>QLOH01000041.1:0-2752064 GCA_026901365.1 Sesbania bispinosa | reverse complement strand
ATGCCAAAGCTCCTAGCTAAGACAAACGTATGAATTAAAATTTTACCATAAAAAACATTAGTATTTAAATTGTTGATAAATGATTTAGAATAAAATATAAATATTAAATTTATGTTGATTATAATAATTTTACTCATGTTTTGTATTTTTATATAAATAACAACTTTAGAAAAAAACGTAAATAAAAATGAATCACTTTTTTAAATTAAATTCTATTTGTTGATAGATCTATTTTTTAAATTTTTCTTATAATGCTTCTATGCATAAGGGAATAAATATTTACACAATATTTATTAATATCTAAATGTTAACTTTTGGTGACAATCTAAATGTCAAATTAGTATATGATTGTTAGAGGTAAATATATTTGCCTAATAATGAAAATTTACATAAAATTTATTAATATTTACATATAATTACAGGGATATAGTTATTGCATCTACTTCTATTTTGTTGTTTTTAATTATAAATTTTTATAAAATAATATAAAATGATTCACTTTTTTAAAATTGAATTATGATTTTATTGATAGAAATTTAATTTTTATAATTTTTTTATAATGTTTTTTATACATTACGGGAATACACATTTACATAGTTTATTAATATATAAATGCTAATTTAGTAAATGGTTACAAAAATTAAATATATTTTTTTAGCCATGTGCCTGCTTTTCAATTTAGTAGATTGTAGTTGTATTAATATTTTTTCTTTGGCCTTTAGCCGAAGACATAAATATTCCTGATAATGAAAATTTACATAAATATTATTCATATTTAAATTTAATTATAGGGCAAATATTTGTATCTTGTGAATAAAAATTTGCAAGAAAACACATTCATATTTAGATCATAAGTAAAATATAATAAAAATATAATAATTTAATAGTAAAAATACATACACTGATGACTATTCTAGATGAAATAATGGTTTATCATTAATTGCATAATAAAATGACACCATATAAGTTTCAAATTAATTTAATCACTCTGTATAGTTGTTTCCTATTGTTGTTCATTTGCTATCGCAATAAATAAAATTAGGGGATAGATAATTTTAATTACAAGTTAAAATATAGGAAAGTATTAATAACATAAATTTATGAGGTAAAACTGATGAAGTATTACAATAAAACTTATTAATAATTGAATCATAGGTAAAACAATTATACGTTATAAAATTTTAATATAACATATTAATATTTAATTTGTTGAATAATGATTTAAAATAAATAGAATATTAAATTTTGTTGATTATAAGTATTTTACATATGTTTTGTGCTTTTAGCCTTAAAAAACTTAGGAAAAACAATTAATAAAGAAATATATTTTTTAAATTAAATTTATTTTATTGATAGAATATTTCTTTTTAATGTTTTTTATCAATCAAATGGAATAATTATTTTACATAAATTTTTATTAATATCTAAATGTTATTTTTAGTATATAAATCTTAACAGGTAAATAAATTTGCTCAATAGTGAAAAATTACTTAAAATATATTAATATTTTACTTATAAAAGTAAATACTTTTACGATATGAATTAAAAATAGGCACAAAAAAATTAATATAAGATGATAAAATAAATCTAGATGAAGATATAATAATTGAAAACTAAAAATGCATTACATGGGATGACATTCCCTATGAAGCAATGTACTCCAACTTATCTAGTTCAAATGAATACTTATATTTTGGAACAAGATACGTGTCAAAAACAATGTTGGAGGAAAAATCTTATCATATCATTATAACTTATTGGATATTATTATAACTTATTGGAATTGATAAAGGCGACTATTTAAAATTTCATTGTAGATTAATTGTTTTTCTATTCTTGTTTCATTTGCAATAACAAAAAATAAAATGTTTGGGGGCGATCATTTAAATTATAAAATAAAAATACGTAAAAGCCTTAATAATATTTGTTAAGAACTTGAACGACTTACTTTTGTACTTTAATTTTAACATAAAGCATATCGAATTTGTTTACAACTCCTCTATTAAGTATTTAAACGATACATAATCAATTTAATATTATATTTTCTTTATAAATTATAATATATCAAGTAGGACTATTGTTTGATACTAGAGTCCTGATACTCATACATAAATGGGGCCACTGTTTTTTATCACAGTTGGCCCCTATGGCTAAACTAACTACAGGTTCCCTCTCTCTCTTCGTGCATTTTCCCAATAAAAAGTGTAGTATAATTATGGTAGAACACTGTTTTATGTACATATATATTATTCCTTGATATTTCAATTATTTATATATTTATTATAAAAAAATTTTATTTAAAAAAATATTGTGTTCGTACAAAACATCAAGTATTGACCCATATCATGCAAAGATTACTATAGATTTTCACATTCGTCTCATCATGTTGTCACAAGATATCTTGCGTGCACACTGCACAAAACGCTCTTCTCAAATTGTAGTAAATATATATATTACAGTTTTCCTAAAAGCTATTGTAACTCATTATATTTGCACTTAAGATCCTACCTTTTCTGTTTTGCTATTTCACCAACGATTTTTTTAAAACGATTTTCAAGACAGAGAACTTGAGAAGGCGAGTTTCTTCTTTTAATACTATAGTACAAAGGCAGGTGTGGGAGATCAGATTAAAAGGGACATCATCATGCAAATGCCTATAGGGAATTAATTTCTGAGAACTGCCAAAGAAGCAATGGATCAGTGCCATTAGACAGATAGCTCATACCTTACTTGTGTTCTTCCCTTTTTCAATTCTTGTGTTGAATTCTGTGTTTCGCAACTCACTGAGACACTGCTAGTGGTCACTACATGTTCAATGTTTGTGTGGACCACTGTACTGCTTGGTAATGTATCTTACTGCCATTATGAAACTGGATCCATCCAATATCTACGTGCATGCAGCGCTTAACAATCACATTAATTCTACGATTTCAAATACAATTGTATTTGCAATTATAAAACTACAGAAAAAAAATGCAACTTCAATTAATTGCAATTATGATTCAATTATAGGAATTAGGAACTGTCAATTAAAACGTAATATAATTAGGGCACAATTGCAATTGCTGAATGCAATTGAGTTGTTCTGCCTTTTTCTACACTGACACTGGCTTTATTCTTTTAGCTTTATTTTTTTATCCAAGCCATTTACATGTAAAAATTGACAGAGTTAATTAGTGGGAGAGGACCACCACAGAAAGACAAAGTAAATGATGAAAGGGCAACATGTTATCAAGTATCCATGTCGCGAGACAAGTTGAAAGGTCATATTCTTACACGCCCAGGTCACCCCAATTGCTGTTGAGATCTGACTCACCTGGACCCTCTGCTCTGTTGCTACCACTAACTAAATGGTAGCTTGGATTAGCAAGCGACCCATTACTATACTACTGTACGATGTCTCAGTTCAACCATAGCGGTACCAATCAAATTAATCATGTGAAAATACAGGATTTTAAAGAAAGGCCACTATCAGAAAATGAACCTAACGTGTTCCTGATCTCTCACTAAAATTGGTGTCCCAGACCATAAGCGAAGCAGCCACAGCTTGTTCACAAGTTAGACCATCTCTTTCAATATCTTTCTCTGATGTGTCAAGTGCACCCCATGCAGTATCCTTAACACCGCATGCTAATAGTCCCAAACCTCAATAATAAAACTGAAATTTGGACAGTGTCCATTGTTGGAATTTAAATTTGTTATATATAGGAATGGTTAATTTAGAATATTGAAGAAGACATGCAAGTGTAATGCTTTCATCAATAAGAAACTTCATATTTTCTTCATGAATCACTTTATAATAAAAAAGGAATACAGTGGCAGAAATTTTATGTTACAGAGGAGAACCAGGTCCACCAGCGTATGTTGGTGTCATCCAGCTATCCAAATGTAATATAATGGAAATTTCAACAAATCATCTCTTTCCTTCATATACCCATTTGTCACAAATAGAGGAAAAGAGACAAGAGTTGGTATATATGCACAGTCCTAATTGGATCAACATGGACCAGCATAACATTTTATCTCTGTCATTTCCATATTTTCATCCTAATAGCTCAAGCAATGTAGCATGGTTGAACCACCAGCTTAAGGTGACAAAACTCCTTTTAGTGTGTTTGATTTACCTCAAAACAACATCAATTTTAACAAACACACTTTAATTTATTTTCAGTTTTCATGTTTATAAATAAATTTTAAACGTGATTTTAAGGAAAACCAAACACATTACAATATTACATTAAAGTCACATTAACCTTGAACCACCATCCGATAAATTAAAATTAATGCACAATCCCAAAATACTAATATGTCAATTCATACAAATTAACCACACACGCCCCAACCTAATTACTAATGATTAATTCTTGCCTAAACAAAATCTCACAAGCATAACTAATTAAGAAAAATTCAAGATAATATCAAAATAATTTTTATATTTTTTTAATTAGTTATGCTTTCATTCAAGAATTGCTCACCACATGTTTGTTGCATTGTGATAGAAAGAAAAAAAAATTGAAACTCTGCAGCCTTGTTGTTTTGTGATAACTTCTACAAACTGATATATTTCACTAAAATTTTTGTTTACAAGGATGATACAGCAAGAACCTGAAGGTTGGGAGCAGAAGCAGTAGCAGTTATCCTTCCTGATGATGAGATAGAGGAGGAAAAGGATGGGTCTCTCTGAGAGGGGCTTCTCCAAAAACCAGTACCATAAAACCTATCCCACATCTCTTTTCCAGCTCCACCACATCCTCATCTTTTTGCTCCTCAAATCGCCGAGCCTTCGCACGTGCCACGTCATCATCATCTGCGCTGCACGTGGGATAGACCCCAACGCTGAAGTCGTCGCAGCAGCCGCACGAGCACCGGGGCCGCGCGGAAACCCCCTCACTGGCAGTCTTAAGGTGACGCCGGCGACGCTGCTTCCTCTTATTCAGCGCTTTCTGGCACAGGCTCGCCGGGACTTTGTAGATCGCCAGGTACGCGATGTTGGCGAGCGCGCAGGGACCGCAACAGCACACGGCAGCCGTGCCTCCCACCGCCTCCCCCAACCGCGTCCCCGCCGTCCCGGAACCCTGTCTCTGCCGCAGAAGCGGTTGCCGCCGGTGAGCCGACGACGGCACCGGCTCAAGGATAACTTTCTTCGACATAATTGTAATATAAATTAAAAATTAAAAATTAAAAAAATAATAAAATAGATACAGTTGATGCTGTTGCAATTACGGTTACTATTCTCTAAGTGGCAATTGCGAAAGCAACACAAACTCTTATATATATATTTTGTTGGATTGGATATATTTGCAGTGCTATTAATTAATTTGTGAAGAAAATAAAGAGGGAGGAATTATAAAAGTCCCTATCTGAGAGGGAAGGGTTAACTAAGTTGGTTGAAGGCCATAACTGAACCTTGTAACGGAAAGGGATGGGACGTTGAAAGTTTGTTATATGGCAAAAGAAAAGACCAAACGCCTTTGGAGATTTGCTTGGTCTTTTTGATGCCAAACTTCCGCAGGTGACCCGATTATGGGGCGGAAGATATAGTGATGATGCTCTTTCTCTCTCTACTTATCTGTTTCGGACTTGGGGGGCGTTGCTTCAATGCACCCCTACAATTGTGGGAAATGAAAGAGAGGAAGGTTTTAAGGGAAATTAAAATTGGCTTATTCTGGGAGAGTGGAATTTGGTGTGTGACGTAAATAGGTATTAATCTAGATTCTAGAATTAGAAAGGAGATACATAGGCAATGGCAGCTCAAAATCTTGTGTTATGGGTTTGTAGAGTCAAACAGCTGATCCTGGCACACAGGTTGGGGAGGTGGCAGAGGATGCATATCTGGACTCGTGCGTGTGTAGAGTCTACTGTATATGCCGCATTTGCAAATTTTACTTACTTGATCCCAGGATATTTAGTGTGAATCCGATTAGGATTTCATTAATAATGTAAAAGGACAGGGGGCAGTTCTGGCCTATTTATTTCAGATGTATAGATTAAAAAATGAAGCTTTAAGTCTTGAGATGTTTACATTGCGTTAACAATATTTTACAAATAATAAATTTTATCAATATTAAATTTTATAAAATTTTACATAAATAAAAAAATTAGTATTTCATCACATCGATGGATTTGTTTTTATGGATGCTAGCTGTGCTATTTATATATCAAGAACGCTGATTTCTACAAAAACAATTTAACACCAACAAATATAAGATGGCAACTTTTTCTGACATGTAATTTCAAAATCCTCCATAATTATTGACAAAATATATTTTACTGGTTAATGATGTTTTGTAACCCCTTTCATGTAAAGAAAAAAATTTTAATATATAGTATCACTTTTAAATTAAATCTCTAAAAAATTTATTTTATATAATTTATAATCAGCCAACCTTAGTAGATACCTACTTAGCGCTCCACCGTCAAGAGAGCCAATTACGATTATGATTGGGCAATCACAATTGATGGGGGCATTTATGACTAATTAACATCTACCCCATGATTATACGCTATCGTGCTCTATAACCTCTCACTCACTTATTATATAAATATATATCAAAGGGTACCTCAGGTATGTTCTCTTACTACTACTCATATTCTCTGGATTTATACTGACTTGAGCGTCGGAGCCTGTGCAGGTACCCACCACCCAGTCTCCTCTCGTAGATCTTCTTCAACGACCTCTTGTAGATTCTTCTCGACGTGATCAAGCAGTCCGACCACCATTGGAGAGTATTTGTCAAAACATTTGGCGCCCACCGTGGGGCGACGGTAAAACGTTTCCCTGACCACATTCTATTGTTTTCTGTCATCTTCTCAAACATCAACATGTTTAATATAAGTGCTTGCATCATTAGAAAGTTACTTGACATAAGTAAGAGACCTATCAACTCTCATCAACATATCACAAATTCAAATTTTCTTCGGTAAATTTAATTCTTGTTCCCATCAATCCATGTCAATGTGATCAATACGGGTTTAGCTTAGCCATAGGATGTGTAACGTTACTAATATTACTGCGTGTCCTGTGTTAAATTAATACAATCTGCAAAATAAATGGTAGGCTTTGCGGCATAAGTATGAACTGAAGTAGGACCTATTTTCTAGTGAAACTTTGAGGTAGCTCATTTTAAAGGATTTTGAAGCTAGGATGTGTTTGTTCCAATAACATTTGACTTTACCAGTTTGATTGGATCATTGGATATTTCTGTTAGGTATATGCACCAGAGACTTATATGTTTTTGAAACATCCATCACATGTATCATATTATTTTATAAAGGCAATTCATTCTTTAAGAATACAATTAATGTCCTTAGAATAGTAAGCTCAAACTTCATAAGAAATCAAGTAAATGACTTAATCGTGAGATCTTATGAAGAACTATTCTTAAATAGTCCCTAGTCAAGTATTATCTTAGGACAAAGATGCATTTAGACTAGTATGTGAGTTCATTGATGATCACATCTCACGGATCATGGATATGAGATATCGTGTGCTCACATAGGTACACATTAAGAGTAATGGTGTACTAGACAGACCCACCTTAAGAACGTTGCATGGATTGTTACATAAGTATCATGAACGTTTCTTAAATTGATAAATATTATATGAAGTCCTTTGACCTGAAATCACTATGATTATGTGTTTTGAATATCATAAAACATTGTCTGTAACAAGGTGATCATAAATTTGGTATTTGGACATATAATAAATTATGTGGTGGCATGTGAGTGACGTAGATGGAATTTGTCCCTCCTATGTAATAGGAGTTATATCTGTAGGCCTCTTGATAAAGTGAGACTGCAAAATGCATGGCCATACTCATGAGGATAAACATGAGATGTTTATTTCTGTACAGTCTACTTGGGGATCAAGAAAACATAAATTGAAATATACAAGGTTGACACATTTCATGCCCTTGTATTCAATTAGATATTTGGACAAAGGGACAGATCATATAAATTATCATAAAATATGATTCGTCAAAGTTGTTGATAATCTCAATATTTGGATAGTGATGTATTGCTACATACCGCTCACTATTTTATGATATTAAATATAAAAGAGTTTTATTTTAATATTATAACCAAATATTAAAAGCCTATTGGGTCACACGCATACAACAAGCCGCTAGGAAAAGATAATAATTCTAATTTGATTAGAATTAAAACCTAATGGGCCAGACCCATATGTGTGAGGGATAAGTGAGTGAGGGGTAAAACCCTAACCACCATTCTATAAATAGAGCATGAGATGCATTATCCTATACACATGAGTCACTCTTACTCTCTAAAGGTTACTAGTAGAGTCGAGGAGGGTTTCCTAGTCCGGCTGTTGGCGTGGACACCACTAGAGACGTGACTGCTATTGCCTCGTTCATAATCCTTAAAAGGTACGACCTTTTGTTTTATGTCTTTTATGCCTTAATTCGTGTTTTTCGCATTAACGATCATAACAAGAGAGGGAATTCATTTATCCGCTGCACCCTGACCACATGCTTGATTCTCTTCAATTTCATTTTAACTTCCTCTTATTATATGCCATAGCAATATATATTTTCAATTTTTCATGTTACTACCAAGCTGCCTCAATGGAACAATATGTGTTGGAGTGCTTTGTGTGTGATTACTGATTAGCCAGCCGATTGTGTTTATCTTCCATACTCTGTTGGTTTACAGATCTGTACTATTGGCAATCATATCATACTTATTGGTCGTATGCAGCCCTGCATAGTTACTGCATCTGCAAGCATGGAAAAGTGGATTGTTTCTATTAAAGATACAGACATTCAATAGTTGCTAATTTATTGACATAACTGCATTATGATGGATTTGCTCCATTCTTCTTCAAACTAACAATGATAGATAATACATTTATAGTGTTTCTTTTCTTTGAAGTCAGAATCCAAAAATATAGGAAATTATTTGAACAAATAATTATAGAATAAGCGTAGAATAATACAACATGAAACGTATATATATCATAAAACCTCATGAATTCTATTTTGACTGAGTAATTACTCGAGATTTATTCATTTTCATTATCATTCTCAGTTAATTTCTATTTCTACAAGTTATTTTTCATTAATGTTATTTCGATTTTCCACATATATCATGATTACACATTAATCACTATTCATTGTATGATGACATTAATTTGTCCATTTATTTAATATAGTTGTTTGGCATATTATATGACAATTAGTCACCAGACATGGATATCCTTTTGATATTTATGATAATTCCATCTCAGAAGGTTATATCTTTTATTTCCTTAAATAAAAAGTCAATTATTGTTATAGCACATGACACATATTACTAAGATTGTGGAACTTGATTATTATTCGCCAATACCAAATTATATTTTACCTTATGTGTAAATTATTCACTACATGCACAATAATTACTATTAATTATTATCATGATTAAATATCATTATGGATCTCTGAACATCCATGAGATCCAATATTCCTTTTATTTTAAATTCTTTCTACTATTATTCTAGGAAAAATTACTAAACTACAAATTGTGGCATAATTGTTGCATTAATCCCTATATGGTATTCCTTTTATTGTGAGGTTGCATGGCATACCATCTAGTATAGTTTCAGATAGAGATCTCAGGTTCACTTCTAGATTTTGGGAGCGTTTGCAGCAGGCATTGGGGACCCAACTTAGGCTTAGTTCAGCTTATCACCCTCAAACTGATGGTCAGACCGAGAGAACCATTCAATCCTTAGAGGATTTGCTTAAGGCTTGCGTGTTGGACCAAGGGGGTAGTTGGGATAGCTTCTTACCTTTGATAGAGTTTACCTATAACAATAATTTTCACTCTAGCATAGGTATGGCGCCTTATGAGGCATTATATGGTAGGAGATGTAGAACACCTTTGTGTTGGTGTGAGCCGGGGGAGAGCCTTGCGTTAGGACCTGAGATAGTGCAGCAAACCACTGATAAGGTTAGGATAATCCAGGAGAGGATGAGGACAGCTCAGAGTAGGCAGAAGAGCTATGTTGATAAGAGGAGGAAGGAGTTAGAATTCAAAGAATGGGACCATGTATTCCTGAAAGTCACTCTGTGGACTGGGGTTGGTAGGGTATTAAAGTCTAGAAAGCTTACACCTCGATTCATTGGTCCTTACCAAATTCTCAAAATCGGCAATGTTGCCTATCAGATTGCTTTACCTCCACACTTGTCAAACCTTCATAATGTTTTCCATGTTTCTCAACTCCGGAAATACATTCACGATCCTTCACATGTGATCGAGTCGGATCGTCTTGAAGTTAAGGAAAACCTGACGGTGGAAACCATGCCAGTGAGAGTTGAGGATCGGAGGGTGAAACAACTTCGAGGTAAAGAGATTCCTTTAGTTAAGGTAATCTGGGGAGGACCTACACCCGAGAGTGCTACTTGGGAATTGGAAGAGAAGATGAAGGAGTCCTATCCAGAGTTATTCGCTCCAGGTAAAATTCGAGGTCGAATTTTCTTTCTAGGAGTGGAGAGTTGTAACATCCTAAATTTTATTAAGTAAAATATTAATTAAATTAAATAAATAAGTAGAGGAAATAATTAATTAAATAGATGAATAAATAATAGGATCAATATTATTATTAGTTTTATCCATAAAGTTAGCTTAAATTTAAAAAGAGGAGAAGGGGGTTGAGAGTGGGCCCAAGCCCAATTAGGCATTCTAGTAAGGAGGGGTTATCAGTCACCCTAATCCTTATTCGTATTATCGTCAGAGAGCGAAACGCTAAGGAGGGGAGAAAATGAGTCTCAGAGAGGATTGTTGCAGAGTGAGCATCAAGAACCAAGAAAAGGACTTTCTTGCTGTAATCGATCTTCGCTTAAGGTACGGTGGGGGAAAGGGTGCTGCTTGTATATGCATGTAGGGGTGCTTGGGTAGTGAGGGCAACCATAAGACCCTCTAAGACTCTAAATTCGAAATTGATATATATATATATATATATATATATATGAGTACTGTATGATGAAAATATGTTGATTGATGATTAATTCTGTGAATCTTTGTGAATCTTGATTGGGTTGAATGAGCATAAGAGAATAGTGAAAAGGGGTTAATGAGGGTTTAATGATTTGGGGTTTTGATGGGAAAACCATGTAAAACTGTTAAAGATTGATGATTTTGATGAGTTTGATGAATATTAATGATTATGAATGGTGTTTGATCGAAAAGGATTAATGGAGGTTGAATAGAGTGATTAGAAGTGTTAGAAATCGTGAAATCTGCGATCTGCGTCGCTGGTAATCGATTACCAGGAGTGGTAATCGATTACCAGTGTGTTCTGGGTAGCCCAGAAGTGTTGTTTGTTCGCTGGTAATCGATTACAGGATTGTGGTAATCGATTACCAGAGAATTTGTTTGCAGGTAATCGATTACACGGATGCTGTAATCAATTACCAGAGAGTTTGTTTGTAGGTAATCGATTACAGGGATGCTGTAATCGATTACCAGAGTGTTTGGTTGCAGGTAATCGATTACAAGGTGGTTGTAATCGATTACCAGAGACCTTGTTTGCAGGTAATCGATTACTAGAGGTTGGTAATCGATTACCAGAGTGGATTTTGAGATCCCAAGTGCTTGATGATGATTGATGTTGTTTGATAATGCTTTATTATGATTATGGTGTTAATGATTAATGATGTTGGTGATGATTTGGTGTGCATAATGATCGGTGAATATGCAATATGATTGATGATGATTGGGTGTGCATAATGATTGGTGAATATGCCATGTGATTAATGATGTTTTGGTGTGCATAATATGCAATGTGATTAATGATGATGGTGAATGTTATGATGATGTTACCTAAGTTGTGCGGGCCCATAGAGGGGGTACAACTTAGGAGAGATGCCTTAAGCATATGTGATGAAACCTGAATTGTGCGGGCC
Source organism: Sesbania bispinosa (assembly GCA_026901365.1). Classification (NCBI taxonomy): domain Eukaryota; kingdom Viridiplantae; phylum Streptophyta; class Magnoliopsida; order Fabales; family Fabaceae; genus Sesbania; species Sesbania bispinosa. The sequence continues at coordinate 2,740,158 of QLOH01000041.1, read as the reverse complement.
CATAGAGGGGGTACAATTCAGGAGGTAAACTGTGTTGTACGGGCTCATAGAGGGGGTACAACTCAGGGGATCAAGATGGGGCGTTCAATGCACGAGCCCATAGAGGGGGTGCAACCTAAGGGTGATTTGTACTGGCCCATAGATGGGGTGCAACCTAGGGTCGAATGTCGTTGTGCGGGCCCATAGAGGGGGTACAACCTATCGGATTGTGGGTGGTGACACCGGTAGACTATCTTGGTACTAACTAGAGTGATTGACGAGGTGCACCCATTGTGCGGAGTTCCAAGTCATGATCTTTGGGTAGGTGAGGTGATAAGTTTTGGTGCATATGATAATATGTTATACTCGATGATGGTATTGAGTTATATAATGTTGGTGATAGGTTTTGGTGCATATGATAATGTGTTATACTCGATGATGGTATTGAGTTATATAATGTTGGTGATAAGTTTTGGTACTATGATAATGTGTTATACTCGATGATGGTATTGAGTTATATAATGTTGGTGATAAGTTTTGGTGCATATGATAATGTGTCATACTCGATGATGGTATTGAGTTATATAATGTTATTGATGAGTTTTGGTGCATGTGATGATGATTTATACTTAATGATGAATTGAGTTATAATATGATGATGATGAGTTTTGGTGCATACATGATGGATGTATACATGAGATATATTTGATGATGAAACTGAGTAAATAATGATGTTGTGAGTATTAATGATGATTGAGCATTATGTGTGAAAATAGAGTATGTAATTCCTTTGGTGAATGATGGTATGAGAATTATGTGATGATATAATGAATGGTTATATACTGATTTATAGATGATTATTATCTGATGAATTATGTGATTTTTGGGGTATGTGGTGTGGTGAATGATGCTATTTATATGTGGGTGAGGATAGGGTAGCCTCCCATGTGTATGTATGAGTAGTATTCTTTTCCTCACCGTTATACTGTGGATATTTTTACAGGTATTGATGATGACACAACTGGTGTCGAGTTTTGAGTAAAGGGAATGTGTTCTGATACATGTGACATCAGGGCATAATATTAGGGTCGTTTCTTTATGTTCCTAGTTAAGAAGGTTTTTGGTGTAAACTGTTTTGGATGCCTTACACGACAAGTAGGATGTTTAGTTGTTTTATTTCTTGGGAGATTCCGCTGCATGAGTATTTGAATACATTTGAGTTTTATTTTATTTTAATTAAGTTGTTTTCGAACTAATGAGATTTTTAATAAGAGAGTTATGTGAACCTTTTACCCATTGTGGGACGTTACCTTTTCTACACTTCAATTTATTAAACGTATAAGAGTTTGGGGTAGAAGGGTGTCACAACCAGAATCTAAGTTTCTTCATAACCGAGTTATACCTCGAATTAGTTTACCAGAATCTAAGTTTATTCAAGACCGAGTTATGCCTCAAATTATTTTACCAAAATCTAAGCTTCTTCATGACCGAGTTCTACCTCGGACGATTTCCACCAAAATCTTTTAAGTTTCTTCATGACCAAGTTATACCTCGAATTAGTTTACCAGAATCTAAGTTTCTTCAAGACCGAGTTACTCTAAGTTCCATGACCGGGCTATATATAAAATCAACCTCTATTTATAGGGCATCACATATATAAAGACGAAGTTGGACGACCTCGAGCAGATTAACCTCAAGTTAACAAACCGATCTACAACCCCTAAAGATGACCAAGTACATATAGCTGACCGAGCAAAGCCTCGAATAACAAGTGGACTTTATATAGCCGATCGAGCACAAGTCTTGGGACAAGCAAAATCTACCGAGTCAACTTAGTACCAACTTTGAGGACGACATGTTAAAACTATTAAGCCGATCAGGTACAAGTCTCAGAATAACAAAAATACAAACCTCGGAATGGCCGATAACATACATTACATATTGAGTATTGTATACTCCTCAACCGAGTTATTACCTTGGATGACTTCAACAAGCTTCATCGCTTTCCAAGCTTGTAGCTTGGGAGGCTTATGTACTGTACTTGGTCGGCCAAGTACTCGGCGAATTAGAAGGGAGATCGATCATTAGCTTATCAAAGACAGGCCCAAGCAAGTTCCATATACTCCCCGACCGAGTTATTACCTTGGATGACTTCAACAAGCTTCATCGCTTTTCAAGCTTGTAACTTGGGAGGCTTATGTACCGTATCTGGCCGACCAGGTACTCAACTAATTAGAAGGGAGATTGATCATTAGCTTATCAAAGACAGACCCAAGCAGGTTCCATGTATATACTCCCCGACCGAGTTATTACCTCGGATGACTTCAACAAGCTTCATCGCTTTTCAAGCTCGTAGCTTGGGAGGCTTATGTATCGTACCTGACCGACCAGGTACTCGACCAACCTTAGTAGATACCTACTTAGCACTCCACCGTCAAGAGAGCCAATTACGATTACGATTGGGCAATCACAATTGATGGGGGCATTTATGACTTTGACATCTACCCCATGATTACGCTATCCTGCTCCATAACCTCTCACTCACTTATTATATAAATACATATCAAAGGGTACCTCAGGTATGTTCTCCTACTACTCATATTCTCCTGGATTTATACTGACTTGAGCGTCGGAGTCTCTATAGGTACCCACCACCCAGTCTCCTCTCGCGGATCTTCTTCAACGGCCTCTTGTAGATTCTTCCTGGCGTGATCAAGCGGCCCGACCACCATTAGAGAGTATTTGTAAGAACATATATATTCAATAATTAAATTGGTTAATTTCACATTATATATAAAAATTATTGAGTGACGTATTTGTTCAAAATATCATGGAGTATTTGATATCAAATTTTTTTATAATACCACATGTATTCTCAAAATTATATTTAATACCACCGGTAGAATCGCCGATATAGGTAGAACCTTTATGTTAAGTTAACATCACTAGTTTAGTTTGAACAACTCTTTACTCATGCTTCATGGTATATTTGATACCACTTGATTTGATTTATTAAAAAACTTTAAAAATAAAATAAAAATTAAATATTTTGATATATATATTTTTAATATAAGACTAAATAAAAAATGTTATCGTATATAATTTTAAAAAGCATTACATTGTACACAAAATGTAGGTTTAATTTTTTAAAACGTTATAATTAATCTTTAATCTTTAATCAAGAAATAAAGTGTTAACAATATTTTGCAACAGTCGGGCTAAATTAACTTAAAATATGAACCAAATTATTTCTTTTGCAGTAAGAATATGACCTAAACTTAACTCAAAAGTAGTATTAAAGTACGCCGCATCTGAATTCCAGAATTTACAAATAGAGCAGCCCTTAACGCCATAAATTCTTAGGAAACATTAAAAAAAACCAACTCAATGCGACCAAAAGAAAAAGATCAACTCGTGTTTTTTTGTTTTTAATTCAAAATCTGCCAATTAAGTAATCACTTTACACGTATGGGTATACCGGTTGAGATCACTTCACAGTTCACACATCCTAATTCCTATCATAGCGTATCATATTCCGTGTATGGAGGAAACACTAAATTCGAATTCCATTTGGATTCAACTTTTCAATTTTCATAGATTATGTGCGCTCGCTAATGAAAAGAACTAGGCAATAGCAATCTCATTAGTCTAACTTGCACATATGTTCAGAGCTCAAATGGTTAAGAAAAAGTGCCGGGTTTTATGTGGGTGAGTGGCTGCTAAAAGTACTCATAAAAAATGGTGTTAAAACATTGTTCAAATTATTTTATTGAAAAACTATTTTTTTTATTTTTTTTATTGAAAAACTAATTATATTTAGGGTAAAATAAAATATGTTTTTCGTCCTGTAAAATTAGGGAGATTTGTTTTTCATCCTCTCCTGACAATTACAAAAAAATTTTGGAGGGACGAAAAAAAAATTGGAGGGACAAAAACAAATCTCCAAAAATTGGAGGGACAAAAAACAAATCTCGCTAATTTTACAATGACCAAAAACATATTTTATCTTTGTATTTATCTCGTATGAAGGAGACGAGTAGGTTTAAATCAAGGGTTAAATATGTTTTTAGTCCCTGAAGTTTGATTCAAATTTGGTTTTAGTCTTTAAACTTTAAAACAGTTGGTTTGGGTCCTTCATGTTCTGAAATCACATAACTTTAGTCTCTCATGTTCTGAAATCACGTAACTTTAGTCCTTCCTCTTAACACCGTTAACTTTGACGCTGGCGTGACAAACAAATTTTTGGGTCAGTTTATCCAACCAGTTACAATTAATGACCATGTTGTGACAATTGAATAACACCCCAACTCATCCATTCAGATTTATTTAGGGTTTTATTAAATTTATCTACACATTTTTCATGAACAGGGAAGGCCACAAAACTTACTGGATGAGCTGAGTTTAATTCAATTGTCACACCATAGTCATTAAAAGTGATTGGACAAACTAACACAGAAATTCGTTTGTCATGTCAACGTCAAAGTTAATGGTGTTAAAGGGAGGAACTAAAGTTACATGATTTCAAAACATGAGGGACCAAAACCAACGATTTTAATGTTTAGGAACTGAAACCAAATTCGGGTCAAACTGTAGGGATTAAAAACATATTTAACCCTTAAATTAATATTTTTATTTCTAACTAATGGAAAGACAGGCAGTGTGCTTGTCTACCCGCATTTCTTATTTTATGAAAAAAGACGTAAAATTTATTTATATGCCTTTAAATGTAAACATGAATTAATTAAAATTATATACAATATACACCTTCCGTCCCTATTTATAAGACCCCCTTAATATAAGACCCTTTCGAGATTTTTAGATAAATTAGTTACTTTTTCCATATTTGTCATTCATTAATGTTTAACTTTTTTAATTCTCAAAGTGTGAATAATTAATGAAGTTTTACCCACATGCTCAACTACACCATTGGAAAGTGACTTTTGGAGTCCACCATATGACAATTAATGTTTCTAAAATATAGTGACATTTAAATAGGAGTATATTTGGAATGCTATAATTTTTTTTAAAAGATCAATACATTAACCAACTTTTCTTAAACTGTGAGGAGAGTCTTATAATAAGGGACGGAGGGAGTACTAAAAGAAATCAAAAACACTTGTGCATGCCTCTAATCAGTGGAAAGGGGTGGTTATATGATCATGGATAGTTATTGTTAGTGGAAAGGGGTGGTTATTTTAAAAATAGTTTTCATTTTTTTTAGATCTTTAGAAAAGTCAGGGATATATTGGGAAAAATGTGGAAATCAAAAAGTTTGTATCTCCTTTATAAGATAGTATAGATAGTATAGATTAATTAATTTTAAAATATTTTGAAGTTCTTTAACCAATTCTCAAATTTCTTTGACTAGTGAGTTATTTGTTAATTACCAATAAATAGAATAAACTAATTTTTAAAATTAAAATTTCGAAATTCTTATATTTGTTATATTTTAATTTAAATTATTACATTAACGGTAATATAATCTCCGATAAATCAATTAAAATGCCCCTACGATACATAATTAATAGTTGTTATCATTATGCCTATTTTTAACGAAGAAATTTAAATATAATTAAGTTAAATAAATTTAAAAATGATTTAAGTAGTTATAAAAGAAAGTAAAAAATTTTCTAATGTAGTTTTATTTTTAAAGGATGGTGTAATGTAATTAAGTGTGTATTTGATTGTCCATTTATAATTGCTAACATGAACACGAAAAAAACATATCCTAAATACAAGTACACAATAAAGCATCATCTCAGATGTTTCTCTACAAGAATATCTAATTACATAATAAGACCAGTTTTAAAAAAATTGAAAAACTTGCACAACAAGAATGGACGTTTTTAGACGCGAGTATTTAGCGAAGTTGAATTTTTTTTACATTTTTTTATGTAGCATCTATTAAATGGTGTCGGTCTAGGTCGACACTAATGGTAAAATAATTTTTTTTATTTAGCGTCGGCCTTCGTTAAGTTAGTGATGATCTGGCTGTTACTAATTTCTTGTTATTTTTCATTATGTATATAATATTTGCACTATATGTTTCAAGAAACAAATATAGCGTAGCGGTATGCTCATTTTTAGTAAATAGTAATGCAAGTTATGAGTTTGATCCTCACAATTGATAAATCTGAGAAGAAATGATATTTTTTCAGAAAAATTATTTGACCGTCACTAATGAGCGAAGGACAGTAAAATATCGTCGTTATTGCATTAAAAAACCGTTTTTCTTGTAGGGCCGGATCTATGCTTAGTGTTTCTATGTCTCTAAATCTCATGTTGTAAATGGTCCTTATTCATATGTGAAAACTACGAAAGTAGATGCAACGTAACTTGATAAAAGGGAAGAAATTAAATAATCAAAAATCAAAATTTCCCGAGGGTCCTATGTTTCATAATCCCCCTATATAGAACTACCCTATTAAGGGGCATTGTATCCTCTAACTTTTGTCCACGCTTCCATTTTTCAGAATCATCCATGGCCAAAACCTTCCCATGCTCGACCTGTTGTGCCCTTGCAATGTTTGTAAGATCACCCTTATTCCCCATGGGAAGTTCCAAAACGTCTTCTTCGAATCGCACCTTCTTTCTTTGATGCTTCGTACAACCTTAGAAACACAAATTAATAAGAATTATACGATTTTATTATTAGTTTCTTTCCAAGTAATTAAAATCGTATAAAAAAATCTAAGCATATAGTAAGTAAAGGAATCGAATGAAAACCCACCTAAACTTTTTTGGTCGCGTGGGTACGAGACACATTGAATTTCAAACTCAAATTTCTTCATGAAGTTATTGAATGAACCAAAAGAACCATGCTTCCTGATACAGCAAAGACAGTCATCAACCCAAGTCTCATTGAATTCTCCATTTTTCTTTCGCTTTACTATTGAGCAATCAAAATTTTGGTTTGGGTTATATATAAACCCTATATGTGTAGGAGTAGTTTATGTATCATCATCCAATAATAAAAAGAACATGGAATCAAGAACTTGAGATGCAGAAGAATAATTTTCTAGAAGGATGATGATAACGAAGAACAATAACGTTGTGTAAAAAATGATGGGTAACGACTAGCCAATGGCGACTTTGTAATGGGAAGAGTTGCTTTTGTTTACCAATTTTAACCATAAAAATACAACAAGGCATTGACAACTAGTAAGAAATGACCTTAAATAATGAGAAGGTTCCGTTTCTATTTTGTTTTAGGCCCATAGAATGACAACTGTATTTTTTAAGGATTTTTTTTCTCGAGCCAATGAATGATGGATCAATTGTCTTTCCACTCTCTTCTAGTTCTAGATGCATTAATTTTTTGGCAGATATTTTGACAGAGTATTCGATTATGTTTGATAATTCATGAAATTGGATATAATCCAATGTGATTAATGGGCGGGTAGTATAATATCCTCACCTATTTAATAAATATGTGGGTATCCTTTGTGGGTATCTGTTAGGGGTGTTCAAAACCCGGTCCGTCCCAACCCGTCCAGCCGAGTCTGTTCCAGTCCTACAAGAAAGAATAGAACAAAATTGGGTCTCATCGGGTCTCATTTTTTTGACTCGGCATCGGGTTGAGGACGGGTTCGGGTTCACCTTCGGGTTACCCTGTCCGTCCTTCATATACAAATATAATATTTATTACTTATGATTTTTCATTATGTAAAGTCCTAACCTTATTTTTTTCATTTTAGATAGGATTTTTGAGTCTAAGTTTCCTTTATTTACCTTTAAAAATACATTATATACATAAAATTATATAGTGATATAATGTTATTTGATTTAGTAATGTCCCAAACTTTAAAAAATAAAAAATATTGCGTACATTAAGAGATATTCTATTGTATGCAATATATTTATTAATTGTATGAACTTTTTTCTTTTGAACATTGTTATATTATCATTTCATGATTATATTTAGCTTATATATCGGGCCGACCCGGTCTTGTTCTACTCAGACCCGGTCTTACTTAGACTCACACATCATCGGGTCTCTTCGGGTCTATGGACGGGTTTGGGTCTATAAAATTGGCTCGATAAAAATTTAGGGTCGGGTTAGGGACAGGTAAAACCCGTCCCAACCCGTCCCATGAACACCCCTAGTATCCGCGGGTGCAAGTATTTTTATCATCCCTAGTTCTAAAGAAGGGGATCAAATTAAGGGTGATTGGAACTAACACTAAAAGAGGATTGGTGAGAAGTAATACATACAAGAAATCGGCGATTTAGATGCGAACTGCTAGCGTCGGTCAATGACATCGTCGCTAGTAGCGTCGGCCACACCGACGCAAGGCCGACGCTAAGTTGATTTTTTTTCATTTTTTATGTAGCATTGACTTGACCGACGCTAACTTTATTAAATAGGCCGACGCTAATGGTAAAATAATTTTTTTTTAATTTTTTTATTTAGCGTCAGCCTAGCCAACGCTAAAAAAAATTAGCATCGACCTTCGTAAAGTTAGTGTCGACCTGACCGACGCTAATTTCTTATTATTTTTTACTATGTATATAATATTTTGCACTATGTATTTCAAGAAACAAACATAGCGTAATGTTAATGCTTCTTCTTGGTATCATGCAAGTTCATTCCTCACAATTGATAAGTCTAGGAATAAATGTTTTTTTTTGAAAAAATTATTAGCGTCGGCTAGGCCGACGCTATGTTGTGACGACTAGGGATGTCAACGGGACGTTGTGCACTACCCGCATCCATACCTACTAAAATTAACGGGTACTCATGCATATGGCGGATATCCATGGGTACCCATTAATATGTAAAAATTTAAAATTTATAGAAAGAAATAGAGAAAAGTCATAAAATATATCATAATATCATATAATATAAATTAATATTATATAATACCATTACGTGTTAATATATTAAAAATATCATTATAAAATAATAAAAAATTTATATTATCATAAAATAATAAAAAAATCTAATATTTTAATATATTTAATAGAAAATATATTTTGATGAATAAACGGGTACCAGCGGGCCGCGGGGCGGGTACTATAATATTCATCCTCACCCATTTAATAAATATGCCGGTATTTCCACGGGTATCCGCGGGTGCGAGTTTTTTGACATCTTTAGTGACAGTCATGGAACTAGCGTTGGCTATTTGCGACAGCCAGGCCGACGCTACATAGCATCAACAATAAAACGTCATCGCTACTGCATTAACAACGAGGCTTTTAGCGACAGTTGATGGGTTGTCGCTAATTATGGAATAACGATGGTTTTAATTCCCTATAGCGACGAATTTTAATTTGTCCGTCGTTAAAAATTTATTTTCTTGTAGTGAATAATAGTGAAGGGATTTATGAAGTATTAAGAACTGCATCTTGGGAAAGGAAGAATGGGTTTAGAAGCGTGCAAAATTAGTTAGGATTTTGGAAGGAGAGTGTTTGGAGTTGGAACTTAAAGTTGGATGAGAGTTCAGGAATGGGGAGAAATCAGATGTAAAAAGTCCCTTAAATCTCATTAGAGGTATGGATTCATTATGAACCTAGCTACTCGGTTAAATCTACATATATACAAGTATACAACTTCTTACAAAAGCAATTCAAGGTTGATATTTACAAATAGCTTGACAACTTCTTACAGAAGCAATTCAAACAATTGTATTTACAGATAATGCAATGGATTAGTTATGATTTTCTTTTTAAAGATTAAATTAATGTATTTTTAATTTTTGAAGAAACAAATTGATTTTAAATTATAGGGATTAAAACCAAACCAAATATAGACTATATTTTAGATATTAAAAATGTATTTAATCCTTTAATATTATTTTAAAGATATCAATACTCTTAAATATTCACAGGGAAATTAAATAAATCATTTCATGTTAAACTTTATCTTAAATTTTGCATGATTTTATTCCGTAAAAATTTTGTTTTTATTTTTCTCTTTATGTGTATTAAATAGGTGAAATCCAAATAAAATTAACAAATATTTATAAATATAGAGATATTAAACACAAAATTTTTAAATGTATATAAAATTTTAAGAGAAAAAGCATTCGTCTTACAGAGGTCTAAACTTCAAGCATTTTGCAACGTTATATATCTAAATTCTATTGATAATATAATATAATATAAGTACTAATATTCTACGTAATTTAAAACTAGAACAACCAGCTGCAATTAATTCAAATGAGGATGAGCCCATTGAAGAAACGTAATTCCTCAGCTCATTAATGTAAGACAATGTAATTGCTCAGCTCGATCATTCTTTAGCCAAATGGATGCCTTTATCCTGGTTGTATTTGGATTGAGGAATAGCTCCTTGTATCTCGGATCAAGTAACTCTCGATTTTCCTCAGAGTTTATATGTTTATTGACAAATTCATTTTAACTTAAAAAAAATATTAATATTCAATCAATTAAAAACGGTTCGAAGTTAAACCCACAACTATACTTATAAAAAAAAATCAATTAAAAGCAGGAGAAACCAACCAACCACAATCATTTTCCAACATTAATCCACACACTAATTTCGTTACAAACAAAGGGTATATATATACACTGTTACTAACTCATGAAGATGAGGAATTGAGGATGATATTTCAGGAGGTGGTGAAGAAGAACACACGATAAAACATGAGATCCATGAACATGATCCAAGCGTTAAGAGTCTCGTATTAACTAGAGGCAAGATCAAATTATATTATACTCCGTTTGATTTTTTTTATAAGACACATTTTACAAGTTTTTGTGATTTTTTTATAAGACACTTTATCATTTCAAAGCAGTATTTATTATCGCTTTTCTTATTTACTCATATTAACTTTAATGTCTTTTAACTATAAAATAATAGTAATAGAGTTAATTAATGGTATTATAAAGGTAAAACTAAAAAGTTAAACTATTTTTTAAAATTTCAATAAAATTAACTAACTTTAACCACTTTTATTGATATGTGTAATTCGGTTAGGTGTGCCTCATAAAAAGGACTATAAAGAGTACTCGTCCCTTATTATAAGACCATTTCAACCGTTTCACACAGTTTAAGAAAAGTTGGTTAATGTATTGATCTTTTAAAAAAAATAGCATTCCAAATATACCTCTATTTAAAAGTCACTACATTTTAGAAACATTAATTTGACATGTTGGAAGACTCCAAAAGTCACTTGCCAATGGTGTAGTTGAGCATGTGGGTGAAACTTCATTAATTATTCACACTCATCAATATATGGGGAATAAAAAGAGTTTAATATTAATGAAGGGCAAATATGGGGAAAATAATTAATTTACCTAAAAATCTGCAAAGGGTCTTATATTAAGGGACACTCAATTCTTCTAGAAGGGGTCTTATAAATAGGGACGAAGGGTATAAGTCTTGGATAATCCCCATCCTATAAATTATTTTTGGGATTGAGTTAGACTAAAACCTATCTTGATTCATTTCGCCACCCGTATATATGTTGAGACACTCCATATGTCCCACAAAAACTATTGAGCCTTTGACCCTACACTTCACCGAAAAAAAAAGATGGAAACTAAAATGACGAGTTGAGTTTCAGAATATAACAAGTGGATAGGGTTGTTTCTCAGAGCAACTCCAACGCGAGTTGCTTCTTAAGTTCTTATTTTTAAGAACTGTGTTAAGCAACTGTGACACCGTTGGAGCACATCTACGTGGACTCCTGTCTAAGAATTGGAAGAGAGAGAAATGCTTGTGGAAGCATCCATAAATTACGGGTCGATCTTAAGATTAAATCTGAATATAAATATTGAGATGAAACTCAATATGGCGCCGAACACAGCATACAGTTGATCCATGAACACAGAAAAAAGCATATACAGAACCAATAAACAGAACCAATTAATAAAATTATAAAATTACAGAACCAATAAATAGGAAAAAATATGCATATTTACATAACCAATAAACATAAATAAATGTGTAAATTACAGAACTAAAAATAAAAAGTTATAGTACCAATTTATCACTGGAAATCTAAAAAACAATATGAAAAACAGAAAAAAAATTAAGAGAACGAAGTAGATGCTTTGTGATGAACAAATGAGGTCCCAGTGTAAATCTCAACAGCAAAAAAACACCAAATCTGAGAGAAGAAAATGGGGGAAATCAACACAGAGAGTGGAATTTTCCAGAGGAAGAACGAACTGAAAAAAAATCAGAAAAGGGGGGCAAATCACCGTTGTTCTTCATCGATCTTCTCCCGGTGGCGCGATCTACTCCGATCTGTAGCATAAGGCGTTGATGGGCTTCGATCTGCAGGTAGAAGACGTTTTGCGTTCCTCTTCTCCGATCTCCGTCTTCACAGCGTCGTTTGACTCCGATCTGTAGGCTCACGGCGCCGTACTTCTCCGATCTGCAGGAGAGTGCATGTGAAAGGAAGAGCCCGAGGCCGTGGCATCACAAGATTTGTGGATTTTGCATGCATTTTTTGGGACTGCAGGTTCAAACAACGACATTAACGTGTTGAACCAGTCTGATGTCTTTAATGAGGTCCTAGAAAGGAGGGCTCCTGAAGTTCAATTTACAGTCAATAGAACCCAATATACAATGGGGTACTATTTAGTTGACGGTATTTATCCAGAATGGGCTACATTTGTAAATACCATCCCAATGCCACAAGGAGAAAGAGAAAGTTATTTTCCAAACATCAAGAGGCAGCAAGAAAAGGATGTAGAGCGAGCGTTTAGGGTGCTACAATCTCGATTTGCAATTATACGTGGCACTGAACGTGCTTGGCATATGGATACACTTAAATCAATAATATATGCATGCATCATATTACATAATATGATTGTCGAAGATGAATGACATACATATGCTAATTTTGATTTAACTACTGATTATTCGAGCAGCGACATGTCAAGTAGTGAAATATCCAGTGGTCCTCATCCCGACTTTCAAACATACTTACAGAGAAGAGCAGATCTACGACAAAGAGCTACTCATCTCCAACTTCAAGCAGATTTGGTCGAACACATTTGGGAACGTTTTGGACATCAGCATGATGAAGATTAAATGATGTGTATTTTATACATTATTAAGTGTCATGTTATGTATTTTTTGCGAATTTTATCTTTAATATTGATGTTTAGGTCACATTCTAAAATTTATATTTAACTACGTTTACATTTATCTACATTAAGTATTTATAATATATTAATATAATAGTATTTAAACAATTACCATTAAAATTTATTTAGAAATTTATATTTTATTTAATTACCTTAAAATTATTTAAGAAAATTAATCTATAATTATTTACGCTTAAATTTTATTTAGAAAAAATAAATATTATTTTAAGTTGAACTTAATATTAAAATAATAAGGTGGGGTAGCTTGTGGGGTCCATTCTGGAGTCCTTGTATAGTTGCTCTGTTGGAGCGCAGAGTTGCTTAAATTGTAAGAGTTGCTTAAAAAGTAAAAGAGATGATGTGTACATGTAGGACCCACCAAAATAATATTAAAAAATGTTTGGCTTAAATACATTAATTTTTGGTCCCATACTTTTGTAAATAGGTTATTTTGGTCCCCCTAATTTTAATGGCTCAATTTTGGTCCCTATACTTTTCTTAATGGGTGATTTTGGTCCCCCTAGTTTTAATTGCTCAATTTTGGTCCCTCTTCTTTAAAAATTGAACAAATCTATCATACCATTAGCCTCCCTTTAAAATATTTAGCAGAATTTGCTGACATGGATTAATTTTGTGACGTGTAAACTATCACAAAACAAAGATTATTATTTAATTTTATCTCTTAATTTTTTAAACGAAAAATCAGAGCTTGCAGATTTCAGTTCGCTTTTGATTTCATTTAAATTTCATTTCATGCCCGAATGAGATTTCAGTTCGTTTGGTTGATGGCTTGAAGCAGACCTGCAATTGTTTTAGTTTTGGGACTTGTATTTGCTTTATTGCTTTTGAGGAAATTTGAGTGTAGTAATGAGATTTTATTTTTGATTTTGTTTTCTCATTGTATTAAATTATGCAAAATCTGATTTTATTTTCTGATTTTTCGTTTAAAAAAATTAAGAGATAAAAATAAATAATAATATTTGTCATGTGATAGTTTACACGTCACAAAATTAAATCCATAACAGCAAATCTGCTAAATATTTAATGGGAGGCTAACGGTAGGATTAGATTTGTTCAATTTTTTAAAAAAGAAGGACCAAAATTTAGCAATTAAAACTAGGAGGACCAAAATCACCCATTTACAAAGTAGGATTACCAAAAATATATTTAAGCGAAAATGTTTTAAGCAACTCTTTAGAAACCCACCCTGATATGGTCTCAACAATCTCACATGTGTCAATTTGTTGCAGGTACTCGCTACACGTGGGAAAGTTTTTTGACAAAACATTGGAGCACTCATCAACATTCAATCAAATCTGCATTAGAAAATCATTCTAGTGATTCTCCATTATTTAATGTGTTTGACATGTTGGGAAATAGTGTTTATATACCCATACTTATATTTTTAATTTTTTTTTTGTTGGTTATGGAATAATTTTATCATAAGATAGGAAAATTACTTTATAACAGGAAATGTCTTAAGAAGTTGGTGAGGTGAAGGGTTGGCTCAATATTTCTGTAGGTCTTCCAGCATATTATAAACTGGGCCTATTCGTAAGAGATAAGAGACCTCACTTAACATATACATATTTTTTTAAAATGGAAATATATTTTTAACAAATGAAAATTAATAATAATTTTTGTATTTGATATAAAATTTTATTAATTTTAGTATATAAGATATATTTCTATAGAAAATTTGAGATCTTGTAATAGGGGACTGCCTAAAGTCATTGCTTTAGTAACCTCCTCCTTGGGCCGGCCATGTGGGAATGTATAAATTTTAATTTATTTTAATTGAATATGAAATAAAATGAACAATCGTCTTATATATTATTAATCACATATAGTCTCTCCTTCCTATTATCTATATTTTTAAATTAAAAAAGCCTACATAATTAAAAATACAATAATGTTTTTTATTACCTTAACATTATATTTAAACTTCCTATTATACTTATACACCTAAAATTTAACCTATAATGTTAACATAATGTTTTGGTTACCAATATATTAATAGCAATTTTACAACAAACTTTAAAAAGTTACTTGATGATATTATGAAATTTTTTATTATTGACGGGTGAGAATATAACTAATTTTAATATACATACATATATATACAATTTTTTAAACTATTTTCTTTCACATGAAAACCGCCGTCAATATTCCTACCTACAATTAAATAAAATGATTTTATTGAAGTTTTTTTTAGTACTTTATTTACAATGTTAATTATATATATAGCTTACCCCTCTGTTTATTACGATAAAAAATTGTGCAGAACTCAACCTCATTTGATTGCCATGTTCAAGGGTGGAGAGATGAGAAAAAGCTTGTCCACCACAAAAGTTAATCTTCTCCTAACACATGAGAAAGTGAAGAGAAACTGGTGTTTGATGGTAGAAATACAATAATGTCCTTGTTGACAATGTGTACAATCATTTTTTTTATCAAAGTTGAGGTCATTTTGGTCCATTTATAATTATAAATCTCTCTCTTTCCTATTTCTATCACATTTCTCTTAAACCAAAAACTTAAAAATCTATCATATTTCTTACCACTTTCTCTCTTTCCTCTTTTTCTCTTTCCTATTTTTCTTTTCATTATTTTTTTTCTTAATCCAAATAAGCATACAAGATTGTAGAGAGGATGATGATAACCAAGAAGGGATGACTTATTTTGAAGATGAAACGTTGAAAACATGGATTTTATTAGGGCTTCTTGTAATAAAATTTAGGATCAAATGTATTTATTTTATTTTCTAATAGGATTTATATCATGTATTTGACTTATTTTAGTGATAGGTTCATAAGAGCTTTCTTTAATTGACTTCTATAAATTATGTGTTTCTTGACCCATGTTGGGCCTTAGGGGGCACAAGGCCCATTAGGAGTTTATGATGATAAGTACTCATGAAATACTTGTAAGATTTAATTTTTGGAAAGTTGAATTTATTTACATTGAGTTGAACTCTCTCTTGTGAAGAGGTGGATCCCTCTAGGTTTTTGGAAGAATCAATTCTCTTTGATCTTATCATTAATTCTAGGTTCATGTGATGATATTCATGGCTTATCATCTCTATTGATGTGATGCCTCTCCTTCATCTCTAGTCTTATCCATCTATATGTTTTCTTCTACTTGGTACTTTGATTCTCAAATATGAATTTGGTGATTTCAATCTCAAATATCCAAGTGTATATATGAGACATTTTATAAGGATGTTATCGGAGAAAAATATAGATGAAGTATAAATTTAAATATATTTAAAGTTGGTTTATTTTACAATTAAGTCTTCCAAATTTATTTTGGGGTAAAACGAACAACTAATCTTCGTTGTTATGTTTAGAACCTCTTCAATTGAAAAACAAATAGACTCTTAATTTAATATACCAAATATGAAAATGAAATGAAAATTTGTGTTATTATTTATCATTAAAAAATTACCAATAAAACATCAAAATCATTTAATTCCAACCTAAGATAAATTAAATAAACTGAATGATGTCAAATCAAGTATGAGAGAAATATGGGAAGAAAATAAAGTATGATGTTAAAAGAGAGGGGATTATATTTTTTAAAGAACAAAAATGCCCATCATCAATTAGGAAGACGGGACACATTGCAAAGGTTTGTCAAGATGAATAAACACACGTCTCTCTCCAATTTCTCCTCTCATCCGTGAAGATTAAATTTTATTTGGAACCCACCCAAGTGTTATATCTCTCCCTTGCCTCTCAATTCTACCAAATGAGGTTGAGATAGTGATCTATCCTCTCTCTCCCACAACTTTCTCTTTGCCAATTTCACTACAAATAAATAGAGGGTTAACGTTTTAGCACCATATACCATTAAGAAGTTCACATAATTTTAATGCTTCTTTATTTATAATTTTAATTTTTAAAAATAAAATAGATAAAATTATAAGAGAAATAAAGGAAAAATAAAAAATAAAAAACAGAGAATACTGTTTGTGACGGTATAGTGCTTCTGACGTCCAAGACTTAATACATATAAATACAAATGGAACTTATACATCGCCTAGGGTCCATAGCTCAGTGGTAGAGCATTTGACTGCAGATCAAGAGGTCACCGGTTCGAACCCGGTTGGGCCTTTTACTTTTTAGTTTTCATTTGTGGTTTTTACTTTTTAGTTTTTTACAAGACATTTTTGTTCACAATGACTATACTGAAGTTGTTCCCTTTTAAGAGGTAATTTTACCCCACGGCTCTCATTGTGAAGACTGATAACGGTCTCAGTTTCATGGAAAGTCCATATCTTATTCCCAAGATTATAAAATGGCAGGGATGTAAAAAAAAATTCGTACCCGTGAATATCCATGGATATACTCGTAATGGGTATCCGCGTATTTATATAATGGGTGGGGACGGGTATTATACTACCCGTTCCGCGGACACCCGCATACTCATTAAAACATATTTTTCTATTAATTATATTTGAATATTATGATTTTTTATTATTTTATGATGGGATATAATTTAATTTATATTATTTTATGATGACATTCTTAATATATTAACACATAATGATATTATATAATGATTATTTATATATATAGTATGATATTATAATATATTATATAACATTTCCTCTTTTTTTTTTTATAAAATTTAAATTCTTAAACATTAATGGATACACGCGAATACCCACGGATACTTGTTACCCATATTGGTACCCGTTAATTTTAGCGGGTATGTATACGGGTAGGCACTACCCGCCCCGCTGACATCCCTAGATGACATAGACTCAATTTTGAATTATAATTTTTTATTTATAGGGTTTAGTGAGGAAAGATTAACACCAGCTCAATATATTATTCAACCAATATTTATAAATGAACGAAAGGTTAGGGTTTAGAGAGGAAGATTACCACCAGCTCAATACATGTATGTTACAAAAATTTTATTTTTCAAAATATTAACCTTTTCATTCATTTATATATATTGCTTTAATTAATTTATACCCATATATAGTTCATAACATAAAACGAGTTTTTAAATATTCATTTCATAGTTCCACTACTTTTAAATTAGTATTTTATCATGTGCATTAATTTGTTTTAAATATATATATATATTTGTATATAATTAATATTTGTAAATATAGATTTATTTTTAATAATAAATAAATATATTAAAATATAAAGTATATGTTAAATTGAAAGAAAATAATTTAAATTTGATATATAAATATTAAGCGCTACTTAGTTTAAATTAACGAATTTATTTTAAATATATATGTATAATAAAGGATTTTTTTTAATTTGAATGATTAATTTATAAAAATTAATTATTCCAACCATATTATTCAATTAATAATATTTCATTATAATTTAAAATTATCATATCCTTATATGTAATTTAAATTTTAAAATATTAATCAACAATCGTATCATGTAAAATTTTTAAAATCAATCATTCATTATTATTATTTGAGAATTATATATTATTAAATGATAATTATAAGAATTCAAATTGAATGAATAAAAAGATTTTATATAGGAAAAATAGTTAAGAATTAGAGTCATAAATTTGTCAATTTTCAAAAGAGTGAAAACGATTGAGGAAATATTCAAAAACTTTTGTAATTGAAATTTGTGAAACGCACTCAAAAAGAAAATAACAATGAAATATAAAAAATGACATATGATTTTTTAAATAAAGAGTAGAAAAGGTAGGGGTCATTTGTTTTGAGAAAATATTTTATGTTTTCATTTCTTGTTATTAATTTTGATTATCAAAATATTTTCAATTGATTACAAAGTGTGCTTTCAAAATTATTATATAAAAAATTGATTGATTTATCACACCTGGCATCTTCTTTTCTTTACATGGGAGCTCTTCTTTACATGTGTGTTATATATTGTTTTTCTTTTATTTTTCAAAATTTATAATAATATCATTTGCAATGTATTACATCCCTTTAAATGGATATTCTCCATCACATGTATGTCATATATTCTTTTTCTTTTATTTTTTTTATAATTTATGACATTACCCTTTATTTTTCTTAGATAATAATATTATTTTTTTCATACAATTAAAGATATTTTTGTTCCTATAATTAGCTGCACGGACTTTTTTCTCTTTTCTTTTTATACTTTTCCTTCCTATAATTAGTCACTTTGATCAAATATTTATTGTTGCAAATATTAACATCACACAATAATAGAAACTTTATATGAAATCATATTTATACATAAATTACATGGGTAAATCTTTACATATAATGATGAAAACTTTATATTAAAGCATATAAAATTTTAAAGCAAACCTAACACAGCATTGAAATGATCTGCTATCGAGCTCAGATGTTAAAATTTGATTCTCAAGAAAGCTATGCAAGATTTACAGTGAAGTTCAAATACGTATGAGATACCTTCACATGATGGAAGGTCTTTAAAATATTCAAATGCAGAAATTAGTTTGTCATGGATTATATTACATTTATTGTAAAAGGGATCACAAAACACTCCGGAACTTGGATAAGCAATAGGAACCGGCTAAAGTATCCATTCACTTTCCTCTGATTGTTCCAACCACGTCTGGTGCACATGCACCCAAGTAAACCAATCCGATTCCTGAAACACAAATTTTATTCTTCTCAGCAAAAACTAAAGACAACACATGAAAAATACTTAATGCATTACAACAGACCTGTTTTAGTACTGCGGTGACCACACATCCCTGCCGCTTTTCACCTGCAAGTTTGGCAAATTCAGTAGGTAAAGGTAAGATTCGCAAAGCAAATTTTCTAATTTCCTTGCAGAGGCCCTACCATAATTCCCAGTAGATAGATTGTTTACAAAACCGGTCCCAACATAAAAACAAGATAACCAATTGCTTATTTTGAGAGATATAAATGACAGGGAAATGAAATGAGCATAAACAACAAAGCGCAAGGCAAACTCATACCATGTAACTCCCACTTATCAAACGTGAATAGCCATGTATCTGAACCTATCTGTGTAGCCAACACATTATCCACCCAAATACAAAACTGTTTTCCCTGTTTGTCACCATGGACCTTTCTCAGAATATTTACATACTCCTTAATATTATGCTCAGCACCAGAAGGGTGGATATAAACACCAGATGGAAGCTGCATACTCAAATATAGAACAAATGATACTTCTCAAAAAGTAAACTCTTGCAATAAGACTTGAAATAGAAAAAAGCCATGTCCAGCTGCATTAGTGAAACAATAAAGTACTCAGATCAATAAATGAGAAATGGAGAAACCAGATAATTAGGGTGGGAAGGTCACAAAATTTAGCTTTTCATCCACTTATCAATATCATGTACATTCCTGTAAATCAACCATGAAAATGTCTATTCCAAGTTGTTGAAATGGTTGAACAGTTCAGCAAGAATGTGGAAAATATATCAAAATGTACATATGCTAATGATAAAATAAAACTTGTTTGTACCGACAAAAAACCTAAATGTTGATGGAAGATATTCTAGAAGAGAAAAAATGTATGCCATCACCAACAACATGCACTCAGCAAGGAGGGAATACCAAAATAACAAAATCATACCAAAGCAAAGTGAAGGATGTGCCAAAAACTTTATTAAGACATGTAAAATATGGACAAAAAATAACTAATATCATTCAATTTTGCTTTTCAGTTTCCTGTTTGTAAACCCAACTTGCTTGTGCATGAAATGAAAATATAGAAAAATGAGTGCTACCAACACACTCTCTATCAGACTCTTCTCAATACACTCCTTGTGATTGGTTGAAATTTACATGGGTCCCATTAAATTATGTGGGTCTCACTCCCAATGTAGTGGGACCTATGTGACTTTTAACCAATCACAACAAGTGTGTTGGAAAGAGTGGTAGAGTGTGTTGCTAGCATTTTCATATAGAAATAATGCAGAGATAAGGATAAGAGTATTTAACGTATACAAGAAAGTGAGTGATTGAGTAAGAAAGAGTATTATGGACTACATTTCAACTACTCAGCAGTCTTGAAACAAATAGAACACACAATAGGTAATCAGTAAAAGTAAAGGATATCGGTCATACAATGGCTGCCTTTAGAGCAGAAATAAACAGCTCAGAGTTCTCAACTTCTGCACGCCTCCACTTTTCAATTGACAAACCAAAGTTCACTATTTCTTGACCTGGAGATGCATCTTCATCACCTTGTTTTTGTCCAAGGTCTGAAACATCTCTTGCGGACAGGTTTGGGCCTAATTTAAAATGACCAATGGCTTGTATAATCCCAGAAGCACAACGCTCTGAGGCATGAAGAATCTTGGGGTTATCTTTTGCATTTGCCGCATGCCACTGCAACAATTCTTCTTGGGCATTGCTTACCTACACAATGAACAGGAACGGATGCAGCATACAAGACAATCTCCATCTTTTACTAATAACTAATAAGGCAACATATGGCAATAAACAACTTAAACCACCAACCATGACACCGTAAACTCCTGGAATGCTGAATAGCTCGGCGTCATTTCCAGAGTCACCACAAACAAGAGTATTAACAGGTTGCTTTCCCTCAGCCTCAAATTTTTGAGCAGATAGGCAAGAGCTTGACCTTTTCCAGCACCTTGTGGTAATATATCCAAATCAATTCCTCCACTGTATATTATTTTAACATCCAACTGGCCAAAAATTAGGTAGTGTTATGGAACTACATATAATATTAAACATGCAAAGTAAGATGTTAGAAAATCCAACTTATATGCTCACGGTCACGATACATATGGAATTATTGATGACTGATGAGAAAGACAATAAATATAAAGGCATTATAGCTTACCCCACGCCCTTCCAAAATCTTAGAAAGAGCCTCTGTCACATGCTGAGCCTTTTCTTTCTCGACATAAAAGCTAACTTTGTGTGGCCGTTGTTCTGTTTTCTGCCTGCAATACCAGTTATTCCAGATATGAATCAAAGCATTCTAACTTCTAAGAGGCTATTGCTACCTCAAAATAATTGTGAAAGAATCAAATTAGTTATACAAATGCCTATCTGCGCCTGAAACGTAGAAAACAATCAACAAACAAATCAAAGTGATCACCTACTAATAATACCTGACGAGTAAGTTCACGGAACTTGCTTGATTCCTCAATGACTATGTTCTTGTCCCATTTCTGGTTCAAAAACTGAACCCATCCATCATCTGGAACCATTGATTTTCCATAAGTAATCTCAGTCCCCACGGACATTATGGTTATATCAGGAGTTATCATGGGCTTCTCTTTCCTCAATTGTTTGTAGAGTGTAGGCGACCTTCCGGTTGAGAACACCAGCAGAGAATTATGGCGATAACGGCCTTCCCAAAGGGCATTGAACCTTAAAATGGATCTATTCTCGGGGTCATGGTGATCAACCTGCAACCAAAACATATGAACCATTTAAATCACAACCAACAACAACAACAATAAAAACATCAACAGAATCAGGTATGAAAAAGATGGGTAAATGCAAAAACACACCATTGTGTGATCGAGATCCGAAACAATCATAAGCCGTGCAGAAGCTTTTAGTCGATCCATGATGTTCAATCCCCAACTTGATCCTGCAAATAGAAATTTAACTTAAAAAAAGGGGAAAGGTTATGTTAGCATTTTATGCAGTGCATTCCTTCCTTACTAATCAGAAATTAACAAATAAATCAATCTAATAAACCAACAAGTAACTGTGCAGTTGTGTGCATGAGCTCTGTTTAACTCGAATTCCGATGAGGCTAGTTATCCGAAAATGATGGCAGTTACAACCATCAATCTCAAAGTTTGATTCTACATCAAAAGCATAATGAATTTTTCCCAGAACTTAAAAAAAAAAAAAGAAGAAGAAGAGTCACCGAAACAATTGGTCTTTCGTGAAAAGGAAAACACGTTGTTTGATTGTTTCTGATAAAAACACTTCCAATAATTCCAAAATATTAATAAAAAAATCTGCAAGCAAAGATAAAAAAATGGAAATTGTGCGAAGCGAGATGAAAAGGAAGAGAGCGAGTGATGAGAATAGTGAGAAGAAGATGATGATGATTACCTGTAATAGAATCGATATAGAGATTGTGAAGTGAAATGTTACAATGGAAGAAGAAGAATAGGGAGTGAGTGATGATAGAAGGGAAAAGATGGAATTGCAATACCTGAATTGGATCCAAATTCTTTGCCGCTTATTCCTTTGTGTGTGTGCCTCAAAGGGGCTCACAACTCAACTGAGAATCAAAGCTAATATGACGTGTGTATTTTGTATTTAATAATGATTTTATTTAAATTGATCGATATGGTGGATTTTATACCAAAAAATAGTGAATATAAATCTCCTACACGCCCCATGCTATTGCTGTGGTTTTTTCTTTGTTTAAAAATCGGTATTTTTTATGGGAGGTAATTCTGTGTTGAGTCGAGAATATTTACATTATAATGAGACTAGTTATAATAATTTTGAAAAAAATGACATATAAGATATTTTTATAATAAAAAAATTTAAATTAATTTTTTAAAATCAGAGAAATAAGTTATAAGAAAAACATGCATACATTATTTAAAAGATAATTAATTACAATTCAAATACCTTTTAAGTATTCTAATTTTATAATAACGTCAATGTATATTAATCACTATACACATCTCCCGGGTTTGATACCCACTAAACACGCTCTTAGGGAGGAGTGATAAGTCTTAATTATGACTAAGCCCCGAACATGATTGTCCCGAATAATAGGGGATAATTATGGTTAACACAAAAAAAAATCACTATACACATAAATCAACTACTAGGTTTAATTTAGATTAAAGAGATTATTGTCTATCCATGTTTATTAATATAAGTGAAAAGAAAATTTTCTCTGAAGTGCTATTTTAGATTTGAGTCATGTAAATAGAAAATTTTTGTATTATTTGAGTTTTGCTATCAAATGGATATAATTATATAATTAATTTGATATAATAGTAGTTTTTTTTTTAATTAGTAAAGTTGAAAGAACTAAATTTTTGAAACTTACACAACTAAACAACAATGTCACAGATGAATGTCTAACCAAAAAGAATGTCCTTCACAAATATGGGGTAGGCACGAGATAATGAAACGAGGGGCCAGCGTTCCATTTGGGTTACCGAATATTGGATTGGGTTTCATAAATTATCACGAGGGTGAGTACCTGTCTCCTCAAGCACAAAATCTAATTTTGTCAAAAAAAAAGTACAGAAGCTAAAGAATATCAATAAACTGTACCTATAAATAATAAACAAATTAATACAAGCATTTCTTGCATTTTCCTTTTCGTACTTCAGTTAAAGAAAACGACAGGTAACTTTAACGAATATTAGCATATGCCATGGAATTTTGGCAATATGTTAGCAATCAAATTTTCAATGTAATATATTTGCCTTCTCTTACATTTTTCTAAAGCCTGTCAAATATAAGAGCCAGCAAAATGTTCACAATAAAAAAAACATTGGCCACTCAGATGTTTTTGGGTTTTGAGGGCCCAAAGTCACGAGAGGGGCCAACATAGCTTGAAAATGTTGACAATAGCTATATTGATAATTTTTTTTACAAATTTTAGACCATTAACTAATTTTAATTTATGTGAATTAGGTAAAAATGACTTATGAATAGGATAAGATGGAGTATATTAGATATATTTTCGACACGTAAACGATAAAAAATATAGACAACTAAAGTACTTTTTGATAATTTAGTGGTGGACAAATCATTTGAATTATTTTGCAAAATTTATTGATTTTTAATATGATCATACTGTCAATTTTAAAGATCCCCATTTAAATATTTTTTCTCAAATATTTTACATAATTTTATTTTTCATATATTTTTTTTGGTAAATATTTTCCATATATTATAACATTGATTAAATAATGAAATTATTTTAGTTGAATAAACCTAGTGGGTGTTTAAATAAAGGTAAAGTCATGTATTCGAAGGACGACTGTAGAAAAGAATATCCCCACCTTTGAAAACTTACATGATTTCTTGCACTCAACCATGTCCTCGAGCATTGTCCGTCTTGACAAATAATTAATAGTTAATGGTAAATAAAAAAAAAATTTGAATTTAACTTAGGACATTAATGGAGATAGAAATTACTTTTTATGTGATGATGATGCAAGATAAGGTATACATTGAAAAAAGACCATGGGTCTACACTCTTGTACCAGTGTACCCTCATGTTTTTTCATTGTAGACCTTACAAGATGGAGAATTTTTGCATGGTTGTCATAGTAAGTGATTTCCTATCTTTAACCATGCTAGTTCAATCTTTAACAATTTGTGTCTGTTTTTTTGTGACGGTAGAGCTATCCCAACTCAACGCCAATCATAAATCATTGTCGCTACCACATTAACGACGAGTGTTTTAACGATAGAATATTAGCCGACGCTAGACGGTTTCACCTCTGTAACGACGACCGTTACTAAAAGTCAATTTTTTTGTGGTGTTATTTTTTAGTATAGGAAGTGGTACAACCACTCAAAAAGTGATAACATCTCATGTTGTATTCCCATTCTCCTTGCAATCCTTAATTGGTCTTACCATGATTTCAATACTTATTAACTTTAATCAATTATCAACAAATTTTAATGAGCTTAAACAATGTTACAACATAAACATAATAAAATTATTTAAAATGATAGAAATATATTACCTTTTTTGTGAGTAAAATATTACCTAAATTGACAGTGCAAACACATATATACTCACAAGTTAAACACACAACTGTAACAAACACGTACAATTAATTAGAATTATATTATTTTAGAACTCACAATCTATTATTATTTTCATCAAATAATGCTAGATTAACCATATATTTATTGTGTGTTGTAACATTGATTAAAATAAATAAATTTGTTTGATAATATTGTCATTAATATTAAGTATTAAAATGATGATGAAACTAGAGTCACAACTTAGGCAAATGTACACAAGTACAATGGAAGATGTTGTCACATTCAAGAATGTATATGGTTTCATACAATGTAGACATATACACATGCATTGTGTGTGTTGACTGTCAAATATGTTTGAATAGTACTCAATAAACTTGTCAACAAAAATTAACTTAACATTCTAAAGATATATGAATCACTTTCAATGACAACTGTATAAGATTTCTACATTATTTAATATTTACGAATAAAAAGACCTGTGTGCATATGTGAGACTATAGGCGACTCAAAGATAGGGAAACTTGTAGTTCTAGTACATTTGGTACCTTTACTTATAATCTAACCTTATTCATTTTAATTTCATTCCACCTCTCTTATTGTTGCTCGTTCACTAGTACTATTATTCATAAAGCAAATCTATTTTTTTTCATGCTTAGAGAATCACATAGTATTGACAGAGTAGAATCACCAAGAAATATGGAGTGAAGAGAAAACGAATATGGTTGAACTATAAGAAAAGATACCACATTCTCAAATTTCAAAAGGTTTTTATTATCCTCCAACCACACTCACACTCTTATGTACACATATATCTTCTTCAATTAATATATAGATATTAAAGGTGTGTTTGAGAGTTTGGAGGGAATGGGGAGAGGGGATAGCCGAAGAAGGGGAAAAAAGAAGGGAAGAGTTTTATAGGCTATATATAAGGAGAGAATAATATTCACAAATACAAAGGAGGGGAGGATTTTTTGTAATCCTCCCTGCCTCCCTCTTCCTTCCCTTCCCTTTATTGTTTTAAGTTGCAAACACACCTTAGAGAGTTTTGAATAAAGGTAGTTACTACTCCGGACTTGAATATAAGTAAAAATAATTAAATTCACACGTATTAAGAAAGTTAGTTAAATTTATTAAATCACATGAAGTGTGCGGGAAAGAGTGTGTTAGAGAGTGTGTTGCTAGTACTCCTCTTGCCTAAATTACCTTACATTCAATCTTATTGAAAATTGTTTCAAGTGGACATTGTCTCTTTCTATTGACACATGATTCATTAATTAGAATGGTTGGAAAGTAAAATTTGAATTAAATAAAGGGCATTTTGGGTTTATCTCATTAAATATGGTAAAATTAGTTAAGATTTGTTTATATTTTAGTCCACCATATGTGAGTATTTTTTTTGCTTATATTCAAGTCCGGTGGGAGTATTTTTTTTATACATAGGAAATGAAAGAAAGAATAAAAAAAACTAAACAACATTGAAGTCATCATGCAGAATAAGAGTTTAATAAATGGTGGTGGTACTTCCTAGATGTATAACTTTCCACTATGCAGAACACCCGGCCTAGCTAAATAGTTTGCATGCTTATGAATGAAAGTAGATATTAAAGAAAACAAAAGTAATTTTTTTTATAAAAAAATATATAATTACAATAAGTATATTTCTCCAATAAACCCTTTTGCTTTTTATATAAAACTATATTTTAAATTAATCCAATAATAAATACATGTAATTTATTCAGAAACTATATTTGATAACTTTTATTTCATTCTCATCACCAATATATCTGTTCGGATAGAACTCGAACCTGGGCCTTGGTCTGCAGAGATGAACTTGGATCTAGATCCGGACGCGGGAGGTCGAATCCGAGTTGAACCCGGGGGTGTACCTGCAAAGGGACTCCGACGCCCAAGTAAGATATATAAAACAGTCAATGTGATTGACTGAGCGAGATTGCGTACCTCATGATGATCTGTTAATGTTCTCTATTTATGGGGTTTTCCCTGTATAAATATGGTAAGTGGGCATAAATTTAAAAGGAGTAAGTTTAGCAGGTACAATCATATAATTATGGATATTATAGTTATATGTTAGATAATTAAGGATATCATAATTATATATCATATAATTATGGATATGATAATTATATCGTGTGTGAGTCGCTTTGATTATTGTACCTTAGGTTTATACCATAACCATTGAGACCCCTCTAATTGTGTAGCTATTTCTAGAAAAATTAGGTAACTAATAACTTGAAATTAGCTATTGTTATTAGCTACATAATGATTCCATGGCTAATTTTAAGCTATTTTTTTTTTGGTGCACCTAATTTTAAGCTATTTGGGAGTTAAAATTGTTAGAGACAATTAGATAACCAGAGACGATCTGACAAACTAACATGGTAACACTCCTTATCTCTCTATATTTGTCACACTGAGTGATTATAAACTTGATCATTTTGAGTATGGGTTCATCACATAAACTCTTAATTTTATTACATATAAGGTAAATTTAATTTTTAATATATATTAATAAATTTTGTAATAATAATTCTAGATTATTTATTATTTATTTATAGTAAAAGTTTATCATAAATATTTTTTTTTGGGTCCAACTCCTCCTACGTGTATTCGGCTGGTGTCATTCCAACATTTTTATTTTCCTCTTATCCCCTAATAATAAAAACTCAGACCTACTCAGTAATTTGTCAACTTCCATTCAAAAAACAACGTCATTTGTCCTTGTCTCCACGGGAATCAATTTTACGAGTGAGTGGAATCCGCACTATTATCAATTTTAGGCTACCCCCAACATAGTACCATGGCTTTGCTAATTTATGATTTTATCAACCCCAACGCACTTACACTTTCCATCTCCATTTTCCCGGAAAATAACACACCATGCTCAACTTCCCTTTGCTCTCCATTTCTGAGCATGCCTTCTCCTACACTTCTCTTCTCACTCACCACCATATCCCAACGCGGCCTACTTTTCAAAACTTCCACTTGCAGTCAAAGCTTCAATCTTTAGCTTTTGGAGACTGCGGAGGGAGTGAATTTGCATCTGGGTCCTGCTCCGATGCTCCGAGGTGCGCCAATTTGAGAGAGAAACCTCGTAGAAGAAAAGGGGTGTTAGCGGCGGGGTTAAAACCGACGGTGAAGGTGGAGAGTGAAAGAGGAGGGAGGAGAGTGAATGGTGGTGAAGGTTTTGATGCAATTGTTATAGGGTCTGGGATTGGAGGGTTGGTTGCAGGGACCCAGCTGGCAGTGAAGGGTGCTAGAGTTTTGGTTTTGGAGAAGTATGTGATTCCTGGTGGAAGCTCTGGTTTTTACCAGAAGGATGGATATACTTTTGATGTGGGGTCTTCTGTCATGTTTGGTTTCAGTGATAAGGTCAGTGTTTTTTGGGTGAATGTGATTCTTATTGTGTCATCATGTACTGCAATTTATTCATAAATTGATAAGATATGGATAGTCAACACTGCAAGCAATATATTGGTGTCAAACGATTGCGGTTGAGCTCACTGAGCTGAATGTTACAGTGGAGGAATTTGAATGCATGCCTTGTTGTTTCTTCCTGGTTGGGTTGCTATGCACTAGAATTAACAATTTAAAACCTATTTATATATACGTGATAAGTTTTTTTTTTTTTTTTCCCCTTAACTATTAATGTTAAACACACTATTCTGTATTGGTATCAGTGCCACTGTGCTTATCTAGTGTCGCCGAACAAAATGACTGCATCTAGTTCACTCTTTTAATTAGTGTAAAATAAAAGAACGAACATATTAGAGATAAATTAAGGAATTAAGAGCATAAGGGTAGATGTTATTTTGCAATGAAAAACCCATGACCATGAGTTGCTTTATGTAAAACTTGGTTTCTGATTAATTGTGCCCTGAATAGCTGTAGTTTGCAATTTTATGAGTAATTCCTTGGCCAATAGTTGCTTTGGGAACTAGCTTTTAATTATTGTCTATGTTGAGTGATATGCTTCCAAGGATAATGAACTCCTTTTACCTTAAATTTGTGTAGGGTAATCTAAATTTGATAACACAAGCGTTGGAAGCAGTTGGTTGTCAAATGGAGGTGATACCTGATCCAACAACCGTTCATTTCCATCTGCCAAACAACCTCTCTGTTCGAGTGCACAGAGAATATGATAAATTCATTGACGAACTGACCCGTTATTTTCCCCATGAAAAGGAGGGTATCCTCAAATTCTATGGTGAATGCTGGAAGGTTTGTCTTAATTGAGGTGACTGCAGCCCCCTTAAGGCATTTTTGCCTCTACTTGTAATTCATTTTTTTAAGAGTTTGCATGTGTGATGGCTAGATTTTCAATGCCCTGAATTCGTTGGAATTAAAGTCACTAGAGGAGCCACTCTACCTTTTTGGACAGTTTTTTCAGAAGCCACTTGAATGCTTGACACTAGGTACTTTCATTTTATTTGTTTATTTTAAATGTGAGGCTATCACTTTAAAATTCTAAATCCAATTCAAAAGGAAGTTTTGTTTTTTTAGTTCCACTTAGCATTTCTTCTTAGTATTTTGATTGATAGGGAGGAGCTATCTTTTAACAATGAGATTAACTTATGATTTTAAAGAAGTGTTGAGGGGAAGAAAGGGGTGAAAATGGAACAAATACATCACAGAACTATATGTTCTTTACTATTATCTGCTTAAATGCAGCATTATATAATATAAATAGTTGACCAAACAAACTTGATCCTAGTCCTACTATGAAGACCAGGACCAGATTTGAATTACTGATGCTTATAGAAATTTTGATGCAGTTTATTTTCTATCTTCCAGAATAAGGGTACCCTAGACCTGGAGAATTACATCTTATATACATTGTCTAGTTCTTTTGGCTGGATGGAGAATCTGTAGAAAACATAAACATTTTAGAAAAGTCAATACTGATCTCTTAAATGGGCTCTAAATTTTTTATTAATTTTCTGAAATCATGAAATGAATCAGTTTATTGCAATACCAAGTTGTGATAATTAATATATGATAAACCTTCAATATGTATATCTCCATCAACGTGGGCATCTGATGAACTTTTGCTATGTCTTGAACAGAGCAATTGGTGTTACTGACCATGATTTTTCTTGGTCTATTTTAACTGTACAATATTCATGTGCTAGACAACCTCTATTAACTAATAAACATGGCATGCCTGGTAACAGTGCACAACTGATAAGATTGTCCTTGACCACCCTCTGCATGAGGTCATGAACCCATCAATATTTTCATATGGTTTAGCAATTAGCTTTTCTGATAATGTTGTTATATGGCAGCCTATTATTTGCCTCAAAATGCTGGTGCTATAGCTCGGAAGTACATTCAGGATCCACAGTTGTTGTCTTTCATAGATGCAGAGGTAGATGCAACAACTTATTTGATTCAGGGAGATGTTTTATCAATTTATTAAGGAAAATGTTAAATGTTATGCAGAGTTATTCTATGAAACTTGTTACAAATGACATAGAGTAACTATATGAGAGACATTGATTCTTATGAGTCTCACAAAAGAGGTTGAGGGTGATTGTTGTGGGTCCCATAGGAGAAATTGAGACTAAAACAAACAGTGCTACATCATTTGTAGCTTTTTGTAAGAGCTGTTTTCATGTGAAATAACACTTCTTATCTACTTGTTCATTAATTATTCAATTTATTGGCACATGATTGGTAATTTTCATCCATAAAAACTCTTGTTTTGCAGTGTTTTATAGTGAGCACCGTCAATGCTTTGCAGACTCCAATGATCAATGCTAGCATGGTAACCTGTTCACTTAGCTTTTTGCATTCTTTCAGTTCATCCAATATTTTATTGCACTTTTGAAAGTGTCTAGGAGAGGATCATGCTTCCATTCATTGCTGTTAGTTGCTATGGATTGAAAAATCATTTATTGATCAGATAACAAAAAAAAAAAAAAAATGCAACTGACTTGAATTTAATCCAACATTGACGACTTTTGATCCTAGTAGCTTTACAAATGTTTTAGCATATATTCTACATGCTCTTAAACATGTAAAATGTAAATTTCATCCTTCCATTATTATCTGTCGAGTTGTTGACTTGTTATTTTTCTCTATCTCATAACTGATAAAAAAATGATGAAAGGATTGCAGAAGCACCTTTTGAGATGTAGGGGTGACAGGTACCCCTGTTTGAATAAAAAAATTGTGTACTGATTAAATGTCAAGATAATGAAAACATTAATGTCAAGTAAAATGGCCAGTTGCACAATTCACCCGTCTCACTTGCTCTCCATTTCCTGCTTCATTATTTGACTCAGTTTTTGCCTTCAGGTTCTATGTGACAGACACTTTGGTGGGATCAACTACCCTCTTGGGGGTGTTGGTGGCATTGCAAAGTCCTTGGCAAAAGGTTTAGCTGATCAGGGTAGTGAGATACTTTATAAGGCAAATGTCACTAGTATTATAATTGAGCAGGGCAAAGCTGTAAGTGAGATATCAGAACAGAAACAAGGATGACATATTTAGAAAAGACGAATTTTGTTTCTCAAAAATTGTACTATACTTTTTGCAGGTAGGAGTAAGGCTTTCAGATGGCAGAGAATTCTTTGCCAAAACCATAATATCAAATGCTACCAGATGGGATACATTTGGTGGGTTTCAAATCATATATTTTATAAGAAGTTTTTTTTTTGGTTAATATTTGAATGGTTATCTTGTAAGTTGTATCTTTGTCTTCGTTCATTAGTTCTTAGTCTGTTAATCCCAAATTGCATCTTGTTACGTTGTAGGAAAGTTACTAAAGGGAGAACCACTACCAAAAGAGGAAGAGAACTTCCAGAAAGTTTATGTTAAAGCTCCATCTTTTCTTTCAATTCACATGGGGGTTAAAGCAGAGGTTTTGCCACCAGATACAGATTGTCACCATTTTGTGCTCGAGGTAGTTGGAAGCATCCTCAACCTAGATCTCTTGATAGCCTTAATGCCTTCGAATGAATAATCAACTTTATGTATTTCATTGGCACTTCTCTAGAACAACTGGACCAAATTGGAGGAGCCATATGGAAGCATCTTTTTAAGTATACCAACTGTTCTTGATTCATCATTGGCTCCTGAAGGTTATCATATCCTTCACATATTCACAACTTCTTCCATGGACGACTGGGAGGTAAGCAATACTGAGTATTGGGTATTGATAAATAAAGTTGGAAACTTTCACCTTTGTGCTTCGATGTCTTTAGAAACTACCTTCTTTTTCTTGCTTCCTGTTTTATTCATTTGCTGACTCAAAATATCAAATTTGTCTGTATTTTCTGTACCAGGGTCTCTCAAGAGTAGAATATGAAGCAAAGAAGCAGCTTGTAGCTGATGAAATCATAAATAGATTAGAGAAGAAACTGTTTCCAGGTCTTAGATCATCCATCGATTTTTTGGAGGTTGAGCTCTAACTTCTGACCTTACACTTCTGCAACTCTATACATTGTGAAAAGCAAATTGAAAATAAATTAAGGCATTGTGACTACATTTCATCTTTGTTAACTTAACTATAAGGGCAAACACATTTTCTGTCTGCATTGATTGGAATACTTTAATCTTAAAAATTTAGTTAATTTGGCAGTGTTTACTTGGATTTATTAATAATGAATTACATAGATCTGGTTAGTGGAACAATGATCTGTGTAACTGCTTGTGGACCTCAATTCCCTCATGCTAATTGCGCTAATGATTAAACATTGAAAGATCCAAACCCCATCCAGCACTCAAGATAGTGGTGCCTGTATCTATCTTAGTGTTTTTAATTGTTCATAAAACATTTATTTCCTTGCTTTAGGTGATTCTATAGCTCTCCTCAAATGTGATACTTCTCTGTGATGCTTATATTTTGTAAGAAGTGCTGAACAGGCTGTGACTAGAATAGCAGGCAATAAAAGCTGTTCTCATTTTTATTTGGGGTATTAGTATTACCCCTAGACATAATTTGTATGATGCTAGCTCTTTCTTTCAAAGAGAGGTTTGTAGTTTCAGTTAAATCTTTCAATTTTTTAAGTGGTATAAGATTTTCCCTGTATATTTATTCCATTGAATAAATTCTTTTCATAACTTCATAATATTTAAATTTTGAATTGGTCAAAATTAATCAGTGGGATTACTTATTTCAAAAATCTTTTCTAGGAGAAAGTGAGATGGCTTATGCTTGATTAAAGTGCTATTAGGGAATCATGATTTTGAAACAAAAAAGGAGACCCTCTCTCTGTTTTCCATGTAAGACGTACTGGAATTGAAGAATATTATTATTTATATGAATGTGAATGTACAGTTCAAGCATTTTAGGACTACTAATTCTGAAGGCTATATGGTCAAATGTAGAAGCACACTTGCTTTTATGTGTGTGTTTCAGTGTTGGAATTATTTTTTTTATAATATTTATAGGATTTCTTCTTGTGTTTGATTTTTATGTCTTTATTATCGTGTGTGTGTGTGTGTGTGTGTGTGTGTTTTTCTGAATGTTTAAGCCCCTTTGTAGGTAGGGACACCAAAGACACACCGGCGATTCCTAGCTCGTGATGAGGGAACTTACGGGCCAATGCCACGCAGTATTCCAAAGGGTTATTGGGAATGCCATTTAATACCACAGTAAGTTTACCTCATGATGGTGAATGCTAACAGGTGCTCATAGGACACCAGTTGAGGATTCTAAAATCGGAAGTATTATATGAAAAATAAGGCTTTTTAAGTAACCTATGCATAAAATGTTGTACTTTTTAATAAATACTTTCTATTTCTTGATTTCTTAACTAGTGCTTTAGGAAGGCATCCGATAGTAAGACCCAAAAATAAATAACAGATTTGGTTCTGGAACGTTCTTCTATGTTGTTAGAATGCACTGATCAAAGCCAAGAATCAATTAAACTTTCAGGGCATAGATGGTCTTTACTGTGTTGGTGACAGCTGCTTCCCAGGACAAGGTGTTATTGCAGTAGCTTTCTCAGGAGTTATGTGTGCTCATCGAGTAGCTGCAGATATCGGTAAGCTAGAGAGCTTTCCTTGGAATTCACATTTGTTTGCCGTTGGTTGGAAACTGTTTGCTGATTTTCTATTATGTTTTACTATCAGTTGAAGTTATTAATTATTCATTGGATTTTATCCTTTTTATTTCTCTTCAAAACAGGGTTGGAGAAAAAGTCACCTGTTTTGGACACCATGCTGCTTCGGTTGCTTGGTTGGTTAAGAACACTGGCATGACATTTAATATAGGAACACGTCTTGGATGCAGTATCATAATCATCATCATCATCATTCTATTTTTGTTTTTCATAAGATGCTCAACTTTCATTACAGCATTGGTATAGTGTAGATTTCTTCCACAATTTTTGAAAGAGTTGGCAACCTGTCACATAAGGTAGCTGATATCTGTTGTAATTTGATCCATGGTCTTAGGTCTATGTACAATTCTGTGTAACTTGATATTATCACCACCTTATTTTTATATTTCTTTTATTTTTTGTGCGAGAGAGTTGGGCTATGGACTGTGGAGCATGAAATGTAAATGATTTGTGTATGAGCAGTTCTCTTTTATCCATACAAGCGTAATACCGAGATCTACCTTGCTGTAACTGCATTTTATTAGCCGATTTATGCACACGAAATTAAAATAGACGATGTGCTCCTTTGGTCATTGGATGTGTTTCTTTGAATTAGTTCTTTATCCTTTTATTACGTGGTGTTAAAAAATTATGCTCAAAATGTAATGGATCTTGGTGGTTCCAAATAGTGACTTCCCTTGATCTCCCCGTCTCCTTTCTCCGACGGGAGGTGTGGGTGGGTTTGAGGGTGTGTGTGTGCAAGTCTGAGTGTGCGTGTGTATGGGTGTATCTGTGTGTGGGTGGGTGGGTTTGAACGTGTGTGTGCGAATCTGGGTGTGAGTGTAAGTGTGTGTGTGGTTTGCATTGGTTTGGGTGGGTTTTATTTGGTCTATCTAGTTTGATTTAGTTCGATTTGGGTTGGTTTTGTTCTAGTTTGGTTCGTTCAATTCTCGTTTGGTTCAATTTAGTTTGGTTCGGCCTCGTCTTGTTCACTTCGGATCGTTCTTGTCTGATTTTGTTTAATTTGGCTTGGTCTGGTCTAGTCTGGTTCGATTTGGTCTTGTCTGACTTGGTTTGATTCATTTTGGTTGATTTTGTCTATAGTTAATTAGAACATGAAAATGTCCATCCATTAAGAGAGATGGGATTTGAGAGGGAATGAGTCTGACACTAATCAAAGATGGAGTTAGAGAGGGAAAATGTTCGTCACAAAACAGAAAGGGAATGATCGCCTATCTAATTACTGACATAATTAGAGAGGAAAAACGTCCGTTTGTAAACAGATATGGAATCAGAGAGAGTAAGTCCGTCTATAATTAGAGGGAAAATGTCAGTATCTAAACAAAGATGGAATTAGAGAGAGAATAAGTCCATTTCTAATTACTTTGTCTCTAAACAAAGAGAGATCTAGAGAGGGAAAATGTTTGTCTCTAAATAGAGATGAAATCAAAGAGGGAAGAAGTCCGTCTTTAAGTAGAATAACCACAAAATAGTTAGGAAGTAATTATAGAATAGCTAGGAAATAGCTACAAAATAACTAGGATGAACATCACATGCAATTATCAGAGTTCTGAACTCCATGATAAAAAAAGAAAACCCATAATCAAAAATAAAAAATATATACATGACAGAATGAACACATCAAATAATAACACTTCAAGAGACTAGGAATTGATAGATCACCTTATGAGGGATCTTAATAGTATACTCATCCTTAACCCAATTTATTATGTCGGGATCATCACAAATCCCCTTCACTTGAAATGAATCATCATAATGAAATGCATGTTCAACCCCTTTCTCAACCTTGAACAACAACTCACACCCAACTAAGGCTCCAAACTCAGCTAGTTGTTCACATGACTCCAAGTCCTATAAAAATGACAAGTAACAACTAAATCATATAAATAAACAAAGATAGAGGTGGTCTCATACAATAGAATATAGAACAACAACAAACCAAAGCCAAGTATAGTCAAAATAATCAAGCAGTGGTCAAACCTTTGACAAAGCCAACATGTCCATGCATGTTTCCCAAACAAATATCAACAATTAGAATCGAAAAGGACAAAAGCAACTATGTCATCCTTATGAACCAAACACAATATAGAGGCAAAGTCATATACAAAATAAAAGTTTTATTACATGAGTGCCCGACCTTGGAATCACCTCAACCACATGTGTCTCGCAACTTGCATAGTAGTACAACTCGCCATATGGACTAACTGCCTTATGGCACTTGCATGCTCCATACCACTGATTATCCTTTAGGATGACAAAAACAGTTGCCAGCATAATAAATATACCATCCTACAAATATTTAAAATCATAACTCACAGAAAGGCTACACATTGCAAAGTAATAAACTAATAAAATACTAAAAGAATAATTGAGATCAAGCACTAGTCAAATAAAAACCTCCTAAGCAAAGTGAAGTTCATTGACAGTTTTCCTTGGGAGCAATTTGAGAAAATCCTCTGTGAGTGGAAAACATGCCTATTATTCTATATTATTCCAACTTCAACATCAGGGTCAATGCCATGAACAATCAACCTAGAAAAAAAATCCCCGAAACAAGAATAAATAAACACGTCACCATTGAGAGGGACAATCAAATATGTGAGCCCCCTATAAATCAATATTTAAATGGCACAAAAAAAAAATTATCCAACTCTGAAATTAACTACCTCATGAGTATTAGGGTTCCACATTATCTGAAAGGTGTTATTAACATTTTCCATAAAAATAACACCAGTTAAAGAAGTCCAAAAAAAGAGATAAATGTACATAACATTTGCACTGATTAAACGTAAAAAAAACTAAGTAGCTAATAAATACATATCGCTACATCCATACTTTTGTACAACCTAACTTTAAAATACCGAGCAACAACAACTGGAAGTGGACAAACACCAGAGGATAGAAATTGATTAAAAATGTCCACATAATTTCCAAACATAGTACATTAAATCTTGCCCCTGTAGAGAGTCAACCACGTAATCAACATATATACAAAACATATATAAATTAAACAATGCATCAAGTAAGGCAGATACTTATCTTCTGTTAGCTCCAATTGAATCATTCGAGCCTTCCTCCCTTATGTTCCTAACTCCTCGATTGAAACTACCGTGAACACACCCATAACATCTGAAACACAACAAAGGTTTAATGTAAAATAAAAAAGGGAATGATCAACCAATGGCATCAAATCAAACCTGCTACATTTAAAAAAAAATTAGTTACCAATCAGATAGTTAGATTCTCCATTAGTCTTGGCAACTTCTTCAATTGTCATAAGATTCAACCTAAAGGATGGCATAACTTCACTCAGACTAGGAGTTACTTTGGTCTTTCCACTAAAAAGTAACTTATATTTTTTCCTCAATGCACGATACGTCCCGACATTCTTAACCACTCCAAAAATAATGGAATTCTAGACCTTCTTTATCACGGGTTTACAAACTATAGTCTATATCTTGCCACCTCATGAATGATGTAACTTAAAAATTTCAATTTCAGTCCATATCAAATTCTAAAGAAATCAACAAACAACCTACACATTAATATCGGGGAAAATACAGACCCACCTCAACATCTATCAAGACCATACCAATGCAAAAGGCTTCACCAACTCCAAGATGGAACACATCTCCCAAAGGTGAACCACCCTCACCCTAAGCCTCCATGAATCCTTCCCGGGGTAAATACTCCTAATCATATTAAAAGGTCCTACCATATCAAAAAATGCCTTCCCTCCCACCTCCCACCTCCCACCTCCACCTTTTAATATAGTTCTGAAAATTAATTTCTGGAAGTATATTTAAAAAAATTACTTCTGAAAAATTAGTTTTCTGAAGGAATATTATTTTGGTCAAATTTGTTTCCGAAAAGTAATTTGCAAAAGTGAATGAGAGATATTTTTGAGAGAAAAAACCCAAAAAAAAAGTAAAAGGGGTAGGAAAAGTAAAAATGAGTGGGTCATGTCACACCCATTTACCAAGGGCTATTACTTTCCCCATCCTCACTTTTCTATTCCCACCCCCATTTTTTGTTTTTTTTAAAAGTTTCTTCCCTAACTATCCCCACCTCTTCTCCTTTTCCTTTCCCTTAATAATTAATTTCTTCCCTAACTACACTTAATGCAAGTGTCATGAACCTATCCATTTTGTATTCTAGGTCGTGTCAATTTTTTTAGTTTGGCTACCAGACATACGTGTCCGTAAATGACTTACGGACACACATGTATGGAAGCCAAATTTGTTTTTTTTTTTTAAATGGCTTCTTGACACACCTTTGTCCGTAAGCCAAATAGAAAATTGGCTTACGAACACACATATACATGGGTGGGAGAAGAGGGGAAGAGGAATGGGGAGGGGTGTAGGTGGAGGTGGCTTTGGGTGGTGTTTCGAAGGTTAACTCAAAACTAGCTCGGCTGGTCTAGCGGCCTACCAACCATCTAGGCTGGCTTATCTTACAACCATCTAGGCTGGCTTATCTTACAACCATCTAGGCTGGCTTATCTTATAGCCATCTAGGTTGGCCTATCTTACAGCTATCTAGGTTGGCCTATCTTATAGCCATCTCGGCTGGCCTATCTTATAGCCATCTCGGCTGACCTACCAGCCATCTAGGCTGGCCTACCAGCCATCTAGGCTGGCCTACCAGCCATCTAGGCTGGCTTATCTTACAGTCATCTCGGCTGGTCTACCAACCATCTATGCTGACTTATCTTACAGCCATCTAGGCTGCATGGACACTTAACAACTGTGCAACCCGGGACCACCAACCAGCTTCTCACCCTGCCACTTGCCTATGCCTACGCGGATTGACACCAATAAAGGGCATTTCCCATCACATAGACTGAGCAACTTACCTATTGACACAAGCAACCAGGCGTAGGTTGGGCTACATCACAGGCTAGCTCTGACTAGACCACATGCTATAAATACCCCCTTCTTTGAAGGGTCAGGTACGCTCATTCTCCCCTGCTCACACTCTGTCTCAAACCCATTCTAACTTGGGCGTTGGAGTATCTTCGCAGGTCACCCCCCTCCTCCACCATCGGAGCTACTGTTCAGAGCAACCACCGCATCTCAACCTCGGCCATCTCGAATTATATCTCGGACCACCCTGGAACACCCAGGAATTAATGATCACCTTTTGGTAAGATCAGGTGGGGTGAAGGAGAATGAGAAGGGGAAAGGAAAGGATAAGAGGTGGAGTAACAAAGGAAATAACTTTAAATAAAAAACGTATGGGGAG
Source organism: Sesbania bispinosa (assembly GCA_026901365.1). NCBI lineage: Eukaryota > Viridiplantae > Streptophyta > Magnoliopsida > Fabales > Fabaceae > Sesbania > Sesbania bispinosa. Next base: position 2,700,090 of record QLOH01000041.1, on the reverse strand, counting down.
TGGAAATAGTAAAAATGAAGGTGGGAAAAGTAATGGCCTTTCCATGGCTGCGAGGATCCGGACTTTACTCCATGAACAGTCCCCCATAGTCTAAGATAAACTTGTCTGCAATACGATAATTGCTGTCAATGTCACTGTTCTCATTGTTATTATTTATCACCCAACAATCATATATATTATTGTCTAAACACGATTTATTTCATACACTCATATATATATATATATATCTATTAGGTCTCTCTATTTATTTTTATTTCTCATTACATTACTTATCACATTTCATAAAAAAAAATATTATTGAGCAATTGAATCAACTGGTAAGGTGTTATTCCAGCTTAATTAATAGTTTCGAATTCCAGCCCTGATATGCAGGGAGAGGTTTGTCGCTCATAAGATTATACCCAACTCAAACATGATTGCCTCTTGTCAAAAATATCTGTATTCTTTAAAAAAAAAACATTTATCACTATATATCACTTCCCTTCTTTTCTTCTTATCTTTTTTAGATGCACGGTGTCTAAAATCATTATCCTTTACATTACTTATACCACTGGCGCCCGAATTCTTTTTACCATAGTTTTAAAAACCGGACCGGACCGGCCGGTTGGACCGGAAAATCGGTGAACCGGCCATGTGTCCGGTCCAAAGAAACCACAAAACTGTTCCCGCAAAAAACCGGTCAAAAATCGGGGAAACCTGTCAAAAACCGGGGAAACCGGTCAAAAACCGGGGAAACCGGTGGTTTAACGGGTCAGACCGGTTCAGCAAAAAACTTAAAAACGACAGTGTTGTTTTATATTTTTGAAAATAGAAAATTAAAAAGAAAAAACTCAAAGAAAGCAACGCTGCAAATCTGTTGCGACGACGACGTCGATCGTCGTTTTATCACGCTGAGTAGACACATCGTCGTTTTCAACCGTCCCTGTTGAAGTCGGCCGCCGTCGATCTCCAGAGAGCAGCAGCGGTTGCGCGTTGTCTTTGTCTTATCGGCGCAACACCGATCTCCAACGACGTCTTCATTCCTTTGATTCTATTTCCCCTTTTTGCAGACAAAAGGCTAAGGGAAGAATAACTTGGGATTTTTCACTTTTCATGTTGCTGATATTCAAGCAAAAGGTTCTTCATTCCATTCCAAGATTTGCTAGCTGAACACTGTCAAGCCCATTTGGTACTTTGGTTGCTAATACTGTAAAATAAAAAAAAGAAAAAGCAGAACCACACCACTGGAACTGACATGAGCATTAATTCTAGTAGAAAAAGTGAAACTTTGAAAGTGTAAAAAGGTGCAGATTTGTGGACATTATTAAATACCAAAATTTGGAATTATGATTTTTTTTATATTATTTAATATATTATATATATTTTTTAAAAGTATACTATTTAATTAATACCGGTTCAACCACGGTTCAACTATGGTTCGACCATTGAACCTTGAACCAGTGCTCTGACCGGTTCAATGACCGGTTTGGTTTTCAAAACCATGCTTTTTACCATAGTCTCCTCCGCCATTCTAATTGTCTTACTACTTTCGCTGTTGGATATATATTAAATTTTTAACAAAATATATTTTCAAATGTTAGCATCCCATTTATTTATTTATTAAATATGAAATTTTTACATGATAAAATTATGTTATAACATCAATACATCTATTCCCCATATGTTATCATTTGTGCGTACATCACTCGATCTATTTTTACCACCGTACATGTGCGCACAATTAGGTAAGTTTTTATTTATCTTCCTTCAATTCATTCAACGTTAAAATGACTAATATGTAACCAAGTGGATTTAAACCCCTCTAATTCCACTACAGCTGTTACAAGCTTCATGTCAATGAAACATTTTCAGATAGTTAAAGTAATTTTTGTTTTTTTCTCCAAAAACAAAAAACATCTCTGATGTGTCTATGATAACATCTAGCATGCATTGTCATACTAAATGAAATACAATATACACATAATTAGACAAAAATGCTAAGCACTTCAATTGGTATTCCTCCTTACATGTGAGTCTTCATTTAATATCACTCAACATGAAGAATCGAAGCACTTTTCCATTCCAACCCAAGAATTTTATTTAAGCTCCAAATTGAAGTTTCATCCGCCGCAAAGAAAGATATGCCAAGAAACGGTAACCAAAAACCATGACAATCAGAGCAGCCACCTCTGTTAAACCACCATCAATTTTGATCCCAATTAAGCTATGGCTAGCCGTCGTGTGTTCATATTGCACCTTGAGCAAAAGTTTGTAGGTGTGGTAGTTGAATGACATGTAGCGGATCCAAGATATGAATATGGGCACTTTCTGCCAAATTTAGGATCACATGTTAAATTCGTCTACTAATACATTGCAAATGTTATGTTATTCATGTCAGTTATGTCATCAGCTTAAATATGTTTTTTGTCATTATATTTTTTTGTCAACTTTAATATTTGTCCCAGGCTTTTAAAATTGTTTAAAAGTTGACCAAAAATACTGGGATGAAAACATATTTTATCCTGAAATAAATATCCAAAACAAATCTTTACTTATATCTAATTTCTTGTATCAATTTTTTCATTTGTTCCCAAAATATCAGGCAATGAAGGTTTTGATTTACCTGCACAAAAAAACCTCCAGCCAGCATGAAGGTCATCACAGTTACTGAAGCCAAAGTTGTTGCTCTTTTCAAGTCCATGAGTGTAGCCCCAATAGCAAGTCCAAGTCCCTGCATCACAACCAGCCATTGTCAGAACTGTAGGTTATTTTTAGTTTCTATGTTGTCTTCTTAGTACTTTCTGAAATGCTTACCTGAGCTGCCACAATGCAGAGGAAAACAGTAAGAATGGTGAGGAAAAAAGGAGCAGCACTCAGTCTCAGACCAGCCATGAAATAAACCACAATGAGAAAAAGTACTGGTAATATCAAGTCTAGTGGAAGGTCACTTGTAGTTCTAGCAAGGAAGTATGCACTTAATCTGTACATATCTGCTGCTCTTTCCTTGTTCAGCATGGCTCTCTCTTGAGGAAATGTGAATATTGCAGTGAAAACAGGAAAGAATCCCCAGAAGACAGCAATGAAGAAAAGCAATCCTGCCTGCAATCCAGAAAGATGAATATGATTGTTAACAATGTCTGAATGGTGATAGTAGGGACACATTTTCAAGTTATGCTTGAAGGTAGAATCTGAATATGGTCTTTATTTTTTGTTCTAGTTTACCTGATCTTGCAGATCTTTTGGAGTCTTAGTATCTGATTGCCACCAGAGTAATCCTAAGATGATTGCAGTGGATAAAACTTGGGTGATTCTCAACCAGCTAAAATAGTCATGCCTCCTTTCTTTGATTCCTCTCCAAAATAATATGGAAAATTGCTCATTCCAACTTGCTCCCCATTGTCTTTTAGAACTTACTTTAGACTTCAGTGATTCATCAAGGGGGATAGGAACCATTATTTTTTTCTTTTCTGTTTCTGCAACTCGAGCTTCATATGCCTCCACCAGATACTGTAAAAATTTCATCTTTAGTATAACAGCATTTTGGACTTAATTGTAAGGGAGTTTTGTGTAGATTAATAAGAGAATAGTGGATTATGTAGTAAATGCAAAAGGGGTGAGGTTACCTCATGTACAACTGCTGGTGATGGTTTCCCATTATGTGTTTCAGCTACTGCATTTCCCATTTGGACTTTATCCTCCAATTCTGATGGCACGGAAACATCATTTATGTTTCCATTAGCAAGGTCTAGCAAAAACTCTGCAGGGTTCATAGAAATAAGAGGTGTACATCCTATAGATTGGAAATAATTCATTGCTTCTGATGCTTTTCCAAAGTAAAGCAAGCTCCCTTTTCCAAGAAGGATCAACTTGTCAAATTTGTGAAAGAGTCTGCTTGATGGTTGGTGGATTGTTGTCACCACAGTTTTACCAGCCTACCATAAAATTAAATTAACAGGTTACTGATAAAAGGCTTAGTCATCACAAAAGAATAGAATTAAATGTGCATGTGAATAGATATCAAATTGTATAAAATCTTGTTGTCATTGTCATAAATAACAAAGATATGGTATGGTTGTTTTATTTTATTTCTTTTATAAATTGATATTGTGATTGAATGCTAGGTTTCAATCTTGAAAGGAAGAACAAGATCAAATACCTCTGCTATGTCTTGCAGCATCTGAACAATCCTCAAGGCTGTTGTAGAATCCAAACCAGATGTTGGTTCATCAAGAAACAGAAGAGAAGGGTTGATTATGATCTCATTGCCAATACAAACTCTCTTCCTCTCTCCACCAGATACTCCACGAACAAAGGAACCACCAATCATGGTGTCTTGGCACCTGTTTTCATACATACAATATTAACTATTGACTTCTATAATTAAGTATGAATATCTAAAAATTGGTTATAATACATTAATGCTCCACTCTTATCTTAAGTCTCATCCATGTGTTATTTTTCTATCAATATGACTTTTGTACTCACAATAATTTGGATGTTTATTTCTAAAGATGAAACCATGCATTTACCTCTCCAAGCCAAGCTCATAGATGACATCTAAAGCTCTTTTTTCCTTTTGCTCTTTTGTGAATGTCTTTGGCAGTCTTAGCCTGGCTGCATACGTCAATGTCTCTTTAACAGTTAGGTGAGGAAACAGAACATCATCTTGTGTCACAAATCCTATCCTGCCATATGCTTCATGTAAGTACAATATATGAGGAAATTAATTCACCATGTATTCCATTCAATAGTGTGTTTTAATTTAAGTACCATATTCCAGTTTCAGTTTTGATTATGTTGTACTTGTACTAGATTCACTTGGTAAAATAATAGTATATATATAAGCAAGTAAACCTGGACATTACCTGCTCTTGAGGAACTTGGAATATGATTGGTCATTGTAAGTGATAGAACCACCAATTGTTGGCTGACTTATCCTTCCTCCAAGAAGATTTAAAAGAGTTGTCTTTCCACTTCCAGAGGGACCCATCAATGCCAAAACTTCACCTGGATTTACAGAACCAGTGATCCCATTCAGGATATCCTTCTCCTCAGTTGTTGTCATGCCTTTGAGCACTATCTTGTAGGTCACATCCGTGAACTACAGAGTCCAGATCAATAAGAAGATAACTCATTATGTGGGATCCATCACAAACACATCATAAAATAAAATAAATCACCAAAAGTAAGCCCTGTACATCAGAATATTGTTTCTTTGAAATTTGTGTCAAACAATTCATAATTACTCCATACCCTTCTTTAGATGAGTTCAAAGCCTAAAGTAACATTAATATTTTAAGTGCAGATGCCCATCTGTTGTAAACACCCAAAACTGACACAAAAGTTTTGAGTAGCATGGTAGGAATATACTGCATCTACAGTGCTACTAATTTATTTTTCCTTGGTTAGTCTTGTACATTAATGTCTCATTTGAAATGAAACTTTGTACAAGACTGAACCTGATCACCATGCAATTGCTAAAGGAATCTTCATCTTGACATGGTAGGATAGAAAAAAGAATATGCAATTGACATATATATTACCTTTAGATATATGGGCAGAGTAGGTTCTGTTTGAAACTTTGTCTTAGTTCCACCAGCTTCAATATCCTCCGCTGCAACATACATAGTTTAAATACCCTTTTTATACAATTCAAGGTGGGAAAAAGAAGCTCCTTCACGCAGAAGCCTATACCAGGCAATTATAATTAGTACCACTTGAAATAAAAATACATGTTCTGATCCTCAAACAATTTAAATATGTGGTGGTGTTATCTTAAGAGAGAAATTATATCTTGTAAATGATTTAGAAGATATACTATGCATGGATGCTTCTTATATCATTGACACTACATGATCCGTTAAAAGGGCACAATATTTGCTGCTCATGACAACATACACTAGTGGAGGACAACAACGTGGACCATGGTTATGGGACTAGAGGATTGACCAAGACAATTGATAAGTGAAGCTAAATCCACATATTCATATATATGTAGCAGTGAAAAATAAAAGTCAATGTGAATTTAATTGAGGGCCTAATATTAATGAGGCAATGGCTCTCCCAGAAAAAAGGAAGAATTAGAAAGTGAGAGGACTTAGTTAATTGTATTTAATTGGTCATTTCAAGACCATGGTCCACAAAAATGGGTCATGTCCCCTGCAAAACAGTAGTCCGAAAAGAAGTGCAACTTGGTCCTTGTTGTAGAAAGAGAGAGAGAGACAAGAAGTTTGATAAGAAGTCACCCCCGGCACATATAAGTCACCTATGAATCACATCTAGAGTGGAAAATATATGGAGCATGTATGGAAATTGATCATGATTATTGATTCAATTAATTAGAATGATGTTACTGTATATATATGTGTAGTGTGACTGTTGTGTGATATGTGTAGAACTATAAATGTGTATGTGAATGTATCATTACCCTAACGAAAATGACACTAACTTGGACAGCAATTGCACCACTGTATTGGTCCTTTTAGTGCTCATGAGGTGGGTACCACTACCACTCAACTCAAGTTACACTGTTTTTTTGGTTATGGTTTGAGATGACTAGCTGGTAATTGGCCTGGACCTCACAAATTAAATGCATCCTTCATGCAAATGAGCCCAGTGCATAAACATTTTTCTATGGTTTCATTTTACTCAACACTTCAATTGTAAACCCTATTAGTTATGCCACCTTTTTTAATATTGGTATAGATAGATTTTTTTGGTGTTAACCACATGTATCCCCTATTACCCGAGGCAATCCTGTTTAGGGTTTAGTCACAGTTAAGGCTCTTCACCCCTCCCTAAGAATGTATTTAGTGAGATTGGTATAGATAGATTAACATGAATAGAGAGTGTTACTCAATTATGATAGTTGCACACACTTATTTTTTAGAAAGCTATCATAGTTGACATCCAGAAATTAATCCTTTTCAAAAGGAAGAGATTACTGAAGTGGTTATATCTAATAAAATATTTTCTATACACATAATCAAATTTTTATTAATGTGTTTAATGTATTTAACAATCTACCAATTGTGCCGAGCTTTATTGGTATTTCCACACATCTTTTATTATATCCTTTTTCATATATCCTCTCATTAAACATTTTTTATTTTATATTGTAGTATTTTAGTATTTATATTTTGGTGAATGTATTTTAGTATTTGTTTAAGAAAAAAAAAAAAATGCTCATACCACTGAATCAGGGCCCAAATTATGTGGCTGCACATAATTTTCTTTTGTTTATTATCTTTTGTAAGTTTTATCTGAATTACGGACTCGTACCAATAGGGACTGTACTTGTCTGCATTATTGCAGCAGTGACCAAAGCCCAAAGGACCATTTCTATTTTGAGCCATTATTGCGTGAAGACAATATCTAATCTAATCTATATAGGTAGAAAATTGAAACTCTTTTCACGTGATAAAGCGGAAATAATTCGTACTATTATTTATCTCCTTATGAATATTTATAAATTTTAATAAGGACGAAACATATTAACATAATATAATCTTTTATCATATGAAAAAGTATAATAAGGGGTAATTCATTCTCAAGTACAACAAGTAAAAAAAATATAAAACATTTAATAATAATCATAATGAAGATTTTATTGTTATCATTATTATTTTAAGTATGGTATCAACCGAATTTGATACACGAATTACTGTTATATTAATTTCTTTCACTTGTTTGGTTTTCACATGTATGTAACTGATTTTGTTTTGCCCTTACCGAAAGGTCACTCTTATAAATGCATACGTTTTTGTCGTTATTAATGAAAAAAATAAAAGAAATCTACCCGCCAGATCTGAAAAAGTAATCCACGCCCAAAAAGAAACCTATAAATCTCACCAGTCACCAACCATGTATGTTTTGTGGTCACCATAATGACACGACACAAGTCAGCCTTAGTAACATTTGTTCTCAAAACAAAACCATATCAAATTACATCATTTCTTACATTTTGTCTCATTAAGTTCCATGCTTAACATGACAAAATCTCTCCCTCCCTAAAACCCGCCTAATTACATTTAAACATACTCATATCTTCACAAACACACACATGGTTAGTTTATCTACAAAATAATTGAATTTGTATGCTTTAAATCTAAAGGATTAGATAATTAGGAAACATGTTAGAAGTATATATAATATAAAAATATTATTCATATAATTTTATGAGTTTAATTAATATATTAAAGAAATTTTACACAGACATTCAATGATGTATTATCACATCATTTAATGAATTTAATAATACATAAGATGTCACATTCATTAAATGATGTGACGGCACGTCATTGGATGTATGTATAAATTTTTTTTACACTGAGAGTATATTAATTAAATCCTATTTTCATATGATAACTTATTAAGCTTAAAATTTTTAGTATGACAACGTTGAATAGTTTGTATGAGATTTTAGGTTCAAATTTCTATATATACACCAAAAAAAACTTAAGCTATTTAGATAATAATATTGATAAATTAATTAGAATGGAAGAGCTTACGGATCATATCATCATCACTGAAGGGTTTGGAATCAGCAATTTGATCAGGAGGCATAGTGAAACCAGTGAAGGAGAATGAGAGACCCAAGCTGGCACTTGATGCTCTACTAAGAGCAGCACCACTACTCAACTCATCAACATCAAACTTCATTTGAGCACTCCTTGACTTCCTTATGTGTGTGTTCTTCCCACCACCACGCCCTGGTGACGCCGCCGCCGTCAACCGCCGGCTCGACTTCCTCGACAGCGTTGCGCTGCCTTCCGCTGGCCCATTTGTTGAGTGATCACTTGACGGCGGCGACTTCAGCGCCGCCACCATCGACTCCACCAGCTGATCCGATTTCGTTCTTAGTAGCCCTAATGAATTCACTCTCTCCATAATCACCACTGTTATGTCATAAGATTCAGGATTTCGAAATTTGATTAATCAATGTATAATATACATATAGTATATGAGTTCAAGAATAAAGAATATTGGAATGCATCTATTTTTTTTTTAAAAAAAAAAAAAAAAACTTTTTATGTTCAAAGATGGAGAAAGACTAGAGAATGATACCATCATGCATAAAATACAAGAGGGTATGTTAATTACTTATTAAAGTAAGTTTTTTAATTCTAAAAAAAGGAAGAGGGGCAAATCAAAAGAAGAAAACAATACCTTGAGAAATAAGAGATGTTTCTTCAAGCTATAGGGATGATATGAAAATGGAATAGGAGAGGAAGCTTAATCCAGAAAGAGCAATCAAAACGTATATGATATCCCATCATGTGGACTCACCCTTCTTATAAAGGAGCAATTAAGAGCACTATATGAAGTTACAAAAACTACCCTTTCACTTGTTTTCAAATATCAAGTGTACTTGGAGACATGGGTATGATCAGATATAGTGGACCTTCCATGCACGCTAAGTCAAGCCATATATAATTGGGATTGGGATATATATATATATGCCGTACACGCGTTGGACATGTATAAATGTTAACACTTTTATGGGTTGGTTGATCTCATTTTGGTTCCATGCAATTTTGGAGGCATGCACGTTGTGGGTTAATTTTCTATATGTCAAAGACCATGCTTTTGGTATTAATGAAGGAGTTTAACCATATGTGCATTGAGGGTTGGGTGGCTAGTCATGGCATGTGCCGGCTAATTATGTAGTTCGAATGAGGACATAAGCTATGAAACAAAACAAGTTCTGTTTGCTGATCGAGTTAGATAGAGAGAGGACCTCTCAATAGCATAGTTTTGAGGTCTTGCTTTCAAATGCTAGATTACCTTCACAAGAGGGAAGCTAGATTTTGGAGCTTTGTATGCCAAAAAGATATATATCATGATTGATACGTTTTCGTTGTTCTGATTTTAGAGCATAAATATAACGATGCATAGGGTGTGTATGTGTGTCAAGTTGTTTATTTATGGACATATGATTGCTATATGAAGCTGTCAAGTGTTAATCAATGTCCTTCTTCATATCCTTTTTTTTTTTTTTAATTTCTTCACCATATATATGTAAGATCAATTCAGTTGTGCTGTGTGTTAACGTTTCATTAAGTTTCTACGAAGCTTCCTTGAAAGATTTAATTAATTGTCATGTACTCTGAACAAATTCAATTAATTTAGTACTATTGTGCTTTTTGTGGATTTCAGGTATATGTATATATAGACATGTCATCACATGCAATATGATTTAATTTATGATCTACCACATGTTACATGTATATTATTAATATGATGATTCTGAAATAATTTTTGGAATACTAGAATCCTATATATTCTTTTTTCTTTTTCCATTTTCTTTTAGGAAAGAATATAGATTCAATTGGAGGAACTCAACTAAAATAGAGCTAGTACTTATTACTTATAATTAGTAGCTCTATTTTTTTTAAGAGGGGGTGGTTGGATATATATATATATATATATATATATATATATATATATATATATCCTCCATAGAAGAAAATTTTGCTCTGAACTACTATTAGTGGCAAAATTTTCTCATCAAATATTTAACACAATTGTATATTTAGATCTTATATATATACATGCACAACAAGAATGCGTTGATTTAGACGCGGGAACGTAGCGACGACCCAGTGCAAATAATACTTAGTGACGGCCTGACCGTCGCTACACTTAAAAACTAATTATTTGTTTTCTGAAAATATTAAAATTAAGCGTAGCGACGGCCGTTGTGATGGCCAAGTCATCGCTACGAAATTTAAATTTTGGCGCACCTAAGTAATTTTAACGTAGCGACGGCCATAGCGACGCTACGTTAAATTCTGTCACGCACTAAAATCTTTCCCCCTCCCCTCATCCTCCACATTCCTCCTCCTCCTCCCTCTCCTTTCCTCCTCTCTATTCAAGCCCCGTTTCTCTCCCTCCCTCTCTCTTTCATTTTCAAAATCTCTCTGATTCCCTCTCCTTGATAGGTTCATTTTGAACCGATCAAAATCTGAATCTGTTGCTCGTAGCTCCATTTGCATCTTCTTCCCTCTTCCTTCTCTAGCGTCGCAACAAGTAAGTTATACAGTTTTAATTAGTTTATTAGTAATAAATAGTTTATTAGTTTTATTAGTTTATTAATGTGATATAGGTATTAGTTTATTAGTTTTAAACATTGTTTTAGTAGGTATGTTGTTCATTAGTTTTATTAGTTTATAAGTTTTATTAGTTTATTAATAATCAATAATTTATTAGTTTTAGGCTTAATTGCACTTTTGATCCTCCTATTATCATCAATCCGCGATTTTGGTCCCCCTACTTTTTTTCGCGATTTTTTGGTCCCCCTATTATTCCAAATTCGCGAATAAGTTCAAAATCTTGGTCCCCCTATTTTCAAAATCTATGTGTTTGAGGGACCAAAATCGCGAATTTGGAATAATAGGGGGACCAAAATCGTGAAAAAAAAAATAGGGGGACCAAAATCGCGGATTGATGATAATAGGGGGACCAAAAATGCAATTAAGCCTTAGTTTTATTAGTTATTAATGTGATATAGGTATGTTGTTTAATTTATTTAATGTGATATATTTATAGGTAAGCTATTTAATATAATTCACTACAAGAAATAATTGATATAGATTAGAAGTAATTAGTAATTAGTAATTATATAATTTATATAGATTAGAATTATTTTATTTATATAATTAGTAATTATATATTGTAATTTATTAATCTATATTGTAATTAATAATTATTAATTATATATACGGTACTCATTAGTAATTAGTAATTATAATTTATATAATTATTTAATTTATATATTTATATAGTTATTTAATTAGAAAAAATGCCCAGAATGCCTGGTAAAGGTGGACAGAAGGTCCCACCTATTAAAGGGAGGTCCACCTCTCCGGGCGAGCTGGCTGCACAAGTGGATCGCGCCCGTCGGGAGAGGACCATCCCCTCTGACCCTGATCAGCTGCGGGATCTGTCATCTATTTCAGCGCCTTCGGTGGCCCACCTCCAATCTTCTTCTTCCTCCCCTGATATCGGTATACCTGCTGCAAGTGACCCGCCGCCATTCGACGGAATGAGGTTCATGCTGACACCGGGATATCATGACAACCCTATAGTGGTGGAGGAGGAGCTTCCACATATGCCAGAGCAGGAGGTGGACCTTGAGCACACTCAGGCTGAGATGGATGAGGACGCTGACCCTGAGTTTGATGCGGAGCCAGTTCGGTTCCAGGGTGCCAGCTCCAGCCGACCTCATGAGGTAGACCCTCATAGTAGGGCTATTATCCGACCATTTGGCAATGAGTGAGTTGTTTATTTTTTTTTTTACTTCTTTTGAATTGATAATATTAAATCTTTAATTGTTTTTACAGTTAATATTGAATTTTATTTATTTTGCAGTTGGGTGCCTAACAACCCACCCATCGCAGTCATTGGTCATGTGATTCTTTCGCTATTCCGGGATCCTCACTACCTGTGAGAGGTCACCCCGCAGGATGTACAAGACAAGTGGTGGGCCGAGTTTACGGTAAATAAAAACCTTAAACACTTTTTTTTGCTTAAGTTATGTGTCATTTTCTAATAACTTACCCTTTTTTTAAAGCAAAGTTACTTGGGACCCTTCTGATGAGGCCCAAATCAAGAAGGTGTACGAGCAGAGGATTGCTCGTCGCCTCGGAGATATGATGAACAAGGCTCGGGCGGCTGGGAGGAGACCCACTTAGTGTGGTGAGGAGGTCTGGGATGGTCTTTTTGGCCTACTAGGCCTCTGATGAATTCAAGGGGAAGTAGTCGCTAATCTTAGGAAGAAGCAGTCACTAAATCAGTCTCTAAAAACCGGTCGCTACATTAGTCTCTAAAATCGGTTGCTAAATTGGTCTCTAAAATCGGTTTCTAAATCAGTCTCTAAACATCGGACACTAAATCAGTCTCTAAAATCGATCGCTAAATCGGTCTCTAATTTTGCGGTCTCTAAATCGGTCACTAAAAATTAGGGACCTATGATTTAGCTACCTCCAAAAATCGGTCTCTAAATTGGTCTCTAATTATTTTAGTGACTGATTTTCCTATATTAGCGACAGAAAAATCGGTCGCTATTGGACGAAATTCTGGTAGTGTGGGTAGATGACCAAACGCGGTCCACCTATGTAAGTCCAACATTGTGCTTATCAATGTTTTTTTACATTATTTCATATATTTGCAATTGAATATATAACTAACTAATTATACATTTACCCGTACTCAACAAAAAAATTATCAGGACCGCCTGAGGGAGGTGGAGTCACAGATGGGGGACAACTCCAACTTTGATGGCTCCACCAAGCTACAGATCTGGAAGGATGTTGCGGGTGGCAAGACCCGAGGCCGCTGTTATGGCACCGGGGACTTGTCAACCAACCTTCGACCAGTTGTGACCAGTCTTACTCGGAAGTCTCGGGCTCATACCAGCGGGAGTGACGAGTCCGGGTCACGACATTCGACGGAGGAAGCGCTATGCCAAGAAGTCAATGAAGCAAATGAGCAGGCTAGTCGGGCTGAAGCGAAGGTTGCACGATTGGAGGAGGACTTTGCATGACTCCGACAACAGATGCAGCAGTTGCTGGATGCTCAGGCTGCTCAGGCCCAAGCTCAGGCTCACCCCCACTACAATGACGCCCTGGATGACTAGCCGTTGGATGAGGATAAGGATCGTCCCCCGGCACAAACCCGTCGCCGCCACCATTGATTTTTTTTATTATGTTTTTTATATTTTTATTGTATTATGTTTGAACAATCTTTGTATATATATATATATATTTCCTCTATTGGTGTGTTTATATAGTATTTAGTATTTTCTTTATAATTTTAAAATTAACAAATATTAAACCCTAAATCCTAAATATTAAAATAAAATAAATAATAATAAATTTTTTTTTAAAAAAAATATATCATTAGTGACGACCATAACCGTCACTAGAGTCGTCACTAGATAAAAAAATTTTAAAAAAATAACAATAATACGTAGCGACGACCATGACTTTAGAGACGGTTGTAGCGACGGTCTAGCCGTCTATACCTAGAACGGTCTGTTTTGCTCGTCGCTACTGCATTTACAACGAGCCTTTTAGCGACGTCCTTGAGGCCATCGCTAAATAGATTGTAGCGACGACTTTTGGCCATCGCTAAAAACTAAATTTCTTGTAATGATGCTCAAAGTGAATATATACACATGTCTATATATATGGGTGGGGTTACTCAAGGAGTAGTAACTCTTGATAAGTTACTCCGTTTAATAAATTTTTGTAAAATAAAAATTTCACAAATCTAACCGTTGAATAATATGATATTAACATGATGATTATGCATACCAAATTTTAGATAAATTGGACATTTATAAGTATGTAAATTTATAGTCAGTATTGACTTATATTTTAAAAGTATATTATACGTTAAATTGAAGTTATTTGATAAAGTATGATCAAATGGTCTTTTAATTTTATGAAACTTTGTAGGCTTCAGGGCCGGCCCAACACATGTTGAGTCCTAAGGCAAAATTTTGAGATGGGGCATTTTCTAATTAACTAAAAAAAATATTATAATTATTATAATTTTATTGAAATTTTTTCTTTTAAATTTTTTAGATTTAAAATTACTTATTAAATTATTATTATGTATAATTAACGTTTATATTAGTATTTTGGTGATTTTGATATATTATAATATTTATTATATTACATAATAGAAAAATATGTATTATAACTAGGATTAACATGATAAGAAAAATCAACTAATAAAATAAATAAAATAATTATTAATTATGAGAAAAAGTTATAGTAAAATGAGGCCTATTATTTTAATCAAAGAAAATTTTATTAAGAGTTTAATTACTATACATTAAATTTTATACTGTCATCCAATGATATGTTACCACATTATTTAATGAGTAAGACACCTCATGTATTATTAGCTCATTAATTGATGTTGCAACACATTATTGAATGACAGTGTAAAACTCAGTGTATATACATAAAATCCTCTATTTATATAAATTTTAAATATAAGTAATAAGTATAAAATTACGAGGCCTATTTAATATTGGGGCCTAAAGCTATTGCTTTACCTGTTTGACCCTTGGACCGGCCCTGGTAGGCTTAATCTACCTAATTAATGAGTACTTTTAATTCTACGGTTAGATGGATGAAAACCAACATTCATAAAAAAAAGTTATTAAGTGGAGTAACTTTACCATACTTCTAGGGTAAATTGATCCCCACCCTATATGTGTGTCTATATATATATATATATATATATATATATATATATATATATATTATTTAGTGATGATTCTAGGTGATCATTTTCATGTTTTGTATTTTTTCCATTTAATAATAATGTTGATTGGAAATATAGGCAGTGATGAAATGGGATCAAATTAAGCTTTCGTTATCCCCATGAGATAGGAGAAATCGATTTAAGCCAAAGAGGTCCTTCTCAATAATATTAAATATTCTCTTCTCATGCACCAAAAACAAAAATATTCTTTTCTTAATTTCTCAAACATTAATAAATTAATTAGTAACTAATATATATGCAAATTCTCATACATGCATATAGGGAAAAATATGTGTATATAAAATCAAAAGTTAATCTCAAACAATCAATTATTACAAATAATAATTTATCAATGGATGAAGCTAAATGTTATTTACCTCTATAATTAAGGTTTAGGTTCTTTTTTTTAAAAAAAAAAAAAAGAAATTAGAACTTTGAGATAATGAATGAGAATAATGAAGTTGATGTGTGTGGCAAATGCGATGCAAATAGGTAATTAGGGTAGAGAGAAGAGGATAAAAGGGGAAGTTTGAAGAGTGGAGGGGTTTGTGGCAAGGATGTGTGTGGAAAGAAAGGTGTGGACAAAAAAGAATGGTGGCCCAAAAAGGCCTAATTTGGTTTGGTGGTTGGTTCCTGACGATAAGGAAGGAGCTGTCTTGGTATGGCATTTGGTGCTCCATGATTGGATCTCACCACACCTCGCCACGTACCTTCACCATTACACCCCTAATCCCACAATTATATATTATCCAATTACGACCACTAATTCACAATTTTATTTAATTTGCATATATCTATCCTTTAATTTCTTTTGGGAAATATAAATAGAAAGATTACTCATTCTATATTTTGATATCATTACAAAACGAGCCACGGAACACTTGAAATTAATGATGCATAGAACGAGGATAAGGCAACCAATTTCATTAGTGTCATAATAAATTATACATAGTACAGTACGTATAGTCTGTGAAATTTCCGTAGTACCTTGTTTAGAATATTACTTGTTTCAATGCACATGCATGCAGTACCAGCAGTACAATAAGTTATTGAAGAAATACATTATTAATCCATCACTCGTTTTGTTGATATGCATTTGATTTGAAGATGTGAAAATGAAAAATGTACCATCTCTAGTCTCTTGAATTGAACCCATCATTTTTATTCATTATATATAAATAAATATATAGTTCTTTTTTTCGTAAAACTATAAACAAGTAATGAAAGAATTAATTCTTTTTCTTTTCTATTTAAACAATAGTAAACAAGGAAGGATATATTTCCCTCTACTTCTTTATCTTTTATCATATATTTTAGTTTTATCCTCTAAAAAGAGACGATTAGGTTTTGTACTCGTTATAATTAATCACTCTCATATATGAGTATATAATTTTTTGTTAACCACGTGTATCTCTTATTATTGAGGACAATTTTACTTAGATTTTAATCACATATAAAGTTCATCACTTCTTCCCTAAGAGCGTGTTTAGTAGGAATCGTATCTGGGATTTCTTACCACCATCTCACTTATTTATATTATGTAAGTAGCATAACGCCCTTAAGAAAATTTTTTATTTATTATCAAAAGCTACTTATTATTAACACATAACAATTCTTTCCTGCTGTTCTTAATATACCTGAAAGGAAAATAAGCAAGTTGTAATATTTAATTAAAATAAAAAATAAGAATATATATATATATAGTAGTATTATTTATCTCAAATCTCTTATGTATATTAATTCCCGTTAATATATATACTAAATAGTATATTAAGGGGAATGAATTAAAATGAGAGACCACACCACACAATTATTCAAGCCAAGGCTTCTCTCTCTGCAAAACCCAGTGAAGGGGGGCGGTGCCCTAAGTGGGAGGGAAAGTCATGTAAAAGGACGTGATGGGGACTTACAAAAAGTGCCTTCGTGAGTGTGATAAGGGACTTATTAAGGTCCATTGGTATCCACTCACTCACTCAATTTAAATACCATAATATTATTTTTATCATCCTCATCTTAAATTAAAGTTATAATAAAAAAACAAAAATTGTAAGCTGAGACGTCATGCTGTCGCCACGTGTGCCGCCAAAAATCAAGTGTCTCGACAACTCAGATCCATCGTTTAAAGTTATGCACCTCAAAGGGCCTTACACATGGCCACGATTTCTCCATTTTGTTTCCACGTGGAAACCAACCCCATCATTATTATTATTATCATATAAAATAATATCTTTCTTCTCTAGTTCAATTCAATTCATGAGTCTCTCAGCACACTCCTAGCTACCTTTGTTTCCTTTAGGCCCTCACAAGTCCAAAACATGACAACAGGAGTCATCAAAGTTTAAACTAACCCTAACAACTATAGAAAATGAATAGAAAACATTAAGGATAAACGTTTCAAAAAATCAAACTATTTGACCAATGTTCGCGCATGATTGATTGAATGTTGTTAGAATTTTTATTTAGTTGGACTTCTATTTATTACACTCTTCTTATAAAAAATGAACATAAATGAAGTTCTTCATTCTTCTTAAAGCATGCATGAAGGACAATGATAGTTTCACACTTATCTCGAAAGTGATATCTGTATATTTAGGCTTGCAGTCAGAAAACTATATATTTACTAACATAAGAAAATAAAAGGATCGAAAAATAACTTATTCACAATATATATCTCTAACTAAACATCATATATATAATTGATGAGCAGTTCAGAATAGTATTTTTTTTTAATGCATATACACTTTATTATTTAATAAATTTTATATGCGGGTCCCATTAAAATATGATTCTATACTATTTATTAGGTGTATTCATATAAATTTATTCAACAATAAAAAAATATAGGGTTAAATATGTTTTAATCTCTCAAAATATAGCGAAATTTGGTTTTGGTCCATTATTTTTTTTTTCATTGATTTTAGTCCTCCATTTTTTAAAATAACATGATTTTAGTCTTCGAGTGTGTTTGGCTTGCCATTTCAGCTAGCTGAAAGTTGAAAATAGTAGCTGAAACCATTTCAGCAGTGTTTGGGAAGATAGCTTTTTTAGGTAGCTACAAGCTTTTCTTAAAAAGCTACTTGGGGTAGCTTTTTTAAAAAATGCTCCAAATTTCAGCTATTAGCTGAAAATTAATTACAAGTTTAGCCCTCAACCACCCCCACTTATCATTATTTAATAATTAATGTTGTCCTTAAATGTCATTTTACCATTTTCAGCAAGTTTTACCAAACATATTCAATAGTTTTTAAGTTTTCAGCTAGTTTTACTAAACACACTCCTCGTCATTAGTTATATTCCTTTAAGTGATGATGAAGTAATATTTCCTATAGATTTTTCTATGTATTTTCTTTTGAATTTTTTCTGCAAATTTCAAATTTTAAAGGAAATTTTGTTCATATTTTAAAATTTGTGAGAAATTTACTATAGATTTTTTTACAACAAAGCAAATAAATTTTATAGCAATATTTTTATGTAAAATTTATAGTTTTTGAAAATTTACTACTCATGAATTTTCTAGAGAAAAAATCGTGAGAAATTTCCTGTAAATTTTTTCCTGGAAAAAGTCGTAGTGGAGCTGCAAAAGTGACTTAACAGAGTACAGTTAATTAGGAAGGCTAAAACCATGTGATTTTAAAAAATGGAGAACCAATGAAAAAATAAATGAGGGACCAAAACCAAATTTTATCAAAAATATATTTAAAAAGCGTGTGCTGAAGTACGCGTTGCTAGAATTTCTCATAATTATTTCTACTAAACAAGCTATGACTTATGGGTTATAATTAAGAGTTGTGTTATTTGTACAACAACAACAACACAATACAATAATGAGAGATAAAGATAGAAAAGAGTGAGAAGAGAGAGAAGTATGGGATGTGAGAGTTGTCAAAACGGGCTACCTGACCCGACCCGGATCGGATAGCGAGCTATTGCGGGTTGGGCTAAAATACCCAGCAAAAATTTAGTCCTGTGAAATTAGTGCCCGAGCCCGGCCCTATGTGGGTAGCGGACTTGTGCGAGCCGGCCCGGTTAAAACATAATTTATTCAAAAAAGTTACTCATTAAAAATTATAAACAATTACACTTCTACAAAACTAAAAAAATTACAATATAATCATAAACAAAATTAAAAAATCATCAAAAAATGACTTCAATTCGCCTGAAATAAACGGATATCAAAAGCTAAAAAAAACAACCCCATTAAAAAAATGAAAAACGCAGTGAATCAAATTGTAGTGAGTGAAACAAATGATATACGCACAAAGATGATGTGAAATACAAGCACAAAACCTAAGAACAAGACTCCAGTAAAATGTGTTAAAAAAAATTTTTTTAAAAAAAAAAGTGGAAGAGCAATGAGAGAATACAATGGAGGTTGGAGGAATAAAAAGGTTACCAGCAAACGCAGAAGATATTCATAAAAGAAAGGAAATGGTGCTTGAAAGAAAAAAAGCAAAAAGGGGGCAATTCATCTATTACAACAATTGACCACCTTTTTTATTTTTTAAATTAATTCGGGCTGTCCCTTAGCCCGTCTGGGCGGCTCGGCCTGAATCCGTTTTTAGTTCGGGTTTTTTCTTTCATGCTAAAAAGCCTGACAAAAATATGGGCCTCTATCCCATTTTGGGGGGTTCGGGCGGGCTGGCACGGTCGGGCTAGCCCATTTTGCCGGCTCTAGATGTGATGAGTGATATGATGGAGAGAGATAGAAAGTAAAAATGTGTTGTATGAGTTGTATTTTTGTGTCGTGTGGCTTTCAAAACGAAATCTTCATTAATAAACAGTTGAGAACCATGTCTATATGTGACCATGAGTGATATCCGTGCTGCTATTACTAAACTAAACGCGAGTTAATAGTAACTGACTTCTTTGCCTATAGAATTACAATGTAACTTGTTGTACATAGGTTTTCAAATCATTGATAAATTAATCAATCATAGCTCACTTCTCACTACATGCATTTTTTAATTTAATTAATATAAGCATATAACAAAAATTATTTTCATTTTTTCTATACTAACAAAAAAACAACAACAACAAAGTCATTCGTTCACATTTGTAGGTTAGATGAGCACGAAGTTGAGTATTGGCGTAGATGTAGTTATGTGATATGATTGAATACGAATAGTCTACCCCTCTTTGACTCTTTTGAAACGGCATCTGTGTGTTGACTATTGAGTAAGACATTTTCTTTTTCTATAATACATCATGAAAGATCAGTAAGCTACTTAAATATTTGCTAAATATAGGTCATACTTTTTTACGTTTTATTGAAACATTTTATAAAATATATAAAAGAAATGATTTTTAATAAAAAATATATAACTACACTTTTCTCCTTCTGTGTGTGTATATGTATATAATTACAAATGTATACATAAAAAGTTATGAACTTTCTCACTTGTAAGTATCAGTCACGGTTATAATTTTTTTAAGAAATAAAGATAAGTATATTCTAACCAAAATATCTTGTGTAGTTGTGTTTGTAAGTTTCTTAACGAACGTTATAAGTAACACGCTTATATTATAGCTTAGCAGGGTGTCACTCACATTATTTAGGAGAAAAAGAAGCTATAAGTTTTTTTTTTCTTTTATTTGTTATTAGTTATACGTATGTCTTTAAACTAAACTTTGTTTAATTTTATAGACTAAGATGGATATAGACAAATTTATAGTGAGAGATTGCATGCATAAGAGTAGGCGAGACAAAGACCAAGTAGGCAACATGGGTTATCATCTATGGCTATGATATTGACTTATCACAAAAGAAACAAAAATCATATGCTGGCATTATCTGGCACTAGAACATAATATCTTGAAAAAAATAAATTGGAGTTAATCAACTTATAACATTTTTAATTTAAATTAATGAGAAATAATAACATCATAATCTTTATACTATTTTCAATAGTGTATTATTAAATAAAATTTTATATACTTAGTACTAAATAACTCGATCTAACTCTTATTAATGAAAGTTACTTGGAGTGAGTTAGTACATCAAGAAAACCTCATTATCAATTATCATCATTGTACATCCCAAAAAACTTATATAACACATTTTATATTAATGCAATTTGTTATTGCAAAACATCCTTCAGTTCAAATTTTTTCTATTCTGAAAATTTTGTAACTTAACTATACAAAGTACTTAAATTTCTACGTTTTGTCTTTTTTTTTTTTTAAAAAAAAATTTCTACATTTTATCAATTGACTCATTCATCAGTTGAATCCAAAGATTAGAAAATTAGCCCGATTGATGTATGTGTCGAATTTGAACTAAGTCAAAACACTTAACTCAAACCCAGCCCATAGACACCCTTAATAACGTAGTATTAATAGTTTGGTTTGTATTTTCATTTCCCATTTTTATTTCTTGTTTTCATTTTGTTTCCTGTTTTCTGAAATTTTACAAAAGAAAAACTGAAAATGCTGGAAACAGCAAATTTTTGTTTCCAGCATTTTCAATTTTTTCTTTGTAAAATTTCAGAAAACAGAAAATGGAAACAGGAAATGAAAATGCAAACCGAATATACCCAAGATTGTGACATCCAACTATAATTAAGAGTCCTAATTAAAATAGGAAATTTTAAAAAAGATTAAGAAAAACATAAATAAAACGGTCTAAAACATACTCAGGACTCCAAAAGGGTTGATCCTCTCACTAGTTAAGCCAAGTCAAACATTTCTAAGATCTGCAACAAATTTAGAATGAATTAAGTTGAGTGTTTCCATCTTGGTTACCTTCAATCACATGTCATCTCATAGATTCAACAATTTGAGGTAACATTTGAAAAGCAAGTTAGTTAGAAAATGATGAAAAAACAATATATTATTCTTTCCCTAAATTGTATTCTTCAAAGTCTTCAACTACCGCAATATAACATCTATTCATTTGGACAAGCATCTATCTGGATGTAAAAAAGATAAAGTGTTTTAATGATTTTCTTACTCTCAGATTACGCAGGAGTCTTGCCCTCTTTAAAAAAAAAAACTAAAGATGAAACGAGTTACAATTAGCAATCTAGCTCATTCAAAATCCCCTAACTGTTCTGTGGAGTCTCAGTCTCAGAGAATATACTGACGCGCCAATTGAAGGAGGATGTGGAACACAGCAGAACCTAGCCACAACTGTGCAGGAAAAGGCATAAATCCATAACCAAATTAACATGAACATGACACTCAAGGAAACAAGAAATTTTCAGGCTTCTTGATAAATTTCATATATTTAGATGTGGGGGGGGGGGGGGGGGGGGGGGGGGCACAATTTTGGCTACATCACATGTCAGTGGGTGTCGAAGTTGAATAAAGGATCGTATTTGCTTACGGAAGTTGCATAAATTTAAGACGAGATAGATGGGATGCATTTTACTGAACACAGATGTTGCTATATGGTCAAAATCACCAACACAAATTGCCAAGAGTCCTCATCCTCCCCAGATCTTGTGCAAACAGATGAAGTCCAAAAAGAAAAGCCACAAAATGAATGAAACAGAAAAATAGGAACCTTAAAAAGCAAATCACCCAAATTAAAAACATTAGTTGACCACATAAATTAAAAGAAAAATAATATGAATATATGAAAGCAGTATATATTCACTGTTGAGGTATATGCCCAATATGATATTGAAACAGAGGATTGAGTAGTGAACGCTATACTAGTTACAATCTGAATGTCAGATACAAAACCATGAATTGAATGTAGACACAACCCAGCACATCCATAGTTTGTAATTTTACTATGGAACTTGGCTAAAAAATTTCTTTGATCTAATATTCAAGCAAAGAAATTGTTCTTCAATCAATTAAAAACAATTTTACAAACAAGTTTATTTTATGACAATATGACATTAGGCACACCCACCAATCATGTCTCAAATTTCTTGGCCCACCAGAAATTATTCCACAGACACATTTCAACAAGAAGCCATTCAAGCAAATAACCTTGGGGTTCCGATGAGATTCAGGTTGGACACCAGGGGGCTTGTTATGTCAGGCGGTGGGTTTGGTGGGTACACCATAGTCTCTGCTGTGGTTAGAGGGCTTGTGAAAGCTGCAGGATGGTGTAGTGGTCAAAGGCAGAGGGGATTTGTAGGTGGCTCAATGGTGCAGTTCTGTTTGGGTGGAGTCTTTTATAGCTGTGGTGCTTTCTTGTTGGATGTGACGTTTCATATTCGAGTGACAGTAATTAAAGGGAAGCCATTCAGAAATAGAAATGTATAGTGATCATCCACTCAACATAACCAAGGTATCTTGAAGAAAATAAGAAAATATATATAAAAATTACCGTGCTGCAAATCTGATGGAGCTGGAACCCAGGAACTAATTGACGATATATGGCAGAAAACACTAACTAATCCTGTGAACAAGGTTTTTTTCTTGTTTCAGTAGCAGGAAACTATATTACAAAATATTGCCTAAAAGCATAGTACACTAGAAACTAAATAAAGTGACAAATGAGATTGGTAAAGAGATAAAGACCTGTTCTCAAAGGAATCCAAGCAAGAAGTCCAAGTTTTTTACCTCCAATGGGTGTCAAAAGCAGATGCGTTCCATATAATCAAGACTGCAACCTTAATTTGCCAGCAAAACACAAAAGACAGTTTAGTCCAATGTAATTATTCTCATCCTATTACATCCCTAATCACCCATATTATACGTCATCTATCTTTGCCACCATAGACAATATATTAGAATTTGCAAGAAATTAAACCTTAGTTTTTTTTATATTTAGACACTTCCAATGCTCAAGTGGTTCCTCCATTCATAGGAAGTCATTCAACCCATTGCTTTAAACAACCCACTTTTCCTCATCCATTTCAGGGACTGCCACATCTTCCCTCATTGTACATGCATAATTCTTTTCAACTGGTGCCCCAGCCTGTGCAAACAGCTCAACCACAGCAGGCAGCATACCGTAGTACCTTTTCAATTCATTTACCAAAGGCTTCCTGGATTGTTTATCCTGAATGTGATAGACATATACTGGAGGTACCAAATCATTGATTGTAGCCTCCTGCCATGCATGCTGCCCATCCCTCATCTGGTGTTTGTAAGCTTGACAATTTCGTACTCTATGACCTTTAGGCCCCACTTGTACCTCTGGACAATATCCACAAGTTTGGACAGCATACTTCTCCATAAGTTTTGAAGCTCCTGTGCACATTTTCTCCCAGGCTTTCATGCCACGAACAGCAATAGCTGCAAAGAAGCATGCAAATAGTCAGCAGAGCTGATAAAGGAAAGAATGTGTGTGTGTCAGAGAGTGAGAAAAGAAGAAAAAAGCATTTGTCTTCATAAACCTTGGATATCATCACAATGCATTGCCATAGACTTTGTGTCTTCATCCAGTCTCTTTTTCTTATACCAAAATCCACATGCCTCTATATCTTTGCCAAGAGAAATTTCTTTTGGAAATCTTTTCTCAAAATCAATTATCCTACCAGCAACACAGTAAACAGGGAAGGCCCTTCTCCTGGTAGGGTACTCAGGTATGTCAAAGCCTGCCTGGACACACAATTCAACAATTGCTGGTATTTGGTCCACTTCAAGCATTTCATCATGTGAAACAGCCCTCCCTATTCTATCATATAGATGAAATGACTCTACAAGTGGTAGAACATGTCCAATACCACCTTTGGCCCAACTATGTTCTTTGCTTGATGGGCTTCCTCTAACATTACATGTTTTAATTTTATGTGGTGGATGACCAACATGAACTTCTTCACATAAGCTGCAAAGCATCCAAAATCTCAAATAACATTATTAAAAAAATACCAAGTTATGAAACAGGTATACATTATTCACTTAGAATAGCTCCCATTCTAAGTGAAATATTCCTCTTAAACCCAGTATGCATTGAAAAAAAAACATATTATATCGCTTAGCTGACCAGTTATCAGTCAATTCCAAAAATACCAGATAAAAATAAAATTGAAGTAAAAAAAAAAACTTCTGATTGGAATTTAGGTATGATACTTATATAGAAGTTCTGCTTGAAACATGATAAAAGCTCAAACAACCATAATGAAGAGTACAGAAGTTGTTGCCTTACCTGCATTTGTAAATAGCAATATACTTGAGAAGTCTTGAAACACTAGATAATAGTTGAGATCTGGCAGCATAAACTTCATGAGCAACAGGAATTAATTCCTCAACCAATAAGCCATTTTCAGGAGGCTGTAATATAATCTCATGCACCGTTTGTCTCTCCTTTCTCTTCTGTCTAGCTTTGCGCTTTAGTTCATTAAAACTTGTCACTGGTGGCTTCCTCTCAAACCTGTTGAGCTTCCTCGGCAGCTCATTGCAAGTGAACACAGTCGAGTACCAAACACAGTAACGTGTATTTACACCTCTGAGCTGTGCAACAGGAACTTGTATCACTCTCTCAAGGAGATAACCAATAGTTTGAGCATGTCTGGGCAGCATCATTGCAAGGCCTGTGCATGGTGCAGATTTTCAAAAAACCAAACCACAACAAAATGTAACCAATTATATGTATCAGTTTTGAACCGGTTTATGGTAAAAAAAACTGGTTATCTATTTATCCCCCCAGCTGACCTTACCAAAAGATAGTAACTAGATGACTATTGAACGGCTAGCTACTCCATTACAACACCGTTTCATATCAATTAATCTCACATAGACACATATACATACAATTGCAATATTCAATTCCATTTGATTGCTCATATATTGTTGATAAGCATGAAAATCAGTTGTGGGTAATTCAAATATCCAGTATATTTGACCCAGACAAATACAAGCCTATGGATAGTCCACCATGTTCCTGACAAACTGATTAACAGGACTTGCAGCAATCTTACTTTCATGATATGTTAAGCTCAATGACTTTAAGTATACCTGCATGTTGCCAATAAGAAGCACAAAGAGGATGAGGCCAAATATAGCCAGTGCTATTGAAAAGACAACCTCCCCAGTTTAGCTAGGCCCAATATAGCTAGTTTGAAGCACCTGGCCAAGTGGCCTCCAGTGAAGTCACTGAAGAAGAAATGGTATTGGCATATGAATAATCTATGAAATGAGGAGGCAGATGGGAATAAGAGGTCATGGGAACAAGTTATTTCTTCTAGACTTTAGCTGAAATCCCTACTGTTAAGAAGTAAACTATCTGACAAATACATACTATTTGATAGAAACTGGAATCAGATGAGTGTTATCATTTTCACAAAACCCGAACTTCCCTCTTCTGAACTGATCTTAAACTGATATCAGTACAAAAAAGAAAGATCATGGAACCTTAATCTAATTAACTTTAAATAATAAAAAATCACTTGCAAGTTGCAATGCAGTTTAGTTGGTTACCACTAGGAAGATTATTATTAATTCCATATGTCCTAGTGATAGTTAAAAAGGAACTAATACAATATTTTAGTGCATTATTTTGGCTAAATTCAAGACATCTTTCCTACTCGACTAGAAGTCTAGAACTATTTCAAATGAACTGAGATGACATTTTCCACATTCATAAACTTTGGGCTTATGGGAACAAGGCAATGTTCATAATGCTACATCCTTATAACAACAAAAATCTACTAAACCTGGCCAATGCAAGTAACATGAAAAAAATCTACAAGGCATAGAGAAAGAACCATGAAATCAAATGACAAATGATGCTTTTAAAGATCAGTCCATCCCTTTTCATTTCACATAAGAAGCTTAAAAAAAATATGAATCTATCATTTGGTCAAACACTTGGAATGCATACCACAACCCAACTATTATACACAACAGACCCATGAGCAGAGCAACCATTATCACCTACACAGATTTTGAGTCAAAGGCAGAACCCAAAAATCATCAGAATCCCATGAACCAAAAATCAAACACAAAAAATCAATAGACCAACACAGAAAACCCAAAAATCAGTGGTTCTATGAAGGAAGTGCACACAGAAATTATACCTAAAGTCGACGCGCACGCAGCTGCTCCAGCCGTTGCTCGATTGCTTCAAACAATGGTTCTCCACCCTACGGCGACAAACAGAGTCCTGCCGAAAGAGAGAAAACGTGAGTCGCGATAGAGAAATTGCAAAAATGCCAGAGAGAAAGAAAGAGAGAACAGGTGAGAGAGATTGGACACCCACAACAATGGAGAAATGCGACAGACACTGGAGAGGCAGAGAGACGAGGTCGAGCGGAAAGAAGAGGGTAGACAGACGGGGTCGAGCGAGAGGGAAGAAGAGGACAGGGAAAATACTAAAGAATTTTTTTAATGCTTAAAACATTTTTGTTGAGTAAACTAGCAAATTGATCCCTGACTTTTTCAGGGTGATGCAATTTAGTCCCTAAGAAATAAAAAACCTCAATATAGTCCCTGACTTCTTGTTTTTTCTTTCATTATAGTCCAATTGTGTGTTTCCCGTTAATTTTTTTATGATGTGTCACGTTTCGTGACACTGTATCATACTATTTGCCATCGGGGCACAAAATAAAAATAACGTCATTGGAGTTGAGATCTTCCAATGAAAAGGGGGTAGAAGAGAGAAAAAGGGAAAATAGGGATACACACAATGGTTGGAGTTGAAGCCTTTCAAGCTATAAATTTGACAAAACCACATCATTTTTGTGCTATAGTGGACACTATAGTGACAAACAGTGAGACAGAGTGTCACTAAACGTGACACGTCGTAAAAAAAGTAACGGAAAACACACAGTTGGACTATAGTGAAAGAAAAAACAAGAAGTCAAGGACTATATTGAGGTTTTCTATTTTTAGGGACTAAACTGCATGACTCTAAAAAAGTCAGGGACCAATTTGCTAGTTTACTCAATATGTTTTTGTCCTTATAAAATTAATGAATTTTATTTTTAGTTCCTGATTTTTTTTTTATCAAAGTATTTTTAAATTTTTTTTTTTTTTGTGTAATTACTAATTAGTTCCTTCCCTTAAGTTGTGTATATTATGGGTTGATATGACACATTTTTTATCTATTAGGTGTCTAATATTGTAATTAGTCCCTCCTATGCTTGTTTGTGTAATAAAAGTTTATTTAGATATTGTTGTTTGAAGCTATAAGCTGTGATCTATTTTATCTGCAGAATACATTTACTTGTGTTTTTGGGTGTTGCCCTTTATTGTTGAATTCTATAGTTGAAATTTTTTGCTCCTGCAAAGCTATAGAATACATAGAACTGCCATTGGCATGTAAAAGCGGGAGACTTTGTATACTAGGTTGTGGAAATTAATTGATTGAGAGTTAGAATGCTATTTCCTAGTGTTTATGAATGTGGCTCTTATACTAACTCATCATCGAATGTGTAAAATAAGGGGAGTGGCAGAAGAGGGAGTGGGGGAAACGACAGGGGAGGGGAGAAGTGAGAGTGGGGGAAATGGGATTTCCTGCAAATTTTTTGGGGGGGTTTAAGATCGTAAGAATATAATATTGGACACTTGAGAGAGAGAAAACATGTTATATAAACACCTTACACACCCTACTTGAGTGGAGGAACTAATTGTAAATAAAAATTTTGAGAAGATGTTTTAATAAAAAAATTATAGGGACTAAAATCAAAATTCGCTAATTTTACCGGGACTAAAAATATATTTTATCCTTTTTATCCTATCGATTATTGTGTCAATCTCTAACACAGCCCCCTCCCTAGGATAAAAATTACACTAGAGGTACCGATAGGATAAGCCACCTAATAAAATTATCCTAGCATATTGGTACAACAAACACAAGATATAAGATAAGATAAAATAAAGTTATCATATTCTATCCCTTATCATGTCCAACAAACGAGTCCTTAAAATATAGTGTGAAGCATATCGGTGGAAATTTAACTTGTGTTAAAAAGGGGTAGTTTGTGTACAATGAATAATAAAATGAGGATGGTAAATGTCACGTAAAAAATAAATGGGATACTTAGAAATATTTTATATTTTATGGTGTGTTTGGTTTACCCCAAGATCATGTTTTAAACATGAATCCGGAATAATATTAAATGTTAACCAAACACTTTTTCTAAATGTACCCTGGAATAATATTCTCATCGTTATATTCCCGGAAAAGTTATTCCCAATAATGATTTTATAAAACTTGAAACAAACACTTTCTTGAGATCATTACCAGGAACACCTGCTATCACAGGTAGACATCTATAGACAAATTTAAAATTTGTGTACCTTAGTAAGACCTCGAAAAAGAATTATGTCCCACAACTTGAGAATTGAAAATTTCTCAAGATAAAGCAAATGATGAATCATATAATTAAATTAAGAAGGAAGACAAGTAATCCTATATATAATCAATCTCAATATGGCATGACAGATGACTACCTCTCATTCTTTCCCCCGATTGGATTTCCCACTTATTTATTTTAGTTATTTTTAATTAGTTTTTTCAATTAAAAAATGCTTTCCCTAAATATATGCATCGCACTCTTTGGTCTTCTTCAGTTTGTAATAGCCCAAATTAAAATAAGTGCTTAAACTCACCCACTCTCTCTTTCTCGAAGGCTCATCTACCTTATCCTAATTTTCTATTTTCTGCCCTTTCACTATCCTCTCCATCTGTATAAAAAATTTTCGTTCAATCCTATATAATAAATCTCCTATCTCCTATGTAGAATAAATCCCAATATGGTATGTCACGTGGCCATCTCTCATTCTTTCTCCCAATTGAATTTCCCACTTAATTGTTTTAGTTATTTTTAAGACTTAAATATGTTTATGGTAAATATGTTATTTAACTACGCACTTTTACTTATATTTTAAAAATATATTACACATTAAAATAAAATGGTATGATGGAGTATTAATTAGTTTCTTATTTACATGAATTTTATAGACTTGATCTGCTCCATAATATCTTTCAATTCAATGGTTGGATTAATCAATTTCACATTCTACAGAAAGTTATTAATTGGTGTAAGTCTTGAAGTTTGACACCTAGTGTCAATTGATCCTGACTTATTTTTATCAGTTTTTTATTTTAGCCCTTGTCAACTTTTTTTATAGGTTTCATCCCTTTTTTCCTAGTTACATGTTTTGGTTCCTGTATCTAACAAAGTTATGTTAAATGTTGACATGGTTAATAAAGTGTCATGTAAGTGGTGCTAGTGACCATCATGCAATCCTATGTGGCCTAACCCTTATCAAGTTAAACTTGCAAAGGGACTAAAATAAAATAAAATAAAACTCATAAGAGGAGAAACTAAAAACTTATTTTGATAACTGATATATGTATGATTATTAAGAAAACACATGTGATCTTCTTCCACCTCATTCTTGCCCTAGTTATTGCCATTGTTACGAGCTGAAGGAAAAGACGAAAAAATGGGTTAGATCATAGCAATGTTGGGACTGAGCTTAGGATTAGAGTCTGTGATTTGAAAAATGAGAAGCATGATGTTAGGATGAAAACCAATTAACTAGAGGAAATAATGAAGAAGAATTTGGCAACTATAAATGAGTTGAGGTCTGAAAACCATAAATTGGTAGATGAAAAGCGCAAGTTTGAAGCGTTCATCAAGTCTATGGAAAGGAAGTTTGGGGAACTACATGAGCGAGTTATAAGGTTGGAGGATAGTACAAAACTTTTGATGAATGGAGATGCCTCTAATGGTGGAAACGTTGATGGGGAGCCTCAAGCTGATTCTGGGGTACTTGCTTTTGAAGTTAAAGATAAAGATGTTTGTGAGAATGCTTTAGAAATGATATTGGGTACCCTGCTCCCTTACAAAGAAATGAAGATACCTGCTAGTTTATTAGTTTTGGCATTATAAAGCCCCTAAGGAAAGGGAGCGAGGATGCTCTTGCTGCAACAACTTTCCAACAATGGAAGCACCTAGGGTTAGAATGAGGTTGAAGAAGACCTCATGTACTCTTCTAATACTCATACACATATAACTTATTAGAATAAGTTTTTAGTTCCTCTTTTATGAGTTTTTGTATTTTAGTCCCTTAGCAAGTTTGACTTGGCAATGATTAGGCAATGTAGGATTGTATCACCTGTCATCGCTTACGTGACACCTCGTTAGCTACATCAACATTTAACAGAACTCTATTAGTAATATGGAATAAAACATGTAATTGGGAAAAAAACAAAGGATGAAAACCATAAAAAAAGTTGATAGGCACTAAAATAAAATAAAAAAAATTAACAAAATGTAGGTATCAAAAACATATTTAAGCCTATTTTTAATTAGTTTTTTTTTATTTTTAAAAAATGCGGCCCCTAAGTATATGGGTCACACTGCTTGGTCTCTTCAATTTGTAACAACTCAAATTAAAATAATTGCTCAAACCAATCCACTTCCATTCTTTGAGGCTCATCTATCCTCTCCTATTTAAAAAATGCAACAACCATGGAAATCGATTTTGGGGGAAAAAGAATTGATTACGATAAACCCTTGTCACATGAAAAGTTGAGAAAGTAAAAAAATTAATTTTTTTTATCACTTATATCAAACCGAATAATTGAATTCTCTTTTATTCTCTCCTATTTTACATTTATTTCTCTCATAACAAACAACCTATAAACCATATCTCTATCTCATTTCTATTTTTTTCTCTTCTATTTCTTTCCTCCTACTAAATAAGGTGTCAAGGAGAGCATAAGAAAAGAAGGGCTATCCAAAAATAGCTGTTATGATTTATTGTTGAGAACAATTTAAAAGAATAATTTTACATAAATATGTATCTATTGAGTGTAATTAATTAAAAAATTAAAATAATATAAAGTAATTTTAGTAAAAGTTTAGAGTGTAATGTTTTTATTTTAATGTGTATTAAGCGTTTAAGTAATTGTATGCAATAAATAATAAATAAATACTATATTTATACAAGAACCGCTTAATTCCAAATGAGATAAAGTATTAACACTTGTCCATTGAAGTGACACTCAGCTTGATTAATTAATCTTACCTTATATTTGATTGGAAAGAAATAGAGGAGAGGAGAGATTAGGGATTTTTCCTTATTTGATCAATGGAAGGGGAATGGTTCAAATATAAAGAATGAGGGATCCGGATTCTCTGTAGCGGTGTAGGAGGTTACAGCAGGATTAGCTACCGAATAGATAGGCAATAGCTACGGAATAATTCTGTAGTTAATATCAATAGCTATTTCCTAGCTATTCCGCAGCTAAAGCGGAATGAGTGTGAAAAATACTTCTTAAACACTTCCTTATTTGGTTCAAAACCTTTCCCCTTTTCTTTCTTCCCCTTCCCTTCATTTAAACTAAACATCCTCTCCCTTCATTTAAACTAAATATAAGGTTAAATACGATTTTTATTCGAGTCATATAAATAAAAAAATAAATATTAAAAAAATTTACTCAATTAAATAGATTCATCTGATTCAATTCAAATTATTTAGGATACATTATGGCTTTTAGCACTGCTATACATCACAAAACTATTACCCACAAAATAAATAAAAGCGGTTTTATTTTATTTTTTTTGGTCAATAAAGCGGTTTTATTTTAACTTCGGTTGTTTTTAACTCATCATGGTGGTGTGCTAGTGTTTTGTTTTTAAGAAGTCTTTCTAATTTATTCAAGGAAAATGAACACCTATATTTTTTTTCACCTAAAAGTATTTTTGCAGAAGTTTCATCCAAACTGGCCCTATATGAAATTATTTTTGTAGTATCAGTCTTTTTTTTTTTTTAATTTTACAATAGTTTGTATTCCTTTCCTTAAAATGTGAAAAACCTGATTGATATATATATATATGATTAGTTTTTTCTATCTTTTTTTTCAAATTTTATAAACCAAAACTATCAAATTTTCATAAGGAATACTCACTACTCAGAATTAATGGAGTAAAGGAGTATTGAAAATTTTCACCATTTCACTATGTCTTTGGGATACACTCAGTTTTTTTTATTTTAAAAACGGTTCAAATGGGACAAAGTAAAGTACGCGGGGTTTGGAGCAGGCAAAATTGGGCTAACCCCATGGGTCCAAATCACAAAAGCCCGTAAAAATATAGGTTTTGAGCACTTATTTTAAAAACTCGAATAACTCCTGAACTTTTTAGGTCAGCCCGATAAAATCCTCTACCCACAAAAAAAAAGGCCAAATAACCCGTAAAACACAGGCAAAACCCACAAAAAAAAATATGAATTGCTTGTAAAAATGTAGATCTTAAATACTTATTTTATAAGAGGGAATAATTTTTGGATTTTTTTAGTTTCAGTCTAATAAAACTAGCTACGGACATCCGCTGACTAGCCCGAATTATCAGCGGCAAGAAGAGAACTTGAGCTGTGAGAGCGGTTCACGGCATTGCATCTTATCAAACTCATCGCCTCGTGTAGGAGAATTACAAAAAGAAAAAAAAAAAAAAAAAAAAAGTACTGATTAGAGTGTGTACACTGAAAAGAAACATCATTAGCCAAAAGGTACAGATAACTTGGATCTATACATGAATGCGAACAGGGTACATGAGTCGATACAACATGATAATTCGGCATAGCACATGGTTTGAGACTGATGACAAATGGCATGGCATGGCATGGCATCAAGGACACGAGGCCGCCACAGCTGGAAGAGCATTCCTATCGCATAATATCCTTCAACACGGCTTATAGAATCTTGTCCTGAATTTCATGTAGAGTGTGAAACAACACTCAATAAGACCATTAAATGCCTGCTGAAAAATCATGCTACCATCCATTTACCCCAAAAAAGGGTAAGAGATTCAAAAGGAAACTGTGATCTATTGCACTTGATTCTACTAAAAAAAAAGATTTGTAAATACATAAACACTATAATTAGCAGGTCATTCATGCTTCCTCTCCCTGAAGCTCAAACAGTTTGTAAGTGCTTGCACTTACATAATCTGGCCTCTGGAAGAGAAGATGCTAGCTGAAAGTTATCTATGAAGTCCTCATTTGGCAAGACCAAAAGTTCACTAATGTTCGAAGGTATCCACAATGTTACTCATGCTATTCATAACCCCTTTTTGCCAAAACCAGTGTCTTCCATCATTGCAACAAACTCACTGTAATCAATGCGTCCATCCTGAAAGAATACAATACAAAATACAAGTCAAATAAAGAAAACAAGAAAATAAATACTGTCCATATTTGTAAGGGGAAGTGAAAGAGAAAACATAGTAAACCACTAAAATGCAGTATATTACATTATCCCGATCAACTTCGCGTATTATATCATCTAGATGATAATCTTTTAAGCCAAACTGTTCACAGGCTTGTTGGAGCTCGTCCTTTGTAATGTATCCACTACCATCTTTATCAAAGTAAGAGAAGGCTGCAAATAGATGATCCTCCTTTTGGATCTTGTTTAGATGAAGCATTGCCGCTATGAATTCACCGTAGTCTATGGTACCACTGTTATCAACGTCTGCCTGAATGTTAAACAAGAAAGCAAAAAGATTGATCAGATGAAATACAGAATAAATTCAATCATTCGGTTGATCACCTATCTAGAGCAGGGAAAGGAAGGGTATTCCTTTTTTTTCCTAGAATGAGTTACATCCAGGTACTCTTTACGAACTATAATGGTTTCTTAGTCATCTACTAAGGCCTTTCAGATTATATTCACACGAATCAAAAACATGCCTACATAGAACAGCCAATTTGGATGGAATGCAAGCACTCACCGCTTGCATTAACCAGTTAATTTCAGAATCCTTAAGAACGGAACCCACTCTCTCTAAACCATTTTTCAGTTCCTCAAGAGTGATCTGTCCGCTATTATCTGTGTCTATCATCTTGAACATTTCTTTCAGTCCTGCAATTTCCTCCTCAGACAGACTTTCAGCAATTACCTGCCAAGGGATAATACAGCATGTCATACCACATAATATAATTTTTCTTGAACACAGCAATTTCTACCATTGGCAAAATTTTCAATATTAAAAAATAGCAGCATTGCTTCTCCTTTATTCTTCAATTGACTACGGCTTCAATCGATTAGAAAAGTTTTCTCAACTTATAAAGATTGTTTCAGTATTGGAAAATTATATTTCAGCAACAAAATGCGGTGGTTCTTGAGCACAATAAAGATAAGCTTGTAATTTTGTGATTTATTAAATTTTTCAAAACAAATAATTTCAGAGAGGGGGAGACTGCATTACAGCAAAAATATTAGATTATATGTAAAAAGTTGCCATGTGTAAGAGTGTAACATGCAGTACTTCTAATCTCAATGACTGGTGGATACTCACTCGAATGGCTATTTTTTTTAGCTTGTTCATTGCAGAGAATTGCTTCAAACGAGTTAAGACAGCAGAATCAAGCGGTTTATCAGGAGCAACACCTCCAACCTGAACCCAAGGGTGGCCTGCACATCATCGATCTTGACTTAATGTATATGTATATTTAAAATGAAGAAGATCAATGTTTTAATTTTGAAACAGAACATAAAATTATGCTTATTGTTGAAAACAATCAGATCAATGTCATGATTATGTAGCCTGAAAAATAAAATAACAAAAACGAATTAATAGATCATGATGCTTATCTTTAGGCCACATATGAGAATCCTGTATAAATCTCCACATAAAATTAAATGCTCCTTGAAACCTTGTCTTCCTAAGCAAAGTGATTTAAAATGGAAGGAGTGCTCATTTTCAATATGTTATCTATTAGCATACTTGAACCTTATTAACAAGAGAGAATACCTATGCTCAAATGATGATTGATTAATGAATAACAGCTCACTAACTCGCAGATCAAGATAGTAATAAATAATAATAAAAAAGCAGTAATGGGGAAAAAATGTAGTGATTCAACCACAATTATCTGACTGCGTTTTCAATTTCAAATTTATATTCATTGATATGGATACTATAGAATTTTCATAATGTGAAAAATGATATGGGCGTAATATGACCAAATGCAGTTTCCAAAAGAAAATCACCAAATGTGAAATGGGATGCATTTCATCTTGAAATATGAAATGAAAATGTCCATGGAGAGGATGAAGATCAAAGCTTGGTTTGTCCGGTATAAGGCAACATGAAACTAATAGCCAGCACATTTCACCTTCTTTTTAGCTGCCAATTCAAAATAGTACAATTTTTTGAGAACCATGCTCCCCCTCCCTCCCCCCCCCCCCCCCCCCCCCCCCCCCCCCGCTCCAGCGTAATAAAAACAAAGAGGTCAGAATTTATTTTATTTAAATGAAAAGGCTCTCTTTCTGTAATTTAATCATAAGTGCAGCTATTAGTTTATAGTTGTAAGTAGAATATAACTGTGAAAAAAAATCCTGTCTAACTTTCAGATCTTTGGTGACAAAAAAAGTGCGAAAACTTTTCCAAGGTGCATTTCAGATCAAACCAAGTAGCATCAACGAGACATGCATACTTACAAAGAACTTCATGTGCTGTCAACCGTTTCTTAGGGTCCCTTATAAGCATTCTTCGAACAAGATCCTTAGCACTTTCAGATATGCTTGGCCATGGTTCAGAAACAAAGTCAAGCTCTCCTCTCAATACTTGCTCAAATATTCCCTGTTCCGTTTCTGATCCAAAGACCAAATAGATCAGGCACTAACTACATCACAAACACAACTAATACTTGAAATAAAAAATCAAGTGGCACAGCATTCTCACCGTCCCAAAATGGGGGAACTCCACTGAGTAAAATATAAATGATCACCCCAGCACT
This sequence comes from Sesbania bispinosa, assembly GCA_026901365.1. Lineage (NCBI taxonomy): Eukaryota > Viridiplantae > Streptophyta > Magnoliopsida > Fabales > Fabaceae > Sesbania > Sesbania bispinosa. The sequence continues at coordinate 2,663,226 of QLOH01000041.1, read as the reverse complement.
CCAAACATCACATTCTGGACCATATTGCTTCCGCAAAACTTCAGGGGCCACATAGTACGGACTCCCAACCACATCAGTAAATGTTTCACCTGAAGTAATGGATATTCTTTCTTAATCTGAACTAGAAAAATCTAATTACAGAATAAAAGGAAAAGCAAAAGTGTTGAACACATTTAAACAAAATAGCTCACCCTAATTAGTCAAGAGAATGTATCTTTCATATGGGATAACAGGATGTCTTATGTATATGACTTAAACAACTAAAATGCACTCACCCTGCAGCCCCTGCAATACACTTGCATGCATTCAATATTTAGCAAACATGGTCAGCCACTCATCCACTTTCTCTCTTCACTGTAGAATTCTATAAATATAAGCCCTATAAACCACTAATATTACAGTGTACAGCTTCTTTGTTACATGCATGATTATTATATTTCATTAGTACTCACTGCTCACAAGTATGATTCTTTAACTTCTTAGTAAACATCCTGCTGAGGTGATAAAATGCAAATCGATGCATCAGCAGAGCAATCACCCTACCGTATCTAAATATGAAATTGGCTTTCCTTCTCAAAAATTTAAGGGAGGAAAAGACAAAGAGATCCTCTTCACTTTTATTAATATAAAAGTAGCCATAATAATGTCCTGAAATTAGCTAACAGAAAATTACAACTTGAAGCAATTCAAATGAAGAAATACTTTATTCAAAATATAAATTTTGAAAAATGGGTTCGAGATAGTGAAGAAAAAAATGTGGAAGAGTCCTGTAACTTTTGACACATAAAAACTCTTGCTTGATATGAATTAAAACATAGAAAATGTTTGTGAGAACAAATTGGCTAATGAATAGTGCCTCTGCCATGTCTTTACTCTTTATTCATAGTAGACAAGAAAGAGGACTGAGAAAACGTTTTTACAATTTCAAATTAATATAATTAGTTATATAAACAGCAAATAATCCATTTCCAACTTCAAAAGCAGAAAGAAGTCAAGAACCACAGACACAGATCATTCGGAGTAAAACAAAAAAGATGAGCCAAAAGTTGATTTAACTGTGATAGTTTTACTAATGGATAAACTAGAAACCTGTGTCGTACCCCCAATCACATAGGTAAAATTCTCTCAAATCAAAGTGTTTTCTATTATTGCATTTGCAATAATGTGGATAAGGATAGGAGCACACAGTTCAACAATAAATAGATCATAATCATAGTGTCTTTCCTAGCACTTTATGATCATAAACAACTTATATAATTGGAAAATCATTCTCCCACACTCAAATTTTTTAGTGTGGGAGTGTAAGGAAGTGAGAGATAGAAAGAAAAAAGAAAATAAAGAAGGGAGTTTATAAAATGTGAGTGTGAAAAAATCATGGTGGAGATAATATTAATTATTATTTTATTAATTGTATCATCATGTTTACCTAATTAATTCACCTCTATAGTCTATATATTAAATGAAAGTCTTCACTTTTAAATGTGAAATATTCATTAAACTCTCTTCCATAAGCAACCGATTATGTTAAAACTGTCTCTGGCTTTTCTTGTGTTGTATTCTTCTCCTCATTTTTTCTTTTCATATTCACATGACTGTCTCTTTCACTTTTCTCTTCCTAATTATCTCCTAATATTAAGACATCAAATATAAATTCAAACTAATTTTCTCATAATACCACTAACCTATAAAATTTAAATTCAAATTAATTATCTCACACTATTAGCACACCAAAATCAAATTTAAGCTAATTATTTCTCAATATTTACATATCGAATTCAAATGGAATCCATTATTTTCCATTATCTCCATCAATTCCTTACTGAAAATACAAAAACAAATCCATAAATTATCAATTTTTTCAAAAAATAAATATCAATAAATAAAGCTTAATTTTATAATATTTATATATGTCTATTATAATTAAAGCTAACTTATATGCAAATTAAAACATTTATTTATTAAATAATGGAGAGACAACATAAATAAATAAAGATATGTCACTGTATTAAAGGTCACTTAAAAAGGTAAAAAAAAAGGAGTATTAAATTATGATTCTTAGCACCAAGGATCTAAAAAGTTGATATACCTGGCCTAAAGAAAACCGAGAGTCCAAAATCTATTGTCTTAAGTGGTGATTCTTCTTCATTGTTGATGAAGAGAAAATTTTCTGGCTTCAAGTCCCTATGCATGACACCTAAAGAATGGCAAGCCTCAACAACACTGACTATCAATCTCGCAAGTTCAGCCGCCTTTCTCTCAGTGTAATGCCCCCTCTGTATGATCCTGTCAAATAGCTCCCCACCAGCACAGAGCTCCATGACAACATGGACAGCAACTGCATCCTCATAAGCACCAATTATTTGTATCACATTGGGGTGACCAGCCAAGTGGTGCATGATCTGAATCTCCCTCCTAACATCCTCAACATCCTCCTGTGTGGTCAATTTCCTCTTTGCAATGGATTTACAAGCAAAATCTTTGTTAGTCCCCTTCTCCACACAAAGGAAAGTTGTCCCAAATTGCCCTTGCCCAAGCTTCCTCCCCAAACTGTAAAAATCCTTCAAATTCTCTGTTTTCCTACCCAACACAGATTCCACTTGAAGTCCAACACTAGATACCCTTTTCACATGAGTAGGTTTCTTAGCTTTCCCTGCATCGCCACCACCACCAGCGCTAGATGCCGGTTCGTTATTTACCTGCGGCTTCTCCGGTTGAACCTGACCCGGTTTTGTTTCCGTGGCGGTTATTTTCACCTGTTCAGGCGGTGTGCTCTGAACCGGCATTGGAGGATCAACTCCTCTGGAACCGTCAGAGCGATTATTATTTGAAGCATCGGAACCTTTGCCGGCGGAACTCGACCCTCCTCCATTGGAAGAATCGCTGGCCGCATTCGCTGGTGCCGGAGATTTGTTCTTGTCGTCGGAGTTCGGCGGCGGAAGACTGGCCTCCGGTGCGCGGGTTTTCCACACCGCCGCCGAAACGGATTGAAGGAAACCATTCCCACCGAGGTTTGGTCCCACACAGTTGTTGCCCATCAAAATCGAATGTCCTTCACCACCGCGCTGGCCTCCACTCTCTCCACGACGCCATTGATGCTAAGTTCGGAGAGCTTCGAGAAACCCTAATTTCTTCGATTCGAAACTCCGAGATCTCCAAAAAGGTTTTCGGATTTCCGATTCCAGGTTTCACGGAAAAAACGATCTTCTAAATTTCAAACTTCAGATATCAGATTTCCAGATTCGAGTTAATTGTTGCTGTGAAATCTTGGAGAGAGAGGGGTTGAATCTTATGGAATTCTGTAGAAAGCGAATTAGAGAAAATGCGTAGGGTTATTTGAATCGGAATTTGGTATATGTTTGGGTGCAAAGGAATTGAATGAAGGTGAATATGAATTAACTCAGAGAGTGGTGTTTGTTCGGGAGAAATTGATGAATGGTATGTGATTGTTGTATTCAGAATTCAGAAAATTGGAGAAGACGCCATGGCCATATGATGATGCAGCTCAGGTAGCTGGTTGCGCATGAAGAGAAAAGCCACATTCTATGCATGCATGTAATAATGATAATAAAATAATAATAACAATACTAAACGATGCATTATTTTCATTTTGGAAATTACTAATACTATTTTTTTCTTGATTTTGTTTGAACTTGGGAGTGAAAATAATTATGCTTCTTGCATTAAAAAAAGGAAATAATTATGCTTCTTAAATATTGTTGCGAATTTGCGATCATGTTAGACAGATTAAAAAAAGAATAACGTATGGCTAAGTTGCTTAGAAAAAAAACGGTAAATAGTTTGTTTATAATATATTGTTCGAGATCATGGGAATAGTTTTGGTACTTTTGGAAACAAAAACAAACAAATTTTCTAAATGTATATTTTTTGCGGTTTTGCTACATTTATTATTGATTTTTGCACGCATGTTACTCAATATTTGGAAACCAATTGCTGTTTTCTTTGAAATTAAAATTCTAACGAAAAGGTTTGTCGTCGTGAAAAAAAATAAAAAAAAAATCCCCGCTATAGTCCGTAATGAAAAATGCACTATGATTATTGAGTTATACTATTTTGTACAACAAGCATATGTACAACATGATACAACAAAGACGTGTCAGTGTGTGAAAATTTGGTATAAAAAAATGTTAATAAACAATGAAAATTGTCATTAAGAGGTTGACAGAAAAAAGCTGCGAGCATGACAACAGAAATACTAATTTTATTTTTAAACAATAGAAATGAGCCAAGACTTTACCCGACGTGATCGGTTTTTTTAAACAAAAAAAAAATTCAAATTGAACTAACATAAAAAAGAGTGAATCACTTCAGGGGACATTACCTGTACTTTGCTTGGTTGTAAAGTGAATATAAAAGGTTATAAACCTCATATCAATTGGTTATAAACTATATGTTTATAAGTTATAAATTCTGTTGTATTACTTAAAAATTGGACATGAGGAATTTACGAACAACTTTTTTATTTGGTTATAAAGTGAATGTGAACAAGTAATAATACTTATCTCCATTGTTTACAAACTGCAAGTTTTTAGGTTATAAACTTTGGATAATGTACGTAAAAAGTGTCCAAAGAAATTATGAACATTTTTTAATTTAGTTATAAACTGCATGTTTATAAGTTATAAACTTCGTTGTAATTATTTTAAAACTGGGCATAAGTAATTTATGAACCATTTTATTTTTTGTTATAAAGAGAAGAATGGAGGGAAAATTAAAAAACGTGCAATACACGGTTTTCGTACGAAGAAAGAGAATCATGAAAAAAAAATCTAATAGTTTTTTATTTTTTTAATCTATTACTTTTATTTTTTTTTAAATTCAAAAACAATTTTTTAATGATTTGATGTGCACAAGTTTTCTGACTTAATTAACTAATTTCTTTTTAGTTTTTTTTTAAACGGAGCAATGAGGGACATGTTTATGTTGTATCATGTTGTACAAATGCTTGCTGTACAAATAGTATAACTCATGTTGTACAAACGTAGCATGGGTTTTTATGGTATGATATATTATATTATTTAAATTCTTTTTATAACCTTATTTTAATCTTTGATTTTGTTTATCACATTAAACATCTTACCACACACTTCTATCTTTTTTGGCCAAGTTTGGATATAACTTGTGCAGAAGAACTTTTAGAGGAAAAAAGTAGAATGAATCAAAGTGATAAGATGAATTTAACTTCTCTATAAGTTGAAATTAGCTACTTATGGAGAAGTTAAATGGGAGAGCTTCTTGAGAAGGTGATACAATCGCATGCTAATGAAATAGAGCCGCACACAGCCTAATAAAAAAGTGTGTGTTTTCGCTGCAAGTCAAATATGATGGGCTAGTATAGTATAGCCTTTCGGTGCACCTAAAATTAGTCTGACTTATGTGCAAACTACCTACTCTAGTTTCTCCTATAAATTGAGTTCATGTAGTGTGTGTTAGGCAATCAAATACAGTTGAGTGTTTTAATACAAAGTGAGAGTTTTCTCTCTTTTCTATAGGCTTCCGAGCCATTTTGGTAATCAGAGCAAGGTTCCAAATTTCGGTGTTGAGTTTAAGTGAGAAAGAGTGTCCGGAATTGGTGAGAATTTAGAGTTTTAAGAGGTGTTCACAGCTGCCACCCTTAAAAGTCTAGTTTCCGGTCATTTTTTGAAGAAACTGACATCGCCATCGTGTTCAGAAGGTCGAAAAACCTTGAAATAATGAGTTTCGCCTTCGCCGGAAACCACCATGTCGTCGCCGGAAAACCATTTTCCGATCACCGGAAAATCAAAGGTTGAAGACGACCACGTCAGCACTGAGGTGTCAATTTTGACACATCAGCCCTATCACATCTTGCCACTTGTCCCACTTGCCACGTCATCCAAACTCTTAGCAATTTCAATTCTACCCCATATTTCCAATAATTTCTATTTCAACCCATAACTTTTTTGAAATTGTAGTTTGGCCCTTACACTTTCTGTAATTTCAATTTTACCCCATATTTTTCTGGAAATTAGAAAATTACCCCAAACTTTTCAAAATTACATTTTAGCCCCTGAATTTTTGAAAATTTCTTTTTTGCCCCAAAATTTCCCAAATTTTTATTTTACCCTTAAAACCCCAAATACATACCTAACCTACTTTTAACCTACAAAATGCAGCCAAGACAAAGACCTTACCATGAAATTGAGATGGAGGAATTGAGGTGTCAACTTCAACAACTTCAAGCCATTGTTGAAATTCAACAAACCCAAATAGAAGAACAAAGAAGGCGTTTAGAAGGAGAATCAGATTAAAGTGATTCCCCATACGCTGACAACCATCACTCTCGGAAACAACAATTCCGAAGTAGTGACATTAAGGTGGAGGTTCCAGATTTCGAAGGTAGACTCCAACCTGATGAGTTTGTTGATTGGCTTCAAACTGTTGAACGTGTGTTAGAGTTTAAGGACGTTCATGAGGATCAAAAAGTCAAGATTGTTGCGGTCAAGCTGAAAAAAGCATGCTTCCATATGGTGGGAAAATTTTAAGAATAAGCGTGAGCGTGGAGGGAAAAGTAAGATCAAGATGTGGGAGAAAATGCGTCGCGAGCTTACACGTAAGTTCTTACCTGAACATTATCATCAACATAATTTTATTCAATTGCAGAACTATCGGCAAAAGACCCAGACTGTAGAAGAGTATACCAGGGAATTTGAAAAGCTCATGATGAAGTGCGACATCCAAGAAAATGAAGAGCAAACAATAGCTCATTACCTTGGAGGATTGAACACAGACATTGCCCACCAAGTCCAACTTCAGCAATATTGGACTTCAGATGATGTTATTCGTCTGGCCATTCGAATTGAAAAACAGTTAACCAGGAAATCCTTATACCAACCTTCCTCCTCCTGGAACCCTACAAACACCCGTAAGCCACAAGCCCAACAACCTATCCCATCCAACAAAACCCCTCCTAAGCCTACTAAAGTAACCAACCAAAAAGCAACCAAATGTTTCAAATGTCAAGGATTTGGCCATATAGCTTATGATTGTCCAAATCACAAAATTGTTAGTATTATTGAAGAAGAAGTCCATGAAGCATATGAAGAAGATGAAGAGTCGGTGTTTGATAAAAAAAGAGCCGATATATGATGAAGAATTCACCTCTACTGATCATGGTGAATCATTGGTGATTAGACGAAGTCTACACACCGCACCAACAAAAGAAGAACCTTGGTTGAGGCACAACATCTTCCATACCTTTTGCACTACTCAAGGAAAAGTCTGTGATGTTATCATATATAGTGGAAGTTATGAGAATGTAGTATCAAACTACATGGTGGAGAAGTTGAAGCTACCAACACAAAGTCATCCACACCCCTGTAAGTTACAATGGCTCAACAGGGGAAGTGAGGTAAAAGCTTTTAAATGTTGCCTTGTGTCTTTTTCAATAGGAAAGAAATATCAAGATGAAGTATGGTGTGATGTTATTCCTATGGATGCATGTCATCTTCTTCTTGGGAGACCCTGGCAATATGATCGTCGTGCTTTGTAAGATGGTTATGCAAATACTTACTCCTTTATGAAAGACGGAGCGAAGATCAAGTTAGCACCTCTGCCGCCCAGTGAATTCAACAAAGGAAAGAAGGAAACAAAGTCATTGGTGTCTTTGGTCTCCAAGGCACAATTCAAGGTGACGAAAGAGGAAGCACAAGCCATGAGCCTCATACTACTACTTGAATCAACTTAGGGTACTATCCTTTCACCACAGATTGAACAGCTACTCGCTAAATATCCAGACGTGATACCAGAAGAGATTCCGCCTCAACGTGATTAGCACCGAAGATTGCAAACTTTCAAAGTTGGAGACTTGAAGATCAACAATAATGCTTATAAAGTAGAGCTGTCAGGTTCTTATGGAGTTTCTACCACTTTTAACACTGCAGACCTTTCACCATACTTAGACGATGAAGCTAAATCTGACTCGAGAGCGAGTCCTTTCCAACCCGGGGAGGATGATACAGCCACATGCTAATAAAACAAAGCCGCACACAGCCTAATAAAAGCAGAGTGTGTTTTCGCTGCAAGTCAAATATAATGGGCTAGTATAGTATAGCCTTTCGGCGCACCTCGAATCAGTCTGACTTATGTGCAAACTACCTACTCTAGTTTCTCCTATAAATTGAGTTCATGTAGTGTGTGTTAGGAAATCAAATACAGTTGAGTGTTTTAATACAAAGTGAGAGTTTTCTCTCTTTTCTTTAGGCTTCTGAGCCAGAAGGTGGACTACAATGACTTATTTTTACTTATGGAGAAGTTAAATTCATCTGAACTCTTTGATTTATTCTCTTTTTTCCTCTAGAAGTTCTTCTCTAGAAGTTGTATCCAAGTTGGGTCTTTCTTTATTTTTTATAAATACAATTTAATTTATATTAAAGATATACATAATACATGCATAGAGAGTGGGTTATTAGTTTTTATTAGTATTATCTTGTGAAAAGGTTGGGTAAGAAAGGTTTTTGTTGTGTGGTGGAAAATAATATTGTAACTTTTTTGTTTATGTGACAATTTACAATGGAGGAAATGGAGAATAATTATAAAATAAAATCTTTGTAAATATAAAGGAAAATTTTAAATGTAATAAACACAAAAAAATTAACCCATTGCGATCGACTTAGTATGGGATTTGGATAGTTTTTATGAGATTTAAGTTTAAACTTAAGTGATTTCATTATAATAAAATATAAATGAATTAAAATATACATGGTTTTTTATCATATTTATTAAGATTGGGAAGTAAAATAAAGTTATGCACTACAAATCATCTGTCTATTTGAAAGAAAAAAGACGTGGATACATAATTATATTAATAGCATGTTTGTTTTGGCGTTTGAAAATGTAAAACTATAGTTTCGCTGAATCGATTTTAAATTATTTCCGTTCAATGTGCTTTGTAAGACATGTATTACTCATCTCAATCATTAATTTCTAGAATAAATTTTACTCAACTGTAAACCAAAGGAACATTAAATAAGTGACATTTTTGTTGTACTTGTATGATAAGCTAGAGTATATGTTCAAAATTGTTCATATTTTTCAATAACATCACTATGCCAAAAAAAGGCCATTAAGGGCAATCCCGTACACCATAAAAGGGTGCCTCCATGCGCACTAATAGAAACTGCTCTTGTATGGTCGTTGAGAGGAGGGCATGTCTGGAAACGACCTGACAAAAGACATTTATGGCGCTTAAAAAAACATGGAAGCGCCCTCATCGTTTTGGATAACAGAGCCACGTGGGAGCGCAGTGGGAGGGCGCTCCCAGGAAGCGCCCTAATTTTGGTTAACAAGGGCGCTCCTGGGAAGCGCCCTGAAGTAGCCCGAAAAAAAAAAAGAAATAGTACAAGGCCGCTCTTGGGAAGTGCCCTAGTTTTCTTAGGGAGAACGCTTCCAGGAGCGCCCTCGTACTTTTTTTTTCCGGCTACTTCATTCTGATCCTAATATTTTTTAGCATACTATTTTTAATTGTTTTCATACCAATGAGGTACCTCTAAAACCATGCATATTCCTTATCATTCAAACTATTAAGAACCCTTTCATTCCATTTACACATTCACAACACAAACACAAGTAAGTTAACATCAATACTCCATATTAAGAATTCAAGATATGTAATACTTTGAATAGTTTCCTATACAACTACATAGAAGCAACCACAAATCATAACATGGAGCAATAACTCAATTGGTAAATATATAACATACATGACCTATAAAAATTTGGCAGAGTTTCCTCTGTTTATTCAAGTTTTCCAAATTTATCAAACACCTGTAAAACATCCATACCAGCAGGCAGAAATTATCATTCAACAGATCTAAAAAGTTTTGAATAAAATATGTTTAACACTACTAGCTACGTACTCATCTAAATTTACCTATAAAAATCTCGGCAGAGTTTCCTCTGTTTATTCAACATTTCCCAAATTAACAAACACATGTAAAACTCCATACCAGCAGCCAGAATTTATCATTCAAAGAGTTATAGTCAGTTCAGAATAAAACATCAAAGTGTACAAAATTTACAGAACTTATCATTAATACACAACTTTATACAACATTTTCAGATTACAAGTACACGTGTTTACCTACCATCAACAAGTACAAAACAATCACATACAATTGGTTACTGCATGTTTTGCCCATTCTTCTCTAACCTCATCAAGGTGCTCCGTAGTGTAAGTCGAGTATCGGTGTTGAGGAAAGTACTATAAAAGCCAAACATTGATTTCATTAAAAGAAGTACTAAATGAGGAGAAAAATACTTAATTGTTATAACAATTCCAAATGACCTCTTTTGGTATAATGAGTGCATTTTGATTGATTATCTCCTTCATAAAACGCGTAACAAAAAGTCCGCAGTCATTGTTGTTTGTTTGTCGTGGACACTACAAAAATAATTTATAATCAAATCCACTTACGTAATGATAAGTTACGAATGAACACAAGAGTTCGCGCAACATTACCTGTATGCGGTACCAAATGGGATCAGGGATAATCTTATTCCTTGCTTGCGGAAAACCGCCTAGCTTTCGATATTCAGCAAAAGATCTAAACCAATATAACAAATAATGTGTATGAGAACTCTAATTAAACAATGTAAGTGTGATAATATAAAGTTAATCGACATAAAATACTTACTTACTAATCATAGTCTTCATCGGTTCATAATGTGTAGGATCTTTGCGCAAGGAGTCGAAAAAGTAAACCTTGCCAAAATCCCTTAAACTCAAGGCTATAAGAACCCAATGTCACCTACAACCATATTGCAAGATGTGTCAAACGTACATTTTTTTAAAAACAATAATATTGAGAAATAAACATATACTTCACATACCCGTCATGATTGTAAGGAACTAGAAACAACTTATCTTACCCGCGATTGTTATACAACACCTACCCACAACTTCGTCTTTCTTAATTGTTGCAATAAAAGCTATGGTGAGTTGTGGAGATATGAAAACATATCTATCCGTGTAGGCAGATGGAAGTAATAGCTCCTTGTACAAGTAAGTATGCAATAAAAAATTGGATATTATTAACTAATTTTACAATGCTTATCATAAAATGAGAATGACATACTATGAATTTTTTAGAATTCAAAATACCTGGAGTAGATGTCTATGACAGTGTTATCTAACCAATCACGATACAACACAGAATGAAGACAATTTGCATCAATCCATGTATTTACTCCATCCGAAGTAACAATACCCGCAGCTTTGTTGCAACTAAAGGTAGAACCACTTTCTTGCATCTTTACTGAGTAGTACATATCTAGTAGTTGCAAGTTCGTGGTGGAAGGATTGGTGGGCCTTGAGGTGACAACCTGTGGAGTAGTTTCTCTAATTGGAGACTTATGTATTGGTGATTCATTTGAAAAACGAGTTTCCATAGGCGGTGCCGCTGCGGAAGTTTGGGGAGTCTAAAAATTCAACAAATTGAAGAATTAGTATTTGTAATTGAACTTATATAAATGAACTTTTTACACAAATAAAACTATAAACGTACAAATGCATCCAATCCAATATAAGTACATGGCCAAGCCACGAAACACCCTAATGCATCTCCAACAGTACTCAATTCCCCAAAACGATTTGGGCATGGAAGCGCAACATGTGGTTCAATAGGAATTTGAACCATGACCTTCAATTGGTTGAAGGGAAGTGGGGAATTGTGTAACATCTGGCCTGGGAAATTGTGTGCTTGCCCCTTACCAACCACTCATAAGACAGGGTCTCCCAAATACATTATACATTGAAATAAACCCTAAACAATTGAGATAAGTAAATATGTTTATGGATAAATAGTGTGTAAAAAACAAAAACTCTTAAAATGTATATTATAAATAAAGAAAAAAACAATTACCTCAGGCAAGACAGATCTGACAGAAGTATTAGAATCTCTCAAGCTACGTTCTCTGGTAACTTCTTCAAGCTTTCTTGTAGTATCATCAAGTTTTTCTTTCATCTTTTTCCAACTAGTTTTCATTTCCCTAATTTCCTCTAAAATATTTTCATATTACTCTTGAGATACTACATTTTATTTGGGTTTAGGAGCTTTGAAATATTGACCAGGATATACACCAAACCCCATAGCCTGAACACGTCCCCTATACACATCTTTCTTAAGAACCGTGTCAAGGACGTGTCTCTCATCAGAGTTACTAGACTTAGCTTGAGATAATATTTTCTCCTAATAACACAAGTGCAAAATATAAACTCAATGATACAGAAATATACAAAATTTAACAAACAATGACTTCCAATATGGCAACTCAAAAAAAATAGACTTCTTTTTCCACCCTCTAGTAACAAGTTGTCCGACAAAAAGTTTGCCGAAGTTGTTGGTCAAGTTACCCACCTTTTCCCACAACTCATCACCCGTCAATGAAGAAGGAGGCCTACCCTCTTCGGTGTTGCCATTGAATGCTTTCTTCCATCCCCTATAACGATGGGATAAAGGCAACAACTTATGATGACCCTAGAATACATTCTTTTTACAATGTGCCAAGCGAAACCAAGAAGTATTTTCATCACAAACAGGACATGCACACTGACCCTTTACACTATAGCCAGACAAATTACCATAGGTCGGGAAATCATTAGTCATTCCAAACAACATCGCCCTCAACTGAAAAGATTCTTCTTTGTAGCCATCATAAACCTCTACTCTAGTATCCCACAATAGCTTCAAGTCTTCAATCAATGGTGCCAATTACACATTTATATCATTACCTGGTTGTGTGGGCCCCGATATCAACATAGACAATATCATGTATTTGTGATTCGTAAAAAGCCATGGAGGTAGATTATATATCATCAATACCACCAGCCATATGCTATGGGTACTAGATTGGACACCATGCGGATTCATTCCATCTGTTGATAATGCAAGTCGAAGATTTCTTGCTTCCTCCCCAAAAGAGGGGTACTCATCATCTATCTTCCTCCACTGCGGAGAATCAGCAGGATGCCTCAACATGCCATCCTTGACTCGTTCATTTGCATTCCATGTTAAGTGCTTTGCATCGATGACACTACGATACATCCTTCGAAACCTTGGAATTATGGGGAAATACCAAACCACCTTTGTTGGTGTAGTCTCTTTCTTATAACGAGACACATTACATTTAGGACACACACTTAATGATGCATGCTCATTTTTGAACAAAATGCAATCATTGGGACAAGTGTGTATCTTCTCATAGGTCATCCCAATAGAACATAACATCTTCTTTGCTTCATAAGTTCTGTTAGGTAGCACATTGTCCTTTGGCAACATCTCCTTCAACAATGTGAGTAACTCTATGAAACTTTTGTCAGACCATCCATTTGTTGCTTTTAAATTATATAACTTCAACACAGCGGACAACCTCATGTACTTGGTGCACCGGTTGTACAGTGGTTTTTTAGCATCACTAGCTAGGGTATCAAACATTTGGGGATAATCTCTAAGGTCCTCTTCAACCACATTTTGAATCTCATCAATTCTGTCACAATCCTCTCATCTGGTCCCAAACTCATCATCACCAGGTTGTACGTTGACATTATTCTCTCCCGTACCACTATGTTCACTTCTAGTCTCACCGTGAAATGTCCAACATGTGTAACTCTGATCAATTCCAAAACAAAAAAGATCGTTCCATAACTCTGCTTCACTTACTAGCTTAGAACAAAAACATTTCATACAATGACACACAATTCTACTAGGATTTGTTGCATGGTCAACAACAAACTTTATGAACATTTCCACTCCTTCCTCATACTCATTTGTTAAACGGTTTACAAACATCCAAGAACGATTCATATTCTACGAATATAACATCAAATTATTTATAATTAGCTCGAAAAGGAACACATGATTTAGATGTAATAACAAATTTACTACATGCTTACCTAAATCATTCTAAAAATTTGAACAACATTTCACCTATTTTTTTAAGTATCACAAATTTATGCAACACATTTCTAACCCTAATATCAACAACTACATCAATATGAATAATAACAGTTCTATCACAATCATTTTAATATAAAAAAGGATGCAAAAAAGGGTGCAACTAGTAGAAACAGTGGTGCAGTAAGCAAAAACAGTGGTGCATCTAGCAGAAACTAAGGTGCAGCAGAAACAGTGGTGCAGGTAGCAGAAACAATGGTGTAATTAGTAGAAGCACACATACATCAGAAACATGGTGGCACATAGCAGAAACAGTGGTGCAGGAAGAAACTACATTTTAGAAAGAAAAAAAAAGAGGTGCAAACAGTGGAAAATGTGGTGTCAACAACAACTTTAATTCAGAAAAAAAAAACCTGTGCGTGAACTGCTTGCGGACGGAGAAGAAGCTATGTGGCGGACGGAGGTTGCTCACGGACGGAGAACGAAGCTGCTGCGGTGCTGCTCGTGGTGGAGGACGAAGCTTCGCGGCGGATGAAGAAGCTTCTCGCGGCAGAGGAGAGCTTCTCGCGCGGAAGAGGAACTCTGTAGATCTGCTCGCACGGAGGACTACGGACGCAAGGCGGCGGCGGCGGCGGCGTTCGACGGAGGGGAAGGGAGGCAGCAACGGCGGACGGAGGTTGAGGGAGGGAGAGTGAGAGGGCTCTGGTTTAGAGAGATAAACTTAGGGTTTAGAGTGAGAAAAGAGAGATGCAACTGAGCGGGAGAAAAAAACGTAATTTTCACATATGTATTACAAAGCAGGGCGCTTCATGGAGCGCCCTAATGGGAGGGCGCTTCCCAGAGCGCCCTTAACAGCAGTGTATTAAAAGAAAAACCTGTGTACATTAGGGCGCTCATATAAAGCACCCTAAAGACCTTATTGGGAGGAAGCGCCCTCAACACCAGTGTATTTAAAAAAAAACATGTGTACATTAGGGCGCTCATGTAAAGCGCCCTAAAGACCTTATTGGGAGGGCACTTCCAGGAAGCGCCCTCAACACCAACATAAAAAAATTGTTTTCATTATTGGGAGGGCGCGTCTGGGAGCGCACTGATCAGAGAAAGTAATTACAAATTCAGGGCGCGCAGATGGAGCGCCTTAACCTTTAATTGTAAGGGCGTTCCCGCCCAAATTTAAAGCGCCCTGAAGTTAAAACGTTCAATTTAAGCACTAATCAACACGGGAGCATCTTAAAGTAGGTGCTCTTATATCCTAAATTTGATGTAGTGCATATAGAACACATATGAATTATATATACATTATTTAAATTATTTTAATAAATATGAAATAAACATATGAATATATATAAATGATAGAAAATATTTGAGTAAGTTTTAATTTTTTTATTGTGAGAAAGATCATGAGGAGAGAAACTAAAATGAAAGTTACTTATTTCAAATTATGAAAGACATGTGATATTAAAATGTTAATTTCCTCACTATTATATACGTACAGGTAAGTCATTTCAATTAGTTACTCCTCATATGGTAATATATAATTGTCTATGAAAAAATAGCTTAC
The DNA here is from genome assembly GCA_026901365.1 of Sesbania bispinosa. Lineage (NCBI taxonomy): Eukaryota > Viridiplantae > Streptophyta > Magnoliopsida > Fabales > Fabaceae > Sesbania > Sesbania bispinosa. The sequence goes on along the minus strand of QLOH01000041.1, from coordinate 2,647,737 downwards.
TAAGATAAACTTTTATATAGGGGTAGTTTGAGGTGGTTGCGAGTTTTTCATTTTTTATTTTTAAAATGTTTCAACCAAATTTTTATAACTCTAAATGAAAACTAAAAATCAATTTTTTTTCAAAGCGTTCATTTAAAAAATAAAAAAATAAAAAATTAGTTTTCAGTTTTGAGTTACAAAATTTGATTATATTTAAAAAAAAAAACTCAACTTAAAACTCACAATCACCTCAAACTGAGATTGATTTTGGATTTTATCTATTATCGTTGTAAAAGAGACAACAATAAGAAATTATTGGCGTTGGAATTTTGAAAGAAATCTTGGTACCATATGGGGTTAGTGATAGTGATGGAATAAAAGTTTTTCTGGCCAACATTACTTCTAAATATGACTTTAGTTTCTAAGACACGATTACTCATTTGAGTAATCATAAGTTAAGTAACATTGCATAAACCCAACAATTTATTTATATTTCTTAATAACAACATAATAATAATAGAAACACTATTTCTGTGTTTTAGCTCATTATTTGGAAGAATTGAAATAAGAGGATCACTTGAATATTTGTAATGAGCAAATGAGATGAAATTTAATTAGAGACTGACTTCTCAACCGTTGGAGTTGTCGATGCTTTCTTTTCTAATGTTTAATTAATACTCAACTTGAGAAAATTTTCATTAGTTCTGTATAGCTAAAATCTCATACTTTAGTCAAAGTTAGGACTTCAAAGTATTTGCAGAGATAAGAAGAGTTAATTGAAGTGCGAACCGCATCTAGTCTCGTCTCGTCTCTTTTTGAGATAAAGTGACTAAATTTGTGTAAAGTTACCACCAAGAACAATAACCTTTCCTAAAAAAAAAAAAAAAAAATCAAATGATCATTGTTTAAAAATCATTGAACAAATTTTCTTCATAAGAAGTTCATCCCCTATAATAAGTTTTGCTTTGATTACTCAACTAAGGGACTACCTTCTTTGACATTTGAGTCCCTTTTAACATTTATTGGAATAACAAATCTTGAACAAGTTATTCAGCTAGGAACCAGTAAAGATACTATTCCACTCTTCTTCAAAATTACACTCGTTATTTTTCTTTGACTAGCTGTTAAATTAACACATGATAAATGTTTCTCTGTTACAGATTAATGATGGAGATGAGAAAAGTTGAACATTGTGCTGCCTCTTATAATAACTTGGAGGCTCCCATGTTGGCATCTAAGATTGACAATTCCAGAGAGAATGTGTACTCTGCTGGATCTTTTTCTCTTCTTCAGAGGTCAATTTATCAATTGTTCAAGGAAAAGAAGCCTCAATAGCATTTATAACTTCTCATACAAATTCACTCTATCTCTTGTTCTAAATATACGAGTGTTAAGCATTCGGCCTTTGAAGATAATCCAAGACACTTAAGAAGTTCTCTGGGAACAAAGTAACCAACATTTGAGATTACCGAACGCACATGCAAAAGCAAAAACCAAATTTTAGATTATTACACAAATGAAATATGAATTTAAATTATTTTTATTGATTTGTTGGATTCATTTCTGGAGTTACAATAATGGTAAGAATGAAAAATATATATGCTTTTCTCATTTGTTGATTATGAGTATGTTTGAAAAAATTAGCTAAAATGTCAAAATTAATTAATTTTATTGAAAGTGTTTAATAAAATTAGTTGAAAATTATAAAATAACATATAAAAATATTATTAAAATGATAAATAATGGCGAGTGAGGGTTCGTGAGAGATAAAATTAGAGTAAACCCTCAATTTGCTCCTTGAAAGATTTGAGGAAGGTCACATTAGTCCCTTAAAGATGAAAATTATATTTTCGTCCCTGAAAGATGAAAAGGTCATTCAATTTAGTCCTTTTTAGGGATTAAATTGATATTTTAAAAAAATCTTTCAAGGACTAAAGTGAACGACTTTTTATCTTTCAGGGACTAAATTGAATAATTTTTCATATTTTAGGGACGAAAAATGTAATTTCATTATTTTAAGGACTAATATGACCGACACCAAATCTTTCAGGGATCAAAATGAGGATTTAGTCGATAAAATTATAAATAATTTTCAGCCAGTAGTTAAAAATAGAAGACTTCTAAAATGATTTCAGTTATTAATTTGAACTTTCATCTAATTAAAATATCTTATACCAAACACACTCTACATATCCCTAAAATATCATAATAGCTAAAATATGAATAATGGTACTCTCCATTCCTATTTATAAGGTATGGTTAGACCAAATCACAGACAAAAAAAAAGTGATTAAACCTAGTTAATTTTTTTAGAGTTTTAAAAAAAATCAACTTTCTAGTTTTACCCTTATTTAATATCAATAAATAATTCCACTATCATTTTATAATTGAAAGACATTAAAAACTAATATGGGTAAATATAAAAAATATACTCTATCTGGTCCTATTTATAAGACAATGATTAAAGCTTTTCCATGGTCGTATTTATAAGATAAAGTACACAAATCTAGAAATATTTATTATTTTTTTCTCATATTTACCCTTGTTGACCATTAAATGTTTTAAAAAGACACAATTATTATGGTAGTGGAATTTATTTTTAAATAGGGGTAAACTTGTAATCTTATAGAGTAATTCTTGAAAATCAACACATTAATTACTTTTCTTAATATGTGTGTTTTTATCTGAATTGTCATATAAATAGGACCGGATGGAGTAATAAATGCTTTTTTAAATCGTAAACTACTACATCCGGTACTAATTACAAGAAACATATGACTAAATCATTAAAACCAAGAAAATGCTTTAAAACCGGTTAGTTGTAAGTAATAATGCCATAATTTTACATCTTATTCTAGAAATATCCTTAATATTAAATAATTAAAATAATGATAAAATTATCCATGCTCCAATAGATGGTCATTGAAAATATCGTATTACATCCACTATCATGGAAAATAGGTGAATAGTGGACAATAAATTAAGGGTATAAATGTAACTTCATAATTAATATAATTCAAAATAATACTATGTTTCTTATATTTAGGACCAAACAAAAACATATTTTTGTCTCTTATAAATAAGACCCCTAGTAACATATACTCCCTCCGTTTCTTTTTAATAGTCATTTTAGAGTATAAAATTTGTTTCTAAACAAGTGTCGTTTTCACGTACCGAGACAACAATAAATGCTAATTTTCCAACTTTACCCTCTTTTAAATTTGTTAAATGGTGAAGTATTTATTGCATATGACTAGAAATAGTGGAAAACTTTAAATTCTTTAATGAGAGAGAAAGGGTATATTTGTAAACAATGGATCTAAAAAGACACATTTATTGCATTTCTTAATCTATGTGCAAAAACCTTAAACGACAGATAAAAAGAAACGGAGGGAGTAAAAAAGAAAACAACTTTTAAAATATGTATTATAAATAAAGAAAATGCTAACGAGTGCCCTTAGGTCACTTGTTAAGGATCCAAAAATAAAAATATTTTATTGGAGTGTGTAGCACTTAATGTTATAAATGCAATCAATTGTGTGATTTCCAATAAAAATCTTCTATATATGGATCCTTAACCAGTGCCCTCGTTAGCAAGATCCTATAAATAATACTACTTCTTTTCCTATTTAACTGTCCACTTTGACTAAAAACACAAGGAATGCAATCATTACTCTTGGTTTCATGGAAATAAATTTTAAACTTTCTATTTTACCATTTTATCTCTCTTACTCTCTTAGTACTATTGACTCTCATTAGTTTTCAATAATGAGTTATTTATTAACATAAGGGTAAAATGGAGAAAAGTATAATTATCAGTGCATTGGGTTTATAAGTGGACAGTTAAATAGAAACAAATTTTTTCTTTAAAAGTGAAGACTTAAATATGAATGGAGGTGGTAATAGAAAAAGTATTTTGAAGGCATCTGAGCTTGATTTGATCTGAACGTGGATAAGCTACAAGAGTTCTGGTGGAGTTCAAGGCGGCATCTGAGGTAACTTACCAATGAACTACTCTGCCTAGGCGTAATGGCGCATATTTGTGAGAGATCATCATTGACTCTCATATACCAACCTTAAGAAATTTCCTCACATTTTCTTGATTTTGGCCACTTATTAGGACAGGAGATGCAATTATAACGTCTCCAAAAATCAGGCAATATGTATCCATTGGAAAAAACGTCCAACTTCATCAAAAGAATAATCCTTCTCGAATCCTGCCATTCAACTTATCAAATCCCGTACCTAATCACGTCAACAAATTGCTGCAGAAACACTCATGCCTGATAACCAACCATTTAATTATACATTATTTAATGATTTGACCTATATTCTTCTTAAGTCTCCCTTTCAATTTAATTATTGGAATATTATGTACTTAGATATATTATTCATACAATATATTTCTATAACACTTTTTTACATGTGTATATCTCTTTTCAACGGACATTTCTAATAACTGAAAAGAATTTTAACCCTAAAAGGACTTGCATTGTACCGAGTCACGCATGTATTGAAAAAAATTAAATTCAGAGAGAAAACCTCTTTCATTGTTCTATGCTGTCATTATGTGTATGAGTAAATATTAGAAATGAGGTAAACCACTTCTTTAGTCCCGAAAAGTGTGGTCAACTGTCAATTTAGTCCCTGAATTGAAAAAACTGTCAATTTAGTCCATGAAAGTGTTTAACATCGGTCAGATTAGTCCTTCTGTTTCATATTTTGTTAACTAACGCACAATAACAGAAGGACTAATTTGACCGACGTTAAACACTTTCAGGGACTAAATTGACAATTTTTTTAATTCAGAGACTAAATTGACAGTTAACCACACTTTCAGGGACTAAAGTGGTAGTTTACTATATTAGAAATGGTCCAAGGATATCAGTTATCACTTGATTATCCTCACGAAAACCAACAAGAGGGGGAAGAGGGTTGTTTCTTGACTTTTTTCTTAATCTTGACTTTTTTCTTAATCTTGACCTTTTCATTTTTCTGTAATAAAACCAATGCAACATAACGTACATAATAGAGGAATTGATATATCTTTCACCTCCCTCATGTTTGGTCAAACATTGAGTGCTTTCCATACAAACCCATACCTATCCACGCGGTCAATGCTTCAAGAGAATGGTAAGCAAAGAGCAGCTACAAAATCGTTTTCTCCACACACCTTGCTCAAAGTTCTGACCATCTTATGTATAATATTAGGAATAATTAAAGTTTTGTTTAATTTGAGAAAACATTTTTTTTTCTTTCATTTTCTTTTTCTAAGGATGTGGGAATGGCACGGAAATGAAAGCAAAAGCGTTCAACATAAGCGTCTGCAGTGATTGAACCTTAACCTCATAAAATATACATACTAATTAATATTGAACAATTTACATTATTAGTCAACCAAAAGACATGACAAACCTATAATTAAAAGAACAAAATAGGAGAGAGCCAACTATACATAAATTTGATAAATGTAAAAGAATAATATTAATATGCAAGAGCATCCCTTCTGCACTCGAGATTTGGATGTTTGTGTTTGGAAGTTATGGTACATTTGAATTTGAATGTGCAACACTCAACAAACAAAGCTGCACTTAATAGAATTGAGAGGTTGAGAATAGGCATTGCATGAAGCGTGAGAAAACTTCAGCATTATGTTATGTACAAGGGAGGATTGTCCAAAGACGTACCTCAAACTCAACTCCAACAAACCATACGAGTGAGAAGGCTCATATGTCATATCACATCCAAGTTTCACGAATCAACCAACAAATTACATTCAATTTCATATAAAAGAAATAAAAGAACACTGCACAATACATCAAAGATCCAGGGGAAAAAAACCAAAAAATCTCATGGTAGAATTTACTAAAATTCAGATGGTGCTCCCACTTTAGACACGGAAATTGGAGAATTAATCTCCCACTTGTGTGCTAGAAATACATCTCCATGGCCTTGCACGTGTTCCTTTGTCCAGGAGCAGCAGCAAGCCCTCACTGTCAGCGGGTAGCCCAAACATATACCTGCAGCAGTCACAAGCATTTTAGATGATGGATATTTCTTGTCAAGGATCATTCAAGGACATCCATAACAAATATTTCTCTTTGCTTCCAGGTTCAAAACATAACAATAACCTTTGAAACCACCCTACACAAAAATTTAGCATAATTAACAGACACCACCACAGTGAAAATTGCTAATATTTCTTATAGGGTGGTTTCATAGGGCATGTGCTGTGTTTTAAACCTGGAAGCATAATCGGCAGACATCACCGCAGTGGAATTGTTATATCAATAAAATGCCTATGATTTGAGGGAACTGTATCAATATGCAATCACCAATTCTCAGAAACAACTTGAAAAGTTCCATAACAAGAAGTAATAAAAGCTTTTCTTCATAATTAACAGATGTGATATTGCCGTTTTACAAACAAGAAACTATTGTAGAGAAGAGAGAGTATGAACTTATGATTATGCAAAACAACTAATCCAGTGCATGTTAAGTACACACTTTGAAAATCAAAGCCCACTGCAGTCAAGTTTCAAAGGACACGGATCAATGTTTAATATTTTATTGTAGGAGTTATGCTTCTCTTTAAAACCACTTATGAGCATAGGGCATAGGCCACTTGAATTCAAAAGGATTGCCTTCTCTTTAAAAAGATCTCTGGGTAAAGTGGTGGTGAGAATTATGCCTTATTTTGCTCTCATTTCAGTAGACTATACACTTAATAACAAAGACAAAGTACAAATAATTTCACATTAGGTAAAGGGGTATATCTGGGTAATCAGAAAAAAAAAATGATGTGGTCACTTACTTGCTTTGACGAGATTTCCTTCTCCAGAAAACAATAGATGTGACCCACTGAACACCAAAAGAGGAAATGGAGTAAGTGCAATGTATGCATTTTTTCAAAAATGCAATCAGTAAAAAACTTCATGCATTGCCAGATGACTCACACAAAGTAGCATGGAGGTTTATCTTTCTTCTGTGTGTGTGTGGGTGTTTTGGGGCGGGGGGGGGGGGGATACAAAGGCAGTGTCCAGAATAATCAACAACACATTACACAGAGGAAAACAATTTTTTCTATATGTTCATTTTGTATGTTAGCCTGTAAGGTGTGTTTAGAACTTGGAGAGAAAAACTTGATTTGCTGAAAGCCTCTAGTGATAAATAAAAGATAAACAAAGATAAGCATAATGAGGCAAGATATTATCTTGATGTACACTTGAGATAAAACCTAAAAGATGGATAAATTAGATATACAGGCAGAAACACATACATTGCATTGGTAGCAACAATTTTCATTTGACAAATTACCTTAAAAATCGACAAGAATGACGAGCTGCCAACATTGTATGGTTTTCCTGTAGTCATTTTCTTTTGTGGTGACATCTCTTTGCACAAATGTTGAGCTATTTCCTTCAGTAACACAAGTTGTGCTTTATCTGTGCGCATTGAAATGATTGCCTGCCTCATCGATTCCCTATCAGCCTCAAGTGCCTGAAGCCTCATGTATAGCTTCTTTACGTAGGGATCCTCAAAATCAGCATGGTCCCCTGATTCCATGGGAGTGGTTTCATAATCTTCAAAAGCAGCAGCTCCAGCTTTGGAATCTGTAAAACCATTATATGGTGCCCCAGAATGAACAGAGTCAATTGTATAAATTCTGTCACTCGTGTCATCACCTTCTGAAGCATTATCTACCTTTTTCAAATTGGAATGGTCCTCTGTCTGTGAGAAAAAATCCTTCTTATAGTTACTATTGAGCTTGGGAGAATCCATCAGAAACTCAGGACATGTTTCTCTACCCATCCCACCAAATGATGTTGAATCACAGGAAAACTTCCTGGAATGTCTTGTCCGACTTGGAGACTGTCCAACAATTACTTTCTCTAGAACATTTTTTCCTGTAAAATCCCCATCCATCTGGCTGTAAGTGGGACTTCTCTCCATTTGGGAAATCCTATTTTCCAAGTTCCTCAATCGGTCCCTAGGAGTTTCACCAAATGCATATTTTTCAATATCTGTGTCATCATTATCAGCATCCATGGCATTATGCATCACATTACATTTCAGAGGAGGGTATTCATAGGGTGGAAGTTCACATTGATCACCCTCCGCCTCGGCCTCAGTGAGCCCAAAACTCATCAACCTGTGCTTGTAAGCCTGAACTTCACAAGTAAGTGACTGAATTATCTGTTCTCTCTTATACAACAAATCCTCCAAAGATAAAAGCTCCTCCTGATCATGTGTCATCTTCTCCTCTGCAAAACGCTTGAATTGACGTGCCTCCATTTGAACCTCTGCCTTTTCCCTCTGCAACCTCAAGATCATTGACATGGCCTCATTTGCAGCCGTGGACGAAGAATTTCTCTCCTCATCCAATTCAGCATTCAAATCTTGAATAGTTTTCTGCTGCACACTGACCATCTCTCGTAAGGCTGCACATTCATTCTCAATCTCAACCCGTGCAATCGCAGGCACAGGTGATTGACCATCCAGTTTGAACTCATCATGCTTCCTTTTAACGGAACGCATCCAGTTCCCTGAAGATTGAGCTATCAAGGAGCAACTGCAACCACAATTGCAGCATTTCAACAAATCCCTGGAAGATGGAACTGCTTCCGAATCCATGGATCAAAATGTATCCAAACCCTTTAACAACTTAAAAATTACCAATGATTTCAACAAGTATAAAATCGAGCAACAAAAGATCTTCTTGTCAATTGGACATTTGGAATTATGAAATATTCTCTTTCTTCTAACTCATAACCACACCATCAAGCACTCGCTTCTCCCTACGGGCCAAGCCACCTTCACCACCAGATCAACCAAATCAGACAAAACAACTATAAGGAAAATGAAAACAATGACATGAAACCTAATAACAACAAACAATTAGCCAAATATGTAATACATATTTTTTAAATCACAGCACCTAGGTGATGAAAAAGAAAAAAAAAATACTCCAAAGTAAACATAAAACCCCAAAGCAAAAAATCGATGCCTTTTAATTTCAACATTTTGCGAAACAGCCATAAAACCTTACCACGGACACCAATTTCCTCGGAGCTGAGGAATTTGATACGAAAAATTTTCTAACAAGAAAAAAGGAGGGTAAATGCAGAAATTAAACAAAAAAGAAAACCTACCTTGAAGGAGTCGCCGTCGGCGAATCAACAGCGGCCGGCGGCGACGGTCGCATGGAGCAGAAAGCAAAGGTCAATTTTCCCGCAAAGTTCAGCAGCGCCAGATAAAATTAGGAACAAAAATATTAAAAAAAGAAAAAGGGAGCAGCTGCTGCTACCGATGGAGAAGCCCGAAAATAAAACGGTAAATTCACGCTTTCTTGAAATGAAAGAATGCAGGAGCGGGAACGGTGTTTGGTGGGAACGAAAATTAGAGGAAGAAAAAAAAATAAAAGTGGTAAATTTATTATTTGGAAACCCTAGATATTTTTCTTTTTGATTTTTTTCGGGAAGTGTTTTTTGAATTTGTTTTATCTGTGTCGTGTTCGTGTTATCTGATTATTTTTTGGTCAGCAGATCGATCTCTCTCTCTCCCGAGAAAGAGAGAGATAGAAACAAACAGAGAGAGAGAGGGAGAGAGAAAACAAAGAGACGAACGGTGGAAAAACGATGATTGAAAAGAGTGACCTGTTTGGAGGGTTCTGAATCGGAGTTTACAACTATTTACCTCGTTCACTCTTATTTATTTTTTTCCTTTTTTTAATATACTATTTTTTGTTTTTTCCCTTTTACTAAAATTATCCTATTTTACAATTATTAATTTCCTTATGAGTAAGCCTTTTTTTAAGAGACCGAGTCAATGTTTACTGTTTAGACTTCAGAGTGAGTTTCAACGCAATTTACCTTTTATTTATTTATTTTTTGTTTCTTTTAATTCCATTATTATTATTCTATAGTTTATACCTTTGATTTTGAGAACCGTGTTATACCCTGTGGATACAATGATTAATTGATTATGGTTTTTCATTATCATTACTGGTTTTATTTTAATTGGAAGGAGTTAGATTTGGGATTTCGGTTTATCATTATAACAATGACTGGTTTATTAAGCTTTGTAAACCTTCTTCAAAAAGAAAAAATCGTGTGTGCAACTCCTAGTTCATATTCTTTCTAAAAAAAAGAAAGTAAATGAAAAATATGATTTTTTTTATGTAAATAAAAAATTCTTCATTTTTATGTTGAAACAGCTATAGAATGCAGGAGGACAGCGAGGAAAGAAAAAGGAGTGTAGCCTTATCTATACTAACTAAAATTTTAAAGGTGTTTATTGCATACTAAAACTTCTTAACTATATTAATCATTGTTTGTTTTTTCTGCAAATTTGACATGTCCGTTTTTAGCAATAGGAAAGTTAAACACTAACTATATATTAATCTTACTTGGATTAGTATTTTTGGCTACTAGAAAAGTTCATTGGAGTGGAAGATAAGTGTTTTTTTCGCTGATCAAATGCAAAATTGCTTTAAATGAAGAGAAATGTTGTTTGTACAATAACATATTGTACAACAAAGAGAGATATAGAGATAAAGGAGAGAAAAAAGAGAGAAATGTGGGATGTGATAGGTGATTAATGGAGAGATATAGAGAGAAAAAATATGTTATATAATTTGTTGTATGTTTTTTATTGTATAAATAAGTTATCTCTAAATGAATATATTACTGTTTTTTTTATTATTATTATGAATATATTACTGTTTTGGTTCACGTGCGTGGCAGAGTAAGAGCCAACGACTTTTTTTTAAATGGAAAAAGAAGAAAAATGTTTTTTTTAGTGAATTGAGGGGTTAAGGAACCAAAAGAAAAGGACTATCTGTTTATTTGTTTTATGAAATGAAAATTAGGTATGATGGAAAACTCATAATGCATTTTCTTTTATTTGGTTAAAAAAGAAAAGAAGGAGATAAGGAATGTTTTGTGGAATTTAATGTAATTTTATTTCTTTTTAATTTCATTCTTCTCATTATTTATCTTATCACTTTCTCTCATTTCAAACAATTAAAAAATCATTTTATTTTTCTCTCACTTTCTTTTCTATTTTTTCGCTTTCATTTATTATTTCTTATTTTCACTCTCTTTTCAACCAAACAAAATCATATATGACTACCCCCTCAAGAATAGGATTTGGTGCTAAGTCGGAAACAAATAGAAAAAAAAAACCACTAGGAAGATTCTTGAAAAGAAGAAAAATGTTAATGAGTACTTCGACCACCATGTTTGGTTTGAAATGAGAAATAATGAAGAGAAGAAAATAAGGGAGAGAGAAAGTAGTGAAAATAAAATTGATTTACATGTGGTGTTGTTTGAGAAAAATAAGTATAACTTTCTCTCCTCTTACTTGGTTGATTCTTACTTGATTGAGTAAAAAATGAGAGGAAATAAAATAACTATTTTATTGTCAAAACGTCCCTACACAGTTTTTTGAGGAAAGAAGGATTTGTGTTCAATAAGTGTGATGTTATAATTGTACTCTAGTCACATTTTTTTCTCTCATTTTATTCAATTTTTAGAGATACTGAAATTAAGATTGGTCTCATAACTTTTTATTTCTCTCTTCAATCAAAGAAAGAGATGTCTTATTTCTCTTGTATCTCTCCACCCTCACTCTCTCTAATAGGGCTGTCCAAAATTTCCATGAACTGTAACCGAATTGTATAATCGTCCCGAACTGCACTGGTAAAAACCGAACCATCTAAACAATTCATTAACTGTATGTAATTTTATAACACAGTTCAATAACTCCCACGACTCTATTAAACTGGTTAGGTGTACCGGTTCGAACTGTTAGCACCTAAAATCAGTAACTTCTCGATACAATGGACTTTGCACTCTCACTTTGTGCTTATTTCAAGTTCAATCTTATTCTTGTCAGGTGGTGTCGTGATGATTCACTTTTTCTCTCTCTCCTAGCATTGTCTCTCTCTCTCTCTCTCTCTATCGTAGACATGACTTGTTATTAGCTTTATTTTTTGGTTTTTTAATACACAAAATAACAACTCTATTCTTCTTTTTCCATGGAAGGAAAAAAAATTCTCAGTCTCTCTGCACTTGCTCTCTCTCTCTCTCTCTCCAAGCTGAGTTTTGTAACATCCTAAATTTTATTAGAATAAATATTAATTAAATTAAATAGATTAATTAAGAAAATAATTAATTTAATGGGAAATAATTAATAGGAGTGTTATTATTATTAGTGTTGTTTCGTAAAGATGATTTTAATTGAAAATAGAATAATGGGGGGTGAGAGTGGGCCCAAGCCCAATTAGTTATTTCTGTAATGAGGGGTTAGCAGAGTACCCTAATCCTTATTCGTATCATTCGTCAGTAAGTGAAACGCTAAGGAAGGGAGAGAAACGAAGTCTCAAGAGAGAGCTGCTGTGGAGTGAACGCCAAGAATCCAAGAAAGGACTTCCTTGCAGTGATCAAGCTTCGCTTAAGGTACGGTGGGGGAGAGGGTATTGCCTGTATATGCATGTAGGGGATGTTTGGGTAGTAATCTAAGAGTATAATTTTGAATTGATGAATTTATAACTTAGAATGAAGATATAATCTGTTGGTTGATGATTAATTGTATGTAAATTGATGAGTGTTGGATGAGATTAAAGATGATATTGAGAATAATGGAAAAAGGGGTGATTAGGGATTGAGAAATTGGGGGTTTTGATGAATTGATGGTATAATCTGTAATTGATTGTTGATTTAAAGAGTATTGGATGCTAATAATGATTATGTATGATGTTTAGACGTAAAAGATTGATTAGGGATTGATTGGATGAGTTTAGAGAGGTTTGAAATCGTGAATTTTGCGATCTGTGTCGCGGGCAATCGATTACCAGGTGTGGTAATTGATTACCAGAGTGTTCTGGGCAACCCAGAAGCACTGTTGGCTTGCTGGTAATCGATTAATGAAGAGTTTGTTTGCGGGTAATCGATTACAGGGGTGTTGTAATCGATTACCAGAGAGCTTGCTTGCAGGTAATCGATTACAAGGTGTTTGTAATCGATTACCAGAGATCTTGTTTGCAGGTAATCGATTACTGGAGGATGGTAATCGATTACCAGAGTGGACTTTGAGATCCTTAGTGATCGATGTTGTTTGATGGTGCCTTATGGCAAGTATAATGATGATGATTGACGATGTTTGATGTTGTTTATGATGATGTAATTGATGATAGTGTGTATCACTTATGATGATGATGTAAATGATGATAGTGTGTATCACTTATGATGATGATGTAAATGATGATAGTATGTATCACTTATGATGATGATGTAAATGATGATAGTGTGTATCACTTATGATGATGCTGTAAATGATGATAGTGTGTATCACTTATGATGATGATGTTATTGATGACAGTGCATGTCACTTATGATGATGATGTGAATGATGATAAGTGTATATCACTTTATTAATGATGATGTTTGATGATGAGTATGATGATGCATGAAATGATGATTTATGATGATGGTGTATATCACCTTTTGATGATGATGTTATCTAAGTTGTGCGGGCCCATAGAGGGGGTACAACTTATGAGAGATTCCTTGAGCATATGTGATGAGACCTGAATTGTGCGGGCCCATAGAAGGGGTACAATTCGGGAGGTGAACTGAGTTGTGTGGGCCCATAGAGGGGGTACAACTCAGGGGATCAAGATGAGGCGTTCGATGCATGGGCCCATAGAGGGAGTGCAACCTAGGAGTGATTGTACGGGCCCATAGAGGGGGTACAACCTAGGGTCGAATGTCGTTGTGCGGGCCCATAGAGGGGGTACAACCTATCGGATAGTGTGTGGTAACACCGGTAGACCACCTTGGTACTAACTAGAGTGATTGACGAGGTGCACCCATTGTGTGGAGTTCTAAGTCATCATCTTTGGGTAGACGATGAGAGGAGTATTGATGTGATATTTCATGATGAAATTGTGTTATTAAATGATGTTATGAATATTGATGATGATGAGTATTATGTGTGAGAATAGAATATATGATTATTTGGGTGAATGATGGTATGAGAACTATTTGATGATATATGAATGAGATTATGATGATGATAAGCTTGATGAATGTATAAAGGATATGTTTATGTGTTGAGAATAGGAATGATGGTATGACATGTATATGTTGATATAGATGGTTGAATATATGTTGAGTTTTAGATGAATGTTATTCATTGGTGATTTAATGTATTGATGGCATGATGTAATGATGTTGTGGGTGAGGATGGGTATTCTCTATGTGTATGTATAGGTAGTATTCTTTTTCCTCACCGTATTCTGTGGATATATTTTACAGGTGTTGAGGAGGACACGACTGGTGTCGATTATGAATAAAAGGGTATGCTCTGGTAGATGTGACATCAGGGTGTGCTTGGGGGGTTTTTACCATGTTCCTAGATTTGGAGTATTTTTATGAACTTCTGGATGCCTTGTATTGTAGGAGATTATTAATTGTTTTTATTCCTATGGAGATTTCCGCTGCTTTATATTGGAATTATATTTGGAATTTAATTTCTTTAATAAAGTTGTTTTCAAACTATGAGTTATTATAAGAGTGATTGTGAACCTTTTTACCTAACGTGGGACTTTACATTTTCTAAACTGCAATTTCTTAAATGTACAAGAGTATGAGGTAGAAGGGTGTCACATTAGTTGGTATCAGAGCAGGTCTGTTCACCGGCCTTGAGTTATGCGTTTACTATGCTTTTGATGTGCTAATCTGATTGATTGGTTGAGTAATTGATTGGTTGCTTGAGCGAATTGTCTGCTTGGTTGATTGTTGTTTGTTTGATTTCCTTGCTTTTCTGCTTTACTTAGTATGTGTGCTTACCCTTTCTTAAATACAGAAAGAGTAATGGCTAGGGGTAGAAACGATCGAGCAATGGTCGATGCCTTGATGGCCATGGCACAGGCTGTTGGCAACCTTAACCAACATTACGAGACGGACTAGCTTGCACGGTTCCAGAGGAACCATCCACCTACGTTCCGAGGAGGTTATGACCCGGATGGAACGGCTGACTAGATTTACGAGATTGAGAAGATCTTCAGAGCAATGGAATGCTCTATGCTTCAGAAGGTGACCTTAGCAGCCTTCATGTTATCTGGAGATGCTGGTTTCTGGTGGCAGAGCACCTGCCAAAGGATGATTGATGAGGGCACCGCCTTGAGCTGGGACAACTTCAAAAGGTTATTTATGGAGAAGTATTTTCCACATGACGTGCGCAACAAGAAACAGATGGAGTTCCTAGATCTAAAGCAAGGGGACGACACAGTGGCAGACTACGCATCAAGGTTCAAAGCTCTAGCACGATTCTGCCCGACATATGAGGGAGCAGCCAATGAAGAAGCCAAGTGTGTCAAGTTTCTCAGCGGTCTTCGTCCCGAGATTAAACAAGTGTTCAACTACCAAGGGATCACGCACTTTCACGAGCCGGTGAACAAGTGTAGGATCTATGATGAAGACAACCGGGCAAGGACAGCACATTATAAGAGTGGAGGGCCTATGAGGAGTCAGAACAAGTTCCAAGCAACTAGTAAGGGCAAGCCATACTCTCGAGCAATCGGAAACCCCAAGATTGGAGGTGGCAGCGAAGGCACAGTGCAAAAGAAGAGTTATGCTTCAGCAGCTGGTCGAGCGTCAAAGGGGGGGAGTGTTGGTTCTACCACTCCTATTACATGCTTCAAGTGCGGAAATGAGGGTCATCGAGCAAACCAATGTGGAGACAGAGAGATCACCTGGTATACCTGTCAGGAGAAGGGACACATCGCTCGTGATTGTCCTCAAAAGACGCAGGGAACGGTAGCGGCAAACGGGAATGCCAATGGGAGCGCCAGTAAACCTAAGGCTACAGGAAGGGTCTTTGCCTTGAGTGGTACTGAAGCTGCTTAATCCGAGGACTTGATCCAAGGTATGGGTTTCATTGCGGGTAATCCTTTAGTGATTTTATTTGACTTTGGTCCGACTCATTCTTTCATATCACATGCTTGTGTGTCTAAACTTAAATTGCCTGTTTCTTCCTTGCCTTTTGAATTAAGTGTGGAAACGCCAGCTAGTGGGTCAGTTTCTACTTCTGATGTTTGCTTAAACTGTCCTATATCTGTTAATGATGGAAACTTCCTAGTTGATTTGATTTGTTTGCCTCTAAGTCAACTAGATGTCATCCTTGATATGGACTGGTTATCGTCCAACCATGTCCTTCTAAACTGTGCTAATAAGTCTATTATTTTTGGTCACCCTGTCGAGTGTAAGAGTAAGGATTTTATGACTGCCATTCAGGTAAAGGCGTCTCTAAGGGAAGATGCCCAGGTTTACATGCTTTTAGCTTCTTTGAAATATGATAGTAGCGCTGTGGTGAGTGAGATACCTGTAGTATGTGAGTACCCTGAAGTATTTGCTGAAAATGTGTCTAGTTTACCACCTGAGAGAGAGATAGAGTTTGCTATAGACTTAGTGCCAGGTACAGGACCGATTTCAGCTACACCTTATAGGATGTCACCCATAGAGCTAGCAGAACTTAAGAAGCAACTAGAAGACCTATTAGAGAAGAAGTTCATTAGGCCTAGTGTGTCACCCTTGGGAGCGCCTGTATTGTTTGTTAAGAAGAATGATGGTAGTATGAGGTTGTGTACTGATTACCGCCAGTTAAATAAGGTAACCATTAAGAATAGGTATCCTTTGCCTAGGATAGATGACTTGATGGATCAGTTAGTGGGGGCATGTGTGTTTAGTAAGATAGATCTTAGATCAGGCTATCATCAGATTAGAGTTAAGGAGGAGGATATACCTAAGACCGCTTTTAGGACTATGTATGGACATTATGAGTATCTGGTAATGCCTTTGGGTGTGACGAATGCTCCTGCCATTTTTATAGATTATATGAACAGGATTTTTCACCCTTATTTGGATAAATTCGTAGTTGTCTTTATAGATGATATACTAATTTATTCCAAAACTAAGGAGGAGCGTGAGGAACATCTAAAGGTAGTGCTTCAGGTTCTCAAGGATAAACAGTTGTATGCTAAAATGTCCAAGTGTGAGTTCTGGTTAGAGCAAGTGAGTTTCTTGGGTCATGTAATTTCTAAGGGAGGCATAGGTGTAGATCCTTCTAAGGTAGAAGTCGTGCTTAAGTGGAAGTCCCCTAAGTCAGTGAGTGAGATTAGAAGTTTCCTTGGGTTGGCTGGGTACTATAGGAGGTTCATAGAAGGGTTCTCTAAGTTAGCATTGCCTTTGACCGAGTTGACTAGGAAAGGAGTTGCCTATGTGTGGAATAGTAAGTGCGAGACTAGCTTCCAAACCCTTAAGGAGAAGTTGACTAGTGCACCAGTGTTAGTGTTGCCTGACCTTAGTAAATCCTTTATTGTGTATTGTGATGCCTCTAAGATGGGTTTAGGTGGGGTGTTGATGCAAGAGGGTAAAGTAGTAGCCTATGCTTCTAGGCAATTGAAAATCCATGAGAGGAACTACCCTACCCATGACCTAGAGTTAGCAGCCGTAGTGTTTGTGTTGAAGATTTGGAGACATTACCTGTATGGTTCCCGATTTGAGGTTTTTAGTGACCATAAGAGCCTTAGGTATCTGTTTGATTAGAAAGAGCTGAACATGAGGCATAGGAGGTGGTTAGAGTTTCTTAAGGATTATGATTTTGAGTTAAGTTACCATCTCGGTAAGGCCAATGTAGTGGTTGATGCCTTGAGTAGGAAGTCTATCCATGTTAGTTCCGTAATGATTAGAGAGATGGATCTTTTAACCCAGTTTAGAGATCTAAGTTTGGCTTGTGAAGTAACATCTTCCAGTGTGAGGTTAGGAATGACTAGAGTAAGTAATGATTTGCTGAAGGATATTAGTAAGGCCCAGTTAGAGGATCCATTTTTGGTTAGTAGGCGAGAGGCTATAGAAGGGGGTAGTGGTGGAGAGTTTGTACTTGGTACCGATGGGGTAGTGAGATTTGGAGATCGAGTGTGTGTGCCTAGTGAACCTAGCATTAAGAGATTAGTATTAGAAGAAGGGCATAGAAGTAAGCTTAGTTTCCACCCAGGATCCACTAAAATGTATCAGGATTTGAAGAAAGTATTTTGGTGGCCTATGATGAAGAGGGACATAGAGGAGTTCGTGAGTGCTTGTTTAGTGTGTCAGAAGGCTAAGGTAGAGCATCAAAAACCTTCAGGATTGCTATAACCCTTAAGTATACCTGAGTGGAAGTGAGATAGTATATCCATGGATTTTCTAGTTGCCTTGCCTAAGACTATGAAGGGACATGACTCAATTTGGGTTATTGTCGATAGGTTAACTAAGAGTGCCCATTTCCTTCCGATCAATGTTAAGTATTCTTTAGAGAA
The DNA here is from genome assembly GCA_026901365.1 of Sesbania bispinosa. NCBI lineage: Eukaryota > Viridiplantae > Streptophyta > Magnoliopsida > Fabales > Fabaceae > Sesbania > Sesbania bispinosa. Next base: position 2,629,397 of record QLOH01000041.1, on the reverse strand, counting down.
GTTGGCTCAGTTGTACATCAGTGAGATTGTGAGGTTGCATGACATACCATCTAGTATAGTCTCAGATAGAGATCCCAGGTTTACCTCTAGATTTTGGGAGAGTTTACAGCAGGCCTTGGGGACCCAGCTTAGGCTTAGCTCAGCTTATCACCCTCAGGCTGATGGTCAGACCGAGAGAACCACCCAATCCTCAGAGGATTTGCTTAGAGCCTGTGTGTTAGACCAAGGGGGTAGTTGGGATAGCTTTTTACCTTTAATAGAGTTCACCTATAACAATAGTTTTCACTCTAGCATAGGTATGGCGCCTTATGAAGCATTATATGGTAGGAGGTGTAGAACACCTTTGTGTTGGTGTGATCCGGGTGAGAGTCTTGCATTAGGACCTGAGATAGTGCAGCAGACCACTGATAAGGTTAGAATAATCCAGGAGAGGATGAGGACAACCCAGAGTAGGCAGAAGAGCTATGCTGATAAGAGAAGGAAGGAGTTAGAGTTCAAAGAAGGGGGATCATGTATTCCTGAAAGTCACTCCATGGACTGGGGTTGGTAGAGCATTAAAGTATAGAAAGCTTACACCTCGATTTATTGGTCCTTACCAAATCCTTAAAAGAGTCGGCAATGTTGCCTACCAAATCGCTTTGCCTCCACACTTGTCTAATCTTCATAACGTTTTCCACGTTTCTCAACTCCGGAAATACGTTCACGATCCTTCGTATGTGATTGAGTCGGATCATCTTGAGGTTAAGGAAAACCTAATATTGGAAACCATGCCGGGTGAGAGTTGAGGATCGGAGGGTGAAACAATTTCGAGGTAAAGAGATTCCTTTTGTTAAGGTGATCTGGGGAGGACCTACACCCGAGAGTGCCACTTGGGAACTCGAAGAGAAGATGAAGGAGTCTTATCCAGAATTGTTCGCTTCAGGTAGAATTCGAGGACGAATTTTCTTTTTAGGAGGGGAGAGTTGTAACATCCTAAATTTTATTAGGATAAATATTAATTAAATTAAATAGATTAATTAAGAAAATAATTAATTTAATGGGAAATAATTAATAGGAGTGTTATTATTATTAGTGTTGTTTCGTAAAGATAATTTTAATTGAAAATAGAATAATGGGGGGGTGAGAGTGGGCCCAAGCCCAATTAGTTATGGGGTTAACAGAGTACCCTAATCCTTATTCGTATCATTCGTCAGTAAGCGAAACGCTAAGGAGGGGAGAAACGAAAGTCTCAAGAGAGAGCTGCTGTGGAGTGAACGCTAAGAATCTAAGAAAGGACTTCCTTGCTGTGATCAAGCTTCGCTTAAGGTACGGTGGGGGAGAGGGTATTGCCTGTATATGCATGTAGGGGATGTTTGGGTAGTAATCTAAGAGTATAATTTTGAATTGATGAATTTATAACTTAGAATGAAGATATAATCTGTTGGTTGATGATTGATTGTATGTAAATTGATGAGTGTTGGATGAGATTAAAGATGATATTGAGAATAATGGAAAAGGGTGGTGATTAGGGATTGAGAAATTGGGGGTTTTGATGAATTGATGGTATAATCTGTAATTGATTGTTGATTTACGAAGTATTCGATGCTAATAATGATTATGTATGATGTTTAGACGTAAAGATTGATTAGGGATTGATTGGATGAGTTTAGAGAGGTTTGAAATCGTGAATTTTGCGATCTGTGTCACGGGTAATCGATTACCAGGTGTGGTAATCGATAACCAGAGTGTTCTGGGCAACCCAGAAGCACTGTTGGCTTGCTGGTAATCGATTACGGGGGTGCTTGTAATCGATTACCGGAGAGTTTGTTTGCGAGTAATCGATTATAGGTGTATTGTAATCGATTACCAGAGAACTTGCTTGCAGGTAATCAATTACAAGCTGGTTGTAATCGATTACCAGAGACCTTGTTTGCAGGTAATCGATTACTGGAGGATGGTAATCGATTACCAGAGTGGACTTTGAGATCCTTAGTGATCGATGTTGTTTGTTGGTGCCTTATGGCAAGTATAATGATGATGATTGACGATGTTTGATGTTGTTTATGATGATTATGATGATGTAATTGATGATAGTGTGTATCACTTATGATGATAATGTAAATGATGATAGTGTGTATCACTTATGATGATGATGTAAATGATGATAGTGTGTATCACTTATGATGATGATGTTATTGATGATAGTGCATGTCACTTATGATGATGATGTGAATGATGATAAGTGTATATCACTTTATTAATGATGATGTTTGATGATGAGTATGATGATGCATGAAATGATGATTTATGATGATGGTGTATATCACCTTTTGATGATGATGTTATCTAAGTTGTAGGGGCCCATAGAGGGGGTACAACTCAGGGGATCAAGATGGGCGTTCGATGCACGGGCCCATAGAGGGAGTGCAACCTAGGAGTGATTGTACGGGCCCATAGAGGGGGTACAACCTATCGGATAGTGTGTGGTAACACCGGTAGACCACCTTGGTACTAACTAGAGTGATTGACGAGGTGCACCCATTGTGTGGAGTTCTAAGTCATCATCTTTGGGTAGACGATGAGAGGAGTATTGATGTGTGATATTTCATGATGAAATTGTGTTATTAAATGATGTTATGAATATTGATGATGATGAGTATTATGTGTGAGAATAGAATATATGATTATTTGGGTGAATGATGGTATGAGAACTATATGATAATATATGAATGAGATTATGATGATGATAAGCTTGATGAATGTATAAAGGATATGTTTATGTGTTGAGAATAGGAATGATGGTATGACATGTATATGTTGATATAGATGGTTGAATATATGTTGAGTTTTAGATGAATGTTATTCATTGGTGATTTAATGTATTGATGGCATGATGTAATGATGTTGTGGGTGAGGATGGGTATTCTCTATGTGTATGTATAGGTAGTATTCATTTTCCTCACCGTATTCTGTGGATATATTTTACAGGTGTTGAGGAGGACACGACTAGTGTCGATTATGAATAAAAGGGTATGCTCTGGTAGATGTGACATCAGGGTGTGCTTGGGGGGTTTTTTACCATGTTCCTAGATTATGAGTATTTTTATGAACTTCTGGATGCCTTGTATGGCAGGAGATTATTAATTGTTTTTATTCCTATGGAGATTTCCGCTGCTTTATATTAGAATTATATTCGGAAGTTTAATTTCTTTAATAAAGTTGTTTTCGAATTATGAGTTATTATAAGAGTGATTGTGAACCTTTTTACCTAACGTGGGACTTTACATTTTCTAAACTGCAACTTCTTAAATGTATAAGAGTATGGGGTAGAAGGGTGTCACAAGTTTCATCGGTTCTACATGGAATTATGCACCCAAATTTTGTATACGATGTCGTTTCTTTGGGTGATGAGTGTCTGAGTGAGTGTTAGTTCATAAGTGAGTTCTGATGGTTTACCAACCAGTTTGGTTCAAAAATTTAAAATCAAATAACCAAGCCCAAAACTTGTTCAGTACAGTTCTTTAAAATTATTTTACAGTTTGGTTCAATTCATCTGAACTGTTTTCCATTTCAATTTGGTTTAGACGAGTTTATGAATTGAACTGAACCATGGATACCCCTACTGTCTAACCAACATACATACATATCAATAGTGATTTTCATCCTTATAAAATATTTAAGCTATTTTTTTAGTCTCTGTTGTTGATCCCACTGTTAATTGCGGATGTATCGAAAATTATATGTATTGTTCCCTGACACATCATACAATAACGTTAGCCTCCTTAATACATCCAAAGACTATTTGTGATATATATGAAGGAGGAAATGTACAAAGATTTTCAGTTCAACTTGGGCATGAATTTTGACTATGGGTGAGTTTAAAGAGGCTAACACTCTTATATAATATGTCGAGGTACTTCTGAAGTATTGCTGACTATTATGGGTGTTTGGCACAACCACAATTATCAGTAGAATCAACATATCAGGGACTAAAATAATAATTAAATGTTTCATAAGGATGAAATAAAAAAGAAAATTTTTCTAGAGACGGAAATCAAAACTCGGGTATTTTATAAGGACTAAAAGTTATTTCACCCAAAAAAAATATCGAAACGTGTAACATTTAATCTAGCTAGGGTAAAATATATTTTTAGTCCTTGTAAAATTAGCGAGTTTTGCTTTTAGTCCCTATAAAAAAATTTATTAAAGCATCCTCCCAATTTTTTTTTGTAATTAATCCCTCCCCTCAATTGGCGTGTGTCAGGTGTTGATATGACACGTTCTCTCTATCATATGTGTCATGAATATGTATTTCTAGTGGTCAAAGACCGCCAGAAATTAGAAATAACAGTGAATTCAATTTTCATTCACGCGTTCATCACCCTTTTCCCTCACCATTTTCCATCAGTCAAAATTCTTTCTCCATACACAACCACCATGTAGTCTCTTCTCCCCTCCCTGAAACCACCCACCCGTAACCCACCTCATTTCCTTCATTTCCCCCACCCAACCCCTATAATAGAGATAGGTAACAAGTCCGAGAGTAGAGGATGATCCAACGACACCATGGCCAGGCAATAGGGGCTTCGAGAAGCTCTGGTAAGGAGGATAACACTCACAGAGATGCCGAAACAGGTATTGGCAACACTGGTCAGGATAGGGTGTATGACTAAAACTGGAACTATGGTCAAGATTTAATAAAATTGATACAAATTTCTAGAATATGTTAGATAAGTGTAGAAAAAGCTAGACATGTATGCTAGTAACTACTAGATGGTACAAATTCTAGAATTATGTAGATAATTACATGTAGATAGAAAACTCTAGAATAGATATCTCTAGAATTCTCTATATAAAACATGAATGGTGGTGTTGAGGCCTATAAATAGGCCATGTACCCAACATTTGTAATTATCCAAGCAACTAGTAAGCCATTTCTACTCAAAGTTATTCCAACTATTCCTCTAAACTAGCTTTCCTTTCAACTAAGACTATCAACACAAATTGGCCTCCCCATCCTTTCTACCAATCAAAGAAGTTTTCACTATTTGATAATTTTAAAACTAACAAGATTGGGTGTAAACCAAACTTTGCATAGATATAAAAAAATTGCCTACAAAATGAACCACCAAGACCAACAATTAATTGTACAAAATTATTGTTGGCATAAAATAGTTTTTTAAATTAATTTCTACTATCCATATATAATACTTACCGAAAAGAATATAGTTAGCAAATCGATATCAGGTTTGAATATCATGTCTTGGGATTTTGCTCTGCAATGAAAACTAGTATGAATTATAGGAGAACAACGAAACTGCAAGAAATGGTTGTCACCAATATTAGCTCTGCAGGATAGTCTTTGATAGTCCAGGTCTGCAAAATGTACAATAGAAAAAGACTCTGATTTTTTTGTTATAAGTTGGGAGGAGAGGACAAATTAAGTGAATGTTAAATTAAGTTGTAATTAACTAACTAAGAAGATAAGCAAGATTGAAGAACAAAAGCTACCAGTTGTAAGGAGAAAGCCTCCCAATAGCCATTCTAATTGTTGGGATGAGAGGAAAGTTCCACCTAACACATTGTTTGGCAATGGCAGCACAGTGCGAGTTAGAGGCAATCCTTCATAGAACGTCTCGGTTAATGCCCTTACAATGGAGACCAATGGATTTTGCTTGGCAAAACTTGGTAGTTTTAGATCAAGCTTTTCCATTGTGAAAACGTAGATATATAGATCAAAGAGTTCACACAATCCATTTTTAGTTCATATATGCAATTTAGAAATGGTGAGGATGGAGGTTGGTGTTCGATGAGGTTACAAGGTGGTTGATCGAAGGAAGAATTTTGACAGTGATGGAAAATGGCAGAGTGCGTGAATGGACTCCGTTCTTTCTAATTTTGGTGGTTTGAGACGCGAGAAATATAGTCATGGACACCTAAGAGACATGTAGGAGAGAGAATATGCCACATCAGCACCTGGGAGGGACTAATATTGCAAAAAAAAAATTGAGATGACGCTTAAATAAAAAATTTATAGAGACTAAAAGCAAAACTCGCTAATTGTACAGGGACTAAAAAACATATTTTACCATTTAATCTAATAAAGACAATAAATATCATATTTTTTTTAATAAAAACTTTCTATACATCAAAGTATTTAATATCTTTACCAAAAAACACTTGTTAGTGGGCTTTTTGCCCATTCATAATAAAAAAAAGCACTTATTAGTATAACCTTAAAAAAAATATGTATTCAATTTTTGGAAATCCTATTTAAAAGGATATCGTAGCATTTTGCTTATAACCCAAAGAATTTGAGATTTCATATAGCATGTTTGTTTGCTTCTAATGTAGATACGTGGTTATCTCAATTTTTTCAATAAAGATAAAGTTTATAAAAAAAAATATTATTATTTGGAATTAAGATAACTTAAATTGAGTAATTATTTTTAAGATAAATTAATCAAATGTTATGTGTCTAACTTAATTAAGATTTCATAAGCATAATTCACTGTCCCACAAAAACTTATACGAAAAAATTGTATCAATCAATTAAATAAAATAAAAGAATAACCAATGATTTTAAGTTCGAGCCCCGAATATGTATGTGTGTTAAATATTTGGAGGGATAATTTTGTCGTTAATAAAGTTCTACGCGGTTAGAACAAGATCGTCTTCCCTGAAAGATATTGTCTTGTTCCAAAAAAATACAAGAATGATTAAAATAAGATAAAAATCCAATTAGAATCAATGACTATAATTGATTCATAAAATTGATTTAAACACTTTCTCATAAAACATACTTTTTCCTTACTCCTTCCCATTTTCAAGTCTCATACTAAAAAATCTATCACTTTAAAAGAGAGACCCTTAAACATTAACAAGTCTAAAAAAGAATAAGTAATACCTGCATAATCATGGATGCATCACAAAGAAAACAAAATTCATAATTCAATTGGCTTTTGGCACTAAGGCCAAAATAGGGTATTTACCACACCAAATTTACCCGCGGTTATAATAAAAAACCGGTTTAGAAGCGATTTTACCGCGGCTCTGATCTTGAACCGAAGTAATCTTTTAAAATTACGATTTTTATAATTTTTTTAAATAAAGAATTGTAAATACTTGATGCGGTTCCGAAATCTAACTGTGGAATTGAGAATTAATGTCGTTCCTTAAAGAAACTGTGTTGTTTGGGAAGGGAAAACAAATTTGGGTCACAATTTTTTTCCAATTTCCCTTCACCGGGGCGTCGCTCTCTCCTCTCGGCATCGGTCCTCCTTCACACTTAGGTCTCGTTGCCCTCTTAGCAGTCGTCGTCTTCTCCCCCTCACTCGCTGTCATCTCTTCCCCCTCAGCTGCTACCGTCTCCTTGTCCTCAGCCACTTTCGTGACTACAAGAAACACAATTTTTAGTGACGGCCAAAAAACGTCGCTATAAGGGAAAAACTGTTGCTATTTCATAGTTAGCGACGACCCACCAGTCGTCGCTAAAAGCCTTGTCGTTAATGCAGTAGCGATGACATTTTACAACCAACGGTCAAGCCAACGCTGATAATTTTTTCAAAAAAAAAAAAACTGTCTTCCCAGACTTAATAATTTTGAGAATCAAACCCATAACCTGCATGATATCAAGAAGGAGCATTAGCATTACGCTAAGTTGTTTCTTGGAATATATAGTACAAAATATTACATACATAGTGAAAAAATAACAAGAAATTAGCTTCGGTCAGGCCAACACTAACTTTACGAAGGCCGACGCTAAATAATTTTTTTAATTTTTTTTTTGGCTTTAGCGTCGACCTAGCCGACGCTAAATATATATATTTTTAAAATGTTAATTTTACCATCAGTGTCAACCTGACCGACGCTACATAAAAACCTGTAAAAAAATTATAAAATTCAACGTTAGCGTCGGCCTGGCCGACGCTACTAGCAACGGTGTCGTGGCCAACGCTACCCGTTCACATATAAATCACTGATTTGTTGTAGTGTGACTCGTCAAGTATGTCGCCTTCTCTGCACCTCTTTGTTCCCTTTTCCCCTTTCTCCACATTCGTCTAGTTAGGGTAAGGTTTAAAATGTTGGAGTGTGTTTCGGTTGTGCATGCTAATGGTTTTATGGTATCACTTTCCTGGAGTGTAAATTGTGAGAGTTCTCCAATCACATTTTGTGTATTCCATTCCTCTGTATTCCCTGGCTCAAAACCTTTCATGATTTATTATACATTCATAATTTATTTCTCTTCTAGGCGACTGTCCAGTCACTCCTTGCTAAGGTTTGTTCTTCAGATTGGATTGGGCATACTTCTGCTATTAGAAGAAGGTAAATGTACATCAGGGGTTGGTAAAGTGGGAATAATTGGGAATTAAAACCAGCGTTTTTATTATGTTATTCCCTCTGGTTAAGTATCCATGGACTTAAAATTCTCCCTTTTAAAGTTTTGTGGTTGTCTTCATTCTGTTGATTTAGATTAGCTTAAATGTTCTTGATGTCCATTTGATGATTTAGGTTAATTTTATGTCCTCTTTGAATAATGCATATTTGCTTGGCATGGAAAGTATTTGCTATGAATTTTACTTTATTTTGCAGGTTTTACTACAATAAGAAGACTAAATTATCTAGCTAGGAGAAGCCTTTTGAATTGATGACACATATTGGGGTGAGTCACAATTGATTTTGCTTTCATGTTTTTGTATGACTATTTAATCATGCCACTGGATCTTTTATTTTTTGGTTTCTGGTGAAAGTTGGGACATGTGTATATCGCTTTTGGTTTATACATTAGTGTGCCTGTGTGAGTGTGTGAGAGAGAGAGAAGCAGGGAACCATTGGGTTTGGAGACAACGTGATAGCCAGGGTCAGTGTAGATTACTCATTTTATCCTTTGTGAATCTTTTCTTTTCAAACAATTTATGAATTACATTATGGCAATGATTTGTCGTTGTTATATGTATACTTCCAATTAAATGCATTCTTTTAGACAACTGTTTTTTCCTTTTAGACTTGATGAACAGCTATGCCATTTCACTTTTCTTTTCAAGGATTTTTCTTTAGTCTTCATTTGCAAGGTGTGTGTTTCTATTTTCGTCGCCTGACTACATGTTGTGTTTATTACCATATAGCATGCTAGGATTATGTGGCTTTAGAGGTGGTGGTTATTATTCTTAGTTTTATTTATCATAAAACAATAACATATACTAACTCACTTTTTAATTAGATGATATCTTATTGCTTATATAGCTATATTGTTGTCCATGTGTTCAATAATTATATAGGTATGAGTATTATACACAATGTGAAAAACATTATTTCTTGGCTTATTAAACTGCAGCCCTTACTAATTTCAACATGTTTTCTCTATCTGGTTTGGCATATAGTTTGAAATTTTTTTTCTTTATAATTTGTTCCAAGGAACAAAATCAATGGTCCTTGCTACATTGCTTGCAACTCTAAAATTGGCTGGTGGAAACTAAGTTGGCTGCATATTCTTATTGCTTGGTGCTAGAGAGGTTCATCAAGAGCTATATTTGGATTGGGAGATGTAGGACTAGCTATAAGTTGTCTCTTCTTTTAGTCATGTTTGCCTTTGTCTTTGATAACATAATTAATTAACATTTTCTTCTTTGTCACGTTAGTTGGATCCATGGTTATATATATTATATCGTTTACAGTAATGTTACAAAAGTTAATTCATTCATGGAATATTTAAAGAACATAATCATTGAATTATATATATATAATATTATTATTTGTGAAACTAATATAATATTATGAAACTACACCCTGTATTCTTTTTCTACATTAAAAAATCTATAAATTACTAATGCGGATTTGCTAGTCATTAGATAAGTTTAACAATCCCAGTTATGTATATTAGTGAATGAATAACAAAACACTAATATGTTTTAAAGTTTAATCTTATATGCTTTCAAAAGAAAAAGTACCATAATTGTTGCGTTATGCTTTCAAAGTAATTTGTGTCACTCTTTGGGTTGGCAAGTGGTTGCAGACATTTGCTCTCCGAGTCACCAAAGAATAAGATACCACAAAGCCTTGGTTTGGCCTACTTGTATGTTTTTGCTTCAGTGCTTGCTGGTTTGGCTGTGTAATTATGTTTTGTTTAAGTGTTTTGGTTTTGTTTTTGCTGCTATAACTGTGCTTATTTAGTTTGAATGGAATAGAAGAAAAACAATAACTTTGTTTGAGTTCAGGAAAAGACAAGGTTCATATCTGGCTGGAGAAACTGCTGCGGCTATATATGGCAGTTGCTTCCATTGTGTTCATGAAAACAAAATATCATTCTCCTTGCTACAATTACACAAATATTGATATGATTATATGAATTTCTTAACTATCTTTTTTTTATTACCTAATATGTTGTTTTTTTTTTCTTTTCTTAGATGTTTAAAGACATAAATGTTGTTATTGGACTTGTGAAAAGAGCTGAAAGTTCTGCTTTCAAAACTAGATAAGATGTGTGATTAGAGCAAAATTTAATAATTATACGGGTTTTTTTTTCAATTACTAGTTTATTTGCTTTGACCTTCAGTTGCCTAAAGTGGTTAGAATCCACTTCTTTGTTGTATGTATGTTGTTGTGATAATGTTGGTTTCATACATGCCTTGTATGATTTTAATATGTATTTGGATAAAAATATGAGGGACAGAGACAGGGGAGATTTTGATGGAAATGAAATAGTAACTTGGTTGGAATATATAAAATTCTTGTTAAATAATCCAGGCTTTTGTGCTTTTAATTATCTTCTCAAATCCATTACTTTTGTTTTGTTTTTACATTTCTTCCAATTAGAAGGCTTGTGAAGATAATTGCAAGTTTAATTTAGGTATGACAAGTTTTAAATTTCAGTATATGATTTTGAATGATGAGTGGAGGACTCGTTACTGCTTTGTGTGGTATTTTACCACATCTTGACAATGATTGGTATTTTGACCAATATAAATAAAAAAATGATTGATTTAAGTCAAGTCTACAATTATTAAGGTTTTTGTTTGTTACTTGCTAATATCTCTTAAATTTATTTGGTTTGTAGATGCTCATTTATACTGGTTTTGTAGAAAGTCATTGTTCTTTAATTTAATGGTAGTGAGTATTTGGTTTAAAATAAAGATGAGTAGCTGCAAATGGTTAGATTTAGTGCTGAAATGGTTTTTAGTTCCAATGATAGTAGAATTGCAGAATTATCAATAAAGATAAGCTTGTGATAATATAACAGTGATAATTCCAAGGAAAGTAGCACTAAAATTTTAGTTCAAAGGAGAGGAAGCAACTGAAAACCATTTTAAGCTCAAGCTCATCTTTAGTGATAATTCTGTAATTCTACTATCATTGGAACTAAAAACCATTTCAGCACTAAATCTAACTATGTGAAGCAACTCATCTTTAATTTAAACCAAATACTCACTACCATTAAATTAAATAACAGTGGCTTTCTGCAAAATCAGTAGAAATGAGCATCCACAAACCAAATAAATTTAAGAGATACCAGCAAGTAACAAACAAAAACCTTATTAATTGTTATGACATGACTTAAACCAATCATTATCTTTTTATTTATATTGGTCAAAATACCAACCATTGTCCAGATGTGGTAAAATACCACACAAATCAGTAACGAGTCCTCCACTCATCATTCAAAATCATATACTGAAATTTAAAACCAATCATACCTAAATTAAACTTGCAATCATCTTCACAAACCTTCTAATTTGATGAAAGGTAAAAACAAAACAAAATAAAACAAAACCAAAGTAATGGATATGAGAAGATAATTCGAATCACAAAAGCCTGGATTATTTAACAAGAATTATATATTCCAACTGAGTTACTATTTCATTTCCATCAAAATCTCCCTTGTCCCTGTCCTATCTATTTGTATCCAAATACATATTAAAATCATACAAGGCATGTATGAAACCAAAATTATCATAACAACACACATACAACAAAGAAGTGGATGTAACCACTTTAGGCAATTGAAGGTCGAAGCAAATAAACTAGTAATTGAAACAAAAAACCTATATAATTATTAAATTTTGTTCTAATCACACACCTTATCCAGTTTTGAAAGCAGCACTTTCAGCTCTTTTCACAAGCCGAGTAACAACATTTATGTCTTTAAACACCTAAGAAAAGAAAGAATAACATATTGGGTAATAAAAAAAAAGATAGTTAAGAATTTCATATAATCATATCAATATTTGTGTAATTGTAGCAATGAGAATGATATTGTTTTCCTGAATACAATGGAAGCAGCTCCATATATAGCTGCAGTAGTCTCTCCAGCCAGATATGAACCATGTCTTTTCCTGAACTCAAACAAGGTTATTGTTTTTCTTCTATTCCATTCCAACTAAATAAGCACAATTATAGCAGCAAAAACAAAACCAAAACACTGAAACAAAGCATAATTACACAGCCAAACCAGCACTCACTGAAGCAAAAACATGCAAGTAAGCCAAACCAGGGCTTTGTGGTATCTGATTATGTGGTTACTCGGAGAGCAAATGTCTGCAGCCACTTGCCAAACCAAAGAGTGACACAAATTTCTTTGAAAGCATAACGCGACAATTATGGTACTTTTTTCTTTTGAAAGCATATAAGATTAAACTTAAAAATATGTTAATGTTTTTCTTATTTATTCACTAATATACATAAATGGGATTGTTACACTTGTCTAATGACTAGCAAATCCACACTAGTAATTTATAGATTCTTTTAATGTAGAAAAAGAATGCAGGGGTGTAGTTTCATAATATTATATTAGTTTCACAAATAATAATAATATTATATATAATCTAATGATTATGTTCTTTAATTATGCCATGAATGAATTGGTATTTGTGACATTACCGTCAATGATTATATATACAACCATGGATCCAACTAACGTGACAAAGAAAAAAATGTTAATTAATTAGGTTATCAAAGACAAAGGCAAACATGACAAAAAGAAGAGACAACTTACAACTAGTCCTACATCTCCCAATCCAAATATAGCTCTTGATGAACCTCTCCAGCATCAAGCAATAAGAATCTGTAGTCAGCTTAGTTTTCCCCAGCCAATTTTAGAGTTGCAACCAGTCCAACAAGGACCATTGATTTTGTTCATTGGAACAAATTATAAAGAAAAAAAAAATCTCAAACTATATGGCAAACCGGATAGAGAAAACATGTTGAAATTAGTAAGGGTTACAGTTTAATAAGCCAAGAAATAATGTCTTTTCACACTGCTTATAATACTTATACCTATATAATTATTGAACACAAAGACAACAATACAACTATATAAGCACTAAGATATCATCTAATTAAAAGGTGAATTAGTATATGTTATTGTTTTATGATAAATAAAACCAAGAATAATAACCACCATCTCTGAAGCCACATAGAACTAGCATGCTATAAGGTAATAAACACAACACGTAGTCAGGCAGCAAAAATAGAAACACACCACACCTTGCAAATGAAGACTAAAGAAACATCATTGAAAAGAAAAGTGAAATGGCATAGGTGTTCATCAAGTCTAAAAGGAAAAAAACAATTAGCTTAAGAGAATGCATTTAATTAGAAATATACTACTACAACGACAAATCAATGCCATATTGTAATTCATAAATTGTTTGAAAAATAGATTCAGAAAGAATAAAATGAGTAATCTACACTGACTCGGCTGTCACGTTGTCTCCAAACCCAATGGTTCCCTACCTCTCTCTCTTACACACACACATACACTCTCACATACTAATGTATAAACCAAAAGCGATATACACATGTCCCAACTTTTACCAGAACCAAAAAATAAAAGATCCAGTGGCATGATTAACAAGTCATACAAAACACATGAAAGCAAAATCAATTGTGACTTACCTCAATAGGTGTCATCAATTCTAAAGGCTTCTCCTAGCTAGATAATTTAGTCTTCTTATTGTAGTAAAACTTGTAAAATAAAGTAAAATTCATAGCAAATACTTTCCATGCCAAGCAAATATGCATTACTCAAAGAGGACATAAAATTAACCTAAATCATCAAATGGACATCAAGAACATTTAAGCCAACCTAAATCAGCAGAATGAAGACAACCACAAAACTCTAAAAGGGAGAATTTTAAGCCCATGGATACTTAACCAGAGGGAATAACATGGTAAAAACGCTGGTTCTAATCCCCAATTATTCCCACTTTACCAACCCCTTATTTACATCTACCTTCTTCCAATAGCAGAATATGCCCAATCCAATATGAAGAACAAACCTTAGCAAGGAGTGGCTGGAGTGTCGCCTCAAAGAGAAATAAATTATGACTGTATAATAAATTATGAAAGGGTTTAAGCCAGGGAATAGAGAGGAATGGAATACACAAAATGTGATTGGAGAACTCTCACAATTTACACTCCACGAAAGCGATACTAGAAAAACCATTAGCATGCACATCCGAAACACACTCCAACATTTTAAACCTTACCTTGCTAGACAAATGTAGAGAAAGGGGTAAAAGGAAAAAAAGTGGTACAGAGAAGGCAACATACCCGGCGAGACGACAACAACTAAGGACGAGGACGAGGAGACGGTGGCGGCTGAGGGGGGAAGAGACGACAGCGAGTGAGAGGGAGAAGACGACAGCTGCTGAGGGGGCAACGAGACCTAGGTGTGGTGGAGGACCGAGACCGAGAGGAGAGAGCGACGTGGGGGGGAGGGGGGGGTTGAAGGGAAACTAAAAAAAATTGTGACCCTAATTTGTTTTCCCTTCCCAAACAACACGATTTCTTTAAGGAACCGCGTTAATTCTCAATTGGTAACTTATTTACCGTAGTTAGATTTCGGAACCGCATTATGTATTTACAAATTTTTATTAAAAAATTTTAAAAATCATAATTTTTAAAAAGATTACTTCCGTTCAAGATTGGAACCTCGGTAAAATCGCTTCTAAACCAGTTTTTTATTGTAACCACGATAAATTTGGCGCATTAAATACCCTATTTTGGCATAGTGAATAAAAGTTAGCGTAGTTTTCTTTTTCTTTTTAATATTTAAAGGCGCGTAGTTTTCTTTCCTTTACAAATAGGATTAACAAGCGACATAAAGTTGGCGCATACACATCAAAGATGCGAATGAGTTCTTTTCAATGATTTTTCAATTATCAATTACATATTATATATGTTGTTGGTCCCCTTCTCGGTTCTCGCATGACGATTTTTTTCTTTTTTTTCATGGTCATGAGGGTATTATGATCCTCTGCATCATCTCTATAGACATTTTCAGATATGAGCTTCCTTTTAATTAAAAAATAGTATAAAAAATTATGACTTAAACTTAGAAGATTTTGTATTCAATCTATTACCAAATTATCAAATTAATTCCTCAAATAGACAAATACCACCAAACATCAGTTGTATGTGGGAGTCTAAAGTTCATATATTAAGGTTATTTAACTTAATCAAATCTCAAGTTCAAGCAGTTACATCTATTCGGAGGGAATTTTATTGTCTATTGTGGATTTATGGACATGATTGTTTCTTCCATCCATGGAGGACAATATGGTATCCGACAAAAACAAAATAGTCCAAGAGAGAATTTTAACTTTTACTGCTCATAATAGTTCTATCTAATTTAGCAAAATTACCTCTAGCAACCTCTTCTATGGTCATTGAAGTTTTCGGCTAAAAAAATTACATGCTGAAATAAAATGTTTAAGAAACTATATTATTTAATTATATGTCTTTTATTTAATTGTTTTATTTTACATTTTGCATGTATAAATAAAAATAATTATATTTTCTAAAAAATACATTTTAAAACTTAAATATTATGTATTTTGATGACAATAATTAAAACGTTACATTTGCATTTGAGATTCTAGAACTAATTTAGGAGGAATAAAAGGTACAACTTTTATAACCTTATGATTATATAGAAATGCTTACAATTCATACAAACGCCTGTATGTGAGTTTAAATTAATTATTTGTTATCAATTTGATCCAAATAAAATTTATGACAAAGCTTACATCAAAATATACTTATATTATTTCTAGGAAGTTTTAAAAATCAAATGATGATATGTACATAATTTTTTAAATTTAACAACATATTTATATTGAAAGCTATTTGATATTTAAGAAAAAGATCAACATGTTATAATTTTAATTTGAGAATTTGATGGTAAACATGGGTAAAAAGTAACCATTTTTAGTGGGATAAATATAAACATTAAAATTAAAATATACTTCTAAAAATATCAAACTTAACTAATAATCAGCTTTTTTGGTGTAACCCCACGACTATTCTTCACGTGAGAGAATTATTTTTGAATAAATAATTAATATTTATTGATTATTAATTATTGATGCACAATAATTAATACTTATAAAAGAATATAGATTAAAGTAACAAATAAAAAAAACTCACAGTAGTCATTTTGAAAAGTTGAGATTGATGACTCTTCATGGCGTTAAACTTATTATATCCATTTTTTGTCTTTACAAATTTTATTGTTGAAAAAGACTCTCTTTAAATTCTTATATTTTAATTTTTTAATGGTGATATATTTTAATATAAGGGCCTTAAAATAATTTTATATATAGGTAACCAAAGCCATCCTATTTAGCAAAGAGTCACCCTTGAGGATAAAATTATAATTAAATAACTTGATCTAAGTTTTGTCCATGAAATTATATCATAATAAACTACTTTATAATCACTTGAGGTATTGAAACCTGAATCCAAGTCACCAGCAAGTATGTTGTGATCATATATATATATATATAAGATACATAAAAAAATTACAAAAATAACGGTTGAATTGTGTTTCTAATTTTTTTTTAAGATGTAAGGTTTTTTGCAATTAATGTTTTAAGATGAATTGTAAAAATTGAGTTTAAACCAATCAGTTGAGATTACAAAAAGGTATTGATTGGTCATGTGTGATATGTTAAGACATTTGTGTGCACTTAATCGTTTATTAGATACAAGGAAAAAGTAAAGTAAAGTAATATAGAACAAGGGCAAGAAGGTTATGAAGAGATTTATCTTATTTCACACTAAAATTCTAGAGAGTTACACTAGTCCCTAATATACAATAAATTAAATTCTCACTATTAATCAAGTATTATGAACCACTTTTAATTGTACAAGTATTCTTTTACTCAAGCCTATTTAGACTCAAACTAAATAAGTATTGTTTACCGCATTAGCCTTTCCAAGCTCTAACTTTCACAAGGTTATAGAGAATAAAAAGTAAAGTGCTTAAGGTTACACTTTATTACACTCAAAGAGAGTGGGTAGGATGAACAATAAGAACAAAGGGTACGTAACTCAAGGAATGTTTCTCATAACTAGATAATATGTATAAGAATAAAGAAGTGTAAAAATAGAAAGAGTTTGAAGAAATGCGAAGGAATGTTCACTGTTCTTTGTTTCCTTCTATCTTCAACTCTTCAATTCAAAGCACTGAGCAAGAAGAATGTTGTTGAAGTCTTCATATTTTGAACATTCTATCGTGGCAATTGAAGTAGAGATACATTTATACAACAACTCATATAACACATTTTTCTCTCTATCTCTTTCCATCACATCCCACATTTCTCTCTCTTTATTTTCCTTTCTCTCTTTTTCTTACTATGGTGTATGTTGTAATGTTGTATAATTAACATTACTCGTTGAAGTATGGAGACGTTGATGTTGCTTTTCTATACTATAGCAACTATCTTTTCACAGTCACATATTGCTTTTGAAACAAAACTATTCTTGTTTGTTAGTCTTTCTCCTTTTTGTGCAATAACTAAACAAGGTTTAGGGTTGAAGATATTTAGTAGAAATAAACTCTTTATGCCTCCCCCTTAATTTATTATTTGTCTTAAAAAAACACTTTACAATTATTGATTTAAGGATTAGATCAAATGAATTATGATAGATCAAATATTTGTTCTTACTAGATATTAGAGATTAAAAGAAAAAATTCATTAAATCAGATTAATTAATTTGTCTTATAAAATCAAATTTGCATTTGAAAATTAATGATTTGATTCATTTAAAAATACTTTCCATAATATGATCATATGCTAAAAATGATTTTAAATGGTAAAAAAAATCAAAATGAGAATTATAACATAAAGAATTTCAAACCAAATCATTAATCCCTTTTTGTCATTAATCAAAAGATAAATAATGAACATAACAAAAATAAAATAAAATATGAAATGTATGTATAAATGGATTTTTTAATGAGAAAATATCATTATATCCCTTATCATTTTAAAATCTAAGTTATGTTGTCTACCGATTTCCATCAACAAATAATCTACAATGTGTCTAAGACGTCATTTGCACCTTTCTTGCTAGCCAATATATGACCATCGCCATCTGCCTTTAGAGTTGGCAAAATGGGTCAGTCCATTCTGGCTAGCCTCACAAAAAATCTGAAAAATGTAGTGTTTGAGCCTTTTATTTTAGAAGTCTGAATAACTCCCAGGTTTTCTAACTTGGTCCGATAAAGCTCGTTACCCGCAAAAGCTTGCAATAACTCACAAAAACTAGTAAAAGTCGCAAAAAAGAAAAAACTCGAGCAACCCCGAAAAAAAACTGCAAAAAAATGTAGAACTCAAACATTATTTTAGAATTCCGAATAACCCATGCGCTTTTTAACCCAATCCGCAAAATCTCGCTACCCACATCAGGTCGAACCAGGTAACCCGAATTGTTAGCTCAATTTGTCTTCCACCTCAACACCACTGATCATTGCCATCTCACTACTTTTTTTACTGACCATAACCTTTGTGACTATGACATCATCCTATGTTTCCCACAATTACTAGAAGCTCTCTACCTCTACAAGCTCACTTGAATGGGGTTTTTTTGAAGAGAAGGGACATGGCGTGTTCTTTTATCCTTATTTCTTTGTAGTTTTGTTATGTGTCATGATTTAAGTGCTTGTCTTGGCCTTTGTTGTAAAAGTATTCGAGACAACCTTGATTATAGCTCAGAAAGAAACATTCTCCGGCGTCGTAGCACCACCCCATTTAGGGCTCTCCCTCCAAGGGAGTCTTCCTACCCACTTTAGGTGGGGTTTCCTCTCTCCATGGTGAGGGTTTTCTTTTCTTTTTTTATTATTTTTTTTCACATTTATTGCAACATCCTTCTCCATATTTTTTGTTATTTTCCCTTCTCCTTCCAGCCTCCACCTCCATAACCTTTAGCCTCTCATTCTTCTTGAGATTATTTCATTTCCCTTTATTTTTATTTCACCTTTGTTCTCCTATATAACTGTTTGTTAGAACACTCTTAACATTTTTGCATCACTGTTTTACATAGCATATGTTGCCTTTATACATCGCTAACACTGGAGCTTGATTTTGTAGCACTGATTTACTCAGTTTAGCTGTTGTTGATGTTGTGGAGGTTTTTGCTTTGACTTGTTTGTTGGACTTGTGCTACTCCGGAGAGAATAAGACAAGAAATGTCCAAGGGTCTTTCAGATTGTTTTGTAATAGTTGTGTTTTAGGACTGCTAAATACTTTAGTTTTATGAATATGCATCCTTGTTTTGTTGTTTTATTCTATAGTGTACTATTGTTATACTCTTTACTTAACATCCTATAAGTTATGTAAGTGTAGTTGAGTATTATTCAATGAACAATATTTTGACAAAAATAATTTGATTATAGCTACCGACAAATGTTGGAATTGAAAGTGATGGTGAGTTTTAGGAAAGTGTTGTTGGTTATTTAAGAATGAGTACTTTAAAAAGAGGTATTCACTAGTGCAAAAAGACTCTTTTACAACGGTTAAAAAGGCCTTTTTACGACGATTGTACAACCGTCGTTGATCCAGACATCGTAAAAAACTAGACCTTTTACGACGGTTGTACAGTCGTCGTCATAAATAACAAACCACGACGGTTGTACTCAAAATCATCGTTAAAAGTGGCAAAAAAAAAGGCTCCAAGCAACCTTTTTAACGACGATTAGTATAGGAACCGTCGTGGTTTCTGACTTTCCACAACGGTTTCTGTACTAACTGTCGTTAAAAAGTCTGCTTGGAGCCTTGTTTTTTTCCACTTTTAACGACAGTTGTGACCACAAACCGTCGTTGTAAGTCACTTTTCACGACGGTTATGGTCACAACCGTCGTGGAAACTAAGATTTTTTTTAAGTTCATTCTGTTTTTAGCAATTTCCCAAACCTGAAACAGCCAGAACAATGCAGACATTGTACATAACGAAATACCAGCAACAATATAATCAAATTTGCATCCATTAACTTCAAAATACAACACTTCAAATTTGTCATGTAAAAACAAATTACCTAAACATAAAACTATATAAAAGGTAGTATACCTAATCAAACTATGGTCAACTACCCTAAAGTTTTGTTATATAACTCAATAACGTATTTAACCCATGTCTTATGATGAAATCAATTGTGTTAGAGTTAAATGGGCTGGTATCCACGAAAAACTGGAAAATGAAATAACTTGACATTAGTGGATAGATCAATTATGAATGTGAATTTATTTAAGAATTGATTAATTATTCTGAATTACCTGGTCCCATGCGTTTTGAATACCACCTTGCACAGTGGAAGACATCCATTGCATGATGTAATAGCCACACTCATCGTCCAACTTGTTTGTTGCACTACAATTCAAAATGAAGAATAGTCAAATAAATAAAACCATACACAAGAGTTTAATAAAATATCTTATTTAATGCATGTAAACAGGCCACGAACTATGATTAGCAAACAAGCCACGAACTATGATTAGTACTTAAATTTCCAAATGGATTCATTCCTTCTGACGCTAATCCAAGCCTAAGATTCCTCGACTCGTTCCCAAATTCTGGAAACAATAGGAAACAAATATGCAGTATACATTAGTATTTTGCTTATTAGTTTAATTTTTTGGTGCATAACTAATAGGAAACAAATGGCAATAGCAAAATACCCCAAACAGTCAATTTACCATGCATAAGATCATATTAAAAAAATATGCAGTATAAATTAACCGAATGCACAACTTGAAATAAAGATTGCAAAAGATATGAAAAGAAAAAAGATTTAAAAGGAATGCATAAAAAGGTATTGTATACACACAATGTGATGTGACTTATATTTTTAAATTATTCCTTAACGTATTTCAAATCTTATCAATTCTATGTAATCACAATCATTATCAATGATGTAGAGCACAAGATGTGAAATTGTAACTTTAAATAAAATAAATTAAAATTCAACCAAATAATTGCTCTCATCTAACGTACATGCATTTATGATACTAAACTTGAATATGAATTCCATAAAGCTATAAAATATAATAATGAAATATTTTCACGTTTAGTATAGAAATAGAAAACATAATCTAACATTCATGTTTACTGTATTATCCCTTTAGTATAAATAAGAATATGAATAAGAAATTCCTAGAGAATATAAATACATGAAATATGGTTGCAAGACATACTTTATAATTATAACCAATCTGCGCCATAAAAAAACCCAAACAGAGGAAAGCCTTAACAACATGTGATCCTCTTAAATCTCTAATTGCTTCAATTACATAGTCTGGTATATCTAGTCAACTTCAAAAAATATTAAAATACATTTTAGTAAAGATAAGTTGATCTTATCTTCCTATTGCAAAGAGCCATACATAGTAAACCTATATCAACTTGGTAATACATTAAAGTCCAATTTTAGTGTGTGTTACCCACATGTAGTATTGCCAAGATAACAAACTCATAAAAGAAACAACATCAGAGGTTTCTAAATGTAACAAACACATACCAGTTCATGAACTTCACCCCCTAGTAGCAAGTTCTTCCTTTGTCTCTATAACATTGCCTTCCACCAAACATCTTCATCGCTCTCTATCTACAACGAAAACTCGAAGAGACTAATATGAACCCAAAGAGAACAAAATAAATTTTGGCTAACTTTTGAACAGCTAAAGAAAGGAATATACCATCTTTAATAAGTCATAAACCACAAATCACAAGCATTTAGGCTCTTGAAGTCTAAGTACTTGCCAGTGAAAAATCAATAGCAAGTAAAAGAAACTAACAATCACTAACGCTTCTTCTGTCACAGGGATGAACTCCCTACATGAGGAAAACCATGTGGAGAAATTTGTAAGGTCCTTATTCCATATGTCAATGTTAATATAAAGCTTAAAGAACCTTATTAAAAAATATGGTAAAATTGTCTTTGCTCATAAAAGATAAACTTCTCATAATTTGTTTTTTAGTTCATGAATGCCTTTATCATTCTGCCAGTAACGGTTTTACAAGATTCTAAATAGTGCCTAAATACCATGGTTTTGAAAACCGGACCGATCATTGAACCGGTCAGGGCAATGGTTCAAGGTTCAATGGTCGAACCGTGGTTGAACCGTGGTTGAACTGGTACTAATTAAATAATATTTTTTTAAAATATTATATAATATATTAAACAATATACAACAAAAAATAATAATTTCACAACATAACAATACTAAAAGTTTATAATGTTGTCTAATCTCTTTAAAAAATAAATAGAACAGAAGCATTCTGAAGCTAACTATAATTCCATTTACATATCACATATTCAAACACATGTTCAATCACATACCATTATGAAGCTAACTATAATTCCATTCACATAATACATATTTTTGGTCCAATCACATATTCAATCACATACCATTCAGAAGCTAATTATAATTAAAAAAAAAGACAAACACACATATTCAATCACATACCACTCAGAAGCTAACTATAATTCTAAAAAAGGCAAACAGTAGTTGGACGCATAGGGTACAATCACATTTAGTATTTTACAGAAGCTATGGAACTAACTAACTAAGCAATAGAGATGTAATAAGGATGCCTGGGGTGGCTGGGAAGGGGTTGCAGTCATCCTACGGCGGGGAACTGACCGGCGGCGGAAAGGGGTGAGTAGGTCGCGTCTGTGGAGGACGGCGCACAGGGACGGCGGAGCGCGAACGACTGGCGCCGAGGCCGCGTCTGCAACTGTTGCGGCGAGCGACTGGCACGAGGACGGTGCAGAGGGATGGCGGCGTGAACAAAGGGACGGCGGCACTGGACATACAACGTGGGTTTTGTTTGAGTTTTGTAGGGTTTCTCTTACTTTCTAATTTCAGACTCTGTGATTCAATAATACAATTTCAATGCTTCAAAATTCAAATGAATCAAAATGACGAGCCAGGCAAACAACAGGGGTCACTTTTTTTTTCAAAAATTTCAAAACAGTGCAGTTTTCAATTTTTATTATTGAACCGGTTTGAACCGGTGAACCACCGGTTTTGCATCGGTTTTGCCGGTTCTACACCGGTTTATACAGGGCCGGTTTTGAGGTTCTTTTGGACCGGACCTATGGCCGGTTCACCGGTTTTCCGGTCCAACCGGCCGATCCGGTTTTCAGAACCATGCTAAATACTAAACATTCAACTGGAGAATAATCCTAATGAAGCATAGGAAAAAGGAATTCTTCACTGACATTATAGAACCCTGTTTAATCCATAAAGAACAGGAAGACTTACCTGTATGAAACCAACCATCAACCGAGACTTCTTCAGTAAGATCTTGACGCTTGTGATAGCCAGGGAACAAGGTACCCGCCTCTAAGTGTATGAGCTGATTGCTTAAGGAGAAATTTATGACCCTAAATAACCACCAACACCTATTTCATTCACTGGAAGCAACTTGCTCACTCCCAAGCTCATTTTCCCCCAATTTATGACCCTAATTTATAACGCCTCGCACGAAAACGCAGCAACCATATCCACAACCGAGATTGTCACAGATTGATGGTTGAAAATGGCAGAAACCCCAAACAAGTGTTGTTGAGCACGAAGAACTCGTCTTCAGTGACATCAATCTCTTTGAATCGGAAGCTCCGTGACTTGGAATTGAGTGCGTTGGAGATGTGTTGGAGAATGCGGCAGGGAGAGTTAAGAGGAGGAGTGGCTGCGTTATGTTGAGAAGAACGACGAGGAAGACCCTCGATTCTTCTAGCTAGGGTTAGAAAATCGGGGGTGGCGATTTCCTGAGCGAATGAGTTACTGCATTTTTATGCAAAACTTATAAAAAAAAATCTTTTAATACTTTTTATATACAACTTTTAAATCGGTGAGAGGAAGAGGGACGGTTGTTAGAGAGAGAGGGCTTCTTAGAGAGAGAGAGGGGGGTTCTTAGTGTCGCGCGGCACTGTGGGGGAGGCGCTGCGCGAACTAGGTTTAAAACAGAGATTCTACGACGGTTATGCAGGGAACCGTCGTAGAATCCCTCTTTTACTCCTGCACCCCTAACTTTTTTCTATTTATACCCCCCAATTTTTTGGAAACCCTTATGCCTCTGCACCCCGTTCAATATATCTGGCCACTTTCTACGACGGTTGTAATTACAACCGTCGTAGAATTCCTCTTTACTCCTACACCCCAAACTTTTCTCTATTTACACCCCCAATTTTTTGGAAACCCTTATGCCTCTGCACCCCTTTTTCACTTCAGCACCCCTGTTCCATTTTCTAGCCATTTCTACGACGGTTGTAATACAACCGTTGTTAAAAACTTGATTTTTCTTTTTCCTTTTTTTTTAAATTTTCCTGGTGTTTTCAACGATGGTTGTATAGGAACCCTCGTTGTATGTACTTTCCACGACGGTTCCCATACAACCGTCGGTTTTTTGTTACGCAAATAATTTAAAAATGCCACCGCGTCACTTTCCACGATGGTTCTCATACAACCGTCGTGGAATGACCGTCGTGGAATGACCGTCGTAGAATGCTGTTTTTGTAGTAGTTTTAAAACTAATTTAATGTGGCTAGATTTTTTATTGAAACAATGTCTAATATTCCTATAAATGTTTTAAAAAGAAGTATTATTGTTGAAAAAAATACTGATATTCCTATTTTAAAACTAATTTAATGAATTTTATTTTTATTTCAAAGAAAAAATGGTTTTACTTTTGATTCAAAGAAAAAATCTATTTAATATGCGAAATAAAAATAGTACCCTAAAAGAGGCTAGAATATATATATATATATATATAAAATTCTAAAGTTGTCTCATGTTTATTATTTTATTAGTCTGTTCTTAATATTATTCATTTTGGAAATAGTTATGTAATTTTGAAATGAATTTTATTTTTTATTTTATTTTTGGTCCAAAGAAAAATTCTATTTAATAAGTTTTTATTTGGGCAAGATTTAATAAATGAAATAAAAAAAAGTAGCCTAAAAAAGGCTAGAGAATTGGGCCGCCTTGGCCCACTGGAAATTTCAAGGCTGTAGGCTGGTGGGAGTGGCACGCGAGAACACAGACCGAGTCTGGCAAGTTATCATTTCTTATTTATAATGGTGAGGATAAAAACAAGAGGAAGAAGAAAATATTAAATATATTTGAACAAAAAAAAGGAATAAACACATTAATGTGAAATTGTGAATGATAAAATAATGGTTTAATTGTTATTTTGGCTCCCATGTTATAGCCTACCCATAATTTGGTCCATCTAAAATTTCATGAATGATTTTAATCCCTAAAAATTTTTTGTTAAATTGGTAATTCCTCTTACACATACTTAGAAACATAGAGGACCAATTTTTTTAGGGAGCAAAAGAAATTTTATGGGGACTAAAATCGCGTAAAAAAAATTAGGGGATCAAAATTGCGAATAGACTATAATAAGGAGATTAAATCATAGTTATAAAAATCGAACTGTTTGATCGGACCAAGAATCGGCTTGGTAATCGGTTCATTCAACTCTAAAAAATCGGTAGTTTTTAAAATTGATGAGAACCAATAAAAAACCATATAAAAAAACTATGAGCAAGCATCATATTTCGGCCAAAGTACCAATGTATAAGTCAGCTTTCGTAAGTAATATACAATTTTCTTTCTTAGTTATTGCTCTTTTTAGGAGCTTCAATTGAGTGTATTTATTATTTAATTTTCAAAAACTATGCTAATTTTAATGAAACCAAACACACATTAATTAATTAATTAAGCAGAATCTTTGAAGAGCGAAAAGAATGATCACAATGATGGTTTCGTCCTTTTTAGTCTGGCAATGTCCATATAAATGTGTTACAAATTGTCCCTCACGACTCACGTGTTTTTGAATTATAAATTCATAAAGACATGCAAAAGGGATAATACTCAAGAGTACTCTCCTAATTAAAGCACTTACATCTACATACTTCCTTTTCGAAAGGTCCTAAATATGGTCATGTTTTCCATCTGGCTCGCTTTATTCCTTAAAAAAAAGTGAGTTTGGATGGATTGCAAGCCAACTATAGGAGGGTTGTTAGCTATCAAGTTATCAACTATACTCCATAACCGTTGTGAATTGACGATCATGGTGAATTGCTTATTTTCGAATACTAAATAATGTGTCGTGTACCCTGTGGCTAGTTCTCTTCCTCACCTCCCTTCCATCCTTTTATCACTTTAAATTCATGAACTCTCACATGTGACGATGGATATATTCAATGACAGATCTTTAATAAAAAATTGGGGGTGTCAAATAATAGTGTTTTCATTTACACTAAAATTACGTTGTAAATATGAATTTGAGTCCATATGTTTCTCTTAGAGTGTGTTTTATAAGGCATTTCAGCTAGCCGAAAACTGAAATTAGTAGTTGAAACCATTTTAGCTGTGTTTGGTAAGGTAGTTTTTTTTTGTAGCTACTATCTTTTCTTGAAAAGCTACTTGAGGTAGCTTTTTTTAAAAAAAAAAACTCTCATTTTCAGCTAATAGCTAAAAATTAATTATAAGGTTACCCCTCAACCACCCTCACTTATCATTATTTAATAATTAATCATGTTATTGTATATATGTCATTTTACCATTTTCAGCTAGTTTTACCCAACACCTTCAATCAAATCAGTTAGCTTTTCAGCTTTCA
The DNA here is from genome assembly GCA_026901365.1 of Sesbania bispinosa. Taxonomy (NCBI): domain Eukaryota; kingdom Viridiplantae; phylum Streptophyta; class Magnoliopsida; order Fabales; family Fabaceae; genus Sesbania; species Sesbania bispinosa. The sequence goes on along the minus strand of QLOH01000041.1, from coordinate 2,602,502 downwards.
GCTAGCTATAGGGCCAGTTTGGATGAAACTTCTGCAGAAGTACTTTTAGGTGAAAAAAATTAGAATGAATCAAGGAGGTCAAATGCATTCAACTTCTCCATGAGTTGAAATTAATCTTCGTAGCCCACCTACTTCAAAAGCTCTCCCATTTAACTTCTCCATATATAAGTAACCAATTTCAACTTATGGAGAAGTTAAATTGGCTTGACCTCTTTGATACATTGGCCCAGTTTGGATACAACTTCTGCAGAAGAACTTCTAGAGGAAAAAAAATAGAATGAATCAATGAGATAAGATGAATTTAACTTCTCCAAAAGTTGAAATTAGTTACTTATGGAGAAGTTAAATGGGAGAGCTTATGGAGAAGGTGGACTACAAAGACTAGTTTTTACTTATGGAGAATTTAAATTCATTTGAACTCTGTCTCTTTTTCCTCTAGATCGAAGTTATTCTCTAGAAGTTGTATCCAAACTGGACCATTCTATTGTTATTTTCTAGAAGTTCTTCTACAATAGAAGTGTATCCAAACTAGGCCTTAAGCTTTCAGCTAGTTTTTCAGCTTTCATCTAGTTTTCAGCTTTCAGCTAGTTTTACCAACACACTCTTAGAATATATGTTTGTTTACACCGGATCCACATTCAAAATGTGATTTTGATAAAAATTAAACACACTTATTATAGTGTTAGCTTGAAACCTTTTAATTATATATGAATATGTGTATATAGTTTTCAATTCTAGGAAAAATATTGGGGGAGCCATGACTGCCTCGCCTCCAACTAAGCTCTAATTATTATACTTTTATTCAATTGTTGTAATGTTGTTTCCTTCAATATCCACATTTGAATTAAATCTCCCTACCTTATTTACCAACTGTCGTTGTGCCATGTCTTAATTAACCACATACCAAAATTCAAATTCAATAATACGAACTTATGAGTACGGAACCGAGCACAGAACTGTCACCGGAAGAGCAAGACCTCCTTGCTCGGAGTACTAAAAAACCAAAGGTTGGACCAGAGATGGAGGAAGGTGGTGGAGAAGAGCCACCTGTGGATGAAGAATTGGCTAATAGAAGTGATGAAACGAAGGACGATGATCATGATATGGAATTATTTGAAATAGCAACCGGAGTTGCTTTGAAGAGAACTTCAATTTCTTATAAAGATGCTCAGGGAGTGAATGGTGGTTATCGATCTGATCCAGCATCAGAATCAAAATATGAACCCTCTTTTGAGGGGGGAGAGAGTTCAAAGGAGGAAGGAGATGAGTCAGAAGTGGAGGAGGATCGCCTATGTCCAGTAATCAAGTTATCCAAGGAGGAACGACATGAAGTCTGCAAGCCTTGGAGGAAGGCACTCATTGTTAAGTTACTGGGTAAGCGTGTAGGTTTGAAGTTTCTGCACCTCCGTCTGTTAAAGCTCCGGCAACCAGTTGGGGAGATGGAGGTAATTGATCTTGAGAACGATTACTTTTTTATTCGGTTATCAGATGTGTGTAATGTAGCCCATGCACTGGGAGGGGGCCCATGGATTATCTCTGGACATTATTTGGTTATGCAGCGTTGGCAGCCAGAGTTTAATCCATTTACTGATGAATTAAAAAGAGTGGCAGTGTGGATTCGAATTCCGGGGCTTCCTATCGAATACTATGATCGTCATGTTCTTTGGCGTATTGGAGGTTCATTAGGACGTACAGTGAAGATAGATTCCCATACAATGGTGATGAAGAATGGGGATGGGGAGCAACTGGTCGAACGGGGGAAGTTTACCCGATTATGCATTGAAGTTGATTTGCGTAAGCGTTTGGTTGCGAAATTCCAGCTTAATTACAAGACTTATATGGTGGAATACGAAGGACTGCATTTAGTATGCTTTACTTGTGGGTTGTATGGGCACCGTAAAGATTCATGTCCAAATTCAGGGGCAGCATCATCTAGCCTGGAGAAACCTCAGCCGGCCCCAGCGGCGAACAGTAAGCAGGATTCAGGTTTAGCTGGGAATGGAAGCGCTGAGAAGGGTCAAACAGGAGAGGACGCTTTTGGGTCGTGGATGTTAGTTGGACGTCAGAAGCACCGTCAAAGAATGGCACGACACGTGAGTCACGTTCAGGAAGTGGCCCGAAATTAAATGAGTCAGTTAAAGGTGATGCGCCAAATCCTAATGGAACCAGATTTGATGTGCTTATGGAGGATTGTGGGGACGAGAATCAGGTGGAACAAGAGCAGAATAATTTGGTGAGCTCGTCTAAAAAGGTGAAGACTGATGTCATCAAAGAGGGCCCACAGGTAGCAAAAAAGGGCAACCATCAGGGGATTTAGAATATGGAGGTTAATGACGTTCAAATAGGCCAGACCAGCACTGATACAATAGAGGAGAATAATAATCAAGAAAAAGTAGTTGGCCCAAAATCATTTCGCAAAGCTAAAGTTTCAGCTAGAGGAAAGAATACCAAGATTGGGCCTGTTGTTGGCTCTATAAAAAATCCCTATGTGAATGAGAAGAGAGGACCAGATATGAATTTGAGACCTTTGGCTAGCGGCTCAGAGAATAAAGAAAACATTGGGCCAGATCCAGTTTTAAGCCTACGGCCGGTTTATAAAAGTCTAATCCTTCCCGTAATGGAAAAGGGTTAGATATTCTCAAAGGCTTATCTACTGGTCCAGGTGTTTTGAGGGATAGTGGGAGGCCTCCAGAGGGCGGAATAGCTAAGTTAGAGGGTCAAGAGGCCATTGAGAATGGAACCCTCATCAAACAATCCTTGCATGGTGATAATAGTAAGGGGCAGTTTGAAGCCCATGCCCATAGTTTGGGCCATTAAATAGTTTGTTTATGGATTCGAACCTTATGTCCTAGAATGTTAGAGGAGTGGGGGTGAGGTTTTTTTCCGCGGCTGATTAGAGACTTGACGTGTCGTCATAAGGTTGGTTTTCTGCTGTTAGTTGAAACCAGAATAAGTGGACCCAAAGCTAAGAGGATTGCTGCAAAGTTTGGTTTCTCTAATTCTTTTATAGTTGATGCGGTTGGTTCTGCGGGGGGAATTTGGATCCTTTGGAACGACGGTAATTATGTGGTTGATGTTCTCCGTGTTCATAATCAGGTGGTTATGATTGATATTAGGGAAAAGGGCTCTGCAGATGCTTGGCTCCTTTCCTGTGTTTATGGTAAACCGAGAATTATGGAGAGAGTGCCTCTTTGGGAGGAACTTCGTACAGTTGCAAGGGAGCTAGGAGGGCCTTGGATGGTGTTTGGGGATTTTAATGCTTATGTTGCCCCGTCGGAAAAATATGGAGGAGCTGCTCCGAATTGGCAGTCAATGGAGGATTTTCAGAGTTGTTTAAATGACTGTCTATTGGATGATTTGGGCTTTAAAGGCCCCCAGTTTACGTGGCATTGGAATGGGGTACAGGAGAGGCTAGATAGGGTTGTTAGTAATAATCTCTAGAGATTGAAGTTTCCTGAAGTGTCAGTATTTCATCTTCCTAAGCTGAAATCAGATTATGCCCTTATTTTGGTCAAATTGAACTCTCTGGAGGGGGATGTTGGCGATAGGAGATGCAAACCATTTCGCTTCTTAGCTAGCTGGTTGACAGATGAGTCTTTTGTGAATGTGGTTAAAGACTCTTGGAGTAATGCGCGGGGCTAGATGGAGGCAGTGGATGTTTTCCAGAACAAGGCTCAACAGTGGAATCAGGAGTCATATGGAAATATTTTTCACAGAAAGCGTTGTATCTTAGCTCGCTTGGAGGGAATAAACGCTAAAATTAAGGTAGGGACATATAAGGGATTAGAAAAGCTCCAGAAGAAATTGTGGACGATTTGCGGAAGATTCTTGACCAGGAGGAATTATTTTGGGTCCAAAAATCTCGTTGTGACTGGGTCAGATTCGGGGATAGAAACACTAAATTTTATCACACAGCGGCAGTGGTGAGACGGAAGAAGAATAAAGTTAAAGCTCTTAGAAGGGATAATGGGGATCTCGTCTTTGATATGTCTAGCCTGAAGCAAATGGTTGTGGAGTTTTTTAAGAAGTTGTATCTCGAGGAAAGGGGTAGTTGTGATTGGCTTATAACAGGTAAGTTTCCCGAATCTAATGCTTCTGAATTTGGTAATCTCCATTTACCTTTTAAGGAAGAGGAAATTAAATCTGCTATCTTCAGTATGGGGTCTTTGAAGGCCCCTGGACCAGATGGTCTCCACCCTATTTTTTTCCATTCTCATTGGGATTTGGTGAAGACTTCAGTTTGTAGTCTTATTCATGAGGTTTATAAGGAACCAGAGAAGATAAAGGAAATCAATGACACAATGATTACCCTTATTCCTAAGAGTCAGAACCCAGTTAATTTGAAACTTTTCAGACCCATAAGCCTTTGTAATGTCACTTACAAGGCCATTACTAAAATGATAGCAGCCAGGCTAAAGTATCATATGAGTGTTTGGATTTCCCCTTGTCAGAGCAGTTTTGTTCCAGGGCGTCATAATATTGATAATATTATTGTGGCACAAGAAGTTTTTCACTATATGAAAACCATGAAGGGGAAGAATGGGTGCCTAGCGATTAAAGTCGATTTAGAAAAGGCGTGTGATAGATTGAGATGGGATTTTATTCATGAAACTTTAAAGGATGTGGAGTTAGAAGGAAAGCTGTGTGAGCTGATTATGAACTGTATTTCATCTCCCAGAATGCAGGTTCTCTTTAATGGGGAGAAAATTGAGTGATTCAAACCTTCTAGGGGGAAAAGGCAGGGAGATCCAATCTCCCCTTATCTGTTTGTGCTATGTATTGAGAGGCTAGCTCACTTGATTGAAGACAAGTTACATAACAGGTTGTGGAAACCTCTGCAACTGAGTAAGGGGGTCCAAGAATATCCCATTTATTTTTTGCGGATGATTTGGTGTTGTTTGGTGAAGCTTCCTTGAATCAACTGGAGGTTATGCTTGACTGCCTGAATACTTTTTGTCTTACTTTAGGACAAAAAGTGAATGTTGAGAAAACCAAGTTTGTGGTGTCCAAGAATGTTCATGAGAATCGGGCTAGACAATTTAGTAGAGTATCAGGTTTTCGGCTTACAGGAGATTTGGGAAGGTATCTTGAAGTCCCTTCCCTGCATAAAAGGATTAATAAGGACACCTATGGTTACATTCTAGACAAGGCTCAGCAAAGACTAAGTAGTTAGCGTGCTGAATCCTTGTCTTTTGCTGGACGTGTTACTTTAGCGCAATCGGTGTTATCTGCTTTGCCCACTTATACTATGCAGTCTTTGCTTATTCCGAAGAGCATTTGTAATAAGCTTGAAAAGTTGACTAGAGATTTTGTCTGGGGGGCATCTAATGGAAATCGAAAATGTCATTCTATTGCTTGGGATCATTTTTGTGGTCCTAGGATGAATAGGGGTATGGGATTCAGAGATTTGCATACTGCGAATCAGGCTCTTATTGTGAAGTTATGTTGGAAATTGATCTCGGATAGAGACTCATTATGGGTGAAAGTTTTAAGACATAAGTATGGAGCTGGATCGGAGGTTATTCCTAAGGTTAAAAGGAGAGCTAATGCCTCGGATACTTGGCGCGGTATATGTAAAATTTGGGAACATGTTGAGGAGGGACTTAAATGAAACTTAGGGAATGGTCTTCTTGCTAAGTTTTGGAAGGATGCTTGGTTGTTTCTGGGTTTCTTTCTTAAAGACGACCTTCTTGCTGAGATTTCTGATTTTGATTTAGCTCAGCCAGTGGCTTGCTTTGTTTCCAGTAATGGAGAATGGCGTTTCTCAATGTTTAGTCACCTTCTTCCTGATTTTGTGGTTCAGTTCATTCTTGAAACTGCTTCTCCGCATTACCCCAATGTGGAGGATTCCCCCTCATGGTCTGCATCTCATGATGGTAGTTTCAATGCTAATTTCGCGTATAAATGTCTCACCCACCAGTCTGAGAATAATCAGTCCTCTTTTTGGAAGATGTTTTGGAGATGGTCAGGCCCCCCACGGGTGAAATGCTTTCTATAGAAAGTGTTAAAGAAAGGTCTGATGACAAATTCTGCAAGAAGTCATAGACGTTTTACTATCTCTAATAGTTGTCCTATCTGTGGGAGATTGGAGGAAGTGCCCTTGCATGCTTTAAGAGATTGTGTTCATGTTAAAGAAGTCTGGATACAGATTGTTCCTAGTAATTTGGCTACAAAGTTTTTTAGCCAATCTGATGAGTTCAACTGGATTAATGATAATCTTGCCGGGAAAGATTGCCTAGTTGATGAAATGGAGTGGAAACTGATTTTTGGGTTAACTACTTGGTGTCTGTGGCAGGAGCGTAACAATAAAGTCTTTACTGATAAATATAGTCAGTCCCAGGAGCTGGTGTACAGGATTAAGGCCTTGGCCACAGAATTTAAATCTGTTGGCAGAGCTCCTCATCGTGATGTTCCTCTTTATGAGCAGAGGCTTGTTGGTTGGAGATTTCCCCCTGAGAATTGGATAAAATGTAATGTTGATGGGTCTGTTAGAAATGGAGGTAGTAGTGCTGGCTGTGGTAGAGTGTTTCGGGATGCAATGGGAACCTGGATCTCAGGTTTTATATGCAAATTTAATGATGATTCTATTACTAAAACTGAGCTCTATGGTATGTTCTACGCTTTACAAATAGCCTGGGACCTTGGTATGAGGAAGGTATACTTTGAATCTGACTCCAAAGCAGTAGTTTCCCTTATTGAGAATGGTTGTCAATCTTCTCATCCGTGCTTTGGCTTAGTTGCTGAGATTCATTTGCTGATGAAGCGTGAGTGGGAGGTTTAGATTGTCCACGTGTATAGAAAGGCTAATAGGGTAGCTGACTTTCTTGCTAGTGTAGCTATATCTCAAGATTTTGGGTTGTATGCTTTAGACTCCCCTCCTCCAGGATGTAGGGAGTTCTTAGTCCGGGATATTCTTGGAGTAATGTTCTCTCGTAGGGTGTTGGCTTAGTGGGGCTTTTTGCCCCTCCTCATTACCAAAAAAAAAATTCAAATTCAAATATTTCCTAAATGGGATACGAGTTATTAAGATTATGTTCAGAATATCCAATATTATCCATTGACTTCTAAAACTTTGTCGATGTAATTAATTGAATTATTAAATAGCATCAAGTTTAGTTTCATCTTCGAGGATACTTCTTAACAATGCCGTCATATCTAGCTACCCTTAATAACTCTTCCTTTTCATTCAAAATGAAAAACACACGACTTCCTATTATGTAGGACTTTCCTTCATTTTTTTTGTTTTTGTAATATTAGACTCGTTTCTCGATTTTAGTTCTTTTTTCAGAAATTAAAAAAGAAAAAAAGATCACTTAAAAATAAATTGGTGAATATTCTTTTAAATCTAATTTGATTAAATAGGTGCATGAAAGTAAAATTATCAATTCGGGCCGACTTGGTAAGTAGCAGGTTTTTAAACTGGGTGTTACTCAGTTTCTAAAATATAAAACTGAAATCTATATTTTTAACAATTTTTTTATAGGTTTCATATGCTTTTATGAGTTTTGCCGATAATGGATTTTATCGGATTAAACTAAAAAACTCTAAAATTATTTACATTTTTACAAGCTTTTACGCCATCCTATTTTACTAGCCCTACACGAAAGCATTATTAAGTCAACTTTATTCAGTGTCATTTTATTACCCATTTTTATTACCCATTTTTAAGAAAGTCAATAAAAGGAGTAGTTATAATAATTTAAGGATTAAATAAAAACTAAAATATTATAGAGTTTTAGTAACAAATTGTAAACGGATCAAAGTTTGAGGGAGTCGCATTTTTTTTTTTTTTCATGAATAGAATAGCCAACAGGAAATGCTGGTCTTCTTCCTCTAGCTAATAGGTAGAAAATATCATTGTTCGGTGTATAAGAACAAGTTTCAACGGGGCGCAAGTGAGTTACCAAGAAAAGAAACCAACGTATTTCCTTGCAAATTATCATGATATTTCTGTTTCTGGTCTTCTTGCACACTATGATGAGTGCATTCTTTTTTTTTTTTTTTTGGTCTAACGAGTGCCTATGTACATGGTCAATTTCCAACATATAGTTTGGGCTTGGGCTCTCGAGCTCCAACTCATCTTTGCATCGAGGCCCAGGATTACGGTTTATGCATGAATTTTATCACTTCTTAGGTAGACGAAAATATACACCAGAACTTCTTAGGTAAGAAATATATAATGGATCAAATAAAGTTATTATTTATTTTTTTGGGAGGTGTTTAAATTATATGGAATGATGATTGCTTCCAGATGCATTTAACAGATTCAATTCGAAAAAAAAAAAAAACTGATCCAATTTGGGCCAGTGCCAAGGGTACTACAGTAATCTTAAAGTGTAATTCATTTTAGTGTGCTTCAGAATCGAATTCAATCCCCATTAAAGACACTTTGAGAGAGTAATGAAAAATGACTAAATCACAAATAAGATTATCTCTGATAATGAGATTATTTGTAGTTAAGATAAAAGAATAGATGATAGATTAAACCAAATGAATATTCTCCATAAAAGAAATTAAATATAGGTGTTCTAATATTTTTAAGTACTTCCATGGTTGTCATGCCACTAGGAGTCTAAGATAAGGTTGCCAAACCTCGTCATCACTTTAATTAGCTTTGTGATGACCCTCACATTAATCTATGGGCTAGTAGTCATTTTTTGCAGCCATATCATGATTGTTGCCAGAGAGAGAGAGAGAGAGTCACCAAATTAGGACCATGGTTTTGTTGAATGATGACATTCGAAGAAACATATAGTGTGAAGGACGCAACGTGACTTGGCCCAGGCCTGTATTATTCTCCTCCCACTAGACATTTGTTGAAATTGAACTTTGATTTGAACTCCAAATAACCAGATTTTGACTCTTGATTGCCGCATGTTTAATTAAGGATAGGAGTGAGCCAACTTCAAATGATTCACTCTTTGATCAACATCGATATTCCTTACCTTAGCGCCGAGAAACATGACTAACTTCAGTACTAGATTGCTTTGAGGAAATTTTGAGAGCTTAAAACGTGCATGCATTGTTATCCAAAATGACAACAAGTAATTGTTATTTCCCCCTCAATCCAAAGATTAGTATTATATAGCCTTTGATAGAAAGATTGTGTGTATAAAATTCAGGGCTTCACCGCTTGGTCTATTGAGTTGCATTGAAGTAATTAATAAGTTTCCCCTATGTATAAAATAAATTCTTATATACAGACACACACCACAACTTTGAAAACAAACTTATAAAATTTTTTATATGATAATCAAAGTTAAAAATATTATTTTCATTAAGGTCATTCATTTTAAAAAATAAAAATTAAAAAAAAAACTTGGGAACTGATGTTGTTTAATAGTTTAAATAACGATTTTACTTATTATTTATTAAAAAATCGTTGTCTGTTTTATATTTCGACAATGATTTTCTAATCGCTGACTAAGGAAAAAAACTACACAATTAAAAAAAAATGTTTCCTCTTCTATATAGTAATTTATTGACATTGAATTTTACAATTTTTTTGAAATTTTCACATTAAGTAAAATCTTTAACTATACTAAAAAATTCCTTTATATATGCATTTACAGGTACAAATGTTAGAAATTCATTTATTCTAATTATATTTTTATATATTTAATAATTTTTATGGATATTAAAATTTTTCAATGTAGCTATTAATTTTAAAGTTTTCATTAAGTATTATATAATTTAAAAAATAGTTGATACTTTATATTAAAATTTTATTTCACGATCAATGTATAATATATTTTTTTAAATATAAATAAATGATTACGATAAAATCACATAAATATATACCTAACTTATCTAAAATTTAATGGAATTAGAATCATTTCATGTTGATATTTCACGTGATTATGTCAACTTAAAACTTTTGTGTCTATTTATCTTTAATATTAAATAAATGGAATTATATTAAAAGTGTGTTTAGTAAAAGTGACTGAAAAAAAAGGTAAGTTGAAAGAGTTGATATTTTTTTGCCTTTTAGCGGGAATCTCCACAGGCTTAGCCATGGGTTTAACCCTCGGGTCGGGGTGGTGGTTAGGTAAAGTTTTCCAAAAAATGATGACTTCAAGATTCGAACTTTTGACCTTATAGGTAAAGTCCGTATGTGGTTCTAGTCCACTTTCACTGCGAACAACGTTGCAGGTAAAGTCCGTATGGGGGTCACAATTCACTTCCAACCACTGTTTGCTAAATTAGTTGATTTGGTTGAAAGTATTTGGTAAAATTAATTGAAAATGGTAAAATTATATATAAGGACTATTGAATAATGATGAATGAAATTGTTGAGGGATAAAGTTGTAATAAATTTCAGTTAGTAGCAAAAAAAGTGAGTTTTTTTTAAAAAAAGCTAATAGCTACTTAAAAAAGTTATCTTACCAAATAATGATTTCAGCTACTAATTTCATCTTTCATCTAGTTAAAATGTCTTGCCAAACACACTCTAAAAGTTGTGAGTATTTATAAAGAGAATAATAGACACAATTTTAACATTAGATGGTCATATAAAATATCAACATTGGGGGTGTTCAAATCCAATCCAATCCAATTGGAACCACAACAACCGATCCAAAAAACCGAAAATAAAAAAAAAATCGCAAATCATAAAAATCGAAATTTTTATAGGATTGGATTTCAGATCTGCCCTCGAGAACCAATTCAATCCAAACCGATCCAAACTTTTCTAAACATTTTGATATATTATCATTATTGATAATATTTTCCCATGATGATGTAAAAAAATGCAACTATATTTAACGAATAACATTCAATCATGGGATTGAAAGCTATCAAGTAATAATTTGTATGTTATAGAATATGATAAGATATTTAACAAAGTGGAGAGGGAGTGCTCTGCTAGGGTTTCCCGGTGTTCATGAGTTCCTTTACGTTTTTTGCTACACGTCCTCCGGATAAACCATCGGAGGAACCTTTGAAACCATTGTCATTCAGGGATAAAGTTCTTGGAGTGCAACAAGTTCAACATCAACAGGAGTATGGTGATCCGCTAGCTAGCCAGAAGGCGAGGATTGAGCTGGAGGATGGTAACAGGCTGCTACCTCCTGTTATTATTGATGACGATATTTTCAGTTCACTATGTTCGTCGTGGCATGATGCTTTACTAGTGAAACTTTTAGGGAAAACGGTTGGCTACAAGACTATGAGGGAACGCTTGTCCTTTCTTCGGAAGCCTTCAGGAGGTTTCGAACTCTTAGACGTGGATAATGGATATTTCCTAGTGAAGTTTGATTGTGCTTTTGACCGAGATAAAGTGATGGGAAGGGGTCCATGGATGTTGTTTGATCACTATTTGGCGGTATCTGTTTGGTATCCGAATTTTGTATCCTCCGAGGCAAAAATAACAACAACTATGGTGTGGGTCCGCTTCCCGGGTTTGAACGTGTTATATTATGATGAGAGTGTCCTAATGGCTATGGCTTCTGCTATTGGAACACCCATCAAGGTGGACCAGAATATTTTACGCATTGACAGGGGCGGTTTGCTAGGGTGTGCGTGGAAATTGATTTGAGTCAACCTGTTGTGGGTAAGATAAAGGTGAGGGGTAACTGGTATAAGGTAGAGTACGAGGGTTTGCACATCATATGCACTGTTTGTGGTTGTTATGGCCATGTTGGGCGAAATTGTCTGAGTAAGCCTCAAGTGCAACATCAAGATGATGAAAGTCTACAGCGTGGGCGGGTGTCGTCTTCAGAGGTCAATGGTGGCGGCACATATGTTAATGATGGCACAGAGGCGAACTGTGTTCCTAGGGTTGAGCTGGAAGGGGGAGCATATTCTCTGCATGGAGAATGGTTGAATGTGACGCGTAAAAAGCGGGGGAAATCCGGAGGCAAATCTGGTAGTTACCAGGACGTGCAAAAGCAAGTTCATGCGTTGACTAACAAGTTTGCTGCTTTAGGAATGGAAAACAATGTGGGGCAGGATAATATGGATGGTAGCGTGACTGTTACTGGTGCAAAGGAGCAGGCCCAGTTGTTTGAGTCCAAAGGAGGGTCTCGTAAGAAAAGGTCGTGTATGGGCCAGCAGTCTACTATAGATGTCCGTAAACTCTTGGACAATGCAGCCAAGGATCGGGTCCACATGGCTGATAGGGTGACTACACGGGTAGCAAAGGGCGTTGATGGGGAGGGGACTAGTGGGCTGAAAGGTTCCACAACCAAGCCCATTGAAGATTCTTGCATGCGGTTGAGTGATCAAGTGAGTGGGCCGAGTGGGAAGTACCAGCCCAGTTCTAAAGGGAAGGGGCCTATCCAACATCCCTTTAGAAGGGTGCAAGCTCTTGACATGGAAATGGGTTGAGGTCGGTATTGGTTCGATTACTCTCTTTTGTTTCTGTTTTATGGATTTTACAGATTTTAAGATAATTACTTGGAACGTGCGTAGGGCTCTGAGCTAGGTTGGTAAAAGGTACATTCGTGAGTTGGTTTCTTTCCATAAAACAGACATTTTTGCTCTCCTTGAAACTCACTGTACTTTTAAGCGTGCTGAGAATTTTTGGAGGAGATTGGGTTTTAAGCCAGCATGTATTGTTGAAGTAGCTTGTCATTCTGGTGGAATTTGGATTATGGTGCAGTTGTCTTTTTCCTTTTCTGTTGATCTGATTGATTCTTGTAGCCAAGTCGCGACCATTAAGTTAAGCAGCTCTAGAAGAAGCTGAGCTTGTTCTGTGGTTTATGGTAGTCCTGTACCCACAATCAGAGAGTCCCTGTGGGATTATCTTATTCAACTTCGTAAGAAGATCTCTATCCCCTGGGTTTTACTGGGGGATTTTAATGAGGTCCTCTTTGCTTCGGATGTTTCTGGTGGTTGCTTTTCTTGGTCTCGTGCTCAGAAATTTTGGAGGGTTCTGGACGAGTGTGATCTCTTGGACATTGGCAATATTGGTTGTAAGTTTTCCTGGGTTAGGAGGGAGAATGGGTTTCTTAAAATTACTAAAAGGTTGGATAGGGCCCTTGTTGATCATAACTGGCGTACCTTGTTCCCAAAAGCTTTTCTTGAAAATTTGTGTAGAGTGCATTCAGATCATTCTCCTATTTTGCTTAGATGTTCCTGGCATCCAAATGATAAGCCAAACCGCCCGTTTCGATTTAGAGACGCCTGGACTTATCACAGGGAGTATCCCAAGGTTGTACGGGAGGCATGGAGTGGTGATCATATTTTCATTTCCAGACGATTGGCACAAGTTCAAGCGGATTCTCTTATTTTAATAAGGAGATCTTTGGCAACATTTTCAGAAGGAAAATGAGGGTGGAAGCTCGTTTGCGAGGAGTTCAAAAGGAGTTGGAGGTTAAAAGCTCTTCTAATATGATTTTGCTAGAGTCAGAATTACAAAAGGAGTACAATGACATTCTTCGGCAGGAAGAGAAATTCTGGTTTCAGAAATCAAGGGAGAATAAAATTCATGGTTCGTTCCTTCCGGATGGTTCTTGGTGTGTGGATGATGCTACTTTGAAAAATGAGGCGAATAGGTTCTACAAAAATATGTTTGGCAAACAGGTTGATGATAGACCCCTTCCCTTGGATTTTCTAAATCATCCTAGACTAAGTAATGAGGGTGTCCATGCTTTATTAGCACATGTTTCTATTCAGGAAGTTAAGAAGGCGTTGATGAGTATGAAATCTTTTAAAGCTCCGGGGCCAGACAGGTTTCAGCCAATTTTCTTTAAAAAATTTTGGCATTTGGTGGGTAATGATGTTTGGAAATTGGTGAGTGACGCTTTCCTTTATGGTTTCTTTGATCCATCCTTAGCTAAAGCTCTAATTTTTCTGATTCCTAAGGTAGACAATCCCACTAGACTTAAGGAATTCAGACCAATTAGTCTCTGCAATGTCATTTACAAAATCCTGACCAAGGTCCTGGTGAATAGGATGAGACCGTTGTTGAATGATCTTATTGGCCCCTACAAAGTAGCTTCCTTTCGGGAAGAGGTACTACTGATAATGCTATTGTTGCTCAGGAGGTAATGCATCATGTGTACAGATCTCGAGCAAAAAAGGGCTCCATCGCCTTTAAAATCAACTTGGAGAAGGCGTATGATAGTGTGGGTTGGAATTTCTTGGAAGGTACGCTTTTAGATTTTGGTTTCCCCCTTGGCAACTGTTAATCTTATTATGTTTTATTGTAAGGTCTGTTCGGTTATCTGTGCTATGGAATGGATCCAAACTTGAGCAATTTGAGGCCTCTAGAGGTCACCGACAAGGTGATCCAATATCCCCATACCTTTTCGTTTTATGCATGAAGAAGTTGTCCCTTTTAATTCAGCACAAAGTTGATATTGCTCTTTGGAAACCGGTGCAAGTGTCTTGTGGGGGTCCTTATATTTCACATCTTCTGTTTGCTGACGATGTGCTACTCTTTTGTAAAGCAGTGCCCTCTCAAATGCATGTAGTTTCTGATACTTTGAGAGAATTTTGTGATTTCTCTGGTATGCGGGTGAATTATGATAAATCCAGGGCCATGTGCTCTACGGGAGTTAGGATTCCCACAAGAAATCAGCTGGCGGAGCTCACATCTGTTAACATAGTTCGGGATCTTGGCACCTACCTTGGTTTCCTTTGATTAAAGGTAGAGTTTCTAAACTTCATTTTAAAAATGTGTTGGATAAGATTAGGACCCGTTTGGCTTCTTGGAAGTCAGCCTTGCTTAATAAGGCTGGTCGTCTTTGTCTTGTTAAGTCAGTATTAGCTTCAATTCCTGTTTATGCAATGCAAATTTTCATATTACCATTGAGCATTTGTTCTAAAATTGATAAACTGTCTAGACACTTTATATGGTCCAATAGTTCAAATGATTCTAGAGCTTGGCATCTAGTGGATTGGGATACTGTTACCTTGCCTAAACACTCTGGTGGTCTAGGAGTAAGGGTGACCGAGAGAACTAATATCTTTTCTGGTGGTCCAATAGTTCAAATGTTGCCTCGGCCTATCTTTGGCTGTCACCGAGGCATGTAACGAGTACTGATCAACATGTTTGGAGGAGTTTATGGAAGATGCATATTCCTGAAAAAATTAAGATGATGCTTTGGCTTGTGCTTCGTGGGACTCTCCACACGAATATGCTTCGGTTTCGTAGGCACCTTGCTTCCTTTTCAGTCTGTCCTCGGTGTTTTAAATATGATGAAGATATACTCCATTGTCTTAGGGAGTGTATGTTTGCTAAGGAAGTGTGGAGGAGATTGGGGTTAATTCATAATTAGTTTTTTAATTCCTATAATGTCTAGTTTTGGGTTTCTAATATGATTCGAGGGGAACAGGGAACTCTTTTTGCAGCTGTTGTTTGGTGGATTTGGAAATGGAGTGTTAGCACCCAATTTTGTTCGAGGATCTATTTGCAACTCATCTCAATTTGTATAAAATGGCATTTTACCCAAAAAATGTTAATTAATTCACTAATTATTCAATAATTAGTCAATTGATTAATAAAAACCATTTGATTAATTAATTAGTTAATTATCCAATTGATTGACTAAATTAATTAATTAAATGTTTATGCTTTTTGAGTAATTGTTAAAAAAAACTCACTGGACTTTATTTTGTTTTGGGCCGAGAAAGCCCATTATGCCAATCCATTTTTTATAAACTTTAAAAAAAAAGAAGAAAATCAAAGTTTATTTTGTGGCTGGAAATTAGTTGGCATGATAAATAAAATAAATAAAATTGCTCATGATTTATCACTATAAATGGGGGGAACCGTGAGCCAAAAGGGAGGAGGAGGGGGAGCAAGTTACATAACTTGGGACTTAATTATTGAGTCCTAATTCATTGCAAAAAAAATTATCAAAAAAAAAAAGAGTAGAAGTCTGTGAGGGGATCTGAGAGCCAAATTCATATTTGGGAGAAAAAAAAGGTTGAAATCTCATATGGAGAAATTTTCACAGAATCATAAAGAGAGGGGGAGAAGAAAAAACAGAGAGCAAAAATATACACTGGATCAGTTTCATCACCCTCCCTCAGCCATAATCATCCCAATACAGTAACCATAATCAGTAACAACACAGTTCTATCAAAGTTACACAGTCCCATTACATCAAAAATAAGAAAATACAAATAAAAATAGCACAAACCACCACCACTACACGGTCACCACCCTTCCTCATCCACGGCCACCGCCACGGTGCCACCATCTCAGTCACCACAGTCCATTTCCCTCTACCATCTTCATGCTAACCCCTGTAAACCAAAATCAGAAAACACCATGAACAGAGAAGGAAAATCAGTTCAGAAATAAGAGAGAGAAAGTGAGCAGAGAGGGGGGGTGCCCAGTCGCGGCCACCGTCGCGCACAGCCGCACCACCAGTAGCGCGTTTCTCTTCCCACTGCTAAGCACCGCGCGACCCATCGTCGCGCTCCGCCCCCACCGCGGCCACCTCGATCGCTTCACCGCATTCAACCCCGCATCTCACCTCTGCCACCCTTGATCAGCCACCTTCCTCCGCATACACCGCTGTCACAGCCCCTCACCGCGGCCAATGGCCGCTCCTCCATCCCACACGCAGCTCCGTCGCTGCTACACCTCATGTGCATAGCTCCACCGCAGGGCGTGGCCTTCTGTGCGGTGCCTCCATGACCGCGAGCTCTTCCCCCTCCGTGGCAGCTGTTCCCATGGCCACCCCCCTTGGCTCCCTCTCTCCCATACCCCTTTCTCCTCTCTCACTTTCCCAGTTTTGAGATTAAAACCCTAAAGACCAAATGTGAGTGTAGCTGCTGATTTGGGCACCCTTTTTTTTTTTCTCTTTTGTTAAATTTAATTTGTGGTAAATAAAGTGGGGGCCTAGTGTTCTGATGGGTGATGGGCCAACGGTCTCTAAGCTCAGTTCTTATTGCTACATGCATTGTTTGTTTTATTTTTTGAGCCAGTGATAATATCTGAGGCTCACTGATTTTCATCTATTATTATTATTGTTATTGTTATTACTGTTTTTATTATTATTATTACTATTATTATTACTATTAATATTGTTTTATTATTATCAGTATTATTGTCATTATCATTTGTCATTTGTTAATATTATTGTTATATTGTCATTTTTATTACTGTTGTTGTTATTGTCTTTATTATTATTATTACTATTATTATTATTGTTGTTATTGTTATTGTTATTGTTATTACTATTAACAGTGTTATTATCATTATTGTTTTCATTATTATTGCTATTATTGTTATTATTGTCTTTTTATTACTATTGTTTTTTATTAATATTATTGTTATTATTGTCTTTATTATTTATTATTATTGTCACTTTTCTTCTTTGTTATTGTTGTTATTACTATCACTATTAATATTATTGTCACTATCATTATCATTATTATTGTTGTTGTTATTATTATTATCATTGCGTTTTATTATATGTGTTCTAGTCCATATCATCATCAATTTCTGTAAGCGTTTTCAATATTTTATGTTGCTTAATCTATTTAATTTGTCCCTTCGTGATTGTAAAATATTTGTTCATCATTTTCAAATTGGTTTTAATCAAGTCCCCTTTTTTAAGGTTATCTTTTTAAAATTCCAAAAAAAATATAAACATATATATATATTTTTCTATAAATTAAAAACATAAAAAATCATAAAAAAAGTCTTTTGAAAAAATCAAAATTAAAAATGTTTTCAAATCTTTTTTTTCCAAAATTAAAATCAATCATTTTCCCAATCATTTGACGTGCAGAACTACGTGACTTTGATTTCCTCATGGCACTTGGGGATACGTAGGAGTGAGGTTACCTCGTCAAGCCAAAATAAATAAAATGTTTTTTTCCCTTTTAATCCACAATTTCGTTTCTTTTAATAAGTTTTGTCATTTATCCTAAAAAATCCCAAAAACATTAAAAAAAAAAAAATATTTTAATGTGTTTAAACTTTTTAGAATTGGGGTAATATAAATATTTTTCAAAGTTAATCTATTTTGCAAAAATAATTAAAGGTAACCGTTTTTAACGGATGTTGTAGGGTGCTAACACCTTCCCTACACATAATCGACTCCCGAATTTGGACCTCTTGTTCGCAGACTGGTTTTCAATTTAAAATCATTTTCGGGTTTTCCAATTTTCCCAAACCAAATAAATTGGTGGCGACTCCATTATTTTTATTTTCCCGGCTCGCTGCCCCGTCGTGACCCTGGTTGCGACAGCTGGCGACTCCACTGGGGACGTTGAGAGTCAAGCCTTTCATAATTAATTGTGCAAAATTATTAATTTTTATATTTGTTTTACCCCTCATATTTTTGTCTTGTATATTCTGTTGTAATTATCTTCATTATTGACATTCATTTTGTTGTGAATATTTTGCATCTCTTCTATTGTGAATATATTTTGTTTCAACCTTAGGGTAGAAGACCATTATTTGTTGTACATATTATTTGCTTATATCTTTTGCGGGTTGGTAGTTGGTGTAGGTTTTCATGCTCCTAGCATACACTTCACCATCACTATCCTCACACACAATTTTGGACTCTATACTCGAGCCCTCCAAGCTTAGGATTAGAAGGGACTTTAGTGTTGTTATTGATGGGGCTATGCTTCCTTGACAGTCACTAATTTCCCACTCAAATTGTTACTAGTATCATGGACCAATCATATTGAGAGGGATTCATCCCTACTTGTGGTTGAGATATGGACTAGGTCCTTGTCTATATTCTAGATTGGGGCAATCTGGGAACCATGACCTGTAGGAGTCTAGATCTTACCCTAAATCATGCACTATTAATTTGACCATAGCTTCCGACCTAATTAGGGGTTTGTCCGACCATAGAATTATCCAATTCTAAGATTCACCTTTTAGGACAAAAGGGAGCATTTATCTATTCATTCTTTCAAATTTCAAAAATCCAAAAAGTTCAAAAAAAAAACCTCAAAAATTCATTTGTGCATTTATTTTCTTCCTCTTCTAATAAAATCCAAAAGCCTTCCTCCAGCTTAGTAATAATTCATGATAATCATATCAACATTGCATATCATTCATGCATCTCTCCTTGCATAGTAATTGTTCAACTTTCATCTTCATGACATGACATTTTCAAAAAAAAAAAGATTTTTTTTGCATACATCATAGCATGTTTTGTATTTTGTGCCAAAATGTTTTTAAAAAAATCCAAAATTAATTTGCATCCAGCATGCATCTCATTTTCATAGTAAAAAAACATCATTTTGAAACTTTTATCCATGCATATTTCTCTGTAAAGAAAAATAAAGATTGAAAAATTCAAGTTTTGAATTAACATTCCTTAAAATAATTTGTTTTCCAACTCACCATTGTGCCATAATTCTTGTTCATCATCCACCTATTCTTAACAACTTGCCATTGTCCAGTTAAATATGTCCCCACATTTCTCAATGCCATCTTGATTTTGTAATATCCATTTGTCTTACTCATTCACCAAAAGAAAAATCATCTCATTCTTTCCACTATCACCTTTGATTCCAATCCTTCTGTGGACCTTCAAGTTGAGGAAGTGATTAGGAGGATAAGGAGAATGTCAGAAAAAAGATTGAGATTGTTAAGCCTGTCACAACAATTGAACTTTGCTTCCATCAAGAAGTTAATTTGTTTCGTTGTCTCATCAGTGTCTCTTTCCAAAAAAAAGAAATAAAAAATTAAAAAAAAGAAGAAAATGAAAAGAGCAAATGTACCGATTTCAATAAGTTTTGTCTTGAAATTAAATTCTTGAAAATAAGCAATCAAGATTTGAAATTAAGTTTGGTCATGTTTCTTTTTCCACACAAAAAATTATATCCCTTGCTACCCACTTTGAGCCTTAAAAATAAACTTTTTTTTTTTCATTTGACCCTGGACAAGGATCACCTCCATATCGGGGGCTGACACAAACATAGTCATGTGAATTTCATTCAATTCGTGATGCCATTACCCTTACACTAGGGTTGTCAAAATCTTGTATCAGTTGTGTTCCATTTGGAATGTTGCTCGTACAAGTTGTGTTTCATTTTAAAAAAAAAAATTGAAAAAATAGATGATGAAAAAAGAAAAAAAAAAGAAAATTGAAGAATGGAAAGAGTGAAAGTGAAAAAAGAAAAAGAAAATTGAAAAAATATGTTGTGAATAAGTCATTGTCTCATATGTTGTAAATAATATAAATGTGCAAAATATCCTTTGTCCCAATAATCAACCATTAAACACTCATTTGAGCCTTAAATATCTTTTTTTTTTCATAACCCTTTTAGCCCTTGGCCACGTTAAAAGCCTAATAAAGTCCATTCTGATCAATTATTGATTGCCCTTATTTTCTCATATTTAATTTTAAGACGATTACTTACGCTTGTTAGTACATTTTGCTCAAAAAAAAAAGAAAAAAAAAGAAGAAAGAAATTGTCAAAAAAAAAGCAAATGAAAATTCTTTGGAGTATTGAGACACTTGTAATTACTTCTTGCTTGAAGCAAATGTTAATCTATCCATTGAATGAGTGAGACAAGAATTATCAGCGGGATTGATTGTCAGAACCTTGACTTGGGGGCTAGTTTGTCTCTTTCCCATATGATGATATGAGTGGTTGATAACCCTTTCCTTACATGGAAGATCATTAAACGTGTGTTTCTTGCATAGATTCCCAACTTGGGGGCTTAATTCACATCATTTCTCCATTATCATACCTTAAAGAAATCCCTTCCCTTTCCATCAACCTTGAAAGCCATCTTTGCATTCTTAAGCATTTTAACAAGTGTTTTGACTAAATGGTAAAAAAAAAAATCATTTTGGGAATGTTATTTCTCTTGAATTTTTCATAAGTTTTTGAAATTGATTTCAAGTTATTATAAAGTTTCCTTAGAAAAAATCAAATCAAATCAAATTTTCCAATTTTAAAATTCTCTAAAAAATGTTTCAATATCAAATTTTGCATGCATTTAACAGCAAGTTTTGAGGGCATTGATGCGCCCTCATCTTTGTTCTAGGTATTGAGTTGCCCATCTTGGATATCCTTAAGCCTAGTTTCATTTCTTTTAGGATATTGAGAAGCCCGCTAGGTATTGTGATGCCTAGTTATTTTCTTTTCATTTTGAATGTCCTGGGATTTGCCAGAATTTTCATTAAATTGCATGTGATTTTCCGGGCCTCTTTTAATTCCCCTGTGATTTTCCAGGGTTTTCATTTTCAATGTCATGTGATTTGCCGGGACTTTCATTTTTAATGTCCTGTGAGTTGTCAGGATTCTCATCAAATTGCCTGTGATTTTCCAGGCCGTTTTTAAGATTTTCCTGTGATTTTCCAGGACTTTCATTTCCAATTTCCTGTGATTTTCCAGGATTTTTTATCATTTGGCCTGATGCTTTTCCAGGAGTTTCATCAATTTGACCTGATGCTTTTCTAGGTCTTTTTCTTTTTCTCCTGATGCTTTTGCAGGAGTTTAATCATTTGACCTGATGCTTTTCCAAGTCTTTTTCTTTTTCTCCTGATGCTTTTCTAGGAGTTTAATCAACTTGACCCGATGCTTTTCCAGGTCTTTTTTTCTTTTCTCCTGATGCTTTTCCAGGAGCTTTATCAATTTGACCTGATGCTTTTCCAGGTCTTTTTCTTTTTCTCCTAATGCTTTTCCAGGAGTTTCATCAATTTGGCCTGATGCTTTTCCAGGTCTTTTTCTTTTTCTCCTGATGCTTTTCCGAGAGTTTCATCATTTGACTTGATGCTTTTCCAGGTCTTTTTCTTTTTCTCCTGATGCTTTTCTAGGAGTTTTATCAATTTGACCTGATGCTTTTCCAGGTCTTTTTCTTTTTCTCCTGATGCTTTTCCAGGAGTTTCATCAATTTGGCCTGATGCTTTTCCAGGTCTTTTTCTTTTTCTCCTGATGCTTTTCCAGGAGTTTAATCATTTGATCTGATGATTTTCAAGGTCTTCTTGCAAATTTCCCTGTGATTTTCGGAGATTCTCATTCCAAATGTCTTGTGATTTGCCAAGATCTCCATCAAGTTGCCTATGGATTTGTAGGCCGCCTTTCAAATTTTTCCTAATCGTATTCAGTCCGAAACAAAATTGGTTGCTTCTCTATTTTACTTATTCTTTTGATTTGAAAGAACAAGCAAAGGGGGCTGCTGTTAGCACCAAATTTTGTCCGGGATCTATTTGCAACTCATCTCAATTTGTATAAAATGGCATTTTACCCAAAAAATGTTAATTAATTCACTAATTATTCAATAATTAGTCAATTGATTAATAAAAACCATTTGATAAATTAATTAGTTAATTATCCAATTGATTGGCTAAATTAATTAATTAAATGTTTATACTTTTTGGGTAATTGTTAAAAAAAACTCACTGAACTTTGTTTTGTTTTGGGCCGAGAAAGCCCATTATGCCAATCCATTTTTTATAAACTTAAAAAAAAAAAAGAAAATCAAAGTTTATTTTGTGGCTGGAAATTAGTTGGCATGATAAATAAAATAAATAAAATTGCTCATGATTTATCACTATAAATGGGGGGAACCGTGAGCCAAAAGGGAGGAGGAGGGGGAGCAAGTTACATAACTTGGGACTTAATTATTGAGTCCTAATTCATTGCAAAAAAAAATTATCAAAAAAAAAAGAGTAGAAGTCTGTGAGGGGATCTGAGAGCCAAATTCTTATTTGGGAGAAAAAAAAGGTTGAAATCTCATATGGAGAAATTTTCACAGAATCATAAAGAGAGGGGGAGAAGAAGAAACAGAGAGCAAAAATATACACCGGATCAGTTTCATCACCCTCCCTCAGCCATAATCATCTCAATACAGTAACCATAATCAGTAGAGCATCTAACAACACAGTTCTATCAAAGTTACACAGTCCCATTACATCAAAAATAAGAAAAGACAAATAAAAACTGCACAAACCACCACCACTACACGGTCACCACCCTTCCTCATCCACGGCCACCGCCACGGTGCCACCATCTCAGTCACCACAGTCCATTTCCCTCTACCATCTTCATGCTAACCCTTGTAAACCAAAATCAAAAAACACCATGAACAGAGAAGGAAAATCAGTTCAGAAATAAGAGAGAGAAAGTGAGCAGAGAGGGGGGGTGCCCAGTCGCGGCCACCACCGCGCACAGCCGCACCACCAGTGGCGCGTTTCTCTTCCCAATGCTAAGCACCGCGCGACCCATCGTCGCGCTCCGCCCCCACCGCGGCCACCTCGATCACTTCACCGCATTCAGCCCCGCATCTCACCTCTGCCACCCTTGATCAACCACCTTCCTCCGCATACACCGCTGTCATAGCCCCTCACTGTGGCCAATGGCCGCTCCTCCATCCCACACGCAGCTCCGTCGCTGCTACACCTCCTGTGCATAGCTCCACCGCACGGCGTGGCCTTCTGTGCGGTGCCTCCATGACCGCGAGCTCTTCCCCCTCCGTGGCAGCTGTTCCCATGGCCGCCCCCTTGGTTCCCTCTCTCTCATACCCCTTTCTCCTCTCTTACTTTCCCATTTTTGAGATTAAAACCCTAAAGACCTAATGTGAGTGTAGCTGCTGATTTGGGCACCCCTTTTTTTCTCTTTGTTAAATTTAATTTGTGGTAAATAAAGTGGGGGCCTAGTGTTCTGATGGGTGATGGGCCAACGGTCTCTAAGCCCAGTTCTTTTTGCTACATGCATTGTTTGTTTTATTTTTTGAGTCAGTGATGATATCTGAGGCTCACTGATTTTCATCTATTGTTTTTATTGTTATTGTTATTACTGCTTTTATTATTATTATTACTATTACTATTACTATTAATGTTGTTATTATTATCAGTATTATTGTCATTATCTTTTGTCATTTGTTAATATTATTGTTATATTGTCATTTTTATTACTGTTGTTATTGTCTTTATTATTATTATTATTACTATTACTATTATTATTATTATTGTTGTTGTTGTTATTGTTATTGTTATTGTTATTACTATTAACGGTGTTATTATCATTATTGTTTTCATTATTATTGCTATTATTTTTATTATTGTCATTTTTATTACTATTGTTTTTTATTAATATTATTGTTATTATTGTCTTTATTATTTATTATTATTGTCACTATTCTTTGTTATTTTTGTTATTACTATCACTATTAATATTATTGTCACTATCATTACTATTACTATTATTGTTGTTGTTATTATTATTATTGTTGTGTTTTATTATATGTGTTCTATTCCATATCATCATCAATTTCTGTAAGCGTTTTCAATATTTTATGTTGTTTAATCTATTTAATTTGTCCCTTCGTGATTGCAAAATATTTGTTCTTCATTTTCAATGTGATTTTAATCAAGTCCCCTTTTTTAAGGTTATCTTTTTAAAATTCCAAAAAAAATATAAACATATATATTTTCTATAAATATTTAAAAACATAAAAAATCAAAACAAAAGTCTTTTGAAAAAATCAAAATTAAAAATGTTTTCAAATCTTTTTTTTCCAAAATTAAAATCAATCATTTTCCCAATCATTTGACATGCAGAACTACGTGGCTTTGATCTCCTCATGGCATTTGGGGATACGTAGGAGCGAGGTTACCTCATCAAGTCAAAATAAATAAAAATGTTTTTTTCTCTTTTAATCCACAATTTCATTTCTTTTAATAAGTTTTGTCATTTATCCTAAAAAATACCAAAAACATTAAAAAATAAAAAAAAATAAAAAATATTTTAATGTGTTTAAACTTTTTAGAATTGGGGTAATATAAATATTTTTCAAAGTTAATCTATTTTGCACAAATAATAACGAATGTTGTAGGGTGCTAACACCTTCCCTACACATGATCGACTCCCGAATTTGGACCTATTGTTCGCAGACTGGTTTTCAATTTAAAATCATTTTCGGGTTTTCCAATTTTCCCAAACCAAATAAATTGGTGGCGACTCAATTATTTTTATTTTCCCGGCTCGCTGCCCCCGTCGTGACCCTGGTTGCGACATGAAGGAATAAATACATTTTTGACCAAACAATATGGCCTGTTTCTCTTGTTGTCAATTGGATTTTAAACTTGGTAGCTGATTGCACATCTGAGGATGAGGCTTTGAGTCCTTCGCAAATCTCTCAATGGAGCCCATCGTTGGGAAATTATGTGAAGCTCAATGTGGATGGTAGTAGGACGACTGCTGGCATCATGGATACATGGGGTTTATTACGGGATTCTAAAGGAGAATGGCTTGCGGGTTTTTCTTCTAATGAAGAGAATGGATCCCCCCAATTGGCTGAGTTATTGGCTTTAAGAAATGGATTAGAAGTAGCTTGGTCTTTTGGTTGCAGGGCACTAATATGTGAATGTGATGCTCGGGAGATTGTTAATGTTGTAAATGGTATAACAGATTTTAATTATCATCCCTTTGCTGCTGTGGTAGTGCAAGTGAAGAGGCTTATGGAGAAGGATTGGGTGGTTCACCTATCCCATATCCCTCGGGAAGCAAATTGTGCAGCTGACATCGTAGCAAAGATTAGATCTCATAGTGCTTGGCATTGGCGCTTCTGGACTGCTCCTCCTTCGGCTGTGTTAGAGAGCTTGTCAATTGATTTAGCTTGTTGTTAGTCTCCTTTTGTGTTTTGTTTTGTTTTTCCTATTTCTCATTCACCAAAAGATATGATAAGATAATTGCATATTTTTTTATCATATTAATTTACCATAAGCGATCGAATACTGTTTATGGGCAATGGAATTGGGATCCACCCTCATATCTAATTAAGTATTTAAAGTTACAATTTATTTGTTCAAAAAACATTAACAATTTGGAAAAACATAACTTTTCGGCTTTTAACTGGTAAATGATTAACGTTTTCAAAAACTAGTAATGAGGTAATAATTTTGCTTTCATAACTTCATTTTTTAGTTTATTTGAGAAACCGAAATCCAATTCAATCCAAACCGATTAAAATTGGATTGAATTTGAAAAAAAAAATAAAATCGATTGAATGATTAAATGAGAAAACTAAAATTATTGAATTTGATGATTTTTCTTCAAAATCAATGCAATCCAATCCAATCCACATCCCTAATCAACATGAGAGGATCCAAACCCAATTTAATGTGCACGATCATCAAGATACTATCATATCAAATGTTTTAATGATTAAATTTACTAAATTTATAATTTATAATTAAAGAGATGTTAAATAACATAAATATTTAAAACTTCCTCTTATAACCACTGAACCAGCTAGCGGATCTCCTCCACAAGCTAGGTACGTACATACCACTAAACATGGTTTATTACCACTTTATTTAACGAACTAAAAAAAACACTATAACACTTTAGATCATTGTATGTGTGCATACAGCCTAGATGTTTTGATGATCCTCTGTTTTTGGAGTCTTCTATTTAGAATTTTCAAGCATGAATCGTTTAAGGATTTGCACGACCTCTTCTGCAACTTCTGAGTATGAATCGTGAGTGAAAAAGCCATGTTCCTTCCCCTCAAACTCAATGTATTCAATGTTCTTCCCTAATCCTTTTAACCTTGTTGCATAGTCGGTTGCTCTGTCCTTCAGTAATTCATTGCCACCAACTATTACTAAAATAGGGTCAAGCTTCACTTGATCAAGGTTTGGACTGTCAGGTCCAAATGGGTTCGCCAATGGGTGGTCTCTACTTTCTCCAACAGGCATCGACAGCCTCCAAAACCTGCTTGAAAAAAAGACTCTTTGACTAACACTATTACCATATAGGCATATATATTATATATCAACATTGATGATGATGTATCAGATGAGAGAGCAATTTTTATATTTGAACAAGTTAGTCAGTCAGAGACTCAGAGGAGTAATATTCGAATAAACTAGCAAATTCGTCCATGAGATTTTTAGAGTTATGCAGTTTAGTCCCTAAGAAATAGAAAACCTCAATATAGTCATTGACTTTTTGCTTTTTCTTTCACTATAGTCCAATTATGTATTTCTCGTTAGTTTTTTTTAGGATTTGTCACGTTTAGTGACATTCTGGCGGACTATTTGTCATCGGGGGCACAAAAATAACGTCATAGTAGTTGAGACCTACCAATGAAGAAGGGCACGACGAGAGAAAAGGGGAGAATAAGGAAACAGGCGACGGTTGGAGTTAAAGTCTTTCAAGCTATAAATTTGACAAAATTACATCTTTTTTGTGCCAAAGTGAACACTATAGTGACAAACAGTGTGACAGAGTGTCACAAAATATGACACGTCGTAAAAAAATTAACGGGAAACACACAGTTGGACTATAGTGAAGAAAAAGCAAGAAGTCATGGACTATATTAGGGTTTTCTATTTTTTAGGGACTAAACTGCATGACCCTAAAAAAGTCAGGGACGGATTTGCTAGTTTTCTCAATAATATTCATATCATTAGATGTTATCATAATTAAAATGTTAAAATTCAAATAGCCATGGGATTTTTAAGTCATTTGTAACTTTAATATACAAATAATCAACATCATGAATAACTATAACTAAATAATTGGACATTCTATTTAGAGTTATTAATAGTATAAGAGTCTTTTAAGTCTTGCATGATCAAGTAACAGTTAATAACTTTTTGTAGAATGTGAAATTTACTAATCTAACCGTTGAGTTGCAATATATTATGGAGTAGATCACGTCTATAAAATTTCATGGAAAATGGAAACTAATTAGTACTTCATTACATCACTTTATTTTAACACGTAATATGTTTTTAAAATAAGAGTAAAAGTCCGTGGCTAGATAACACACCTATGAATTTTTAAATGATTTGAAATATAATATACAGTATAGTAATATAATATGATTCAACGGTTGGATTAATCAATTTCACATTCTACAAAAAATAATATTAATTGGTGTAAGTCTTGAAGTTTCACACCTAGCTAGTTTCAATTGATAACTTTTTACAATTTGTGAGACTTTTCACACTAATCAACAACTTTTTATACTAGATACTTTTATCTCAAAATCCACCAATAGATTAAAATCACTATTATATAAATTGTATTTTATTTCAAGTTATTAATGCTGTAAAAGTGTTAACATTAAACACTAATATAAATGGAAAGGAGGGAATAAAACTAGAAAGTTTGAGTTTCCAAAAAATAATTAAATTTAAACTTCGTTATTATCCATTAGTTTTATTTTTTATAATCTTAGATGAGAAAGTGAGAAGAATAGAAAAATATTTACGTTAAATATATTTTGAGTGTGTTTGACAAGACCAATAAGCTAGTTACTAGCTTATTTGACTAGCTTATAAGTTAGTTTGACCAACACAAAAGTGTTTGGTAAGGTACTTCAAAGTAGTTTATTTTAGGAGCTTCTAGCTTATAAGCTACAAGCTACCTCACCTAGCTCCTAGCTTGTAGCTTGTTTAATTTTCTTTCCATCACTATCTCTTATGTTTTAATACATTTCGTTTATTGTCTTTAATTTCTTTTTATCTATTTTCAATTTTAATGATAAAAACCTTTTAATTTCTTTTTACCTATTATTACCTAATATAATAAGTAATTTAAAAATTATGAATTAATTAAATTACTATTTTCTTTTCATTATTTTATGAAATTATTTTTATATTATACTATTTATTTTATCAATTTCACTATTTATTTAATTTTTAATTAAATGTTTTATTATTAAAAGGTTTAATATAGAATTTAATTATTTTTTTTAAAAAAAATCTAAAACTATAATTATATAATAATATATTTTTGTCTAGAAAACACAAATAGAATTTATATAATAAAACTTATGTGGTTATATCCTTTTATGTCATTTTACATTTGCCAAGTAGCTTATCAGCTAGTTTTACCAAACACTTCTAATTTAATAAGCTAGCTTATCAGCTCGGAGCTTATAAGCTAGGAGCTTATCAGCTAGTAGCTAGCTTATCAGCTACCAGCTAACTTATCAGCTACCAGCTAACTTATCAGCTAGTTTTACCAAACACACCCTTTATATTTTATTTAATATAATAATGGATATAAGTATAGGTAAATTTATTATTCAATATAAAAGTTATTCATTTCTCTCCGTTTTTCTTTTCCCTTTGTAGAATAAGAAAAAAAAACATGTAATTCCATATCTATTTTTTTCTCTTTTATATTTTCTCTCTTTAAATAAATATGGAAAAAATTTATATTTTTTCCTCTCTTTTTCCCCCCTTTTCTCTTAAAATAAACACATGCTTTATAA
Source organism: Sesbania bispinosa (assembly GCA_026901365.1). NCBI lineage: Eukaryota > Viridiplantae > Streptophyta > Magnoliopsida > Fabales > Fabaceae > Sesbania > Sesbania bispinosa. The sequence continues at coordinate 2,573,383 of QLOH01000041.1, read as the reverse complement.
ATAATTTTGTTCTTTAATTTTTTTTTGTCTTAACCCCCCATACATGCATTATTATCGAGAACAATCATACTCGAAGTTAAATCATAGCTGACTTTTCATTTCTATCTAAGGATGTGTATTTTAATGGAGATCAAACTCCAAAACTCTAGCCACGATGTTGATAATTAATTAATTAATAATTGTATCCTATTAATATTTTAAATAATTTTGTTCTTTGAGGATGAGAACTGATTGATTTTAAATCAGTTGATTGCATATAGTATGTTACTTTTATATATTGTTGTATGTGGTTCCATGTTGTTGACTCTTTTTCTCCATATTATTTTGATAATAATACTAAAAGGTAATAAATTTAAAATTAACTACTTTTGCTTAGAATATTCTATCGAAATACTCCTAATATTCCTTACCTACATTAACTTTATTTAAAAATGTTTAATGTTTAGCATTATTATACTTTTTTTCAAAAATAAAATATGAATTATTATTATTTTTATCTGTTATTTGTGTAAGTTATGTATATTATTACATATATTTTTTAAGTTATATTTTAAAAATTATTTTTAAATATAATTTGTAATATTTTATCTCTTTAATATTTTTAATATTATTTATTTTTATAGTATAGCATATAAATTACTTACTAATACAAATAGAAATAATAATAATTACGGAAGTACATGGTTTTGAAAAACAATGAAAGGCCAAAGTTTAAATAAAAGCCAAAAATATAAAGAAAGAAAATATAAAGAAAAGTTTATGACAATTAATTACGTTTACTTTCCCTTATTTTCCGCTCCCACAAATAGATGAACGTGGCAGGGTGGCACGGGGATGTGACACAAAGATGTGTCGGACTGTCGGGAGGATCATCCGCAGCTGAGCCGGCTAAATGGGTTAGTTTAATTAGGTCAATCCATAAAACTTGTCAAAATATAGGATTTCACTCTTTATTTAAGAAGATTGAATAATTATTGGAAAATTTTAATTTGATCTACTAAATCCGTTATCCACGAAAAAAAAAAGTTAGATAACCTGTAAAAATTGAAAAAAAAAGCGGCTACTAGAAAAGAATCGGTAAACAATATAGTATTCAACCTTTATTTTAAAAAGTTGAATAATTCTCGGACTTTAAATATGACTGGTAAAATTAGCTACACTATCGAATCGAGTCGAATATATGGCCAATTATCAGCTCTAATACCAACATATAACAAGTTTGAATCAATAATTGATTGTTTGATTTGCTCACGTTTCATATCTAAATCATTATATTATAGTTTGTTTTTAAATATACTTTGATTAATAGTGACTAAAACAATAGGGTTGAAAGAGTTTTATATGTGAATCATGTGATTAAACTCTAAATAGAGTAATAAAGATACATGTCACTAATCACGAAAAAATATGGTTTTGATTGGTTTAATTAAACCGAGTCTTTTTTTTTTTTTGAAGTTTAAATCGAATTTGAGAAAAGAGGCGAAAATGACAAAAAAAATTAAAGAAGGAAAACAAGAGGGAAGTAGAAAAAAGGAAAGTAATCTGATTTTTAGGTTGTTGAAATGAGGACAATTAAAAAATATATATTAAATTTAGTGTAATTTTTCATCCTTCTCATTTTTTTTAACTAAACAAGTAATCCAAATGTATTTAGATCCATATTTTCTATTCTCCAAAGTGTATATTTGAGTTTTTTTTTTTTTAAGAAAATCACTTTTAAATAAGCTGCCACCAATTACGTAATTAAACATTTCTATATAGCATAAGTTGGCTAGTTGAGTAGCTAATAAGGTTTTGAGGTGTTCACATCAAAAAAGGTTGTTTCAAGGTGAATATATATCGACATTTTAGTGTAACTTATGACTATTATAAATACTAAAGTTTGTAAACAATACAAAATATAGCAAATGGATATAATTATTTAATGTGTTTTTTTAAACAATTAAATATAATACAAGAATTTAATGTTAATTAAGAGTTTTTTTTTTTTGTACAATTCCATAAACATAAAAAAATGAATGATTTATTATGTTTGATTTTTTTGTATATTTAATGTATATGTCTTATTTGCGTTAACCAAAGGTACTCCCTATTACAAGGGACAATCATGTTTGAGGTTAGTGACAATCAAGGCTACTCACTACTCCTCCCTAAGAGAGGAAGAGTGTGTTTAGTGTATTTTATGTTTGATATATATAGGCATTGTATTCAAATCCCAAACAAAAGATATATAGCATTTTTATGCTTTTAATTCCTTTTCTAGTAGCTTAACTAACACAAAAGTATTATAAACTACTAGGGAGAATGCATGCCTTTATATATTTAAAAAAAATAAAATAAAAAAGTAACTATGTGTAGTTATTTTGGTTGAAATAGTTATTAAAATTTTTTAATTTAATATAAGAGTAAAATCGTTTAGTGAAATGTGAAAACTAAAAGAGGGGTCCCCTTTATATAATAGTGTAGATATTAGATTTTTATATACATAAAAGTAAATAAAATACATATAAGAGTTTTTTTTTTTGTTTAAACCATATAGGTTTCTTTCATGGGAGACAATCTTGTTCGAGTTAGGAACATCCACATCATGGTGGGGCTAGCTCTCCCTGTGGAGATTTTTTCTATCTACAAGACTCGATTCTAAAACCTTGCTTAAGAAGAATCAAACATGTACCACTTGAATCAACCTCCGTTAGTAGGTACGTATAAAAGTCTTTTATGCTACAACAGAACCATTCTTTTTTTATATATACATTTTGAAGGTTGTTTAATATACCTCAATAATATGATGTACTTTCACATGCCAACGGCTTATAATGATTCAAAAAAAAAGGCTTAAATATGTTTTGGTCCCTATAAATATAGGTCGTTTTGCGTTTAGTCCTTACAATTTTTTTTTTTGGTTTTTAGTCCCTGCTTAATTTTTCGTCAAGGCATTTGGTCCCTGCTGTTAAATCAGTCTGATGTGACTAACAGAAAGCCATATCAGACTGCCACGTGTGTAATTCTAATTAATTAAAACATTATTAATAAATTTATATCTATTTAAATAAAAAAACCTTTTTTTTAGTCGAAGCTTTCTTCCCCATTTCTTCTCCCATGGGTAGATGCTCAATGGCGTCGTCTTCTGCGTTTTCACGTAAGAGGTCGACCAAAGAAATTGCGAAAAGGATGCCTACGGAGGAGGATGACAATGTAACAAGGTTGAAAATAAGGTGCTCCTCTTTCCTTTCGCGGCGGTGAGGAAGGAGTTCTTTGATGGATTTCGGGCTAGGATTGCGGCATTGCGGCCCAATGGCCCAATTTCGAGAAGGTTCTTGTCTCAGAACGTTATTGTGTTGGTCGTTGGTGACTCGATTTTCGTCCATGGCAGGTTGTTACCGCAACACGTTTCTTACAGTTTGGAGAGGATTAACGAAGAAGTTAGGGATTGGATTAACGGTTCAACGGGTCGGTTTTCCCCGTTGTATTGCCGGGGAAGACATGTGGTGTATGGTTGAGAAAATTCTCCGATGAGGTTGTGGAGAAATGTGATTGTTCGACTCTTGAGCATGTTCTATCCACGGTTCCTGGTGTTAAGAGAATGATCATGGGGCATACTATTCAGACGGTTGGGATTAACGGCGTTTGCGATAACAGGACCATTCAGATCGATGTGGGAATGTCCAAAGGGTGTGGTGGTGGTTTGCCTGATTTGGAGATTAACGGCACTTTCGGGTTGCGGATATTGACGTCGAATCCCTTGTATCAGAACAAGGGCAATGCATCTGGTTTCGATGTTGGGAAGGAGAAAGGGCTTGGATTTTTGCTTACGGAACAAGATAGACCTAAGCAAGTGGAAGTTAAGGCTTAATAATTTTTAATTTTCTATGCGTTAATTTAATTGACTTCAAACAATAGGATGTTTACAGATTCGGATTTTAGCTTCATGTTGCAAGAATGGTTTGTCATTCTTTTGAGAACTATGGAGCGCATGGATACTGCATTGTTTTCTCAGAAAGGTGAGCTCGGAAGGTATCTCTTCAGCCCTTTGCCTTTTTGTTTAAGATATTAAATTATATTAATAATGTTTTAATTAATTAGAATTACACAATGTGGCTTTGCCACATCAGACTGATTTAATGGCAGGGACCAAATGCCTTGACGGAAAATTAAACAGGGACTAAAAACAAAAAAAAAATTGTAGGGACTAAACGCAAACGACCTATATTTATAGGGACTAAAAAACATATTTAAGCCAAAAAAAATTATCCAAAAAAGGACAAAGGTTTCGTTCATTACATCATTATCGTAAACATAATTATTTGTTTAGATAGTGTTCTTCTGTTTTTATTTTTTATTTGGTAAGGAAGCACTATCAACTTAAAGATAAATGAAAAAAAAAATTGAGAAATTTTCACCATTTGACCATCTATATTAAATAATGTTTCGTTTAATTATAAACTACTAGTGTAAAGTTGTGTGAACTAATTTTAATAAATATTTTTTTTTAAAATATTTTTATAAGTTAACATTTGAATGGAATATTGCGTACCATAAATAAGACTATACCTAAAAGTTTTTCTGTGAGAAAGAATATCCAACCATATAATTATAAACATAAGGTTTGGGTCTATTAATTTTACATTTGATGTTAAAAAATTAATTTATGTTTAAGAATGATATTTCCAAAGTGAAAGAATCATGTCTAAATGAAGAATATCACTTTTAAAGTGTAAACATGAAGAATTGATTCTAAAATTAATTATACTTAATCAAGAAATGAAATATTAACTTCTATCAAAGAATTGATTTTAAAAACTTACAAAATAACCAAGAGTCTATTTTGTTTGCATTTTTAGTTCATGTTATTTTTTTTATGTTTCCTATTTTTTAAAATTTTACAAAAGAATTTATTTCTCGTATTTCCAGTTTTTTTATAAAATTTCAAAAATAAAAAATAAAAACAATAAATGAAAATACATTTCAAACATGTCCTTATTCTTTCCACCTCAAATGGGATTTTAGCCATAACGCTAATAAAGAGATACAGTTGCGCTTGGGTTAGGGCCGGAGAACTATATTCTTTTGCACCTGAAATTTATCAACTTAATTACATGGATATTTTTATAAATAACATTATGGGATACCAACATATATGCTCTCTAATATATTCTCAATAAATTATATATAACATTTATATGAGCTATATATATTATATTTATTAAATTATGTGAGTTCTACTTCTCATTTAATTAATTTTAAATTTTATTTATAAGATTTACTATAGGTTTTATTATTTTAATAGCATCCGTCCTTATAACGAAGAATAAGAACTTTAAAAATGTTTTTTATTTAAAATATTAAACTTTTATGTTTTTATGTTTTTTATGTAATGAATAGTTTTTTTCATAAAAAAATTTTTTTTAAATAAAATTTTTCATGTTATTATCCTCCGCTCTTAAAACTGGTAATATTAAAATCGTAAATTTTGATCAAGAGTAAAGAATACCTTAAAAAAGTGAAATTTTCACACTTATTTTTTGGGTGGAAAAAGTATGAAAAAAAGAGATAAAAAATAAAGAAAATAAAAGGTGATAATTGGTGTGATATGAAAAATAGATATGATAAGAAAGAAGTGTGTGAACGATGATGGTCTTATTATTCAATAATTACTGTATGATTATGAAGTTAAGAATATAATCTTTTAAAAAGACACATTTATTAATTAAATAATTGTGAATAACCAATAATTAAATTATCGTATCTGGCTGTGATATAAGCATATCCAATCAACATATGTATTTTTATTGAATCCTTTCCATACCTGTCTAGTATCTCTAGGCTCAGCATTTGTTCCGGGGGACCCTCCTCCGACCTGTCCGAACCACCCCACCGAAAAATGGGCCCAGCAACACGTAACCTCGTACCCGAACCGGATCCATCTCCCTCGAACCGGGACCGAACCGAACCGCGAGGTGGTGCGCGATGTTACCTCCAGAGGAGTCGCCCATGACGAACACGCAGTCAAAGTCAACGCCCTGCGGGTTCAACCACTCGTCCCCACCGTGGTCCCTCAGCCCCAGCCTCTGTAGCCACCTAACGGCCTCGACGGCGTCATCCACCGCCGCGGGAGACGGTGCTCCGGCGCCAAGCGGTAGTCAGGCGCGGCGACGATGGCGCGTAGCCCCGAGGCGAGGCGCACGCAGCGGGTGTGCCTGTGGGGCCAGGTGCGGGAACCGAAGCAGAAACCACCACCGTGGAGGAACATGATCACAGGTAGCTTCTCGTTGTTGTTGTTGTTGGAGGGGGTTTGTAGAGACGAGGTGAAGGTTGAATTTTTGCAGAAGAGGAAGTCTTTGAAGGTTACGAGGTGGTCGTGAGTGGCGGGGGAAACCGGGAATTGTATGTCGGAGCGGGAAACGGTGCCGTCGCTGTAGAGTTGGAGGATGCCCATGCAGTCCTCTACTACGTGGGGTTGGGGTTGGTTGGATTGGGGAGGGCAAGCCATTGTTTTTGGTTGTGGTTACTTGCAAATTGCTTGCTTGTGTTGTGTTGATGATGGAGTTTTAAATAAGAGATTAATTTATACGCACCAAAGATACGAGAAAAGCGTGTGTTGTAAGTTCCTAGTTGTTTCTATTGGGGTGGGACTGCAATTTCAGGTGCAGGTTATGTTGGCATACGGGTTCAAATTGATCATAATAATAAATTTATGGGAAATTCCACGCTACCCTTACCCTCTAATGAATGAGAGAGGATTTTGATACATTTTTTTATTATTTAATCAATTTTTTTTATGGTCTTAATATTTTTATAGTTATTGAACACTATTTAATTATTAGAATTTGTATTTTTAAGTTTTTAAAAGACTTTTTGACCCCCTAGGCCTATAACCATTATCATGTATTTTTTATTGTATTCCCTATTTCTCACATTCTAATTTGTAATAAACATGTGACTCATTTAAAATCTACTTTATCTCTTCGAAATAATTTAGGACGAAGCACACGACTTGTTCTTATATAGTTTTGGTATTTATGCCTCCATTCAATAAAAAAAATAACAAGGTACCAAAATCTTCTCTGACGGGAGCATACCAAATTGAAATTTATTTCTACATCATAACATGATTTTTATACTCATTCCTTCTTATGTGTGTCAACCTTTTTCATTGTGAGTATTTTAGTAAAGATATAAGAAAATTATATCTTAATTAAAGATTTCTTAATTTGTATGCATAATTATCTGCAAGGTCAAAGATTGAAGTCACAACTATTGGGATGACTCTACCTAACCATCACCCCCAATCCGAAGGTTAAACTCACAACTATGCATGTGAGGATTCCCCGTCAAAGACTAAATAAAACATTGTATACATAATCTTAAGAGCTCATTTGGTAAATGTGACACCCTTCTACCCCAATCTCTAACACCATCAATAATCGTAATAAAAGGAAAGTTGTAACCCACATCGGGTAAAAAGGTTCACATTTCTCTCTTTTAAAACACCATTTAACTCAAAGTCAACTTCATATACTAAAAGATAAGGTCAATGGTTTCAAAACAACTAAAACATCAAATATTAAATGTCAACTTCAAAATATTCATCATGGCCATGCAAGACACTTAAATAGTTTTCATCTATCTCTACTCAATAACATAATAAAGTAAACCCTATTACTAATGCCCTGATGTCACACGTATTAGAGCGGAACCCCTTCAATTCAATACTCGGCACCTTGAGTGTCATTTTTGTCACCTATAAAATAACCACAGAGAGTACGGTGAGGAAAAGAACACATACTCATACATGCACGCAGAAGGATACCCTATCCTCACCCAACACATAGTTATAGTCATTAATTTCATCACATAATCATCATCAATCATATCATCTCACACTCTTATTATTCAACATATTAACTCATCACAATTATATAAGTCACACTTCACAATTCATCAAAACACATTTTTACACTTTACACATAACACTCATAATATAATTCACATCTCAACACATTATACAATGCCATGTATGCTCACTCTCTGATCATGCACAAAACTCATCCTAAGGATCATGATTCGGAACTCCGCACAATGGGTGCACCTCGTCAATCCTCTTAGTTGTTACCAATGATGGCCCTACCGTTAACGCCCTCTCTGGCCAATAGGTTGCACCCCCTCTATGGGTCCGTGCCAAGATATTCTGCACCCCCTCTATGGGCCCGTGCGATAATTCACCCCTAGGTTGCACCCCCTCTATGGGCCCATGCATCGAATGTCCCATCATGGTCGTCACCCCCACTCTAGGGCATATGCTAGCCACGTCTGGCTTATGCATCACACACATCTCATATCTCAATGTTATGCTCAATGCAATCATCATCATACATCATATCTCTCACACAACCTCTATGCATAATGCATAATCATCAATCCACATACAATTATATATATATATATATGATTTCACATAAAATATCCACATCAAAGTACTCATACCACAATTCACACTCTAAACATTCAATTTAATCTCTCAATTCCACAAACACTATATAAATAACACCAACAGATTAAGGGATCACAATCATCACATAAACAACACTCTCACACACATTTTGACCTGGTAATCGATTACTACACAGCTGTAATCGATTACCAGCAACTCTGGGACACAAAATACACTTTGGTAATCGATTACAAGCCTCCTGTAATCGATTACCAGCCAATCACCTCTCTGGTAATCGATTACCACACAGTTGTAATCGATTACCAGCAAGCCAAACTCACTCAACGCTGCCCAGAAAACCCTGTAATCGATTACAGTCTGCTGTAATCGATTACCAGCGACGCGAGACAACAGTTCTTGCGATTTTACCCCTTTTAGACCCTTTTCTTCAACCCCTAATCAATCCTCATTGTTAATACTTCAATCCTACACGTTTTTACCGAACAAACATCAACCTTTACTACAAATTACCACATCTAATCCATTATTAACCCTCATCGCTAAATCCTTATTTATCCATTTTCGCTATTCTCGCTATCATCATTCAATTCATCAAGATTAACACATTTAAACATCAAGCAAACAGATTTTCATCATACAACACATGATGCACATAACAAATTCGAATTTAAAAGTCTTAGAGGGTCCTATGGTTGCCCTCACTACCCAAGCACTCCCACATACACATACAAGTAGCACTCTTCCCCCCTCCCCCCGTACCTTGAAGGTGAAGATCGAACAACAATGATTGACTCTTCCTTTGATGATCATTCTGCAGCAACCTCCTCTTACAAAGTCGTTTCTCCCCTCCTTATGGTTTCGCTCTCTGACGATTTGAAAAATAAGGATTAGGGTGAATTGGTAACCCCTCCTTACTTAAATACTTAACTGGGTTGGGCCCACCCTCAACCCACTATTACTCATTATTCATAAAAATATTAATATTACTAATACTATTATTTATTTATTTCTTTTATTTTATTTTTATTTTATTTAATAAAATTTGGGATGTTACGGTAAACTGAACGGGATATGATATGAAATGATAAGAGACTTGAATATGGAAATGATAACTTTCACAATTTTATATTACAATGGTTTAATAATATTATACAATATTAATATAGCAAGATTATTTAAATAACTTAAATTTATTTAAAAATAATATCATGAATGATTTAAATATATTAAATTATTAAAGATAAAATCATTCATCTATATTTAGAATGATTTCGACATTAAGTTGGAATTTTTTTTAAATAAAATTAATTATATTCTAATATTAAGTTTCCCATACAATGTATGGTGTTTTTAAATTTCAAAACAATACTAAAACAAAAAATATTTAAGAATAAAAATATTTAAAATTATAGGGAGATGAGTATAAATTGTAAGAATAAAAGGTTTGAATGATATGAGTAAATTATGTATACACCGAGCACCTGAATCTCCTGGTAAGGGGTTGTTTCAACTTAACTGGTGGTCTCGAATTCGAGCCCTAGATATGCAATTGTGTTAAATACTCGAAGGGAGAGCAATTAGCCACCCATAAAGATCATACCCGATTTGAACAAGATTGTCTCCTGTGGAGGATACATGTGGTACGACTTGTAAAAAAAGTTATGTGAACCAAGATACACTATTAATTGTTTATGACGATTAATTTCATATAGTGTACCCAAATTAAAATTTATGTACTCCAAAATTTAGCTATAGAAAATTTTGATATAAAACTAAAAATTTATATAATTGACTAAATTTAAATGATAGAATTTAAGAGACAAAAATAATAAAAGTTATGTATATGATGTAAAAATAACACAGACAAAGAGAAATTAAATTCACACAACAAAATATACGACAACTCTTATAACATATTTTTTTCTCTATTTTCGATCTCCATCATATCACTAATGATCACATTCTACATTTCTCTCACTTCTCTCTTTTCTAATTTTTGTCTTATTATGTTATAGGATCGTATTGTTGCATAAATAACAATACTACTCGTGACACCTTGACCGTAAAAGTAAACTAGACGGGGCTGATCGATAACCGGTAATGTCACATATCCCTCAAAATTTTAATGATTAATAATATTATTTTAAAATTAATAATTTAAAAAATAATAACTAGGCCCAAATAAAATTATTTTATTAGTAATAACTAAGTATTTTTAAAAAATATATTTTTATCTATGTGATATTTTCTTTTTTCGTAAATACTAATTATAAATAACTCAAAAATATTTTTAAATAAAATTATAATACTTTTATTAATAGATTTAAAATTTTTTTTTAGAAAAAAATAAGCCTTTTGTTCTATTAATTATTAGTTAGCAATTAGATCTCCAAAATAGTAGTTTTTTTATTGTTTGAACCACATGTATCGTGTATGCGAGACAATCTCTCTCGAGTCACGAACATTCATATCATATTAAGACTTTTTTAATGGTTTTTTCTCCATACACATTATGTAATACTCGAACATGAGACATCTACCTTGCTTAAGAGAAATTAATTATATATGTACCATTTGAACCAATCATGCACCCGTCAGTTCTAGAATATTAGTATATTAATTAATAAGTAATTTTGTATCTAAAAAATGGAAAAGTTATCATAATTTTAATTAATTATATTTGTTAATTTGATCTTTCTAACATCTGCAATGTTGCATTGCACAAGTTAATAAATCAAAAGTGGAAAGGTTTTATTGGAAATTAAAACTATTACAACATTCAAATGCATTGGTAATATGAAATGTTACATTTTTCAATAAAAATCTTTGCTTTTTTAATTTATTATCTTGTGCAACATTTCACATATTAGAAAAACCGTTGTTAATTTCAAAGATCTTGTCTTAAATATTGCTTTAGGCTCACAACTACATTGGACCGACCCTGAAACTAGAAAAAGTCTTTGCATCTAAGAATGAAAATTCAAATTTAATATATAGAAGTTGATAAGTTCATACACAACTCTTTTTTTTTTTCTCGTTTAGGACCAAGATACATATCCTCCATAAGAGGTAATTAATACTCCTTGAGCTCAATAAATCACTATGTGTGTGTTGATATGCTGTTTAACTAGCTGAAAGCATGAAAGTTAAAATTGGTAGTTGAAAAATTTGTCAACTCATTTCAATCTTGTTAATTTCGTGAAGTAGCGTTTTTTAGTAGCTACTGGTGTTTTTTGAAACGCTACCACAGGTATAGCGTTTCCAAACTTCAGTTCAAGCTGAAAATGACTTTTACATTTTTAATTTTATAATTTTTCATAACTATCAAATTACAAATTTTATTCTAGTAATTGATGATGACTTTATCTACCACATCTTATAATTATCAATTAGTTTTATCAAATACTTTAAATTTAATAAACTAATTGATCAACTTTTATCTTTCATCTTTCCACTGGCTTTTCAGTTGTCAGCTAGTTTCTTAACTATTAACTAGCTTATCTGCTAGTTTTGTCAAACACATTTTTAATTGACAAAATTCTCCATATCATAATTAAACTTGTTTAATCATTATTATAATTTTATGCGTATAATTTCATGCCATGTGTCACATTCATAATCAAATTTTCCCCTTCATAAGCAATAATAATATTTAGGGAAAAAATACTAACACAATTTTTTAGTGTCGAAGTGTAAGGAAGAGAGAGATAGAAAGAAAAAGGAAATGAAGAACGAAAAAATAAAAGATATGATAATTGATACGACCGAAAAGTAAGAGAGAGATATAAACAATAAATAAAGTGTATAAGAAAGTGTATGAAAAGTTAGTGTAGAAAAAACAAAACCCTAATATTTATCTATATGACAATTAATGTAGGTTCCTACACTATGACTTAAAAGGGGAGAGTTTTTGAAAGGGAAAAATATGGAGATAAACCATATTATTGTCACATATATTTGGTGTTTTAACTTTTAACCTTTCATAAATATTACTTTAGCTGATATTAAAAAATTACAAAAATTATTTTTTTATTTATTATGGTTTTAGATGTTTTCAACTTAAATAACGTTTATATTTTATAACATATAAATTTATTGGATGGGAATCAAGTTATTCCAAAAATAACTCATTATAAAGTTACTTCGTTTATAAGTTTTATGGAGTATAAGTTTAATAAATTTAACCATTGAGTATGTAATGTTAATATGATAGTTATGCACACTTTAATGTATGTAATTTTATAATTGACATTTACTTATATTTTAAAAAAGATATTATAAGTTAAATTAAAGGTATTTTAGGAAGTATTAAATAATTTTAAAATTTTATGAAATTTCATTGATTTGATCTACTTAATGAAACTTCCAATTCAACGGTTAGATTGATAAAATTCAACATTCATGAAATCTATTAAACAAGTAGCTTTACTCAAAGTTACTCCTGTAGTAATTTGATTACCAATCAAAATTAATTATGTTATTAGAGGTTAAAATATCACATATTAAAATATTTGGTTAAATATGTTTTTAATCCATATACTTTGACCGAATTTGATTTTGATTCGTAAAATTTAAAATTATTGTTTTAGAGGCATGTTTTGAAATTACGTAACTTTAGTACTTTACGTCAACTTCGTTTATTTTAGTGATGATGGGTGTTAAACAGATTTTCAACTTAGCTCGTACAGTTAGCTTAAATGGAATTGATGTGGCAATTATATTCAATCATAAATCAATTTGTCCACAGATTTTCTTTAGGATTTTATTAATTGAAATTGATAAATTAAAATACAAATTACAATTCAATGCGTTTAAATGGTAAAAACAAACACTAAACAAGCAATGTGATCTCGTTTCTTGTTGCACAATGAGAGCGAGACAGTAGGGAGATTAGAACTACACAAGATTGACTGATCTTTGAAACAGTCGTTCATACACATGTGGGTGAATGACGCGCGCTAGGACGACCGAGACCGTGGTTGCTTGCATACGGTTGTAGTGGTAACGCCAATAGGTAACAATTTTTTACGGTGTAGCAATTGCAGCAAAGCTTGCTTGTCCCTTTCAAATGGCTTCTCCAAAAATCCCAAACTAACCCTATTTGAAATCCTAAATGAGAGAGTGAAAGCTAATGTATACCCTTAATTAATGTTCAGACTTTGCGACATCATATTAATGAATGTTGAATGGATGAGCTGACAATTACAAACGTTTCCCACGTCATCACTGTAGTTAAGAGAGTTGATGTTAGGGACTAAAGTTACTTGAATTAAAAATGAGGAATCTCAACCAAAGGTTTTAAATTTCAGGAAATAAAAATAAATTTGGGTCATAAAAACATATTTAACCCTAAAATATATTTATCTTCATGTTAGCAAACATGCATGACTGTAAATGAGTTGAGCTATTTGTGAAATATTTGAGCTCGGCTCATTAAATGTTCGATCAAACTCGTTTATTTAATTAAACAAACAAGCTCAAGCTTAAGATTGTGCTCGATTATTTAAATGAGCCAAACTCAAGCCTCAAAAGCTTGACATTAAGAACTCGTGAATAGCTCGCTTATTATATACTAATTAAATAATATAAATATTTGAAATAAAGTAGGATAAATAAAAATATAAAAAAAAATACGGTTATAAATTTATTTTTAAAATAAGTAATAAAATAATAAAGTAAAATAATTACTCTATATATTAAAAAATAAGTATTGAAATATTTCTTATATTAGTCAAGAAGTTATGTATTGAATTTTAAAAAATATAATATTTTAGAATTCTTAAATATATATCATACATTAAGAATATATTTTGTTTTTTATATTATCATTTAATAGTAAAATATTTATTAAAATACTAAATTCAAAATTTTAAAAATGATTTAATGAAAATTTTCATAAAAGCGAAAACAAGGAAGCTATAAATGAGTTAAACAAGCCAAGCCCAAACTTTGTTTTTCTTTAACAAGCCAAGCCCAAGCTTTAAGTTTAGCTCGTTTAAATAAATGAGTCAAACTTGAGGCACTCATTTTTATCACAAGCCAAGCCAGAGCTTCAAGTACTCAGCTTGGCTCGGCTCATTTACTGCCCTACAAAGTACAAATATGTACACCACTTATTTCACAATTCCGTGCATCGAATATGTAGTAGTACTAGTGTCCCACCCATGCGATGCATAGTATTATTATTTAAACAGATTATTTACTGAATACTATATATTTAATTTAATTAATATAAATATGTAAACTATAGAAAATGATAATGGTTAGTGATTTTTTTCATATTAAAATTTATATTTGTTTATATAGAAATAATTAAAAAATATTAAAACATAGAAAATTTGTTTGAAAACAACAAATTTCAAACATTAATAATTATAAATGTAAAATATACCATATCATATTATTATATATTTTTTAAATATCTCTTTATACACTAATTTTTCGTCAAATTATAACATTTAAAAATATAATCACATATAAGAATCTTAAGTGTGACACCCTTCTACCCCATACTCTTATATGTTAATAAATTGAATTATGGAAAAGGCAACGTCCCACGATGGGTAAAATGTTCACAAAACTCTCTTTCCAAAAACCTCATTAGTTCGAAAACAACTTAGTTAAAACGAAATAAAACTCAATTATAATCCAACACTCAGGCAGCGGAATCTCCAAAGAAAATAAAAATACTGAACATCCTACTTGCCGTGTAAGACATCCAAATAGTTTACACAAAAAGTCTTCCTAACTAGAAACATAATAAAAGACTCCCAAAATTACACCCTGATGTCACAGCTATCAGAGCACATTCCCTTTAATCAAATTCGACATCAATCGTGTCCTCATCAACACTTGTAAAAATAATATCCACAGTATACGGTGAGGAAAAGAATACTACTCATACATACATATAGGAGGCTACCTTATCCTCACCCACATATAAACAACATCAACAATCATCATACCTCATACCAAAACATCCAATAATCCATCAAATAAGCAACATTCATAAATCAGCATAAAGCTATTCATCTATCTCAACAGATAATCTCATACCATCATTCACCAAAGGAGTCACATGCTCACATAATACTCATTCATCATTAATACTCACAACATCATTTAATAACACAATATCATCATCAGATATAACACATATACATCCAACATGTATGCATCCAAACTCATTAACATTATCATATGACTCAATTCCATCGTTGAGTATTCCAATATAGTATATGCACCAAAACTCATCATTATATAACTCAATTCCATCGTTGAGTATTCCAACAATCACATGCACCAATACTCATCTCACCATCTACCCAAAGATCATGACTTGGAACTCCACACAATGGGTGCACCTCGTCAATCACTTTAGTTATTACTAAGATGTGTACCGGCATCACCACACAAACCGATAGGTTGTACCCCCTCGTTGGACCCGCACAACGACATTCGACCATAGGTTGCACCCCCTCTATGGGCCAGTACAATCACTCCTTGGTTGCACCCCCTCTATGGGCCCGTGCATCGAACGTCCCATCTTGATCCCCTGAGTTGTACCCCTCTATGGGCCCGCACAACGCAGTTCTCCTCCTGAAATGTACCCCCTCTATGGGCCTGCACAATTCAGGTCTCATCACACATGCTCAAGGCATCTCTCTTAAGTTGTACCCCCTCTATGGGCCCGCACAACTCAAGTAACATCATTATTTATTATATCGCATGTTCACCAACCACATGCATTCCAAATAACATCAATTACATAGCATGTTCACCAACCACATGCATTCCAAATAACATCAATTACATAGCATGTTCACCAACCACATGCATTCCAAATAACATCAATTACATAACATGTTCACCAACCACATGCATTCCAAATAACATCAATTACATAGCATGTTAACCAACCACATGCATTCCAAATAACATCAATTACATAGCATGTTAACCAACCACATGCATTCCAAATAACATCAATTACATAGCATGTTAACCAACCACATGCATTCCAAATAACATCAATTACATAGCATATTAACCAACCATATGCACTCCAAATAACATCATTTACATAGCATATTAACCAACCATATGCATTCCAAAACATCATCAAATATATAGCATAATCACCAACTATATGCATACCAAACCATTATCAAGCATATCAAGCATCCTTGAGCACTTAGGCTCTCAAAATCGTCTCTGGTAATCGATTACAACCACCTTGTAATCGATTATGCGACCAAACACTCTGGTAATCGATTACAGCACCCTGTAATCGATTACCACAAACCTGTAATCGATTACCATCAGCAAACAGCATTTTGGGTTGCCCAGAACACCCTGGTAATCGATTACCACACCTGGTAATCGATTACCGCGCAGATCGCAGATTTCACGATTTCTAACATCTCTAAACCATTCCAATCAATCTCTAATCAATCTTTCGAATATTACATCAAAACATTAATATCATCCAAACTCACAAACAACAATCTTTTCAGATTATACAACCAATTCATCAAATCCCCAAATTCTCAAATCCCTAATTCCCCTTTTCATTATTCTCAATATCATCTTTAATCTCACCCAATAAATCATCACTGGACATCCAATCAACCATAAATCAACAGTTTATATCATTCATTCTCAGTTATACATACATCAATACAATTATACTCTTAGGTTACTACCCAAGCACCCCTACATGCATATACAAAGCACCCTCTCCCCCACCGTACCTTAAACGAAGCTTGATACAAGCAAGGAAGTCTTTCTTCGATTCTTGAAGCTTACTCCACAGCACTCTCCCTTGAGACAAGTTTCTCCCCTCCTTAGCGTTTCGCTCTCTGAAGATCATACGAATAAGGATTAGGGTGATCTGTTAACCCTCCTTACTAGAATGTCTAATTGGGCTTGGGCCCACTCTCCACCCTTATCCTCTTTTAAATTAAAATTATCTTTACGAAATAAAACTAATAATAATAGTAGTCCTATTATTTATTTCCTATTTAATTATTTCTTTTCCTTATTTATTTGATTTAATTAATATTTATCCTAGTAAAATTCAGGATGTTACAACTCTCCCTCCTAGAAAGAAAATTCGTCCTCGAATTTTACCTGAAGCGAATAACTCTGGATAGGACTCTTTCATCTTCTCCTCTAGTTCCCAAGTAGCACTCTCGGGTGTAGGTCCTCCCCAGATCACCTTAACTAAAGGAATCTCTTTACCTCGAAGTTGTTTCACCCTCCGATCCTCAACTCTCACCGGCATGGTTTCCACTGTCAGGTTTTCCTTAACTTCAAGATGATCCGACTCAATCACATGCGAAGGATCGTGTACGTATTCCGGAGTTGAGAAACGTGGAAAACGTTATGAAGATTGGACAAATGTGGAGGTAAAGCGATTTGGTAGGCAACATTGCCGACTCTTTTAAGAATTTGGTAAGGACCAATGAATCGAGGTGTAAGCTTTTTAGACTTTAATGCCCTACCAACCCCAGTCCACGGAGTGACTTTCAGGAATACATGGTCCCCTTCTTTGAACTCTAACTCCTTCCTTCTCCTATCAGCATAACTCTTCTGCCTACTCTGGGCTGTCCTCATCCTCTCCTGGATTATCCTAACCTTATCGGTGGTCTGCTGCACTATCTCAGGTCCTAATGCAAGACTCTCACCCGGCTCACACCAACATAAAGGGGTTCTACACCTTCTACCATATAATGCCTCATAAGGCGCCATACCTATGCTAGAGTGAAAACTATTGTTATAGGTGAACTCTATCAAAGGTAAGAAGCTATCCCAACTACCCCCTTGGTCTAACACACAAGCTCTAAGCAAATCCTCTAAGGATTGAATGGTTCTCTCGGTCTGACCATCAGTTGAGGGTGGTAAGCAGAGCTAAGCCTAAGCTGGGTCCCCAAAGCCTGCTGTAAACTCTCCCAAAATCTAGAGGTAAACCTGGGATCTCTATCTGAAACAATGCTAGATGGTATGCCATGCAACCTCACAATCTCACTGATGTACAACTGAGCTAGTCTCTCCAAGGGGTACCTAATGTTAATGGGAAGGAAATGCGCACTCTTAGTTAACCTATCCACAATAACCCAGATTGAGTCATGTCCCTTCACGGTCTTAGGCAAGGCAACTATAAAATCCATGGATATACTATCCCACTTCCACTCAGGTATACTTAAGGGTTGAAGCAATCCTGAAGGCTTTTGATGTTCTACCTTAGACTTTTGGCATACTAAACAGGCACTCACAAACTCCTCTATGTCTCTCTTCATCCTAGGCCACCAAAATACTTTCTTCAAATCCTGATACATCTTAGTTGATCCTGGGTGGAAACTAAGCTTACTTCTATGACCTTCCTCTAGCACTAAACGCTTAATGGTAGGTTCACTAGGCACACACACCCGGTCTCCAAATCTTACTACCCCATCAGAACCTATCACAAAATCTCCACCATTACCTCCTTCTATAGCCTCTCGCCTACTAACCAAAAATGGATCCTCTAACTGGGCTTTACTAATATCCTTCAACAAGTCATTACTTACCCGGGTCATTCCTAGCTTCACGCTCTCAGAGGTCATCTCACAAGCTAAACTCAGATCCCTAAACTGGGTTAAAAGATCCATCTCCTTAATCATTAGGGAACTAACATGGATAAACTTCCTACTCAAGGCATCAGCCACCACATTGGCCTTACCGGGATGGTAACTGTAACTCAAAATCATAATCCTTAGGAACTCTAACCACCCTCCTCTGCTCATATTCAGAGTTCTTTCTGGTCAAACAAATATCTAAGGCTCTTATGGTCACTAAAAACCTCAAATCCGGGAACCATACAGATAATGTCTCCAAATTTTCAACAACAAACACTACGGCTGCTAACTCTAGGTCATGGGCAGGATAGTTCCTCTAATGGTTTTTCAATTGCCTAGAAGCATAGGCTACTACTTTACTCTTTTGCATCAAACACCCCACCTAAACCCATCTTAGAGGCATCACAGTATACTACAAAAGATTTGCTAAGGTCGGGCAACACTAACACTGGTGCACTAGTCAACTTCTCCTTAAGGGTTTGGAAAACTAGTCTAAACACTTACTATTCCCACAGCAAAGTCATACGTCCCTTCCTAGTCAACTCGTCAAAGCCAAAGCTAACTTGGAAAAACCCTTCTATGAATCTTCTATAGTACCCAGCCAAACCAAGGAAACTTCTAATCTCACTCACAGACTTAGGAGCCTCCCACTTAAGCACGACCTCTACCTTAGAAGGATCTACCCACCTCCCTTAGAATTACATGACCCAAGAAACTTACTTGCTCTAACCAGAACTCACACTTGGACATCTTAGCATACAACTGTTTATCCTTAAGAACCTGAAGCACTACCTTTAGATGTTCCTCATGCTCCTCCTTAGTTTTGGAATAAATTAGTATATCATCTATAAAGACAACTAAATTTATCCAAATAAGGGTGAAAAATCCTGTTCATGTAATCCATAAAAATGGCAGGAGCATTCGTCACACCGAAAGGCATTACCAGATTCATAATGTCCATACCTAGTCCTAAAGCAGTCTTAGGTATATCTTCCTTAACCTAATCTGATGATAGCCTGATCTAAGATCTATCTTGCTAAACACACATGCCCCCACTACTGATCCATCAAGTCATCTATCCTAGGCAAAGGATACCTATTCTTAATGGTTACCTTATTAACTGGCGGTAATGTACAAACCTCATGCTACCATCCTTCTTCTTAACAAACAATACAGGCGCTCCCCAGGGTGACACACTAGGCCTATGAACTTCTTCTCTAACAGTCTTCTATTGCTTCTTAAGTTCTGCTAGCTCTATGGGTGACATCCTATAAGGTGTAGCTGAAATCGGTCCTGTACCTGGCACTAAGTCTATGGCAAACTCTATCTCTCTCTAGGTGGTAAACTGGACACATTATCAGCAAATACCTCAGGGTACTCACACACTACAGGTATCTCACTCACCACAGCGCTACTATCAGATTTCAAAGAAGCTAAAAGCATAAACCTGGGCATCTTCCCTTAGAGACGCCTTTACCTGATTGGCAGTCATAAATCCTTTCTTACAACAGGGTGACCAAATACAACAGATTTATCAGCACAGTTTAAAGGACATGTTGGGATAACCAGTCCATACCAAGAATGACTCTAGTTGACTTAGAGGCAAACAATCAAATCAACTAGGAAAGTTTCTAGTCATACATTCACAGAATAGAACAGTTTTAAGGCACACTCTTAGATGTAGAGACTGACTCACTAAGCTGGCCGTTTCCACACTCAATACAAAAGGCAAAAGAGGAAACAAGCAATTTAAGCTTAGACAGCAACAGCATGTGATATGAAAGAATGAGGTCGCACCAGAATCAAATAAATCAACTAAAGGAATTACCACCCGCAATGAAACCCGTACCTTGGATATAAGTCGCTGATTGAGCAGCCTTCAGTACCACTCAAGGCAAAGACTCTCCCAGTAGCCTTAGGTTTACTGGAGCTTCTATGGCATCTCCACTTGCCGCTAATGCCCCTTGTGTCCTTTGAGACAATCACGAGCGATTATGTCCCTTCTCCTGACAGGTGTAGCAGGTGATATTTCTCTGTCTCCGCATCGGTTTGCTCGGTGACCCTCTTTTCGCACTTGTAAAAGGTAATAGGAGTGGTAAAACCAACACCCCCCACCCTTTGTCGCTTGCCGCAGTGTTGAAGCATAATTCTTCTTTGTTGTACGGTGCCGCCACTGCCACTTCCATCTTGGAGTGTCCCGTCGCTCGAGAATATGGTTTGCCCTTTAATTGCGTGGAACTTGTTCTGACTCCTCAGAAGGCCCTCCACTCGTGTAATGTGTCGCCTTTGCCCGATTGTCTTCATCATAAATCCTGCACTTGTTCACCAGCTCGTGAAAGCGCGTGATCCCCTGGTAGTTAATACTTGTTTGATCTCCGGACGAAGGCCGCTGAAAAAAAACTTGACGCACGTGGATTCTTCGTTGGCAACAGCCCCGCATAGGTCGGGGCAAAATCGTACAATGCTTCGAACCTTGATGCGTAGTCTGCCACGGTGCCGTCCCCTTGCTTTAAATCCAGGACTCTCTATCTGTTTCTTGTTGCGTCACATTCGTGTGGGAAGTAGTTCGCAATGGGTAATACCTCTTGAAGTTATCCCAACTCAGGGCTTGCCCTCATCAATCATCCTCTGGCAGGAGCTCTGCCACCAGAAACCGCATCCCAGATAACATGAAGGCTGCTAAGGTCACCTTCTGAAGCATAGGGCAGTCCATCGCTCTGAAGATCTTCTCAATCTCATAATCCATCGCGCTCCATCTGGGTCATAACCCCTCGGAACGTAGGTGGATGGTTCCTCTGGAACCGGCAAGCCATCAGTCTCGTGGTGTTGGTTAAGGTTGCCAACGCCTGTGCCATGGCCATCAGGCATCGGCCATGCTCGATCGTTCTACCCCCAGCCATTACTCTTTCTGTATAAGAAAGGGTAAGCACATACAAGTAAAGCAAAAGAAGAAATCAAAACAGTCCAACCAAAGCAAACAATTCACTCAGTCAATCAATCAATCAGTTAACACTCAAAGCATAGTAAACTCATAACTCAAGGCCGTGAACCGACCTGCTCTGATACCAACTAATGTGACACCCTTCTACCCCATACTCTTATATGTTTAATAAATTGAATTATGGAAAAGGCAACGTCCCACGATGGGTAAAAGGTTCACAAAACTCTCTTTCCAAAAACCTCATTAGTTCGAAAACAACTTAGTTAAAACGAAATAAAACTCAATTATAATCCAACACTCATGCAGCGGAATCTCCAAAGAAAATAAAAATACTGAACATCCTACTTGCCGTGTAAACATCCAAAATAGTTTACACCAAAAGCCTTCCTAACTAGAAACATAATAAAAGACCCCCAAAATTATACCCTGATGTCACAGCTATCAGAGCACATTCCCTTTAATCAAACTCGACACCAATCGTGTCCTCATCAACACCTGTAAAAATAATATCCACAGTATACGGTGAGGAAAAGAATACTACTCATACATACACATAGGAGGCTACCCTATCCTCACCCACATATAAACAACATCAACAATCATCATACCTCATACCAAAACATCCAATAATCCATCAAATAAGCAACATTCATAAATCAGCATAAAGCTATTCATCTATCTCAACAGATAATCTCATACCATCATTCACCAAAGGAGTCACATGCTCACATAATACTCATTCATCATTAATACTCACAACATCATTTAATAACACAATATCATCATCAGATATAACACATATACATCCAACATGTATGCATCCAAACTCATTAACATATCATATGACCCAATTCCATCGTTGAGTATTCCAATATATTATATGCACCAAAACTCATCATTATATAACTCAATTCCATCGTTGAGTATTCCAACTATCACATGCACCAATACTCATCTCATCATCTACCCAAAGATCATGACTTGGAACTCCACACAATGGGTGCACCTCGTCAATCACTCTAGTTATTACCAAGATAGTTACCGGCATCACCACACAAACCGATAGGTTGTACCCCTCTATGGGACGACAATCACTCCTAGGTTGCACCCCTCTAGGGCCCGTGCATCGAACGCCCATCTTGATCCCTGAGTTGTACCCCCTCTATGGGCCAGCAAAACGCAGTTCACCTCCTGAAATGTACCCCCTCTATGGGCCCGCACAATTCAGGTTTCATCACACATGCTCAAGGCATCTCTCTTAAGTTGTACCCCTCTATGGGCCCGCACAACTCAAGTAACATCATTATTTATTATATCGCATGTTCACCAACCACATGCATTCCAAATAACATCAATTACATAGCATGTTCACCAACCACATGCATTCCAAATAACATCAATTACATAGCATGTTAACCAACCACATGCATTCCAAATAACATCAATTACATAGCATGTTCACCAACCAAATGCATTCCAAATAACATCAATTACATAGCATGTTAACCAACCACATGCATTCCAAATAACATCAATTACATAGCATGTTAACCAACCACATGCATTCCAAATAACATCAATTACATAGCATGTTCACCAACCACATGCATTCCAAATAACATCAATTACATAGCATGTTAACAAACCACATGCATTCCAAATAACATCAATTACATAGCATATTAACCAACCATATGCAGCTCCATATAACCATCATTTACATAACATATTAACCAACCATATGCATTCCAAAACATCATCAAATATATAGCATAATCACCAACTATATGCATTACCAAACCATTATCAACAGCATATCAAGGCATCCTGAGCACTTAGGCTCTCAAAATCCACTCTGGTAATCGATTACCAACCTCACAGTAATCGATTACCTGCAAACAAAATCTCCTGGTAATCGATTACAACCACCTTGTAATCGATTACCTGCGACCAAACACTCTGGTAATCGATTACAGCACCCCTGTAATCGATTGCCTGCAAACAAACTCTCTGGTAATCGATTGCCAACAAACCTGTAATCGATTATCATCAGCAAACAAGATTTCTGGTTGCCAACAAACCCTGGTAATCGATTACCACGCCTGGTAATCGATTACCTGCGACGCAGATCGCAGATTTCAACGATTTCTAACATCTCTAAACCATTCCGATCAATCTCTAATCAATCTTTTTCGAATAAACAACATTCAAACATTAATATCATCCAAAGCTCAGCAGAACAACAATCTTTTCAGATTATACAACCAATTCATCAAAGTCCCCAAATTCTCAAATCCCTATTTCCCTTTTTCATTATTCTCAATATCATCTCTAATCTCACCCAGTAAATCATCACTGGACATCCAATCAACCATAAATCAACAGTTTATATCATTCATTCTCAGTTATACATACATCAATACGAATTTATACTCTTAGGTTACTACCCAAGCACCCCTACATGCATATACAAGCAGCACCCTCTCCCCCACCGTACCTTAAACGAAGCTTGATTACAGCAAGGAAGTTTTTCTTCGATTCTTGAAGCTTACTCCACAGCCACTCTCCCTTGAGATACAGTTTCTCCCCTCCTTAGCGTTTCGCTCTCTGAAGATCATACGAATAAGGATTAGAGTGATCTGTTAACCCCTCCTTACTAGAATGTCTAATTGGGCTTGGGCCCACTCTCCACCCTTATCCTCTTTTAAATTAAAATTATCTTTACGAAGATAAAACTAATAGATATAGTAGTCTATATTTATTTCCTATTTAATTAATTTCTTTTCCTTAGTTTATTTAATGTATTAATATTTAGTCCTAGTAAAATTCAGGATGTTACATTAAGTCCTTGTCGAGACTTCACCCTAAAATATAGCAACATATAATTGACCATGAGAGAAAACGGTTTTTTTGGTAAATAACAACAACGTGTGACAATGTCTAGCTTGGTTTGTTATTAATGGTCACAGAAACTCATTAATTAATTTACACTTTTTTCAACACCTAATATTGTTCCTATATTTTTTTCCTTTTCTATCACAGTAAAATGTAAAAATAAATATAGGAACGATGTATAACTCTACCAACCTAACCCATCAGCAAGACACTCTATCGCGTCTTAATCTATAAATTATCATGAATACCAATATAGTTTTCACGTTTATAAAAAATACTCTTAAAAAGGAAAACTACTGTATATCCTACCTATAAACTATAATGATGCAAAAAAAAAAACCCTCTCAAATGAACAGTAGAAAAAAATCTACTGGATTGTAATAGTATTTAAATATATAATATATAAACTTTTATTAATGGTCATAGCAAAAATAAAGTGTATGGAACTTTTATTAATGATGTAGCACAGATAAATTTTGCTATGACCATTAATAACTCAATGTACCCTCTTTATTTTGCTTAACTTTTAAACGTACTATATTAAATATATAATAAATCAAAATACAATATAATAATTTTATTCAAGTAAAAGAAGAAGAAATTAATTATTATAAATTTTATAATTCTAATTTGAAATTTTGTCCATAAAAATTATAATCAAGACATCATAAAAGTAATTATAAATTTAAATTATATTGGTATTTGAGATCTCCCATCTTAGTGACCTAAAACCTATATAAAGTGTATGGACAAAACCTTTGTTGAAAGAGTTAGTCTCACCATTATATGGATGTTCATTGAAGGAACATGACGGCCTCTCGTGGAGAGTACTTGGGGTTATAAAAAATCACTTTATTGAAGTGAGAATAAAAAAATCTAAATAAGGAATGTGAGAAAATGTGAATAAGGAATGTGAGAAAATGTGACATATGTACTGAGTGAAAAAATTTAATATGAGTAGATAGAATAAATAAGAGAGATAATAAGTGAAAATTAATGAATAAAATAGAGAGATAATTATTTTAATATAATAAAAAATGAAAATGAAAATGTGATAAAAAATAAAAAGAAAAATAAAAGAAAACGACTGGAGAATGATTGTCTCACATGAAAGATAGTTGTATGGTTCGTAAAAAAATTACTTTACTGTATTGCTAATAAAAAAATTAAAGAAACGCAACTGAGAAAACATGACACATGTTATTGATGAACAATTTTTATATAGAAAAAAATAGATAAAAAAATAGATAAGTGAGATAATAAATGAAAATATTAATGAATAAAATAAAGACATAAATGATATATTAAAATATCATGTTAAATTTAATGTAAATCAATATATTTATTGTATTGTTTAATGTGAGTTTTCATGTAATGAAAACAAATAAATAGGAATAAATAAATTAGAAAAGTTATTTTAAGATAATAATAATAATAAAATACAATTAAAGTGTGATAAAAAAGGAAAAAAAATGCTAGAGGGACACTGCGTCACATGGAGGATAGTGGATACCCATGGTTTATCAAAATATCACTTTCTATAATGAAACAAATTAATATGAATGAATAATGAGAGTAAATATTTAATATAAAAAACAATAAAAAATAATTTGTAAAAAAATAAAAAGAAAAAAGAAAAAAAAACAGAGCAAAATTGTCTATCGTGCAATGATAATGTGGTTTATATAAAAATTCACTTTACAGAAAAGGAGATAAAAAACTTGAGCAAAACGTAGATGAAAAAAATAATATGTATACTGTGGGAATAATTTTATAATAGTAGTTGTGAGGGAGAGTAAATTGACAAAATAGAATAAATAGAGAGATAATAAGTGAAACATTAATGAATAAAATATAGAGATATAAATAATACATTGAAAAAAAATACATTAAAATTGATGTAAATAAACTCATATCACATTTTTTTATGTGAGTTTTATGTAATGAAATAGACCTAAACAATAAATGGATAATGAGAAAATTTGTGTTCAATATAATAATTATAAAAAATAAAATTTAAATGTGATTCAAAAAAATAAAAATAACAAAAGACAGGAACCAAAATGTTTCATGTGGTTTATAAAAAATTACTTTTGTGATAGAGAATAGATATGAAGTGAATAATGAGATAAAACTATTTTAATATAATAACAACAAAATTAAAGTGTGCAAAAAAAAAGAAAAAAAAATAGTATGAGCAAGAATGTCTCCCGTGAGACGATACCCGTGATTTATAAAAAAATCATATTTGTAATGAAACAGTTTAATGGAATCAAACAATGAGGGAAAAATATATTAATATAATAACAAACAAATAGAAAATTAAAAAGTGAGATAAATAGGAATTTTAATATTGACTAAATAGATAAATAGAATAGATGAGTTAAATAATAAATGAAAAACATTAATGAATAAAATAGAAAGATAAATGATATATTGAAATATCATGTTAAAAGTAATGTAAATCAACACATTTATTGTATTTCTTATGTGAGTTTTTATATAACGAAACAGATAAATAGGAATAAATAATGAGAGGAATTATTTTAATATAATAATAAAAAGAAAGTAAAGTATGAAAAAAAGAAAAAATATAGGTTCAAAACTGCTCCATGTGAAGAATACTCATGGTTTATAAAATATCACTTTATACTAAACAAAAATAATATGAATGAATAATGAGAGAATTTTTAAGCGTTAATCCAAAAAAAACGAAATAACATAGACCCGCGTTTGAAATGTAAGCGCTATCCACAAAAACATAAATAAATTGCTTGATGGCATTTTTTTCGTTAAGTAGCGCAATCCAGGTCTTATTTTTTAAAAAAAAAAAACGTAATAATAGATAGCACAAAACTTTAATGCTATCTAAATAGTATTTATGTAAATCTAATTACAAAAAAAATGAGTCCCCAGAACTTCGCGAAAACCCTCTCCCTCAATTGTGTCCTTTGTCATTCGATTCGGATCCCACGAATTAGTACCGTACCCAAATAGATAGTACCACAAAAAATGGTTGAATTTACGGTACCCCCCATCAAGGCTTCCTCCATGTAATAATATTGATTGATTTGTTTTTTAAAGAGATTTGATTGTTCTTATTTAATTAATATTCTATTTTTTATTATATTAGCTATATGAAATCTTATTTGGATATTATCACCTCAATAATTTTCTATGGGTGGGGATCGAGTTATATATTCCACTTAATCAACCTTATTATGATAATAATAATACTAATAACTTTACCATTTTATAATCAATTTGCCGTCTGTATTGAGGAGGATGTGGATGATAAACTTTTTTTTAAAACCAGAATGTGATAAACTTTGCTATAGATACTGAGGTTGGTAACATACTCTTTTTAAGCTTATATTAAGTTAAATTGTTTATTTTTCTCTAATTAGCTACTTATTTAAAGGAGTTTTTTTTTAATTAATATTCTATTTTTAAATTATATTAGATATAATGAAATATTTATATATTATCACCTAAATAATATTCTATGGGTGGTGAGGAGTTATTCTAAAAAAGTTACTCTACTTAATAATTTGTTAATTATAAAATACAAAATTAACTAATCCAACCATTGAATAGTGTGGTATTAATATTTTAATCATGTATATTAAATTTTTGATAAATAAGACATTCCTGGCTATATAATCTCATAGTTAATTTTTTTTATATTTTATAAAGTATGTTATACATTAAAATTAAGTTGTATATTAAAGGGTCAATTATTTTTTTGAATTGTGTGAAGACTTTATCTATTTATATAGTTCTTTTAATTCAACGGTTGAACTAATTAAATGAATTCAATATTCATAAAATTTATTAAACAGAATAACTTTGATAAGAGTTACTTATGAAATAATAATTTGATCCCCTCCCATTTATCAATTAAATATGAGATTATTTAAATTAATATTAAGGATGGGTAAGTGGGGACAATCATATGTTAGCTGATTCATGCATTGGTGGTAATTGGAAATGCGATTTATTATAACAATAACCCTTAGGATGAGGATAAGACTTTAAAAATAGAATATTTTTATTAAATAGAAAGTATTTTTTTTCATTTATGCATTAACACTTTATATTTTAATAAAAATGTTTTCATTTTTGGAAGCCTTATCCCAACCTCTAAAGTGTTATCAAGACCGTTATTAAATAATTTTCTATTAGTTAAATTAATAAGAAAATGCTAATGACTATATTGGTTAAGAAAATAAAAATAAAAATAATTTTTTTTTATTGGAATGTTACAAATGCGATATTGTGATTTTTGGACACTGATTAACAAAATTCAAATAAATATTTCATTAAATATTTTTAATTTATATTTATCCGTATCTATATATATAGTCAATATATATAAAAATTTTACACTACTATTGAATAACAGGTTCATTACACCGATAACTGATTGAGCATAATCATTAAATTCAAATTTAAATACTCCATCCGATCCTATTATAAGACAATTCAGACAAAAACACACATATTTAAGAAACATAATTAATGCGTTGATTTTTAAGAATTAGTCTATAAGATTACAAGTTTACCCCTATTTAAAATTAAATGTCACTACCATGATAATTGTGCCACCTTGAAACTTTTAATGGTCAACAGGGGCAAATATGAGAAAAAACAATAAATGCTTCTAGATTTGTGTACTTTGTCTTATAAATAGGCACCATTGAAAAGTGTCAAACTTTTGGTCTTATAAATAGGACCGGAGGGAGTATATTTTATACTCCCTCCGTCCCTTATTACAAGACCCTTTCAACCGTTTCACACAAGAAAAGTTAGTTAATGTATTAATCTTTTAAAAAAATAATTAGCATTCCAATATACCCTATTTAAAAGTCACTATATTTTAGAGACATTAATTTGTGACATGATGGAAGACTCCAAAAGTCACTTTCCAATGGTGTAGTTGGACATGTAGGTAAAAACTTTATTAATTATCACACTTAACAATCTATGGGGGAATAAAACGAGTTGAATATTAATGAATGACACGTATGGAAAAAAATTATTGTTTTACTTAAAATTTACAAAGGGTTTATATTAAGGGACACTCAATTCTTCTTAAAAGGGTCTTATAAACAGGGACGGAGGGCAAATATGATGCCTTTAATAAATGCAAATACCTTCTTGACTTAAAAAATCGAAGCACATTCTTCGTAAATATAAGATTCAGAAAATTGCTGAGCTGGGTATATTCTCCTAAGAGTGAGTGACCTACCCATGTGCATCATCACACTTACTAGTGTCTAGTACTGTTTTTTCCGTCATTTACTATTGTGGAAACAAGTGATTCCGCAAATATTCCTCCTCCAAAAACATCGGAACTCCACAAACGTACGATTCCCTTAATTTCTGTATTCGGCAATGGTCTTTTCTTTCCTTTTCCTCTTATTCTCTTCTCTTCTTGAGTTTTGTCTATTCCCTCATCATGTCACGAGGGATCCCATTTCGCAGCATGTAATCTTTTATTATCACAAAAGAAAAAATAAAACCATCCCAAATCTGTGAGATGAATGAAAGGGGACGCATCGCATAATAGCCTACGTGTCTGTCTCTGCTTGTCTGCTAGTATTCCCCGTCTCATACATATATGCCTAAATAATTGTCATATATATATATATATATATATATATATATATATATATATATATATATGGAACGTATCAAGGGAGGGAAGTGTTTTATTGTGAGTGATGAGAGGGTTAAAATATAGCCCTTAGATAAATTGAATTAAATTAAATGGTTGAGATTAAATAATAATAATAATTTGTTATCTCTATCTATAGAATCCTTTGATACAAGATCCATTGTTATCTCTGATTTAATCCTCCATATCCAATCTGTCATTGATCTTTGAAGAAGCTGTCATCAACATTAATTTAGCGCTTTATCATAATTGTAAATTGTTTTTTTATTTAGCACTTATCATATTTTAATTTAATTTAATATTATATTTTTATTCTTAGTATATATTTCATAAAATTTAATAAAATATATTTTTAAATAAACACTATAATTTTTTAATATTTTTAATTATTGAGTAAATTAAATTTTTTATTTTTATAAGATCAAGATTAATTAGCAAAACTGCAAAAGTGGTAGACTTTTTTTTTTTCTAGATTAGCAAAAGTGGTAGACTTTTTTTTCCTAGATATAATTTAAATTTCATATTATATTTTTATTCTTCTTATATATTTCATAAAATATGTTTAAAAAATTGTACTATACACTTTAAAATATTTATTATTTTTTGGTATTAATATCTGTAATTTCATATTATATTTTTAAACACGTAGCCTCCTTTTTTAAGGATATATTTAATATTAAATTTTTTTAAAATGGTCTAATATTGACATAATAAGTATAACTAAATTAATATAATTACTATTAGTCTATTACCGTAGTTACAAAGTGTTTTTTTATGATTTAAATTTCATAGTATATTATTAATATTCTTATTTATTTAATAAAATATAAATGATTTAAAATATGTATTTATTTTTTAAAGATAGAATATTTATTTAATTTTAGGTATTAATATTTGTAATTTCTTAAAAATTAAAATTATTAATTTTTCTGAGATAAATATAAACAAAAGTTGTAGGTTTTTCAGGTAAACTAGAGGGACTTTTTTTTATATTTCAGAATGAAAATAAAAATGAAAATTGATAGTTCAAATTAAAAAAAGAATTTTGGTCATTTGACTATAATTTATTAAAAATTATATACTATTTTTGCTTGATAAATTTAATATTTAAATGTAAAAAATGCTTTAATATTAATATAATAACTATAATTACTATACTGTAATTATAAAATATTATATATATATATATGTGCCTAAATAATGATAACCATCCATTGATGACAAAAAAACCAAACCATGTTCTCTTTATTCAATACTCATCTTACGTACCATTTGCTTTCTTCTAAAAAATAGGATTTTAATTAGTTTTAAAATATCCTATCTTAAAATTTGCAATTTTATTGAGCCGCCACAATTTAGTCAATCATAAACTTTTTAATTATCAACATCAAAACTTTCTATAATAATAGAATTTATAAATTTAATTTTATACACACCATATCAAATTAATAGTCACAAATTATAATGTGTTTTGATTCACACAATTTTTTTATATTAGTAAGTAACTCATGGGTACTTTTGTAAGATGTTAAAAATTTAAATTAAAGAGTAAATTAAATATTAAAAACATAAAGTGTTTAAAAATTTAATTTGAAATTTTTCAAAAATTAATCTATTTGTTAGAAAATTAATTTAATGGTTGCAAATATATCATTTTATTTAGACTTTAATGCACTTTTAATCCCTCTATTTTAATGTTTTTGTGATTTTAATTAGTTCCATTATTTTTTTCCATAATTTTAATTCTCCTCTTTTTTAATTGTATAAAAATTTCATTTGATTTATGTCTATTGACCTGTAACTTGATGGATTTTATGCTGACTAAAAAAGACTTGTAATTGTAAATCAAATGAAAATTTTGTCATGTCAATAGACAGAAAAAAATGTTGTTACAAGTTTTTCTTCCTTTATATAGTGAATCAAAGTGTGTTGAAATTTCAAATAGTTGAATACATAAGGAATTTATTTTCTTAAACCCATGAGGAGTTCCATAACTTCAAGTGTAACAATGTAGTAGAAGCAAAAGGGCATTGTGATGTTGCAATGAGGATGAGATTGAGGTGAAAAACAAAAAAAATGGAGGGGCTAAAAATAAAATGATCATATTTATAGGGACTAAATACAAATTTAAGCTGGGCATGCAGAAACAACACATGTGACATGCTGATATGGCACTTCTTTAGCCACCTTAGCTTTAATTTAATAGATAATTTTTTAGGGATGAAAAACCATTTTTTTTACAACGACTAAAAACAAAATGATCCATATTTATAGGGACTAAAAACATTTTTAGTAAGTAACTCATGCATTGAATGGGTACTTTTGTAAGATGTTAAAAATTAAATTAAAAAATAAATTTAATATTAAAAATATAAAATGTTTAAAAATTTAATTTGAAAAGTTTCAAAATCAATCTGTTTGTTAGAAAATTAATTTAATGATTGTAAATATATCATTTATTTAGACTTAGTTTAAATGTACCTTCTAGTCCCTCTATTTTAATGCTTTAGTTCCCTTATATTTTTTTCTCACAATTTTAATTAATTCTCCTTTTTTTTTTTAAACTGTACAAATGTGATTTAACCATTAACTATTCAGCTAATAATTAACAGATCTTAGAGATGTGGCTAATCTTAAAAATACTTGGCAGGTTGTTGTATAAGGAAATGCTGACATGATTATATTGTTCCTCACTTCAGATTTATCAAAATAACTATAAAATAAAAATCAGATAAGTGAGCAATGTGAATGTCTTTTGCCCTTCCTTCCCTGTATGTGATTATGTCTATTTGGGTAGGGTTTCGTCCAAAAAATGCAATTGGTTGGTCCACAGTTTTTGTCGTAGTTGTGAATTTAATTAATACATTAATTAAAAGGTAAAAAAATTAAAGTAAAGAACATATATAATTTGTTTAAGAATAGTGTGTTTGGTGATATTAGCTAAAAGCTCGTTAAAACCTGAAAAGTTAGGTGAAAGCTGAAAAATTAACTGATTTAATTGAAAGTGTTTGATAAAGTTAGTTGAAAATGGTTTAAATAATGATGAGTAAGAATTGTTAAGAGATAAATTGTAATAAGTTTTAGCTAATAGCTAAAAAGGGGAGCTTTTTTAAAAAAGTTACCTTAAATAGCTTCGCAATAAAAAGCTAATAGCTACCTAAAAAAATACATTACCAAAAATTGATAAAGTTTCAACTATTAATTTTAGCTTTCATCTAGTTGAAATACATTACCAAGCACACTCAAAATAACATGAATTTAATTGCATAGAAATAATTTAATCAAATAATTAATTGGAAAGTGTATTTCTTCTTATAAATGATAAGATAATTGATATAAAAAAATTAAAAAAAAAAGTATAATGTAGGAATAATAATATATGTCATTTTTATATACCAATTAATTCCATTCATCTAATTCTAACCTCACGAACGTACGTACCCAAGGGTTTGGAGTGGAGTAAATACGTTTGGTTTAGCGTTGAAACGTGATAAACTCAAATTTTTAAAGTTAGAAATAGTTGCGTTGAAAGTTTTAACCAATTTCAACGCTAAATCAAATACACACAAAATTTCTTTATAAGTTTTTTTTAGGGCAAAGACTCTCCTTATTTTTGAACTAAGGCACTATTCTTTCACCTAATTTTTTTAACACCAAACTATTCTAACCTCACGGGTTATAATACGATTTCTGTAGTGCAGCCCACATCCATATATCGTGTCACATGATGTATAAATAGCTATTTATTTATTTTACCAGGATTATTATAATTTGGTAAGCAAGATATATAATACTATTGGTTTGACTTTTATCGTATTGTTTGGATATATAGACCTTAGATATAAGCATGATGGTTGTAGGAATACTTTTATCCATATGAAGGGTTGAAAACTCATTGTGATTTTGTTCACGTGTTGTCAAAATATTTTATTTTAAATTGCTTTGGTTGTTGATGATTATTTATAGTTAATTAGTGAGTGACTCGTGCTATATATGCACGGGGCGAGAGAATATGATAGATGTAACATCCCAAAATTTAGAAATATAGAATTATAATTAAAATACTATAATTATTCCGATGACGTTAGTTGTAAAAATAAAAATTTTATAATAATAATAGTAAATATTAATATAACCATATTTATGATATAATAATAATATTATATTATAAATATTAGGAGAGACGTCAGATTATTAAGATCTTAATCAAAATTGATTATATTGAATATAATAATATCAAGATTAATAATGATAATCTTATGAGAGAGATATGCTTTAGTAATTTAAATTAGGATCAGATTTTAAAATAGGAATAATGAGATCACAATGATTAACAATAAGAATCAATACAAATTTAGGATAAGGTTTAATTATAAGATTTGAAGTTGAGTGTAGATGGATAAGGATTCTGTAATATCCTAATAATTTCTAAAATAAATGGATAAATAAAATAAGATTTATGTAGAAATAATAATATTATTATATTATTATGTTTCAGAAAAAAGGTATTATTTAATTTAAAAAGGGAGACGGGTGGGTCGGAGTAGGCTCATACTCAATTAGATATTTAAATAGGGGGGTCATCTATTTCACCCTAGCCTTCTTTTAAACGTCAGATAACCAAACCTTAGGGAAGAGAGAAGCGGGTTTCCACAAGGAGAAGGTGCCGCAGAGTAAATCATCAAAGGAGTTCTGCCATTCGTTTTTTATCGTCATTCTCTAAGGTACGGGGGGAAGGTGCTGCTTGTATGTGTATGTGGGAGTGCTTGGGTAGTGAGGACAACCATAAGACCCTTTAAGAATTCTAATTTGAGAACCTATCTATGAATCATGTGTTGTGGTGTTTGGAATGTGTTTGATTTGATGTATGCATGTGATGACCTTGATGAATTGGGTGATGATAGCGAGAATAGCGAAAAGGGGTTAAATAAGGGTTTAGAGATGAGGAAACCATAATTGATTAGAGGTTAAATTTATTGTAATTCGTAGGAATGATTGAGGATTTTAGTGTTTTTAATCGGTGAAAACGAGTATAAACGAGTTAGAACTTAAAGAATTGAGTAGGGATTGATGATGGTTGAAAAAGGGCAAAAACGTATGAACAGTCGCGTTCTGCGACACTTACGCTCCAACTGCGCTGAGCACAGGGTGGAGCGTAGCTTTCTGGAACCTGCGCTTCAACTTGCGTTGAGCGCAGAGTGAAGCGCAGCACGCAGAGCTCTCTGGAACCCGCGCTTGCATGTGCGCTGAGCGCAGGGGAGAGCGCAACACGCAGATTAACTTATTTAAAATGTGAAATTGAGTTGGATGCTTATTTAATATGAGAATTGTTTTGTGGAATTGATAGATTAATTGGATGTATAAAGTGTATTGATTGTGGCATGAGTATTCTGGTGTGAGTATCTTATGTGATGGTCTATGTTTATAATATTCGTTATGTGATGTGGAGTGATTAGAGTAGAAGAGATTGTATGAGATGTGTGTGAAATGATGATGATGCATTGAGCATAGAGATTGTATGAGATATATGTGAATGATGATGATGCATTGAACATGGAGATTGTATGAGATATATGTGAATTGATGATGATGCATTGAGCATGAGCATATGATGTATGAGATATATGAGATATATGAGTTATATGAGTAGCCAAAGTGGCTTAAATACCCTAGCTCAAGAGAGGGGCAGCGAGCAGGGTTCGGTGACCATGACGGGGGACATTCTATGCACGGACTCATCAAGGGTGTGCAACCTATCGGCCAAGAGAGGGCATTTAACAGTAGGGCCATCATTGCGGGGCTGATGTCTCTACACGAGCCCAAGAGAGGGGTGTTTAACTGTGCAACCTATCGGCCAAGAGAGAGCATTTAACGGTAGGGCCATCATTGGTAACAACTAAGGTGATTGACGAGGTGCGCCCATTGTGCGGAGTTCCAAATCATGATCCTTAGGAAGAGGCATTGTGCATGAGCATAGAGTGAGCATTCCTGGCATTTTATGATTGTGTTAGAATGTGAATTTATATTTATGAGAAATTAATGCGTAAAGTGTAAAGAGTGTGTCTTGGATAATTTGAGAAGTGTGAATTATATATTTGTGTGAAATTAATGTGTTGTATGTAACGAGTGTGGATTAAATGAGAGATAATATGTATGGTGATGAGTTAATGTGCTGAATATAAAGAGTGTGAGTTGATATGAATGATGATGATCATGTGATGATATTAATGACGATGATTATGTGTTGGGTGAGGATAGGGTAGCCTTCTACATTGCATGTATGAGTATGTGTTCTTTTCCTCATCGTACTCTCTGTGGTTATTTTATAGGTGATGAAGATGACACTCAATGTGCCGAATTTAAAGGGACAAGGTCTCGCTCTGATAGGTGTGACATCGGGGATTAGTGTCTAGGAACTTTATTTCTTTATTTTGCTATGTAGAGATTTAGAAAGATTATTTTAAAAGGGTCATACATGGCCAAGACGTATTTTTATTATGTTGATATTTTAGTCTTTTGAAATTTTTGATTTTACTCTTTTATGGAAAATAAAAGTGGATTTGATTTAAGTATTTATTTAACAGAGGATTTGTAAACCTAGCTGAGTAATAATAAGCCTAGTACCATTGCACTGACTTAAAAACTGATCAATGTTTCTCAATAACATAATTGGTTACACCAATTCAATTTTTTTTTATTAACTTAAAAAAATTCAATTTATATTTAATATCAAATATATTTTTTATATTACAATTTATTTTTATCAAAATATTGGTTTAGCAATTAGACCGATATATTGAAAATTTTTATTTTTATTAATTCATAAAGGAAAATTTGTACAGTTTATTGACACTACTACAAAAAGTCTTTTTACGACACCTAATTCACGATGGTTCCTTGACAATGGCAAAATTGAAATTTTTTCTTAGAAGATATCACGACGGTTCCCTAACAACCGTCGTAAAAAAACAGCTATTACGACGATTATAACAAGAACCGTCGTTAAAAGAAAAAATAAAAAATGGAGGGAGTGAAACCAGCAAAAAGGAGGTGTAGATAGAAATTTTGGAAACAACGACAGCTCACACTTATAGTTGTTTTCCGCATTTAAATAAAAAAATGGGGGTGGTGCATTAGTAAAAAATGGGGTGCAGATAAAAGATGGACACAAATCACGACGGTTAACAATAAAACCGTTGTGGTTTCGATTTTGAAATAAAAAGGGTGTCTGTGGAAGAAAAAAGGGGTACATATAGCAATTCTGATATCCAAAGGACAACCATAGTTTTTAGTTTGTTAAAAAACTGGTAGGGTGGTGTGAAAAGCAAAAGAAGGGTGCAAGTGACAAAAATTATGGGAACAACGGCAGTTCTTTGAACAACCGTCGTTTGTTTTGCTAATATATTCATGAACCCCGCCCCCTTCCCCATTTTCACACAACGTTGTCGTCCTCCATCCCATTTTCTCTTTACGTGCGTTTGACTCTCTCTCTCTCCGTCGTCTGTCTCTCTCTCCACCGTGCCTTTCTCCCTCCATCACCGTCCCTTTCTCTCTCTCCCTGTGTCGTCCTCTCTCTCTCCTCCGTTCTCCCCCGCGACCAGCTCCTCCAACTTGTGCGGCCAGCTTCTCTACCATAGGTAACTTTATCCCTCTTCTTGCTTGCTTTAGTTTGGTTTAGGTATTGATTGAATTGTTTTATCTAGCTTGTTTGTTGAGTTGAGTTAGGTTGTTAATTTGTATTAAATTGTTTGATTTAGGTTGTTGAATTAGCTTTGTAGATGTAATGCCTTGTAGTATAATTTAGGTTGTTAAATTTGGTTTAGGTTTTGATTGAATTGTTTTTAACTAGCTTGTTTGTTGAGTTGAGTTAGATTGTTAAATTGTATTAGATTGTTTGATTTAGGTTGTTGAATTAGCTTTGTAAATGTAGTGCCTTGTAGTATGATTTAGTCTATTGCCAATCCAAATGACGCTAAGAACCTTAGATGGCATGCCGATGGGAGGATATGTTATGGAATGCTTCGCCATCCCGCAGATTCTTTACAGTGGAAGAACCTTGATGATGAGTTTCCAGAATTTGGGAATGAGCCGAGGAATCTTAGGCTTGGATTAGCGTCAGACGGAATGAATCCATTTGGAAATTTAAGTACCAATCATAGTTCATGGCCTGTTTTGCTAGCTGTTTACAATTTACCTCCCGGGTTGTGCATGAAGCGCAAATATATGATGTTGTCAATGATAATCTCTGGTCCACGTCAGCCTGGAAATGACATTGATGTTTATCTCAGTCCATTGATAGAAGATCTGAGATTGCTATAAGATGAGGGGGTAGAAGGTCTATGATGGGTTTGCCAAATAATCTTTCAAGATGCATGCGATGCTCTTTTGTTCCATCAATGACTTTCCTGCATATGGGAACTTGTCGGGTTATAGTGTTAAGGGTCATAAAGCTTGTCTTGTGTGTGAAGATGGCACATTCCATCAACAATTGAAATATGAAAGGAAGACAATATATGTTGGTCATCGGAGATTCTTGAAAAGGCATCATCCATATAGAAGATTGAGAAAGGCTTTTAATGGATATCCGGAGGATGGGATAGCACCGACTCTGTTAACAGGTGTGGAGATTTACGAAAAGGTGAAAGACATTAATGTCATATTTGGAAAGCGGAAAGAAAAGGCAGTTGTCCCGGGGATATGGAAGAAGAGGTCCATTTTCTTTGATCTCCCATACTGGTGCAAATTACACGTTAGACACTGTATAGATGTCATGCACGTGGAGAAAAATGTATGTGATAGCTTGATTGGAACGCTTCTCAATATTAAAGGGAAGACAAATGACGGAGTGAATGCTCGTTTATACTTGCTTGAAATGAATATACGAGAGAAGTTGGCTCCAGAGAAGATAGGTAACCGCACATATTTGCCCCCAGCATGCCACACGTTGAAAAAGGAGAAGATTAATTTCTGTGAATGTTTAAAGGGTGTGATGGTACCACAAGGATACTCGTCAAATATCATTAGCCTTGTATCAATGAAGGAAATGAAACTAGTTGGGTTAAAATCTCATGATTGTCATGTCCTTATGCAACAATTATTGCATGTGGCTATTCGTGGCATCTTGCCAAAAAATGTGAGGCATACTATAACTCGATTGTGCTCATTCTTCAATTCTATTTGTAGTAAAGTCATTGACCCTCAGAAGTTGGACCAACTTGAAGAAGACACTGTTGTGATTTTGTGTCAGTTGGAGATGTTTTTTTCTCCATCCTTTTTTGACATCATGGTGCATTTGCTTGTTCATGTGGTCAGAGAAGTTAGATTGTGTGGACCGGTTTATCTAAGATGGATGTATCCAGTTGAGCGGTACATGAAGATTTTGAAAGGATATGTGAAGAATCAGTATCGTCCCGAGGCTTCTATTGTAGAGAGGTACATTGCAGAAGAAACTATTGAGTTTTGTACCGAGTACTTATCCAAAGCAAAACCTATAGGACTTCCTGCTAAATGTTGGAACAACCGACGATCCACAAGTAAGTGCTCACGTGGTGTACATATGGTGACCAAATCTCGCGAAGAATCCTTCAAGAACATTTGTACATATTAAATAACACCGATGAGGTACTACCTTACATAGCTGCTCACAAAGCCATTGTGAAGGACAAGAACCCAAGGCAACCAGATAAGTGGGTGTTGAAGGAGCATAACGGGTCTTTTATGGCTTGGTTTTAAAAATGAATCATGAAGATCCTACCGCATCTGAAACATTGACATGGCTAGCACATGGACTGAAGTTTGATGTATTAACTTGCACTGGATATGAAATCAATAATTGTATGTTCTCTACAAAGTCTCTCGATGACAAAAGTACAATGCAAAATAGTGGGGTCACTTTAGAGGCAGAGTGCATGCAATTCTCTACATCAAGGATCGAAACCCAGTTATTGGAACAATGTCGTACTATGGTGGTATAGAAGAGATTTGGGAGGTGGGTTACACTAAGTTTACAGTTCCTGTTTTCAAGTGTAAATGGGTTGACAATAAGAGTGGTGTGAAAATCGACGAATCTGGAATGACCTTGGTCGACTTTCGGAAGATTGGATGAGAAC
The DNA here is from genome assembly GCA_026901365.1 of Sesbania bispinosa. Lineage (NCBI taxonomy): Eukaryota > Viridiplantae > Streptophyta > Magnoliopsida > Fabales > Fabaceae > Sesbania > Sesbania bispinosa. The sequence goes on along the minus strand of QLOH01000041.1, from coordinate 2,532,687 downwards.
GAGCCATTTATCATGGCACATCAAGCTTCACAGGTGTTTTATGTGAAGGACCCCGTGTCAGAAAATTGGTCTATCGTTCTCCATGGGAAAAAAACAAGAAATTGTTCCGGAAGATGACCATTTCAATCTTGATGTCGGTGAAACTCGTCCATTTTCTTCAGTGATGATTAACAATGCTGAGGACGATGTTGTCGATGATGTGCATGCCACTCGAAGAGACCATAATGAGGGAATATGGGAACAAGTATAAAGGTTAATTATTTTAAGTACCAATATTAATGTAATGTCTTAATTTTATGTCTTAATGTTATAAGTTTTTTTTAAAGGTTACTTAGTGTAAAATTGTCACTAACAGTTGTTTTATTTCATTTTTTAACATACATATGGTTGATGATCAGGGTTCGCCTACATCTTTAGAGAATCCTTCAGAGTCAACCTCCAGAAGATCTGGTATAGGACCTACTAGATTGAGGTTTCTCTCACTTAGACGCGCCAATGGTGAGAAGATAACACTCGCCATCGATGTTTAACACTGGTGTGGCTACTGGGCTAAATGCCGAAGTCTTCAGCAGCTATCTCGCTGTATTAGCCTGAGACAAAATTTTAATTTTAACACCTTCATGGGACCATGTGACTGAGTCTAAGAAGAAGTTGCTCTGGTAGGATGTTTTGGTAAAAAACTTCTCTGATTTTGTGTCAAAATTATCAGATATTTAATGTTAACTGTAATGTATGACTGATTCTATCTTTGTTTTCCATATAGGAACATTTGATATACCAAATGTGAGGTCATTGGAATCGAAGGTATTGTCTTCGATTGCTGTGAAGTGGCGTCAGTTTAAGTCAAATCTGACGACTACATATATATTTGGTTCAAAGAAGGGTGAAAATCCTTGTACCAAATACCAGGGGATTGATGACGAAACTTGGGAACAATTTGTTCAAGCCCGACAAAATGATCATTGGCAGGTTAGGGCAATTGAGTTTGTTTTACTTATGAAGTTATGCATAGATATGTAGTAACTTATTATTCATTCATTACAGGATGTTAGAAGAAAGGCGAAGGATATTCAAGCACATAATGTGACCCCCCACATTCTGTCTCATGGGGGTTATAAAAAGCTTGAGGAAGACATGATAAAGCAGAAGTTGCAATCACAACCTGCAGATCTTAGCGATCCTGTTGCGGACCCTCCATCACCGCCTACACGACATTAAAAATGGAAGCATGCTCGTCTTAAACGCTCAGGGGTATATACCTCTGAAGAATCACGCGTAATCTCTGAGAAGATTGTAAGTTTTAATGTTGTAATTGCTTTGTTATTTCCTATACCAAGTCTTGATTCCATGCTCATGATGAATGTCACTATATTTGTTAATTACATGATTCCCTGGTTGAGGAAAGTAGCCAGGGTACCTTTAGCCCACATGGTCGTCATGATATACTCACTACTGCCATTGGACGACCTGAGCACCCTGGTTGTGTTCGTGCTGCTGGACCAGGGATTAGGATTCAGTCATATTTTGGTCCTATCTCACGGGACTCCTCATCATCTGCGCCCTCTAACAATGAGGCCAAGCAACAGTTCAGACAGGAGCTCAGACAGGAGATCACACAGGAGGTGAGACAGGAACTTATGCTCCAATTTGAGCAGATGAAGCAGGAATTAGTGCAGTCATAGCAGACAGGTGCTCCTATTCTTGAATTTGTGCCTCATACAGTTAGAATCAACACAAAGGGTAGTTGTTCACCTGATGGGGGTCTGGGGGATGACATGGGATCCATAATCCCATGTGAGTTGTATGTGGAGAGCACACCAACCCCTAGGTTGGTCGCTACGGGGAAGGTATTCGTAGGGGCCACCATGGTACATAATATGCCTCTTTTAGCAGACACGGCCAAGGTAACAACGGACAAGGTTATAGATGGTGATACTCATGTGCCTATCCAAACATTGGAGGTTGCTATTGTGGCACAGACATGTCAGACCTATATTGCCTGGCCCTGTCATCTAGTTAGGCAGACTCCAACCGCCTTGGTATAGTTGTCACTTATATATATTACTACATTTCACATTTAAATGTTTGTATTTTATATCATTAACAATGTATCCATTATTCTTTATGTGTAGCAAAAAACTTCAGAAACAGAGAAAGAAAGACAATAATAAAAATAGACCTATATCAACTGATGATCCGCTGAAAAATGTGATGGAGGTTGCAATGACCATTCGTCAGAGCTCTTTGGAGTTGCCATGGGAAGCGGAAGTTTTTGGTCAGGAATGTCCCACCCTACTGTATTTAACCATGCCAGATATAACAGAGGTTTACACTGGTGATGAATATCTGAACATCACTGTCATTCATGTGTGGGAGTTGTAAGTACATTGACAACGTTGCTTGTAGTTTTCTTATTAAGTTACTTTACTAGGAAAATTTTCAAAAAGAAATATTTTTTATTTTAGGTATTTGTCTTCATTATGCTCACATGAGGAGGTGTATGGATTCATTGACCCTCATCTAACCTTCGAGGGTTCATGTTCAAGAAAAGACATACAGGCATACATCGCCAACAACAAGCTCGATGAGGGAAAAAAGATTTATTTAGCACCTTACTTCCATGAGTAAGTGCAAATACTTCTAAGTTATTTAATTTTTTTATCATTATCAATGTGAATATCTTGCAGTATTAATTAATTTCCAATGCAGCCTCCACTGGCAACTACCGGTTATATCTGTCGAAGATCACACTGCTGTGTGGTTTTGTTCATTGCATAAGAAGCCCATTAAACATTTCAACAAATAGTCAATAGGTAATGACAATCAATTTATTATCGTTATTAGTCCTTTTTAGATTATAATTATTCTCTAAGTTGTGTTCTTTTTTTTATATTAGTGCCTATGCAGCATATCAAATGATGATAGCTAAAGCTTCACATAGAGCTCCTAAGCTATCATGGATGAACCTCAGGGTATTTACATGCATTAAATAAGATATTTTATTAAACTCTTATGTATGGTTTTAATTATTTGACTAGTATTCATTTTGAATTGTAGTGTAACAAACAAGTTGGAGGATATGAATGCGACTATTACGTCATGCAATGGATGTCTGCCATTGTGCAAGGTGGTATTCGAAGAGCATGGGACCAGGTAATTCAAAATGTTTAATCAATTCTTCAATAAATCCAGATTCATAATTGACCTATTCACTAATGTCAAGTTATTTATTTTGCAGTATTTCATAGATATCAGCCCATTTAACTCTGACGCAATTGATTTCATCAGAAAGACATGGGCTAAATACGTTATTGAGTATTATAACAAAACTTTAGGGTAGTTGCCAATAGTTTGATTAGTTTGACAAACTTTTATATCGTTTTATGTTTAGGTAATTAGTTTTTCCATGTCAAAGACTTTTATGTATGTCGGTTAGACTATAATGTTTGCAATGTTCTATTTGAAGTTAATGGATGAAAGATTGATTCAAATGTTGTTATTTTATTTTGTACAATTCTGGGCTGTTCTGGCTGTTTTCAGGTTTGGGATAGGCTAAAAACACAATGGACCCTTAAAAATAAAATTGAGGTTACCACAACGGTTGTGACCATAACCGTCGTGAAAAGTGGAAAACAACGACGGTTATGGTTATAACCGTCGTTGAAAGTTTGCTCAACCTAAGCCCATTAACAGCCTTTTCACGACGGTTAGGGTAAGAACTGTGACACCCTTCTACCCCAAATAATAATACAATCATCAAGTTGAATTATAAAGAAAATTAAAGTCAACGCCGAGATAAAAAGGTTCACAATTCCTCTTTTAAATAAGTACTTAAATCAAATCCACTTCTATTTCCATAAAGAGTAAAATCAAAGATTCAAAAGACTAAAATATCAACCTAATAAAAACATATCTTGGCCATCTAAGACCCTTTTAAAATAATCTTTCTAAATCACTACATATGAAAATGAAAGGAGATAAACTCCTAAACACTAAGCCCCAATGTCACACATATCAGAGCGAGACCCTGTCCCTTCAAAATTCGGCACATTGAGTGCCATCTTTATCACCTATAAAAACCACAGAAAGAGTGCGGTGAGGAAAAGAATACATATATATACATGCAATACATAAGGCTACCCTCATTTCTACCCATCACCATACATATTATCATTTAATTCAAATACTATTCATTTCACATATCTAGTTCATACACAAATAATCTCACACTTTCATAATGTACATTCACACTTCTCAAACAATCATCATTACCAGTGATGGCCCTACTGTAAACACCACACAGTAGGTTGCACCCCCTCGAGGGGCCCGTGCAAGACACCCGCTCCCCTCCCACCGTTACCCACCTCTCATAGGCTAGGTGAGTCGCATTGTAAAACACTCCCTATTGGAGTCATGCATCGGATATCTCCCATCATGGTCTCATTTCACACACTAGGTTCGTACAAACATAAGTTCACACCATGCACATGTACAACGACTATCCCAAGAGTCATGATTTGGAACTTCGCACAATGGGCGCACCTCATCAATCCTCTTAGTTGTTACCAATGATGGCCCTACCATTAACACACACAGTAGGATGCACACCCTCGATGGGTCCGTGCATAGAATGTCCCCCATCATGGTCACCACACCTCCTCGATGGGTCAATGCATCTCGTGAATCACACCTTATATGCTCATGCTCAATGCATCAACGTCATCTCATACGTTCACACCTCATATGCTCATGCTCAATGCATCAACATCATTTCACATACATCTCATACAATCTCTTCTACTCTAATCACTCCACATCACATAACAAATATTATAACACAGAACATCACATAAGATACTCACACCACAATACTTCATGACACAGTTAATACACTCTATACATCCAATTTAATCTCATCAATCTCACAAAACAATTCATATATTAGGTAAACATCCATCTCAATTTCACGTTTTAAGAAAAACTATCTGAAATTTGGAAGGAATCTGTTGAAATTATAATTAAAAAGCTCAATCCGCGTGCTGCGCTTCACTCTGCGCTCAGCGCAAGTGAAGCGCAGGTTCCAGAAAGTTATGCTCCACCCTGCGCTAAGCGTAGGTGGAGCGAAAATGTCGCAGAACGCAACTGCACCTGCGTTTCTACCCCTTTTAACCCTCTTCTTCAATCCCTACTCAAATCTTTAAGTCCCTAACTCAATTAGACTCGTTTTTACCGATTAAAATCAATCAATTCATCAATTATATCAATAGATTACAGTTAAATCAACAATCAAATCAATTTATGAAATCTCTCTCCCAAATCTTAATTTGACCCCTTTCGACAATCTCGCTTCCTACTCTCAATTCCAACAAGAACATGACAGTAATCATCACAACAATCACGAAATTCATCATATTACAGACAATTCATCATTCATAATTTAAAATTTAAGAATCCTAGAGAGACTTATGGTTGCCCTCACTACCCAAACACTCCAGCATACACATATAGCAGCACCTCTTCCCCCCGTACCTTAGAGATGACGATCGAAAACGAATGGTAGAACTCCCTTGATGATCTACTCTGCGGCACCCTCTCCTTGTGGAGTCGCTTCTCCCTTCCCTAAGGTTTGGTTATCTGACGTTTGAAAAAAGGATAGGGTGAAATAGATAACCCTTCCCTTATTTAAATATTTACTTGGGCTGGGCCTACTCCAACCCACCCATCCCTCCTTTTAATTAATTAATAATTAACAATATTCATAATAAAAGATAATAATAATAATAATAATAATAATAATACTATTATTTCTTCCTTTTATTTTATTTTATTTATTCTAGAAATTTTAGGATGTTACAAGAAACCGTCGTGGAAAGTGTGAAACCATGACGGTTCTTACCATAACCGTTGTGAAAAGGTTGTTAATGGCCTTAGGTTGAGCAAACTATCAACGACGGTTCCTTCATGAACCGTCGTTGTATATGACAAACCACGATGGTTGCTATAACAACCGTCGTTGTTTCTAATTTATGACGACGGTTAGCAAACGTCGTCAAAAGACCATTTATTAACGACGTCTGGATCAACAACGGTTCCCAACCGTCATTAAAGGCCTATTTTAACCGTCGTGAAAAGCCTTTTTTTTGTAGTGTGTGAATATTTATTGGTTTAAACTTAAGTTAAAAAAATATTATTAAAAATATGAGAAAAAAAGACTTGATTCACCTTTATTTCAGTTTTTGGAAATATCATAGAATAATTGAAGTCATTAAAAAGTTTCTATATATGAAAATATGGTAATTAAAAAAATATATAGTAATTGAAGTCATTGAAATTAAAGTATTAAAGTATAATCATTAAAAATTTCAAATGCATGCAACTTAAATGTAAAAAATTTTAAAATTAAAAAAAAACTCTATTTCAAAATTTTAAAGAAATTAACATAAGCTGAAATTATATATGTTAGTAGCAGTTAATTAATTTGTACACATTATTAATTAGCAATTAAATTATTATTATTGATATAAAATATAAATACGATTATTGAAAAAATATAGATAAATATTAAAGAGATAAAAGATGGGAAAGCAAAAGTCAGTAGAGTTTCCTCTATGAGCGTGTGTGTGGATTGAATTCATGGTTTTGATAATTAAAACTTTGTTTCTTTTATATACTCTAATCTTTGAAATTCAAACCCTCACATTTCATAAACATTTTATATGGAAAAATTATCATGTTGGCAATTTATTAGGGACTGGATTCTTCATAATTCATAGCAACTAATGAGTAGTGATTGTAATACATTTAACAACCAATTAAAAAGGTTTAATTAACACTTTATGAAGGTAATATCTTGTTAATTAATTAATAATTTTGTGTTTATGAAGCAAGTTTTGGTGTTTAAAGTTGAAAAGCATGAGATTTTATGTGTTAATATTAACAACATAGTGGCTTTGGCAAATAGAGGGCGTGAAGTTATTGAGGCTGGACAACGTCCAATTAACCAATGCCAATCATGCAGTTGTTATTAACTTGAAAACGATTGAAAATAAAGCTGATTTTTTAGCAAGGCAATTAAGATGCAAATCCCAAAACAGTTTAACCCAACTTGAATCCCAATATAAGTACAATTGCGATAGACAATTCAAAGGTAACTCTGCCCAATTTTGATAATATGTCTGCACAACATTATTTCCAGAGGTGATATTTAAAAGTCGACTAACATATCAATTCATGTTATCACAGAAATAAATAATTTGTTTGAAGAGAAATATAGCAAACAATGGTAATAATGATTAATAATCTCATGAGCACATAATAGTCTTGGAAGCACAAAATATAAGCAGCAATACAAAGAAGTTTCATGAAAAAACCTGAAAAAGAATAAAGTGAAATATGAGTATTTTCAACTTAAGCTATTTTGTCACTATTTTGTGATGATGAAGGGGATTGAAAATACTCATATGTGATGCTTATATGGGTATTTTTAGCTTATGTTAATATTTCAATCCCCTTCGTCATCACATATGGGTATTTTCAATCTCCTTTATCATAACATTTGAAGTTATATCTGAAATATGACCTTCGTAATCACATGAGTATTTCAATCCCCTTATAATATTTCTTAAGATTATAAACAATACAAAAAAGGAGATACAACCATCTTTATAACAATAGTCATTTCCTCCCGAGAATAAGCGCTAGAAGTGAACAATACACAACATTTCCCACACTATCTGAAATAAAGCATTGAACTGAATTTGTAAGTGATCTTATTTAAATGCTTATTTCACTAAAAAAATTAACGTAGTGAAGGTTTATGTAAAAAAAAAATAGTGAAGGTTGATGAACGATGAAGTGAAGAGTATGTTGATCTACACAACATCATAGATCCTCGAGCAGAGGACAAAGAATTAAAGGGTCGGGTTTTGTGCAAGTATAGTGGATACTTAGGGAGTCCGAAGCATAAATTCATCAAAAAGTGGAAAAAAAAGGAAAGCTACCTAAAAAAGCAAGGCAAGGAATTCATTAAAAATGGCCTTACCCATATGTATTTTGAATCTATCTATAACTACTTATTAGCCTTGCTAATGGAATGCAACTCAATAAAATTTAATGGATAACAACATAAGCTAGAAAAATCTTAACTATTAACACATTAAACTCCAATGCAGAATTTTAATATAACATTACCACAATGTTATTGGTTTTAAACATGATGTCACGCTCCATATAACAATCATATATTAAGAGGCTTACACAATTACACCAATGAAGTAATTAATGACCTATAGCAGAAAACTCCAATGGAACTCTTTAGTTTAATCCAGTCCTCTCCCCTTTAGTTTCCAGTTGCTACATTCATTTTTAAATGAAGAATAAAAATGAATTTTTAAAATTAAATGTTGTACAAATACATAAGTGGTTAGGACCTCTGTTATATCAAACCAATCAGACAATATTAGCTTATTGACACAAAAAAAAGCATAAAAGGATATTCAAAATTTAGGAGAGAAAACAAAAGTTGAATGAGCTATTCAAAAAGAAACGTCATAATTTCTAGATTTAATGAAGAATAATATAAATTGTCGGTTTAAAAAAGCAATAGATACAAAGTAAGCATGGAAAATACTCATGAGTCAGAATCAGAAACACAGAAGTTTCAAAGAAGGTAATGAACATTGAGGAAGCAAGATTAAAAAGTAAATAAAAGAGTATGACAATCAAAATTAAATGAAAAATATGAGAAATACAACTAATATCAGAGAGAAAATAAACATGCAAGGATATTTAGAATTAGAAATCAAGGAAACATGGACACTTCATGAATCACAATAAAAAAGATTAAAGTTTCAAACAAAGGCAGATTATTCTTCTCTACAATGTTGCAAGGTCTGACCCCTAAAAAGGAGGATATCTAGCCATTAGAACATATACGATGACTCCAGCCATCAGAGAAAGAATTAAATTTAATATAATACTTACCTTGCGAGATCAGTGAAATAGGGCTACAAAATAGAGAATTGAGAAGAAATATGCAAAAATCATTAGAAAGATGAACAAATATGGCAACACAAACTACCTTTTAAAAAAGAATAAAATTTAAACATTTAAATGAAACTAAAAATTAACACACCCCTAAACAAATGAGCCCACTAAGAGAAAAACATAAACAAAAGGGCATGGTAGACTCATAGAAAGGGTACAAATTAAACTAAAATAAACATACACTTCATCAACTCTCTCAGTATCCCCATAAACTAATTCACTTCAAACACATCCTCTTTATCAAGTTTTTCTTATTCTCCTTAGTTATAGAAATAAAACTTCCCTAGAACAGACCATAAGCAAAAGTTAGACTAAATAAAAAAAATTCACATAAGCATATTATGATGCAAAAATATATAGCAATTATTTGTATCATTTTCCTGATGAACATTGTAAAACAGTACCCAAAGGAGAAATAGAGAACATTGATTTGATTGATTGTAGTATAAAAAATAAAGATCTCCATAATTTCTAAAGTGAGGCAAGAAAAATACTATAACTCATAAACTTGACCTTCTTTCAGTTGAGAGTCAAACTTATACATCGAGTATAAATTTTGTAACTACTAAAGAACTCAAAACATGAAGCTAAGAGAAGAAAAGACAATAGATTATGCATTCAAGTATTTCACCATACTGATGACTGTAAATTATAAACACTAATTCAAAAAGGTGGTCCAAACATTCACTCTCTGGGAATAAAAAAGGCACCTAACACCTCTGCTTTAATACAATAAGAATAATTGAAATCTCAACATTAAAAAAAGACAGATTGAAATATGATCAGTACTAAAAAACACACATAAGAAAGTGGTAAATGGTTAACATAGAAGAACCATATACCCTCCACCAACCAACTTTCACATTAGTAGTTGAATTATCCTTTGCCAATAAAATCTAGAACATAAGAAAACCTGAAGGAGATTTTCATTAAAAAATTTTAGAAATTACAACATATGTTAAAGATGAAGCAATTTGTAAATAGAAAGTACTATAACTATCGTAAGAGAAATAAAAGTCTCGGATAACAAATAGGAATTGTTTTGGACCATCTACTAATATCAAATCGGATCAATAAAACATCTTATAAGATATATCACCATTAAGTATACATAAAAACTAATGTATAATGAAACCCATATTTCAAAATTCTGGACAACATATTCAACAACCTTCAAACAATTACTAGATTGCATCTTATACAAAATTCATAGAAACTTGAATTTTTGAATTTACTGAGAATGATACAATCATAATATTTTTTTATACACTTCTATCTTGAAGTCTCTATTATAATTAGAAAAAGAAAAAGAGAACTCACTACTATTGGCTGAGATTCAGATTTTTCTTAAATTATCATGGTGCATAGGAAAAAGCAAAAATATCCAACCCACACATAGCCGGATTGGAGCAAAGTACGTACCTTTTAATCCATGCCATCAAGCAACACTTGATTGTTAGGGTCATGTTTCAACCCCTCAATATATGTTTCTAAAGCATTTTCATATTCTTACATGAAAAAACCGTTTAATGCATCTGTCTGCATCTTTTAAACATTCAGGCATTGCCCACAGTTTAATGTAGAAGCTATATTAATGTAAGCCTAAAAGAAATGAGAATTAAAATTTATCAAGATTTGCATTCACCATTAAACACAAAGATTGTCATTTTTATTACCTTAGGATTTTTAGGGTTCCTTTTTATAGTCTTTGTATAATCCTTAGCAGCCACATGATCCTTCTGCTTGAAGAATTCATTCCTGCATTTGAATATTTTTGGAGAAAATAGATATTCAATATTTGATTAGATGAAAAGAAATAGATACTGTCATCAAGATACCGAGAAAATCAAATTATAATAAAATCATATTTATATGCACACATTAAAAGCAAACATATCTATATTCAAATCAAATCATTGATTTCAATTTATTATAATACAAATTTAGAAGCAAATCAAATTTAGACACCTATCTATATTCAAATGAAATCAACTTTAGAATCAAATCATATTTAGAAAACCTACCTATCTATATCTATAATCAAATAAAATCAGATTTAGATAAATCAGAACAGGTTTATATGCACAAATTAAAAGCAAACCTATCTATATTCAAATCAAATCATTGATTTCAATTTACTATAATACAAATTTAGAAGCAAATCAGATTTAATTCAATCAAATTTGAGTATTTTAAAAGAAGAAAATAGTATACGAATCTTACCAAGTTAGAAATAATCGCATTCAATATTGATGACGTACACATATATCTCCCACACATGGCAAGAAAAATAAATAAACAACATTCTTAGAATGAATTAATGATAGCAATAACAACCAAATATAAATTCATTATTCAGTAGGCAATAGGCCCCAAACAAATCTGTTTAATGTATGCAAAAGTTACCAATTCTTACCCAAATGCAATGCTCAACAGTATGCAGAAGACTTGGCGCTCAAAGTCTTTCAAACCCCAAACACCGATTGAAGAATCTATGGCAGAAAGAAGAACAAACAGTAGGCATAAGACTAAAACATGATTATTAAATCCAGTAATAAACAACAAAAACTATGAAGAAGAAAATGGGAAAGAGAATTGAAAGCCCTAACTATTATCAAATTCAATAAACCGAACAAAAAAGAGGAGAGAAGAAATTTCAGAACCCTTACCTTACCACCTTCAATCGCCGCAAAAATTTCCTCTCACAGTGAACCCAACCACATGCAAGTGGAACACAACCACACAAACCCAAAGCTGCGGCCAACAGCCACAACCGCAGTGACCGGCAACTACACCAGGGAGATAAAGCACAATACAGAGAACAAACGCGCAGAAGAGAAAGGGGAAAAGCAAAAGGTTTTCGAGTTTCTATTGCCCTAACAAAGCTCTTTTCATCCCTGCCAGCCATGCAACATTGCCGCACCATGCTGCTACGGCCATGGCCGCATGCTCGCTATCGTCAGCTGCTGTTGTCGCAAGGAATTTGGCTTTTTTTTTTTTTTTTACTTCTACAGGGAGATGAAGGGTGAGAGAAACATGAGAATAGAAATGGTTAGAAATCTGGGTGTGAGAGAAACAAAATGCTAGAATGCAAAAAAAAAAAAAAAAGAGATGAAAGGTGAGAGTGAAACGGGGCATTGGAAGAAGAAAGCCGCATTGAATAACAATTTTACAATTCTCAGTATTTTGAAATCTGATATATGGGGAAATAATATCAGCATTTATTGTAGGTTTTAGTTTATCCACTAATTCAAAATTTAAAAACTGACTTTTTAATTTCAAATAAATAGATTAAATATGTAATTACAGGTTTAACCTCCTTTTTTCAGAAAAATATTGTCCTAGACTCATTTCTATTTATTTATATAAAGATAAAGATAAAAATAAAAATAAAAATAAAGATACTATATAAATTTATTGTAATAAAGATAGGAAGATTACAGGCATTGAATACTTCAAAGAAGAATAACAAAGCTTTTTCACACATAATGATGTTAAATAATTGTGCAGAATTGCATGTCTTCTATAGGAATATGTATGTGAAACTAAATAAAAAAAATTATTCATCAAAATATTATAAGTAATTTGCCATGAAAATTAAAATGAATAATAATTTCGAAAAATATTCTAAGCTTTGAAGTAGGGGTGAGTTAGTGTTTAAATAAAGAATTTTTTTTTAATTTAAGTACTTTATGTAATTTTTTCATAATTCAAATTAAGAAGATTTTAAATTTCAAAGATCGAGTAACTTATCAAAAGCTATGTTTTAAATAATAAGTTTTGTGACAAATGTTGGGGTTTTGGATAGAAGTCATTAGATAAGTGTTCATGTCTGTCACACCACTAATGTTCTAGCCGTGAGCATACAAAAGAATGTCCCGTCTATTTCTTTAGTAGCCTCTTATTTATATTTCTAGAAACATTAATTGATCCTTGATTTTTTTTTTCCTTTTTATCCTGATTTATCTCCTCTATTTGGTAATTGCGTTGATTCTCTGCCTCCCCAAGTCAATAGTTGTATTCAAACTTTGGGCCCCTAGTTACTCTATCCCATCAGTCTGGTCCACTCCATAGCCCCTCAAACCCCTGGCCCTTAGGCATAACGGGCTTGTAGTTGGCTCAGTGTTAAGAATTTTTATCTTTCTCCTTAGCAACCCTGATCACTTGAAGTTCCATGTTTGACATTGTTCAAGTCGGCAGGGTTTTGTTCTGTAAGGCCTCGAGCCTTTTTTTCCTTTCAATAGCAATCAACTGATTAAAAAAAAAGTCGGCAGGGTGGCTAAGGCGGTAAATGCACCTTCAAGGACGTATGAGGGTTTCTTTGATAAGAGGCTTATTTCCAATACTCCGGGTCGGTTAGTGTCGTTTAATTGCGTTAGGTAAAGATTTGCCTATCGCGATTGGGAACCAGAGAGGAAGGGTTCCTTTATTTCTTCCCTAAGCGAAGCTTTCAAGTGGGTCAGGCTCACCATATTATCCATTCTCGACCTATGCTCCAAGTTCTGGGAAGATGCTCATGATAATCTTTTTCATGAATCATTCCTAAGATGAGCTCGGGTAGATAGGTGTTTCAACGTCACGTGGAGAAATTTGGTCGAGGTCACGACCCCAGAGAGGGGTCAATGCTGATCATGTCTGACACACCACTAGGTGTTCTAGCCGTAAGCATACAAAAAAAATATGTTATTTGTTATTTGGCTTAAATATGTTTTTAATCCCTATAAATATAGGTCATTTTGTTTTTAGTCCTGTAAATTTTTTTTTTTTGTTTTTCATTCTTATAAAATTTTTTGTTTGTCATTTTGGTCCCTGTCGTTAACTTTAAGCTTATGTAGTTAACGAAGTGTCACGTCATCCTGCCACATGTGATTTTTCTTCCAGCTTAATTTTGTTTTTAGTCCTTATAAATATGGTCTTTTTATTTTTAGTCCCTATAACTTTTTTTTTGTTTTTCACATCAATCTCATCTCCATCCAACATCACATTGTCCTTTTGCTTCTTTTGCTGCATTGTTACACTTGAAATTCTTGAACTCCTCTTGGTGGGTTTAAGGAAAAAAATTCTTTATGTATCCAATTATTTGAAATTTCAATATACTTGAATTCACTGTATAAAGTGGGAAAAACTTGGAACGACATTTTTTTCTATCCGTTGACTGACAAAATTTTCACTTGATTTACAATTACAAGCCTTTTTTTGTTATTTTCAATACACTTGAATTCACTATATAAAGTGGGAAAAACTTGGAACGACATTTTTTTCTATCCGTTGACTGACAAAATTTTCACTTGATTTACAATTACAAGCCCTTTTTTGTTACTCAAGACAAATTACATCAAGTTATAGGTTATCAATAGACATAAATCAAATGAGAATTTTGTTAGTCCATAGACAGAAAAAAAGAATTGCAGAAAAAAAGGTCGTTACAAGTTTTTCCCACTTTATACACTAAATTCAAGTGTATTATACATAAAGAATTTATTTCCTTAAACCCACCACGAGGAGTTCAAGAATTTTAAGTGTAACAATGCAGTAGAAGAAGTAAAAGGATACTGTGATGTTGGATGGGATGAGATTGAGGTGAAAAACCAAAAAAAAAATTTATAGGAACTAAAAACAAAATTAATTTGGAAGAAAAAATCACATGTGGCAGGATGACGTGGCACCCCGTTAGCCACATAAGTTTAAAGTTAACGACAAGGACCAAAATGACAAATGGAAAATTTTATAGGGATGAAAAACTAAAAAAAAAAATTTACAGGGACTAAAAACAAAATGACCTATATTTATAAAACATATTTAAGTCTTGTTTTTTATAGCCGCCTCCTGTTTATATTCCCAGGAGCATTAATTGACCCTTGATTTCTTTCCCCTTTTATCTCGATTTGTCTCTCTCTATATGGTCATTGGTGTTGATTCTTTGCCTCCCTAAGTCAAGGACTGTATTCAGACTTTGTGCTCCTAGCTAGTAGTTACTCTAGCTCGGTTTAGTCCAATGAGAATTGTGTGTGTGTGCGTGATGAAAAAATATTTTATGTTTTTAGGAGATGACCATTTGATTTCAGAAAATATTTTTTGTTTTTATTTTCTGTTCTTACAAAGACTATGGAAACCCTATTCAATGGACAAATACAATTTGACAGATAACAACATAGCCTAGGTAAAGAGTGAAAGGTGTCTGATTCATAGTTGTGATGGACGTCCTTATATAGCTGTGTGCAGGTTGGTCTCCCATTCAATGCTCGTATCTCCCGAGCGTGATTAGTGGTTCTCAATCACGATCTGAGTCAGATTATTCATTTGAGTTCTTTCCATTCTGGTCACGATCCGCGAGATGCTTGCTGTGGTTGATTGATATGGTATTTATTGTGATAGACTTTCCCTAATTAATTCCATCTGACCCTTTGGACGTAGTTCCAGTGGGTGCATAGGTCGACCGACCTTCGTGCAGCCGAGACATGTGAGTTGCCTCGGGCAGCACGCTACATAGTCCCACAAGCTACGAAGCATTCATGCGAAATAGCTTTAAAAGGTACCAAGGCATTACGATATCTCGGGCGGTATGCTACATTTTCTATTTTCTAGTTTTAATATACAAAAATTGTCAATTTATTATTTTTATTTTACTTGATATTTTTAGAATTTTATATGAAAAAGGAGAATTAATACAAAGTTATTTTCATTTATTTGTTTCTATATTAGAAGATGACAAAATACAAAGTTACTTTCTACAGTCTTGTCATTGCAACAAATTTGAATGTTCTTGACACACATAGTAAATCAAAATTTATCACAAGTTTAGTTGAAAATGAGCTCGAGTATACTTTCTTCAAGATAAACATTGATGTTACATTTCCTATTCGATATACTACCTTTTTTGCTGTTAGTGTTAGGCCTTTTTTTCTTTATTTTGTTATTTAAGAGTTAAGCCTATATTTTATTTTAGAAACTGTAATTTATATAATTTTAATATTTTAAAGATCAAAAAATTAAACAAAGGTTGAGATTCAATATTTTTTTTGTTACAGTTGAGATTCAATTGAAATCAACATCATGAATTTGTTTTATTAACACCAAATTAATTAAAGAATCATAATTAAGAATTAATTAAGAAAAAATAAAAGTCAACTACATCTATTTGTAAAAGACTAAAAATTTATAGTACATCCATCTGCTATCTTTGTAATAAAAATAAATTAAAACATTAACCAAATAAACCCTTACTAATCTTTCTTATTTAAGGAAAGGGATAAATTTTAATTGACAAATGTCATTTGTCAATACAATCAACCAACGAGCCATGTTGCTAATTTAGTTTTATTTATAATTTTATACAACCTTTATTGGTAAACTCGTGATCAGCTTAGTTAACTAATTAAAGAAATTAATTTACAAAACTAACATTTACCGCGATCTTTAAGGTTAATTACTCATGGCCAACTATTTATGTTGATCAAACAGTGGTTGATCGCAGTGGAAGTGGACTGTGACCCAGACAAATTTTACCTGTAAGGTCAGGGGTTCGAATCCTGGAGTTGTCACTATTGGGAGGGCTTTACCTAACCACCACCCCTGGCCCGAGGGTTAAACCCACAGCTATGCCTGTGGGTGATTCCCGGTCAAAGACAAAAAAAAACTACTTATGTTGTAAAGTGATGTGTTATAATTATGTAAAATGAGCTGTGTGTACTAGTCATGTCTCATTGGAAATCCAATTTGCAAAATAGACAGATTCTTAATCAGCAAAAGAGTCATGTTATAACTCAAAGGGGTTGGTCGAGCCCTTGTCTCTCATCTCCTTCCTTGTGGTGAGACAAATATAAGTTGTAATGCTTTGGGCCTGAAGACTTTTCCTGCCTTGGATTAATTAGAACCGGTAAAATGGGTTGGTTTGATTGGACTAACCCGCAAAAGCCCGCAAAAACACATAGCTCAGACCTTTATTTTAGAAACTTGAATAACCCCTGGGCTTTTTAGCCTAGTCCGATAAAGTCTACTACCCGTAAAAAACTGGTAAAAAAGCCGAATAACCCGCAAAAATGTAAGGCTAGATGCCCGAATAACTCTCAGATTTTTTAGCTCGACCTAAAAAAAACCCGCTTCCCACATTGGTCGGACCCTCAATAGTCTCTTTTAGAACAATGATGTGTTGGGGATTTTTTTTGGGTAAAAAATGATGTGCTGGGATATCCACCTTTATAAAATAAAAAAGAAAAATCAAGTCCCTCAATAGTCTCTTTAGAACAACCTACCATGTTCATTTTCTTCATAGCCTACAGCGCTAGACCTTAGCTTTTCTCACGTAGAATTGCACAAACAATCCTAATCTTGTCCTACGCACATCATGGCTCAATCATTCCATTGGTAAACGTACGTGGATCTGGATCGACTCATGTTTTAGATTAACATGATATAGTCCTTGAAGAGAGAGATAACGATATAATATTTATACTACAAAAACTTGCAAAAGTTAGTTGTAATTAAGATTCATATATGAATGATATTTTAAAATAACATGCGTGTGGAATTGATTTCCACTATTTTCAACTAAAAAACAAACCAAGCCAATAGGGTCAGCGTGATGGAGGATTTGGGTAGTTTTACATGAGATTTTCAAATCTCAATACTTTTCTTATACACAAAAAAAAAAAGAAGCTAAAAAGCAAAGGAAACCTCATTTTCCTAAAATTAACTGTTTTTCTTTTTTCTAATATGACTATATCCTATTAATGAAATAAAGAAAGACCATATCCTATTATTCCAAAATAGAAGAAGATTAAAGTTTAGTTTCCCTGTGCCACCATAGCAAGCAATAAGCCAATAATAGTTTAATTGTCATTCACCACAACTTCTATAGAGGACAGGAGGGGGCGGCGGGGTCTCTCTGTTCTGTCCTATTATCCCCTAAGATCCTTTTCCTTTCTATTTCATGGAATTATCTTGGAAAAGGGAAAAGAGCATGTGTTGGTATTGTTCAGACAGGGAAATAGATAACAATGACAATGGAAACTGGTCGGTATTGGACAGACAGGGAAATAGATAACAATAACTAAGGAAACTTCTCCATGTAAACGTGACATGATTTTCTTTGTAAAAGGTCAAATTAGTCGTTAGGTGTAATCTTAGTAAGATTGGAGTGTCCAATTTCTGTTCTTATCTAACTGATCAGCTATGGGATGACTATACACTGGGGTCACCATGATGCAATGGTCATCACTCATAAAGAAAAAAAAAAAAAAACAATCATCTTACAGTAATTTGCAAAATAAGTTAACATAACCTTTTTTTTTATTTTTGGTTATTAAAAAAACCTCGAGACATCACACATTGCTCCAATTTATGATTTTAGTTGTATAGTTCCGATACAAAATGAACAAGCATATTAAAACTAAAATGCATATCAACAGTGCCCTTCTTGAATTTATTAGGGCCTAATTGGTTTACATTTTCATTTCCTGTTTTCATTTTCTATTTTTATTCTGTTTACTGTTTTCGGAAATTTTACAAAGGAAAAACTAGAAATGCTGAAAACAACAAATTTTTATTTCCAGCATTTCCAGTTTTTCCTTTGTAAAATTCCAGAATTCCAGAAAACAGGAAACAGAAAATGTAAACCAAACAAACCCTTAATATGTTTATTTTTCGTTCTCGCACACTTATATTTCTGACAACAAAATAAATGTTACAAGACATGCTTCAAAATGCTGCACTGCAGGGAGAGTGAACATGAGCATTGGACACAGAGTATTATAAGCTTGACCATAGCTTCCTGCAGTTTGGGACTCAAGCACCTTCCCATAAAGCTTCCCTCAATTCTTTTTGTTTTTTGGTCTAAGCTTCCCACAATTCTGTCCAGGTACCCTTTTCCTATAACTTCTATTTAAGTGCACACACAAACGATGATCCTGATTCGTGCTATATAGCAACTATTATTTTACCAACTTGTGAACCTTCATATTGTTTGTTGTTTTTGAATCGCGGTACTTAAACGTGCTGTAGCTACGCGAGTGTTCTGCCCCTCATTAATATTGTATAGTTTGTAGGTACGCCAGACTCATGGTCTGACGTTGGCCCTTATCATTTCTGCCAAAAGTAAAAAGTTATTTGGGGCATATTTAGTTTAATGTTAAAATGTAATAAATTAACATTTCTAACGCTTAGGGCCCTTTTGGTGCACGGGATAAGAGACAGGATATGATAACTTTATTCTATCATATCACTTATCATGTGTTTTGTTGCACCAATATGATATGATATTTATCATGTTGCTTATCCTATCATTTCCTCCTAATGTAATTCTTATCATAAGGGGGGAGCTGGATTAGGGAGTGATAGGATAGGATAAAATAAAAAAATTTCTTCATTTGTCATCTATTTCTCTCTCCTCCCCTCTCCCTCCTATCTCTCTCCTCCCTCTCTCTCCTCTCTCTCATTCCCATCTCCTCCCTCTCTTTCCTCTCTCCCCTCTCTCTCTTGTTCCTCTCTCGCCTCCCTCTCTCCTCTCTCTCTCATTCCCCCCTCTCTTTCCTCTCTCCTATCTTTCTTTCCTCTCTCTCTTATTCCCCTCTCTCCCCTCTCTCTCCTCCCTCCCTTTCTCTCCTCTCTCTCTCCTCTCTCTTTTTTATTAAATTTAAATATTTTATAAATAAATTTTTTTATTCATGTATGCATTATTGAAAAATTAAAAATTAAAATTAATTTAATTTTATAATAAGGGTAATTTTGTCATATCAATATTTTTTATATCTTATCCTATCATCTATCCATTTCAAACGTATGATAAAATAAAATAATATTATCCGTCTCTTATCCTAGTGTGCATCGAACATAGGATATGATAAGAGCTTATCATGCTCCTATCCTATCCCGTTGCTATCCAACTCGTCTATCCTATCCTATCATATCCTGTCCACCAAACGGGCCCTTATAAATAATTGTAGTGAGAAATATAAACTTGAGTTTGACAAGTTTTCATCGTCAAACCAAAGATACACCTAATCAAGGTTGGACAGTTAGCAAATAAGCCAAATATACAGAATACCCCGGGAATGAGTATAACCAAACCATCAAATATTTGGTTTTTAAAATCAAGTTGTAAAGACCCACATTAGTCAGATAAACGGCAAATAAACTAGCCAGACACTGAAGTTAGGAAACAACTTTCCTCGTCCTCACGGCTAATTTAATTTTCAGACTTTCCTCATCAGAAGAAACAACCTTTGATCAAGCTCAAACTTGTTGCAATGAGAGTGGTCTCCCTTCAGCATCATCAGAAGCCCACCAAATGAGATATTTATCTCCCTACAATTCAAAGTCAAAAACACATGACTATTACGGGGGAAAACATAAAATACACTAAAACATCAAACTATAATATAATGCTCACATTCATCTCTAACTGGGGAGATGTTACTTGGAAACAAAACCCACTGATTGGCACTATAGAACTAATTAATCTCATCATGATTTCCAATTTTAATTAGTGAACCGTGCTACTTGGAAACAACATGCGCCCATGGGTACTATACAAACTACAAGTGATTCACTCATGAGTCATGACTCATGCATGCTCATGATAATTCACATCTGAAGGAAGAAGAGTCCATAGTTCCAAGTAACTAGCCTCTAAATGGGTAATCAGCAAGACATGCGGGCTATACAGAAACTAAATAGATAGTAATTCCTTAATCTGATTACTCAAAGCTGAAAATAGACATACGCTTTTTCACGCCCTGAATCCTCTGATATCCTGTAGAGCTTCCCATACATGACATATTCAAAATTATCAGCCAGTGATTGCCGATTGCCCTGAAAAAAACACACACAGCAGAATTCTGTTAGGCAAATTAAGGATTACTGATTTAACACACAGCGGGAAAAAAAATATAGCACCCATAAAAAAGTCATGAGTTGGACTTACAGATCACACTACTTTTAGTCTTTTACCATGGCAAACATTTCTCACACTACTATGCCATCAGTCTAGTAGCAATGTTAGTATATATTTTACTTGTGCCTTAGTTTATTACAAGCACTGGGTATTTAATTTGGATATAAAGGGGTTTGAGGGTTGTAAAATGGGATTGATAAAAAATTTGTAAATAGTCGAAGTTTTTCACCTATTTTCCCTGATTCTTAACCTTATGATTAGCCCTCTTTGGACTGGGGTTCATATCTAGTTCAACCATCCTTTTCTACTTATCTATTGAAAACTACAATTTAATGATCCTAGGTCATTTATCCAGCATCGAAAACCTATATTCATAAGCCAGCAACACTAGATCACCCTCTAACTATTTAATACAGTAGTTCTAGTTGACATTGAGCAGTGAGCACTTATAACAGGTTTCACATAACCCAATAAAAACTAAGCTCTTTACATATCTGATGCCATGTGCTTTGAAATAGTTGCAGTGCCCAAATATTCAGATAAAAACATGCTCCGTCATGTTCACAACCCATATTCAAGCAAACTCAACAAATGAAAGGTATGAATTCAGCACCAAATGTTTGGCCAACATTAGCTATAAAGTATCCAAATCTAATTGTCAAATCCGGTAAATTTTCAAAACCAACCATAGGCTGCACATAGTGTCTAGAAATTCGAACCTCCTAAGATAATGATCATTGGTCATATTGAAAGAAAAAAAGGTTTCTTTTATGATACTCATCATTCACAAATCATTGTAGTTCTTCAGAAGACTTGACTATAGAAACAAAATATAAGAGATATACAGAAACCAAGTTACTTCATACTTTCAATGGACTTTTTTTATAGTGAACCCAAATAACATGCACCAGCAAAAATTAAACACACACATCAAAAAGTGGCATTAAATAAAAATATTGAAGAGAAAACTACGTTTATAATTAAACAACCAGAAAATCTTGCTTCCTACTGCATTAAATTAAGCTGTGTAATGCCTTAAAACTTACTGTACCACAGATTTTTTAAATAACCACTGGTCCACATATCAACTGTATAGACTCTTACCTCATCATGCACATGCACATTTATCATTAACCATATTTATGATTTAAATTCTAAGCTCATGAATAACAAAAGCTCCCAACCATAAAAGACTATTATTAATAAACATAGTAAAATAAACAGAGATTAGCATACGCCAGACGGCCTGAGGCTTTCACTAGCATATGCACTCAATGCACATGAAGGACACACATTATAGAGGTAAATAATCTTTTGTGCCATGTTTAGCTTGATAATCATAGTAAAACTTTATGGCAAAAGTAAGGTTCTGTTAGGTAAGCCCAATGTGATGGTTTCTGTTGGTTTAGGGAGTTAAGAGCTTGTTAGTGATTGTTAGTAGTCTAACTGAATTTGGCAGATATGGGCTATAAAGGGAGGAGGAGAGAGGATTAGGGGTCATTAGATATTTTAAGGAATACTTGGGAGGAGTTCCAGGTTTCTCAAACACCTGGTTAATCATTGATGTATTCTTTCCCTCTGACCTTGCTGCAGTATAATATTGGTAAAGATCAGGAATTGAGGGATCAATTAAACAAAACATACTATTCTTTGTCATCTATTTCTGATACAGTTCTATTAGGTTCCTTGTAAAAGACAAACGATCAATTACCTGACCATAGTAGCCAGTGTCTGGGGTTCCATCCGGATTCAGTGTTGGAACCAGTAAAAGAGCAAATTTCTGACCCACCTTTAATGGATATAGCTCAGAATTGATGTCTAGGTGCATAAACATGTCAAACCTTTCACTTCTGGCTTCAATGCGTGTAACTTGAGTGGCACATCAATGCATTAGAATGCAATACAGAGAACAAAGTTACATGTCACTATTAAGAGCATAAAAATAAAAGAGGATACAAGCTTTAAAAAGAAAAAGTACCATGACAATGGAATGCAAATAAAAATAACAAGCTTCAAAAAAATGGGAATTCATTTCATTTCACAGTGAAACAAGCATTACAAAGGGATGCCATGCTATCAGCTTCATCTTTTGATCTAAAGTTAAAACATTTCGCTCTTCACCATGACAATAACAAACAACTACAACAACAATATGCAGATGTGAGAACAAGAATCTTCTTTCGTTACTCAGGAATAATAAAGTGTAGCAAGTTAAACTAAACCAATATACAGACAGAAAATTGAAAAATATGCATGCAAATTAATAGTAATACCTTTTTCAAATAATTTTTTGTCATCTGGATTTAATTTCTCCACTCTAAAGATATCGTCGAAGAGAACCTCCACCATTGTAGCAGTCTCCTCACTGAAACTGACCAATTGGGTAAATGTCAAGTATCAACCTAACACAATAAGTCTGAAAAGCAGTGAAGCACAAAGCCAAATTACAAGGCTGCTGTTATCCGCTATAAACTAAGATGTCACAAGATTAGAAGAAGAAATAAGTGTTATTATATGAACCTTAGTTTCTAAGGCACGTGACCAGTTCATAGAGGTTGGGTTCAGCTGGTTTTTTCTCCTCTCTGCTTGAGGAGGGAATGGTAAATGAGAGAGATTAGGGATTTGGGAATTTTGATTGTAATTTATAGGAGCCACAAGGCTAGGGACATCTTGGGTTACACAGCCCACTACTGGTTCCTAATGGTTTGGGCCTTATGTCTTAAACCCATAAATTCATAGGCTTTTTACCGTTGACCCCAAAAAAAATTTGGGATAACTTTATAAACTATATACCAATTACCAATTTCAAGTACCTTGAAAACTACTTATTGACCCTCCAACACAATCCTATTTATATCATATCTATATTCTCTTTCATTGTAACTAACTTTCCCTCTTCCCTCCTCTCATCTGTGTCTCTCCTAATAACATCACGGTAAGCTTTAGTGGTAGGCATCACATTCAACAATGAATTCCTTGGAGAAATCCGGTAATGTTGAAACAAGGAGGAGGGTAGGTGATGTTTAAGTTTGTCAGTCGCACTATGTGCTGTAGTAGTCAATGAGAACTCCTCTCTCTTATGGTTAGGTCAGTCAGTGGTTTGGCTATCTTCCTGTAGTCTTTAATGAACTTTTTATAGTATTAGTATCAAGTCAGCCCTAGGAACCCTCTCACTCCCTTGGCATTGCAGCACATTGGCTTATCCATCATACATTGAATTTTTTACGGGTCCATGCCCACCCCAGGAGATGAAATGTATCAATACCTATCTAATGAATGATGAAAGGGGGATTTGTATTGATAGTGCAAAGTAAGAAATGTTTCCAGAAATGTAAGAGCAATGCCTGCTTCCAGCCAAGGATAACTCATCTGGCCCAACGATGAGCTAAGCAGAAAATGACAGAAAATGTTCTCTCCCTATCAAATCTATATTCTCTCTTTTTGCAACTAACTTTCCCTCCTCTCACCTGTGTCTCTCCAAACTACAAATTAGGTTTAAGGCTTTAAGCTTTAGTCTTATGCCTACAGGTATAAACCTATAGGGCATTCTTGGGCTCAATCTGAACCATCTAGTACATGTCCAAGGTGCTATTAGATGTTAAATGGGTTTATTGTTATTAATTCTTAGTCTTAATACACACAGAAGCAAGTGACTAAGTTCATCAGTAAATGAAAAATAATGGATTAATCAGTGTGTTTTACACGTTATTGAGTACTAGGCATGGCAATGGGGCAAGTTTTACCTTCCCTGACCTTGACTCTAGCTCCGCAAAACTGGCATTGTTTCCATCTCCACCCACCAGGGGTGCGGAATGAGTACCCAACCACCAATCCTAAACCCACGAGGGTAGGGGAAACCCATCCCTGCCCCTCCTAATTTTAAATAACAAAAATATGCTTTTACCTATATCATTTTCATGATATTTTTTCCTTTTTTTCTTGTGAAAATGAGGGGTCAAAGCCCAAAGTACTAACCAAAACCTCTATTTAGCACAGTCAGAAAAGATGTGCAAAACTGCAAAGGAAGGTACAAGTTGATACCAAACTGGAATATCAGTGTCATGTGGAAAAATCAAAAAACCAAATTGCTAAATTTCCAATTACTTATAAACAGACAGCAATTCGTAAACCAGAATTTAAAATTGACATTCACAATTAGTACCACAAGCATAAACCAGACAGCAATTCACAGTCACAATCGACGCGCACACACACAGCACTACACTATCCACACTTCACAGTTTGAAGTTCATCCTCTGTCCCGTTAACACAGCGCAACCCCAAACGGTGAGAGAGAAACAGACACGGAGAAACAGAGAGGGATAAAAGGAGCTTACCGGCGATGGCGAGCAGGCGAGGGAGGTTGGAGTCTCTCCGGCGGGGGCGCAAGGCGATATCTGAGGGGTGAGGGAGGCGCGGAGAAACAGAAGTGAGTCGTGACGGAGAAACAGAGGGAAAGAGAGAGAAGGATACGGCGAGATCTTACCGGCGGTAAGGTAGGCGCGGCGGCTATGACGTCTAAGGAAGAGGGTCCGGCCGTTCGAGGCTTTTGCTGGCTGCGATAAGGAGGCGAGAGATGCTCAGCGTAGTATCTAAGTTTACTATCTTAGTATGAACCTAGCCTTCATCTGCTAGTGTCATTATTGATTGGCTCATCACTCCTTGGGTTAAACGTGAAATTCTCTTTTTTTAGTGAACCAAAGGAGAAAAAAAAAAAAAAAAAAAACTCGACCCAACACAAGTTTGGTGAGTTTACGAATGAAATGTGTTTTTTCTTCCAAAAAGAGTATAAAATCACATTGAACTCTTGTTCTCTCACAAATACGTGCCATGAACTTTTAATTTGTCCTAATTAACCCTTAAACTCTTATCATTATTACAATGGATTCATTCATTAATATCAAGTTAAATAATTACCATAACCAATCTCAATCTTTCGAGATCTTGTGTTTCAAATATTAAAAAGACATAAAAGAATAAAATTTACATTTTTTATTCTTGAATTATGTCAAATTTTAAGCAAATTTAAAATTTTAAAAGTGAAATATGACCATGTGTTCTTTTAATTTAGAGTTTTTTCCTACTTTTTTTATTTTTGAAACTTTATTTTATATAATTTAAATATTTTAAACACAATTTTGAATGGTTGAGATCTTATTTATTAATTTTTTAACTCCATGCTAATGAAATGACATATTGCAACGATCATGAAAGTTTAAGAATTAGTTAGGACAAAATAAAAGTTCATGATGCCTATTTGCAAAAGAGTAAAAGTTAAGGATGCTTATATACTCTTTTTTCTTTTTTTCTTTTTGACATATAATTTTAGCGTGAAGGACTAGTATTGCAAGATAGGTAAAGTTATGGGCTTGGAAAGCACTTTAATAATTTTATATTTACCTCATTCTAAGGAATGCAGGCTGAAATTGAATGATAAGTTAGAAAAAAAAAATAAAGAAATGAAATAGTAAATAATAACAAAATAAAAAGTGAGTTAGCTCAATTCAACTTGACTTGAACCCACTTTAATCAATGAGATAATTGAGTTGACTCACCCATGAAGATGTGAATCTAGTTTTAACTTACCTAAGCCACCGATCGAGTTGGGTCGAGTAGGCTCACTAAGTTGAATTCATATTCACACATCTACCTTCAGTCTTAAGTAAACCAGGTAGTAGAATAGTGGTGGCTTTTAGGATGTTGCCATTGAAAAGTGACCATGGATGATGACCACAATTTCAACCGTGAATTTATTGTTAAAATAATATAACAATGTTGATTCGAAATGGTCACCGGATGAATCTGTAAGAGGTGGGGTCCACACACATACTTATTATTAAGCCTTGGACTTGTTTAATTTTCCGTATAAATCCTTTACCTTTTCTCGTCCCTTCATTATAATATTTCAATGTGATAAATCAATGTGATATATCCTATTGAGTTCAAGTTCTATCGGTTAGTGTCGGTGATCCCTGGTGAAATTAAGAGTCCTCTTGAATCAATTTGTGGTTTATAAAAATCAATTGTTATCATAATCCGTTTGATTTACAGTTGAGTAGAATTAATTCTTAAAATGAATGGTTGAGATTGATACCACACTTTATGAAGCACGTTAGACGGAAGTGATTTAAAATCAATTCTGTAAAATCATGATTTTATTTTGTCAAAATCTAAACCAAACGGGCTAGATAAAGTTCCTACTAGAAACTGTTTTATTTCCTTATTTTTATATCATTTAAAGGTTTTTCATTTTTTAATAGCATCTCCAAATTAAATCAATAATGTTAGTAACAACGTAGTTTTAAAAATCGGACCGGATCGGCCGGTCGAACCGGAAAACCGGTGAACCGGTCATGTGTCCGGTCCAAAAAACCCATAGAACTGGCCAGGTATAAAACCGGTCAACCCGGTGTATACCGGTGGTTTTCCGGTTTAGTCTGGTTCGGCAAAAAGAGCTCCAAATTACGTTGTTTTATATTTTTTATTAAAAAAAAAAACCAAATACCCATATCCCAGATGAGAAGAAAGTAAGAAAAAAAAAGATATTTCTCGTCTTCACTGTGATTTGCTTCATCCATCAGTCTGAAATGGTTTTCCGGCAGGTGATGTTTTCCGTCGTCCGCCACCATCGCTTGTTGCAGCACCGTCGCATTAAAAATTTGTCCAGCAACCTTTGCGTGTTCGTTTATGGAGAAATGGAGCCTTAAAGTTTAAACGATTGCATTTGAGTTATCAAAGACTTAAAAGAGAGATGGAAGAAGAAAGCTGAGAAAAAACGGGTGTGAAAGATTCTCAAAACCAAATTGGAAGAAATAGAAAAGTGGTAGTTGGCTTGTGCAACCGAGGAAGGGTAATTATAGGGTGGACCTTTTGAGTTTGGGTCCACCATAGACCACTAACTTTTTTTTATTATAAAAAGTAATTTTAATTTTATAATATATATTAATAAATATTTTAATATTAAATTTATACTATTTATGGTAAAGGTCTACCATGGACCCAAACTCGAAGGGTCCACCCTATAATTACCCACCGAGGAAGTAGTTGGGAAGCACTTTCTCTTATTTAATATTTTTTAATTAATTTTTTAGTTATATTTTGTTATTATAAATTTCATTTTTTTTATTTTAATGTTTATCTATTATTTTTATCATTATATATTATAATATATATTTATTTAATTTTTCATTTATTTACTTTTATTTATAAATATTATACAATATATTATATAAATTTTTAAAAATATATTATTTAATTATTACCGGTTCGACCATTAAACCTTAAACCAGTACCCTCACCAGTTCAATGACCGGTTCGGTTTTTAAAACACTGAGTAACAAAGACTTAGAAAGACATATTCTCATAAATAAATAAAAGACCCTACAGGCCCAACTCCGAGAGGCCGTCTTTGAACTTATTGGCATAAACAACCACAAAAGTAAGAAGAATTGGACTTGATTTCGTCCATGAGAAGGGACCTTAACACAGGACAATGATGGAATTCATGGAAGCCATGGAAACCAAAGACAAAATAGTTGAACACATGAGAACCTTACCCACGAAAGTATCCGTGTTGAACTAAATCAATTCAATAACAATGAGACTCG
The DNA here is from genome assembly GCA_026901365.1 of Sesbania bispinosa. Taxonomy (NCBI): domain Eukaryota; kingdom Viridiplantae; phylum Streptophyta; class Magnoliopsida; order Fabales; family Fabaceae; genus Sesbania; species Sesbania bispinosa. The sequence continues at coordinate 2,504,145 of QLOH01000041.1, read as the reverse complement.
CGTGTTGTTCGCGAATATGTTGGGAGAATTTACCATTGTAGAGAAATGATGTGGGGGAAGATAAATAGGATGAGAAAGTGATAAATGTGAAGGAAAAAGTAAGCTAGGGGGTTCAAGACAAATATAGAGCAGTGGGGTCAAACCACAAATATTTCAATTAAAGGAGATTATTTATTTTTTATTTATTTTTTTAAAGTGATTACAGGGAATACCAGGAAAACTTTATGGGACCATCCACGGTGCCCTTTTAAAGGGACCATCATAAACATCGTCGTAGAATAATATCTACCATCTTAGTTTTATTATTGTAACATTTTGAAAAAAGGCTGACAAATTGGCCTGGCTCGGCCAAACATATTAACAACCTGTTTTAATATGTGCTAAAATGAGTTGAGTTAAATGGATCGGTGGGTTGAATATCTTTAACTCGACCCGTTAAAATTAATGGGTTGAATGGATTAACTTATCAAGTCCAGTCTGTTTTCACACCCGAAGTGATTGTGAGTGTGTGATTGTATCGTAGACCTAATAATCTTAACATAAATAAAATAAAATCTAGCAATTAGAGAGTGCGTTATAGACATTGCAAGTCGGGGCGAGTTTTGCCCTCCTTGTTCCCATCCTATAAAGGTTAGGGTGGATTCGAGGGCTGGTTTCAGAAGGACGAATATAAAATTATGAAACCCAACCTCATTCATGTGAGTTTCCTATCAGATTTGGGGAAACTCAAGAAGATCTCATCATACTCTATTTTTTTTCTTTAATTTTAATAACTTAAACACATATTTTTAAATAATTTATATACATCAAATACAATTCGATTCAAATAATATATAAAAAAGTGCATGGAGAAACTAAAAAAAGAAACTTATTACATCATATTTTATTATTTATTACTTGCACCTTCAAAACCACCCTACCCCTACCAAAACTTGGTCGGGGTTAGGGTCAAACTTCTCTAAACTCGGTCAAAATTAATTTTTCTCGTTAAAATTGAGGTAGGTAAGTATCCACAAGTTCAAATTTAATTAGTATGTTTAGTATGATATTCTTACAATGCCCACAAACATTGCTAATACTCTTATACCAAATAATGGTCTAAATCTAAAGCAACAAAATATGAATATTGACCCTTTTTCTTGGATTTAGTCTAGGCTCTACTCACTTTAGAGGGTAAATTAAACAATTGTAACTATTGATAATCAATGGATGAGATTTGTAAAAAATTCATAATTTATCATAGATATGCATGTATGCAATCCTATTCTTGACCATCAAATTTCAAATCAGTGACCGTAATTACTTAGTTTACACTCTAAAGTAACTGTCTCGCTTTAGAGGAGCCTTTTCTTATGTATTGAGTAATGGTTACTCACCTAAAAGGATAATTGGAGAAAGACTCGGTGCTTGTATAAGCAATTGTGCAATTTTTACTTGTGTGAAAGTGAGGTGCATATGATTATACGATATAGTCAAACATAAAGACGTTAGGTAACTTATGGGTCCGATTTGATAAAATTCCTAGAGTTGCACCAATGGAAAGAATAATTATACTAATGATAAGAGATAAAAAAAGGGTGACATGTAATGGTTATTGGTCAGATCCTTTTAAAAATTGTAAAAGGTAAAGATGGTGATAAATTCACTTTAGTAGTAGATTTATAGATTAATATTAGGTAGTTTTTAGTTGTTTAGGTTGATAATTTTGTAAATTTATAGTAAAAATGGTATAAAATTGAGTTTGTTTGTATTTTAGGTGATTTTAGTAAATAATAGTATTTTTCTCTAATTTTTCATTGTTTTGTTGTTTTTAGGAATTTTCTAGAAAATAAGAAAGAAAGAAGTTAAAGAGAAGCAGTTTTGAAGTTTATGGAAGAGTCACACAGTGAATTTTGAGGCAAAGGAGGTGCCAAATTGAAGAAATTACTTTCTACCAGACTTGTGTGGGAACAGACTATTTTCTTGTGAGGACACGACACTGCCAGAAGCTACAAGATTTAGAAATTGCTCTCTGTCATGTTCGTGTGGGAACATGGCAGGATTTGTGTGGGGACACGATTTGACAGAATCATTATAAATAGTGTTGTTAGATTTTTAGCGGGAACAGTTTTCAAATTTCACTTTTCTCTGTTTTTTTCTCTCCTTCCACTCAGTTTTCTCTCATTTTCTCTCATATTTCTCTCAAGATTCAACTCAAAGGTGGAGCCTAGGATTATTCTCCATGGATTTCGTCCTTGAGTTTGCGTCTTCCTCTTCCTTTCTCTTCTCTTTTGTAATGGATTGCTAAATTTCTTAGGTTAGGTGTTGATGAAACTTGATCTGAATTTTGTGTAAGTGTTTGCATATTCAATTCAATTTTCGTTTTCAATTTAATTGCTCCCTTCTACTCTTAATGCTTCAATTGAATTGGACACTCAATTGCATGAATCAAAAGCTTCTCTCCGATGAGATTCTGGCAAGCGTACCGAAATTCCAGCAGTATAATAGTAAGTAAGAGTATCGTATCCACAGGGAACGGTTCAATTTATAAAGATTAGTGGTCACAACTATCAAGTAAGAGCGCATGTTTGTTGATTGTTGATTAATTTCGAAATTAAATAAAAACAGAAAATAAATTGAGATAGGTAGAGACAGTTACTTGGACTAGGATTGAACTTCGTTTCATCGCATCCCTTTCGTATGTGATCCCCAATATTATTTATTAATATATAATTATGATACCTTAGCCAAACTATATCATTTTACCCTGGTCTCCACAGTGATAAAATACTCAGAAATAATTCATGCGGGTTCTCCCAAGCGACAAAATACCCCGACTTTAAAGATCTACTTTTCCGTTTGTTAAAACTATCAATTCACTGCATATTCCTATAGGGACTACTATGAAGAGGCTGTCACATTCCATCTTCAATCATCGATTCCCCCTATATTCCTATAACAATTACTATGAGTATTTTTACATCAGAGTTCAAGTTTCCTTTGGCCCAGGCTCCCCCAAACTCGTTGTTATTCCGAAAATCTCTATCACATATTATCCTAAAACCAACCTATAACCCCAGCACACAGGCGGAAGTTACGCATTAAGCAAAATATAAAAATACTGATATCATAAAAATAGGGATTCATAAATAATAAGGAGAATTCACATACAATTGGGGATTGAATCAACTACATTCAATCCTATTGGAGAGTTTAGCTACGCATGGTAGCCATTACAAACCAACGGAGAAACTGTCACTTTCTCCAGCCCTTGCTTCTGCTCTGCCGTCTCTCTCCTCGGCCTCTGGTCTCCAAAAGCTCCTTTAATCTTTGCAAAAGGTTCTATTTATAGACGTTGGAAAGCCATATGAAATCTGGAAGGAATCTGATTTGAAATCTCTTGAAAAACTATTTATAGACGTTTGAAGTGCAGGATCCAGAGAGCAATTTTAACTGCTGCGCTCCACTTACGCTTAGCGCAGGTGGAACGTGATTTACGATCCAACTTCCTTGATTTTCTCCTTTTTAAATTTGATCTCTTCCTTATCTTATCCTTGCTTGATTTGCTTTCCTTATTTTTCTCTTTTTAGCTTAATCTTCAGTTGATTTGATCTTCAATTTGAATTTGGAATTAAATCTACAAAATCCTTATCCAAATAATTGCTGATCTTGTCTTCAATTTGATTTGAATTTAAATTGAGAATTTATCTGCACAATCTTCATCCAAATAATTGTTGATCTTATCTTCAATTTGATTTGAATTTAAATTGAGAATTTATCTGCAGAATCTTTATCCAAATAATTGTTGATCTGATCCAAATTAGCTGCCTTTCCTTATCTTGCAAATTCTCTTTTCAAATAAATGCCATCTGATTTCTTTATTTAAATCCTTCCAATTTATCTGCAAAAATCAACAGATTTTCTATCAAAATAGCATCATATTCAAATTCAAATTAAATATTCACAATTTATGCAATTATTACTAAAAAGAGGTATTTTGGGGGAATAATTTACCATTTTACCCTTGATGAGTGCAGTAATTATACAGTAAATTATCATATATTTTTCGCTCATCAAATTCCCCCCAACTTAGCTTCTTGCTTGTCCTCAAGCAAGAAAACCTTTTGCAATCAAAATGGACTCAACCCCCTATCATGATTCTCAAAAAGATTAAGGAAATAAATTTATCACCTCTTGCTAGGCAGTTGTCACTTTCCAAATGTTAGATTGAAAGTCAGAATCAAGTGATATTTCCAAAACTCAACCAAAACAGGATAAAAATACATTCAAACTTTTTCAGAAATAGCAACCAAAACAATAAATGAAGAAAAAAAATCAAGGAATCCTCTCATGCTCACGGGTAAGTGTTTCCCTCAATTTCTCACCACAGTTGAACAACTAAGATTGATAGTCGTTTATGGTCTTTAGACTTGCACATGGTTAACATGGATCAAAAGGTCTTTCTTTGGTTGTAATGAGGCTGGGCTATCAAGAGTTCATGGTTTTTCTGGATATGCAAAGAAACACTAGAATAGAGAGCAATTTTGAATTTTTCTTTGTTCTTTGAGCCTTCTCTCAATTCTCCATTGCATTCTTGACTTGCATTTGTTCAGCTGGCCTCTTCTCTTGTGTGATGATTCACTCCCCCCAACTTATTTACTTTTATTCACTTTTTCTTTTTGATTTTTGGGGGAGTGATTTTCTTTTGCTTCTTGTGTCTGCTCTTTGTAATTCTTTAAGTGAATCAATTCACTTTTCAAGTCAACAACAAATCTTCCCATTTTATCCAATTTCACCTTTGCTCTCTATCCCAAGTGTGTAGCGACAGGATATAAACATTTAATTTTGGTTAAGGTGCATAAGAAAAGAAATATTAAAACTCAAATGGGTTACCAAAAAATTGGAAAAAAATTTCATGGGTTGGCTTTTTGGCACTGAGCAAATAGTTAAACCACAAAATTTTGCCTTTATCACTTCCATATTTTCCAAGTGCAGAATAAAGTCCAAAAACTCAAGCAATAACAGTTGACAAGCAGCGGCGAAAACTCTCATATCAGTGTTTGGTCTCACAATTCACCGGCTTTTTGGCTAATTTTCCTTGATGAAATCACTTATTGAAATTAGTTAACTATCCTGATATATTTTCCTGTACAATATCCTAATCCTAACTGGTTATGGATTCAATCACAAAATTCCTATTTCTTTCCTAATTTGGTTAGTTAGACTGCCTAGCTTTGAGATTTTTAAATTAATTCCTTAAATCCCTTTTTCCTAAAATCCTAAAAAAATTGAAATACAAAACAAAAATCCTAATTAACTAAAAAAATAATCCTAAATAATTAAAAAATGAAAAGAAAGAAAAACACCAGTATCAATCTTCATCCTCTGTATCTTGTAAGTCCTCATCATGCTGCTCCACCTCCCCCTTGATGAATAGGCCTGTCCCCAGGCCACTGCAAGAATATCCGGAACTCTTCAAGCAGCATGCATGGGTATGGGTCTGTTACAGATGCTTCAAAAGGTGGAAAATCCCTCTGTGGATATGGTCTGAAAGCTTAATACTTTGCAGCAACCTGTGCACTTTTGAATCTCATGGGATCATAATGGGGTTCATCTCTGACCCTCTTTCCCATACCTTTTCTTCGTGAGCTAGAGCCACGAGAAAGACCAGCAGTGTATTTGATCCTAGGCATTTGAAAAGTCAAATAACAACATTTAGTTGCTAAAAACACATTCATTTCAATGATGCCTTATTGCAAACACTGATTTATGAAAAACATGGAAGCCTATCATTAACCAATTTTCATGCGAAATTCAGAATACTTTCAAAAAGAAATTAATCTCTTCTCAACAAAATTTCAGTTGCATTTGGTAATGGCTTCTTAAAAACAGAATATACTCATTTGTTTTGCAAGCACTCAATCAATTCATGGAAAGTGAAAGTTCAAAATTTTGCAAGAAACAGAGCATAACACTTTCAAGCTTCAATAACTCACAAAGCAAAGAGCATTTCAATAGAAAACTTGTTCTTCAAATTCCGCACATCCATAATCACATCCAAGATAACAATTATCAACAATATGCACATTCACATTCTAAGGTTGCTATCCTAGAGTTTAAACCATAAAAATAGAGGAAAACAAAAATTTCAATTGGTGAAAACTACTTTGAAAGATTCAAAAATGAAGGAGGTTTGTAAGTGGAAAAAGTGAAAAGAAAGGTTTAGGAAGTAGAGAGACGGTACAGGAGAAAACAGGGGAGAGAGAGCGAATGTCTTCCCCCTGTTTTTAGTTCAATTTAAGCATCAACGCATATCTGCACTCTACCTGCGCTCAGCGGGAATGGAGCGCAGGTTTCAGTTTTGAAACTCCATACTGCTGCGCTTCACCTGCGCTTAGCGCAAGTGAAGCGCATAAAACAGTGACTAAAATTGTACTTCTACGCTTTATTTGCGCTCAGCGCAGGTGAAGCGCAGAAAACAAAATGAAATTTTTGCAATTTTTAGTCAAGTTTTCTGCTACTTCCTATTGTTTAAAAATTTTATTTTTCACAAACTTATTCCAATCAATTTTGAAAATTTCCTAAATCCTAGAAAAAAAAGAAAAATCCTAATTATCAAACAAAAAACAAAAGAAAACAAAACTGAAAATAATTAAAAACTTAAAAATCTCTGGGTTGTGTAACGCCCCCAAGCCGCTTGCAGGAGTGATGAGGGTCCCCACAAGCCAACACGAGTCTTTCCAGTATGTGTTGTCCTCACTTGCACACTTTCCGGGAAACTTCCTAGAAGGTCACCCATCCCAGAATTGCTCTAAGCCAAGCACGCTTAACTATGTAGTTCTTATGTTATGGGCTTCCGAAAAGAAGATGCACCTTGTTGGTATAGTTTTCCACAACAATTTCCTTTAAGCTGTCCTCAACTGTACAGTCCCATACCTGCACAGCCTCTGGATCCCTCTCATTCGGGTGTGGGTTCGGTTCATCCATGTGTCCCTTTCTTGCTTAGAAGCCTGCCAGGAGTCGCTCTTTGTCCGTGCCTCTTTGCACTGGCGATCACTCCCCGCCCTCATTAGCCTCCCTGGCTCTCACATGCCCACCAGCTTTCGCCTGGTTCGGCCCCGAACCACACCGTACTGGGAGAGGCTCGGCTCTGATACCATTTGTAACGCCCTCGAGCCGCTTGCAGGAGTGATGAGGGTCCCCACAAGCCAACACGAGTCTTTCCAGTATGTGTTGTCCTCACTTGCACACTTTCCGAGAAACTTCCCAGAAGGTCACCCATCCCAGAATTGCTCCAAGCCAAGCACCCTTAACTATGGAGTTCTTATGTTATGGGCTTCCGAAAAGAAGATGCACCTTGTTGGTATAGTTCTCCACAACAATTTCCTTTAAGCTATCCTCAACTGTACAGTCCCATACCTGCACAGCCTTTGGATCCCTCTCATTCGGGTGTGGGTTCGGTTCATCCATGTGTCCCTTTCTTGCTTAGAAGCCTGCTAGGAACCGCTCCTTGTCTGTGCCTCTTTGCACCGGCGATCACTCCCCGCCCTCATCAGCCTCCCTGGCTCTCACAGGTTGCCTCCCATGAAGCGCTCGTTTAACGTCCTATAGCTTGACGCCTGTTCTTTCAAGGTGGGTGATACTGAAATCTTTTAGCCAGCCTCTGTGTTGTACCCTTGACTCCTTTTGGCAGTGATCTTACCCATATTCTTGCCTCGGACCAGTTGTGAATGAGATTTGTATCTAACCATTTGGTCTTGAATTTGGAGTTAGACCATGTTGCTGACTCCTTTGGTTTGACTTTCCTTTTCTTTGGAGTCTTGCTCAGATATGCATGGGTCTTCTTTCGTTGAGGCTTGAAGGATTCATGGTTGTCTGCTTTGAATTCTTTTTCTTCACAAGGATTTTTTATATGAAACACACCTGACCACTTTGTCTTCAATTTGGCTCTAGGCTTTGAATTTGATTTTCTTGGCCTGATTCTTTCTCTCTTTGCTCTGGTCAGGTCAGTGTATTCGCAGGCCTTTCTTTTGTGAGGTCTGGAAGGTTTAACACTTTCACCATGCCTTTCTTGATCTTCCTTTGGAGGGCTGGTTGGATAAGGCAAGGTCTTTGGTCTTGGTACCACTTCCCCTCCTTCCTAGGGCTTTGACTCACTATCTCACTGTTCACTCTTTTCCTCATTTTCTTGATCTTTTTCATCATGTACACCCTCATATGTTTTGTTCTCTACCTCCCTTTCACAATCAATCTCTTCTTTAAGCACAATATTTTATGTTTCATCCTCTCCTTTTTCTTCTTTTTCTTCTTCATCGGCTTCTTCTGATTCTTCTTCTTCTTCAAGTTCCTCTTTTTCAGCTTTCTCTTCTTCATCAGTCAGATTGTCATTGATTTCTTCCCTTATCCGTTGAACAATGTCGTCACACAGTTCTTTGGGGTTAGGTTGAGCCTTTGCTGAGATTCGTTCTGATTGATATTTGGTCATATTTTCTATTATCTCAGCTAGTATGGGATCAGCAAGTAGTCCTGCTTCTTCATAATACTTTTGAAGCTGTATGAATTCTTGCAACTTTCTTTCAATAAGATCTTCCCCTTTTGAATGCAATGGTTGAACTGAAGAGTAGCTTTGTTGTTGTTAGGAAGAAGGTTGCACATGAAATGAAACATTATCTTGCTGCTACCTACAATCATGATTCTGGCTATTTCTCCATCCTTATGAATTGCTTACAAAGATGTTGCTGTTGGAGAAGTTGCCTGGTCTTTCTTGGCTGCCCATGTAAGTAACTTGCTCTTCTTGAATGCATGGATAAGAGCAGTAACCATTGAGATGGTCACCTCCACATAAATCACAAACTAATTGTGGTGACTGGACAGGATAGGAGTGCACTGTCTGCAATAGCTGAGGAAAGTTAGCTAGCTTCTTGTTGAGTGCTTCTAATTGCTGCCTTAGACTCTTATTCTGTGCCCTGAGTTCATCTGCAGAAGTTTGCTTATGCGACGAAACAACATCTTGTTGCCACCCAAAATTTTGATTCTGGTAACTTCCCCAATCCTGTGAAAAATTGTTAGAATAATTGTTGTAATTAGAAAAGTTACCAGGAATCGGGGTGTGGGAGAAATATTTTGGCTCTTGCTGTCTGACATAATCTCCAAGGGTTCTTCTTGAAGGATTTTGCCATTCATAAGCCATTTAACATTTACTTCACTTTGGGTGGTTGAACAGAGAGTGTTGAGTTTGTCTCCTTATTTTTGGGTTCTTCCTCGCTTCTCCTTCGTCTCCTTCTCTTGTTTCTACTTCTATTCCTCCTTGATGTCCTTTCTATTTCTGGATCAAATTGTAGATGATTTGGGGACACCTGGCTCTCAAAAGCATAAACAAGAAAACTTGAAAAGGGTAAGTGTGGAAGAGAATTTTAAAAATTAAAAAAAAATTAAAATTAAAAGTTAAAAATTAAAATTTACAATTTAAAATTAAAAAAAATCATAAAAATTCATAAAATAAAAAAAAAATTAAATCCTAAGATAAAATATATACAACTTAATAGTATAGATCTCCCAAGTCTTTACAAATTGATACACCGTTCCCTGGCAACGGCGTAAAAAATACTTGATGAGATTCTGACAAGCGTACCAAAATTCCAACAATATAATAGTAAGTAAGAGTATCGTATCCACAGGGAACGGTTCAATTTATAAAGATTAGTGGTCAACTATCAAGTAAGAGCGTATGTTTGTTGATTGTTGATTAATTTCAAAATTAAATAAAAATAGAAAATAAATTGAGATAGGTAGAGACAGTTACTTGGACTAGGATTGAACTTCGTTTCATCGCACCCCTTTCGTATATGATCCCCAATATTATTTATGAATATATAATCATGATACCTTAGCCAAACTATATTATTTTGCCCTGGTCTCCACAGTGATAAAATACTCAGAAATAATTCATGCGGGTTCTCCCAAGCGACAAATTACCCGACTTTAAAGATCTACTTTTCCGTTTGTTAAAACTATCAATTCACTGCATATTACTATAGGGACTACTATGAAGAGGCTGTCACATTCCATCTTCAATCATCGATTCCCCCTGTATTCCTATAACAATTACTATGAGTATTTTTACCAATCAGAATTCAAGTTTCCTTTGGCCCAGGCTCCCCCAAACTCGCTGTTAATCCGAAAATCTCTATCACATACTATCCTAGAACCAACCTATAACTATCCGAAAATCTCTATCACATACTATCCTAGAACCAACCTATAACTCCGGCACACAGGCGGAAATTACGCATTAAGCAAAATATAAAAATACCGATATCATAAAAATAGGGATTCATAAATAATAAGGAGAATTCACATACAATTGAGGATTGAATCAACTACATTCAATCCTATTGGAGAGTTTAGCTACGCATGGTAGCCATTACAAACCAACGGAGAAACTGTCACTTTCTCCAGCCCTTACTTCTGCTCTGTCGTCTCTCTCCTCGGCCTCTGATCTCCAAAAGCTCATTTGATCTTTGCAAAAGGTTCTATTTATAGACGCTGGAAAGCCATCTGAAATCTGGAAGGAATCTGATTTGAAATCTCTTGAAAAACTAAATATGGATTCCTGCGCTCAACGCGTTTGAAGCGCAGGATCCAGAGAGCAATTTTAACTGCTGCGCTCCACCTACGCTTAGCACAGATGGAGCTTGATTCACGATCCAACTTCCTTGATTTCCTCCTTTTTAAATTTGATCTCTTCCTAATCTTATCCTTGCTTGATTTGCTTTCCTTATTTTTCTATTTTTAGCTTAATCTTCTGCTGATTTGATCTTCAATTTGAATTTGGAATTAAATCTACAGAATACTTATCCAAATAATTGTTGATCTTGTCTTCAATTTGATTTGAATTTAAATTGAGAATTTATCTGCAGAATCTTCATCCAAATAATTGATGATCTTATCTTCAATTTGATTTGAATTTAAATTGAGAATTTATCTGCAGAATCTTTATTCAAATAATTGTTGATCTGATCCAAATTAGCTGCCATTTAAATCCTTATCTTGCAGATTCTCTTTTCAAATAAATGCCATCTAATTTCTTTATTTAAATCCTTCCAATTTATCTGCAAAAATCAACAAATTTTCTATCAAAATAGCATCACATTCAAATTCAAATCAAATATTCACAATTTATGTAATTATTACTAAAAAGAGGTATTTTGGGGGAATAATTTACCATTTTACCCTTGGTGAGTGCAGTAATTATACAGTAAATTGTCATATATTTTTCGCTCATCACTCTCACAATTGGAAAATTGGGGAAAAGCTTGGATCTGAAGCAAGCAACATAAAAGATTGATTGCCTAGTAATAGGAATCGTTTTTTTTGTGATCTTTAACAATTCTTGAAGTTAATGCATGTCACTATTAGGATCACCTAAGGAATTAGGGTTCTTAGTGATGACATAGGGTCAATTTACCAAGGAATTGGATTTTGGCTAAATCAGTGAATTGGATCATTGAATCATCTTTAATAATTGAATTGAATGATGTGAACACTTACATAAAAAGAGGATTAAGTGAAATCAACCCTAACCAATTTTGTTAAATTTATACTCCAACTTTACTGCATTTTGTCAAATTGTTCAAAAACATAATTCAAGTTTCTGGTTTAGTTTTCAGAACAAATTTTCTGCACTAGTTTTTAGGTCACTAAATACAATTGAGTTTTCTTTGTTCAACTAGATAAATCTTCTGTTAATTGATACTTGCCGAGTGAGCATCAAGTTTTTGGCACCGTTGCCGGGGATTGATAGTTTCAATATCAATAGTGCAGTGGATTTGCTAGATTGGATTCTGTTTTTGTTTTAGATTAGATTAGATACACTAACTATTTTGATTCATTTTTTTTCATTTGTTTGGTACTGACTTGATTATGAAAATGTTTTTCTCTTTGTGTTCAAGGAAAAGTTTGCAAAGAAAGTTGTATTAGTTACTGGTTGATCATGGATCGATACAAATTTGAGGCAACATTTACTGAGAATGAACTCCTTTTACAGCAGCTAGATGCACTGCATCAACGATTGGACAATCTACAGTCAGGAGGTAGAAAGACAACCATAATGGTTTGTGATTTTTGCCAAGGAAACCACCTGAATGGGGATTGTGACATAGATGATGTTGCAAACTTCTTTGAGAATGCAAGTAGACAGCAAAATTTGGATCCTTATTCAATCTACCAGCAGGAATATTATGAATATAATCAGAATGTATTGTGGCAACAACATCTTCAACCAATTGACATGGAATACCAACAAGAAGAATCATATGTGCAATATGATGAACAAGAGATTGATAAAATTTATACTTTAGAAAAAGCTCTTCTTAAACTAACAGAGGAAAATGCTTTGTTTATGCAGGAGACAAGATCCAATTCCAATGCTATGATGCAAGAAACAAGGAATTTTATTCAAGAAGCAAGAGCTAGGTTCAACGCTCAAGAGTCTTCATTAAAGAATCTTGAGAATCAGATTGGATATCTATCCAAGCAACTATCTGAAATTCCTCAAGAGGCATTTGGAGTTGTTATGCAATATTCAGATGACAGTAATAATTGTTTTGAGGAAGACTTGGAAGTTGAGGAGTTTTTGCCAAATTTAAAAAGACAAATTGACTCATCTGTTAATTTGATAAAAGAAGAGCTGCAAAAGGAGGAGGAAGAGCAAAAGGATCCAAAGATTGAGCTTGAGCCCCCACCCTCTGATATGAAATATGATGTTGTTGGGGAGGAAAATGCTAAGCTAAAGATCATCAGTAATGGCTTCACAAAAACAGAAAAAGAGAAATTGCTGAGAGTAATTGGACAAGATAAAATGAAAATTGGATGGACATATCCTGATTTGGAGGTTAAAATTGAAGCCATCCTACAAGTTGTGCATCTTAGATTGTCTTGGTTAATTGGAAGAAGGCACAAAAGGAAACATTTGAAGATCTTTGATGGTGGATTAAGATATAATGCAGTAAAGAAAAAGGCAGTAAAATTTCCCTCATGCTTCCAGCCACCTTGAAGGAGAATTTTGTGTCAAGCTAGTGACATTAAAGAAGCGCTATATGGGAGGCAACCCATAATTCAAAAGTTTTTGTTTGTTATTTTCTACATGATTGTTCAATTTTTAATCATAGGTTTAATTTTTTTAGTAGGCATAATGGATTTTAGAAAATTATGAGTACTGTGATATTGTGCTACTTGTTTGAGTGTATTTGCATGAATAACAAGTGCCCTTATGTTGCAGGAAAGTGAAAAAAAAAATTATGCAGAAGCCTTGAATTGTCTCTACCAGAATCGTGTTCTCACAAGCCTTGACTCATATGGGGACACGAAAATGAAAGAGAGAAGAAAGAATGGAATTGTGACAGTAGGTACTCTTTGCCTGATTTCTGTGAGGACACTCCTTATCCTTGTGTGGATACGATTTCTTCATTCATTTCAACAGCCATCACCTCTATTAAAAAAAATTATAAAAAAAATCTATTACTCTTTTTTATTTCAGTTTTTTTCCTTTGTGTATAAAAATATAAAAAATTAAAATTAATAAAAAAAATTTGAGTAAACCACCAATTCGGTCAACAACGTTTACCACCGACTTCAAGTTCGTCCCAAACGTAATAGAAATTGCATATTAGTCCCTAACGTTTTGCAACGTCAAGCACGTTAGTCCCTGACGTTAACTGGGTTCTGTTAACGTTAACAGAAGTGCCCAGTCACACTGTTAAGTGCCATATGTCGTCTCCCTGTGCGTTGTAAGATGTCTGAGCTGGCATTTTAACTGTAGCAACTAAAAACCCCTTCAATTTAGTCCCTGGTTCAAAAAAACAAAAAAAACCCCACAGCTTCTCCTCTTTGCCTTCAACTTGGTCCCTAAGGCTTTACAACTGCAAAGTGCTGAGTGAAAGCTTCCAGCCGACGTCGTTTCTCCCAAAGGGAGACCAATAACGCGGTAAATTTTCCCTCCATTTGTTCATTCTGTTATAAATACCAACCCTAATGTTGGTCTCTAATGCTGAAATCGTCTTTGATAGGGATCACTCATTAATACGCCGCATTAAACATTGAACGTAGCCATTGTAGTTCCTTGCTGTTCAAGGTTCTAACTCTCTCAAAGGTTAGTTGTGTAAAAATCCCTTTCTTTTTTTAAGGTTGCTGCATTTAATAGGGTTTCTTTTTCGGTATGGTGGTCCCAAGTTGTTAGGGGATTTGTTTGGGTATTTATTTTATTGTTGTGGTTATGGCTATGTTTTGTCTTTAATGGTTGTGGGGTTGCTTTATTACATTATAATGTATATATATTCAGTGTTGTGGAACTATACTGTTGTATATGTGTACTGTTCTATATCAGTATTGTTATAAATCCATGAAACTAAGTGGTAGTTTTTGTTTCTCATGAATATTGTAGGGATGGATAGTGACTTGTTCATCACTTTTGTTTTGCACCACCATGGGAAGTTCTTAAGGGATGGAAAAGGGGTGCTTATTTATGATAATGAGGAGATAGATGTGTGGGAGGATGTTGATCCTGACAAATGCTGCCCCTGGTTAGCAAGGGATTTAGCAAAACAGCATGGTTATCGTGATTTTAAGGAGGTTTGGTGGCATAACAAGCAGTTCAACTTAGAAAAAGGTCTTAGGTTGTTGAAAGAAGATGCTGATGTTCGTGACATGTGCATGATAGCCAGGCAATTTGACTATGAGGCTCATATTTACTTTGAGCATCAAGTGGATGTTCCTGTATTTAGTAAGACTGCACAAGCAAAAGAGAGTTTGGGATCCATTGAAGTAGGAAGAAAAACATGTGATGCAGGTGAGGGTGAGGGTCATGTGCACATTGAGGACATTCAACATGCTGCAAATGTAGAGGGTGATGTGCATATGGAGGACATTGAACATGCTGCATATGTTGAGGATGATATGAATGAGGATGAGGATGAATCTGAAGTATCTGGAAGTAACAAAATGTCATCATCTGATGATTACGAATCTACTGAAGACTCAGTATATAGACCATCTCCTCCCCTGGTTGAAGAATCTGATGATGGGTCCAATGAGAAGAATGAAGGAAGGGATGGCAGAAGTGGTGAGGAGACAATGGAGACAAATCCTACATTGAAAAGAAGTCAAAATTTTAGAGCCTGGGTAGCTGCAAGTAAGAAGAAGAAAGAAATACCAAATGAGGCGCATGCAGATAGTGAAGAGGAAGAGAGGTATGCTGGTCCAGAGGTGCAGGGAACAGGTCCAGAGGAAAATGTTGAGGGATATCAATCTGAGGAGTTACATAGTCCAATTCCATCTGAGGATGAGGATGAAGGTGTCCCTAAGCTAGTGTACCCACAGTATAATGAAGGAGCTTCCTTTGGGAATGTAACTCTAGAGCTTGGGATGCCGTTTGGGAATTTGGAACAGTTTAAGGAGGTTGTGAAAGACTTTACTATACATGCAGGGAGGGAAATTTATTGGGTGAAAAATGACAAATTAAGATGCAGGGCCAAATGTGGAAATGAAAATTGTGCATGGTAAATTTATTGTGCAAAAAGTAGTATCAGCAATAGTTATCAAATTAAAACTTACCATGAGAATCATACTTGTCCTAGACAATTCAGAAACAAAGTTGCTGATACTGCTTGGTGCCAGAAAAAGATTGAAGGGAGGTTACTCACTCAGCCCACTATGACACACAATGAGGCTTTTCATTTCATGAAAGAAGAGTATAATGTCTACTTGGATGAAAGTAAAATATACAGAAGCTTGAAGAAGGCTAGGGAGACAGTTGAAGGGAATGAAAATGAGCAATATAATAGGTTGTGGGATTACTGTGCAGAGTTAATGAGAAGTAATCCTAATTCTACAGTTAAAATGGACACAATCCCTCAAGAGGAAGGCCCTCCAATATTCCAAAGATTGTACATCTGTTTTGCTGCATGTAAAGAAGGTTTCAAGGCTGGTTGCAGGCCTCTAATAGGTCTGGATGGGTGTTTTTTAAAGGGTTATTATGGAGGTCAGATGTTAACAGCTGTTGGTAAAGATGCAGCCAACAATATCTATGTCATAGCATATGCAATGGTGGATGTGGAAAACAAAGATAATTGGAAATGGTTCCTTGAATTGTTGCATGGTGATTTAGGAGATTACGGAGAGCTTGGTTGGCAGTTTGTTTCTGATATGCAGAAGGTAATTCCTAATTGCATGGCTTTAAGTATTATGTTTTCTAGTTTGGTTGGCTGAAAATTTGGTCTCTGGTTTGTTTTGCTGCTATTGCAGGGACCAATTTGATGGTATATTTTAGACCTTAGGGACTAATATGATGTACTAGATAATAGTGTAGGGACTAATATGATGTAGATAATTAATAGTGTAGGGACTAATATGATGTACTAATTAATAGTATAGGGACTAATATGATGTGCATTATTAGTAATCATTTTCTATGATCACAGGGGCTAATTCCTGCACTGCAAGAGGTGATGCCAGGTGAAGAACATAGGTTCTGTGTAATGCATCTGTACAAGAATTTTGCAAAACAATGGAAGGATAAGGAGTTGAGGGATTTGCTTTGGGAATGTGCAAGGGCAACTACACCTCCCCAGTTTTTGGCTTCTATGGAAAGGTTTAAGAGAATCAACAATTCAGCCTGGGAGTACCTCAACAAATTTCGACCACAAAGTTGGTCAAGATCCCATTTCTCAGACTTCTGTAAGTTTGACACACTTTGTAACAACAACTGTGGAGTTTTTAATGCAAAAATTGTGAAGTATAGAGGGAAGCCTATTATAACAATGTTGGAAGAGGTTAGATGTTATGTAATGAGAACTATGGCAACACACAAAAGACAACTGAGAGGTTATCAGGGGGAAATTGCTCCTGTACATAAAAAAAGGCTTGATAAAGAGAAGTTGAACAGTAACAAGTGGGAACCTGTTTGGGCAGGAGATGGTAACAGTCAGAGATATGAGGTCATAAATTTATTTTCTAGAGTGGATGTCAATCTAAATGCTCACACTTGTAGTTGCAGGTTTTGGCAATTAACTGGTCTTCCTTGTAGACATGCATGTGCTTCCATGGCCTACAAGAATGTGAAAGCAGAAGATTATGTCCATCCTTGACTTACTATGGACTCTTATAGAGCTACCTATGAATTTTATATGCAGCTCGTTTTAGGGAAGGATTTGTGGCAAAAAACTGACTACATTGGTCCAATTCCACCTCCAATAAAAAGAAAACCAGGAAGACCAAAAAAGAATAAAAGAATTGATGCTTCTGAGAACCTAACAGGCTCCACATCTATGTCAAGGAAAACCTTACCAATGCATTGCCGTAGATGTGGTGCTGAAGGCCACAATTCAAGGAAATGTCTTCTTCCTCCACCTCCACCACCACCACCTACAGATACAGATCCCTAACCTGTGGCAGCTGAATCTAACCCCAATCCACCACCTGCAGCAGGTGTAGTGCCCCCCAATCCACCCCCTACAACAGTTGCTGAATCCAACACCAATCTCCCACCTGCTCAGAATACACAACCAAATATAGCCACTGAAATTCCTCTTAGTCAAAATGCTCCTCTTAGTCAACATGCCCATCCTAGTCAAAATTTTGCTTCCTCAAATATTCAGGTACAACTAATTAATCTATCATTCATCATTCAATGCTCATTGTGCATAAATTTTTCTTCTAAACCCATGTTTTTATTTTTATGTTTCACATAGGAATTTGTCATTCCACCTGCTGTGAGAGTTACACCAATTCGTGGTAGAGGAAGGGGAAGAACCAGAGGTAGATGAAGGGGATGTGGAAGAGTGAACCAACCATTTCATCCTCCTGCAGTAGTCTCAACTCCAAACCATGGGGCTCCTTCAGCAACAACTCATTCCCCAAGAGCAATGCCCCCTCCAATAACAGAGCATGTTACCCAAGAGACCTTTAATGCAGCTAGCACCTCCACACAGTAGAGATTTATGCAATTTATGCCAACTCTAAGAATTAACCATCCACATCAGCCACACAATTAGGAGCTTCTTCAGCTTTATGTCTTTTATGTTTTTGCTTTTTTTTGGAATGACAGCCTGTTTTGGTTGTGAATTAGACAAGTCTACTTTTATTATCCTTGATTTTTGTTTTGGTTATGAAGACTAATGTAGTGCATTGCTGTATTTTGGGGACAAGGATACTTATCCTTGATTTTATGCATGGGATTTTGACAAGGACTTTGTGTCCTTAATACAACTTATATGCTGTGCAAACATATGCAGTAATTCTAATTACTTTTGTATCAATGCACACTTAAGTTATCACTGTTAATTTCATTGTTGTTTGCTTCAAATTTACAAGATCTATTACATTTTCAATGCTCAAATCATGGCTCAAGAAACAATTATGCTCAATCTAAATTGATAAGGAAAATATTTTTGTCAATCAATCTAATACAACTCTTGGAATTATAACTGCATAGCAACAAACAAAAAAAAGCTTACAATTAAAGAGAGACCCATTAAACATTAAGATATAATCTAAAACTATAGTAACATAACCATACATCCTACAATGAGGACCAAAGTCAATACAACAAAACATATCTTCAACAACCAAACATCCCTCTCAATTTTGGCCACCTCCGTAGCTAATATAGAATTCAATGATGAAATCTGCACCTCATCTGATTGTACAACCCTGTCCTTCACTTCATCAACCCACTTGAAAAACCCATACTGCAGCTCCCTCTTACCCAATACACAGGTGAAAAATCTTCTTCCAGGGTTCCTTTGGGTCCTTGATGTAAGGCATATTGCCTTTTCCCCACACCAACAACAAACATTTATAGAAGCTCTGTCTTGAAGCCCTGTGATAGAGTTTCCCCATTTCGTCCCTGCACTGCTTCTCATTCCACTAGACTCAGACCTTTGTTGGTAACTTTTGGACAAGCAATCCCTCGAGCCACCACACATTTCGTCAACTCCACTTCTAGCCATGGCTTCTTCGCCCCACAACGCTTCTTCTACCTTTCGTTTAGCTTTACAGAGAAACAACCTTTCTGCAACTTGTAGCCGTTAGGGAGGAGGATGGACCGAATTGAACCTTTATTTGGGGTTTTTTGTTTTTTTGAACCAGGGACTAAATTGAAGGGGTTTTTAGTTGCTACAGTTAAAATGCCAGCTCAGACATCTTACAACGCACAGAGAGATGACACGTGGCACTTAACAGTGTGACTGGGCACTTCTGTTAACGTTAACATAACCCAGTTAACGTCAGGGACTAACGTGCTTGACGTTGCAAAACGTTAGGGACTAATATGCAATTTCTATTACGTTGGGGACGAACTTGAAGTCGGTGGTAAACGTTGGGGGACCAAATTGGTGGTTTACTAAAAAAAAATTTGTTTCAATTTTTTTTTCTTTTCTTCGTTTATAAAAAAAAAATTCTTAAAATTTTTCCCTGATACTCTTTCTTTTTCTTTTTCTTTTTCGTTCCCATCTTCTACACACTACCCCCAATCCCCTCAGTACATTGTCCTCTCTTTTCCTTCTCTATTCAAAATCCCATTTCTCTGGTTCATCCATGTAACCCTCTTCGTCCTTTTCAAACAAACAGCACCAACAACTTTGATTCATTCACTGTTCTGCGGATTGTTCATTTTTGTTCCTGTGCGTGCTACTTTCCGCTGCACTTCTGTTTCTTTCTCGCGATTCCTCTTGCGTGCTTTGCATTTCAACCCTTCTGTTTCTATTCTATACATTGCATGTTGTTCCTTTTCGCCTCTCCATTCCATTTCGTTCGCGGTTTGCCATTTGCTGCACAATGTTGTTCAGTGTGTTCACAATTTTAGAGCTTCACAGGTACATTTTCTTTTCCTTTTTCATTTTCATATTTGAGATGGTGATTGGCTACATATTGATTGGTTGACTGGTTTATTGATTTTCACTGTGAAATTGTTGAAATTGTGCGAGTTTATTGCTTGTGTCTTCACTGTCAGGTATTACCTTGGAATGAAATTGAGTTGCAGTTGTGCTTTAAATGCTTGATAGATGCTTGATGAAATGTTTGTGAGAATTATTCAAATTTTTCTGAAAAATTTAAGTGAACATTGTGTTTTCTTATACTTCACACGTTGTGCATAAAAATATTCTGCATGTTGATTGTTTAATTTTTTTTTTGAAAGCATCACATTAAGGCTTTGAGGACCAGAGAAATTTCGCACCACATTTTGTGCCTCACACACCATGATTCACTGTTTGACACTTGTTTTTCATGTAACTTCTTAGTTTTGTTGTGTACATATTCTAAAATCATTGGTCTATTTGTTTTAGCAGTATTTTTTTTAGGATGTAAATTTGTTAAATCTTTGTTTAGTTATTTTCTTTCTTTCTTTGTATACTGGCCTGGAATTGTTTTGTAAGATTGTGAAGTTGTTGGCTTCTCATTTATCTTTTTCCTGCGGGTATAATGGCTCCCAGAAAATCGTCAACTTCAAAAGCCAAGAGACCAAAGGCATCACCAGTAGCAAAGAAACCTGCAACTGGAAAAGCTTCACCACTATGCAAGAAAGCTAGACCTTCTCGTGGTTTTACGAAGCCCGATGCATTACAGACAACAAGTACTTCTAAGGCCATCATTTTAGCCAGTTCAGTACCTACTCAACCTCAAACTTCACAAAAGGCCTCTGCTTCTACATCTAGAAAAGGCACTCCTTCTCCCAAAGCTGGCTCTAGTTTAGCTCATGCTCATGAAGTCAGATTTCATTCACCTGAGCATGTCCAACATTATTATTATGATGTGAGACATAGAAGCATTATCCCAGACATAAATATAATGCTAGAGGAGGGTGAATATGCTAAGATTCAAAATAAAACTCATGTGTGAGTTTGTCGTCCTTGGCCATCATTTCGACAAAAGAATTCCCACCCTCATCATGGTCAGTGTTCGACACTCTCTGAGATTGTCTAATTGCAGGAAAAGGTGGCAACTCTTTGTATCCCAAGTGCTCTCCTAATGCATCATCATCAAGATCAGCAGAATGTAGAAAGAACGGTGTCTCAGTGTGAACACGCCCGGGTCATTAGAGCATTCATGGTAATTGTGCCACATGGCCATCAACAATTCAGGGATGTTTCTTAACATTTCTCCTTGCTTGTTCACACTTGTTGCTTGTGTAGAATTCATGTTAAAAAAATAGAGAAAAGAGTAAATGTAATCCTCCTGATTCTTTCAATTTTTTTCTCTAATTTATCGATAATTAATCCAATTCTTTGGCAATTTCTTAAGTAATCATGGGTCATTCAATTGCCTTTACTACACATCTTGATTGATTGGAAATTCTTGATATTTGCTTGATAATTATGTGGGAGTGGATCATTGAATTATTTGGATTGTAGTCACAACATTACCCTGTGAGGATTTTGGGCCATACACTCTAATTGATTCCTTATTGTGTGATTGGCTAGTCCTTGAGATTTCATTCTAGAACTTGACCTTGTTCTTAATTGAAATTGTTTCTCATTTGCTTCCACATGCATGATTGAGACATTTTTTTGTTAACTATTGGGCTAAATAAACCCTGAAAAAAAATATTTCCCTTTGCTTAGCCCCTTTGAGCCTTTTTCCCATTTCTTCTTTCTAAGCTCATTACAAGCCTTAAGTGAAAAACCATTAATGTCCTTCCTCTTTAGGATTAAAGGATATATGGCACATTCAAGGATGAGTTTTTGAAATTAAGTTTGGGGTTACTTTCTATTTTTGCTTGAAGGCAAGCAAATACCTTAAGTTTGGGGTGGGAAAGCAATTTGCTTTATTTCAAAAAAAAAACTGTATTATAAAAAAAAGAGAAGAAAGAAGTAAAAAAAACAAGTACATTGATATAAAAAAACAGAGTTACAGTAAAAAATTGAATAAAAGAAAAGTTCAGAAAAAAAAATAATAGGGGGCAATGAAATGAAATCAAATGAAGGATGAGTTAACTTCATACTTAATTCTTGAGCTCATAACATATATCCTTTAATTCTTTCAGGGTTAACCAGATCCTAAATTTTCCTACCTTGTCCCAAGCCCCATTACAACCCAAATAAAAGTCCTCATGATTTGTGGTTGCACTTGTGTTTGCAGTGGAAGTTTTAGAACATTGTCAAGTCTATGGTAATGAATCTTGAGTGGGTAGCAACTATGAGAGAAAACAGTAACCTTTAAACACTAAGAGTGATGAGGGAAATACTACCTTGTGAGGGTTGTGAATGCAATTCATACTTTTCTTTGTGAAACTTTTGCACATTTTATCTTGCATTGTTTCAAGTTGGACTGAGATATTATGATGTTAGGTATTGCAATTGTTTGATTTATGATAGCACTTATGCTAATTGTTTGAGGAATGGGTTAGAATTGAATGATTACTTATGAAAAAATTGTGGAGAATTGGGATGCTCACTTGTGGATTTCACCCCTTGTTTTGTCTAGAAAATATCTTGATCGAGCTTTAATTGTTTGCTTGGGGACAAGCAAAATTCTAAGTTTGGGGTTGTGATAAATCCACTTTAGTAGTAGATTTATAGATTAATTTTAGGTATTTTTTAGTTGTTTAGGTTGATAATTTTGTAAATTTGTAGTAAAAATTGTACAAAATTGAGTTTGTTTGTATTTTAGATGATTTTAGTAAATAATAGTATTTTTCTCTAATTTTTCATTGTTTTGTTGTTTTTAGGAATTTTCTAGAAAATAAGAAAGAAAGAAGTTAAAGAGAAGCAGTTTTGAAGTTTGTGGAAGAGTCACACAATGAATTTTGAGGCAAAAGAGGTGCCAAATTGAAGAAATTACTTTCTGCCAGACTTGTGTGGGAACAGACTATTTTCTTGTGAGGACACGACACTGCCAGAAGCTACAAGATTTAGAAATTACTCTCTGCCA
The DNA here is from genome assembly GCA_026901365.1 of Sesbania bispinosa. Lineage (NCBI taxonomy): Eukaryota > Viridiplantae > Streptophyta > Magnoliopsida > Fabales > Fabaceae > Sesbania > Sesbania bispinosa. The sequence goes on along the minus strand of QLOH01000041.1, from coordinate 2,481,243 downwards.
TGTTCGTGTGGGAACATGGCAGGATCTGTGGGGACACGATTTGACAGAATCACTATAAATAGTGCTGTTAGATTTTTAGCGGGAACAGTTTTCAGATTTCGCTTTTCTCTGTTTTTTTCTCTCCTTCCACTCAATTTTCTCTCATATTTCTCTCAAGATTCAACTCAAAGGTGGAGCCTAGGATTATTCTCCATGGATTTCGTCCTTGAGTTTGCATCTTCCTCTTCCTTTCTCTTCTCTTTTGTAATGGATTGCTAAATTTCTTAGGTTAGGTGTTGATGAAACTTGATCTGAATTTTGTGTAAGTTTTTGCTTATTCAATTCAATTTTCGTTTTCAATTCAATTGCTTCCTTCTGCTCTTAATGCTTCAATTGAATTGGCCACTCAATTGCATGAATCAAAAGCTTCTCTCAAAATTGGAAAATTGGGGAAAAGCTTGGATCTAAAGCAAGCAACATAAAAGATTGATTGCCTAGGAATTGGAATCATTTTTTATGTGATCTTTAGCAATTCTTGAAGTTAATGCATGTCACTATTAGGATCACCTAAGGAATTAGGGTTCTTAGTGATGACATAGGGTCAATTTACCAAGGAATTAGATTTTGGCTAAATCAGTGAATTGGATCATTGAATCATCTTTAATAATTGGATTGAATGATGTGAACGCTTACATAAAAAGTGGATTAGGTGAAATCAACCCTAACCAATTTTGTTAAATTCGTATTCCAACTTTACTGCATTTTGTCAAATTGTTCAAAAACATAATTCAAGTTTCTGGTTTAGTTTTCTGAACAAATTTTCTGCACTAGTTTTTAGGTCACTAAATACAATTGAGTTCTCTTTGTTCAACTTGATAAATCTTTTGTTAATTGATACTTGATTCATCAATCTTTGTGGGACGTTACTCTACTTTCATTATATTACTTGTTACGATTCGGTACACTTGCCGAGTGAGCATCAGATGGTGAATGCACCATTAAACATACTCTAAATTTTGTGTAAACTTTTTATCGAGAAAAGTCACCACTCACATGAGAGCCACAAATTGTGACTTAACGGAATATAGTTAAAAAAAGGACTAAAATATGTGGTTTTAAAATATGGATGACAAAAATCAAAGAAAAAATAATAAAGGGATCAAAACTAATTTACAACAATACTAGTGGAAAACATGAATTCTATAAAAGTGATATCCAGATACGATGGGCAAATTATCTGCTAAATAATACCAAAGTGTGATGTTGCAGAAGTTTTTTTTATGTCTAATTTGTAATCGTATATCTTAGGCTTTTATATAGTTTTAGATGTGAGATGGTTTAAGTTTGTTTATTTTGATTTTCAATATATATCATGTTTAATATGATATAAATCATGTTTTGTTGGTGTTTTTATGTTTTCTTCTCTGAATCTGGTTGGGTTTCTGTGTGTAACAATTACAGGGAAGAGCAAAAAACAAAGCAGATTTTAAAAAAATGTTCACATTTTATATCGGTTAAAGCCTTAACCGATATAAATCGGTTAAACCCTTAACCGATATAAATTGTCATATCGGTTAAGGACTATACCGATATAAAAAGTGACTTTTTATATCGGTTGTTTATCCAATGGATATAAAAAAAATTTATATCAGTTTCTTAACCGATATAGATTATATCCACTTTTTATATTAGTTGTATCTATAACTAATCAATAACTGATATAAAAAACATTTTTTAACTGATATAAAAGCCTTTTTTGTAACAGTGCAACATAAAGATATTTGGTAAAAACAAATCAAAATGACCCTAATGTTCTCACATTCTTTTTTGTTTTTTGTTTAAACCATAGGTATCCTACACGGGAGGTAATCCTGCTCGACCTGGGTACATCTGTTAGATTATTTAATTAATCTAATTAATGTGGCTCATGTAATTTAATAGTCTGACTTTAATTAAAGTGGGCCCAATGTGATGGTTGTTGGCCCAGTATGGAAAATAGAGCCAGAATGGGTTAATTTGACTCCTCTTCCTTATAAAAGAGAGAAGTTACAAAATAAAAGTGAGTTACTGAAGAAAAGAAATTGACTCAAAGAAACCTCCTCACCATCAAGGAGTCTGTAAGGCAAAAGAAAAAAGGGAGAAAATTGATTTACAATTTCAAAAAGGAATTCAAGACAAATAACATCAATTATGGATCTAGGTTAGTATCTTTATCACTCTCTTATATGGGTATGTGAGAACCATTGAAATTAAAGGTCCTGAGTAGTTTCCATAATTAAACCCTAGGAAATTACTATCAGAGAAAACTTACCGTTGGTATCAGAGCTTTAGGTTGTGGATTTTGTGATTCTCCAGGAAAGAAATTCTCCCTTTGCGTGCACCACGATTTCGTGTTTCGAATTTTCCTGCATGTACTGTGCTTTGAAAATTCATGTTTGTTAATAGAGCAATTCTCGATTTGCTATGAAAGCAGTTTACGTTTTGGATCCAAATTCATATATATATTTGAAAAGTCCAGTTACAGTATAAATTCTAAAATCGATTAAATGCTATGGATTGCGCTTGAAATTTTCGTAAATCCCAAGTACGTGTAAAGCACCATTTAAGATTTTGATCCAATTTGGATTTGGAGGTATTATATAGGATTTGAAAAGCCACAACACGTAAAGAATTCACAAGATTTTTTTAATTGTTTCCTGGTGTTTTACGGTTTCCGAAACAGGAAATATTAATGTGCGTTTTCTGGAATGACAAAACTTTGAAAGGCAATTTTGTTTTACATTTCCTGCACCAGTAATTTTATTTCGAACATGAAATGTGTTGATAGAGAAATAATTAATTTGTATCATGCTTCCGTTTTAAGAATTCATATTTAATTGCAATATAATTGATTGGAAATGTCAATATTATTTTATTGTTTGATTGACAATTAGTGAATGTTTATACAGTGATGATAAATAATTTATTTATCTAGTATGAGAAAGGCTATAAAATGATATATGTTTAATTTGGAATCAAATGTAGAGTGGATTTGTTAATCACCAAAGTGGTCAAATCTTTAATTTGTTTAATTCCAAATTATGATAATTGTACTTTATTGCAATGAAATGATTTTGATGCTATATTAAGGATGCAATGTTTATTGGTTTATAAATGACTGTTGCTCATTATTTTATAAGGAATATTTGTGTCACCCAAAGGTGGACCATTCCTTATAATTAATGACATTAAAGAGACCTTTGACATACTTAGTAAATATGTTTGTATATCCAAAGATAGCATGCATGTAGACTTAAGCATGATTAATTGTCTATTAAAGTATGTTTATTTAGCATCATGGTTTAATTGAAATTGTCAGTTTAAGTATCACCCAAAGGTGAACTTAAATGCATGACTAGTATAGTTGTCTTGTTTGAATCCATTAATTGTTTTTCAAAGCATTAATGCATGAGCCTGTATATTGTTTGCAGCTTCCATGAATTTGTTTGGTATGGGCAATGGTGTGGTCAAGTTTACTGGGCTAAACTATGTTGATTGGTCTGAACAGATTCAGTTTCAACTGGGTGTGTTTGACCTGGATCTAGCAATAGTTATGGATGAAATGCCCCCAGCCATTACTGAGACAAGTACGGATGCTGACAAGTCTCTTTATGAGGCTTGGCAAAGGTCTAACAGGCTGTCACTGAACTTGATGCGCATGACCATGGCCGAAAATGTTAAGCCATCTATGCCCAAAATAGAAAATGCAAGGGAATTCATGAAGTTGATTAAGGAGTACTCACAATCAGACATAACTGACAAGTCTATTGTGGGAACTCTTATGAGTGAGCTGACGAATAGAAAGTTTGATTGGTCACAGCCCATTCATGATCACGTGACTGGAATGGCTAATTTAGCAGCAAAGTTGAAGTCAATGGGAATGGAAGTGAATGAGTCCTTTCTAGTACAGTTTATCATGAACTCTCTTCCTCCTGAATTTGGCCAGTTCCAGGTGAATTATAACACCCTTAAGGATAAATGGAACTTTCAAGAAATCAAGGCCATGTTGGTTCAAGAGGAAGGGAGGCTGAAGAAAGTGAAGGATCATTCTATCCATCTCATGACTCATGATGGTGCTAGCAGCAGCAAGACCAAACCAAGAAAGAAGAACAAGAAGGACAAAGCCCCAATGAGTGTGAATGAGGGCAAAATCCAGAAGGACCATAAATGCTACTTTTGCAAGAAGGTTGGTCACTTCAAGAAAGATTGTCCGAAAAGAAAATCTTGGTTCGAAAAGAAAGGTACATTTTATGTTTCTGTAAGTTTTGAAACAAATCTTATTGAAGTACCTAGTAATACCTGGTGGTTGGATTCTGGTGCTACTACTCATGTGTCTAATATTATGCAGGGATTCCTTTCAATCCAGCCCATAAACGGAACTGAAAAATATTTGTATATGGGGAACAGAATGAAGGCACGAATAGAAGGAATTGGGACTTATAGATTTATTTTAGACACTGGTTGTTGTCTAGATCTTGAAAAGTATCTTTATGTTCCTGGTTGTGCTAGGAATTTAGTTTATGTTGCAAAGTTGGATTGTTTAGGTTTTAATTTTAAGATTGGAAACGGTGTTTTTCATTTGTATAAACTTGCGTACTGTTATGGTTTTGGTACCTTGTTGGATGGTTTATATCGTTTCAATCTTGATGTTAATTTTTCTGAATCTCTGTTTAATGTTGAGCATGTTATTGGTAGTAAACGTAATGCAAGAAATAAATGTTCTGCTTTCTTATGGCATCAAAGATTGGGTCACATATCCAAAGAAAGGATGTTGAGGTTAGTGAAAAATGAAATCTTACCTCAATTGGATTTTGATGACTGGGATGTGTGTGTGGATTGCATTAAGGGTAAGCAAACCAAACACATATCAAAGAATCCTGCCACAAGAAGCAGTCAACTCCTTGAGTTAATACACACTGATATTTGTGGTCCTTTTGACATTTCGTCTTGGGGCAGTGAAAAGTATTTTATCACTTTTATCGACGACTCCTCACGTTATTGTTATATATATTTACTGCATGAAAAATCTCAATCAGTGGACGTCCTTGAGGTGTTCATTAATGAGGTGGAAAGGCAGTTAGATAGAAAAGTAAAAGTGGTGAGGTCCGATAGAGGTGGTGAATATTATGGCAAAACTGATGAGAGTGGACAATGTCCAGGTCCATTTGCAAAGTTTCTCGAAAGTCGGGGCATATGTGCACAGTATACTATGCCCGGTACACCACAACAAAATGGTGTAGCAGAAAGGCGGAATCATAGCAATGTTCCTTTATCTTTGTGGATGCATTCATTAAAGACTGATGTATATCTGCTTAACAGGGTTCCTAGTAAAGTAGTTCCTAAGACTCCTTATAAACTGTGGACTGGAAGGAAACCCAGTTTAAGACATCTTCATGTTTGGGGTTGCCCAATAGAAGTAAGGATATACAATCCACATGAAAAGAAGCTCGATGCAAGAACCATTAGTGGTTACTTCATCGGCTATCCTGAAAAGTCAAAGGGATACAGGTTCTATTGCCCTAACCATAGTACGAGAATAGTTGAGTCTGGTAATGCATGGTTCATTGAGAATGGTCAGTTCAGTGGGAGTGAGGAATCACGAAAAGTGGACATTCAAGAGACTACTACTAATGTTTCTACACCTAGTGTCTCTTCTCAAGTTGTTATCCCTCTTATTGTATCACAGTCACACAACATGCAGAGACAACAAGTTAATGTTCCAACCCCACAAAATGAACATATAGATGATGAACCGGCTGACAATGTGCAAGTCACAAATGATCAAGTGGTAGAGGAACCACAAGAAGTAGCATTGAGAAGGTCTGTAAGGCAGAAAAGACCTGCTATTTCGAATGACTATGTGGTTTACTCTATTGAACATGAATGTGACTTAAGCATTGATGAGGATCCAGTCTCGTTCAGATAAGCCATGGAAAGTAATAATTCTGAAAAGTGGTTCAATGCTATGAAAGAAGAGTTGAAATCAATGGATGACAACAAAGTTTGGGATCTAGTCGAATTGCCTGAAGGTTCTAAACGAGTTGGTTGTAAATGGGTCTTTAAGACCAAACGAGACTCAAAAGGCAATATCGAAAGGTATAAGGCTAGACTTGTCGCCAAAGGTTATACTCAAAAGGATGGCATTAACTATAAAGAGACCTTCTCACAAGTTTCAAAGAAGGACTCTTTAAGGATTGTTTTGGCATTGGTAGCTCATTATGATTTAGAGCTTCACCAAATGGACGTAAAGACCGCATTTCTGAACGGTTTAGAAGAGGAAGTTTATATGGATCAACAGGAAGGTTTCTCAACCATAGGAAAAGAAAGCTTGGTGTGTAAATTAAAGAAGTCAATATATGGACTGAAACAAGCTTCCCGACAATGGTATCTAAAGTTTAACGATACCATAACTTCATATGGTTTTGTAGATAACACTGTTGATCGGTGTATCTACATGAAGATCAGTGGGAGCAAGTTCATTATTTTGGTTCTATATGTTGACGATATTCTACTTGCTGCTAATGATGTTGATTTGTTACATGATGTAAAGAAGTTTCTCTCTAACAACTTTGAAATGAAAGATATGGGTGAGGCATCCTATGTGATAGGAATAGAAATATTCCGTGATAGATCACAAGGACTGTTAGGTTTGTCTCAAAAAGGCTATATTAATAAGGTGTTAGAGAGATTCAGGATGGAAAAATGTTCTCCTGGAGTAGTTCCAATTCAGAAGGGGGATAAGTTTAGTCAAATGCAATCTCCCAAGAATGATTTGGAACGAAAGGCCATGGAGTCTATTCCTTATGCATAAGTGGTTGGGATTTTGATGTATGCTCAAACTTGCACTCGGCCGGATATCAGTTTTGTTGTTGGAATGTTAGGCCGATATCAAAGTAATCCCGGAATGGACCACTGGAAAGCTGCAAAGAAAGTTCTTAGGTACTTACAAGGCACCAAGGACTACATGCTCACCTACAGAAGGTCAGATCATCTTGAAGTGATTGGCTACTCGGATTCAGACTATGCCGGATGTGTGGACTCAAGGAAATCCACATTTGGTTATGTTTATCTGTTGGCTGGAGTAGCAATTTCATAGAAAAGTTCAAAACAATCTGTCATTGCTACTTCTACCATGGAGGCTGAATTTGTGGCATGCTTTGAGGTCACTATTCATGCATTATGGTTGCGGAACTTTATCTCTGGGCTTGGTATTATGGACAGTATAGCTAAGCTGCTGAGGATTTACTGTGATAATTCCGCAGCTGTCTTCTTCTCTAAGAATGACAAGTACTCAAAGGGTGCAAAGCACATGGATTTGAAGTACTTGTCAGTGAAAGAAGAAGTGCAGAAACATAGAGTGTCAATTGAGCATATTGGTACTGATTTGATGATAGCAGATCTGTTAACTAAGGGACTGTCGCCCAAAACTTTTATTGGCCATGTTGAAAGTATGGGCGTTATGGATAAGTCATTGTTAACATGATGATGTTATCTATGTGTATGCATATGTATAGTTATTTGCTTGTACTCTTGTGACAATTGTGAATTCAATTAAAGTTGTGTTTCTGTTTATTTCATTGTTATCCACATTATGGTATATACATGTATTATTGAGTGTGAGGACAGGTTATGTCTTTTAAAGGCATGAAAGTTAAAGGTTGATTAAAGTTATGTTGAGTTGTTTTGATTATGTGATACATGGATGAAATCTTGCGTTGATGACTTGTGCCCGCCGTGATCCGATCATTTCGATTCATTTAAGGATGATGACTTGATTCATTGAATAGTGCGCACTTAAAGTTTATTATTGAATCTTCAAGTCATCACATGGGCCAAGTGGGAGATTGTTAGATTATTTAATTAATCTAATTAATGTGGCCCATGTAATTTAATAGTCTGGCTTTAATTAAAGTGGGCCCAATGTGATGGTTGTTGGCCCAGTATGGAAAATAGAGCCAGAAGGGGTTAATTTGAAAATCCCTCTCCTCTTCCTTATAAAAGAGAAAAGTTACAAAATAAAAGTGAGTTACTGAAAGAAAGAAACTGACTCAGAGAAATCTCCTCACCATCAAGGAGTCTGTAAGGCAAAAGGAAAAGGGGAGAAAATTGGTTTACAATTTCAAAAAGGAATTCAAGACAAAGAACATCAATTATGGATCCAGGTTAGTATCTTTGTCACTCTCTTGTATGGGTATGTGAGAACCATTGAAATTCAAGGTCCTGAGTAGTTTCCATAATTGAACCCTAGGAAATTATTATCAGAGAAAACTTACAACATCCACCAAATTTGAACCCAAGACCTTGTTTAAAAGTGAATAAAAAATATAACACTTGAAGTTGAACCAAATCTTCTCACATTCTTATTCTTAGGCTTATTTACGTGTAGAATTTTATCACCACTCATTAATTGTCGTGACTATGAAGCATCAATGATAATTGTGGAAAATTATAGATATAATGACACTAAAATTTTCATGAGTTTATGTGAGAGAAGGAAGAGGAGGGTGAAGAGGAGAAGAAGGAGGAGGGGAGAAGAAAAAGGAAGGGGGAGTAGGGAAGAAGAAGGCAGAGATGGATTTTAAAAAAAATCATTTATAATGATATAAAAGAAAAAATGTGATGATTACAAAAACTCACTCTATTTATAAAAGATTAAAAATATACTTTATCATAATAATAATAATAATAATAATAATAATAATAATAATAATAATAATAATAATAATAATAATAAGTTTTTCTTTTAAGGGCAATGGTGTATTATTTTTTTCGTCTATGGGGAATAAGTTGTCCTCCAAGATGTTAGCTAATTATGTCATGTCACACATTTAATAATTCATATGAACAAGTCTATGTTGAGATAGAAAAACAACCATTTTGCATCCTCAAATTTTTAAATTCAAGTTTGAAAATTTCTTTTTCTTCAGGTAGTATTAATATTTGAGACATGAGAATATAACAACTCAATAAGATATATAATAAGGATAGATGGTCTAGCACGTAATCCCATTGTGGGAGTCAAACATCTATGACATGTGAACGAGTCTACAAAGTTAAAGGGAAAAAAATTAAAAAATATTGTATTTTTTTGTTGAGGAACTTTTTTTATGAGGAAAAAAATATAAAATATATATACTAAAAAGTTATTGTATTGATGATAAGGGAACGAAATTTACGAATTAATTTAATTTGAACGAACTTAGTTCAATTTTGCATGATTATTGTAAAGTATGATTATGTATAATAAATAGGATAAATAATTTGGATTAAAAAACAAAGTCTGAATTTGATTAAAACAGTGAAATAAAAAAGAGAGAAAAAAATGTGATAAATTTGTAAATTATTTTGTAAAAAAGAAATAAAAAAGTTCGGTTGTTTTTTTTTTTTTGGTAACAGTTCGGTTGTTTGATTGAATAGAGAAGATAGAAGAAGATGAACATGCTCTATGCTTTTTTTTGGAGCTTCACGCATTTCTCCACTTGAGAAAAAAAATGTAATTGTGTGGATCTCAACTCTCAAGTGTCTTTTTTATTTCTCCATCAAACTAGGTAAGCGTGACTTTTTTCACATAATATCTCCGTCTCCCCCTCCCCGTTTCGTTTGTAGCTCCTCTCAATCAAGCTAAGCATTTATATGGGAGGTGGTGCGGTGGCCACTGGCCACATAGCACTTTTTATATGAACTGTTATTTTTATTTGGTAAAGTATCTTTTCACACTCAATGGAACATAAAAAGAGAGATAAAAAAATGAATATAGAGAATAAAAAATATAATAATTGATATGATAAGAAAAGGAGAATTTAAAAATGTAAAGTGGAGTGTAAAAAAGGAAGTAAAAAAATTAGGACTATTTTTTATTCAAATATTGAATTATTTGTTATTTTAATTATTTGTGTTAATTTTTATAAATGTTGAATAATAATAATAATATATATTATAATATTAATATTTATATTTATATTTGAGTATGTAGCTTAACACATACTCAAATATAAAGGTTTTCTCCCATGGTAACATCTCCTGATGTTCAAATGGATCCTAAGCCTCCGGATGATGCTCATGCAGAACATAAGGTACGAGCTTCTTTCAAGGATACCTTAGTAGGTAGTAAGAGTGCAAGGTATGCGCGTGAAAGACTTGATCTCATAGGCAATAAGTTGTTCAGAATCGAGTATGAAAACGGAGACCGACTCAAGCCTCGTTGTTATGTTGCGGACACTGTTCTCGACAATCTTAGAAGTTCTTGGATGGAAGCCATAATTGTCAAATTTCTTGGGAAAGACATCGGTTATCTCACCATGAGTTCAAGATTGAAGAAATTGTTGAATCTTGCAGGTGGCTTTGAACTTTTAGATGTTGGTAATGGCTACTATGTAGCAAAATTCGATCTGGATGAAGACAGAAGCAAAGTGATAAGTGAGGGTCCTTGGATGCTCTTTGATCACTATCTTTCTGTTAGATAATGGACACCAGATTTTGTGTCATCAGAGGTTCCCATTGATAGCACCATGGTGTGGATCAGATTTCCTAATCTTGGTCTTGAATACTGTGATGAGAGTGTGCTCTTGGAAATGGCAGCTGTTGTAGGAAGACCAATCAAAGTGGATAGAACAACCCTCAACATTGCTAGAGGAAGATTTGCCCGGGTGTGTGTGGAAATCAACCTTCATGAACCTGTAATTAGGAAAGTGTGGCTCCAAGGCCATTGGTATCGGGTTAAATATGAATGACTCCATTTGATTTGTGGTAATTATGGTATTTATGGTCATTCTAACAGATCCTGTTCAAAGACTCTTAAGTACCAAGGTTCAAGATAGGAATTCTAAGGATTCTCCAAATCCAGATGCAGATTTGGGCATCAATAAACTGACTATCAATAATGTAGACCCTGGTATGGCTAAAGATACTATAAATTCTCCAAATCCAGATGCAGATTCCTCTCATGGTGAATGGTTAGTAGTCTCTAGAATAAAGAAGTCCTCTAAGGCTACTGGGAAAGGTACTTCTCAGGTTAAAGGATCTAGTATGGCAGGGGGTAATGGGAAAGTTCCTTATAAAACAACCACCAATAACAATGTTTCTGGCAAAAAGGTTCCACAAGGGGTCAAGGTTAATGCTCATCCTGTGTCCAAAAATCAAGCCTTACCTACTACTGGTAAGAATAATAATAGCAAGTTTGTAAGTGATCCAATGGTATTTACTAGTACAACTCTGCCTATTACTGACCAGTCTATTACCAGGAAAAAGAGATATAGAGTGGATCCACCTCTTCAAATTTCAACTACTAATGTTGTTGATACCAATCTGGATTTGCCTAAGTTTGATTTTCCTTCAAGTTCTAGGATTCAGAATACAAATGTGAAGACATTGGATCCTAAAGATCCCCCTCATGGAATCAAAACTATGTTAAATGTGGACATCATTACTGGGAATAGATTAAGATTTAGAGATGAGGATGGTTCATACCCTATTTCTTCTAATGACAGTTCTAAGGAAATTCAACCTCATGATTCAACCAACCATATGGATGCTGACATGGATATGAAAGCTAGAACTATACAACAAGAGTCACAATTGCAAGGTTCCTAATGATGCATCGGGTTTGGAAATTAACTGAACTTTTTATTTTAATCTTTATTATGATGCTCAAGGATTTTGTAGCTCTCTCTTGGAATATTAGAGGAGCGGCCAGTAAAAAGTAGTCACAGGCACATCAGAGAGACTATTAGGAAATTCAAGCCAAATGTGGTGATTATTTTGGAGACTCATACTTCTTACCAGAATACTCATTTATTTTGGAATGGTATTGGCTATACTCCTATTGCCATTAAAGAGGCCTAGGGTCATATGGGGGGAATTTGGATGTTGAAACAAATTGGCCACATCTATAATTTCTCTATTATTGATTCTCACTCACAAGTTATCACACTTGAAATTTCTCTTGGTAATAATTCTTGGATTTTGTCTGGTGTTTATGCTAGTCCAACAAATACAAATAGGATTTTAATGTGGAATCATCTCAAGGAACTAAGTTTGACATTCTCTAAACCTTGGTTGCTATTGGGAGATTTTAATGACATCCTCATTTCTAGTGAGCAAAAAGGTGGCAGTTTCTCATTATCAAGAGCATCCACTTTTGCTGAATAGTTAGATACTTGTAATTTGATTGATATGGGAACTTTTGGCTTTAAGTTTAGATGGAGCAGATTCTGCAGAAGAGGTCAGTGGGTTCATAAGAGGCCGGATAGAGGTATTGCTGACCCTTCTTAGAGACTAGCTTTTCCTGGTGCCACTGTTGAGAACTTGTGTAGAATTTATTCTGATCACCATCCCATTCTTTTAAGGTGTGGAGGGAATAATTCAAGAAAAGGAGAAAGGCCTTTCAGATTTCAGGCAGCCTGGGCATCACATCCACTTTATTCATCCTTAGTAAGTTCAACCTGGAGTATATCTGAACATGATGTTCTTCACTGCCTAAATGATGTGAGGGATGCTTCTATTAAATTTAATAAGGAAGTCTTTGGGTATATTTTTGCAAGGAAGAAAAGTCTTGAGAAAAGATTACAAGGTATTGAGAGGGCTCTAGAGGGAGGGACTTCAAACAATTTGGTTCAGCTGCAGGGTAGTCTTTTAAAAGAATATGATACAGTACTGTTTCAGGAAGAGGTACTTTGGTACCAAAAATCAAGGGAGAATTGGGTCCAATTTGGGAATAGAAATACCTCATTTTTTCATGCACAAACTGTGATTAGAAGAGCCAGGAATAAGGTAAATGGTTTATTTTTACCTAATGGTGAGTGGTGCACTGATGGTGATATCCTACAAAGGGAAGCTGTATCCTTTTCTAGAGAATTATTCTGTAATACTTCTGTTACAGGTAATTATATTCCCTCATCTAATCTCTCCAAGCTTACTTTAGAAAATAAAGCTAGCCTTATGGCTCCTGTGATTAAAGAAAAAGTATTTAAAGCTCTCTCTTCTATGAAATCCTATAAGGCCCCAGGTTCCGATGGCTTTCAAGCCATATTCTTTAAACTTTACTGGGAAAGAATAGGTGATGATGTGTGGAAGTTTGTCAGGGATGCTTTCACAATTCCTCCTCCTGCTGCTGAGACTCTTATTGTTTTAATATCGAAAATTGATAGGCCTAATTCTTTCAAAGAATTTAGACCTATTAGTCTTTTCAATTGTCTTTATAAACTAACTTCTAAAGTTTTGGCCAATAGACTTAGGCCTATTTTGCATGATATTGTTAGCCCTCTTTAGGCTAGTTTCATACCTGGTAGATCAACAGCTGATAATGTTATCATTATCCAGGAGATGGTCCATCACATGAAAAAGTCTAAAAAGAAGGAAGGTGATATCATTTTTAAATTAGATTTGGAGAAAGCCTATGATAGGGTTGATTGGGATTTTCTTAAAAATGTTTTACATGAATTTGATTTTCCAAATAGTATTATATCTCTCATCTTAAGTGGTATTTCTGCTACATTTATTTCATTGCTTTGGAATGGTATTAAGTGTCCCTCCTTTACTCCAAAAAGGGGTTAAGGCAAGGTGACCCCCCATCTCCTTATCTTTTTATTTTGTGTATGGAAAAACTTGGTGATATGATCTCTGAGGCTGTTATTCAAAACACTTTGATACCTCTCAAAATCTCACCTCAAGGCCTTGGTATTTCCCACTTATTTTTTGCTGATAATGTTTTGTTGTTTACAAAAGTTAAACCTTCACAGGTTCGGATTATGTCTCAGATTGTTCAACAATTCTGCAGTTTTTCTGGATTTAAAGTGAACATTGACAAGTCAAGAGCTTTCTGCTCACCTGTAATTCCTATGAATAGACAGCAAAAACTATCACAAATTACAGGCATCAGGCTCACTGGTTCCTTGGAGAAATATTTGGGCTTCAAAATCTTCTTGTCAAGACCTATTAAGGAGAACTTTCAAGATGTGTTAGATAAAGTAAGTCTTAGACTCGCTTCATGGAAGGGAAAATTACTAAATAAGGTTGGCAGACTTACCTTAGTAAATTCTGTCATTAATTCTATTCCAAGCTATGCCATACAGATTCATTGGCTGCCAGAAAGTATATGCACTGCTATGGATAAATCTGGCAAGACATTTCTTTGGAACGGTCATTCTTTTTCTGGAATTCACCTTGTTAATTGGGAGACAGTTACCAAACCCATAAAATACGGAGGACTGGGAATTAGAAGAGCTAGATTTCAGAATGCTTCTCTATTAGGTAAGTTGGTCTGGAATGTTTTGCAAAAGGATGATTCCAAATTGTGGGTGCAGATTCTTTGTGATAAATATGGAGGTGGACACAATGTGCTTAAGGCTACTACATGATGCTCTTTCATTTGGAAGTCAATTAAAAAATCAGCACTTATGCTCAAGGAGGGGTATTCTTCTAGACTGGGAGATGGTGGTTCTAAGTTTTTCTTTGATCATTGGCTTCCTGGTGGTCCTATTTGTAATTGTGTGGACTTCATTAATACTCATGACATTAATGTCAAAGTCAATGATGTATGGGATGGGAATGAGTGGAATCTACAATTATTGTGGACTCATATTCCTACTACCATTTGTGTTATAATTCATGATATTAAACCTGTTCTATCAAATGGTATCCCTGATGTTATTTCTTGGAGCAGTTCAAGTAATGGAGTTTATTCAGCAAAGGAAGGTTACCACTGGTTATGGAAGCAATTGACTACTAATACAACATATAGATGTTGGTCCTGGATTTGGAGGCTGCACTGTAGTGAATCAGTGAGGTTTTTAGTCTGGCTTGCTGCTAATGGTAAATTGCCTACTAAAGATCTTCTCCATCAAAGGCATATTACTTCATCCTCTCTCTGTATGGTCTGTCAGTCTGCTAATGAAGATGTTCTACACTGTTTGAGGAATTGTACTGATGCTAACAATCTTTGACAACATCTTGGGTTTACAAATCATCCAATGTTTATGTCCTGCAATGACCCCTTTGATTGGCTATCATGGTCTTGTAAACTGTTTGGATCTCATTTTCTGTCGGCATTATGGGAAATTTGGCTTGCAATGAATCAGTTGGTTTTTACTGGGAAAATGCCTTCATTTAACCAACTTATATGGAAGGTGGAAAATCTGAATAAGCTTTTTACATCAGTTTTTAATTCTGTCCACATTAATTCAAGACCAGATAGGATAAATATCAAGTGGATAGCTCCTCCTTCTGATTTTGTTGTTGTAAATGTTGATGGCAGCTGTTTGGGAAGTTCAGGCAGTGCTGGTTTTGGTGGTTTGATCAGGGATTGTAATGAAAGGTGGATAAAAGGGTTTTGTGGTTCAGTGGCTACCATTGACATATTACTTGCTGAATTACTAGCTATTTGGGAAGGTTTGCTGTTAGCTTGGAATCAAGGCTATAGACATGTGTATTGTTGGAGTGATTCTACATTGGCTATCTCCCTGATTAAAAGTGAGTCATCTAAGTTCCATAAGTATGCTGGCTTAATTCATAACATTAAGAAATTGTTGGTTCGGGACTGGTTCGTGTTTATTGATCATATCCTTCGAGAAGGTAATCAATGTGCTGATCTTTAGCTAAGAAGGGTGCTCTTTCTAATTTCTCTCAGGTTGTAATTTTGGATTCTGGGGATGAGATTGCTGCATCACTTTTTGCAGATGCTAGGGGAGTTTGTTTCCCTAGGAGTAGTTAAGTTTGTTTGTACTTCTTTTGTTTGTTTTTTAAATTCCATATTTTATCAAAATAAAATGTAGCTTAACAAATATTTAAGGAAGAATTTTATAGTCCATAATATATAAAACAATTTCTAAATAATATAGAAATTTATATTTATAAATATTCCTCATAAACTTTCAGCTCAACTGTATCAATCTATCTAGAATTTTATAGCATGCGTGTGTATGTATTCTTTTAATCCTTTTGATAATTGGAGGAAAATAGGAAATCAAAACAAAGCATGTAATCCATCATAGGAAAACTAATGCCATAAGGGTCTTCCCGAATAAGGGAATTTTTTGTTTTTTTCTTTTACCTGTGTATGTATTTTATTTTATAGCACCACTTCAAAGTCATCGCTCATGAGAGAAAAAATTACTCTTATTCAGAAGGTTGGTGTTGCTGAGAACTCATAGTCAATAACAAATGAATCCTACACTCATCCCAGCAATGCGCTTGAAACTCACACACAGCAAAACTCCGCTAATATTTTGTATATTATATTTCAGCAACACCAAAATGCACAGCAATTACCATATACTATTAAAAAACCCCACTCTGTTACACCATAAAATAAAAACAGAGTCTCCTCTCCGTTTCTTCTTCCTCATTTTCTCTATGTCTATATATAAGTTCATACATTTATCTATCTCTATTGTGTAAGCACTGTATTATTATGATTATTCAACAACAAAAAATGGTTCGGTTTTTGTCAAAACCCATCACGGTTCTCATCCTCTGCATTCTGGTTTTGGCTTTCTATTCCCTGCATTTCCCTTCCACTTCCCGCAACGCCTCACGCTTCTGCCACGTGTTCCTCTCCTCCTCCTCCAACACCACCATCTCCAACTACCTCCGCGCCCTCACCCTGCACCCTCACCTCGCCGGAACAAAACCCGCCGCTCAAACCGCCCGTTACGTCCGCAACCACTTCAACAACCTCGGTCTCCGAACCCGCACCGCCACCTACTCCGCCCTCCTCTCTTACCCCGTGCGCTCCTCCCTCACCGCGCACTTTAGTAACGGCTCCACCTCGGACCTCCCACTCACCGAACCGGACCGGTCCGAAGTGGTTCGGCCTTACCATGCATACTCGCCGTCCGGCTCGGTGCTTGCGAAGCTGGTGTTTGTGAACTACGGGAGGGAGGAGGACTACCGTGCACTGGCGGCGGCGGCGGTGGACGTCAGGGGGTGCGTGGTGGTGGCGAGGAGCGGCGCCGGAGGGCTGCCGCGGGGCGCGGTGGTGGAGAAGGCGGAGAGGTTCGGAGCGGCAGCGGTGCTGGTGTTCGGGGAGGGTGACACGTGGCGGGAGGGGTTTGAGCGGGGACACGTCATGAGGGGAGGAATAGGGGACCCATTGAGCCCTGGCTGGGGTGGGGTCCTTGGTGGGGAGAGTTTGGGTGTGGAGGATAGTGAGGTTTTGAAAAGGTTCCCCAAAATTCCATCCATGCCCTTGTCTGCTGAAACCGCTCAGTTGATCTTGTCCTCCCTTGGTGGTGCTTCTCTGCCTTCCAAATGGAAGGCTACCCTAAACTCCTACAACGTTAGGAATGTTGGTCCTGGCCCCACACTCCTCAATTTCTCTTATCAGGTTCATATTTCATAAGACTCTCCTGTTTCAACTTTCATGTTTGTTTCTTTCATTGTTGGTATTTGCTAGTTTTGGCCATATTCAATGCTTTGCCATGTCTGATTGTCTGGTATGGTATAGTACTATAGTTTGACTTTTGAAATATATTGATTTTTTATGCACATGTTTACAACTCATGGATATTAATATATTACTATGATCCTTAATCATGCTATGATGAAATTGTAGATTTTCTATCCCATCATTTATGAGTACGGTAGAATTAGAGATGGAATGAATAGTTGGATGAGAGGGACAACAAAACCACATGAATTCTAAAGCTGAAGAGGCTTATGGTACTGTTTGGTTTTCCAGGGTGAGAAGAAGGTGGTTACCATTGAAAATGTTTTTGCTGTTATTGAGGGACTGGAAGAACCTGATCGCTATGTTCTGCTGGGGAACCATAGAGATGCATGGACATATGGTGCTGTTGATCCAAGTAGTGGGACAGCTGCCCTACTTGACATTGCTCGTAGATATTCTCTTTTGTTGCGCTTGGGGTGGACTCCTAGGAGGACAATAGTTTTATGCAGTTGGGATGCAGAGGAATTTGGAATGGTAGGTAGTGCTTCTATCTCCACTTATCATCATCTTGTATGCTTCATGGTTAGTTGAATCATGTGGAAAATGCCAAGGCTCTGTAGTTTCAATGTTTTCCTTGTTATTTTGTGCTGTAACCACTTTCATTATGTGGTCACTTCACTGGCTGTTGATAAAGCCAGAAACAAATAATTGTGGACATATGTGGTGAAACTATACTACCATTTGTCTTATTTGCCGAAAATTTATTGCCGTTGTCTTGCTCTTGCATAAATATTTTTCTTGTAGATTATAGTTTCATTTTATTAAAAATAAATTATTACATGGTTTGTGCTTTTACCAATGCCAAATATGCACATAATCAAATTAGATCAGTTTGCTTTATTTCAATTATGGTGTCACTTCCTGTAATATGCTCTCTGTAGATAGGATCCACTGAGTGGGTTGAACAAAACCTTGTTAATCTTGGTTCCAAAGCTGTAGCATACCTTAATGTAGACTGTGCTGCTCAAGGGCCTGGTTTCTTTGCTGGGTCAACTCCTCAGCTGGATAATCTCCTTCTTGAGGTCACAAAAAAGGTATTTGAAATAATTATATGTGCATGTGCAAACATGTAAATGGACATTATATTAAGTGTAGTTGCTCCTGTTATCTGATTAATGCTGAACATCAATTGCCATATATGTTTATTTCAGGTCAAGGATCCTGACTCTGAGGGTAAAACGATTTTTGAGAACTGGGCCGCCACTGGTGGAAACTTCAATGTAGTGCTTTTATTCCTACTGGTCAATGTTCATTTTTGAAAGTGTGGAGTAATCTTGAGCTGTACTGTCTGTAACTACTGTTTCACTTACAACTATATTTCAAATATCTTCCTTGTTGTCTCTGCTTTTTCAACAGAGTTAATAGCAGTTATAATCTTCTTAACTGTTTAGATGCCTTTTGATAGGTTCATATTAATGTCTTCCCTTTTTCCTTTTACTGGTGCCAGTTTTCTTTTTATTTAGGAAAACAATTTTGAAAGTGAGAAAAAAAAAAATACCATGTTATGTTTCATAATTAAGTTAATGGTGAATGAAAATCATATATTTGTTGCTTAGCAGCTTTTGTCTTGGTTGATTGCAGATTCAGAGGCTCAGTAGAGTTGATTCTGATTTTGTTCCATTTGTGCAACATGCAGGGATTCCATCTATTGATCTATATTATGGAAGAGGTAAATATCTGATTGATATGAACTAAAGGGTTCTGTATGATTTGAGGAAAAGTCATGCCAATGTTTCAAGTAGAATGAATGGCGCATATCACATTTGTATGCATTTACTCTAGTTGTGCTACTACTCAATTTTAATTTTTCAATGTATCTATTTCGGCATTTAAGAGGTTCAATTTGAAAGGCTCTTAGTTTCTGGTGAGATTGATAAAAGGTTCAATTTCTTTCATGGTTTCTTAGATTGAGTCATTAGATCTGTGGTTATCGAATTTTGTCATGCTAGTTGATATTTTTTGTGTAAAATATGGGTCAGCACTGTAATGGTCCTTGTGTTGTGTTTCTGTAAGCATAGAATTTTTTAAAGTATAACAATTAAATGTTTGTATCCGAATATGCTTCTATATGCCAGTTCCATAATCTGTCAAATATCCATAGGACCATAGCCTCGGGTGTTAAATAATGTAATTTTGTCTTCCAGATTTTCCTGTCTATCACACTGCTTTCGATTCCTATGATTGGATGACTGTGTATGGAGATCCATTCTTTCATCGCCACGTAGCTGGTTAGATTTCTTGTTTAAACCCTCTTAGTATACATTTAAAATGATTATTTTATTGGCCAAGTGTTAGTCCATGTGTCAGTCATACTATGATATATCTTTTCTGTTCTTTGTTGTATTAGTTGCTGGAATTTGGGGACTTCTAGCACTTCGCCTTGCTGATGATTCCATTATACCTTTCAATTATCTTTCTTATGCAGATCAGTTGCAGGTGCGCATTTATCTTCACTGAGTATTTTAATTACTTCTTGCTAAGTACTGTCCTTTTGGATACAAAGTTGATTATTTAACAATCTGAGAATTTTATTCAGAGGGTTAATTGCAAAACTACATCAGTCTTGATAGGTTAGAATTCAATTAACAATAATTCCATTAAGTTAATGGTATTTACGTCACTTTAATCTATTGTAAAAGTTAATTATTATATTTCATAAATTAGTGTCATCATTGTCCATAATAGTTTTCTTTGGCAACCCTAAAAGTTGTTTGTACAACTTGAACCTAGGACCTCTTTCCAAATCCCCACCCATCCTAATCAATTGAGCTAGGCTCAGGTGGTCAAACTATAATGGTTGTCAGTATTAACAAAAAAAGAGAAAGAAATGAGAAGTTGTTAACAATCCCTAACTGAATTAAAAATTCTAGATTTCTATTTAATAATAAAGAACTGAAAAGGTTAATATGTGGCCGGGAAAAGAGAGTGAAATGTGGGGTGTATTGATTAGAGTTTTATCAATGTTGATGTTGCATTGCAATGCCTGTCATCAATTGCAAATTAAATCATTCATATACTATTATTGATTATATAATCTTCCCCTCCTTTGGGCAGGTGTACAATAACATACTAAGCAACTTGTTAGATGACGAACGGATTTCTCTAGATCCACTAACTACATCAATTCAAGAATTTGCTTCTGCTGCCAGAGAAGCCGAGGATGAATCAAAGGTAAAATTGAAACTGTGATGGGTTGTCATGTGTTGATGTTATTTATTATTTAAAATTTCCATAATTACTCCTACCTGTTATCTCTTACTCTACTTGTACTTGTCTTTGTTTTGAACTGCAGAAACTGAGTTTGCCAGGGACTTCAGGTCCTTTTGTAGATATGAAAAGGCGAGCATTAAATAATAGACTAATGCTTGCTGAAAAAGGCTTCTTAGATGTGGATGGACTTCGATTTCAAGGAAAGCAGTGGTTCAAGCATCTTGTGAGTGTGTTTGCCTGCTATGCCTTTGAAATGCTGATTAGAACTTTTCATGAACCAATTTTGTAAACATGATCTCTCTTATGAATTGACAAAGCCCAATGCCTTTGTGGAAACTCCCACAATCATTTTGAAACTGAAAATTTTGCAGTAGACATGATGATTATATTGGTTACTCCTTACCCCCCCCCCCCCCCCCCCCCCTCATTGTATCTCTAGTTTAGAAGTTATTGTTGGATATTTACTTGCTAACTTGTAGCTTTGTAAAATACAAATGAAATGAGGGGTCAATAATTAAGTTGCTTGGAAAAATAGCAACATTTCGTGTTTGTCTTTCAGCCTTACAACATCTAAGTTCAGATCTGAACATTATCTTATATTGTTTTTCAGCATTCTTTGTTTTTCCCCCATAGGGTGCCTATATTTTGTTTGGATCTTGTAGACTTATGAGATTTGATGCTTTTAATATACTAGTTGTCTGTTTCTTATGTTTCATATCGTTCATGTAACAAGTAGTTTGAATTTGTCATTATTGCATGCTATTAATCCATTATGCTTCGTATGGGAAAGAACCTGACAGTTTTTTATGGCTTGTACAGGTTTTTGGGCCCCCTAGTGACCATGAAAGCAAGTTGGATTTTTTCCCTGGAATTGCTGACTCCATGTCTAGGCTGATCAAAATGAGTGAAAAAGAAAGGCTGGCAGCAATTCAGCATGAGATCTGGAGGGTTGCCAGGGCCATTCAAAGAGCTGCTTCAGCACTAAGAGGAGAATTCACCTAAAACTAATAGTAGAAAAGATGGACACGTACAACTGTACATTAAGGGAAAGGCGGGTTCTTCATTGCATCTTGGCTGGGAATTCACCTTTTTTAATTTGGGTAAATTAAAATTTTCTTTTCCTTTTTAGATTTTGTTTTTGGTGCACTTCTTTTCCTTTTTAGATGTACCAACAAAATATTGTACTTATGATCTGCTTTAATGATAAATAGAAAATTTTTCAATATCAACCATAAACTGCTCTCTACTCCACAGTCCATCATTCAGTTCAATTACGTTGTACGGTGTTGAAGTTTCCTAGAAGTCTAGAGCTAATGAACTATAGTCGCAAGTTGATGTAAACACTTTTCAAATTGAAAGATTAAAGTCTAGATAAATGATAGCAATAAAACAGAGTTTTAGATTATTTTGTAGGTTACATTCTCTGCGATGCAATAGTAATTTCTTACTAGAACTATACTCACGAGGGCGAGGAATGAGTTAAAAGTAAGTGATGCTTTTTTCTTATCTCTATGAAGCATCCAGCCTTTGTTATTTTAAAAAGTGGCCGATTGTTTATTTCTAAATAAAAATAAATTGCAACAAACAAGTATTCTATTGGCTAGTGCATATAATTAGTGGTAGGCCAAATATTGTACACTCCAAAGTGCACCAAAATTAAAGGGAAGTTAGCAGCGCTCCTACGCCATCCTGCAGGAGAAAAAAAAGGGAGCAATATTGATTGTGTGAAGCAAAATAAAGGAGGTAACCAGCTGCCAAGTTTTTAACATATAGAAAATGGTTAGAGATAAACACAAAAAATTTAGTTGAGGGAGACACAATTACACCAAAATTGACTTGAAATATTTGTTTTTAGAAAAAAAAAACATGACAAGAGCATGAGCAAAATAATGAGTAAATACAGGACGAAAAAAGCGATCGCGCCAGGTAGGGGTCGAACCTACGACTTTCTGCTTAGGAAACAGACGCTCTATCCACTGAGCTACAGGCGCTGATACTATTAATTTCCAGGTTTTATCATTATATTATTTTCTCTCTATGCTTCCCAATACACAATATGATTCAATCTGTTGGAACAGTAAGGTCCCAAATTCATTTATTGTTGATGGATCTATACTGTTAATATTTAAAAATGCAAAGAATTTTACTCTTTGGTTTTTTGTGTGTTGTACTTGTAGTCTTGTACAACGTATTTAATATTTTGTATTGTAATTTTAATATTATAATGTTTTTTTAATTTATTAATATTCTTTTAGAATATTTTTGTGAAAAATATAAATTTCTTTATTTGTTTTATAGTTGACGCTTTTCCAAATTAAAAGTAATAATTTGGAACTCCCTAGCTATAAAACAAATAGGCTCCAACAAGAAACTTCTTTAGAAGGACTTGCACATTAATACAATTATTTAAGGTGTGAACTATAATATAATAATTAGTACTACTTATGCCTTCAATATTCTACGTATTGTCACAATATAGTGATATTACGACATGTACAATACATGTTAAATGGTGGACAAAATTTGATATTCTTTGATAAGAAAAAGAAAGAATTGATGAATGGATAAAAATGTCTCAACCAAAAGTTGAAGTAAGAGACCAAAATAAAGAGTCATTATTTTTAGCAGGGAGGCAAAAAATAATAATAGTCTTAACCTCAATTGCTTCAGAAGAGGAATGACAAAAAAAAACTAAAAGTTGTATAAATTCAACACAACCTCAAGAAATTGAAAATGAAGTCTCATCAAGTCCTAACAATTCTTTGCAAGACAATGAAAATGAATGTTATGAAATAATGTTTAATTGATCAACATATACAAATCAACACGTTGTCAATGTGAAGTGTTATGTGTATGTGTGGAAGTGTAATTATGTGTATGTGTATGTGCAAGTTCTAAGAGGTACTTGATTAGTTTATATTATTTTTATTTTATGTTCTAATTAATTGTTTTGACATAGTTTCTAATACTTTATGGATTTAATTAGTATACACTATCAGTGTAAAGAATTTTTACACAGACATCCAATGGTATACCGCCACATCATTTAATGAATATGACACTTCAGGTGTTATTAAATTCAATAAATGATGTGGCAGCACATCATTGGATGTCTGTGTAAAACTTCTTTACACTGACAATGTAAAGATATTAAACTCATATTTTATTGGTAAGTTAATTAGTTGTTGATGTAATGTTTTAAGAGTTTAATATATATATATACATTGTCAATGTAAAGAAATTTTACACAAACATTCAATGATGTGCTGCCACAACATTCATTGAATTTAATTAATAACAGATAAGGTGTCACATTCATTAAATGATGTGGTGGTACACTATTGGAGATTTGTGTAAAACTTCTTTACACTGACCGTGTATATCAATTAAACTTATTTTTTAATATCTTTTTCATCTACTAATTTTTCTTCAACATTTACTAGCATGTTTATTTTAAATTCTGGTTCAACAAAACCATGGTTTTGAAAATTGTTTTAAATCACTTCCGTCCAACGTACTTCGTAAAACGTGCATCATCCATCTCAACCATCCATTTCTAGAATCAATTCTACTCAACTGTAAAATACTTCTATTTCTAAATCTTTTACTTGAACTTTTATTCGTTCCAGAGGAGGATATTATGATTCTATTATTTTGTTAGTTAAAGTTTTTCATGTGGCTGTTTTCTTTTCTAAAGGGTTCCGTTTTTTTTTTCTTTAAATGGATATTTTAAATTATTTTTCTCTCAATAACTTGAAAATCAGTTAAAAAAATACATATTAATTTCATTTTCTCTTAAATATTGATAAAATAAGTTTTTAAATTGTTCTATTTTTTATTTTTCAAATGTTGAGAAAACCAATCTATTCTATATTTATTATATTAGTTAAGCATCAAAGTTAGTAAAAGAATCTTGAAGACAAAAGGACACTAATGCTTATGGTGCACATGAAAGAGGAAATCTTGGTAACTTTCATGGAACATTATTATTATATTAAAAAAAGATGTTATTTTTATTATAAATAGATTCATTCCTTTCTCTTTCGGATATAGTGGAAAAAAAGGAAACAAAATGTGTAGTAGTGGGTCTAAAATCTTATAAACACTTCATGAATCATTTGCGAAATTTTAGGGAAATCCCCTTTTTGAACCAGAAAACTAAGAGTGTTGATAAAGATGAAAGGTGTTTATGTAGTCATAATAAGTATAACTTTGAGGAAAAAACTTTCTTAAAAAAGTTTTGGGCTGGTGAAGTTCTTAAATCCAGTTTTGAACGGAAAGAATTTTAAAAAATTTTGGCTTTAAAAATTAGTATGTTTTGACCTTTTGGATCTTCATGATAATAGATTTCAATTGAATTCACTCATAAAAATCTCCAAATTTATCAGATCCGTTTGGAATATAATAAAATTGAGGTGAAAAGATCTTTTAAACTATTTCTCTCTAAAAAAATTTTATCAATTTATTTTCAATTATCATTATCGAAATGAGTTCAATCTTTTATTACTCTACGCATTGTCACAATATAGTGATATTATGGCGGCATTTACCCAATCTATGGCAATATATCACTTGGTGGAAGATATTTGAAATTGCTCAAGCTACGAGATATAAAAAAAAGACTACAGAGTTTACAAAAGGTAAGAAAAAGTATACAGATCTATATCTACATAATGTATTAAACATAAAAAACTAAATATAGCAACTTAACAATTATGTTCATCGATATATTTTTTTGTAGCCTGTATTAATGTAAGGCTTAGGGGTGAAATAACTTTATTTGAATGGATTTGGATCCTATCTAACATAATATCTACTTAGCTATACAATAATTCCATAGCCAGAACCAATAGCTAATTCCTAGCTTATAATGCTGCCGAGTGCCGAGACAACAAGCCACCTAGAGAGAATCCATGCTCCACTCAAATATAAATTGTAGTAAGATGAAAACAAACTGATAGGAATGTAATCTATTGTCTTCTTCAACCATAGATTAAGAAACCCACATGTTCATATGTTTTTGGTTTAAAGTTTAAATAATTAAGCAACAAGAGAAAAGCAGAATTGGTTATTGGAATTGACATAAAATATAAGACAAATAATTTCCAATATAGAATCATCAACTACATATATTCATGAGACACAGTGAACTTTTCACTAAGTGACTAAAGTCTACTGTCCTCCATATCCTAATTCAGCATCCAGATCTCTTTCTTCCAAGCTTTCCTCTGCTTTCACCAAATCTCTTTTTGCCATTTCAAGATCTACCACTGCAGCAACCAACTTTTCCTTCAGCTTTTCCGTTTCCCTCTCTAGAGCTACCACATTCTCCTTCATCCTTTTCACCTGCTCAACTTTGTCTATATAACGTTTCATACCTAAAGCAGATTGAATGTGGGGTTCCAACCAGGACAAATTGAATTTACATGTCTCAAGTTCATTCATATCTTTCACCTTGTTAGTTTTCAGAAAATGCAGAACACTTCCCAAAGCTGTGAATGTCCATTCTTTAAACCTACGAGTTCTCTTTACCTGACAGTCAATCAATGAAGGATGCCATGAACAAACTTCCTCTAGCAGAGGAACAAAAGCTTTTTCTATTTTCCCTGAGCCCTTGAAATCAACAAGTTCACCAATTGAGGGTGTTGAGATTTCCTTGGACAAAGGATTATTAGTGAGTTCAATAGGCTCAGAAGAAACAGCTGCTGCACTAACTAATGCCTTGCTAACTGCTTGATCTACTTCAGGTTCTGACTTTATGACACAAATCTCAGCTTCAACTATACAAGTATCATTCATAATAAACCCAAGCCCACGTAGTTCACCTAAAGGTATGAACTCTTTGTAACCCCAGTCAGGTGCAGTTGCATTGAACTCGTGATCAGTTTCTGGCAGATTCACATAACAAGAGTACTCAGTCGTGTTGTTTGATTAAACAGTAATTGATATAAAACAAATGAATGTATGATTAGAAGTACACACATTAAGTGATAAAACCTCAAGCTTTAATTCCCTAACATGATCTAACTCATATTGAAGAGTGGAAGCTTTTGCAATAGTTTTCCCAATTAAAATCTAGTAATTTTCTTAACATGTGATTTTGACCATGCATGTTTCCACTAACTATTAAAAACAAGCAAATTAGAAGGTGTTTTGCACTGATCATGCTTATATCAGCAGGAATGATGAAATATGGAAAATTAAGGAATAGCAAAAATATTAGAAATTGTAAAGGTGGCCATCAATTGTTAACTAATATAAGTCCTCTACCCAAAATGTAAAACCCAACCAAGGCAAAGCCACTATATGAAGAAAACTAAAAAAAACAAACGAGATAACAAGTTAAGACGTAAAGAAAAGGACAAAAGGGAAAGAGAAGTATGGAAAGTACCTTTTCTTATTGTCCTTGTTTTGGGAAGCAATTGATTAATGAGAGCCAGCTTAAAATCTGTAACTCTGCTCCAGTTTTTAGGCAAATTAGCAAGATCCCCAGCATCCAAATAAATTGACAAGGAGTTTGCATTGTTTTTGTTTCCTTTGGATAGATAAGAATCCGCTTAAATCATATAAGGAATAAAACACAGAAATGAAAATCATGTCAAGACTCAAGAGAACATGCCATGGGCATATATATAGTAAACAGGAAATAATTCAAGCACCATGGATGGCCACCAAGGAAGAAAGTCTCAGAGTACACCTCCTCAGAATCTAATTTAGAGAAGTTCTGAACTGTCCACGTGAATTTCTCAAATGTTTTATTATCCTTTGTGGGTTGTTTCTCCATTGCAACAACCTCCCAGCTCCGGCACCAACACTGAAAAGAAGAAAGAAAAAATGACTTACAAGAAAACAAAATTGATGATTAATATCGGCGCGCGAGAGATATGAATTTTGGGTGAAAGATTCAGCAAACACTTGGAATAACAAATGAGATAACTTATTCATACACCAAAAATTATACAACAACTTATACAACACATATTTTCTCTCTATATCTCTTCATCACATCACCCATCTCACATTTCTCTCTCTTTTCTCTCTACATATCATTTTATTGTACAAACAACATTTCTCATACCAAATATTCTCATACCAAATATAGAGTGGCAGTCAAAGTTAACAAAATCATTCACAATAAAATGCTGTCAATATCATAAAACATAAATGAAACTCCAATCATCCAAAACAGTGATTGATATGATACTGATACAGTAGTACCCTAAACGCACATAATTATAGCTTCAAATCCGACAACTATGAACGAACTTGAAATGACAGATGATGTTTGTGATAACCCACCACAACAGCAATAAGAAGAAAGGGAGAAAGAAAATATTTTGTGCTGTGAAGTAAGGAACTACCTCTGAGAAAGGTTAAGATGCAACTTGGACCAAAGGTTGCATTTGATTTGATTCGAATAAGTTGTAACTTCTGCTCATGTTACATTTTGTTTGCGCTCCAAAGAATCTTAAACGGATTGAGGGGAGGAAATGGAATAGAAGAGGATGTGAGAGAATGGTAGCATGATGCATTGCTTGATTTATGTTTCTATTTTCATTTACCGTATTTGGTGATAATTACAAAATACTTCACTTTTGATTAAAAGAGAATATATTGTTTTCATTTTATTTAAAAAATTCTTGGCGGAACAAAATTACAAATTCATCCATCATTTTTTAGGCTGTATCAATTTAAGGCTTAGCAAAATTACTGATGGATGCAACTATAAATTCCTTTATTTGAATAACATATATAGGCATACCACTCCAATAAACTTGAATATAATTGTTTTAAAAAACTCAAGTTGAAATTATCAATAAATTAAAAAGCAGAAATGACCCAGTGAAATTATCATAAAATTTAAGACAACAAAATCAGCAATTCCCTTTACAAACTCATGAATTGAAAATGACACCATCAATCCATAGGCAATTAAATGACCAACAGTGAACTTTTCAATTCATGACAAGTTTAGGGTCCACCATAACCTAATAAAGCATCCAAATCCCTCTCTTCAAAGCCTTCTTGTTAAAATGTGATACAAATTTCTAGAATATAGAAAATACATATGTGTATAGTAACTACTAGATAGAAAATTTTAGAATTATGTAAACAATTAAATATAGATAGAGAACTCTAGAATAGATATCTCTAGAATTATCTTGATAAAGCATGAATGGTGTATTGAGGCCTATAAATAGGCCATGTACCCAACATTTGTAAGCAAGCAACTAGTAAGCCATTTCTACCCAAAGTTATTCCAACTATTCCTCTAAGCAAGCTTTCCTTTCAACTAAGTCTATCAACATAAATTTGCCCCCATCCTTTCTACCAATCAAAGAAATTTTCACTATTTGATAATTCTAAAACTAACACTTCTTCTGCTTTCACCAACTCTCGTTTTGCAATTTCAAGATCTAACATAGCAGTAACCATTTTTTCCTTCAGCTCATCCACATTCTTCTTAATCCTTTTCACCTTCTCAGCTCTCTCTGTATAACTTTTCATGCCCAAGGCAGATTGAATATGGGGTTCCAACCAATTCAAATCAAATTTACTTGACTGAAGCTCCTCCCATAAAAATTGGAGATGACAGAATGCATCCTCATTCATATCTTTCCCTTTTTTAGTCTTGAGAAAATGTAGAACACGGCCCAAAGCTGTGAATGCCCATTCTATAAATCTACGACTTCTCTTGCGCTGACACTCAACAAGTGATGGATGCCATGAACACACTTCCTCTAGTAGTGAAATAAAAGTTTCTTCCGTTTTACCAAACCCTCTAAAATACACCAGCTCACCAACGGAAGTAGTAGAAATCTCTGCTTCAATTATACAAGTATCATTCATAATAAAACCACTGAAAAGTTCACCTAAAGATATGATCTCTGTAAAACCCCCGTCAGGTTCTTCTTTATCGAACTTATGATCAGTTTCTGGCAGATTCATATAACAAGAGTCAGTTGTGTCAGCGATTTGATGTAAAACACATGAATGTATAATTAGAAGTAAACACTCAGCTAATAGATGAGAACAGGGATTTCTATCACAAAATTCGAATAGTCTTCTAAAGCCATGAAATCCCTGCATACAGGATACATATGTAAAACATTATTTTATAATATAGATATGATATATAACTCATATTTAAGTGTGGAAGCTTTTGCAATAGGTGTCACAATTAGAAGCTGGCTAGTAATTTTCTTAACATGTGATTTTGACCATGCATATTTCTACTAAATATTAAACACTAGCCAATTAATTGGTGTTTTGCACTGTATACTTTAACTTAATTATCAGCATAGCAAATATGAAAAATGGAAAATTAATTTAAGGATATACAAATTAAAGAAGATTAACAAAGGAAAAAAGGGAGAGAAATTATGAAAAATACCTTTCGTTATTGACTCTTCGCTATTGACTTGATTAATTAGAACCAACTTGAAATTTGCAAATCTATTCCACTTTTCAGGCAAATTAGCAAGATTCCCAGCATCCAAATAAATTGACAAGTAGTTCACATTTTTGTTCCCCTTTGGATAGATAAGAATCCGCCTAGAGCTAAGTTCAAAACATTCAAGGAAATGAAAATTATGTTAAGAGCACATGACATAAGCATACAGTAAACAGGAAATAATATATTCAAGTACCATGAATGGCCACCAAGGCAGAAAGTCTCAGAGTAGAGCTTTTTCGAATCTAATTTAGAGAAGTTATGAATCATCCACGTGAACTTCTCAAATGTCTCCATTCTGGCACCAGCACTGAAAAGAAGAAAGAAAAAATGACTTTCATTAAAAAAAAAAAAAACTACCGGCTAAAGGTATGAATTTTCGGTCAAAAAATTCATGCAAACACTCAAAGGAGAAGAGCTAGCGTTATCCTGACTAAATCACTACCAGAGATTTAAAAAAAAATGACAGCAGTGCCTCAAATGCACACAATTATAGCTTCAAATTTGACAACTATAATCAAACTTAAAATAATAAATGATGTTTGTCTACAGCAGAAATATACAAGGAAAAAAAGGAGAAAGAAATTTTTTATACTGTGAAAACCTATGAGAATTTAGAAAGGTTAAGACTTAAGAGTTAAGGAGCAGTCTCTCATTTATTTGCTTCGAAATTTTTTTTTCTTTCACATAAGCAGCAGTCACTATGCCAAAAAAGACCTTAGAGGGCGCTCCCGTGCAGCCTTAAAGGGCGCTCCCGTGCACACTAATAGAATCTGCTCTTGTTTGGTCAATAAAACGAGGACGCTCAATGGAGCGCCCTGACAGAAGCAAAAAGAGAGCGCTCCCGTGCGGCCTTAAAGGGCGCACACTGGAACGCCCTGGTTCTTTAAAACAAGGGCGCTCCAAGGAGCGCCCTCCTTTTGTTTTTTTCTTTCTTTTTTTAAATTTTTTGTTTTTTTAATCTACTTTAACCTGCATATTTATTTCAGTCTGATCCCAATGGCTTAATCCAAAATCATGCATATTAATTCCTTAAAATTCAAACACTTAGTCATACTATGAACAACACTTAGTAAACAACACACATACTTTTATACACGTCATTATTATTTTCCGTTTCAACCATGTTTTTATTACAAATAAATTAAAGGAAATAAAAGATGTGAAACTATTCAAAGCATCAATAGGTTATCTACTTCAAATGAAGAATTCAAACTTGTCATACTTTGAATAGTTTCCTACGCATGCTATAAAGTGTGGTGAAAGTATGAAGTACCTATCAAACTTATTCCTAATGCATGTACATACAAATAACCTAATAATTATAGTTGAAAGAAAAACGATAATATGATAAAGGATATACCTGATTAAAGTCAATCACCAATAAGCAGTTGTTAGATTATAAGCAGTTAGGAAACAAGACCTGAAAAAAAAAAAGACAAGTCAAAAAATTAACTAGTAATAAAAATTAGTAGTCGTTAAAAATTTGAGCAGCAACCACCAAATTAACGAAAAAACAATTTTAACTCTAAACCACCAACTACCAGTCCAAAAGAGATCAATATGAGTAATATATATTTATATAACATTTCAAAATCTAATGTAATATATGACAACCTATATACTTAACACATAAATCATTATAAACTATATCCCAAACATCAAATCATTATAAACTATAATACTAATGTTCAATGTTATCTAACCTTAACAACAAATAAACAGTTCAGATAGCAAAACAGGGGGTGCAGGTAGCAAAAAAATAATGTGCAGCATAAACAAAAAGTGGTGCAGATAGCAAAAAAAGTCAATGTTGGAGTTGCTTACCCTAGTAGCCGCCGCGGACTGAGAAAAGAAAGGGGAAGGAGAGAGTCGCGACACGCCGAGGGAGAGGAGAAGGGAAGAAGGGAAGGAGAAGCTCACGTACGGTTGTGCTGCGGAGGAAGAAGGGAAGGAGAAGCTCTCCCAAGCTCCCTCACGGACGAAGACGACGAACACGGGGGAGAAGGCACGAATGAAGAAGCTCGCGCACGGAGGAGAAGGGACGGAGGAGAAGAGAAAGAGGAACAAGCTTGGGCACGGAGGAGAAGGGACGAAGGAGAAGGAAGGAGGAGAAGCTTGGGCACGGAGGAGAAGGGACGAAGGAGAAAGGATGAAGGAGAATGGAGGGAGAAGGGACGCGAGATGAATGAAAGTGAAAATTAAATCTGGGTGGTCATTTTTAAGGATCAACGAGGGCGCTCCACCGGAGCGCCCTGAAATAATTTTTAAAAAAATAAAAAAGAGCGCTCCCGGGAGCGCCCTGTATTCCCAGAGAATTAGAAAAAAAAATTAAGGAGGGCGCTCCTGGGAGCGCCCTCTATTCCAGAGAATTTAAAAAAAAAATCATGCTGGGCAAAAAAAATAAAGGAGGGCGCTCCCTAGAGCGCCCTCTATTGCAGGGCAAAAAAAAATATCCACCAGAAAAGAGGGCGCTCCTTGGAGCGCCCTGTAAAAATAAATAAAAAATAAAGGAGGGCGCTCCAGGGAGCGCCTTCCTTTCGTCAGAAATAAAAAAAAAAACAAATTCACGCTGGGAACAAGGGCGCGCTGTTTGAGCGCCCTCTATTCTACCTATGAGGGCGCTCCCGCCCATCTTTTGAGCGCCCTGGTATTTAAACGATTGTTTTAGACGCTAGCCCGCACGGGAGCGCCCTAAAATGAGTGCTTTAATATCCTCAAATTGGCGTAGTGAGTTTCTCATTTATACGTGTTTATGCTACACAACCAGGATAGCTGGCATGCACTCCAGAATCCAGATTGACCACTGCAATTAATACTCCCCTTCCCGTTTTATTCCAAGTTTAAGATTTGTGACACATAATTTAATTTAAGGAATAATGTATTCAGTTTTATAAAAAATATTAACTGATTTTTTATTATATCCCTTATCTCTCGTATTAAAAATACTTCATTAAAAAAATACTCATTAATTAATAAAAATAAAATTAAAAATATTTAATAATATATTGTATTATAAAATTACAATTAAAATGGAATACAAAAATGATAAAACATCAAATAAAATGAAAGGAAGAACATTAATTAACTCTTTTTTCTAAATTGTCCCAGAGTTCAACGTGACATCACATATTCCAGTTCGTTCCTTATTTATCAATTAATTATCCGAATTTATCATTTTTTATTTAAATAGTTATTTAAAAAGTTATTTGACAGTGTAAGGTTTGGTGTAACTTACACTGGTGAGTTGAACCCTCCTCATATATATATATATATAAAGTAATAAATACTTAGGGTCATTTTTTCCCGCTTAAATGGGATTAAAAATGTAATCCACCATTGTATTAAATGTGGAGCCAAATCTAATTTGCTGTAGCAGTAGGGATGTTTTCCTCATAAAAAAAGTTGGCTCAAATTTCAGTTATTAGAGGTCCAAATCATTACATGCAATACGTGTTAATAAAAAGCATGAATCATTGCATGACAATACACAGGTTATAAATTAACTAATCAAGTATATTTCAACTATAATTCTACAAGATAGCTTCGTTACTGTCATCATCATTTCTCTTTTATTATTGTTATCATAATTCTGTTATTGTTATCTCATTCTTGTATATCTCATTTAAAATTCATATAGTTGTTGTATTCTGTTGAAAAATTGTGCAGATTTCTGTTCGGCATTCATGTATATATATTTATCTGTGTATCATTCTAAAGCAAGGAAATACAATAGATCCTTCTGTTTCTATATGGTAATCAGAGCTATCTAACTTCACAACAATTTTTTTTTTTTCCGATCCATTCAACATGGGTTCTTGCAATGGTGACAATAATTCAACCACTTCCTCCCCACAAGTCACTCCATCTACTACCCTGGTTGTGACAATTCTCCACAACTTGATCCATATGGACCTCCTGGTTCATCCACCATCATTGCTTTGAATGCACAGGATCACAGATTTCTATCAAGCTTTCCGGCTTTACTAACTATCCAACTTGGCAAGTTCAATTCAATGCCTTACTAGTAGGCTATGGTCTCAAAGGATATGTTGATGGCAGCAAACCATGTCCTGCTAAATACTTTGATGATGTCTGCATCACTATTGATCCCAATTATGAATGTTGGGTGCGCCAAGACCAGTTGATTGTTCATGCAATTATAAGCTTAGTGGAACCCAACCTCACCACTATGCTTGACAGTGTGAAGACCTCCAAAAATGCCTAGGATATTCTTTCTACAATGTATGCCAACAAATCTTGTAGTCGCATTCTTTCACTAAAAGAGAAACTCTCTCAACTCACTAAGGGTGCATATCTAATCTAAACTTCTACAATCCAATAAGTTTGCTTGGTACCTTTTTACTATTCATGGTCTTCCCTTTTTTATTTTTTTATTTGTTCCTTTCTTGATTATTATTGGATTTCTTTTTTTGGTTGTTAAGATAATATTATAAAGTTTCATGAGATTAACAGTTAAACTTCATTTATTGACTTTATTTAAAGTAGTATTTTGGTGTCATAAGAAATGAAGAGAGATAGGAAAAAAAGTATGAGAAAGGTCATTACTCATTATTGTTATTTAAAATTAAAACTTTGACAATTTTTTTTGGGTGTGGAAAGTGTAAGGAATAGAGAAATAGAAAAAATGAAGAGAGATAATGAAACATGTGATAATTGATGTGATAAGAAAAGAGAGAGACATAGAAAAAATGAGGTGTGAAATGATTTTATATATTTTGGAAATAAACTAGCAAATATCATATATGTTAAATAAACATTTTTGTAAATTTAAAAATACACCAAATAAAATAATTTCAAAAATTTATATTTTAAAAATTTAATAAATTGGACCTAGAAGTTTTGAGTCATCATATTATCCTATGTTATAATAATATAAACTTATTATTACAATTTACATTATGGTAACTGACTTTATTTTTTAACATTAATTTTTTATTTAGTATTTTATATAATTACTTATAGTAACTATTAAACAAAACACAATATATGAATTCAATGTAAATTCATTACAACCAACGGGGGTTGGTTCAAGTGGTACATACTTGATTCCCCTTAAGCAAGGTCTCGGGCAGGATTGCCTCCCATGTAGGATACCCATGGTTAAAAAAATGTAAATTCATTACATTTTTCAAAAAGTAATAATTATTATTAAAGCATTTTTACTTGCATGTACTATTATTATTTATTATAGTTATTATAATAGAATCTTTGTTAATATGAACTAATTTAAATCTATTAATACGCTTATAATAAAACAAGAGTTAATATAAAAAATATTAGTATAAGTATTTATGAAAATATTTTCTTAAAAATATTTTAACTTTTCATTAATAGGAATTATTTGAATAATAAATAATTTATTGTTAATTTTTAATCAGAGATTATGTATTTATTATTTGGTAACATATTCACATAGTTAGTCGAAAATTTCATTTAATTTTAATATGTGAACTAATCAAATTTGACTCTTTCTCTTTTAAAGTATTTTTTAACAATTAAAATAAATTAAAAAAGAAAAACGTGAATTAATTGTAACATGAAAAAAAGGAAAAATTAATGAAATATGAAAATGACTTCATATAATTTAATTATTTTCAACGGTGAAGTCATTTAATAATTATTTAATACGATATAGGTTTCCAGCACTAATAGTGTTAAGTAGAGTTGTGTTGTAGTTTGAAGTATGGATTATTCATATACTAATAAACATATGTGTGCCTCAATTAGTGGATTTCAGATGAAATATTTAGTGAGCAATCCTCAATTATTTACAACGTCTGGACGATTGGAATTTATGGCTCCAACTGCTTTTGGTCAGCATGTCAGGGACTCGGTCAATTATTTGGTTAAATATAAGTGCATTAACAATTTTGTGAATTTGTTCACCATTTCTGTTATTCTTCACAACTGAGTATGGTTATATGTTTCGATTACTTTTAAAATATTTTTGGGGCAAATTTCAAGTTCTCTCAAATGCTTGCTTTATGTGATGAGGATCAGTTTCGTTGTACTTCAACTTCCCTCAACCTCCTTGCTACTGCACCTTTCCATCAAAACACATTTTTGTTTTGTTTCTTTGTCTTTGTTCATTTTTCTGTTTGTTTTTCAAATTTTTTGTTTTAAGTTTAGTTATGTAATAAATAAATGGAGTTCACATCTTATTTTCTCATGTGAAAGTTTTCCTTTTTCCAATGTCAATGGAAGTATAAAGATTTGTGATTGGGTTTCACATCATAATGTTGTTTTCTGTCAAGCAACCCTTAATTTTGCAATAATAAATTTATTCGTATATGTATTTTGTGTATTCCCCTTGATGATATGTTGAATTATTTATTTCCTTAGTGTCTTAAATATAATTTATAATTCTTTGCAGGAAGATACCCAAACTTTTATCACTCCGGGTGGT
Source organism: Sesbania bispinosa (assembly GCA_026901365.1). NCBI lineage: Eukaryota > Viridiplantae > Streptophyta > Magnoliopsida > Fabales > Fabaceae > Sesbania > Sesbania bispinosa. The sequence continues at coordinate 2,444,688 of QLOH01000041.1, read as the reverse complement.
CAAACAATTAGTCATTATATTGTATTATTGTTATCATCACTATCGCTAGCTAAAACAATATTACAATATTTGCATTAATTAAGTTGAATGATCTTGGTATTGTTGCCCTGATGATCATGTCTTACTTTATTTCGTTGTTTCTACATGTTGACTCTAAAGTAACTGCATGTTTATGGACAGGACATTTTACCGTGCTTTGCTGATTTGGTTAGGAAATATGATGCTGAGCTCGTAGCTATGAAGATATGGATAAATGAAAAGCCTTAGAATCATGCTCGTGTTTGAAGTAATCTTAATAAGTAGTGTGGAATACACAATATTTGCTCTGTTGTGAGAATATGCATATATACTTTTTTGCTTAATTTGGTATCATAAATATATGCTCCTTTTTAATCTTTGCTATGTTACTTCATTTGAACATAATTGTCACCTTTAATAGTTAGACTAACATATATATAAAAATTGAGTTATATTTGCACATTTGATTTGACCATCTCCACAAAGTATTTAATATTATTTTATTACTATAAGATTGTTAATCTCTTCGTTCCACACTTTTCTTATATGATATTAACAAATATTATATATAAACATTCTTATTATTTACTTTTGTTGTTTCGTGCTATCTACTTTCTTAGTCTTTAAATTTTTATTTGAATTTCTATAATTAATGGTAAGCATTGCTAAAAATTTATAAACTACCAAGATAATATTCAATCAACTAGATCAAATTTTTCATATATTTTAAATATTAAATTTCAAACATTGCATTTTGGTCTCTTTATTTATTGTTATCAGGAAAATAATTTTGTATTCCAGTTATTAGAAAAATAAGTGTTTCTAATGGGATAGAACACACAATTTAACATGTTTGTTACAACTCATGAACATAGTTTATAGCACTACCTGAATATGAAAAGAGTTCATACCAAAAATGCGTGTGCAATAAGCAATTAAGCAAGTGAGAAAAAAAAAACTTAAGGCTGATAAAATGGATGTTGCATTAGGAATTTAGAAATTGAAAATGATATATCTTATAGAATAAAAAGTTTTAGGAATTAAAAATAGTATTGTATCTGATAAAATAAAAAATATTGCAATCAACATATCAAATTGTAATAATATATACAAATTAAGTCGTGTATTTAATAAAAAAGTTCTTATAGTATTTGTTCAGAGAGATTTTATTTATGTAAAGCCTTTTGATCGAAAAGAAACAATTTTGTTCCCCGATTTCCACAAAGTATGAATATAATATTTTCAACGTCTTTATTGCTTTTTAGTGCATTATTTTCTTTATATATAGTTCTTTTATCGCAGTGTCTACTTTAATAACACACATGATTAAAATAAAGATGACATCCAAATTAAGGGTAAATATGTTTTTAATTTGGTTTTAGTCCCTGTAAATTAAAACTGATGATTTTGGTCCTTCAAAAATTGAAAATACATCAATTTAATTCTTATCAATGAAAATTTATAATTAATCCGTAGTAAAATATGTAGCAAAACTAGACAATAAGGATTAAATTAACGTATTTTTAATTTTAAAAGGATCAGAACCACCGATTTTAAATTATAAGGACTAAAACCAAATATAACTATATTTTAGATGTTGGAAATATAATATTAATCCAATATAATACAGAACGAGCAATTCGTACAAGACACAATATTACAGTATATTCATAGTATCAGTTTTAGAAAATTTACCTGGAATTAGAGAAGGATCCATCCTTTCTGTTCTTGATCTGAATGTGTGAGAGAGGAACTGCTCTCTTTCTGGTAGGTATGCCAAAAGACAGGATACAGACAGCTTCTTAACGTATCTGGCACAGTATTGTCTTTTTATTTTTAAAACTGATTAATGGGTATCAGTTTTATATCCTTACGAGCAGAGACCAGGGATCCCTCAACAGGTTACTGAACAGTCAAGTTCATCACAGACCGTTCATTGAACAGTCCAACCCATCACGGACCGTTCATAAAAAAACTCAATATATATTATCCATAAATTAATAACAATGTGCTATGTAATTGATATTACCAAATAATATAATTTATTGGTTAGTGTTAATCCATAATAACAAATAGAGAATAATAATTATATAATAAAATTATTATATAAATATAACATTCTCCCACTTGGATGACATTAATCAATAAATTAATTATATCAATTACAACATAAGCACAACTATAAATTAAGAAATATAAACATTAATCACAAAGATAGTATCCGATAGGGATACATACCATATGCTTATACTTCATAAATAATGGATAATAATAAAAAAAAATACAAAACATAATGAATACGTGATCCCAAACATGGTTCAAGCATTTTATATGCTAAAAGAGATGTAATGAAAATAACGTCTATAATAAATTTACATCCCATGAAAAACATAATAATATATAAAGTGCAAAATTCAGACTCCCACTAACCCAATACATCAAAAGACTTAACCACACCCATATGAGTTACATGATTTTGAAAAACTCCAACAGTTAAGCCTTTAGTCAGTGGATCTGCTAACATACTTTCTGTAGCAGTATACTCAATCCGAGTCTGAAAATCCAAAACTTTCTCTCTAACAAACAGAAAATTTTATATCAAAATGCTTTGAGCGAGTAGAACTTCTGTTGTTTTGAGAGAAATGCACAGCAGCAGTATTGTCGCAATATATCACAAGTGGCCTAGAAATACTTTCAACAATTTGAAAGCCAGAAATCAAATTCTTAAGCCACACAGCTTGACAAGTAGCTTCATAACAAGCAACATACTCTGCCTCCATGGTAGAAGTAGCTGTAAGAGTTTGTTTGACACTCTTCCAAGAAATAGCTCCTCCTGCCATTATAAAAACAAAGCCGGAAGTAGATTTTCGGTCGTCAGGGCAACCAGCAAAATCAGAATCAGAATAACCAATGACTTGAAGTTGATCAGACTTCTTATAGGTCAACATATGATCCTTGGTTCCCTGCAAATATCTGAAGACCTTTTTAACGGCTTTCCAATGACCCAAACCTGGGTCGCTCAAGTATCTCCCTAAAGCATTAACAGCAAAAGCAATATCGGGACGAGTACAAACTTGAGCATACATTAAACTACCAACAGCGGAAGCATATGGGACTTTTTCCATTTCAACTCTATCATTATCATTTTTAGGACATTGAGATTTAGAGAGTTTGTCACCTTTTTGAACAAGTACAGTACATGGAGAGCAAGAATGCATGTTGAACCGTTTGAGGACTTTATCAATATATCCTCTCTGAGACAATCCAAGAATACCACGTGACCTATCACGAAAAATCTGAATGCCTAAAACAACAGAAGCATCACCAAGGTCTTTCATATCAAAATGGCTATTCAACACAAATTTTGTCTCAGTCAAAAGTTCAACACTGCTACTAGCAAGAAGAATATCATCAACATATAAGACAAGAATGATGAAATGGCTCCCACTAGTCTTCAAGTAAATGAACTGATCCGAAGCATTTTCCTTGAAGCCAAAAGAAGTGATTACCTGATCAAATTTCAAATACCATTGTCTAGAAGCTTGTCTCAGCCCATAAATAGACTTCTTCAACCTGCAAACCAAATGCTCCTTGCCTTTTTCAGCAAAGCCATCAGGTTGAACCATATAGACTTCCTCAAATAAATCTCCATTCAAAAAAGCTGTTTTGACATCCATCTGGTGAAGCTCTAAATTAAAATGAGCTACTAAAGCCATAACAACACGAAAAGCATCCTTAGTAGAGACAGGTGAGAAAGTCTCCTTATAATCAATGCCTTCCCTCTGACTATAGCCTTTTGCTACAAGCCTAGCTTTATACCTCTCAACTTTACCATCTGGAGTACACTTAGTCTTGAAGACCCATTTACACCCAACTGGTTTACAACCAACTGGTAAATCCACAAGATCCCAAACATCATTATGAGCCATATAAGCTAACTCATCATGCATAACATTTAACCAATCAGAAGCATGAGAACTAGAGATAGCCTCTCTAAATGTAGTAGGATCCTCAACATCACTAAGATCAAATTCATGCTCTTGAAGATACACTAGATAATCATCAGGTATAGAAGACCTGCGTACTCTTTGAGATCTCCTCAAAGGAACCTCTTCAACAACATCATCATAAACTAGTTCATCTACAACAGGTGCTGTAACATCAACAATGTCTGGAACAACTTCATTGTCATCATGGACAACAGGAATCACACTATCTGCAGGAAAAGAAATAGATGGTACAGGAACAAGAACACGATCTTCTCTAAAAGTGACTGGTCGTGGTGTAATACTCCCACTATCCAAATCATCCTCAAAGAATATCGCACGATCAGACTCAATAACCCGCATGGAGTGAGAAGGACAATAAAACCTGCTTCCACGAGAACCCATACAATAACCAATGAAGAAACCACTGACAGTCTTAGGATCAAGCTTTTTAAGCTGAGGATTATAAGGTCTCACCTCTGCCTTACAACCCCACACATGAAAATGTCTCAAACTTGGCTTCTTCCCAGACATAAGCTCATAGGGAGTCTTTGGAACAGACTTGCTAGGTACTTGATTAAGAATGTACACAGCAGTCCTCAAAGCATCTCCCCAAAGAAAATCCAGCAAAGAAGAATGGCTCAACATACATCTCACCATCTCTAAAAGTGTGCGGTTCCTCCTTTCTGCAACTCCATTTTGCTGAGGAGTACCGGGCATAGTATACTGAGCTTCAATTCCACATTCATCAAGAAATCTAGCAAAAGGTCCCGGATTTCTACCAGTCTCATCATATCTACCATAATACTCTCCACCTCTATCATACCTCACACATTTAATCTTTTTTCCTGTCTTCAATTCAATAGCAGTTTTGAAAGACTTAAAGGCATCTAAGGAACTTGACTTCTTCTGAAGAAGATCTATCCATCCAAATCTGGAATAATCATCTATAAAAGTGATAAAATATCTATATCCACCCATGGCAGTAGGTGTAATAGGCCCACACATATCGGTATGGATAAGTTGCAACACATCATCACATCTGTTTGCACCTGTATTTCTGACTTTTGCAGTAAGTTTGCCCTTAATACAATCAACACAAGTATCAAAATCAGAAAAATTCAGGTCATGTAGAATGCCCTCTCTAATCAACCTCTCAATCCGAAGCCTAGAAATATGTCCCAAACGTCTATGCCACAACATAGAGGAATTTTCATCAACTCTATTACGCTTATGCCCAGCAACAGAATTAACAGACATATCATTCAGATTCAGCATATAAAGCCCATCACATAAAACTCCTGAACCAACAGTAATGGAATTGAAACAAACAGCAAGTTTACCATTACCAAATTCAAAAGTGTAGCCACATTTATCCAAAGCTGAAACTGAAATCAAATTCCTCCTCATAGAGGGTACATAGACAACATCTTTCAATAACAAAACATGTTCTGAAGGTAAACATAAAGACACTACTCCTATATCTTCTACTGATGCTCTAGCTCCATCACCCATGATAACCTTGGACTCAACATCACTTGGTTTTCTCAGGCTTGTGAATCCCTGTAAAGAATTCACAACATGAATAGAAGCACCCGAGTCTAACCACCAAGTATGGGGAGGAACATCAACAACATTAAATTCAAAACAAGCTAGAGCATATAGGAGTATACCTTCCCTTTCAACATTCTTCTTCTTAAGAAGATAACAGTCAACTAGCTTGTGCCCAAATTTCTTACAATAGGCACAATTCCCCTTGAAATGCTTCTTCTTGGGCTCCAAATACATTTGTGCTTTTCCTGTGTTCCCCTTTTCAAAACGAGACTTGCCTTTGAAACCCTTCTTCACAAGTTTAGTACCAGAAGTGGAGGCAACAAACTGCACACTATGAGACTTGACCTTTTTAATTGATGCCTCCTCTTGGGAAATAATGGCTATCATCTCATCAATTGTCCACTCCTCCTTCTGAGTGTTGTAAGATGTCTTCAACACATCAAACTGAGAAGGAAGAGATTCCATAACCTGCCAAATCAAATAACTATCACCAAGCTCTACCTTAAGAGACTTGAGTTTGTTATAATAGTGCACAAGTTTCATCATATGCTCACGAACACCAATAACACCATCATATTTGGTCTTTTCAAGAAGTGACAAGTACTGACCCTTTTGAACTTTGTCAAAAGTCTTAAATTTCTCACCAACCGAGCTCAGAAAATCCTTAGCCTTATTATTTTCTGGGATGCTCTGTCGAATAGACTTCTCCATGGTGTATTTCATCACCATGAGACACACTCTATTTGAGTGTTCCCATTTCTCACGTGAAGCTCTCTGGACAGCAGTGGACTCAGAAGTAAGAGCTGGTGGCTCTTCCTCTCTCAAAGCAAAATCCATATTGGTAATTGCCAGATATAAATCTAGAGACTCTTTCCAGTCCTCAAAATTTGTCCCATTTAAAGTTTTGACCGAAGTCAATTGCATAGGCAAAGAAGCTGGTATCAAAAAACAAAGAAACATTTAACATGCACATTATTATGCCATAAAAATTAAATGTTTCTGAATACACAGCCAAACATGCCTATAACACCAAATTTCTCATTCACTATGATCCCGCCTAAGGGTCCCGAATCATAATAAATAAGAAATATAATTAAAAATAAAATACAATGCACAATTCATGTCATAAAGAAATATGATACCGATAGGGTACAAGACAAATAATTGACATAAGATAAAATTCAAAGTACATTGTATCATGAAATAGAACAAAATACATCAACAACAAAATACCGATAGGGTATGACTATCATTAATGCATTATGAAATTAATTAAAGAAATAACTAAGTTATTCCATTCACACAAAATTTCATACAACTGTACCCACGATAGGTGAGTTCACAATCATATAAAATTATATTACTCATGCTCAACAAAAAAAAAAATTATATTACGCATGAACAACATATCATATGAACATAAAACATATAAACATTGTTACAAAGAAGGGTCAATAAATTTTAATTTAAGTGTAGACATGTTACCAGGGAGAGTACAGCACACCAACATGTCACCAAAATAACAAAGAACTTGTATTTAAAATTTCAGACCCAAAAATCCGAGAGTACAGTATATAAAATAAAGTTTTATTCTCGGAATAATTAAAATAAAATACCTACAGGTATCCAAAAAATACAAAAAATATACCAAAAAACCAGAAATTTAATTATTTGAATTTTAAATAAAAAATTAAAATTTTCTGGGCAAAAAAAACAACATGCACGCGCCCCCACGCACCTGGCCCCGCGAGTGGGCAGGCGCAGAGGGCACTGTTCATCGTCCCTTACCTCGAGCGGGTCGACCGACCCGGTTACAGACCCGAATTTTGACCCGGTTTTTAACACCAAAATACGCAGCGAAACACCGCGATTTTCCGGCCACATGACCGCCGTAATGCGGCGGTGGAAACCCCCAAGGAAATTTCGAAAATGATCGGTCCAAACAGGAGAAAAACAGATCGAAAGTTTGAGTGTTTAGGTCGAAAAAACCGCGAAGAAAAAACTGTGTAATTCTCTTAAAATACGGAACGAAAACGCACCAAATTTTAACAGTATAATCCTAATACATACAGTAGTTAAACCCCTCTATCAATTTGTGAATCAAAAACGAAATTTTGAGGATCCCAAATTCGAACAAATAAAGGAACAACGGTTCAATCATGTACTGTACGTATACAGATTAACAGGTATTCTAAATACGAATTCTGAAATATGAACAACTATAATATGTATCTAAAAAGGCTTTGATACCAATTGTTGAAAATATAATATTAATCCAATATAATACAGAATGAGCAATTCGTACAAGACACAATATTACAGTATATTCATAGTATCAGTTTTAGAAAATTTACCTGGAATTAGAGAAGGATCCATCCTTTCTGTTCTTGATCTGAATGTGTGAGAGAGGAACTGCTCTCTTTCTGGTAGGTATGCCAAAAGACAGGATACAGACAGCTTCTTAACGTATCTGGCACAATATTGTCTTTTTATTTTTAAAATTGATTAATGGGTATCAGTTTTATATCCTTACCAGCAGAGACCAGGGATCCCTCAACAGGTTACTGAACAGTCAAGTTCATCACAGACCGTTCATTGAACAGTCCAACCCATCACGGACCGTTCATCAAAAAACTCAATATATATTATCCATAAATTAATAACAATGTGCTATATAATTGATATTACCAAATAATATAATTTATTGGTTAGTGTTAATCCATAATAACAAATAGAGAATAATAATTATATAATAAAATTATTATATAAATATAACATTAGAGACTAAAAATATATTTAACCCTCCAAATTATATATGGGAATTACATATGGAGAATCATCTTTAACTGTGAGGAAATAAATGTTAAGTTTATCCCGTGTATAGGCGGACTTATATATTAGCCACATATACATGTTCTATTTTTTTTCCCGGTGCCCTAGCCATGTGTTGTTCTATATTTTTACAATTTGGAAGAATGGAATTCTTCAACAATCTCAAGCTTCTTTCTCACTCTCCAATCATATTTGGTTTAAATTAAAGTAATAGATAAGTTGAAAAATGATAAATATATTTAGTTAAATGTTTTTAATATATTTATTTCACTTGAATTATTTAAAAAAAAACTTAAAAATGACTAGTTTGCAACAAATTAAGACTATCTCTGATGAGCTGTCCATCATACACCAACCTCTGGATAATACTGACCTTGTCCTCTACACATTGAATGGTCTTGGTTCTGACTTTTGTGAAGTTGCAACAGCTATTAGGCCATCTCCAGCACAGTTCTCTTTGAGCATTTTGTTCTTTGAGAACCGGTTCCCTTTGAGCATTACAGCTGGAGCACTGACACATGCACGACATTCCACGGCATTAGTGCTCTGCTCAGCACTAGTGCTTTATATTTTTTTATTATTTTAAGCATTCTCGACGGTTTAAACCCCGAGTAAATGCTTCAAAAAGCTACCCCACTGCAGCGCAACAGAGGACCTTTTCAGACATTTAATATTTTTTTTTATTTTTTTGTTTACATTCCCGGGGCTTTTAAACCCTGTTAATGTGTTTTTTTTTATTTCGTTGTTTTTCCCTGGGGTTTACAACCCCACTAACGCAAAACATTTTTAAAAATATTTTAATTAGTCTTTTTAATTATTTTAAAAACATTTTTAATTATCTTAATTAGTTTTTTTTAATAAAAATATTTTTTTTCATGATTTTCTTAATTTAATATTATTTTTTACGAAATATTTTAATATTATTTTCGTTTTACATTAATTAATATATTTCTGATTAAAAATAATAAAATTAAGAGATGTGTATTGGTAAGACCCATTTAATATTTATGAATAGTAAAAAAATGGGGTGTCGGAATGGAGAAGATATGTGCTTAATAAGAACTTGCTGATGTGTACTGGTGGGACCCATTTAAGATCCATGAATAGTGAAAAAGTGGGGTGCTGGGATGGAGATGGCCTTAGGCCATCAGCATCGCTGATGCCTAAAGAAATGCTTATCTGACCAGCACCTCCTTTTAGTACTTGGCAAGCGATGGAGCAGGAAAATACTACTGTCTTAATTCAGCAGAGGTGCTTATATAAGCACCTGTTTTTAACATTAAAAAAAGAAAAAAAAATTATTATAAAGTGTGTGATTGGTTGATAGGTAGATTGTGGGACCCATTTAAGAATGTTTTTAGAAATGTTGGGATGGAGATAAAAAATGATTGAGTTGTTTAAAGTAATAAAAATAATATAATAATATAGAAAAGTGCGAAAAATTATAAAATATTAATTTAAGAAATTTTTGAAAGATGCTGAGATGGAAATGACCTTATAGCGCCAATTTGAATTCTTCAACGTCTCAGAGTCTTTGCCTTCAAAAATCCATAAAGGTTAATAACCTTGCTTTTTAGCTTTTCTGGAGAAGCGTGACAAGAGATTGTAATGCTTGCCTTTTACGGGAATGATATCTTGAAAAAATATGTACTTGTTTTTTTTTTTCCCTTTGGATGCATTATAATATAATACTCTTAAGGGATAAGAGTTTTTTCTTTTCTCTTTTGATGCATTAGTCAATTAAAACAAGAGACCAATGACAGATGTAGCACTCGATTAAAATATTGATTATTGGTTTCCAAACTCAATTTTTTCCACTCATTTTTCTATGGACAATGACAACTAAGTTTAGACCATCTCCAAAGGAAGAGACAAATGACAATTAAGTTTAGATTATGAACTCACTTTGTACTCATTCAGTATCATAATGAACTCATTGTGTCTTTAAAGATTAAGACTCATTATGCTCAACGATGCAATCCACTTTCAGCACACAAGTTATCAGTGTTTCAACAAGGTTGAAAATCAAACTAATATGATCAAACCGATAATATAGGAAAAATAGAAATCCCAATAGCATTCAGTATGATTGAAAATCAAGCTAATTTGAGCAAACTGAACAAGGATGAATACAGTTTTCGAAGACACTTTTTCCAACATTAACACTGCTATTTACAATGGCATTGAGTATGCGTTTGTTAGGTGTGAATCAAACTAATATATATAATGAAATTGAGGTGGAAAGACCTTTTAAGTTTGTTAGGTGCGAATCAAACTAATATATATAATGAAATTGATGTGGAAAGACCTTTTAAGTTATTTCTCTCACGGGAAATTTTATTGATTCTTTTTCAATTATCATTATTAAAATGAGCTCTATCTTTCAATATTCTACGTATTGTCACAATATAGTGGAAGACATTTGTAATTGCTTAAGCTACATGATATAAAAAAAGACTACAGAATTAACAAAATGAAAGGACTGTGATCCTAGGCGGACTTTACTTGCAAGGTCAGGGGTTTAAATCCTGGAGTCGCCACTTTTAAGAGATATTTACCTAACTACTACCCGACTCAAGGGTTAAATCCACAGTTATACCTGTGGGAGATTCTCGGTCAAAGACCAAACAATAATGTATTAAACATCGAAAGCTTAAGATAGCGACTTAACAATTATGTTCATCGATATTTTTTTAGTCTGTATTAATGTAAGGCTTAGGTGTGAAATAACTTTATTTGAATGGATTTGGATCACTCTAACATTGTCTCTACTTAGCTATACAATAATTCCATAGCCACAACCGATAGCTAATTCCTAGCTAATAATGCTGCGGGACAACAAGCCACCAAGAGAGAATCCATGCTCCACTCAAATATAAATTGTAGTAAGATGAAAACAAACTTATAAGAATGTAATTTATTGTCTTCAACCATGGTTTAAAAATTTAAAGAGAATCCCATGTTCATATGCTTTTGGTTTAAAGTTTAAATAATTAAGCAACAAGAAAAAAAAAAAAAAACAGAATTGGCTAATGGAATTGACATAAATATAAGACAAATAATTTCCAATATAGAATCATCAACTGCAGATATATATTCACGAGACACTGAACTTTTCACTAAGTGACTAAAGTTTACTCTCCTCCGTATCCTAGTTCAGCATCCAGATCTCTTTCTTCCAAGCTTTCTTCTGCTTTCACCAAATCTTTTCTTGCTATTTCAAGATCTATCACTGCAGCAACCAACTTTTCCTTCAGCTTTTCCGTTTCCCTGTCTAGAGCTACCACATTCTCCTTCATCCTTTTCACCTGCTCAACTCTGTCTATATAACTTTTCATACCTAAAGCAGATTGAATGTGGGGTTCCAGCCAGGACAAATTGAATTTACATGTCTCAAGTTCCTCCCATAAAATTTTGAGATCACTAAATGCACTCTCATTCATATCTTTCACCTTTTTAGTCTTGAGAAAATGCAGAACTCTGCCCAAAGATGTGAATGCCCATTCTTTAAACCTATGAGTTCTCTTTATCTGGCAGTCAATCAATGAAGGATGCCATGAAAAAACTTCCTCTAGCAGAGGAACAAAAGCCTTTTCTATTTTCCCTAAGCCCTTGAAATCAACAAGCTCACCAATTGAGGGTGGTGAGATTTCCTTGGATAAAGGATTATCAGTGAGTTCAATAGGCTCAGAAGAAACAGCTGCTGCACTAACTAGTGCCTTGCTAACTGCTTGATCTACTTCAGGTTCTGACTTTATGACACAAATCTCAGCTTCAATTATACAAGTATCATTCACAATAAACCCAAACCCACGTAGTTCATCTAAAGGTATGAACTCTTTGTAACCCCAGTCAGGTTCTCTTGCATTGAACTCGTGATCAGTTTCTGGAAAATTCACATAACAAGAGTACTCAGTTGTGTTGTTTGATTAAACAGTAATTGATGTAAAACAAATGAATGTATGATTAGAAGTACACACATTAAGTGATAAAACCTCAAGCTTTAATTCCCTAACATGATATAACTCACATTGAAGAGTGGAAGCTTTTGCAATAGGTTTCTCAATTAGAATATAGTAATTTTCTTAACATGTGATTTTGACCATGCGTGTTCCCATTAACTATTAAAAACAAGCAAATTAGAAGGTGTTTTGCACTGATCATGCTTATATCAGCAGGAATGATGAAATATGGAAAATTAAGGAATAGCAAAAATATTAGAAATTGTAAAGGTGGCCATCAATTGTTAACTAATATAAGTCCTCTACCCAAAATGTAAAACCCAACCAAGGCAAAGCCACTATATGAAGAAAACTAAAAAAACAAACGAGATAACAAGTTAAGACGTAAAGAAAAGGACAAAAGGGAAAGAGAAGTATGGAAAGTACCTTTTCTTATTGTCCTTGTTTTGGGAAGCAATTGATTAATGAGAGCCAGCTTAAAATCTGTAACTCTGCTCCAGTTTTTAGGCAAATTAGCAAGATCCCCAGCATCCAAATAAATTGACAAGGAGTTTGCATTGTTTCCCTTTGGAAAGAGAATAATCCGCCTAAAGCATATAATAAGGAATAAAACACACAAATGAAAATCATGTCAAGAGAACATGCCATTGTCATGGGCATATATATAGTAAACAGAAAATAATTCAAGCACCATGGATGGCCACAAAGGAAGAAAGTCTCGGAGTAGAGCTTCTTGGAATCTAATTTAGAGAAGTTCTGAATTGTCCATCTGAATTTCTCAAATGTTTTATTATCCTTTGTGGGTTGTTTCTCCATTGCAACAACCTCCCAGCTCCGGCACCAACACTGAAAAGAAGAAAGAAAAAATGACTTACTAGAAAACAAAATTGATGATTATCGGCGAGAGATATGAATTTTGTTTGGGTGAAAGATTCAGCAAACGCTCGAATACCAAATATAGAGGGGCAGTCAAAGTTAACAAAATCATTCACAAGAAAATGCTGTCAATATAGAAAACATAAATGCAGTAGTACCCTAAACGCACATAATTATAGCTTCAAATCCGACAACTATGAACGAATTACTTGAAATGATAGATGATGTTTGTGATAACCCAGCACAACAGCAATAAGAAGAAAGGGAGAAAGAAAATATTTTGTGCTGCAAGTAAGGAATTAACTACCTCTGAGAAAGGTTAAGACGCAACTTGGACCAAAGGTTACATTTGATTTGATGCGAATAAGTTGTAACTTCTGCTCATGTTACATTTTGTTTGCGCTCCAAAGAATCTTAGGCGGATTGAGGGGAGGGAGTGGAATGGATCGAGGTGGATACGAGGGAATGGTATGTAACTTCTGACCATGATGCATTGATTTATGTTTCTATTTTTATTTCCTGTATTTGGTGTTAATTACAAACGACTTCACTTTTGATTAAAAAATAATATTTTTATTTTATTTTATATTTTTAAAATAATTTTTTAAGTTGTATAACATTACATAGGATAATAAATTAAAAGTGAAATTTTTTTATTGAAAATTATAACTATCACAACATTCACATTGGTAATATTAAATGTTACATTTTTTTCAATAAAAACTTTCCACTTTTGATTTATTATTATGTGCATTGTTGCATATGTTAAAAAAATCATATATTTTTCAAATTTTATACAAATTTTTTTTATTGTTATAAAAAGAGGGATATTTTCTTTTTTTGAGTAAATCTGCATATTAGTTATTGACTTTGTTAGTGTCGTGTACGAGTTCTTAATAATATTATGGAGAATAGAAAGTCATGATTCTCGTTAACTGTATCCAACCTATATTCCTTAATATTTAATTAGTTTGTGATCATTTCCCCCTTATAAATAACCATTTCTTTCTAATGATATTTCATAATGAACAAATTGAATTCTCACTATTATATTATCTTCTTTATGATTAAATATGAATGTAGAAATGTTTCATACTAAATTGATTATTTACCAATATTTCTTGAGAAGCAGTTGAAATTATCTTTATCATATCAAATACTTTAAGTGATATATATGCTCTTTCTAGAAAATGAGATTATATAATTTTTACATCTCTCAGTAAGCATGACAATCTATTGAAGGGAAATACATGACAATACATGCTAAGTGTTCAATTTTAAATAAAAGTACAATGTTTTAGAAGATATTGGGGCATTCTCATTGAAATATTGAAGGTTTTAACTAACAATAAAATTATTTACTTTTATAGAATTAATATGTGGACATATCCAAAATAGCTTATCAAAATACTTAATTTGATGGACTCGATCAACATTTAATATGGAAAATTTGAACAATCCTATTTGAGAAATTCCACTCGGAGAAAAAAGAAATTAGAAAAAGTTTTATCATCTTTAAGTTGCTTTAAAGTTAAATTTACTACTTATTGGGTTAGAGACAAAATTATATAACCTCATTTTGTGGATGAGCATATATATATATATATATATCACTTAAAATGATGTCTATTTATATGGAAAAATAGTTATAAACTAATTAAATTTAATAGAAAAATAGATAGATATACAATTATCATTAGGCGGAATTTTCTATTTTTTATAATGTTAACGGGTATTCTCATATACAAGAACATTTTGGATTAAAATAAATTACAGATATAAATGTCATGGATTAAGTTATGAAAACAAAGTAAAAACCAAATACAAGAGAATTTTTTTTTTTTTTTTTTTTGGCATTTGATGAAACTTCTATGGCATGTTGCGTCTCCCATCTTAGCAAGCTTACCAATTAATAAATTAATTTTAAATCACTTTAACATATTTAATAAAATTTGTATTACTCATTTTTAAAAAGTTTAGTATATCATGCTGCACATCAACTCTAAAAAAAATATTAAATATATTTTAGTCATTGAAAAATAGTTAAGATTTTATTTTAATTTCTGTAATTTAAAATCAGTAATTTTGTTCTCTTAAAAAATGAAAACAATTCATTTTAGTTGTTTTCAATAAAAATTTGTTGCAAATTCATAGCAAAATTTATAACAAAATTGTGCAATAAAAACTTAATTAATGTATTTTTAATATTTAAAGTATCAAAACAACTTATTCTAAACAAAAACCAAATATTAACCAGAGTAAATCTAAACGTACCGCAAACATTGCGGCACGCATTGCATTTGTACCACACTGTTTGCGATTTTGTCACCTAGCGCATTTTTTTAGCCCCCCTCTTTTTTAAAATTGTTTTTTATTGTATTATTATAATTATTTTTAGTTATTTATCCCATTAAATAAAAATATAGATTAAGAAATATAATAAATGATCACATAAAATTTGTGTTAATCATTCATGTTAATACGAGGTTAATTATGTGTCCAGAAACGGTGAACATATTAAAAAATGAGGTTAATAGTGTTTTCGTTTGTGGTTAACAGAATACGATTTTTGGTTAATTGATTTTGTGAGGTTAATTGCAACTCCTGTTAACATGAGGTTAATTATGTGACCAGAAACGGTGAACATATTTAAAAAATGAGGTTAATAGTGTATCCATTTGTGGTTAACAGAATATGATTTTTGGTTAATTGATTTTGTGAGGTTAATTGCAACTCCTATTGATACAAGGTTAATTATGTAGCAAAAAACGGTGAACATATTAAAAAATGAGGTTAATGGTGTATCCATTTGTGGTTAACAGAATAGGTTTTTTGGTTAATTGATTTTGTGAGGTTAATTGTATCTCCTGTTAACACAGGGTTAATTATGTGTGAAGTTAATGATGTATACATTGGCGGTTAATAGAGTGAGATATTTGGTTAATTAAATTTACGAGATTAATTGTGTGAAAAAACAGTGAAGGAAGTAGTATATTTAATTAATAAATTAAAAAACAAATAAAAATTATTTAAAAAAAAATGAAGGAAAAGGATAAACGGCGACAGTATGGTGCACTGCACTTGTACAAGTGCGACACTTGTACCGCACTGTACACGGTACGTGAATTGGGACTCTATTAACTGTATTTCATACAGTAAACACATATTTAACACTAAAAAAAAATATAATACACTAGATGTATCATAAAACATGTTGTGCAAGAGAAAGAGCGGGAATATTTTGAGCGTGCGGATGGCTCAGAGCTCCACAAGAATGCAATGGTTCTTCATTTCCACGTCTCTAATCCTGCCCCATTTGGCTGAAGAAGGTAATATCCCTCTTCAGACATGTAATTGGTTTAAAAGATCCACATTTTGATCTGTGTGCATCAACAAAGAGGTAAAATTGGCCCAATGGATAATTCCATAAAATAAAAGTCAAAATGTAGATCAATAAAATCATCAACACCTATATGCATACTCATCTATTTAGAGACACAATCCATGGACAAACGATGAATAGTGAACTTTTCAATAAGGACAAATCTACGATATTCCATATCCTAATACATCATCCAAATCCTTCTCTTGGAAGCCTTCTTCAGCTTTCACTAAATCTCTTCTTGCTATTTCAAGATCTACCTCTGCAGCGATCATCTCTTCTTTCAGTTTCTTGGTCTTCATGTTTAGAGCTGCCACATTCTCCTTCATCCTTTTCACCTGCACATCTCTGTCCATATAACTTTTCATACCTAAGGCGGATTGAATGTGTGGTTCAAGCAAGTCAAATCAAATTTAAATGTCTGAAGCTCCTCCCATAAAGTTTGGAGATGGCTAAATGCATCCTCATTCATATCTTTCACTTTTTTAGTCTTGAGAAAATGTAGAACACGAACCAAAGCTGTGAATGCCCATTCTATAAATCTATGACTTCTCTTTACTTGGCAATCAAGCAATGAAGGATGCCATGAACACACTTCCTCTGGCACTGGAACAAAAGCTTTTTCTATTTTTCCTAAGCCCCTGAAATCCACAAGCTCACCAACTAAGGCTATGGAAATTTCCTTAGGTGAAGGATTATCAGTGTGCTCAATAGGCTCAGAATATGCAGCTGTTGAACTAACTAGTGTCTTACAAACTGCTTGATCTACTTTAATCTCAGCTTCAACTATACAAGTATCATTCATAAGAAACCCCTTGTTAGAGTCATAAAATTCACCTAATGGTATAAAATCCGGAAACCCCAATTAGGCGCTGTTGCATTGAATTGTTGGTCTCCACCTTCTGACAATATCATATAACAAAATACAATAGAATTCAATAAAACTAATGATATAAAACAAATAGAAGTATGATTAGAAGTACACACTTAGTCACTAAAAAAGTAGTTTCCATCACAAAAGACTAGCCAACCAAGTGATAAAACCTCAAGGCTTAATTGTCACACTAAGCCACCATATAGTTAGGATGGGTTTAACATTATGTTAATATGATAGATGATATATAATTCATATTGAAGAGTGGCAGCTTTTACAACAGTTTTCACAATTAGAATATAGAAATTTTCTCAACATGTGATTTTGACCATGCATGTTAATTTTCTTAATTCATACTGAAAATTAATAAGGAATAGCAAAAACATCAGAAATAATAAAAAAGGCCATCAATTGTTAACTCATATAATTCCTCTCAAAATTAGCAGCTGCTGCACTAACTAGTGTCTGGCTAACTGATCTACTTTAGGTTCTGACTTTCTGACAGAAATCTCAGCTACAATTGTACAAGTATCATTCATAATAAACCCCTTGCTAGAGTCATCAAATTCAGCTAATGGTATAAACTCCCGGAAGCTCCAAGAAGGCGTTCTTGCATTGAACTGGTTGTCTCAACCTTCTGGCAATATCATATAACAAAATACAATAGAATTCAATAAAACAATTGATATAAAACAAATAGGAGTATAATAAGAAGTACACACTCAGTGATAAAACCTCAAGGCTTAATTGTCACGCTAAGCCTCCATATAGGCATGTTAGTATTATAGGATAACTCATTTAAGAGTGTAAGGTTTTGCAATAGTTTTCTCAATTAGAATCTAGTAATCTTCTTGACATGTGAATTTGACAGTGCATATACCCATCAATTGTTAACTCATATAATTCCTCTACACAAAATGTAAAACCCAACCAAGGCAAAACCACTATATGTAGAAAACTAAAAAACAGATTAGATAACAAGTTAAGACGTAAACAAAAGGAAAAAAAAGGAAGGTAGAAGTATGAAAAATACCTTCTGTGATTGTCTCCTCGCCATTGACTTGATTAATTAGAGTTAACTTGAAATTTACCAATCTACTCCAGTTTTTAGGCAAATTAGCAAGATCCCCAGCCTCCAAATAAATTGACAAGCAGTACACACCATCCCCTTTTGGAAAGATAAGAATCCGCCTAAAGCAAAGTTCAAAACATATAAGGAAAAAAAGCACAAATGAAAATTATATGAAGAGCGCATGACAGTAAACAGGAAATAATCCAAGCACCATGGATGGCCACCAAGGAAGAAGGTCCCAGAGTAGAGCTTCTTGGAATCCAAGTTAGAGAAGCTCTGAATAGTCCATGTGAATTTCTCATATTTGATACCCTTTGTGTTTGTGTGTTGAGTCTCCATTTCAACAACCTCCCTTCTAGCACCAACACTGAAAAGAATATAAGAAAAAGGACTTTAGTTAAAAAATAAAAAATGATAATTATAATTACCCGCAAGAGAAATGAATTTTGGGTGAAGGAATTCACCAAGCTCTCAAATACCAAAACGGACAGTCAAAGTTAAAAAAAAAATCAATCACAATAAAGTGGTTTCAATATCAGAAAACATAAATGAATCCAAAACAGAGATTCATATTTATGACACAGTCAAGTTTGGGAACTATGATCAAACTTAAAACAACAAATGATGTTTGTCACAACCCACTACAGCAAAAATAAGGAAAAAAGGAAAAAGAAATTTTTTTTGTGATGAGAAATTAAGGAGCTACCTCCGCAAATTGTTTCCTTTTACAAGCTTGCATATGGAACTTCTTTTCTTATTATGTCACTTCTCTTCTTACTTATTTCTGACGTCCTATATTCTTCCCAGTTTTTCGTTACTTACATTTCTTTCTATCAGTTAAATATCTCTTTCTTATTAATATATCTCTGTTTTCGATATTCCACGTTTCTTTGGTATTCACAAAACATTTTGTGTGTGAAACCATTGAGCACCCCCATTCATCCCCTCCCATTAGGGGTGGAAACTGGCCAGGCCAGGCCAGGCCAGGCTTTGGCAGGTCTGAGCCTGGCCTGACTCCTAATTCTTAAGCCTAAGCCTGGCTGTTACCTGTTACAAGTCTTTTTGTAAGGCCTTGGTCTGGCCTGCGAAAAAGCCTGGCCTGGCCTGTAAGCCTGTTTAGAAGCCTGTTTTATAATAAGGCCTACAAACAGACCAACAGGCCTATAAGCCTATGCAGGCCAACAGGCATTTTAAGCAGATTTTTTATATAATTAATTTAATACATTATAATTTTTTACTATATTATAATTTTTTAATTATATTTATAGTTTTTTATATAATTAATTTAATATATTATATATTATTATATTAAATAGGCCGGCCTGTTAAGTTTAATAGGCTTTTTTATAGGCCTGAAGCCTGACCTATTTAACTAAACAGACCTTTTAACAAGTCTTGGCCTGACCTTTTTAATAAACGAGTCAGGCCAGGCCAGGCCATAAACAGGCCAGGCCGTAGGCCCCTGACAGGCCTACTGGCCTATTCCCACCCCTACCTCCCATCAGGCCGTCTCGAAGCATTCAAGCTCGAAACCTGTTCTTTTCTCTTACGAACCATACCTTTTCTGATTGGTTAGTGCCTTTATATTACGAACCGCCAGTCCTAAGCGTCGTAATAATAATGACTGCCCCATTGATTTTCATATACAGAAAATCAAAATTGATGATTACACACAATAACGTTAAGCACACAATTTTTTTTTCTTTAAAAAAATAACTGTTAGGCACACATGTAATGTGAAGCACTTGCAAATTTTGAGTGTCTTTGATAAAATTAGGTAAAAAGCTAGATAAACGCTGAAAAGTTAGCTAAAAGTTTAAAGCTAATTGAAAGCTCAAAATTAGCTGGTTTGATTGAAGGTTTTTTGTAAAACTAGCTGAAAACGATAAAATGACACATAAGGACATCATTAATTATAATAATGAGTGGAGGTGGTTGAGGGTGAATTGTGTAAGCATGCATGCAACTTTCTTGCCTTAGTTAGTAAGGTTGGAAAGAGTCAAACATTTAGGATGAAAACTCTTGTCAACACTCATACATGTGGTAGGGTGTTTAACAACACAAATGCTAAGTCTCAATGGATTGCAAAGGTGGTTGCTGACGGATTTGGAAGTTTCTACATGTGTCTGGAGGGTCGTAAGGCTGCATTTTAGGGGGGGTGTCGTCCTTTCATTGGTGTGGATGGATGTTATTTGAAAACTGCTTATGATGGACAATTGCTAGTGGTTGTAGGTAGAGATCCAAATGATCAGTATTTTCCTCTTGCCTTTGATGTTGGTGAAAATGAAACAAAAAAAAGCTGGAAGTGGTTTTTAACTCTGTTGATGGAGAACATTGGACATTTCAGCACTAATAGATGGGTTTTCATTAGTGATCAACAAAAGGTAAAATTCCCTAAACCTTTTTTCTTGTTATTTATAGTTATATATACTAATTTGTGATAATTTATAAACTGTTTTCTAATTTATAGGGCTTAATCTCAACATTTGATGAAATGTTTCCTGGAGTTGAGCATAGATACTACTTGAGACATTTTTATGCCAACTTCAAGAAGGAATTTGGAGGTGGGAGTCTTCTGAGGGACTTGATGATGGCTGTTGCAAAGTACAAAACCTTGCCGACCACCTACAGAATTCACAGCAAACAAAATCAACAGCACAACCATCAATGCCCAGGAGAAGACCAAACACACTATCAACCATTTTCGCATACTGCGCAGGTCAGACAACTTTCTCTGTAGCTTTGCAACCTTCTTCTTCACCTGGGCATTCTCCACTTTATAGCCTTCCAAATCCTCCATGCAAGAAGCTTTGTCAATCCATTCTTCCTCCGCCCTTTGAAAAAAGTTGCATGACATATTCTTCTATGATAAAAAAAAGCACAACTAAGTCAGAAACATTTCTTACACAATAAAATTCCAGAAAATTGTATAGAAGCATATGTTCCAATTTGGACACCTCCAGAACTTCTTCCCTGGATTTGTCATCGTCTTAGAAGTCATTAAAATCAAATCCTCACCACAATCACATGCGGTGCATCATGACTGGAATGGAGAAGAAGAGGTCCTTGACGAAGCCATTTTCTTTTCTGGAGTAGGGATCCCATGCCTTATGTCTCTATTCTGGATTTCAGGCTCAGCATAGTAAGAAAAATAGGAAAATGGCTAAAATGGGGGGAGATGGGTAGAAGAAGAGGAATCTGAACATCTCACGTGACTGGACATGACCATTTTAAAGAAATTCCATGTTAACCGATAAAGGCCACGCATGAGTCTCTGTTTGCCACGTCACCAAAAAACATCCAACTTTAACAGCAGGGACAAAAAATCGTAAAATATTTGTAAGGATGAAAATAAAAAAAAAAATTGTAGGGACCAAACTCAAATCTTGCATATTTTGCAGGGACTAAAATAATATTTTACCCTAATTTAAATTTATTTAAATGACATAATTCAACCATCTTTATTGTGTTTTACCTCTTCAGGCTTACAAGATATTTTTCAACAGTCTTCCGAGGCCTTTATCATGTATTCTTTAACACACATAAGCCTCCTTAGGCTCTAACAATTTTTTACAAAAATAAAGAGATAAATGCTCTGATTTTAATACAAAAGATACAAGCAAAGGTTTATCAAAGAGTGTTCAAGTCAAAACTCATTTGAAATGAGCAACTTAAAGAATGAGAAGAATAAAAGAATTAAAGAACCAAAGTTGCAGAAATGGCAGTGTAGGGTCTTGTTCAGAAGTTCTCTATTCTTTCAATCTTCAATCTTCTATTTATAAGCTCCAAGAGACATAATTGTTGTGTGTCGGGATTCGAATTTCTGATATTTCGAATTCCATAAGTTGTAAGTTCTTTGTACTTTTCGAATTTACAAAAAACACTGACTTTTCGAGTTTGACAATAAGTTTGACAACTTAGAAAGTTCTTGGTTGAAGTCAATACATAGAAGAACTTCAGAAATTCGAAAAGAAGATAAGGGAGAATTCGAGAAATTTGGTATTTCTAAGTATTCAGAAAAGTAGATGATAGTTCTCTTGTTCATAACTCAAATTCGAATTACACAAGTTCGAATACATTGGAGATACACTTAGAAAGGAAATTATCCTATGTACTCAATACATTAGAAAGGAAACTATCCTAAGCTAAAATGAATACTTGACTCATGTCTTTCAGACCTTTTTCTCTTCTTCTTCCTCCACAAGCTTTTATAGAGCCAAGGCAAAAAGAATTTCTGTTCCAATCTGTTGAACCACCTTGGTGCTTGGGATGTACCTAAAGATCAGCCTGGAAAATAACAAGAGATCCATTTATCAGATAAATGAACCTCAATTTGGCTACTACGTTCAACCCAAAAAGAAACCTTCAAAAAGAAAGGTTGAAAAAAGCTTATAGCTTTGGCCACTTCGTCAATCCTATAAAAAATGAAATCATTCCAAATTGGATTGTACGCAGTAGCCAAAGGAATATACCTCTTCATATTCTTTGAAGGATTTAGATAAGAAGAAAAAGGGAAATGAGAAGGGTTTTGTGAAGAGAAACCCATATGAATTCCTATTTATAGGAGTTAGAAAAAGCAAGATTCATAAATGCACCTTTACGAATGTCTTAATGAGAAGAATTCTCATTAATGAAGTTGAATGGACGGTGGACGGTGGTCTTCATGACTTTTGATTCAGCCAGTAAATAGTTTGATACGTGGCATACAAGGGAATGTAATCAGATCTCGAAATCAAGAAAAGACTTAATGGCTTCAAGGTTTCAATAAAGGTTAAGTTTCAAAGATAGAAGATTTCAAAACTCAGAAAGATAATTTCGAGGTTCTGGGAGCAGAATTTGAGTACAAGAAGTCAGAATTTTAGAAAGAAGATTTCGAGAAATCGTAAAGCAAGATTTCGAGTTTGCAGAAAGCAGAAACTCGAAAACAAGATGCATAAAGACTTAGAAGATTTTTGAATCTGAAAGTAACTTTTCGAGGAAATAGAAGACAGAAGAAAACAGTTACTGGAAGTTACAGAAGTTGGTTGATCAAAGACAGATGTCAACATTCAGTAAAAGCATTTGAAAAAGTTCAAAGAAGAAAGGTAGTTTTCTGGTTAGCAGAAAACGTGGCAAGCATGCACGCTGCCAACACATAGGGCTAGATGACGTGTCAAATATACATTAGTTAGCCGTTAGGATTAGAAATCTATAAATAGGTGAACTTTCTATGTAACAAAGGTTGGCAAATCATTATACTCAAACTCTGAAACACCTTATACGTCCGATCTCACTGCGACAAACAGGTTACCAGGAGTAATAGTATGTGATGAACCCATCCACATTTCAATTCAAGCAAATTGTTCTTACAATTCATTTACTTCCTCAACTCTATTTTCTGCGATTTACTTTGTGCAATTTACATTTCACGTACTTTTTCTTTCTTTCTTTCAAATTCTATGTTTTCTACTTTTTTGAAACTTTGATTTTCAAGAATCCAATTTAGAATTTCATTTGATAGAATTCTAAATCAAGTAGTTCTAACCCTTTTTAAAAGATAAGTTCTTTGATAGAATTCTGAATCAATTAACTTTTGTTCTTTCATTTCTAGAATTTGAATTCTGGAAAAATCATTATAATTTCTAGAAAAGTCAAGTCCTTTGAAAGTTTCTGGAAAAATCAAGTTTTTCTTACTAATTCTACAAATCAGAAACACCATAAATCTACTTTTTAAAACGAGTCCCGTAAGAGGATATGATTCTAATCCCCAGATTGTTCGTAGAATCAAAGTGATAAAGTAATTTTTCAAGATTAGATTTTATCACCACAAACATTGTGAGATGGAAGGTTTACGTTGTCTCTTAGTATTTAACACATGGAGTAATTGGTTATTTTTTTTGCTACGACAATAGTGAAAAAGGGCAGAATAGATTGTTTTAGTGCAGTACAACATGTCCTTTTCTGACATTCATTCCGCTTTTGTATTGTTTTGCTTTTTTCTCTAAGGAGATCTTCTAAGATATTTCTTCAATCATATAACTCGTAGTCTGAGTCAAAGATATTTTGAATTTGAATTTTATGTAAACTTCATGTTAGAATAATCTCCACATAGGGTCTAATGAGTTGGTTTTTAATCTTGAAGTAGCTTCAAGCATGGGTTCACTTCATGCTTAGATACTTTGGTTTAAGCCACAAGTAATCTCCGTAATGCTGTTTGAGCCGGGAACATCCATATTATGGTAAGATTAACTCTCTAAGCCAAGATAAATAAAAATAAATAAATATAATTTAGTAAAATTATTGTTCTTACTAAGTTATTATCTGCGTGGAAAAACTTTAAATGACAATAAATTAGAATCTTTCTACCTAAATGAAGTTCTTCATGATTTTTAATAATACGTATTTATTTACAAAAATGACATTACTTCAACATTACATTGATTAGAGGTAGCAAAATAGTTTTTCTCCAAACGTTGGTGGTTTGTATCTTTATGTCAAAGCTAAGCACTATATCATATACCAAGGTTCTTTGCAAAGATGAAAAAAATTACTACTTCAGAAGGACTTGCACACTAAAATCATACTTATATTCCTTTATATTCTAGGTATATATTGTCACAATATACTCAACAGGAGAAACTATTGTAAGGCTAAAATAAATTGACAAGCATATAATTGGTTAAAAAAAGCCACATATATTTTTTTGGTGAGAGGAAAATAAAGACAACAAAAGAAAAGCTAATCTAAACTATCCTCATACAGCAGAGGCAGGGAATCCATGGGAGGCAAATCCCAACACATGAAAGAGCCACATATATGATGATATGTTAAAGTGATAATGCATCAATAAAAAAACCAGAATTGCCGCGAATGAAACTATCCTAATACAGCATCCAAATCCCTCTCTTCAAAGCCTTCTTCTGCTTTCACCAACTCTCGTTTTGCCATTTCAAAATCTAACACAGCGTAACCATCTTTTCCTTCAGCTCGTTTCCTGTCAAGCTCAGCCACATTCTTCTCAATCTTTTGCAGCTGCTCAAATCTCTCTGTATAACTTTTCATACCTAAGGCATATTGAATATGGGGTTCAAGCCAATTCAAATAAAATTTACATATCTGTAGCTCCTCCCAAAAAGTCTAGAGATGACTAAATGCATCCTCATTCATATCTTTCACTTTTTTAGTCTTAAGAAAATGTAGAACACTACCCAAAGCTGTGAATGCCCATTCTGTAAATCTATGACTTCTCTTTTGTTGGCAATCAAGCAATGAGGATGCCATGAACACACTTCATCTAGCAGTGGAACAAAGGCTTTTTCTATTTTTCCTAAACCCCTGAAATCCACAAGCTCAACGACTGAGGCTGTGGAAATTTCAGCTTCAATTATAAACATATCATTCACAAGAAACCCTTCGTTAGAGTCATAAAAATCACCTAAAAGTATGAAATCCGAGAAACCGCAATCAGGCGCTCTTGCATTGAAGTGGTGTTCAGATTCTGGCAGAATCATATAACAAAATACAAAAGAATTAATTAAAACAATTGATATAAAACAAATAGATGTATGATTTGAAGTACACACTTAGTCGCTAAAAGAGGAGTTTCCATCACAAAAGACTAGCCAGCCAAGTGATAAAACCTCGAGACTTAGTATGATAATTCATATTGAAGAGTGGAAGCTTTTGCAATAGTTATCTCAATTAGAATCTAGTAATTTTCTTGACATGTAAATTTGACAAGGCATATTTCCACCAAATATTAGGAACAAACATGATAACAAATGAAGACGTAAACAAGAACAAAGGGAGAGAATTGTATGAAAAATACCTCCTGTTAAAGTATCGTCCACATTGACTTGATTAATTAGAGTCAACTTGAAATTTGCAAATCTACTACAGTTTTTAGACAAATTAGCAAGATCCCCAGCCTCCAAATAAATTGACATATAGTCCACATAATCCGGCGGGCTTGGATAGACAAGAATCCGCCTAAAGTAAAGTTCAAAACATATAAGTAAAAAGAAAAAAAAGCGCAAATGAAAATCATGTGAACGGGAAATAATTCAAGCACCATGGATGACCACCAAGGAAGAAAGTCTCAGAGTACAGGTCCTTGAATTCCAATTTAGAGAAGTTCTGAATCGTCCATATGTGAATTTCTCAAATGTGATACCCTTTGTGTGTTGAGTCTCCATTGCAACAACCTTCCAGCTCTGCACCAACACTGAAAAGAAAAATATAAGAAAAAAATACTTTAATTTACAAAAATCAAAATTGATAATTAATTACCCGCGAGAGATATGAATTTTGGGTGAAAGAATTCACTGAGCTCTCGAATACCAAAATAGAGGGACAGTGAAAGTTAACAAAATCATTCACAAAAAATGAATCCAAAACAGAGATTCATGTGAAGAAATGATGTTTGTCACAATCCACTACAGCAGAAGTAAGGAAAAAGAAAAAATTTTCTGCTGTGAAAGTAATTAAGGAGGAGCTACCTCCGAGAACTGTTACTTTTTACTAGCTTGTATATGAAACTTTCTTTCCTCATTATCTCACTTCGCTTTATTATATTGATTTTAAAATTGTCCTAGAGTTCAGGGCACGGATTTGGTGCCATTAATTTCAAATTCAACGATAAAGATTTTACTATTTAATTTATGAAAGTAAAATTATTTTGAACACATAATAAAATCTTGACCATTAAATTTAAAATTAACAATTCAGATTCACCTAAAGTCATTTTTCCGTCACCAAATCACCAAATCTAAATCCGAGTTCAACGGGATGTTCTATATCTTAGGTACTTTTCGATATTCCAATTTCTTTGGTATTCACAAAACATATTAAATACTGTGTTAATGTGCGAAACCATTGAGTTGACCATCCCCATTCATCCCCTCCCCGTCACGAAGCATTCAAGCTCGAAACCCTAATCTTTTTCTCTTACGAACCACACCTTTTCTAATTGGTTAGTGCCTTTATGTTAGTCCTAAGCCTCGTAATAATAATGCCCCATTGATTTTCGTATACAGAAAATAAATCAAAACTGATGATTACACACAGAGAACGTTAAGCACACATGCAGTCATATTTAAAAAAAAAATGTCAGGCACACATGTAATGATGTGAATGACACTCTGCCAACGTCTAGTTCGAGATATACATGCATGAAGCTTCTATCTGTCCCTCTATTCATAATAGAGTAATGTTACTTGTATATGTTGTATATCACAGTGAAAAAAAAAGTAAAGAGAGAGAGAAGTGTGAGATGTAATAAGTGATGTGATGAAAAGAAAAAGAAAAAAAAATATGTTATCACTACAACAAAAATCATTTTTAGCGGCAATTATTTTGTTCTTTAGTGGCAATATAAATGGCTATTAAAATTTTTACCGGCAATTAACCGATGGCTGGTGTATCCAATGTCAGTAAAAGTTTTACCGACATTTATAAGGGGTGCTGGTAAAGACCCTAATAATGGCGGGTAAAAAATCTATGTCTTTTAATGATAAATAATAGTGGCAATTTCAATGGCCAGTAAAATTGAAGGGCGTGGTGGGGCAGGTAAAGACAATTCCATAGTTAATTTGTAGTTAATCCCTAGCTGAAGCTATAATGCCATTTGAAAAGTATCCCAGGTCAATATTTCAGTATCTCACATTTCCAAATTCTACCAAATAACAAATTACTATATATATGTATACACACACATTTAACATATACATTAGTTCTAAATAATCAAGCATCCATTCCAAGAAGCTGCTAAAACTGCTTACACTTCATTTGCACTCCGAACTGCAATGTAATGGTGGACATTTTCCATTCCAAGAAGCTGATAAAATTGTACATTCCATAATCATATTATATTCTCAAATTATATATATATATATATATGAACTTTTTTATATTTTTTTAAACTAATAGCACTAACCATTGATGATAAGGGGGAATATAACTAATAAAAAGCAAACTAAATCTCATTATTGTGCCTTATAAAACTAAACTAAATAAATATAAATAAATTTAATTATTAATGAATTCAATAAATGTTAATAATGAAAAAATATTCTATTAACAAAAGTTGAAGAATAAAAGAACTTCTACACACATACTATTATTTCCTTTTCATTTTCAACTACACCAATAAATTAAGCAAGCACAATCATAGTGATATATTTCTAAATTGAAAAAACCCGCATATGATCTCCTTAGCAGGTTGTATTTTGTCAATTCTTTTGGCTGTGTAGCGGTACTCATATTGTTAACACTTGCCAGGTTGTAAATAATCTAATCACTGGAAATTAAATAACATTGGAAATGATGAAAAAGTTTAGAAGTAAGGATCCACTTTAATGCAGATACCATAACAAACAATATACACCAATTTCTATAAATTTGAATATAGTATTATTAGGACCTAACTAATTGAAATAATAATAAAATTGGAACTGTCAAAGCAGCCAAAACAATGGCAGTATTCTAATTGGCAAAGTTATACAAACAAGACCATATTCATGTTTGATTGTGTTAATATTTTCCATGTCCAATCAGATTGAGCAAAAAAAAAAATTGTCTAGCAAAAAATGAAATATAGAGACATTTGAGATATATAGTTCAGCTAATAAGTACCTTGTCAAGATTACCTTGCCAGAAGCATTCTGAACAGGTAAAATGTGAAGAAGATTCCAAAATGAGCTTTTATCCTTCCTCCTAGTGTTGGAGAAAATAGATTCAGTAACATCCAATAAATAAAGTTCCCATATAGTTATTAAATTCTGATTATGAATTTCTATCTAGTACACTTTGTAGTATTAGGATTATATTTAAAATTTATTTTGCAGTAAAAGAAAGCTCCATTAAAGTTTTATTTAAAATATGTTGGTTATATAAAGTTTCTTGAATAAGAACGTACTAGCTTAATATTTTATATGTATACCAAATTTAAAACTAAAATTTATAAATATAGAATTTAAAGCAATAATTAAATAATTTAAAAAATTGAGGACAATTTCTACACACAATAGTGAATGATATTAAAAATTGCCACTCACGTATCAATTTCATATAAAGCCACATTTCCACACCATCTATAAGGAGATAGGGTCAAATTTCATCCAATATGTTTTCTTAATTATCAGCCTGGACAGTGCAAGCAGTTTGTAGTTAACACACACACCACAACTTATTTAAAAGAAATTAAATAACAGTGCCAATTGAAGAGAAGCTTTTCTAAAAAGTAGAACGCATATGAGCAAATTCATATATGATCACCTAAGTAAAAGAAAAAGGCAGAGCAGACATACATACATAAACCATCTCCTGAGAATATCTAAGC
Organism: Sesbania bispinosa; assembly: GCA_026901365.1. Taxonomy (NCBI): domain Eukaryota; kingdom Viridiplantae; phylum Streptophyta; class Magnoliopsida; order Fabales; family Fabaceae; genus Sesbania; species Sesbania bispinosa. The sequence continues at coordinate 2,414,815 of QLOH01000041.1, read as the reverse complement.
TTAAGATTATGAAGAACTGATGGCTCATTCAAATAACCAATTTTAATAAGATCATCTACACCCTCTAAAATATCAGGATTGGTTGGTACAAGTTTTGATGTGGCTACTTTTACAAACTGAAGTAACAATTGAATGGCATGGACAACTTGTCACTTTGAATACTTAAGATTAAACACTATCTTCCAAAAACACAAAAAGCATAGAAACTCACATTTCCATTTGAGAGTGAAATATATGCTTCCTCTCCTGAAGTTGGCTGTACTGATCCTAGTTCCCATTGTCCTCTTGGTTGCCTACACCAAACACGAAGCTTCTAGAGGAAATAACCAAAAACAAACGTAAATTTAGCAGAAAAAGACATGCCATGAACAATGTCTCAGTACTCTATCCCAATCACTAGCGGACAAAGAACAAATTTGATGCTCATACATATCTCTAAACAGATAATAACCACAAACAAAAGCTTCTAAGGATTTAAATATATATATATATACTCCTAGCATTGTTTCCATATGCCTTTTTCACTATGGAAATAAGAAATTAGAATCAATGAAATTTCCATTGACCTTACGGAGATTGTCTCCTTTTTTATTCACTATTATTCTCTACTATGAATATTTTACCAATATGATATTAAGATCTAGGAAGACTTACACTTCTTCATGGGATAAATTAAAAACACTTCAGATGCCTTAGCTACCTCTATTATTGGTCACCTCCTTCAATTCATGCAGATTACTTTTTCCACAAGGCTACAGATAGTAAGGGTGACCTAGCAATTATATAGGGATAAAAATATTAATGGACTCTTTGTATTTGTAGCAGTTTACAAAGCACCATGCCTCAGCTACTTCCACATACACAATGCCCTGCTTCTTTGCTTCCTATAGGTTGGTTAATTAGTATATATTCTTTGTATTAATTAAAAATGATTCTTTCTCTGCATATATATAAAAGTGGGTTATATAATCTCTAACTGACTTACAATTAATCAATCATGGGGTAGTATAACTCTATACTTCATCACTTTCATAACTGCTCTAATTTGCTTTGGAGTTGCCACTGCAATTGAAAAAATCAAGAGATTTAAATTAGAAATATTATAACATGCAAATATTATAACATTTTCTTATATATTAGGTTGATCTTGAGGTAGGAAAGAACAAGGATTTTTTTCTATTAAGACCTCATATTGCACAAGCTGCAGAGCTTAGTCCACTATAATAACCATGACCACTTCACTTTTTGAAGTGAAATGTGTGCCTAATAATTGACTTGTCATATACAAGGTGGATGAATTTTCATATGCATTCTCTTTTATACTCAATTAGACTAAATCTGTTCCAAATAAAATTGATCCCTTTCTATGTGACATGCGGGCCATTATATGGTCAATTATTCCAAAAAAAATGTGTAGGCAATTCAATTAGACCAACAGTATATGGTCATTATAGTAGTGACTCTGTTAAAGCTAGCCAATACTTTAAACTAAATTTGAGTCACCAATCATACAATAAATGCCTTAGGTCCAAATTTGTCAGAATTTTGGATCAAATACATACAACCATAAATTCTATTTGCCAAGGTAATGAAAGATTGATTATTTCCATCTCTCAATGTCCAAATCTAGCTAAATGCAAATATCCTGTCAATTCTGGTTTAGTATAGCTGAACTGATACATGTGTAATTGTTGTTTTTTCCCCATAAATTTCAGAAACAAAGACTGGCAAAATCATTGCCTGAAAAATATAGCAATCCTATATTACATAACAGTTTCATATGAATTAATTCCTTAAAATTAACCGAAACAAAATCTCAAATCTCAAAAGTAGATGCAATATATATATATATATATATATATATATATATATATATATATATATATATATATATAATTAAAAACGTGAAAAAACATGAATATTTCACCACACAAGTATACTATCGAGATTACAAAACCTCAAAAGTTCACTTGGTAACCTCCGCTAGTAATTTTGGATCTGAAACTTACTACTCCTCATCAATACCTACGCCATCAAGCTTCAGCAAGAACAATAGCACAATTCACTTGGTAGAAAGTAGAAGAAACAATCAAATCGAAACATTCAGTTTGTAACAGAGAGGGAGGGAGAGAGAAAGAGATTGAAATGGAAAAGAAAAAACTGAATCATCAAACCCGGAAAATAACCCTAAGTTGGAATAGAAGCCAAAATCACAGGAGATATAACCATTTGAGGATTCAATAGAAGAAGCAGCTGAAGCTGAAGCTTGAGCCATTGAGGATTCAATAACATCTTTGAACACCGCGCGAGAGGATGAACAATGATGAGCTCGAGAGAGTTTGAAATTGTGGGAGGGAGAAAGAGGGAAAGTTAAATGGTGAGGCAGAGAGTTTGAATTTCGAAATAATTGGCAAGGTTTCCAAAATAGGAGTAACTGAGTAAGATAAATTTACAAAAGCGTTCAAGTTTTAATGGCTAATCAGTTTATTTGCCACTAAAAATCTAAGCTAAAAATAAATACCGGCAATTACTTTATTGCCACTAAATGTTTGTCGATAAGGATGCTTTTTGTTGTAGTGTATATGAGTTATTATATGCTTTTAATTGTATGAATTTTATATCTCTTCATAATATTGCAGTTGATTGACAGCTTTAAATTTCTCATTCTTTATTTCATTTACTTTAGTGATCTTTGATGAATATTTTGACAAGTGTACCGAGCTATTACAAGTATTTAATAGTAAGTAGAGTATCATATCTACAGAGATTGAAAGTTCAAATACCAGATACAGAGAATTTATCTAGTTGGATAAGAGAAATGTGATTGTAACAAGTGACATCTAAGTTAGTGCATAACTTAAACCAGAAAAATTGAATTGAAAGCAAAGAATAAGGCAAGAACACAATATTGATAAAGAACAATATATATCAGTAAAATGGTTAGGACTTGGTTCAATTTAACTTTCACTCCATGTTAACAGAATGTTCAACTCAGTTGTTAAGATTTAATTCATGATCCAATTCACTATAATGGTCAAAACCCAATTCCCTGGTGAATTAACCCTATATCAACAATCAAGAACCCTAATTCCTTAGATGAAATTAATTGACACATGCATTAGTATCAAGAATTGATAAAGATCACATGAGAATTAACTCTTATTCCTAAGTAATTAACCACTCATGTTGCTTACTTCAGATCCAAGTTTTTCTCCAATTTTTCAATTGTGAGAATCACTCTAAAAAATCATACATTGGTTGATCAAGTTAATGAAGCATTAAGATTGGAAGTAAACAATGTAATTGCATCATAACAAACTGAATTGAAATTAAGAACGGAATTCACATAGAGTTTGAATCAAAATTCCTCAAATCCTAACCTAAGAAGTTTAGAAACTCATTACAATGGAGAAGAGAAGAGAGAGAAGAGATGCAAACTCAATGAAGAACTCCATTAGATCTGAACCCAAGCTTCCACTTTGGTTTGGATCTTCAGGAGGATGAGAGAAAATTCGATTACAAAACTGACAAGACCTAAAAATTAGTAATTAACTAACTGAAAATCTGAACAAATCTATTTATATGGTTTCTGTCCGTTTCGTGTGGCAACACTACAGCTCTGGTGTTCCCACGCGCATCATCCAGAATGTAATAATAGGTTTTGTCTCGATCGTGTCCTCACGGATGGTCTGGCATGTTCCCACGCGATTGTGGCAGAGAGATTTTTGTCATTCGGTGCATACCTTGTCCTCACAACTCAAGATATATGTTCTCACGCAAACAAGACAGAGAGTAGTCTTTATCTTTGGCTTCTCAAGTGTTCTAAAACTTACTGTTTTGTCCCCCACAAGGATCTTCAAATTGCTTCTTTTTCATACAATTCCTATAAAACACCAAATCAAAGACAAATTAGAACAAATTTACTACTATTTACTACAATCACCTAAAACAACAAACAATTTCAATTATATACAATGTTAACTACAAAATCACAATATTAACAACCTAAACAATTAAAAACTACCTACAATTAACCTATAAATCTACTACTAATGTGGATTTATCACAACCCCAAACTTAGAATTTTGCTTGTCCCCAAGCAAACAATTAAAGCTCAATCAAAATATTTTTCTAAACAAAACAAAGGAGTGAAATCCACAAGTGAACATCTCATTTCTCCAGCTCTTTATCCACAATTAGTCATTCAATTCTAATCCATTCCTCAAACAAATAACACAAGTGCTATTTTAAATCAAGACAATTGCAGTACCTAGCACCATGATATCTCAGTCCAACTTGAAACAATGCAAGATAAAATATGCAAAAGTTTCACAAAGAAAAGTATGAATTGTATTCACAACCCTCACAAGGTAGTATTTCTCTCATCACTCTTAGTGTTTAGGGGCACTGTTTACTTTCATAATCGCTACCCACTCAAAATCCACTACCATAAGCTTGACAATTTCTAGAATTTCCACTGCAAATACAAATGCCACCACAAATCATGAAGACTTTTATTTGGGTTGTAATGGGGCTTGGGTCAAGGTAGGAAAATTTAGGGTCTAGTCAGGGTCGGCCCGAGGGGGAGGTCGGTAAAGCAACCGCTTTAGGCCTCCCCTGTTATAAGGCCTCAAAATTTTTTATATATATTTAATATATTAAAATTAAGGATAAAATATATTTCTAATTTATGTGAAATTAAATAAATTTGATTTTGGTTCTTATAACTTAAAATTAGTGTGTTGAGTCTCCTTCTTAAATCATCCCAAATTAGTTTTCATCGGGTATGTTTTTAGTCTTTAGTACTATTTTTTATCAGGTGAATTTTCAATCTGTAGCGAGAGGGGTGATAAGAATTAATTTGAGGTGATTTTAAGAAAAGAGAAACTCAACACATTGATTTTAAATTATGAGAACCAAACCCAAATATGCTTAAATTTATAAAGATTAAAAACATATTTTACCCAAAATTTAATAAAATCTTTATATCAAATATAAAAATATTATTGATTATTAGTTAATAGATAATAAGTGAAAATAAGTTTTTCTTTTAAAAAATAAAAATTTCAATTTAATATAAGTTTCTTTTCTTAAAAATAGACTCATATTTTTTTTAAAAAAATGACATTTCTGATCTTTTATTTTTTAAATTTAGGCCTCTATCTTATAATTTGTTTTAGGTCTACATATATATTGGGTCAGCCCTGGATCTAGTTAACCCAAGAGAATTAAAGGATATATGATGAGCTGAAGAATTAAGTATGAAGTTAAATGTTAACTCAACCTTTTTCCCTTTGTCATCCTTCCTTTGATTACATTCTTGCCCTTTTTTTGAACTTTTCTTTTTCTTTTCTTCAAATTCTTTTCAAAACAATTGATTTTTATTTACTGTAACGATTTTTTTTTTTGGATACTTGCTTTCTTTCTTTGCTTTGCTTCCTTCTTTATTTTTCTTTTACCATTTATTTATAGAAACAAAAACAAGTATTGCTTTTCCACAGCAAACTTAAAGCATTTGCTTGCCCTCAAGCAAACATATAAAGCAACCCCAAACTTAATTCAAAATCTCATCCTTTAATGTACCATATATCCCTTAATCCTAAATAGGAAGGACATCAATGGTTTTTCACTTAAAGCTTGTAATGAGCTTAGAAAGAAGAAATGAGAAAAAGGCACAAAGGGGCTAAGCATTGAGAAATATTTCAGGGTGGTTTATTTAACCCAGTAGTTATCAAAAGAAGGCCTCAGTCATGCAAAGATGATAATAATACTTCTTCATAAGGACTTGCACACTAATATTGTTATGGTCTAAACCTAAGACCCAATAGCCAAAATGGCCCATGTGCAATATAATTATCATATCCATAAATATATGATATATAATTATAATATCCATGCGCAATATAATTATCATATCCATAAATATATGATATATGATTATCATACCCAAAATTATATCACATATAATTATGGTATCCTTAAATATATTATATATAATTATAATATCCATAATTATATGATGATATCTGCTAAACTTACTCCTTTTACATCTGCGCCCACTTACCATATTTACACAGGAAAAACCCTATAAATAGAGAACATTTACAAATCATAAGGTACGCAATCTCACTCAGTCAATCCCCTTGACTGTTTTACATATCTGACTTGGGCGTCGGAGTCCCTTTCCAGGCACACCCCCCGGGTTCAACTCGGATTCAAGCATCCGCAATCCGGATTCGGATCCGATTTCTCTCCTGCTGACTCAGACCCAGGTTCGAGTTCTATCCCAGAACATTTGGCGCTAGAAGGAGGGCCTCCCCCTCTCCAGCATGACGGTCACAACCCGCCGCCAGACTACTGGCACCGTCCTTAGCCGACACCCGAAGGATGGGTGGAGGATCTCGGAGCCCAAAACGAATTAATAGAGCAAGAAGGAACTTCACAGCCTCACAACCAAGCCGAACCACGTGGGGGAGATCACCAAGACGACCCCCGGGACGAGGTTATCCGGCGCCTCTAGGCCCAACTCAGGGAGTTTCAGGAACAACGCCAGCAATCACTCCGCGATCCGCAACCTAGGACAGCTGACGAGCCGGCCGTGAACCAACTTGAGGAGCGCCTCCGACACTTGGAGCGCAGCATAAACCCTCAACCTCAACCCACTATTCAATCTCGGCCTGCATCAGACCGAGATCATCAAGAAGTCCTCCAACCGAGGGTCACGGTCCATCCGACTCCATTTAGACATCCATTCTCTGAAAGACTAGCCCGGGTCGAGATACCCAAGCAGTACAGAGGTGCTTTACCCATTGAAACCTTCAATGGCACTACACACCCGGTCAAACATTTAGACGCCTTCACCAATGAAATACTTTTCATTGGCGCCCCTGAAGCCGTCATCTGCCGCTCATTCCCAAGAACTTTGAAGGGAGAAGCCTTAGCCTGGTTCAAGACTCTTCCTTTGGGATCCATAGATTCGTGGGACGATATGCAGCACACCTTCCTGGGACGATTTACCATCTCCACAGAGATTCCCAGGGATCAGTTCACACTGGCCAAGGTCAAGCAGAACAAGGACGAACCCCTTAGAACTTTCCTATCCCGGTTTTACAAAGAATGTGCCCTCATCCCGAACCTGGCCGAGAATGTTCAACTTGTATGTGTCGTCTCGGCCCTCTCGCCAGGTTCACCCCTCTTCGTCTCTTTATCAGAAGAGTCGGTTTGGTCCATGGAATAATTCAGACAACGTTCTTACAAATACGTGGGACTGGAAGCCCATTTGGTCGTAGCTGCCAAACATGATACTCACCAAGGACAGGACTGAGATTCCTACCATGACCGATATAAAGGGAAGGATAGAGGACATCACCAACAAGATCAACGTCGACCTCCCAAAGGTCGATACAATAACTATGCTCCTCTGAACACTAACCCTGGGAAGATTCTGAAGGAAGTGATGCACACTGAGCTGGCCGACATACCTAAACCCCAACCACTCAAAGCCTCAGCTCACAAAAGACAAGTCCAAATGCTGCTCTTTCCATGAGGGGAATGGGCACAACACTGATGAGTGCATATAGCTGTGTGATCTCATCGAGCAACTCATTCAGGACGGCCGACTTGGTCGTTATGTAAAGAAGAACCGGTCCCAGGGAGGATATCGAAAGAATGAAGAGCGGAAGAGATCCCCTAGTCCAGAAGGAGGGAATGATAAGAAATGAAAGCGTTCTACATCCCCCAAGAAGTACGACAACAAGGAAGACAAAGCCGGTTCCGGTAACCACACAACTTAGACCACACCAAAGGTGCGAATCAACATGATTTCAGGGGGATTTTCTGGTGAAGGACCGTCAAACAATTCAAGAAAGAGACACCTCTGGGAAGTCTACAATGTCGACTAGACCGACATGAAGACAGTAGCTAAAAGACCCCAAACCCGGTCATCACCTTCTCAGATGAAGACTTTTTTGATGATGTGGTGGACCATGATGATCCTTTTGTGATTCAATCTCTGATAGGAGATGGCGATGTCAGACGCATCTTTGCTGACCAGGGCAGCTCAGCCGACATCCTCTTCTACAGGACCTATACCCAACTACTGCTACCCCCCAGAGGCACTCCTACTTTATTCAGAAGATTTGGTGGGCTTCTCTGGAGAAAGGATCCAACCCAAGGGATACCTTCAGACTACACTTAGGGTCGGCTCCGAAACCGAGAACAAGGCCGTCTCAAACAAGTTCTTGATAGTTGATTGTCCCAGCCTATACAATACCATACTCGGACGTCCGTCCTTTAATGCCCTAGGAGCAGTCATTTCTACCAAGCACTTGGTGATAAAGTTCCCAGACCGAGATGGTAAAGTGATCACAGTTCAAGGGGACCGGAAAGAAGCAAGAAAGTGTTACAATGCTGCTCTGACAACCCTACCCACATCTCAACCAGAAAAGACACCACCCAGAGGCCAAGTTCACATGATTGATGTTGACCCCAGAGCCGAGTCTGATCCCAAGGGCCGAGATAGAATTGAGCCGGCTGCGAAGACAAAACCTTTTCAGATCGGGACTTCTGCTGAACAGACGACCAAAATTGGCTGTGACATGGATCACACCATGGAGGAGAAACTGAAGAAGTTGCTTTCCAAGAACTCAGACCTGTTCGCATGGACCTCAGCCGACATGCCAGGAATTGACCCCAACTTTTGCTGTCACAAACTGTCTATTGACCCTAATGCTAAGTGGGTCGCCCAAAAGAAGAGGAAAATTGGCCTTGAAAGACAACAGGCAGCAAACCAGCAGGTAGAAGAGCTCCTCAAAACCAAGTTCATCAGGGAATGCAAGTACGCCACTTGGTTATCTAATGTCGTCCTTGTGAAAAAGTCAAATGGCAAATAGAGAATGTGCGTGGACTACACAGATTTGAATAAAGCCTACCCCAAAGATCCTTTCCCCCTTCCCAACATCGACCAACTGGTTGACAATTCATCAGGGTACCGTTGGTTGTCTTTCATGGACGCCTACTCAAGCTACAACCAAATTCCTATGGACCGGGACAATGAAGACAAGACAAATTTCATTACTGACAAGGGTGTTTACTGCTACACCATGATGCCTTTTGGTTTGAAGAATGTTGGCGCCACATACCAGAGAATGATGACTAAGGTTTTTGGAGACATGATGGGAGAAACTGTTGAAGTCTACATAGACGACATCATAGCCAAAACTGCTGAGGGAAACGACCATGTGGCCGACTTAGAGTCAGTCTTTGACCGACTTAGGAAGCACAACATGAGACTCAACCCTCTTAAATGCTCTTTCGGCGTACCATCAGGACACTTTTTGGGATTCCTCCTTACCAGCAGACGAGTTGAAGCAAACTCGAACAAATGTAAAGCTGTGTTGGATATGAAAAGTCCGACTTGCATCAAGGAAATTCAGCAGCTTAACGGGAGGATCACTGCTCTCAGCCGATTCATCCCCAAGGCGGCCACAAGATCTCTTCCTTTTTTCCAGCTCCTTCGCAAGGGAAAATCCTTCACCTGGTCCAGTGAATGCGAAGCCGCCTTTCAGCAGCTTAAGCAGACATTAGCAAATCCCCTATTTTGGTTAAACCGGCTCCAGGGGAACATCTGTACCTCTCTATCTCCATAACCAACCAGGCCTTAAGTTCGGTTTTGATCAGGAAAGAAGGGCGCGACCAATTCCCCATCTACTTCATCAGCAAAGCACTCCAGGGGGCCAAGTTAAGATACCAGAAGTTAGAGAAAACTGCTCTGGCCGTCTTAACCACTGCCCGTAGACTGCGACATTACTTCCAAGGACACGAAGTCACAGTGCGAACCGACTTACCCCTCAGACTCGTCCTTCACAAATCGGACCTCTCCGGGCGCATGGCGGCTTGGGCTCTGAAGTTGTCCGAGTTTGACATTCACTTTGAAGGTCGCACTGCTCTTAAAAGTCAGATCCTGGTCGACTTTGTTGCTGAAATGACCCCCCTTGAGAATACCCCCAGTTCTGAGTGGACCGTTTTCATGGATGGCTCATCTAACAAAAAAGGTGCTGGAGCCGGGATAGTCTTGGAAGGACCCAACGGAGTTTGCATTGAAAAATCTGAAGTTTGAATTCTCTACTTCAAACAACCAAGCAGAGTATGAGGCGTGCATTGCCAGCTTGTTGATGGCAAAAGAAGTTGGGGCCAAAAAAGTCTTAGTATGCAGTGATTCTCTATTGATGGTATCTTAGATCAAGGGAGAATACCAAGCAAAGGAACCATTGCTACAGAGATACTTGGAGAAAGTAAAACTCTCAAGCGACGGGTTTGAAGAAATCATCTTCCAACACGTTCCAAGAGCCGAAAATACCAGAGTCGACATACTCTCCAGGTTGGCAAGCACCAAAAAGCTGGGAAATAACAAGTCAGTTCTCCAAAAAGTCGTCTCGACCCCAAGAATTTCGGAACCATCCGTCTTGGCAATTGAAGAGTCTGAATCATGGATAACCCCCATCAAGTCTTACATCTTGATGGGAAAACTCCCTGAAGATGAGAAAGAAGCTAAGAAACTGAGACGGCTAGCATCCCGTTTCACGGTTGTCAAAGAAAAACTGTACAAGAAGGGATTCTCGACCCCTCTGCTCAAATGTGTTGAAGAGAGAGTAAGGCGAATTACGTCCTGGCCGAGTTACATGAAGGCAGTTGTGGAAACCACCAAGGGGGAATAACACTTTCAAGAAAAGCTCTCAGGGCCAAATATTACTGGCCGACCCTGATTCAAGACTCCATGGACTATGTCAAGAAATACGAAGTATGCTAGAAGAACGATTCCATCCACCATCAACCCTCTTCTGAGCTAACCACCATGTCGGTCCCTTGGCCCTTCCACCAATGGGGAATTGACATACTCGGTCCTTTTCCACCCGCTCCAGGACAAGTCAAGTTTCTAATGGTAGTAGTGGATTACTTCACCAAGTGGATTGAAGCAGAGCCCCTTGCCACAATCACTTCGACTAAGGTCCAAAAGTTCTTTTACAAGAACATCGTCTCCAGGTTCGGGATCCCTCAATCCGTAATCACGGACAATGGAACCCAGTTCACAGACAAGAGGTTCAGAGAGCACTTATCAGGATTGAAGATCAAGCACCATTTCACTTCAATGGAACACCCACAAACCAATGGCCAGGCCGAGTCTGCAAACAAGGTGATCCTCAAAGCCCTTAAAAATAGATTGGACAACGCCAAAGGTAACTGGGTGGAGCAACTCGACCACGTACTCTGGGCATATCGGACTACTCCGCAGTCATCTACCAACGAAACTCCTTTCCGGCTTACCTATAGGACTGAGGCACCCATCCCGGTCGAAATTGGAGAACCAAGCTGGAGAGTGGAAAATTTCAACCAAGACATTAACAATAAAGCTATACTTGAAGAACTAGACTTCTTGGATGAAACTCGAGCGGTGGCACACATCCGAGACTCAACATTGAAAGAACGCCTCACAACACGACGCAATTCCAAAGTGATGGCCAGAAGCTTCCAACCCGGAGATCTTGTCTTGCGTAGAGCCGAGATTGGCAACAAGAATGCAGCCCAAGGGAAACTTGCAGCAAACTAGGAAGGCCTTTATAGGGTCACCGAGGCAACCGGGAATGGAGCATACAAGATAGAAACAATTGAGGGAAAAGCTGTACCAAGATTTTGGAACTCTGACAAGCTCAAGACTTACTATTCTTAAGGAATAATTACACTTAGGAATTTTTTTTTCTTTCGTTATTAGTTCATTTTGTTAAAAATCGGACGTGAAGAGCATCTCGGTCGTTGAATTCTAGTATTAATAAAACCGGATGCGAAGAGCATCTCGGCCTTGAATTTATGAAGAGCATCTTCAAAACAAATAAGTTCTCTAACCCAGACGTCACAAATCCAAAAAGCGTTAAAAGCGTACTAATGTTAAAAGCGCGAGTCCGAATCAAAGCGTTAAAAGCGTACTAATGTTAAAAGCGCAAGTCCGAGATCAAAGCGTTACAAGCGTACTAAAGTTAAAAACGCAGAACCCGACAATTAAAGCGTTACAAGCGTATTGACGTTAAAAGCGCAAAGTCCGACAAATTAAAGCGCACTTACGAGAATAACAAGCAATAACAAAGCACAACCGAGACGGGAAAGTTAAAGCACACGAAACTTAGCCCAAGGAAAAATGACATTAGAGGAGAACATTGTCTTCACAAAATACAGAATTTAAAACTTAAGAAAAATTACAAGTTAAAAAAAAAGGGAGATCATTCTTCGTACGGGCCGACTTCCTCTCCAGAGGCAGCATTAACATACATCTTTTTCTCCATGTCGACCCAGCAAATCCTCCCCTGGAAAACATCATACTCGGCCGAAGTCCCATCCACCTTCAAACCGGGATTTAGTATTCCCAGTTGTGCCACAGCGTTCCCAAAAGAAGCCTTGCTAATCTGCTCAGAAAGCTTCACAAGGCCGGCTTTTTCTTCATTAAACTTAGCCTAAGCCTTTTGTAAACTCTTCTTCACAAGATCAGTCACGGCCTCCTCAGTCATTCCAGACGCTGGAGGAGCCACCTTCAATTTCTCCCAGTAAGCCTTCAGCTAGGTTATCTCAGTCTCGAGAGTCTTATTCTTCTCCTTGGCCGCCTTGAAGTATCCCTTGTATTTTAACTTCTCCTTTTTCTCAGTACTGAATGCCTCCTGAGCAGCCTTAATATCCACCAACGCGGTATCCCTTTCCGCCGTTCGAGCATCCAAGTCTTAGTTGACTCGGTCAAAAGACGACACCACATCCAACCGCATGTGCCTTAGAAACGCAGCATGCTGAAGGCATTGACGCTCCACATCCCCCAAATGTTCGATAATCGACACATTATCATGAACCGACTTGAGAAAAGGGTTGTACAAAATGCGATTCATCTCAGGAGTATCCAACTCTTCCTCCGAGTCGTACAGATTGACACCCGACTCTCCAAAAGACTCGTCAGTCCTGAGCCTCTTCTTACCCTTAGCAGATTTTTTCTTCTTCTGAGGACGAGGCTCCTCACTGCAGCCCCCATGCCCCGCATCCTGAGTCGGTTGACCACCACCCAGAGTCGGCTGGCCAGCTACCCCACTCCCGCCAGCCTGCTGAGTGAAGTCAATGTCAACGTGCACGTCATCTTGAGGACCGACATTAGCATTCTATGCATTTTGCAGAGCCCTCAGTTGTTTAAGCGCGACGTTGGCCATCGAAGCTACAAACAAGAAAGTAAAAGTTAGTCGAGATAGAAGTAAAAATAAATAACATGCAAAAAATACAACGTCCTCACCGCCGCATCTTGTGGGGAAAGAGCCGACTCAGCAACCTCATAGTCGGATGTCTTCCTATCAAAGTGCCTCTCACTCCAGTAAATAGGAAATCTTGGAGTGTTAGAAGACCTTTCCTCCCAAAACGGCTTCACACCCTGGTTGCCTGTACTTGGAAGAACTCTTCTTTAAAAGTTATATTCCCCCTCTTGGCCGACTCAGCATAAGGCGTTATCAGCTTACGATCCTTATGCCCCCGTAGCGAAATCCAACTCTTTAACGTCTCGGTCTTCTTCCCCTTAAGATGCTTCCTCAACACTAGGAAGAAATGAAAGAATAACTTTACAGAAGGGGTGAAGCCGAACTCGGTCACTATCAACTCAAAGCACCTAATGAAGGCACACGAGTTGGGATGTAGTTGCGAGGGAGCACACCTCAAATACATGAGCACTCTCTCTTGAAATTCAGTGAAAGGAAGCCTCAACTTCACCTTAGAATGGAAGAAGTAATAGGTGTACAAAAATGGTGTGTTGGTTTCGGACAAATGGCAAACTCGGCTCCCTCTGGGGGGAATCACCACATTATATTTTTCCTTCATCTCAGCCGAGTCAAACACCTCCAGATCAAACAGACGCTCCTGAGTATGCTCCGGGCAGCCGGGTCTATACAGAGAGCAGGTACCAAGAACCTTTGGATCCACCCACCTATACCTATCCGCCCATACAGGCACAAAATAATCTCAGTCACGAGCCTCAGCCATTTCAACACCTGCAGAGGCCGTATAACAACTACCCTCATCAGAACCGAGACGACTAACACCCGACTCGGACCAATAAAAAATAAAATCATCTCGATCCATCTCGTCTCGAACGGCAGCTCCCAAGTTATAAACCCCAAAGTCGTCCCGGATATCACAGTGAAAAATACTTGAGCTCAAAGTCAACTTCGTCAAAGTCGACCTGAGCTGGGGGGGCTTCTGTTACGGTCTAAACCTAATACCCAATAGCCAAAATGGCCCATGCGCAATATAATTATCATATCCATAAATATATGATATATGATTATCATACCCATAATTATATCACATATAATTATGGTATCCTTAAATATATGATATATAATTATAATATCCATAATTATATGACGATATATGCTAAACTTACTCCTTTTACATCTGCGCCCACTTACCATATTTATACAGGAAAAACCCTATAAATAGAGAACATTTACAGATCATAAAGTACGCAATCTCACTCAGTCAATCCCCTTGACTGTTTTACATATCTGACTTGGGCATCGGAGTCCCTTTACAGGCACACCCCCCGGGTTTAACTCGGATTTAAGCCTCCACAACCCGGATTCGTATCCGATTTCTCTCCTGCTGACTCAGACTCAAGTTCGAGTTCTATCCCTGAACAAATATCATACTTATATTCCTTTATATTCCAGGTATATATATTGTCACAATATACTCAACATGGGAGAAACTATTGTGAGGCTAAAATAAACTGACACGCATATAATTGGTTTAAAAAATCCACATGTTGATATGTTAAAGTGATAATGCATCAACAAAAAAACCAGAATTGCCCGGAATATAATTATCATAAAATTAAATGAAAGTCACAATGTCCATGCATAAAATCACCAACACCTATATATAGTCATCTATCCAAAAAGACACAATTCGTGACTAGTCTAGGGACCTCCATATCCTATTACAGCATCCAAATCCCTCTCTTCAAAACCTTCTTCTGCTTTCACCAACTCTCGTTTTGCCATTTCAAGATCTACCAGAGCAGTAACCATCTTATCCTTCAGCTCCTTCGTTTCTTGTCCAGCTCAGCCACATTCTTCTTAATCCTTTTCACCTGCTCAAACCTCTCTGTATAGCTTTTCATACCTAAGGCATATTGAATATGGGGTTCAAGCCAATTCAGATCAAATTTACATGTGTGAAGCTCCTCCCATAAAGTCTAGAGATCACTAAAAGCACCCTCATTCATATCTTTTAATTTTTTGATCTTGAGAAAATGTAGAACAAGACCCAAAGCTTTGAATGCCCATTCTGTAAATCTATGACTTCTCTTTTGCTGGCAGTCAAGCAATGAAGGATGGCAAGAAGACACTTCCTCTAGCAGTGGAACAAAAGCTTTTTCTATTTTTCCTAAACCCCTGAAATCCACAAGCTCACCAACTGAGGCTGTGGAAATTTCCTTAGGTGACTCAGAATAAACAGCTACTGCAGGTTCTGACTTCATGACAGAAATCTCAGCTTCAATTATGCAAGTATCATTCACAATAAACCCACCGCTAAAATCATGAAGTTCACCTAAAGGTATGAAAATTTTGAAACCAAAGTCAGGTTAATTGCATTGAAGTCGTGTTCAGTTTCTGGCAGATTCACATAAGAAAAGTTAGTTGTGTTTGATTAAACAGAAATTGGCATAAAACGAATGAATTTATGATTAGAAGTACTAATAGAAGAGCGGAAGCTTTTACAATAAGTTACTCAGTTAGAATCTAGTAATTTTCTTAACATGTGATTTTGACCATGAATGTTTCCACTAACTATTAAAAACTAGCAAATTAATTAAATGGTGATTTGCACTGATCAATCATGATTATCAGCAGGAAAGATTAAATATGGAAAATAAAGGAATAGCAAAAATAATAGAAATTGTAAAGGAGGCCATCAATTGTTAACTCATATGATTCATCTACCCAAAATGTAAAACCCAATCAAGGCAAAGCCACTATATGAAAAAAAATCAAACAAGACAACAAGTTCAAACGAAAACAAAAGGAGAGAAAGGGAAAGAGAAGTATGAAAAGTACCTTTTCTTATTGTCTTACTGGCAAGCAATTGATTAATTAGAGCCAACTTGAAATGTGTAACTCTGCTCCATTTTTCAGGCAAATTAGCAACATCCCCAACATCCAAATAAATTGACAAGTAGTTTACTTTGTTCCCCTTTGGAAATATAAGAATCCGCCTAAAGCAAAGTTCCAAACATATAAAGAATATTCGACCAAAAAAACATATAAGGAATAAAACACAGAAATGAAAATCATGTCAAGTGCACATGACATGGGCATATGGTAAACAGGAAATAATTCAAGCACCATTGATGGCCACCAAGGAAGAAAGTCTCAGAGTAGAGCTTCTCGGAATCTAATTTAGAGAAGTTCTGAACTGTCCACGTGAATTTCTCAAATGTTTTATCCTTTGTGGGTTGTGTCTCCATTTCAAAAAAAACTTCCCTATGGCACCAACCCTGAAAAGAATAATATAAGAAAAAAAGACTATAATTCACAAAATTCAAAATTGATAATTAACCGCGAGAGATATTGATTTTGGGTGAAAGAATTCACCAAGCCCTCAATAGAGGGACAGTCAAAGTTAACAAAATCATTCACAATAAAACGCTGTCATTATCAGAAAACATAAATGAATCCAAAACAGACATTCGTATGACACAGTAGTACACCCAAACGCACACACTTACAGTTTCAAATTTAACAACTATGATCAAACTTAAAATAACAAGTGACGTTTGTTATAAGTTATAACCCACTACAGCAGACATAATAAAAAGAAAAAAGAAAAAAGAAATTTTTTTGTACTGTGAAGTAAGGAGCTACCTCTTAGAATAGTTTCTTCCTACTAGATTGTATGGGAATCTTCCTTTTCTCATTGTCTTCTGTTTCTTACTCCGTCGGTTACTATTTACAAGTCACGTATACCAAATCACACAATATCACGGGTTAAATCTGTTTAATTTTATTGAAATTTTATCAAATAATTTAATTTTTTATTTTTATTTTTATTTAAAAATATATTTGAGACTCTAAATTAACAATTAAAAAATAAAAGGAGTATCATTAACTAATTTCACTGAATAAATAATAAAATAATAAAAAATATTTCATTGAAATTGTAAAATGATTTATAAAAAATATTTTTAAAATTGTAAAGTAATTTATAAAAAAAATAAAAAATTTCTAAACAGTATCTTATAAATTATTTTAAAATCATCACATAGTTCAACGTGTCCTTCTATATGACGTTCTATGTCTTCCCAGTTCGCTTCGTTCCTTCAGTCAATTATTCAGGTTTTATCTTTTTTTTTTATTTAAGTAATTATACTTATGAGTTTTATAAAACGTGTAACTCATTTTTAATTTTTAATTTTTAATTATTAATTATATTTAAGTATAAATCAAATTAGCACTTATGCATCTCTGTTTTTTATGTTTCACTTTCTTTTGGTATTAAAAAAAAATATTAAATAACGTGTTGTGTGTGCGAAATAATTGAGCATCCCCATTTTCAAGGTCCAGAGCCTATTCTTTTCTCTTACGAATCAGCACCATTTCTGATTGGTTAGTGCGTTTACGCTACTACGACTTAAGAATAAGCATTCCTAAGCGTCATAATAATAATGAAAAGTACAGGGAACAAAATGTATTTAAGCCTAATAATAATGAAAGCCTAATAATAATGAAAGCCCTGTTAATTTTCATATACAGAAAATCAAAATTGATGATTTACACATATAGAAGGTTAAGCACACATGCATGCAGTCATTTAAAAAAAAGAAACCGTTAGACACACATGTAATGGGTGTAAAGCACTTGCAAATTTTATTCGGGTTTTTTTTTTACTATGTGTAATATTACACAAGATAATAAATTAAAAATGAAAAAATTTTATAGAAATATGCAACTATTATACCATTCAATGCATTAATTTTTTTTTGGTTTATATACAATTCTGCTTGAGCCGGGAATATCCACATTATCATGGGATTAACTCTTCCAGCGGGTATTTTTTTCTATTCACAAGACTTAAACCCAAGATCTTGTTAAACATGTACCACTTGAACTAATCCCGTTGGTCTTAATAATATTAAATGTTTCATTTTCCAATAAAACATTTCTATTTTTAATTTATTATCATGTGCAACGTTGCACAAAATTTTTCAAACCCAAGCAATATTGTATAGATTAATAAATCAAACCCAATATAATCTTTATCTCTATCTATATATATAAAATCCTTCCGCTATTAGGACTCATGTCCATTTTACACGTCTTATCTTTTTTCGCTCTATTTGCGTTTTTACTTTCTTTTATTCCTGTGACACCCCTTTACCCCAAATAATAATACAATTATCAAGTTCAATTATAAGGAAAATTACGGTTAACACCGAGGTAAAAAAGGTTCACATATCCTCTTTTAAATAAATACTTAATTCAAATCCACTTCTGTTTCCATAAAAGAGTAAAATCAAGGTTTTCAAAAGCTAAATTATTATCATAGTAAAGACATAACTTGGCCATGTAAGACCCTTAGAAATAATTTTTTGAACTTTGAACAACAATTAAAAGGAAATAAACTCCTAACTACTAAGTCCTGATGTCACACATATCAGAGCAAGACCATGTCCCTTCAAAATGCAACACTTTGAGTGCCCTCTTCATCACCTAAGAAAACCACAGAAAGAGTACAGTGAGGAATGGAATACAAACATATACATGCAATACAGAAGACTACCCTTGTTCCCACCCATCACCATACATATCATCATTCATCTCAATTCATACACTATACATTTCACACATCAGGTTCATACTAATATAAATTCACACTTTCATACAATCTCAATTAATGTATATGCTCACACCATGCAAATATACCACATCTCTCCTAAAAGTCATGATTTGGAACTCCGCACAATGGGCGCACCTCATCAATTCCCTTAGTTGTTACCAATGATGGCCCTGCTGGTAAACACCAGTTGGTAGGTTGCACCCCCTCTTGGGCCCGTGCAAAGACACTCGCCCCCTCCCACCGCACCCATTCACCTCTTATGTGCCGGTGAGTCGCATAATAAAACACCCCATCTTGGGTCATGCATCGAATGCCCCCCATCATGGTCTCCACCCTTTATTAGGGCATGCATCTCATGTATCACACACCTCATATGCTCATGCTCAATGCATCAACATCGCCTCATACATTTCTCATACAACATCCTCTACTCTAATCATTCCACATCACATCTCGAATAAAAGACACATAGAACATCAATATAAGATAGTCACATAACAATACCTCATGCCACAGTCAATACGCATTGTACATCCAATTTAATCTCATCAATTCCACGAAACAATTCTTATATTAGATAAACATCCTTCATATAAGTAAAAGATCACCATAATACATCAAGACAACACTCAAATCTCAATTTTGGACCTGGTAATCGATTACCAAAAGTCTGTAATCGATTACCAAAAGCAATTATCCAATTTTTGTGCCTGGTAATCGATTACAAGGAGTCTATAATTGATTACCAGAGGACTGGTAGCCTGGTAATCGATTACAACATGCCTGTAAGCGATTACCAGGGGCTCAATTTCACATTTTTGCCTAGAAATAACTGGTAATCGATTACAGATCCATGTAATCGATTACCAGCGTCGCGATACGCGACTTCATCTGCGTTTTTGCCCCTTTTTAACCCTCTTCTTCAATCCCTACTCAAATTTTTAAGTTCCTAACTTGTTTAGACTTGTTTTTACCGATTAAAATCAGTGAATTCATCAATTATTTCAACAGATTACTATAAACTTAACATCTAATCGATTAATTATGAAATCTCACCCCCAAATCCTAATTTGACCCCTTTTCGACAATCTCGCTTATAACCCTCAAATTCATCAAGAAACATGTCATTATAATATCACATAGAACAATTTCAATCGTAAGACATAAGATTCACCGTTCATATTCAAAATTTAGAGATCCTAGAGGGACTTATGGTTGCCCTCATTACCCAAGCACTCCAGTATACACATATAGTTGCGCTCCTTCCCCCCGTACCTTAGAGATGACGATCAATGACGAATGGCAGAATTCATCTCGATTATCTACACTTCGGCACCTTCTCGGAATAATTAAAATAAAATACCTACAGGTATCCAAAAAATACAAAAAATATACCAAAAAACCAGAAATTTAATTATTTGAATTTTAAATAAAAAATTAAAATTTTCTGGGCAAAAAAACAACATGCACGCGCCCCCACGCGCCTGGCCCCGCGAGTGGGCAGGTGCAGAGGGCACTGTTCATCGTCCCTTACCTTGAGCGGGTCGACCGATCCGGTTACGGACCCGAATTCTGACCCGGATTTTAACATCAAAATACGCAGCGAAACACCGCGATTTTCCGGCCACATGACCGCCGTAATGCGGCGGTGGAAACCCCCAAGGAAATTTCAGAAATGATCGGTCCAAACAGGAGAAAAAACAGATCGAAAATTTGAGCGTTTAGGTCGAAAAACCGCGAAGAAAAACTGTGTAATTCTCTCAAAATACGGAACGAAAACGCACCAAATTTTAACAGTATAATCCTAATACATACAGTAGTTAAACCCCTCTATCAATTTGTGAATCAAAAACGAAATTTTGAGGATCCCAAATTCGAACAAATAAAGGAACAACGGTTCAATCATGTACTGTACGTATACAGATTAACAGGTATTCTAAATACGAATTCTGAAATATGAACAACTATAATATGTATCTAAAAGGCTCTGATACCAATTGTTGGATATATAATATTAATCCAATATAATACAGAATGAGCAATTCATACAAGACACAGTATTACAGTATATTCATAGTATCAGTTCAAAAAATTTACCTGGAATTAGAGAAGGATCCATCCTTTCTGTTCTTGATCTGAATGTGTGAGAGAGGAACTGCTCTCTTTCTGGTAGGTATGCCAAAAGACAGGATACAGACAGCTTCTTAACGTATCTGGCACAGTATTGTCTTATATATTAAAACTGATTAATGGGTATCAGTTTTATATCCTTACCAGCAAAGACCAGGGATCTCTCAACAGGTTACTGAACAGTCAAGTTCATCACAGACCGTTCATTGAACAGTCCAACCCATCACGGACCGTTCATCAAAAAACCCAATATATATTATCCATAAATTAATAACAATGTGCTATATAATTGATATTATCAAATAATATAATTTATTGGTTAGTGTTAATCCATAATAACAAATAGAGAATAATAATTATATAATAAAATTATTATATAAATATAACATTCTCCCACTTGGATGACATTAATCAATAAATTAATTATATCAATTACAACATAAGCACAACTATAAATTAAGAAATATAAACATTAATCACAAAGATAGTATCCGATAGGGATACATACCATATGCTTATACTTCATAAATAATGGATAATAATAATAATAAAAAAATACAAAACATAATGAATACGTGATCCCAAACATGGTTCAAGCATTTTATATGCTAAAAGAGATGTAATGAAAATAACGTCAATAATAAATTTACATCCCATGAAAAACATAATAATATATAAAGTGCAAACTTCAGACTCCCACTAACCCAATACATCAAAAGACTTAACCACACCCATATGAGTTACATGATTTTGAAAAACTCCAACAGTTAAGCCTTTAGTCAGTGGATCTGCTAACATACTTTCTGTAGCAGTATACTCAATCCGAGTCTGAAAATCCAAAACTTTCTCTCTAACAAACAGAAATTTTATATCAAAATGCTTTGAGCGAGTAGAACTTCTGTTGTTTTGAGAGAAATGCACAGCAGCAGTATTGTCGCAATATATCAAAAGTGGCCTAGAAATACTTTCAACAATTTGAAAGCCAGAAATCAAATTCTTAAGCCACACAGCTTGACAAGTAGCTTCATAACAAGCAACATACTCTGCCTCCATGGTAGAAGTAGCTGTAAGAGTTTGTTTGACACTCTTCCAAGAAATAGCTCCTCCTGCCATTATAAAAACAAAGCCGGAAGTAGATTTTCGGTCGTCAGGGCAACCAGCAAAATCAGAATCAGAATAACCAATGACCTGAAGTTGATCAGACTTCTTATAGGTCAACATATGATCCTTGGTTCCCTGCAAATATCTGAAAACCTTTTTAACGGCTTTCCAATGACCCAAACCTGGGTCGCTCAAGTATCTCCCTAAAGCATTAACAGCAAAAGCAATATCGGGACGAGTACAAACTTGAGCATACATTAAACTACCAACAGCGGAAGCATATGGGACTTTTTCCATTTCAACTCTATCATTATCATTTTTAGGACATTGAGATTTAGAGAGTTTGTCACCTTTTTGAACAGGTACAGTACATGGGGAGCAAGAATGCATGTTGAACCGTTTGAGGACTTTATCAATATATCCTCTCTGAGACAATCCAAGAATACCACGTGACCTATCACGAAAAATCTGAATGCCTAAAACAACAGAGGCATCACCAAGGTCTTTCATATCAAAGTGGCTATTTAACACAAATTTTGTCTCAATCAAAAGTTCAACACTGCTACTAGCAAGAAGAATATCATCAACATATAAGACAAGAATGATGAAATGGCTCCCACTAGTCTTCAAGTAAATGCACTGATCCGAAGCATTTTCCTTGAAGCCAAAAGAAGTGATTACCTGATCAAATTTCAAATACCATTGTCTAGAAGCTTGTCTCAGCCCATAAATAGACTTCTTCAACCTGCAAACCAAATGCTCCTTGCCTTTTTCAGCAAAGCCATCAGGTTGAACCATATAGACTTCCTCAAATAAATCTCCATTCAAAAAAGCTGTTTTGACATCCATCTGGTGAAGCTCTAAATTAAAATGAGCTACTAAAGCCATAACAACACGAAAAGCATCCTTAGTAGAGACAGGTGAGAAAGTCTCCTTATAATCAATGCCTTCCCTCTGACTATAGCCTTTTGCTACAAGCCTAGCTTTATACCTCTCAACTTTACCATCTGGAGTACACTTAGTCTTGAAGACCCATTTACACCCAACTGGTTTACAACCAACTGGTAAATCCACAAGATCCCAAACTTCATTATGAGCCATAGAAGCTAACTCATCATGCATAGCATTTAACCAATCAGAAGCATGAGAACTAGAGATAGCCTCTCTAAATGTAGTAGGATCCTCAACATCACTAAGATCAAATTCATGCTCTTGAAGATACACTAGATAATCATCAGGTATAGAAGACCTGCGTACTCTTTGAGATCTCCTCAAAGGAACCTCTTCAACAACATCATCATAAACTGGTTCATCTACAACAGGTGCTGTAACATCAACAATGTCTGGAACAACTTCATTGTCATCATGGACAACAGGAATCCCACTATCTGCAGGAAAAGAAATAGATGGTACAGGAACAAGAACACGATCTTCTCTAAAAGTGACTGGTCGTGGTGTAATACTCCCACTATCCAAATCATCCTCAAAGAATATCGCACGATCAGACTCAATAACCCGCATGGAGTGAGAAGGACAATAAAACCTGCTTCCACGAGAACCCATACAATAACCAATGAAGAAACCACTGACAGTCTTAGGATCAAGCTTTTTAAGCTGAGGATTATAAGGTCTCACCTCTGCCTTACAACCCCACACATGAAAATGTCTCAAACTTGGCTTCTTCCCAGACATAAGCTCATAGGGAGTCTTTGGAACAGACTTGCTAGGTACTTGATTAAGAATGTACACAACAGTCCTCAAAGCATCTCCCCAAAGAAAATCCGGCAAAGAATGGCTCAACATACATCTCACCATCTCTAAAAGTGTGCGGTTCCTCCTTTCTGCAACTCCATTTTGCTGAGGAGTACCGGGCATAGTATACTGAGCTTCAATTCCACATTCATCAAGAAATCTAGCAAAAGGTCCCGGATTTCTACCAGTCTCATCATATCTGCCATAATACTCTCCACCTCTATCAGACCTCACACATTTAATCTTCTTTCCTGTCTTCAATTCAATAGCAGTTTTGAAAGACTTAAAGGCATCTAAGGAACTTGACTTCTCCTGAAGAAGATCTATCCATCCAAATCTGGAATAATCATCTATAAAAGTGATAAAATACCTATATCCACCCATGGCAGTAGATGTAATAGGCCCACACATATCAGTATGGATAAGTTGCAACACATCATCACATCTGTTTGCACCCGTATTTCTGACTTTTGCAGTAAGTTTGCCCTTAATACAATCAACACAAGTATCAAAATCAGAAAAATTCAGGTCATGTAGAATGCCCTCTCTAATCAACCTCTCAATCCGAAGCCTAGAAATATGTCCCAAACGTCTATGCCACAACATAGAGGAATTTTCATCAACTCTATTACGCTTATGCCCAGCAACAGAATTAACAGACATATCATTCAGATTCAGCATATAAAGCCCATCACATAAAACTCCTGAACCAACAGTAATGGAATTGAAACAAACAGCAAGTTTACCATTACGAAATTCAAAAGTGTAGCCACATTTATCCAAAGCTGAAACTGAAATCAAATTCCTCCTCATAGAGGGTACATAGACAACATCTTTCAATAACAAAACATGTCCTGAAGGTAAACATAAAGACACTACTCCTATATCTTCTACTGATGCTCTAGCTCCATCACCCATGATAACCTTGTTGGACTCAACATCACTTGGTTTTCTCAGGCTTGTGAACCCCTGTAAAGAATTCACAACATGAATAGAAGCACCCGAGTCTAACCACCAAGTATGGGGAGGAACATCAACAACATTAAATTCAAAACAAGTTAGAGAATATAGGAGTATACCTTCCTTTTCAACATTCTTCTTCTTAAGAAGATAACAGTCAACTAGCTTGTGCCCAAATTTCTTACAATAGGCACAATTCCCCTTGAAATGCTTTTTCTTGGGCTCCAAATACATTGGTGCTTTCCCTGTGTTCCCCTTTTCAAAACGAGACTTGCCTTTGAAACCCTTCTTCACAGGTTTAGTACCAGAAGTGAAGGCAACAAACTGCACACTATGAGACTTGGCCTTTTTAATTGATGCCTCCTCTTGGGAAATAATGGCTATCATCTCATCAATTGTCCACTCCTCCTTCTGAGTGTTGTAAGATGTCTTCAACACATCAAACTGAGAAGGAAGGGATTCCATAACCTGCCAAATCAAATAACTATCACCAAGCTCTACCTTAAGAGACTTGAGTTTGTTATAATAGTGCACAAGTTTCATCATATGCTCACGAACACCACTAACACCATCATATTTGGTCTTTTCAAGAAGTGACAAGTACTGACCCTTTTGAGCTTTGTCAAAAGTCTTAAATTTCTCACCAACCGAGCTCAGAAAATCCTTAGCCTTATTATTTTCTGGGATGCTCTGTCGAATAGACTTCTCCATGGTGTATTTCATCACCATGAGACACACTCTATTTGAGTGTTCCCATTTCTCACGTGAAGCTCTCTGGACAGCAGTGGACTCAGGAGTAAGAGCTGGTGGCTCTTCCTCTCTCAAAGCAAAATCCATATTGGTAATTGCCAGATATAAATCCATAGACTCTTTCAAGTCCTCAAAGTTTGTCCCATTTAAAGTTTTGACCGAAGTCAATTGCATAGGCAAAGAAGCTGGTATCAAAAAACAAAGAAACATTTAACATGCACATTATTGTGCTATAAAAAATTAAATGTTTCTGAATACACAGCCAAACATGCCTATAACACCAAATTTCTCATTCACTATAATCCCGCCTAAGGGTCCCGAATCATAATAAATAAGAAATATAATTAAAAATAAAATACAATGCACAATTCATGTCATAAAGAAATCTGATACCGATAGGGTACAAGACAAATAATTGACATAAGATAAAATTCAAAGTACATTGTATCATGAAATAGAACAAAATACATCAACAACAAAATACCGATAGGGTATGACTATCATTAATGTATTATGAAATTAATTAAAGAAATAACTAAGTTATTCCATTCACACAAAATTTCATACAACTGTACCCACGATAGGTGAGTTCACAATCATAAAAAATTATATTACTCATGCTCAACAAAAAAAAAATATAATAAATTTATATTACGCATGAACAACATATCATATGAACACAAAACATATAAACATTGTTACAAAGAAGGGTCAATAAATTTTAATTTAAGTGTAGACATGTTACCAGGGAGAGTACAGCACACCAACATGTCACCAAAATAACAAAGAACTTGTATTTAAAATTTCAGACCCAAAATCCGAGAGTACAGTATATAAAATAAAGTTTTATTCTCGGATTAATTAAAATAAAATACCTACAGGTATCCAAAAAATACAAAAAATATACCAAAAAACCAGAAATTTAATTATTTGAATTTTAAATAAAAAATTAAAATTTTCTGGGCAAAAAAACAACATGCACGCGCCCCCACGCGCTTGGCCCCGCGAGTGGGCAAGCGCAGAGGGCACTGTTCATCGTCCCTTACCTTGAGCGGGTCGACCGACCCGGTTACGGACCCGAATTCTGACCCGGATTTTAACATCAAAATACGCAGCGAAACACCGCGATTTTCCGGCCACATGACCGCCGTAATGCGGCGGTAGAAACCCCCAAGGAAATTTCGGAAATGATCGGTCCAAACAGGAGAAAAAACAGATCGAAAATTTGAGCGTTTAGGTCGAAAAACCGCGAAGAAAAACTGTGTAATTCTCTCAAAATAGGAACGAAAACGCACCAAATTTTAACAGTATAATCCTAATACATACAGTAGTTAAACCCCTCTATCAATTTGTGAATCAAAAACGAAATTTTGAGGATCCCAAATTCGAACAAATAAAGGAACAACGGTTCAATCATGTACTGTACGTATACAGATTAACAGGTATTCTAAATACGAATTCTGAAATATGAACAACTATAATATGTATCTAAAAGGCTCTGATACCAATTGTTGGATATATAATATTAATCCAATATAATACAGAATGAGCAATTCATACAAGACACAGTATTACAGTATATTCATAGTATCAGTTCAGAAAATTTACCTGGAATTAGAGAAGGATCCATCCTTTCTGTTCTTGATCTGAATGTGTGAGAGAGGAACTGCTCTCTTTCTGGTAGGTATGCCAAAAGACAGGATACAGACAGCTTCTTAACGTATCTGGCACAATATTGTCTTATATATTAAAACTGATTAATGGGTATCAGTTTTATATCCTTACCAGCAAAGACCAGGGATCTCTCAACAGGTTACTGAACAGTCAAATTCATCACAGACCGTTCATTGAACAGTCCAACCCATCACGGACCGTTCATCAAAAAACCCAATATATATTATCCATAAATTAATAACAATGTGCTATATAATTGATATTATCAAATAATATAATTTATTGGTTAGTGTTAATCCATAATAACAAATAGAGAATAATAATTATATAATAAAATTATTATATAAATATAACACCAATTTGAAAGGGCTAGTCCAGTCTAGGCCGAATGAGTTGGGTGAGGTTTGCATGGTGGTGCATGTGGACATGTAAGGTGGGGTGATAGTGAGTGTGGAAGTGGTGTAAGATATGGAGGTTATGGGGTATGAACCTGTATAGTTTTGAGGATGAGTTGGTCTGATGTGCCGTTGGATGTGCATGTGCAGAAGGGGTACTTGACTTGTAGAGAGCCACATGTGTCGTGACATATTGTGGATGAGGGTGGTGAGGATGCCAAGGTGAGGGTGAAGATGGGGAGAAAGGTTTACGAGGTGGATGAGAGAAGGTGGTGCCGTTGGTTTGGTTGCTTTCTTCACCTTAATTTCTCTTGCTCTTTTGAGGAATATCGATGGTGGTGGCTGAAAGAATGGATGCCCCGAGTCGCCACCGCCTTGTGACCCACCACCCTCGTGCGACCCACCACTGCTGAGTGGCCAAGCAGCGCAGTGCGACCCAGTACTGCTGTTTGGACTAACTTGCAATTTTAAAATTTTATTTGTTCCCCATGTACCATATTTGGTTTGACAACCCAATCCACTTTAGACTTACCCATAGTTTACATTGATTTTGTGCTTTGAAAAATGCTAAAACTTTTTTGAACGTTTTCAATGGTTTTTCCGTTTCTTTTTTTTTTTCCCTTTCTTTTTCATATTACATTTTTATTTTCTTATTATTATTTTAAAATACTTTCTCTCATTATTCATTCTTATTTATCATTTTTATTACATAGAAATACACATTAAAAGTGTTTTTCAATATATCATTTATCTCTTTTTCTATTCATCAATATTTTTACTTATTATCTATTCCGTCTATCTATCTATTTATTTTCTATCTTAAAAATGTTCCCGCAATACACATGTCACTTTTTCTCACTTGAGTTTTTTTTAAGATTTAATTAATATACATCGTCTGTGTATGTCAGTGTAAAGAAGTTATACATAGACATCCAATTGTGTGCCGCCACATCATTCAATGAATATGACATCTCATGTGTTATTAAATTCAATCAATGATGTGGCAGCACATCATTGAATGTATGTGTAAAATTTCTTTACACAGACGATGTATATATATTAAACTCTTTTTTTTTAAAAGAAATTATTCTCATTTTAATAAAGTGAATGTTTTTATAAACTAAAGTCATGTCTACGCCTACAGGTATCCTACATGGGAGACAATCATGCTCATGTCATTTCTTTTTGTAATCACACTTTAATTTTATTTTTTATTATCATTATATTAAAACTATTTCTTTGATTATCAATTTCTACTTATCAGTTTTATCACATAAAAACACATGTCATGTTTCTCACTTGCGTTTTTTTAGTTTATTTATTCTCATTTCAATAAAATGATTTTTTTGTGAACCACGATATTCTCCACGAGAGGCAGTATTGCTCCTGGAATTTTCATTTTTTATTTCTTTTATTATTTTTTATACACTTTCATTTTATTATTATAATAATAATAATAATTATTATTATGTTTTCTTTCATTATTCATTCTTATTAATTTATTTCATTACAAAAGTTATTTTTTTTAATGAACCATATGTATTTTTCACGGGAGACAATTTTTCTCCTATTGTTTTATTTTCCCTTTTTTTCATACTTTAATTTTCTTTTCATTTTTTTATTATTGTCATATTAAAATATTTTCCCTCAATTACAAAATAAAAACAGTTTTCCTCATCATCCACTTCTGATTACATTTAATGTGTTAATTTACATTAAATTTAAAGTGTCTTTTCCAATATATCATTTATCTCTCGATTTTATTCTTTAATGTTTTCACTTATTATCTCCCTTATCTATTTTATTTATTTATTTACTCTCTATCTTAAAATTGTTCCCGCAATACACGTGTCACATTTTCTCACCTGAGTTTTTTTTTTAAATTTTTTATCTAATTTTAGTAAAGTTATTTTTTAACCATGGTCTATGGGTATCCTCCACGAGACGCAGTTATGCTCCTTTCATTTTTTTCCCTTTTATCACACTTTAATTTTCTTTATTATTATTATTATTGATCAGGTATGATCCTTCGAACGGTGGTTTCCAGCGAGATGCGTTGATCGTCTATGGCGGTCGACGTCAGACTCAGGTGGTGGTGATGTACCTGCAGACACTCCGACGCTCAAGTCAGTTTGTGTAGAAGATAGGGTTTGTCTAATAGTCAGAAAGTGTACCTGATTTCGGTGGACTTTACTCTATTTATATGAAAGTAAGTGACGGGAAAATCCGTTAGGGAGTGTAACGGTCATCATATGAACGTGCCACGCTCCTGGGCTGGGCATGAAGTCCATACACCTACTGGGAGACGTCCTGGTTTCTTGCCAATGTCGATAGGCGGAAGGACAGTTTAGAACCGACTTCATCTTGACTATGATGCGTCTATTTCGCAAGGCGGATGTCGGTCCAGAACAATTATATTAAAACATTTTATCTCATTATCCATTTCTATTTATCACTTTTATTATATAGAAACATAGATTAAGAAATACAATAAATGTGTTAATTTACATTAAATTTAAAGTATTTTTTCATTATATCATTTATCTCTCTTTTTTATTCATTAATATTTTCACTTATTATCTCTTTTATCTATTGTATCTATGTATTAACTTATATCTCAAAAATGTTCCCACAATACACGTGTCACGTTTCTCACTTATTTTTTTTAAATTATTCTTATTTTAGTAAAGTAAATATTTTTATGAACCAAAGTCCTGTCTATGGGTATCCTCTGAGGGAGGCAGTCTTACTCCTATTGTTTCTTTTTTTTAATTACACTTTAATTTTCTTTTTTTAAATTATATTAAAACAATTTTTTTCATTACCTATTTGTTTATATGTTTTATTACATAAATCACATGTCATGTTTTCTTATTTGTGTTTTTTTAATTTCTTTATTCTCATTTCAGTAAAGTGATTTTTTTAACCATGAGCATTGTCCACGGAGGCAGTTTTGCTCCTGTCATTTTCATTTTTTCTTTCTTTTATTGTTTTTTTATCACATTTTCATTTTTTTATCATTGTTATATTATAATATTTTCTTTCATTATTCATTCTTATTGATTTATTTTATTACAAAAGTGGTTTTTTAATGAACCACATGTATCTTCCATGGGAGACAATCTTGCCCATACTCTTTTTTCCCCTGTTTTTTCACACTTTATTTTTCTTTTTATTATTGTTATATTAAAATAGTTTCCCTCCATCATTTATTTCTGATTACATTAAATGTGTTAATTTATATAAATTTAAAGTATCTTTTAATATCACTACAAAAAAAAATGGTCATTAGTTGGGGTTATTTAGCAGGGGTTATTAGAACCCCAACTAACAAGGTTTTAGTAGGGGTTTTCTGACCAGGTTTATGGAAACCGTGTTTAAGTGATACCAATTAACTGTGGTTGTCTAACCGCGGGTAAAGTTTCATTTTTTCTTACGGTTATAACCGCAGAAAAATATGTTTATAAGTTTTTTCTAAATTTTTGACCATTTTAAAATGTAATTATTAAAATTAAAAAATCATTAGTAGGGGTTGAACCACAGTAAAATCATATTAATTTGGTGTGAAATCCCTTTTTCACTTCCCGCTCACTCTATTTTCCCCCAAAATTAACTTACCTCAGCACTCACTACTCTATTTTCCCCCAAAATCGATCTGCACTCACTCAATTTCCCCTCAAAATCGACACATTCCTTCTGTGAACAAAACCAATTTGTTCTTTGCGATTGTGCCCTAAGCTTTTGGCTGTTATCTTCTTCGGCGGTGTGCGATTATCTTCTTCGGCGGTGTGCCGTGAGTCAATCCTCCTCTATTCTCAGTTTTCTTGGGTTTTGATCGGTACATTGCATGATTGTGTTGTATGAATCATTTTTTTTACTGATTTTTCTCGTAATTTCTTTCTTGTTCCTCATCTAGTGGTTTTGATCGACACCCCTGTCTTCGCTCAACACACTCTCTGCCTTCTACGAAGAGAACACTCCTCAAGCGCGCCACAACCTCCGATCCACCATCGAGAAGCGCTCTCTCTCCATCAACTGGTAATTCCCTCCTTGCCACGTTCCTTTTCTTCTCACTTCACTTGCTTCCACTGTTCTGAATTGTTATTGTTATCTTATACCATTGAATAGTCTCAGATGAGGATTGGGGAGTGATTTTATTAACTTTCAATTTAAATAAGGTAGATAAGGGTGTGTTTTTCTTTTCCTGGAATGGGGTCTTTGTCAAAATTGTTAATTGTCTTTGTGTAAGTGGTAAAGCCGAATAAAACTAGAACAGTTTGTGTGTTTTTCTTTATCCGCTGTTCTGAACTTTTTTTTTAACTTATGTCTGCATGTTGGTCAAGCCTTCTCTTATGTTGAGAGAGTTTTAACTAGGTGACTGTTACTTTGAGAACTAAGTGATTGTTACATTGAGTCATCTGTACTATATGTTGTTTGAAATGCCCTTTTGAAATTCATGTTTGTAACTGATTGCACTTGAAGTTGGGACCAGCTACTGCAGTCTTACAATTTTTAACTCTTACACTACCACCTGATCTTATGAGACAAGAATGTTATCACCCAATTGGCTCCTGTACTCATCTAAGTAATCTTTATGCATCACTCTTGTCTTCAATTGAACTCTCCTACTTAATCCACATTTTATTAAGGATATTGTGGAGAGTTTGAAAAATAAAGGACATTCCAAGTCCTCCTGATTTTAACATCTCAGCTGTCTATTGTGCCTTTTTGCTGCTTGCTTTGGACATTCAAAAATAACCAAGAAGTTGAATGTCCATGTGTTATGTTAACATAACATCTTACTCTCACCCTTGTTCTTCCTTTTGCTTCAAATGGATGTTAAGTTGAGCCACTAGCCACGCCAGACTAAAACTTAACCAAACCAAACACTATAGCTCAATGAACATTTTCTCATCAAAAATAAAAAGGCCTTATGCATTCCCAAACAAGCTAAGCTAGCCACTCTCTCTTTTTCTTAGAACCTGGAGCTCTGTATATGAACTAACCCTGTGTTTAATCTTTCAAGTTTCAACTCCTGCTGATAACTAGGAGTGTGATCTTTTGGAGTTGTAGTAGCTTTTACACTTGCAAAGCCATTAATTTTTTCATTCTGCAGATAACTAGGAGTGTGATTATTTACCAATATTTCTTGAGAAGTAGTTAAAATTATCTTTATCATATCCAATACTTTAAGTGATATATATATATATATATATATATATATATATATATATATATATATATATGCTCTTCTAGAAAATGAGTTTTTTATATAATTTCTACATCTATCAATAACATGACAAGCTATTGAAGGGAAATACATAATAATACATGCTAAGTGTTCAATTTTAAATAAAAGTACAATGTTTTAGAAGATCTTGGGGGCATTCTCATTGAAATATATTGAAGGTTGTAACTAACGATAAAATTATTTACTTTTATAGAATTAATATGTGGACATATCCAAATTAGCTTATCAAAATACATAATTTGATGGACTCGATCAACATCTAATATGAAAAATTTGAACAATTCCATTTGAGAAATTCCACTTGGAGAAAAGAAGTTAGAGAAAGTTTTAGGCTAAATTATATTTTTGGCTCTGGTCCCACAATATCGCGATTTTTCCATTTGGTCCCCCCAAAATTTTTATTCCCATTTGGTCCCTCCGTTAGTACATCGTTTACTATATTTGTTAAATGCTTGCATGGCAGCTTGGGTAGGTAGAATAAGCCTACATGGTATGCATATGTATCATCTTATGTGTTCTACATGACTTATATCACCAACCTTCATGAAAAAAAAAATTATAGAGTTCATCAATGTGACTCACAAAAAGGTGTCGATTAAGCGACATGTAGGCTTATTTTATCATGTAAGACACATAAGATGACACATATGCATGTCATGTAGGCTTATTTTGTTCAGCCATGTTGCCACACAAGCATTTAACAGAGATAATAAATGGTGCACTAACGAAGGGACTAAATGGAAATGCATTGTAATTTTTGGGAGACCACTTGGGAAAAAAAATTGGGGAACCAAATAGAAAAATCGCAATATTTTGGAGGACCAAAAATATATTTTAACTAAAATTTTATCATCTTTAAGTTGCTTTAAAGTTAAATTTACTACTTACCGAGAAACGAAATTATATAACAGATGAACATATATATCTCTTAAAATTATGTCTATTTATAAGGGGGAAAATAATAATAAACTACTTAGATTCAATAGAAATACAGATATACAATCATCATTAGCCAGAATTTTCTATTTTTTATAATGCTAACGGCTATTCTCATATACAAGAACATTTTGGATTAAAATAAAAAAATTTTGGGTCAAACTTGGATTAAAATAAATGACAGAGATATAAATGTCATGGATTACGTTATGAAAACAAAATAAAGAACAAATACAAGAGATTCCTTTTTGTGGCATTTGATGAAACTTCTATGGCATGTTGCGTCATCTTTACACCGCATGCTTGTTGCTCAGGTACTAAAAGTTAAGTATCACTGTTTAACAAATTTCAGCGATCTGCGCCTTCTATGTTGGAGATCTTATTAAGCAGAGGTGTTTAGGTAAGCAACTATATTTAATATTTTTTTTAAGAAAATAATGTTTGTGTGGTTGTGATTAATATAGGTAAATTATGGGGTTTATTTAAATTTTTTTTTAGAGTTATTGGGATAGAATTAAAAAGTGATTGAATTGTTTAAAATAATAAAAATAATATACTAGAATAGGAAAGTATGAAAAATTATAAAATATTGATTTAAGAAACTTTTGAGGGAGGTTGGGATAAAGATGAACTTGACAAGCTTACCAATTAATAAATTAATTTTAAACCATTTTTATTTAACTTAATAATAAAATGTGCATTACTTATTTTTAAAGAGGTTAGTATATCACGCTGCACATTGACTCCTAAAAAATATTAAATATAATCTTAGTCACCGAAATATAGTCAAGATTTAGTTTTAATCTCTGTAATTTAAAACCGGTGATTTAATCTCTCAAAAAGTGAAAACAATTCATTTTAATTAGTTCTTATCAATTCATTTTAATTAGTTCTTATCGATTAAAATCTGTAGTTAATTCATAGCAAAATTTATAATAAAACTGTACAATATCAAAATTTAATTAGTTAATTGATATATTTTTAATTTTTCAAATATCAAAACCATTTATTATAAACTAAAACCAAATATTAACTATATTTTAGGTAGGCCATGAACACACTTCCTCTAGGAGTGGAACAAAAACTTCTTCTATTTTATCAAACCCTCTAAAATACACAAGCTCACCAACTGAGGCTGTGGAAATTTCCTCAAGTGCAGGGTTATCAGTGTGCTCAATAGGCTCAGAATAAACAGCTACTTCAGGTTCTGACTTTACGACAGAAATCTCAGCTTCAATTATACAAGTATCATTCATAATAAACCCAAACCCACGTAGTTCACCTAAAGGTATGAACTCTTGGTGACCCTGCTCAAGTTCTCTTGCATTGAACTCGTGTTCACTTTCTGGCAGATTCACATAACAAAAGTTAGTTGTGTTTGATTAAACAGTAATTGGCATAACACGAATGAATATATGATTAGAAGTACACGCTCAGTAATAGAAGAGCGGAAGCTTTTGCAATAAGTTGCTCAGTTAGAATCTAGTAATTTTCTTAACATGTGATTTTGACCATGAATGTTTCCACTGACTATTAAAAACTAGCAAATTAGTTAAATGGTGATTTGCACTGATCGATCATGATTATCAGCAGGAAAGATAAAGGAATAGCAAAAATATTAGAAATTGTAAAGGAGGCCATCAATTGTTAACTCATATGATTCATCTACCCAAAATGTAAAACCCAATCAAGGCAAAGCCACTATATGAAAAAAAAATCAAACAAGACAACAAGTTCAAACGGAAACAAAAGGAGAGAAAGGGAAAGAGAAGTATGAAAAGTACCTTTTCCTATTGTCTTACTGGTAAGCAATTGATTAATTAGAGCCAACTTGAAATGTGTTAACTCTGCTCCATTTTTCAGGCAAATTAGCAACATCCCCAGCATCCAAATAAATTGACAAGTAGTTTACTTTGTTCCCCTTTGGAAATATAAGAATCCGCCTAAAGCAAAGTTCCAAACATATAAAGAATATTCGACCAAAAAAACATATAAGGAATAAAACACAGAAATGAAAATCATGTCAAGTGCACATGACATGGGCATATAGTAAACAGGAAATAATTCAAGCACCATTGATCGCCACCAAGGAAGAAAGTCTCAGAGTAAAGCTTCTCGGAATCTAATTTAGAGAAGTTCTGAATCGTCCATGTAAATTTCTCAAATGTTTTATCCTTTGTGTGTTGTGTCTCCATTGCAACAACCTGCCAGCTCTGGCACCAACCCTGAAAAGAAGAAAGAAAAAGTGACTTTCATTTACAAAAGAAAACAAAATTGATGATTACCGGCGAGGGATATGAATTTTGGGTGACAGAATCAACCAAGCACTCGAATACCAAATATAGAATTAACAAAATCACTCCCACTATGTAATGTGCTGTCAATATCAGAGAACATAAATGAACTTCAGAGTTCAGTCATCCAAAACAGAAATTTGTATGACACAGTAGTGCCTCAAACGCACACAACTATAGCTTCAAATTTGACAACTATGATCAAACTTAAAATAACAAATAATGTTTGTCACATCCAACTACAGCAGAAATAAATAAGGAAGAAAGGAGAAAGAAATTATTTTGTGCTGTGCAAGTAAGGAGCTACCTCTAAGGCTAAGAGGCAACTTAAGTTTTAACTTCAGCTTACTTTTTCACAGCTAAGAAGCTGTGTCATTTATACTACGTGTTTATGCTCCAAGAAGATAGGAGTGTTCGCGGTTCGATTTGAATTGGTTTTGAGGTAAATAATCATCCCATCCGATCATTACGATTTTATCATTTCATCATCCAATCGATTTTGATATTTTTTTAAATCTGATCCAATTTAAATTGGATTGGATTGGATTTGATAGATTTTCGATTTTTTAAAGCAACAATAAATAATTGATAAAATAATAAAATAATAGTAAATATTTTCTTATTGGAACTTATATTTATTAAAATTAATATAAAATTATATAAAAAATGACATGAGACATGAAAACTAAATTAAAACCAGTTTTGATTTTATTCTAATTTTTAAATTTCAAATTTATTATTGTTACTATAATTGATTTTTTTTAATGGATACTATAATTAATTTATTGTTATGATGATTTAGATTATTAATTGCTATCAATATGAATGCAACCAGATTCATATATATTATTGAGATTGATTTCAATAATTGCTAAATGTACATTTATATTTCTAATTCAAACTCATTTAATGTTGATATGATATTAGTTTCAAATTTAGGGTATTAATTCCATTTAGTAAAAGGATATTGTTCAAATTGTGAATATAATGGAAGTACAAAGGTTATGGTGAGAGTCCGCAGGTGTGACGAATTTGGTGCTTATTCATCATCTCGGTCTAAGTTGGTAGTAGTTGATTTAGAAAAGGTGGAATTCAGATATGAGCAAGAATCTCGGTTTGTGACTATTGATTTGAGATTGTCAAAGAAAATGCTAATTATACGAAAAGTGAATTTCTATTAATTTCTAAATAAGATGGGATACCTTTGTATGTGCGTGTTTTGTTTTAATCTAAATGTTTTTTATACTATTAAGTGATATATTTTATATCTATGATTTTTAGTAAGTAATACGTGGATATCACATTTCATGTGTTTTTGTAAGTGTGTTATGTAATGGTACAAGGATAATAGTTAATGAACTGGGAAAGAATATTATTGGTGCGAAAATTATCACTAGAACCAATATTGGAGACAAGATATATATTCCAAGAATGAATATGGTTCATTCTGATCCAAAATTTCCATTTAGATTTGAAAGAAGACAATTTCCAATATCATTGAGTTTTGAAATGACCATTAATAAAAGTCATGGACAGGCTTTGTCACATGTTGGCATTTTTCTTCCAAAATCACTGTTTACACATGGGCAGTTATATGTTGCAGTCTCTAGAGTGAGGTTAAGAAAAAGTCTAAAAATATTAATCTTAGATGAAAATGAAAATACTTGCTCTTCTACAAAAAATGTGGTTTATAAAGAGGTTTCTTGTGATGTTTAATTTATTTCAAGCAGTATTGTATTTTTATAGGCAATGATGGAATTTTGAATGACTATAAATTGGTTGGTTTCAATTTTGAGGTTTGTACTTTTGTAAATATGGACTTTATTTTCACTAATTTGTACTCATTTCTTAAACTGTTATTATAAATATAAAATTGATTGTTTAATATTTCAACTATAATATTGTACAATTTATTTATATATAAACTCAAAAGACCAAAATTTACCCGTGCGAACGCACGGGTGACCATGCTAGTATTAAATAATAAAATTATAAAAAATATATTAGTATAAGTATTTTTATAAATATATGATTATTTTATAAGTAATAATATATGTATATATAAGTTCGGTTTGGATTGGATTGGTTTTCAACATAGGATCCGAAAACCAATCCAATCCAATAAAAAAATTTCGGTCTTTGCGATTTGCGGTTTTTAATTTGGATTTCAGTTTGATTCGATTTTCGGTTTTTTGGTTTGTTTTTTACTGTTTACATTGGATTAGATTGGATATGAACACCCCTTCCACAAGATTGACATACATTATTTAATTAACTGTTTTTACTAAATTCTTTTGAGTAACTTCCTATTACAATTAATTATAGTTTGCATATATATTAATCTTTCTTTTCTTTTCTTTTCTCATTATCTCATTTCTCTTTTTTATTTGTAAACAATTAGTGTATAACCCGTGCAATGCACCAGAAAAATATATAGATGTACTTATGTGTATCAATATCTACAAATTAAATAATTTTAATGTAAATAAAATATTAGGAAAATACACAATAAAGTTTATGTAAATCAACACACTTTATTATATTACCACAACCAAACTTTAGTATCAATCTCAACAAATATATTTGTACTCATGTGTACCAATCTATATATATATATATATATATATATATATAAAGGAACGAGGTCTAGGGGTATTTTTTTCCCGCCTAAATGAAGGTTAATAATGTAATTAGCAATTGTTATAATTGTGGAGCCTATTATGAAAAGAAAGAAAGCCAATTAAAATTCGCACTGAGTGAATATTGCATTTAAAACGTGGAGGCTACTATTATAATTTTAAATCTGATCCATGAGTGAATATTGCATTTAATGAGCTTATCATATTTCTATATTCTTTTCAAAATTCAAATTTCGAATTTTATATCTGATGGTTTCCTTCATTGTATAAAACTTTTTTATCTTCCCCATTAAATCAAAATTTAAAATTCAAATCTGATGGCTTTTAAAACCCTCTTACTATTCCATTGATTTATCTCATTTCATTTTTCCATTAGAATAGAAAGTCTGTGTGCTCTCTGTGTCATTTATTTGGTTGCTTTATTCACGTTTTCCTTTCATTTTTTTTTCTGCTTTGAAGCTTTTCATGCACTTTGTGCTCATTGTATTGCTTCTCACTTCCATTGACGTTTTATGTTGCAGGTTAGCATTTATACAAAATTGTTGTGTCTTATTCATCTTTGTTCTCTATACAAAATTGTTTACTTGCAGGTTTTGATTTACTTGCAGGTTTCATTTTCTCGGGTTTTTTCTTCGTCAATCTGTGGGAAAATTTTCTCCATGTTTTTCAGCGATTTCATCTTCATTTAAATGCACGGGTAATACCTTCTACAATCATTTCTGCATCT
Organism: Sesbania bispinosa; assembly: GCA_026901365.1. NCBI lineage: Eukaryota > Viridiplantae > Streptophyta > Magnoliopsida > Fabales > Fabaceae > Sesbania > Sesbania bispinosa. Next base: position 2,375,300 of record QLOH01000041.1, on the reverse strand, counting down.
GAGTAAGGAAGGAGTATGGAAAATTACAAAGTTGGAATTAAATCACAACCATGACTTTGTGCCACCAGAGCAAAGGCATTTATTACATTCTATGAGAAATATATCCAATGTCGAAGGAGACCTCATAAAGTCCATGGTGAATGTCGGTATGAGAGTTACTAATATTTGGAGTTATTTAGGGGAAGAGATTGGTGGATTTGATAACCTTGGTATAACGATGAAAGATATGCATAATTATGTTTACTCTGAAAAGTTGAAATTAATTGATGCTGGTGATGCTCAGGCTTTAGTGACTCACTTACAAAGTAGACAAGCACAGGATGCAATGTTCTACTATAGTGTTCAGTTGGACCAGGAATCACGTTTGACTAATGTATTTTGGAGAGATGGTAAATCTAAAGTTGATTATGATTGCTTTGGGGATGTTGTGGTTTTTGACACCACTTACCGTACTAACAAATATAACTTGATTTGTGCCCCCTTTGTTGGTGTTAATCATCATTGGCAAAATGTCATGTTTGGTTGTGCCTTATTATCTTATGAAACTTCAACTTCTTTTTCTTGGTTGTTCAAAGTGTTTTTGGAAAGCATGGAAAACCAACAACCAAAAACAATTTTTACAAATAAAGATGCAGATATGGCTAAAGCAATTGGAGAGGTAATGCTAAATATATGTCATCGATTATGCTTATGACATATATCTAAAAATGCTCCTTCTCATTTGGGTTCTCTCAATTCTGATTATAAGTTTCAAAGCTTATTCAATAAATGCATGAAAAGTTGTGACTCAGAAGAAGAATTTCAAAGCATTTGGGATGAGATGATAAATGAGTACAAACTTCATGATCATCAATGGCTGAGAAATATGTATAAAATTCGTCACAAGTGATGAACTGCTTTTAGCAAGGATATATTCTCTGCTGGTATCAAGTCCTCTCAAAGGAGTGAAAGTACAAATAGTGTATTGAGTGGGATTGCAGGAAAAACAACAAGTCTCACACAATTCTTATTGGCATTTGAGAAGATGGTGAAAAAATGGCGGCATTTAGAGGTTGAGAAGGAATTCAAAAATAGTCAAAGTGAGCCTCCTCGTATTATAAATATTAGTGAAACTCTACGACAAGCATCCATGATATATACCCACAAGATCTTAAATTGTTCTTGAATGAATATCTTGATGGAACGGGTGGAAGCACTTCTATGGAGATTAGTGGGAGTGATAATGTGTCATATCATGAAGTCATTTTGAACAATATGCCTAATAAGAAGTATATGATAACATTTGACTCTTCCACTATGATGATTAGTTGTAGCTGTCGCAAATTTGATTTCATGGGCATTCTTTGCAGTCATGCTTTGAGAGTTTACAACATTAAAGGAATTTTAAAAATACCTGATCAATACTTCTTCAAAAGATGGTCAAAAGAGGCAAGGTCCATGATTTATAAGCACACAAATAAGGGTTCAAAAGAAGGTTTTAGCTCCAATAATGTTAATTCAATGATCAATGGTGACGATGATGGTCTTGTGTATCGCAATGCTATTATGAAGTCATTTTATAATCTCGTTTTGGAAACTCAAGAACACAAAGAAGCTCAGCAAATTATGTGGAAATTACTTGATATTGGAGTTGAGCGTGTGCAACAATGTGTCGGTAAGCTCAATTTAAATGCAAATGTAGAAACCATGGAGAACAATTTCATTCATATTGAGGATGAGTGTGCTACAATTTTTAATCCTACTCTTGCAAAGACTAAAGGAATGTCTAGTGCTCGGAAGAAAAGACATTCTCAGAAAAGAAAACGATCAACCACAAAAGCAAAGAAAAGTACATGTTAGAATTGGACAACTTTTCAGTGAAGTATATACTTGTATATGATATATTTTTAATACATTTATTGTTAACTTTTGTTCTTACAGATAAACAAAAAGATGGTGACTTGTGTGCAGCTGAGCTAACAAATGATATGAATCATTTGGATGGACCTTCTAATGTTATGAATTGTGGAAGTTGGGTTTTAAATAGTCCATAAATTCCATTCAATAGTTAGGTATGCTACATAAGCCTGAAGCAATTAGTCATGCATTCCTGTTTAGTAGTGCATATCAAATACAAAAAACATATATAATGATGAAACTCTCTCTATATATTTTTTAAAAAATAATAATATATTGATCAAAAACCAAGGTGAACAGCATCAGATGCTGATGCTGCCAATACATCAGATATCGGACTACAAAACACCATCTATCATAGGGGGTAAATCTTCCACCCAAACATGAGATCCTATAGAGAACACTAGTTTTGCTAATCTATCAGCCACACAATTGCTATGGCTAGGTACATGTTGGACTGAGAGCATCTCCAACGCACGGTTCTTGCCCAATTCTTGGAGCTAAGCATTTCAGTCCCATTGGAGCAGATCTACGTGGACTGCTTGCTAAGACTTTGAAGAGAGAGGAATGCTTCCACAAGCAGCCGTAAATTACGGGTCTTATGATTAAATAAGAATAAAAAATTTGAGAGAAACTGAATATGGCGGGGATGACTACATTCAGTTAAGAGGGTGCATGAACCAAAAATAAAATCCAGAACCAAATAAACAGAAGCAAACAAACAAAAATTACAGAACTATTACAGAAATTACAGAACCAAAATAAAAAAATTACAGTACCAATTTATATTACAGAACCAAATAAACAATAATTACAGAAATTTAATTCAATTTACAGAACCAAAAAAATCTGTAGATTTACAGTGATAGGAAGTGTCCACCACCAAAAACCAGAAAAGGGGGAAAACTTGTACAATGATAGGAAGAACGAGCAGCAAAAATCTGTAAATTATTGAACAGCAAAAACCATTTACAGAACCCCAAAAATCTGCAGATCCACGGACAGCAAAAACCATCAAATCTGAGAGAAGAAAAAGGGGGAAATCAACACAGACAGAGGTAGTTTCCAGTGGAAGAACGCAAAGAAAAAAAAATCAGAAAAGGGGGAAAATCACTGTTGTTCTTCAACGATTTGCTCCGATTAGCTCCGATCTTCTCCGCGGTGGCGCGATCTACTTCGATCGGCAGCAGAAGGCGTTGAGCGGCTCCGATCTGCAGGAAGACGACGTTTTGCATTCCTCTGTTCGTTGAGCGTTGATCTTCTCCGATCTGCAAGAAGGCGTCGTTGAGCGTCGTTCTTCTCCGATCTGAAGGAGACGACGACATGCAAGGCAGAGGGTGTCGAAGAGACACTCTGATGTGGCGGTGAACCGGACGGTGCGGAAGAGAAGGCGTGTGTGTGGGTGGAGAAGAGAAAAGAGAGAGTTGTGTGTGTGTGGAAGAGAAGAGGAAGAAGGCATGAGGAGAGTGTGGGTGCCGGGTGGAGAAGAGAAAAGAGAGAAGAGAGAGTTTGTGTGTGGTAGAAAAATGAGAATGAGCCATGTGTGTGTTTGGGGGGGGGGGGTGGAATCAGATTTTTGGATAATAAAAAAAATTTGAATTAGAGTTGGACGGTGATGATACAATTGCAATAGAGTTGGACGGTGATGATGAATGTGATGATACAATTGCATTAGAGTTGGACGGTGATGATACAATTGCAATTGAATTAGCTTCTTTTCTCCTTCAAAAAATTGTATCTCATTCACTGTTCAATTCTTCTCTGTGCACTATTGCTTGGTTAATTCTTCTCATTCACTGTATTGAAGTATTAATTCTATATTTAATTACGTTTAAATTATTTTAAGAAATAGTATTAAAGAAAATTTTATTTAGAAAATTAATTTAGAGCAAATAGTATATGTGCAATAGTATTAAAGCAAATTTTATTTAGAAAATTAATTTTTATTTAATTATATTTAAATTATTTTAAGAAAATTAATTTATAATTATTTACGTTTAAATTTTATTTAGAAAAAATAAATAATATTTTAAATTGAATTAAAATATTAAAATAATAAAGGTGTGGTAGCTTGTGGGGTCCAGAGTGTAGAGTTGCTTAAATTGTAAGAGTTGCTTAAAAAGTAAAAAGAGATGATATGTACATGTAGGATCCACGAAAATAATATTAAAAAATATTTTAAGCAATTAAACCCACCGTTGGAGATGTTCTGAACGGTGTGTGAAAAAAATAGATAAAATGGTACATTTTCTAATCACTTCCTGAACACAGAGATATCTTCCATTTTGTTCTTTCAACTTGTTGCCATAGATGCTTGGTGATGATGAGAAGATGGTCGCTAAGAATTGTTGACCACAGACATTACAGTACAATGAGAAAAACAAAATGAGATGCCTTCAGACACACCCGTGCGTCCAATCATACCCTCTCACCCCATTCATCATTTTGTTTTCCACTCTCACTCCCATTCTTCATTGTACTAAAACCAATAAAAAAGGCATCACAATATTGTCACCAAACCAAAACAGATATGCTCGCAGTCTGTTGTAAACGGAGTTTTGTTGTCCGGGAATGGTACGTCGAGGGTGACGGTCGCGCCACCGTGTTTGAAGCCCCTCCGTTCCCATTGCCGGCAGCCACTGTAATTAAGTTGTGCCGCAACCATTTGTGCATCCCCTCAGTGCCAATCTATGGATACCAAAGTAATATAAGTCCGGGACATCTAGTTGGGGCACAGGGAAGTTGAAAAATAAAAGGAGAAATGGTTTCAATCTCAACTCTCTTGTTTTCTGATTTACATGATATATTTTAAAAAATAATTTTAATGACATGTAATAATTTGATTGGTTATGCTTAAATCTTAAGTGTTAGGTTTGTGCTCACACAAGAATTACTCGTAATGGGTGTTAAACACTTGCAAATTTTGCAAATTTTACATGATGCCCATAATGCGATGAAAACTTCATAAGGTAAAAAAAAAAAAAAATTGAGGGACTTTATGATGAAGACTTTAGGGAAAACTCTACACACAAAACCCATCCGCGCTGCATAGGATATATATGTTATTAAAGGATTTATCAACTATTAAGAACGTTGAGTTTAGAATCTTAGAAACCTTTACTTTTAGAAAATATTTTTTATTTTAATTTTTAATTATTGAAATATTTTAAATTTTAATTATAAAAATATCATTCTATTTTTTGTTTTTAAAGTTTTATAAAGTAAACAGTGAAATAATTTTGTGTTGGCTTTTTTATATAATAATAAAATAAAATTAATATTATTTATAGTTAAAATTGAAAACATGATGAAAGCAAAAAAAAAAAGGTTTAAGTTTTGATAAACATGTTAATGCTTTAACACATGATTAACAATATTAACTTAGGCCAAAAATTTTTTATAAACATTTAAGTTCCAAATATGTTGTGAATGAAGAGGGTGTTATCATGAAAATATAGCTCAAGAGTTAATTTGCTCCACTTTTACATTTTTGACTTAACAAATTTGACGTAATGCATAACCATACATACAACAAAACAATAATTATTTACATTAACTATGGATGGTAGTAAAACTACTTATTAAAGTATTACTCATAATATTCAAGAATTTTTAAATAAATTTTAAAACATAAATGCCGCGTCAAAGAGAAAAGTATATATATAATGCTTTTTTTTTTTACTGTTATGAGTGCTTGAGTTAAACTATACATTGGTAAGTTACTTGACTCTACTGGTTAAAAGATCTAAGTTTTATTCGTTTAACTTTAGACTTAACAATAAAAGCTTAAGAATAATTCATAAATATGAGAACATGTATCTATTACTTAATACTTGCATTAGTTGCAAATCAGACCAATGTAATTAAAATGTAAATAATTATGCATAGCTTATCAACATCAAAATTTAAATACATTGGCAACTTAATTGACTTAACAAGTATGGTCATTAGAAATATATATGTCAACAAGCAGTAAGTGATTTTAAAATCTTTCTTCTGAACATCTACTTGCGATAAGATTAGTTTAAGCTTACAGATAAAGAAGAGTGGTTGAATGTAACTTTTTATCTGGATGAAATTCCCTTATTTGCATATAGTATCTTTATTATATCAACTTCACTTTTATCCTTACCCAGATTCAACCGGTACAAAACACAACACCCCAATGTATGTTTTAATATATATGAAAAAAAAAAACAATTTCCTTCTTGTAACTAAGACACATTTTGAGCTGCCTTTGGTTCAAGCAACTATGCATCAATAAGCAATGGAATTGGCCTAATAAAATTGTCATAAAAACTAAAATAAGGTGATAGAAATCTAATCTCCTCCATATCCTAGCTTATAGCATCCAAATGCCTCTCATCAAAGCCTTTTTCTGCTTTCACCAAATCTCGTCTTGCTATTTCAAGATCCATTTCTTGAGCAGCTACATTCTCCTTCATCTTTTTCACCTATCTCTCTACACAACTCTTCATGTCCAAAGCATATTGATTACACTTCTAATAAATATGCTCCCCTGACTTCTCTATTCTTTCATGACGTTTTTTCATTCCATCCTTACACTCTAACTTGCCTAGTAATTAATATAGTCCATTTAAAAAAACTATTATAGAAATATTCAGCAATATTTCACTCATTCTATTGCATTCTTCTATAACTTATGTGCTATTTTATAATCTAATTAATTTGTTTTGGAAAATTTTTAAGATGTAATCAAACAATGATAATATGGAGGGAGAGGTTAATTTTAAATGGACAGATGAGTATTATAAGATTTTCTGTGAGCTTTGTATCAAGTTCATTAGGAAGAATGGTCGTGTAGCATTTAAATGGAAGGACATCAACTAAGATTTTGAAAGTGATTCGCAACAACATTGTTGATTTATTATGGAATGCTAGATGATATATTTATTTTTATAGTGTTATGAATTACTACTTTTTTGAATTATTGTTTTAATGTTACACTTCTTATTTTAATTCTTGAATGTTGCACTTATTTTTATATTATTATGGATTACTCTACCTATTGTTTTAATATTACACTTGTTACAATCACGATAAAACACTAACATATTATTTACATGAATCATAAATTACGAAACGAATGATAAAAGGAATAGTGAACCAACAAAATATTAAGATTTACATGAATCACATATTATTTACATTTTAATAAACACTAACATATTATTTACATGAATCATAAATTACTAAATAAATTAAAATATATAAATTTATAATTATTTGAAAATATGTAATAACAAAATATTAAGATTTGATCCAATAATTAGTGATGCCTTATGAATAATTTTAAATAAACTAAAATATATAAATTTATAATTATTTGAAAATATGTAATAATAAAATATTAAGATTTGATCCAATAATTAGTGATGCCTTATAAATAATTTTAAATAAACTAAAATATATAAATTTATAATTATTTGAAAATATGTAATAACAAAATATTAAGATTTGATCCAATAATTAGTTATGCCCTTATTTGTCATTTTACAACTTTCAGTTATTTGATCAGCTAGTTTTACCAAACACTTTCAACTAGCTTTTCAGCTTTCAACTAACTTTTCAACTCTCAGCTAGTTTTCAGCTTTCAGCTAGCTTTTCAGCTAGTTTTACCAAACACACTCTACAGACAAAGAAGACTGGTTGATTCTTGACAAAAAAAAAAAGAAGAAGAAGAAAACTGGTTGAATGTAACTTTCCATCTGGATGAAATTCCCTTATTTGCATATAGTATCTTTACTACGTCAACATCACTTTTACCCTTACCCAGATTCAACCGGTAAAAAACAACACCCCAAGTCTAGGGACCTCATATCCTAGCTTAGCATCCAAATGGATTAAAATCCCTCCCACCACTTAAAACTTGACACATGGATAAAAATTTACACATATCCTCTAACACCGTTACTATTTTATGGAGTAACACTATTAGAACGTCTGAAAGGAAAATGTTGTCCACGAAGGACAAAGGTTGTGGCTTCCATAGGTTCGCGATCTCACCTTATTCACCATTTTTTCAAAATTACGACTTTTATCACTCACTCTCATTTGTTCTCCAATATTCCGTATAAAGATTCTTTGCTCTAAAAATTGAATTTGTTCCAAAGGTTATTATTTCCATCAAAATACTCATATTGTTCTTGAAACATAAAATATCACGCCAAATGTTTGATAATTTGTGGGACAGAACTTGGATCCATTGTTTCATATAATTCTCATACACAAGAAAATGAGTATAAGTTTTATGACAGATATGTAGGGAAGGAGGCATGTGACCCATTTTTTTCTAGTGTTAGATAAATTTTATTATGTATTTTCCAATCTTGCCAAGATAAATAAGACAGTAATTTATATCAGATTCTAGTTTTACTTTAATCATTCTTGCTGTAATTGTACATCATTAGTTAGAGAGTTTTAGTAGTTATTTTTGTCAATGTTACTACAATTGCACAATGACCTGAGATTGGTTATTTTTCATTAAGCAGCAATAAAAACAATTTTTGAAGAATGATCTCTATTGAATCTAGATATTATTAATGAGTTGTAGATACATCAACAATGATTGCATTTGTTAGTCTATAGCTCTCTTTAAAAATTAGAAGAAATAAAAAATTACAAGCTTTGAAGCTTCATTTGTTGTTTTGAAGCTAGAATTACGAATATAGAAACAATCTCTAAGTCCTCTCTTCCATGTGTTGATTTTAGCCAAGCTATTAGCCAATGTAGTACCTCCTGAATTGTCTGCAATAACCATAAACCAGCTAATGGAAACACTATCTCTTTGATGAGCTTTCATGGGTTTGATGAGATTTCAGTAAATTCCTTTTGTAGCTGTTGTATCTTAGAAGTTGTACAACCCAATTGACAAATTCAGAAGGCTAAAATTAATGGTTGATTCTTCTTAGCATAATAATGTATTTTTATTTTTGTTGTTGAACTGCTAAAGACCCTTCCCTCAAGTGAATCCCTGCATAAATAAAAAAAATAGAAATCAGAAAATTAAAGAAGGCCTAATTGAGAAAACTGTTATTGGAAATGTAAACTTACCTTGAGCCTTTGTAAGGAGAAAAAATTATCTGTGAAAAGAAAAAGACAGGAGGCATTTCATTCAACAACACTTTTCCTTTGACTCACATGGATGAGAAGCTTTGCTATCAAATTCTGCATGAGTACAAAATTCAAAATGCATTTCCACAAGCTTTGTATTTCATTTCCAGGGACATGTAATTATGAACAATTATTATAAGTATGGTAACGTAAGTTGTTATATAGAAGCTCAAGAATGACTTTATATCTCTACCTTTACCCTTTATAGGCTAGCCTTTTGGACATTAAATGTGCACAGGTACACATTCTCACTTGTTTTGAAAATTAGTTTTATTATAAAGTGCCGGCAGCAACCAGGATCATGCTCCTGGTCATTAACATAGTCATGTATAGACTCTTTGAATCTTTGTTGAAACAATGCTTTTTTTATAAGTTAACATTAGTGGTTTCTTTGTATAAACATGAGAATGAGAGAAGGGTAATTATATGGTGAACTCTTTGAGTTTGAGTCCATCATAGACCACTAACTTTTTTTACTATAATAAGTAATTTTAATTTTATAATATGTATTAATAAATATTTTAATATTAAATTTATACTATTTATGACTCAAACTCAAAGGATCCACAGTATAATTACCCAGGAGAGAATAGTGAAAAAAAAAAACCAAACATGTATATAAGAAACATGAAACATGTATATAAGAAACATGTTGGAAGCTGAAAAAGGTGTACCTTACTGTTTGCATCTCAAGCAGTATTTATGGTAAGGTGTACCTTCAGGTGTTAACATATCAACCATATGGTCTTGTCACTTGTTTTCTTCTTCAACTCTCTTTTTGTGTTTTATTTTTCTCCTCTACTCCAGGATCTAAGGATTAAAGAGAAGATCAACAAGAGAGAACATCACTCATCACCCTGCACCTCAGACAAATGGGGATTGAATGAAATAGTTAATCCTATTTTTCTTTAAAGCATCTACAAGATGATAAAATCCAATTCCAAGGTCTGTAGCACACGTTTGTACATAAAGTCTCCTCAGTTTGCCACTCCAGCGGGACATAGCTGGAGATAGAAACTGAATGAAAGCAATGCACATAATCAGAATATGAATAATGAATTTAACTGAGTCATTACCCACTGATAGTTACAGACACCATGGAATCCTTTTAGTTGAGCCACTTTCATTTCTTTCATTTCATCAAACACTTGGGGTGCACCTTGTTTGATCAGCATATAATTCCCAATATAGTTTTTCTTTCTTTACATTGAAAACAAAGCAACCTACCAACAATCTACAGCAAGGGTGAGGGAAGATTGTTGAGGAGAGACATCCAAACATACATTTTTTTTTTATGCTGAATAGCAGTGACAGGAAGTAGGGCGCATGGGTAATGCACCTTGTTTGGTCCAGCCCCTAACTGTTGATATCCTCCACTTCTTCCCTTCTCTTGCCTCCTCATCACTACCGGCATTGGAACTGATCACATTGATTCTCGAGTATAGAGGATAGGTGATAACTGCCCAAGTACAGTGAAAGAAACGTTAACGGTAAAACTAACAAAAGAAAACGTTGTCAAATTAAATAAAAAAATTGACATAGAATTTTAATTGACATGTCCACTATTTATTGGTGGAACAGGATGGGAGACACTGAAAAGAGACCGAGGATTTGAGTCCCATCCAAATGCCTCTCATCAAAGCAGCCTTCTGCTTTCACCAAATCTCGTCTTGCTATTTCAAGATCCATTTCTAGAGCAGCTACATCGTCCTTCATCTTTTTCACCTATCTCTCTACACAATTCTTCATGTCCAAAGCATATTGGGGTTCCAACCAAGACAAATCAAATCCAAATGTCTCAATTTCCTCCCATAAAATTTGTTGAGCCTGGAGAGGCTTGTCTGGAAAAGAATACTTGTTGGTTTGAGCCTGGAGAGGCTTGTCTGTAAAAGAGCACTTGGTTGTAGAGCCTGAAGAGGCTTGACTGTAAAAGAATACTTGTAATCTTGAAAGATTAAGAGAAAATCCAATTGCTAGTTGACATTGGGACTGGACGTAGCTCACAGTGGTAGTGAGTGAACCAGGATAAATTCCTTGGCTAAGTTTTTTTACCCTTATCTCTTGTCAATTCTGTTTATACTAATCAAGGGGTTAGAGTAATTAATCTGATATTTTATAAAGGCACAAAACATCTTTTAAAATCAGTTTTTACAAGTCGTCTGAAAACTTCAGACAACCCTTTAAGAGCCTGTCTGAAATCGTGTTTTTAACACCTGTTTGCGAAAAGCTTTTTAAAATATTTAGAAACACTATTTAACCTCCCTTCTAGTGTGTCCCTGTGTTCCTACAGTTGGTACCAGAGCTCTACTCAGGGTTGAAGCACCTAACAAGTGTTTGAGGACTGAAAGATCCAAATGGAAGCTTCTAACAACAACAGACAATACATCACAGAAGGAGCCTCTATCATAAGACCCCCAACATTCAATGGAGTGGATTACCACTACTGGAGAGATCGTATGAAGTTGTTCATTGATAGCAACAACATTGATGTTTGGGATATGGTCACTGATGGAGACTATGTGCCTATGCAAAATGGTGTGCCTATACCTAAGACTGAATGGACCTTGGAGCAGAAGACTAGAGTCCGGATGAACGCTAAAGCCAAACTCTATTTGATATGTTCCTTGAATAAATCAGAATATGAGAAGGTCCATGGATGCACTTCTGCCAAGGAGATTTGGGATACTCTTGCAGTAGCCCATGAAGGGACTGAAACTGTCAAGCAATCCAAAATCAGCATGCTTATACATCAGTATGAGATGTTTAAGATGGAAGAAACTGAAACCATTGACCAAATGTTTGTGAGGTTTCAGACCATAACCAATGGACTCAGGTCCTTAGGAAGAACCTATGAATCTGGAGACAACAACAGGAAGATTCTAAGAAGTCTACCTAAGTCCTGGAGACCCAAAGTCACTGTCATTCAAGAGGCAAGAGATTTGAACTCTCTGAGAATGGAAGAACTGTTGGGATCTCTCAAAGTCCATGAGCTTGAGCTTGGAGAAGATGACAACAAGAAGAAGTCTCTAGCTCTAAACTCCAAGGCCAAACAGTCTGGGAATGGCAGCATGAAGGCTATGCAAGCTGAGGAAACTTCAGAAGCAGATGAAGATTCTGAAGATAGCTCAGAAGATGACAATGATCTTGCTCTTTTAAGCAGAAAGATCAAGAGAATGTTGCAGAACAAAGGAAAGATGAGAAAGAACCAACCTTCATCATCCAAATCAGGTAAGACAGGTAAAGAGTCTAACACTGATAAAATTATTTGCTTTGAATGTAAGCAACCAGGGCATATGAAGGCTGATTGCCCAAGACTGAAGAAAAACAACTTCAAGAAGAAGAAGTTTTTCAAAAAGAAGAAAGGTCTTATGGCAACATGGGAAGACCTTGATGAATCAACCTCAGAAGAAGAGGAAGACACTTCAGAAGAGGCAAATCTGTGTCTCATGGCTAGTCTACCATCTTCAGACAGCTCTGAAGCTGAGGTATTTCCTCTTACTCTACAAGAAATGTATGATGATATCGTGGAAAGTTCCAAGGAACTTTTCCAAGAGTATAAGAATCTATCCAAATCCCACACAGAAATGTGTAACAAATATGAGGCACTTGAGATAGAACATATTATGCTCAAGGAAAAGATTCTTGAGACTGAAAACTGCAGTTCACAAGCTGTGTCTGAAGAGAATAAGAAACTTCAGAAGCAGGTTGTGGAACTGACAAAAGATCTGGCCAAATTTGTCAAAGGAACTAAAAATCTGAATATAATGCTTGGAAATCAAAGGCATTCCCTTGACAAAAGTTGACTAGGCTTTTGTGATCATAACATGTCTGAACCTCCTACTGTCTTAAATTTTTCTAAAGGCAAAAAGAAGGTTACTGGGTGTTCTCACTATGGTAAGCCTGGACACAATGTGGCTCAGTGCAAACACAAGAGAAAAACAAGGCCCAAAGCTAACAAGAAAGGACCCAAAAGAATATGGGTACCTAAAAACTTAATTATTCCTGTTGCAGATGTGTTTAACAGGACAAAGGAGACCCCACAAATGGTACCTGGACAGTGGGTGCTCGCGACACATGACAGGAGAAAGGTCTTTGTTCCAAAACCTTAGACCGAGAGCTGGTGGAGTGGTCACCTTTGGTGGAAATCAGCAAGGGAAGATCGCTGGAATAGGGACTGTAGGTATATCTCCTTCATCCCTTATTAAAAATGTACTCCTAGTGGAGGGACTTCAACATAATTTACTGAGCATAAGTCAATTATGTGACAGTGGTTATGTGGTATCCTTTACTAAGGAAGGATGCATAGTCAAAGACTCCTCTGATCAAACCCTCTTTATTGCTAAAAGACACAGCAATGTGAACAAAATTGATCAAGAGGATCTAGCAAGTCAAAATGTAAAATGTTTCATTTCTGTTGAAGATGAAAAACAGATTTGGCATCAAAGACTTGGGCATGCCAGCTTGAGATTAATCTCAAGGTTAGCAAAACACAATCTTGTTAAAGGATTGCCCAAACTTTCATACAAATCTGACATTTTATGTGAAAGCTGTCTGAAAGGGAAACAAACAAGACACTCTTTTAAGAGTAAGGATGTTGTTTCAACTAGCAGACCACTAGAACTTTTACACATTGACTTGTTTGGTCCTATTAGAACAGAAAGTCCTAGTGGTAAGAAATATGGTTTGGTCATTGTTGATGACTATTCTAGATTTACATGGGTGTTATTCCTAAGAAGCAAGGATGAGACTTTTAGGAATTTCACAATATTCTGCAAGAAGGTACAGAATGAGAAAGGATTCTGTATTTCTGTTATCAGAAGTGATCATGGTGGAGAGTTTGAGAATGCAAACTTTCAAATGTTCTGTGATGAGAATGGGATCTCACACAATTTCTCTGTGGCTAGAACACCTCAACAGAATGAGGTTGTTGAGAGAAAAAACATAAGTTTGCAAGAGATGGCAAGGACCATGCTCAACTCATGCAGCTTACCAAGATCCTTCTGGGCAGAAACTGTTAGCACAACATGTTACCTTCAAAACAGAATATTGGTAAGACCAATTCTGAAAAAGACTTCCTATGAATTGTGGAAAGAAAGAAAACTCAACATATCATATTTCCACACCTTTGGCTGTGAATGTTTTATACTCAACACCAAGGATGATCGTGGAAAATTTGATGCAAAGTCTGATAAAGGATTTTTCATTGGATATTCTGAAACATCTAAAGCATATAAAGTGTATAACTCTAGAACTTTAACTGTTGAAGAAACTATTCATGTTAAATTCAATGATAACAAAGAGACTGATAGGGAACTATCAGATCTAGAAGATGATTTTGCAGGAATGGAGCTAAATTGACCACAACAGCTTGAAGGATAAGCAGCTGTCTGAAGTACCTACTGTTACTAAACCTCTTCAGACAAATGTTGAGTCTCATACAGAACAAACAGATTTGATACCTCCTCAGAAACCTGATTGGAGATACAAATCACATCATCCTAAAGAGCAAATCATTAGCAGCACTTCAGAAGGAGTTAAGACAAGATCAAAATTCAAGAATCTGAATTCTCTTGCTCTCCTGTCTGAAATAGAGTCAAAGAACATTGATGAAGCTCTGCATGATGAAGGGTGGATCCTAGCCATGCAAGAAGAGCTGAATCAGTTTGCTAGGAGTGATGTCTGGACCCTTGTTCCTAAACCCCATGGGAAAACTATTATTGGAACCAAATGGGTGTTCAGAAACAAGCTGTCTGAAGAAGGCAAGGTAGTCAGAAACAAGGCAAGATTAGTTGCTCAAGGATACAACCAACAAGAAGATTAATAGGTTACTGTGATGCTTATTTTGCTGGAGACAGAATTGAAAGAAAAAAAACTAGTGGTGGATGTCATTTCTTTGGAGAAAATATGATTAACTGGTCAAGCAAAAGGCAAAGCACAATTGCCTTATCAACAGCTGAAGCAGAATACATCTCAGCAGCCAGTTGTTGGTCACAACTGTTATGGGTGAAGTATCAGTTAGAAGATTTTAACATTACTATATCTTCTATACCTGTTTTGTGTGATAATACAAGTGCTATTAATTTGTCTAAAAATCCCATTCAACATTCTAGGGCTAAACATATAGAAATAAAACATCATTTCATTAGAGACTATGTTCAGAAAGGTGTTTTTGATATTCAGTTTATTGATACAGAGCATCAATGGGATGATATATTCACAAAACCTCTGACTGAAGATAGATTTAAGTTCATTAGAAATAATCTGAACATACATGCATTTTGATTGTGTGTGATATGATCTGTTGAAAATGATGTGTCTGAAATTTCAGCTTTTCTGAAACAAGTGACTTGTCTGAAATTTTGGGTTGTCTGAAATCTATATGGGTGTCTGAAATCTGTCACTTGTCTGAAGTAAACAAATGACGTGGCTTTCTGAGACGGTTTAATTCCATTTATTTTGTCTCTTCCACTTCGCACGTTTTCCTATGTCTGTGCAGCCAGTACATGCCATCATTACTTCATGGGTCTATAAATACAGAAGCTAGTAGGTCAGAGAACTTTACCGTTCACTATTCTGTATTCACCTCTTGAGATCCTTCTTCTACAAGCAAATTTTTTTTCTCTCAAGTTCTTCAGAAAACTCTTCAATGGCACCTAAGAAATCTACTGGAAGCAACATTGTGAAGACTAAGGGTGTAGTCCTGGAGGATCTTCAATCTCTGGGAATGGACTTATTTGCTGAGTTCGATGCAGCTGGGTGGACTCTGTATTTCAACCATAACTTGACACAGTGGCATGAGCAGAGTGTGCTGGATTTCTGGGCTACTGCCAGAGGAATACCCAATCCTCAGGGTATCTACACTAGCATCAAGGCCACAGTACGTGGTGTCCCTGTCTTTGTTGATGAAGATATCCTTGCTCACATCTGTGAGGTCAGGACTGAAGGAGCTGTATTCAGTCCTGGCTGGGAAGCATGAAATGGTGGACAAAAGCAGTTCACAGAGTTTCTGTATGGCACCTCTGAACCAGTAAGCTTGGATGCAAAGCATATGTCAGACAAGGCTAGGGTTTTGCATGCCATCTTAGGGTGCTCTGTAATCCCTAAGAGTGGAAGCAGAAACCATGTTTATGAGTTGGAGAGATTTTGTCTGATTCACCTACTACAGAAGAAGAAGGTGAACCTCCCCAACATCATAATGTACCACATGCAGAAGCGTCTCAGAGACTCTGCTGGGAGCTTCCCACACAACACAATCATCACCAAGATCTTGCTGCACTTCAAGGTTCCCATTGATAGGCTATTTGATCACCTTTCACAGCCTGTGTTTGGTGAATCAAACCTAAAGAGCATGGGAATAGAGCTGACTCCAAGACCTCCTTCACCATCCATGAAGGAAAGCATCCTCTTAGAGAAGGCAGAAAGGAGGAACACAACAATGCAGATACTGGAGAATGAACTCATGGGAGACATCAGGAGACATGAGTTCAAGCCATCAAAACCCTCTCCTCAAGCAAAATTGAAGAAGCTACCTGTGAGGATTGCTGCTAAGGTAGCATCTGCATCTGTGCAGAATCAGGTGTCTGAACCTATTCAGAAGGATTCAAAAAGGCCATATGAAATTGTGGGTCAGTTGTCTGAACCTGTACAGACTCCAGAGCCTACTTCTGAAATGGAAGGACAGGCTCAAGAGGCAGATGAAACTGATGCAGTAGTAGCTGAGCCATTGGCTGCTTGCCCATCTGATCCTGAACTCATTCAGGTGGCTGCATTGGCTACTGCTTTGGAGCAGGAAGAGCTGGAGAAGGCTGATCGTGCTCTTGCCATTACATCTCAACTTGCCTATGCAGAGGATGATAGACAAGCTACATTGGCTGAAGTTTCAAAGAATAGGAAAAGGTCAAGTGGACCTCAGAGAAAGAGAACCAAAAGCAAGCTACTTCAGACTGCACCTGAACCTATGGTGACAAGAAGTATTGCTTCTCTGCTTGAAGCAGAAGATGAAGCTGGGAAGTATCAAAATTTTGTTAAAGCTCAACAGTACTTTAAGAGGAGAAGGGAAGAAAAGCAAGCACAAAGAGAGAAGGAAGAGAAGGAAGCAAAAGCAAAGGTATCTGAGGTAACTAAGCCTCCTTACAAGAGAATCAAAGTCAGATTTGACAATGTTACACCATCACCTCCCTCCTCACCAGAAAAACCTAAACAATCACCTCAACCAATCCAACCTTCTGAACCTTCACCTTCACCTCCTCAACCTCAACCATCATCACCACCTTTACCTTCATTACCACCACCACCTACACCTTCACCACCATCATCCCTTCCACCTTCTCTGCAAGAAGAGCTCTCTGCTGAAGAAGAGCAAGTCCTTGCTGAAGCTCTACAGTTGTCTCTCCTTCCTTCTGATCCCTGTTCATTGCCTAAGTTTGGCAACCTGTTTGAAGAGCTACAATATTTCAGACCAGCACTTGCTGTATCCTTGCATCATGGCTTAATCAGAAAAATTGTTGCTGAAGTTAGAAACCAATACAGTGCTCTTTCAGGAGGATTAGAAAAGATCAGGAAGGGTGTTGTCCCTCCTGCACATACTTGGGCTCCCATCAATCCATTCTCAGATGATTCCCTCAGGATGAATAGTGATGAATGGAGTTTTGTAAGGCAGCTGAACACTGAGTTTGAGCTGTTTCAGAGGGATCTGCACAAGGGAGTTGGGATGAGAGGCTACAGGCCTCCTAAAACTTGTTCAATCAGGCCAACCACTAAAATCTTGGTGAAACCTGATAGAATAGTTCCTAGGTATCCCTTAAAGGAAGGTCAGGGTGAAAAATTCAAAGGAGCTAAAGTTTATTCTGTATCTGCACCTCTGTCTGAAATGATGAGTCCATCAGAGTGGGAATCTTTACCAGAGTTCATCAGAAACCAAGGAGGAGGCTTGGATCAACTACTTCAAGATTGGATGTGGTCCTCTTACTGGAAGATCAGAGAAGATGTTGGATCTTCTTCGGGATCAACTGGTCCTGATGCTGATTCTGAAGTTGGACTTGGAAAGTCAACCAATGTCCAATATCACAATCTGAGAGATCACTTTCCCCCACCTGCTGACTCTTTTAATGAAGACTGGGTAGTACTGAACCCCATTGGCACCTTCTTTTGCCCTGTGTTCAAGCCATCTGAATACAGATTGAAGCCAGGCTTTGGAGTGCTTAGATTTGTTTGCCCCTACATCCAATTGATTTTGTATGAATCTGAGCAAGACTTGTCTGAGGAAAATCTGAAGCTGAAGACCAAAGTTAAGAAACTTGAAAAGAAGTATGTTGATCAAGAGAAGAAGACTAAGCATCTAATTGCTAAACAAGAGCAGATTCTTCAAGAACAGCAGCTTATCAGATCTGGTCAGCAAGAATTGAAAACCTCAGTGGAAGCAGCAATAGACAAGGCCAAGGAAGACTTGATTTCCTTTCTGACTGAGGCCTTGCTGAAGAAGAAGGATTAAACTGTTCATTTAGCCATTGTCTTTGCTTATTTTCATGTTTATGACAAGTGTCTGATTGTCTATTTCTTTATCTGAACATTCATTAAATACAATCAGTGGCTTATCTCATATTTTGAGTTGATTATTTGTGCTCTGATATATATGTTTTATCTGAATATATTGCTCTGTTACTGTTTTGCTCTGATATTCCCTTTTGATTGATGACAAAAGGGGGAGTATTAAAACTAACCAAATCTGAAGTGATTACAGGACTCAGGGGGAGTATATAAGCTTTTGAGTACATAAGTAATAATCTATTACAGAACCTGAACAGAAACTGTTAAAGGATATTTCTATCTCAGGGGGAGCTATCTTATACTCAAAAACTGATTACAGATTTGTATATTTTAACCAAATTTGTCATCATTAAAAAGGGGGAGAATGTTGAGTCTCAAAAATATCATAAGGTTGTTTATGATGTTTTAAGACAACTAGATTCCCAAGTTTTAATGGTTAACAAATTTGACTTAAATTATTTATCATAGATACATATATGCTTTAATGTTTTATCTATGATTTCAGCAAGAGTCACTATGAGCCTACATAAAAAGACTAAGTGTTGAAGCTGTCTGAAGAAGCAGAACTCGTCTGAAGAGTTGAAGCTGTCTGAAGTAGCTCAACCCGTCTGAAGTATCAGTGCCGTCTGAAGTATTTTGATGACGTGGCACCTCTAGTCTGAAGATTGTGAAGACGTCTGAAGCTCTTTTTTGAATCAAGCACATTTTCTGTTATAACAGCTGGCATTCCTATTTTGAATTTCAAGCACGTTCTCTGCCATACACGTCCTCTGCTATGCAGCCCTTACAGCAACAACAAAAAGCAGCTTTTTGGCAGGAACAAAACTTGTAACGTGTCAGGAATTGTCAGAGAATGTCAGAGCTCACAGCAGGCTGTCTCACAACGGATTTCTTGTTATTCCTAAACGGTGGTTTTCTCCAACAGATTGATATTTGGGTATAAATACCCCCTCCTTTGAAGACCATCAAAAGAGAAGAATTTTGTGAAAAAGAACTAAAACTCTGCAAGTTTTTCGCTGCAACAACTCTGATAATATTTATCTTTTTACACATATTGTAATATCCTGAGCATACCTCAGTTTTTTCTGTACATTTGTAATTGTTTAAGCTTCAAGACTGATATAGTTTGTAAGCTTAAGCATTTTATCTTCTCTGTATTTGTTTGTTGAGCCTGGAGAGGCTTGTCTGAAAAAGAATACTTGTTGGTTTGAGCCTGGAGAGGCTTGTCTGTAAAAGAATACTTGGTTGTAGAGCCTGAAGAGGCTTGACTGTAAAAGAATACTTGTAATCTTGAAAGATTAAGAGAAAATCCAATTGCTAGTTGGCATTGGGACTGGACGTAGCTCACAGTGGTAGTGAGTGAACCAGGATAAATTCCTTGGCTAAGTTTTCTTACCCTTATCTCTTGTCAATTCTTTTTATACTAATCAAGGGGTTAGAGTAATTAATCTGATATTTTATAAAGGCACAAAACATCTTTTAAAATCAGTTTTTACAAGTCGTCTGAAAACTTCAGACAGCCCTTTAAGAGCCTGTCTGAAATCGTGTTTTTAACACCTGTTTGCGAAAAGCTTTCTAAAATATTTAGAAACACTATTCAACCCCCCTTCTAGTGTTTCCCTGTGTTCCTACAGGTGGATGAGGAAGTCGGTATTGAAACTGATTGGTTGACAACAAAATTCTTAAATGATATTAGGTGCTAAAGGGCTCCATGATCATAAGTTGGTGCTAAAGATTGAAGTGATTGTTATGCTAATGACGAATCTTGATATATTCGCTGGACTTTGCAATGGAACTAATTAATAGTTGATTAGTTAGGTTCTAATGTCATTGGAGAAACCGTTATTACGGCGGGAACACATTTGGGAACAATGGTATTCATTCATCGAATGAATTTAATTTCATCTGAAAATCTCACCCCATTAAAGTTCCAACAAAGACAGTTGTCACATGTTGAAACTAAATTAAATTCATTCGATAAATGAATGTAATTTACGTGCTTCTTAGCATTAGTAGGACATTGTCATATGTCGGTGTGTATTTACCAAGGTCTTTTTTCTCTCATGATCAATTATATGTTGTTGTATCTAGGGTTAGGTCTCAACAAAGACTTAGGATTCTTATACGCAATGACAACCTTAAGTGTTGTAATGTTACAAAAAATATTGTCTACAAAAAAGTTTTAAAAAATTTAAATGAAGTGATATTGTTGATAGTGTTCATTTGTAATGATTCGATGTGACTATTTCATATTTCCAAATCCATTTTAATTGTTAATTTGTTATATTCTTAATCAACTAATAAGTATCAAATTAAATATTAAAAATTAATTAATCTTATGATTTAATGTTTACATATATTAAACAGGTTAAATATATTATTAAAATTTGAATTTAAATATTTATTTAAATAATAAATCCGTGAATTGAACGGATTGATACTAGTTGGACACAAAACATCATTTTTAGCGTATATTATATATCTTTTTTGTATCATATGCTGCTAAATCGATAGCTACTTTTTTATTTTTATATTATAAATTTATCTCACTTCAAAAATATACAAATTAATCTCTTCATACAAAAAGAATTTTCCTCTCGAAGGAAGTAAAAAACGGAAATTAAATAATACAACATTTCTATATGGAAGACGTGTAAATATATGTGCCTGAACCAGAATGTATATATTTTCTTTGTAGTTATTTAAATTTAGAGTCAAATAGCACATTCATATATATATATATATATATATATATCACATCCTTAAATAATGATTTGTTCGATCTTCATAGCCAAGGCATTTTCAACATGCAGGCTAGAGCCATGAAGTCCAGTCAAATCCAAAGGAAGCTCCTTTCTATTATTGACTAAAGAATTGGTATATGTAGAAAAAAATAAATTAGTTGAAATTCTAGAAGAAAAGAAATGTAGTGAAGAGTTGATCGAACAAACACAACATACACACGGACTATATAAATTTGTTTTTTGGTACCAGAATTGCCAGTAGACAGTTTATCAGTTATATAGCCAAGAAAAACTTTTCTCTCGCATTTATTAAAATAATTCTAAATACTTGATCCAACAAATATTTATTAGAATATTTTTTATATTTAAAAATATTAAATACATTAATTTTTATTTAATATTTGTTTATAAAGTAAAGATGATGTTGTAGCCTTATTTACCATTACCATATATGCATTAACATATATAGTTATATAAACTTAATTTGTTTAGTTTTGATTAGAACATCACGACAAATAGTAGGTAACTAGATATCGCGTACCTAACATATAAAACTCGGTCAAGGGTAAAGTCCCTATAGTTGGATTTGGATCCTCTCCTATTATAAGACAAATCCTTTCCTATTTGGGTCCTTTCTCCTACAGGACTTGTCTTGTAATAGTAGAGGATTCTGATCCGTGATCCCCTATAATTAGCCGCAATTACTCTATAGTGGGTTTTCATGATAAAATGTGTTTGTAAGAGATAAATAAAAAAATAGAAATTAACTTATTAAAAAAGAGTTAGGAGAAAAATAAGAGAAAAGAGAAATAAAATTTTATAAGTCATAGAAAAAATAATTATACTGTAAACACAAAAAAGGAATGACTTCTTATTAACATTTCTCTTCCCTCCTTTCTCTTTAATTTTTTAACTAAAAAACGCACCATAACCAAGGAGGTCGAAATTTCCCTTCTCAACTCCGAAGGTTTTGATTATTAGTTTGTGCAAATTACACCATGGAGACATATATTCGATCGGGTTCCATAGCCAGTTAACCCAGGTTTTTAGGCCAGGTTTTTAACTCTAGGCAGCTAGCTAGATGTAATTTTTTACAACAATCATTATTTTTCTACACTTATTTTATACACTCTTTTTCACATTCATTTTTTTTTATTATATTACTTATCATTTTTATTTAATTTTTCTTCATTTTCTTTTCTTTTATTTATTTCTCAATTTTTCACACCACCGACACTCAATAATAAAAAAAAAAATTGAATGTAAAAGTTTCATTTTCCTTCGTACAACTGTCTGTGATAATTATCTGTCAACTAGACGATCATGATAATGCTTGTTTGTTTTACATGCACATGTCAAGTGTACCAAGGACATCTACATGATTGGAAGCTTGCCTTTGTTGACCCTTTCCATCCTTACTCTAGTAGAATAATATTGAAATTACGAGAAAAAAATATTAGAATAATATTTGTTCTGTACTAAATTAATTAATAAAAAAACAATATACTTATTTTACAGTCATAATATTGGATAGCATAAATACGATAAATTAATAAAAAGAAATATTATCAATCAAATTGCACCCATTGCAGAACTTTACATGGTTGGAATCATCCAAGTGAACTTGGAGTAAAGTTAAATGCAAACCCTTTTATGATCCTACCTCTTATCTTAATTATATATAAAAAATATAGGGTTAAATATGTTTTTAGTCCCTAAAAAATTTCTGGAATTTTGTTTTAATCCCTGTAATTTAAAACCACTGGTTTTGGTCCCTCAAAAATTGAAAATACACCGATTTAGTCCTTATTACTTAATTTTGCTACAGATTTTGCTACGGATTAGCTACAAAATTTTATCTATAAGGACTAAATTGGTGTATTTTCAATTTTTGAAGGACCAAAACCAGTGATTTTAAATTACAGGGACTAAAACCAAATTCCAGAAAATTTTGAGGGACAAAAAACATACTTAACCCAAAAATATAAGAATAAAATTATCAAGATTAAAGAAATACATTGGAATATGTTAATAATAATTATGGATTTAATAACTATATAATGTCAGTGTAAAATAATTTTACACAGTCATCCAATAATGTGTTGACACATCATTTAATGAGTTTAATGACACATGAGGTGTCAATAAATTAATTGATGTGACAAATGTCATTGGATGACAATGTAAAACTTCTTTACACTGACAATATATAATAATTAAACTCAATAATTAATAGTGTCATAAATTTAAATTTTTTTCCTGCAATACCTTTAGTATTTAATGATAGAGTGAGTACCTTGTTAATCACTCACAATAAATTAAGGGTATATGATAATTGAGCAATTAATGTAACTAAAAATATAGTACTATGTTTTTTTTTGGTAAATTATAGTACTATGTTTCTTTTGTGTGTGTCTATATATATATATATATATGAGAGCATATCAAGTGAGAACACTTGTTTATTGTGAGAAATGAGAACATTTAATAATAGTCGTTAGATTATATTTAACGGTCGTGATTACTCACTAAAATAAATTAAAATTCTTTCCACTTTATTTCTTTTCATATATATTTTTTTCCTTAAAAAGTTAGCCACTTTCCCTTTTCTTCCCTCACACTTTTCTTCTCCCCTATCCAAGAGTCAATCTTCTCATATCTAAATAATTATTCAATCATAAAGTATAATATTAGATAATTTTTTGCTGTTGAAATCTAATTATTATTATTTAATAATAATACAATTAAATAAATTAAAATTATAATGATAAGAATATATAAAAAAATTATATTAAAAATTACAAATCATTGAGTGTCTGTGTAAAATTTCTTTACACTGATAATGTATAAATATTAATTTTAATATAATTTTTACACATTGTCAGTGTAAGAAAATTATATTAAAAATTAATATTACATTGTGTAAGGGTGTTTGCTTTGATAATATTACATTGTATGTTATTAATTTTTAATATAATTTTTAATATATTAAAAATTATATTAAAAAGTGATATTTATACATTATCAGTGTAAGGAAATGTACCGAATTTTTAAATAATTTGCAATTTTTAAATGATTTGCAATTCAGACATCAAATGATTTACAATTTTTAATATATTTTTTTTATATTATTATCATTATAATTTTAATTTATTTAATTATATATTATTAAATAATAATAATAATAAAAGATATATATGAAAAGAAATAAAGGGGAAACTGTGGGGGAAGAAAAGGGAAAGTGGCTAATTTTTAGGAAAAAAATATATATGAAAAGAAATAAAGGGAAAGATTTTTAATTTATTTCAATGAGTAATCAGGACCATTAAATATAATCTAACGACTATTATTAAATGTTCTCATTTCTCACAATAAACAAGTGTTCTCACTTGATATGCTCCCTATATATATATATATAAATATAGGACAAACAAATTTTGAGAAATTCTACTGTATCCTCCCGCGAGAGAGGATTTTGGTATCTTCTTTAACCAATTAATAAATAAACTTATCTCTTATTTTTTTCTTAAACGGTCCTAATATTTTTATAATTGCAAGATAATGTTTTAACTATATTAGAATTTGTATTTTTAATTTTTATAAAAACTTTTTTACCCCCAATAAGGCAATAACCATTTTGTTGTATTTTTAATTGTGTTTCTTCACACATTCTCATTTACTACGAGTGTCTTGTTCAAAATCCACACTACACACGTTCCCTAAACTTGTTTCTATGTAACTTTTACCTTTATGTCTCCCTTCAATTAAAAAAAGGGTACTAAAACTCCCTCTCACCGGAAAATGTGACCCAAAAAAATCACCTTTTCATTTCTTATATATATATATAGAGAGAGAGAACCGGAGTTAGTATATCACTGTGACAATATCTTAATCATGTTTTAAGCAACAAAATTATTAAACATATAGACTGTTCGGAGTGGTTGCGAGTTTTAAGTTTTTTGTTTTTAAAAATTCTGAATCAAGTTTTTACAACTCAAAATCAAAAACTGAAAAAATCACTTTTTGTGATTTTCAAAATGCATGCCTGTTTTGAAAACCTCAAAAACTAGTTTTCAATTATTGGTTTTGAATTGTAAAAACTTAATTTAAAATTTTAAAAACACTATAAACTCGCAATCACCCCAAACAGGCTCTAATTTTCATTAACTTAATCTAAGATTTAGAGTGTGTTTAGTAAAATTAGCTGAAATGCTAGCTGAAAGCTGAAAAACTAGCTGAAAGCTTAAAACTAGCCGAAAGTTGAAAAGCTAGCTGATTTGATTGAATGTGTTTGATAAAACTAGTTGAAAATGGTAAAATGACATATAAGGACATCATTAATTATTAAATAATGATAGATGAGAGGGATTGAGGGATAAACTTGTAATTAATTTTCAGCTAGTAGCTGAAAATCGGAGCTTTTTTAAAAAAGCTACCTCAAATACCTTTTCTAGAAAAGCTAATCGCTACAAAAAAAAAAACTATCTTACCAAACACAGCTGAAATGATTTCAGTTACTATTAGTATTATGTGTGTCGACCGAGTCAGCTTTATCTCAATAATCATCTGATGAATTATCAATTATGTATTGTATTTCACTTTATATTGTTTTCCACTTTTCCACTACAGTATCATACATATAATTCATAAATGAATTATGTATAGTTAAATTACCATACCCTGTTAAGGAATGAAAAGGAAAATGACACATTCATTAATCAATTCAACCTGGTATGTATAATCAAATAAGCAGCAATTTATCTTTAAACTTATATAGAAATTTTTATCTTAAAACTTATAATTTCAAAGGGACAATAAAATTTAAAAATGTTAATTTATCCAAAAGCTAGCTAAAGTTTTTCCATAATTTGTAATGGAATGAAAACATTATGCCCCATCTCCTGTTCACCAAAAGAAGTTCAGGACTTATGAGACAATATGTCTAAAACTAAAATCAAGTAATCAACTATGATTCATATATAGAGACCCAAATAGTATCAATATTCTCTCTCTCTTCCTATGATAGCATACAATAATTTTCCAACTAAAACATAGCATAACCTATTGGAGCATTTACATTCATTTCTTGGAAACCTTTTCTGACTTGTGACAAGCCTTTCCTTGCCACCTCAAACTCTGCTTCAGCAGCAGCAAGTTCTCCCCTCAGCTTCTTCATTTTAATCTCCAAAGCAACCACATTGTCCTTTAATTTCTTCAGTCTCTGTGCTCTTTCCAAATGAGCTTTCACATCCAATGCAGATTGAACATATGGCTCCAACCAAGCCAAGTCAAATCCTGAGGACTTGACAAGTTCCTCCCACAAACTCTGAAGATTCTTGCAATCCTCTTCACTTATATCCTTCACCTTTTTCATCTTAAGGAAATGCAGAACTTGTCCTAAAGATGTGAAAGTCCATTGTCTGAACCAACGACTTCTTCTCATTTGGTTTTGAATCAGTGAAGGACGCCATATACAAACCTCCTCCAACAGTGGAATGAAAGCTTCTTCTTCTGGTCTTAAACTCTCCAAGTCTATTAACTCTCTTAGTGTCAAATCTGAACCTTGAATTTCCCCTTCTCTTGGACTAGACCCTGAGGTTCTAGGACTAATTGTATCCCTCTCATCAGAGGATTGATCTGTTGCTTGATCACCTAATCTAGAATCAGGGGTTGGAGTTGATGAATTTGGATTTAAGGGGTAATTGATGTCTTGAATTATCTTAGGTGGAAAATCAGAGACACAAATGTGAGCTTCAATGATGCATGTGTCCCTCAAAAGATACCCTTTTTTATGGTCATACAAGTCATTCAGATTCAGGAAAAATGAACCCCAGCTACGATATCCTCCTTTAAACTTTTGCTGAGTCTCTGAAATTCACAAATCACAATACATCAACTTTAAATTAAATTAAAAAAGTACTATTATTATCAGATGGTAAAGAGAGAGATTAAGACATGGAATTAATTAACCTTTTATAACGGACTTCTTCTTATCCACCTGATTAATTAGAGCTAACTTGAAAAAAGTGTTTCTGCTCCATCCATATGGTGGTAAAGAATCAGCAACCATCAAATACAATGAAAAATGGTTCACATCCTTCCTCAGTGGATACACAAGGATCCTCCTGTGACACATGATGAAGACACACAGACACAGAATAATTAATTAAAGTATTTACTTTCATAAAATAAACAAAAATTGTAAAATCATTTTCAATAAGTACCATGAACAACCACGGATTTTGAAAGTCCTGGAGCGTAATTTCATGGCATTCTTTTTGGAGAAATCTTCAATTCTCCAAGTGAATTTCTCAAAATCAACCCCTGTTTCCAGCTCATCCACCATTCTGGTATGTACATCTGGAGCTGTAATAAAGGAATTGATTATTTCTCCAATAAAATAGAAAAAACAAGATAATTAAAGAGAATGTAATGGAATATTGGAGTGTTAATATCATACATATCCAAAGTTTCTCTATGGTTGGTTGGCGGCGCAGAGGAGATTAAGAAAAGCTCTATTCCTTTCCTGTGAGTAGTAGTAGTAGGTCATGAATCATGATAATCAATGAAAAAACTTGGAATGAAAGAAAAACAAGAGAGAGAGAGTGAATGCCAGAGAGGAGTTATTACTAGTATTATTTAAAGTCAAGTCAAGAAGATTCGTTTAGTGTAAGGAAGCAAGTTAGTATATTTAATGAGTAGAACTTTCAAACTCATAATATAACTTCTGTACAGGGAGGAACCAATAAGGCACAATTTAGGCTCTAAAGAAATTTCAAGGAAGGAACTTGTGCAGAATTTGAAGCAAGGTTAGTGGTTACTTATAATAATAGTCTTTAGAGGTTTATTTCTCCTTTTAAAATTACTTAACATAAGTAGTTATCAGAATGAATCATGCAAACCAATATTGTTAAAAAATTTCAGGGAAGTCCTAACTGATATAGGTGGATATCTCAGAAATTAAGTTAAATATGTTTGTGCCGTCTCCATCGGGTGGGGTGTTTCTTGAGTTTGATATTATTTTTTAAAATGAAGTCAACATGTTGAATTGGCAATTCATAAAGTTTCTCATTAATAAAAATTATCTCATGAATCCCTTTTTTATATTTGATCTTATGAATAATTTTAGAAGTGAAATTCTCTTTCACCTAACATCTGATTCGGAAACAGAAGTGATATTTATTTTACATACATTGAATCTTTTATGTTGGCACTCAATTAATTAAGTGTGACCAAGGTGTAGATTCGATTTAGATAAAAATTGAACTGTTCAAATTTAGTTGGGAGATAATTTTTGCAACCAGTTTTTATTCAATACACCTCTTACAATTTTTCTTTTTTTCTTTTTTTTGACTTATATGTTCTTTTAACACATATCACTCCTCTTCTCAAATCTCTCCCACTTCAAAGTCATAACCATAGGATGACACAAATTCCTCTCAAACCAAAATCATCCAAGCACACACCAAATTATTGAACCACCTTTCTCAGGCCATGTTTCCTCCCCTATGCGGTTCCACCCTCTTTACAGTAATCCAAAACCACCAGCTGCAACTAATTTGTCCACTTTTTTTTTTTAGTATTTGCAGTTCGATTTTGTCCACTTTTTTTTTTAAGGTAAAAAATTATCATAATTTTATTATTTCATCATCTGATCGATTTTGAATATTATCAAATCTGATCTGATTTAAATTAAATTGAGTTGAATTATTTTTTTATTTTTTAAAAAGACAATAAATATTAGATAAATGTGATAAAATTATGAAATAATGGTAAACATTTTTATTGAAACTTATATTTATTAATATAAATATAAAATTATATAAAAAGAAGGACATGAGACGTGAAAATCAGTTTAAAACTAGTTTAAAATTGATATATTTATAAAGATATTAGCATAATATTAAATAATAAAATCATAAAAAGTATAGTAATATAAGTAATTTCATAAATAAATATATATACATGTATAAATATATTATTATTTTATAAGTAAAATAATATGTGTATGTAAGTTCGGTTTGGATGGGATCGGTTTTCAACATAGGATCCGAAAATCATTCCAATAAAATAAAATAATATCATTTTTTGTGGTTTTTTATTTTTTTGATTTTCAGTTTAATTCGGATTTCGGTTCGGATTTTAGGGTTTACATTGGATTGAACTGGACGTGAACAACCCTAATTATTACATCTCTTATTTTCTCTCTCTTCATTTCATTTTTCTTTATATCTCCATTATCCCTATGTCTCACACCTAATTTTTTGAGTGTGAAAATTATATTTTTCCTTAAGCTATCACCACAAGAATGCGGGTTTATAGACGCGAAAATTTAGTAACGACCATCACCTGTCGCTAGTAGAGACAGCCTAGTCGTCGTGCTTCCATCGCTACATCATTAAATGTGAAGTTCAACGCATAACTGTGTCATTAATATGTTGTGACGGCTAGGTCGTCGTTAGTTAATATATTGTAGCGACGGTCAGGCTGTCGCTACACTGAAAATGTCAATTTTTCCTTGAAAATTCAAAAATAGCGCTAATAAAACATAACGACGGTCAGACTACGTTTTAATTAATTAAAAATTTAAAATTGTTGCCTCTATGTCACATAAGCGACAGTCGTAGCGATGACCATGACCATCGCTAAGTTTAAAACTTACACGCACAAAAACCTTCTCCCTCCCTCTTCTTCCTCCTTCCCTCTCCTTTTTTCCCTCTCTTCTCTCACTGTCTCTCCTCCGGCAAGGCATTTCTGGCCTCCCTCCCTCTCGTCGCCTCAACCTCCCTTCCCCACTGTTCCAAACCCTCTCCCTTATAGTCATCTAACTTCTCCACCGATCAAATTCTCAAACAGTCCTTCCCCCACTATCCTTCTCCCTCTCGCCGTCATTCGGCCCCCTTCGACCACCGTCCGCCACCTACAACCGTTGCCCACCATCCTGGTAAGTTTTAATTAATTTTTTTAATTTTAATTAGTTTTGTTAGTTTAATTAGCTAGTTAGTTATTTAAATTATGTTAATTTATATAATTATGTTAAATTATTATAATTTAATTATTTATATAATTTATATAATTTTTATTTATATGTTTTAATTATCTAATTAGTTATATTTGAATTATGTTTTAATTATACAATTTATATAATTAGTTAGTAATAATTATAATTTAATTATTTGTATAATTTTGACCTACCGGGCCTCTGATGAGTTCAAGGAGAAGTCTGCTCGTAACAAGGCCAACCTGGCTTCTCGTCTAGGCGGAGCAATCCACACCACGGGCCGTAAGACTCACATTGAGGTGGCTCTTGATATGGTATGTATAAACCTACTTTTCTATATTTTCTTTGTATTTGTAATTAAAATAATTTATAAGTGTAGTTTTTCTGTGTAGGTTTGAGAGCTTGGGCGAGCTGTAGATCCAGATGAGTTTTTTTGTTGTCACCCACACAAAGAAGGATGATGGCTGGGTAGATGATCGTACTTGATTCACATATGTAAGGAAAAATTATTTATAGTAGTGTTTTTTTATATAATTTTATATATTTAATTTGCAATAGAATAACTAACTAATTATAAGTTCATCTCTATTCAACAGACAAATTAACAAGGCCTCCTGAGGGAGCTGGAGTCATAGATGGGGGACAACTCCATCATCGGTGGGTCCACCAAGTTACATATATGGAAGGATGTTACTGGTTGCAAGACTTGAGGCTGTTGTTATGGCACCGGGGACTTATCAAGCAACATTCGACCTAGTGTGACCAGCCTCACTCAGGAGTCTCCGGCCCATACCAACAGTAGTGACGGGTCTCGACATTCGTTTGAGGAGGCACCGAGGCAGGAGGTCATCGAAGCAAAGTTGCAGGCCAGCCAAACTAATGAGAGGGCTGATCAGTGTCAGTCAATGTATGCACAGTTGGATGAGGATTCCGCACGACTCTGACAACACCTGCAGACAATGTTGGCTGGTCGCAGCGCAGGGGCTTCTACCAATGTTTGTCAGGCGCACCCGCACTACGACGACGACCTGGATGACCAACCCTTGTGGCCCACCACCTCAGCAGCACTGTTGCCATCAGCCATGATTTTTTTTCTTTTTTATGGACTTTACTTTGTGTACAAATTTTATATGTACCATTTATATATTTTTTTATTTTCTATATGGGTGTTTTTATATATTATTTATTGTTTTTCTTTATATTTTAGATTGTTAACAAATATGATATAAAATTTTTAAAATAAATAAAAAATTAAATTTGTATAATGATTAAATCATAAATCTGTAAATTAAAATAAAATCAAATATAAAATCGTAAATTTAATTTTAAAAAATAAAAAAAAATAATTAAATTATTGGCAATGGCCATGATCGTCACTAGTTTAAAAAAATAATTAAATTATTAGCGACAGTCATAATTGTCGCTTTGTAGTGACAACTTAGCGACGGATTTAGCGTCGGGTTAGCAGACACTACATAGCAACGACTATTTTTGCGCGTCGCTACTCTATTAATGGCGAGTATATTAACAATGTTTGTGTGGTCGTCGCTAAGCCGTCACTAATTACATGGTAGCGACGGTGTTTCTCTGGTAGAGAATTTGCGAATTTCTTGTAGTGTATATATATGAATAAATCGCTAATAATTTTTAGACTTCTCTTTGGTAAAAATAACTTTTTTCCCCTAAATGAAAAAATTTGCTTTCTAAATAAGTTTAAGAAGGTTAATATTATTATATAATGTGTAAAGATATTGCACATAAAATTAATGATTGTGATAAATATTCGACACATTTACCATTAACATTTAAGTTAACAACGGAGATTTAAAAATAACTTAAATATTTCATAAAAATAAAATAATAATAAATTTTTAATAGAAAATATAAAAACTCAAGTATTTTACGCGATAAAAATGTTATTTTACTCATTTCTGAATTATGTTTGTACCTTTTGCATGAAGCCGTTGGTAATACTCATGTGCAAGGTTTACACGTATTCACTCATCATGCAAAAGAACGGCTCCTGCTGCTGCCAAGTGTCAAGTCCCAAACAATTTTCTACCAAAAAAACCAAAACTCTTGAGAGAAGTTAAAAGGTGTCAGGGGCAAAATTGTCACAATAGCAGAGTTTATAATAGCATATTGGTATTGATTGAAAATGTCACAGAGGAGCACACAAGCTAGCAAGAGCAAGAGGGTGA
The DNA here is from genome assembly GCA_026901365.1 of Sesbania bispinosa. NCBI lineage: Eukaryota > Viridiplantae > Streptophyta > Magnoliopsida > Fabales > Fabaceae > Sesbania > Sesbania bispinosa. The sequence continues at coordinate 2,342,778 of QLOH01000041.1, read as the reverse complement.
TGGAGGAAGCTGGTGGCAGTGATATTGTGAGCGCAAGTGCAGGAGCAGGAGAAAGGAGGATGAAGATGAAAGTGATGGTGGCCATAGATGAGAGTGATGGGAGCTTCTATGCTCTTAAGTGGGCCCTTGATAACCTCTTAAACACCATGGCTACTGTGGGAGATGCAACACCTGAGAATGATGGCATGGTTTTCCTGGTTCATGTTGAGCCCATTTTCCAAAATTACGTCTACCCCATTGGACCAGGAGGTGCTGGTTAGTATATTATATTATTTTCTCTCCACATCAATTCATTTTATATATCCACTAGGGTCGGCATCGGCATGGTCGTTGGGGTAGTTTAATGGGATAGTTTAACATGATGTTCTAAGTTAAACCTTATTACTTTCTTTGTATACCAAAAAAAGAATAGGCAGAAAAATTACATTTTGAAGTTTTTTTCGGGTGATTTAGATTTACATTTGAAGATTATTCTGTCCGTATATTGTGGAAATTAATGAATTGGTAATTGACATATACAGGCAATTAATTTCTTTAATTATTCTCTGTGCTGAATTGAAAGTGTCTAATTTTTCTATAGTAATAGTCCTTTCTCCATAATATTCCACAACTTTATCGCGATTTGTAAGCGAAAGCGAAACAAGGGGGAAAATGTCTCATACAAAGTTGTGCAAGTTGTGTACCGAATTTTGAACATAAAATTGATGCATTAGGTTTCAAGATTATAAAAATGATAGATAATAATTAAAGTTGACTACCCTAGAAGAAGGGCTTGAACCTTCGACCTTGTGGTTAACAGCCACACGCTCTAACCAACTGAGCTACTCCAGCATCTCTTTAATGAAAAGTGATTAATGGCTAATAAAATATTAAGAGAAGCAAGTCTGGTTTGATTCCTATTGAATGTAATATAATTTGTAATAACATTGGCTTCTAATTTATTAATATATATTTATTCAACGTGGTTATGATAATTTTATGCTTTTGTGTATATTTTTTACATATAAATTATATGATTGTTTTGAAGGGTAAAAGTACAAATACGATCGTTAAAGTTAAATATTGTCTCTGTTCATTTCAACAGCTTTTTATCCTGCATCTGTAGTGGTGGAATCAGTGAAGAAAGGCCAGCAAGAAAAATCCGCATCTATTCTTTCACGGGCATTGCACATGTGCAGGGATAAGCAGGTAAATAAATGTCTTATGCATGTTATTGTCTACCATATCCCAAATTCATCCCAATCTATTCAATTAAAACATTCTTATATGCTGATCAACATCACTTCTTTTATTATTTAAAAGGGAAATTATGTAAAAAATAGTGAAATGAACATGATGTGTAATTAATATTATTAATTGAATTAGAATATGTTTATTTGAAAATAATATGTATGATTTTTTTCAGAGGGGGGTCATATGATTAATTAAACTCAGGTGCTGATCGATGAGAACATGTATTAATGAAAATGCAGGTAAAAGCAGAAAGTGTGATTCTTAATGGAGATCCAAGGGAAATGATTTGTCAGGCTGCAGAGCAAATGCAAGTTGATCTCTTAATCATGGGTAGCCGTGGCCTTGGCATGCTAAAAAGGTTAGTTAGTTAACCTTAGTCTTACGCTGATTCTGTATTTTGCAATTTTATATAGTGTCTCTTAAACACATCGCGATTTTTATAGTACTTGTCTTTCTATTCTTCTAATGCTATATATAAATAAATTGTTGAGATTGAGACTGAAATTGTAAGTGTAGTATTCATTTGGATGATTCTATTAATTGGTGGCAGGACATTTCTTGGAAGTGTAAGCGACTATTGTGCACACCATGCAAAAACACCGATCCTCATTGTGAAACCACCAGATCAGGAGCATCATAAAAAGCTGTGAGCCAGTTACCACGGTTCTGCCTAATGTTTAACCTCGTCTTCTATGTGGATTAGTGTGGCATGGTTTGTATATTATAATGTCCTTTTCTCTAGGAACTAATAATGAATGTAGAGAAAGAAACTTGCGTTTGTTTTTTTGTGTTTTAGTATCTGTATTATTTATTATTTAATTCGCAATAATAGAAAGGAGAATACTAATTGTCCTTTAATTTTATTGTAATTTATTTTAAGTAAAAATACTCTCTCTAATTCATTAAATAGAATTTATTTAACTACCGTTTAATTTTTTGGACTGAGTAAGAATAATGGAGAGTTTTCTTAAAATCGGGGGCTAACGCTATAAAAGTCAACTAAGTCAACTAAATGCCAGTTCACCCTGAAATCTAAAATTATCAAAATCTTAAAATCAAAGAAATGAGGCTTAAATAAGCATTCTTGCATTTATTTATTTCAATTCAACTAATAAGCATCCCTAATTCCATCCTGATGTGGAAGAACCATATTGTTAGCACCACCTGTGATAATGTCTCTCTTGTGGAAGAGTTAATTAAGATCATTGACAAACAGTTAATGATTAAAATACTCGGGTGGGCCAAACGGTTAGATTCCATTTTGAAATATTGCCCCAAGCAGCAGATGTTATCGAACACAAAAATTTTGGATTAGTGGGGTCAAAGATTTACCTCAGCTTTCAAATATCAGACATGAGCAATTATGACTCATCTAGTGAAACTATTTCCTGACAATCTAATACAACACTCTTTTTCAAAAACTAAATAGGCCTCATACATGGAATTGGAACAAATGGACAACAGCTCGGACCAGAAAAGTCAAAATCACGCTTCTTTTTAACAAGAACAAGAAGCTAATATTCATTCCACAAAAACGTTGTATGTAGTTGATCAGTAATTCAAGCATAATAGCTTCAATGTCCTCTCATATTGGCAGACAAGATCATCCAATCACCCCGACATTAAATCTGAAACTGCAGCTTCAGACACCAACATCATAAACCAGATTCCAACTATCATTTTCAAATTGAAAAATCCAGAACCGACCACCACCTTATTTTATAGTCATACCTGGTTATGCACAATCAATAGCGCATACATGAGATGTCATGGAATTTAGAGCATGTTTGGTTTAGCATTGAAACGTGATAAACTCACGTTTTTAATGCTAGAAATAGTTGTGTTAGAAAATTCAAACTTAAGTTTGACCAAGTTCAACGCCAAACAAAATACACACTTAGTGTGATAACAGTTGTTGAGAGAAATAAATTCAACGTTTTACATATATCAAATTAGAGACATCAAAGGCAACCAAAGGAAAGTACCTATTTTTCCCACTCTCCTAGTCTCGTTCCAGGGTCATAGTTGGAGAACAGCCGAAATTCATTTCCAAGTTTGCTGGAGTGCTGAGGTCTAAAACCACAAGGATGCAAGCCCAAGATCTCAGCTGCCCTTTCTTTCTGCACTTCACCTATTGTAATACAACTATTAGAAAACCCAACCACAGACACAATGTTATTTTTTAGCAATTCTTCAAACTGATGATATCATTATGCACATTCTATTAAAAGTAAATTATCATTTTCAATGCAGTGATCGGAAACAAAACAGGATAAAATTCATTATTACCTGTGAGCAGAAGCAAAAATGACTCTCCAGGTTGTATCAGCAAAGAAATTGTTTCAGCAACTTTCTCCAAGCACTCTTTGCTCTGTTACCAAACCAATTAGCTTAATAAGATCATCATATTAAAAAGGGAGGATAAAGGTTTGTCGCGCCTTAAATAAAACTGGATTTTTCTTTTATACTCGCATTATGGCAGTGTTATCAAATGGCGGAAATGGCGGCGCAATTGCGGAATGGCAAGGCGGTTTTATGGCAAACCGCCATAACGCATGGTTGCAATGGCGGATTTGTGATGGCGGCGCAATTGCGGCCGCCATGACCATGGCGGCGTGGCGTAAATTGCGGTAATGGCGAAAAATAGCGGCCAAACTGTTTTTTTTTCAGAAATGGGTTTGGGCTCATGACCCGACCCGGTTTGAGGTGACCCGGTTACTCAATAACCCTAAAAGTGTTTCTTTCTTCCACCCATTCAATATTTCCTCTGCGTTTTAGCTCTCCTTCGTTTCTGTTCTCACCCCAGCTAACAGCCACTGTGTCTTCTCCTTCAAGCTCCTTCTCAGGCGACCTCCTTCCTCCGGTGAGCAGCGACCAGATTTTCTGGTGAACATCTTCTCTCTGTCTCTGTCTCTGTTTTTTTTTTCTTTTTTCTGTTTTTTGGTTCTGTTTTTTGGTTCTGTTCTGTGCACCCTCCCCCTTTTAATTTTTGGTTCTGTTTTTTCTGCACCCTCTCCACACTCCACAGTTTCTGTTTTTTCTGCACCCTCTCGGCCTCTCCACAGTTTCTGTTTTTTCTGCACCCTCTCCCATCATGGCCACCGAAGCAACTTCTTCACAATCCTCAAGGACAAATAATAGGTCTGATCCAGGATGGAAGTATTGCCATTCCTTAACTGAAGGTGATACACAGAATATTATTTGCAATTTTTGTGAAAAAGTTACAAGAGGAGGAATCACTAGAGCCAAGAACCATTTGACCGGGAGTTCAAATAATGTCAAAGCTTGCCCCAAGTGTCCAAAGCTTAAGCAATATGCAAAGGATAAAAAGAAGCAAAACAGCTTTGAAATTCCAAATGTTCGAGAGCTTGATCTTGAGAATACTGGGTTTGGTGAAAGTGAAGATGAACTTGATAACTATCGTGACTTCTTGCCACCTAGTAGTGCTACGGGGAAAAAGAATGTTGCTAAGAAAGGGCCTATGGACTTATTTTGTAGGAAACCAGAGACTGCTATTGAAAAAAGAAAGAAGGAAAAATTGAGGCAAACTAGCATAAGAGAGGCTTGTGATAAAGAAGCAAAGGCAAGGGTCCATCAGTATATAGCTCGGTTTTGGTACCAAGCTAGCCTATCATTCAATCTTATCAAAATGAAGAGCTTTCAAGAGATGGTTACAGCCATTGGTTCCTATGGTCCACATTTGCCAGTTCCAAGTTACCATGATATTAGAGTTCCACTCCTAAACAAGGAGTTGGAATACACTGAAAGTTTGTTAAAAGATCACAAGGAGCAGTGGGCCAAACATGGATGTTCTATTATGTCAGATGCATGGACCGATAGGAAGCACAGATGCTTGATTAATTTCTTGGTGAACTCTCCAGCTGGGACGATGTTTGTCAAGTCCATTGATGGATCAAAATTTGTGAAGACTGGTGAAAAGTTATTTGAATTGCTTGATTCACTTGTGGAGGAGATTGGGGAGGAAAAAGTAGTCCAAGTGATTACTGATAATGGTAGCAATTATGTGTTAGCCGGTAAGATGTTGGAGGAAAAAAGACCACACATTTATTGGACTCCTTGTGCTGCCCATTGCATAGATTTAATGCTTGAAGATATTGGGAAGATTCCCTTGATAAAGAAGACAATTCAAAGGGGAATTTCTCTTGTGGGCTTCATCTATAGCCATTCAAGCACTTTAAGCTTGTTGAGGCATTTCACAAACAAGAGGGAGTTAGTAAGACATGCAATGACTCGATTTGCTACATCCTTTCTATCATTAGAAAGGCTCCATCAAGAGAAATCAAATCTTATAAAAATGTTCATTTCCCATGAGTGGTCCACAAACAAGTTGTCTAAGGAGGCTAAGGGGAAACATGCAACAAAAATTGTACTTATGCCTTCCTTTTGGAACCATGTTGTATACACTCTTAAAGTCATGGCTCCTCTAGTCCGAGTGCTCCGTCTTGTTGATGGTGAAAGAAGGCCAGCTATGGGATACATCTATGAGGCAATGGACAAAGCAAAAGAAGCGATTATGAAGTCCTTCAACAACAATGAAAGCAAATACAAAGAAGTGTTTGCAATCATTGATGATAGATGGACTTGTCAACTCCATCGCCCATTACATGCAGCTGGTCACTTTTTTAATCCTGAGTTTTTTTATGACAACCCTCAATTGGAGTTTGATTTGGAGGTTACAAATGGGTTGTATGATTGCACTAAGAGGTTGGTGCCAAGCAAAGATGTGCAACAGAATATATTACTTGAGCTACCAATGTATAAGAATGCAGCTGGTCTCTTTGGTTCAGACTTTGCAAAATTACAAAGGAAAACCATTGCTCCGGGTGAGAAACTAAGAATTCAACTTCTAGTAAATTAATAATTTAAGTTTTAACAATTAATATTCAAGTTATATCCTTTAAATATATTTTGTTTTGTAGCTCAATGGTGGCGAATGTATGGTCATTCAGCTCCAAATTTGCAGCAATTAGCCATCAAGATTTTGAGCTTGACATGTAGTGCATCTGGTTGTGAACGCAATTGGAGTGTATTTGAGCAAGTAATTCTTTTTCTTTCGTTTTGATGGTTAAGTATAAATTATGTTAAAGGAACTAGGAAGGAGCTAATTAAGGTTTCTTTAATTATATTTATGTTGCAGATTCATTCTAAGAAGAGAAATAGGCTTGATCACAAAAAATTGCATGACTTGGTTTATGTAAAATATAACCAATTGCTAAAGGAAAGATATAACCTTAGAGATGAAATTGACCCCATTTCACTCAATGACATTGATGAGTGTAATGAGTGGTTAGTTGGAGAGATGGATGGTAATGATGAAGATGTTGGGAATGAGTTGGTCTTTGATGATGATGAGACTTTGAATTGGGCAACCGTTTATGAGGCTTCAGGAGTTGGAGAGCCTAGAACTTACACTAGGCAACGGAGTAGGAAAAGAAAGGAACCTGCAAGTGCTGCCACAATTGCAAAAACATCTAAGAAAGGTGCCGGTGCAAGCTCAAAAGGAAAATCTCAAGTGGTTGTTGAAGATGATGAACCAGAATTTGAAGACAATTCAAAGGAAACAGAAGAAGAAGTTAACTTTGACCAATCAGAGGGAGAAGAGGAAGAGGGATATGCCTCTATAGAGGACAAAGAAGTTGATTATGTTGGACTTGAGGAGGAGAATTAAACTTTTAGAACTTTGATTGTGTTGTTTTATGTCTACTTGTTTGTTGTTACTTGAACTTTTGTTTATGATATTATGTTGCTATGAGACTTATTGTATTTCATTGGATGGTTTTATATCAATTTAGCTTATTGTTTTATCAATTTGGTTAAATTATGCAGATTTTTAGGTTTTTTTCTATATATTTATTGTATTTTTATTATGGCCGCCATACTTTCGCCATAATCCGCAATATCATCTGCCATATTTTTATGGCAGAATTTTGGCTTTCCGCCATGGACCGCAATTCGTCATTGATAACACTAACACTGATTATGAGTACCACCTTCTAGTAACAAATCATTACACTTATTGTCACAATATAGTGACAGCGATAGAAATACACTACAAGAGCAAGCTTTGAAAATAGCTCACATTGACATATTGGAAGTCTAATGTCCATGACACATTCAGCTCAATTCAGTGAAAAGAGATATGAAGGAGGATATATACAATATAGCACAGCCTTTGCGCCTTTGCTTTGTCTAACACATGATAATTTTTATAAAGCAAAACAAAATACTAGCATCATATTGATTAATAGTCACAATCAAACCTAAAGCCTCACAATATCAGCTTCATAGCAAAGTATTTTGGTTACATTAATTAGAAAAGGTGAAAAAAAAAACACGAGGGAGGAATCAAACTTTAAGACAAATTCAACACAATAGATTTGTCATAAATTTAGTAGACTGGGAATCTACCCTCTTGAAATTAGAAGAAAAAAGTAGTGCCATTTGTACACTCCTAAAAAAATATATGCCCCTTTAAATCTGCACTGACTTCACGGATGATGGCATCTGAGTTTTGATTGAATCAAGTTATAAGATTAAAACTCTTGACAACTAGCATAATAGGTGTGCAAAAATATTTTTTTCACAAGAAAAGACATGAGAACCAATTAATCTTCCACTTCTCAAATCATTTATAGACTATAGTTTTCTAGACATGCATCATAAACAATGACAGAAGTGGAAGTGAAAGGTATATAAATGTCACCAATTTACAGCAGGTAAAAATTCAGTAATTAATTCTTACCAAGTAAGGTGGATCAGCAACTATAACTTTGAAGGAATGCTTCAATTCAGATGGCAACTCCTCGGGATGATTGTAGTCATAAAATGTGAAATCACTTCCATATTGCTCAAAACGTTTGTCATACTCAAGAAGTTGCACAGAAACATTAGGATCCATTTGCTGAAAATTGAAGAAAAGGAAGAGCAGAATGTAACCAAGAAAGCAAAAGCAAATAGAAGGACATAAAAAAAATATTGAGCAATAACTATCAATAATGCACTTTTTATACGATTAATTATTGCTAAGAATATGGCCTTGCTTATCTTATTCCCTTTTCAGTCACAGAGACTTTGAAATTGAAAAGATCTTCTACGTTAAGTTAATGCTCTACATTCTGGTCTTATATTATAATATCAAGATGGAGAAATTTAATCCAAGCTCCAAAGATAATGTTTAAGTTTTCAACTACCTTTCCAAGGGTAAAGAGTTACATATATATAACAATACTGAATGGTAAAGAGTTGAAAACTAAAAAAAACAGAACATTAATTCCACATCAAAGTTCAAACCCGTCAAATCACTTAGCAATTTGAAACTTTGATCAAACAAATTCAGCTCTGACTATTTACGACACTAACACCAATCACTCTCACTTGAACCAAAAGTGTATGTGTGTGTACAACAAACTTCAATTTCAAAGGCAGAGAAATAACAACGAACCAGAAACAGTTGCAGAATAGAAATTAGGAATGAGGAAATACCTTGAGATAAGCATAAAGGGTAGGGCAAGCGATGCAGGCAACGCGAGAATGGACGCCATCGCAGAGGGTGAGAACCTCTTCAGCAATGGTCTTTGCGGTTTCTGTGTTGTACCAGAATTGGCTCAACCTCCAATCCTCAGAAACCAGAGCAACCTCGGCATTCGAGTCGGCAACGGGGTGGCTCTGCTGCTCGGCGAGGAATTCTTTGAGGGCGGCGAGAGCATGGGAGCTCAGAACTGGTGCGTCATCGTCTTCTTCTTCTTCTTCTTCTATGTAGGGTGCCGCAGATGACTCACTGAGTCCGTTCACCGAGTTAGGTTTCAGTTCAAGTTGCTCCTCCATTTTACGACTCTTCTGTGTGGAGAAGAAGAGGTTGTGCTCGTCAACTTGCAGTGTAAGACGCACTGAATTGGGTCGGCTCCATCAGGAACTAGCCTCTAAGGTGGCCTTTACTTTTGCCACCGGGTTTTTTACTATTCCACCCCCCATTTTTTTGAAATTTTTAAAAAACCAAAATTGCCCTTGAATTAAATGACTTACGGACAATGTTGTCCGGGAATAGTTCCCGGACAACCTTGTCCGTAAGCCATTTTTTAAGACTTACGGACAAGGCTGTCCGGGGATAGTTCTCGGACAACCTTGTCCGGAAAATTTTTCATACCAGAAAACTATCTCCCGGTCTCATCACTTTCTATACCATTTCCATTTGATTCCATTTTCTATACCATTTTCAAAGTTCCAAGCTTTCCTACCTCTCATCAACTCTTTTCTCTCGCACCTCAATCCAAAACCCCTCTCCACACCATCCACTTCTCTCTGCAAGCCCCTATTGTGACACTCTTCTACCCCATACTCTTATATATTAAAGAAATTGCAGTTTAGAAAAGGGAAAGTCCCACGTTAGGTAAAAAGGTTCACAATTACTCTTATGATAAATCTCATAGTTTGAAAATGACTTATTAAATCAACTCAAACTCCAAATATAAATCAATTATAAACAGCGGAAATCTCCTTAGAAATAAAAACATTTAATAATCTCCTGCCATACAAGGCATCCAGAAGTTCATAAAAATACTCCTAATCTAGGAACATGGTAAAACCCCCAAGCACACCCTGATGTCACATCTATCAGAGCATACCCTTTTATTCATAATCGACACAAGTTGTGTCCTCATCAACACCTGTAAAATATATCCACGGAATACGGTGAGGAAAAGGAATACTACTCATACATACACATAGAGAATACCCATCCTCACCCACAACATCATTACATCATACCATCAATACATCAAAATCACCAATCAATAACATTCATCTATAACTCAACACATAATCAATCATCTATATCAACATATACATGTCATGCCATCATTCCTATTCACAACACATAAATCTATCCATTATACATTCACCAAGCTCATCATCTCATAATCTCATTCATATATCATCATACTCATTATCGTCGTAACATCATTCATATATCATCATACTCATTATCATCATAACATCATTCATATATCATCATACTCATTATCATCATAACATCATTCATACATTATCATACTCATTATCATCATATATCATTATATATCATCATACTCATTATCATCAAACATCAATACTCCTCTCATCATCTACCCAAAGATCATGACTTGGAACTCCACACAATGGGCCCACCTCGTCAATCACTCTACTTAGTACCAAGATAGTCTACCGGTGTTACCACACACTATCCGATAGGTTGTACCCCCTCTATGGGCCCGCACAATGACATTCGACCCTAGGTTGTACCCCCTCTATGGGCCCGTACAATCACTCCTAGGTTGCACCCCCTCTATGAGCCAGTGCATCGAACGCCCCATCTTGATCCCCTGAGTTGTACCCCCTCTATGGGCCCGCACAACTCAATTCACCTCCCGAATTGTACCCCCTCTATGGGCCCGCACAATTCAGATCTCATCACATATGCTCAAGGCATCTCTCCTAAGTTGTACCCCCTCTATGGGCCCGCACAACTTAGATAACATCATCATCAAAAGGTGATACACACCATCATCATTATCATTCCTAAGTTGTACCCCTTCTATGGGCCCGCACAACTTAGATAACATCATCATCAAAGGTGACATACACCATCATCATAAATCATCATTATCATGCATCAACATGCTCATCATCAAACATCATCATTATAAAGTGATATACACTTATCATCATCATCATTCACCAATATGCTCTTCATCAAACATCATCATAATAAAGTGATATACACTTATCATTATCATCATACACCAATATGCTCATCATCAAACATCATCATAATAAAGTGATCTACACTTATCATCATTCACATCATTATCATAATCATCGTAAACAACATCAAACATCGTCAATCATCATCATTATACATCATCACACTCATCATCAAATATCATCATAATACATCATCACACTCATCATCAAATATCATCATTATTCATCATCATAAGCATCGCAATCCTCATCAAACATCATTAATCATTAACACAAAACTCATTATAAAGTACTCTCAAACACATCAATCATCATCAAACAGTTAGGATCTCAAAATCCACTCTGGTAATCGGTTACCCGCAAACAAGGTCTCTGGTAATCGATTACAACCACCTTGTAATCGATTACCTGCAAGCAAGCTCTCTGGTAATCGATTACAGCACCCCTGTAATCGATTACCTGTAAACAAACTCTCTGGTAATCGATTACAGCACCCTCGTAATCGATTATCAGCAAGCCAACAGTGCTTCTGGGTTGCCCAGAACACTCTGGTAATCGATTACCACACCTGGTAATCGATTACCCGCGACACAGATCGCAGAATTCACGATTTCAAACCTCTCTAAACTCATCCAATCAATCCCTAATCAATATTTTACGTCTAAACATCATACATAATCATTATTAGCATCCAATACTTCGTAAATCAACAATCAATTACAGATTATACCATCAATTCATCAAAACCCCCAATTTCTCAATCCCTAATCACCCCTTTTTCAATTATCTTCAATATCATCTTTACTCTCATTCAATAATTCGTCAATACACAAACAATAAATCATCAATCACCAGATTATATCATCATTCTCAGTTATTCATTCATAAATTCGAATTATACATCTTAGATTACTACCCAAGTACCCCCTACATGCATATACAGGCAATACCATCTCCCCCACCGTACCTTAAGCGAAGCTTGATCACAGCAAGGAAGTCTTTTCTTGAATTCTTGGCGTTCACTCCACAACAGCTCTCTCTTGAGACTCCGTTTCTCCCCTCCTTAGCGTTTCGCTTACTGACGAATGATACGAATAAGTATTAGGATGCTATGTTAACCCCTCCTTACTGAAATAACTAATTGGGCTTGGGCCCACTCTCACCCCCCCATTATTCTATTTTCAATTAAAATTATCTTTACGAAATAAAACTAATAATAGCAATACTCCTATTATTTATTTCCCATTAAATTAATTATTTTCTTAATTAATCTATTTAATTTAATTAATATTTATCCTAATAAAATTTAGGATGTTACACCTATTCCTCAAGCTCTCAATTCTCTACAAGATGTCAAACTGGATAACCCAAATGCAAATTCGGTTTCGTGAGTTTGTGTGACAGATCAGGAAGAAGAAAGCAACAACTTCAAATTGAGTTTGTGTTCAATGTTCACCATCAACTTTCTCGTGAGTGGGTAAGGGTCTGAGTGGATTGTAATGAAAGATAGATAATGTTCACCATCAATTCCCTGCACGACGGATTCGTGATTCTGCGGGACAGAGATTGCGGGTCACAGTGGCGCCGAAGGAGATGGGGGCGAGGGTCTTTGCGGCTTCGCACGCCGGTGACAGGGGCTGAGCGACGATGGCTATTCGGAGACTGCAGCAGCACGGACATGATGGAACAGAGGATGAAGAGACACGCCCAGCCGTGAACGACCGCGTTCAGGCGCGGCGGTGCGCCTGCGTGGTGTAGATCTGAGGCAGTGAGGACATGGTCTGCTGGTTGCGACAGGGGTCTAGTAAACATGAAGAGGAGGAAGAAAATAGAGAAGATGAAAGGGATAAGAAAGTTTGTCCATAAGTTATTTGGGAAGAATAAATTTCCGGACAAGGTTGTCCGAGAACTTTTCCCGCACACCCTTGTCCGTAAGCCATTTTTATAGTTCCCGGACAACCTTGTCCGTAAGCCAATTAATTGAAGGGCAATTTTGGGTTTTATAATTTTTCAAAAAAATAAGGGGGGTGGAAATAGTAAATAACACGGTGGGAAAAGTAATGGCCCTCTAAGGTTGGGTCGTTGTGGACCAAAAAAGTTGGGCTATACAACTCTTAGAAAACGGACACCCATATAAGCGGAGAAAATTCAATTTATGGACCTAAACAAAAACTGAAATTAAACAAAGTTAGCATTGGTTATTATTAATGTCTTTCAATTCATTTATCGTCATCAAATAATTTATACTCACAAGTATATCGAGAGCGTTTATGGAAATAATAGTAATTCTTTTCTCAAACCAATAGTTTAAGGCATTTGCTATGAAATGTTGCTGAATTACATTTTTTTGGTTTAAACACAGGAAGCAATCCCGTTCGAGATTATTTCCAATAAATGTTGCTGAATTACATGTGAAACCTAAACTATATCTTTGAGAAAATGGATGCTAAACGTAGTAGTTTGTGAATATATAAATATTGCGGGAAAAAGAACACACTTGTGTGATTCTTAATCCAAATTAAATTAATATAACTATAAAGTGTGATAGTAAGTTTAGAGAATAAAGTAAGACTGAAACATCTTTATCATTAATCATATATATGTCATATAATCATAATCTTATACTAAATAATTATAATTACCAAATGGCTCCATCATTTTAGAGGAACCAGGACCAATAATTCTTTTTGTTGGCCAAGTCCGGTATTTTTAATTAGTTTTGATGAATCATGGTAAATCATTACATTATCATTTATCAAAGACATCATACCATTGTTAAATTTTTCAAGCGAATGTTAAATTCTCCAGAGTTTTACTGTTAATCTTTGAGAAGAATAGAAGATCTAACGATTTAGCCACAATTACAGTATTACACTCTTGTAACAAAATCTATCATATTCAATGCAGTTGAGCATACGATCTTTTTGAAATATTTACAGGAATGCATTCCCTCAAAATTGAATCCCTCACTCATCACTGATGCAAATGAGACCTTTTAGGGACGGTAGCTCAAAGGTCATGTAACTATGTAACGAAGCGCTTACTACTCCCCATAATTCTAGAGTTTATGGATAAAACCAATCACAGCGCGGACACATTTGACTTCAACGTTTATGATTTTATGCTAATTACATCACACACAAGAAGCGAAATTGGCAGCAATGAAAAATTGTGGGGCCAAATATCCAGTAACCATCACTGAAATTATCTTAGTATGATTTATCAAGCAGGCTAGTACTAAAACTCAATGTCTTTGAAATTTGAATACAAATTTACGGCTAAGCAACAAAATCGTTCATAAAATGTGAACCCTTAAAGGGAACAGCTAAAAAGTAACTAAAGCCATCAAAAGATTGAAACACCATTAAATGAAGTACAAAGAACCAAACAAAATCTTACTGGTCGCCAATACTACTTCCACAAGCTGCTCAACGATTAGCCTTGGCAACTCTCTCAATTTCATCCTTTTTCTTGATAGCATAACTGAAATGGAGTAATATTTTTCAGCAAATCTCAAATGCCATTTTAAAACAAAGAAATAGATATAGAGAAAACTTAAAACATCAGAAACAGCATACACCACGAATAGAATTGTTATATTGCATGAAGTATACCTGTTGGAAGAACCTTTTGCGGCATTAATAAGTTCATCAGCCAAGCATTCAGCAATTGTCTTAATATTTCTAAAAGCAGCTTCCCGTGCACCAGTTGTTAAAAGATAAATAGCCTGATTGACACGACGAAGGGGAGAGATATCCACAGCCTGTCTCCTTACAACTCCAGCAGAACCAATTCGAGTTGCATCTTCACGTGGACCACTGTATAAATCAAACACAATCAAATAAAACAAAGATGAAATATTGAAATATTGAAATATGAAGTAATATTTGATTCATAACAATGAATATAAAAAACTGGCTGCAAATAGTATTCATGTTGTAACAGAACTATGGTAGCAAATTAATTTAATGCCCATTTAGAATGTATATTACAAACCAGTGTTTACTATTTAGAGTATCAGTGCCTACTGCCTACTATACTACATTACTAATTTTTATTACATATTTTGTGAAATATGTCCACCATACACAAATTGCTCAATGGAAATATAAAACTTCACTTTGAAACTGCATTGTTGACACGATAATAAACTGAAAAATAAAAAAAAAATTAAAAGCTCACGTGACATATTTGCGTTATCAGGGAGAATGATCAGATAGAGCTAATACAAAAGTGCCATCATACAGGCCATCAAACCAATAGGGAAACAATTAATCATCATGTCATTCTCCAACTCCAACTGACATGTGTCAAGACCTTACCACTTTATTAAAAAAAAATATCATTAACGTTGACATGATCTAACACCATCCTCTGCAAAGGGAACATTTGATCAACTATATCTACTTAGAAATAACAAAAGAAAAAATGCAGAGGAAGATAAGGAGAATGGTCAGATAGAGCTAATACAAAACGCCATCATTCAGGCAATCAAACCAATAGGGAAACCAATAATCATCATCATCCCATCCTCCAAATCAAGCCAGACATGTAACTTTATACAATGTAAAGTCTAAATTGAAACCCCATTCAAATCCAAGAAATTAAAGACTGATTGATTTCCCAATATCAAAATCAGCAAGCTAGATTAACCTTCTACTACATACCAATCTATAGAAGGCATAGTCACAATCTATACATAAACAGTAAAAAATATGAGAATCCTTTATCGAGCATCAGTGCATACCTGTTGATGACAGCATCGACAATGACCTGAATAGGGTTCTGGTCAGTCAACAAATGAATAATTTCCATGGCATGCTTGATGATCCTAACGGCCATAAGTTTCTTGCCATTATTTCTACCGTGCATCATGAGAGAGTTGGTGAGCCTCTCAACTATGGGGCACTGGGCTTTCCTGAACCGCTTGACAGAGTACCTACCAGCAGTGTGAGGAACATAGGTGGCATGCTTGGATGCCACCACTCCAATATAATCAGCCAGGGAAATGTCATTAACCTGATAACCGAAGCAGTAAATCAAAATGGGAATAAATTGAATAACACAATTAGAAAAAAAAAAAACAAAACTCCATCAATAATAAGACATTTCAGAGGTAAGAACACAATTTAAAATAAAAAACGAAATTTTCAAGCTCTCAGATACAGGATATACTTCAATATACTTCAACTAATATGCAGCTCAACCTTAAACAGAAAATGAAATTTTACTAAAAACTAGGAGATTTCATTTACCGTTCTAAATTGGTACCTTATATAATCCAGATCTGATGAACGGATAGAATGGAACACTTTATTTTAAAACAAGTGCGGGAATTAGTAAAACAAAATCGCTAGAGAGATGAAGTACCTGAACATCGTCGAAGCTCCAGCGGTTAAAGAGTTTGACGTCAAGCTGGGTGGGATCTGGAACAATGCCAGCTTCATGAATGATGTCAGTCATGGCTGCATAAAACAATTTGAACAAAGAAAGTGAGCAACAGAACGAAGTGGAAAGAGAAACAGAAGCAGAACGAAGTGGAAGGAACGAACTTGTGTTGGTAAGGCTGAAGGTGGACAGAGCAACCCCAATCAAATTGCAACCAAAAACCCTAATTCAGTTCTTTAGTATCTGGATATTTATAACATCAAAACCCTATTACGTATATGGGCCGGCCCAACTTTGTTTGTGGAATTGAACAATGGTTTACGATTTTTACCAACAAAAAAAACAATGGTTTACGACAAAAAATAATTATAAATGGAGAATGATTTTTCGTCCAAAAAAAATGGAGAATGATTTCTACACGTGTTTTTTTCTTAATCCTACACACCTCATATTTTTTCAATCCTGAAATACCTTTTTTTAATAAAAATAAAAATCAGAATTAGAAAAATTTAAGTGAACATGCAGATGCAGAAATACAACACAGAGGGCTAGTTTTTACTATATAGGAGAGAGAGGATCATGGGATCTGGATCCCCTATAGCGCTGCAGAAGCTTACAGCAACATTAGCTACTGAATAGTTAGGAAACAAGTACAGAATCATTTCGTAGTTAATATCGGTAGCTATTTCCTAGCTATTCTGTGGATAAAATGGTTGCAAAGGGTGCAGCGCGGGAGATGATCCTTACTGGAGGATCATGATGGTGAAAGCTAAGGGTGTTCATGGGACGAGTTTTTCTTGTCATAACCCTGCCCCAATTTTTTTATCGAGCCAATTTTATAAACCCAAACTCGTTCATAGAATTCCTCTTAAGTAGGTCTGAGTAGGACAGGATCAGCTTGACTCGATGTATAAACTAAATATAATCATGAAACTATCATATAACAATGTTCAAAAGAAAATAATTTATACATTTAGTAAATATATTACTAATAATAGAATTCTTCTTAATGTATGTAATATTTTTACTTTTTTTAATGTTTGGGACATTACTAAAATAATAATGACATTATATTACTATATAACTTTACCTATATAATTTCTTTTTAAATGTAGATAGAGGAAACTTAGATTCAAAAACCCTACCTAAAAGCAAAAAAAGTAAGGTTACGACTTTAAATAAGAGAAAAATATAAATAATAAATATTATATTTATATATAACGGACGATTTGGTTCTATTCTTTTTTGTAGGACAGAAACAGACCCGGCCCGAGTAGGACGGGTTAAAGGGACAGACCAGGTCTTGAACACCCCTTGAGAGCACGACGACCATGGTGGCGATAACTCAATCAAACTAACTTATCATTTATGTTGTTTCCACAGCCTTGCACCTTGAATTCAAAAAGTTGAAGTATGATAGACATGGTTATTAAACTCGAACCGGTGTGTGCAACTCAATCAGACTATTGGATTAATTGATCACCAGTTTAACCAATAAATCGCGGGTCGAACCACATTAATAAATTTGAACAAAAAATAATATAACAAATTTATGATTTACTAAGTTTGGCCCAAAAAGGTAATCAAAATGCTCTTGAGTTTTTGGGCTCACACCATTGATTTCAAAGATAACCCCAATGCCATAATTAATGAATGAATAATGACATAACAATGATTTTAATATCACATTAGTTATTGAACTAGTCAATAAAAAAACACACTAGTTATTGAACTCGTCAGGACACTAGTTCAAGGTTCAGTAGTCTAACCGTGATCGATTCATATTTAGAGGTGGGAATAGGTTAGCCAGCCTGTCAAGGGCTTACGACCTTACCTGACTCGTTTATTAAAAAGATCAGGCTAAGGTTTTTTAAAAGGTTTGTTTAGTTAAAGAAGAGTGCTACCGACACACTCTTCCCAACACACTTCATGTGATTGGTTAAAATTCACATGGGTCCCACTGAATTATGTGGCTCTCACTCTCAATGTGGTGGGACCCATGTGAATTTTAACCAATCACATGGAGTGTGTTGGAAAGAGTGTACTAAATAGTGTGTTGCTAGCACTTTTCTTAGTTAAATAGTTTAGGCTTCAGGCCTAAGAAAAAACCCACTAGACTTGACAGACCGACATGTTTAATATAGTAATTTATAATATATTAAATTAATTATAAAAAATAATTATAAATATAATTAAAAAACTAGAATATAATAACAAGGTAGAATATATTGAATTAATTATATAAAAAAAACCCACTTAAAAGGCATGCTGGCTTGCATAGGCTTATAGGCCTATTGACCTTTTTTTTGTCAAATATTATTAGATTGAAAGCCAGCCAAACGACACTTACAAAGGTAGATGAAACCAATATCCTAATGAGTGATTATACAATGGTTTATAGAATATATACTACATTACATAGTATGCTTGCTCAACATACATTAATCTAAACAATACAAATAATCCAAATAAAAACCCCCTATATCCTACACTACACCACTATAGACAGACAAGTGAAAATTAATTTTTCCTTTTTTTCCGCTTCACTTTTTTCTTTCTTCAGTCTCCTTGGTTGTGCCATGAGAAAAACCATTAAACTTCAGAAGGCATTCTCCGTTGTCTATGTCTCAGTAGGGGTGGTGCAATCGATTGGATCTTAAGGAGAAAGGGGAAAGACATGATAAACATATGAACTAAAGGAGGTTACCTGGAAAGGAGGAGAGGGAAATGGAGGCGGGGGTGGAGGCGATGCAAGGGAAGGGAAAAGGAGGAAAGTGGCAATGGAAGGGAGGAAACAGGAAAGGAAAAGACTCTCACTAGGAGAGAGGATAACCCACTTAAAATGGGTAGAAAACCCCCCACATATGGAAGAGGAAGGCCCCCCAAAGGGGGAGGAAGGCCCCCGAAAGGGAAGGCGGCGGTGCTGCTAACTTTTCTCGCGCCTGCTTCTGTTAGGGTTCCTTTTCTGTGTTGTGTGGAAGCATTGTTCAAATGGTTACTTGTTGGCATGTTTGTAAGCCTTGTTATAAAACAGGCTTACAATCCATGACAGGCTTTTACGCAAGCCAGGTCTTTAAAAAAGGTCTGTAACAGGTAATAGACCCACACTCAAGCTTAAGAATTATGAATCAGTCAGGCTCAGACTCTTCAAAGCTTGGTCTAGTCTGGCATGTTTCCACCCATAACCATAGTCGAACATGTATAAATTAAATAATTTTAAAAATTATAAAATATATTGAATAATATTTATTTGCATATAAAAATTAATAATATTGAAAAAAACATAATACCTATCAATAAAAATGTAAATAACATAAATAATCCTAAATAGAGTTATCAAGTTAAAATGTTTTTTTATATATTTTCATTTTACGTTATATAATTTTATTCAAATATTATTTTTATATTTAAGTATATTATAAATACAAAGTTTGGCATATTTTTAGCAACAAGCACAAGTGGCTTGGAGAATCATTCTATATGTAAGGGTTGTGAGTTTGAGCCATGCGGAGGAGGCAATTTTTAATTTTTAATGATGTGTATTTCATTTTTCTTCTCATCGCCGGATTCTTCATCTACCTCTGTGATATCTTCCTTTTCATTTGCATCCTCTTTCTTCTTCATTGAGGGGTCAAATCGAAAACATTTATTCTTGAACTGCGTGACAACCATGTTTTTTAAGTCATGAAATGGTGTACTTGGAGTCCCTCAATTTCAAAAATTTGGTCAGTTCAATCGATTTTTTCTGTCCAAATGCACAATCGATCCAACTTCGACTGACTTACAATCTGATTCATCGGGTAAACCAGTTGATCTGACACGAGTTTAATTACACTAATGATAGGTCCCTTTATATAGATCTTGGTAGTTCGTCTCATTTAGTCATCATTATGTAGTTAAACAAACATTCTTAAGAGATCTTATAATGAATTATCATTCAACTTTCTTTAGAGTCAATTACTATTTTTTTTTGTCGAATTACTGGTTGATGAATTCTTGCTACATTGCACCCTCAATTTTTATTAGTCTTCTTTTGTCTTTTTGTTTTTTTTTATAGTAGGCATTTCTCATAAAAAGAAGATAATAGCCTAAAATAAAATAAAAATCGAAATGCAAATCAATACTTACAATAACCCTAAAAGTCACATTAGTCATCCATTTCTCGATTCTAAATGACTCTGGTGGAGGATACCCGTGATTAAGTGTGCGTTTGGATTAGCGTTTGCAAACTTGAGTTTGAATGAACGTGGATTTAGTGAACGTGATTTATGATAAACTTGAGTATGAGTAAACGTGATTTCATGTTTGGATATTTTGCTGCAAACGTGTGTTTTAGAAAGTTAATATTAAGGAAACTCAAGTTTCATACGCAGAAGCTACAAGAACCTGCGTTTTGCAAACTCAAGTTTCAGAACCCAAACATGCGTTTCATGTGGGAAGCCAAACAAGATGCATATTTTGCAAAATCACGTTTACGGTCCAAAACGTGAGTTTAACATTATAAAACGCTAATCCAAACATACTATTGACCAAAAAAATGAGAGAATATTACTCTAGCTCAACAAAATAGTTGTATCATTTTAACTCATTTCAAATGTTGGTTAACCTTTTACATGGATTTTACATAATAGCTGATGAACAACCCATTTAGCAATTACAAAATTTTAACAGAGACGTCATTAAACTTGTTTTCTATTATCAAATAAGTTAAGGAAACAAACAAGCACAAGAATTGATTTTTACACATCTTTCCTAATCCTACACATCCCCAAAAGATGGTTCACCGATGCTTCAATGAATCACCCTACTATTACAACATTTCAAAAAACAAGTTCATTCTCTTAAATTTAATTCTACCAAATTTAATCCCATCTCCAATTCTATTTATAAAAACATATAACTAAATCATTAAAAACAAAAAATATTTTGAAACCAATTAATTATAATTAATAATGTTATAATTTTAAATTTATTCCAATAATATCTTTAATATTAAAAAATTGAAATAGTAATAAAATTACTACTAATTAAAATAATAACTCATAATTAAAATAATAACTCATACTTTAATAATTGATCATTGAAAATATAATAGTCCATCCACTATTATAAAAAATCAGTGATCAGTGAACAATAAATTAAAAATATAAAGTAACATCACAATTAATACAATTTAAAATAAAATTATATTTCTTATATTTAAGATCAAAACAAAAATTTTTATAAATAGGACGGAACGTAATAATCGAAACCTATAACATATATACAAGAGACCTTTGCTTAGGTGTCCACTGTCGGGTTCGGGTATCCATATTCCATTGAGTCTCGTAAGAAAGTAAGTTTATATCTAGAAAACTGTAAAAGCATAACAATCACAGCTACCGTATTCAAAAAATTGCAGTAACGAGTACATAAGCATTTCATAGAATTCAGATCACAAGCATTTGCATAATCATATCAAAGTAACAAGTAACCACAACTCAATACTGCTAATAGAGCAAGAAAAAAGAGTCAAAGCACAAATTTAATCAAAATTCAGCCAAACAAAGGCAGGACACCAAAACTAAAGTCATAACAGGTGCACAACTAGTTAACTACCATAAAACATTGTTTACTAAATCCAGCACCAAAGAAAAATACTCTAGCGCAACCTTCTTGCTTCTCTTTCCGACTCAAGTAGGGTGAGGATGTCTCCTTCTCTAACTGGTCCTTTCACATTCCTCATGATGTGACGGTTCTGATCATCCAAAAACTTCACTCTGACCTGAGTCACCTGCCCTCTGGATCCAGTACGACCCATAACTTTCACAACAATAGCATGTTTCACTTGAGATTCCATCCTGATCAAACACAAGCAATGTTTACAATGTTACATAGAGTAAGGAATGTGGACAAGAGGGCTAGCATTGCATCCGTAAGAAGGAGAAAAGTGTTTACCAACATACAACAACACAGACTTGAATATAAAATCATGGCTCTTAAAATACAAATTTCAGTATAATTTATCCAACAGCTTCTGCTGGGACAGAGTGAATAACAAAAACAATTGAGACTAAAATGAAATGTAGTTCCCCGTGGAGGTGAAACGTAAAATCAGTACAACCAGACTCAACACCTATCATAGTTTAGGAGATCATTATGTGGATGAAACTCATTTAGATCATGAAGACAATCCAAACCATACTACTCTAGGATAAAAGGCTGATAGTAGTTCAACATCTGTAAAAAGATATAGAAAGCCTAATTTTTGAACAAGAAAGGAAGAAGCTTAATTGTGTACATATTATTTCAAAAGCTTCAGAACAAACTTCAGAGATATTTTAAAAATTTGTTCCAGCAAAGGTTTCATATAATATGACCGAAGCCAATTTCTTCTATCATAAAAAGGGTTCATCCAAAATACAACTCAACGAAATATCTGGTGAGGAAGAGTATAAACAGTTCATATTCTAAATGGAAACAGAGTGCTAAATATCAACGCATACAACGACATCAACAGTGATCACCACAAATTACTAACAACTAATGAGCAGAACAAATGCGTCTAAAAAACAATACAGACTTCCGATTCAGATACAAAAATAAATACCCAAACAAATAGCGATCGCATAATGATCACCACAACATGAATCTGAAATACGCGGCAATCATCATCCCCACCAAACCACAGTGACAGACATCCAAATCAGAAAAACAAAAAAAATAAACAGAGAATTATATGAAACAAATAAAAAGGACAGAGCAACGCACAATAAAAAATAAAATAAGCAACAGGGCATTATAACCCGCAGACTTTACTGAGAGATTGCAAAGGAATCGAGGGCAGATTGTACCTGAAATTGGCAGAGGAGAAGGGAAGGGGAGGGTAGGGTAGCCGCTGCTCTCTCTTCTAACGTCGCAAAGAAGAACGATAATTGTAAAACCCTAATGTCTTTATATATATGTGCTGGTAAGATGCGCCACGTCACGGGCTTTTATTATTGGGTCGCATTTTGGCTGGCTTTTATTCGTTCGCATTTTGGTACCGTCGGGTGAAAGAGAGTTTTGGTACCCTCTCTTATTTTTTTAGGATTGAAGGGAGTTATAAAAGCCAAAGTCACATAAGAACAATGGTGTGTTTGGTTTTCACTTGATTCACGTTTCAAACGTGGATCCGGCAAAAGCTATTCTCAGTAGCGTTTGCTCGGATCCATGTTTCAAATGTGGTTTTGGAATAAACTAAACACACACTAAGTCATGTACTCCGTACTAAATCATTTTGAAGATATAAAGTGAATTTTGAAAGAGACACACATGATTGCAAATGAGAATATAAAAAATTATGGAACACAATTAAAAATACAGGATAATAGTTATAGGGGATCAAAAAATTTTACAAAAATAAAAAATATAAATTCTAATAATTAAAACATTGTCCCGTAACTGTAAAAATACTAAAACTGTTTAAAATAGTTAAGAAAAATTTATTGAATGGTTAAAGAAGGTACCAAAACCCTCTCTCTAGCGAGAGCACCTTAGAATTTCTCTTTATTATTTATTATTATATTTTGGTGTCAAATATTATTTAATTTATTTAATGTTTTAAATTATAAAAAAATAAATCAGAATATAAAAAACAAACTAGTATAAAAAATAGATTTAATTAGTATATGTCAATGTAAAAAAAATTTACATAGACATCGAATGGTGGGCCGTTACAATGTTACACCCCATGTGTTATTAAATTCAATAAATAATGTGACAGTATATTATTGGATATCTGTATAAAACTTCTTTACATTAACAGTGTAGATATATTAAACTCAAAAAAATTATATAAAATTAATCCTACTTTATTATTTATTTAATTTTATTTAATATGATTTTTTTATATATTAAGATATGTTAAAAATAAAAGTGATAGATAAATAGTTATAACAACACATTCTATTAATAATAAAATTTTATACTATTAGTACTAGCGAAAAGACAGGTGCGGAAGTACCTGTCTATCCGCATTTTTATTTTTGGAAAAAAACGTCAAATTTATTTACATACATTTAAATGTAAATATAAATAATTTGCATGAATTAATTAAAATATACACAATATATTACAAAATTAAACTATTGCATGAATTAATTAAAATATACACAATATATTACAAAATTAAACTAATTTAATCCAATGCAAAATATATTGTTTATTTATAATTCTCATTGATTTATCATCTTCGTTTCTATCTTAATGCCTTAGGTTTTATAGAACTTTGTTGCTAGAGAAAAGAGAAGAAATTAGAACTTTATCATCTTCGTTTCAATTTTTAATTGCTTGGAGAATATAATTTTTGGGTCATGACAATGCAATAAGAATTGTAAATAAACAATATTTTTTAGGTTACTATTATTTTAATTTATGTCTATTTATAAATAAAAAATAATATACTTTGTATGATTTTAATTAATTCATGTAAATTATATTTGCTTACATTTGTATTTATACAAATTAAATTTATGCCTTTTTTCCAAAAATAAGAAATGGAGATATAACTAATATGGGAAAAGCAAATAATGTGTGAGAATGGATGAGAATTCAAACCAAAAAAATTAAGGAGAAACATTTATTGTGAATAGTTATATTCAAAATTAAACAGCTACATGAAGAATGGGAAGAGATGATAAAATACAATTAAAAATAGAAACTGCATAATATCATGACCCAGGCAATCCCCTTAACCATCTAACTGATCCCCTTCATGAAATCCTTGTCTTGCCATGTGGACAGGAGGTTACAGATGCCCATGCAGATTTTCCAATCCTTTCTTGCTACTTCTGACGTGATCCACCCCAATCCCCCATTACTAACTTATTATTTAATAATAGCAAGCAATGTGAAAAGGATATATCATAAGTAAATTAAACTAAATTTCAAATTAACAATACCAAAATCATGCTTATGTGAAATATAGATTAAAAAAAAGTAGCCATAATCAGTTTGATCATTTGAAATGTTAAACTCAATAGCATGTCAAAACATGCACTCCTCTAAACCAAACATGACACAAACACAATAAGTAGGGGTTAACTGATTTTGTAGACTTTTTGTAGACTTCCATGATTCCATTTGTCAATCATTGTCACAGTTGCCTCCCTCAAGATGAAAATAAGTTAGTATCAGAACTCAAAAAAAATATTTGAGATTTTGATGGAAGTTTGATGCTCAACAAATATCCGCAAGCAATTGCAGTAATAAGATTCAGCAAATAGAGTATACAGCCTTCCAACTCAAGGATCAAATATTGTCACTCTAATGACATGGAAAATTCATCTATAACAAACTTAAGAGAAATATATGGTTGCATAAATGAATAGAATAACACACCAATCTCCATCAAACCTGCAAAAACTGAAAGAGAAAGCATTGTATAAGCAAACTCCACACTAAGAACACATTTTTTAACTCAGATACACTAAAAAAAATTCGTGTTATTACCAAACCTTCCCATAAAAAGAAAACATGGAAAAAAGAAAATCAATATACTGATAAGGTATATGGATCACCTAGATATGCATTTTCCACCAAGATTTGTGCAATATCTCCTTGGTGGCTTGGCCTAGCTTAGTCCAATGGATGAACATGCAGCAAAACCTTGAAATCGCGACCTGGATGCACTCTCAAGGTCGTTCTAGCAAAATATGTTTCCATCTCATCAAGATCAATATTGCAAAATCTTCCTACTACAGATATTTCTTTTGAAATGCTATTAATCTACACAAATATCTCAGCCAAACAATGTAGCCTTCAATGATGAGAGGCTACTTCAAATTGCAGAATCACCATTTAGATAAAAAGGAAGGAGAATATCAAGTCCAATTTTCCATAATAGCTTTCACCACTTCCATAGTCTAACATATATACTCACCTCCATCAAGAACTTACCCCGTCAAGCATTTGACTAAGAAAAGCAGATTCAACTGTATGCACAATTATTCAGCACTCTTTTGAAGCCTCTGGTAAATAAGAATGTAGCAGTAATTAGAATTGCCACCCTTGAGTGCCAAAACAGTCATTTATAGTGCAGTAGCATTATGTGTAAGAGGTTTCTCTGATTCAAAAGTTAGCATGAATTGCAATTGTAATTGCAACACATAGATACAGTAACCATAGTAAGTTTCCTATAGCTTATCCTCATCAAATTTATCAACCAATTACTGAGATCACATCAAAATATGCAAAAGGGTTAGAAGGGGAGAACAAACCTTAGGAGTTATGGTTCTTTGTTTAAGCTAGAGATGGGAAAACAAACTTCTCCATAAATTTTTCCTTCATGTATATAATCCCATTGCCTCCATTGGCTCTATCCCACAACCTTCCACCACTCTCTTTCCCATTACTCTCTCCGGTGGTGGCTCACAGTGGTTAATAATTACCTCATTGTCATGCCACACAAAACCAGAAAACCTTGATATATTACTCTTGATCTGAACTTCCTGCAAATGAGTAAAAAAGGAGTCACATGGAAGCATAATAACATGAGTGTGACCTGTTAATTCCATAAACCAGGTCAGCTTTATTTAGATATGCATAACAGGAACACCTTCTATTACAGTTAAAATTATGGTAAATTTGACAGTCCAAGCTGTTTGAATCATTATAGTAGCACCCCAACCTACAGAAATTCCATTAAAAGGTAATATATGTGCTTGACATTCAGCTTCTCATAGTAATCATATGTAGGATTCCAGTTTATTATGAGAGCATCACGAACACTCTGTGCAGTTGCAAAGAAAGCCTGTGGGAGCTCAAAATTCTCTGGAGAAAACAATGGAGTGAACTCTTCATGGTACTTAATGCTTGATGCAATAGATGAAGCATTTGGTGCAAATGAGCCCAGAGAGGTTGAAGCTTCTAAAACAAACAGTAAATAGAAATGATTAATCAGATTGCAATGAAGATGGACATAAGATAACTGTTAGCAACATGCCAAAAAGTTAGGAATAGTCTCTGTCAAAAGCTTCCTTCCCTGTTCTATCCCCAGTTAGATGATAACAAAAATATTAATGATTAGCTTTGGGTGAAGTTTACTTCATTTACCCTATTTTTTTTATTTGTATATTAAACCATTCAAATTCAAACTCATCACCCTTCACTCATTTGTACATTTAATTCAAATCAGGATCTATAACAATTCCTTCAAATGAGGAACTATAACCAAATATTGAACTAAAAATCAGAACATATGCATGTATAGTGCAAAATAAATTAGCTAATGTTTTAAACATATTCTCACATGCATTTTCACAATCACATGTTATTTTTTCATAAATTCCAACCTTGGCCAAGAAGACCACCTGTGATCTGTGAAGACAAAAAATCCTGCAGGTGACCAAGATAAAGTTAAAATTATAGTGTAAAGGAAACTCTATAGTGGAATTAGAAAGCCTGCTTTAATAAAGTACCTTGTTCTTAAAATTATAATGAAAATGACAATAGCTAATTATCTACACATGATGTCATAGCTATTAAATGTTAGCAGCTATCTATAGCTCTCTATCCCAAGTAAACTAGCATGATGTAATTATGAGTGTGAATTTATGTTAATCTAGTCGTTTAATTTTCTCCCATCATGTAAATAGTGAATGAAAGTATGCATTAGATTGACAGATGCTAGCTTATACTGTAGAAAAGTCATATGTTACCTTTACATCAGTAAGATCCACATTATTCTCCTTAAGGAATAACATGAATTCCTGGAAATTTTCTTCTGTTGGGAGATAATGCCCACTGTGAGGCCAAACTGCCTTTGGAGTTGAAAAAGTCTACTGTCAATATGCCAAACAATGGCAAATAGAAAGCAAAGGAATACAATGTATTAATCTATTATAGAAATCTTGGGTTTATTTCCCTTTCAGGAAGCTTGAATGTTGAAATGTGCCCTTGTTCTTCTGCCCAACATATAATCTCAAATTTAGAAGAAGAAATATTCTATTTCTCGTACAGAATTATGAGGTCATCAGACCTATGTGTACATGAGCCTGCTGGCTATTTTAGGAAACATGAACAGCTAATTCTAGGGAGACAAATCCCTGTGATTAAAGGATTGATTCTAAATACATAATCCTGATATTAATAGCAATATACAATGGAGATAAAGGATAAAGATACAACAAGAATAAAATCTAAACTTTCCTAAAATACACACGATTTTGACACTCCCCCTCAAGCTGGTGAATAAGTGTTCTCCATTCCCAGCTTGGATACAGTTCAGCCCTTTGGTGAGTATACTTGCAAGTTGATTCTGAGAGGACACAAATGGGGTGCAAATCAAGCCACTGTCTAGCTTTTCCTTGTTAAAATGCCTGTCCACCTCAACATGTTTGGTTCTATCATGCTGCACCTGGTTGTAGGCTATATGAATTGTAGATTTATTGTCACAATATAACTTCATAGGTTCATCCCACCTTATATTCAAATCTTCCAATATAATCTTCAACCATAGAAGTTCACATATTCCTTGGGCCATTGCTCGAAATTCTGCTTCAGCACTTGATCTAGCTATTACACTCTGTTTTTTGCTCTTCCAAGTCACAAAGTTTCCACCAAGGAAGGTGCAGTATCCAGTAGTTGATCTCCGATTCACAACTGACCCTGCATAATCTGCATCCATATATGATTCAAGACTTACACTCTTGTTCCGTTTGGACAAAATTCCTCTTCCTGGAGTCCCTCTTAAATACTGAACAATTCTAAAGGCAGCTTGTAAATGTACTTCTTTTGGTTGATACATAAATTGGATGACTAGACTCACAGCAAAATCAATGTCTGGCCTAGTGTGGGATAGGTAAATAAGTCTGCCCACAAGTCTCTGATACATCTCCTTGTCCACGACAATATCCTCCTCTGCACTTCCTAACTTTATGTTTGGATCAACCGGAGTACTTGCTGGTCTCCAAGCTGTCTTACCCGTTTCTTTGAGCAAGTCAGTGATGTACTCTTGTTGAGATATGAAGATTCCTTTCTTAGAATGGGCTACTTCAATTTCCAAAAAATATTTAAGTCTCCCTAATGTCTTAATCTCAAATTATGTGGCAAGACATTGACTTAACATTTGTTGCTCCATTTTGTCATCCCCAGTTAATATAATATCATCTACATACACCAGTAATATTGTTACTCCCCCTTAAACTGAATGTTTGATAAATAAAGTGTGATCACCTTGGCTCTGTTTGTAGCCCAAACCTGTCATGACCTTGGTGAATCTTCCAAACCATGCTCTCGGGGATTGCTTCAGCCCATATAAAGCCTTTTTCAGCTTGCAAACAGTTCTAGCAGCAACCGGTCCATCATAACCAAGGGGTAACTCCATGTATATTTCTTCTTCAAGATCTCCATGTAGGAATGCATTATTCACATCGAATTGTTGCAGGTCCCAATCATGATTTGCTGCTAATGACAATATTAATCTGACTGTGTTCATCTTAGCAACCGGAGCAAATGTCTCCAAGTAATCCACTCCATAGCTCTGAGTGAATCCTTTGGCCACCAACCTTGCCTTGTAACGTTCAATGGTCCCATCAACCCGATACTTTACAGTATATACCCACTTGCACCCTACTGGTTTTTTTCCAGTTGGTAAGGTGACAAGTTCCTAGGTCTTGTTCTTGTTTAGTGCCTCCATCTCCACATCCATGGCTTGTTTCCATTTTTTGTCAGATAATGCTTCAGATACAGAGAAAAGTGTGGGTGTAGTGTTTAGGTTTGTGAGAAAGGTTATATGGGTAGAAGAGAATCTTTCAAAGGATAGGAAATTTGATAGGGGATAACGTGGCTATTGGGTGCAAGTTCTGGTTCCCTTTCTAATGGCAATGGGGAGGTCAAGGTTATCAAGGTCTGGGTCCACCTGTACTTCTGAAATTTCAGCAACAAACTCATTAGAATTATTGGAATTTCAAGGATTAAAAGATGTTACCTCATGTAATGATGGTGGGTCAGATTCTTGGACAGGGACAGAATCTGGAATGGCTTGTTCTTTCCTTGAACATACCAGACTTTTCCCAAATTTCCCACCATTAGTCACAGGATTAGGTGCAGGTCCTGCTACTGAATTAGGAGCTTGTTATGCTGAATCTGAATCTGGTCTTCTTTCGGGGACAGCAGTGCTAGTTGTCCCAATTTCCGGTCCAAATGCCATATTTGGAAGCATTAGAGGCTCATCTTCCTCTCTTACATTCTCCCCCTGGAGATGAGGCTCCTGGAAGTAGCTCTCTTGTTCGTTGAAGGTGACATCCCTTGACACATATAACCTTTTTTATGGAGGGTGAAAGCATTTGTATCCCTTTTGTGTGGTTGAGTACCCCAAGAATACACTCCTGACAACCCTAGGATCCAGTTTTCCCCTTTCATTACTATGAACATGTACAAAGGCTACGCGCCCAAATATTCTAGGTTGGAGTTTATTTGTAGGATCCAGGTATGGGTAGAATGAGGATAGATCTTGCTGTTATAACCACATGATACACTAGAAGAGGAGTTGAATATTGTTTTATAATCTTGAACAGATTTTTGAAAACCTTTTAAAAACAAGCAAGCTGATATGAAAAATATTTGAGCAACCTTCTGAACCTAGGAAGTTCAGCAACTTGCTAATGCAACTCAGAAGGTTGGATTAAAACAATTTTAAAGTATTTTCGTGTGAAGAAAAGATTGTTTTCTGCGTTGATTTTTAAAACAACTTTTCTTAAACCCTCCTTGGTTAGATAAAAACAAATAACAGCAGAAAGTAAAAGAGTTAAGGATGGAGAGAACTTGACCACAAAATTTTATCCTAGTTCACCCACCAACTCAGTGAGTTACGTCCAGTCCTAGGGCAAACCACTACTGAATTTTCCACTAATCTCGCAAGATTACAATGAGTAGGGGTGTAAGTGGGTCTGGGCCGACCCGCGAACCCGATTGACCCGACCCAACCCGAATGCAAATGAATGGATTGGGTTCACGGTTTGGTTCATTTTTGTTCATTGGACTCGATCAACCTCGAATCGGGTCTTGGGTTGGGAGATTTTGGAACTGAATGACCCAACCCGATCCGAGGTGACAATGAAAAATACTAAAGTGCAGAACTTAGCAAGCAACAGGTCACACTTTTATTCTCAGTTTCATATTTTTTCCCCAGCAGTAGCGAACTCTCTCGTTGGTCGTTGCAGTGACGCGGTGGTGGCCTGGTGGGACTGCAATCTTGCCACATCGGCAACGTGGAGTGGAGATCTGTTGCAAACGTTAGTCTTCCACCGATTGAGAATGCTCCACCGCCGTGCTGCGTTGTCAGTGACTTGTTCGTGCAACAATGGCTCAGATGACGATCTCGCCGCGTCGCGCCGCGTTCTGTTTCCCCGATGTGCTTCTATGCGCTCTTTCTTCCCCATCTCAGATCTTCTTCTCCCTCTCTGGTTCGATTTCTTCTCCGCGCGATTCTTAGATCTATTTCTCCCTCTCTGCTTCGAATCCCTCTGTTTATGTGATTCTTTGATTTTGCTTTCTTCGATTCTTAGATCTGTTAATGTAACTTGACATTGTTTGTTTGTACTCTGTTTGTGGGGAGGCTTGGGAGGGATTAGTGGTTCGATGGGTGGTTTTGGGAGGCTTGGGAGGTGCTGCCGTGTTGGTGGTGCGATGGTTTTTTTTTTTTTTGTGTTTTTTTAATCTGTTATTTTGTGTTTTTTCATAGATTAAAAAAATTGTAAGTATTTATCATGAACCCGAGACCCGACCCGACCCGTTGAAGGTCGGGTTGGTTCGATTCGGGTTGAACAACGAAAAATGGTGAACCCGACCCAACCCAAACCAAGGCATTTTGATTAGTTTGGACTCTTAACTACCCCAAACCCGATCTGACCCGACCCAATTACACCCCTAACAACGAGTATTATTTGCACACCTAGCCTCTCCAGGCCCAACTGAGTATTGTTTGCACACCTAGCCTCTCCAGGCTCAACAAGTATTCTTTGGACACAATCTCTCCAGGCTAAACAAGTATTCTTTGAACACAGCCTCTCCAGGCTAAACAAGTATTCTTTGTTCCTCCAAGCCTCTTCAGGCTCTCAACAAGTATTCTTTCTTCCTCCAAGCCTCTCCAGGCTCTCAGACACTTTACAGTGTTTACAATAAAGGTTTGTTTAAGCTTCTGAGAACTTAAACGTTTGGGTAACTTGTACAAAGAAATTACTGAGTATAACTCAGGATACAATGAATGAGAAATTCTTAGTACAAGGGAAAAGCAAAGATACAAGAGTATAGATATTTGAATGAAGTTCTTCTCTGTATTTTGGTCAGCAGAAATTGTTTCTTCAGAGGGTTGGCTTGATAGATTTTTCTATTGACTTGGCCTTTTTCACTCTGTAGGTTGAGACTCTTCTCTTTTTTCTTTCTGGAGAGCTTCTTTAGCTTTTCATGCTTTCTTGATTCTCTCTCTTGGGCACTTTTCTCTTTCTACATGATGTTCTCGCCCTAGCAGCTTCAAAATATATCTTTTTAAGAATATGGTCGACTCGTTCAAAGTCTTGAATGAAGCTATTTATAGAGGCCAGAAGTGTGGCCGTTGAGAGGTTGCTTGGTTATCGTTGAGAAATGACCTATAGCTTTTGACTTGAATAGAGTAGGTGTTCAGAGATGGCATTGCTCTGACACACAGCAGGTACATAGATTCTTTTTCCGTGTACGATGTTCCATAAAAAGCGGAAAGAACTCTGTAAAAGCTTCTTTTTGTAGATGATGATAGAAGACGTTTAGAGACCTTTAAGTCTTTGCGCAGAGTGCCTTCTGACTTTTACAGATATTATGTTGCACGAATTCAGTAAGACTTCTCAGCATAAAGAATGATTCACGTTATGAGAGGGTTGAGAGAGTCTTCAACAGATACAAGCTCTTCATAGAGTTTCTTCATTTCAGTGAGTTCGAGTTGCCACGTCATCAAGTGATAGTTCAGAGAGTATGTGTTCAGCAGGTACACATTTAGCACACACATACTTTCAACAGGTTGATTAATTCTTCAGATAGTTGCCTTGACTTGAAGATTTGCTCATTTCAGAGTTGCTGCAATAACAAAGACAAACTACCTTTCTCAGTAGAATCTGTTTATATAATCAAATTTGTTAAACATTAAAACCAAGGGTAAATAGTCTATAATTAAATTGAATACTTCAATTATATTGAGACTTAACACTTGCATGGGGCTTTTTGATTCCAAGATTTAGAGGGTAACCTATTGATTAGGTAGGTGGCAGTAAGAAGAGCTTCCCCCCCTTAGGAAGATGGTTCTGAAAAAGTAAGGCTCTAGTTTGGTCAAGAAGGTGCCCATTTTTACTTTCTGCAATCTAATTCTGTTGGGGTGTGTTAACACATGAAGACTCATGGATAATCCATTTCTTTTGACAAAAAGAGTTAAGCACAAGATTCAAGTAGTCTTTGACATTATCAGACCTAATTCTCTTGATATTGACTTCAGATTTCTGTTTCAATAGGAAAACCCAAGTCACCCGGGTACAATCATCTATAAAGGTCAAAAACCATCTAGCACTCGAAATATTAGGAACATTAATAGGACCCCATACATCAGTATGAACAAGAGAAAAAAGGGAAAGGACTTATCTTATTGATAATGGGAAAAGGTACACGCTTGTGTTTAGCAAGCTCACACACCTCACAATGCAGACTCTCCACATTTAAATTCTTAAACAAGGAAGGGAAAATCATTTTTACAACTCGAAAAGAAGGATGTCCCAACTGGCAATGGTATAATTGATCTTTCTCTTTGCTGCTCATGGTAGATTCAAATATGAGAGAGTGACTCTTGGTAGGCAGATTGGGATTCTCTATGTAGTACAGGCCATTCCATTCTCTAGCATGTCCAATCATCTTCCCCGAGTTCTTGTCCTGCAATGTACAAGAATTGTTATAAAAAACAACATTACATGAGAGATCTTTTGTGAGTTTCTGTATAGAAATCAGATTGGTGGACAGTTTAGGGACATGAAGAACATTTTTTAATGTTATGTCTGGGCTTATTTGGACCTCTCCTTGTCTTGCTGCAGTTATAAGAGTTCCATCTGCCGTGAAATTTTTTTGTTGCTAGGACATGGAGAATATGTGGAGAAGTATTTGGATAAAGGGGTCACGTGGTCTGTGGCTCCAGAATCTAATATCCAATAGTGGGTAAATGGTGTATCTAAAACATTAAGCCTAAAAGAAAATGGAAACTTACCGGAATATGTTAAGGAGCACGTACCTGTGGGCTTCTCCAATTTACTAAGGAAGGATCTTACCCTTTCTATCTCTTCATGATTTAGCTGAACAAGTTCTTCACTTTGTCCATTAACAATGTGTGCTTGCCCTTGCCCTTTTTTTAGGACCTCCTTTCCGCCCCCATTCCCTGCTTGGGGGTTTTCCATGTAATTTCCAGCACTTCTCCCTTGTGTGGCGCGACTTTTTGCAGTAGGTACACCATACCTCTCCATGTTTTTTCTCCATATTGTGAAACCTGCTTTTCTTCTTGTTAGCGACCATGGCTATTCCTCCTTCAGCTATCATTGTTGAGCTTTCAGTAGTTGGGGTCTCCAGCATCAGTTCTCTATCGCTTTCTTCACTTCGAACAATGGCTATCACTTCATTAAGTTCTGGGACTTTCTCTTTTCCTAGAATTTGGATCCGAACCTGATCATATTCAGGATTCAGACCTACCAAAAAATCATAGACTCTATCTTGTTCAATATACTCCTTAAGGATTGTTGAGTCTTCTGAACACCTTGTTTTTATGAAACGATAGCGATCCAATTCCACCCATAGGGACTTGAGCTGATTGGCATATTCCGTGACTGATTTGTTTCCCTGTTTGGCACCCATGGTTTTCACCTTCACCTTATATATTTGTGCAACATCCTTGTCCTTAGAATAGGTTTGTTCTACTGCCTCCCATATTTCCTTTGCCAATTTAAGGAACATACAAGTATCATTGATTTCCGGGATCATTGAATTCCACAACCATGTCATGATCATGGAGTCTTCTTCATCCCATTATTTGAACTTGGCATCCTTCTCATCAGGGGCATTATCAGTCAGGTGATTGCCCTTTCCTTTTCCCTCCAAGATGGTACTAATGAGTTGAGACCATTTAAGGTAATTCTTGCCATTTAACCAATAAGCAGAATGAATATTCTGCAATTCTCCAACAGTTAGGGATTTGTCCTCTGTTTCAGGAGTAGGGTTTACAATTTCAGCCATGAGTGCGATCAAGACTATGATGAAGGTTGCAGAAGGAGATTTGACAAAACTGCAGTGAAGGCTGCGATAAGGAATAAGGACGGCAATGAAGGTTGTGATGGGAATAAGGACAGCAATGAAGGCTGCGATGGGGTTCAATGTTACGCACCAATGAAGGCTGCGATTTAGGTTTTTTAGGCACGGCCAGAGGCTCCTAAGGATCAGAAGCTCTGGTACCATCTCAAATTTAGAAGAAGAAATATTCTATTTCTCGTACAGAATTATGAGGTCATCAGACCTATATGTACATGAGCCTGCTAGCTATTTTAGGAAACATGGACAACAAATTCTAGGGAGACAGATCCCTGTGGTTAAGGGATTGATTCTAAATACATAATCCTAATATTAATAGCAATATACAACGAAGATAAAGGATAAAAATACAACAAGAATAAAATCTAAACTTTCCTAAAATACACACGATTTTGACATATAAAGTCTTTAATGTGCTAAGTACAAATATCCAGTTAGCATCTCTTGTTGTTTCTACAGGTTTCTCACTATGTTTGTAGAAGAGCCGCCCATTCTCTATAACTACATCATAAGCCTTTCTTTCCACCTGCAAAATAAACAACTTTTAAAATTATCTTTATTTGTTGGGTGACATTTAATTTCTTTTTGAGTCATTACCTTCTCATAATTTAGTGTTTGACCAACTCTTTAGCATATATTGATCCATCATCATAGATTTAGGACTAAGCCTAACTTATCCCTTAAAAGTGAGGAATTATCCAAGGTTTATATATTTTTATTTGGCATTATATTTAGTCAATGTGAGACTCGACTCTAACACATCGAGATGAAAGAAAAAGTGATATTAAAGGGAATAAGAAAACTCACTGGACCCAAATACTTGATGCATTGCTGTTGAAGCTTTAATCTAGGACATCTCTCACTACATGCTTCCTTCCCTTCCCCAATATCAAGCCTACACTTGTAGATTGATAGCTATCACAATGGATCCATTTGACATAATAAAACTGAAAGTCACTTGCTACATTGCACCCTCAATTTTTATTGGTCTTCTTCTGTCACTTCTTTTTATTGGATAGTAGGCATTTCTCATAAAAAGAAGATAATAGCCTAGAACAAAAAATCTAAATGCAAATCAATACTTACAATAACCCTAAAAGCCACATTAGTCATCCATTTCTTAATTCTAAATGGGAGAGTATTACTCTAGCTCAACAAAATAGTTGTATCATTTTAACTAGTGTTGGTTAACCTTTTACATGGATTTTACACAATGGATGGTGAAAATCAACCCTTTTTAGCAATTACAAAATTTTAACGGACACATTATTAAACTTGTTTTCTATTTTCAAATAGGTTAAGGAAACCCACAAACACAAGAGTTGATTTTTACACATCTTTTTTAATCTTACACATCCCCAAAAGATGAATCACCCTACTTTTACAACATTTAAAAAAACAAGTTCATTCTCCTAAATTTAATTCTACCAAATTTAATACTACCTCTGTTTCTATTTATAAAAAACATGACTAAATCATCAAAATAAAAAAATGCTTTGAAACCAGTTAATTATTATTAATAATGCTATAATTTTTAAATTTTATTCCAATAATATCCTTAATATTAAATTAAATAATTAAAATAGTAAAAAAAATACTTCTAATTAAAATCATTAAAATAACTAGCGGAAAGACAGACATTGTCTATTCGTACTTTTTTAAGAAAAAACGTGAAATTTGTTTATTTATATTTTTAAATACTTCAAATTCAAATTCTTCTTTAAATTTGGATAATATACTGAATTTTGATTTTTTTAATGATAATATTTTTAATACTAATCCTTATTTTTACAATTCAAATTCAAATCTTTATTGATTATATTTTTTTCTATTCTAATTTTAATCTCTATGTCTTAATTTAAATTTAAAATATTATCCTAATTTAAATTTAAAATATTATCCCTATCAAGTCATAAATTTTAAAAAAATATAAATGAATTCAAATTCAAATTCTTCTTTAAATTTGGATGATACATTGAATTCTATTTTTTTAATGATAACTTTTTTAATACTAATCCTTATTTTTTCAATTCAAATTCAAATTCGGATTGGTTCTATTTTTTCCTATTCTAATTTTAATCCCTATTTTTTAATTTAAATTTAAAATATTATCCTTATCATTTAATATATTTCTTTAAACCGACTGTATATATTAATTAAATCCTAAAAAATAACATAATACAATTTAAAATAATTCTATATTTCTTATATTTAGATCCCAAAAACATGTTACCGAAGGTAATTAACGGAACCTATATAGAAGACCTTTGCTTAGGTGTTCACTGTCAGGTATCCATATTCCATTGAGTCTTGTAAGAAAGTAAGTTTATATCTAGTAAGCTGTAAATGCATAACAATCACAGCTACCGTATTAAAAAACAAACAGTAACGAGTACATAAGCATTTCGTAGAATTCAGATCACAAGCATTTGCATAATTATATCAAAGTAACCAGTAACTACAACTCAATCAAGCTAATAGAGCAAGAAAAGAAAGAGTCAAAGCACAAATTTAATCAAAATTCAGTCAAACAAAGGCAGGACACCAAAACTAAAGTCATAACAGGTGCAAGACTAGTTAACTGCCACAAAACATTGTTTCTCTAAATCCAGCACCAAAGAAATATACTCTAGCGCAACCTTCTTGCTTCTCTTTCCGACTCAAGTAGGGTGAGAATGTCTCCTTCTCTAACTGGACCTTTCACATTCCTCATGATGTGACGGTTCTGATCATCCAAAAACTTCACTCTAACCTGAGTCACCTGCCCTCTGGATCCAGTACGACCCATAACTTTCACAACAATAGCATGTTTCACCTGAGATTCCATCCTGATCAAACACAAGTAATGTTTACAATGTTACATAGAGTAAGGAATGTGGACAAGAGGGCTAGCATTGCATCCGTAAGAAGGAGAAAAGTGTGTACCAACTACCAACATACAGCACAGACTTGAATATAAAATCATGGCTCTTGAAATACAAATTTCAGTATAATTTATCCAACAGCTTCTGTTGTGACAAGTGATAACATCAAATCGAACAGACAAAGTGACTAACAAAAACAATTGAGACTAAATGTGTGTTTAGTTTACTCCAAAACCACATTTCAAATGTGACTGAGAGATCCACGTTTGAAACATGGATATAGTGTAAACCAAACCCACCATAAAATGAAATGCAGTTCCCCGTGGTTAGGTGAAACTCATAATCAGTACAACCAGTCTCAACACTTATCACAGTTTACGAGATCATTATGTGGATGGAACTCATTTAGACCATGAAGACAATCCAAACCATAGTACTCTAAGATAAAAGGCTGATAGTAGTTCAACAACTGTAAAAAAAATAGAAAGCCTAATTTTCAAAAGCTTCAGAACACACTTCACAAATATTTTAAAAATTTGTTCCAGCAAAAGTTTGATATAATATGACATAAGCCAATTTCTTCTATCATAAAAGGGTTCATCCCAAATACAACTCAACCAAATATCTGGTGAGGATGAGTATAAAAGTTCACATTCTAAATAGAAACAAAGAGTGCTAAATATCAACGACAACAACAGTGATCACCACAAATTACTAATAACAAATGAGTAGAGCAAATGCGCCAAAAAGACAAGCAGACTTCAGATTCAGATAAAAATATTAATATCCAAACAAATAGCGATCCCATAATGATCACCGCATCTTGAATCTGAAATACGCGTCAATCATCAAACTCACCAAACCATAGAACGACATCCATAATCACAGTTACAGACATCCAAATCAGAAAAAAAAAAAAAACAGAGAATTATATGAAACAAATAAAAAGGACAGAGCAACAGAACATTATAAACCGTAGACTTTACTGAGATATAACGAAGGAATCGAGGGCAGATGGTACCTGAAATTGGCAGAGGAGAAGGGAAGGGTAGCCGCTGCTCTCTCTTCTAACGTTGCAAAGAAGAACGAGAAATGTAAAACCCTAGTGTGTTTATATATATGTGCTGGTAAGATGCGCGTGCCACCGCACGTGCTTTTATTATTTATTATATATTTTGGTGTTAAATATTATTTAATTTATTTAATGTTTTAAATTATAAAAAAAAAAAATCAGTATCAAAAAACAAACCAGTATAAAAAATTTATAAAAAAAAATAGCACTTTAATATTTATTTAATTTTATTTAATATGATTTATAGATCAAGATATGTTAAAAATAAAAATGATAACACATTCTATTAATAATAAAATTTTATAATATTATTATTATGAAATGTAACATTTTATTTTTAAGACTAATTCCTAACTTTAAATATCAATCATTTTGGAATCAATTTAACAACTATTGTTAAAAAAAACTAATGATTCTCATACTTTGTATAATTCAAAAAATGTTTGAGATTGACTTAATGGTAAGGTTGTTAGGTATATTCACTAGGGACTTATATGTTTTTGAAACATTCATCACATGTATCATATTATTTTATAAAGGCAATTCATTCTTTTAAGAATACAATTAATGTCCTTAGAATAGTAAGCTCAAACTTCATAAGAAATCAAGTAGATGACTTAACCGTGAGATCTTATGAAGAACTATACTTAAAATAGTCCCTGGTCAAGTATTATCTTAGGAAAAAGATGCATTTAGACTAGTATATGAGTTTATTGATGATCACATCTCACGGATCATGGATATGAGATATCATGTGCTCACATAGGTACATATTAAGAGTAATGGTGTACCGGACAGACCCACCTTAACAACGTTGCATGAACTGTTACATAAGTGTCACGAACGTTTCTTAAATTGATAAATGTTATATGAAGTCATTTGACCTGAAATCACTACGATTCCTACATAAGGAATTATATGTTTTAAATATCATCAAACGTTGCCTGTAACAAGGTGATCATAAAGTTGGTATTTGGACATATAATAAATTATGTGGTGGGATGTGAGTGACCTAGATGGAATTTGTCCCTACTGTGTAACAGGAGTTATATATGTAGGCCTCTTGATAAAGTGAGACTGCAAAATGCATGGCCATGCTCAGGAGGATAAACATGAGATGTTTATTTTCTGTACAGTCTACTTGGGGATCAAGAAAAACATAAATTGAACTATACAAGGTTGACACATTACATGCCCTTGTGTTCAATTAGATATTTGGACAAAGGGACAGATCATATAAATTATCATAAAATAGGACTCGTCAAAGTTGTTGATAATCTCAATATTCGGGTAGTGATGTATTTCTAGATACTGCTCACTATTTATAATATTAAATATAAAAAGGTTATATTTTAATATCATAACAAAATATTAAAAGCCTATTGGGTCACACGCATACAACAAGCGACTAGGAAAAGATAATAATTATAGTTTGATTAGAATTATAACATAATGGGCCAGACCCATATATGTTAGTGTTAATAGAGTGAGGGGTTAAACCCTAGCCACCACTCCATAAATGTAGCATAAGATGCATTACCCTGTACAGATGAGCAGTAGCTCTTACTCTCTAAGACTACTAGCAGAGTTGAAGAGGGTTTCCTAGTTCGGCTGTTGGCGTGGACACCTTTAGAGACGTGGCTGTCATTGCCTCGTTTACAATCCTCATAAGGTATGTCATTATGTTTCATGTCTTTTATGCCTTAATTTGTGTTTTCGCATTAACGATCATAACAAGGGAGGGAATCCATTTATTCCGCTACACCCTGACCACATGCTTGATTCCCTTCAAAGGTGACCCAAGAAAATATCATCATTTTAAGTCTAGCACATTGGTTTATAAATTGTTGGGAGTTGATTTTTACACATACCTATTTTAATCCTACACATTCCTTTTTTTTTTCATTTCTCAAAATACCCATAACAAGAGTTAGATGTATAGGATTAAAAAAAAACCATAACAAGAATTGCTTATTTGAGAGTGATTCCCAGGTGGCGGTGCATCTCATTAATAATGGCCACATGAAATCTCATATGTATGCTGCTATCCTGAATGATATACACAGGACTCGGAGGAATTTTAATCAAGTGTCCATCTCTCATGGCTTACGTGAGGGAAATGGAGTTGCAGATTGGTTGGCATCTTATGCTCATGGTTTTAGTTTTGGTCTTCATGTGTTATCCTCTCCTCCCACTGACTGTTTCCATCTTCTTTGGAGTGACTTTTTGGGTATTTGTTATCTTCGTAGGGTAGCTTTTTAATTTTCTGTTTGGCCTCTTGGCCTCCTTATTACCGAAAAAAAACCCTGGATCTGCAGATTAGTCAACTTATTGTTATGATATTTGAAATCTTAGAAGTAATTGGTGTGTATTGGTTAGCCACTATAAAGTTGTGGAGCATCGGTGAGATAAACCCTCTCTCATACACAAACACACATATACCCCGACACAGGTGTTATCAAACTTGGCTCAAACTAGCCGGTTGAGCCGTTGAAACTGATAAACGTGTCATGTGACCGGTCCAAGCCACTATTCAAATCGAACATGCGTCTGAACCAGGAAAAAATGGTTTCACTCACCCAATTTTGTAAAAGAACTAGTGACTCGGTCGTATCGGTCAGATCAGATGAGTCATACTGAGAAAGAAAAAGAAAATTTTAGAGAGGTATAAGATGCAACCCAACTTCCTCTCCATAACAACAATCTCTTTCCTGGCCCTTCGTTGGGATCAAGATCCTCTCCAGTAACTGGAGGGTCCTATAGGAGAGAGAGTGCATGTGTGGGACCCACCAGTGTATGTGGGACCCACACATGCACTCTCTCTCCTACAGGACCCTCCAGTTACTGGAGAGGATCCTTTTTCCCCTTCGTTGTAGGTGTTGTTGGAGCAACACAGGAGGCAAATGAACACATGAGCGAACTATAAGGAAAAGCATAAGAAACGAGAAGAAAAGAAACACAGAGGAACGCATCAATGAACTGTGAGGACAAGCAGAACAAAGAAAAGGAAAACAACAAAGGGAAGAAGAGAGGGGAGAAAAAAAAAGTGATGATATGGTGAAGGAATTGTGAGCACACAATTTTTTTCTCTCCCTTAGTAAATTAGTGTGGTCTTCGATGTTTAGGGAAATGAAAAAGGCTGCAAACATTTGAGTCTTCACGTGAAGCGTGCAACTTTCACTATATTACGTGCATCTTTCAAATTATCGTAACTTTTATGGCAACGTCTAGAGTGAAGTAGTTGGTGGGTGAAACATGCGTGTGACACCGTTTGTATACCGCACGATCGAGCAAATTGAAAAGCAACGGTTGAGATTAACAACCTGTAACCGGTTGATAAAACTTTTTGCATTTGCAGATAAGCCCCTCCGTGTTTTGCAGAGAAGCCACTCCGCATTTTCAGTTTGCTCTTGTTCCATTACGTTGTTATTCCTTGTTAACGGGATAAGAACTCATTTTGTTTTTTTTTTCTGTTTACGTGATTTAAGTTTTGTTGGCCAGCAAAAATGAGTTATCTTCCCTTTTAAGTAGTTAAAGTTATAATGTTTTTCGTTAAAAAAAATTGTTGGACGTACAGTATAGTGTAAATCATGCTGCATTAAGTGTCTAATACGTAGACTATAGCGGAAATAATTCATGATTATGGGAAAAATAATGGTAATTGGTGATTTTGAAAAATATTAATTAATTAATTGATTTTAAACAAGGAAATTGATATACCAATATATGTTTACTGAGTGTGTGTTGCAATTTGTTTAGGTTTATGCATAAGCTTTTTGAAAACTAAGTTTGGTGATTTTTTGAAGTAAAATAAATTTACGGTGACTTTAATGGTGAATAAGAAAAAGAAATGATTTAAAATTAGTCATTAATTGTTTAAAAATGTGAAAAAAATTAAGTTAGTGTCCTTTTGGGTGTGCTTTGGAAGTTGTTTAGGTTGATGCGTAAGGTGCTTGAAAACCAAGTTTGGTGATTTTTTGACATAAAATGAAATTACCATGAATTTAATGGTGAAAAAAATTAAGAAAATACCTTAAAAATAGCAATTAATGCTTAAAAAAATACCAAAAAATCAAGTTAGTGTCCTTTTGGGGGTTTAAGACTTGGGCGAAATCAATCTGGCCATTGGTGATTCAATGGGCAGTGAGACATATGAAGCAAGTGCATTTTGTTAATGCGTGAGTTAGTTATATAAAACCGTGAGTCTTGATTTGGGTCGTGATGGGTGTTGAATATCCAAAGATAGGTTATTGTAAATTTGGTCTCGCACTAGTGTTAGGACATGCATGAGCGAGCTCCAAATTAAATTTGGTGATTTTTTTGAATTAAAATGAAATTATGGTGAATTAAAATGTGAAAAATGATTGAAAATTATAAAAAAAAGAGTGCAATCGTCAAAAAATCTGGAAAATTCAGTTTGGTGTCCTTTTAAGGGTCTAAACCTTTGGTGAGAGTTTGTGGTGCGTTGAACAAGAAATGGGTAGGAAGGCAGGCACTGGTTTTGAAGAAGAAGTTCCCTTTGAGTGTGCTTTGTAAGTTGTTTAGGTTGATGCGTAAGGTGCTTGAAAACTAAGTTTGGTGATTTTTTGACATAAAATGAAATTACTATGAATTTAATGGTGAAAAAATTAAGAAAATGCCTTAAAAATAGCAATTAATGCTTAAAAATACAAAAAAAATCAAGTTAGTGTCCTTTTGGGGGTTTAAAACTTGTGCGAAAGCAATATGTCCAT
Source organism: Sesbania bispinosa (assembly GCA_026901365.1). NCBI lineage: Eukaryota > Viridiplantae > Streptophyta > Magnoliopsida > Fabales > Fabaceae > Sesbania > Sesbania bispinosa. The sequence goes on along the minus strand of QLOH01000041.1, from coordinate 2,298,406 downwards.
TGGTGATTAAATGGGCAGTGAGACAATGAGACATATGACGCAGGTGGTTTTTGTTAATGTGTGAGTTAGTTATATGAAACCCTAAGTCTTGAGTTGGGGTCCTGATGGGTGTTGGATATCCAAAGATAGGTTATTGTAAATTTGGTCTCACACTAGTGTTAGGACATGCATGAGCGAGCTCCAAATTAAATTTAGTGATTTTTTGAATTAAAATGTGAAAAAAGGATTGAAAAATTATAAAAAAAATAGAGTTCAATCGTCAAAAAATCTGGAAAATTCAGTCTGGTGTCCTTTTATGGGTCTAAATCTCTGGTGAGAGAGTTTGTGGTGCGTTGAACAAGAAATGGGTAGGAAGGGAGGCACTAGTTTAATGTTACTTTACTTTAAATATTTATATTATTTAATTATTATATATATAATAAGCGAGTTATTTACGAGTTCTTAATGTCAAGCTTTTAAGGCTTGAGCTTGACTCATTTAAATAATCGAGCTCACTACCAAGTTTGGGCTTGTTTGTTTAATTAAACAAATGAGCTTGATCGAGCATTTAACGAGCGAAGCTCAAATAATTCAGGAATAGCTCAGCTCATTTATAACCCTAATTATTATACACACCAAATTTTAGATAAATTGGACATTCATATGTATTTGATTATGTATCAAATGGTTTTAAAAATTTATGAAATTTCACAAACTTGATCTATTTAATGAAAACTTTCAATCTAAGCAGGCTAATATCGACTTCCACAATGACACTGTCTATGCTATAGCTTATTATACTAACCTCACCATTTCTGTTCCCGGAAACAACCCTTTAAATCTATCGTCATGCGTCTTTATAATTATTCACTTCAACAAAATATGATTTTTATCACTATCCTGCGGGCTTGGTTTTTACCTGCATTCAAAATTATCCTTTACACTTGGGTGCATATTTCCATTTTAAAATATTAATGTGAACATAAAAAACATTTTATCTCACATGAGAAATTCAACACAGAACAAATCTTAAAGGAAAATGAAAAAACCAACAAAATATAAATGTTCATGTTAAAATGTTTAAAAATAAATCAGTAACAAAAATCTGAAACGACTTCCTACCTTGGTAACCATTTCATGCAAGTTGAGAAAAAAATGCAGCGGCCCAGACAACCAGACAACGTAAAAAGGAGATAAATTCTAACACAATAACATGTTCTGTATCCAAACAACGTAAAAAAAATTGGAAAAGGAAAAATAAATTACACCAACCACTTCCAACGTCGTACCTCAACACACCAAGCTTTCATGCGGGCAGGTGAGACAAGTTTCATGTTACCACTATAAAGCTTAAAGTTTCACAAGTGTAAGGTTAGTTTTACGTGGGTGGGATAATTAACTATCATTTACTATCATTTAATAGGTCGGTGGGATCATTTATCACAACCCCCTACATTATATATTATGTTACGCTAACAAACTTTTTGAAACGTAACAGCTTTTCTGAAACGTGACAGCTTTTTTGAAACAAAACGACATTTTTGAGCCAGACCCTTCTTTACAATATTTCAAAGTATCTATTATCTTATTAGCAGGTCAGAAAACCTGTCACAACAGGTCAAAAAGGTGAAACATTGACATGACACTCATCCATTACTTCACCCTAGCTTGACCCAACTTTTATAGAATAGAAAAATGTTATTAGTGAAAGGTGTTCAATGAGTGAAATGTACACTATTTAAGTGTTTTTTTTACAAAGGTGTTCAATGAGTTGGACATGCTGATGTTCCGCTTGGATGGCCCAAATAGTGTTTTGATTCTATGTAATATATCTTTCTTTTAAAAAAATTCTATATATTATATGTGTGTGATTTTTTTTATATAATTTTAAATATAAAACCAGTTTAACTGTTTTAACTAGTGACTCACCGGTTCGACCATTGACTCATTAATCTAATACTTTGACCGAGTCAAATACCGGTTCGAGTGCATGTAAGCATCGGAATGTTCATATCTATTTGATAGGGCAATTAATTCACTCCAACATTCTTACACTTATTTCCTTAAAACCAAACCTCAGTCAAAATCTAACTATCTAACTAAGAAAGTGACGACAAATTTATGCTCCAGTTAACATTTATATTATTTTCAGGTGAATATACTTGTAAATCACTTGTTAAATTATACCAGGATTTTGGGCCAGTTTGTTTGTGCTTAAAAAAAGTACATTTTTCAATTGCTTAAAAAAATTGATTTTATTTTAGAGATTCTTGTATAATTAGAAATAAATGTTTGTTTGGCTACAATCATTAAAAAGCACTTTATTTGCTACAATAAATGCTTTCACATTGTTTAATAAATGTTTTCACATTGTTAAACGGTTTTCTCTGTCTTCTATTTCAACTGCTTTTTTTTAAGAGAAAACTGATTATTTTCTTATTTTGCTTCTTGAAAAAAGTTTAGACAAACATCTTCAAAATTCATGTAAATGATTTTTTTTAAAAAAAAGTGATTCTTTTAAGAAATAATTTTAAATAAACGGGCTCTTTAAATGAATCTATGCTCCATTGTTTCTTCTATTAGTAATCCTGATAGGAAGAAAAAAGAGGAAGGGAAACGACGAGGGGTGAGAGCGGTGTAAAGGCGGGGAGAGAGATGGAGGGTTTAAGGTAAAAGGGTATTTTAGTAAATAAACAATTAACAAGAGAGGGGATTGGGATGTGTAAGACTTGAAAATGATTGTGTATAAAGGCCTTGTCTAGTGGTAAAAAAACAATTAGCAAAAATGAGTGTTGAATAAGAGGCATGTCATGAAGTGGGTGGAGTTCTTTGAGTAGTTTCCATATGTGATCAAGCATAAGAAATGCAAGTCAAATGTGGTTGCAGATGCACTCTCACACAAGAATCAAACCCTCGTCTTGCTAGTTGAATTTTCATGCCCATTTTTCTCACTTGGTGTTTTTAAAAGGCTTCAATATGAAGTTTTGCTTGAAGCCTCCCAACATATTGAGTCGATCCTAAAATGTTTAAACTAAATATTAAGTTCAAATACTAAAAAAAACATTTTAATATAAGAGTAATTGAGTGTAAAATTATTTTTATCAAATGAAAATTATTGATAAGATGTAATGCCATGAGAACTCTAATCTAAGGGCTAATTTCATAATGTTAAATTGGTAATATTTAGCTTTGGTTTCTTTTAACACCTTTAAGCATGCTATTACCATGTGCTATTTTTTTGTTAATAATTTTAAAATATAGTGGTAATTTTTCTTCAAGTTGTCCATGCAAAATAGTATATGTTACTACCAATCATAGAGATGTAAAAGATGTTTAACTAGGATTATGCAGTTTATATGTGTTGTTGCATTAAATGAAAGCATAAAAGATGAGAAGAGCTAAATTTGACCACATAACTTTACATATAATCAATATTATTTTACTTAAATGTAATCCTGAGCATCCATTATGGTTGTATCCAGAGAAAAAAAAGTATATTGGCATGTTATACTTGTAGAAATATATTAACAAATTCAAGGTTGTTGTTTGTTAACAAATGAGAGTATATTGCTAAGGGGTAACAGTTATGGTGGATAATTGAACCATGTATTTTCAAGTTTGTTTGTTCATCAATAAATACAACTATCTAATAGTCTAAATTTCCTATGAATTTGTTGTTTCTAAAAGTGTTATGATTTTTTTTCCTTGGGTTCCCAAATTTTTATTTTTTTTCCTTCTTTGAAACAAGTCTTCTTAAACTATTTTTGTTTATTAAACGAGTTTTCCATCAGTTTTTCATTTCATTTTATTGTTAAGTGTGCATATGGCACCTAACTCACATGCTTTTATCTTATACATTTGTCTTATTAGGCATATCACATGAAAGTAATGATCTTATGTGGAATTTTGTGCATGGTTTCTTCTCACATTACACGCCTTCTTGTTAGGGTTTAGTATGAACCGCTTTATTTAGCATAATTTAGGTTCTTTTGTCATTTTTATCATTTAAAATTTATTTTCTCTAAGGTAGCGTTTGGTAAATGAACAGAACGGAACAAAATAAAACAGAATGAAACGGGACAAAAAATGTTTTATATGTTATGTTTGATAACTACAAAACAGAACAAAATAATATGTGTTCAATTACATATATATTCTTATCATATTTATTATTTAATTAAGTATTGAAAAATTGAATGTGGGGTGTTAGACGGTGATAGTAGGAGGTGAAGGGCGACGATGGTGGCAGTGTTGGTGACAGCTGAGATGGCGGTGACAGCGATGGCGACGATTGTGGCAGCGGCAGCGACAGTAGTGATGACGGTGGTGGTGTAGGGTGCCAAGCGACAATAGTGGTGGTAAAAGGTGTTAAGCGGTGGTGGCGACGACGATAAAGGCGGCGGCGGCGGTGGCGGTGGCAGTTACGGTGGTGGTGATGGCGACAACAGTGGTGATGTAGGGTGGGTGCCAAATGACAATGGTGGTGGTACAATGTGTTAGGTGATAGTGGAGAAATTACAATTTTGGGAAGAACGTTAGAAGAGTCAGTTGTAGATTTGACAATAAAAAATTAATAATGAGATGTTATGTTCTCTTTGGTTCCACCTTTTTTTTATAGAACCAAAGTATTTCACTTTTTAATGATATGTCATGTTCCGTTCTACTTTTAAAAGACGCCAAACATATAATAGAACTCATATGTCCCGTTTTGTTCCATTTCAAAGTGTCTACCAAACGCTACCTAAATTACAAAGTTATTATTTTTTATAAACTTAATTCGCAAGTTAGTTTTATAAAAAAAATTGACAAGTTAGAGCATCTCCAACGCGGGATGCTTATTCAGTTCTTATTTTTAAGAACCGTGGGAAGCAGTTGAGGCACCGTTGGAGCACATCCACGTGGAAATGCTTGATAAGAACTTGAAGAATTGGGATGCTTCCGTAAATTATGGGTCTTAAGAGTAAATCAGAATAAAAAAATGGAGATGAAACTGAAAATGGCGCCCATGACAACATACAATTAATAGGGTGATAGGGTGCATGAACAAAAATTAAATTCCAGAACACAGATTTCATCAACCACGCAATCCAGAACACAGAACACAGAATAATAAACAATAATACATGAACACATAATTTTTTTTCTAAAATTTAATTCAATTACAGAACCATTTACAGGACCAATTAAAATAATTACAGAACCAATATGTACAGAACTCCGATCTGCAGTAGAATGTGATGATCGACTCTGATCTGCAGCAGAACTTAATGATCAACTCCGTTCTCCACCGATCTGCAGCAGAACCTAATGATCGACTCTGTCCTCCGCCAATCTGTAGCAGAACTTGATGCAGTGGCGGATCTTGAACAAAATGTTTGAGGGAGCTGAAATAATTTTTTGACATATAAATTAAATATAATTAATTTTTTATAAATTTGAGACTTTTCTTTAGAAAGTGAGGCACTCGTTCACCTCATTTTTTCTTTTAATAACTTTTCACGTTTTCTCTAACATCATTTTATGATAAACTCCACATACAACTTTTAAGAGTGATATTCTCTCTTTCAATCTTGAATGCTAACATTTTCTCTTTACTCGATCTCTCTTCCTATTTGAATTTTATATACTAGTAAATGCTAATTTTTTTTATTTTAAAGATATTAATTTATTATAAATAAAATTTTCATTACGTAGGTTAATATACTAGTATTATATTATGTTTTCTCAATCCAACTATTAAATAATGTAGTATTGACATATTGAACAAGCACACTAAGTTTTTAGAAATTTCAAACATTCATAAGTAAATAATCTTATAGTCACTTATATTTTAAGAAGTATATTATACATTAAAATAAATTTATTTGATGAAGTGTTAATTAGTTTTTGAACGAGTTATGAATACACCTTATTTATCTTACATCTTCTTTTCCACCTCCATTTTCTTTCTACCTGTCTTTTCCTTTTAGATCATACCATTCATCCGATCTCTAAATTTTTGCTTATTCCTCCATTTATTTTTAGATGTATCCACCTCAACACATATACACCAATATAAAATTTAAGGGTAAAATATGCTTTTCGTCCTTGACTTTTAAAACATTTGTTTTATATCCCTATACTTTTAAAACACTTTAACCATAGTCTTTGACGTTAATTAATTCTGTTAAGTTAATGATGAATTCAATTGTTTAATAATTGAACTTAGCTTTTACATGGATTAAATGAGACTCAACACTAAATTCAATAACTTAATAGAGCTAATTTATGTTAGGAACTATGATTAATGTGCATAAAAGGTATGAGATATAAAACAAATGTTTTAAAAGTTTGAGATGAAGACCAAAGTTGAACAAATAAATAAAGCCAAAAAACATATTTTACCTAAAATTTAATACCTATATATATATATATATATATATATATATATACCTAAAAATATTTTTCAAAAAAATTGGGGGAGCCATTTCCCAACAAAGGTCAGCCTCTGACTTGATGATCAGCTCCGATTTGGAAGGTGTGTTGTGTGTTGCCGCCGGAAGGAAGGTTTGTTGACCAGTGAGAAGGTGTGTGTGTGTGGGGGGGTGGAGAAGAGAAGAGAGACTTGTGAGTGGAGAAGAACCGATTTGTGTGTCTGTGAGAAGGTTGAAGAGGAAGAAGAGAAGAGAAAAGAAGAGAGGAGAGTGATTTGTATGTCTGTGATGAATGAACCGTGGCTGTGTGTTTGGTGGGGGGTGGGTTGCTCTAATTTACATTAAACTTCTGTATAAAAATATTTACATTAAACTTTGATTTTATATAAATTTTAATGTATTACGTTAAACTTGATTTTATATAAATTTAGAAAATTATTTTTTATTTAATTACCATAATATTATTTAAAGAAAATTAATCTATAATTATTTACGTTTAAATTTATTTAGAAAAAATAAATAATATTTTAAGTTCAACTAAAGTATTAAAATAATAAATGTGGGATAACTTGTGGGTCCATTCTGCAGTTCTTGTAGAGTTGTTCTGTTGGAGCGTAGAGTTGCTTAAATTGTAAGAGTTGCTTAAAAAGTAAAAAGAAATGATGTGTACATATAGAACCCATAGAAATAATATATAATAATGTTATAAGCAACTATGTAAGGATCTCCCATTGGGAGATGGGTTCAATTGGAATAAAGTCGTAACAGTGTTTAAAGAATTAAAATCAAATCAATTTCATTAAATATGTAACTCATACACAATTCATTCAACCATTGGTTTTAAAATTAACTCCATTCAATTATAAATCAATCGAATGCATAGTTGTACAAGAGCTACTTGATACTTGACTTTTACTTTAAAAGCTCCCATTTTGTGGAGCCAACTTAATTTTAATCAACTCTTATAAAAACAAATTCAACCCTTGTTCTTGAGTGGTAGTCTTTTTTTACATACTCTTCTCTTATAATAACATGCTCATTTAGTTTTACAGTTGAGTATTGATCTCCCGGTAATCTTGCAACGGTGGCTGATGAGATTCTTCATGACGGAGGGATGACGACAGACAGTGATGTACCTGCAGGGACTCCGATACTTAAGTCAGTAAGGGCACCAGCAGAGTTTCTGTAAGCAAGAATGAGAGCGTACCTGAAATGGAGGCCACCATCGTATATATATAAAGGTATTTAGGCCGAAAAATCCATTAGGCAGTTGCAACGGCTTCCAACAATTGTCCTCACGCGCTCTGCCGCGGTGACGTACACACGCCGAGGTATAACCGTGGTCAATGCCAGGATGTGATGCCGGCAAACTGACAACGGTGGTACTTGAAAGCGTATTGTGAATGGCATGGGCAAACGAAGGAGTTTTTGTATAATGACCCAAGGACTAGATGTCGGAAACACATAGGCTGTATGTCGAATTTAATATCCAACGTCGATGGTGGCCGTGTCTGATCCGGTCCAGAACAAGTATAATTAAGTTTAATAAAATTATAAAATTAACGAATAATACACCATTTACAAGGTATGCCGGAATTTATTATTAGTTACCAACTAAACCAAACAGGCCCCAGGTGTCTTCCTCATTTTATAACTATTGACCGATTAAAATTGAACAACAAACTGCATGAGGTTTTGTTTCGCGACCCTGTACAGAAATGAAAGGAGTTATTACCCTAAAAAAAATGAAATGAAAGGAGTTAAAATAGATGGGATTAATTTCCTTACAATATCGAATTTCAAATTTTGAAATACTCCATTAGTGTCATGGCCAACAAAAAGCTCGCTAGCCCTTACACATTTAGTCACACGTTCTCGGAATTCAACCATTCAACATTATCAATGATCCCTTACCAGTTACCAGTACCACAGTTCAACAAACCTTCGGTCATGACAGGAGGTAATACCAAAATAATAATAAAAACAAGAAGATTTCAAAGCAAACAAAAATATATTCTCGCAAGCATATGATTGGCTCCCAAGCAATTCAATCAACTTCTCCACCTTAAGCTCAATTTGAGCAACTTCTTCCAGCGCCTATTCTCAATGGCAATGTAGTGCATTTCTGATACACATTTATATCTTATATGTTCTCCGTATAATTTAAAGACGATCTTGCATCCACGTAATAGATTAGCCAACCATTGATTTCCATGATATCCATGCAATGGCAATACCAACTGTAGATTCCCAATATTATCCAAAGAGTAGCTTAGCCCATCCACAACTTCAACACTTTATCCTTACCACCAGAGGCTACCTTCTCTCCATCTGGACTCCAATCAACAGAAAATACCTTCCCCACAAGAAAATAAACCTAGGTCAGCCACCAGAATGGGAAAATATTTTTAAAAAATTACTCAAGTTTTTGGCATGTAAACAGACATACTTCATCGGCATGGCCTGGAAGGTCTTGCTTCAACTTCCGAGTCCGAATATCCCAAACCTTAAAAACCAAAGACAATAAAATGTCAAAGTTCTTGTTTTGCAAAAGAAATTTGATCTATTCTTATGTACAAACCAAACTGAAATATTAAACTGATGATATTTTCCCTTTCATTCATTGAGTGAGAAGAAAAATTATGCTTACCTTAAGCGTAGAATCTTTGCTGCCACTTAAAAGAAGTCTACTGTCTGCAGACCAGCTGTATGGTGAAAGCCAGTATACTTAATTACAGTTCTAGGATATATCTTTGGCTAACAGTTTGAAAAAAGATGGAATCACTTATGTTATACCTTATCTGGTAGACAGGCCCAACATGACCACGGAAGGCAGTAACAAATTTCCCTGTAGTGCCATTCCATAACTTCACAGATTTATCAAATGATGCACTTGCTATCCATTGCCCATCAGGGGAAAAATAGACATGGTTCACAAGCTGTCAGGAAACAAGTATAACTTAATATATGGAATGTGTATATAAACAAAATTATAAATTGATAATTTTTGTTACTAAATTTGTATGACAATAAAACCAATTTCAACTAACATAAGCAACAAATAATAATAGATAGACATCTTCAAATATTTATAATTATAATTGGGATCAAACAAGCTGTAGGACAACCTTCATTGACTCAAGGTGTTTGGATTGGACCTCATAGGCTGCCCAAGAATAGGTTTATTAGAACTCCTTATTTAGCCATTTTTTTAAGAGTATCAAGAAACTGAAATACATCAGAAAATTCTTTCAAAGTCTATTTTAAATGATACAAACTGAAGTCACATTGCAATTTGAAGAAAAGATCACTTTGGTTTGTTCTCATTGACATATTTTAAAATTGTAAAGAAAAATAAAGGAAAAATGTTGTACCTGTTGATGACCTGTCATGCGAGTTTTGGGGTGTTTGTTGATGAAGGGTTCCCAAAGAAACATGGTGAAATCATCAGATCCTGAGACCAATCTTTCAGGGGCATTGCCTCTCATTGTTTTGTACCTTTCAAGAGCAACCTACATTCATCAGCAGCATGAACTGATATCAGTAAAACAGAGATAGAGGAAAACGTCCCTAGAGAAAGGAACTTGAAAAGTTGAAACCTGAGAAATATAGGGATGGAAATGAAATGCTCAATGGATTTAGAGTGACAACTGACAACTACTCAAATAATAACTATGAATGCAAAAAAGATAACTAAAAAGAGAAAAGCAATCAGAGATCAATCTTACACTAAAGGTCTAAAATAATAAACATCAGACAAAAGAAAAAAATATAATCTAGAAATTAGGTTTGATAGAAAGCATCCTTCTGAGCTAAGAACCATGCAAGTCATGATACCAACACATCAAGCAGAATAGGTGTTCAAACTCCAAAGAATACAGACTTCAAAACTTTAAATTACTCATTAAAAACTCTGGAATTCTTAAGAATAATTTTGAAGTAACTTCTTGTAACATTTTTATTTTTATAACAACTAAGCCTAATCCCACTACATGGAGTAGGCTACATGGAAAATAGGATGTCATTAGGCCCTATCAAAATTCTTTTAAGATAAGCCAAAATATAAATAATTTAATTATTAATTTTTATCTTGTTGATTCAATACAATAAATCAATCTAAATATCTTTTATTTTAGGTGTTTTATTTGAACACACATTTTTTTAATTAAAATCCTCTGCAAGAAAGGAACTATATACTTTCTTTTAATACTAAATGGAAATAATAATAAATATACCAATAAATATATTATTAAATTTAAATATAGTATAATATTTTCTAAAAGTAATAGATAGATTGAGGGAACAAGTAATGTTATAGACCAATCCATCTGCTAGATCTGAACAGACCATAAATTGGCTGTCTCGTTTCAAACTGTTAAAGAGTTCCACATTGCCTAGAGATAAGACCAAATTATAATATATAAGTCTTGAACAATCCTCACCCTACAAGCTAGTTTCTAGGGTTGAGTTAGGCCCGGGTCCAAAATCTAAGATGGTATCAGAGTCTATCCTAGATGATCCGTTGTTATTGGGCTACCACCCGTATAGATGTTCACGCTCCAAATGTCCAGCTTTGGGCATGAGGGGGTGTGTTAGAGTCCCACATTGCCTAGAGATAAGGTCAAATTATAATATATAAATCTTAGACAATCCTCACCCTACAAGCTAGCTTTTGGGGTTTAGTTAGGCCCAGGTCCAAAATCTAACCCTAAATCCTAAACCAGGTTCTGATACCATCTTGGATTTTGGATCGGACCTAACTCAACCCCAAAAGCTAGCTTGTAGGGTGAGGACTACCCAAGATTTATATACTTTTATTTGGCCTCATCTCTAGTCAATGTGGGACTCTCCAACACAAAAATTATCCTGTTCAGCCACAATTTAATTATGATTCAACTAAAAAAACTAATTGAACTACAAGTCAGATTTCTCACTGATTCAATCTCTGCCTCCAATTTGGTTTCTAAAATATTGGGAACAAGTGAAAATTTTAATAATGTAAAATAATATTTCAATAAACAATCTAGCAAAATATTAGAACTTCTTTCATTAATTATTTTTATGGCTATTGTTTTAAGCATCTTTATTAAATATACAAAAGTGGAATATAATTATGTTTTGTTTCAAAAAATTAGGGTTAAGTATGTTTTCCATCCCTATTATAGGGTTTTGGATATAAAAAGGAAGAGAGGAGAAGAATAATTCATAATAGACAACTGATAATAGATTGATTGAAGACGGATGATTGATACAAAAGACTATACACTGACACTTATTTATTCTAACCAATATAGACTAGTAATTAGGAAACAAATCATAATAATTATCTAGAAATATGAAAACTAATCCTAGGAGATATTATAGGATTGATCCTAATCTTAAAGAATATTTTTAAGATATTAAATATATTATTCTAATATTCTAACACCTATAATGTTGGCAAATTTTGGTTTTGGTCCCTATTTAAATTTTGTTTGTTTTTGTTAAGAGAGAGAGAGGAACAAGGGACATGAGATGAAATCTGTGTGTCCTATTACACAGAGCGAGATATCATATCTATAGTGAGTAAAATACAAGGATATATAAAAAAACGGTAATTACATAATGTACAACACAAAATAGGCCCACAATATAAGCCCATAACACAATAATTCTAACAGTTTTTAGTCCCTAAAAAATACAAAAATAACATATTTTAGTACCTGGTGAAGGACTAAAAACATTGTTTTTGTTAAATATAGGGACTAAAATCAAATAAAATTTAAATAAGCACTAGAACCAAAATTCTCCAATTTTATAGGGATAAAAAACGTATTTTACCCAAAAAATTATTATGAAGGTAAAGTAATTTAATATTATAAATTTATAATATCTTGCAAAAAGCAAGTTGCCTGTTGGCATTACATTACTAGACAAACTAATAGTTACCTTCTTCATTTCCTCTGGAGATGAATACTGTTTTCCAGTATGATCAAAAGCTCCAGTGCGAAGAACATACTCAGTGCTCAATGCTAAAGAATTAACCCAATGGCCATGTCCCTAAAATAAATATCAAAACATGAAGGAAAAAGTTAGTATGGAAAAGTAGAAGTAAAGAGAGAACAATGATGTCACCACGAAAGAAACAAATATCAACGTGAAGTTTAAAACAGAAAATACAAGGAAAGTATCTGATGCAAAAAAAAAGACTCATTTTCAGATTCCTGTATACCAGAATTTTTCTTTTGTTATTCCGTGATACATAGACTTTCTTTTTTATCCGAAGAAAAATTTCACTGAGATGAAGAGAAGGTATTACAAGGAGAATGGAGGATAAGGAATCCTCCTAAACAAAATAACGAGAGAATAAAACCAAGAAAGAAGAGAAATTTGATGGAACAAAGTTGCCCAATCCCTCAACATGGGTGAAAATAAATTCCCATTAAAAAATTACTTCCAAAACAACTCATAAAAATTTCAAAAAAGAGAAGAATATCCATGAATGATTTATTTATTAAAATAAAATTGAAAAAAATAAAGTTTCTCATTGTCTTACTAGGCAACATGGACAGACATAAAACCAAAGTATTAGGGATTTAATTTTGATCGTATGTGTAAATCTGTGTCATACTATCATCAACTCATCAAATGAAGAAAAAGTTGGCACCAAATGAGAAACAGGAGTTGTGCATAATGATAACCAAGTTTTAAACAAATGAATAGAAAGTTCAACTGCAAATAGCATTCAACTGTGAAGGGATGAGGCTCACCTTCAGTTCACGAATTAGCTTCCCTTGTGTGGTTTCCCAAACTTTGATTGTACAATCCTGAGAGCTGTAACAAAATACCATGGTTAGGTTTCCAAGCAGTAGTACAGAATTACAGTGTGATAATAAGCCATTAATTTTTTCAATAAAAGGGGAAAAACCCAACTGTATATCATCAGTGAACATCAGTATTAGTTTAAAATAGAAACATGAGTTAAAATCATTCAATGGAAATTTTACTCTAAATGAGTTTTTATTTCCCACAGACCACAGGGGGTATACAGGAATAATTTCCGAAAGATCAAAGTACAACAGATTTGTTGAGAAGACAGACTCTAAATGCTTAATGGCTAAATAACATATGAATCTTTTGTAAACTTGAATAAAAAATATATCTCTAGCTGGGAACTTGATAGAGAAGCAAAGCAACTGTATTAAAAATTGGGTATACAGATAAAAGAAAAAAAAACATTGGGTATACAGAAAAACTGAGACTGAAATCATAGAGAAATTGGAGGGAAAGGGCGAGAGAATACCCGGTATAAATCACACCATCTCCACCCCATTTGACGCATGTTATTGCTAGTGTGTGGCCACTGAGACATAGAACACATTTCTTTAAAGAGATATCCCATACACGAGCATCCCCATCTTTGCTGGCACTTACAAAGCGACGGCAAGGAGCACTTAGATGGACTGGTTCCCAAGAGATACCTGTAATCCATTTCTTGTGGCCCTGTATTTTGTTGTCCAATAAACATTATAATGGTATAAAACTTTGAACGACATCTGCTATCAAAGTAAATAATCTGACTAACAAAAAAAAGTTCAACTATGTACCCCAAAAATAAAAAAAAGAGTTCATCTAAAATATCTCCATAACAGTGTACTTTCTCAGGAAACCCTAAACCAATAAAGCACATTTTTTTTTCATGAACCAACTATCCCAAAACTCTAGTTTCGTGGTCGCAGAGGCAACTTGATAAGAAGCATCTAACACTTGTCCTTCTGATAATAATGCAGAGCATTTGTTTATGGATAAGCCGTGACCACATAGCTCCATCAAAATGTACAGATGCTCATTTTCAAACCATGAAGAATAGTACCTCACAATGTTCTCATGTGAACCCAAAGTTTCCAAAGCTTGAACTTCCATCGAAGTTGTTCTCCTTTCCATTTCCTATCCGAACTGTCTGGTGCTCTGTTTCACAGCATACAAGCAGCCATGTATTCATTTTAATACTTTGAAAGCACTACTGAAGTTCCCTCTACCAATTTGCTGAATCTCATGAAAGCCACTGTGATAGCATGACAGCCCATTGTTATCTGTAATTGCAGGAAAGAGACTTGCACATAATTGTGACACATAATTGTGAGCCTTCAGTTTACCAGCTACTTCCACTCTGTAACTGTAATGCAAGAGGAAGTCATATGGGCTTTGGCATCAACAAGGTTATGGAAGCAAGAAACAGGACAAGAAATAGAAGATGTTGGTGGAGGGGAAAGAGAGGCACTTGACTAAGCTGAAGCTACAAGTGCCTGGTGGTACTGGTACCAGCATGCCCATAACCTTCCTCCACTCCTTTCCAATCTTATGCCTTTTCCTCTTCATCATCAATCTCCAATCAATGATGATGAAGTACACAGGAACTGTGTGTTGTCCACACACCAAGCCCAAATGGCTTGTGTGAGGGGACGTGTTAAAGATATAATATAAAACCATTTGTGTATTTTAAACCAACAGCTTAAGCTTTTATGATATTTGGTTCATGGCATTTTTTATTTTTGGATTGGGAGAGAGAAGAGTGAAGCACAATCATTAAGAGTTGTGTACTTCTACCTAAAACAAGATGTTCCCCCACAGTCAATGCTATGCTGCCTACTTTGTTTTCAATCTTCAAAGTTGCTACTGACTCTTCAGAACTTGGGGCTTCAAGTTCTTTTTTATTTTTTAACGTTTGTTTGAATTGAATCTTTGAATGTTGAAACATTAGCAGAACATCGTGTTTGGATTTTTGTTTTCAATTTAGTCCCGTTATTTTGTGGCATTGATTTGTTTTCAGGTTCTTAATTCATGCTAGTTTATTGTATACTATAAAAGGGCACCTGGTGCTTCAAAGCTCCCGCCATGGTTCATGGAAGGGTCAAGCCCATTGTAGGTGTTTTTTGGGTTGCCTTACCTTCCATTTGTAAGAGGTTGATTCCAGGACACAAACCTATGACCTCACAGTCACATGGCAGCAACTCCATTCATTACGCCAAAGCTCCCCTTCAGGTTATTGTTTACTAATTACTATACCAATTTGACCATGGTTGGACCTATGAACCAATGCCTCTATTGATCCAATGGCTGGTCCAGTTTTAAAAACAACACTTGCTTGGCATCCCACCCATTTTGACCAAAGTGCTTTGAATTAATTGGTGACACAAAGAAATACTTTCTAAAGAGAATTTTCACAACCGTTTAGCTGCTGTAGCAATGATTTAAGACCCTTCATTCTAAGTCTATAACAAACCTCCCAAATTACGAGATGATGTCTTTTATGTCCACCCACACATCAACAAAGAAGATCCTTCATGATTTTCTTTATTCTTTGGGCCACTCAGACCAGAATTTGAGAAACCAAGAGATATTAGAAGAAACCAATGTACATAAGGGTAATCTATCTCACCATGGAGCAAAGAGCACCATTTCAAGTATTGAATCACATAGAAATCTTGAGTCTTGATATCCCAAAAGAAGCAGCTCAAGGATTATTATCCAAAGGACTGTTGAAAGTGCGTCAAAATATACAATATACATGGTACTCAATCACGTATATTGGCATGGAGAACCAACCCCATAAAAGCTACAATGGGATAGGGGATCACAACTCACAAGATGGTCGCTAAACCAAAAATAATAGATACAATGCAAATAATTTATACTACACAGTACACATCATACCACAAGGTCTGAACTAGGCAGATGAAGACAAACACAGCAGAGCAAGGACAGAACAGTTACATAAGTGCAAACAGAAGCTAACAGAGGCAGGTCAGAACGGACTGCAAACTGAAGAGCTGACCTTGACTGGAAAACATCAGAATAGGGCCAACCTTGGCCAGAAAATGTATGGCTGGCTGGAACAGTGCCAGAAAACATGTGTAGCCTGAAGACCGAGGTGGATGGGCAACTGCATTTGGTCAATGGTAGCCCTAAAAAATGGCTTACTGATCAAAGAAAGTTGGGGGACAGAATTGGATTTTCACCATGATGGGCTTAAAATTCATTGGCCTCTAATTAAGGTCTACCATGAAAGGAGAAAACAACAAGGGTAGATTGGGAAATGACTTGGGAAATAGAGTGGAAGAGTCTATTATGCAAGACTTTAACAGAATGGATACTTGGCAGCAAGACATTGGAGTAGCTAGTTCTGGAATCAGGAAGGGGCCAATGAATATGAAGGCAATGGAGAGTGCTGAAGGAGGGGAGTCATCATATGGGTAGTCTTTGGGTGGCTGACACCACAGGGTAGAGAAGGCACTGATTCTCTGATATCTTCTTTCACATTTCCAGCATCCATATTTTTCTGCAATTTTTCAAAGTAATCAGAATTCTGTTCTCTTCATTCTACTACCATTCCTTTAGTAATATAAGTACCTATCAGACTACTTGTTGGTATAGCAGCACCACCCCCCATGATTTCAGCTGCTATCCATACAAGTTATGAGTTCCCATCTAGTGGCCAGCAGCTGCAACGCTCCACCACAGAGACAGAATGATAGCATTGCTGTATGCCACTATTGACTACTCTACTCCAACAATATACACCTTAATTGCTTTTAGGGGGGAAAAAAGAAACAAGCTTTATAATACAAATTGATATGCAAGGTTAAAGACTTTACAATTAGCGGATTGCCTGATGACTTTCCAGTTTGCGGGTCCCAACACAGAATTTCTCCAGCCTTGCTTCCACTTACAAGATGCTTGCCATCTGGTGACCATGCAATACAAAGGACCCAGTTCTTGTGTCCTGCACAAAATGTAAACAACTATATACAGCACATTCTTGTTAAAGATGAAAAAGTGTGTGCAATGAACTATTTGAACTATTGTAACATAAAAGAAAAGGAACAACTGCATGAAACTGATAGGAACTTGGTAGAAACAGATATTTATTTATGGAACAATGAAGACTAGCTCCTTCCAGCAGAGGTAGACTTCTGTAATTCATCAAAACAGAAAAAGAAAGATAGCACAGGACATTCTAGTGACTTGCAACTTCCCTCCTAATCCCAAATCCTCACTCAGTAATTGCCTGCTTTCGCACTTCATGTCCATCCCTCCTATGTTCTTCTTCCTACCAACCAAATTCCCACCTCCCACTACTCCTTGTCAGCCCAGCGTTCAGTGATGATCCAGACTTAACACCATGAATATCCCCTTATTTCCCATTTTGTCTGCCTTGTGTTGATCCACTAACTCCCCTTGTGTCAATGCTCTATTTCCACCCGCGTCCCAGTAGCATACTCCCAGTAAAAAGGATCTATCGGAACAGATTTAGCCTATACAATCTATCAAGAATCTCTTTCTAGCAACGCAATGAAAAGCACAACCTAACTATCCAAATTCCAAACTATTATTTTTTTTTCATGACTTCAATTGACCACTTCTGTTTTACTGAGAGAAGGATGCATAAAACATCAATTGCTTTTTTTTTTTTTGCTTTAATTAAACATGAATAACTTATGTTTGGTAGACACCAAGAATAGCTTATCATCTTTAAATGTCAAACCTGTGCATGTGTACAACGGTGTCTGAGTGCCTAGGTCCCAAAATCTAACAGTGGCATCACCAGAACCACTTGCCAGCTGTCGCCCATCAGGACTGAAGGCAATAGTCAGTACAGCTTCTGCATGACCTGCAAACAATCCCAATGACATGAATTCTAGAGAATATGACAATAATACACTATTAAGCTAAAATCTTCAAGAGCCAAACCACATTGCTGTTTTACACAATTTAGCATACAAAACCTTTTTTTAGAACAAAAAATCTACATACAACATTGTGCCATTACATGGATGGAAGATTACAATTCATCATATCTTTCATACCAGAAATAGTTGCCGAACAGCGATTGACAGGACGAATCCGAAAAATAGCTTGAGGTTGACAAACTATAGGCAGTACCTTCTCCACCGAGACTGAAATATTGTTAAATTAACATTGCAAAGGAAAAGAAAAACATTAGTAAAAATCAAACAAACAAGTGAATGCATTAAAAAATGATTAATTCATTGAAACCAAATGTGACTAACCTTTGTTTTTCTGCAAGTATGTTTCAAGTGCCACAAGGAGCTCCTCATCTGATATATAGAAAGCATATGGTAATTTCTCCTCCTAAAATGTGAATATAGACTTCAATAAATGTTAAATAATAACAATGATAAATAAAGAATCAATTTATGTAAAGTAAAATTGAGAATAGAAAACGGGGTTACATTGTTTAGAAGCTTATTGACAATTTGTTGGAGCTGTTGCGGACCAGCATTCTGAGGTAGGTACATAGGAGCACCAAGAGGAGTTCCATCTGGGTCTGTTAAAAGGCACATCACATTGTTGATTATCTCCCTCTTCTCCACCACCGATCCTGTCTCTGCCTCCATTATTCAACTTTTCACGTAGGGTTGAGATTCTCTACACTTTGGTGGTTTTTGTTCCTCTTTCTTCTTCTGTGGGATCTGTTTGATTCTATAATTCTATCTTGTTTGCAGTGCTGAAACTGAACAAAATTATCAAACAGGGTTAGGGTGTTGCATTTAGTTTGCTTATTATAGTGTGTTTGGATGGGGCTTTAAGAAGTAAAGTGAACGAAAGGATATGTTTATAATAAGCATTTCTACTCAGGTTTTGTAAAATGAGGAAAAGAAATCAGGGACATTTTATAAACCCTCCAATTCCAAACCCTCTTTTTATGCATTATTTTGTTCCCCAAATTGAGGGGTTTTGGAGAAAAAAAAAGAGCAATTTATTCATTTAACCTAGTGAAAGTTTCAAAATAAAACTTTTTTATTTTAGTTCAGAATTACAGAAACTCTAGCACACTTTCTCTCTCATCACTCTCTACAAAGGGCACAGTCTTGCTTCACAGTTCACACTAAGCTGGTTGTCTTTCTCTTCATTCTTCAATCTTCAATATCTCATAATCTTGTTGCTTTTTTACATATCATTGAAACACAGAAGCATCAATTGAAGAAGAAACTGTTCTCTCTCTCTCTCTACTGTTGAAAATGACCTTTAAGGCTATAACAAACTTCTTCAGGTTGGTGCAATTCAGGCTGCACAAAATTTTTACCCAAAACTAATCCAAAGCATTTTAGTCGGTTGGGACTTCAATTTCCCCATCCTTAACCCGACAGTCCCGACTCTTGTACAATGTAAAAAATAGCAAAATATCTAGGCAAGTTCTTTTTCTAAGACATGATACAAGTATGTTGTAGTGGAAATCGAATGACTTTGCCACATTTAATTCACTTCAAGAAAGTTTGACTTATATACTGATGAATAAATAGCAACTTAAACCAGTAGCGGGACAGCAACAACACAGCCACTGATATATATATATACATATATATATATATATAGGTTAATTCTTGTGTATCATATTTGAAATGTAACATAATCCCTCAATTTAGGAGAAACAACATATATAAGTTGGAAAATACAAAAGTATCTAAGATAAGATTGCAGTGTAGTTTATAGCTCACATGTTTATGCTTGCCAATAACCATAAGGGTGTGTTTGTGAGTTTAGAGGGGAAGGAAAGGATTGGAGGGGAAATGGAGGGGGAGAAGAGGAGGGGGGGACTTTATAAAATGCATTTGAGAGAATTAAACTCTCAAACACAAAGGGGGGAAGGGCTTCCAATAAACCCTCCACTTCCCTCCCTTTCCCTCCAAAACTCAACTCACAAACATATCCTAAGTGGAAACAAAACAAAAGAAAAAAAAAGTAAAGGGAAAGAAAATCAAGAAAAAAGTGAAGAAAGAGGTAGGACAGAGGGGACAAACTCAAAGTCTAACTGTGGATGATGGACGAACTGGAATAGGAACGGCGAAGTGAGAAGCGAACTGTGGAGGTTAGAGCACCAACGCTGAGCAGCGCGGGCAACAGCACCAGACATCATGAATATAATAATGGTTGTGGACTTGGAAACTGAGAGTAAAGATTAACAGCAAGCTTCAGAAGCAGGGGAATCTTTCTAAGGTTTTGAACTTGGGGAGTAAAGATTTACAGCAAGCTTCATGCTCCCGGGTTCACAATATTTCTTATATCCTATCTTTTCAAACAATTTGGCAACATACATATCAATTAACCAGTAGGTCCTACTTCATCTCACTTGTGAGAAAGGAAAAAAAAAATAAAAGAATAAATTTTCAATCAAATCCAATGAACTGTATGTTTTTGCTATACCTTGGCTATTTGTGTCTGCCACACAAAAATCTCGGAGAGTATGATCAGCTGCCAAGACAGCTGAAAGAAAAAGAGCTGAAACAGCCAGCAACAGTAAAAGATATTTAGCCATTTGAGACAAGAACTCAAGAGCTCAAGCTAGTAGATTTAATTTGTAACAGGAATATATGTAAGTAGTGTAAACAAAACATCTCTGTAATTGTACTGAATGAAAAGTTGGAGAAAACAGATCAAGATTCTTATAATTGTGACGATTTTGGTAAATCCGATTAGGTACCTGAGATATGATTTCAGTTTTCCTTCCACTCTTCTCTTCCGAAATCTGTTAAGCTCCAAGAACAAATTTGCAGCTACCTATAGAGAAAAAAGAAAAAGAAAATTGTAAAAGTCACAGAAATTTCAAGGCATGAAACAAGACGAGTGAGCTTCAACCTATGTTGCAGGTGATAATACTACTAGCGTAATACACAGATTTTGAATAGCATAGCAGCAATAGTTTTCTTTCTTAGTCAGCAGTATATAAGCCAAGTTATTAGTTTAATTCCTTCAAAATCCAAAGTGAAGTAAAGACCAGAATCGTCAAAGATTATCATCCTATACAAGATTAATAGCAGAATAAATGGTTCAGATTAAGAATCAGATACGAGATGGCCATCAAAGCATACCAAAAAAGAATCAAAGTAGAAATGGAGAAAAGTAAATTGAAGCACGCGTGAGTGATTACAGTTTCAAAGCAAACAAAGTTGATATGATCGAATCCAAGAGCTGAAACAAACGATACAAGAAAAGTAAAGCAAAGAGGTTCAGCTAAGAGGCTCGAGAATTGAAAGAACTGAAGGAAATTCTGAAAAATGAAATTCACGGTTACCAACAGGGAGACAAAGACAAAAGCAAAATGACTTTGTGTATGTGTGGTTAAAGGCTCTTCCATTTGTCAACAACATTGGAAAAATTATGAATGAAAAATAAATCAAACAGTAGTTTGGATTCGTAATGGATCACAGCGCTATCTATTTTGGATTGGAGCTAATGTACACATGCATTCAAGAGGATACACATATATTACAGAATTAATAAGGATACACATGTGTAATCAATTCAAAAGTTCACTCAGCACAACCTAATTTGCTAACCTAGCTATAATGGGAGTGAGAAACAGATCCCCCATTAACGTGCTAACCATCCCTAATATGTTAAACATTCCACAGCCCCTTCCATAATATGTTAATCATCCCTCCCTTCTAAAAATGTTTCTACTAACCCAACACTACATTCACCAGTATAAACACTAATGCATAAGCAAGCCAGTGATTAGGTATTGGGGGAGTATGCAATTGGGCTAAGGCTTCAACCCTACATGACACCATTAAAATTGTGAATAACACAAACCAAAAATAAGTAAATAAAATTTCAGAAGGGGAAAATCAAATAAAACAAAGCGCAAAAAAATAAACTTCCTTTGAAATCAAGTATAGATTAGAAGAATAAAAACCAATAGAAGGTGTGAATAAAAACCAATGGAAGTAGTGGGGCGGGACTGGTTGAGCAGCTCCGCGTCTCTGCTTGCTAAGGAGAGGAGCTGCAGCTACTGCGCCTGCGAGGAAGAACAGAGACGTTGCCGGAGCTGCTGCGCCTGCGACTCTGCGAGGAAGAACAGCTGCTGCACCTGCGAACGTGAACGGGGAACGGCGCTGTGCGCGAAAGTGCTGCTGCGAACGAACGGAGCCGCTGCGACGTCGCCGGCGAAGGAGAACGGGGAACGGAGCTGCTGTGCGCGAACTGTGAACGGTGCTGCTGTGCAGAGGGGTTATTAGGGTTCTTGACACTTTCTATTTTATGTTTCTTTTGATGTTTCTGATTTTCTATGTGAGGAGGCAAAGTAAATAAATTTTTTTATTGGGATTTTTTAAAAGGGTACTTCAAGGGTGCATCACCTACCGGTGTGTCACATTTTTTTAGTTAACCTATTAAAATAAAATAATAAACAACGATCATGTCTTGCTGGACCAAAAATAATAACACCGTTAATGGATACTTCAAATCAAAAATCGATAAACACGGGTACTATCTTGTTGGACGATCTTCTTCGCACCATTTGGTCCATTTCGTTCGCTCGGTTGCTAGACCACTAATGAAGGTTGCCAACAGATAGCAGTTTAAAATTTCACAAGAGGGGCACCTGAGCAATTTTTACACAAACCAGTTTACCAAGTAGCAGGTAACACATCAGGGATGTCCATTAAAAAACAAATAAATCTAACGGCTCAGAGAATGTGGAACACTGGTGTGTCACCCTAGACGTTGCTTTTTTAAAAAATATATATATAAATTAAATTTAAACATAAATAGCATGATCATTATTAATTTATTAGAAATTTTTAAAGTATATTATTTGTTTATAAAGGTATATTTAAAAATCATTTTAATGAATTACTAATTTAAAATTAAAAACATTATTATTTAATATATTTACTCAAATAAATTATACCCTAAATAAGAATTAATTTTAAAATAAAAAATAGAAATTGGAGACGGAATTATTCCATCTCTACACTTTGTCTCAAAAATAATTCGTGAAGACGGATTTAGAAATGGATTATATATCTTAGTCATATTCTCGTCTCTATATTTCGTATTTGATATTATTAACTTGGGATTTAGAGACGGCCTGAGAGACGGAAAGTATCAGACACAGAACAATTTCGTCTCTAAAAGTCGTCTCTAATATAGTTTTACCAATTTAGAGACGGACTTAGAGGCGAAACACAACTAAGACGAACTATTTCGTCTCTAAAGAAGAAAAATATATTTTCACCCCTACCTTGGATATTCTGTCTCTAAATTTCGTCGGTAATTACACCTTTTCTAATAGTGACATGATGTCAGAGCTCATGTTAGCAGCTATCTATAGCTCTCTATAAACAGTGAATGAAAGTCTGCATTAGATTGAAGATGTTATCTAAAACAGTCGTATAAAACCAAAGTTCCTAATGCTCCCAATGCATGCCTAATGCTCCTAATACATGCCTAATAAAACAAACTACACATGCTAAGCCACCATAATTTGTGAGCTACAAAAACAGCTGCCAGCTTGCATTCACATTAGTTATACCTCCTATAAATATGTATCAAGCTAATGTGTTTTAAATCATCAAATTGAGTTGAGTGTTTTAATACAGAGTGAGAGTTTTCTCTCTTTTCTTTAGGCTTATGAGCCATTTTGGTATCAGAGCAAGGTTCTAAATTTCGATGTTGAGTTTAAGTGAGAAAGAGTGTCCGAAATTGGTGAGAATTTGGAGTTTTGAGAGGTGTTCACGATTGCCACCCTTAAAAGACCAGTTTTCAGTCATTTTTTGAAGAAACTGACACCGTCATCGTGTTCAGAAGGTCGAAAATCTTGGAATAGTGAGTTTCGCCTTCGTCGGAAACCATTGTATCGCTGCCGGAAACTACCGTGTCGTCACCGAAAAATCAGAGGTTGAAGACGACCACGTCAGCACTGAGGTGTCAATTTTGACACGTCAGCCCTATCACATCTTGCCACTTGTCCCACTTGCCACATCATCCAAACTCTTGGTAATTTCAATTATACCCCCATATTTTCAATAATTTGCATTTCAACCCATAACTTTCTGAAATTGCAGTTTGGCCCCTATACTTTTTGTAATTTCAATTTTACCCCACAATTTTCTAGAAATTACAAAATTACCCCAAACTTTTCAAAATTAACTTTTTGCCCCTAAATTTTTGAAAAATTCCCTCTTTGCCCCAAAATTTCCCAAATTTTTATTTTACCCTTAAAACCCCAAATACATACCTAGCCTACTTTTAACCTACAAAATATCACCAAGACAAAGACCTTACCATAAAATTGAGATGGAGGAATTGAGGCATCAACTTCAAGCTACTGTTGAAATTCAACAAGCTCAAATTGAAGAACAAAGAAGGCGTTTAGAAGGAGAATCAGATGAAAGTGATTCCCCATACGATGACAAACACCACTCTCGGGAACAACAATTTCGAAGTAGTGACATTAAGGTGGAGATTCCAGATTTCGAAGGTAGGCTCCAACCTGATGAGTTTGTTGATTGACTTCTAACTGTTGAACGAGTGATCGAGTTTAAGGAAGTCCCTGAGGATCAAAAAGTCAGGATTGTTGCAGTCAAGCTGAAAAAGCATGCTTCCATGTGGTGGAAAAATTTTAAGAAGAAGCGTGAGCGTGAAGGGATGAGTAAGATCAAGACGTGGGAGAAAATGTGTCGCGAGATGACACGTAAGTTCTTACCCGAACATTATTATCAAGGTAATTTTATTCAATTGCAGAACTTGCGGCAAAAGACCTAGACTGTAGAAGAGTATACCAGGGAATTTGAAAAGCTCATGATGAAGTGTGACATCCAAGTAAAGGAAGAGTAAACAATAGCTCGTTACCTTGGAGGATTGAACACAAATATTGCCCACCAAGTCCAACTTCAACAATATTGGACTTTAGATGATGTTATTCATCTCGCCATCCGAATTGAAAAAAATTAACCAGGAAATCCTTATACCAACTTTCCTCCTCCTGAAACCCTACAAACACTCATAAGCCACAAGCCCAACAACCTATCCCATCCAACAAAACCCTTTCTAAGCCCACTAAAGAGACAAACCAAAAAGCAATCAAGTGTTTCAAATGTCAAGGATTTGGCCATATAGCTTCCGATTGTCCAAATCGCAAAATTGTCACTATTATTGAAGAATAAGTCCATGAAGCATCTAAAGAAGATGAAGATTCGGTGTTTGATGAAAAAGAGCCGATATATGATGAAGAATTCACCTCTACTGATCATGGTGAATCATTGGTGATTAGACGAAGTCTACACACCGCACCAACAAAAGAAGAACATTGGCTGAGGCACAACATCTTCCACACTAGTTGCACTACTCAAGGAAAAAATTGTGATGTTATCATAGATAGTGGAAGTTGTGAGAATGTAGTATCAAACTACATGGTGGAGAAGTTGAAGCTACCAACACAAAGTCATCCACACCCTTATAAGTTACAATGGCTCAACAAGGGAAGTGAGGTAAAAAGTTTCTAAACGTTGCCTTGTGTCTTTTTCAATAGGAAGGAAATATCAAGATGAAGTATGGTGTGATGTTATTCCTATGGATGCATGTCATCTTCTTCATGGGAGACCCTAGCAATATGATCATTGTGTTTTGTATGATGGTCATGCAAATACTTACTCCTTTGTGAAAGATGGAGCGAAGATCAAGTTAGCACCTCTGCCGCCCAGTGAATTCAACCAAGGCAAGAAGGAAACAAAGCCATTGGTATCTTTGGTCGCCAAGGAACAATTCAAGGTGACGAAGGAGGAAGCACAAGCCATGAGCCTCATATTACTACTTGAATCAACTGAGGGTACTATCCCTTCCACCAGAGATTGAACAGTTGCTCGCTAAATATCCAAACGTGATAACAGAAGAGATTCCACATGGACTTCCTCCAATGTGAGACATCCAACATGCCATCGACTTCATTCCCGGAGTTGTAATTCTTAACAGACCAGTTTATCGGATGAGTCCACAAGAACATGCTGAGATCCAACGTCAAGTTGAAGAAATGTTGAAAAGAAAAGGGTTGATCCAAGAAAGTGTTAGCCCTTGTGCTGTGCAAGCTATTTTAGTACCGAAGAAGGATGGAAGTTGGCGAATGTATGTTGATAGTCGAGCTGTTAACAATACCACCATCAAGTATCGGTTTCCGATCCCAAGACTCGATGATATGCTTGATCAGTTAAATGGAGCTGCAATCTTTTCCAAGATTGATCTTCGTAGTGGATATCATCATATCAGAATTAGGCCAGGAGATTAAATGGAAGACCACCTTCAAAACCAGAGATGACCTATACGAGTAGACTGTGATGCCCTTCGGGTTATCAAATGCCTCTAGCACATTCATGCGCCTGATGAATCAGGTACTTCGACCCGTCATCGGTAAATTTGTTGTTGTTTACTAAGACGACATTTTGATCTACAACAAAGGCAAATAGAAACACTTAGAGCACCTCCAACAAGTGCTACGGACTTTTGTGAACAAAAACTCTATGCCAACTTGAAGAAATGCTCTTTCTTGACAAATGAAGTTATTTTTCTTGGGTACATCATTACTGTTGAAGGCATTCGAGTTGACCCAAGCAAAACCGAAGCCATTAACAGTTGGCCCATTCCAAGATCTATCCATGATGTGAGGAGTTTCCATGGATTAGCTTCCTTCTACAGGAAGTTCATAAGGAACTTTAGCTCCATTGCTGCCCCACTCACAGATTGCATGAAATGAGACAAGTTCTAATGGACAGAGCAAGCTCATAAAGGTTTTGAGGAGCTAAAGAAACGTTTGACTGAAACACCTGTGCTAGCTATTCCAAACTTTGATCAGGTGTTCGAAGTCAGTTGTGACGCTTCCAACACTAGAATTGGTGTTGTTCTAAGTCAAGAAGGACATCCAATAGCCCTTTTCAGTGAGAAACTAAACGATGGCAAGCTCAAGTACTCCACTCATGACAAGGAGTTCTACACCATTGTTCATGCACTAAAGCGTTGGAGTCATTACTTGTTGAATAAAGAGTTTATTCTCTACTCCGATTATGAAGCCCTCAAACACTTGAACTCTCAACAAAAGATCAGCCACAGACATGCTGCTTGGATCGAGTTCTTACAACCTTATCCATTCCTACTCAAACATAAGGCGAGAGTTCAAAATGCAGTAGCTGATGCCTTGAGCCATCGTCATGCCTTACTTTCAACTCTTCAAACCAAAGTTGTTGGCTTTGAAGTTATTAAAGAGTTGTATCAAAATGATCCTGATTTTCATAACATCTGGAGTGCTACATGTGTTCAACCTTTCCAGCAATACCACATGCATGGAGGGTTCTTATTCAAAGGCAAAGTACTGTGCATTCCCCAATGTTCATTGAGAGAAGCAATTATTTGGGAAGCTCACGATAAGGGATTAACAGGTCACTCTAGGCGAGACAAAACTGTGGCTTTAGTCAAAGAAAATTTCTATTGGCCAATGCTTGAAAGATATATTAATAGGCATATTCAGAGATGTAGAATTTGCCATTTGGCCAAAACCAAGCCAGAATACAGGTTTATACTTACCTCTTCCTGTTCCAGAAGCACCTTGGGAAGATGTAAGCATGGACTTTGTCCTTGGACTACCGTGAACTCAGCGACAGAAAGATTCTATAATGATAGTCGTAGATAGATTCTCAAAGATGGCTCATTTCATTCTTTGCCAGAAGACCAATGATGCTGTTCAAGTTGCAGACCTTTACTTTAAGGAGATTGTTCGTCTTCATGGGATTCCAAAGACCATTACTTCTGACCAAGATGTCAAGTTTTTGAGTCATTTCTGGAGAACTCTATGGAAGAAGATGGGAACTAAGATACAATTTAGTAGTGCTAGTCATCCCCATACATATGGGCAAACCGAGGCAATTAATAGGCTTTTGGGAAATTTACTTCAAAGCTTTGTTGGGAATAATTTAAAGCAGTGGGATCTTATCTTTGCACAGGTTGAGTTCGCCTACAACAACTCCACCAATCAAGCTAATGAGAAATGCCCATTTGAAGTGGTTTATGGCAATCGTTCACTTAGTCCACTAGACTTGACCCCTTCATCTGATAGTCGTCAGTACAATGCAGATGCGGAACAAAGAGCGAAGCAAATTAAGAAGTTGCATGAACATGTTCGTGAAAGGATTTATAAGCAAAACTCGAGGTACAAAGCTCAACGTTATAAGCATAGAAGATTGCAAGCTTTAAAGTCGGAAATTTGGTATAGATTTACTTGCGAAAGGAATGATTTCCGAATCAACCAAATGCCAAGTTATCTCCTAGAGTTGATGGTCCATTCAAAGTTGTACAGAAGATTAACAATAATGCTTACAAAGTAGAGTTGCCAGGTTCCTATGGAGTTTTTGCCACTTTTAACGTTGCAGACATTTCACCATACTTTGATGATGAAGCAGTACTTGACTTGAGGGCGAGTCCTTTCCAATCCGGGGAGGATGAAACAGCCGTATAAAACCAAAGTTCCTAATACTCCCAATGCATGCCTAATAAAACAAACTACACATGCTAAGCCACCATAATTTGTGGGCTACAAAAACAGCTACCAGCTTGCATTCACATTAGCTATACCTCTTATAAATATGTACCAAGTTAGTGTGTTTTAAATCATCAAATTGATTTGAGTGTTTTAATACAAAGTGAGACTTTTCTCTCTTTTCTTTAGGCTTCTGAGCCATTATCTTATACCGTAGAAAATTCATCTGTTACCTTTACATCAGTAAGTTCCACGTTATTCTCCTTAAGAATGTCATAAATTCTGGAAATTTTCTTCTGTTGGGAGATCATTCCCACTAGGCCAAACTACCTTTGGAGTTGAAAAAGTCTACTACCAATATGCCAAACAATGGCAAATAGAAAGCAAAGGAACACAATGTATCAATCTATTAATGAAATCTTGGGTTTATTTCCCTTCCATACCTTAGGAACAACATCTTTCGCCACTAATATGCCAGCATGCAATAGCGGTTTATCACATATAAAACCTTACACTATGTTGAATGAAACGAAACTAATAATCTAATGAGTTATTTATTATGATGAAGCGTATATTATTAAGGTTGCAATTTCAATGAGTAGAAAGAAACATGAAGTCATTGATCTTATTTGAAAGGTGGGTGGGGCTTACAGGCAGGCCTGCGCTGGTGGAAAGTCGTGGCCATTGGGTCGGACCCAATCTTCCTTGAAAAGCAGTGATTTCTTTTTATCGGTCGTCGGATACGACGAGTACGTCGCCGGAGTCGTCCCACATTTTCCGGCCATTTCCCAACTGCGGTAACAACACTGGATGATGGACGAACTGGAATTGGAGCGGCGAAGTGAGAAGCAAATTGTGGAGGTTAGAGCACCAATGCTGAGCAGCGCGGGCAACAACACCCAGACACCATATGAATATAATAATGGTTGTGGACTTAGAGACTGGGGAGTAAAGATTAACAACAAGCTTCAGAAGCAGGGGAATCTTTATAAGGTTTTGGACTTGGGGAGTAGAGATTAACAGCAAGCTTCATGCTCCTGGGTTCACAATAGTTTTAACTTTCTAAGGTAATTTATTAGTTCGATTATGTGCACACAATAAAGAACCGCATGCAGAGATCAGAGAGAAAAATAAGCAAACCAGAAATCAAGGACCAACACCGTAGGCAACAAACCAAAACATAAAACGAAGCAAACCAGATGGAACGGGAGTGTACCTGCGGTGCGGTAGGAGGTGAACGACAGTGGAACGGCGGTGCGGTAGGAGGTGAACGATAGTGGAACGACGGTGACGAGGCATGCTGCTGACTACACGCAACGTGGACGACACTACAACGACTATTTAAAATAAAGGGAAAAGTATGTTTTTCTTACTGTAGTTTCGGTATTTTTTGTACTTTAAATCTTTTATTTTTTTTTTAAACTTTTTAAATCCCAAACTATGGTCTCTGACTGTTACTGAAATGATGAGATGGGTAACAAAAGTTACATGTTAGGCTCAATAATGGCCCCAAATAACTGACTCATCTAATTAATTTTTTTTATTAATTTTTTAATTATTAAAATAACCATAATTATGAAATTATGTTTTTTATCGAATAAAATTGCTTAGGTGAAAACCCTAATTTAGCAATTAGGATTATTTTAATAATTAAAAATTGATAAAAATATTAATTAGATGATCATTCAGTTATTTAGGACTCACTGTTGAGGCTGACATGTAACTTTTGTTAGCCAGTTCATCATGTTAGCAAATTTCATTGACAGGTAGGGACCACGGTTTGGGCGTTTAGAAAGTTTAGGAAAAAAAAACACAGGATTTAAAGTACAGTACGAAGACTAAAGTTGACCGAAACTATAGGGACGAAAAACATATTTTTCCCTAAAATAAATTATGCATATTTTACAAAATACATTAAATAGAAATTATTTAAAATCAATTTATGGAATTAACTGACACTATTTACATTTTAAAATAAGCTGACACTGATTTTAAGATGGTTTGAAAAAATTAATTGAAAATAATAAGCAGAAAATGAGAATGTAAATATACAAATTTCGTATGTTAGTTTTTTGTTTTGGCTAAGCACAGTTTGTATGTTAGTTATTGATAGTAAAATGAATAACATGTATCTATAAAAGATAAAAAACCCTATAAACTAAGAATTTCTTTCATTAAATAGACTATTAGTTATTATTAATATCTATATTTAAAAATTGAAATTTTTTTATTTAAATTTATAATATATTGAATTAAATGTAATAAAATTTTATATGTCAAATTGAATTACTAATTAATCAGTTCAAAGAAAAAATTAACTTTAGAATTAATAAATTTATATTATTATTACTTTTGTTGACTGTTTCATAGGGTATATTGCATTTTATGAATGAATTAATTTTAAATGTAAAATTATTTTATCTAAAGATAATAATATTAAATGTAAAATTATTTTATCATATCATTAAAATAGAAGGAAAGTTGAAGTAATTTACTCAAATATATAACACAGCCACAATTTTTATTTTTCATAATACAGTTTTGAAAGCAAAAAATCAAGAAATATAATATTTTATAGGATTAATTATGTTTTTCATTCCTATAAAATTGATAAATTTTAATTTTAGCCCCTTTTTTTATTTTTAATCCTTATATTTAATAAAAATAATATATTTTAAGTTATTATTAACAATTAAAAGCACATTTTTTTTATATTTTTATAAGGATAACAAAACAATTAAATAGGAATTAAAAGAAAAAATTAAGAATTTTATAAGAATGAAAAAAACATATATACTTGATCCTATTCTGTATTCAATATTATATTTATAACAATAGTATTTTGTGCTTAGCAAAAAAAAAAAAATAACAATAATATTTTGTTAAAAAATGTTTCAAAAAATATATTTTAGTGTAATCATCAGTTAAAATGATTCTCAATGTAAATGGGACATTTATTGTATGTTTTGATGCGCATAAAATGATATTTTATGAGGTTTAATGATAAAAAAAAAATCAAATCTAAGAAAAATAAGATTTTCGTATGAAAATAATTTACGTTCTTATGAATCAATTATTATTATTTCTCAATCATGTGGGGCATAAGTGACTTTAAGTTTGTACTTGAGACTATTGATTAAGTAAAACAGTCTACTCCGCTTAATGGTGTTTGATTTTACTACATTATAGATTATATAGTATATATGTAAATAAATTAATAATAAAAAAGCGTGTTAAAAATTGTAAATTACTGACATTCTTTATTTTCATATAATAAATTAGATATTTGGATACAAGATAAGAGAACTAAATAAATTATATTTCTAACTTGATTTCGAGTTATGTAATTTTATTTTTCTTAAGTCCAAAAATTGAAACTTTCAAAATTGAACAAAAATAATTATCTAAACCAATTTGACTATTTTTTTTTTTTTTATGAATGTTATGGAGCAACTCAAATTTGTGAACACCTCTAATTCTCATTAGCATTTTTAATAGTAACTATTGAATTTCCTAGGTAGGAATTTCTTTAAATCAACACTTGAATATAAAAATATAAACAAAATGGAAAAAATATGTTTAAGAAAAAGTTATATATTCTACCCAAAAGTTAAAACTTTTTTCCATACCATAAAAATTAAATAGAATTCACACTGAAAATTTAAAAATAAATAAAAATAAACAGATGTCGTTATTTAAATAAAATCCGAGGTTAAATCCGTAACTATGTTTGTAGTGAATTCTCGGTCAGTAAAAAAAAGTAGAATAAAAATTTCATTTATGTAAAAGTATTAATGAAAGTTGTTGTAAAAATAACATGTTAAATATGTTTTCCATCCTAGTAAAATTCAAGCCTTTTCATTACGATCCCTCTAAGATTTTTCTTTAGTTTTTGTTTTTGAGACATCAATAGTTTTCAAAATAGTACTCGATAGAATTGGTTAATGTCAGGATGATGTGACCATATGTATAGTTAACGACGTTTTCAAAATAGTTCTCACGAAATCAATTTTTTTAAAAGTCTTTGTAAAATTAACCATATGTTCTTGGCAAATCTCGCCTCCTTCAACAGACATCGTAGCTTTATCACTTTCTTTTTTAATTCTACAACTTCTTCTTTCAATATTTTCACTTGGCTTCCATAACCTTCACTACAAACGTTCTCATCATCATACCATAAAAAATAGTTACATTCCCATTCTTGCGCCTCCAAAATGGTTTCCTAGGATTTATTACTATTTTCAATCTTGGTAAAACCACTTTCTTTATGCATCTACACATTATTCGTTGCAAGAATGAAGATGAGGAGGATGACTTTATCTAGGATGTCTTATTCTCCTATCCAGGTCTCACATTGTCCATGAAAAACACATTCATGCAGGGATGCTTTCATTCTGGAAGAAGAGAGAGCTCTTAAGCGAGTTGGCCCACTTTAACCGGTACTAGTTTAAACAAAATATTCCAGGACATTAACAATTTTGCTTTGGATTGATTAGGCTAGATGGTAAAATGGTCCTCTGTTGGTAAATATTACAATAACGCACACACGTATATGTACGTGTTGTTATGAATAAATTAAAATACAATGAATGCCCATTGTATTTAGTTTGATTTGATATGACTTTACCTAAGAAGACATCAAGGATAAAGTCGCCCTCCTCTTCTTCATTTTCGCAATGAATAATGTGTAGATGTAGGGAGGAAGTGATTTTGCTAAGATCGAAGATAACTGCAAATCTTGGAAAACCATTTTGAAGATGCAAGAATTGGAATATAATTATTTTCGGTAGTGTGAGGATGAGAATGTTAATGGTAAAGGTTATGGAAGACAAGAGGTGAAACATTGA
Organism: Sesbania bispinosa; assembly: GCA_026901365.1. NCBI lineage: Eukaryota > Viridiplantae > Streptophyta > Magnoliopsida > Fabales > Fabaceae > Sesbania > Sesbania bispinosa. Next base: position 2,264,864 of record QLOH01000041.1, on the reverse strand, counting down.
AAGAAGAAGCTGTAAACTTGAGAAATAAGGTGATGAAACGATAGTGTAAGCTGAACACTAGCGACGGAGACTATTTAAAAAAAAATTATTTCGTGAGAACAAAAAACTAAAGAAAAAATTTAGATGGATCGAAATGAATAAACGTGTATTTTATAAGCACGAAAAACATATTTAAGTGAAATATCTTTTTTTTTATTCGACCAAAAAAAAAGTGAAATATCTTTTATAATATAGTACATGAGAAAAACCCAACTCAAAGGACCTGTCAATTAGGTGAGATAGCTTCATTACTTAAATATCACTATAAGTGTTTTATTTAGTCAATGTGGAACACATAATATCACCGACAGATTTCTCATGATTTGGATGATTTGAATTGAATAGAAATTAGTTATACGTGATTGCTCCAGATTTTATACACATTGCAATTGCAATTATCTCAAATCTCAGCCTAATCGGTCTGTTTCATTCTAGATTTAGAGATTGAAGAAGCTTAGTTAACATTTTGGGTGTTGGAAACAATTAATTCATTCTGCTAATCTACCTATGTCATCTTGGGTCTATTTTCCCCTCATATTATCACATAAGATAAATAGAGTACACACTTTCCAGGACAGCACAAAAGGGGCTCAACAATCCCCATAGATTATAGCTGCTTAACTATATAATACATATCATTAATGATTTGCAAGTTGCTAGTGTTTCAGTCTAGATTGGAGATGAAAGAACTTAAGTTCTCCCTTCAGATTTGGAACTAGAACATGCAAAGTTCTCTTGTTCCCTCATTCACCACAAAACCTACAAAAACTATATGGGTTTAAAGAATGTCATCAAAAGTATTGCACAAAAAAGAAATCCTATTCCATTTTCTCTACTCCAAGGACCCCATCAGAAGTAACTTCCCTTGATTGGTACTTCATCCTATGTATTGTCAGTTCATAGACTAGCTGCTTCAGGCACTGGAAAGGGTTTAAGGATCAGCTGAAGGATTTGGAAAAGCAACACGTGGACTGAAGCGAGACAATGGTGGGATCCGGGGTGATGGAGCTGCAGTTCTTGTCCTTGGAGATAAATTTTGCTGCTCCAGAATTAAGAACTGAAGCTCTGCAGGGTAATCTCTCATGCAACCAATTCTAGGACCTGCACCTGTTGTCCATTTGGTACTCAAGTGATGGGCCAACTGATATGATTTCATTCCTTTGTGTGAATCTATCCTCTTCATTATTTTCTCTTTTGGAATAGGATTTTCTTCATCTTTATCTTCATCTTCAACAAACAAGTTTGATTTGGAAACCATGAAATCTTCCTCATCAATAAATGATTCTTCTGCTGTCTCATAACCACTTTCTGATTCTACATATGGAGAATAGAATTGGGAATCTAGAGGATGTACTAGCTCTCCAAGAATGTCTGACAAAGTTCCTCTCTTTGGTATTTCAAGTCTAGCTATTTTTGATCCTAGTCGTTGGGACAATCTTGACAAGGGTGGATCTGAGTTTGAATCAGCATTAGAATCCTCATTACTCAAGTCAGGTAGCTCTTCGGCTAATGTGTCAGAACTTTCGGTTTCTACGTTTGGAGGTAACTTGACCCCTGAAGAATTGCCTCGTGATAGAAGATCCTGGTTAATTTTGGCTGTGTCATCTTCTTCCTCTGGGTTTTTCTGGATATAAGAAAATGACAGTTAGCATTCCAGGAGGATTTCATTCTCCAGATATAATGAAAATGACAATAGCTAATTATCTACACATGATGTCATAGCTATTAAATGTTAGCAGCTATCTATAGCTCTCTATCCCAAGTAAACTAGCATGATGTAATTATGAGTGTGAATTTATGTTAATCTAGCCTTTTAATTTTCTCCCATCATGTAAATAGTGAATGAAAGAAAGTCAGCATTAGATTGACATATGCTATCTTATACTGTAGAAAAGTCATCTGTTACCTTTACATCAGTAAGATCCACATTATTCTCCTTAAGGAATGACATGAATTCCTGGAAATTTTCTTCTGTTGGGAGATAATGTCCACTGTGAGGCCAAACTGCCTTTGGAGTTGAAAAAGTCTACTGTCAATATGCCAAACAATGGAAAATAGAAAGCAAAGGAATACAATGTATTAGAGCCTGTTTGGGTGGAACTTCTGCAGAAATACTTCTCCGTGGAAAAAATAGCATAATTTAAAGAGGTCAAATGCATTTAACTTTTCCATAAGTTAAAATTAGTTACTTTTGGAGAAGTTAAATGGGAGAGCTTTTGGAGTAGGTGGTCTACAAAGACTAATTTTAACTTATGGAGAAGTTAAATGCATTTGACCTCTTTGATTCATGATACTTTTTTCACCTAGAAGTATTTCTACAGAAGTTCCACCCAAATAGGCTCTTAATCTATTACAGAAATCTTGGGTTTATTTCCCTTTCATACCTTAAGAACACCATCCTCCGCAACTAATCTACCAGCAGACAATGTAGCTCCACCTGCCAGGAAGCTTGAATGTTGAAATGTGCCCTTGTTCTTCTGCCCAACATATAAAGTCTTTGATGTGCTAAGTACAAAAATCCACTTAGCATCTCCTGTTGTTTCAACAGGTTTCTCACTCTGTTTGTAGAAGAGCCGCCCATCCTCTATAACTACTTCATAAGCCTTTCTTTCCACCTGTAAAAGAAACAACTTTTAAAATGATCTTTATTTGTTGGGTGACATTTAATTTCTTTTTGAGTCATTGCCTTCTCATAATTTAGTGTTTGACCAACTCTTTAGCATAGATTGATCCATCATCTGAGATTTAGGACTAAGCCTAACTTATCCCTTAAAAGAGAGTGATTGTTAAAGGTTTATATACTTTTATTTGGCCTTATATTTAGTCAATGTGAGACACAAATCTAAAACATTGAGATGAAAGAAAAAGTGATATTAAAGGGAACAAGTGAACTCACTGGACCCAAATACTTGATGCATTGCTGCTGAAGCTTTGATCTAGGACATCTCTCACTACAGGCTTCCTTCCCTTCCCCAATATCAAGCCTACACTTGTAGATTGATAAATATCCATCACTTTAACTGAAAGTCACTTGTCAAAAAGAAACAGAGTTCTTTATTCTGCTTTCAATCTTACCAATAGAAGAAAGGTTGATAGCTATCACAATGGAGCCATTTGACATAATAAAATTGAAGATTATGGCCATAGCGATGGCGAGGGTCAATCTGTTCAAGTTGACAGCCAGTTAGAGAAACTAGCAGTTTTATTTGAATTGTATCACTTAAGCTTTGAGACTTACTGCCTCTAGCCAATGCTGCAAAGCAAGTTTACGAGCCTTCTTATCCTTAGATAGACCCTTTCCAACCTATTAAATATAGGGAAGAAAGGAAATAAAAATTACTAGTCTTGCAACCTGCATCATCAACATATTATAATACAAGTCATATGAGAAATTACCTTGGCAGCTCTCTTTCTAGCCCTTGACCAACGTGAGATGGCAGTCTCTGGCTTCTCAATGTCAAAAAATGATATAGAACTGCGCTTTAGTTCAGCAAAATCCAAAGCCTTCCACCTATACATATGAATGTAATTTAGTGACAAAAACAAGATTATAAACACCTTAATTTTTTATAGAGATTCTACAGGCAGAAGAGATCTTAATTTTTCAGTATTTTATGAGATCTTTGTAAGTAAAGACTCCTAAATCTAAATTATACACTTCCATACAAAAGATGATCAGCTCTTTTTAATTGAAAGAGGACTGAAAAAAATAAATGGATAAATATTTCAAATAAATTTCAGTTTTTTGTTTAACAAATTGCATATTTTGAAACTAACCATCTCTGTTCTGCAAGGACTGCACAATCTGCAAGCTGCCTCCTTGTTCGGAAACTTTTATAAACTTTCTGCAACTTCAGTGCAGCTTGGTCTCTTTCACTCTGTGGCTCCGGTTTTGGTGAATAGAAGTTCTTCTCAGACAAGTTACTACATGATCTTGACAAATTATCATAAGTGTCTCTACTCTTTGTGCTTACTGGTTTACCAAATAAGTCATTTTCCAGATCTGCTGTAGGAGATCTGAAAGAAAGCATGGTCTCCAACTCCCGGCCATTAATGCCAACTGATCCTTCAAGCATCATCTTCCCTGCACAGTATGTATAATTTAGGTAGGTTTTGAGTCATGACCACAGAAATTAACTGATCTTCAAGGACCAAGTTCATAGATCTCAAGAGAAACTTCCAAGGTACTATCCAAATCAGCAGAAGGTTTTTCCCATTTGACAAATTGTTATAAACATTTCTTCAAATAATCATGATCTTAATCAACAAAATTTAGGGGGTTCATGTTCCTAGTAAAACAGGCAAAAAGTTCAAAACAAAGAAGAGAAAGTAGGAGAAAGGCATGAAGCTTTGGAGATATGCTTAGCATTATATTATAATATATGGTCACCAGTCTTCAAATCTTCACCTACAAAGGTTTATGAACATCTTCATAGATTCTACTCTCTTAGTTTTTTTTTTTTTTTTTTTTTTTCATTTAGACATGTTTTTTAAAGCAGGTCATAATGGAAGGCACAGCTTGATAAAATTATATACTTGCCTCACAAACATTAATCAAATTTCCTGCCTCAAAAGTCTCAGACAGCAAAATCCAGAGCATATATTGAATTCTACCAGTCATTGATTGAATGAAAACAAGTTGTAGCACAATTCCATGGATACACAAAAGACTTGTCAACTACTTTAGAGTTCAGACACAAAGGAATCAACAGGAAGGATTCTAAAGATCCAAACAATGGGAGAGAATAAATAATCAAATCTTCAAATGCTTGGTGAAGCATCAATGCAATCCATGCATAAGATATGATTAATTCTATCTCCCTGTACACACATTTATAAATATCCATCTCAGTAAATATTAGGAAATTAGACATGATACACATTATAATCCGACATTATGACATCTTTTGGTTCATGTATCGGATCAAACCCAATAAGGAAAGGCTTTAGTTATTATTATTTTAGCGAATATTAGGAAAATTATCTTATATATTACACATTTCAGAAGCAATGCAAAAGAAGAAGGATTAAGGGACATTGTCATTGTTGGAACAAATCAATAACCCACACGGAGAATGACCAGAATGCCCCCCCCCCCCCCCCCCCCCTGAGGGGCACCGACTCAAGCTTTTAAGCCAGTTTTGAGTTTTCCCCCTCCAATGTAGGAAAAAAAAATAAAGAAAAAATAATGACTTGATTGTTACATGTTACCAACATTGCACATTCTCAATTATAAGAACCAGAAAACATTGTAATAGTTTGAATATCTGAAAAATAAAGACACAAGGGTCATATTATTATGAAGGGGCATACCTTGTTAATATGTGACAGTGGGGCCAGAGGAGAAGAAAGGCCCTAGGAGAGAGAGAGAGAGAACCAAGAACAAACAAAGGGGGTGGAGAGAGGAGGAAACCCAGAAAGGAAGTGACACAAATGAAGGGTAACAATGTAAGAGAGACCGAACAATGTGGGAGGAGAGGATGATGATGAGAGAAAGAGGTTGGAGGCTCACAAAGGTTACAGGGTGGCTAGTTACTTACATTAATATGGCTTTCTCTTTTCTATTGTGTTGCTTAATAATGTGATGATGGTTCCTAACACGTTGGCTTCTATGCTATTCTTGGGTTGCACCATTCATCTTTTTATATATAGAAAAATATAGAATTAAAGGGAATTTTATTTTAGGAGGTGAATAAATAAAAATAATAATTAAATAATGACAAAGACATGGAAAAACTAAAAAGGTGGGTTTGGACTGTGGACTTTGGAGTGAAGTGAGAGATGCAAGGTGTCCAACCACGTGGGGGTTTTATTTTTAATTTTTTTTCCTAGAACAGTACACTTCTTTCAATTTATTTTTCTTTTTTTTTTCATTAAAAAGTCCTACATCCTCTAATTTTTTTTTTTGAAAAAATACGTTTTTCATCTCTACCGTTCCAATTAATTTTAGTATTCGTGTCTCTACTTTAAATCTTGTGTTTTTTTTCCTAAACTTTCTAAACCCTAAAATTATGGTCCCTGCTCTGATAAGCTGATTAACAGAAATTACATGTCGGTCTCAATAGTGAATCCCAAATAACTGACTCATCTAATTAACATTTTTTATTAATTTTTAATTATTAAAATAACCCTAATTACTAAATTAGGATTTTCACCGCAACACTTTTACCCGATAAAAAACCTAATTTAATAATTAGGGTTATTTTAATAATAAAAAAAAATATTAATTACATGAGTCAGATATTCGAGGCCCACTATTGAGGCTGACATGTAACTTATGTTACCTAGCTCATCAAGTTAACGGATCTCATTAACAGTCAGGGACCACATATTGGGGATTTAGAAAGTTCATGAACAAAAGACAAATGATTTAAAATACATAGATAAATATTAAAATGGACTGAAATTATAGGATCAACATATTTTTCCTTTTTTTTTTATTTCATTCCTACATTGATCTCTGATGAGCAAGCCCACGAAGAAAATTTATTTTGTGCATTACTAATCAATAAATTAATTAAATACAATCATCATAACAATAATTATATTAATTTAATATAACTTATTTACCTTTGTTTCCTTTGAGAGAAAATAAGAATAAAGAAAATTAAAAGAAAAAAAAAGAGAGTTTTCTCTTATTTGAACTAGGAAGAAAAATTTTGACGGTCAGTTCAATTTTTTTTTCAAAAATAAGGAAAATAGGGAGAGAATGAAAAAAACTGTGTCATTTATAATATTATCCTTACAAATTATATATAATAATCAACTCATATATTAATATGCATAACATACGGTTAAAAGTATATTTTTATAATAAATTAATATCATTAAAAATTAAAAATAATTTTTAATTATAATTATTGAAATTTAATTTACATTATTATATAATAAAATGTAATTAAATTAAATATATAATAATATTTGAATCTTAATAAATTTTAAAATTAATAATTAATATTTATTAGCGTTTAAAAAATTAAATCAAAGAGGTACAAGAGAAAGATGTTAGCATAATAAAGATTGGGACGGAAAATCCCATTCTCAAAATTTAATATGTCAGCAATTCTCACACACATATACATATTAATTATATAGGAGGGTTCAACTTAATTGGTATAAGTTACACCAAGTATATTAATATTGAATAACTTCTTAACAGATCAATGCATTAAGTAATTCACCGTTGAATTAAAAGTTATTATCATATAGATGATATATATACAATCTTATATTAATCCAAAATTATTTAGCACATCACTAAGATGTTTTAATATTAACATCATGTATACATTTAAAATATAACCATTTGTTAATTAAAATTTTATGAAATTTAACACAAATTTTATGAAAAAAAACTTCAATTAAGAGGGTGTAAAAACACATCAAGCTGATTATATATTCTCTTTAATTTTTATTATCTGTTCCTTTTTTTATCCAAGAAATACCGAATATAGAAAATACTCTTTTAGCTAGTGCCCATTCCTAGTAATATATTGAGCCCTTATAAAATTATAAGGAACGCCCCCGTGCCATTTTATCATTATCTATCCTCATTTAAATTAAATTAATAATTCAAACTAAATATTATATTTATATATTCAATTTAAATTATTTACATTAAACTCAACATATAATTCTTATTTTAATATATTTATTTATTTTAAATATGTGTATATATATTAAGATATATATATTTTATAATAATAATTATATATAAATAAATATATTAGTACAATAGGAAAGAAAAGATCCATAAAATAGCACTATACAACTTGAAACTATTTGAAATGGCAACATGCATCTCTGGCTAAGAGAATGGTGATAAAAAAAACACAAAGTTTAAAAAATAAATTACAAAAGAATTTATATAATAAATAATTAAATACTGATCAAAGATATCAACAACTTAATATCTCCAAGTTGCATTCGTTCAGCCAAACAGGTGCCATGGTAGAGTTCCTCACATGTTAGTTAGTTAGGTGCAGTGAGCCGAAACAACTATTATTAGATGACAGTCATGAACTGACGATAGTGTCGGTGCCTATGTTTGTATATGCCTCGAAACTCGATGGCAGTAGAAAGAAAAAAAAAAACGCGTTGAATAACTTTTTTGGTGATTAACAAATGAAAAGAAAAATAGAATTCAATTCCAAATTCATTGATCACTCGAAATTGGACAAAAAATAAAATCATCAAATCAGAAGAAGACGAAAAATGATAATGGATAACGATCTAAAAGAAAGTAAATAATGCTTTACAGATGTACTAGGCGGTTGAATATTAGTATTATTATAACAATAGAGAATAACATATCATATGTTAAAGAAATCCCTCAGTTCTTTAACACTGGTGAAAAAATTATTGTCATGTACTTTGAACATGTTATATAAATGTAAATGTCATCAAATATTAAGTTTAAAAGGTGGAATAAGATAAAAGGTAAAAATTCAAAATATCATTAATAAAATTCAGAAATATGAAATCTAAATGGTATAGTAACTAATTAAGTTCATTTCTTGAAAAAAAATATTAAAGCATTTTTTTTATGGAGCAGACGACGCCATGCACCAACCTAGCTAGAAGAAACTAAAACTAATAATAAATGTGGAGTGACATGTGTTGAAGCCGCGTATATGCATGTAGTGCGTACGAAGGTCGTACATTGTAAAAGTACGTAGTACGTAGTAGTAGCTGTTAACATGAAATTGTAGTTGGCTTAGACTGTCGGAAATGAACGTGTGTTGACTAGTTATGCTGTTCTTTAATTAATAATTAATAAATGAATAACATTGCCGTTCGATAATACTACTTGTCAGGGTCACTATGTACATACACAGCTGTGAGATCACTTTCGGCAAATCTCTCTTCTGTACAATAATATGCATATACATATAACAACAAAGAGAGATGGGGTGAGAAGCAATGGATGAAATGATGAAAAGAAAATACGGAGAAAAAAATATATGTATGATTTAATTGTTATATGTTTTGGATATATATAGGATTAAAGGTACAAAAAGGAAAACAAGAATAAAAGAAAATAAATAAAAAATGAATATATATTTTGTTGGACAAACCCTGACATTCTTGAATTATTTTTTATACTGTCCAATTTAGTTCTCAATAAAAAAAATATCATGAAAAGTAGTTTATGAATTTTTCTCATTTCTTTACATTAGTTTCTAAAATTATATATGGTGTTTGGGGGCTAACATGAATGATGAATATATATATATATATATATATATATATATATATATATATAAAAAGAGAGCGGTTATTAATGTACTCCCACCTCATTTTAAGAAAGAGTATATTAGTATTTTATATTTTTTTAATTTGGACAAAAATAACATTATTATTTTTTTAAAAAAAATTAGATTCATGAGGTACAAAAGTAATTTAAAACACTAGTTTTTTATAAAAGTAAATTTTTTGCATCTCTATTGTCCATTCAGCTTCTAGAGAAGCCCCGCCCACCTACCGTCACAATATTGCCCCTGCACATTTCAACCATCTTTGTCTATGCTCTCTTTCTTATATCTCGGTTCTCTGGTTTTTGTCATTTTGAGCCCCAATTCAATCTACATGTTTATCCTTAATTTTTATTGAAAATAATTCAAGCAAATAAAAAGGAAGTGCTATGTTCTACCATTGGAACACAACAATGAGATCTAAAAGTACCATTCTTGATGTATGTCATCAGAGAAACCAAATTTCATTTAGCATGGACAAACACTAAAACTTATTACTCATATTCTTCCTATTTAACTATCCATTTTAACAAAAAAACATACTTATTAAAAAATATAATTATTATTCTTATTTTAATGAAAATAAATTTCAAACTTTCTATTTTATCCTTTATCTCTTTTATTAATACTATTGGATCTCATTAATTTTCAACAGTGGGTCATTTATTAACATAAAGGTAAAATGGAGAAATGTGTACTTATTATTGCATTGGGTTTATAAATAGACAGTTAAATAGGAGCAATTTTTTTTCTCAAAATGAATCGTTAAATATAAACAAGGTAGTAGATAAAAATAATATCAAATTGACATGCTGTCATTCGTCATCAATTTGATTGAGACTAAACTAACACGTTAGTCCCTGAGATTGCATGGGTCGGGCAATTTAGTCCCTGAGATTGCAAAATACGCCCATTAGTCCTTGACATTACAAGACGTCAGGCACTTTAGTCCGAACTGCTTAACTCCGTTAACTTTTGCTGACCTGTCATGTTATATTGACACATAGGATTGTGGATAGTATGAAAACGACACCGTTTTGCCTGGATTTAACAACACAATTGCTCCCTCTATAACGGCCACATTCATTTTCCTTATTCATCTTCATCTCCTTTCTCTCGTTCTCTATGCTGGGCACCATCATCGTTTCTGGTTGCAATTCTTGGGGTCTTCTGCGTGTGTGTATAGCTGCTGTTTGTTGGTCTATTCTTCCTCATCTCAAACCTTTGTTAGCCATGAGCACCACAGATTGGAGGTTTAACGGTGGTGGTTCAAATTTTTCGCACATCTCTCAAATGGGAAGAAATGAGCCGAAATGTAATTGCAATCATATGGCAGTTATTAGGGTTTCTAGAACTGAAAAAAAACCCAGGAAGGTTGTTCTTTGCATGCCCTAAATTGAAGGTATATTTTTGTTATTTTGCTTATTTTGTTAATTTTGGGAATTTTCTGTTCTTTGTTGTTTAGGGTTATGGTAGGTTGTTTACTGCTTAGTTAATGTTGTGAATTTCCAATGAATGTGCAGGTTGCAGACAAATGTGATTTTTTCAAGTGGGTGGAGAATGAATTTGTTGCACAAGAAATTGCAAGTCAAAGTACATCAACCATGGGATTGAGTGGAAGTGATGATGAAGTGTGGAAGAAGAATGTGTCTAGGACCTTGAAGAGACTGGAAAATCAGAATAGGAGGGTTAATTGGACACTTATGGTGTCATGTATTGTGATTGGATTTTTGTTGGGGTTGTTGTGGAAAAATTAGATATGTTTATAATTTTAGGGTAATTTAAGTAGGATATGTTCATAATATTATGTAATGTTGTTATTATTGATTTTAATTCTAATGAAATTGTGTTCTGTTTTGTGATCTTTATATGTTGTCTATGATAATATTAACACCATTCCAGCATAAAACCTAATAAGCAAGAGACATTTTCCAAACTGTCTCAAATATCCAATGGTGTTAAGACCACTAAGATCCAATAAGTTAATAACCTAATAAGCAAGAGAACAGGGGAAAACAACCAATAAGTTAATAACCTAACAGCAGCATTAACAATAACTAAATTTCCAAATTGTGGCAACAGACATAATCCATCAAATGAAATTGAAAAACAACCAAATTGTGCCAATTATCCAATAGTGGTAAGACCACTAAGATCCAACAAAAGCAAATTACAACCCAAAATAACAACAACATTAATAATAACTAAATATCCAAACTGTGGCAACAACCATAATCCATAATAATCAAATTACATCCCAAAATATAACATAGTTCATCCAAAAAGCAAATTATCTCCCAAAAAGCTAATTATCTCCCATAGTGCCAAGTTGTTAAGCCCAGGAGTTGGCATAAATTGTTGTGCCCTTGATGAATCATCCACACCATCAGTTGGAGCTGCAAATGAACCTTTTCCTCTTATGGGTAGCTTACTTCTTGCAAAATTAGTCTTCTTTGTTGGGCCGTGGTGTATGGGTGGGGGTTGTGATTGGGAAAGATCAATCTCATCTTGCTGTTGTGATGTGTTTGCAGCATAAGCAATTTCAGTGGGCCCAATTTGTGTTGGGTTTGCAACAGGTCCAGCTTCCTATGTTGGTGCTACATTTGAAGGCCCAGTGTGTCCATCAACTTGGTTGGTCTGTTGGGCTATAACTCCTCCAGTCTCTGTTTTTTTGCTAAAGTACAACCTTTTTTGGTATGTCCTTTACCCCCACAAAATGAACATGTGAAGTCTGGCAATTTCCTCTTCGGTTTGTTTCCATTGACAGGTTTTTTCTTCCCCTCACCATCCCTCCTCCTTTGCTTCTTTGGCCTGCCTGGTTTCCTCTTGACTGGTGGTGGTAGTGGTGGAAGCTGGTCTGTTTTATGCCAGAATTCTTCCCCTTGCAGGGAAACAGTTCCCCACATTGCTGTATGCACAATATATTTCCCAGCCACACTCTTCAACCTTGCAACTTGCCCTTGCCCTTGTCTTGTCATTTTTCAGCCACTTGAACTCCCTACCAAGACAAATATTGTAATCCTTGACTGCTTGCTTGAATAATTCCAAGTTAGTGAACTTCATTCCTAGTTCCAAGGTTACATGCCCAAAAGTTGCATCTCTGTTGAATTGTGGGTAAACCTCCCTATCACTATGATCATCATCACTAGTGACTGGAGTCTTCAGCTCTTCTGACTGCCATGCATCATCTTCATTGACCCCAGAACCAACATTATTATGTGTACTATATGTACTTATGTGTCCAACAGCATCCTCCTCCTCTTCAAATTCAGAATCACACTCTTCTACCACTACTGCCCTTTTGCCTTTGCTACCTTTTCCTTTCCCTTTTGCTTTCACCTTTTCTTTCCCTTTTTTCTGCTTCTTATTGTCTTAGACTTGTTGCTTGATTCACCTGCTTCTACACCTTGTGTCACATTAGTAGGCCTAGGCACTTGCTCCCAGACCTCAGCTCACAACCTTCAGAAACTTCCTCATTCTGTGTTGCTACAGCTGGCCTTTTAACCTGTTTCCCTGATCTCAGCTCACAACCTTCAGATGTGGATCCACTATGAGTTCCAGAGAAGTCTCTTTTCCCTTTTGGGCATTAACAACATCTTGGACCCTTTTTGTTGGGCTTTTCTTACTTGGTTGGCCCTTAGCTACGGGACTTTTGTGTTCAGGGCCATTCTTAGCTGGACTTTTGAACCTCAACACCCTCTTGCTGCCTCCACTTTCACTGGCTCCTTCTACTGGACTCTTTGCAGGACTTTTCAGATTATGTTGTGACCTTCTTGCTGGGCTCTTTACCCTCAGTCCCCTCCTACCAGGTGTACCTGCAACTGTTAAATGGGCCAAAATTTAGCAGCCTCATAATGCAAAAAGTTCAATGTGCTATAAAACAATACAAAGTCACTTACCATCACCATCAGATCTAACAGCACCAGATGCAATTTCACCCTGTTCAACTCCAGTTGCAACCATTTCTACAATATGGAAATTAAGTTTCAATTCCCAAGTAAAATAAATATCAAATAACATAACAAATTTAAGAGTAAACCATACCTTCATCGACTGCATCAACACCAGTACCATCTTCTTTTGCAACTGAGCCATCATTACCTATTCCTCCTCCTCCCCCAACAGCAACACCCACTCCAACTGTACTTGGCTTACCCTGCTGCCCAACACAACCACCTAGATCACCTTCAGGTATTCCATCATGTCCCCCAACAGCATCTTGGGATTCAACTGTGCTTGGCTTACCCTGCTGCTCAACACAACCACCTACATCACCTTTAGCTATTCCCTGATCTCCCCCAACAACAACTCCCTCTCCCTCTTTCCTTACAGAATCAATAACCTCCTTCAAAATAGTAGAAATGTCAACAACCTCAGGCTGTTCAACTGGATGCTCATAATAAAGATGCAACTCTCCACCATTTTTTTTTACAACTTGTATAGCATGTAACAAGTCACCATCTGACTTCAACAAACTCAGACCATCCCTAAACCTCTTAGAACTGTCTAACCAATACACATTACTCAACTTAGTATAACCTAGCTCTTTACTTAAGTTCCAAAACCAAAAGACATCTAGACAGTCTTCATCACAATTAGGCCACACATCAACCTTACCCCATTTATATCTCACCATTCCCCCATTAGCTCCCTCATCAAAATTCCCACCATGGTGTATGTGCACATCTATTCTTTGCATGGATAATAATTTTGTGGATAAGGCACAATCAAAGTTAATATAAAATAACTGATTAGTTTATTAACAAAATTATTAAAATATAATGTAACAGTGACCAAGATTAAACAAACTCTATTTAATACAACTTGCCAGAAAAGCACAAAATGCACATGGGACCAACATACAAATACTGACATGGGACCAACATACAAAAGCATAAACAAAGTCTATTTATTACACTATACATTACAAAACAGAGTCAAGATTCCCATCACCATACCCCACCAACGAAGTGACCCGGTTCAACATCCCCAGTGAGAAGTAAAATCACATGTGCATGTATCACATGTACCACAAGACCAGACATCGAACACAGATACACACAAAACCCTATTAAGGAGGCAAATCACCCAGCTACATCCAGAAAAGGCAAACCACAAAAAAAATCCAAAAACCCTAGAAGAAACCCCAACCACAGAAATAGGGAGAGAGAGTAACCATTACCCGCGAATCCATTCTACCAACAATAGCAAAGGAGTTTTGGTGAGAATGAGAGCAGTAGAAGTTGCAGAACTTGAAGATGAAGGGAGAAACGAAGAGACCTCCACAAAGAGAAACGCGGGAAGAGAAAAGGTCTTCTGGGAAGAGAGAGCAATTGTGAATCCTTGTTGGCATCCCATGTGTCAATATAACATGACAGGTCAGCAAAAGTTAACGAAGTTAAGCAGTTCGGACTAAAGTGCCTAGCATCTTGTAATGTCAAGGACTAACGGGCGTATTTTGCAATCTCAGGGACTAAACTGCTCGACCCATGCAATCTCAGGGACTAATGTGCTAGTTTAGTCATTTGATTGAATATTAACCAAGTATTCCTACCAAGATATTAAACCAAAAAATAATTAGTTAAGTTTTAAAATTTAGGGCCTATTACCAACAATGCTTCCTGCTTGGCTATTACTAGAATCTGAAGCTCGAAATTTGTAACACTTTTTCCATATATAACATAAAAAGGTATACAAATATAATTATGAAGAGTATAGAAGATGATGATGGAGAGTGTGACATTGACAGTTGTCGAACCTGCACAAAATTATACTTATAATTCTCCGATCTGCAAACTACTTGTAGTAGAATGGTATAAACCGGGTCGAACCCTGAAGATCCACTCAAATTAATCCTTCTTTATGGGGGTGTTTGATTGATTGGAATAAACTGAAGAAAATAAAAGATCAAGTTAAAAGCAAAGGTTGAATCAATTCAAGACAATATCAATCCAAGGAATTCAGAGGCTATTTTGATGGTAAATCATTGGTTATTAATAACATGCATTCAAGAGATTAAATCTATCAACTTAGAATCATGTGGAACCCCTACAATGATCCCGGATTCACTACTGAAATAATTCCCAGAATTCAATTGATTAAGATTAACAAGATCAAATAACCATAAAATCTTATGTTAGATCCAAATCAATTTTATAAACGGAACCCAATTGAAGTAAATAATTAAATGAACACCTTCAATTTAATTGCTTACTATATGCTTTTCAATCATTGTATGATGATTAACCAATCAAGAGTACAACATACATCAATAACAAATTTCATAACCAAAACATGTTAACCAATCAAGCTTTGATAAAAGAAATATGGAATTGAAGCAAGTGGAGTAGAAAAGCATGGTAGATGTAATTCAATCAGCATGTAAATGAAGATCAAACCTCAAAACCAAGATTAAAATAAGCTTGACTCCTTGAATTGAATAAAAACTTAGCCTTCCATGAAGACTTTACAAAAAGATGAACAAAAGTAAATGAAACTCTTAGTAATTTCTACTACAACTTGGATGCTCTTCTCCTTAGAAAGCCCTCCTATTTATAGGAGGGGAAAAGATGCCATTCCAAACATGATCACTCAGCAATGACTAAGCATTTTTTGTCCACAAATGGACTTATTGATCAATTACCTAATGCATTTGTCCATTACTTTGAATTATTCACCTACTCTAGCTATCATTCACCTACTTGTCTCCCACTTGCACCGAGCATATCATCCTCAATCTGGCAGAATCCAAGAGAGTTGTCTTCATATGAAATCAAGCTCTGGATCTTAGCTTTCAAATGCCGCTGGATTGAGCCCAAAAGGAGTTTTCTAGCCCAAGTTATGGCCCAATCATTGAGTGCTGGTCAGGTTTTCATATGATGCTGACTATTCGGTCTTCCAAGCCCATTTCGACTCACTAGCCATCCGATTTAGCTTTTGGGTTCTTCATCAAAGTTTTAGGGCTCTCTTTCATCTTTCCTACAATGTAAAGAACATAATTTTTAGATGTCTAGAACTCAAGTTATGCTTGAAATACGAAAACAGTTTAATGCTGAAAAAATGTAATTGAGCCCAATATGAACCTGAATTGGCATAACATGCTTATGACTTGTTAATTAAGCACAAAAAATGCATTAAAAAGTTAAATTTGAGGGATGATTAATGTGTATAATTTGTATTTATCAGACATCGCCTGTGACATAGGTTGTGGGCACAGAAAATCGGTTTTTAGCGACAGCCAAAAACTGTCGATACAGGGGAAAAAACCGTTGCTATTTCATAATTAGTGACGACCTAGTGACAACCCACCAGCCGTCGCCAAAAGTCTCATCATTAATGCAGTAGCAACGGCATTTTACGATCGACATTATGTAGCGACGACCAGGCCGCCACTAAAGGCCGACGCTAGTTCTATGGTCGTCACGACATAGTGTCGACCTTTAGCGACGGCCAGACGGTCGCTAATAATTTTATTTTAAAAAAATCATTTCTCCCCAAGTTTATCAATTGTGAGGATCGGACTCGCAACCTACATGATACCAAGAAGAAGCATTATTGTTACGCTATGTTTGTTTATTGAAATATATAATGCAAAATAATATATACATAATGAAAAAATAACAAGAAATTAGTGTCAGCTAAGCCGACACTAACTTTACGAAGACCAACGCTAATTTTTTTTTTTTGCCTTAAGCGTTGGCCTGGCCGACGCTAAATAAAAAAATTAAAAAAAGTTTATTTTACTAATAGCGCCGGCCTAGCCGACGCTATTTAATAAAGTTAGCGTGGGTCAGACAAGCGCCACATAAAAAAATGTAAAAAAAAAAATCAACTTAGCGTCAGCCTGACCGATGCTACTAGCGACAGTGTCATGGTCGACGCTAGTACTCATTCGCCGCTAAATCGTTGATTTCTTGTAGTGGGGACATTACGACGATGGTTGGGGCTTCTCAGGAAGCTGGATGGAGATGCAAAAATTTTAGTTTTTCAAAATGAAAAAGAAACTAAAGTTTTAAATTACCTGTGTACCCATGAATGTAATTGCTTTTTCAAAAATAATAATGTTAATTCAGTGTTCTAACCTGTGCAATATTGCACCAGATAATAAATCATAAATGGAAAGGTTTTTTTTTTGGAAATTACATCTATCACAACATTAAATCCATTAGAAATATTGAATGTTACATTTTTCAATAAAACTTTTCCCCTTTTGATTTATTATCTTAAGCAACATTGCACGGGTTAGAAAAATCGATGTTATTTTTGTCCAAAAGAAAAGGTGTGGGATGTTATATGCTCCTTAATTCTTAAAATAAGGTGGGAGTATATGTGTGTGTATTTATATATAGGTATTCCAAGGATGATTAGGGTTATTTTTTGTTTGAATGAGAAGAAAATAGACAAAAATAAAAGGTTTACGAGTTTCATTCAATTTTTCCTTTTTAAGAATAAAATGGAGAAAATGATTGATGTGAAAAAAAGGAAAATTTATCTATTTATTTCCTTGTCCATAAACATCATTGATTATCATCACGTTAAAAGTGTGATTGACATGCTATTTCAATTATACGAAGGTTAAACTTAGTAGCCGATGAAAAATTTATTAAAACATTTCAACTATGTTTGCTAAATTAATTTTTTTTTTTAATTTCTAACATGTTGTGAAATGTTACTCCAAGTAGTATTCTGAATTTCTCTTATCAATTTTTTTTTCATAATTTTTTGTTTATCCTTTATATTTCAGTAATTAATGATGTACTTATATATTATTTTACAGTCATTAGTTAGTTCAACAACTAGTTTTATCAAATATTTTTAATTTATCAACGAGGGTTAGTTCAAGTTGTGCATACTTGATTTCCTTTAAGTAAGGTCTCCGGTTCGAGTATTGCATATGGAAAAAATCCCTATAATTAATCAACCTACTAAGATTTACCAAGGGTGATCAAATCTTGATATAGTAAAACAATAAGGCAAACACAATTATAAAGAGAAAACAATAATTTATAAAGGTACAAAGTGTTCAAATCAAGTTCACAACTTAAATCCACCATAAAGGTAATTAGTTACTCACAATAAAACATAAATCAATCAAAACTAAAAGTCCTAATAATTCCATAACTACTAGAAAAAAGTAGAAGAGAAAAACTCCTTTGACAGAATTGCTTCACTCTAGGAGTTCCCAAATCCTATTGTAAACAGCTACCGCTCTTGAAGAATCTTGAGAAGATGAGAGAGTAGGAAGATAATAGATGAATGAGATTATTAAGAGATTATTCTCCCAATCATAAATGATGTCATTTATAAGAGTTGCAAGTATCCCCATTTAATTCTAATTTTATTTCCACTTTTATTATCTTTCTAAATTTGGAAGTTGGAAGTGCAACTCAAGACAACGCAGATTAAAATCACAATCAAATCATTTTTCAAATCTTGTCAATGATTATCCTCTTATTTCATCAAATCTCATTTTTTCTTGATCAAATCTCACTGAATATTCTCTCTTTGTCTCACCAAAACTTCTTTTATTTCATCAAATCTTACTTTTTTTGGCTAAATCTCGCTAAAGATTATTCTTTATTTAATCAAATCTCCTATTTTGGCCAAAACCTCATTAAAGATTCTCCTTTTATTTCTGTGACAAAATAACGGAAAATAAGTGAGATATCAAATAATAATAATAATGATAATAAATGTCAAATAACTCACTTAAATACCCAAAATAAATATAAAAAATAGTGGTTTATTAGTCAAGACAATCAAACGGGTCTCGGGTCTGCCTATGTTGAACCCGATAGACCCAACCCGAACCAAACTAGAAAAAGGTCCTAATCTTATTTCATTTTCATGCAAGGAGAGAACAAAAATAGGTGCAACAACAACACAAACAAAGGTGGTTCCCCCAAATCCTATTTCATCTGCTCCTCTCAATTTATTTTTCTCTATTTCTTTTTTTTTCATTTCATATTTTAATTTAATTTCACCTTCCATATTTTTTTTAAAAAAAAAGGAAATATGTTCATAACCGGATGACCCAACTCAACCCAACCCGAGCATATTCGGGTTTGTTCGGTTCGGGTTACTTACCTAAAAAATACAAAACCCGAATCAACTCAACCCACCACGATTCTATCGGTTCGGACTTGATGTCACCCCACCGATTCAATCCAACCCGATTACACCCCTACTTATAACACTTATTATTATTAATGTGTTATTTTAAAAATTTAGTCTTGCGATTTTTGTGAATTGAGACATTATAGAAATAATGAATTAGAAAAACTTTTATACAATTATTATAAAAGTGACTTCTAGAATTTAATTTTGGAATGAAACATTGTAGTGAATGAGACATTTCTGGAAGCTAAAGGATAAAATTGGCGTCTAGAAAATAATTTTCGAAAGTATATTTTTTTCATAAATTTTTAGTCTTTAGAGACAGAAATAAATTCCGTCTCTAAACTTGCTAGGGACAGAAATTTTTTTCGTCTCTAAAACTGATACATGATTCCCTTCCAAAATTTTTTTGAGAAGAAAATTTTCCATGTATCTTCTTGCTACTCCGATTATTCTATATTTGTTATAACTAGAATCGATCTGACATATTACACTGTCGAAAATGTATTATTCACTCACACGCACGTAGCACCCACACATAACTATAATTGAACTTACCTATTACACTCTGTCGAAAATGTATTATTCACACATACGCACGCGACACACACCCAGACATACACATAACTAGAATTGAATTTACTTAATACACTCCGTCTAAAATGTATTATCACACACAGAGGGTGGTCTGCGTGATGATTGAAGAATTTTGATTGACGCATTGTGAATGGTTTCTTCTTCCTTGAGAGGCAGGAACACATAGGTTACAAAGCCTAAAATGTGCGTTAATGATGACGATACTATAGTGACAATTATCCCTACGCGTTGTGAACATTGATCAGTTTAGATGAATTTTAGAAAACTATTGTTCAAATAAACCAAAAAAAAAAAA
Organism: Sesbania bispinosa; assembly: GCA_026901365.1. Classification (NCBI taxonomy): domain Eukaryota; kingdom Viridiplantae; phylum Streptophyta; class Magnoliopsida; order Fabales; family Fabaceae; genus Sesbania; species Sesbania bispinosa. The sequence goes on along the minus strand of QLOH01000041.1, from coordinate 2,244,563 downwards.
AAAAAAAACTGCGACGTGTAACGCCCTGATTTTTAAGTAATATTGCTTAAAAATCTTTAAAACAAATTTTAATGAACTTTCTTCAAATTTCCTTATTTAAAAAACAAGAAAGGTTATTATTGATATTTTATTTTAAAAAATTAACCTTGGATTTTTTTCATGAATGAGACATTACAAAAATAATGAATTAGAAAAACTTTGATACAATTATTATTATTAGGCATGACAATCAAACCCGAACCGCAAGTACTGACCCGTACTCACCCTCGATTTTGATAGGGAAAACCCACTTTGACGAGATTAAGGAAGACTCGACCCTACCCCTGCTCCGTTAAAAACAGGGCGTGGTCAGATTTGGGGGTTTAAGAACCCCTCCAGCTCCCGAACCTACCACAAATGCAATAATTTAATATTTTTAATTATGTTAATAGTTAAATAATAATGATAAACTTATATATTTTTCTTAATATATAATATAATTTTTAAATTTTTTATTTTTTTGAATTCTCAATGGCTATATTTACATATGATTTGAATTAGAATATATTAGATGTACATGACTCATTTAAAAACATGTATTTGAGTTATTAAAAATAAAGAAAATAAAAAATTTGAGTAGGGTCTGTTTGGTTTATATTTTCATCTTCTGTTTCCATTTTCTATTTTCTGTTTTCTGAAATTTTACAAAGGAAAAAGTGAAAATGCTGAAAACAAAACTTTGTTGTTTCCAGCATTTTCATTTTTTCCTTTATAAAATTTCAAAAAACAAGAATCAGAATGAAAACAAGAAATAAAAATGTAAAACATGCCTAAGATTTCCGCGTACATTGGTATTATTGCCTAATAAACTCATATTCGACTTGATCGATACTTCACTTTCCCTCTCCTTAAGTTGCTTGCAAGGAGAAAGAGAAATAAAGAGTTACAAAACACATTACTAAACACCATCATTAATAATAACCAATGATAATTTCACAAAGATAACAATGTCAAAAGAACGGTTAATATGTTCACAAAATTAAATGCAAATGGAAATGCAATGAACACGATAAACAAGTTTAGAATAATCGAATTTTTTTTCATTTTTAATTCGTCTCTAAAAGACTAAAACTATAACTATATAAAAAAATTTACTTTCAAAAAATATTTCTAAAAACTTATTTCTAGAAATGTTTTTTTTTAAAATCATTATCCAGAAAGAGAGGAAAAAGAAAAAAAAAAGGTGAGTGAACGGGATGGGGGTTGTAGGCAGGGGTGTAATCGGGTTGGGTTGGGTTTGGGGTGACATCAAGTCTGAACTGATAGAATGATGGTGGGTTGGGTTGGTTCGGGTTTTGTATTTTTTGGGTGAGTAACCCGACCCGAACCAACTCGAATATGTTCAGGTTGGGTTGGGTTGGGTCATCGGGTCATGAATATTTTTTCTTTTTTAAAAAAAAAAACGTGGAAGATGACATGAAAATAAAATATAACATGAAAAAAAGAAAAGAAATAGGGAAACATAAAATGAGAGGAGCAAATGAAATAGGGTTTAGGGAACCACCGCTACTTGTGTTACTATTGCGCCTATTTTTGTTCTCTACGGGAAGGAAAATGAAATAAGATTAAGGTTTCTTTTCTTGATTTGGTTTGGTTCGGGTCTATCGGGTTCAAGATAGACAAACCCGATACCCGAACCAAACCAGATCGGGTTTGAAAGAAAATGTCCGAACCGAACCGAAACCCGAATCTAACCGTTAAATATCCTTCGGGTTGGGTTGGGTCAATCGGGTTCGCGGGTTGAATCGGACCCACTTACACCCCTAGTTGTAGGAGGTGGGAGTGGGGTGGGGTAATTTGAAAAAATGTTTTTCAAAAGAAGAGAAGGGGTGTAAATAGCAAAAATGGTGCTAAAAGCAACTCTCCATTATCCATTGTTTAGAACCAAAATTCATAAGTTACATTGGTCCATTTTGAACAACTATTTCGTGTTAAAATAACACGAAAAAAATAGATAAAAAAAAGAACAAAAAGGAGAAAATTCAACATTTACGATTGTAAAAATATTAGATATATATATATATATATATATATATATATAAAACTCTAAGTATATTTAAGAAATTCATACTTTATACTTTCTCAATAAATGTTATACTTCTTTTTGTCGTTTAATTTTTGAGAAATTGATCCTAATAACAATTCATTTTATTAAGTTTTTTATTTTTTGAATTTTCAAAGCAGCAATGTTAAAGTTCTTTCATTATTGATTTGTGCATTGCAATTATTTTAAGGTTTTTAAAAAAAGATGCCAAATACTATTATTTTAAGGTTAATTATTTGGCAAATAGCTTAAATATATAGTACGCCATTTTCTGTGCAATTTTTTTTTTTCCTTTTTGGGAGGTGGGTGGGGTGGGGATGATTTATGCAACATGAATATGTAGTTTCTTAAGAAATCTTTAAAGTTTTCAACACTCTTAGCAGATTGCTTGTTAGCAGAAGGTTTTTTATGATTAATTGAACAACGGGAAAATAACGATGTTGTAAGTAAAATAGCTCAATGATGAAAAGATCCAGTGTCACACAAGCTCGTCTCTAACAACTTAAGAAAAACTGCACAAGAAAGGGAGAGGAGAACCAGAAGAGATGCTAATAAATGAAGCTAAAGCTTACCAAATAAGAAAAATCAGTATGTGTCACCACTCACCTGTTACTTGCATAATGGATAAACCTCTCTTCTCATGTAAAGATTAGGCAACTGAACATGTCATAACATTTTTTCACTTTCTAAGTTTGTATGTCTTCTTATAAGTTACCATTTTCAATATCCTTGCTCCTCACATTCTCTGCACTAACCTTACTTTCCATTTTCCTTATGCTCATCATCTTTATTATTCACAGCATTCTCTGCACTATTCTTATTCAAGCTAGCACTCGTTTCAGCTTTATCTGATGAATTTAAAGCTTGTGTGCTCTGCTCACCGCCCTTTGTTTTGGTGCTACTGTCTTCACTCTTGACAACTGTTTCTGCACTAGTTTTCTCCATGGCACTCATTTCCAAAGGCCCTAGCTTAGCTTCAAGATCTTTGACAATAATTTTTAAAGATCTCACATCGTGGGCTTCTGCTAACCTGCTGCTTGATGATGCCTATCATAAGAAACAAATTTTTTGGATTGATTATATTTAACCAAGAAAATTTAGGTATCTTTCTTCCCAGATAATATGGGAAGAAAAATGGCAGCTAATATTTAAAGTTTACTTTTGCATGCTCCACTAAGAGATGATCTAAGGAGGCTACAATTTCATGCTATCAACTTTAGGATAAAAACAAATTCATTCAGTCAAAATCTTGTTAGTACCATTAATTTGCTAAAAGTAGTTTCTGACCATAAACTAATATATAAAAAGGAAATCCAGCAGAAATTGAGAACTTGATTGAATCAGAGGTGAGAGTTATCAACTGTTCTGAAGCAGAATTGTTACGAGGAAGTTATCAAATAATCAAACATAATACAATACTTACATAAATAGCCACAGCCAAATGTTTATGCCTTAGTCTCATTAATGTTTTATATGGACAAAATTATCAAATGATTGCTATTACTATCACCTTCTATCCTTTTTTATTTCAATTATTATTTTCTTACACCCCCGTTCTCTCACATTGCTTATACACCTCTCCTTTTCCTATCACATAACATCTCTCACTTTCTCTCTCTTTCCTTTCTCTCCTGTTTCTATCTCTCTCTTCTCTACACCATTCTCACACCTCCCATAAGAGTGTGAGACTATCATTTTTGTTTTTATTTTTGCATCTGCACCTTCCCATCTGTTACTTTAGAGTGTATATTACTCATCCAAGTAACATGGTGTCTGTTTGATTTACAATTAAATAAAATTGATTTTAAAATCAATGACTGAAAATGAATTATGCAGGAGTTACAATGCACTTTTAATGGAAGTGATTTCATTTCAATTATTGAAAACCACGTTATGTATTGTTCTAACATTTAACCAAACAAGCCAATATTGGTGCATCATTGATCATTATTATCTTTAAAAATTAAATATGTCTAAATTTCAATTAGGCTTAGGATCAGCATAAATCAAACATGAGAGATAAAAGAGGAGGCCAAAAGAGCCAATTAGGCCAGTGTTTTTTGGGGAGAAAATGACCAGAGAAATTTAATAGCTACAAACTCAAAATTACCCAAACAAGTTTCTGTGAGTTGTCTTTGCCGAGGAGGAATGTGGACATGGCAATGAATGGGACTAAAATCTTGTCTTGAATGGTCTAAAATCAAGTGTGTTAGAGTCAAATTAAGCTAATACTTGGAATTTATCAGCTCTAGTCCCCTGTTGAAGCCTATATACTGTCCACAAAAATTCAGACATTCTAAAAATTAGGAAGCTATGACAAGCTAAATCATAAGTTCATGACCCAACACTGTCATGAAAATGTTGTTGTGTTGATGTGAATAGTAAGGTAATGCAGAAGTCTATTGCTAATGAGAAAAGATGGAGATCCATATTTCTCTACAATATGTACTCTACAGTAATTTTATCAGAATATGAAAAAGAATATGCTTTAGAACAACTATAGTTAATTAAATTTTAAAGCAAACAACGTGATAAAGATAATATAAATATAAAATATAGCTGTTTCATTCAAACGGTTAAATTATGTAGGAAAGACTTACATATAAAGTATAAACCTACTGTATACAGACTAGGTAGGAGGCATGTACAAATGATATTGAAAACAACAATTATGGTAGAATTTATTGAGATAACAATTTTATCAAGAGTATAATTTTGATGCACCGTTAGTGTAACTTCTCTCACACTCATCAAACTTATTTAATGAGTTCCAAGGATCTTACTCAAACCGCTTTACCTTAACTTTAACCTATTCTCCACATCCCCTCATTAGTCTAGTCTCTTAGACCTCTTTTGAATCTGAAAATAGTTACAAGGATATTTGAAAACTCACCTAGAAGTTCAAAATGAAGAGTGCACCTTGAAAACATTTTAATAGTGTTTGTGAATAATTAACAAGAAAAAATGTAAGTGGGAAAAAGTTTGGCAGCCATGAAGAAAACTGTATTTAATCAACCCTCATTCACTTATATAAATGACACAATAACATTCCTTTAATAGCTCCTCAATAATTAACTGAAAATCTTTTCAATTATTTAGAATGATTCAAACACAACAATTTTTCTGCTTGAAATTTTAAATAATTAAAAATCTGTTCTAGAATTTCAGTCAAGGAAGATTTTAGTTATACCAGAAAGATCCTATTCTTTATGACTTATATTGACTAACCTGTACAATTTTCTCTACTCGTCGTTTAAGATCTTCACCAGATGCTTCCCTGTGGATGCCTTTAAGCATGTGCAATAAGTGAGAATGAAGGTCATCTGAACAATGTTTTCCAACCAAACATTGTGCAATAGCAGATTGACAACCCACTGCATAGAAAGGACAGTTCACAAGTTTCATTGGACAAACAGTTATGCAGTGCCTGTCCATCTCACGTCTCATAATGCTATCTGTACACTTCTGTTCACAAGGAATTATCTTAAAAGGGCAAGTTGAATCATGCTCCTTTAATTGACCTGTGCTAAATCTGGCATTGCATCCCTCATTTTGGCAGATCATAGGTCTGAAGTTGCACTTATCAACATGTTTTGCAAGATCTTCTGCAGAATTGAAACTCATGCTGCAGTGAAATGAGTTCTTGAAGTCAACATTCTTAAGCAAAGTTTCTGCAACCTTTTCTCTTCTATCTAATGACCAAAAACCATTCATTTCCATCTCTTGAACAAAATCATCTATTTTGTCTTCTCTCAACTCACTTAGCAGCCATCCTGAAACCTGACTCAACAAATTCCTCTTCGAATTCACAAATTCATCGACAAAACAAGAAATAATATCAAAAGGATGATCCAGCACTTCACCATCAGGATCAGCTTCTAAGATAACAGACTCAGCAACAAATGATTCACTTCTATGGGTAAGGAAATCTATCATTTCCTTCCTCAAATCAACAGCCACTGAACCAGGAGACTTGAAGGGATCTCCTGTTGTGTTATCAATACAGGCAGAGGCTAGTCCTGGCAGGAACATTTGAGCCAGCTTGTGAACTAATTCTGTGTCACATAGATCACAATGGAACAAGGGTCCTCCCTCTTTCTCATTCCCAATCTTCTCATGCCCAAGGTCTATATCTGTTGTGGGCAGCTCCATGCTAGATAAAACCTACAAATTAAGTTTCATTAATTAAAGCATCATCATCATTATTATTATTATTATTATTATTATTATTATTATTATTATATATATATATATATATATATATATATATATATATATATACTCTTTCATATCATATCATAATTCTCAAAATCTGATTTTTTTACCCACTTTTCCTGATTAATTTCCAAATAGAAAGCCAAACACATGAATTTCCAGTTCCACTGGACCTCCATTCTAATGTTCTGTTCCACGTGGAAAACATACAATTACAACGTTCAAAAATTGAAACCTAATGACAGACCCAATTGATTTTAGTATATGAAACCGTGTAAATAATAACAAATTGCTGGGAAAAAAAGAAAGAAAAACTTACCGACATACATGTGTTGTGTTGTGAGATCTAAATGATCATTGATTCCATTCCATTATGGTTAAAGAGTGTGTAATTGAATTGAATTGAGGTCACAAGAAGGTATAGCTAATTTTAGGCGAGGAAGAAGAAAAGGAATGCGAGTGGAATGGATGCTCCACCGTTGTGTTTTTAAATTTTCTTTAGCCAACTGTTCTAACCGTTCAATGTCACTACTGTCAGGGACGAGCTACTCAATTTAAAGAATAAAAAATATAATAATAACTCCAAGTGGTTGTTTCGGTAAGTGCCATTTCAACACGAAGTAAGTAGTATTCACCATAAATTTCTTTTAAAAAAATCATGAAATTAATCTATTAAATATTTAATTCATAATTAAATTTGTCTTTTTGTTATAACATTTGGGTTTGATATACAAATAGGGAGTTTAATTTTCGAATAAAAATAACTTTTGGGAATTAATTTTTAAAAATGTTTTGAAGTATATTTTTTTTATAAATCTTTAATTTTTAGAGTCGAAAAAAACTAGTTTCTAAAGTGCATCTCTATTACTTAATAGAGATGAATTAGAGATGAAATTTTTTTTCTCTATAACTAAAAGAGAATTTCTCCGTTTTTAACAGGTTTAGAAATGAAATTATAAAAAAATACACTTCTAAAAATTAATTTTCAAACACCATTTTTATCCGAAAATTAACATTTGGAAATGTTTTTACTGGAGGTGATTTTTCTAGAAATTAATTTTTGGAAGTAGAAAAAAAAAGGAGTAAAGTGGTGGTGAGGGTGTGGGGCGAGGGAGAGGTGATGGAATGAGAATAGTTTGAAAAAAAATTCCAAAAGGAAAGAGGGGTGTGAATCGTAAAAAAGGATAAGAATAGTAAAATGGGTGTTAAAAGTAACTCGCCATGTGGTTTGGAGAGAGTAGATGTTAACAGGCTTTTTCCGCCAAACCCACACATATAATTTGGCATGACTTCAAAACATCATTTGCATTCTGTGTAGAGCAAGAGAGGCTGTGTAAACCAAGCCAATAAATAAAAGACGCATGTAAAATATTGCGTTAATTATTGAATAAATCATGTAAAAGTATTTCCTGTAAGGAAGAATGCGCCCTTTTAGAATCTGTAGAAACTAGAGTCGGGTTCATTGTTTCACTGCACGTGATCATGGAAATGAAATGACCATGATATGTTTCTCAGCCACGAGAAACCAGTAAAAACTATAAACCGGATAAATGCTTTTGATTGTTGGACAAAAATATTCTTAGTTTGTTTCCAGATTAATATCCACGAGAAGTTACAGAGTAACGACTGCAATAGATGCCCAGGGAGCAATATTCAGTGTCACTTGCAGAAATTACATTCCAATTTAAACACCTACTTAACCAGTAATTTTGCTTCTACAATTAAGACAATTTTTTATGTTTACATTTTATTCTATTTTAATTTTTTTGGTGCTGAATTGCAAACAAAAAAAGGTCCAGTCACTATCACAATTTGATACATCTTGAGAACCTCAGATAACGATAATTTGGAGTAAAAATCAGATATGAATAAGTAAATAACTACCACCTTGTAGAGGGAAAAAAATAAAAAATGAATTACTGAGACATTCATGTGGAGATACAAGCATAAGCATAAATAGACAATAAAATAATGGTTGCATTCTTAAAATTAATCGTATAATCAAACACTATCCCAACATTACAACATTGTCTAATCAATGAGCCCAAAAGATTCATAATCGTTTGTATACTATTAAGATAAGATTATGAATCTAGTGTCAAACCAAAATAACACAGCCCAAATGATGAAAAAAATGGGCAGAAGACATTAAATAATAATACAGCTACCTATATTTCCTCTAGCTCTATCTCTAACCTCAATCTCTCCACCAAACCCAGTAAACAAAATTTTCTAAGGTATGTTTTTCAATGTAGTGAACATTTGATGATTTACATCTCACCTTATAAGCGCTCTCATCCATGCACCCTATCTATTGTGCAGAATGCCGATTAGAACTATTACGTAGTGTTAGAACCACAAAAATTTACAGAGGCATCCACCAACCAAAACTAAAATCCTGTTTCCCAGTGATTTAGGAAAACGTGTACTGTTTAGTTATCATGCCTTGACAAACGCAACCTCTTTATCTTTGTATCCCCAGCTAGGATTCCAGAATGACCTCAATCTGATAAATTCAAAAGTAAATGCAGCGATGAATTTGTATCAAGCCAGAGTATTCTCAACATATTCCAATGCCTTCCTCTTCACAGATTCAATTCGTTCTTCATCACCTTGGGACTTCTCATAATCAAGATACTTTTTAAATAAGAACTGCCAATGAAGACAACAAAATCCCAAATAAGTCTGACAAGAAAAATACACAACAAACATCAGCAAAATTGGTAACACAGATATGTAGACACCTTCATCTTTTTAGGTGGGAGGCTCAGACTAATTGCCCTTTCAAACAGAGCCTGAATTACATCTCCATCTTTAAGTTGAATTTCCTATCAAGTACACAAGCATGTTAGGTTCATAATATACTAATACAAAAGAAAAATGAGGTGATGAAGGATATACTTGATCAAGATAAACACTCCACAAGTCAGTTCTCTTTGGGTATTCCCGTAGAATTCCTTCAAACAAGGACCGCCCCCTATCTGGAACACCAGTCTTGAATTCAAGAATAGCTGTCTGGGAGATGAATTTAATATGCTTTCGGCGGGGAAGGCTTAACAAAGCACGGTTGACAACAGGTTGAATGCCATCTTGCTTTTGCTTCAGAAGGCTTTGTACACGCCTCAACCAAACCTAAAATCGAGCGTGAAGTAAGTTCCACATACATTTTTAAGGAAGACCACAAGAGTAGGATTAATATTTAAAAGTTCACATAATACTTTGCATGAATGCTTGAACTTCTTTGTCATTTTATTGAGAAGTTCATCAGCTAAATTATGCTGCTCGGTCCTCTCATACATTCCCAAGAGTGCTAGATGAACTTTTTTGGGATCATTGTACTGTAGAGCTCTTTGGAATATTTTCATAACAGCCTCCTACACAAGCACTCAAGAGTAAGGATACTCCACATAACAATGCTAGTGGCAAACAAAAAGTGAAATTTCTCTTTATTACCTCTCTAGGGTTTCCATACTTATTTTCCAAATTAAAGTAGGCCTTCCAGATGTTGAGCTTCTCATTCTCTTCTCGGATATTTATTGTCCTCAAAGCCCTTCAAAATTACGGATTCAACGGAGCAGGAAGATAAGAAGTCAGATGACGCAGAACATATGACATTCACATAGATGGAGGCATTGTGAGAAGTTTTAAGGGGATGAACAATGTCAAGTCATGAACAGAAGAAATAAAAACCTGTCTTTGTTTTTGGTCTAAAAAGTAGAGACCTAAGTTCAGTGTTTAAAAGAATACAGCAAACAAAAACTCGACAGAACACAATGACAAGACAGGAAAAACATCAGTTAACCAAATAAAGCATTTAAAAGATAACACGTAAGTGTCGAAGCTTCATTTTCAGATAGTACCTAACATTGATTCATATGTTACTCTTATCTTCCATCACCAATCCAGACCCATCTAAGAAAGAGAGGCCTTTCAAATTGACGACATATCTTATTGTGTCCCCACAGCACCCTTATACTTAAATGTTTAAGTAGGTGTTTAAAACGTGTGTAATTTGTAGGATGTACCATCAAACATTCAAACCTGTTAAGATAGCTGGTTTGGCTGGAATCATGGGCTGTGTATGAATAATTAAATTACATTTTAGTTTCTAAACTCAAAAATATCATTTTACACTTAGTGTGTGTTTGGTTTGGCGTTAAAACCGACCAAAGTCAAGTTTGGAATCCCCAACACAACTATTTTTGGCGTTAGAAACATGAGTTTATCACGTTTCAACACTAAACCAAACATGCTCTTAATGTATAAGATTATATGCATATATGAAACAGTATTCTTCCGACAGCTGAAGGTTCAATATTCAAACATAAATTGACTAAATCATGTAATATAGCCCAATAATTGACCAAAATTAAACAAATTATTTTTTAAAAAATTAAGACACTCTTTTTGGCCCAGGATTTGCTTTAGAACAGGATTGTGTATACGGCTCTGCTCTAGTGCTCTGCTCATTGGCCATGGCTATTTCAAAGGAGTTTTCATTGCTATGCGTGCTGTTACTTTCTTTTTCTGTTCAGGATATATCTACTGAAATTTCATTCTCCGAGCAAGAAAAATAGTAGCTTAGGATTGCACATGTTCAAATCAATATTAACATAGTCAAGCTTGAATTTCATAAGGATTTAAAAATCCAAACTCAAAATCATAGTTATTTAGGATGTACCTTTCAGCAATTGAGCGGGCCTTCTCAACATCAGCCAAAGAAATCATGAAATCCATGTATTTTATCCAGATGAAACTGCTATTAGGAGAGCTTCTAACCAGCTTTTCAAACTCATCAGCGGTTCTTGGTACATCCTCCTCGAGTAGTCTTTCCTCAGCAGCTCTTACTTGTTTCTCTCTGTACAGAATACTTGCCATATATTAAAAATAAAAAAGGAAAAGGAAAAAAATGATAGAGCTAGCATTTTACATCAAATTCAAAGCAAAATAACTATAAGCAATATATCGACCTCTCTTCCTTTCCTTTCTTCTTTTCATGCCTCTTCTTTTCATGTGAAGTGCCTTCTTCATGTGCATGTTCTTCACTTTGACTATTTGTGTTATTTACATCAGATTGATCAAAGTCATCAAGGGCAACATCAAGTGGAGGAATGTATGCCCTTTCTTCCATTTGTGAAAGAATTGGGAATTGATCAATTTCGCCTTCAACATCTATATTTGAGGTTCCAAGAAAACTACTGTTTGTAGAAGCTATAGACTTCATTCCATCTGCAATAGGTTCATCAGATCCTTCATCTAAAGGTATTTGAAGCACAGCTTCATCTCTCATATATGAATTCTTCATTCCCAAAGATATTCTTTGTCTTTCTTCATCCACCTGATAATATATGTTATGAAAGTGCAAGTAATTAGTAATTTAGTACTATAATCCACACTGATCAAGCAAGAAGCCTAACTCAGGTAGGACAATCAAGAGTTCAATATAATGACACATTATAGACATAAGTTATTTTACACAACTTTAGGATAATTAGAAGTGTTGAAGAAATGTTTTAGTTATCACTCAAGTTTTATTTGCCAATAAAAGGAACAAAATTACAACTATTTTCATTCATTATCAATGATATTCAAGCATTTCTCCAATTGATTCAAGTTTTTTTCCTCTGTGGATTTTAGGTTCTCCAATAGAATGGTATCTACCATTATGATCAAGCAACCTTCTAAATTCTCATCACATTCATTTGACAGGAAATGCCTTCAACATGTTGCAGAAACAATAAATGGGTCTCATGCAAAGCATTTCCAACTATACGATAAACATACAATAACACAATCATTCACAGCTGACAGTTAGAAGTTTCTGTGCCAATTAAAATCAACAGAGGCAGTACATAATTTTTTCCTGGTAAAAATATAGAAACCAGTAACATATCCAGAGCTTTTGTAGTTTGTACTTGAATTACCTTTAATATTATTGCATTTACTTTCTCTCCAGCTCTATACTTTGCTTCAATGTTCTCAATATGATCATCAGAAACCTCTGATATATGGCACAATCCAACCTAGGTAATTGAATGAGCATAATCAAGTGAGCTCAAAGCATTGAATTGACCACTACCCCCTTTCTTAAGAGCATCATTTATGGAAAATCACAATTTGATATAAAAACAACCGCAATCAATAATATACTTTTTGGATGAAGTTGTAAGCACTTGAGAACTCCAAATTAAGAAATAGATAAAACAATGAATAAAGATAAACAATAATATATGTTATGCATACTCAAAAAGCTGAAAGCATGACAGAAATATGAAACTCCTCATTTATTTTGATCATAACTCTATATTGCAAATAAATGGACCACAAATGGTTTCAAAGGATGTAGAAATACCATGTTTGTGTTGTCAATTACAATGAATAAACCAAATGACTCGACCCGCTTAATCCTGCCAGATATAACATCTCCAACATGAAATTTACTCCAATCAATAATCTCAGAATTTGATGTATTGGAAACAGTTGATGTCCTCAATGTAACTTCAACACGATTTGAAAGAGGCTCCACAGATATAACCCTGTTATTTTCTATCTTAGTACATCTTTTCATCCACGCCACATTACAAAATGAAGAGAAATGATAGGTTGATTACTTACCTGCCAATTACAAGTTTTCCAACAGGAAATTCCTTCTCAGGATCCTGAACATATTGGTCAGATAGATTGGATAGAAGAATTTTGGCATCAATTTTTCGTGAGAGCAAAATGAAGCACCCTTTTGGTGTGACATTCTTAACATAACCCTAGCCAAAAGAAGACATACTCAAATAAATCCAAATGATCAAAATCCCAAGTTCAGAGAAGGAAAAAAAAAGGAAAAATGAAAAAGATATGCCGCCAATGCATGCTTAGCAATAAATTCTCAGCATGGTAAATCATCCCAGAAGGACCAAATCTGACAACATCCCATCTCATGACAGGTCTGCTATTGCCAGTTGAAAAATTAATTAATATGATTTTTGAAAAAGTATAATATTTGGTTTTGGTAAAAGAACTTCATCAGCACCTTTGAGTCGACTGCATATTGTAATCATATAATATAATTATAATCAATTAAAGTGAAAATTATAGGTGGTTGAAAAAGTTGAACCTACAATTTATTATACCAAGACATTCTCAAAAGTGACAACAAATATCGTTAATGAGATTTTAAACAAATTATACTATGTAACTTTCAATGATAGTGTCACCATAATGCAAGATAAAAACAATATAAAATGGCAATCCTCAGCAAAAAAAAAAATCCATTACAAACGAAAGGACTAGAAAATGTTAGTGATAGCTGATTGCTTTGTTTGTAATAGCCTTCTATTGTAAGCTTCTGCTGTAAGCTTAGGGTTCTAACTAGACTTGCGCATGCTTGAAGACCCATGTGGTCAGTTAGATTCTGAGTCAGTTACAAGCTGACTCAGCAATCTGTTATTCAGCTAGTTCTGTTAGAATGTTCAGAGAGTGTATAAATACCTCTCAGCCTTTGTAATCAAATTAACAATTCATAATTCCAGAAATCAAATATCAGAATTTTCTCTTTTCTCTCGGTTTCCTTTTTCTCTCTCTTCCTATATGCATTTCTAACAAAAAACAGTAGCATATAGAAAAAAGGGTAAAATATGTTTTTCGTCCCTGTAGTTTGGGTCAACTTTGGTCTTCGTCCCTATACTTTATTTCCTTTATTTTTTATCCCTGAACTTTCTAAACCCCCTAACTTTGGTTCCTGCCGTTAGTGTGCTCTGTTAAGTTGCTGACGTGGCTAACAATTCCTAGTTGGCCGCCCTTCTTGGTCGGCCGACCTTCCTGGTCGACTGACCTATCAGGAAGGCTAGCTGATCAAGAAGGTCGGTCAACCTACCTTCTTGGTCGGCAGACCTACCTGGTCGGTTGACCTATCAGGAAGGCTGGCCGACCAAGAAGGTCGGCCGACCTACCAGGAAGGCCGGCTGACCAGAAGGCCGGCTGACCAGAAGGCCGGCCGGCTAGGAAGGTCAGCCGACCAAGTAGGTCGGCTGATCAGGAACTTCTGTTAGACACGACAGCAACTTAACAAAGCACACTAACGGCAGGGACCAAAGTTAGGGGGTTTAGAAAGTTCAGGGATAAAAAACAAAGGAAATAAAGTATAGGGATGAAGACCAAAGTTGACCCAAACTACAGGGATGAAAAACATATTTTACCCTAGAAAAAATAAAGTTTTTTTTTTCTATAGAAAGGCATTATAAAAGAGAAGAATAAAGCATTACAGAAGAATGCTGCTAAGATGTCCTCCCAAAGAAAAATACAGTATTAGAACACCAAAATTTAAGAGCATAAAGCACAAAGCACCCCAGGATTTTCTTTAATTTTAACAAATCCTAAAGAATGTCAGCTTGTTAAAAAATATAGAAAATATAAAGGAGAATGCATTTTATATGTCGAGAAAATACACCCCATACTTAAGTTGAAACTCCTAGCTCTGCATCTACCCACAATTCATAATTAATTCAAATGATTGTAAAAACATAACCTGCCATGGTAGTGATGAATGTTATAATTTATGAATAACTCAAAACTCCATGAAACATACTTTTTTTTTGGTCGAACCATGAAACATACATGACAGTATGTATAAATCTCACATAAAAGAAGCTCATGTAAAGCCTAGAATCTAGATAATAATGGTAACTTAAGAAACAAAAATCCCAATACCTTCACAACCATATCAGGTTGAAGATCCTCAATCTTCTCCACACATTTTTTATTATCATGCCTGAAAAATCAATAATCAACATTACATTTTGAAATAAATTATCAGGTATAACAAAGATACAATTATATTACTATAGTATACAATCTAAAGGATTTTAACATGAGTTAATAGGAAAAAAAAAAAAATTGAATGCAACGCCTTATACACAAGGACATCAATGGAATCTTTGGGAGAATACGAGTTAAATATTTCAATTCAAAATAGATAACTTGTGCTTGTTGTGATAAAACCTCAAAAGGAAACAATTTAGCATCTGTGTTTAACATCAATCCGTTAATTGCTAAATCTGAAGCAAGGAAATTAAGATGCGAAGAAAAGAAGAGACCATTTACATAAAGAATTGCCTGCGACAATGTTCTCAACAGGCTACAAGGACTTGAAACAGATTGATCAGTTCGTAGAATATGAATGGAGGAATATAGATGTTTAAAGTCATTAATAGTACCCTTGTAACCTGGTAAAAATATCTCAGATAAATTTCAATTCAATGTAAGCATCTAGATGAAGTTACTTAGAATGTTAGAAACAAAGTAAACACACTACGCAATACTCATGAAGGCTCAAACGTGTGAACCTCTGCATTTGAAGATTCAAGATTCATAACTAAGTATTAGTACTCACACATTGCTGTGAACCTCTGCAGAATCCTGAGAAAGCATTGAATTTGATCGCAATGACAAGTCAACATGAACAGTACCCTTGACAGTGTGGCTGACTTCGAGAACTAAACATTTGACAAACTGCCCTTCATGATATCCAGACAAAGGATCAGGCACCCATGTGTCTGTCAGTTCAGTAAAATGTACTTTCCCATATGTATGAGGACAAATTTGGACAAGCAATCCACTAACACCTGGAAGTATTTTACTAATTCTTCCACCTAAAACATCCCCTTCTTGGATATACGTTGTTAAATCCTTATTCTCAATATTAATTTGTGGCTCCTCACTAACTTTGAAAGGAAGAGCAGGAAAGGAGCGTAGAACCAACCGCAATAGTTTCTTCTCCGAGTTGATACTCAGAACATGGCCAGAAACAGGTTGTCCAACATGATAACGATTCTGGAAATTCTCAAGCTCACTGGGTTCTGTAGCACTATCAAAAATATATAGCTGAGCCCTTACATTTCGAGATATTGTTAACCAGACCCATTCACTTTCTACTTTATATACATAACCAGCAACACATTGCCCAAGTTTAAAGTCAAGATTTTCTGATACATTGTCTCCTATATCACTGGAACCTGAATTGAGGTTAAGATTACATATTAAATTGCAGGAAGAATAGAATATTATGATAATTTTCATAATTAACAAGTAGACACTGTCAAGATAGAATTAAAAGATTATGATAAGTTTCATAAGAAAACAGACTCAGGAAAATAAGGGCAGACTGGAATAACATAAATGAATAACAAAATAAAGATCAATCATTGGTTTCTTTTATCACTCATTTTTAAATGGCAATGTCAATCGGCAGGTGGGGATGAAAATGCAATGACCCTCTTTTTCAATGAAATTATGAAAATATAATTGATATCAATAATTCAATATATAGTGACAAGAACAAATAATATTATAAGGGTGTAAGGTATAAACAACTCCCAATGAGAATGTAGCTACTTAATCTACTCCCAATTACAACTAAGGTAAAAATTGTAGTGTACCATATATGGCTGCATGTTTAAGAAACAAATTACTGGTCTTCAACATTCACCAGTCTTTCTCTATATACATTTTATTGCACAAATTACCCAGTATCTCAATAATTCATATCTTTTTCGATCTAGAGGTGTACTTAACCTGTAACCATTTCAGGCCTGACTGATAGCTCCCATCGTGAGCCTTTTCTATTGCTATCTTCTTCATTAGGCTTTGCAACAATCCTTGCAGTCACTGTTTGCCCAATTTTGTAGCTAGAAAATGGATTTTCCAAAACATTTTCATCATGTACCTGACCATAGGTAGGCACCCAACTATTAGAAGCATACTAAAGATATCACAAATCAATGAGAGGGTAAACCTTGCTGCAAGACTAAGGCTGCGGCCATGTGACCGTGGTCACAATTTCCAGCTGCAGAAACAGCTTATCAGCTCAGGGTAAGGCTGCATACGATTCACACACTCAAAGCCCCAAAATGGCGGAAGACTTGCCCATTCGGCTGCTTGTTTTTTTACAACAAATCTACAACTTAAAAGGCTAATTTAAATATTGACACCAAAAACACAGTCGAGTTACCTCTGTTATGTGAACCCTGCCATGTAGTCCAAATCCAAACTTCAGTTTCAGCTCAAGAGCTTTGATTTCAGTAATCTGGACAACAATGTCATAAAAAAAATTCATCAAACACATTTTCAATATGTTAGAACAAGAAATATTATTAGAGGGATGGGTGTCAATGTACAAGTAGAAAGAGCAGACAAAAAAGGGGGAAGAATAATCAATAAACAAGCACATCAGTGCAAAGAAGTTCTCAAATGGAGGTTTGCTTAGAGAAACTATAGTAAAAGCACCAATGAGAAGCCATAGAAACTAATCTATCCATAGGAGTTGACAAAATATTAACAAGCTCTCCAATCATGATACATTTTATTGTTAGCTAAAAGAAAAATTAAAAGCTTATGTCAATCATTTTCAAAAATCAACAAAACAATAAAAAAAATATACATAATTGAGGCTTATGATGATTCAGTATAACCTTGCATGTTACTATCCAGCCGGAAACCTTAATAAATACATACTGGCACATATCCATTAACACACACACACATAAATTTTAAATGAACTAGATAAACCCACATACCTCTGCTTCAACCAGAGATCCCACTTTATAGCTAGACTTCTTCTTGGTTCTTTTAGAACTAGATGTCCCATTGACCTCATCAAGAAGTAAAAGCAACCTTCCAGATGTTTCTGGGCTTGGAAGAGCCATAACAGTTGCAACAACACTGACCAAGTAAAACCGTCCCATGTATAAGCAAAATGTGAAGCAAATAGTTGTGAAAACACTAGGAAAACAAAATGAAACTTAATCTCTACATACATGAAAACAATTCTCTGTTTTAAAATAAAAATGATATTTATTATATAAAAAAATTGGTAAACAGTAGAATTTAGAAACATGAAATATCTGCTAACAATGGAATACATAAAAGGTATATATTTATGTTGCAAATTTTTTGAAGTGCAAAAAAATAGCATGTCTCATATTACAGGCAACAGAAAAAAAAGCACCTTTTTTGTTTACAATATTTGAGGACATGAGACATAGATATTTAGCCTTCAAACATTTAAACACCAATTAGCAATAATCCAATAAAGCACTTTCAACCAAATATTATAACTTTAGAAGTAGGCCTTAGGATAGCAGAGAAGACTAGCAAGTAGAAAACGATTAATGGCAAATGATCAAGGAAGGAAACAGAGAAAGACAAACAAGGGGAGGAAAAATAATTACTTAGTCAAAATGTGTGGGGAAAGAAGTCGGAGAAAATTCACTCCAAAGAATAACAAATAGTAATGAAAACATCAGAAAATTGAAATTAACAGAATATAAAGGAGCATTTCCATACAAAAATATTCAAAAAAACAAATGCGATAGGTGTACTACCAACTCTATAACATACTAAAGGATGAACTGTAATCTAGGCAATCACATAGGGGCACAGGCCTAGCTGCTACCAGCCATTCTATAAGGTGTCGTTCTAATGGACATTGGTGTATCCCACTTTACTAGTTACTCCCAAATCATTATTCTTGGACACCATATAAAATAGACCAGAACCTTTGAGTAAAAGCTTGGTAATAAGGGATGAAATAAATGCAAAAAGCTGATACTTTTAATCAGCTAATTTTGTGCTCACCTCTGTCCATTATGGAATTGTTTCCGAGGAAACCCTTGAGTATTATAGTCAGATATCGATGCAAATCCTATAGTGTAATTATTCTCTGGAATAGACACAACCTGCTTCGCAGACAATAAGTTCAGTAAAATATGTTAATAAGCATGAACAAGTTTCACCAGCAGGTGGCTAGATTGAATAATAATATCAACACTTGCCAAGTAGTTTTGCTTCACAATTTCCACAACTGCATTGACTGTCTGATGCAACACCAAGTCCCTTGATGCTTCCCGTTGACGTTTCTGGAACCAAGGTATGAAATTGATTTTATCAAAGTAGGTCAAGAATGAATGACGCAGGAAGCCATGTGCAGAAGGCCACCCTTTTTAGAACCAGATTGAATGCCCAGCATAAACAAAGGGAAGTTTACTAGAGAGAAGAATGAAAGAAAGCAACAAGATAGTTTCCAAAGTTAAATAATAATTTATAAAAGATGTTCCATAGCATATAATTGTATCAAAATTCATTTTCAGGTCTTTCTTTGCCACGTGGGACAAATGCTATACATTAAGACAGGGGTAAGGGGACAAGGAAGGAAAAAAAATGCTCAACCTTCTTTTTGGTATGACTTATGGAACTTCTTTCTTTAGATCTATTAATGAATTCTGGCTTTAGAGTTAAATCAACAAGCCGTTCTGCCTTTGCAACATCAAGAACCAACGTTTCCACTGCAGAACCTCTCTTCACAGCAGATCCAGCTACTGAGGGGATATATCTCAATGAGCATCAGTACTTGCACTAGAGGAAGAATCACCCATAATATTAATTAATAATTAAATAACAGATGAGAGGCAAAGAACTTACACTGGTAATTGGTAATAAAACCAAAAACATCATTATACTTCTCAAAGCTTATAACAATTCCCACATCCTTAACATCCTCAACTTTCCCTTCAGCAACTGTACCAATTTCAAATCCTTCATCCCATTTCAAATCAGATGCACTGGAGCCCAAGTATTGCAACTTAGCAATCTATATTCAAAGATGCACACAAGATTAGAAGTAATAGAAAAGGGAGATAACATGATGGGAATTCTTGAGAGAAAAACAGGAGAAAAAAGATAATAGGAAGCCAATAAATTACAGAATATACACAAAAAAAATAATGAAAAATGATAAAATGCTATTTTATATTGAAAATGATAGCACTAGATCGGCTGCTATAGGATAAGTTAAAGAGTAATGCTACACAACTAAAAAATTAGCAAAAATTCAAGGGTGGTTGTTAGATGAGCCAAAGTGGTAGGGTAGGGTACATTTATCCATCCAAGAGTCAATAATATTGTCATCTCATTTGGGCAAAAAATCTGGCTATCTAGTATTCTCCTAAAATAAATGTGAAACAAAGTAAAAACAAAAATTTGTGGATGTGGTTTTGTAGAGAAAGCTAGATACATCACCTCAGAAATATACCATAAGAAGAAAGTAGGTGGTATATAACCACATTATAACTTCATCCTTCACTTAGTTGAAGAACAAAGTGGATACCTTCATGATTTTCTAATTATAATAATAGAAACAAACGAACATTTAGATGAACAATAGTACTCTAAGCATCTAATTGCAAATTCCAAAATATCTGGCCTGGAAAGAAATTGAGTAAGCCAACAAGGTCCTAACATGTTTGCTAGGCATATGACACTCATCGTTATGGCTTGCCTTGATTAAGGCTAACAAAAGCACAAGGATAGACAATTGCGTGTGTGCATGCATGAATGGGTGATATCTAAGGTTTAAACAATTTAATAAGTAGAATGATAAAAACTAAGACTATGTGTCAATACTATTAGAGTATCTGATAATCATCTATACCTTTTCATCCATATGAAAGTAGTCTTGAATAAATGAAGCATCTGTTGAAGAACAGGATGTCTGCTTTAGAGAGAGAGTTACCCTACCAGTTTCACTACTAATCTGATGAAGGAAAAAAAATAAAAGATTACAACATTGTTTAAGCCTGCTCTAAGCTTTCATAAATTTGAAATTTACAACAAGAAATATACTAACATTAGATACATTAGAGCGAACTGATTGCCCAATGTAATAGGATTCTAAAATATTGGTTTTCTGGCAATCTGCAGCCTACACAAGAGAATAAATTACTAAAACTATGGCTACCATAAGGCAAGATAAGGAAAAAAGAAAAGGAAAAAAAAAACATAAGGGGAGGGGAGGTCGATAGTGTGCAAAAATGAAATACCTTATTTCTTGGAGCGAAACCAGTTAAATGACCAAGGAAACGAACAAAGCAGCCTGTCTCAATTAAGTTACATATATAGCCCTGCTCCATGCACATTCATACAGCAAAAGAAGAAAAACTCAACAGTATTATCACTGACAGACAAGCAAGAAACTTAAAAAATAACTAAATAACTTAAAAGGACTTATGGGACTAGCAAAAAAGTGCTGAAACCAATTCGTATATGTTTGATGTCATCACTTACATGTACAACTGAGTTAGGATGTATCTGACTAATATCTGCAGGAATCTGCTGAGCAGATTTGACAAGTGAACTTTTGCCAGACAGAATCAAATTGTTCCCCTTAACATCTACATTTATTAACATGAAACGCTAAATTAATAATGGCAAGTTTGAGGTATATGTTATCAGCTTTATATATGATGCTGAGAAAGGAAAAACACCATGAAAGAATGATTAGACAAAAGTTCATTCTTATCTAGGAAATAATATGAAAGAAAATATTTTGTTGCAGTTTCTGTTTCACAAACCACACAGTTTCTTAGTGAAAACTGTTGAAATTAAAAGGATTATATGGAAGAGAAAACACAGAAAAAATATTCCAAATAATTATGATGTCTTGATATTAAAATCTGACCCCATATTCATTCTGATATTTTAGGTCAAGTACAAGTAGTACAGAAACACAATAATAATTCTAATCATAGTTGTTAATTCCAGAGCAGCTGCTACACTAAAGATAGCGTATCCAATGTAAATAATATCTAATATACATACATAAATAGATGCTCAAAACTCAAAAAGTAATCAAAATTTAAGACAAATTCACTATTAATACTCAATTCATTGGTTAAAGAACATTGATTTATGGCATAAATAACAACAAGTCAATAACAACAAGAAGAAGCATAACAATAGGACAAAATGATGGATTTGCTAAAAGCCCAAAAGAGAGGAACAGAAGCCAGGATCTTGCAATGGATTTGTTGACAAAAAGGGATGGGAACTTGGAAAACAGAGCAAGGATTAGAAAAAAGAAATAAAAGGTTGGACTGCCAGGACATAGACAGAAAAGGGGCTACATTGCCTTTTCACTTATTATGATTGATAAGAAAGAAACAGCTTGTGATACCATAAACAAACAGATTTTGAAAAAATTATTTCATCTTGTGATTTATTCGTATGATCATAGACACATTATAAAGAAAATAAATATGAAAAAAGAAACAAAAATTAGGTAAGTCACAGAAATAACTAGGAATCTGAAAGCTACAGGAAAATTAAAACATAATAACTGATCACAATCCTTCTAATTCCGGGATGTTGTGTCCTCATTATATTTTGGGATTGATTTCCAACAAAACAGAGTAATATTCTACATAAGGACTTAACACCATAAAAACTATATCGATCATACCATACTAGGCAATTAATAATAGGCATCAAAATTAAAAATGTGGATGCTCTACCTGACAATTACAACAAAGGATGATAAACAGTAACAATGTAGACCCAGCATGAACAACAGAGTACAGACTTCATCCCATGGGAAAATTTATTTTTCTCAAAACTGTTTAGATTCACAGGAAATATGTGCAGCAATGAATATCAAGGAAATAGATGCTAAAATAGAAAGTAAAACAGTCAAAGTGCTATATAACCATGAGAAAAACTCGGTACCTTCCTTGGCTCTACAAGGCAAAAGAAGTTTCAAACCATAATAAAAAGGATGTATACACACATAGAATTGTTAAAATTTCATGCCATTGTAACAGCTTTGCTTTGTGATGTCACTGGGTAATATGAGTTAAAATGCAAGATGATTTAGCACTACACTGCTACAGGGTAATTGGGGTGGAAATTGGAAGTTAAACATGAAAACATGTTAAGATAGTTGACATGCATGCAGATACCACAATTATTAATGCAAACGATATCATAATAAATGAACAGGGAGGGAAAGAAAGCAGGAATAGGAAAATGTTAAAAGTGACTCTTTAAAAATCTAAGGGGGAGGGTGCTAAGATACATGCTGAATATCTTGAATGTACCTAAAACCAGCAGTTGATTAAAATTATAGCCAGGTTTTAATAATGACTTCATTAAAGCAGCTTGCCCTGCATAATAATAATAAGTGGCTACAATTAGCAATTCTATTCAGAGGAAGCAGCAATGTGAAAGCCTTAAACAGGCAAAGGGGTATTTTTACCATGATGATCTGCCAAGTGTTCAATAGATATTGTACCCCTTGAGAAACCACTTGCATTGACATGAACAACTATAGCATTAGATGTTATTCTGTCAACAATTCCCGAAACAATGCTACCCACCTTAACCATATCATCTTCAGTAACCCTGTCATTTGAATAGTCACAATGCATTAGCATAATTTGTAACAAATGTACCCAAGGACAATGCCCATTTGTACATTTTAATTATAGCCATCAGCATATCTCAGCAGATAGCTTCTTATAAAATATGAAAGCACTCAAACTACATTTTTTACATTTGAGAAGAAGAATAAGAGATCCTCCCAAAAAAAGGTCTAGTAATCAATTATACACAAAATTTAGTAAGAATTTCTAGATGCAAAATACAAGCAAAGCAGAAAGTAAAAAGAAGTGAACCTTGCGGGCTTTATGATGAAGCTAAGGTTGATCCTCCGTGAAGCAGGAATGGAACTTACGACCCGGCATTTGACAACTTGCCCAACATTATATACTGTACCTGGATCAGCCCCTGGCTCTAATCCAAGTTCAGATCTGCTCTTAAATCAAAACAATGAATAAGGTAGTTCTAGCACGATTCGTAAGTATTGAAAATAGATCATATGGAGAAAGAGAATAGCAGTAATACCCACATCAATACTGGAATGTAATCAACATAGTGACATACTACATCATATAGTCAATAAGTTTTCAAGACACCAAACAGAAAATAGGGACATAACTAACACACACACACACAAAAAAAGCCTGAACAGTTGGAGATTCTTCCACTTTAAAATTGGGCCAACTAAGAATGCGAGAAATTCACACAGTTAAACTTTCCTCTCATGAGAGAAGAATAAAACTATTGTTATCACTAAAATGAATGTACCCAAACCCATACAACAGAAACAAAAACTACAGATCAGCAGGTAAATATTTCCTCAGTGGAATATGCTACAGATCAAGAAAAATATTTCTTCTCATGAGAGAAGACGCTGCTTCACTTTATACTCTAATTCCAATAACAAACTAAGAGTACACACAGATAGAGGAATATCCAATAAGAAAAATCAATTTAAATGCAGTTGTAAATTTTTCCCCTGAAAGAATTCCTAAGTAGAAGAGAAATGCAGAATTAAACAGTATGACATCCTTCAAAACCATATGAAGTACAGGGTCAAATAAACAAGACAGAGAATATTATTGCATAAAAGAAATTTTCAAACCTTATGCATGCAGAAAAACCATTCATTAGTTAGAATTTTTTTGGGTATGACAGGACATGGTATTTAGCTTGTTGTAACAAAGGAAATGGTTTCAAATTGCTCAAACTGATATATGAAAGGCATGTGAATATTACATATTAAAGATGATAAGTAATCAAGACAAAGAGGTCAAATTATGAAGATGAAATTTCCATTACTAAACGAAGCTCTTATAAATTAAGCAAACATTGAAATATAACTGAGCCACTGAATTTGGTTAAGGCAAAACTATCAAAAGTTATGAATTTGTAGGGCAAACAAAACAGAGACTTGCCTGGGAGCAAACCCTTGGACCCCATTATAAAACCGTACAAAGCATCCATGAACTTCAATCTTTGTTATCCATCCATGAGTTATCAAACCATCAGTTGCATCCCCATATGAACTAATAATCCCTAGTTTTGATTTCACCTGTAAAAATACCATATACCGGATTCAAATTTTAATATGGAACTCCATGGGGAAAAATTAATAAATGCTCCCGAAATTCCGTGTTTATAGACAATAATGTCTCTACAAGCAAGCACATGGAATGTACAAAGCAAAAGTAATATTTATGTATATCATTTCTTTAAGCCCCCCCCCCCAACAAGTATGCTCTACAATGGCTACATATTCGATTATATTTAGTGACCTCTAGTGCAAAGATTATGATATTTTAATTTTTAAATAGAAAATAGGCTAAATAATAGGTAGAATAAGATGATAAGATGCCTTCAAAACAGATCTCTCTGACGGGGTTAAGAATTATTGACACATTAGTTTAGTTTTAGGATTCTGACCAAGATCTTATCTGTTTGGTTGAGGGAGGTTTTGAGAGATAATATGCCACTAATGATAAGACCTTTTTTTGTGAATGAAGACAGGTTTGGGATGCAGCCCTTTACTGTAAAAGAGATCAGAGTAGGAAGCCAAACATGAAGTTCATAGAAGAATATATGCAATCCAACAACTAAGAGTCAGATAAACATAATTTAAGGAAGTTGACAAAGATAATTCTGGATAGGTAAGAACTAGATTCTGATACCTAATATGCATAGCAGTAAGGAAATACAACTGTCAAAGAAATAGAGACCTTATTTAATGAAGTTGACCTTCAAAGTGTTTGTTTGATAAACATTGCAAAGGGTAAATCATGTACTTCTTTCTTTGCTTTTTTATTACAAAGAATATCATATTGTCAATCATGTACTTCTCTTTCATCTTATTATAATAATAATATTTTTATTAGATTTTGGACCGAGTCTAACTCAACCCCAAAAGCTAGCTTGTAGGGTGAGGATTGCCTAAGGCTTATATATTATTAAATGGTCTTATCACTAGTCAATGTGGGACTTTCCAACACACCCCCTCACGCCCAGGGCTGGACATTTGGAGCGTGGACACATCAAGGGGTGGGGGCCCAATAACAACGGATCTAGGATAGGCTCTGATGCCATATTAGATTTTGGACCGGGTCTAACTCAACCCCAAAAGCAAGCTTGTAGGGTGAGGATCGCCTAAGGCTTATATATTATTAAATGGCCTTATCACTAGTCAATGTGGGAGTGGGACTTTCCAACAATTTTATCCAAAGAAAGGGGGAAAAACAAAAGAGCAAGCATTAGATAAGTAAACAAGAAAAGAAAAGAAAAGAAACTGTCTATAGTGCCTTCAAGATTGAACTAGAGAAGAGTTTACAGGTAGAAACATACAAGGGTTTTCTTGTGTGTAACCGTCACTCTTTTTGACTTGCAACCAAGCACACGGAACACCAATTCAGCTCCCACCTGTACCATAATCCAGGCAAAAGACTTATGTCAAGAAATGCTCCATCCGTCTCATCACAGACTTACAACTAAACAACTCAACTTTATATGGCTTATAACAAATAATGAAAATACTAAAATGCATACATAGCTAGAATAGAACCTTGAATTTTTTTCCAGGCTTTGCGATTTCCAATTCAGACATATGTCGAAGAGGACAAAGTGCCTTTACACCACCAGGAATTTGCACTATAGCACCAAAGCTGTCAACTGAAAGAATCTTAGCCTTCACCACCATCCCTGGCTTGACATCAGAATGAGTAAACACTGCCTCTTCTAAAGCACTAGCCTGCATTATATCAAAACATCCTACTAAGTCTACATTATCCCAGGTAAAATTTCACTTAAAATTATATCCACATAGACTAGCTCGGTTTAGACATCTAATGTTTTTTTCCCAAACAAAACATGAAAGTGAAATGTCATTAATTTGCACACACAAGAACAAATTAAAAATATGAGTAAGCATCAGAGAAGAATCATCAAATATAGAACCATCAAATATAGAAAAAACTAATTAAATGGACTCTAATTTGAAGAGGTCAACACACGTCAGCTACATCTTAAATATGATTATGGGATAGACACGACACCTGAACCATTCATCAAAAAGAAAACATTGAAGAGCACAACCCTGGAGCTTTTGAAACAACTTAAATGTAGAACATAATTGATGAATGAAAAGGTTGGCAACAATATGACCTGGGATTATAAAGAAACAGCTTGTTCACTTAAAATGTGAACTCTTAAAGGAAATGATGAGGACCAGATCCATTATAGCACTCACAAAGCATTTAAAAATTAGAAGAAACCTCGCAATTTAACAATCATAAGAACCGCTATTAAGTATAGCCAAATTCCAAGCACTCGTGACAATCATAAGAATTAAGCAGCACTCAAGACAATCATAATTAACCAATTAAGCACTCTTGAATGTCAGAACCCTATACCCAGTATAAGTCCAAGCTCTTAAAAGCACAAACACACATAAACACACCAAAACAGATAGGTCTAAGTTGGATAGAGTTTTCAAACAATAATACCACTGTGTGATTGACCAAGTACATAGTACACAGCAATTGGACTGAGGGTACAAAGACAAATAAAGAAATTGACAAAAACATTTTCAAGATCAACAGAAAGCTGATGTTCAGACACAGTAGATCAACTAAATAAGTGTACCGTATGTTGTCAGCATTACAGTATATACCAAAGGCGGTTAGCTAACGAAGAATCATAAATAAATAACAATCCACCTCAACTGCTTTATAATGTTGAATTTCAAGCCCAATTTTTTCTTGGTTTAATAGAACCCATTTTCCAAACAACAAGACCTACGTAAGATGATAAAAAGTATGTGCTGCAAGTGTAATACTAATATAAAAAGCACTGCATTAATTCAATTACAGATGGTTATCATTTTTAAGACATTAAATGTAAGTATAATGACAACCTTCAAAACTCCTGTAGCAAGTCCTTCTAAATGCCTTAACCCAAGAATCCGAACTCGAACATGATTTCCTTCCTTGTACTTCTTTTCAAGCTTTTGGATCTCCTCTTCAGCAACATCAGATATCTGTCAAAAATAAACTCAATTACCATTCTCATTTTGCCCTAGTGGGGTAAGGCTTTTTTGTCATTTCACACTGTAAAAGGTCTGCATCATTCAAACTTGTCCAGACAATACATACACTGACAAAAGCTGGAGTTGACTCTGGAATTGATGGGACTTCAAGCAATAGTCCTGATCCTTTATCCACCCTGATAACTTTGGAGTTGTCATATATATCACCAATTTTAACATGCTGCACAACAAATTTAATTCCTCAGTCTCTAACATGGCACACATGATTGTTAACTTATATAAACAGAATACCACCTTAGCAATATATCCAACAAACAATGCTGTGGGGGGAGAGAGAGAGAGAGAGAGAGAGATTTTACAAAAAGAAGAAAAGCTTATTTCAAACTATCCAAGCAACTTAGCATGAAGAACTAAATTACTGCTTATATCTGAACTGCTAAACCTAACACAAACACTGCGAAATAAAACTTTACATAAACTTCAAGCCTACAGTGAACAATGATACCAGCAGAATGTTTTCACACTGGAACGATAGTTTATATTGGTGCTATTGTTACTTCTATTACTATGGGGTCAATAGGACTATTTAGTTAGAATAAGAAAATGTGAACCAATCAAACTGTTGGAATGCCAACATTCATATGATTATTAAAATTACCATATTTGTAAGATTCAACGATTTTTTATAGGGCACCTTTTTTTCTGAGAACTCAGCATTCTTTTAGGCTCGGATGGAAATCAGAAACTCCATGGATTGGATGATCCATTGGCAGATCTGTTAGAGCAGTTGTTTTATGTATAATGTGATGATAGGCAATTAAGTTTTGTTATGTATTTTTAGGAGCAGTTCTTATATGTATGGTCTGATGGTAGACAGTTAATAGGTTTTGTAGGAGCAGTTATGTAATTTTCGTATATTATGTGTATGGTGTTAAAATAGACAGGTTATGAGTACATTTGGAAGTTCTTTGGACAGAGTTATACTCTGTAGGAGTTGTTAAAAATCTGGGACAGCATTTACTGTATTTTTCTGTTCAATCAGTGTGTTTAATCTCAAATTCCAATGGTGTTCTATTAGGCTCCCCCTGATCTAACAGAATGAATAGAATAGAGACTTCATAGCTATGTAACAGGTGCATAGGAAATTGATGTACTTGATAAACTGCTTCCAAAGAAAAGACTGGTCATTCTAGTAGAGACCTGTGTGAATCCTCTACCCTTTTAGCATACAAATGATTTTAGGATTGTTTCAAATGCATTATTACCAAGTGCCAATTATTGCCTTGGAGTCCTACCAATTATATTAAGGGAAAGGGAATTAGAGAATTTTCTTAAGTTAAAACAGTTGTGTTTGATCATCTAGTTCTGCAACAAAGTTGGGTTGTATTGTATTTAGGACATGTTATCTTTTCCCTTTTTTTCTTACTCGAGTTACTCCAAATCATATTCTGATCAATAACAATCTGAATTTGTAAGAACAAGACAAGAAATGCAAAATTTGACTACATTGAATATTATTGGGAGAAAGAGAAGAGAAAAAAAAGTTACAAAATCAACTCCATGGGATGAAATGTCCCAAACTAAGAGCGCCAATAATATAACACAACCATACTTACAGAAGGTGGGGCCCTGTTCTGAACAAGATGTGGATTCAGCGTCAAACCAACAGCTCTACTTGATGGATCAATAAATAATATCCGAGAAATAACCTAGATAACATAAAAGGCGCTTAAAAAATAGAAATGTAACTTCAAAAGGTGACCAACATAATAGCACAAAAGACAGCATCAGCTGAAAACACATGAACTGTATCTCAAACTCAATGTGTGTGGAGATCTTTCAAGGAACAGAAGTTTATATGAAGCTACAAAGAACAGAATCAACATGATGACGCAACAAAATCCAATGATGTTGAAGAACTAAAAGTACGCAACTAACGTTTTTACAGGGGGGTGAGCTGGAATAAAACAAGGATAATTTCTTTTAACCAAAAAAATGGGAAATTTCACCCCAAGAAACTTGTATTTTAAGTCTGCATGTCAGTGCACTTATATTATTTATAAATTTAATAATAATTATAACTATCCACTTAAATTTTAAAGCCATGTAGTTAGCAACGTAGCATCAGTTGAAGAGCAAAAGAAGATGAAAGAGCTTTAAACTGCAAGCACCTTCTAATGGATTGCTCGTATTACTATACTACATATCAATTTCATAATGCCTTTCATTTTTCAGGTTAAATGGTGTTTCTATCTATCTGAAACAACACAAGAGATACCAAAGATGCCAATGCAACCTATCACTTTAGGTGAAGAGGCATCAGAAAGGTTTTTCTACTTGAATATCAGATAATAATGCATACAAGCATGTTAAAATCTAGCACTCAATAATTTGCTACATTATGCAGAACAAGTTAACAACAGAAGTAATTCAGTGCATCAAGAAAATAGCAGGGAAATGATTTGCAAAACTGAGTGCACTTTGTAATAGTTGCATGCAAAGGTGAAATTTAAAAGCACCTTTCGAGATTCACCGTACTTATCCTTCCAGTTTTCTGCAGGATATATATTTTGCAAATGAAACAGATCAACCTGCAAAGGATTCAAAAAAATTAATTTGATGAGCTCATTATGTTTGTCAACAGAAATTATCTACTCAAACTTCTTTTATGCATTTCTATTACAACAATTGCAGGATACACTTACAGTTCCAGTGAAGTATGTAAGAAACGATAGCATAACACCATTCTCAAGGATTGACTTCACACGGGCATTAACCATCATTCCTGGTACTAGAAGATCAATTGACATACCTCTAAGATCCTTGGTCTGTATCAAATGCAAAAAGAAAATGATGAATCAAAAGGGAAAGTGAGAAACATTAAAAAAGGACACCAAATACTCAACATAATGAATACAAAGGAAGCATACCACGCTTTTCGACATTGTATCAGGGTCAGTACTCAAGTAAACCACTTTACGAACTTTATCAATGCTCCTAACCAAACCCTGCAGAAGTTGTCCAATTTTTACTTCACCACCCCTGCCTTCTGCAGGAATTTAAACAAATGAAAGGCAAAGAAAACCCTAAATAGCTCAGTTTAATCGTGCAAGGCAAGATGAATCAACAAGAATTCACAACAGTTGACTGATGTTTACCAGAAGAGCTACTTTTTGGTAAGAATCCCATGAAAGAAGGCAAACCAAAATGAAGAATGTACCCATGGTCTTCAATGCTCTTCACATATGCACCAAGGACCTGAATATACATATACGTAGGGTATAAAAATGAAAAGTTTTATCCCTCAATAAGCCCTATGACATTCAAAGGCCACTGAAAAGTAGCATGAGGATTGAGGCTATAACATGAAATCCATTGCAATCATCATGATGGATCAAAATAGCACAATAAAATGTACACAACTTTTTTTTGGCATTGTTAAAATACAAAAATCTGATCTGGAAGTATAAAATGTGCTTGAAAGTCTCCATATAAGCTGCATATTTCATTACTAAAATTAGCAATTCCTCAATATAACTGATTTAAAAAAATTGTTTTTAAATAGAAACATCAAATTATGATAATTTTAAGCAGCCTAAATTTTTAGTTACTTCAATTCCAAGTTCTGTCCCCATATTTTTGTGCAAAGTTGCTTTCTTGGGAGCAAACAGTAGCACTGTAAAGAAGATAAAACAATAAAATACATGTAATCTGCAATAAATAAATCAACAATAAGCACATGTACTGTGAATTATATCCTAGATCCATGTATATTCAGACACTGCTGTCCAGCGTGATAGAGATACATAAACAGATGCCTAATAGTAGGAGACAAGCAAACAAATTGACTCGATATGCTCAAAAAAATCTAAGCTGAATGGTCAGCATAGGATTGCTTAAATGTCGTTAAGATTGTTCTCATACCCGAAGATGGTTCCAAGTATGTCATTATTGACAACCCCTTAAAAATCAAAGGAAACTAAATCCTAGTCTAGATCTAGATTAACAATAATAGATAAGTTAACTACAAATAGTTCCATACATGAAATAATAACATACCATGCCTTCCTGAATAACATCCAAGTTGAAATTCTTGTGCAACAAAGAAAGACGCAAAGAAAGCCAAATTTTCCTGCTTCCTTTCTCTTTCTTGTCATCATCCACTCTAAGAACAACACAAGAAACCAGCTGCCCGACACAAAATACACTAGAAAGGAAATTTTCCCCAGCCTGATGAGAGAGAGAAATGGAGAAGTGAGCTAAAATGGACAGACAAATAATAATAGCCAAATATAATTGGAAAACTGTGTTGAGCCATTAGTGAAGTGAATGTATAAGGAGGCGTAGAGACAAAACAATGGGAATTTGTCAGAAAAGCTTATTGCACACCTCAATTTTTTCGTCAAAAATAGGATCCACAGCATCTGAAGCATGAACTAAACCGCGTAAACCCCCTGGTAAACTAACTACAAGGTCTTTGTCATTTACTTCAGCAACAACTCCCCAAAGCTTCATGCCAGGAGTTATATTCTGCCGTGCATGCAAGTGCGAAAAATTTAATAACAGCACACACGCACAAAAAAAAAAATCTTAAAGTATGATGCCAAAAGCCAAATAAGAAAAGGGTCCTTGCATCATGATAACTAGTATAAGGGATCAATAAATAAAAAGACTTTACTAGAAATCAAGGCATTCAATGCATTGATAACATTTAATGCTATACTTATCAATAAAAACTTTCCACTTGACTCCTTAAACAGTGTTCTAGTTATAAGTAAGAGTAGCAGAATATTATAAACTATAAAGCTACGTCAGAACATTCTGATAGTTAAATTGAATGAAGTTGAAAAAATAAGAAAAAAAAAGACCTATTTTTTTAAACAACTCATTTAATTTGTCATGACATATATGTACAAACTCAACCCTCAAATCATGAAACCAAACATTTCCTAGTTATTTACATGTTGTGATCCATACTGATCCCATAGGCCATTGCAGATATGTTCTTCATTTGGAATTACATGGTAAACTGTAAACTCCGGCTCTATGAAGCAGAATAAACCATTCATCGCACTTAACACTAAGCATGCTAAGAAAACCAGTATGGTAATAACACTCAGGTTCGGAGTGCTATCAAAATTAAATAAAATAAATATTCAACAGGCATCCTCCATTCTACAGATCGCTGCATGCTACCTTGAGAGTAATTTTATTCACACGCCGCGGCAGTTTTCCCGTGATACCATCACCGGACAGCGAGCCCCAATCATCTGCTGGTTCATTACTCTTACCCAACACATTTTTTCCCTTCTTCTTCTTCCTCATTTTCTTCGAGTGATCCTCATTCCCAAATTCCTCGTGATCATTCCTTCGCTTCATAGAAAATTCTCCGCCTAAAGGAAACACAAGTACACCTTCAATCCAAACCAAATGCAAATTTAAACTTTAGATAGGGAAAATAGGGGGAAAAGGAGCTTTCGCTACCTCGGGGAAAGTCGGGAACCTCGTCTTCAAGCTGCAACGCGAGTCCTTCTGACTTAGCGGCGGCCGTGGCGGCGTCGTTTTGTTCCCTCTTGGGTTTGAATATTTTCTTAGAGGCTTTAGCCATTTTAGGTTTGTCCTTCTTCTTCTTCTGAGATTTTTCCGAATGTGGTGCCATGACTCTTGTTTCTTACCCTGTTTTGACTGATAAGCTTATGTTTCGCTGGAAACTGAAGGAGAAGGAGCAGGGTTTAGAAGGGTTTTAGGTTGGGAAGAAGGAGAAGACAACGTTGTGAACCAAGCGAATACATACACAATGGGCCCCGCTTGATTACCGGGCCCGGATACACAGACCCTAAACCCAAAGGGGAATTTCTTTTCCCACCTCTCTTTTTCTATTCTTTGCCTATCCCATTTTTTATTTTTTGAAAAAATAGTACCTCCAATTAAAGTTTTGTTTGGTGTAATTAGGGAAATAGAGAGAAGAGAAAAATGATAAGAAGAGAAATGGGAGGGAGAGAAATAGGGAAAAGAAATAGGTGTGAAATGAAGAGAAATAAGTTGTTTGGTGTGAGAGAAATATGTGTGAAATGGAAGAGAAATATATTTTTAAGTTGTTTGGTATAAGAGAAATGTGTGTGAAATAAAAGAAAAAATATATGAAAAATCGATTATTAAAAAAATCAATTTTTTTGCTCAATAATCGATTATGGGACATTAAAAATCGATTTTTTATGACAGTGGGTAACGTAAAAATAGATTATGTGTACATGAAAATCGATTATTTATGACATTGAGTAACATGATAATCGATTATGTATACATGAAAATCGATTATCACATGTCCATTGCTCATTTCTCTCCATTTCACTATAAAATTACAGAGAAATAAACAGTATAATCATCTCCCCTCCCATTTCTCTCCTCAATTTCTCTCGTCACCAGACACACATCCCAGCCCAATTTCTCTTCACTTCTCTCCTCCCTCCTCTATTTCATCCCCACCAAACAGGGGCTCAGAGAGATGATCATCACTTTAAATGGTGCATCTTACTCATTACATCTCTAGTATCTTACTCGTTACATCTCTAGTAAATGGTTGGTTGTTCTTTGTGCTTATTATTGGTAAAGAGAAAGCCAATCAATTGCGGGTCAATCTCTTAGGTGTATCTTATGCGGATGCATCGACGGAGACGGATGCAACGAGAGGAGCCTGTGTGAGGTTGAGGTGACTAAGGGATCTGTATGACTTCATAGGTGATGGATCTGTATGACTTCAATTTGCCATCTATTATATCATGCTTCTGACCTCAAAATGACCACAACAAGATTATGTTCCATTGCATTACCATAAAACCAATTCAATAAATCATCTCTACTGCCAAATATTTGACAAAAACAACATGACAGAAAAATGGAGTTATATTAACATTACCATTTACTTCATAATTTTACCTCATTCATGGTGAATACATCATTGTAATCAATCCCCTTTTGCTCAGGTATGACAATTTCCTTGTAATCCTAAAATTATGAAACCATCATTTTACTATATATCTTTTTTACCAAACCACTAAGAAAAAAACCATTACCCCACATCATTTTGTATGTTAATAATCTTAGTCCACCAACTCTGACTTTAATCCGTTCTAAACAACAATTGTTAAACCAAGTTTCAATCATGTATTAATTAAGCAAAAAAATGTACTAATTAGCTTTATAGAAAAGTTTTGAATTTTTGAAAGAAAATCTATGTTTTTAGTTTTCAAAAACTAGTTTATGGAGGCAAAATATATAAAATTGCTTCCAAAATTTATTTTTCAGAAGCCATTTTATGTTATTAGCTTTCGGATCAGGAAGCACTTAAAACAGAAAAAAAAAATGAGAAAATATAGTGACAACAAAAAGGGGAAGAGAATGCAAATGTACACACATATACCTTAACAGGAAAACTACAATAGTTGCCAATGGAGTTATGGATAGAAAAATGTAGAGGAAATGAAGGGAGGGGGAGCTTTGTGGTCGAGAGAAAGGTGGGAGTAAGGGTGTCAAGATGAGTTCAACTCGATGAGCTGGGCGGTGAGCCAAGCTGGGTCAGGGTGAGTTAACTCACTTTTTATTTATTTTTAACGTGTTTTTATTACTTTTTCCATTTTTTAATTATTTTTTTAATTACGTGAGGCGTGTCATGTCTTGTTTTATTCACATAAGAGGTATTTATAGAATTAAATGAGATTTAATAAAGGGAACTATAAGTAACCTACAATTATACAATATATTCTCATTATCATTACTTCTATTAAATGAAATAGGTATTTATATCAAATCAAATTAAATCTCATGAACATCCACCATATCTTAATTATTCATAACAAATAATGTATTATATTTTATTATTAAACTATAATTTACATTATTATTTGATAATAAGATATAAATAAATTCATTAAAATTATAATGATAATAATAAAGATTTATATTAAAAATAAGAATTGAAATAAAAAATGATATGACAAGATTTTGAATCTTAATAATTTCAAATTTTATGATTAACATTTATTAGCACTTAAAAATTCAAATAGGAAGAGAGAAAATTAGTATTAAGGATCGAGAGAGGAATCTCATTGTCACAAGTAGTGTGTGAAATTTACCCCCCCAATGAGAGAAAAAGGAGAATTCTAAAATCTATTGAGAGGAAGAGAGAGTTGAGTGAATGATTGCATCACTCTCCAAATTGAGGTCTCAAAATTATAATATAGAAAATTGATGAGTAGGAGTGAGGAAGGTATTTTTTAAAAGGGTCCTGACAAGTGTCCTAAAAGCATCCATAATGGAACAACTCCATTTGGGTGCTTCCAGTGGGACCCATTATACACATCACTCATTTTTACTCTTCCATATACAAGCACCTTCAAGCATTTTATCTCTACAATGGAACAATTCTCTTTGGGTGCTTCCAATAAGTCCCACCAAAAAGCTTACATCATTATATTTTACTATGAACTTATTTATTAATTTATAATAATTTATTTATTTATTTATAAATTAATTAATTTACAAAAATAACCAATTTTTTATTTTATCATTATTTAAATTATTTGTTGGCACAATAAAAAAAAGTAGTAAAATTATTAATAACTACTTTTGTTAATTATTACATCCAAATATTCCCAAATATGCTCCACAAGATCATTTTGAAGTGGGTTATGACGTCTCGAATCATGTACCTCATGTCTTCTTTGCAAGTATGATTTAAGGGCTGGATGGGGACCAATATATGTACGTTAATCGTCGTCGACACATCATTGATGGAATGTTCATAAGAGTGGTCAAAATTACCATTATATGTGTGTCATTCATCTTCCACAATCATATTATGCAAAATTATGCATGCATATAATATATGTTTGATTGTGCTCATTTTCCAAGCACGCGCAGGGCCACTAACAATTGTGAATCGAGATTGAAGCACTCCAAATACGCACTCCACATTCTTTCTTGCTGCTTCTTGATGTTGAGCAAACAATTTTCTTTTATCCCCTTGTGGCTTTGGGATGGTTTTCACAATTGTCGCCCATTCTGGATAAATACCACATAGTAGATGATAACCCATGTTATATTGGGTTCTATTCACTGTAAATTGCATCGCAGGGGTTTCTCCCTCCATAATTTCATTAAACACGGGGGATTCGCTGAGCACGTTGATGTCGTTATTTGAACCAGGAACCCCAAAATATGCATGCCAAATCCACAAGTCTTGTGATGCCATGACTTCAAGCACAATTGTAGGTGGGGCATTACCACGACAAAAACTGACCTTTCCAAGCTACTGGACAATTTTTCCATTCAAACGCATCCCTTTTAGATGGATGTTGTGGATAGAGGAGCTTCAGTTCTTGCATCCTTATTTGGCGCGCGGGAAGCCGAGAGCTTACCCCGGTGGAACGGATTTCTTAAAGCCAGGAAAGGTCCAGTAGACTGGATGCTCTGACCTATCAAGACCAACCATAATGAGTGCATACAATCAATGCTACCTAACATACCTGGAAAACTACGTTTCTCACCCATTTGCAGTAGGTATCAAATGTCATTGCTGTTAGGTCTTCTAAGAATGTCATACCTGCAAAACCACGTTTCTCACTTATTTGCAACGATAAAATATTTTTTTTTTAATATTTGTTGGTTGATTTGCACGTTGCTAACTAAAGCAACCTTTGTCCAGGAAGCAATATTCTTCAATTGCTTCCAACGACCATTGACTAAGAAGCAACGTTGCTTCGCTGGCAGAATTGCTTAGTGGGCTGCCGATAAAGGTGCTCTAAGGGCGCATGTAAAGTTTTATTAAAATTACAATATTAATTAAATCTGTAACATTAAATTATACACACTCCAATATATTTTTTTTTATTTTAAATTTCTTAACAAGTGCCATAAAATAATAGTTAGCATTTTCCTTTTTTAAAAAAGGAATGGAAGGACCAGTGTTATAAGAACCGGACCGGCCGGTCCGACCGAAAACCGGACCCCTGGCCAATCCGGTCAAGATTTTGGATCGTATGTGCAGGTGAACCGGCCTTTTAACGGCTGAATCGGTCATAAACCGTCCAACTCGATGAGAACCGGTCTGGAGCGATTCAACCTGTTGCAGTGATGCGGTTGCCTTTACTTAAAAAAAAATAAAGGGGGAAGAGCGACTGCATGGATCGAACTTGCTCTCCCGAGGTTGCAACTCCCCACGCCTTACCACTAAGTTGCAAGTGCTTGTTAATATATATACTCCCTTTTTTATATATATAGATTCTGTAAAGAAGAATGATTACAATCTTTATCATATAATATATCTATAAATTTTATAATTATTATTATTAAGTTATAATATGTCATATTACATGATTATTATAAAATACATTTAATCAACACCTATTTAAATAAAATTGAATGTATAAATTATAAATCAATTTTTCACTATTTTAATATACTTATATTATTATTTTTTATAAATCTAATAAATTTAAATATAAAATTCATATATTTTTATATATGTCGGTTTAAACTGGTTTAACTAATGACTCACTGGTTTGACCAGTAACCCAGTATCTCGGCCGAGTCGATGACCGGTCCTAGTTTTATAACACTGGGAGGGACTGGAAAAAATTTCCCAAAGATCAAACAAGACAAACCGCAAGACCAAGTCCAGCAAACAAATATTTTGGCATGTGTCGGTTTAAGCAAGATCGGGCCGTTGATGTTGGTTGACTATGATGATGTGGCAGTGTAGTTAAAGATCCCCATAGTAAGGCATGCGACCGCATGTACCAAAGCAGGGCCTAGCCAGGAAGAAGTTTCTGGAACACAGAAGAATGGGGTTAGAAATATAAGGAACGAATTTGCGAAAGGAACCGTAACTTTACTCATCGTCCGCAACCGAGGGTTCCATTCGCGAATTGTGAAGGCAGGTAAATTTCCCTCATCCTTCTACTCTTGTATTCCTCTGATTCGATCCTTGCATGTATCTGATTCATTATTCAGTATTCTTATTGGTTGCATCGAACATGACGGAATTGCTATGTTGTATTTTTTTGGGAAAAAGTATTAGTGATCAGAAAATCAAGCTCTAGGCGTTGAAATCTTTTTCTTTCTTTCTTCACAAAGTCGGATAGAAAGTAATTCATGTCAGGATAATAATTTTTTTTAATTTCTCGGTTTTAATTTGTTTATTTATCAGGATTGTTTAGGAAAGTGCTGATTTTAGGGTTTATGTTGAAATTGCTGTTGTAGCCTACTAGGGTTAAGTTTCGTCTATTTCATACGATATCGATGTGTTTAACATTTTCGTTTGTATAGGTGTAACGGCATCAACATGCGGGGTAGAAGCTACAGTTACAGTCCCTCACCTCCAAGGCGTTACAGCCGAAGAAGGCGCAGTCCTAGCCCTAGGGGTCGTTACGGAGGCCGTGGTAGGGATTTGCCAACTAGTCTCCTGGTCCGGAACCTCCACAGAGATTGCAGGTATTCACAAAGGATTTTGAGATTTTCAATAGTTTCTATATTTAAAGTGTTTATTACTTGGTGGCCTGTTTTGTGGATCAGGATTTTGAAGCATTTTTTCCTTATATATGTTTCTGTGGTTGGTCTTTTTCGTGTGTAATGAAAGCCTAGGTGTTAAAAAAGCATAGCTGTGTAGTAGTAGTGTTATTGCTTCTAGTATGACATATGCTGAACTGATTTTGAATTTTAACTGTAATACTCGGTTTGCAGGTCAGAAGATCTGCACGGTCGGTTTGGCCAATTTGGTCCTCTCAAGGATGTTTACCTGCCTCGTGATTATTATACTGGGTAAGTCTTTTAATTTGCTGAAATATATATTGTTTTGTTTTGAAAGACGTGTAGGCTTGAGTATTGTTGTTTATATAACCATTTTGAAAATTTCCAACTTTGAAATTGTGATGAGTTATTTACTGACATGGGATTTCGGAAAGTTTCTATGGTGGCTTTTTTCCCCAAGTATTTAATTTTGCCACTGCTTTAATGTTAATAATTAAATCTCCAATCATTTTATGGGAATTTGGTTGTTTTATTGAAAGAGTTGAAGACAAGAATGAAGTAATAAGAGTGTCATGTCGAAGACAAGAATGAAGTAAAGAATGAAGTAATAAGAGTGTCGTGCCAATCAAGTAGTAAGAGTTCTGTTCAGGGTGATGTTAGTTTACTGGAAGGTTCGGAAGGTTGAGTTTGAATTCATTGTGAAGAAATTCAAGTCTTGAAGATTTTCATCTCAATTCTTTGGCTTCTACAAGGTTAGCATCAATATGGTGTTTTGTTATTGAATTCTATGGAGTGTTGAGAGAGTGTGACTTGTGAGTTTGGAGTCAGGATCATATTTGTGGATATCTGCAATCAACCATCTTCGCCATGCAGGTGTGTTTATTTGCTATGCCATGCATATGGTGTCTCTGATGCTTCTGGATTTTATGGTACAGGGAGCCAAGAGGTTTTGGGTTTGTTCAATATGTGGACCCAGCTGATGCTGCAGATGCAAAATATCACATGGATGGGCAAATTCTTCTTGGCCGTGAGTTAACTGTGGTGTTTGCTGAAGAAAACAGAAAAAAACCTGCAGAAATGAGAGCAAGGGAACGTCGGAGGTAAGGACATAGATGATTGATTGTTAAACATGTATTAGTAACTGAATCATATATTGTCATGTCATTTTGAAATTGCTTTTGTCATTTTATTGGATATATCTCTAGGGATCGGTCTTATGAATATAGGCGATCTCGTTCACCACGCTACGGAAGAACATATTCCCCTAGTCCAGATTATTCACCTTCTCCACAACAAAGGCGATATTCCAGGTTTGTTATTGTATATTTGCTTTTTATGAATTCTTTATTTGTAATTTGTAATGTATACAGTTTGTGGTGTTTGCATTCTTAGAGTGTCCTCCTTCATTATTGATTGAATTGAACAGGTCAATCTCACCAAGAGACAGAAGGTATAGGAGGCGATCATACTCTAGATCACCTTATGGATCAAGAAGCCGTAGTCAAAGCAGGAGTTACAGCAGGAGCATGAGCCGGAGTCCTGGCTACTCTCGGTGATTAACTTGACAAGCTTCGTGATTGTGGTGGCAGTTGCTGAAGTTTTCGTTTTATTGTTAAATTGGTGAATGTGTGTTGAATGCTTAAGATCGACAATATTTTGTTAATCTGATAGTTAGCATTTGTCGCCATTTTCTTTTAGCTTTCTGACCGATGATGTGGAACACAATACATTAATATATGTATTATAAGAAATGGTGTGGGCAGACGTAGTTAGCATTCATTTCTCAAGTCTTTTTTTTTTGGGTCAAAGGTATGAAACTTGCATTCATTTCTCAAGTCATAACTCGTAAATTATGCTTTATTATTGAAACACTTCAGTGAGTTTAGCTAATAATTTTGTCTGCTAGGCCCAACAATAGAGTATAATATGGCCAATGTGATTTTTAGAGAAATCACTAATTTCAACTTAATTCTCGAGACTTTATTTTAAAGAGTGTTCTACCCATTCACCTTATTGTTCCTCTAAATGTTAACATTTTTTTTCCTCATTTATGGTAAATTTCACACATCATTTTGTGAGGGTAAGACTATATTTTTTAATTCTTAATGCTAATTTTCTCCATATTTTTATTTTAATTTTTAAATATTAATAAATGTTAATTTTTAATTTATAAAAATTTAAAATTTCGTTTTTTTTTATTTTTTAATGCAAATATTTATTTATTCTTTTTTAATTTATTTAACTATATATTACTATTAAATGGTAATGTGAGTTAATTTAATAATAAAACAGTATATTTTTATGATTTAAAATTGGATGATTAATCAAAATTATTTTAACTTTAAATATGTTATATAAATTTAAATTTAGAATTTCTCTAAAAGGATCTCTAGGAAAAAAAAAATATAATGAACCGAGGAGTAATATAATAGTACATCTTAATTTACGTATCACACTTATATAAGAGTTTGATTATATGGTCAATTTAGTTTCATATGATTTGAAAGGAAAGTGTTTTTTTTTTTCTAAACTGTGGATTGCTTTCAAGAATATTATGTTTATGATATGTTTTTAATTTATAGAAATTAAATCAGATTTCCATTCTATCTTATGGATTAGATAACGAGTAAACTAGCACTTAGGTCACTGACTTTTGACTCGTCGTGCACTTAGGTCCCTGTCTTTTGGAAATTGATCCTGTGGTCCCTGGCTTTTAAGTCCGTCGGGCAATTAGGTCCCTGACGTTAATTCTCTGTTAATTCCTGCTGAGGGCTGTTTAAGTGATGACAGGGTTCCATGCTGGCTGAAACACAGTCATTTTTTATATTTTGATAAGTTTTAGGGATTATTCCCAACGGCTTCATCTTCTCCCTCTTCATCATTCCCCTTTCTTCCTCATTTCTCTTTTCCTCCACCATTGTTAAGCTTCCTTCCTGCAGCGCGCACCCAGACTTTGTTTTTTCTGTTTCCTATACATTTGTAAGCTATGAACAGCGAAGGATCCAAATCATCTCAGGGATTTCAGAGGTTTCCAGGGGAAAGGAAATGTGTGTGTAATCTCAGAGCAGTGATTAGGGTTTCAAAAACCGAAAAGAACCCAGGAAGGTTATTCTATGGATGCCGTAAATTGAAGGTACTGTTTCATTTGTGATATTATTTTGATTGGAACCCCTTTCCCTTTCCCTTTTCATTCCCTTTTCGTGTATGTATGATTTTGCAGTAATGCTTTTATTGCTGATATATTATGTAGGTTGCAGAGAGATGCAATTATTTTATGTGGGTTGACAGTGAAATTGTAGCAGAAGACTGCAATAGTGAAGCTACATCTGCAAAGGGCTTTCATGCAACAGAGAATGATGAAGTATGGAAGTTAAATATGGCAAGGATGCTGAAGAATTTGGATATTGAAATTAGGAGAATTAGGTTGACAAATATGTTGTTGTGTATGGTTTTGGGTTTTTTCTTAGGAGTTTGGTGGAAAGGGTAGTCTTTGTTGTTGTGGGATTTTAGGGTCCAGGGGGTTGAAAGTAATTTCATCTATGTAATGGAAGGTTATCCTTAGTTGAAATGAATATGACTTTTCTTATTTATTTATGCAGTCCATAATTTATATCAAAGTTGCCATAATCTGTTAATAACATTTTTATAACTGAACCAAATCATAAATTCAAAAGATAAGTAGCAACATACTATAACTTAAGTAGATAAATAACATAAGAAGTCTGAATTCATATATAAGCAAGATGCAGTAAGCATCTTTAATTGTTCTAAACACAGCAACATCTACATTTGTTCAAAACAAGGATTACAATCACTTGCTCATCCAAAATAAACTTAACCACCAAATTACATTCCAAAAAAGTCACTAATAGCAAAATAAAGGTAATGACAACCTAGAGACTAAGAAATATGAAAATGCTTCCTAAGATTCCATGTTCTTGAAGCCTGGAGTTGGCATAAACTGAAGTGGATTTGAGGAACCATCCTGGGGAATTGCTGGTCCAGTTGGGGATGGGCTTTTTCTGTCCTCTGATTTTGGAACCCTTGCCTCTAACTAGCAGCTTGGCCCTGATGGGTGGTGGCTGTGAGTTGGGTGGGGGCTGTGAGTTGGGTGGGGGCTGTGAGTCAGTAAGCCCAATCTCTTCTGGTAGGGGAGCTTCATTAACAGTAAAATCAGCAGCAGTATCATGTCCTTGGGCTGTTACATTAGAAGCGCCACTTTGATCAGTATTTTCCTGGTTTTTTTGTTGGGGCTTGTAACTCCTCCATTTTCTGTTTTTTGTAACTGGACAACCCCTCTTGTTA
Source organism: Sesbania bispinosa (assembly GCA_026901365.1). Lineage (NCBI taxonomy): Eukaryota > Viridiplantae > Streptophyta > Magnoliopsida > Fabales > Fabaceae > Sesbania > Sesbania bispinosa. The sequence continues at coordinate 2,200,701 of QLOH01000041.1, read as the reverse complement.
TGCTTCTTTCCACCACAAATTGAGCAGGTAAAATCAGGTAACTTTCTCTTAAGTTTAGAACCTGAGGCTTTCTCATTCTCTCCATCCTTTCTTCTTTGCTTTCGGGGTCTGCCTGGAGCCCTCTTCATTGGTGGTGGCATTGGTGGGAGCTGATCTGTTTTTTCCCAAAATTGTTCTCCTTGCAAAGGGTTAACATGGTGAGTATAGGTTGCAGTAATGGATGCCATTGTCAACCACCCATGGCAGTGATCCTCTGGCTTTTCTCCCTTGTCTGCCAATGCTGCAAGTGCATGCATGCAGGGCATTCCTAAGAAAATATGGTGAAAACCAAACTGTTATTGCAATTCATATAATTATGAAAATTAGATATAATGTAAATGTACCTGTGAGTTGCCAAAATCTACAGGTACAAGTGTGAGTGCCCAAATTAACAGCAACTTTAGTGGGCCAGCATTGCACTTCATATTTATGCATGTCATCATCACCTACTCATTTATCATTAACAAATAATGGAATTTCAAATTATCATATCAGTGAAATAAAAAATGTGGTAATAACAGAATTAAAAATGTATTACCTGCCCAAATCGGAGCCCATCTATTGCTTTCCCTTTTCTCCCTTTCAAGCCTGCTTTGTTGGACTGGTGTCAGGTGACCATTGTGTTTCTCCAGCTTCAATTTGTTTGATGTGATGGTGGTCATAATGTAGACTCTGACCTCCTCAAGCATGGTGATGATTGGTTTAGTCCTTGCAGCAACTATTTTTGAGTTGAACACTTCACAATTGTTATTGCATATGTTATCCACCTTTGGCCACTCACTGAAGTGAGACTTTGTCCATGATTCCTTTGGCCACTTGTTTAAATACTCCCAAGCCTTGTCATTAATCCTCTTCACTTGCAACATCTTTTCATTGAATTGGCTCACAGTGGTGGCCCTTGCACACTCCCACAACAATGTCCTCAAACCCTTATCTCTCCATTGTTTTCTAAAATTTTGCCACAGGTGCCACACACAAAACCTATGTTAGGCCCCTGACATTACCTCTTGCAAAGCTGGAATGAGGCCCTGCAGTTAAAATAGTATAAAAAAATATCAGGCAATTTGGTCCCTAAGTTTAATAAAAATAAAGCAATTAAGTCCTCAACTTTTGTCTATAATCATGCAATTAAGTCCTTAACTATTTCTAAAATCATGCAATTAGGTCCCTAACTTTAATATAAGTAATGCATTTTACCTTTTGCATATCAGAAATGAAGTTCCACTTGTGTTGACTAATATGACCTAGATCATCTTGCAGTAGCTGCAGAAACCACATCCAGTTGTCCTTGTTTTCAGTATCAACTACTGCATATGCAATAGGCCATATGTGGTTATTTGCATCCTGGCCTACTGCAGACAGTAACTGCCCCCCATAATATCCCTTGAGGAAAGCACCATCTAGACCTATTAATGGCCTGCATCCTGCCTTGAATCCAGCCTTACACCCATGCAAACAGATATAAACTCTATGGAAGATTGGAGGGCCCTCCTCTTGTGGAATGGTGTCCATCTTAACAGTTGAACCCGGATTGAACTTCAACAACTCAGCACAGTAGTCCCACATCTTGGCAAATTGAACTTTCTCACTGCCTTCTATAATTTCTCTAGCCCTGGCTGTAGATCTATATATCAAACTATCTTCAAGTTGAACTCCATATTTTTTCTTGAAGAATTCATATATTTCTCCATGTTTCATGTTGGGGGACTGCCTAAGCTTCTTAACTAGTTTCCCAACAACCCAAGGCTGTTGAGCTTGTGAGTTTTTGAAAACCCTGCAGCAAGTGTGATCAGCATTGAATGTCTTCACCTGGAAACAGTTCCTAGCATTACTGTATGAACAATAAATCTGCCACTCACAGGTGCTTACACTGCATTTAGCCCTTGCCCTTGCCTTGTCATTCTTCACCCAATTGAAGACTCTCCCAAGCTTTATATTAAAATCTTTAACTGCTTGTTTGAACAGGCCTAGAGTAGTAAACTCCATTCCCAACTCTAATCTCACATGCCCAAATGTTGCATTGCTGTTGAATTATGGAAAGGCTTCCCGGTCACCACCCTCATCATCACTGTTCACAGGAGTCTTCAACTCCTCAGAATGCCATCCACTATCATCTCCTGTTTCAAACCCTGCAACACTATAACTACTCCTATGGCCCACATGATCCTCCTCAACCTCCCAGTCAGAGTCACCTCCTTCAATTATCACTGCCCTTTTCCTCTTAGCACTTTCTCTTTGGCACCCTCAGTTGTAGTATCTTTTGCTTTCCCCTTTCCTTTCTTTTTCTGTTTTCCCTTACCATTACCTTTGCCACTCTCATTTGCAGGCTCCTTACCCTTTCCTTTGACATTCAGTTGAGATTTAGTTGGAGTTGAACCTGGGTTTCTGTCCATGTCAGTTTGTTGGGCCTCATTCTCTTGGGCCCCACTCTCATTTACAGGCTCCTTACCCTTTCCTTTGACATGCCCTTGAGATTCAGTTGGAGTTGAACAAGGGATACTGTTCATATCAGTCTGTTGGGCCTCGGTCACTTGGGCCCCAATCCCTTTTGCACAACTCTTCACATTTGGACCATTCTTAGCAGGGCTTTTGAACCGCAACACTCTTTTGGCTCTGTCCTACTTGGACTTTTTACTTGTTCTTGACCCAAATTTGGTAGTGGACCTCTCTTTGCTGGACTCTTGAACCTGGGACCTTTATTTTCTGTTTTACCTATTTCAACAGTAAACCACAATTATCAGTATGTGAAACATTTAGTCCATCAAAGTTACAGAAAAAAAAATTGAACTCACCACTTGGCAAGGTCTCTGGTACAACCCTGTCTCTCTCTTGTACTCCATCACTGCTACAACCTTCAGCCATCTTTTCACCATCTGTTTGTCATATAAATAATAATTCAATATTCCATCACATGTTTATAAAAATACAAAAAACACAGTTTATTAAATACCGGCATTTAACCTAGAAGCATCACCATCTTCCTTGTCTGCAAGATCACCTCCCTCATCACCCTTCTTCCCTGCAAGATCAGCTCCCAGATCACCCTCATTCCCTACAGATCCACCTCCCTCATCACCCTTCTTCCCTGCAAGATCAACTCCCAGATCACCCTCATTCCCTGCAGATCCACCTCCCTCATCACCCTTCTTCCCTGCAGACTTTCCCTTCTGATCACCCTCATCATTAACAGAATTAATGATTTCCTTTAATATGGTTGTTATGTCCACAACCTCAGGTTCCTGCACTGGATGCTCAAAATATATGTGAAGCTCATTCCCATGCCTTTGAGCTACCTCCACAGCCTCTAGTAAGTGAGAATCTTCCTTCAATATCCTCAACCCATCCCTAAACCTCTTAGAAGGATCTAACCACCACACATTACTCAAACAATTGTACCCTAACTGCTTGCTGCAGTTCCTAAAGCAAAAGACATCCAACATGTCTGAATCATACTCAGACCATACATCAACTTGTCCAAATTTATATCTTACCCTTCCCCTGCCCCTTCCTCTTCAAAGTTCCCTCCATGGTGTATGTGGATATTTAACCTCTGTAGACAACCAATTTCAGATCATATTTAACATAATGTCATATAATACATATTCCTTTATTATTTTATTACTATAAATGATAAATAATTTAACTTATTACACGTCATCTTTATAATACAAAAAATGTATTTTAATCAAAGATTACACATAGCAATTGGGACCACCTGACATTAGGTACCATTATCACCCTTGAAAAGATTGAACAGAATATTCACTGCACATTACAATGGCTATAGCATACAGAACATACAACATTACCTTCACAATGACCCTACCCTAAACTTGATTGATTTCTTACTACCCATGAAATTAAAAATCCCCAAATCAGACATCAAAAACCCTAAACATACACAAACGCTCCACCAAATGGATGGAAACAACCCACACAACAACAAAAAATGAAAGACAATAGAAACAGAACCCTAAAAAACAAAAACCCTAACACTCTACAAATACTAAGCAAGAAACAATGATTACCTTTGTCTCCATTGCAGAAATCTACCAGAACCCACAACGAACACCGAATTCCCTTCAAAGCCAATGGAATTTGCAGAAGTCTTGGAAGACAAGGAGACGCAGAAAGGCGGGAGAAGAAAAGAGTTTTTTCAGAATGAAAAACTGTAATTGTGAGTTGGCAACCCAATCAGCACTATAAGAGCCCAGGTCAGCAGGAATTAACAGAGAATTAACGTCAGGGACCTAATTGTCCGACGGACTTAAAAGCCAGGGACCACGGGATCAATTTCCAAAAGACAGGGACCTAAGTGCACGACGGGTCAAAAGTCAGGGACCTAAGTGCTAGTTTACTCATTAGATAACTTTTCTCGATTTGACAACTACGCATGAAATTGATATATAAATCTTTGTCCATTGATAATTTATAAGGGTTCATGGATAAATTTTTTTATTAAACTAACACATTAGTCCCTGAATTTGCAAGGGTCGAATAGTTTAGTCCATGACTTTACAAATCCGCTTGTTAGTCCTTGACATTACAAGATGTCAGACACTTTAGTCCAAGGTTGTAAACTCCGTTAACTTATGTTGATTTGTCATGTTATATTGACATATAGGATTGTGAAAAGCATGAAAACGACACCGTTTTGCATTATTTTAATAATGGTAGAACCATCCCTAACGGTCATATTCATTTTCTCTTCATCTTCATCTCCTTTCTCTCCTTCTTTGCGCCAGGCACTATCACCGTTTCTGGTTGCGAATCTTCGGCTTTTCTGCGTGTGGGTAGCTGCTGTTTGTTGGTCTATTCTTCCTCTACACCAACATTTGTCAGCCATGAGCACCACAGATTGGAGGTATAATGGTGGTGGTTCCAATTATTCGCACATCTCGGGAAGAAATGAGCCGAAATGTAATTGCCATCATATTGTAGTTATTAGGGTTTCTAGAACTGGAAAAAACCTAGGAAGGTTGTTCTACGCATGCCCTAAATTGAAGGTATTTTTTGTTATTTTGCTTCTATTTTAATTTGGTATGTTTCTGTTCTTTGTTGTTTAGGGTTTAGGTAGGTTGTTTGCTGCTTAGTTAATGTTGTGAATTTGCATTGAATGTGCAGGTTGCAGACAAATGTGATTTTTTCAAGTGGGTGGAGAATGATTTTGTTGCACAAGAAATTGCAAGTCAAGCTACATCAACTATGGGATTGAGTGGAAGTGATGATGAAGTTTGGAGGAAGAATGTGTTTAGGACCTTGAAGAGACTGGAAAATCAGAATAGGAGACTTAGTTGCACACTTATGGTGTCATGTATTGTGATTGGATTTTTGTTGGGGCTTTTGTGGAAAAATTAGATATGTTTCTAATTTCAAGGTAATTGAAGTAGGATTTATTGATATAATTATGTAAGGTTGTTATTATTTATTTTAATTCTAATGAAATTATGTTTTCTTTTTTTTATCATTCTATGTTGTCTACGATAAGATTAACAATAATCCAACATAATAACCTAAAAAGCAAGAGAAATAAGCAAGAGACATGTTCCAAACTGTGTCAAATATCCAATAGTGGTAAGACCACTAAGATCCAATAACTTAATAACCTAATAAGTAAGAGACATGTTCCATAAAATCAATTACATCCCAAAATAACAGCATCATTAACAATAACTTAATATCCAAACTGTGTCAAAAGACATAATCCATCATAACAAAGGGAAAAACATCCAAACTGTGTCAAATATCCAATAGTGGTAAGACCACTAAGATCCAATAAAAGCAAATTACATCCCAAAATAACAGTAACATTAAGATTAAACAGGTCCATAGTTTATCCAAAAAGCTAATTATCTCCCAAAAAGCCTAATAATTAATATCCCAGAGTGCTTTTAGTGAAGATCCAGTTAAGGTGCCAAGTTGTTAAGCCCAGGAGTTGGCATAAATTGATGTGACTTTGATGAATCATCCACACCATCAGTTGGAGCAGTTGGTGGTGGGCTACTCTGTCTTGTACATGTTGCTGCAGATGAACCTTTTCCTCTTATGGGCAGCTTACTTCTTAGCAAACTGGTCTTCTTTTTTGGGTTGTGGTTTATGGATGGGGGTTGTGATTGGGAAAGTTCAATCTCATCTTGCTGTTATGTTGGGTTTGCAGTAGAAGCAGGTTCAGTGGGCCCAATCTGTGTTGGGTTTGCAGCAGCTTTAGCTTCCTGTGTTGGTGCTACATTTGAAGGCCCAATCTGTCCATCAACTTCCTTGGTCTGTTGGGCTAAGAACTCCTCTAATTTCTGCTTTTTGGCTAATGTACAACCGTTTTTGTTATGTCCTTTACTCCCACAAAATGAGCATGTGAAGTCTGGCAATTTCCTCTTCAATTTGTTTCCATTGACAGGTTCTTTCTTCCCCTCACCATCCCTCCTTCTTTGCTTCTTTGGCCTGCCTGGTTTCCTCTTGACTGGTGGTGGCATGCCAGAATTCTTCCCTTGCAGGGGGTTGACATGGTGTGCATATGTTGCATTGATTGATGCCATTGTAAGCCACCCATGGCAATAGTCCTCTGGCTTCTCATTTAAGTGTGCAATTGCAGCTATAGCATGCATGCATGGCATACCTACCAACAAAAGAAAGGCATTAATTTGAAAGTAACCTAACTTGTATTATTATATCCAAAACATAAGTATAATACCAGTTAGCTACCAAAATCTGCAGGTACAACTTTGTGTGCCCAAGTTCACAACTACTTTTGTAGGCTAACATTGGAATTCAAACTTGTTGCAATCATTATCACCTAACAAATAAGTATTAATTTTTTAAGGTTCAAATTATAGAAATAAAAAACAAAAATTAAAAGATATTGCATGATATACTACCTGACCAGAGTGCATTCCATCTATTACTTTCCCTTTTTTTTCTTTTCCAGCCTACTTTGTTGAATAGGTGCCAAGTGTCCATTGTGTTTCTCTAGTTTTAATTTGTTTGTTGTAATGGTTGTCATAATGTAACATCTAACCTCTTCAAGCATGGTTATAATTGGCTTGGATCTTGCAGCTAAAATCTTTGAATTAAACACCTCACAGTTATTGTTGCAGATGTTGTCCACCTTGGGCCAATCACTGAAGTAAGATTTTTTCCAAGCCTCCTTTGGCCACTTATCCAGGTACTTCCATGCTTTCTCATTAATTCTCTTTACAGCAGGCATCTTGGCATTGAATTGTGACACAGTTGTGGACCGTGCACACTCCCATAGCAAGGTTCTTAATTCCTTGTCTTTCCACTGCTTTGTAAAATTTTGCCACAGATGCCACACACAAAATCTGTGCTGGGCACCTAGCATGACTTCTTGAAGTGCTGGTATTAGTCCCTGCACATGGAAATAAGCAACACATCAGTCATTCATAATCATGCATCGTAGTCCTTAAGTACCTTTTGCATATCAGACATAAAATACCATTTATGTTGCCTCCATTCACCTAGATCTTCTTGTAATAGCTTTAAGAACCACATCCAGTTGTCCTTGTTCTCTGTATCAACAACTACATAGGCAATAGGCCATATATGGATGTTTGCATCCTGGCCCACTGCAGACCATAACTGCCCTCCATAATGCCCCTTCAAGAAAGCCCCATCAAGCCCAATTAATGGCCTATAACCAACTTTGAACCTAGATTTGCAGCCTTCAAGACAAATGTACACTCTATGAAAGATAGGTTGCCTTCTTCTTGTGGAATTGTATCCATCTTCACTATTGATCCAGGGTTTGCCCTTAGTAATTCAGCATAGTAATCCCACATTTTGCAAACTGTGCCTTTTCACTTCCCTCAATTATTTCTCTTGCCCTCACAGTTGACCTATAAATCTTGCTGTCTTCAAGTTGCACACCATATTTTCTTTTAAGATAATCATAGACTTCTGCATGTTTCAAGTTAGGGGACTTCCTAAGCTTCTTCACCAACTTTCCAATTACCTATAGTTTTTAAAGGTTCTGCCACATGTGTGCTCATTCTTGAAAGTTTTTATTTGGAAACAGTTCCCAATATTGCTGTATGCACAGTATATTTCCCATCCACACTCTTCAACCTTGCAACTTTCCCTTGCCCTTGTCTTGTCATTTTTCAGCCACTTGAACTCTCTTCCAAGACAAATATTGTAATCCTTAACTGCTTGCTTGAATAATTCCATGTTTGTGAACACTATTCCTAGCTCCAATGTTACATGCCCAAAAGTTGCATCTCTGTTGAACCGTGGATAAACCTCCTTATCACTATGATCATCATCACTGGTGACTGGAATCTTCAGCTCTTCTGACTGCCATGCATCATCTTCATTTGCACCGGGACCCACATTATTATGTGTAGTGTAGCTAGTTCTGTGTCCCACAGCTTCCTGCTCCTTTTCAAACTCGGAGCCACATTCCTCTACCACTAATGCCCTTTTGCCTTTGCTACCTTTCCCTTTTCCTTTTCCTTTCACCTTTTCTTTACCTTTTTTCTGCTTCTTATTGGTATTAGACTTATTGCTTGATTCACCTGCCTCTAGACCTTGTGTCACAACAGGTGGCCTAAGCACTTACTTCCCTGACCTCAGCTCACATACTTCTGATACTTCCTCATTATGTGTTGGTACAGATGGCCTTTTAATCTGTTTCCCTGACCTCAGCTCACAGCCTTGAGATGAGGATCCACTCTGAGTTCCAGCATAAGCCTCTTTTCCCTTTTGGACATTAACAACACCTTGAGCCTTTTTTGTTGGGCTCTTGTTACTTGATTGGCCCTTAGCTACATGACTTTTGTGACCTGAGCCTTTCTTTGCTAGACTTTTGAACCTCAACACCCTCTTAGGGCCTCCACTCTCAGATCCTCCCCCTTTTGGACTCTTGGCGGGACTTTTCAAAGTATCTTGGAACCTTCTTGGTGGGCTCTTTACTTTCAGCCCCCTCCTTCCAGGTGTACCTGTAAATGAATAAAGGCCTGAATATTAGCAACCTCATAATGCACAATGTATAATGTGCTATCAAATTACAAAGACACTTACCATCACCATTAGACCTCACAACAGCAGATGTATTTCACCCTTTTCAACTCCACTTGGACCCATTTGTACAATATGGAAAGTATCACTTCCCAAGTTAAATAAATTTCAAAACACAAAAACAAATTTAAGATTGAACGATACATCCATCTACTGCATTAGCACCAGTTTCAACAGCTCTTGTAACTGAACCACCTTTAGATTTTCCCTCATCTCCCCCAATAGCAACATGCTCTTCAATTGTACCTGGATTACCCTGATGCCCAGAACAACCACCTACATCACCTTTACCTATCCCCTCATCTCCCCTAACAACAACACCCTCTCCAATTGTACTTGGCTTACCCTGCTGCCCAAAACAACCACCTACATCACCTTCAACTATTCCCTCATCTCCCCCAATAACAACACCCTCTTTCCCTACAGAATCAATAACCTCCTTTATAATTGTAGAAATGTCAACCAACTCAGGCTGTTCAACTGGATGCTCATAATAAAGTTGTAACTCTCCACCATTTCTTTTTGCAACTTGTATAGCCTCTAACAAGTCACCATCAGTCTTCAACAACCTCAGACCATCCCTAAACCTCTTAGAACTGTCTAACCAATACACATTACTCAAATTAGTATAACCTAGCTCTTTACTGAAGTTCCAAAAACTAAAGACATCTAGACAGTCTTCATCACACTCAGGCCACCCATCAACCTTACCCCATTTATATCTCACCCTTCCCCCATTACCTCCCTCATCAAATTCCCTCCATGGTGTATGTGCACATCTATTCTCTGAATGGATAATCATTTTATGGATCAGGCATAATCAAAGTAAATATAAAATACATCATTAATTTATTAAGAAAATTATTAAAATATAATGTTACAGTGACCAACATTAAACAAACTCTATTTAATACAACTTTTCAGAAAAAACACAAAATGCACATGGGACCAACATACACAAACTGACACTGGGGGACCACTTCAACCTTCTCAAATTTTATTACACTGAACATTAAAAAACAAAGTCAAGATTTCCCATCACCATGCCCCACCAATGAAGTGACCCGATTCAACATCACCATTAAAAAGTAATATCACATGTGCATGTACCACAAGACCAAACATCCAACACAGACACACACACACAAATCCCTTTTAAGGGGGAAAATCACTCGGCTACAAAAAAAAAGGGCAAACCACAACAAAATCCCTAAACCCTAAAACAAACCCTAACCACAGAAATAGCGAGAGATAGTAACCATTACCTGCGAATACATTCAAGCAACAATAGCAAAGGAGTTTTGGGGAGAGAGAGCAATAGAAGTTGAAGAGGAAGGGAGAAACGCAGCGAAATCCAGAGAGAGATGCGCAAGAAGAGAAAAGGTCTTTTGGGGAGAGAGAGCAACAGTGAATCCTTGTTGGCACCCCATGTGTCAATATAACGTGACAAGTCACCAAAAGTTAACGGAGTTTACAGCCTTGGACTAAAGTGCCTGAGTCTTGTAATGTCAAGGACTAACAGGGAGTTTTGTAAAGTCTGGGACTAAACTGCCCGACCCCTGCAAACTCAGGGACTAATGTGCTAGTTTAGTCAAACTTTTTTAGAAGGACTTTTAGGAGAAGAAAATACAATGAATCAAGAAGTAAAATGAATTCAACTTCTTCCAGAAGTTGAAATTAGTCTTTGCAATTCAACTTCTCAATAAGCTCTTCCTTTTAAGTTCTCTATAAGTAACTAATTTCAACTTATGGAAGAAGTTGAATTCATTTCACCTCTTTGATTCATTCTATTTTTTCTTCTAGAAATTCTTTTGCAAGAGTGTATCCAAACTAGGCTTAGGTAGTCTCAATATTTTAGAAATCAGACCAATGGTTGAACCGATGGAGCTACTGGTTCACGGTTCAATGGTTCAACCGTGGTTAAACCGAACCGGTATAAATTAAATATATATTTTAAATATTATATAAATTTTTAAATAATAAAATAACATAAAATTATAAGAAATTAAAATATATAAAGTTATCAATTAATATAAATAACCTTATTATAAGTCTTATAAGACAAAAATATTAATAATATTTGATAAAATAATAAATTTTTATATATAATCCTTAAATATATGTCTTTATTTATTTTAAAATATTTAAGATTAAATAAAAAAAACAAAAAAACTGAAAATTTTAGAAAAAGACCGGTTTGACCGGTTTTCTGGTACCGATTTTCACCGGTTCTGAAGAGTACCGATTTTTAGGGTACAATAGACCGGTTACCAGGTCGGTTTCTGGTCGGATCGGTTGAACCAATTGATCCGGTCCGATTTTCAAAACAATGGGTAGTATATCAATCGGGTTTTGATTACATGGAGAAGAATATTGGCGTCTATTTCGTGTGCGAAAGTAGACTCTTGTTGATGTGGTACATTAAGCATTTATTTATTGAATAAAGGTGTAATGTGTTTTTCAATGCAAAAAGAAATTCAACAATAAAAAATATGAGCCAAGTTAATGGGTTGGGTTAGAGCATCCACAATGGAACAACTTCATTTGAGTGCTTCCAATGGGACCCACATATACACATCACTCATTTTTACTCTTCCCAGTACAAGCACCTCCAAACACTTTATCTCTACAATGGAGCAACTCTCTTTAGGTTCTTTCCAATACACAACAACTCATTTTTTATTATTTATTGGTTGATTTATAAGTTGCTTTAGCTAGCAACCTTTGCCCGGGAAGTAACTTTTTTCAAATGCTTCCAATGGCAATTGCTCAAGGAGCAACATTGCTTCACTGACATAGTTGCTTACTTAGCTGTTGATAAAGATGCTCTTAGGCGGGATACCGGGCGCAATCTACTTCAACATCCATATGTCCAAGTTTTGGTAAAAAACAATGAATCCATTCCCGAGGCACGTGGAAATACCAAATAATACATCAAGTTTTTAATTTTATTTGTTCATATTTCAGTCCTCTATTTTGAGAGTTTTTCATGGTTTCTTGTCTGGTTATTCTTGTAGCTAGGCATGGCAATGGGGTGAGTCGGGGGCGGGTTTTTCTCTCCCCGTCCCCAACCCCGTAAAAGTCGGGCCAAGTTTGGGTTTAAAGAGGGCGAGTATGAAATTATGAAACCCAACCCCATTCCCACGGGTCTCTGTCGGGTTCGGAGAATAATATGTAAATATAGACATTGATAATCCTAAAAATATAAAAAATTTAAGAACTATATTATATTTTAAGGAAAATATATAAGTTTACATTTATTATTTAACTATTAGTATAATTAAATTATTTAATTAGTATGTCGAGGCGAGTTTGGGGGCAGGGAGGGTTCTTGCACCCCCAAACTCGAACCCATCCCCACCCTATCTCTGTTAAAGGCGGTGCGGGGGCGGGGCGGGGCAGTACCCGCTGGTTCGGATTTGATTGTCATGCCTACTTGTAGCAGAAAATTACTAGAACTATTTTGCCAAATTTCAAAAAAGATAGATAAAAGTAGAATCGAAGAATATGATATAGTAAGTAGAATAGAACTAAAAGACTCTATGCAATTAAAATGGGGAAAACAAAATCAATTTAAACATTAATATACGCCTCATCATTAGAGAACTTGGGAGAGATGATATTAATCTTGAACAGGGGTGTCCAGAAAATCAAGACCTGCACGAACCCATTAAATCTGGACTGGTCTAATGGCTTGCGGGCGGGTTCAAGCGGGAATACAGGTTGAGTAGGAAAAAGGGCAAATCGGATGAGCACGAGAAGGTTCAAATTGCTTTAAACTTTTTTAGTCGGTAATCGAACCCGACCGACACGCATAGTTATGTGAGTGGGAGATTCATGAGCACAAGGATTGTGCTTCTATTCAACAGTTGTGATGCGTTCTTGAGACGGATCATCTAAAGGCTGAGCTTTTTTATCCCTTATTTCTCTCTCTTTCTCATTTCCGATTCCGAAGAGTCATTCTTTCTTTCCCTCTCTCTCTCTCGTTCACTTTCACCCTCTTCTCACCTCAACCTGTTGTATTCTCTCTTCTCCCTCTCTTTTCTGATTCTCTCTTCTAGACTTATGATTTGGGGATGCATCCATATCAGGGTAGTGGTTGTCGGCGTAGACCCTCCACCACCATCACCAACTCTTTCAATCCTGATCCTTCTTTCTTTTCTATGATACGATCCTCATTATTCTCCTTCCAGATTTAACATTTCCTTTCTCTTTTTGGCTTGCATGATGGCGTCCACAATTTGCGCGCAATAATGATAGAGGCCTACAATGATGATATATAATGTCGAGCTTGCTTAACAGAGGATGACACGCGGAGGCCATGTGTGACAAAGGCGTTATTTTTTTTCTTCTGCACATTGGGCAATGGTCACTACAAGAAATTCATCATTTTGCGGGGTTTTTTTTTTCCCCATATTGCGGCGGTTTTTCCCCCCTCAAAATAAGTAGCGGTGTTTTAAAAAAACGCCGGAGTTACGTTTGCCACAAGCATTATATGACGGTTTTTAACAACCCCCGCTACCTCATTCATTCTGTGGCGGTTTTTTTAAGGGGGTTTTTGCCCTCCTCTATTTGCAGAGGTTTTTTTATTGTTTGCGGGAGTTTATGTCGCGTCCAAAATTGTCTGATTATGGGGGTTTCAACACAATTTTGTGGCGTTTTTAAAACCTCCGCAAATTGAACGAAGTTTTTTTTATTTCACAGCATATTTATTTTTTAATCTAAATTACATTTAACCCTGTACATAGAAAAAGGAGGTACTCACAGCATAAACCAAAATCCTTTGAAAAATATTCATTTTTTATAAGTAAAAATAAATTAATGGGAGTACATGTCAAAATTAAACTCCAACCTGTAATAGTAATGGACAATGGATCAAAAGTAATGAAATTATTATAACCACAAAAGTGCAGTAATAATAAAACCTAATACAAAAGTCCAAATTGACAACAACTAGTGCACCACAATATATAACCAAAAGAAAACTCCAACCATCAACTCAATGAAAATATTCATTGTTGATAAACATAGTAAAACATCACCTAAAGCCAAATCTCCAAATGTAACAAATCTCGATCGAGATGATTCATCCACCTAAGGTCAAAATAAAAATACGCTAAATTTCTCCGTAATAAACTAAATGTAATTTACCACCATACTGTTTACAATACTATTATAAATTCAGAAACTATGATTAACTACAATTAGAGGTGTAGCCAACCCGACTCACCGGTGGGTTGAGTTGGTAAAATATAGGCTCACATTTTCGCGGGTTAAAAGTGGGTCAACCCACTTAACTCGCGAGCCAAAGTGGGTTCAAGCCGGGTTGAGGTGGGTTGGTTCACTTTTTAATTTTTATTTTTTTAATATTTTTTAAGACATTTTTATAATTTTTTATATTTTTTTTACCTTTTTAATTATTTTTTATTATTTTTATAATTTTTTAAGTTAGGTGAGTCAACTCGCTTAACCCACCAACCCGTGGTGGGTCGAGTCGGGTTGGTATTTTTTCAGCCCACCAGAAAAGTGAGCCAACCCGGCTCGGCTCAATTTTAGCCTAACCCGTGGTGAGCCAACCCTGGTGAGCCGGGTTGGCTCACTTTGACAACTCTAACTACAATAGTCCATAATAAAAGAAACTAAGTCTAAATATTATTCTGACTATTCAAGTTGCTACCACCAGATGATCCTCTAGCATGTAACGGTGAATCAGGTTCACTTCCAACATCACTTGGCTGAAATAAGAAAAATAATTTAGTATTAGTACAACTTAGAAATAAAGGAAATGCGATTAGGTCATAATTTACAATTCCATAGTTCAAGTGCAATCTCAAAGCTGAAAATAATAAGTTATAATACTTTACCTGTGAAGCAAAGAAGCTAGTCAATTCATCAGGAATCTTTCCTTCCTTCATTATCATATAGGCCTTTAGTGAATTCAAGGTGCCTTGTAGTTGGGATTCCAAAACAATGTACTTCTCCTTACATTTTTTTATATGTATTTTTTTTCTAGATTTATATATTTTCTTTTTTTGATCTATAATTTTTCTTCAATTTTTTCTTTTTTAGTTTTGTAACTTATCAAGATCTGTCTATCAAGAACACTATTTTTTCCTTGGGATAATTGTGTTTATGTTTTATGTATATCTTTCTCTTTGATTTTTAATTTTCTGATTTGTATTTTAAGTAAATAGTCCAATTAATTTAAATAAAAAATAAAAATCTATATTTTTATTTCAAATTTTTTATGGGCCCTAAATCCGAATAACCCCACTCGTTCACTCAAGATCCGAGTTAACCAAACTCTCATATGGTTGAAAATGGACGGGAAAACCTATATAATCAGATTGCAACAATTTGGGTTCTTTAGGCCCGAACTCATTCAAATCCGCCCACTAAACACCCCTAATCTTGAACTCTCCATTTCATCTAGGGTCACGCCTATTATACATCCTTCATAATAAGTGTTAGAGTAAATTACAACAAATTAAGAAAATAAATAAGAAATTATAATAAAGATAAAATTAACAATGATAGTGGGATGAAGCGCGTTTTCGCTCTCTTTAAGGTGATTCACGCCACCACGAGAGATGTTCTTCCTCTAACGGTGCAGTAGGTCTTGACGCGTTCACCTCCAGGATACAACAACCAAGCTATCACTGATTTAGTCTCTTTTTTTTCTGCACAGAATAGAGACAGAGTTCCACCACACAACACATTTCTATTGTCCAGAAATATTTAGAGATAGTTTTAGAGTTTAGAAGAAAAATTCAGGCACCATACATGTTACCTGACTAACTATTATATAATATATAAAACAATTATTATATTATAATTTTACAACGGTTAAAAACTTAAACCTGATTATGATATTAAATTCATTTATATTTAAAACGGATAGAAGGAGCTAGCTAATACATATCTGCACGTTACAAATTTTGTTTAAAACGTTTATATTTAATGCTTTTTAAATTTGATAGATATAATATTAATTTGAAACGTTCAAATTGATTCCAATCAGCTGCTCTAATAAATAGAGATTATATACACTTTGTTTTTTTAATAAAGCAATCAATCTGATCAATTATTATTATTTTATAAAAATAGAACAACAATAAGGATGTAAGTTACACCCCTCTAGGTGAGCCGTTAGATATATTATTTTTTAATTAAAGGAAAATATTAAGTCTTTTGAATCTGGTTGCCCATTTTACCCATTTTACAGAACTAAATCATGGAACTTGCAATTGTATCCTTGATGTATTATGTCATAGACCGTAAAGTGATAATGCCATCATCTCCTCTATGAGAGGAACCTTGGAAGGGATGCATCCATGCTTCTCGATGGTACCCTCAGTGGTACTTGCCTCAACGTTGGATGTATCCCTTCCAAGGTTCCTCTCATTTGTTTAATACAACTTAATACCATTGATTTTGTTCACTGTCTTTTCAATGTCAATGTTATTATTCCTTCTTTGTAAGGAGAAGCTCAGGACAATAGCAAAAATAAATACATGCAACAACGAAGCTCAGGAGAAGACAACAATGGCAGAAATGGTTGAAGAAGGAAGAAGAAGGATTTTCTGGAGAGGGAGTCTTGAACAATAGAACCTCAATGTTATTCAAGAGAGCTTTTTTAATTTTAATTGTTATGCATTTATTTTTTAAAACCATTTAAAGTAATAAAAATTGATAAAAATAATAATTTTGACACAGTTGATGCCATGTATGAGTGAGAAAGACAAGTCAGCATAGATGTTAACTGACACATCAACACACCGTTAACTTTTCTAACGGCGAGGACCATTTTGAAAAGGAAAAATTTTAGGGGGACTAAAAGATAAAAAAAAATTATGGGGACTAAAATGAAAATGCATGTATTTTAGAGGGACTAAAAACATATTTAAGCCTATTTATTATTTTTACCAATTATTTATTAGTTCACAACTTTATATATCTTAATTTTAATTTTATAATTTTGTGTTATTTTTTTTCTTGAAATATTATATAATATTAAAAATATATTTAATTATTACTGATTCGATCATGGTTCAAACACCAATAAACAGGAATCAGTGCTTTTACTAGTTTAATTACTTGAAAGTCACCTTTAACAATTTTGTGAATTGGGCCGCCTCAACTTTCATGGATCGATCTTAATTTCATCATCTCCAAATTAAACTCGTTCCACCCTACCAGTGGCGAAACTTTGAATAAATACTAGAGGGAGCCGAAATAAAATTTTAATATATATAATAGGGTAAAATAACATTTTAGTCCCTATAAAATATTTGAGTTTTGATTTTCATTCCTGAATTTTTTTTTATTTAATCCTTATAAAATATATAAGCTATTTTTTAGTCCATATTCCACTATTAATTACGAATGTGTCGAACGCTCATCACAATTAGTAATCATATGTATTGTATCCTGTCATATTATACAACAATGTTAGGCTCCTTAAACACATTCAAAGACTATTTGTGATATATATGAAGGAAGAAATGTACAAAGAATTTCAATTCAAATTGACCATGAAATTTGACTCTCTAAATGTGTTTAAGGAAGCTAACACTCTTATATAATGTGTTATGGTACTTCTGAAGTATTATTGACTATTATGGGTGTTCGATACATTCACAATTAACAATAGAATCAACATCAGGGACTAAAAAAATAACATAAATATTTTATAAGGATGAAATAAAAAAGAAAAAATTTCCAGGGACGAAAATCAAAATTCAGGTATTTTATATGGATTAAAATGTTATTTTACCCTATATAATATCATAGGTTAATTACATTTTGTATCCCTCTAATTTAGATTATATGTAATTTTGTTTCTTCAAGTTTTTAATAAATTAGATCTATTAATTTTTAAAAGTAAGTAAATTTGGTCCCTTGTCAATTGCCTTGTACTTAAAACCCTTGCCCAATTTCTCATTTTCAATCTAAATATTTAATAGTTCATGATAGATTTGAGATCTGAAATAATTTTAAAGGTTCACGAGTAAAAATTTTAAAAGAAAATTAATAAATTTTGAAGGATTTTGTAGGTAAAATTATAAGATTTAAAGAGGGAAAATTTTGAGATTTTTTTAATTTAGGTAAATTTTGATTGATGAGTTTTGAAATTAATAATATTCAAAATGATTTAATCAATTCAATTTATGAAGATGTTAAGTAGAAGGTGATTAGTTGAGGGTTTTAGATACAAAACAATTGTTAGAGAGACCAAATTTGCCTAATTTTAAAATAGAGGGACTTAATTTGCTCAAATATACTTGAGAGGGGATAAAAATATACATAGTTCAAACTAAAGAGATCGAAATTGAAATTACGTCGAGTAATATTAAAACAAAGTTAAACATTAAAATAATATTTAGATAGATAAAATTATCCCTAATTGAATAAATATTAATGTAGAATAATTTTAAAAATTACTTGAGATATTATGAGAAATTACATGATTAAAAGTTAAAACTATAAATATTTTTAATAATTAGATAAGTATATATGTAATATATATAAAAAAATTGAAAAAGGTTTGGGGGAGCCCTGGCTCCCCCTGTCCTAACGAAGGTCCGCCACTGCACCCTACATAACTCAAATAAGTGGTTGGTCACATAAAAAAAGAGTAAATAGTCATTTTGGTCCCTGAAAGATTGAGAATCGGTCAATTTGGTCTCTGGAAGAAAGAAATTAAAAGATTAGTCCCTCAAAGATATTTTCGTGAGTCATTTTGGTCCCACCATCAGTGTCTGTTTGGTAACATTAACAAAAGTGACTATTAGGCACGTTAAGTGCCACGTGGACTCTTATGTGACACTCCCACATGGCAATAACACGTATGAGGGACTAAAATGACAATAAAATATAACTTTGAGGAACTAAAATGAAACTTTATTGATCTAATGCAAAAATAGTAAATAGGTTTTCTTCCTCCAATATCTTCTCAATTCATGTAAACATCTTAATCCTAGTTCAGTTTTAGAGACAATTAGATAGGATTTAAGACATGATAGAATGAGGATCAGAGCATTATCATTTGCACTAATTGAGAAAGGCATCAAATGTTTCATGGAGTGGTTCAACAAGCTTTATGGGTGTTGTAGGGAAAAGAAGGAAAATTATATGGACCTAAAAAGACATAGAGAAATCTTGGGAGATTATTTTTCACACAAGTACCCTCTCAAAGGTGATGTTATCGAAATGAGTATTTGGTTCTTTGAAACTTGTGCATGTCACTATAATGTGGACGCAAATTGCTCCGTGTTATTTTTGCATGATGGTGAATTCAATTACAAGTACTTTCTTGGGTTGATGATGAGGCCAATTGAAATTCTCTAACGGGAAACATGAATTGGAATGAATTATGGAGGAATGAAGAATATACATCCAATATTGAAAGTCCGCGCATTGAAGTTAGGAGCTTGAAGCATTTTATAGTTGAAATTGGGTGTGTCATGGTGTTGTTGTTCAAGTTATTAGTTTTATTTTTGTTCGTGAAGAAAGTAATTGTTAAAAAAGTTTAGGGTTCATAGAATTGATAGGGGAGAGAGAGGAGAGAGAATAGAATGATTATGAGATAGATTTAGAATTGTGATTCTAGATTTCATTGAATTGCTGAGAGTACAATGAGAAGTATTTATACATTCTCTGAAGCTTACACTGAAAGCTAAGTTCACTGAACCTATTTCAGTTAGGTACTAATTGTACCTAACTGAATCTAGCTAATAGAAGCTAACTGAAGATAGTTACAGCTAATAATAGTAACTGAAGTAACTAAAGATAGTTATAACTAACAACTAACAGTTCTAACTTGCAGCTAATAATTCTAACTATTGAAACAATGCACAGTTAGGCTTGCAATATATATATATATATATATATATATATCACTAACATTCCCCCCCCCCCCTCAAACTCAGGGTGGTTTACATAGAGTAATTTTGTCAAAGACCATGAGTTTGTCTCTTAGGAATTGAAACTGCAAGGGAGAGAGAGCCTCGGTGAGAATGTTTGCATATTGAAGATTAGCAAGAACATGAGAGACAACAAGGCTTTTGTTGAGAACCTTTTCACGAACAAAGAAGATATGTAACTCCATATGTTTAGTGCGGGCATGAAGAACTGGATTATGTGACAGTGTTACGGTACTTAGATTATCATAATACAATGTAGGAGGAGTTTTAAAGGAGATCTTGAGTTCTTCGAGAAGTGATTCAAGCCAAAGGATTTCTGCTGAAGTAGCTGCCAAGCTTTTATATTCTGCCTCAGTACTAGATCTGGCTATAAGAGTCTGTTTCTTGGACCACCAAGAAAAAAGATTTGGTCCCAAAAATATGCAAGAACCTGATGTGGACTTTCTATCATCTCTATCAGAGGCCCGGTCTGCATCTAAAAAGGTAGTGATGGTGAGATGAGAGGTAGCAGCGGGCTGCAAGAGGAGACCATGATGCAGGGTGCCTTTGAGATAGTGAAGGAGACCATGATGCAGAGTGCCTTTGAGATAGTGTAGAATTCGCTTAACAGCCTTCCAATGTTCCTCTAAAGGTTGTGACATGAACTGACACACCTTGTTGATAGAAAAGGAAATTTCTGGTCTAGTAATGGTTGCATACTCAAGGCACCCACAGTGGATCTGTAGATAGTAGCATCTGTTACATAATCAACACCAAATTTTGTTAGTTTTAGATTAACAACCATAGGAGTAGAAATGCCCTTAGCTTCAATTATGTTGGCCTTTGTAAGAGGACCTTGATGTACTTGGTTTGAGACAATAGAAGAGAACCATTAGATAAATGTTGTACCTCAATGCCCAAAAAATAGTCAAGGGTTCCAAGTTCTTTCAAGGCAAATTCTGAATTTAGAGACTTGATTAACTGTTGGATATAGGACAAAGAATTTCCAGTGATGATAATATCATCAACACAGACCAGCAGGTAAATACAGTAGACAAAAGCGTGATATATGAACAGAGAATGATCACACTTACTAAAAGTGAAACCAAGTTTGAGAAGGGCAGATGCAAACCTGTCAAACCATGCTCTTGGAGCATGTTTAAGACCATAGATAGCCTTATGAAGCATGCAAACAAGAGCACTGTCATTACTTTCAAAGCCAAATGGTTGAGTCATGTATACCTCTTCTTCCAAAATGCCATTGAAAAAGGCATTGTTGACATTAATTTGTTGAAGAGACCAACCTTTAGAGACAACAAGAGTGAGCATTGTGCGAACAATGATTAGTTTAACCATTGGAGAAAAAGTATTTGTGTAATCAAAACCGGGTTGTTGGGTGAAACCCTTTTGCCATTAATCTGGCTTTGTATTTGTTAATGGAGCCATCTGGATTTTCCTTGATCCGAAATACCCATTTAAAGCCAATGGCTTGACGATGAGAAGGAAGAGGAACTAGAGACCAAGTGCCATTCCGAATTAGAGCATCATATTCAGCTTTCATAGCTGCAAACCACTTAGGATCTTTTAAGGCCTGTTTGTGTGAGGAGGGTTCCAGATGAGTCAGAAGCAATGTGGGATTAAGCCTTGGTTTAACTAGGCCTGCCTTGGCTCTAGTAATCATAGGGTGAGTGTTAGTTGGATATTGGGAGGCTGATTGAGGGACTAGTGTAGTGGCTGGAACAAAATTAGTGGCCTGTATAGGAGCTACAGGTGAAGAAATGAACTGTGTAGGGGAAGAAACTGGTTGTGCAGGCAAAGAGATTGGCTGTACAGGTGAGAATATTAGTTGGGCAGGTAAAGAAGTTGGTTGGGAGAGGAATGTGAGGCAAGAATTGAGGGTGGAGATGAAGAATTAGGTGCTGGAGGTACTGATCTATGAGATGTGGAGAATGAACCTGGTAAAGTGTGAGGTATAGTTGCCTTGGATAAAACTAGAATAACAAAAGAGGGAAGACAAACAGAGGGTTGAAAGGGAATAGAAGAGGGACTAGGAAACAATTCTGTATAAGGGAAACGATGTTCATTGAAAATGAGATCTTTGGAAATATAAATTTTACCATCAACCGAAAGACACTTGTACCCTTTGTGACTGCTAGAGTAACCCAGAGAAACATATTCTTTGGAATGATAGGACATTTTTGTACAATTGTAGGCTCTTAAAAAAAGGAAAACAAGCACATCCAAATACCTTGAGAAATTTATAGCCAGGAGATTGACCAAACAATAACTGATATGGTGATATGAATTGCAAACCAACAGAGGGAAGTCTATTAATGTTATAGGTGGCAAAATCCTAGAATTTGAAAGGTATTTTGGCTTGAGCTAGATGTGTAAGACCAGTCTCAACTACATGTATGTGTTTTCTCTCTATAATTCCATTTTGATGGTGAGTATGTGGACAAGTTACTCGGTGAATGATGCCCAAATCACTAAAGAGTTTGTATAAAGGTCTAAATTCCTGACCCCAATCAGTTTGAACAGATTTAAGTTTAGTGTTCAACTGTAATTCAGCCATGGTCTTAAACTGAACAAAGGTTTGGAATGCATCTGATTGTGTTTTAAGGGGAATATCCAAGTGTATTTAGAAAAGGCATCAACACAAGCAAATATTTATGTTCTTGAGAAGAAGCAACTAGGGAAAAGCCCCACAAATCATTGAAAATGAGTTCAAGAGGCACATTATAGACAGAAGTTTAGAGATGAGAGGGAAGCCTATGAGCTTTCCCCATACAGTAAAAGAAACAAAAATCAAAACATGATTTATTGGGTATAGCAATGTTACAAGATTGTAGAGCAACTTGAAGTGCCTCATGGTGAGGATGCCCTAGCCTACAATGCCAAGTTTGATACAAAGAATAGGCAATAGAACTAGAATTAGAGGAATTATTTACAAACTGACCTTTTAATTTAACAAGAAATAATATGAGCAGAGGGTATAACAGAATGTATCTTTTGAGGAGGAGCAACCCTTTGAATGTCCAGCATGTTAGGAAAGGAATGGAGTCCATCCTTGCCAAGGGTGCCCCATAGAAGTACCTCAGAAGTAGCCTGAGATTTGACAACACAAAAAGTGGGGTGAAACTCAAAGAAAACAGAATTATCTTTAGCAAATTTACTTACAGTAATTAGAGATGGCAATGCGGGCCGACCCGTCTCGCCCTGCATCGGTCCGTCTTTGGCCCTCAAAGAATAGTGTGGGGCAGGCTGACCCACTTTTAGAATATGGGATAGAAGTTGCAGCCCGCCCTGCATATGTGCGGGCTCGCGGGCTAGCCCGCAAAAAAATTAAAAATATTATTTGAAAAAATATATAATTGATTTTACAATTTTTTCTTTTTTTAAAATCATTTTTATATCAAAACGTAATTATAATGCCACTTTTTAAAATTTATTTCACAATCCTAATATAAATATATTTATACGGAGGACATATAAATTTATGATTTAAACGTGATTCTTATATAATAAAAATAAATCTACATGATATGACAATTATAACATGTTATAGTCACATGAACATTGATTCCATACTTTATTGATCATTATGAAGTATGAAACACCCAAATAAATTTTCATTTTTAGTTACTTTAATATTATTTTAATTTAAAAAATTGGCCCAGGCCCGTCCCGCTTCTGGCCCGCAAAATTTATGGGTTAAGTGGGGCGGGCCAAAGTGGGTTGTGGGCTCAAAGTCCTAGCCCGCCCTGCGAAAAAACAGGATGTGCGGGCCATCCCGGCAGGCCTAGCCTATATTGCCATTGCTAACACTAACCATGTTCTTTGTAATAGATGGAACTAGTAATAGATGATTGTAAGGGGTGTGTGAGAATTGTAGGGAGAAGTAAATGAAGTAGAACCAATAGCAGTTATAGGCAAACCTTGGCCATTTCCCATGAGTATCTGATCTGACTCTGGAAATGAAATACTATTTGTGAATGCATCTCCATCAGAAGTGACATGGTGGGAAGCACTAGAATCGGGGTAACAGTTCAAATTTGTGGAGTGAGAAGCATCAGGACTAGCAACAAAGGCTTGTGGTCAGACACCTCTAGGAGCTGAAGCAGAAGGTACCAACTGTTGAGGGGAGTTGGATGGCTGTGAAGCATTAAATGGAGACTGAAATCGTGGCTGAGAATTTCTATAATAACAGACACTTGCATCATGCCCCATTTGTAGAAAATTCGACATTGAACACTGTAGCGACCTCCACCACGTCCATTACGACCTCTGTATCTGCCAAATCTACCACCACGACCACAAAAATTATGACCTCTTCCAGAATAAGGCTGAAAATTAGGGTGAGAGTCATATTGAGGTGTAGGTGTAGTATGAGTAGGAACTGGTTATGCTGGAACTTCTGTAGGTCTAGCTTGTGTTAGATTAACTGATGGAGAACCAGTTAGAATATTTTTCTTGTTCCTTTCAATGTTTGTTTCTCGAGTCAATAATAAAGACTCTAATTCATCCATAGGACAAGGTTCAGATTTGATGTTTACAACATCAATTACCGAATCAAATTCTTCAGGCAAGGCTTCAAGTATGATTTTGAATTGGTCTCTATAAGGTATGGGATCTCCAATGGACAATAATGAATCCGCAATAGCTTTAATTCTGGAAAAAAATTCGGAAATGCTACGATCACCTTTTGAAATGGATTTGAGTTTTGACCTAAGTTTTTTGGATCTGTTCTTGATTTGATTTGATTGTCAAAGAACTCATGAATTTCTTCCCATACTTGCCACGAGTGTCTGCAGATTACTACCTTAGGTAACAATGCATCAGAAATGGAGGATAACAACCAAGTGAATGGTAGAGAGTCTTGTTGATCCCATTCGGCGTAGCGAGGGTTCTCAATTCCTAGATCTCGATCGGATTCAGTGAGAAAATGAAGAGGAATACTAGGATTTGTAACAAATCTGTGCAGCTTATGACCGTGAATAACTCCTTCAATCTATTGGCGCCATTGAAGAAAATTCCTTTCACCTAGTTTTATTGAAATCTGGTGCGAGAATACAGTGGGAGAAGATTGCACTTCAGACCTGACTTTTTCCCGCGATTTTCTCTCAGTAGATCCAATTGGACTTGATTCTCCAGGAATTACTTGAATTCCATCATCCTCACTATGCGAATCTGAATCAGGAGTTGCTGAGAAAGGATTCTCAAGAGCAGAGGTATTGATTGGTGTAGCGGAAGCCATGGATCTAAGCTCTTGATACCATGTTAAGAAAGTTTAGGGTTCATAGAATTGATAGGAGAGAGAGAGAGAGAGAATAGAATGATTCTGAGATTGATTTAGAATTGTGATTCTAGATTTCATTGAATTGTTGAGAGTACAATGAGAAGTATTTATACATTCTTTGAAGCTTACACTGAAAGCTAAGTTCACTGAACCTGTTTCAGTGTACCTAACTGAATCTAGCTAACAGAAGATAGTTACAGCTAATAACAGTAACTGAAGTAACTGAAGATAGTTACATCTAACAGTTAACAGTTCTAACTTGAAGCTAACAATTCTAACTATTGAAACAATGCACAGTTAGGCTCGCGGATATATATCACTAACAGTAATATATTTTAGGGTTTAAGTGATGGTGAGAATAGGTGGAGTTCTAGGAGTAGTTACTCCCATCCATAATTGTAATTTTTTACTTTTAACATTTGTAATGCCTATGTGTATTGGAATAAATATATATTTTTTATAAATGTTCTATGTATTTAATTTCTACAAAAAGTAAATGAATCAATATGATGACAAGGCATAAGAAGAACTTAAAAGTGAAGTGTAAAATTGAATAAAGGAATATACTCTACTGTTTACTAAAATTTGGTGATCAAATTTCATACATACAATATTCAAAAGACATAACATTGAAGTAAATTATACAAAACACAACATTGACATAAACTTGGTGGTGCAAATGAGAATGTTAGGCCCCAATAATCATGCCTCTAAACTTGTCTATTTATTTTCGAAACCGTATTAAGATTATAGTGTTTACATGAACTGTGTAGAAAAATTTGTGGAAGAAGATATAATTGCAATTTTTGCATTAAATCAGGAAAGTTTCGTTTTAGTCAATTTAGTCCCTCAAAGTTACCATTTGTTGTCATTTTAGTTCGTCATACGTGTTATAGCCATATGGGACTGCCACATAAGAGTCCACGTGACACTTAACATGTCAAATCATTACTTATGTTAATGTTACCAAACAGGTACTGGCAGAGGGACCAAAATGATTGATGAAAGTATCTTTTAGGGACCAATGTGTTAATTTTTTTTTCTTTTAGTGACCAAATTGGCCAATCCACAGTTTTTCAGGGACCAAAATGACCATTTAGTAAAAAAAAAGTGCTCGGGGGTCGTTATAGCATTGAGATTGAAGAGATGATTGAGAGATGGAGGGAAAGAGGTTTTTTTAATCTAAAAAAAAGATAATTTAACAAAAAGAAATGAAGAATTATAGTGAGATAATTAAATATAAAAGAAGAAAATAAGAGTTTTTTTTTAAGGCAAAACTCTCCCTCCGAATATCTAACACAATTGCATATTTATGACTCGAACTTAAGACCACGAGTTAAGTTACAACAGCCCCTTATCAGCTAATCCACCATACACGTGCTCGGTGGTATAAGAGCTCCATAATAAATATTTTAATTTATAATACAATGGTAGATATTAGGTCTCAAACAAGATATAAAAATGAGCTCTTGTGTAGCTCCTTCGCATAATCGCATTTAATGTCTTGTTCACATTTCCTTTATATGTAGGTGACATTTTAAGTCCCAAATAATTTTTGTAAGAAGATTTGATTTCTAAAATAATACGTACAATCTTATCATAACTAGTTTCTTTAGATTTTATCATTTATTTTAAGATTATACTCAATAAAAAATAAAATAACTCACTCATAAAGAATCCTTGCACAATTAAAAATAAAGAAATGAAGATGAGACAAAATTAGATTTGTTGTGGACCATAGATGGCCAAAACTCCGTTTTCATGTACTAACTACTCAACTCAAATATCTTTTTCGGTTCTAAGGTAGTAGGTGAAACTGCTTGGTAATTTCGTATTAATAATGCACTTTTTTTTTTTTAAAAAAAATCTTAACCTGATCTCAACTATTTTTCTTTTCCTGTTAATCCCACGTCAGAAAAAGAAAATAAATAAACAAACAAACTTCTTCTTTACCCGATATGATGCTTATGAGTTTTCTTTCTTCTTTTCTACACCCAACAAAGTCATGCCACATTAACGTCAATACCATCAATTTCTTCTGTTATTTTGTCTTTTTTCACCTTCTTACTGAACCCCATGTTCAGCTTTCAAATTGAATTTGATGATTGAATTACACTAATAAATAAATAGTACTATAATGTAACTAGCATGTAAGTGTCCCAGTTGAAGAGGTTCATATCTTGCCAGAAACTTCCCAAACGTTAATTAATTTATTATTATCATTATTTATTTTACCGCCAATAGAAAGTTCCCAAACCAAACACTGTAACAACAAACCAGATATGTACCGAACTACCAGAAAAGGCATTATTGCAAATAGAAGAAGATGTGGACACGTTACCTGCATTGCATTGCCTCCCTTAAAAGCTCCTTCTCTTCTCTGTATTCTCCCCAACCCACCTTTGATATATGCACAGCATTAAAGAATCAATATTCCCACGCGCCTGGTTAAATAGTTTAATCTTTAATGGGGAACCATACTTTATCAAGCCATGCCTTCTCCTTGTAATTTATTCTTAGAGGATGAAAACGATTATAAAAAAAACACTTTTTCAATTATTTGAATGAAAATAATTAATATTTTTATTTTCTTGCAAAAAATAAGAAAAAAATATAATTATGTTGAGTAATTTTTGTATCCTTAAAATATCATAATAAATATATGGATAAATAAATAAATTTGTTATGAGTATAATAACTATAAATTTAGAAACTTCTATAATCTCGTCATATCATAATATAATTTCTTAAAACCATATATGACAAGATGATAAAAATAATTAAACATATGTATAATTTCAGTTTACACTATCACTATTGTACATTTGTTACATTTATTTATTATTTTATAAAATTGTTCTCTTTCATATCCCGAGGATAAAAAAAATTATTATGTGAAACTCATGAGATTTTATTTTATATTGTTCTATCATTTAAATAAAAAATGTTTAAGTTTCCTTATTTTATTTTTCTCTTATTTTCTTTCCTATGTTAACAAATCATTTCATTTTTAAAAATACAAAGAGAATTATAAAAAGAATAGAATATTAATTTAATAATATTTAAATATATTTAGTATTAAATTCATATTTATATGAACATCTATATATGTATTAGAAAGAGAAAAATTATATTAAGCTTCTATGAAATTTCATCATGCTTGTTTAAACTTAAAAATATAATTTTATAGTATAATGTTCTAAAATTGTTCTAGAAATTATTATGTTTAACTTATGAGAAAAATAACAAAACAATATTTTTTATAGTTTTACTTTCTTAGAAACATTATTACAAAATTTTTAAACATATAAAAATTAATTGCTTTCTTTAAAAAAATACATATAATTACCCATTAATACTTGGGAGAAAAGTTTTCAACTTATGATTCGATGTAGGTGCTTCTTCTTTAATCTCCATAAAGGATTGGAAGAAAAGAAAATATACATATGTTTAATTGTTTTTATCATCTTATCACACCCTAAAAATTCTTAATGCCCCTTAGTATTTGCAAAAAGATCATCAATAGATTTATTCCGAATTTAGATATTTTTCAGTACGTATTGTATGACGAAGAAGAATCCTCTGTGTGTGATTTTGCTAAATACAAAAAAATGGTATAGTTTATATACATTTTTACATTTCTGTTTTGTACGTTCCATTTTTTCATATTACATGACTTCTTTTAAGAAGATATGCATAGCACGTGACATGCAAATCCTTCCAATATGCCTAATGCATGTGCGTCACAATTGTAAAAAAAATGATAATGATAATTAAATTACGAAGAGCAATGTCTTTGTGACAACCCTAATGTTATTATTTTCTCATCATCAAAGAGGGTAAAGCCAGGGATTCCCTAGTGCTATGACACTTCCACACCTCCAATCTAAAGGTAAAGAAAGCAAGGACCACAGCTTTGGGAACAATTGGTAAAAAGTTGTTAGCCAAACGTGCTATCATCAGTGAACATGCTTTTTGTAGAACAGTGTGGTGTGGTCTTATGTGTTTCTTTATATTTTTCAATTTTGTTTATAGTTTTTTTTTTCCCAATTCATTTGGTAAATGCTTTTTAGTGAATAAATCAGCTTACTTTCGTCCTTCAAAAGCTGCCTCTTACTTTTTAAGTGGATTAATTAATTTAATTCATATGCTCAGAGGAAGGAAAAAGTAAAGAAATTTTAACTGAGGCAAAAAGTTAGCAAATACATTTATTTTTATTATAGAAGAATATACCGTTTAAAAGAGAGAATTGATAATATGTCAATAATAATTCAGCGTTGGTTTAATTTACAGTGGAGTATAATTAATTTTAAAAATTAATGATTATGATAAATGAGGTATATTTTATTAACACGTTGGACGAAGTAAATGAAGACTTAATATGTATTGATCTAAAA
The DNA here is from genome assembly GCA_026901365.1 of Sesbania bispinosa. NCBI lineage: Eukaryota > Viridiplantae > Streptophyta > Magnoliopsida > Fabales > Fabaceae > Sesbania > Sesbania bispinosa. The sequence goes on along the minus strand of QLOH01000041.1, from coordinate 2,171,032 downwards.
AAACTGATAAAAAAATGTAATCAGATCTGATAAATCTCTCAAATACACACGATACAAGTGAAGACTATTAATTGAATGTATGTGTTACTCAAGATTGTTTTTTTGTCCATAAAGGTTTTAAAAAAGTTATTTAAATTTATATCCTTTTCATCCGAACATACAGTTTTATTTTACACTTTCTTAAAAAAAGAAAGAGTTTCCCATGGAATTTCTCTCATTTCATTTATAACAGGTTTTAATTGGTGAAACATCAATGTAAAGTAAAAAAAAAAAAACTAGATTTTACCTTCTTTTTTTTTTCATTCCATTTTTCAACACCTAACCAAGAAAAACCTGCACTAAATCTTGCTAACAACCTACATGTGAGTCAGTTCCAATCTTACTAAGAAATCAAAGGATAAAGATTCCCCTCTGAGGTGGATGAGATCACTTATCACCACACCATATAATAATCCAATCAAAAAGCTCAACAGCATGGTCACACTTGCATTATTTTTTCTCATCTTTCTCAGTTCCTTTACATCCTCTTGTCATAATAATTTCTTTAACCCTCAGGGTCACATCATATTCAATCTTGCAGTTAATTTCAGATCAAGCTTTTTCCATTCCTTTTTTCCATCGTGTACTACACGCACTGATCCTGCGAGTGCTTAAACCACAACATAACATAATAACAGCAACAGAGGTTGTTCCTTTGAAGAGTGTCTTTCCAAGCATTTTCCTCTGTTGTATTCATTCCCTTTCTGTGTGTGTGTCAAGTTTCAACAAGCTGCAGTAGTAGAGATGGTTAGACTTGCACCATTATCAGAAGAACCCATCAATGAAGAAGATAAAGGAAGCAATTACTCAAAGAAAGGCATTCAATCATGGAGGAACTGGAACTGGATCAAGACCCACTTTTCCCTTGCCTTCAATAAGAAGTCCAACCTTAGGATCCCCCTCAGTGTTCTTGGTTGCCCTCTCTTCCCTGTCCCTGTCCACCCCAAACCACCCCTCAATGAGGCAAGCCATTTTCTTCTTCTATTCCTTTTTATCTAATCTCCCATTTCTAAATTCTAATGCACCATGCAAGAGAAAATGATGCTATATATGTTGCTGGTTGTAAAACTCTGCTTTATGTTATGCTTTATAGGCAAAAATAAAATTTCCTCATATAATTCTAACAAGAAATAAAATACCATTACCATACATGTTTTATGTGCCTTCTTCAGAAACATTGTCATGATAAAATAAAGTTGGGTTTTTTGTTAGAATCATGCATGCTAAATTGCTTTCTTTATCAATTATGGTTTGATCAAAATGGTTACTGGCTTAAATTAAAAAGTTAGCTAAAAGTGTCCAAATTAACCAGGTATCTTTTTTAACTACTTTCTTTATACATGAAATGAAACCTCTTTAACCTTTTTGTATATACATACAGCTACAGGCCACTAATGTTACCATGTGTACCTGATTAGTCTAAAGTTTGATTTTTTTTTCTAGCACAAGAATAAGGAGAAAGGGAGAGGCATTTTTTTCTTGATATGTTGCAACCTGTTACAGGTTTCATCGTCAGCAGAGTATATTATACAACACTTCACGGCTGCAACAGGGTGCAGGAAATTGGAGGGGGCAGTGAAAAATGTGTTTACTACAGGGAAAGTGTCAATGGTTGTTGTGGATGAGCTTGGATCCGGTGGTGGTGGCGTTAATGGAGCTTCAGAGAAAGGTTGTTTTGTTTTGTGGCAAATGGTTCCAGATAAGTGGCAGATAGAGATGGTTGTGGGTGGCCAAAAGATTCTGGCTGGTAGCAATGGCACCATTGCTTGGCGTCACACCCCATGGCTTGGTGTGCATGCTGCTAAAGGTGGTGTGCGCCCTCTTCGCCGTGCTCTCCAGGTAAGTTCTTTATCATTGATTTCAAAACCTTCAATTTGGTGCTCCAAAATTTCAAATTATCTTAGAGCATGTTTGATTTAGAGCACGTTTGGTTTAACATTGAAACTTGGTTTTTACCACGTTTCTAACGTCATAAATAGTTGTTTTGAGAAATTCAAATTTAAATTTGACCGATTTCAACACATAATTAGAAGATCAACCTTGCAGGGTATTGTTGGTGGTATTTTTAAGCTGTTTTAATTCTTTTGATCTGTGTTCCAATTGACAGCGAAACATTATTGTTAGGACATAATGATAATGACTATGAAAATATTATGTCACCCTCTTAATTATAACAAAATTGAAGTGCTAGGACCTAATACCTGGCTCCATTAATTGGTGGGGTTCAGTGTTATGGTATAAAGCAGGAGGAATGAACCCCCTTTTGTAATGTGTTAAATGTGTTATGATGGTGTTTGGAATTTTAAAAAAAAATCTTATTGACATAGATATATATATGATGTGAACTTGTACTCAAATATCTTAAATTTGTTTAAATGGTCATAAATGTCGGTTAACCACTGCCACTGCCAGTGTCTTTTTTAATTAATATAAGGCTTCAATGTATCCATATGCTACCGGCCAATGTGATGGATCATTGTTTCCTCACTAAATCTCATTCATTTGTTCGATCTAACCACATTCCTCTACTTCCTTTACTTTATTTCTCAGCTTCCTCCAATGTAATGAATTGATCACCAACAATTTTGGCTTGACCTATTAATTTAAGACAAAGTCCAATCTTAGTGACAAAGAAAAAAAGTTAAATATAATGTATACACTAAAAAAGAAAAATAGGGAAAAATGTTACTGTTGACTTTTAGACTTGTGGTGGGTCCAATTTGCAGTGAGACTGACTTCATCAGCATCTAAAATGGTATCTCTAGTCTCCACTGTTTTGCACTGATTTCAGTGTTTTTGTTTTTTGTTACCTTAAAATGACATTGTGGTTGTACTACCTTGTAGGGACTAGACCCTTTGGCAGTGTCTGCTGTATTCAGTGCAGCACAATACATGGGGGAGAAAGAAATCTCAGGCATGGATTGTTTTGTGTTGAAACTTTCAGCTGATCAAAAGGACCTTGTTGAACGCAGTGATAACACAGCAGAGATGATCAAGCATGCTATATTTGGTTACTTCAGCCAAAGAAGTGGACTTTTAGTGTACTTAGAAGACTCTTACCTGACAAGGATTCAAGCACCAGGGTCACACCCCACATACTGGGAAACCACAATGTCAACAAAAATTGAGGACTATAGAGCTGTGGATGGTGTGATGATTTCTCATGCTGGGTCATCAACTGTGATGATCACCAGGTTTGGGGATAACCTTAAGGATGGACCAGCCATCACAAGGTTGGAAGAGTCATGGACTATTGATGATGTTGCATTCAATGTCCAAGGGTTGTCCATGGACTGTTTCATACCCCCTAGGGAACTAAAGAAAGATTCTCCACAAGAAGATCTAGATTGGAGATCATCCTTGCATAGATGATATATGTGGAAATTTCAACTTGTAATTTAGTGTTGATGCTAATTGTTACTTAACATGTATAATGCTTTTGTAATTGTATTACACTAATAGTTCAACATACATTATATGCGTAATAGATATGGAATTTGATTTTGTGAGTTTGTTCTGGGCCTTGTAAACTGTGTATTAAGACATTTATTCTTGTTTTATTTCTCCCAAGCCCATGGAAGGACAATTTTAGTGTATAAGAAGATTGTGTTGAATGAAAAATAAATGATTGAGGAAATAAAAATGATTTAAAGCTAAGAATTGGTGGGTGCGGTGCATGAGTTGAGTCGAAGAAAAATAGAAAGGGAATGGCAGTGGCATCTTCACTTCGCTTGGCTTCACGTTTGACTAAACCGTCACCATTTCACCTCTTCGCATTCTCATTCTCTACCACCTCACCGCCACAACAACGCCCTCCTCCCATCCGAGTCGCCCTCACCGACTCAGTGGGCCGCGCCGTTTTCGCAACTCGGCCGATCCCCGCCGGCGACCTCATCCACACCGCCGAACCCGCTGTCTGCCACCCTTCTCCCTCTGCCCTCAACTCCGTCTGCTACTCCTGCCTAGCCAAGCTCCCAACTCTCTCCACACCGTTTTGCAGCCACAATTGCCACCAACGCTCTAAGGTTCGTTGCGCCCTTTCCCTCTCCGTATTTGAAAGATAGCAAGCTATGCATCTGTAAAATCTAAAATGTAATGTAGGAACATGTGTTTTTGCTTCTCTTCTGATATATGTAATGTTCTTATTTTGATATTATTATTTAGGAATATTACGATGTTGAGATGAAAGCAAATTGGATGGACTTTGATAACTATTGCCGGTATGGGAGCTTCTTCTCTGGCATCTTCCATTGTAATGGGTTTCAACAGTCTCCTACACCACTCACATCAATAAAGATTTATACATCATTTCATTTCCTCAATGTTAATATGTCTACTTTTAATCTGAATGTTAGGCATTACCCTGATGATACATTGTTTGAATATTTAGTATTTGACTATTTGTTAACTTAGCTTAATTTTTAGTTTTTTTTGTACCTAAATTAAATCAGTAACAATAATCTGACCTCTTTACAAAGGAACCATGGGTTGAAATATCCCTTGCTGGTAAAGCGGTTGGCTTGCATGATCATATCAGGAGTTGCCAGAAGTGACAGTCTTGACATACTTCAACCTGCCAATTTGACTCATGAGATGATTTTAGAGGTGAGACATTTAGAAGTTTATGATAATGACAATAAAATTTAATAATTATACATTTATACTAGTTGACACTAGAAAGGTTTCTTACTTTCTTTTCAAAAAATGAAAATTAAATCATGATTGGAGGTCAATTAGTTTTCTAGTGAGCAATTGAATGAAGGATCATCTTAAATAGTAGCTTTTGTTAATGATTCTTTTAACCTAGGAGGTGCATGGTAAAAGTGAAAGTGGGAAGGCAGACAATGCACAGAGGTGGAAAGTGTGTCTAGACTTATATTATATCCAAATAGATTGCATTTTTCATCTGCCATTTTTCACTTATGCATAGCACTTATTAATGTTGAAAGGACAAGCTTTCTGCTGTAAACGGTTGCATTTCATATAATTTTTTTCATTTGAACAGGAAGAAACAATTGTTGATATTCAAATTGAAATTTGATGTGTGTTATAATTGTAAAGCTTTGGCATAGTATTTTGCTGCTGTAATCTGTTTATGCATCGCATCATTTTTCAGATGGAGGAGGAATTTACCTTGCTAAGGAATGCCTTCACAAAAGCACATATTGCAGACAAACATATTGCTTGTATCCTCCTTGTGTCAGGAACATTTTGTATAAAGTAGACACACAGCACACACATACATAAAGAGAACAGAGATATAAGTTGGGAGACTACTTATCTTGACATTTCAAGTTTTAACCAAGCAATGGTACATTAGCGTTTTGGCACGAATTCGAATCAATGCATTTCGCATTGAGTTGGCTGGAGGACTATATGGAGATCTTCTTTCTTCTGCAGTTGCACTAGTAGAAGCTGAAGCTGCTGTTGGAAATGCTGTCTATATACTTCCTTCCTTCTATAATCATGACTGCGGTGAGTGCAATTTTTTCTTACTTTTCTCGATTTCTGTCATCAAAACAGGCTTTTATGTCTTTTTCCCATCTTTTGGTTGCTTGATCAAGATTTCAACTTGAGCAAATCCTTTAAATTATTCATAAATCACATATGACTCAAAACAAAAAAAGTTCAATTTTAACAAATATTTGCATTCCATATTTAGGAGAGTTGTAACTGAAAGGTTATGTGGACACATACACACTGAGTGGGCCTCCCTTAACCTTGTCTTTTTTTACCTTGAGAAATGAGCAATCGAGCTTATTGGTATTGCAGATCCTAATACACACATTATATGGATAGATAATGCACATGCAAAATTGAAGGCCCTCCGTGACATTGACGAAGGTATGTCCTAAATTATATTCTATTTGATTAAATGTTTTTTTCCCTTGTAATTCTGTAGGTTGATTCATCCAGAGAGTAGTGCATGCAATGATTTTTGAAAAAAAAATCTACTCATTTTGATGTATTTAGTTGTGAGATTTTTCTGACAACATATTGGAAGGCAATTTTGCCTATTTGTGTTTTATTAACAAACTTTGGTCCAAAGCCTGGATAAAAGAGGATGCCTGTCTTAGGTAGTAAATCAACACTCAATGGTCAATACTAACCTTTTTCAAATCATTATCTTTTACAATATCAATCAATGATAGAAAACTTTAGGAGAAACCACTAAAGAGAGACTTTGCTCTTAAATTTTGTTTTGATAAAGCCCATAGTGTTGATTGATCCATGTAGCCAACTCTATCTAGTGGGATAAGACTTAATTGTTATTGATCTTGTGTATTAGAGGGCAATTTTGGATGAAGGAAGAAAAAGGAATAGTCTTGAAAATATATGATTTGGCAATCCCAAGAAGCAACCATTGAATCTAGCACCTGGCCTAAATTCTTTAAAATAGGGGCTTGTTTGTTTACAGTTTTTAATTTTTTTTTTCTGTTTTTAAAAACAGAAAACTGAAAAACTCGTTTGACAGACAGTTTTTAAAAATAGTTTTGAAAAATGTCTATTTTTCTGTTTTTAAAAATTAAAATTCTGGAACTACTTTGAGATGTTTTGGAAAACTGTTTTTTAGTTTTTCTGCTTTTGTGATGGAAAAGGTTTAAATAAATCTTTTCATTTGTAAAAAACAGTTCTTAAAAACTGTTTTATAAAACAGTTTTTAAAAACTAAAAAACAAAACCGAATCAAACACACCCCTAATTTCCTTGCTGCTGCTGGTGAAAAGCTCTTAGATTTGGCTCCACCTAAGTTGTAGAATGACATAATTTACTGTCAAATGCCCCTAGAATGTCTTGCATGAGTGAGATACAAGTAAATGGAAGCATAAAGGGCATAAGAAAATTTTTGATTGACCATGCAAGATGCCAATGTGATCATCTCATTGCATTAGGTCTTCAAGGTGAATAGCCTCTGGTTGGTGAAACAATGTAGGGAAGGGAGATCATCAAATTGGATCAGGAACCTTGAGAAAAGGATTGGCTCTGAAAGCTGAGCACAAGGGTCCCAATCCCAAATCTGCTGGTCATTGGTGAATTGCTTGAGCTGCTTCTATGGCAAGAGCAGGTCGCCACATGAAAGCCTGTTTGCTATTATAGCAATATGTGATCTGTGATTTTGCTAAGAAAAGTTTTGTTTTTGGCATCCTGGTGATTCGCCAAAATTGTACTTGCACCCTTCGCAGGCATTATCCCATACTAAATAAATTGTGGAATTTAATTAGGGAAAAACAAGTATTATGATTATGAATCATCTACATCTTTTGTTATTATAATAAAAAGCCTCTTTCACTTGAGAAACAGTATAGAATAGCAGTCCTTGGAGACTAGCAACTGAGTTCTTCTGACTGATTTGAAAAGCTTTCACAAAACTATCATTGATCAACTACAATTCTCTTTGGTAACTGCAGGTGAAGAGCTCAGAATCTGCTATATCGATGCCAGCCTGGACCGTGATGCCCGGCAAGAATTATTGTTTCGAGGTTTTGGTTTTCAATGTAATTGTAGTAGGTGTTTGCATGGCGATTAGTTATTCTTTCCCATTGCAAAATATCCCACTGAGTTATATGAGTTGAATCTCTGAGGGTGATGTTTGGAAAGAAAACTGTGAATTCGCAATCCCTTATTACAAATTTGTCATTTCCATTCCAGTTGTGCATTAGTGAAGTTAGAAGACATTGTTCGGAGAATGACTGCAGAGGCCTTGTTCATTATCGAATTGCTCAAGAATCAAGACCTGGTGGGGAAGGAAGTTCATTTTTCATTTTCTCATTACTGAACCAATAGTAGAAGCAGAATAGGAAATTTCTGTTAGTTCTCTCCAATATTCATCCACCACAAACAACAAGAAATATGGTTCGACTAGCCGCCCAGTAAAGTAACAAAGTTGTTCAAGACCCCAACCACCTCCTGGCTAAAATACAAGTATTCTGCATCAATAAGGGGTGAAAAAATCCCCCAATCCATATTCTATACCACCCAAACCATGGATTTAACTGTTCTACTATAGTTTGGTTATTCAGATATAATGACCAACTTTCTGCCGTATATATGCATGTCCATGAAAATTATTAAGTAGTAGCAAGATGAAAATTGTGACCTACTTTCCGTCTTTGTTTTGGTTACTATTTTAGTTAGACTTCAGTAGATATTCACACTCCAATTACATGATCATTTTTTTACCATATTTTCTACGGAAAATTCTAGGTTACTTTATCTAACTTGAGGGCATGTCAACTTTGGTCTTTAAACTTTAAATCACAAATTGTTTGACTGAAAATTAAACAAACAGATTACGTTACAATTACAAAGTTTAATAATTGCGTTGTACATTTTTATAGGAGTTCTGATTTTTTTCACACCATGTTACAAGATGATTATGTGAATCAAACATTACCCTTAATCTGCCATCATGATTTGAAGACGAGTTTGAGAAATCTTGCAAGAATCGGGATGCTGTTGCTCAACAAATTATGATAACTTGGACAACAATTTGGAAGCTGTTGAGGAAAGTGTTTGAAGTCCTTATGAAAACGATAACAGGCTCATAGATTTTCAAGGGAGTGAAGGAACTCAAGAACAAGTACAACATGCAACAGATACTGAAATTAGTATGATGCAATTATGCAAAGAACAGATTAATATGCTAGCTATTCCTAAGTGTTTAATATAGCTCATGTGGTTTACAAAATCTGCAGTTTAGCATATATAACAAAAAAAAAATGGTTCTATTTTTTTCTCCAACCGGATAGGGTGTGTAGGGTTGTTTTTCTTCCAGGCCATGTAGGATTGCTTTTTGTCAATTCTTATAAACAAACCCTCAATGTTGAAAAGGATTATTGTCACCTTTTGTTATTGCTGCTTAAATGTGTTTTTTTTTTTTTCCAATAAAATAAAACAAACATAATGTTAGGGGTGTGAAAGAATTGATGAAAAGAAATTGGTTGGGACTAATTTGACAAGCGTAAATATATAGTTGCTAGATGGATGTATCTTGCAGGGCTTCTGAACGCTTGTTGGCTGATTAGCACTTGAGTCGTAATATATTTGATTGTAGAACTTTAGACTTTAGCCTTATTTGGATATATTTAATATTATTACACAAACAAATTTTTACTATCCTTTCCACTATGTTTTAACTTTTAATTTTATGATACAAAAATTATTTTACTTTTAATGCATTTGCATTGCTAGATAAATATAATACATCCTATTAAAACTAATTATATATTCTTTGTCATCGTCATTCAATGGGGCTCATATACACATGGTAATCTTTTTTGAATTCAACATATAATGAAATATAGCCTAAGCAATTTACATAAAAAACCGACAATACTTGCAATTATTGAAAAAGATTTTTCTTCCTGCAATTCATTTTAACAAAATTTTAATTTATTATATTCGTATATATTATGTTAAATAATAATTAAAATATTATCTCGTGTATTATACAAATTAAAATAATAAAGATATAAATAAAATCATAGCACAAATGGAAACATTGACATTTCAACCGTATAATTAATTATGCTACAATTATGCTACATAAACATTTTGTTACACACATGTAATTGTCCGTGCAACACGTTTATACTTGATTTTGATTTAAATATGCAAACTACAAAAGTAGATGGCATTATCTTGTAATTAAAGGGTTATGACTTAATTAATAATGTAGATTGATATTGTGGGTAAGGTTCCCGCCAAGAACATTATATATGACTAAATCCTAAATAGGACTACTTATAATAATATGATATATTTGGGATTAATCTAAAACAAAAATATGTTTTCTTATTATGCAATTTATTAATGGTGCCCATCCACATAAATTTTAGTGGAGAAGTGGAGAATTGGTTCCTTGGTGGCGGGAAACATTGGCAAATATCTCAATGATGATATGCCCACCAAGTTACCAACTTAAAAAATTAAAAATGACATTGCGTTTGCGGGAGTCGAACCCGGGTCTATTGCTTGGAAGGCATGTTGGACTACAAACGCCAGTTGCTTCTCAAGTAGCAACTTATCTTATATAATATTATTTTATAGGAATGGTGTTTGTTCCAATTTCATCATCATTAATTCATTATGATTTTTTATTTTTGCCTATTTGATTTTTCTATTTTCAAACGCTTATTGGTTATTGATCTTGCTTCAAAATCGACCAGACAGCAAAATTATATATCATATGAAAGACAATGACAATAGGTGCTTTTTCTATATTCACCACAGTCGAAGTTATTTTTGTAGGAATTAACTTGTTTCTTACACCGGATTTGTTACATATTTATTACGTTAAATCAATTTTAATATATACCTTGTTGTATACTCTTAATGTATGTAGGCTAATCATATTTCAATTCGTGTGTTAATATAAGATTCTGAAAATAAATGGTCCCAAATCTCCATAGATTTCTTTCTTTATTTTTAAAATAATGTCATGAGAATTTTCTTAAATTTTATGCTATTATTTTCAATATTAATTTTTTCACACTAAACTCTCTTGTATTTTCCTCCACACCCCTTCTTTTATTATTATTTTTTCTTTCTTTATCTTTCTTTTCTATCACATTTTTTGCTTTGGCCCAGTCTCCATGGAACAACTAAAGTTAACTACATTTTAACACATATATTAAGCCTTACACTCCTATTATACTTCTCACTGCCTTTCATTCTTTGAAGTGAGCATGTGATATTTTCTAAGGAAGTAATAATTTGACACTCAAATTTGGGGTTTGGGAAGTGTATGAAAGAAAAATAGGAAGAAAAAAATGAAAAATATGATGGAAAAGAAAAAAGAGAAATAAAAAGAAAAATAAGACATGGAAGGAAATGTGAAAAGAATGAGTGTGAAAATATCATCACTTTATTTCTAATATATTGTGTGTTTTTCTATGCAATATATCTCTTGATACTGCCCAACTAGCAATATTGGGGTTAACTTGATGGATACATGTGATTTGTGAATATCACAAGCGTGTGTACGCAATTAGAAGGTAATATAGTTGATATATATCACTGTGTATATAACTTATAGCTTCAATTTTATTTTTCTGTCACCTGTGAATTTTACCACTGTAGTTTGGATAGAGAAATTTAAAATTACTGGAATTCATGTGTTAAAATAGTGGAAAGAAAAAATTCCAAATGACAAATATGAGAGTTTTTTATGATAAATAGGAGAATTTCAAATGATAAATATTGAGAGAAAATTTTAACATTTCTCTTTTGTGTTCAAACTTTTTATATTGTCATTGTCAATTCCTCTCATTTTAACAATTCACTCAACATTATATATTATAATTTTGAGTCCCCAAACACAAGATTAAAGAATAATTATTGATACAGTCTAGCTGGCTAACCTGCATGAGTGGTGGCTAAATTATTCCAAGTGCAGCTCAAGGGGAACCAACACCACACACCCTTTCTTCCCCTATATTTTCTTAGAAAAAATAGAACATAGAAAAACACCACTTACCAAAGATGAATAATCAAACAAGTGAAAGAAAGAGAGCTCCCGCCATCTCAGCTTTAGGTGGAGAGGTGTGACAATGCGGCAAAAAGAGAGCTTGTTAAGAGATATACTCTCACATTTCATAAAACAATATTCTAACTACCTAACACCCATCTCCGTCATCCTTAAATCCACCCTACCTTTCTTTTACCTTCATACTCTTCTCTCATTCTTTTTGAACCAAACCCATCTCTTATCTTATAGATTTGAGTTTGTTTACTTGCTTTTCTTATTGTTCATAAAGAAATTAGCAAGGTTTCAAGTCAACAAATTTTAACTGCATCACCATAAGTTAGTACTACCCTTTCTCTTGACCTGGTTTCTCATTTTTCTCAGCTAGTCATGGGGGTCTTGTCCATAAGTTATTCCTCAAGTTTACTCAGTAAACTCATTGGGGTGCCTGAAAACAATGACTGGTACCCTGCAAGGAGGAAGACAAATGTTGTGTTCTGCCAGGGAGGTGGAAATGTTATCAAGTCCTCTGGACTATCTTCTGTATTAACTGAAAGATCATCATTGGTTAGCACAGATCATGCTGCTACTCTAATGGATGCAGGAAGTTTGGTCTTGTCACAAAATGGGAAAAGCCAGGCAGAGATAGTGGTCAAGGATTTGGTGCCTTATGGTGGACCAACATCCACCACATTAATTGGGTTGGAAGATGGAATAGGCATTGTCAAATTCCTAAGAGGGAAGAAGTTTTTTATTACTGGGGCAACTGGGTTTCTAGCAAAAGGTAGATACCTGCCTAAAGAGTATTATCATTTGTAGAAATAATGTGCTAATGCTATGCATTTTTAGTTTCCTCAATGCTTCAATTGCTTTTTAAAATGTGATATATAATGACATTTGTTTACTACATGGTCCAGTTCTTATTGAGAAGATTCTACGGACAGAACCAGATGTGGGAAAAATGTACCTTTTGATCAAGGCAAAGAATAAGCAAGCTGCAATGGAGAGAATACAAAATGAAGTATTTTTTTTAAAAAAAAAAAAATCATTTCTTCAGCTTGCATTAGTCATATTTCATGGCTTCACTTACTTGGTGATCTCATATTATTTTTTTTATTATTTTTTTTTTTTTTGTGGTTAGATCATAAATACAGAGCTTTTCAGATGCCTTAGACAAATCCATGGAAAATCATACCAAGCCTTTATGTTGAGCAAGCTAGTTCCTGTTGTAGGCAATGTTTGTGAACCCAATCTTGGACTAGATGAAGATTTATCTGATGTTATTGCAGATGAGGTAGATGTTATTGTAAATTCTGCAGCTAATACAACATTTGATGAAAGGTTAGCCTCAAACTCTACCAAGAGCTTCTCCATCAATGATAAGTTCCATTATTTTCTTTTTAAGTTACTCATTGTAATCATTTGACTGATTTGATCAGATATGATACTGCAATCAACATAAACACCAGAGGACCATGCCGCCTCATGGCCATTGCAAAAAAGTGCAAGAAGCTTAAGCTCTTTCTGCATGTTTCAACAGGTAAAAAATATAAGAAAGGGTTCAAAACTCAAATCCATGTGCTCAGCATGATTTACATTGTTTACCCAAAAATATCAAAATCCTTGCTTGTAATGTGCAGCTTATGTCAATGGACAAAGGCAAGGTAGAATCATGGAAAAACCATTTAGTGTTGGAGATTGCATAGCAAGAGAGAAACTTATATCTGGAGTTCCACCAAAATATCTCCCCTCATTGGACATTGAAAGCGAAATAAATCTGGTTTCAAATAGCAAGGGAGACATTGAAGACAACTTACTAGCCCAGAAGATGAGGGAGATGGGTCTAGAGAGGTATTGGGTGTTCTTATGTTTTAAATGACTCATTATTTATCTTTTTATTTCCATCCTTTTGTAAATAGAGAAAGATTCAGCCTTTTATGTAGCTTTTGATCTAAAATTCTGGACAATTCTTAAAATTCATAATACAATTTGAGTTATTTCCTATACAGGGCTAGAAGATATGGGTGGCAGGATACTTATGTGTTCACAAAGGCTATGGGAGAAATGATGATTGACAAACTGAGGGAGGATATTCCAGTTGTTGTAATTAGACCAAGTGTTATTGAGAGCACTTTCAGTGAGCCATTTCCTGGGTGGATGGAAGGAAATAGGTAAGTCATCACCACCTCTTTCTAAGAAGAAAAAGAACTTGTGTGATAGAACTAACATTTTTCCTTTTAACTACTAGGATGATGGATCCAATAGTTCTCTGCTATGGAAAAGGACAGCTAACAGGTTTTTTGGTAGACCCAAATGGAGTACTTGATGTGGTAAGTGACACTCAATAATTAGATTGTTTCACTGAATAGTAAATGGAAAGTAAAAGAGAAGCAAACAATTCATAAACTCCATAGATTGGTTAATAATTCTCATACTAAAAGTGGTTCACTTGCTCTCATAGGTTCCAGCTGACATGGTTGTTAATGCAACCTTGGCAGCAATGGCAAAGCATGGAATGACCCAAGAGGCAGATATCAATGTGTACCAAATTGCTTCATCTGTGGTGAACCCTCTAGTCTTCCAAGACCTGGCAAAGCTTCTCTATGAACATTACAGCTCCTCACCATGCATTGACTCAAAGGGTAGGCCAATTCAAGTTCCACTGATGAAGTTGTTTAGCTCCACAGAAGAATTCTCTGGTCACCTATGGAGAGATGCTATTCAGAAAAGTGGCCTGACAGCTATGGCCTCCTCAAAGGGGAAGATGTCTCAAAAACTTGAAAACATCTGCAGAAAATCAGTGGAGCAAGCAAAGTACTTGGCCAACATTTATGAACCATACACATTTTATGGTGGAAGGTTAGATACTCATTTAACTTCACACTCTTCAACTAGTGGCAGCACTAGTAACTCAGGTTTGTTTGTAGGAAGCAAAAATGAAACCGAATTAAACATCTTGTGAGGAATAAATTACTGATTTAAAACCAATAACTGTGATGCAGGTTTGATAACAGCAATACACAAAGATTGATGGAAAGCATGTCTGAAGAAGAAAAAAGGGAATTTGGCTTTGATGTAAAGGGCATAGATTGGAAAGATTATATCACCAATGTCCATATACCAGGTCTAAGGAGACATGTCATGAAGGGAAGAGGAATGGGTAGTCAGTGACTTACAATCTTGTGCCATGTGATCACTAGTCATATGCTGCAAGAAACTGTAATAAAATATATACTTTACCTTCTTTACTTGAACACCTACAGTGTGGCAACAACCTTCCTTTATTATCCATAATGTATTTTATTAATAATAATTAATAGTAGTAACAATAATTCTATAATCAATTACTCCTGGCTTGATCTTACTATATGTGTGACAACATACTTGAGGGGGGAAGACTCTAGCATGTGTACATTCTTAAAAAATCTCTGGACAAAATTGAGTGTGCATTTCTCTAACCATATGATCAGATATTGTAGACGTAGATCTCCCTAAGATATAATTTCCATATATAAATTCTAAGATTGAGTATGTTTAGAACTATATATATGCTTAACAAACTCAAATCCCTTAACTCGGAGGCTTTCCCTGCCTTGGACTGGGGCACCATCCCCTCACCCTAAACCCTAAATTTTGTTTACCAAAAAAACTCAAATCCCTTCTATCCAGATAAATGCACGTAGACAAATTTGTATAATTTTAAAAACCAAAAAAGGTATAATTTTGTCAAATTTCAAAAGAAGCTTTATAATATAACCTTTTATTTTTGACACGAAGAATATTTCTACTAGCTAGTCCTGATTACTAGCAAAGTAAAAATTTAGGGGAGAAACTCAAGATAACAGAAGTGGCCAAGTCCCTTTCGAGAATTGCTAATCCTGGAACATATAACAGAGTTCATATGGGTGATTTTTTTTTTTTTTTTTATTTATTTTGAAAACTAGATTTTAAAAGTTATAAAACAAAAACAGTCTAAAGATATATTTTCAATTTTCAGTCAAAGATATCTTTTACAATAATTGAAACACAACATAAAATCAATTTACAAAATAGTTCTCAAAATAATTTTAAAAAAAATCACCTATTTTAAAAATCAGAAAACGAAAACAGGTTGGAGATGTTTTTAATTTTCAATTTAAAAATATCTTTTACAATAAATAAAACACAATATAAAATAAACTTACAAAACATAATGGGTTTAATTATATGTATATTTAAACAATGTTATTTGAAACAATTGTATCAATATTTAATAATTTTAAATTTTTATTGTAATATAGATTTAATTATAATAGATTTATAATATAATGGGTTTTATGTTAAGTTTGAAAAATAGAGGGATTATTATGTAATAAAAAAATTATAGTTAATAAGGGTATTTTAATCAATCTAATACAGAAGATAATTGTTGACTGTTTACCGTTGATTAACGGTTCCATTGAGTGTATTATAAAAATAAGGGTTTAAGTGTCATTTATCTATTAAATAGAAGGGATTTTGTGTAAGTTTTAAAAATAGAGGGAATTTTGTGTTGGAAGTGCAAAATAGAGGGGATGTTAGAGTAATTTACTCTTGTTAAAAAGTAAGGTTATTAGTTCGTAAGCACATTAGCTGATTTAGAGATAAAACTATTGATCTATTTAAAGGTCATAATATAAAATAAGCTTTTAAATAGTTTAATAGATCATACAAAACTTTGAAATAGGTCAGGTCAAACCTAAAAAGATGGCCTATGACATGTAATAGGCCATAATTCGACCATGAAAATATAAAGAAGATCAAGCTTGGGTTTTATAAAGTCTAGTTTGACTTAACCTAGTATTTCCATCCCTAAATACAAGTTACATGATTCTGATAAACAATTTTATTTCTTGATAAACTTATTATGAGATCTATCTCAGAAATATAATAGTATTGGAAACACTGTTAATCCTCCTAAGACACATTTTTCATTCCATACGCAAAATCCTATATAACTCAAAATATTAAAATGGAAACACAATGAATAATTACATAGGAAAGCTACTTTTACTTACTTCTATTGTGAACAATTAAATAAAGTTTAGACTGTGTATTCAAAAAATAACGTATCAATTTACGGTAGGTAGATTCTACGGTGCCTTGAGAATTTAGTGGGTATAGGTACCTTAATAACGTGTCATAATAATAGTAGGACAAGTGTACACTCTTAAAGACATTTTGGATTCATTTTGTCGTTTGACACAATTTTATGTTATTTCGAAATATATCTTGAAGGACATTTCGTGAAATAATAAAAATTAGCAAATTTTGTAATTGAGTCAATCTCTGTTTAGAAGAAGAAGATGAATAGTCAATGTCCCTCATTTACACCGATGTTGATTCTGTATCAAAAACTATCGTCTTGACTCATAAAGTCATCTACTGCTTTAGTCCATATTTATGTAAGTGATGTGACTTTTATTTAAAGTTGTTTTAATTATTGTTAAGAATTATGTCTTGTGTAATAAAATTATGGCTAGAATTATTGGACAACAACCTAAATTTGAATATAGTTATAGTTACATGACCGTTAAGACAACTAAACAAGTGTTGATGATTTGATGTGATTCTCTTCACTTTTTTTGTCTTGAAAAATTTTTTATTTTGAGAAAAAATGACTTTCTCAGTTTATATTTAAATTTACTTAATTTGGTTTGCTGAAATTTTGTGATCGATGACGGTATGTTGAAAATTTGAGGGCTCCATTTTGTGTAGAAATGTCAAATTTAGAAAGCTAAGATACAGAATTCAATGATTCAAATTCGAAGGTGTTGATTGCTTGTGTGTGACATCCTCTAAAATGGCTTTTTATGCAATTACTACAACTTAGGTTGGATTCATTAAGTTGGTTGGGTTGGATTGGACTAGGTCAGTATTTGAGTTGGAATTGATTGGATTCGATTCGAGGTTTGGTTGGGATTGGATTGAGTTGGGTTGGGGTTTGGATTGACTTGGCTTGGGTTAGGTTGGATTAGGTTAGAATGGATTGGACTAGGTTTGGGGTTGGGTTGAGTTGGGGTTTTGGATTAAGTTTGATTGGGTTGGAATGGATTAGGACGGGTCGGGTTGGAATGTATTGTGTTGGGTTTGGGTTGGGTTGGAATGGATTAAGATGGGTCGGGTTATTACACTAGGTTTGGGATTTGGTTGGATTGGGCTGGAATGGAATGAATTGGATTAGGTTGGGTTTGGATTGGACTGGTTGGGGTTGGGATTGGATTGGATTGAGTCGGGGTTTGAATTGGATTGGATTTGGTTGGTTGGGAAATGTTTTTCACATATGCTTTCTTAAATTTCACATATCCCCTTCTACTTTATTTCCCAAAATAACCCGGATAGGATATGCATAGAAATAAAATACAAATACATTGGCAAAGGAAAAACGCAGAGAGCACATACACAGTTAGGGAGAAAGATTCACACTAATTAATAATGGTGACCTGTGATGACGACAACATCCGAGGAAGTGGGTGTAGCTTGAAGTAGATTCGGTTGGAATAGGATAGGGTTTGAGTTAGGTTAAAATGGATTGGATTGGGTTAAGGTTTGGATTAGAGATGCCAATTCGGGCTACCCGCCCTAACCCGATGTGGGTACCAGGCTATTGCAAGATGGGCTAAAAAGCCTGAGAATTATTCGAACTTAAAAAATAAAGGCTTAAGCCCTATATTTTTACAGGTAGCCAGGGTTTCTTTTGCAGGTTTTGCGGGTAACGAGCTTTATCAAACCAGGCTAAAAAGCCCGAAAGTTATTGTAATAGTAATATCAGTTTTTCTAACCTGTGCAATATAACATAGGATAATAAATCAAAAGTGAAAAGGTTTTATTGGAAAATGCAACTATCACAACATTCAATGCATTGATAATATCAAATGTTACATTTTCCAATAAAACCTTTTCACTTTTGGTTTGTTATCCTGTGTTATGTTGCCCAGGTTAAAAAATCCATAGTAATATATATAAAAATGGATTCTTAAAATGAATCAAATTAAATACTGAACATTAAGCAGAGAGACCATATATAATTTATAATGTAAATTAATGTAATTGAATTATGGATTTTTCTATACATGTTATAATTCTATAAACATACAAAGAAAAAGGTCGGGATCGGGAAGTCCTCATCCATTTGTTGTTAGGCTTGTTCGGCGATTATGTTTTGTTAGACTTACTACCCCTGGTCCTATTTATAAGAAACCTTGGTCCTATTTATAAGAAACATGGGACTAAAACATCAAGATCAAGAAAATATCTTGAAACCAGTTATTTATGATTAATAATGCCATAATTTTAAACTTTATTCCATAAATATCCTTAATATTAAATAATTAAAATAGTAAAAAAATTACTCTTAATTAAAGCCACCATTTAAAATAATGGCTCATGTTATAGCATAATACATCCACTACCATGGAAAATAGGTGAATAGTGAACAATAAATTAAGAATATAAAAATAAACTTCATAATTAATACAATTTAAAATAGTGTTATATTTCTTATATTTAGGACCAAGTAAGAATACTTTTTTTGTATCTTATATATAGGACCAGATGTAGTAATATTTTGATCCATTAGGCTTTAACTAGATGGTCCATAGGATTTAAAAATAATAAGGGATGATTGTTTCCATCCATTTAATTATATTATCCATGCAATTCAGTCCAAGTTTTTTTTTTTAAACAATTGATGGATTGGATTAGATTTTTACATGGATGGGTTGGATAGATTATGGATAAATGGACTCTTTTGACATGCCTAGCAAATAGTGATATACGAGTAGATATACACAACTACATTGAAGTCCACGGGCAAGGAAAAATTATTTTATTTCCCTTCATCATTTTAATTGAGATATTAAATTCATACAATAAAAAATATACAACAATTCATATAACACTTTTTTCTCTATTTCTATCACATCACTCATCACATCCCACATTTCTCTCTTTCTCTCTATATGTTGCATGTTATACATGTACAATTAACACTACTCTTCCCAACTAAAACAAAGTTTGACGAGTTTATATATTCTTTTCATAGGCTATTTAAGGTCAAATGATAAGCTCCTATGAGCTCTAAATAATGACAATGATAGTTGGTAAGAACAAAACTGAATCACTATTATCATGCAACTTTTACTGAAATTGAGAGAACATAGAGCAAAGCAAATCATGAACGAGATATAAAATCCCAATCATTGCTTCTAAAGACGGGGAAAACACAGACAGAACAAAAAATATCCACATTTCACTGGAATAATACATGTTCTGATATAGCCATCATCTAGGCGACTTCTCCAACAGGGTGTCCAGCAAGTTCTTGTGCGTCACAAATAAGTGGAATGTTACCTGCCTATTATACATCAAAGCAATCTTGGACAACCACCAAAAAAGTTTGGAGTGCATTTTCATGGATTTAAGTGCTTACAGCAATCTCATCAAGGAGGATGCACAACTCCCTAAAATAAGTGCAAAATGAGATGTAATTGTTATACCAGTCTGATATGCAGCAGCAACCTCATAGGAAATAATCAGGCGTTCTACGGGTGACATCAGGTTCTCCTCTCCGGGGAGCAGGTTCAAACTGCAAGAAACGTTTCAAATTTATGCAAAGGCAATCCAATGCACATGAATAATAATATTTTATCATGCAGTACTGTAGCGTATTATGTTGAATGAGATATGAAGAGAGACCTGGATAAATGTGTGGCCTTTGGAATCGTCAACCTCCAAAATGGAAGCCATGTTCCCACATCGATAGCAGTAGTTAGGTGCACTAAAAATGGTAACCACCTTTTGTTCCTGTTTCAACAAAATAATGGACATATCTCAAAACTTCGCCTGCATAATTCCAAAGCAAACAAGACAAAAAGATCATTCCATAAGAAGGTCAATTACATGAGCCCAGTTGAATCCATCCATAACTAGCTGATGAGCTCTAGCAATCAACTTAAGACTGTTTGTGTGATTAAATTGTTCAGATATATCCTGAAAGAGAGAATGTTAGGTAGAAAACTTAGAATTAAAAATATAAATAAAATACAACAGCCAATTTCTCAATGCTTCATAAATAAAAAACAACACATTCAACATCATAAGTTGAGAAGTTAAATTTTCAGTTACCTGGCCAAAAGTATACCCAGCACCACGAGGAGAAATTCCCCAGCCACATCTATCATCTGGGTCAGACCACAACAGATCACACATGGGCCCTTCATGAGGAACCTCTTGAACACGATCAAAGCTCCTTATGTTATCAAGGGTCTCAATTGAAGGTGAAAGTCCACCATGCAAACAAAAGATTTCTGATTCAACCTGGAAGGGAATAAATTAAATTAGAAGTTGAATGATCAAAAGCCTGTAACTCTGACTTTTAACTACCAAATTTTTATTTATCATTATGTCAAGAATAAGACCATTATGAAGAAAATGAACTGCAATTTAACTAATCCCAAACTTCAAACTCATTGAACAAACTTGAGCATATTATATTCACTAATTCCGAAGTGCAGTGCAATTATAAGACCATCATTGTCTTGCTTTGAAAACTACAGAGAACTCCTTGAAATGGCAGTGATGTCAGAGCACTAATTCATGTCTGGTATCTATCCTTACACACACTACGTGGATTTATCAAATTTTGCCATATTACCACCTCCAACATTTTATTTTCCCAATAGAGAACACAGAAAATTAGGTCAAATTACAATTCATAAAAAAGGTACTGCTCAAATAAGTTATATATATATGAAGAAAGAAATAGGGTTCTTCGATCCTCTGAAACAACAGGGGAAATTGTTGTTAATTTTGCTTAATCTAGGAAAGAGGATGTGACTTACTAAAAAATTCCCATCTTCCATTTACATATCAACTGACATGTAGTTTTACTCTCAATATTTACTGTCCTTGCTACCACTTAAAATCACAAATGAAATGCACAAACGAACAAAGAAAAAAAAACGTGTACTAACCAATGCAGTCAATGGAAAGAAATCAAAAAGGTCTGTAAAGATCTTCCAAACAATAGCATTACCATACCTGCAAAATAAACAATCAAAAGAAAGAGCTATCATCATGAACATTAAAAAAGAAATTAAGCCTATCAAAGAATTAGATAAATCAATAAGATAACATCTACAGACTACAATCAGCTGATTCATGGTCACATGAAATTAAGCCTATCAAAGAATTAAATCCAGATCAAGCCAAGTGGCATCTAAATCAATCACGATCCAATTACATTAGGTTTATTAGTCATAGTGGGTTAGTCTTAGTGTAGCCCAAGCCCACCAACACTAGGACAAGTAACCCTAATATATTCTAACAATATTAATCAAACCACACCTATTAACTCATTGCAATTCATATGAACAAGTGTGTGTGTAACCTTTGAAGTCCAAACTCAATCTCAAATCTAAATAATAATGACTTTTGAACATGAGGAATCTTACTGGGTTATATATATAGACCACTGGATGTAACCAGAACCAGTATCACGACATTATTAAATTGTGCAAATAATACAACATAGATCTACTTCAGATACAGAAGAAGTAACTTCACAAATCACATATCTCCAAAACACATCATAATGGTCGAGCCCTTAAGGTATTTGATAACACTAATAAAAAAAAATAAAAAAAAAAAAACAGAACAAGGGTCGTTAAGGAAAGATTGGCAGATATCACATCAGATGCATCCTCAACCCTTCCCTCGAAAAGGCGTATTTTCTTGTTATGTTATTTTGAGCAGCATTCCTATTCAAAGGATAATTTATTTAAATTTACACGATTCTCCCTAATGCCAACAATACAGACAACAGACATCCTGATGTTATCAGTTTGTCATGATGATCTGTTCTGCAATATTTAGAACAGTTTCCGCATTGAATAGAATTACGTATTCTTAGTTTAATCTTAATCCATGTTAAGAACATAAGACAATGTACATCAGTGATATAGTGTATACTGTACACCATGCAACTTCCACAGTGTCACTATTGATACAACCAGATGTTGCCACATATTCATTGATATCAAAATATAAACATCTCAAAACTGAGAATCTGGAGTCAAATAATTATCATATGCATCAAATCAATGGAAAAGTTATATGATCACCTCTCCAGTTCAGTGCATATAAAGATACTAGCTAATCCAATATTGAAATTATAAAAATGAACATTGAGGGCAATAAAGATAAATGATTTCCCAAATAATATATACTGTACATATCTTAACACAACTATGTGACACCACCATAATGTACATTAGTCGTTAACAAAAATAAACTTCAATTTCAATGGAAACAATTACAAACTTGTAAGCATACAAATCACCTCTAGACAAAAGTATCTCCTATCTGTCCCATTAAGACCTCTAAATGAAGGTATTGAAAACTCACTTTCTTAGGCATTCATCGTAAAATCCATATACTTGAGTGATCTGTGCAAAAAAAAAATGAAAAAGGAAGGAACAATTAGCTCAAAAGCTAAAAATCAAAGCCTGAACAATTATCAACATTTTATATAAAAATTAAAAACTACGAAATTAAAAATTTTGTGGAATTACAGAATACAAGTTACTAAATAACTCCAGAAAAGAAAGTGCCATAAAGGACCTCAGGAATCATAAGAATATGTAATTTTGAAAGAAAGGAGAATGCAAATGCATACCTGTCGGCTTTCATGGTTTCCTCTAAGAACTGTAATTCGCTGAGGATACCGCACTTTCAGTGCCACAAGGAGCTGGATAGAATAACTAATTAGTACCTCTAAGATACGGTACAACAATGTCAAGCCAAGGGAAAATAAGATACAAAGACATATACAAGTAGTAAATATACATCTAATTTCAACTACATTCAGTTAGCTAAAAGGTAATAACAGCATAAGTAATCTCCAGAAAATATTTGCAATCCTCTAGGAGCTAGATAAGCATGTTGATACTGCCAGAATTTATTACAAATGATGATTGAGCCTGTTCGTTATATCTATCTGTCACCACAATTTTACTGTTACACGAATCCCAATTGCAGTTGAAGGAAGGAGTTTTTTTTCCCCGCAAACATTTGTTTGCATTGGATAGAAGGTAAAACAAACACACTAATAGATGTTACAACCTTCAATGATCTCAAAAGACAAAATGGAAATCCTGAAACAGCTATCAAATATGAACCAAAAAAATTACAATATATTAATTTCAGGTTTGCGATTTCATCAGAATATAAGCCTGGTATCTACAAGTTCAGAATTCGATGCTGACAAACTTATTTTGAAAAGTTAGTTATAATATAATTCAAACTTCTTTTTAATTTTTATTTACTGAGTCCTTGAAATATGGCCATGTATGTTATTTGATTTGATAAAAAATCTGTATATTCTAATAATATTTTCTTATTCTGTTATAAAACTTGAAGTGAGCTACTAGCCATCTGGGGACAGACCTATTTTCTATTTCATTTTAACATCAATAAACAACTTAAATGACGTTTACCCACACTTTCATAGACTTTATTCACCCTAAAGCATGAAAAATAAAAACATAAAATGCAAACTCCCACATTTCTTTATTTCCTTTCATTTATTTATTTCCTTTTTTTTGGGTGGTGGTGGGAAGCTAACAATGAAATTATAAAGCAAAATGAATTAATAGTGCAGAAATATCAATAAGTTTATCTTTGTTGTACTTACTGTTACAGTTTCAACTGAATAATAACCCCGGTCCACATAATCACCCATGAACAAGTAATTAGTATCTGGGCACTGTAACCAAAACAAATATATTCTTAGATTTCATATCTAAATAATCAGCAAAACATAATATCCAGAAAACAATATATATATCACCAAAAAGTTCATTTTGCACAAGTAAAATGTTTAACAGATTTTAACATGGTAATATTAGGGTTGCAGTGAATTAAATGAGAAGTTCCCTGATTATACAATTTACTCCACAATACCTCTGATGCACTTCAATCTTCAAAATCCTTTTCTTTGGCAGGTCTCAATTAGTTAGTTAAGACATTCCCCAGCTGAAACAGAAGAGTTGAATACAAAAGGAAAGTGATAGTCAGAACTGATACCTTCCCTCCAATTCGGAATAGTTCAGCAAGATCATGAAACTGCCCATGAATATCGCCACAAATTGTCACAGGGCTTTTCACAGGCTGTGGTACAGGAGAGAGAAAAATTAATGCTTTCTCTCTCTAAGAGAAGAAATTTCCAATTAAAAGTCACGCTGAAATAGTAAAATATATTGGCATTGGAAAACAGCCATATAGCACAACTGCACAAGCATTTAAAAAAAAAACAACTGAAAGAACTACTTCTTCCTGCCACAAAACAGGCATTAAAAGCATTCACATCAGACAAATGAACCCAAATGAGGGGAAAACGAAAATTAAAAAAAGAAAAAGAAGTTGAACAACAACTCATTTCAGACTTTATCAAGGATTACTCTTTATGAAAAGCAAGCAGCAGATGAAAAAGTAGTGAAGCACATGACATCAATGTCTAGAGAAATAGACAAAGGTCTCATTGAAACAAAACAAGAAGTAAAAAGGCAGGAAGAAAGGGTTGCACCTGGACATTACTTTCACTCATAAAAATCTCCTTAGCCTTCTCGCATAAAACTCTAACCTACAAGCAGAACAGAAAATAAGAGCATTAGTTCATTTTTATATTTATTTTCCCAAAGATAATCATAGTCAGAGGAGGGAATGATATTGGATATAGCTTCTCAAAAAAGGGTCACGAATCACGATTACTTTATTGACACAACCCCAAAAAAAACAGCACAATATGATAAGGTAAATAAGCACCAAAGTGAAAAGAGGTCACACAGAAAGTCATGAAATTTATCCATTTTCCCATCTAAGTCAATTCTCAAGTAAACAAATTTTGGGATATGAAATCCTTGGCAGGGATAAATAAATAAAACAATACTGCTAAATGTAACATCTTTATTTGTAACCATTAGCACGACTACACAACATTCTCCTCCTAACCTAATGAAGTCATTTGTCACGTACCACGTATCACAATTCACAATCCATAATTAAAACAACTAAAAATTGCTTCAAAATTTGTGGAAGCCATATTATCCTATTCGGCTATGCGACTATATCAAAATCCAAACAGGATTATAGGAAGATACTTTTATAGCTGAAAATGAAAAACTGTTTTTTTCCCTGGACCCTGAACAATTTTCATTTCTATAATTGTTATTTAAGTCTTCATAATTGCTCTACATCAAGTAAGAGCTACAGCTCCAGATTCCACATGATTTTCAATTCGATCCTTATAACACTCCTATTATCAGCGTTTCAAAAAGAAAAGGAAAACATAAAAGAAAAATTCAAAAATTAACAATTAAACAAACTCAAATCAAAGGTTAATTCCATGTCTACTATGCATAGAACCAAGCGGATCGCAACGATTGAGGTGAAAGGGAATGGAAACCTGTTGCTCGGAAAGTGGCTTGCATTGCATGAGCTGTGAGATCTGCTCGTCGAGATCGAAGGTAGATTGCTCCGATGGCAAGGAATTGACGCCCATCTCGCTCGCTTCCCAATTGGATTAGGGGGAAAACCCTAACCCTAACCGTAGGTGAAGATTGATTTTCTCCGGTGAGGTCGCAGTGCAGAGAGCAGAGCGAGGAGTGTGAGTGGACGGAAAGAAGAGAACAAGAGTGGAACATGGAGTGTAATGATGTAATATGTAAGAGCGGTTAATTTGCACGGTACCCAATGTAGTTTTTAGTTTTTTTAAGGGGGAATTTGTTTCAAAGTTTTAAATTTATGGGAATAATGTTCTCGAAAATCTTATTATTAGGAATGTTATTTTCGGGTAAAATTTTTAAACATATTTGGTAGATACTTAATATTCCTGAAAATATTTTTAATATTTAGTTATTTCAAAAATTAAAAAAAATAAAAAATAGAAAAAAAATATAATAGAATAAAGTGAGAGTGAGAAGTTATTTTAAAAATAACTTCCATTCCCATGGGAATATAAGATTCTCATCTCTCACCATCGGAATAAAATGTAACTAAAACATGGGTAAATCATTTTCCTAGGAATCAATAATACCCGGGAATATGATTTTTAAAACTTATACCAAACGTGGGAAAGTAACATTCCCAAGTTCACTTTCCCAGGAATATGTTTTTATAACTTGAAACAAACTTCCCCTTAGGGATATCCCCAGCCGTATAGACTCCACAACAATTTTTAGCTTTGAAATAGCTACAGATTAGCTATGGATTTAAATTACCTAATGATTCTGTAGTTATTTTGTAGTTAAAATTTGTTGCAGGAACTACATACGCAGGAGAGGATCCAGATCCATGAGTGAGGGGCAAAGCCCCAAACAAACAAAGAGATTACATAATTCCCTTACGAGGGAAAGCAACACCTAAAACACCATCTCTCAATAGGGAAATAATACCACCTGGAGAACATTGTAACAAATGAGTACCAAAGGGAAATGAAAAAGCATGACTAGCCATCCAATTCGCAACTCGATTCCCCTCTCTGAACATGTGGGAAAACTACACCTGCCAGTGATGATTCAACAAAGATCTAATTGCTTGGATGATATGTCTACATGAGTGAGATTTATCATAACCTTGCATAATAAGATAAATAGCCAACTGAGAATCTAACTCAATCACCAATCTATCATACTTGCACTGATTAACAATCTTCATGGTTGTGTATATAACCTCAATCATATTAATAGTGGCAACTCCAATATTTCTCACAAATCCTTGCAACCACCTTTCGGATGAATCCCTAAAAACTTCCCCACAAGTTGCATTAGCTCCAGTATCTTGCACAGATTCATCCACATTGCATTTAATGCGGCCATCCACAAGAAAAGTCTAGTTGATTAATTTACACTGAGATGTATGAGATGTTTTTTCATTACAAGAGGAGAATACAAAGAGTGGTAAATTTCATTAGCCCGAAACTTGACTTTAGAAATCAAAGTAGGAACATTCTGACAACTATGATTAAAAACATAATCATTTCGAGCAAACCAAACGGTTGACAGGGCCACCACAAAAATAACACTTCAATTCATACCAAAAAGGCGGTGATGGCAGATGGTAATATTCGAGAGAATCCAAGTGTATATGTCATTATCATAAAAAGATGGGTCTATCATTTGGGATTGAAGGGAGTTCCAAACTTGTTTCACCAAGGGACAGTCTCACAGAGCATGAGAAGAGGATTCAGATTGCAGATTGCATAATGGGCACCTATTTAAAGCGGATAGATTTCTCATATACCTAAAGAGAGTGGTCTTTAAGCCACCTTTGAGGGTCAACCATAAAAAGCATTTAAGTTTGTGAGGGCCCTGCCACTTCCAAATAGCATGCAAAATATGATGATGGAAGCCATGATAAGAATCTGCTACAAGGTGATAAGCAGGTTTAGTAGTGAAAAGGCCATGGTTTGTTAGTCCCCAAGCAATAGAGTCAAGACCAAGAAGTGGATAAGGACGGAGAGTTCCTTGAATTTCATGGATAGCCCAGTCAGGAATTAAATCCTCAAAAACACGAAAAGCCCAATTGACAGAATTATTTGTCATGTCATTGACAGAAGCATGCAACAAATTTATGGAGATATTCATGATAGTAACGTCTGCCAAAATGGTACATGATCTTAACCAAGGATCAAGACATGAGAGAATTAAGGATCCATCACCAATATTCCAACACCAAGCTTGCTTGGTTAAGCTCCAAACTGTATTGATGCCCTGTCAGATAGTTGAAGCTTTTGGCTTTCTAGCAATGAGGGGAATTACACCGTTGCCAGTGTTATACTTACTCCTGATAACTTTCACCCACAAAGCACCTTGCTTGGTTATCAAACCCCGGGCCAATCTCATGAACAGGGCCTTATTAAAGGCCTGAATATCCCGAAAACCAAGCCCCCACGCTACTTTAGATTGACAAAATTAATCCCACAAAACATAATGAAGCTTCCTGGACCCAGTATTGAATCCCTAAATAAAATCCCTAGCCATCCTCTCTAGTTGGTTACAAACAGATTTTGGAAGAATCATTGTTTGCATTGTGTATGTATGCAGGGTTGCAATGGCAATCTGGGATAGAGTTATTCTTCCAGCCATGGGAAAACTCTGAGATTTCCAAATAGAACGTTTACACATAGTTTTCTCCAGCAAGTAGCTATAAGCTTGTTTTGTTTTCCTGCCATGAATTATAGGGACCCCCAAATACTTACCCATGTTAGTAGTGAGTTTAAATCCTGTAGTATTGCTAAGTTGATTAGCTTTAGTATGAGCAACATTTCTGGAAACTAACAGTAGTGTTTTATCTGAATTGATCATTTGGCTCGAGGCAGAACAAAAAGAATTGAGACAATCAAGAACAATATCCATTTGCTCTAAGGATGCTTTCGCAAATAACATTAGATCGTCGGCAAAAAAATAGGTGTGACAATGGAGGTCCACCTCTGTTATGAAAAATGGGTTTCCATTCACCCCGTTCAACCCTTGCTTGAATTAAATGCCCCAATCTCTCTAGGCAGGGGACAAAAATATATGGAGACAAAGGATCTCCTTGGCGAATACCACGAGAAGACTGAAAAGTGTCAGTGCGGGTGCCATTGAACAAAATCTGCATGGAAGAAGTAGAAATACATTGCATGATGAGATCACATAATTGAGTGTTAAAACCCACATCTATGAGGGTATCTCGTATGAAGCTCCAACTCAACTTATCATAGGTTTTTTCAAGGTTAACCTTGATGGCCATGAAACCCACCTTGCCTCTCTTAATGTTCATGGTATGAAAAACCTCTTGTTCAATTACTGTATTGTCTATTGTTTACCTTCCCGGGACAAAGTTGGACCGGTTGGGATGCACCAGAGAATCCATAGTTCTTTTAAGTGTTGTGGCTAGCACCTTTGTAATCATCTTGTAGACGATGTTACACAGGCTGATAGGACAAAACTGTTTCATGTTAACAGGGGAGTTCACCTTCAGGATAAGTACAATAAGAGTGTCATTGATACTTTGCAACTTTTGAGGATCATCAAAAATATGTTGGATGAGTTGATAGACAGAAGGCCCAGCTGTAACGTCCTAATTTCTAAATTCAAGGATAGTGCTCGTTGGAAACAAAATCCTCGAATTCTTGAAATTATGTCGCGCCATTACCGATATCTTTGTAAACATAACTCATATAGTTCTTAAGCATTCCAATGTTACTCAAACATTATATGAAAACATAACTAAGCCATTACATACATGTGCCATCAATGGCTATAATATAATACCCCACAATAGAATATAAGTCACTACACCAAGCACCTCTACACAAAAGTATCAAATACATCAAATAGATCTAATCTCCCTAGCTCCAGCACTCTTGTTATACAACTCGAGAAGGTACCTGTGAATCTAAATAAAGCCATAAAAAGTGTGGTAAGACTAGAGTCTCAGTGAGTAAAACCATGCAACAAGCAGTGTGGGGGAAAGACACATATGTCATGCATCAAAAGCAAGATAACCATATAGAGACGACATTTTAAACATACTAAATCTCATTCAATATCTGTAAATGCTATGCATGACATGCGTTACCCGGCAGACGAGGTCTTATCACTATTTATGGGGCTATACTTGAGCTCAGGCTACAAGGAACGTCTTCCTTAGGGATTAATACCTGCCATTACTCTGGGGGCCGAAACCCAAGTTTTACTCTGGGGACCAAAGTCAATTAACTCTGGAGACCGAAGTCCAAGTTTTACTATGGGGACTGAAGTCCAGTCTTGCTTAAGTGTTAATATGGGACCGAAGCCAAAATACATTCTTATCTGGGAGCCTAAGTTCAACCACTGGGGCTGGAGCCAAAATACATTTTTATCTGGGAGTCAAAGCTCAAATTCATTTTCTAATTATCTGGCCCGAGGCCTTAATGCAATGCTCAACATGACACATAAACAAAAACCCTAACATGTGATCCCCATAACAAAACCCTACACATCATCAACCATTCTCAAAGGCATTATCATAATGAATACCTACAAATAACTCAATCACAAGCATGGGGAAGGGGAGAGGGGGGGAATGGGGTTCATAGGGGAGTTCTCATACGGAATGGGGGTGAAAAACCCTAAGCATACAATAACCCTAACTTATCCCTCTAATCAAAGCACTCATACAATAAACATTATCGGGAACAATCAACAAAACAGACACATACAAGACTAAAAAGTGGGGAAATGAGAGGGTAGGGTTCATTGAGGAGATCCAAGCAAAAATGGGTGTTAGTGTGTGAGTTATACTCACATAAAGGTAGCTCAAAGAGGAAAGGAAAATGAGGTTTGAGGGGAGTGGATGAGCAAGCCTCCTTCCCCTTCTCCTTCTCCTTCTCCTTCTCCAAGCTTGGACGAGCTTCTCTCTCTAAACTCTCTCTCTCTCTAAAAGTGGTGGGAAGGGTGAGAAATGAGGGAAGAAACCCTAAAACTCGATTTTTAAAAACCGGCCTCTCGTATTTTTGCTCAGGCGAAATAATTTCGATTAATTGAAATTAAAACAGTGGTATTCTACCAGATTTTCGCTCAAGTGAGGAATTTCTCGCTTGAGCGAGAATGAGCCTGTTTGAAGGTGAAAATGAGACCGGAATACTGTCATATAGCATATCAAACCGAAGTCCTCAATCCTAGCTTTCTAATGCAACTTGAATCACCTAAATCGGACACCTATAACTCTAGATATAATCAAATTAGTGTACACATGTCATTAGACTTAAAATCCAAAATTAAGCAACAACTTCAATTGAAGCCCAACGAGGTACATACCACATGAACCATGATATAAATCATCAATTCACTCTAATTTCCTTAATCAAAGTCTATCCCTCTATTTCCTTCACCTCTATAGTTTACATTTCGAATCTTAACTTGACTTCCCTTGAGTCTCTTCAAAGTAGGTATTTGGAGCTTAACTTTTGATTCTTCCCTTTAATTCCCTCTAACACTCTAAATAAATCCCCGATCCCCTCCCCTATTTTACACCCAAACTCCTAAATTCTCCTTCTATATTAACTTCCTTCACTTGGTGGGGTTCATAACCTAAGGCTTCCTCTATATTCTCTAGGTCGTAATTTTGGGATGTTACAATTCTACCCCCCTTAAATAAATTTTGTCCTCAAAATTTGCTTCATTAACCCTAAATTTCACCATCTCCCTGTATTTTATCGTTAATGTCTTAGTGAACTAACCTCATGTTCCCACCCCTATACCTAGTGAGGTGTCCTCAACATTTGTCTTACTATCCTTTCAAACTTACATTTACATTGCTTACATAGGTCACCTATGGCTTAGGGTTTGTCACTTCCTGTCTATCCACTGCTTGAAGTAAATAACGTTCCTAGCTACACCGAACTATTAGGTTACCGATTCCATTCATCATAGCTTGGAAGGTCAAGCGCTCCCCTCCTAACTCTAAGCTTTATGCCTCCCCATGAGAGTTACAAGTACTTTCTTATATCAACCTTGTAACTGCAAAAGGCGGCCTCATCAGGCGCAAGGATCGAAGCCTAGACGGCTGTAAGTCTCTTATCACTTGACTCGTGGTTGCATCCTAATCACAAACTATCGAGTTCACAAAATAACTTTATCGAAATCCTTCTAGGTTTGACTACGAAATCAACATCCCTAAATCACATGTTTATACTTATTTGAGTTTCTATCAGGTTCAAAACTGGATCTTTACTTTCAAATCTTTTTAAGTCTACCCGTTATCAACCCACTAATTCTAAGGCATAAAAGCAATACTAACAACTTCCCTAACCTGGGATCATCCAACCCCCTAGCAGAACGATAACCAACCCCTAGGCTCTACTAATTTATCATCAGTCCAAAAGGGATTTTTATGTATGATTACTACTTCTTAGGTCAACTCATACACATAACTTCACTCCGTACTTTCTTAAGTTTCCTAAAAGTTCATAATTATGACTCTACTTTCTATCTAAGTCTTGGCCTTGGGGCTGAGCCCCTAAATTACTAAATCAATAGCTAAGATCTAATAATGCTAATGATGTAGTTGTTTACTATTTTCATAGGAAGTAAGAATCATCACTTCAAGAATTCCATGAATCAAGTACATTAAAGAATTACTCATGCCATAAAACTTGGAACTATGCCACTACTTAGAGAAATAACTTTAAACCAACTAAAGTAATCACTTGATTGATCATCCTCGAAATAATAAATCTACCAACGCATAACTAGGAAACATTCTTCCAATTAAGTAAGATTCTTAAATTTACTTGAATTCCATAAACATTGTCATTTAGATTAAAGATCAATTTCTCTCTAACTCAATCATAGACCTAGACGTGCCTTCCAAAACCGAATTCAATGCTAAAAAAAATCAAGTGATCAATTCATCAAGAATCTATACCCTACAATTTATAATACTAACAAGTCATAGAACTCATGAGTTAAATATGTTATACTCTCTACTTTATCTATGCATCACTAACCATCCCTTGATTATAACATCTCCTAACCAAAATAAATTGTAGTGAGCAAGAATTAATAATTCCAATAACTTCATTAAGCAATAACATGTTGAAACAATTAGATTTACCTTTTAATCACTAAGGTTCAAATTCTATACAAGTTAGAGTCATGGGCTCCAATTTCTCTTAAATCATTAGAACATTCTAGCTGAACTAGGAAAGACATAAAAAACAAGTCCAAGTATTATATCAATAATCTCTACCACAAAATAAGTAAATGAAAAGATCAAATTGATCTAAGTCTACCAACTTGTTCAACCCGAATTGAAAGGATAAAGGAAAGGCTATAATTTCAATTATTTTTCAAGTTCTACTATTCTCCACGAGATAGAAATTTCCAAATGATCCTTTGAAAGAACATATTAACCACCACATGATTAATAAATTTGAGTCATAGATCGACAAAATAAGGTAGATTCCAACTTGATTTTAAATTAATTAGGAAACCCTCCAATAATTCAAGTAGTATGGATACACTAAATAACTAAATGATTAATATGTACTAGTGAGATCCGAAACTATGTATAAGAACACTCATCATGATCTATTAAGATACCAAAGGATTAGTCTTCCCTATCAAGAATAAGAATAAAATTTACAAGTGTATGGATTTAAGAACTAAGGAAGAATTCTAAAAATATCATTATAATATCTTAGGAAACAAGGAATTAAATTTGCTTATCGAATACTAAAAACCAAATCAAGGAACATAAAGACTTAGATAATTTCATCACCATCAAATTAAAATCAACTAACCGCACAAATAGATATCTAACCGAATTTATATAATAACTTAAGCAAACTAATAATGAGATTAGAATCAAAATAACAACAACTAACCAACACACAAATAGGAAATTAAAGAGATGAAAGAATAAAAGATTAAAGGCCTCACTTTCTTGAGTTATCTTTAAGATTACGTTAACCCAATGGTAAACAAATTTAACCAATGATCTAGGGTCACTCCTTCCTCACCAAGGGTGCTAGGTTTCTCTAACTTTCCATGAGTTCCACATCTCCCCTACAATCTTTGCATGCAATGCTTGAGTTATTTTTATGAATCACATGTATTCTCCACGGGAGGCAGTCATGCTCCTGTCACTTTCTTTCTTTCTTTCTTTTTTGTTTGTTTGTTATCACATTTTCATTTTCATTTTTTATTATTATATTAAAACAATTTCTTTTAAATTTAATATATTTTATCCAATATATCATTTATCTCTCTATTTTATTCACTTATTATTAGGGGTGGAAATAGGCCGAGCCGAGCTAAGCTTTGCAGGGCCTCAGCTTGGCCTGCATTATATTTTTTTGGTCCAAGCCTAGCTTGTTACTTGTCATAGGCCATTTTTTAGGTCTGGCTGTTTCAAAACCTATTTTGGCCTATTAGCCTGTTTAAAAGCCCATTTCATATTATGACCTTTAAACAGGTCAAAAAAATATATCTCTAAATAGGTTTGTGCACTTACAAACTAATACTTACTTTTTTATGATGTAAATATGTCACTAACATATATGTTTAGATAGGAAAATAAGTCTATCTCTAAATAGGCCAACAGAAGAATTTAAAAAATTATATATTATTATACTATTTATACGTTTAGTAAAAATAATATTATTTATAATATGCTAGTCTGTCAAGCCAAATAGGCTTTTTAAAAAGCCTGAGCCTGGCCTATTTAATTAAAAAAGCTTTTTCAAAAGCCTAGACCTGGTCTTTTTATTAAACGAGCCGAGCCAAACTAGGCCTTAAGTAGACTGGGCCGTAGGCCCTTGTCGAGTGGCCTGGCCTATTTCCACCCTTACTTATTATCTCTCATATCTATTTACTATATTTATTTATTTACTTCTATTCTATTTAATCTATATTAAATTGTTCACCCAGTACACGTGTCATGTTTTCTCACTTATGTTTTTTTTTGTTTTTCTCACTTTAGTAAAGTTATTTTTTTATGAACTACATGTATCATCCACGGAAGCCAATATACAATTTATCTCCATATTTTATTCATTAATTTTTTTACATATTATCTCTCTTATCTATTTTATTTATCTATTTACTCTATATTAAAATTGTTCCCTGGTACAAATGGTAGTTTTATCACTTGATTTTATTTTTATTTTTTTACTCTCACTTTATAGTAAAACAATTTTTTATGAACCACGGATATCCTCTACAAGAAACAGCTCTTGCCGTGTTTTTTTATCACACTTTCATTTTTTTTATTATATTAAAACAACTTCTCTCATTATTTATTTTTGTTTATTTATTTTATTACATAAAAACACAAATTAAGAAATACATTAAATGTGTATCTATGAACATATTTTTTAATTAGAATTATAAAATTTATAATTAGGTTATTTTCATCTACTTGAATAAAATTATTATTTTGTATTTTGATTTATTATATATTTAGTAGAGTATGTTTAAAACTTAAGCCAATATTTTTATCATGTTTATAAAAAAATAATAACCAATAAATCATTAATACAATTATAAATACCAACGAGGGTTGGTTCAAGTGATACATGTTTGATTCCCCCTTAAACAATGTCTCAAGTTCAAGTATTGTGGACAGAAGAAATCCTTGTTGGGGGTTGGGGTGTAATCGGTTTTGTATTTTTGGGCGAGTAACCCGAACCGAACCAACCAGAATATGTCCGGGTTGGGGCATCGGGTCATGAACATTTTTCTTTTTCTTTTTCTTTTTTTTAAATGTTGAAGATGAAATTAAATTAAAATATAAAATAAAAAAAGAAAAGAAATAGAGAAAAATAAATTGAGAGGAGCATATAAAATAGAATCTGGGGAATCACAACTGCTTGTGTTGTCGCTGCGCATATTTTTGTTCTCGCATTGCATGAAAATGAAACAAGATTAAGACTTTTTTTTCTGGTTTGGTTCGGGTTGAGTCTATCGGGTTCAACATAGGCAAATCCGAGACCCGAACCGAACCAGATCGGGTTTGAAAGAAAATGCCCGATCCAAATAATAGAACTGAACCGTTAAATATCTTCGGATTAGGTTGGATTCGTCGGGTTCACGGGTTGGATCGGACCCGCTTAACTTAGGGGAGTCAGCCTCACCATCAAAGGCAAAGCTATTCCCCCATCCATTTTTTTAAAATTGTATATACTATATACAATTGCGTATAGATATTTGTTCGATAAATTTTTATAGTGGAAGTACAATTAAAAGGAGATATTACTCTATAATTTATAAAATTATTTAATCGATAAGTTTATTGGTAACTGATAAGATAACTTATTCAATTGAAAGTGTTTGGTTTAAATAGTTGATTAAAGTAAAATAACATAAAAATACATATTTACATAATTTTTATATAAAATTTATATTTATTTTCTAAACAAAAAAGCACCATGTTTAGTAATTATAATTTCATTTTTTTTGTAAATTTTTTAGTGATAAAATGTTCTATTAAAAATTAAAATAAAATAGTGAAATAATTAAAATAAAAATATAAAATAAATAGTTAGAAGAAAATAATAATTAAAATAATTCTTTAAATTTTTACACTATACATGTGTGTATGTATGTATAAAATATGAGTATTTCTTAATTCATTATTTCATATTTGGTTTATATATAAAATAAAAAAATTACATTTGGGATGGGTTAATTGATTAAGAAAAATTATAATATTGCCCTCATTACCCTCGGCTTTTTGGCTCTACCCTTGCTGACCACGATGTGGATATCTCGGCTAAGGTCGGCTCAATGAATATATTGGCCTAAAACAAACTATAAGATGAATGTCTAATTCTAAGAGATAAAAAACATTTAATGAAATATTTATTTATTGTTCTTAAAAAAAAAGAATATATTCTTAAGAAAATAAAGTTATATTAAATTGAAAAAAACTATTTTTATAAGAAAAAGGTTCTTTTAAATTATTATTTATTAACTAATAATGAGTAATTTTTTTATATTTGATATAAAGATTTTATTAAATTGCGGGTAAAATATGTTTTCAATCCTTATAAATTTAAGCAAATTTAGGTTTAATCCTCATAATTTAAAATTGGTGTGTTTAGTCCATTTTTTTTAAATCACCCCAAATTAATTCTTACCACTCCCTTCGCTAGGGACTAAAAATATATTCATTAATAAATTGAGACTAAAAAAACACATAATAAAAACTAATTTAAGGTAATTTAAAAGAGGGAGAGAGAGATTCAACACATCGGTTATAAGTAATGAGGACCAAAATCAAATTTACTTAATTTTATAGGAATTTTAAACACATTTTACCCTTCATTTTAGTGTGTGTGTGTGTGTGTGTGTGTGTGTGTATTGAGACACTAAAATAGAGGAGACCTAAATCTATTGCTTTATCAGCCTCCCTCTTGGATCGGCCTTGTCCCCGACTCAAAAGTTATTTTCCGTGAATGATACTTGTAGTTTAAACCAAAATTTAATATAATTATAAATTTAAAACATGTTGAAATTTGAGATCTCATAACTCATTCACAATTGTTCCTCTCACCCCACTTCTCTCTTGCCATTACTATTGATCTAAAGCTGAAAAAATGGGTTAGTCTGACCAGGTCGACCCGTAAAAATATAGTGTCAGACACTTATTTAATTATTTTAGAAATTCGAATCACTCATGGGCTATTTAGGCCAACTCGATAAAGTCGTTACCCGCAAAAAGGTTGGGTAGGCCACAAAACCTGAAAAAAAAACCCGTAAAAGTGTAGGGTTCAAAACACTTATTTTAAAAGCTCAAATAACTATCAGACTTTTTAGCCCAACCCAATAAACCTCGTGATACTCATCAAGTCGGGTCGAGCCAGATAGCCCAAATTGTCGACCAAGTCCATTAAGCCAGCCCGAACTTGTCCCGTTAAATTGTAGGGCTTGATTTTTTAAAAATGAGCCTGAATTAATATCATGTTTTTTAACCCTACTGGTTTTATAAAAATAGTGAGCTTAACTCATAAATCCCACTGAAATACTGGGTTTAACCCATATTTTAGAGGGCATGGACACCTTTTTTTTTTGGTCAAAATGGACATTTTTTTTTCTATGAATAAAAATGGATACTTTTTTAGCTCTAATTAAATTTGGGCGTTTTTTTATTTTAGTTTGCAAGCCGGATCGGACGGTCAGTTAGTTTAGCCACATATCAACCCGCATCGTTTGAATGTGGGCCAATTTTAGGATGGACCCAACCATGTTTTGGTCTACGGTAGACCCTAACTTTTTACCTTGGGTAAAAATTTAAATGTTTCTTTTCAAGTAAAAAATGTGATTATTCTTTGAGGCTTTTAGATTTGCAATTTACAAAAATCGTCCTCATGTTTGCTCCAAACCAAATAAAACAATAACCCACCATGGCCTAAACTACCTCGTAGCCAAATCTATTCGCTTTTGTTTTCACCCACCTCAGCCACCATACACAAACACCATCGTCCCATCTTCAACCAACCATACCTCGCCCTCATCACCAAAGTCCATCTACAAACTCGCGCCACCCCATCGCTTTGGTCCGAGCTTGTGTAGCCAATCCATCAATTGCACCAACACCACCGTGGCTCATCAATACCTCACACATCACACACTACATGCACATCCCCAATCAGCACCATGGATTCATTATGTCAACTAGTCATCGCAACTGAACCCCAGAATACCCATAATTCCCTGCAAAGCAATTGAGACTGTGGCCACAGAACAAAACACCCATAGTCGTCGTTCGCTCACTGTAATCTCCCTCCATCTCAATCCCCTCTCACAACCATATATTCACAACTCCAACTACACCTATCATCACACCCAACCACTTTCTCTCCACTACTTACATCTCCTCTTGAGAATGTTCATATTTGTGCAAGCTAATCATCTTGCTTTTTTTTCCAAACTAACTCTTTAATAATTTAGAAATGAGTTCGGTGTGAATAATTTTCACATAGGAACAGTGTCAAAAATTTTTCCATGGAAAGAGACCCACAATGACAATTACAAATATTGAAGTGGGCCAAAGTAGAAAATCTCTCAAAGTGTGTAAAGCTTCTTTTTATTGCATAGATCTAGCTAGGCCCTTAAATAAAAAAAAATAATAAATCTAAGGTCATGACACATTGGTCTACCGTAGACCCCAAAAAAGGGGGTCTATCCTAAAACCCGCCTTGAATGTGATGACCATTCTTAAACTTGATGTGACTGAGAAATATTGCATTTATATGAATGAAAGAAGCCATTTTTTCTGGTTTTCTTTCATGGAGATTTTCTTTATTGTTATTTTCCTTTTATAAGAATCCTAGGATAGTATTACTTTGATGATATCAGTCATATCTTTCATAAACACTTGTTGAAACATTGCTAAATCAACCAAGAGCATGTACTAAAAGAACTGATTCCTAATTCTCACATTTGTCCAGCCTTGATTCTCCACGTCTCAAGTAACTAGCTCATGGTAACATGGATTTGGATTTTAAAAAGAACCTAGTTTGTGCAGCCATCCAGATCAGGTTTACTGGTTCTCATAATCCAACAACATACCTTAGTCCTCAGCACCTAAGGTGTTTGAGAAAGTTCTTAGCATACCTTCTGGCTTCCTATTAGTTGTCCTTGGGATAGTATCACTTGGACTGTAATAATTTAGTTTTAGAATAATTAATTAACTTGTACCAATAATCTAAAAAAACAATTCTTTATGACAATTTTTCTATTATATTATCAATGTTATTTATATGAAAATATTAAATTTCTATTAAAAAATATATTTTAATTTTGTATGTTTATTGAAAAATAAATTAAAATTATTTTTCTACAAAATAGTATTTAATTTTGATAAGAAGGGTAAATTTATCATTTCATTATAATTTATATCATATCCTACGATTATTTGTCCATCTCAAATATACGATATGATGACCAAATAGTGGTTGTCGTAGTAGAAGTTGATAGTGATGTACACAAATTTTACCTGTAAGATCAGTGTTTCGAATCCTAGAGTCACCATTCTTGAAAAAACTTTATCTAATCACTACCCTGACCCGAGGTTTAAAATAACAATTATGTTTGTGGAAAATTTCCGAAAAAAAAACATAGAATATGATAAGATAATGCTGTCTAGTTTGTTATCTAAGAGCAAATCAAACAAAAAGATATGATAAAAATCTATCATGATTTTATCTTCAAACGAGTCTAAATAAATACTAAGATGTATTTATAATTTTTTATATTTATCTTAAAGTAGTTAAATAAATAAATATTATTTTTAAAAATAAATCAGGAATCCTCCGTAACTAAAAACCAACTGTTATTAAAAAAGAGTATAAATCAGTCTTCAATATATCAACGGATGGAAGAAATCAAGGAAGAGGGAGAAGAAAAAGAAAAAAAGGAAAATACTATTTTGGTCGGAGAAGGTAAACGCAGAAAAGAAACGCACGAGTTAGAGTCACAATTATAATAGAATAGAATATTCACACGCAAGCTTGTTTTTCGCCGATGGTGGATTCATTTAGATATTTATCTTTTTTCAGCGTAAAAATGTGTGTTTGGTAGCGAGGAAAACAGAGAGAAAAAAAGGAACAGTTTTGAATTGATTCAACTTGGAAAAACGCTGAGAAAATCTCCATTCCCCTTTTGACAAACACGAGAGAGCGTATCTTTGCAAAGGCATCCTTCATCAGAAAAAAATTCAATCGAAGCTCGTCTCTTCCCTCAT
The DNA here is from genome assembly GCA_026901365.1 of Sesbania bispinosa. NCBI lineage: Eukaryota > Viridiplantae > Streptophyta > Magnoliopsida > Fabales > Fabaceae > Sesbania > Sesbania bispinosa. The sequence goes on along the minus strand of QLOH01000041.1, from coordinate 2,130,235 downwards.
TCGTTCAGGTTCGCTCCTTTCTCCAGCAATCTGATTTGCTCATCGCTTCTTCTTCTTCTTCTTCTTTTTGAATTTTTGCTTTTGATCTATTTGCTTGCAGATTGTAATTATTATTCTTTAAAGAACGTTTTTCATTTAAAAAGTTCTTCAATTTTCAGATATTTATTTGTCAATTTGTTGTTTTGCTTTGCCGGATTTCCTGTGCACGATTCGCGTTTGGATTTCAAGTTTAAAATTTGACTTTTCTTTGTTGCGATCTCACTTATTGTAGCACATAATGGCTCAGCATTCATTTCATTCTGTGATTTTGATATTTTTTTTTTTTCCTTTTCTGTTTAGCTGATCGTGATTGTATGATAAAGCACTCGCATAAGAGGATCGTGATTTAGGAAGCATAGTTTTGTTTTGTTTTGTTCAGCATTTGGTAGTTATCGCTGCAAAGTCACAATGTCTGCAACTATGAGAACTTCATGGGCAGATTCTGCTGACAATACCAATGGTTCTTCCAATAACAATGCTTCGGCACGCCGGTCAGCATATGTTCCTCCACATCTTCGAAACCGGCCATTGTCTTCAGAGCCCCCTGCACCTGCACCTGCAACATCATACTCATCCTCTTTGCAGGCTAATGACAGGGGAAATTATGGTGGTCCGGCCTCTGGTCCTCATGGGGGAAGCTTCTCTAGGCCTGATCATGGTCGGCAAGGATTTGGTTCAAATGCTCAAACTGGTGCTGGCTGGAACAGTAGAGGAGCAGGGAGGGACCGTGGGAGGCGTGAGGTGAATCCTTTTGAGAATGATGAAGCTGCAGATCAATCTATTGGTGAGCAAGAGAACACTGGCATTAACTTTGATGCTTATGATGATATCCCTGTGGAGACTAGTGGGGAGAATGTTCCCCCACCTGTGAATACATTCGCAGAAATAGATTTGGGTGAGGCAGTGAATCAAAACATACAGAGATGCAAGTATGTCAAACCAACCCCGGTTCAGAGGTATGCCATACCAATTTCTCTTGCGGGGCGAGATTTGATGGCTTGTGCTCAGACAGGGTCAGGAAAGACAGCTGCCTTTTGCTTTCCTATTATAAGCGGAATCATGAGAGAGCAGTATGTTCAAAGACCGCGTGTAGCACGGACTGCTTTCCCTCTGGCACTTATCCTCTCCCCTACCCGGGAGCTTTCATGCCAGGTGCAACTCTGATTTTAGTTTCTGCGTTGCACTGCCTTCATAATATGCATCTGACAATCTGTATCCTCAAAATCTAAATTTTTTTATTCACCCTTTTGTTTTCACATCTCACAGATACATGATGAGGCCAGAAAGTTTTCTTATCAAACTGGTGTCAAGGTGGTAGTTGCTTATGGAGGAGCCCCAATCACCCAACAGGTTATTTTTACCCACCGATGCTCAAGGCAATCTGATTTATTTCAACCTTTTTGTTTCTATATAATTTGTTTTGATTGTTTGTTTACCATCACCTCCTTGACATTGGAGGTTATGCCAATGCGTGCAATGTTTTACATAGGAAACAGGAAAATATAAAACAAACTTTATACTATTTTCGCTTTCGAGCATGGACAAGGCTGTGTTGCAATAAATTAAACAGTACAACATATGTTTTCAAAGATTCTGAACCTGCAATATAGAAGAGACTGGTTATGCTATCTGTGCTTTATTGTAATTATATGCTCTGGTAAAAGGATTAACCCATTATAAGTAACTTCATTTGATTCCTGCTGATTGATGTTATTGCCATGGTTATGTGGAGCACAAGTATTTTCTTTTTTGTTAAATTACCTCCTATGAAGAATATGTAATTTGGATGGCCAACTTAGACTTGTATAGTTTCTCATACTCAATTCCACCCATAAGTTGAAGGCATGCCTACTTTTTTCTTTTTTTTTTCCTATTGTTTCTTGCATCAGATCAGATTTAGCCATGCTGTCTTCCTAGTCTCTCATGTTTTAATCTATGTGAATACATATTAAGCTATTGTGATTAACTTACATCCCTATCAAGTCTGCATTTCTTTTCAATGATGGGCCACCCACTTGTATGGGGGTCAGAGTTTTGAGAATTTATATAAGTCAGTAAACAAGAGTTCTTTATGAGAGGAGTGGAAAAATAGACAAGAATTAACCAAGTGACTAAGTAGTTTATTATGGTTTCCATTGTTTTGTGTGTCATATGGTTTCATAATGACGGATTCTCCCATTTTTAATGCAATCTCTACCCTGTTATGAACCTAGCATTTCTGAGTGAGTGTGATCTCTGCATCAAGTGTTTGATCATTTTTATTTAAAAACTATGACACTGTACTTTCTTCCTAATGATTTCCAAGACAGTCCCTTGGCTTGTACTTCAAAATGCATGTTACAATATTTTTATTTTTAAAAATGTTTCTTGTATTAGCTTGTTAATGTTCTTTATGTTTAGTTTATAAGAAGAGTGAGTTATCAAATCGCGATTTAAATCATGAATCGTAAATTGTATCAAATCATAAGATTCAGAAGCATGATAAGAACTAGTTCAAATATATCATATAAATGATATATAGTGCTTGATATAATAATTTTAAGTTAGGAGTTGACAAAACAACTTAACCATAAGCCTCACAAAACAAAATCTAAGTTGTATGTCACAAGTCAAAATGAAATACGGTAAAGGTATAGCCAAATAAGTTATGTGTAAAGTGAGCAAGTGATTGGGTGTTTGGCTATGTGAAGCCCTTATTTTAGAAGAATGAAAATAGAGCAATGAAATAACTAAAAAAGGGTGCATTTAATATCGATAATTTAGTATCTTTTCATATAACAATTTAAGCTTATTTGACTTTTCAATTTCTTTGATGAGAATTGGCGAAAGAAAAGCAAGAAGGGGAAAATCAAATTGTTGAATTGTGTGATTTGTATCAGTGATGCAAATTGCACTAATTCATGCATGTATCGTATGGTTCAAAGTCGTTTGTGTTTCACTACATGATACAAATTGTTGGATTATTGACTCGTAACGAACCGTATGACTCATATGGTGAATTGTGCAATTCTAATAACTACTTAGAATGTAGTTTGTTAGCCTAGTGAGACCACATCTGCTGTTGCTGATTGGGTGTAAATTGTAAATTTGTAATATGATACGTTCGTAAGTATGCATTCCTTCATTGTGCTTATAGATCATTTTTACTTTTGTATTACCGGTTCTGTACTTTTGGATATGTTCTTCTTTAATCTTTAATTAGGTAATAATGTTGGGTCACATTATTCAGTTGCGGGAGCTTGAGAGAGGAGTTGATATTCTGGTGGCAACTCCTGGACGATTAGTAGATTTGCTTGAGAGGGCTAGGGTGTCATTGCAGATGATAAGATATTTGGCTCTTGATGAGGCAGATCGGATGCTGGATATGGGTTTTGAGCCTCAAATAAGAAAGATAGTTGAACAGATGGACATGCCTCCTCCAGGCATGAGACAGACACTGCTGTTTAGTGCCACATTTCCCAAAGAGATACAGGTATTGCATGACTTGTACTCAGATTCTCAAGTTGATTATGTTTTTGCATGAGGATTTTTCCCCTCAAAAAGCTCAAAAGTGATTTTGTAAAAAAGAAAAGATAGTTTGAGGGAAAAGTTAAAATTTTCAATTTTTTCTAAAAGCTGGAATCATCTTTTTCTGTGCTTTTCTTAGAAGCTAACTTATCCATATACTGTAATAAGTACTTTTGTGTTATTTCTTTCTTTCCTTTTTTTTTACTGCTGGCTGGCCTTTTCTATAATTTGAATTGTGTAGAGGAAGTGCTTCTTACTCCCCTTTTGTGCTCATGGAAATTGAGATTTCCTTGATTGTGGTGTTTGAACCACTGCTTTAAAGCTTAATAATTACAGAAGATCACCCCTATAATAGCAAGCATGAAAGTGGGGAAAGAAGACAGCATTTGATTGAAAAGGGGATCATAATTTATTTTATCACTGTTTCTTTTACTTTGGATGAAGATTGACTACTGTAGTTTAAAGATTAACCAGGTGAGACTTAATGAGTCTATGTAACTCAGAGACTTCCCTTGACTTCATCTTCCACCTTCTTGAGTTTCAACCTATTATAGTCCTCAAGAAAAGTCTAGGTGTCAATTTGGAAGTTCTCTCCCTTGCAGATACTGTTTGTTCTTATCCACCTTTAGAACCTTGAGTTTCAACTAATAGTTCTTGGAGAAAAATCCAAATCCAAAATTTCTCATTGGGGTGGAATGCCAATGCTAAGCCACCTGTGTCTGTTATGTATGCTTTTATGACGTAGCTGTTTTAGAAATTACATCATTGTAAGTGGCACTTGATATGGGAAGGTAAAAATGTTGATGCCTATAACGAAGCTGCATTCACCTGGAAGATGCAAACAATGACACTACTTTGTTTATTATTTGTTGGTGTTTGATAGAAACTATTACTTGTAGAGCTAGTATGATGGTGATTGTGACAATAGTTAGTCAGGATGAAATGATGGTGATTTAGTTTTGGGGAGATGTTAAGCACTTGATGGTGATACCTTCTGATTGTCACTAAAATTAAGTTGGACTGTGTTTGACTGTGAAATGAGTTATTGACACTTTATGCTGAGGATAATGCCTTAAATGTGTGATAGAAAACTCCAATCAGTCGAGCATGGGTTGTTGACAACCATGTTGCAATCAGCTACATGTAATTTTCTTTTAGCTACACGATACAATAAGGATTGTAATGACTTTTCATTTGAATGCAGGGACTGGCATCGGATTTTCTTTCAAATTATGTGTTTCTGGCTGTTGGAAGGGTCGGTTCAAGTACTGATCTGATTGCTCAAAGAGTAGAATATGTGCTTGAGTCAGACAAGAGAAGCCACCTTATGGACCTTCTTCATGCTCAGAAGGAAAATGGAATTTATGGCAAGGTAATCTGTCACCTCTGCATGCTGCTGCTATTCAGACTTGTATATGTCTATGCCATTATTAATTTTTATTTTGTTAGTGAAATTCACTAATGTTCAAAATTATGCTACACTGGAACAACTGTTTGTTTAATAGTAGGAACTTTGATTTGTGAATTTATCATACTCACAGTTTTAAGGATTTATGGGTTGTTTTTGCAGCAAGGTCTGACCTTAGTTTTTGTGGAAACAAAGAAAGGAGCTGACGCGTTGGAACACTGCTTATGTGTTAATGGGTTTCCTGCAACTTGCATTCATGGCGACAGGACACAACAAGTGAGTTTGTTTTGCTAATTGCAGTTTATTTGTGAATGTAAAACATGTGAGCATTATGATTACTTTAAAATCATCTTTCTTTTCATTATTTATTTTATGCTTCGTTGTTGTTTCTTTTCATTAAACAATCAGAGTTTGACTTGTGCTATGAAGTTATACATTCCCCATGAAACTTTAAAAGGATTATAAAATTTTAGCAGCTCAATTTTTATTATAAAAATAATCTCAAGGATCAAATAAAACTCCCCATCCCTTTTAATCTTGACTACCGTAGAAAGGGGATTGGCATCAGGTATTTAATTTTTCTCTTCCAATAAAATGATAGGCTTCAAATTAACCACAATAGCTCATCTCTTTCACCCAGTTCTTACTTTAAAGAAATTTTTTATTTTTATTTTTAAGATATTGCAATTACTAAGTAAACTTTTTATTCAATTTTTATATTTAATAAGGAAGAAAAGTGTCATGTCAACATTTAATTAAATAATCTTGAATTTTCTTGGCATATCTGCTTTGCAGATGTCTTTTCTAGTTATATTGTGCTCTTTCCATTAGAACCAATAAAATCCGTGCTTGAACTTTCAAATTGCGTTTTTCTTTCCTTTTCTTTGGGTACAATGGATTTGTATCTCTCTCTCTAGTCTACACACACACAATTTTTGACAACCAAGATATTATTGCGTTTCAATTCTTTTGTGAGAATTGAATTTGTCTGTTGAGGCAGCTTCTAGTGGAAACCCTTATGGTTTGCCATGAAGCCAAAGTTATTAGTATTATTATTTTTTCCCCCAAAGTCTCTCCGTAGCTTCTATTTACAATCAGTTTTACAGTTTAGAAAAAGCCTTCCCAGATATTGCGTTATGCATTTCTTTTGTGCTGTGTACTCCTGAAAATAAATGTGTACAATGTAATGGTTCGGTATGCAGGAAAGAGAACAAGCACTGAGGTCGTTCAAGAGTGGAAACACACCGATTCTAGTGGCAACGGATGTTGCAGCACGTGGTCTTGATATTCCAAGGGTAGCACATGTGGTAAATTTTGATCTCCCCAATGACATTGATGATTATGTGCACAGGATAGGAAGAACAGGGCGAGCTGGTAAAATGGGATTAGCAACAGCCTTCTTCAATGACAGTAATTTGTCCTTGGCTAAACCATTGGCTGATCTGATGCAAGAGGCAAATCAAGAAGTACCTGTCTGGCTCACCCGTTATGCAGCAAGGGCTTCTTACAGTGGTGGCAACAGAAATAGGCGGTCAGGGGGCCGTTTTGGTGGCCGCGATTTTAGGAAGGAGAGCTCATATAATAAAGGAACAGATTATTATGGTGGTGGAGCTGGTGGATATGGGGTTCCTGGAAATTATGGTGGAGGGTATGGTCAAGGTGTGACAAGTGCTTGGGATTAGATTAGTATCACATCACTACACTAATTTATTCTCATGTTGAGTGTATATAAATTTCAGACTTTAATGATGTAAAGTTGTATCTTCTCAACCATGGTTTGCTTGAATCTATGCATTCCTTACTACAGGAAATCTTTTGTCATAGGAAAGATTTATGGCTTTGGTTTTGCTGGTTAGGCTGAGAAGGTTGGGAAATGCTGCATATGGAGAAGATAAAATATAAGCAACAAGAAAATTTCTCACTAGATTACTTGTCCGTGTGTAGAAGAGGGAGATGGTGTAAACAGATTGGATGGAGACCAAATGGCAGATAAGTCAGGAGTTAGGAGTCCTTAGCTTTTGACAGTCTGAGTCAGCAGTTATCCCTAATTAGCATGCATATATTATTGATTTGATTATTCTATCAACTGACTGGCACTGCGCTTAATTGCCTAACCTTGTCTCTCCTTTTCCAGAAAGATCCATAAACCTAATTTCCTCTGTGAGGGGCTGTAACTTTCTAGCGTATGTTAGTTAAACAATGTTCAGAATTTTTCTTGATAGTTAGTAATTAAAGAATTTGATTAGTTTAATAAAGTGTTTATTATTTTTATTTTAGATTTTATTCAAAATTGTCATCTTATTTTTATGTTGTTGTTTTTAAAGATGTTTATAAGAAATGGTAAAATTGTTTTATATATATACTTGAAAAAAATGATATAAAGTAAAAATAAGATAACGTTTTTATAATTATTAGTCAAAATAAAGAATAACTAACAATAAATGTTTTCTAAAATTATTCATTTCTAGAGCAACTCTTCACTTAAGTTTATTAATACTTTAATGGTTTTATACTATGACCTACTTTGGATTAGCTTCTAATTTATAGAAGTTTTTTAATTGAGATGAGTTTTTTATTTTGAAATTATAAAATGTCCTTATAAATTTATAGGTATTTATGAAGATAAATAAGGGGACTCCTTGAAAGTTGAGTAATATAAACCAATTTCAATTTATGAAATAAGTTCAATTCATTTTATATTTTTTATTTATTTTATTTTTTCTCCTATAACTACTTTATATTTCATAATAGACGCTGATTGTATAATTTAAGTGATGAACGAATAACAATATAATGGCACATGGCTAACAGATGAAATATTGGTTGACAATGAGAGAACCCTAGAAAAATTGAGCAACTCTTTCTTTAATTAGTCTATTTTGGTGCTGGAAACTTTGCAAGAGATTATTTCAAATCTTAGCTGCAATGGAGGAATAGATGACTCTCGTGGTGATTTTTGTTGGAAATGAAGCTCAAAAGCCATGAAACAACATTTTTTCTTTTGGGACAAAAGCCATGAAGTAGCTATTGTCATGTTTGGATTCATGTTAAGTTGCGTCAAATTCACTTTTACTTTTTATCGAATGTAATTTTAGCAAATTCTTTCCATATTTGATATTTTTGATCAAAATTGATTGTCTTTAAATTTAGATTATACTAGCAAATTAGTCCCTGAGATATTCCTGATCGTGCAGTTTAGTCCCTGAGAGAGTCAAAATTCCAAAATGATCCTCGAGAGATTGCTCCGTCATGCAAAATGATTAAAAGGTAATTTTTCAAGAACTATTTGCATGATTTTTTAATGTCTCAGGGACTAATTTGCTTGTTTTTCAGGGACCATTTTGCACGACAAGGACAATTTTGCATGACGGAGCAATCTCTCAGGGACCATTTTGGAATTTTAACTCTTTCAGGGACTAAACTGCACGATCAGTAATCTCTCATAAACTAATTTGCTAGTATAGTCTTAAATTTACATTTAAGTGAACATGATAAAACCAAATATATAATGATATTAATTCAAATTCAAGTTTATAAACATTCATTCGAACACATGCTGCATTATTGTTTCTTTGCCATGGGAGATATGTAGTGGGACTTAAGTTTCATTGGGCTAAATGTCGGATCCGTCCTTGAAACTGAGTTTGTTCTTGGTAATCAAAGTCGTGCACAAGACTTGATGCCAAGAGTTGTAGTTAACATCAGTTCTATGTGTGAAACAATGTGGAATCCAAGATTGCGTGAAAGATGAAGAAAGAATGGGCGAAAAACATCATCCGTTGCATTCAAAGCAACCATTGATAAGAGAAAATGTTAAAACAAGGCTACAGAGGGAACACAAAGAATGTAGTGAATGAAGTTAAGCAACTTTTAATACCATTTTAAACTAGAGAATTGAGGATTTTGAATTAAATGAATTGAATTGAAAAATAATCAAGTTGTATAATATATAATATGATCAAGGGTCTTAACTAATTAACCCTCCAAACTCTAATTGAAAAATAACAAACATGAGAGAATTAGGATAAATTTCTCAACAAACATTTATTAGAGAAAAAATAAAATAAATTAAGAAAGTAAAATGAATTTAATTTTTTTCTTAAGTTAAATGAGTGTGTACAACTTAATATTATTAGAAGGCTGCTTATTTAATTTCTCCATAAACACCTCTAAACTTACTTTTTTATGGGTTTAAATTCAAATACTTAACTCTATTAAAAAAAACTCCTATAAATTATAAGTTGTAATGTGCCTTCCCTACATTATTTTATATATTTTTAAAGAGTTAAATATGTTTTCAGTCCCTGAAATATAGTTAAGATTTGATTTTAGTCCCCGTAATTTAAAATTGGTGAATTTGGTCTTTTACAAAGTAAAAATACCCCTTTTTAGTCTTTATCGATAAAAATTAATAGCTAATTCATAGCAAAATCTGTAGCAAAATTGTGTAAGATCGAATATTAACTATATTTCAGGAACTAAAAATATATTTAACCCTATTTTCAAATTACTAAATTACTAATTACTTTCATATTTTTCTTTCTCTGTTAAAATTACCTTCTCATTTTCTAAAATCTCAACAACTTATACTATTAATTTTTTTTTTCTTTTTTTTTTTACGTTAAAAGTTTCTTTTGTTTTCAAATCACAGTGACTTACCAACAAAGCCCGACACAATTGGCAGATAGTTGGTTCCCTTAAGCATTTTGACAGGGGTTCGGTCTCTAACGGTGTGTGGAAAAGACTTTGTTAGGAGAGGCAAAACCCAATTCAGTGATCTCTACTCTTTAAAAGGGATTAGTCTTTAACTATTGGCTGGGGATACACTTGTTCATAAAAAAAAATCATAGTGACTTATCCTCTTAAATTAATTACTTTTAAGCTTTTATTTTAAAATTTATTATTTTCCCCCTAAATGTCAATTGCTTCATACCTGTACGTTAAATTTGTATACACTATATTAAGAGTGACTTAATTAATCTTATAATTTACTCTCATTTAAAATACAACACATGTTATTCTTAACTTATTCTTTTAAATTAATTATGTATATCCTCTTTATGATTACATTTTTTTCTCTTTTATTATACAAATTTTGTTAACTAGTACCCTAAAAATGCTTGAGATGAAATCAAGATAAAATCTTTAATAAAATATAATAGTTTAATATTCTAGAATTTTTAATTTTTACTGAATATCTTTTATTATTAAATTCTTAAAAAGTGTCTTAAGAATACTTATTAATATTTATCTTATTTATTTTAAAATATTATCTAAATTAATTAATTAGGCATTCCCTTATAATTTTAAACATATTTTCTTTTAATTTACACTTTTGTAAGTTAATGTTAATTAACATACTGCCGTAAAAAAAATGTTAATTAACATACTCTATCAGCGTAAAAAATATTATATCATCATTCAAATGATGTATTGTTACATTATTTAATGAATATGATATTTCATATGTTATTAAACTCAATAAATAATATAACAACACATCATTGAGTGATAGTGTAAATTTTTTTTATATTGTCAATGTATATATATTAAATCCTTATGAATATTGTCCAAAAACCAAAATTTCCGTATAATATACACACTTATATATGAGTTAGTTTTTTTTAAGGGCATAATAACTATTATGGTTTATTTTAAATTAATTACAAAAGATTTATGTTTTAAGGATTTAATTACAAAACATTTATATTTTAATTAATTACAAAACATTTATATTTTATTTTTTGTGTGTTAGAAACAATATTGCAAAAGACATGGTCTGGTGTCTGATCCATTTAATAAAAAAAGGGCTGGTTTCAAAATTGACAAAAACTGATAAAAAAAAATGGTGTCAGAAAACCGGTTAAATCCGTTAATTTTAAAATTTTTTAATTTTTATATTTAATCTAAAATATTTTTGAGATAAATAAAAATAAATTTTTAAAAATAAAACATAAATTTTTCTTAGTAAATTATTATTTTTTTTATCATATATCACATAAAATAAGATTTTTTATATTATTTATAATTTTATAAATCTTTAATTTTTGATAATTTTATGTTATTTTATTATTTTAAAATATTATATAATATTTCATTATTATTACTTCAACCACAATTGAATTAATAAATCATGAATCACGGTTCAATCACCGTCCGATTTTAAAAGCCTGACGTGTACAGCTAGCTAGTTAGGAGATCGAAACCAAAACCCAAACCAACCAGGAACCTCTGAGTTGACAACAATGGAGGCAAAGGACCTTATTTGGTGCAGAGAGACAGTACCCAAGGTTTTCAAACTCGTATATTCCACATTACCTCTCACTCAGAAAGACCTTGTTTCTCTCCTCCTCGTTAGTCCTTGGCTTCATCGTACCCTTGTCTCTTGTCAACCCCTTTGGCAGGTCACTCTTCACTTCTCATTTCCCATCAATTTTAATTTTCACTATTTTTTATTAATCTTTTATTATCATTATTATTATTACTATTAGTCACTCAATTTTCGCGAGTTAAGTAATGCGGGGAATCGCCTTATAGCTGCTCTTTCTCTGGTAAGTCTTTTTCTTTCTTTCTTTCTGTTATTAACCTAATAAGTTTGTTTACATTGCTGACACTATGTATTTTTTTCTTTTCAGTTAGCTATTGTACAGTTAGTGAATAATTAACTATAGCAAAAATGAGATTTTGGAAATAGAAATATCATTAAGGGCTTTACTCTTTTTTTCTTAGTGCTTTTGTTTGATCTTCTATTTTCACCCTAACCTTTTGTAGTTAACAGTGTTTTGGGGTAAAATTTGACTGCTTCTTGTAGCCTAGATATCGCTATGTAAAGCACATTAACCTCGAATTTGCACGAGATGTTGAAGACACACATCTCATCCTTTTAAAGGAAAAGGTAACATTCATATATTTTTCAATTTTATAATTTTCTTTAAATTCTATGTCCATCCGTCAATTAAGGATGGAAAAACCCTGCTGATTCAACTAAAAAAAGTCATACACTCTACTAGTTCAAAAGATGCCTGCATTCTTATATTTTTGGACTTTGCAATATAGAATTTTGGGCCAATTTGGATGAAACTTCTGCATAAGTACTTCTAGATGAAAAAAATGCAGAGCCTGTTTGGGTGGAACTTCTGCAGAAGTACTTTTAGGTGGAAAAAATAACATAATTCAAAGAGGTAAAATACATTTAACTTTTCCATAAGTTAAAATTAGTTACTTTTGGAGAAGTTAAATGGGAGAGCTTTTGGAGTAGGTGGTCTACAAAGACTAATTTTAACTTATGGAGAAGTTAAATGCATTTGACCTCTTTGATTCATGCTATTTTTTTCACCTAGAAGTACTTCTACGGAAGTCTCACCCAAACAGGCTCATAATGAATCAAAGAGGTCAAATGCATTTAACTTCTTCATAAGTTGAAATTAGTCTTTGTAGCTCATCTATTCCAAAAGCTCTCTCATTTAACTTCTCCATAAGTAACTAATTTCAACTTATGGAGAAGTTAAATTCATTTAACCTCTTTGATTCATTCTATTTTTATATTCTAGAAGTTCTTCTGCAGAAGTATATCCAAATTGGGCCATTGTATCAAACAATTATAATATCTCAGGATATAAAAAATTGATGTGTTTGCTAACCTAATAACTGATTGCAGATTGATGGGCTTAACTGACCTGCTTGTATTTTAAATTTCAAAGTCCTATTTGATGCTTCTCTGTCATAACTCATAAATGCTTTGACACTGGACAGAAGCTGGAACAGTCTCTCATTGCTAACTGAATATTTATGGTTGTGAAATTACAAGTTGATGATGTTTGGACAAATACTTTATGATGTAGAATACATCTTGAGTATGATTCTGACCGAAGTTTTTTAAGCATTGCTAGTGTTTTGATTCTCTTCAAAGCTTGGAGTCTTTAAATCTGAATGGCTGCCAAAAAATATCAGATACAGGAATTGAAGCAATAACCAGTTGTTGCCCTCAGCTGAAAACCTTTTCCATCTACTGGAATGTGAGGTGCTTTAAACTTTTCTTAATGTGTAATGTTTAAGTTAGCAGTTGAAAATCTCTGTATTCAAAAGTCACTCCTTAGTAACAACACTGGATGACTGAAATATGAATCATATTCCAGGGTAACAGATACAGGACTACTACATACTGTGAGGAACTGCAAACACATCGTTGATTTGAATATAAGTGGCTGTAAGGTACATGATGCCTTGGATTTGTAATTTTTTATTACAGTGTTACTACTGAATGTTGATTTTTAAAGGTTTGTTACACCTCCTTAAACAGAAAGAAATGCATACAATGTGTGTATATTTAGTTGATGTATCCATTCATTCTAAGTCCAGGTTGCCAGTTTGAAAACATAATTCAGTGCTGAAAAAGATAGGTTTTGTCACTTATATTGATTTAGTGGTTTTTGTTACATGCCTGCCGAAAAGGAATTTAAGTGTAAAGTAACATTTAGTTCATGGGAGGTCTGTAGATGGACGCATTCAACAGCAGCTCTTTCCTTATTTAAATTATTGTGAATTTTTTTCCTTTAATGTTGCCTTATCTGTATATTTAAATATCCATACCTTCAATTTCAGCATTGAATTTTTAGTCACATCAAGCATGCCCTAAATCACAGTAGGTGTGCTCCCTGCCTTGACTATTCAAGTTCAAACCTTGGACCAGCACCGGGGGATTTAATTTCTCCAAGGGTTTGTTTGGGAGCGCTGGGGGGAGGGTTGTAGGAAGCCCTTCCCCCTATGTGTTGGGTGTTTGGGAATGTCAATAATTTACAAAGTCTTCCATCTCCCTCCATTTCCCCCCTAACCCTTCCCTCAACATTCCCAAACATACCCCAAATGTACTAGGCCAATGGAGAGGGTGAACCCCAAGTTAAGATTGCCCAAGGAGGGACTTATAAGTTGATGTTAAAGCTGACCTTAGTATATACCCTTACTGTACCACAAAATAAAAAATACCCAAATAACTCTGCATGTAATTGTGCCTATGAAGTTTGTTTGTGTGCACTAGAATTCTGAGTCATCTTGTCAGAAAATAATAGTACTTATTGAAATTTTATGCTTATGTCTTCTGAACAAAGTACTTTGATATGATAATTGCAGAATATATCAGACCGAGGTGTACAATTTGTTGCTGAGAATTACCCAGAACTAGAGTCACTAAACTTGACAAGGTATCTCCAGCTATTTATGACAGATTCTGTGAGATCTAGCACATTAAGGAAATAATAATCATAAATGTAATTTCTCAAATATCATACAGTTTTTACCTTATTGCATTGGCAGTCTGAAATTGTTTGATAGGCATATAACTTTTGATGACTGTTGTAAGTGGGGGATTTACGTTTTTTGCTACTAGTTCGATGCAAGATAATTTTTTCTGCCTAGCATATATATTAAATATCACGATTCCAAACAGTATGTTAAGATGATGAAATGACCTTTGGGGGTGAGTTATACCTCTCTTCTGCTTCTTATATCTCATAAGTTGATGCTTAGGTGCATAAAGTTAACGGATGATGGGTTGAAGCAATTATTGCACAAATGTCTATCTCTTCAGAGTTTGAATCTATATGCACTGTCCAGGTAGGCTTTGAAACTCTATATATTCAACTTCGAGTTGTCTTGCCCTGAAATTGGATTAATTCATAGTATTATTCAGTTTCACAGATGAAGCTTACAGGAAAATAAGCCTTCTGGCACGTCTTAGGTTTTTGGATCTCTGTGGTGCCCAGGTAAAATGTTGGGTTTCCAAAGATCTCTCTGCACAACCCTATCTAATGCATACTGCTAATGGGAAAAAAAATTGGCTTGCAGAATCTTTCAGATGAAGGACTTTACTGTATTTCTAAATGCAAAAACCTCATATCCCTCAATCTCACATGGTAATTGAATCATCAACCTGAATACCTAGCTGCCTATCTCATTTTATGAAAGTAATGGAGCTGTATCTAATTTTATATGATAGGTGTGTACGTGTGACTGATGAGGGGGTTATATCCATTGCACAAAGTTGCACCTCTCTTGAATTTCTAAGGTATATCCTGATTTCCGAGGTTTGTAGCACTTGCATATATGGTACTGGATGGTGCACTCTTGACATAGAAACTATTTTGTTGGCCAAGTCATTTTGCAAATATAAGTGCTTCCCAATATATGTGATAGAATTTGAATTTGATTTTGTTTAAAAAAAGAGCATTTGAATAACCCCTTCACTGTTTACAAGTTTGCATGCAATGCTAGTACATGCCTTTCATTTTCCAGAGTATTCCCATTTTTGTATAATGACCTCTGAGTAACTGGTTTTAAACCCTGTGTACTATCTGTCTTTCAGCTCAGCTGAGCACAAGATACTCATTTATCATACTGCATTTATCAAGGGAGCTCAAGTTTGTTTGATGTAATTTAGCTAGGTTGAGACTTGGGGATAGGGGCCCCAAGCAAAGACCTTACCAAAGTTTGTTTTAATTTAAATCGTGACATGGTGAAGTAATGCAATGTCATATATACTTTCTACAATGATAGCATGAAGTGACCTCTTTATTAGTTGTTAACCTAAAGTCACTTCCCTTGCTGATGTGTTTGAAAGGCCATTTTTGCAGCTTGTTTGGAATAATTGGTGTGACTGATAAATGTATCGAGGCACTCTCAAAGTCATGTTCCAAAAAAATTACAACCCTTGATGTGAACGGATGTATTGGCATCAAGGCAAATTACTACTCTATCTATATATGTGACAAATTACATGTACTAACTGGTTTTACTAATAGTTCGTTTACTTCTTTTGCAGAAACGAAGCCGCGAAGAGTTGCTTCAGTTGTTTCCATATTTGAAATGCTTTAAAGTGCATAGTTAATGTGATTAGTGAAAATTTGGTAACGAAAGCAGTTCCATGACAGTCAGGCATATAACCTGTAGAGGTTGCAAATCTAATCCAAAGCAATTTCTTGTGAACTTTTATTTCATGCCTGTTGTAATTATTTTTTAAAATTATTTTACCAATTTTTGTCTGGAACATTGAAAAACCATATGTCAAGGAATTTTATTGGTCTAAATAATTATAGGGTAAAATAACTTTTTTGTCCCTGTAAAATATTCGAGTTTTGATTTTCATCCTTGAAAATTTTGAATTTTTTTTTCATTCTTATGAAATATTTAAGCTATTTTTTTGTCTCTATTATTGAGTCTACTATTAATTGTGTATGTGTTGAACGTTTATCATAGTCACATATCTTATATGCAATACCCGGACACATTATATAATAGTATTAGTGATGAGATTCATATTGCCATGAATCCTAAAACAGATCTTTCTAGAGTTGGAGATGCATAAAATAATGATCAACTTTAGATTTTGAACTAAGAGCAAAACTCAAATAAAGAATAAAAAAATGGAATAAAGAAAAAAAATAAGAAAGATGCCACAATTTCTAAGAGAATGATAAGTCTAGTGAAGATCGTCACAAGAGTATGGAAGACTTTGATAAGATCAAAGTCAATGGTTCACCCCATAACTCTAAAGAGGCACAAAAGCTCTCTTAAAAGAGGAAAATCCTCAATTCTATTCAAAATCCAAAACTAATTGTTTTATGAGTATGTCACACATTATAAAAGCTCACTAAAAGACCTAATGGGTTCATAGCTAGTTAAGTCGAATAAATGTCTAATTAAAACAAGTGTAAAATATATTTTTGGTCCCTGTAAAATTAGCGAGTTTTGCTTTTAGTCCCTATAAAATTTTTTGTTATTAAAGCGTCCTCCTAAAATTTTTTTGTTTGCAATTAGTCCCTCCCCTAAATTGATGTGTGTGAGGTGCTGATCTGGCACATTTTTTTCTCTCCTACATGTCCAATATTGTATTTTTGGCGGGTCTAAACCGCCAGAAAATCCCATTTCCCCCTTTTCTTCCCTCGGTAACCCACCCCCAAGCGTTTTCCTCATTCCCTCTTACTCCGATGCTCAGAAATCCATAATGCATCTCATTTAGATTCAATGACTCATCGTCAGCCACAAGATTCAACCCCTTCTCCACTGGCAGATGTGCACATTTCTCTGCACGGGTGCGTGGCAACTCCACAACCTGGATGAACACCGCCATTTTGGTCACCTGCATGCGCAATTTCTGGCGAAACAGAGGCCCTGTTTATGACATTCTCAAAAGCTAATGTCGGGTTAAGCAACACCATATTCACCAACCTTTGCTCTGTTCTCTTCGCCAACGACCTTGTTACAAATCTTTGACTCCATGGAAGGAAGAAAGCTTCGAGAGAAAGCTTCACCAGAGAAGAAATGAGAAAGAATTATGAATCTGAGAGAGAGAGTAATTGAGAGAAAAATGATTCTCATTGATATGAAAAAGCTCATACAGACTTACATATATACACAGTCAAATGAGCGGGAAAAAGCTAACAGAAAACCTACCTAGGCTAACAGAAAAAATAACTGCTCCAGCTCAGCAAAACTAACTCTATGGTTAAAAAACTAACTCTATGGTTAACTATACAATTAACTACAATAATCAATTAAATACTTAATTACATCAGCTAACACCCCCCCTCAAGCTGGAATGTAAAGGTCAACCATTCCAAGCTTGGAAACAAACAACTAAAACATATGAGAAATGAGTGGCTTTGTAAGAATGTCAGCCAGTTGCTCCTTAGTGTGAATAGGAAGCAGATGAATGAGTCCTGATTGAACATTATCTCTCACTGTGTGACAATCAATTTCAACATGCTGTCCTCTCATGAAAAATAGGATTTGCAGCCAAATAAAGAGCTGATTGATTATAACAGAATAAGGAAATTGGAGCAATGTCAGCAAGGCCAAAATATGACAGAAGATATTGCAGCCATTGAGCCTCACAGGTAGCATGTGCAAGTGCTCTATATTCTGCTTTAGAGGATGAGCAAGACACCACAGATTGTTTCTTACTCTTCCATGATATGAGTGAAGGGCCAAGGAAAAAACAGAATCCAGAAATGGATCTGCGAGTATCAGGACAAGCCCCCCAATCAGAGTCACTATAGCCAGTCAACTTTAAATCAGAATCACTAGAGAAGAAAAGACCTTTTGCAGGGCTATTTTTGATGTATCTAAGCACTCTCATGGCAGCTTTGTAGTGTGCATTAGTAGGCTTATCAAGGAACTGACTTAGCCTCCCTTCTGAATATGAAATGTCAGGTCTAGTATTGGTCAAGTATATTAGTTTTCCAACCAGCCTTCTATAGCCTGTTACATCACCATAAGCATAAGCTGCATCTTGATGAAGTCTAGCTGTATGATCCATTGGACTAGAGCATGGCTTGAAGCTAACAGTCCAGCATCTTGGAGTAACTCCAGGGCATATTTCCTTTGGCATAGGCTAATTCCTTTTTCTGTTCTAGACACTTCCAGGCCAAGAAAAAAACTCAATTGTCCCAAGTCCTTAACATTGAATTTTTGATCAAGAAGTGATCTTATTCTTGCTATCTCTTCCTTGTCTGTCCCTGCCAGGATCAAGTCATCCACATAAACAAGAATAGCCACAAAACCCGTCAAAGTTTTTCTAGTAAACAATGAATAATCAGCTTTAGATTGTTTGTAACCAGAATGCACCAAGGTCTCTGTCAGTTTTATGTTCCATTGTCTACTTGCTTGCTTCAAGCCATAGAGAGACTTGTTGAGCTTACACACTGTATTGGGATGAGTCACTGTGAGACCAGGAGGGGGCTCCATGTACACCTCTTCATTGAGATCTCCATGCAAAAAAGCTGTATTCACATCTAATTGGCGAAGGATCCAATTCTGACTAGCAGCCAGTGATAATAGGAGTCTAACTGTGGTCATTTTCACCACTGGACTAAAAGTGTCCAGATAATCAATTCCAGCAACTTGGGTGAATCCCTCTGCTACAAGCCTGGCCTTGTACCTTTCTATACTGCCATCTGCATTGTGCTTCACTTTGAATACCTATTTACACCCAACAGGTTTCTTCCCTTCAGGAAGTGTAGTTAAAGTCCATGTATGATTCTTACCTAGAGCATTGAGTTCAACTTGTATGGCCTGTCTCAAGCAATCATGTACAACAGCTTCTTGATATGTTTTTGGTTCAAGGGTAGAAGAAATATCCAAAGAGAAGTGTTTATGGGAAGGAGACAATGAATCATAGGAAATGAAGTTTGAAATGGGATACTTGACAGATGGAGATGACGGTGAGCCTTCTGAAGCTGTCAATGTGCAATGATAGTCTTGTAAATAAGTGGGAGGTCTCCTTACTCTTGTAGATTGCCTTGTAGGTACAGAAATAGGTTCCTGACTTGAATTTATGGGAGAAGAATTTTTTGTTTCTGTATTTGTTGTTGAAGAAGAATTTTCTGTGTTTTCATTAGAAGAGTTATGGGAAATTATGTTGTTATTTTCAAAAGGATCTTCAAAGAAGGTTTGGGGTAATTGTTGAAAAATTGAAACTGGAGTAGTGGATAACTCTGTCAGTTGTGATTTCAAATCAGTTTGCAGTGGGAATATATTTTCATAGAACAAAACATCCCTTGACACAAAAATTTCTCTTGTTTTAAGATCATATAAAATGTACCCCTTTGTTCCATTTTTATATCCTAAAAACAAGCACTTCCTAGCCCTGGGATCTAATTTCTTTCTTTGAGCAACTAGGCTAGAAGCAAAGCATAAACAGCCAAAGACCTTTAATTTTGAAAAATCAGGTTGTTTGCCATGCATGATTTGATATGGTGAATTATCATTGAGATATTTAGTTGGTAATCTGTTAATTATGTGTACTGCTTGACTGAAAGCATGAGTCCAAAACACTTAGTGTATATTGGATTGAAAAATTAGTGATCTAGCAACACTCAAAATGTGTTGGTGCTTCCTCTCTACTATTCCATCTTGTTGTGGAGTTGCCACACATGAGATTTGATGTTGGATTCCATTTGCAGAATACCAAGTATGCATAAGAAATTCAGCTCCATTATCTGATCTTATAACCTTAACTTTCTTGTTATGTTGTGTTTCTACCAATGAAACAAAGTTTTTAACCAAGCTTTGAGTTTCAGATTTATTTTTCATAAAATATAGCCAAGTAAATCTAGATTTATCATCTACTATTGTGAGGAAGTATTTATGGCAAAAAATGAAAGGTATAGATAGTGGTCCCCAAATATCAACATGTATTAGATCAAAGCAATTAGAGGAAAAAGTGTAGCTGTCACAGAAGGGCAAATCTCTTTTGTTTAGCTAAATGACAAACTTCACAAGGAGTTGTTGTTTTATTACATTTGATGCCAGGATACATTTTCTTTATTACAAGCAATCTATCATGAGATGGATGACCTAACCTCATGTGCCAAAGATCAGATTTATATGAAAAGAAATTATTAGTACAATGTTGTACTAATCTAAACTGATCTAAACAATCAATTGCATAAAGTCCAGCTTCCAATCTAGCTGCACCAATCATCTTCATTGACTTGGAATCCTGAATCTGACAACCAGAATCAGAAAAGACAAGTGTGTAAGGAGAGGATTTCACAATCTTAGAAACAGAAATCAGATTGAAGGTGAAGTCTGGAATGTACAATACATCTGTCAGGTAAAGGTCTTTGTTGATATAAACAGTTCCTGAAAAATAGGCAACTATTTCTTTTCCATTTGGCAATTTAATATGGATTGGATTTATTCTTTTGTAGATTTGAAAGAATTTCAAGGAATAACAAACATGATCTGTGGCTCCTGAGTCTATGATCCAAGAATTTGGAAAGAAATGTTTTGGGAGAGCAAGTGTTGTACCTGAATTTTTGGATTTTGATGGATCAATGCAGCTGCTAATTTGATTCACAGTGTGTGGAGATTCAATTCTAGAATGCTGAAGCAAGGTTAATAGACCTTTCTGTTGCTCTTGAGTAAGAAGCACACCTGAGCTTTCGCCACTTTCCTTTTGAGAAAAAAACACTTTGAGTGTCCATGAATTCTTCATTTTCTTCAGTAACACAATTGTTCACTGCATTCACCTTTTGAAATGTGGAGGAAATCCATGTTTCTTGTAACCTGTATCAACTGAATGTCCATTCTTACCACAATAGGAGCACACTTTAAAGTTTCCACCTCTTCCTCCATTGCCTCTTCATGCTAAACCATTGTTCCTGCCTCTTCCTCTAAACTTTCCTCTTCCATAGTTACTAGTGATATTAGCTAGAACCTGAGGATCCTCAACAAAATTCTTATTCTGCCTTTCTTGCTGCACTAACATTGAAAACACCTTGTTCATAGGTGGAAGTGGATCAATCAACATAATCTGAGATCTCACTGCTCCATATTGTTCATTAAGACCTTTTAAGAATCGAATGACATAGTCTCCTTCTCTGTAAGACCTCACAGTAGGTATCAAATCATAGCTACACTTCACATCACAATTGCATGTAAAAATTGGCCTAAAATTCTCTAGTTCTTGCCATAAACCTTTCAAGACAGTGAAATAGGCAGTAATTGATAAGCTACCTTGCCTAGTAGTGAAAATCTCCTCCTGTAGGTCAGAGATGCAAAACACATCACCTTGATAGTACCTCTCCTTCAAATCGCACCAAACTTCATATGTCGTTTCCATCCATAGTACGCTCTGTTTCACAGACTCGTCCAGTGAATGAATAATCCAAGATAGCACCATAGTATTACATCGATCCCAAGGAACAAACAAAGGATCTTCTCTTAGAGGCTTTGGTAAAGTTCCATCAACAAATGCTAACTTGTTCTTCGATCTGAGAGCTACAGACATGCTTCTCTCCCGGGAATGGTAATTGTCACCAATCAGCAAAGTAGAGACAAGAGGAATGCCAGGACTTTCATTCGCATGAAGAAAAAACAGACTAAACGGATCAATGATTTGATTCGCCATTTCCTTATCCAAGAAAAGAAGAAGATCGAAGAAGAATCGATCGAACAGAGAAAGAAGAAGTTCGAAGAAGAATCGATCGAACAAAGAAATAGAAACGACTCAAGAACAATCAGAGTTGGCAGCAGAGCTCCTAGGAAAGGAGCTCTGATACCATGTTACAAATCTTTGACTCCATGGAAGGAAGAAAGCTTCGAGAGAAAGCTTCACCAGAGAAGAAATGAGAGAGAATTCTAAATCTGAGAGAGAGAGTAATTGAGAGAAAAATGATTCTCATTGATATGAAAAAATTCATACAGACTTATATATATACACAGTCAAATGAGCGGGAAAAAGCTAACAGAAAACCTACCTAGGCTAACAGAAAAAATAACTGCTCCGGCTCAGCAAAACTAACTCTATGGTTAACTATACAATTAACTACAATAATCAATTAAATACTTAATTACATCAGCTAACAGACCCCGCCTCTTTCCTCATCCTACTCTCTGTAGTTCCATTCTCTGGTTTCCTCGCCAGTGTCTTTTTCCTTCGTGGGGTTGGAGGTTGAGAGGGAGAAAGCTCTCAGTGAAGACTTTGCCATTGGGACTGTTGCTATGTGGTTGAGACTGCTGCTGCAGGGCATCAAGGGGCTGTGACAAGAGAGGCTCACGGTGGAGATGGAAGCTCCGGATTCGACGAGGATGGCTCAATAAAACGCTGTGTGTTCCCCATCACAACACCCAGGATCATTTTGGTGCCGGAAACATCAAGCCAAGTATGTGTGACGAAGCAGAACAGAACAATCAAGTACAAAAATTGGTCAGTGATTCATGAAATGTATAAAAAATTAAAGCGCATGAAGGTTCTATTTATAGGCATGCACATCTCCTCCTTGGTTCTGGATTCTTGGCTAAGAAATTTGCCACAAAGGCACGGTCAGAGTCACTTGGATTCGGCTTTTTGATCATAATAGGGGTATTTTTTTAAAAAAATACCAAAAAAATGCACTTAAAAAATAATTTACCACAGTGGGGTTGTTTTGGACACGTGTAAAAGAGGAAGCGCTAACTGGGTTAGCGCCTCTTGAAGCGCCAACTCAGTTAGCGCTTCTTGTTAAAATATTTTAACAAGAGGCGCTAACTGAGTTGGCGCTAACCCAGTTAGCGCCTCTAGTATAATTTTTTTTAAAAAAAATTTACATTACCGGGGGTTTTAAAAAACCCCCGTTAAATTTTTTTGTTTTTTATTTTTTATATTACCGGGGATTTAAAACCCCCGTTAATAATTTTTTTCATTTTATCCTTTACATTAGCGGGGGTTTTAAACCCCCATTAAATGAATTGCATTTTTTTAAAAATTATTACTGTTGCACAAGAAAAGGATAATAAAGAGATAATAAAATTATTATGTTATTAGAAAAGGATAATAAAATGATAGGAACAAGATTGTCTCCCTGGATAATAAAATTATTAAGTTATTAAAATAGATAATAAAAGGATAAAATTATTATGTTAGTAAAAAAGGATAATAAAATTATTATGTTATTAAAAAAGGATAAAATTATTATGTTAGTAAAAAAGGATAATAAAATTATCATGTTATTAAAAAAAGATAATAAAAGGATAAAATTATTATGTTAGTAAAACAGGATAATAAAAAAGTATAATAATGAGAGAAAATATTATAATATCATAGTAAAAAAAAGAAAATGAAAGTGAGACAAAAAGAGAAAAAGAAAATGACAGGACTCACTCCCGTGATTCATAAAAAAAACACGACAATAGAAGTTAATATTGTCGTGTTTTTTACTATGATATTATAATATTTTCTCTTATTATTATCCTTTTTTATTATCTTTTTAATAATATAATAATTTTATTATCCTTTTTTACTAACATAATAATTTTATCCTTTTATTATCCTTTTTTATTATTTTTTAATAACATAATAATTTTATTATCTAGGGAGACAGTCTTGTTCCTATCATTTTATTATCCTTTTCTAATAACATAATAATTTTATTATCTTTTTTATTATCCTTTTCTTGTGCAATAGTAATAATTTTAAAAAAATACAATTCATTTAATGGGGGTTTGAAAGCCCCGCTAATGTAAAGGATAAAAATGAAAAAAATTATTAACGGGGGTTTCAAACCCCCGGTAATATAAAAAATAAAAAACAAAAAAATTTAATGGGGGTTTTAGAAAACCCCCGGTAATGTAAATTTTATTTTAAAAAAAATTATACTAGAGGCGCTAATTAGGTTAGCGCCTCTTGAAGCGCCAACTCAGTTAGCGCCTCTTGTTAAAATATTTTAACAAGAGGCGCTAACTGAGTTGGCGCTTCAAGAAGCGCTAACCCAGTTAGCGCTTCCTCTTTTACACGTGTCCAAAACAACCCCATTGTGATAAATTGTTTTTTAAGTGCATTTTTTTGATATTTTTTTAAAAAAACACCCCTATTGTGGTCAAAAAGCCCTTGGATTCGGTACATGAAGATCCATTTTTTTTTTAATTTTTTTTTCATGTCTTGATGAAGCAGATGCTGTATAATAATTATAGGATTTATATTACACATATATTTTGTCTAGTAGGTAAGTAAGAGTTGTTTGTCCTTTTTGCTAACAACGCAATCTTTGTGAGGAGAGATAACAATGACGCTTCAAGTTAGTAGAGAATTGTTTGCTTCTGATGGAAAATTAATGAGAGGATGAGAATACATTTTATATCTCTCTCTTTGTTTCAAACCATGATTTATCTGTCAGTACCATAAATTGTTATCAGGACTGGAAATGGAAACGGAATGAGTGCCATGAGGGGAAACGGTGGGGGTGGGTTACAGGGAGAGATGAGAAGAGAGAGTTGGAGAAATGGGATTTTCTTGCGAAATATAATATTAGACACCTAAGAAAGAGAAAGTGTGCCACATCAGCATATGGCACACGCCAATTGAGGGGAGGGACTAATTGCAAACAAAAAAAATTTGGGAGGACGCTTTAATAAAAAAAATTTTATAGGGACTAAAAGCAAAATTCGCTAATTTTATAGGGACCAAAAACATATTTTACCCTTAAAACAATTAAGTAACACTAAAGGCAATAAGACCCAAAATATCCTTAAACTAATAAAAGTTGACAAGGCCCAAAATATATATAAAAAAACATACCCTAAAATATGAAGAAAATCTAAAAGGTTTAAATAAAAGCCCAAGGCTTTCAACTAAAAAAAAACAAGTCCAAGGCTTAACTAATAAACGCAAGTATTATTTTCTTCAAGATGAATGAAGTGGATTTAAATTCAATTTCTTCTACATCTTGGTTTGGCTTATACAAACTTGTCACCAATTGATTTAAGGCTTCTTTGGCCTTCCTTGAATAAACTTTTGTTATTGGCCCACCAAGTCCTTGTAAGGCATCTTTCCCTTTGCTTCCATCCATCTTGACTATGGTCCCTTTTGATTCTCATCAATTAGCCTCTTTAAACTCATTTAGAGAGTCAAATTTCATGCCCAACTTGAACTGAAATTCTTTACACATTTCTTTATTCCTAAATCTCACATTCAGTCTCTAAATGAATTTAAGAAGGCTAGCACGTTATATAATGCGTTACGATACTATACATGATTTCTCATTGTGATGGATGTTCGACACATCTGTAACTAATAGTAGGGTTAATATCATTGACTAAAAAAATAAGCTGAAATTTTTCATAAGGATGAAATAAAAAAAGAAAAAAAAAATAAGGACAAAAATCAAAACTCGAATATTTTATAGGGACAAAAAAGTTAATTTACCCATAATTATATATATATAATTTAATAACTATATACTGTCAATGTGAAATTATTTTACACGGTCGTCCAATGATATATTAACACATCATTTAATGAGTTTAAAAGGTATGAGGTGTCATATTCATTAAATGATGTGGCAACACATCATTGGATGTCTGTGTAAAATTGTTTTACACTGACAGTGCATAGTAATTAAACTCATATATACACACACACACACACACACACACACACTTACTTCCAGTTAAGAATAGTATTAATTAATTTACAAAAGATTTGTACTTTACTTTTTGATGGAACTGTAGCAGTAAGCCCTTTTTTAAGGCAGTAAGTCTAAGTTGCCGATGTTACCATCAAGGAGTAAAAGAAAGAAGGTTGGTGGCTATGGTTAAGAATGGGTAAAAAAAGAGTTTTATAATAAAAATTAACATGGATTCATAAAAGTAAGCCGTAACTTAACTTAATAAGTATATTTTTATGGAACCAAATGAAGGCAAAGATATCAGAATTAATGAAATTATGTCTAGACTACTCCAGTCTTTTTCTCGCCTCTCCATAAAATCCTCAGCTTCTACTTCTTCGTCACAACAAAATCAAAGCTTATTTCCCAAAGAGGAAACCAATCAGTTAAGCCCAAAGCATACCATATTCGATGAAGAAGTATGCTTTGAGGATATCAATCAAGGAATAGATAATTGGAAAATCCCAAAGATTCCTCAGGATGAACTATACATGTCTGAAGAATCTCAAGTCAAACATAATTCTGATTACGTCATTAAAACGTCTGAAAACAATATTCTCCTAGGCCTAGAGGCTGGGGAAGAATTTCACCTTTTATCTAAAGAATCAATAGCACAACATGCTAAAAAAATATAAATAAATACACATTGGATGTGTACAAGTAGCTGTCAAACCTTTGATAGGAGAAGGTTTGAATGCTTCAATCCTAATGTGCTTAAGAGATACTAGGCACAATAAATTTCAAGATTCCTTAATAGGAACTGTTGAAACCAGTCTAGGCCATGGGCCAGTATATTTTAACTGTTACCCCAATAAAACATTGAGTTTATTAGATAGGAATCTTTTAGAATCATTATATTTAAACATTAAACTTAATGGTTTAGATATGAAAGAAGGGTCTATCCCAGCTGCCTTATTGTATAGAATACAATATAAGGTCATGAATACCTACAACTCGCGGGGTACTCCTTAAACCCAAAACTAATGGGGAAACAACCCTGTTTTTCACTGACATGACAAGGGCAAACGTTACTGTTCCAAAAGTTATAAGGTGGGAAGACATAGTCTTGCCTGATAAATGGACAATGGATAGAGCAACTCCTGCTCTTCCAAGAAAAACTCCAGAAATACAACAAATAAGGCAATTTGAAACAGGAAAAGTTGAAATAATCTTTGATATGAGGAATTCATTTTCCTCCAGATCTGAAGCCTCTAGAATGTCAGATTTTGCTTCTGCAAGAAGATCATTCTCAGTTGCATCCCAATCGGGTGTATCTCAATCTATTCACCTACCCCTGAACTTAATCTCAGAGGAATAGATACAACTTCAACCATTCCTAGAACAACATACCACAAAGATGAAGAAGAAGACCAAAGGTCTATCCAATCCCCAACTTACTCCTCCCTTAATGATAATTATGATGTTATCTCATAAATTTACCATAGATAAAGAATCCCTTAGAAAAGACTTTTACTCTGAGACTTGGGAACCTTAGAGGAAATGGTTTTTTCAACATTTTAAGGGAAATCAAAGGGAGAAAATTCAAGAAAATTTCTATCATTTTCTTAACAAAGTGGAAACTAATATCCCATTTTTTAATTGGTTTTATGCTTACACAATTAAACATGACATAGATTACCCTTTTCAACAAAAATCCACTAATGTCATCACAAATTGGCAACTCAAAGATGGCAGAGTAATCCAATCAGAATTACCTCCACCAAATCAATATCAACTTCCCAAAGTTAGGGATTCTAAAGATAATCCAATAATGGCATCGCCATTCAAAACCAAAAGTCTAGAAGAGGAAGTATCCCCTAAGGATATTAAAAGCTTAATGGAGCAAGCAAACTATACAAATAAATATCTCCAAGTCATAGGAGAAAAGATATTCACTAGAAAAACTCTAACTTCTCCAGCATCTTCTTCTAAGAAAGTCCAATCATCATCTACCATAGAATCTCATATTGAAAAACCTTTGTTTAAACCATTTAAAATGAACCATAAATTGAGACAAAGTTTAAAACTTTTAAAACTACAACCTAGAGAAGAAGAGGAAAGTCAAAACAATGTAAGTGAAGTCTTAGGAAAAGTTAATGAAATGTTAACTAAAACAGTGCCAGAAACTCCACAGTCTACAGCAGAAATGTCGACTAGTAGGCCCAAAACTAGGCAAACTACAAAGGGTGGTGTGTCTATAAATGTAGTTAATCATAGTGATAAATCTGATGGAGAATTTGAAACCACCTCTGAAGATAGGGTAAACCCAATCATTACCTCTAATACAAGTTGGAGAAACCCAACCAAACTATTATCAAAAGGCTACAGCCCCTGATATTCTTTTAGAAGAAAGGAATCAAAATTTTAAAAGTTTTAGTGCCAATAATATCTATGAATGGAATATAGATGGCCAAACAGAATACAACATTCTTAATACCCTCCAACATATGATGATGGTAGCCACCGCATACCAAACATCACATGACTGTTCTGATGAGGTAATAGTAAATATCCTAGTAGATGGATTTACTGGGCAATTAAAAGGATGGTGGGATAACTATCTCACTGAAAAAGAGAAAACTAAGATTTTCTCAGCAGTAAAAACTGATTCAAACTCTGATCCCATTGTCAATAACGGGGAAATGGTCCCTGACTCGGTAAATACCCTAATATTTACAATAGCTCAACATTTTATTGGAGATCCATCCTTGTGGAGAGACAGGTCTGCAGAGTTATTATCCAACCTTAAGTGTAGAACCTTAGCAGATTTTAGGTGGTACAGAGATATCTTCCTAACTAGGGTTTACACAAGAGATGATAGCCAACAACCTTTCTGGAAAGAGAAATTCTTAGCAGGTCTTCCAAAATCTCTAGGAGATAAAGTTAGGGACAAAATTAGAAGCCAATCCCCAAATGGAGAAATTCCATATGATAAATTAAGCTATGGGCAATTAATCTCATTTATCCAAAAGGTAGCCTTAAAAATATGTCAAGATGATAAAATCCAACATCAGCTAGCTAAAGAAAAGGCCCTAAACAAGAAAGATTTAGGATCGTTATGCGAGCAATTTGGTCTACCATCCTGCTCTAAGGGAAAGCCCAAGTCAAAGGCAAAGCATGAATCAAAGCCCAAACCTAAATACCAAAAACATAGGTCAAATAACCAGGCTAGAAAACCTAGAAAAGAAAGTAAAACAAAAACATCTGCAGAATCCAGACAACCAAAAAAGCCAGTTATTTGCTACACTTGTAATAAACCTGGTCATGTTAGTAAATATTGTAGGCTTAAAAGAAAAATTAGAAACCTTAACCAATATCAAAATGTGGAAGATCAAATTAATAACCTCCTAGCCGAAACATCTTAGGAAGATGTTGAGAAGGAGACCTCAGAATCATCTAAGGACTTAAATCACATCCAGGAAGATGATTTATCTTCTTCAGAGAGTGAAGAATCTCCTGAGGTTAATGTCCTAACAAAAGAACAAGATCTTTTGTTTGAAACAATAAACTCAATCCCTGACCCTCAAGAGAAAAGACAATTTCTTGGAAAACTTAAGAAAGTTTTAGAAGAGAAAAAATCAAAAGATCTTATTGTCAAGAACAAATTTGATCTTAAAACAATCCTGAAAAGATTAGAACAAACTCCTTCAAAACCAGTCACAGTTCAAGATTTACAAGCTGAAATTAGTAACCTTAAGTTAGAAATAAAAGAAATAAAAGAGCAACAACAAATCCACCATTACATCCTCTCACAATTGGAAGTAGGGTCAAAAGAAGAAAATGAAAAAATTGAAAAGGAAGCATAATTTAAGAAAGAATTTCCTCAAAAGGAAGACGAGGAAGAAGAAGGAACAAAAAAAATTCTTAGGATTAATTAATCAATTAAAAATTCAAAACTTCTACATAAATATTAAAATAATTGTTAAAGATTTTGTATTAGAAACAATGACCCTATTTGACACAGGTACAGACTCAAACTGCATTTTAGAGGGATTAATCCCAACAAAATATTTTGAGAAAACCTCAGAAAAACTCAGCACAACCAATGGCTCTAAACTTAAAATTAATTACAAATTGTCAAAAGCAATAATTGACAACCAGGGATTCCAAGTTGAAACTCCCTTCCTCCTAGTGAAAAACCTTAGGAATGAAGTAATATTAGGGACACCCTTCATTAGAGCTCTATTTCCTTTAGAAATTTCAGATGAAGGAATATTAACTTGGCACTTAGGAAAGCAAATTATTTTTAGGTTTACCAGAAAACCAATTATCCGAGATCCTAACATTATTCATCATAAGACTAAACAGATTAACTTCTTAAAAGAAGAAATCTCTTTTAAGACCATCCAATCACCATTAGAACAAACCAACACTCAAAGGAAAATATGATATTTGTTAGAACAAATCCAATCATCAATATGCTCTGATCATCCACATGCTTTTTGGGATAGAAAAAAAATATAGTGGATCTCCCTTATGAAAAAGATTTTAATGAAAAACATATCCCTACAAAAGCAAGACCAATCCAAATGAACGAGGAATTACTTCAATATTGCCAAAAGGAGATCAAAGATCTCCTTAGCAAAGGTCTCATTAGGGAAAGCAAGAGTCCATGGTCATGTTTTGCTTTCTATGTTAATAAGCAAGCAGAATTGGAAAGAGGAACGCCTCGATTAGTAATAAACTACAAACCTCTAAACCAAGTACTTAAATGGATAAGATATCCAATTCCAAACAAAAAGATCTTCTTAATCGCTTACATTCAGCAAAAATATTTTCAAAATTTGATATGAAGTCAGGATACTGGCAGATTCAAATCCAAGAATCGGATAAATATAAAACAGCTTTTGCAGTGCCATTTGGACAATATGAATGGAATGTGATGCCCTTTGGGCTAAAAAATGCTCCTTCTGAATTTCAGAAAATTATGAATGATATCTTCAATCCCTATTCAAAATTTGCTATTGTTTACATTGATGATGTACTAATCTTTTCACAATCTATTGATCAACATTTCAAACATGTAAATATCTTTATCAAAACTGTTCAGAGAAATGGTCTAACTGTCTCTAAGACAAAAGTCAATCTTTTCCAAACAAAAATTAGATTTCTTGGTCACATGATCCACCAAGGAACAATCACACCTATAAGCAGATCCATAGAATTTGCTGACAATTTTCCTAACCAAATTATTGACAAAACTCAATTACAAAGGTTCTTAGGATGTCTGAATTATGTAGGAGATTTCCTTCCACAATTAAATAACATAATTAAGCCTTTACATGATCGTCTTAAGAAAAACCCTCCTCCTTGGACGGATAAACATACAAACATTGTTAAACAAATTAAACTCCAAGTAAAAGATCTTCCATGTCTTTATCTTCCAGTTCCCCATGCCTTCAAAATAGTAGAAACAGATGCCTCAGATATTGGATATGGCGGCATCCTTAAGCAAGGATTTAATGGAAAAGAACAAATTGTTGCATATACTTCAAAACATTGGAATCCTGCACAGAAAAAGTATTCTACTGTTAAAAAAGAAGTCTTGCCAATTGTTCTTTGTGTTTCAAAATTTCAATTTGATTTACTAAATAAAAAGTTTTTTTATAAGAGTTGAATGCAAGTCTGCAAAAGATATTTTACAAAAGGATGTTAAAAATTTAGCATCCAAATAAATTTTTGCAAGATGGCAAGCAATTTTAAGTTTTTTTTTTTTTTTGAAATTGAATATCTCAAAGGCACCTCAAATTCTCTCCCTGATTATCTTACACGTGAATATTTACAGGGAAAATAGTGTGATGCCTAAAAAGGCAACCATCCTGGCCTCTTCAAGAGGCATAGGAGTTCGTCTAGCCCTACCAGGGTCATTCAAACAAACTTCCACCCAATCTGGGTCATCTACCCAGCAGCCTAACCTTTCTGGGTCATCTACCCAGCAACAAAACCCATCCTCTCAAACAACAGATTATGCTTTTCCAGTCCAAACACTCTTAGCCCTCCAAGATTGTGGCCTAACCCATCTACCTAAGAAAACCTGGGCTGATATAGCCTCAGAAGAAGATGAAGACGAAAGCCAAACCAACCTTGCGATCCTCATAAACCAACTAGCCGAAAGCCAAACAGTGGCCAACGACCCTAAACAAAAGAAAATAATATCACAAATTACTACACCCATAGACACCCAAGTAGCACAAACCCAAAATCCAATCTCAACCCAAAAAACCCAAAATCATTACATCTCAAAAAACAAGTTTTCTTCAGTATTCCAAATGGAACCATAATTCTGGGATAGCTCCCCACACAAAGTTCCTTCGAAAGTGTTTCCAGAAGGATTCCACTTTAGGCCATACGCCAAAAACAAAACCAGACAGTTTTATGAGTTTATTCTAGTGGACTCAGATTCTGTCACAATCAAACATTATAGGGATCAAAATGATTCCTCAAATATAACCCATTCAACAATCCAAATCTTGAGAGCCCTCACACCAAGCCAATATGGAAAAAACCCAAACAGTATCACCAAGTTTTCCCAAAATTTTGATCCTATTGGATATAATTACTGGGATTATGTGGATGCCTGGACAAGGGTCTTTTGGCAACAAAATAAAAATAATCGCCATTCATGGTTAATATATTTCAAGAGAAACACCAAATACAACTTTCTGAATTGGTTCCTCCAATGGTGGGATTTTTTCGGTCCAATTGAAGCAATCCTTCCATCCTCAGTAAATGAAGGACTGAAACAGTTCTGTAAAATGTATGACCAACAGGAATCATGGATTCAAGCTGACCTCAAGTTCTTCTCATCCTTCTCCTTAGCCTAGGTATTCTCATGGTAGTATAGGTATGGAAAGCAGGAGAACAAGAACTACTTGCCTATTCTCCAAAGAAATGCATATGTCAAATGGTGTGCACAATTTGATCATTCCAAGGTAAATCCAGCTGAAGTCAAATTGTGGTTTCAAAATAATCCGGAATATCTCAAAGTAGCAGACCCAAAGACATCTCTGTTTCTGAACCAAAAAGCCAAGATAACAGCTGCACTAGCAGCCTCTCAATCCAAAGAAAGCTTTGCAAAAAAATTGGAAAATATTCATAAACTTCTTCAACATGATGAAGCAGAATCCTCCAAGAGAGTGCCAAGTTCTGTCTCTTCTACAGCCTCTTCCGGAGACATCAATCAAAATGAAGATGATTGTTTTGGGATTGATCTGGGAGAAGAATGAGTTCCAGGGGAAATTTTGTCATTTCAAGCATCAGGGATATTTTCATCATTGTCTTTGTAACTTATTCTGTAGCTACAGTTCCAGTCATGGTTACCTGAACTGTAGAAACAATATTTTTAATGTCTTTAAAAGGAGGCCTCAAGCTCATTTGTGAGGTACCCTTTGAATCAAATAGTTAGAGAGAGAATTTAAAGAGAGAGCTTCTGAGATATACAGTCTTCTTTGTAAGCTTTCATTTTATCAATAAAATCTCTTCTCTTCTCACTTCTTTTCTTTTGTTACTACACTAATTCCGACGGCTCTGCCACGTTTCAGTAGTTGATCCCGTCGGCACTGCCGCGCTTCAGCCACACACACACATTTTTATGCTTTTTAACTGTTTCTCTGCATCTTTCTGCATATTATTAACTGTTTACATATATATATATATATTGTATTAGCAGTCTGCCTGCTGCCTACTTCTCTCTTTAGTTTTATAACCGCTTCCGTCGGGGACTATGGGGTGTGTGTGTGTGTGTTTAATTATATTGTTATGTGCTAGGGAGCATCAACATAGACATGGAGCACACACATGTATGATTGTATAGTTAAAATTAGCTCATTTCACTTCTTATGTCCTCACTTCATATGGCCCTTATTAGGGTACAGGGATGAATAGAGGAAGAGTAACATTCACATTTTTTAACATTTATCAGGTTTTAACTTTTTTTATGTATTATAGATTGTCTTATTGAAAGTTAATTTAAAAAAAAATGAAATAATTTTTATAAGTCATTTCCTCTGAATGTCTAGTCTTATTTGAATATCCAAAAAGTGGCTACCATGTTTCTAACTTGATAAAAAAATATTTAATAAGACTTCATGAAGACTGTTCGATATATATTGTATGAGTGTTGTACACAGGGATATGTCAAAAAAACTCATACCCGTGGATATACCCGCAATGGGTACCCGCATATTTATATAATGGGTGGGGACGGATATTATACTACCCGCCCCACGGGTACCCACATACTCATTAAAACATATTTTTCTATTAAATATATTTGAATATTAGATTTTTTTATTATTTTATGATGAGATATAATTTATTTTATATTATTTTATGATGATATTTTTAATATATTAACACATAATGGTATTATATAATGATTATTTATATATATATATATATATATATATAGAGAGAGAGAGAGAGAGAGTATGATATTAGAATACATTATATAACATTTCCCCTCTTAATTTCTTTTTATAAAATTTAAATTTCTTAAACATTAATGGATACCTGTAAATACTCGCGGATACCCGTCACCCGTATGTGTACCTGTTAATTTTAACGGGTATGTATACGGGTATGCACTACCCGTCTCCGTCCCGCCCCATTGACATCCCTAGTTGTACGAGTATGGGTGTTGGCGTTGGAAAATGAGTTCTTCATTTGTCTCAATTGACCTAAAACAACACTATGGAATCAAGAAATAACCAACCTTATGAAATCAAGAAATAACTTCGATGTTTCTCAAATGTATAGTATGGTGTTCCTTTACAAAAGTCTTATATACAAAGGTTATAGGCTATAGCTATAGATTTTTGTTCTCACTATGTTCATTGCTTAGTTTACCATCAGTGCTTGATTATTTCACCGGATTGGTCAGTTAATATTTTTGTTGTAGAATACCTTATATGTCGACTTTTTTTTTTTTAATATTTCATGGACTAATCAAATCTCCATATATTAATTTTGTGTCTTTTATACATCTCAAATCTCTCTCAATCTTTTGAAAAGTTGATATTTTAAAATATAAATATTTAATATTATAATCTTCAAACCTATTATTTTTCCTATTCCTAGTTCCAATGAGAATTTTATCATTAACATTTGATAATCCTCAATTAATAATTATAATAATAAAAGATTAAATTTAAAAATTTGAATATGATGATTGATTGATATCTCAATTTAAATTATATAAAAGAATATGATAATTTAAAATTGTATGAAATATCACTATTGAATAATATGGTTTAAATAATTGATTCTTATGAATTAATATTTTAAAATTTAAATAATTATCCTTTAATATATTCATTCAAATTAAATCCCTAGCTAATTTTAAAAAAGTATTTCTTAATATATATATATATATATATTAAATTTAAATTATTCATTTTAAATCCAATATATAATTCATATTTTAATTATCCTTCATAAAACATAAGTATATTTTATGTGCATTGCACACAATATAATATTAGTAAAAAAAGCCAAATTTCATAATTGTTCATGTAAAAGGATGTTGTGATAGTTTGACAAGTGTAGTTTATGTTGGGGGTAAGAGCATTGACATTATGGATAAATGGGTCCATTACTCACTTATTTTTCATGATAGTAGATGTACTAACATTACTTTCAATGACTAACCATTGGAGCATGAACTACTACTCTAATGATGACTTTAATTAAGAGTAATTTTATCATTATTCTAATTATTTAATATTAAGGATATTTCTGGAATAAAATTTAAAATTATAACATTATTAATTACAAATAACTGGTTTCAAGACATTTCATATAATTATTTTAAAACATTTCATTGATTTTGATTATTTAGAACTATGTTTCTTATAAATAAAATCAAATGTATATTAAATATTGTTTATCAAATATAAAACTCATACACAGGATGTGTGGGAAATACATTATTTCAAATGGTTATCGAGGTTTTAAAATGTTAATATAAAATGATTCATGGTTTGAGTGAATTTATAATTTTAAGAGCTTCATATAAAACTTCAAAAGGTAAAATTTAATTCACGTGCATTATCATTATAAAAATATTTTATACTTTCATCCAACGAAATATTATCACTATTTATATAACATTTCAGTCATCTCTTGTTAATGTTAATAAATTTAATAAAAAATGACCATTGAAATAGTGCAAAACTTCTTTACACAAACAATTCATGTAAATACTCAAAAGTATGTCAAAATATGATTAAGATTGAATGAAAATTATTAAAAAAACTATTAAAAATACATAAAATGTAAATGACAAATTTAAAATTGAGTAAGTCTATTTAGCATGAAAACTTTCATTGACTAAAAATACTTCGAAACAAATAGGCAATAGCGCAAAAATTTCTTTTTTGGTTAAGACGGGATTACCCAGCGTTAAACCAACTGCGCCTAACTCAATTTACTAATTATTTCGGGGCTTTAATTGAAGGCGAAAATCATAAAAACATACAAATACCCACATGGACACAACAAGTACGAGGGACCTTCTGTTTACCCTTTCTTATTGATTTTAATTTCTCAAAATTCCCTTTAAGTTTATACCTTCCATCTCTAGAGCTTCTAATATAGTTGCAGGTTCTTACGGTTACATAGCTCCTGGTGAGTATAAAAGTTTTGACATTCTAACAACCAATTCAATTTGGCAATGTCCGTTTAACAAAACTTTTCACTCTTCATTGTTTTGTCAAAGAGACTTTAAAAAAACAGCGTCTTTGTACTTTAAAATTCTTCCTTTTGGGGGGTACACTAAAAAATCAATGTGTTTAAACTTTAAGACATTCTTTTTCTATTTCTAAATCTGGTTGTTCTTTCTATAATAGTTTGCTGAAACCAGGTCTGAAATCAAGTGATATATTCCATTTCACCTTTTTCTTCTTCCTGGTTTCAATATTTTATGTCCATTTTGGGTCATTTTCTCTACCTCATTGTGATTGCTGACTAATCACAGCATTATCTATCAAACTGCAGAATATGGATACAGTACAGCTTAAGGATCACAGAGAAGAGTGACGTCTACAGTTATGGTGGTGTGCTGAGGGAGAGGGGGTGTCGACATGTCGTGGTGAGAGAAATAGGTTTAGATATCTAAATTAAGAATGAGGGTATTGTGGAACATAAAAAAATATGGGATATGCAGGAGAATAAAAAGGATGTATAAAAAAGAAAGTCCCCAGGTATGATTCCATCATTGAATGGATCGGCCCATAAGAATATTTACCCACGAGATCGTAGTAATGTATAAAAATATTTGTTAGATTATGTATCATCCACATAATCAATTCTACTACACAACCACATGTATAAAGGTTATTCAGGTTGACCCCAAAAAAAAAAAGATTCTGGCGATAAACGGTGGCAAAAAAAGTAAAAAAAAAAAAAGTAATCTAAATAGAGAATAATCCCAACGCATTCTGCAAAAACATTATATATGCATCATATCATATTATACTTGGAAAAAAAAACTGATTTACTAGCTAGTAGGAACACATGGATTGAATGCTCATTTGCTACAAGTATATTTAAAAGGGATAGCGGAAAAATCAAGTATTTAACTTGTCTTACCCTTTTTTTACAATCATTAGTAGTAAGCATCATCTCTTCCTATGTTGCTACAAATGTAGCTACAGTTCAAATGTCATGCCCATGTTAAGCAACTCGCCTCTGTATCGGGGTCGAATTCTCCTACTTCATTATCAATTACGCCATTCCAAATTTGTCAAGCTTCTGACGAACAAAGCAAAATTTTAAAGAGAAAAATTACCTAATTTTTGAATATTATCACGACAGATATCAGAGCCCTAGGCTCAGAAGCCACTAGATTGGAAGGACTTGGTTGTTTACAGGGATGTATTGAGCCAGTAGGCTTCTATGGAGAAAATTTTCACTTTTAGTAGGAAAAGGATTTGGAGAGAAAGGGAAAGGGGGCAGGGATAAAGAGCGAGTCAATAAGGCATAATCATAATTTTTCTATGAGATAAAGGTGACATAATACAAAGCAGATCATTGCAAGGATCCCACATGGAGATACCTGGAAAAGACAGGCATGATCTACTATTCTTACAATAACTTACCAACTAAATGCCTTTTTCAGCCTTTTTCTTCACGTGTTTGTGGATCTTATCTGCAAAGATTATAAACCATCATTAACAAAGAATTAAACCATGTTGATACAAAAACACGTGGACCCAACCTCTAACCAATGTGGTAATGGAACAAAAGGAAACAAAAACAGAAATATACAAAATAAATTTTTCAATAAGCACTTCTTCAAATTATATGAAAGGGTAGATCCTACTTTATATCATGAAAATTTCCATTAAATGCTCATGTCAGTTAATCTTTCTTTGCACAAGAGTCTGAAACAGCTAGTACAAAATCATCAGCCCATTGCTCATTTAACAAGTTAAAAAACACAAAAGGAAAGAAAATTTGCAATGGCTGCCTAACATTGGAAATTTCTCAATGCCAGGGCACAAACGGCATTACAAGGAATCAGATGTGCTACAGTTTTACATAGAAAATACCTTAAATTTTTGAAATTTTTAGGACCTTGCTGTTTTACGCTTTAATGGAACATTCTTTTTTTTACTATCCCCGTTCCTATTTAATTGTCCATTTTGAGAGAAAAAATTTGTTCCTATTTAATTGTCCATTTATAAATCCAATGCAAAAATAATTACATCTTTCTCCATTTTATCCTTATGTTAATAAATGACCCACTATTGAAAATTAATGACCCAATAGTACTTAGAGAGATAAAGGGTAAGATAGAAAATTTAAAATGTATTTCCATGAAAACAAGAGTAATGATTGCATTTCTTAATATGTAAAAGTTAAAAGAGGAATGGAGGTAGTAATTTATTACCAGCAATGTGATTTCTATTTCATAAACCAAAATTATAAGGCACTTTAAGTGCTTCAAAGTTCCACCATGTCTCATTATTTCATCCATTACATCCTTAGTCTCACTCTCTAACTGACATATCTTTATTAAGTTCACCCTATTCTGCTAATATGCATGAGATAGCCACAATGCCTAGCCCTTAGGAACCAACTCCAAAAGAGGCTTTAATGAATATAAAACTTAAAGCTTCAACGTATATGAAGTTCCATCTACAAATCCCCAGAACTATATAAAGCCTTAACCCATCCACAAAATGATTAAGAAAAAAGATGAAAATGGCTACCAGCATTGCTCTCTCCAAGCAATGATTTTTAAACAAGAAGTTAACCTTTTAACAACATCCAATGCAAACCAAGCAAAAATAAAATTATGGGGAAGGAAAAGGGTGCCAACCTTCAAGTGTCAACGCCTAGATTTATTCTTACAGCAGCGAAACTCAGCTAAGAGGGCTATATGATCCGAGGACCATTCAGGTGAAGGAAGTGCAGTGTCCTTCCTCAAACTCACCTCATCCAATAACTCCAATAGTGACTCCACAACCAATGAATCCGCTGAAAACACAAGCGAGACATCACTTCATAAAAGTAGCCAACATATTATATTTATCAAAGTGATATAATACAGCATGACAACTCACCTGTGTAAAATATGTAATCTAGAGTGCCAATAAAATCTCTAGTGACATTTGTGAATAAAGGTTCATTTGTTGCACTGTCCAGTCTCCTTTTATGCTGCTGCTCAAATCCAAGACCAACTGTTCTTGCAAAAGATGAGTATGCACTGACCTAAAATTTTAAGTTACACACAATCATAGTAAATTAAATAAAAGAAAAAATTGATAAAAATACAGACCCAAAAATGGATAAAAGCATATAATTAAATAAACTGTTCCTTTAAGGGATGCACTTCAATGAATATATTACCAGTGGCAACTGATGAGCCAACTTGCTGTGAGGGCGTAAAATATTAAGTGGGTCAACTGCTAAATCAGGATGTGATGGATCTACCTTCCCCATTGCAAGAAGTGTATGAGGAGCACTGCAACAAAGTTCCAAATAACCTTTATACACACAAATTACTGATACTAATACAAGACCCTTGCATAATAAAAATAACAATTTTTTAAGAAAGAAAAAGGTAATCAAACCTTCCTGGAACTGAACTAAAATCTCCACAAACCAACATTGGAATGTCTGCACTGGCAGCTATTTTCTCCAACCCTTTTAAGAGAGTATGCGCCTAAAGACATGGGAGAAAATTAGTAACTGTTGTGTTTAAAACAAACTTTTCAATATGAACAAACCTAAGAAATAACTTACCTGCCAGAGTTTGACATCCTTTAAATCTTGTTGGACATTTACATGTGTATTTGCCTAAAGTCCATAAGCAATATATGAGTTAGAAGCAGAATTACTAAATAAGTTGTTTTTACCTATACCTGAAAAAGGGGCAGGGAAATGGGAGAAACAGAACATCTTTCTTATTAGAGGAAGATCAAAATTTTGGTTTTCAAAAAACACTGACACTAAGCATTTAACTTGGCCCTTTCTATTTGAGATTTTAGAGCTAAAGAGGAAAAAGGAAAGCACCTTAGACCTGTACATTTTATATCAGATCAACAACCATCAGCAAAATAAGAAGCCATAATAGTCACCTGGAAAAATTTTTATAACCTAAGACGGCCTACATGTATATATAAGCCCTTATCAGATACCCATATCTTGGAAATTACCACTTTCATGATAATGGATAATTAAGAAATTAACAACCATGAAAGCATGGTACTTGGACAAAGCTCTCGTATTCAACAAATAAAGCAATTACAATCAGGGTACAGGGAACCAATAAACAAAAGGCCTAAACAATAAAATCAAAGACCAGATATAGTATACACATCCATCATGGACCATGAACACATGAACAAAGGAGGGCATTGAAAAGTCGTAAATAATAGCAACATAAAAGAACTTACCACACAAAGAAGCTGTCTTTTCCCAGGATTATCAACTGGCTGATTGTTAACTTTTGCTTCTAGAACCACTATCAGTGCAACATTATCCTAAGAGTTTGAAGAAATTTTGGTTAGCAAAAGACACACAGGAGAAGAGACAATCATTTTTCTTCTCTGAAAAGCAAAAGTGAAATGTAATCTTTGACAAAATAAGTCACCTTAACCAGTCGATTCAAGGCAGTTTTCTTCTGAGTGGTTGGAATCATAGCTTCTGTTAAAGACTGTGCAGCCTTATTAAATTCAACCTGCATCCAAGAACAAATTATTCTAATTTGTGTACAAATGTAACTTAACTAACAAACATAAACATCAATTTCCAACCTCATATTTCTTCACATGTGAAAATTTGTCTCTACGGAAAAATGTTGCACAACCATCGATTGTATTGGTATTGCCACTGTATACCTGTTAACCCACAATAAACAGGTGAACATAAAAAAAAAATTTAGGATTTATGAACAAAAGGACCAGAATATTGCAACAACCTCAGTTGTTTTTTTTTTGTAAAGACCATAATAGCCATGTTTGTCCAGTTCAGGGGCAAAAAATTCATCATAATGGTCACTTTGAACCTGTAGGAGAAAAGGTTCTGTTATTTGATACAGAAGCTATTAGAATATAGGATGAAATCATATGTATCTAAGGGATTGGGTCATGGACTTTTAGGTCAGAAGAGAATAGAAGATTCTAGCACAAACTGCCTGCACTATACTTGACTTTCACCTCCCCTCCCCCCACCAAAAAAAGCAACCACACAACCACATACATCCACATGCACGAAAATTATGGTAATGTTAATCTTTATTTAAGCAATTCACAAGAACATTCTAATCATTTACAACTAGTAGCAATTCAATAAGCTACCAGTGGCAGATATGTTTGGTGCCCCTAATTCCATAATCATGTCTTTATAAAAACCAATCGCTATTGAACTTTAAAGATGATTTCAAAATTGTAAAATAAATATAATTTAATTTAACACCAATCTCACCCAAAAAGAGAAAAAAGTCGGAAGAGCTAAGTTATTAAATCAAGTTTTTCAACCACCAAGAACATGTTAATGTACCTCCTGAAGACAAATAATGTCTGCACGGTAACCAACAATTTCTCGTAACAAATTTTGCCTACGATATGGCCAAGAAAGAGCCCATGGAGGGCAGTAATTGTACAGATCATTAGAGGCACACGCTTCGGACAATATATTGTATGACAGAACAGTAAAAGTTCCTGAAGATGTCATACGCCCATCTGCATCTAAATGCCCCATCCCATCAACACGTATCAGTCGGCGTGGAGTAGGAGATGGCGCAGGAATGACACGAGAAGTTAGTATAGTGTTAACATGCCCCACAGGCAACTTTGTCTCTGCATCCACTACAGCACATTCAAACTTAAGGACGTGACCAATGTCATCAGCAGTTGGGGTATAAGTCTTCGATCGTCCAACTTCATACCAAGTTTCACCACTTCTCTGCGTGACAACTGATGGATACAAAGGTGCTGCAGA
Source organism: Sesbania bispinosa (assembly GCA_026901365.1). Taxonomy (NCBI): domain Eukaryota; kingdom Viridiplantae; phylum Streptophyta; class Magnoliopsida; order Fabales; family Fabaceae; genus Sesbania; species Sesbania bispinosa. The sequence continues at coordinate 2,087,914 of QLOH01000041.1, read as the reverse complement.
CCCATTCGTCAAGCTAGCACTTGATGCAGAGGTAGATAAGTTGGAATTGATTGCCCCAGACCCAGAACTATTAAAGCGCCCAAATACCTCCTCCTCCTCATTTCCATTTTCATTAACTGCATTTGCAGCACGGTCATGTAAGGCACGATGATGCTGCCATGCATCTGAAAAACATTTTGGGGTGCAATGGTAACTTTTGGAAACAGGTATTTTGGCCTTAACACAACCTAAACACTGCAGTGTGGCCTGCTCAGATGGATGTATGCTACAGACAGCAACCTTTTTATCACTATGTACACGATACCTGCCAAAAATGAGGGCCAAAGGATCTAGTGTCAAACAATGTAAAAAGTCCTGTTTCTAAATCAGATCAATAGAAAAGTACATAAAGACAGTATTTTTGGGATCAAATTGATATTTCATCTACTCAATGTAGCAGTCAGTTGACAAATATGTGCATTAATCATTAATCATAAGAGACAAATTAAGAAATACAGAACATACCAAGTTACCAACTAACCTAAAACATGAAACAATGGGGTTAAAATATTGAATTTGAGCCTTGATATAAAATTACTACAAGCAGAACCTATAATTCAAAACAACTTTTGAATCATAATTATGAAACACGTCCAAAGACAAATCCATAGCTTGCATGAGACAGTTACAAATAGTACACTCAGCACTCATAATACTGAAGTTATATTCATTTCCACTTGCCCATTCAATTGCATGCAAATACGCCATGAAAGCATACAAAACAAAAAGGAACTATAAATGTAATACCCTTATAAAAATTGTGCAGTCTTTAAATATAGTTTTTGCATAAATGGGTATATCCTAGCAACCAAAAGAACTCCAAAAACTATTTGATACTCGCACTATCACTGAATAGGTCCAATCAAGTATCACTACCAGTTATGTTAACAAGTAGTAACACAGTCTCCTCAACAAGTACGGACTTTAGAATTACATATATGTAACTGTACACTTATGCAGGCAGATGCATACACAACTTATGCATATCTTAACTCACACTACCCTACAAATCATGCTTAATCATGGATTAAATACAAACCACGCTCTGCATGATATTTGCCACAAACATAATACCAGAATAGATAGTAAATATGCAAGTTGGATACAAGAATGCTTCCAGCTTTGCTTCTTCAGAGGCTGTTGGTGTGTCTGCCTCTATACACAGGTATACAGGATACCCCACTATATTGAATGCCTATTTGAGATGCAACATGCGAGACCATGAAGATGTTGGATACCAAGATGTCTCTACATTCTTTGATATTCTATGAATACTTTCAGTTACTTCAAATCGCCACACCAAACATGGGGATTGGATAAGCAGAGTATCTCACATACCAGTATGAGGATGACGATCTACCAAATATCCCTCCACAACATATAATAGAAGTATGATAACATAACTAAATTAAATTATGTGCAAATAATATAAATTTTAGTGAGCAATCTTCACTATTAAATAAAATTATTAAAAAAATGCTGTCAAACTATTCTCACATAAAATTTTGTACTCAATTCTACCTCTTCCCAATTATATTAGTGGAAGAGATATCTCAAAATCCTGCATCAGCTACTTAATCCCTTAATGAACAAAGCTTCAAAAGTCGTGTGATCTATTGATAATATAACATCTTAATTTGTGCAGGTTAATATTGACATAGAGAAGGAGAAGACTAAATAAAGAGGCCATACATCACTGTTTAATCTTCGAAATCCAGTATTGGCAATTTACTGGCATGATAACATATGAATAATCACACAAATTAGCAATAATGAAACTGTAAAATAATTTACAAAAGAAAAGCGTGTACTAGAAGGAAACAAATTATGGAATGCACTGGCATTCATCCACATTCTATTATATCCTGATGCCTGAAAAAATGACCAACACAGGACAATCAGAAGAGATTCTCTTTGGAAATGAAACATTGCACGCGCTTAGCACTTAATACTTCAGCCAATTCGCAATTAGTGGCATGAGCTTTTGTCCTATACTTACATAGTTAACCTTACATTACACATACAGAAAGAGCTTCAATCATAAGAATGAAAATTAAATAAATAAATAAATAAATAAATGAAAAGATAGCCAAGAATGAAACAAACAATAAGTAAACTGGCTCTGTATAACTATACCGTGTCTACTTTCAACCGAACAGTATCACTAAATACAGGAGCTTCAATTCATATATGTTCAAAAATACAAATTACACACAATAAAAGAAAAAGAAAAGAAAGAACCAATACTCATACACTTCCTTCAAACTATCAAAAAGAAAAGAAAACATGGTAGTATAAACACGAGATATAGTTTTCAAGATTTTCATAATTCCTAAAGCATATTGCAGCTCAAATATTTACTAAGCCACATGAAGAACAAAGAAAGGAAAGAGGTAACCGGTTTCTGGAGCAAAGAAAACGACGAAGGGGGAAAAGAAAAGAGGACGGACCACTTGTAGCGCAAGAAATGGCCATCTAAGGGAGCAGTTTCGGGAACATCATCGGTGGTAACGGTCTTGTCAGGGCGGCGAAGGAGCACGTAAGGCGTGAGCTCGCAGCCTACAATGGGAATGTCAGAGGGCAGGTGCACGCGCAGCACGCTCAGCATGCTTCTTCACAATCACGACCTTCACAGCACTGTAACCCTATCAGCTCCTCCAACCGACCGGAAAGAATGACAAAGACTCTAATCGCTTCTTGAACTGGATAAACGCCGCGGCGGATACCTGGCGGATCCCACATTTATTTGACCCGAATACCCGCCAGCGTTGACGGACCCGAATTGAACCAACGGATCTGCGGAATAGGGTGAAAATCGAAGGGCGAGGGATCGAAGTTTCTAGGGAGAAGAAAACGCGAAGGGATCGATGATGATGATTAGGGTTTTACTACAGCGGAAGTGGAAGAAGAAGAACAAGTAATCTTGTGCTTCGTTTTTCTATTCGGGACACAGAGGGAAAGATAGTGAGAGAAAGGAGAGTATTTGTAATGATGATATACGAATACAATTACGAATTAAGATACGGGTTTGTGTGTATTATGGTTTGGTTTTGATTTGCGTTTACGTCTTTCTCTTTCGCTTCTTTCTTCCCTCGGTTCTTGGGGGCCTTTCGAAGATTAGATTAGATAGATATTTTTATTACAATTTCTTGATTTCTATTTTCTACTGGTCTTGGCCTCTTGGGTAAACTACTCCAAAATGCCTAAAATTATATAATGAGTTTTGTTAGGGCATATTATAATAAGTAATCATAAATAAAAATATTAAATACAAATATAAATATTTAATACACTAAAAATATAATTTTAAAAGTACCTCTTATTTTAAATAATTATAATGAGTAATGAATCTTTTAAATTATAATAAGTAACGGTCATTAAAATGAAAACTATATATGATAGCATAAAATAAAATATATTATGGTATTATTGTTTGGATATTTTATTTTAGAATGAAAATAGATGAAGTATTTCATTTTTATTATTTAGAATAGAGGGCAAACATATTAGTAAAAAAATATAGTTTCACATCATGATCCGTTTAGGGGTGTAAGCGGGTCCATTCCAATCCGCGAACCCGACGAATCCAATCCAACCCGAAGATATTTAACGGTTCAGTTCGGGTATTCGGTCCGGTTCGGACATTTTCTTTCAAACCCGACCTGGTTCGATTCGGGTCTCGGGTTTGCCTATGTTGAACCCGATAGACCCAAACCGAACCAAACAAAAAAAAGTTCCTAATCTTGTTTCATTTTCATGTAAGGAGAGAACAAAAATAGGCGCAACGGCAACACAAGCAGAGATGGTTCCCCAAATCCTATTTCATATGCTCCTTTCAATTTATTTTTCTCTATTTCTTTTTTTTTTCATTTTATATTTTAATTTAATTTCATCTTCCACATTTTTAAAAAAGAAAAAAAGTTCATGACCCGATGACCCAACCCGAACATATTCAGGTTGGTTTGGTTCGGGTTACTCACCCAAAAATATAAAACCCGAACCAACCCAACCCACCACCATTCTATCGGTTCAAACTTGATGTCACCCCAAACTCGATCCAACCCAATCCAATTACACCCCTAATTCGTTACATTGAACCAATTCTATACAAATGGCTTGAGTAGGATACCAAGAATGACCCTACTCCACAAGAAAGTATACCAGGTCAACCTTTGGATTATTTGGATAAAAATGTTGCAGTATTAAATGATAATGATCGGATCAAAATACATAATCCAAATGTAATTTATTTTTAAAACTCCACACGTGCGGCCCCTTTTTTGTTACCCATGTGCGCCTTCTATCTTCCTCACATGTTTGTGGATTCGATTGGTATGTTCCAGAGGAAAATATATATGACTAATCATGAAAAAAAAAATACTTGATCCAATCACCTAAGTTTTCTTACTTGATCATCCAGTCGAATTGATTTTAAATTTAAATAAGATCGGATCTAATCCAATTTAAAGCAATTTAAATTTTAAACTAAAAGAAAACATATACAATGTTACAAATAACAATTTTAATAATAAATTATATGTTTATTTGTGTTATGTTTTATTTTGTGATTTTTTTAATAATATATTATTTTATTCTCTTTTACACGCTTTTATTAGAATTTATATTTATCAATATAAATATAGAATTATATAAAAAGGAGGACATAAAACATGAAAGCCAATTTAAAATTGATATACTTATCTAGATATTCAAATGGTATTATGTAAGACAATAAAACCAAACAAAAAAGTGAAATAGTAAGGATAATTTCATAAATATATCATTATATAAATATGAAAATATGATTATTTCATAAATAAAATAATATATGTATATAAGTTCGAATTAGATTGGATTGATTTTTAATATAGGATATGGAAACTAATCTATTCCAATATTTTTTTTTATAGTTTTTAGTTTTTTGGTATTTGATTTGGTTTTTGATTTTTTACTTTTGCGGTTTATAATGGATTGAATTGTTTATGAACACCCGTACTCACTCACATGTATGAGTGTTGCTATAATGTTACATGGTCTTCAACCTTTCCTTATTAAATGTGCACTCATATAACCATCATCCTTTATCATAACACCCCCTAAATCAATGGTGGATCAAAACACACATGAAAATTATGACTCGAAATGTTTGTAACAAAAAAAAAGACTAGGAAGTGTCAGAATACCCAAATTTTGAAGGAAAAAAATAGGAAACTTGTGGAAATAAATTAATGGGGTGGGGGTAGAAGAGAACCTTGATGGAATAGTGGGAAGGGGAAGCAAAAAGGAAACACCATGGTTTACAAGCGAAGAAAATAAGAACAATGGTGTGAAGAAGCATGAAGAGAAGAGAGTGACAATGCTCCCCATTTTCTCATTATCACCTTCATATCGTACACTCTATCTTTTCTACTGATTAATTGGGATTTTCTTTGTGTTTGACTTACTCTGAAATTGTGTCACCCTACTTGACTTGAACATATAGTTCCTTTTTTCAAATAGTTCAGCTTTCTTTGAGTAGTTATAGCCATAAAATTAAATAAATGACAAAACAAAGGACAAGATGTTATTTTTCCCAAGGACTTGGTATAATGAAAGTATGTGACATGTAGAAATTGTTTCCTATAAAACATATGAAATTATTCTATATTATATAGAGCAACAAAATCAAATAAGCACAACATACTAGGTTACTATTTACTTTCTAAACAATGTTGTGAAAGGAACAACATTGTGAATTGTGATAAAGAGAAAAAATAGACTTGCAATATTTGGCAATTGATGATTGGAGCGTTATTATTACCATTTGACGGGTATCAATAAAAAATGTATTGGAATTTGAAGGATATAAAACAAAAGCATGTTGTCTTTCCAAGCTTCAAAAACAACTATGGATGGAACATGGAAGAGGGAGAAAAAAGAGGAAGAAGATACATGTGATTGGAAAACAAAAGATTGTGGCATCACACACATAATGTTTTAAAGATAAGTTACATCTAAATTGTTTATTTTGATCTAACGATTATAATTAAATACTCACAACTCTCACAATATCACACTTCTTTCATCCAGTCCCCCCAACACTCACACACATATAACCATTATTTTCACGAACCTCTGTTAATAGAGCTTGATGGAGAAGTATGAATATATGATTGAGACTTAAGCTATTTTTTTCTAAATTATTTCTTATTATATGAATGTAATTATTATGCACTAATGCTTGATTTGATAGTGCGAATCTAATATTATTATTCTTAAATGAAAGTAATAAAAACTTTGAAATTTTTATTTTATGAGATTGTGGTAATAAATCTTGGTAAGAGGTTTAATTCGATGATGTCTTCATAGTATAGATTGACTGATATGATTAGTGGCTATGGTTAAGAATAATTCTAGTTATTAGTGGCTAAGATTTAAGCATGGTAAGAGTATTGATACAATCATTTATAATTTAGTAAATAAATTTTTACTTAAGCTTAGTCATATTTCTATGGAACCAAACGGGGGTAATGATATTAGACTTTATATTATGATATTTTGTTCATTATCTTCTAAGGTATCTTTTATATCTCCATTCCCCTTTTCTTCATCACTCATAGAAAGCCAAACTAAACAATCGTTGAACAATATCTTTAAGGAAGATTTTTTTTTAAGATGTCAGTAAAAAAATTAACAACTAGGAAATTCCTAGAATTCCTAAAATTTTTAACTATGAAATTCCTAGAATTCCCATAATAAAACTTATTAAAGACTTCCAAGTATGTTATTAGAATAGTATAACAAGTACAAATACATTCACATTCACATAGAGTGTATAAAATTTCATTTCTCATTTGAAAATCTTTAAAACTTCATGCCCAAAAAAATACAAATACATTCATATAGAGTGTGTGTACATGTAATTATTATTGTTATTGTTAAACCTTTAATTAGATAAGGTGTTATGGATCAAGTTTCAATCAGACTTAAAATATAACGATGAATATTAAGTTGTATTGGTCAGTGGACCAAGGTCCAAGGCAACAGGATGACGCCCACGACCAACGAGATGTAGTCTTGGATGCCGGAACTTTGATTGGTAAGTGGTTTGGTAGGCTTTGGATGAGAAATGCTCCACAAGGCATGTTAGGCCTTGGAGTGAGAGACATCATGGTTACTACATAAAGGGGGATAAATCTTATGATTGAAGGGCAAAGGATACAGAGACAAAGTACGCTCTAACTAAAGTATGTCTTGTTGAAATACACCCAGCCATGACGCCATGCTCCGACACTTCTAACGTCATTACACCGTTATCATTATGACGTCCCACTCTAGCTTGTCTGACTGACCAAGATTGAACGCAAACCAACAACCTACTTGCAATACTATTTTCCTAACTGATAGGGTGACAATCTTCCACCTGTTACTTTTGTCCCCCATGTACCTTAATGCCACTATCATCCAACAATTTATTTGTCCTATTTGAGTGCTTATCAATAACCCAGACTTGTATCATTTTGAGGACAAATTTTAGACATCCAGAGATAACAACGAAAAACCACGACAGACCATGTAAGAGTCAGATTCGTTCAACCGAGAGTACAAGGCGTACTCTATAAATCCCTCATCCCCTATGAATAACCATGGTGGCCCATCCGTTCACGACCAAGACACAAGAACCAAAGTCTCCCATCCACTTCCACCATCTTACACCTCTTAAGCATACGAACCTTACCCTCTTTTTCTTTGTATTTATCTTCCATTGTTTGTCACTTAATGATTAACAACTTCCTCACAATATTGGTGCACATTATTTTAAATACATACCAGAATAGAAGGATTAAATGCTTCAATCTTAATGTGTCTCAGGGATACAAGATGTAATGTCCTAATTTCTAAATCCAGGAATGATGCTTGTTGGGAGCATATTCCTGAATTTTCGAAATTATTTTGCGCATTATAAATATCGGCAATCAATGCATAACCGCTTAGGTAGTCCAACAATTACTTAAGCTCAACATAAATACATTCATACAATCAATAAGTACACCAATAGTGGCTCAATACTACTCTGGTCTCGAATATAAGCAAAAATAACTAATTCACGCCAATTAAGAATATTAGTTGAGCTCATTAAATTTTCTCAAACTCACATAAAAAGTGAAGAACATTTACTAAACTATCCTTCTTAATATTTATTGCAAAATGGATCATTGGAAAGGAAATGTAAATTAAATAAGGGCATTGAGGGGATACTAGAATTTAATAGGATGGAGGTAGTTAGATTTTGCTTATATTTAAGACCAACAAAATTGAATTTGGAGTTGCTTATATTTGAGACCGGAGTGGTAATAAATAATCAGTTCCTACAGGCTTGATGGGATACCCTTATACATGTGTCCTGAAATAATTAAAAACACCTCATGGGCATCACATGTACCAGGATATCTCATCAAAAGAATACAACAATAATGCCTATATAAAAAATAGTCTCAATACATCAAATAAATTAGGTCATCATAACCCAGAGGAAGCCCTGCAAACTCCAGTCAAGCTTTGGGTTAAGAACCCTGCACATCTAAAGAATCCACAAAGCGTGTGGTGAGACTAAAGTCCCAGTAATAGTGCCAAAGGAGGAACAATATTATTTTTGTAACATCCTAATTTATTTCCAAATCCAAGATTTAGTCCGTTGGAAACTAAATCCCAAATTTCCGAAATGAATTAACGCCATTTTGAATATCAACAACATTCACAACTTGTTAGGAAACCAACGATAACTTAAACAATTTGTGAAACTAAGTTTATATACATATATATATACACAACATGCCTTGAAGGCTACAAAATTAACATCTCACAAAAGGAGTTAGCCTATACATATATACAAATATACAGTCCTGTCAGCACCCAATTTTGTCCGGGAATTTCATTTACTTTTTAACCTTTTCTTCATACTTTATTAATAAAAATCCAAAAATTATTTAAGAAGGTAAAATGAATTATTTAATTAAGTTAATTAATTAATTATTACTAGTTAATTAATTAATTGATTAATTAAATATTTTATTTTATTTTCAGATTTCCAATTGGGCCAGTTTGAGCCCATTGTTTGTACATCTTTTTTTTTAAAAAAAAGAGGGGTCTTTTGGGTTAATAGGCCCATTTGCTTCACTTAAAAAAATGGTTTCAGAGTTGCTTTTTTGGGCCATTTTTGGACCCATTATTAATAATATTTTTTTTAAAAAAAAACCTTTGTGGGCTAACAACCCATCCTCATTACTTAAAAAAAAAAAAAAGATATTTTTGAAACAGCAAGTTGCTGTGCAACTTGCCCTGAACCTGGGCGGCTATGGAGCCGTGTGTGGAGAGGACAGAGCAAGTTGCTCTGACAGGGCGGTGTAGCAGTGCAAATTGTACTAAAAAGGCACAAATTCTTTTGCCTATAAATAGGAATCAAGTTTTCAGAAAAGAGGAGGACTTTTTTGGTTCAGAAATATTGTACGATACATAAAAGAACCGATTTCAGGGGTATACACGGCTAAGCCAATTTTAAAAAAGGGGGGTCAATCAAGGAGAAATTAGAGGAGCCCGGAAATTCAAAGAGAAGCCAAGCAGTCACCAAAAAGGAAGAGTGGTGTGATACAACAGTTGATTTTGGGTACATTTCCTAACTTTATGGTGTGTTTATGCACTTGATTTAATCTATTTGAAAACATGTCAATCTACTGAAATAAAAATAGCAAAACAGAATGAATCTAGCAAATTCTCAATATAGTCCATTTTACATTTGCAATAAAAATACACAGAAAAGTAGGTGAGTAAAGGCAAACCCAAAAAAAAAACAATCTCCATGTTCCTCATGGCCGCATGGTGTCATCCCCCCATCCACTAGCCATGTCCCATTGTCAAGCTTCCTGCACCTGTAAACAAAGGAAAACAGAACAGAAAGAGGTGATAGGAGAGCAATATTCACACAGAAAAGAGGATAAAAAGAACCCCCTAAGTTGTGGCCAAATGGCCGCCGTCCTCCCTCCTCTGCGGCTGAGACCGCCGCTGTACCCCTCTCCCTCTGTTGCGCGTCTCTCTCGGCCGCCGCTGTTGCGCGGCCTCACCACCACCGGCCTCCGCCTCTGCGCGAAACCGCCGCCGCCGTGCAGCAATCGCGACCACTACTCGCTGTCACCACCGCGCGCGGCTGTGGTCCTTCACCCCCTCGCCGCGAAAATGCGGCCGATCGCCCCTCTCTCCGCGGCAAGCGCCGCCTCCCTCGTGCGGTCTCTGCTCGAGCACCGCCGTGCACCGTTCCGTTCCACCATACGCGCACCGCTGCTCCAACACGCGGTTGTCTCGCGGCCACGCACCACCGCGTCTCACCAGTACCAGCCGTAGCGGCCGTTCTCCCTCAAACCGTGAGCCACGGTTCGCCGTCGTTCTGCAGTCATCGTCCTCCCCTGCATGCGGCCCACGCCGCCGCTGCAGCTCCATGGCTGCCTCCCTCCATTTTGCTCCCCTTTCTCCCCAAATTGTGAACCCTAGATTTTGCTCTCTCATCACTTAAAAAAATATCTGATGTGTTTTATTGCTTTAACTTCCATTTTGTGTTTAGTGTGTGTTGGGCCAAGACCATTCCCAGGGCCCATTTCGTTTTTTTAGATTTTCTGTTACATGTTGGGCCAATGATGTGAGCTCAGGCCCAACCCTTTTATTTTTAACATGTGTTAATTGTTCTAATTTCATTTTTGTTACTTTCTTTTAATGTGATATTTTGACCCATTATCTTGTATCTCTTGTAAATATTTATATTCATTTGTAAATATTTGTTTAATTCTCTTCATTTGTAAATAATTGATTATTTGTAATTTTAATTTTGTGTTCATGTAAATATTAACCGATTCAATTTATCCCTTTTTTAATCTTTGACGTTAATAGAATAGCATTTCTATCTTTTGACGTCATTCAAATAAAAAAATAATTGACCATAGTCATTTACTAGCTCAACAATTTGCCCGTTTATAAATAAAAAAACATTTTTTAAATTGGTTTATCAAATCGATTACGTTGATGGAATAGCATTTCTATCCTTTAACGTATATTTTTAAAGGAGAAGGAAAATATTGAGTATAGTCATTTACTAACTCAATAATGTGCTTAATCTCAAATCTCTTCTAAAAAATAATTTTCTCAAAATAAAATACGTTAATTGAATAGCATTTCTATCAATAACGTAAAAAGGAAAAATATTGAGTATAGCCATTTGCTAACTCAATAATGCGGAATTTTAAATCTTTTCCCGAAATGTTTTCTTCTCAAAATAAATGACGTTTATTGAATAGCATTTCTATCAATAATATCGTTTGAACAATTTCAAGGGTTCTTTGTATAGCCATTTGCTAGCATCAACTCTGCTAAAAAATAAATTCCTTTTTCTTTGAATTAAAAACACTTCCAAAATCAATTTCCTCATTTTTCTTTTCAAAAATTAAAAAAATCAATTTCTTTTTCAAAATCAAAATCAATCTTTTCAAACACATTTTTAGAACTACGTGGCTTTGATTTCTCCATTGCACCTGGAGATACGTAGGAGCGGGATTTCCCGTCGAGCCAAAATAAAATTTTCAACATTTTTGTCCCATTGATTTCAAATTAATTTTTTTTTCTCATCATTCTTTAATTTAAAGAATGTAAATAATTTTTTTTTAGAAGGTAAAATAAACATTTTAAAAGTTAATAAATTTTGCACAATTAATTAAGGGTAACCGTTTTTAACGGATGTTGTAGGGTGCTAATACCTTCCCTACGCATAATCGACTCCCGAATTTGGATCTCTTGTTCGCAGACCAATTTTTTAATTTTAAATCATTTTCGGGTTTTCCAATTTTCCCAACCCAAATAAATTGGTGGCGACTCCCCAAAATTCAATCATTTTTCATTATTTTTCTCACGGGCTCGCCGACCCCGTCGTGGCCCCGGTCGCGACAGCTGGCGACTCCACTGGGGACTTCGAGAGTCAAGCCTATTAATTAATTGTGCAAAATTATTAACTTTTTATGTTCATTGTACCCTCTTTCCTTTTGTTGTATATATCTTATTGTAAATACTTTTTCTTATCTCTTTGTGAATTCCATTGTACATATTTTGTTGTTGTAAATCTTTTGCTTCAACCTTAGGTTAGAAGACTATTATTTGTGTACATATTTGTCATCTGTCTCTCTTGCAGGTAGGGTAGTTTTGTAGGTTTCTATGCTCTAAGCAGGCACTTCACTGTCAGTCTCCTCGCACAACTTTGGCTCTATACCCGAGCTCGTGCAAGCTAAGGCATAGGAGGTGTTTCAATAAATGTTTACGAGGGGCTTGATGCTCACTAGACATTAGTTGATTCACCACTCAGATTGTTACCGGTATAGTGGGTTTGTTATATTGAGAGGGCTTTTCCCTACGTATGACTAATCCACGAACTGGATCCTTGTCAATGTGATGAGGGCAATCTGGGAACCATAATTTCTAGAGGTCTGAATTTGTCCCTAAATCTATGCACTGGTAGTTGACTATAGCTTCCAACCTAATTAGGGGTTTGTCTGACCTTGAAATTATAAAAGCCTAGGACCCACCTTTTAGGAACAATAAGAGCATTCATCTCCTCATTCTTTAAATGTTTTGTCCCCACTTTTCTTTATACAAAATTTTAACCATCCCTTCTCATTCTTTTGCATTAAAAAATGAAAAATGTTTCCATTTGTGATTTTCACTTCTTGTTTTTCTTTGTACAAAATTTTAACCATCTCTTCTCTTTCTTTTGCATTAAAAAATGAAAAAATTTCCACTTGTGATTTTCACTCCTTGTTTCTCCTCAGCTTGGATTCCATGCATCCTCCTGTTGCATCCTTCAAAATTGAAAACTGAAAATGACAAAGCAAAGTGAAAATATTCAGGTTTCGAAGTAACATTTCCCAAATACATTTGTTTGCAAGCTTCAAATTCTCACCATTGTGTCATAACACTTCAAGAAGCCTAACCTTACACCAATTCTCATTGTGCCCAAATAATTATGCCATCCCATTTCTTAGTGTCACCATGAGTTTGTTGTACCCACTCGTCAAATCCACTTACCGCATAACCTCATTTGATGGATCTCTTCATTAATCAAGCCCTTTTCAAATATCATTGTGATTCAAATCTTTTTGAAGACCTTTTCATGAAGATGATAGTTTGATAAGGAGGATGAGGAGAACAAAAAGAAGTTTGAGCATGCTATTTTGGCTACACTTTGCTTCCATGAAGGATTCAACTTATCTCATTGTCTCATAAGTGACTCTTTCCTTCAAAAGAAAAAAGAAAAATGAAAAAATGAAAAATAAAAAAAAATAAAAAAAAGAAAGATGAAAAAGAGTGAAAAATGAGTAAATGCACCTTTCATGAAACTTTGCCTCTAAATTAAACTTTTTGAAAGTAAGCAATCAAGATTTGAAATGAAGTTTGGCCTTGTTTCTTTATCCAACGGTTGAATAATATCCCTTGCTACCCACTTTGAGCCTAAAAAAGAATTTTTCTTCAATCAACCCTAGACAAGGATCACCTCCGTACTGGGGGGCTGCCACAATGTGTTCATCCATGTCTCATGAATTATTTGTGATATTACTCGTGCAAGTTGTATTCCATTTTCACAAGTTACTCATTCAAAAAAGAAAAGAAAAGTTGAAAATATAAAAGAATGAAAAAAGGAAAGATGAAAATGAATGAAAAAAAGAAAGAAATGAAAGATTGAAACTTGGAAGGTGCGAAAATAGAGAATGTTGAGAACATCACTTTGATTGAATTACCTGCTTCAAAATGCATCACTGTGCAGCAGATCCTTTGTCGTAATAAACCCTTAAACACTCATTTTGGGCCTTAATATCCTTTTCTTTCATAACCATTTAACCCTTGGCCACGTTACAAGCCCAATAAAGTCCATCCTGATCAAAGATTGATTGCTTTTATTTTCTTAATCTTTAATTTTGAGACAAAGCGACTTGATTAAGCTGCATTTGCTTGTACATTTGGCTCCTAAGAAAAAAGAAAAAGAAAAAAGAAAAAAAAGAAAGAAAAAAAATACAAAAGATGAAGGAAAAGCGCACTTGCAGCGGAAGCAAACGTTAATTTTATTCACTGAGCATTTGAAGCAAGAATCATCAAAAGGATTTGAGTGTCATAGATGTCTTGAAGCTAAAATCTGGGGGCTCATCGCATCAGGAGTATTTGACTGTCATGGGTGTTTAAACCTTAAATTGGGGGCTCATTATTCCTCCTCACCAGAATTGTGCAAGTTTCCATCTCTTTGAGAAGTCATGCTTTCATGCCTAACTTGGGGGCTAGATCCATATTTCACTTATACTTCCATGTCACAGTGGAAAATTACCTGCCCTTCCCATACTCCTCCCCTTTAATCTCAAAAACCTTGAAAAAGATTCTTTGCTTTTCCCTTACACCATAATACCACCCTTTGTCCATAAACAATTGAATGAGTGTTTTGACTCAATGGTGAAAAGAAAATTCATATCATTTTTGGGAATGTTGTTTCCCCTGGAATTTTTCATATTTGATTTGAAATTCATGCCAAGTTTCTATGGAAGAATCAAGTTTTGAAATCCAGATTGTTGTCCAAATTTCCAACTTCATTTTTTTTGCAAGCATTTTGCACCGACTGTTGGGCATTGTCCTAACCTTTGTTCCAAATGTTGAGTTGTCGAGTTATCATTTTTAGGTAGTGCGATGCCCATGTTTCCATTCTAGGTTTTGTGATGCCTAGTTCTTTTCTTTAGGGTATTGTGAAGCCCACTAGACATTGCGACATATAGTGTCTTCTATTTTCATCAAACTACCCGTGATCTTCCAAGTATTTTCCTTTTCCTCCTGATGATTTTCCAGGAGTTTATCAGTTTGACCTGATGGTTTTCCAGGTCTTTTCCTTTTCCTCCTGATGGTTTTCCAGGAGTTTATCAGTTTGACCTGATGATTTTCCAGGTCTTTTCCTTTTCCTCCTGATGGTTTTCCAGGAGTTTATCAGTTTGACCTGATGGTTTTCCAGGTCTTTTCCTTTTCCTCCTGATGGTTTTCCAGGAGTTTATCAGTTTGACCTGATGGTTTTCCAAGTCTTTTCCCTTTCCTCCTGATGGTTTTCTAGGAGTTTATCAGTTTGACCTGATGGTTTTCCAGGTCTTTTCCTTTTCCTCCTGATGGTTTTCCAGGAGTTTATCAGTTTGACCTGATGATTTTCCAGGTCTTTTCCTTTTCCTCCTGATGGTTTTCCAGGAGTTTATCAGTTTGACCTGATGGTTTTCCAGGTCTTTTCCTTTTCCTCCTAATGGTTTTCCGGGAGTTTATCAGTTTGACCTGATGGTTTTCCAGGTCTTTTCCCTTTCCTCCTGATGGTTTTCCAGGAGTTTATCAGTTTGACCTGATGGTTTTCCAAGTCTTTTCCCTTTCCTCCTGATGGTTTTCCAGGAGTCTTATCAGTTTTGACCTGATGATTTTCCAGGTCTTTTCCTTTTCCTCCTGATGGTTTTCCAGGAGTTTATCAGTGTGACCTGATGGTTTTCCAGGTTTTTTCCCTTTCCTCTTGATGGTTTTCCAGGAGTTTTATCAGTTTGACCTTATGTTTTTCCAGGAGTTTATCAGTTTGACCTGATGGTTTTCCAGGTCTTTTCCCTTTCCTCCTGATGGTTTTCCAGGAGTTTATCAGTTTGACCTGATGATTTTCCAGGTCTTTTCCTTTTCCTCCTGATGGTTTTCCAGGAGTTTATCAGTTTGACCTGATGGTTTTCTAGGTCTTTTCCTTTTCCTCCTGATGGTTTTCCAGGAGTTTATCAGTTTGACCTGATGGTTTTCAAGGTCTTTTCCCTTTCCTCCCGATGGTTTTCCAGGAGTTTATCAGTTTGACCTGATGGTTTTCCAGGTCTTTTCCCTTTCCTCCTGATGGTTTTCCAGGAGTCTTATCAGTTTTGACCTGATGATTTTCCAGGTCTTTTCCTTTTCCTCCTGATGGTTTTCCAGGAGTTTATCAGTGTGACCTGATGGTTTTCCAGGTCTTTTCCCTTTCCACCTGATGGTTTTCCAGGAGTTTTATCAGTTTGACCTGATGGTTTTCCAGGTCTTTTCCCTTTTCCTCCTGATGGTTTTCCAGGAGTTTTTTTTATCAGTTTGACCTGATGGTTTTCCAGGTCTTTTCCCTTTCCTCCTGATGGTTTTCCAGGAATTTATCAGTTTGACCTGATGGTTTTCCAGGTCTTTTCCCTTTTCCTCCTGATGGTTTTCCAGGAGTTTTATCAGTTTGACCTGATGGTTTTCCACGTCTTTTCCCTTTCCTCCTGATGGTTTTCCAGGAGTTTTATCAGTTTGACCTGATGGTTTTCCAGGTCTTTTCCCTTTTCCTCCTGATGGTTTTCCAGGAATTTTATCAGTTTGACCTGATGGTTTTCCAGGTCTTTTCCCTTTCCTCCTGATGGTTTTCCAGGAGTTTATCAGTTTGACCTGATGGTTTTCCAGGTCTTTTCCTTTTCCTCCTGATGGTTTTCCAGGAGTTTTATCAGTTTGACCTGACGGTTTTCCAGGTCTTTTCCCTTTCCTCCTGATGGTTTTCCAGGAGTTTATCAGTTTGACTTGATGATTTTCCAGGTCTTTTCCTTTCCTCCTGATGTTCGTTCCGGGAGTTTTATCAGTTTGACCTGATGGTTTTCCGGGTCTTTTCCCTTTCCTCCTGATGGTTTTCCAGGAGTTTTATCAGTTTGACCTGATGGTTTTCCAGGTCTTTTCCCTTTTCCTCCTGATGGTTTTCCAGGAATTTTATCAGTTTGACCTGATGGTTTTCCAGGTCGTTTCCCTTTCCTCCTGATGGTTTTCCAGGAGTTTATCAGTTTGACCTGATGGTTTTCCAGGTCTTTTCCCTTTCCTCCTGATGGTTTTCCAGGAGTTTATCAGTTTGACCTGATGATTTTCCAGGTCTTTTCCTTTCCTCCTGATGTTTGTTCCAGGAGTTTATCAGTTTGACCTGATGATTTTCCAGGTCTTTTCCTTTCCTCCTGATGTTCGTTCCGGGAGTTTTATCAGTTTGACCTGATGTTTGTTCCGGGTCTTTTCCCTTTTTCTCCTGATGTTGGTTCCGGGAGTCTTATTAGTTTGACCTGATGATTTTCCAGGTCTTTTCCTTTCTTCCTGATGTTCGTTTCGGGAGTTTTATCAGTTTGACCTGATGATTTTCCAGGTCTTTTCCTTTCCTCCTGATGTTGGTTCCGGGAGTTTCATCAGTTTGACCTGATGCTTTTTTCCGGGTCTTTTCCCTTTCTTCCTGATGATCTTTAATCAATTTACCTGTGATTTACCGGGATTTTCATCAAGTTGCCTATGATTTTTAGGCCTCTTTTCACTTTTCCCTAATCGAGTTTTGTCTGAAACAAAATTGGTTACTTCTTTATTTTGCTTGCTCTTTCGGTTGAAAGAACAAGCAAAGGGGGCTGCTGTCAGCACCCAATTTTGTCCGGGAATATCATTTACTTTTTAACCTTTTCTTCATACTTTATTAATAAAAATCCAAAAATTATTTAAGAAGGTAAAATGAATTATTTAATTAAGTTAATTAATTAATTATTAATAGTTAATTAATTAATTGATTAATTAAATATTTTATTTTATTTTCAGATTTCCAATTGGGCCAGTTTGAGCCCATTGTTTGTACATCTTTTTTTTTAAAAAAAAAGAGGGGTCTTTTGGGTTAATAGGCCCATTTGCTTCACTTAAAAAAAATGGTTTCAGAGTTGCTTTTTTGGGCCATTTTTGGACCCATTATTAATAATATTTTTTTTTAAAAAAAACCTTTGTGGGCTAACAACCCATCCTCATTACTTAAAAAAAAAAAGATCTTTTGAAACAGCAAGTTGCTGTGCAACTTGCCCTGAACCTGGGCGGCTATGGAGCCGTGTGTGGAGAGGACAGAGCAAGTTGCTCTGACAGGGCGGTGTAGCAGTGCAAATTGTACTGAAAAAGCACAAATTCTTTTGCCTATAAATAGGAATCAAGTTTTCAGAAAAGAAGAGGACTTTTTGGTTCAGAAATATTGTACGATACATAAAAGAACCAATTTCAGGGGTATACACGGCTAAGCCAATTTTAAAAAAGGGGGGGTCAATCAAGGAGAAATTAGAGGAGCCCGGAAATTCAAAGAGAAGCCAAGCAGTCACCAAAAAGGAAGAGTGGTGTGATACAACAGTTGATTTTGGGTACATTTCCTAACTTTATGGTGTGTTTATGCACTTGATTTAATCTATTTGAAAACATGTCAATCTACTGAAATAAAAATAGCAAAACAGAATGAATCTAGCAAATTCTCAATATAGTCCATTTTACATTTGCAATAAAAATACACAGAAAAGTAGGTGAGTAAAGGCAAACCCAAAAAAAAACAATCTCCATGTTCCTCATGGCCGCATGGTGTCATCCCCCCATCCACTAGCCATGTCCCATTGTCAAGCTTCCTGCACCTGTAAACAAAGGAAAACAGAACAGAAAGAGGTGATAGGAGAGCAATATTCACACAGAAAAGAGGATAAAAAGAACCCCCTAAGTTGTGGCCAAATGGCCGCCGTCCTCCCTCCTCTGCGGCTGAGACCGCCGTTGTACCCCTCTCCCTCTGTTGCGCGTCTCTCTCGGCCGCCGCTGTTGCGCGGCCTCACCACCACCGGCCTCCGCCTCTGCGCGAAACCGCCGCCGCCGTGCAGCAATCGCGACCACTACTCGTTTCACCACCGCGCGCGGCTGTGGTCCTTCACCCCCTCGCCGCGAAAACGCGGCCGATCGCCCCCTCTCTCCGCGGCAAGCGCGGCCTCCCTCGTGCGGTCTCTGCTCGAGCACCGCCGTGCACCGTTCCGTTCCACCATGCGCGCACCGCTGCTCCAACACGCGGTTGTCTCGCGGCCACGCACCACCGCGTCTCACCAGTACCAGCCGCAGCGGCCGTTCTCCCTCAGACCGTGAGCCACGGTTCGCCGTCGTTCTGCAGTCATCGTCCTCCCCTGCATGCGGCCCACGCCGCCGCTGCAGCTCCATGGCTGCCTCCCTCCATTTTGCTCCCCTTTCTCCCCAAATTGTGAACCCTAGATTTTGCTCTCTCATCAATTAAAAAAATATCTGATATGTTTTATTGCTTTAACTTCCATTTTGTGTTTAGTGTGTGTTGGGCCAAGACCATTCCCAGGGCCCATTTCGTTTTTTTAGATTTTCCGTTACATGTTGGGCCAATGATGTGAGCTGAGGCCCAACCCTTTTATTTTTAACATGTGTTAATTGTTCTAATTTCATTTTTGTTACTTTCTTTTAATGTGATATTTTGACCCATTATCTTGTATCTCTTGTAAATATTTATATTCATTTGTAAATATTTGTTTAATTCTCTTCATTTGTAAATAATTGATTATTTGTAATTTTAATTTTGTGTCCATGTAAATATTAACCGATTCAATTTATCCCTTTTTTAATCTTTGACGTTAATAGAATAGCATTTCTATCTTTTGACGTCATTCAAATAAAAAAATAATTGAGCATAGTCATTTACTAGCTCAACAATTTGCCCGTTTATAAATAAAAAAACATTTTTTAAATTGGTTTATCAAATCGATTACGTTGATGGAATAACATTTATATCCTTTAACGTATATTTTTAAAGGAGAAGGAAAATATTGAGTATAGTCATTTACTAACTCAATAATGCGCTTAATCTCAAATCTCTTCTAAAAATAATTTTCTCAAAATAAAATACGTTAATTGAATAGCATTTCTATCAATAACGTAAAAAGGAAAAATATTGAGTATAGCCATTTGCTAACTCAATAATGCGGAATTTTAAATCTTTTCCCGAAATGTTTTCTTCTCAAAATAAATGACGTTTATTGAATAGCATTTCTATCAATAATATCGTTTGAACAATTTCAAGGGTTCTTTGTATAGCCATTTGCTAGCATCAACTCTGCTAAAAAATAAATTCCTTTTTCTTTGAATTAAAAACACTTCCAAAATCAATTTCCTCATTTTTCTTTTCAAAAATTAAAAAATCAATTTCTTTTTCAAAATCAAAATCAATCTTTTCAAACACATTTTTAGAACTACGTGGCTTTGATTTCTCCATTGCACCTGGAGATACGTAGGAGCGGGATTTCCCGTCGAGCCAAAATAAAATTTTCAACATTTTTGTCCCATTGATTTCAAATTAATTTTTTTTTCTCATCATTCTTTAATTTAAAGAATGTAAATAATTTTTTTTTAAGGTAAAATAAACATTTTAAAAGTTAATAAATTTTGCACAATTAATTAAGGGTAACCGTTTTTAACGGATGTTGTAGGGTGCTAATACCTTCCCTACGCATAATCGACTCCCGAATTTGGATCTCTTGTTCGCAGACCAATTTTTTAATTTTAAATCATTTTCGGGTTTTCCAATTTTCCCAACCCAAATAAATTGGTGGCGACTCCCCAAAATTCAATCATTTTTCATTATTTTTCTCACGGGCTCGCCGACCCCGTCGTGGCCCCGGTCGCGACAAGTCCCACAAGACTAAAAAAACCAAAGCTCCATCTCTAAGCATACTCCTGTTTCCATCTCAAGAATCCGTGCGAGGCGGGGTACCTGCACACCTAGATTGTGTCCACGAAATGTGTGGTGAGACAATTGTCTCAGTGAAGTAAAACTATGCAAATGCAGTGTAGGAACAATGAATAAATGATATGCAACAGTAATAACATAAACTCATACATAATAATCAACTCAATTATATGCAACTTATAATGCAACTCACTGCTGTGCCCAGCAGGCATGATCTTATCACTTAAACTGGAGTTAGAATTGAATTCAGACTACAGAGAATGTCTCCTCCAGGGACGAATCCCACCCATTACTGGACCGAAGTCAAGTTTTCACATAATTACTAATTTTAAGTCACGGCCGGAGCCGGCTTATATTAACTCACGGTCGAAACTGGCTTAAATTAACTCAATGCTCATAATCTCAATGAATTAACAACTAATAAGAATCATATAGCAAGAACATTAAATTTCGTAAGTTTCGTAACCTAGGGTTCCACATAATCAATAGATAATTCTTCCTAGTTCTTCCAATACATGCAATCCTTAACAATTAACATTTTAAGCATAAAGAGGGGAAATTCAGAGAATTGGGATCATTCTCAAGGTTCACAACTATAGAAAGTGGAAGTGTGTGAGTTGTACTCACCTATTCTCGACAATCGAAGGAAGAATAATGGATTAAGGTGGATCACTTGATGATTCCTTGCCCCAAAACCCCTCTTCGAGCTTCAATTCAAGCTTCCTCTCTCTAAGACTCAGAGTCTCTCTCTAAACTAAAAAAAGAAGAAGGAGGAAGATTGAATTCTGATTCTAAATTAAGGGTTTAGTGCCTATAAGTGAATTCTCGCTCAAGCGAGATATTCTCGCTTAGGCGAGCATGTTGGTTGCATGCTTTTCCTTCACATTCTTGCTCAAGCGAAACTGTCTCTCTCAAGCGAGAATGATCCAGAAAAGACCCCCTCTCTGGAAGATTCTCACTCAAGCGAAAATTATCCAGAGAGCTTTCCAAAAGTCCCCTTGTATCTTGCTTAAGCGAGCTGGGTCGCTCAAGCTAAATATGCAGAAAACTCAAACTTACCCCTTTTTGCTACATAACTCGCTCAAGCGAGATTCTAGCTTGAGCGAGAACACTGAAACTTCCAAACTTAGTTTTTATTCTAAACATTTCTTCTTACATCATTTTTACCCTTTTCCTAATACCATTCTTGAAAATCAATATCCTATTCCCTTAATTAGTCTTAATTATCGAGATGTTACAATTCTACCCCCCTTAGAACAATTTTGTCCCCAAAATTGGCGAATGACAAGGGAAAAGACCTTTACCTTAACTGAATAGTTCTGGAAATTGGGTACGGATGTCATCTTCCTTCTCCCAAGTTGCCTCTTCAGGTGATTGACCCTCCCAAAACACCTTCACCAAAGGAATTGTCTTGTTCCTCAAGGTCTTGATACTTCTGTCTATAATCTGTGCGAGCTTAGAGGGAATGGTGAGATCTTCTCTTAATTGTACTGATTCGGAGTTGATGACATGTGAAGGATAATGGACATATTTTCTTAGCTAAGATACATGAAAAACATCATGTATCCGGGACAAATGAGGTGGTAGGGCTATCCTGTAAGCCAGAGGGCCAACCCTCTGCAGGATCTGAAATGGACCAATGAATCTAGGATTGAGCTTTTTTGTCTTGATAGCTCGTCCTATGCCTGTGACAGGAGTTACTTTTAAAAACACATGGTCTCCTTCCTCAAACTCTAAGTCCTTTCTTCTCTTATCAGCATAACTCTTATGCTGACTTTGGGCAGTTGCAAGCTTTTCCCTAATGATCCTAATCTTTTCTGTGGTTTCCTGTACTAACTCCGGACCTAACAGGGTTCTCTCACCCACCTCATACCAACACAAGGGAGATCTGCACTTCCTACCATACAGAGCCTCATGGGGTGCCATGCCTATACTACTGTGAAAACTGTTATTGTAGGCAAACTCAATGAGAGGTAGGTACCTATCCCAATTACCTGACTCCTCTAACACACAAGCTCTAAGCATATCCTCTAAGGTCTGGATGGTCCTTTCAGACTGGCCATCAGTCTGAGGGTGATAAGCAGTACTAAACCTGAGTTTAGTCCCGAAAACCTGATGAAGTGCATTCCAAAACCTAGAGGTGAACCTAGGGTCCCTATTTTATATGATGCTAGAGGGAATGCCATGGAGCTTAACTATCTCCTTGACATACAAGTTTGCTAACTTACTTAGGGAATAGGTACTCCTAATTGGTAGAAAGTGGGTTGACTTGGTCAGTCGGTCTACAATAACCCAGATGGCATCAAATCCGGCTTGGACTCGAGGTAATCTTACCACAGAGTCCATAGCTATACTCTCCCATTTCCACTCGGGAATTTCTAGATGCATAAGGGTTCCTGATGGTTTCTGATGTTCTATCTTAACCTGTTGACACACAAAACACCTAGAAACGTGTTCTGCTATATCCCTCTTCATGCCATCCCACCAAAACATCCTCTCCAAGTCCTGATACATCTTGGTAGTGCCAGGATGTATAGAAAACTTGCCCCTGTGGGCCTCTTTTAGAATCTGTTGCCTGAGACTACCCCCCTTAGGGACACAAACTCTTCCTTGGAAGAGAATCATCCCATTATCCGACTCAGAAAACCCTAACTGTTCTTTCCTAGATTGGAAGTCTGAGTCAGAACTTCGAGCCTCTCTAATTAAAGTTCTAAGCTCACTAGTGATCTCCATCCTACACAATCTGAAACTATGATCTCCAACTACAACATTAAGGGTTAAGGCTCAAGTTTCTAAATTCCTCTAATAGACTCATCTCATGTACCATCATCGAGGATACATGGAGAGACTTTCTACTGAGAGCGTCAGCCACTACATTGGCCTTGCCGGGGTGGTACTTCAGTTCAAAATCATAATCCTTGAGAAACTCCATCCACCTTCTCTGCCTCATGTTGAGTTCTTTCTGATCAAAGAGATATTTCAAACTCTTATGATCACTAAAGACCTCAACCCTCACACCAAACAGGTAGTGTTTCCAAATTTTGAGGGCAAATACCACAGCCGCTAATTCTAAATCTTGAGTAGGATCATTTTCCTCATGAGGCCTCAACTGCCTAGATGCATAAGCTACCACTCTCCCTTCCTGCATCAAAACACACCCTAAACCCTTCCCCGAGGCATCACTGTATACCTCAAAGGTCTTAGACAAATCCGGTAACGCCAGTACTGATGCGGTGGTCAACCTCTCTTTGAACTCCAAGAAGCTCCGCTCACACTTCTCGTCCCACACAAAAGCTTGACCCTTCCGAGTCAATCTTGTGAGAGGCAAGGCTAGCTAGGAGAATCCTTTAATGAATCTTCGGTAGTAGCCGGCCAATCCTATGAAACTCCTAATCTCCGTAATGGTTTTAGGCCTTTCCCATTCAAGGACAACTTCTACCTTGCTAGGATCAACAGATACACCCTCACTGGTAATCACATGCCCTAGAAAATGGACCATGTCCATCCAAAACTCACACATTTCCGGGTTGGCAAACAACTTCTTTTCTCTCAAAATCCCAAAAACAATCCTAAGGTGTCACTCATGCTCCTCTAAACTGCGGGAGTAGATCAGAATATCATCGATGAAGACAACGACAAACCGATCCAAATAGGGCCAAAAGATCCAATTCATGTAATCCATGAATACAACAGGAGCATTGGTTACGCCAAATGGCATCACCAAATACTCGTAGTGCCCATACCTAGTCCTAAAGGCTGTCTTAGGTACTTCCTCACCCCTAATCTTGATCTGGTGGTAACCAGACCTCAAATCTATCTTAGAGAAGACTGAGGCTCCCCTAAGCTGATATAAGAGATCATCTATCCTGGGTAAGGGATACTTATTCTTGATGGTAACCTTATTCAACTGCCTATAATCCATACACAGTCTCATACTTCCATTCTTTATCTTCACTAGGAGTACTGGAGCCCCCCCAGGGTGACACACTAGGCCTAATGAACCCTTTAGCTAAAAGGTTTTCTAACTGAGTCTTAAGTTTACTAAGCTCTAGTGTGGACATCCTATAAGGTGCCTCGGAAATGGGTCCGGTGCCCGGTACTAAGTCTATGGTAAACTCTATCTCTCGGTCTGGAGGTAAGGTAGTTACCTCACTAGGGAAAACATCTTGAAATTCCCTAACCGTAGCTATGCTGCTCAAATCTACATTGGACTCTAGAGTTGAGGAAAGTAACAAAATAAAACATTTACTCCCGTCACTAAAGCATTCGGACACTTGTGTGGTGCTGGACAAGAGTATTGACGGTTTCTCCCTTGAAGAAGGAGGAAGAAGTGGAAAAACAACTTTCTTATTAAAGCAATCAAGCATGACCTGATTTGAAGATAACCAGTTCATGCGAAGAATGATATCTATGCCCCTCAGTGGTAAACAAATTAGGTCAACCTCGAAGGCCCTCCCTTGTATAACAATGGGACACTGATAACATACAAGGGAAGTAGAAATGGCCTCCTTGGCGGGTGTTGTAACACTAAGAATATAGGGTAAGGGAACAACATGCAAATTTAATTGTTTCACACAATCATGATAAGTGAAAGAATGGGTTGCTCCCGAATCAAACAATACAATTAAGGTCCGATCTCCTGAGGTGCACATACCTCGCATCAGATTATCTGCAGAAGCTGCCACTTCCCCACTGAGGGTGAAGACTCTTCCAATGGTTTAGGGTTTTGGTAGGTCCTTCCTCTTTGGACACTCATTCCTTATATGACCAGGTTGCTTGTAGAAATAGCAGACATTCTTTCCCGTTAAACACTCTCCAGAATGTTCCTTACCGCACTTAGGGCAAGTGGGTGCCCCTTGGCGTTGGACCGGCCGAGTGGCCAAGGCTGGAGTGCCTTGCCACTTAGACCTCGGGCCCTTGCTCCGGTTGGTCGTCTTTATCTTCCTCTTACCCTTATTATCTACTGGTGGTGTTAATGGTGTGGCTCCCTTAAGATTCTTCTCTGCAATGTAGCACTTGTTGACTAGGGTGGGGAAATCCCTGATCTCAAGTGTCCCGACCCGATCTAGTAACTCCGGTCGCAAGCCTCCTTCAAATTGTGTGCATCTCCACTCTTCATCAGCAACTGTTTGCAGGTACTTGGAATACTTGGCTAGTTCCTTGAACTTAGCAACATACTGACCCACCGTCAAACTACCTTGTTTTAATTGAAGAAACTCAGCTTCCTTCTGTCTTCGGACAGTTGCCGGAAAGTACTTTTCCAAAAACAAATTTTGAAAGGCACCCCAGGTGATTGGGGCCTCCGCCACTGCAGCCTAAACACTAGCAGTCTTCCACCAGCCCTCAGCTTCTCCCCTCAACATGTAAACTGCAAATCCAACCTTGGAATCATCGGCACACTTTATTACATCGAATATTCTGTTGAGATCACGGAGCCAGTTGGACACCACATCCGGATCATAAACCTCGTTGAACTGAGGAAGATTATGCTTCCGGAATTCCGCTAACCCTTGAACAAACGGATCCACCATAGGAAGGAGTGGTGTTCCCGTTGTCCTTCGGGCCAACTCCTGAAGTACTATAGCATTGGCAGCAGCCTGCTCCCGAGCCGCCTCAGCTTGAACCCGGTTGGAAGTTACCTGCTCTCTCATCATCTGAGTAAGTGCCTGAAGAGCTGCAGCTATAGGATCCGAAGGCGAATCCCTAGAAGGAGAAGGAGGATTGACCCTTGGACGACCTCTCCTGCCGCCTGCCATAATCCTCTACACATCATTAAGCAAATATCGAGGTGATCAGTCTCTCAATTCACATAACAATGTATAAAGAACAACAACAAGTTACAAGAACACTCTAATGCCACAGTCCAATTGGATTGAACTACTCTGATACCAAAATGTAACGTCCTAATTTCCAAATCCAAGATTTAGTCCGTTGGAAACTAAATCCCAAATTTTCGAAATGAATTAACGCCATTTTGAATATCAACAACATTCACAACTTTTTAAGAAACCAACGATAACTTAAACAATTTGTGAAACTAAGTTTATATACATATATATATACACAACATGCCTTGAAGGCTACAAAATTAACATCTCACAAAAGGATTTAGCCTATACATATATACAAATATACAGTCCCACAAGACTAAAAAAACTAAAGCTCCATCTCTAAGCATACTTCTGTTTCAATCTCAAGAATCTGTGTGAGGCGGTACCTGCACACCTAGATTGTGTCCACGAAACATGTGGTGAGACAATTGTCTCAGTGAAGTACAACTATGCAAATGTAGTGTAGGAACAATGAATAAATGATATGCAACAGTAACAACATAAATTCATACATAATAGTCAACTCAATTATATGCAACTTATGATGCAACTCACCGCTGTGCCCAGCATGCATGATCTTATCACTTAAACTGGAGTTAGAACTGAGCTCAGACTACGGAGAACGTCTCCTCCGGGGACGAATCCCACCCATTATTGGACCAAAGTCAAGTTTTCACATAATTACTTATTTTAACTCACGGCCGGAGCCGACTTATATTAACTCACGGTCGAAACCGGCTTAAATTAACTCAATGCTCATAATCTCAATGAATTAACAACTAATAAGAATCATATAGCAAAAATATTAAATTTCGTAAGTTTTGTAACCTAGGGTTCCACATAATCAATAGATAATTCTTCCTAGTTCTTCCAATACATGCAATCCTTAACAATTAACATTTTAAACATAAAGAGGGGAAATTAAGAGAATTGGGATCATGCTCAAGGTTCACAACTATAGAAAGTGGAAGTGTGTGAGTTGTACTCACCTATACTCGACAATCAAAGGAAGAAGAATGGATTAAGGTGGATCACTTGATGATTCCTTGCCCCAAAACCCCTCTTCGAGCTTCAATTCAAGCTTCCTCTCTCTAAGACTCAGAGTCTCTCTCTCTAAACTAAAAGAAGAAGAAGGAAGAAGATTGAATTCTGATTCTAAATTAAGGGTTTAGTGCCTATAAGTGAATTCTCGCTCAAGCGAGATATTCTCGCTTGGGCGAGCGTGTCGGTTGCATGCTTTTCCTTCACATTCTCGCTCAAGTGAAACTATCTCGC
The DNA here is from genome assembly GCA_026901365.1 of Sesbania bispinosa. Classification (NCBI taxonomy): domain Eukaryota; kingdom Viridiplantae; phylum Streptophyta; class Magnoliopsida; order Fabales; family Fabaceae; genus Sesbania; species Sesbania bispinosa. Next base: position 2,060,161 of record QLOH01000041.1, on the reverse strand, counting down.
TCAAGCGAGAATGATCCAGAAAAGACCCCCCTCTCTAGACGATTCTCGCTGAAGCGAGCCCTTCTCGCTTAAGCGAAAATTGTCCAGAGAGCTTCCCAAAAGTTCGCATGTATCTCGCTTAAGCGAGCTGACTTGCTCAAGCGAGATATGTAGAAAAATCAAACTTACCCCTTTTTGCTTCATAACTCGCTCAAGCGAAATTCTAGCTTGAGCGAGAACACTGAAACTTCCAAACTTAGTTTTTATTCTAAACCTTTCTTCTTACATCATTTTTACCCTTTACCTAATACCATTCTTGAAAATCAATATCCTAATCCCTTAATTAGTCTTAATTATCGGGATGTTACAATTTTTCACCAATGTCATCAAAGGGAATGTGATAGTGCCAAAAATAATCCACTCAAAAAATGCAACCTTTCCAGAAAAATGGATTCTAGAGAAAGCAACACCTAGGCCCATTTACCTAGAATAATTTCAATAGAGGAAAGTTGAATTAGTCTTTGACTGAAGAAACTATTTTAGTTTTGCAAAATCAAAAGATTTTTAAAATGAAGATTTTAAATCAATTTTTGGTCACAAGTTAGTACACTTTTCATAAGGTTAATTTGATTATTTTGTATATATTTTGATTTGATATTATTTGTTAGTTAATTGATCCAATTTACTAAAGTTTTCAATGGTACTTTATTTTGTAAGCAATTTTAGAAACAAGGAACAAATCAAGGAGAAAATGGACAATTTGGAGCTAAAAATGACTTAAATTTAAGAATGTAAACTTTTAATGGCAAAATTGAGTTTTATAAGCCACATGTCTATGTGAAACAAAGCAAACACGCCAATGTGAACCAAAAATATGTGTAGGTGTAAGACAACACCCACACACTCGTGTGAGCATTGTTGACATTGTTTAAATGGGAAAATTTCTAGAAGTAGGCTTTCAACAAAGTTGTGTGTATTAAGTAGTTTCCTACAATAAATAGCTTCCCGAAATAGTTATTCATGCATAAATTTCTAAGATATTATGATGATCTTAGCTAGGGATGAAAGAAATCCACAATGTTGGGAAAGCCAATGCTTTCTTCTACAAATTACTCTACCATTGATGCCATTGGTAAAGGATCAATGATGGAAAAGACACCTGGAGAGGTAAAATATTTAATAGATGAGATTGCTCTTAATAATAGACAATGGAAGACAACATATCATCACAACAAATAAAGAGAAACCAAGGAGGACTATGTAGAAACATACGGAAACACAAGAAGGAGTTGAAATTATGCTTCTAAACCTTTTTTGATTTTCTTAAGAGATATTTCAAAAAGCTATTTCAAAAGAATTTTCATACATGTCTTTTAGAAAGTTTTATGAAGTTTATGATCACTTGCCTGAAGCTTCAGACTTCACAGAAGTGGGTTCCACTAACTTGAAATAGTATAAGTATTATTTTCGCCAAGCCTCTTCGGCCTCTTTACAATCAAGTATTCTTTTATAGCCCACCCTATTCAGGCTCTATACACTCACAGTGTTTGAAAAAAAAATTCTTTAAGAAAACTTCTCAGAGAGAACAAAACTAGAATTACAAGAGATAATTATACTTGGTACAAGATATGAAAATTTTGTACAAGGGGTTTTGAAAGAGTTTTTGCAACAAAATGCCTTTAGCGAACATTCTCAAAGATGTGCACTTTTCAACTTGAGCTTCACCTCCTGTTTATAGTGGTGGGCCTTCTCTCTTGAAAGCAATTTATTATAAGACACACCTAATGCATGAGAGCTATTAAAATGCTTTCTTAACACTTGCAGTAACTTGAACAGTGTTGGCACAATGCTTTTGCAGAGAGTTTAATGGTGCTTTCCATTTTTATGTAATACTACGTTTTGCAAAATGTAAAGGTGCTCTTTGTGTTTCTTAACTTGTGCATGATTTGCTTCTCAAGATGCAGTGCATATCGACTTGAATATATGTAAATTTAAAAGGCTTAGACACACACCTTCAAAGACCTCTGTTAGACTTGATTTTGAAATAATTAGTTTAGGAAAAAATGAATAGCAAAGTATCTTTGGAAAGAGTATGAGAGGGTGTTTTTCTGAGAGGAGTTCTTATGGTTCCAAAAATCCATAATCAAGTGGCTTAAACATAGGGATAGAAACACAAGACTTTTTATGGAACCACCATAGTTTGATGTAGAAAGAACAAAATTAAAGGTCTCTAAGACATGCAAGGTGAATGGATTGTGGACAAAGGTTTATTCATGGTTTTGAAAACCGAACCGGTCCTTGAACCGGTTAGGGGACCGGTTCAAGGTTTAATGGTCGAACCAGTATTAATGAAATGATATTTTTAAAAGAATTATATAATATATTAAATAATATACATCACAAAAATCACAATTCCATAACATAACAATACTAAAAAATTAAAATAATACACCAAACAATGTTGTACATAAAGTCAAAATTAAATATAACATAACATAATATCCAATAGCAATAACAACATATGAAATGAAAATTAAGTTGACAAAGCCTAGTAAAAGTTTTTGTTATCATAAGCTAGAATCCTTCAAATTCCAATCTTAGTAATTAAACATTACTTGTGTTGAGCGCACTGTACTTTAAATGGTTAAAATTAAATTTGATTTGATTCATACTATCTTGAAGAAGTAAAAACAAATGGGTTTAGGGAATGGGAATAGGAAGATGAGGTTGTTGTTGTTCAAATTTGAAGGAATCGTACCAACGAGCTTGGGCTTATTGGTGCTAAATGCCACGATTGTATCGCTTCCAATTCGCTGGTGTGTCCAGGAATTGCCTATCGCAATAATCATAGTAATACATTTTTACCTACATTCTCTTTCACCTTCTCCCTCTCCGAGCAGCTTCCAGTGCGGCAAGCACGGACCAACTTGACGAGTTCGCACAGCTGCTAGGATAACAAGGACGAGAATTTGCTGCGAGCAGCTGTTGGGCAACAAAATCGACAATGTGCGGCAGCGAGCACTGGACGATGTGAAGAAGCGCAAGCTAGCTGGGGCATAGGTGCTCTTGGTTTCTATTTTTTAGTTTGGAATTGGAATCTGCTACCTGAACAGTTGAACCCAATGTTTTTAAAACCAGATCGGTCATTGAAATGGTCAAGACACCGGTTCAAGGTTCAATGGTCGGATCATAGTCGAACCGGTAAAAAATTAAATAATGTTTTTTTTTATATTTTTCATAATACATTAAAATTTAATTAATAAAAAAAATGATATCCATCACTACAAATCATTTAAAATTACATATCAATCATAAAAGAATAGTGGTAATGAATTAATGTAATTATTTTATGAAGAAAAAGTAACAAACAATAAAGAAATCCTAGTCAAATGAGTAGCTGACTAGTAATAGCACAACCTACTTAACTTTGCACGGTATACAATAAAAACCTTCCGCGTGCAAACTAAACGATCAAATCTAAATTCAAACTTTTTCAAGTCATAAATATAATTAAATACTATGAAATAGGCAATAGGGGATCAGTTGCTTAGTGCCATTAAAAATTGTTCAGCCTAGACATCAAATCTCATGGCCATTTGGAGGAGACGAGCATATTCTACAAAACGCAAAATCAAAACAGGATCCGAAGCGGGGTAGCCAGCACAAGCAAGGCTAGGTGATCGGCGTGGCAGACCTAGACAAAGCAGGGACGATGGACCTCGACGAAACTCGCGCGAGCTATGCATCACGACGGACGAGCAACAGTGGATGGTGATTCCAATATCACAGTAGCCGGAGAGGCTGAGGTTGACGTAGGCAAGGACGCAGAGGTTTCTTTCATAGTATTTACAAATGACTAAAAAGGCTGAAAGCTATTTTTCTTAAGTAAAATGATAGCTTATTTTTAGAATCGTTCCAAACTATTGAACCACCAATTCTTGACCAATTTTACCGATTCTCGATCGGTTCTTTCCCTGTTCGATTTTAAGGTTGCACAGAACCGCCTCATTGACCGATTATCGGTCCGACCGGTCGAACCAGCTGGTCCGGTTCTTATAACCATGGTTGAACTTGATGCATTGTTTTTTTATTTTTTTTAAAAATATGAAACGACGTCATTTCAGATTTTTCATTGAATCGGTTTAAATCGTTAAACCACCGATTTTTACCATTTTTGTCATTTTTTATCTGGTTGACCGGTTCTTGACCGATTTTTTGCATAACCAATTCTCTGGTTTATTTGGACCGGACACAAGACCGGTTCACCGGTTTCCTGGTCCAGGCGGGCGGGCCGGTTCGGTTTTTTACATTGGGTTTATTAGAGAGAATGGTCACAGATTATTTCAAATAAGTATTCTGAGTGGATGATGAATATATACCTTTTTGCTACACAAGAAAATTCCCTTCCCTATCTTTAGAACAACTCGTAGACTTTTCAAAACATGTGGATAATGAAGAAATTCACCAAGTTTACATAAATCATTTTGAGCTGAAACCATTGGTATTGGAAAGCTAACATCCAGGGCTTTAACTCTTTGAAGACAATGATGATATTCTCGGTGCTAGTAGGAGACAAGTTGTTGAATGACAGATAGGAAAAGAAATAATGGATGAATAATTCAAATTAATGGACAAAATTGATAGATAATTGATCAATAATTCCATTTATAGATAAAACATATTGAGTCATGGCTAAATGATCAGCATATGAATTATATATTTTTACTTCGTATAAATATGGGGCTTGGTTTAGATATGAATTCATCCAAGTTATAGAATTACTAAGTCTTTCATTTACTTTTATTCATCTCTTTGTTGTAAAGTTATCATGGAAGGCTAAGTTTATATTCAATTCAAGTATTAAAGCTTATTTTCATCATGGTTATGAGATTTGATCTTCATTTACATGCACATTAAATTATTTCTACTTTGCTTTTCTACTATACTTGTTCATTGTCATATTTCTTTGATCAAAACTTGATTAATTAACATGTTTTGGTTACGAAATTTGTGACTGGAATTTGTTTGTATTCTTAATTGGTTAATCATCATGTAACAATTGAAGAGCACATAGTGAATAACTGAATTGAAAGTTTTTATTTAGTTATTTACTTAAACTAGGTTTTGACGATAAAATTCATTTGGATCTAACAATAGGTTGGGTGGTTATTTAATCGTGCTAATCTTAATCAATTGAATTGTGGGAGTTATTTTAGTAGAGAATATGGGGATCATTGTAGGGGTTCCATATAATCCTAAGTTGATAGATTTAATCCTCTTTATGCATACTTTTCATAATCAATGATTAACCATGGAATAGACTCTGAATTCCTTGGATTGATCTTATCTTGAATTGATTCAACATTTGTTATTATTTTGATCTTTGTTTTTTTTCATTTTATTACACCCAACCAAACCCCAAAGAAGGATTAAATTGAGTCGACCTTAAGGTTTGACCCGATTTGTACTCTTTCACTCCATGTAGTTCATAAATTGGTTAATTATGATTATAATTTTGTGTAGGTTTGAGAACTTTTAGAGTCGCAACTTCCTTTAGAGTGGCCCATCCATCACGAGAAGCTGACACAAAGGTGTCTTAGAGTAGGATATGCAAGCCAAATGTGTATAGTGGCCTTAGATTACGAGTCATCCGGTTTGTTAACAGAGCCTGGATGATTAGGCATAGCAATGGTGGCGGGGCGGGGGTGAGTTTTAATCTTCCCGCCCCTGCCCCTGTAAAAGTCGGCGCGAGTTCAGGTTTTAAGAGAACGAGTATGGAATTATGAAACCCAACTCCATCCTCACAGGGATTTCACTTTTCCCTATTTTTTTATTTTTAATAACTTAAATACATGTTTTTAAATAAGTCATACATATCTAATATATTCTAATTCAAATAATATGTAAATAAAGACATTGAGAATCCTAAAAATTAAGAAACTTAATAACTATATTATATTTTAAGGAAAATATATACATTTTCTTTATTATTTAATTATTATATTAGGACAGGTTCAGGGGCGGGGCTGGTTCATGCACCCCAAACCCTCCCCACACCTGTTAAAGGCGAGCGGGGTTGGGGTCGAGTTTTCCTTAAACTTGGACAAAGTGGGTTTTAATTTCCCCGTCAAAATCAAGGCATGAGTGAGGGTGGGTCGGTATCCGCGAGTTCGGATTTAATTGTCATGCCTATGTGTGATGAAACTTGGATGGAGGCCATGCACGCAAAAAGAGGCGTTATGGGCATAATTACTCAAGAATAAGTATGGCTATGGTCAAAAGCTTATCCTTGTTGTTGGTCAAAGACATGGAGATTCTATTGTTTGACTAGGTATTTATCAGTCATGGAATAAGGTCCGGTCAAACATTGTCTGAAGAATTGGTTGTGCCAAATTAGTGGATTTATGGTATCATGCCCGAGTCCCTAAAATTAAGCGCTTTATAAATGGGCTTTAAGGCTGGCCCATATTTCAGGTCATAATCTCATTGTTGGCGATGTTGTCACGAGTAAAGGTTTATGGGATGAAGGCTTTCTTTCCACCATTCTACCACAGGATATAGCCAACCGAATTTTAACCCTCCACCCATATTTACCTCTTAATATAGAGGACGACACCATTGTGTGGACCCTTTCTAACGATGGTGAGTTTTCCATTAATTCCACCTATAATTTTATGGCTGGAATTGTTGATCTTCTATCTTCCCTCATTTTCTCTCGTATCTGGAAATGGTGTGGCCTATAACGACTTTGATTTCTCATTTGGCAGATCCTTGCGGATAGATTGACCATAAAAGAGAGTCGCTGGATAAGGGGTCTATATGTTTAGGGGTGGAAACAGACCAGGCTTTGGCAGGTCTGAGCCTGACCTAGCTCCTAATATTTAAGCATGAGTCTGGGTCTATTACCTGTTACGGGCCTTTTTTAAGGCATGGGCTGTGTAAAAGTCTAGCCTGGCTTGTAAGCCTGTTTAGAATCTTATTTTCATTAGGAGGCCAACAAACATGCCATTACTTTCACTGTTTGAACCAATCACGGGTTGTTCTAGAAGATTCAAGTCCTCATAGATGACATATCCTTATTCTATGCTTAGTAGAAGACATAAAGAGGCTAGCCCGTGAGATTATTCCAGGGAGGATATAATCATGGAAGGCATAATGTCATGGAAATACTATCAATTGAATCAACAATTAGAAGGGGAAAAATAGGTAAAATAATTTTTTACTAAAAGGACATTTAAAGTACTAATTGAGTCAACATTTAAAATGTATATTCTTCTTGAACTCTTATGGGAGAATAACAAGATATATCCAACAGCTTAACATCCCATAATTTAATGAAGTAACACTTTATTTAGCTCACCAAATGCTATAGATCTTTTAAAATTAATTGCAAAATTACAACAAAAAGGAACATTACTAAATGAATCTGTAACAGAGCTAAATATGTGCACTGGTTGGGACAATAAAAAAGGACTTTCTTCAAAGTCATATCCAATCCATGGAAAAAGAATACGAATAATAAACTTGTAAAGGAAAGCAGTATTATCTACCTTTACATCAAACCAATTCAAGTTTTAGAATAATACTCACACACAACCAAAAACTTGATGAGTCGTTTCGTGTGGAAACAAAAAAAAAAGGTCGGCAATTGTGTGGGATAATGATATGATATGATTGTTACAAATCGTTTTGGAGTTTTCTCCAAAATCAGTGCTTGCAAAACCTCACCTTCAAAGATTGCAAACAGAGAAATACTCAATATATTCTACTTATATATCAAAAAGTAACACATATCAGTTGAACTATTTTTCTCAAGGTAAATTCATAAAATATCGTAAATAGATTTTCTTCTATGAAAGGTGTTTGAACAAAAAATATCACTGGTTCATATAAATACATAATGGTACCCAAAGCTTATTAGAGAATTTGGAGGCTTCCATAAAGGCATAGAACCATACTTGTTACTATGAGAAAGTGAAAGTGAGATAGGGACTCAAACAACAATTTGTAATTGCGAGAAGGAGAAGAACTAGTCAGAGAGGGAAGGAGAGAGAGAGAGAGACTTCCAAGTAGAGGAGGGAAAGTTATGCACCTCGAAGTGACTGCGAGTGGAGTGGAGTTGTGATTGTGGCGGATTGCGGCAGTGAAGAAGAAGCGATTTGTGGCTCCGACGGACTTCTGTGAGGTGAGAAGTGATTACGACAGACTTCTGCGAGGAGAAGTGACTATATGGGGGTGGACAGCGACAACGAATAAGAAGAGATATGCAACTGGATCTGCAATTGCAAGAGAATTAGGGGCTTATGGTTTGAAATGATTTGAGACTGAGTTCTTCAGTAGCATGACTAAACTAGGGTTCTTTTTGAATCTTTAGTTCTTATGGTTATGAGTTCTGGTCTTTTGGATACCAAGTTTTAATTTTGATGGTATCTTACTAATTTGGTTTTTTTGGTTTAAAGAATAATTGTTATTTTATAATTCTATTTTGATTTTTGGTTTAAAAAATAGTATGAAATTATTATATTTTGTATTATATTCTAATTTTATTAATTATATTTATAATTATATTTAGTTATTATTTGTATAATTAATTAAGTTAATATATTATATGCATTAATATATTAAACAGGTTGGCCTGTTAGGCCTAAAAGGTTTTTTCATATGTCTGAAAGCCTGACCTTTTTAACTAAACAAGCTTTCTAATAAGCTTTGGCCTGGCCTTTTAAGTAAACGAATCAGTCCAGGCCGCATGCCCCTAACAAGTCGGCTGGCCTATGTTGAGTCTCTGAATTAATTTAAGTATTCAAATTAGATTCAAGACTCATTATTCTTGGTTTTAATGATCAACAAATTAGACTAGATTAAAGAAAACAAGTGCTACTAAGAAAGGTATTGTTTTGTTGATTGTGTTTTAGGTTGGAATATTTGTCTGAAGTATCAAAGTCAAAAGAAGAAGAATCAGTGAAGAATCAGAAGAAGAAAAATCAGTGAAGTATCAGAAGAAGAAGAACAAATCAGAAGGAGAAAGAAGGAAAATCAGAAGATGAAGCAACACAGAATCTGAAGAGAAGAAAAGACTCATAATCATTTGAAGCATATTCATCTGAAGCCCAGAAGACAACAAAGGAAGAAGAGATCCACAATAAAGATGAAGCAACAGGACAAATCCAACGGATACCTCCTCATACATACTCTAAAGGAAAACAGAAGGAAAGCTGAGGAAAGCAGAAGAAAATCAAGAGAGAGAAGAAGCATAAAAATATCAAGGAAATCTCTCAAAGGAGCTCATCAATAGAAGTGTCAGAACAAGATCGTCTGAACACTTATTTTGCTTAAGAAGAAGCAACAATTTGAGAAGCTATTACACAACGGCTATATGAGCCACATCATCAACATCTCAACGGTATTATCAACCATCTTCAACGGCTATATTCTATCAGAATATAAATAGCCTCAAGTATGAATCTGAAGGGGCCGACTTGTCGTTGTAAGAAGACAACCAAGTTTGAGCCAATTTCTTAGTATCACATCCACAAGATGTCAACCAGAAAGGTTTGGCATTGAAGCCCAAGGCAGAGATTATGCCAAGAGTGAACTGGTTGGAGCTTAATTCAATATTTTACTTAGCCAATTCCTTGAGGATGTTATACCTCACTTAGAAGACGAGATTGTACCCAAATTCATACACTTGTATCTCTGTCTTATCTTTGTACTTAGATTGTAATGTCTGTATCCTGAGTTAGACTCAGTAATCACTATGTACAAGAAAGCATTTGAGTTTATGGTTCTAACGAACATTAAACTTAGATTGAGTTGTAAACACTTTATGTGTCTGAGAGCCTGGAGAGGCTTGGAGGAATAAAGAATACTTTGTGAGAGCCTGGAGAGGCTTGGTGGAAGAAAGAATACTCTGTGATAGCCTGGAGAGGCTTGGTGTACTCAAGTTGAGCCTGGAGAGGCTTTGTAAGAAAGAATACTCTGTGTTAAGCCTGGAGAGGCTTGTGTGAAAGAATACTGCATGAGTTGCCTGGAGAGGCAGTTGAAAATGAAAGAATACTTGTGTAGAGCCTGAAGAGGCTTGATAGAAAAGAATACTTGTATCTGTGGTTTCAGATAGTGGAAAATCCAGTGGTGGTTTGCCCTGGGACTGGATGTAGCCCACTGGGTTGGTGGGTGAAGCAGGATAAATTTTGTGGCTAAGTTTTCTATCCCTTAAACTCCTTAATTTACAGCGTTATATTTCTGATGGGGATTGAACAGTATTTTTCATCATAAACTTAACACAACAATTTCAATAAAATAAGTTTTCTAAGATAATAACCCATTCAGTTAATCTTATATCGTTTGGAGTATTACAAAGAATATACTTTGAAAAACGTTTGAAATAACTCTTTGAAGTGAAACTGAAACAGTTTCAGTTCAGAAGTTAGAAGTACACTTCAGACGATGATCAATCATCTGAGGTAGCTCAGAAATAGTTCTGAAAAGATTCTTTGTGGTATCTTTCAGAGGGTATCTTGAGATGAATCTGAATGACCAAGATTAATTAATTAAGAGTCCAAGTTAGTCAGCATTTTGTTCAACCTTCCTTAGTCTCTAACTTTGTCAAAATTTGTCCTTCTTATCTTTTGCAATTTTTATGTTAACTCTGATTTTAAGTTTCTCATTTTATTTTGTCTTGATAGGCTTGTAGTTTGTTTTCAAGATTTCCAAAATGATCAAAATGTATAAAACACTATTCAACCCCCCTTCTAGTGTTGCCTGTGGAACTAACAATTGGTATCAGAGCTCACCTTCGGGTTGAGCATCTAACAAATGCAGAAGGAGTAGATCCTCAGAAGATGGAAATCTCACCAAGCTGAAGCAACTATGAAGAATGATAATGAGTAAAGGAAATTATTTTCGTAAAACTCATTATTCATGCAATTAAGGCATCTTTAAGAAGGACGTGACTGGAAAAAGAAAGTACATTTATCTCAAGATCACATACGGGTAACATCTTTCTTATCTTAGTTCAAATTTAAATATAGTTATTTAACTGCTATGTGCTTTACATTCTGTTATTGAAATTGTTGATGCATGCATGTTTAAACTTGTGTGAAAATTAATTGTTGGATGTTAATCTGTGTCATATGTATTTAAGTGTCATTAGCATACACTTTTAAGTTGAAGAGTCATGTATGTTAATAATTGTGATATGACACAACGTAAATCGTTGAATCATCAACCGACTTCTCATAATCGGCACGATGCACTACTCTCCACACCGGTTCAGTGCACGTAACCGTCTCTCATCAATGCTTGAAGCACGCCTGGTTCCCTATTTAAAAGGATTGGAAGATCAACATGGAAACTATACTTCATTCAATCCTTCCTCTAAAAAGCAAAGAGTTTCTCAAGTATCTCTCTCATCGAAAGTTCAACAAGTTCTATCACTCCATGGCAAACATATCAGTATCTTCAAGTAACTCTGCTCCTTCAGTATTTGATGAGAAAATCATTTCCTGTAAGATGGTAAATCTCTCAGACTTTGATGAAGCAGATTACAAAATATCTGAATACTTCAATGCCGATGGATGGACACCATACTTCAACAACATCTCCTCCTCTTGGCATGAGGAAAGTGTGATGGAGTTATGGGACAATATCAAGATCATATCTGAACCCAACAGAACTGGAATTGAAACGAAGGTGATGGGAAGATCCCTGTACGTGGACACCAAACTAATTGCTAAAGTGATTGGTGTGCCTGACAGTGGGGAACAATACTTCCAAAGGTGGGAATCCGTACATGGTGGAACATTTGTTCTCCATCAATATCTCTTTGGAGGAAGACGGATAGCCCCTTTCAGACCTTCTCAACTTCTGAGCACACCCAGAGCCCTCCTTGTTGTACTAAACTGTTGTATTCTTCCCAGAGGAAGAAACAATTTGGTAATAAGTATGATGGAGAGGTTTGTGCTGGGACTGTTGCTGTCAAAGAAGAAAATCAATCTCCCATGGGTGCTGTTGTTTCAGATGTGTTTCAAAGATGAGATGGGGAATGAGGACCTCTACTGATATGAATCCGGGGGGGAGGGGGTGGATTCGTTTTACGGATCTATCTAGGTTGGAATGCTCATAAGTAGGAAATTTGGGAAATGGTTAAAATGAGAAAATGGAAAAAGGTAAGAAGATGGAATGAAATTTGATAGACGTCACACTTTCAAGGATGAAAGATAAGCCTAAGAGTTATACACACAAAGGGATAAAGGACCTTTGATAAAACTCAATTCTTGATAAACAAGAGAATAAGAGAAACACTCTCCAATTTCTTAAAATTTCTGAATTAAACTTGTCTTGTAAATTCTGCATGCATGATGCGCTCCTTTTAAAGGTGCCTACAATCCTTGCATGACTTTTCACATTCAGCCACTTAATTCTCCTAATAATTCTATTAAAATTTAGAAACATAACTACCAACAAGAAATTAAACTAATCAGCCTATAACTACCCATGTAGCCCCATTTATTCCTACTAATAGAAAATAAACTTAGATAATAAAACTACCAGCAATATTCAGCCCACAATCTCCACATGTAACCTCACAATTACAAGTAAATTTGTAACAACCAACAAGGATTAAAGTTACATAATTTAGCCATCAATTGGCCTCCCCTTAGGAGAAACATAACGGCTCCAATATTGAATTGTGGTTTCTTCATTCAATGTATAACCGCTGCATTGCAATTCTTGTCTCCCCCCTTAAATTTGTAACAACTCTCTTCTTGATGGTTGTAATTTCTTTGTCCCCTTGCATTGATTCAGCCGCAACAATTTTTTTGTAACTGTCCTGACAAAATAAGTCATCCAAATAACTCCAAGTTGGCCGCCCACATGTAGCTTATTGTATAGCCTTCTTATGCCTGGTTGGATTCACATCACACCCTCCTTCTTCGAGAAGATTCGTCCCGAATCTTAAAGCTTTATTTATTTGCTTAATTTAATTCACTAACTACTGCAGAAACTCAAAATCTTCCTCCTGGATCAAATACAACTTGAATAAATTCAGATTTGTTCCTTTCCAATGGTTGCAATCCGTGGAGCACCTCTCTTGTCAACATTCCCTCACCTTCCTGCAAGCAATAATGATTACCAATACACAAAGTATGCAAAATTTCTTTGTCAAGCACATATGATTCAGCCCCAAAATGTTTATGAAAATGTGCAGCTTGGATACAATTCGTAAAAACAAATAACTCCATGTGTTGGTTTTCATCATCCTCAAGAGGTTGTGTTTCAACATCGGGTTGGATGTACAATGGAGCACTTGGAACAATATCAACAAGCTTCCTCTTCAAACATAGGGGTTGGTGTATTGCATTCACATGCCCATCCTCTTGTTCCTGTAATTTAACATTACAAACAGTAGAAGAACAATCGTTAACAAATAAAATTTCCTCGCTCTTTTTCTCTAGTTCTTTTTCTATTTCTTCTCTCTGTTTTTCTTCTCTTTCTTTTTCTTCTTTTTCTCTCATTTTTTCTTCACTCTCTCTTGCTTCTTTTTCTCTCCTTTCTTTTTCTATTTTCTCCTTCAACTTACATTGATACTCACTGGCTCGGCTTGGTGTCAGAAATTTGAACTTAATCTTACGCCCCTCATGCCTCAAAGAAAGCGAGCGTTCATCAAGATTGAGTGTTTTATAACGATGCCATGACCATCCTAAAAGAAGATGACAAGAGTCCATGGGAGCGATATCACATAATACTTCTTTCTCACACTGCCCCACAGTGAATGTGATCCACGCTTGATTCGGATGAAAGCTCGTTGGTAGGTGGAGTTTCTCCACCAATCTTTGACTCACAACATTATTGTCGCTTCCATAATCGTATGCAACTATACATGGGTGACCTTCAATTAAACACCTTGTATAGTAAATTTCCATCGCCATTCCGAACCCAAAGCCGAAGCTTTGATACCAAATGATATGAATCGGGGGGGGGGGGGTGGATTCGTTTTACGGATCTATCTAGGTTGGAATGCTCATAAGTAGGAAATTTGGGAAATGGTTAAAATGAGAAAATGGAAAAAGGTAAGAAGATGGAATGAAATTTGATAGACGTCACACTTTCAAGGATGAAAGATAAGCCTAAGAGTTATACACACAAAGGGATGAAGGACCTTTGATAAAACTCAATTCTTGATAAACAAGAGAATAAGAGAAACACTCTCCAATTTCTTAAAATTTCTGAATTAAACTTGTCTTGTAAATTCTGCATGCATGATGCGCTCCTTTTAAAGGTTCCTACAATCCTTGCATGACTTTTCACATTCAGCCACTTAATTCTCCTAATAATTCTATTAAAATTTAGAAACATAACTACCAACAAGAAATTAAACTAATCAACCTATAACTACCCATGTAGCCCCATTTATTCCTACTAATAGAAAATAAACTTAGATAATAAAACTACCAGCAATATTCAGCCCACAATCTCCACTTGTAACCGCACAATTACAAGTAAATTTGTAACAACCAACAAGGATTAAAGTTACATAATTCAGCCATCAATTGGCCGCCCCTTAGGAGAAACATAACGGCTCCAATATTGAATTGTGGTTTCTTCATTCAATGTATAACCGCTGCATTGCAATGCTTGTCTCCCCCCTTAAATTTGTAACAATTGTCTTCTTGATGGTTGTAATTTCTTTGTCCCCTTGCATTGATTCAGCCGCAACAATTTTTTTGTAACTGTCCTGACAAAATAAGTCATCCAAATAACTCCAAGTTGGCCGCCCACATGTAGCTTCTTGTATAGCCTTCTTATGCCTGGTTGGATTCACATCATCTACCCTCACAACACCTTGATCATGAAAATTCTCATGCACGAGGGATTTCCAGTGGAAAGCCTCTTTGACCAACCTTCTCCTGACTTCTTCACTCCAGATGCATATGTTGAGTTAGATTGGACTCTAGTTGAAAGAGAAGAAGCCCCTGAGAATTAAGTGGTTATTCATCCTCTTTTTGCTCCATGCAATGAAAAAGAAACTGAAGATACCCACTTGAAGTCTCGTAAAAGGAAAAGGATGATGTCGGGTGCATACCATCTGAAGAAGGTGAATGGCAGGGTTTCCCGGTTTGCAAGAAGACTGAGAGCTGCTGAGAAGAAGCTTAAAAAGCTCAGAGCTAAAAAAAAGGCTAATGAGGACCACCTTGATGATCAATGATTTAATTGTGTCTTGTCATTAAGTGTTTTTGACTTGTTGTTTAAAATTTTATTTGATATTAATAAAATTAGTTTCTTGTTCTACTATGAGTACCTTTGTTAAAGCTCTTAAGTATCCTATCTATGTATTTGTGTTTTTTTTTGTGTGCATAATTAGTTAATCTTTAACTTAATCATCAACAATTGGTTTCTCTATCTAAATAGAAATAATTAATAAGATGGTAAATTTAAAAGTAATGTCTAAAAAAATGTTGAGTCCCAATCTATAGGGAGTATTCTTATTCGTTGGATTCCCCCTCCTAAGAATTGGATCAATATAAATTATAATGGCTCCTATAGCTCCTCATCTCAAACTGCAAGTTGTGGTGGTGTTGCTCGAAACTAGGGTTTCCCCATTTGTGCCTTTGCAGCAAATATTGGTCGTTGTTCTATTAACCATGCAATGTTTTAAGGGGATACTATATGGTCTTCAATTGGCTAGGGAAAATTGTTTATCTTCAGTGATTTAGAGTCAAATTCTAAATTGGCCATTCAGTTTGTGTCCTGAGTTGTGTATGTGCGTCATCCTTACTTCGCGCTAGTAAAATGCATTCAAACCCTTAAGGCTCTACTTTTAAAGATATGAAGTGGGATCATTTCTTTTGAGAGGCGAATTCCCTAGCTGATTCATTTGCTAAACTTGGTTAATCCTTGGATTGTAGGCATAAAGTCTATGATCTATTCCCCATCAACTTTCTTATCTTATTTAAGCTGATATTGCTTTTGTAGGCTTCCCCAGATAAGGCTTTTTTTTTTCTTTTTGCTTTGGGCTCTTTGCCCCCATGTCACAAAAAAAGAACTAAATTGTTAAGACAAATGTTTTTGGTATAAGACAATAATTATCCTTAACAGGATGCAATCCTCCTTAAGTCGGGTAGGATTTCTTTGTTATTAACTTATCACTTACCTCTATCTAATTTCTTGCTATATTGTCAAATACACCTTTTGATTTCTATTGGTCTTGTGTGTGTGGGAGAGAGGGGGAAGAGAAGAGGGTTCAACTTACACCAGTGTGAGTTACACTAATTATTACACCATTAAATAACATTTTTTACATATAATTGTATTTCAAAATCTACCATTGGATTAAAAGTTATCATCATAGAGATCATATCTATAAAATTTTACATTAATAAAAAATCATTTAATACATTATCAAGATATGTCAACAATAACATCATATATACTTTTAAAATATATGAAAATGAGGATGGTTTGATTATCAAGTTATTAGTGTTATAATTTTACAAGATTTAACATAAATAAGATGGTGAAAAGTGAATAGTTATACTTCAATGGTTGGATCAATAAAATTCGTATTCAATCCAAAATTATCAATGGTGTAATACTAGGTGTAACTCACACTGACATAAGTTGAACAACTCTCCCTGTGTATATATGAGAGAGAGAAAGAGAGAGAGTGTGTGTGTGTGTGTGTGTGTGTGTGTGTGTGTGTGTGTGTGTGTGTGTGTGTGTGTGTGTGTGTGTGTGTGTGAGGGCTTATATATTTAAGAGTGAGAATTGTAAATCTTGACTATTAATAAATTTAAGGGAAAAATATGTTTTTCGTCCCTATAGTTTCGGTCAACTTTAGTTTTCGTCCCTGTACTTTAAATCTTATGTTTTTTGTCCCTAAACTTTCTAAACCCCCCAACCGTGGTCCCTGCCCGTCAGTGAGATCTGTTAACTTGATGAACTGGTTAACAAAAATTACATGCCAGCCTCAATAGTGAGTCCTAAATAACTGATTGATCATTTAATTAAAATTTTTTATTAATTTTTAATTATTAAAATAACCTAATTAGGGTTTTCACCTGAGCAATATTATCCGTTAAAAAACTTAATTTCATAATTATGGTTATTTTGATAATTAAAAAATTAATAAAAAATATTAATTAGATGAGTCAGCTATTTGGGGCTCACTATTGAGGTTAACATGTAACTTTTGTTACCCAATTCACCAGGTTAACAGATCTCACTAACGGTCAGGGACAATGGATTGGGGGTTTAGAAAGTTCATGGACAAAAAACAAAGGATTTAAAGTACAGGGACGAATACCAAAGTTGGTTGAAACTATAGGGACGAAAAACATATTTTTCCCTAAATCTAATTATACATGGTCAAAATTAAAATATAAAGTAATATAACTTTTTAAAATTATCATGTGATTTTTTAAATGGTTATGTTAAATAATGATTATAGGGTGGGGATCAACTTACTCCAAGAGTAACTTTGGGTAAAGTTACCTCCCTTAATAACTTCTTATCAACATTGAATTTCATCAATCCAACCGTCATATTAACAGTTTTCATTAAGTAGATCAAGCCTACAAAATTTTATAAAATTTAAAAATCATTTGATATTTCATCAAATCACTTCAATTTAACATGCAATATACTTTTTAAAATATAAGTAAATGCTCACTCTAAAATTACATACCTATGAATGTTCAATTAATCTAAAATTTGGTGTGCATAATCATCATATTAATATCAAATTAATCAACAGTTAGATTTGTTAAATTCACATTCTATAAGAAGTTATTAAGCGGGGTAACTGCCAGAGTTACTCTTGGAGTAAGTTGATCCCTACCCATAATTATGTGTGTGTATGAGATATCTGTTTATAAATCTTTAAGAATCATGTTATTTGGTTGTGAGAAACCTAACTCTTCTCATCCCTAAACCGATCAAGTTTGTTTTAAATCGCAAAAAATATTTTTCATTCTAACAAATTAAATAGTTAAGTTGCCCTTTTTAATAAGTGTCTGGAATATAATATTACTAAAAGAAAAAAATGGTAGACATTACTAGTGAAATAGTGTCTTTAAGCAAAGGTTGGGTTCGAGTTCAACGATACTTTTTAGGGGTGTTCATTGGTTCGGATCGACCCGACGAACCAAACCAAACCATTCAAATTGGTTCAGATTTTTTTACTCATTTGGATTTGAACCGAACCGAACCAATAAAACCGAAGGCTATTGATTCGGGTAACGGGTTGGACAATCTGAACTCGTTACCCGAACCGAACCAACCCCATATATATATATATATAAATGTGTTTTTTTAAGGTTTGTGTTACCCTACTACCAGATTTCACTCATCACTCCCCTCATCTGCGCGCCACCTCCCATCCTTCTTTCTCTCAATCTCAATCTCTCAAATCCGGCCTCTCTCCGCTCTCTGGCCTCCCTCCGCTGTCAAACCTCCGGCCTCCCTCCGCTCTCAGACCTCCTCCGGCCTCCGTCTTCGTCTCTGTTGCAGCTCCGTCTCAGGCCTCCATCTCTGTCTCTGTCTCAGGCCTCCGTCTCCGTCTCTGTTGAGCAACTCCGTCTCCATCTTTGTTCGTCGCGCCGTAGGGTAATCAACATTTGCTCAAATTTGTACCTTTCTGATTATTTTCCTTTGCAATGCTGACTTTTATTATAGAACCCTGAGATGTTAGAGCAAATGCTTTGATCAATAATGCTTTGATCAACCCAGATATGAAAAGTGCAATATTTCTTAAGAATATGACAATTTTTGCTCTATTATTTTAGGCAAAATCATGCATTTTTTTCTTTTTTCCCGAATTGGTAAAAAAATGGCATTTTCTAAGTTTCTAATCCGATTGAATCCAACCAAACCAACTCGTATTTAATTGGTTTGGTTTGGTTTGGGTCAATGCAGAAAAAATAACGAAATCCGAACCGAACCGAACCGAACCAAACACTTTTATTTGGTTCGGATTCGTTTTTCCTCTGAAACCAAACCAAACCGACCCGTGAACACCCCTAATACTTTTGTTCCATAAATAGATCTATCATACAATAAAATTTTAATTCAAACCGAAATTAACTTCTAATTATATAAATGGTGTCTTTTCGTGGATAAAGTGAAATGGTACTAACACGTTCTCCTTGGTTTCAACTTTTCAATGAATATATATATATATATATATATATATAGTACATTTTTACCTCCCATTTTATTAGTTTGAATTCTCTTCAGTGGATTTCTCTCAATTCTCTTATACAAAATTACAATGCACCACTTTACGTTTAATGATTTACATGAATAATAAATAATCAATCTAGCTAGTCCTTATATTGATTATTATAGTTCTAAAATTGGTGAATCACAAAATTGAAAGTATCAATAATAATGTGACTATATAATTTTTCAATGAAATAACACTATGATATTAATCAAGGTTAGTTTTAGGGACCATTCCCTTGTGGGAAATGTACCAGTCCCATTCCTTTTTACATGTAGTAAATGATTTCTTAACCGGATAATTGGTTTTATCTTAGTTTATCATATTTATTAAAATTTGTAAAGAAGGGCTTGTTGAGAAGACATTAGTAGGAATAAGCAAAAGTAGAAGCCTTAAAGAGATATGAAACACTATTTTGTTGGTTTGCTTCTGCACATGTACAAGACATAATAAAGGCATAAGAGAGAGAGAGAAGTAGCCATTAAACTCAGTTGCAACCATAGATGATAGTAGATTTAGTCAGCATAGATCACAAGACGAAGTTTACAGTCTATAGATGTTTTGTGCGCGTATAGCATTTTCGCGTTGAAGTTGAGTCACGAATATATGCTTGTGATGTTTATTTTTTTCCATGTCAAATTCTTGATGAAATGCAATAGATTGGGAACTTTTGCCATCAACTACTCCACCCCCTCTTCCAAGGCTAGGGATTTTGTTAAGCTTTAGATAACCATGAATAGAGTCAACACTATTGAATCCCCTTCCTTCTCTGGAAACCACACTCATTTGATTTTGGTGTACGTTTCCTTATCTTCTGCAATTGAATTGCATAAACTAGTTTCATTGTTGGAATTGGCTGAGCTGGCTGGGTAAATAAGGCAGTTATCCCACATATATGATTGGAAAAGTTACTGCCTCCACAATCTATTAATTTTAAGAATATCAATCCCAAGTTGATCATTTCTCTTTTTATTGGCTGAAAATCTTTTTAAGAGTTTCCTAAGTAAATAAAAGAGAATGATTAAACCACAAGCATTTATATGCAGTTTCGAGGGTTTGTCTATGGTGGACCATCGTTCATGTGGTTCAAATTGTAGAAATATAGTAATTCTTAATCACCAAATTTAGCGCTCATTTTATTAATGATTGATATTAAAATAAAATAGTTTTAGTTGTTTTTATGAAATATTACTTGAAAATAATAAAAATTCAAATTGATATTACCATGTAATGTAAAATTAAATTGATATATTTTCAACGAAATTAGTACAAGTTGTGTTGTAAATCCATATTTTTCCTTAAATTAAACTCAAATAGTCATATAAAGGCTATTTAATAAAAAAAATTATTTATTCACCTTTTACGAGAAAAAAATGTAAATTGGATTAGATAGACCAAATTTTGTTTGATCACCCTATAATCGTCGTAGTTTCAATTGAAGAATTTGATAAAACTTCCAACTGATTAAGGCTAATAACATAACAGGATTCCTAAAACAAAAAATATTATCATATTCTAACACATGATCTTTTCTCTCCAAATTGACTAAGAAAGACCATTGAGTATTTCCAAGAATCATACAATCAAATTTTAGGAGGAAGATTGTGAGCCTATGGAGGTAGCATACTTGAATAATCCTTTTCATATTTCATGGAAAATGTTGATCATCTGACCTATGACCTCTTCACTTACAGAAAAATGATACATGCAACTTTTTCCATGGGCTTGGTTGATAGGACAACTTACACCCCTTCATTATGTACACTGCCCGAGCATGCACATCCAGACATTGCAATGATGATTGATAAGCTAGAAAAAAAGTTCAGAATGAGAGAATAAAGAAAGGCATTGATATTCATATATCTACTTATTTTTCTATTTCCTTTTCAACTTTTTTCTTTCTTTATTTTCCATTATTTTTCCTACTTTTTTCCTTTATATATCCTTTTTTTATTAGTTGTGGAATCATCTCTTCAAGTATAAATTTATAATTTCTCAAATAAGAATATTAGAGGAAGGGAATGATATCATATGGGAGAAAAAGAGATATATTGAAAAAAAAAAAGGATTAAAATGGAAATAGAGTTGTATGGATATAAGAGCATCTTCGACGTTGATGCTAAACTAAGATTGATAGGTAAGTTGTGTGGTCAATTTAAAATTTTTTTAGAGTTACTGAGTTTAAAATAAAATATGATTGAGTTGCTTAAAGTTAGGGTAGAGGTAAGCCGAGTCAAGCTAGACTTTGTATGACCCAAATCTGGCATACATTTTATTTTTGTGGCCCAAACCTGGTCCGTGCGTTATCTGTCATAGGTCATTTTTTAGGGTTGGTCTGACATGTTTGAAAGTCCGGTTTGGCCTATTAGCCTTTTTTTTTTGTAATGTGAGATTACAAGAGAAGGAAAAATAAAAAAGAATAAAAAAAGGCTAATTCCTAGGAAACGAAATGTGGCAGGCATCTGCCAACAAAGAAACAACAAGTTCCTGAGGAGGAAGAGGAACTTCAATAAGATGTTCAGATGTTGTTGCTCCTTTCTTAGCTAAGAAATCCGCACACCGATTCCCCTCGCGATGTACATGATGAAAGGTCACCCTCCAATCTCTGGAAACCA
This sequence comes from Sesbania bispinosa, assembly GCA_026901365.1. NCBI lineage: Eukaryota > Viridiplantae > Streptophyta > Magnoliopsida > Fabales > Fabaceae > Sesbania > Sesbania bispinosa. The sequence continues at coordinate 2,038,345 of QLOH01000041.1, read as the reverse complement.
ACCTTAAAATCTAAGCTATGATGCTAGCATACTGATGAAAGGGAGATATTGGTTTGGCTAATAAAGCCAAGGCCAATTTGGAATCGGAGAAACATTGTAAGGACCTGTGCCCCTTTTGCCAAGCAATCCTTAACCCATGTAGAAAGCCCGGGAGTTCCACTTATGTGACCCCTGCATGACCATAAAATCCATGTATCCAGTTCCCTGTGTCATCCCGCAACAAACCTCCAAATCCAGCCAAACCAGGATTCCCAAAGAAGAGCCATCTATATTCAGCGCCACTTGACCAATATTCGGGCCCAAACAACGAATCCACCAAACTTCCCTGGCCATGGTTGAAATTTCTGCACCCAGGCAGCAAACAATTGACGCAAAGAGAGAGCATATTCGTTGAGTTAGACACAAGCTTCTTCAGTCTACTTCCTTAAAACAGTGTTTATGACGTCTGAGCCAGATTTCCCATAAAGCCACCAAAAAGGTCGTGCCCTAGGAGCGGACATCACTCAGAATCCACTCTTGCATGTTGACTGCGGATAGGAAGTCCACATTAATATTAGCGCCCAGCTGGAGCTTATTGATAAGTGCAAAATATATGATAATTTCCTGTATAATTACTGCACTTATCAAGGGTAAAATAGTAAATTTATGCCTCAAATTACCTCTTTTTAGTAATAAATGCATATTTTGTCATTATTTAATTTAAATTTGAATTTGATGCTATTTTAATAGAAAATCTGTTGATTTTGCAGATAAAAGAGGAAATTTTAAATGGAGAAACAAGATAACATCTATTTGGAGAGAGAATCTACAGTTGAGATTTTAAATGGCAGCAAATCAAGATAAAATCAACAACCATTTAAACAAGGATTCTAAAGATAACTTTCTCAATTTAAATTTGAAGATCAAATCAGCACAAAAATCGAGTCAAAAAGAGGGAAATAAGGAAAGCAAAGCAAACAAGGATAAGATCAGGAAGAGATCAAGCTGAAAAAGAGAAAATCAAGGAAAGCTGGAACGTGAATCATGCTCCACCTGCACTGAGCGTAGGTGGAGCGCAGCAATTAAAATACTCTCTGGATCATGCGCTAAGCGCAGGATGAAGCGTAGGAATACAAATTCAGTTTTTAAATGGATTTCAAATCAGATTTCTTCCAGATTTAAGATGGATTTCCAACTTCTATAAATAGAACCTTTTGCAAAGATCATAGGGAGCTTTTGGGGGGAGAGAGACGACAGAGCAGAGCTAGGGGTTGAGAAAGTGTCAGTTTCTCCGTTGGTTTGTAATGGCTACCATGCGTAGCTAAACTCTCCAATAGGATTGAATGTAGTTGATTCAATCCCCAATTGTATGTGAATTCTCCTTATTATTTATGAATCCCTATTTTTATGATATCGATATTTTTATACTTTGCTTAATGTGTAACTTCCGCCTGTGTGCCGGAGTTATAGGTTGGTTTTATGGGACGCATTCGAGAGGTGGTTCTATAGAACCAATAGCGAGTTTGGGGGAGCCTAGAGATAGGAAACTTGAACTCTGATCGGTAAAAATACTCATAGTAGTCACTGTGGAGGCCAGGGCGAATTGATAGTTTTAACAAGCGGAAAAGTATATCTTTAAAGTCGGGGTAATTTGTCGCTTGGGAGAACCCGCATGAATTATTTCTGAGTATTTTATCACCGTGGAGACCAGGATAAAATAATATAGTTTGGCTAGGGTATCATAATTATATATTCATAAATAATATTGAGAATCACATACGAAAGGGGTGCGATGAAACGAAGTTCAATCCTAGTCCAAGTAATTGTTTCTATCTATCTTACTTTGTTCCCTGTTTTTATTTTATTGCAATTCTCAACAACCCAAAAATTATACGCTCTTACTTGATAGTTGTGACCACTGATCTTTATAAATTGAACCGTTCCATGTGGATATGATACTCTTACTTACTATTATACTGCTGGGATTTTGGTACGCTTTCCAGATTCTCAACAAGTATTTTTGGCGCCGTTGCCGCGGAACGGTGTAACAATTTTTAAAGACTCGGGAGGTCTATTCTATCAAGTTGTATATATTTTATTTTATTTTAATTTTTTAGGACTTTTATTCTTTTAGGAATTTTAATTTTTAATTATTTCTTTTCTTTTTATTTAGGATTTAAAAAAAATTAATTATTTTTTATTATTTTGTCCCTCTCTTCCGAGCTAACATTTGCTTGAGCTTCTTGATTTATGCTCTTGTGAGGACAGATGTCTCAAAATCAATTGATATTTGATCCTGAGATAGAAGGGACATTTAGAAGGAACAAAATTAGAAACAGAAAAAGGGGCAAGGATAAGCTTAAGGAGACAATCTCAACACTCTCTGTTTAACCACCCCAAGTGAAGTAAATGTTGAATGGATTCTGAATGGCAAAATCCACCAAGAAGAACGCTTGGAGATTATCAAAATCCACCAAGAAGAACCCTTGGAGATTATGTTAGGCAGCAAGAACCAGAATATTTCTCCCACACACCGGTTCAAGGTAACTTCTCTAATTACAACAATTATTCTAACAAATTTTCGCAGGATTGGGGAAGTTACCAGAATCAAAATTCTGGATGGCAACAAGATGTTGCTCCGTCCCATATGCAAACTTTGCATATGAAATCAGTGCAGATTATAAGATTATAAGGCAGGAATTAGAAGCAATCAACAAGCTGCTAGATAACCTTCCTCAACAATTACAAACAGTGCACTCCTATCCTGTCCAGTCACCACAATTAATTTGTGATTTTTGTGGAGGTGACAAATACAATGGTTACTGCTCTTATCCATGCATTCAAGAAGAGCAAATTAATTACATGGGCAATCAAGAAAGACCGGGCAACTTCTCCAACAGCAACAACTTTGCAAACAATTCACAAGGATGGAGAAATAGCCAGAATCAGGACTTTGGGTGGCACCAAGATGATGTTTCATTCCACAGGTAACCTTCTTTCCAACAGCAGCAAAGTCACTCTTCAGATCAACAAAGGGACTCAAAATTTTATGAGCGTCTTAAAGAATTCAATCAAGGTAATATACAATTTCAGAAGGAGAGAGAAGAAGCAAAAAGATATATTGACGCTTTACTGAAGCAGATAGAAGAAACAAGAGCCAACCAACAGTCATAACAGATCTCTGTAAATGCACCACCCAACCCCGAAGAGCAGTGTGACGACATTGTTCAATGGACAAGGGAAGGAATCAATGACACTCTGGCTGATGAAGAAGAGGAACCTGACGAAGAGGAAACTGAAGAAACAAAAGAAAGAGAAGCTGAAGAAAGGGAATCAGAAGAAGATGAAGAAAAAGAAGGTGAAACAGAAGTAGAAGAAGAAAAAGGAGAGGATGAAACAGAAAAGACTGTGCTTAAAGAAGAGATTGACTGTGAAGGGGAGGAAGAGAACAAAACATATGAGAGTGTACATGATGAAAAAGATCAAGAAAATGAGAAAAATAGTGAACATGGAGATAGTGAGTCAAGGCCCGAGAAAGGAGGGGAAGTGGTACCAAGACCAAAGACCTTGCCTTATCCAACCATCCCTCCAAAGGAAGATCAAGAAAGGCATGGTGCAAGCGTTAAACCTTCCAGACCTCACAAAAGAAAGGCCTGCGAATACACTGACCTAACCAGAGCAAAGAGAGGAAGAATCAAGCCAAGAGAATCAAATTCAAAGCCTAGAGCCAGATTGAAGACAGAGTGGTCAGGTGTGTTTCATATCAAAGACCTTTGTGAAGCAAAGAAATGGAGAACATTCAACTGTGAATCATCCAAGCTTCAGGAGAAGGAGACTCATGCACATCAGAGCAAGATAATAAAAAAAAAAAAAAAGAAAAGTCAAGCCAAGGGAGTCAGAAGCATAGTCTAATTCCAGAAAGAAGCCCAAATGGTTCAAGTCATTTCACACTACAGATTGTTCCAAGGCAAGATTACGGGGAGGTTTATTGGGCAAAGAAAGGAAAGGTGCAGCACACAAGCTCACCAAAAGATTCCAGTTTCTACCATCTTGAGAGAACAGGCGTCAAGCTATATGACGTTAAACAAGCGCTTCCTGGGAGGCAACCCAGAGATTTTTAAGTTTTTAATTATTTTCAATTTTGTTTTTTAATTAGGATTTTTCATTTTTTTCAGGATTTAGGAAATTTTCAAAATTGATTTGAATAAGTTTGCGGAAAATGAAATTTTTAAACAATAGGAAGTAGCATAAAACTTGACTGAAAATTGCAAAATTTCATTCTGTTTTCTGCGAGCGCAGGTGAAGCGCAGAATTGCAATTTTAGTCACTGTTTTCTGCGCTTCACCTGCGCTGAGCGCAAGTGAAGCGCAGTGGTACAGGTTTTTGAAACTGAAACCTGCGCTCCACTCACGCTGAGCGCCGGTGGAGCGCAGGTACGCGTTGTTACTTAAATTGAACTAAAAACAGGGGGAAGTAATTCGTTCTTCCTCACCTGTTTTCTCTTGTACCGTCTCTCTACTTCCTAAGCTCTTCTTTTCACTTTTTTCACTCACAAACCTCCATCAATTTTGAAACTTTCAAGTTTCAGGTATGTTTTCTTTAATTTTCACCAATTGAAATCTTCATTTCTTCTATTTTTATGGTTTGAACTCTAGGATAGCAACCTTAGGATTGTGAATGTGTATATTGTTGATAATTGCTATCTTGGATGTGATTATGGCTGTGCGGAATATGAAGAATAAGTTTTCTATTGAAATACTCTTTGCTTTGTGAGTTATTGAGCTTGAAAGTGTTATGCTCTGTTTCTTGCAAAAATTTTGAACTTTCAATTTCCATGGATTATTTGAGTGCTTGCAAAACAAATGAGTATATTCTGTTTTTAGGAAGCCATTATCAAGTGCAACTGAAATTTTGTTGTGAAGAGATTGATTCTTTTGAAAGTATTCTGAATTTTGCATGCGAATTGGTTAATGATAGGCTTCCATGCTCTTCATGAATTAGTGTTTGCAATAAGGTATCATTGAAATGAATGTGTTTTTAGCAACTAACTGTTGATTATTTGACTTTTCAGATGCCTAGGATCAAATACACTGTCGGCCTTACCCGCGGCTCTAGCTCACGAGGAAAAGGCATAGGGAAGAGGGTCAGAGATGAACCCCACTATGATCTCATGAGATTCAAGAGTGCAAATGTTGCTGCAAAATATAAAGGTCTCAAACCATGCAACTTTGTGCTGAAAAGACTAGTTGATCTCAAACCAGGGGAGTAAAAGGAGTTCAACATGGAGATTACAAGACGCGGATGGCGTAGGAGAGCTACTCCAGACAGATTATTTGACCCGGAGCTGGTCCGAGAATCCTGTGCCAACGCAGTCACAGAGCCTGGTGATAGAGGAGAGAGGAGATCATCAGCCGCAGCAGCCACAACAGCCATAACCACCACCACCAGCTGACATCCCACTCCGAGCTTACATGGAGTACATCTGCAGGCAGAACTCCACTCGCCACAGAGGGATTTCCCACCTTCAAAAGCATCTGTACCAGACCCATTCCCAGGCATGCTACCTGATGAGTTCCGGACATTCTTGCAGTGGCCTGGGGATAGGCCTATTCATCCAGGGGAGGTGGAGCAGCAGCAGTTGGAGAGCAAGACAAGAACTACAGGATACAGAGGACGAAGATTGATACTGGTGTTTTTCTTTCTTTTCATCCTTTTATTTTCTATTTTCTTTTATTTTAGGATTGTTTTTTTAGTTAATTAGGATTTTTGTTTTATTTTTCATTAGAAATAGGGATTTAAGGAATTAATTTTAAAATCTCAAAACTAGGCAGTCTAACTAACTGAATTAGGAAAGAAATAGGAATTTTGTGATTAAATCCATAATCAGTTAGGATTAGGATATTGTGTGGGAAAATATATCATAATAGTTAATTAATTTCAATAAGTGATTTCATCAAGGAAATTAGCCAAAAAGCCGGTGAGTTGTGAGACCAAACACTGATATGAGAGTTTTCACCGCTACTTGTCAACTGCTATTGCTTGAGTTTTTGGATTTTATGTTGCACATGAAAAAAATATGGAAGTGATAAAGTAAAAAATTTGTGATTTAATTATTTGCTCAGTGCCAAAAATCCAACCCTTGAAAATTTTTTCCAATTTTTTTGGTAACCCATTTGAGCTTTAATGTTTCTTCTTATGCACCCCAGCCAAAATTAATGTCTATATCTTGTCCCTTACACACTTGGGATAAAGAGCAAAGGGGTAATCTGATAAAATGGGAGAAATTTGTTAGTTACTTAAAACTGAAAGAAATACAAAGAGCAGGCACAAGAAAGCAAAAGAAGATCACTCCCTCAAAAATAAAAAAGAAAAGGTGAATGAAAGTGAATAAAGAGGGGGAGTGAATCATCAAACAAAGAAAGAGGTCAGCTGAATGATACAGATCAAGAATGAAGTGGAGAATGGAGAGAAATTTCAAGATCAATAAAAATTCAAAGATGCTCTCTATTCCGGTGTTCTCTTTGCATATCTAGAAAAACCATGATTTCTTGATAGCCCAGCCTCATTACAACCCAAGAAAGTCCTTTTGATCCATGTTGACCATGTGCATGTCTAATAACCAAAAACGACTATCAATTTTAGTTGTTCAACTGCTGTGAAAAATTGAGGGAAACACTTACCCGTGAGCATGAGAGAATTCCTAGATTTTTTCTTCACTTATTGTTTTGGTTACTATTTTTGAAAAAGTGTGAATGTATTTTTATCCTGTTCTGATTGAGTCTTGGTAATATCACTTGATTCTGATTTTCAATCTGATATTTAGAAAGTGACAGTTGCCTAACAAGAGATGATGAAATTATTTCCTTATTCTTTTTTAGAATCTTAACAAGGGGATTGAATCCATTTTGATTGCAAAAGGTTTTCTTGCTTGAGGACAAGCAAGAAGCTAAGGTGGGGGGAATTTGATAAGTGCAAAATATATGATAATTTCCTATATAATTACTGCACTTATCAAGGGTAAAATAGTAAACTTATGCCCCAAATTACCTCTTTTTAGTAATAAATGCATATTTTGTGATTATTTAATTCAAATTTGAATTTGATTCTATTTTAATAGAAAATCTGATGATTTTGCAGATAAAAGAGGAAATTTTAAATGGAGAAACAAGATAACATCTATTTGGAGAGAGAATCTGCAATTGAGACTTTAAATGGCAGCAAATCAAGATAAAATCAACAGCCATTTAAACAAGGATTCTAAAGATAACTTTCTCAATTTAAATTTGAAGATCAAATCAGCACAAAATGGAGTCAAAAGGAGGGAAATAAGGAAAGCAAAGCAAACAAGGATAAGATCAGGAAGAGATCAAGCTGAAAAAGAGGAAATCAGGGAAAGCTGGAATGTGAATCACGCTCCACCTACAACGCTCCACCTACGCTGAGTGTAGGTGGAGCGCAACAATTAAAATATTCTCTGGATCATGCGCTGAGCGCAGGATGAAGCGCATGAATACGGATTCAGTTTTTAAATGGATTTCAAATCAGATTTCTTCCAGATTTAAGATGACTTTCCAACTTCTATAAATAGAACCTTTTGCAAAGATCATAGGGAGCTTTTGGGGGGAGAGAGACGATAGAGCAGAGCTAGGGCTGGAGAAAGTGACAGTTTCTCCGTTGGTTTGTAATGGCTACCATGCGTAGCTAAACTCTCCAATAGGAATGAATGTAGTTGATTCAATCCCCAATTGTATGTGAATTCTCCTTATTATTTATGAATCCCTATTTTTATGATATCGGTATTTTTATACTTTCCTTAATGCGTAACTTCCGCCTGTGCGCCGGAGTTATAGGTTGGTTTTATGGGACGCATTCGAGAGGTGGTTCTATAGAACCAATAGCGAGTTTGGGGGAGCCTAGAGATAGGAAACTTAGACTCTGATTGGTAAAAATACTCATAGTAGTCACTGTGGAGACCAGGGCGAATTGATAGTTTTAACAAACGGAAAAATAGATCTTTAAAGCCGGGGTAATTTGTCGCTTGGGAGAACTCGCATGAATTATTTCTGAGTATTTTATCACTGTGGAGACCAGGGTAAAATAATATAGTTATGCTAGGGTATCATAATTATACATTCATAAATAATATCGAGAATCACATACGAAATGGGTGCGATGAAATAAGTTCAATCCTAGTCCAAGTAACTGTTTTTATCTATCTCACTTTGTTCCCTGTTTTTATTTTATTGCAATTCTCAACAACTCAAAAATTATACGTTCTTACTTGATAGTTGTGACCACTGATCTTTATAAATTGAACCGTTCCCGGTGGATACGATACTCTTACTTACTATTATACTGCTGGGATTTTGGTACGCTTACCATATTCTCAACACTTATTTCATATTAAAACCTTTAAATAGACCAAATAAGTCTATATCTAAATAGTCTAGTATGTTTATGGACTACTAGATTTACTTTTTAAAAATATAAATATGTTAATGGTATATGCCTTTAAATAGGCCAATAGGTCTATCTCTAAATAAGCCAAATGAAAAAAATTAAAAAGTTATATATTATTTTACTAAATATTATGTATAAAATATTTATATTTTATTAAAAATAAATATTATATATAAATAGTCTGGCCCGCCAAGCCTAATTAGTTTTTTAAAATACTTAATTCTAACCTATTTAATTTAAAAAAGTTTTTCAAAAGTTTTGGCCCGACACTTTTATTAAACGAGTTAAATCAAATTAAGTCGTAAATAAGTTGGACTGTAGGCCCTGACGAGTGGTTTGACCTATTTACACCCCTAATTAAAATAATAAAATAATATAAAAAGTTATAAAAAATAAATTTAAAAAACTTTTATGTTGTGAGATAGATGTTGTCTGACATTGACTCGGTAATATATGTTCTCAAATGGTTGCGTAAATCAATCCAAACAAAATGTGGTGACTAGCAATGTGACACATCGACCCCCTAAAAAAAAAATGCAATTTGACACCATACCATCTATGAATATAAATATAAATACATATGGCGTGTATACAAAATGTGGATTATTATTAAATAAAGAGGACAAAGTTTGTCCTAACAATCCCAATTTTCCCACACCCAAAAGTGTACACCTACTGTGCACTTTTGGGTGGACAACACTTTTTTTTTTTTTGTGTGAACAGTGTTTTTTTTTAATGAACAGTAAATTTTTTTCTCCATAAACAGTGACTTTTTTTTTTTAAATCTACAATTAACTAGACTGATAATATAGTTAACCAGAAAATTGTATAGCATTAATCATGAATTCATTCTCAGTGATTACTTGTGTAGTAATCATTATGATCAAATAACTGTTCATGATGAACTTTGTTTTCAAGTGAATATGTGGTTAATACCATATAAGTTGGTGGTTAACTGTGTTATTAATCTGGTTAATAATTTGTTTTCAAGTGAACATGTGGTTAATACCTTATAAGTTGGTAGTTAACTATGTTATTAATCTGGTTAACTATGTTATTAACCACTCGAGCAACTTATTTAACCACATAATAACTCATACTTAACCACTTTTTGCCTCACTTATAATTATTAACCAGATTACTAACACAGTTAACCACCAACTTATATGGTATTAACCACATGTTCACTTGAAAACAAATTATTAACCAGATTAATAACACAGTTAACCACCAACTTATATGGTATTAACTACATGTTCATTTGAAAACAAAGTTCATCTTGAACAGTTATTTGATCATAATGATTACTACATGAATAATCATTGGGAATGAATTTATGGTTAATGTTATATAATTTTTTAGTTAACTATATTATCGATCTGGTTAATTGTAGATTTTTTTTTTAAAAAAATGTCACTATTCATAAAAAAATTACTGTTCATTAAAAAAATAAAAATAAAAAAAATACTATTCACCACAAAAGTGTACCGTGGTGTACACTTTTTGGGTGTGGAAAAAAAACTTTTTCCTTGTCCTAACTATACTTTGGTAAGAGATGATTTCAATTTTCAAACGTTATTCCGTTGGTATGCTGTGCATATATATAATAGTGACTATGGGGCTCTTTAAGACACCCTCTCCCCTTTTCCAATCACCATGGCCAATTCCTTTGCAAAATTCCTTCCTTCTTCCCTCATCTACCTCTCCTTCATCTCCATCTTCGCCACCGCAAAATCCCACTCTTTCGTCCGTACCATTTCCCCCACAACATTGGGACTCAACAAGCCACAAAAACTCAGCCACCTACACTTCTACTTCCACGACATCATCGACGGGCCTAACCAAACCGCCGTGCGTGTCGCGGCGGCTTCGTCCACCGAAAAGTCGCCGACGGGGTTCGGCGCGGTGGTCATGATGGACGACCCACTGACGGAGCTGCCGGAAGCAAGTTCCAAGGTGGTGGGAAGAGCGCAGGGAATCTACGCTTCGGCTTCGCAGAGCGAGTTGGGATTCCTCATGGTGCTCAATTTCGCGTTCACCCAAGGGAAGTACAACGGCAGCAATCTCAGCGTGTTGGGGCGGAACATGGTGGAATCTGCCGTGAGGGAAATGCCGGTGGTGGGCGGCAGTGGGTTGTTCCGGTTCGCGCGTGGGTATGCTCAGGCCAGGACTTATTCTTTAAATGGATCGGAAGCTGTTGTGGAATATAATGTGTATGTATTCCATTATTAAGATTTAAGAAAGTTATCTTTCTTCCTTTGTGTCTATTTATTTTAACTTTAATTAATATTGAAAACCCATGCATATAGGGTGAATGGTGCGTGGGTGATAGCTAGTGGCTAGTCTTAAGTCTTTCATTGTGAGCGAAACTGTGTTTAAATTTGTCTATGTGAACTATGGTTTTGTAATAAGTTGATGAATCAGGGTGAATTATTGATTCATTGGCCAATGAATTAGTATGCTGGATTTCAGGATGTTCATGAAATAATCGTTTTTTAAAAAATTTCTTAAAATGTTTTCCCCCCCTTTTAAACCACATGTATTTCTGTATTCCAGAGTGCAGCTGGATTGCTTTTGATTAAAATCTTTTATGGCTCACATTAACAATGGGGAAATGCGCTTTTTTATCTTTGACTCAAACAAGTCAAGTGGACTAAAAACTTGGAAGGAAACAACAAATTGACTCAAACAAGTCAAGTGGAGGAGCTATCATACTGATCCATACAGCACGGAGGCGGAAATAAAAAAAAGTATTAATTAATCGGTGAAGAGCAGGGAAATCTTGGGGAGCCAAATAATTAATTTCATCAAAACAAATCCTTAAAATCAGAAGTAATTTTAGTTTAGTCAATCGAAAAACTAGTTAAAAGCTAAAAAATTAATTGTAATAAATTTTCAGCTGATAGCTAAAATAGAAGTTTTTTTAGAAAAGTTCTACCTCAAGTAACTTCTAAAAAAAAGCTACTGAAAAACTACTAGCTACCTAAATAACCTATCTTACGAATCACAACTGAAATGATTTCAGCTATATATTAATTTCAGCTTTCATCTAGTTGAAATGTCTTACCAAACAGACTCTAATTATATGGCTATTAATTCATGTCCTTATATTAATTATTATGAATTACTACTCTATTGATGTATGTTTTGTATGGATTTGTTCATTCTAATTACTGGAAAATATACCCTTGTTTAATATAGCAATATATGTGTGTGTGTTAGATTTAGAATGAAATAATTTAGTTTTAATATATAAATATTAAGAGATAATTAGTTTGAATTGTGAATTTAATTTGAATATATATATATATATATTAAAGGATAATTATTTTGATTTTCATTTATTAGTTCATAAAACTTTATTATTTCAACCATACTATTCAACCAATAATATTTCATATAATTTTAAAATTATTATATTATTTTATATAGTTTAAATTTCAAAATACTAATTAACAATTATATTATTCAAAATTTTAAAATCAATAAGTTTTTATTATTGTTTTTAGTTGATGATTATATATTATTAAATGGTAATAATAAAAATTTGAATTTGAATTAATAAAAAATTTGAAATAGGGAAAATAGGTAATTAGAATCATAAATATTTAGATTTAAAAATATAAGCTTTGAAGAGATTAAGATAGATTTAAGAAAATTTTTAAAATCTGTGAAGGAGGTGTATGAAATACACAAAGAAAATTAATAAAAAAATATAAAAAATAACACGTGACATTATAGATAAAAGAGTAGAGAAAATGAGTGCAAAATAAAGTCTTAAATTAATATTTCATCCGTCTTTATTTATAAGACCCCTTCTAGAAGAATTAAGTGTCCTTTAATATAAGACCCTTTGCAGATTTTTATATGAATTAATCATTTTTTCCATATTTGTCTTTCATTAATGTTTGACTTTTTAATTCCTCATATATTGATTAGTGTGAATAATTAATGAAGTTTTACTCACATGTTCAACTGCAACATTGGAAAATGACTTTTAGAATCTTTCATCATGTGACAATTAATATTTCTAAAATATAGTGACTTTTAAATAAGGGTATATTTTGAATGCTATAATTTTTTTTGAAAAATCAATGCATTAACTAACTTTTCTTAAATGGTGTGAAATAATTACGAGTATCTTATAATAAGAGACAGAAGAAGGAGTATATAAACCATTTACATAATATATATATATATATATAATTTTGAAAAATGTTTGGGGGAGCCCTTGCTCCCCTGTCCATATAAAGGTCCGCCACTGGATGCGTAAATAGTTAAGCATAATCTCTCTAGATAGCTAACCCACGTTTTCCAGGTCTGACCGAATGAAACTTATTTATACTTAAACATTTGCCCCAATTAAAATATCTAATCAAATTCAGATCAAGTTACCATCAATTATTGGTTCAAGTGGTATATCACTTAGACAGGAAAAAAAAAATTTTTTTGGACCAAATTGATTTAAGGGCTAGGATCCACCAGGACCATCTTACCCCAAATTCCCAAACCTCCCTTTCTTTCTCCATCTATCAACCAAATCCTAGAAATATTCTCTTGAGTTAACTAAATTCCAAAAAAATATTCTCTTGAGTTAACTAAATTCCAAAAATTAAATTAAGGAAAAGTAACTGTGATAGAATGACCTATACATTTATGCTTGTGAGTTGAATTTTGGAGGGGAAAGGAAGAGTTTATTGGAAATCCCTTCCCTTTATGTTTGTGAGTTGAAGTATTTTATAAAGTCTCTCTCCTCTTTTCCCCTCCCTTCTCCCTCCAATCCTTTCTTTTCCCTTATTTCTAAACTCACAAACACACTAGTGATGAAACGAATTGGAACATGTAAATTGAAACATGTGTATGACGAAGACGCAAAGGAGGGAGTGCAATGCTGAACCCAGAAAATTTGATGGCAATTGGGTGTGTTTGGTAAAACTAGCTGGTAGCGGATAAGCTAGCTGCTAGCTGATAAACTAGCTTATTGAATTAAAAGTGTTTGGTAAAACTAGCTGATAAGGTAGTTGGTAAATGTAAAATGACATAAAAAGTCATAGCTACATAAATTTTATTATATAAATTCTATTTGTGTTTTTTAGAAAAAAAATATATTATTATATTATTATAATTTTATATTTTAAAAAAATAATTAAATTCTTATTAAACCTTTTAGTGATAAAATATTTAATTAAAAATTAAAATAAATAATGAAATTGATAAAATAAATAGTATAATATAAAAATAATTTCATAAAATAGTGAAAAGAAAATAACAATTTAATTAATTAGTAATTTTTTTAACTTACTTATTATATAGATAATAATAGGTAAAAAGAAATTAAAAGGTTTTTTTCACTAAAATTGAAAATAGATGATAATAGGTAAGAAGAAATTAAGAATAATAAGATAAATGTATTAAAATATAAGGGATAGTGATGGAAGAAAATTAAATAAGCTAGAAGCGAGGTGAAGTAGCTTGTAGCTTATAAGTTAGAAGCTCCTAAAATAAGCTACTTTGAGGTACTTTACCAAACACTTTTATGTTGGTCAAACTAGCTTATAAGATGGTCAAATAAGTTAGTAGCTAGCTTATTGATCTTGCCCAATACACTCAATATTGACTATCTACATCTGATAAGTGGTATTGCACATGTTCTATTTTTAGTGGAAGTAGTACGAGTCCTCCATACAGCGGGAGTACAGAAAATCTTTTCATGATGCTAATCCAGTGTGATACATTATTTTTTTTTTTGGTGAAACGGAGGGGAAAAACCCCAAGCTACATAGCAGAACCACAAATGAAAGCAACCCCTATTGTATCATCCCTTAAAAGGGGAATGATATGTTGAGGAGGATCAGTTAAAATAAACAAACCTAAATCAAAATGAAAATCAAATTCAGCTAAACTATCTGTAGGCCTATTTGATTCTCTGAAACAGTGATTTAGATGAATGGTTCCTGGAAAGTTGTTGAGGAGATTTCTAATTGTAAAGACCAGTGGGCTACATGGGTGACTTGGCAAGCAACCCTGCAGAATAAGTGTGACAACAGTCAATGAGTCAGATTCTATGCAGATGTTCTGCATGTTGTTATTATACAGTTACAACTGTTATTTCAGTTAGAAGTTTGTTAGTTCTGTTGTTAGTTCTGTTGCTCTTTTGTTGATCATTCTTCTTGTATATATAATGTCCACTATGTGTACATAATTGAATAAGAATGTATAATATGGTATCAGTGTAATTTTTCTTCCGCATTCTCTGTTCCTCTTCTCATCATGGAGGACATTTCAAACCCCCTCTTTCTTCACCATTCCGATGGTCCTGGCCTCAGCCTTGTTTCTCAGTCTCTCACTGGTTCAAACTACAATACTTGGAGCCGTGCAATGATCATTGCCCTCTCTGTCAAGAACAAACTTGGTTTTGTTGATGGTTCTCTCCCTCAGCCTGCAGCAGATGATCCCAACCTTGCTGCTTGGTTTCGCTGCAATAATGTTGTAATTTTTTGGTTGTATAATTCAGTTTCCAAAGACATTGTTGCCAGTATCATGTATTTTCGATTGGCCTCTGAAATTTGGCAAGATTTAAAGATTCGTTTTCAGCAGAAAAATGGTCGTAGGATTTTCCAGCTTCGCAAGGAATTGGTGCTTCTTTCGCAGGGTCGGGATTCTATTAGCCAATACTACACCAAGCTCCAGTCAGTATGGGAAGAATTGACTGCTTTCAAACCTGCCTGCAATTGCTCTTGTGGAGGAATTCGTCCCATTCTTGAATATTTTGAAACTGAGCATGTTATGTCTTTTTTTATGGGACTCAATGATTCATTTTCTCATGTCCGTAGTCAAATTTTGCTTATGGATCCTATACCTCCTATCAGTAATGTTTTCTCTCTTGTCAGTCAAGAAGAAAAACAGAGAGAAATTGGAATGTCTTCATCCTCTATTGTTGAGTCTCCACATGCCTTTGTTGTCAAGGTTCCTGCAAAGACCTCTAAACCTGGCAAGAAAGATCGCCCTTTATGCACCCACTGTGGAATTCTTGGTCACACAATCGACAAATGTTTCAAACTTCATGGTTATCCTCCCGGATTCAAGAACTAATCTAAAGGTCAAAATGTGGTTGCTCAAGTATCCGAGTCCAACATTACCAATCTCAATCAGCTTTCAGCCTCACAGTGTCAACAATTAATTCACATCCTATCCTCCCAATTAACAGCTCCTTCTACTTCAAATGATACCCCTGAAGAATCAACCTTCACTTCAGGTATTGCCTTGTCTATTGCTAAATCAACTATTCTTTCATCTCCTTCCTATTGGTTATTGGATTCAGGTGCATCAAATCATATTTGTTTCTCTCAAAATATGTTTGATTCACTTTGTGTTTTGTCCAACTCATTTGTTACTCTTCCTAATGGATCAAAAATTCCTATTCAAGGCATAGGAAACATCAAATTATCTTCACATTTGTTCTTATCAAATGTTTTCTACATTCCCTCTTTTACTTTCAATCTTATTTCTTTGAGTGCCCTTTTGTCTGTAAACACTTATACTATCACTTTTTCTGACAATTCCTTCATTATTCAGGACAAGCAAGCTTCAATGATGATTGGGAAGGGTGAAGCCCAAAATGGTCTATATTTTCTGAACATTGAACCAAATCCTGTTAAATCTGTTTGTAATTCTGTATCACATTGTGTTTGGCATCACAAACTTGGTCATTTGTCACATGATTCTCTTGTTTCACTCAATAATAAATACAAACTTGTTTCTTCTAAAATTCCTCATTCCATTTGTCATATCTGTCCATTAGCTAAACAACATAAATTGAGTTTTGTTTCTAACAAACATATCTCTTCTCACCCTTTTGATTTGGTTCACATTGACACTTGGGGTCCTTACCATGAGCAAACACATAATGGCAAAAGATACTTCTTGACTCTGGTAGATGATCATGCAAGATATACTTGGCTGTTTCTAATGCAGCAAAAGTCAGAAGCAACCAAGATCATCATGGATTTTTTTGCCTTTGTTGACACTCAATTTGGTATTAAAATCAAATGCATCAGATCTGATAATGCAAAGGAGCTTGCCCTCACTGATTTTTTGCAATCTAAAGGAGCTACTCATCAGTTTTCTTGTCCAGAAAGGCCACAACAAAACTCAGTTATAGAGAGAAAACATCAACACCTTTTGAATGTTGCAAGGTCTTTGATGTTTCAGTCTCAGGTTCCTTTATCTTTCTGGGGTGATTGTGTTTCCACTGCTGCCTTTATCATAAACAGAACTAACAAACTTCTAACTGAAATAACAGTTGTAACTGTATAATATTGTTAGTTCTGTTGCTCTTTTGTTGATCATTCTTCTTGTATATATAATGTCCACTATGTGTACATAATTGAATAAGAAATTCATTCTTCTTCATTCTTGCTCTCTCTGAATTCATTTCTCTCTTAGTTCCATGTATAATAGTTGTTCATTTGGGCCACTATGATAGCAGAATGAATTCCCCAAAGTTCTGACATTGTTATGGAGGCCATTCCAATATTTTTCACAAAGCCACAAATCCATCTTCCAGTAGCATCTCTAAATAATCCACCACAAGAAGCTGTCCTTCGATCTAGATGAACAGAGGCATCAACATTGCACTTTATAATATATAGGATCAGCTGGGCGGCTCCATCTAATAAGGCATTGCTGGGCAGAACTTGAAGATTTCATAGTAGAATCCGGGGTCTGGGTAGAAATACAAACCTCAGCAGTGCGAGAGTAGATTCTATTCGCAATAACTTGTGGTTGTTCAAGCACATCAGAGAAGACTTTCCTATTCCTTGCAAACCATATCGTTGAAAGTGCTTCCAAAAACAAAGAAGACCAAGGAATTTTAATGCCATGAGCCCATGATAAGAGACATACGACGAATTTCTTATATTGCTATCATACCAAGAAAGGATATCATTGGAGAAAAAATTAAACAGCTTGTAGCAAACTCCAAATAACTTTAGCTGCAGAACAGTCCCGTAGCGCATGCATGGTAGTCTCTCAGGCAAATTCCCACACATTGGACACAACTCATTATTTGTTATGGACCATTTGAAACGAAATGAATTTGTTGGCAATCCATCTTTTAGTACCTTCCAGGCAAAGCATTTCAGACGTTGAGGAGCAACACAATTCCATAAATTCTTCCACACTCTATGATTGGGACCCGAGAAGTTATTTGCTACTAAGTGATAAGCTGACTTAGTAGAAAAGCACCCATGAGAAGTAAGGCCCCATGCAATCCGGTCAGGTCCAAGATCATCCTTAGGAGGAACCGTGCCCAATACTTCATTCAAAGCCCACCTTGGCAGCAGTTGATTTAATTGCACCAGATTCCAATCTCCAAATTCATTAATCATGCTACTAATAGTGCCAGATTGCATAGCACCAATAACCACATCACCAAGTATTGTCCCTGAACCAAGCCAAGAGTCCTTCCAAAAGGAAATATTTTTCCCATCCCCTACAATCCACTTACATCCTTGTTCCAAAAACTTCCAGATGCTACAAATGCCCTGCCAGCCACACATAGGAACAGTTGGGGCGTTTTTTAATGATAGGGAGCAAACCTTGACCCGTCTGATACTTACTTCTCAGGACCTCCACCCACAAGGCATTAGGATTGGTTATTAATCCCCACCCCAGCTTCATGAAGAGAGCTCTATTAAAAGTTCCTAAGTCCCTTAGACCGAGACCTCCTTCCACCTTAGGAATTTTAATATGATCCCAACCAACAGTATGAAGTTTCCTGGCACCAGGAGAAGAACCCTATAAAAAACCTCCAGCCATTTGCTCTAACTTTCTGCAAATTCCTTTGGGTAACACTACTGTTTGCATAGTGTAGGTTGGAAGAGCTGCAATGACAGCTTGCACCAGTGTGACACGGCCAGCAAAAGACAAGGATTCTGCTCTCCAAGATGAAAGCCTCTGCTGAGTTTTTTCAATCAAATAATTATACTTCAGCTTGGATTTCCTCCCATGAATCATAGGAACCCAAGATACTTACCCATATCTGAGGTTAAATTAACTCCACCAGTGTTGCTTATTTGGATAGCCCTCTGATAACACACATTTTTAGAGACAAACAGAAAAGATTTACTAGTGTTTACTTTTTGTCCTGAAGCTTGGCAGAATTTATCGAAGCAATCCATCATGACCTCCATTTGCTCAACTCCTACATGACTAAATAACAATAAGTCATCAGCGAAAAACAAATGACTAATCTGTGGTCCTCCTCTACTCAGACTGATAGGCTTCCAATCTCCTGTTCTCAGCTTTTGGTTTATGAGATGACCCAAGTCTCTCCAAGCATAAAACAAAAATGTAAGGGTAAAAAAGAGTCTGAAAATTCCCCATTAAAACAAAGCTTCATAGAAGCTGAGGTAATACAGCTCATTATTAATGAAACGAAATGAGCATCTAGCTGCAGGTCCTTCAAGGTTTGGTGGATGAATGTCCAACTAAGCCTGTCATAGGCTTTCTCATTTTAAAGCCATGAAACCAGTTCTACCTTTCTTAATATTCATTGAATGAAAGATCTCTTGCGCTATAATTATATTATCGGTGGTATGTCTACCAGGAACAAAGCTTGCTTGATTAGGGAGGACTAACTGTGGCATGTATTTCTTAAGTCTCATGGCTATAGATTTAGTCAGTATTTTAAAAGAGACATTACAAAGGCTGATAGGGCGAAATAGACGCATATGATCAGGAGAACTAACCTTGGGAATTAACAGAATAAGTGTTTCATTGATTTGCTTCACCTTATTTGGGTTCTGATTAATATCCTTCAGCAACTTGCAAATAGTGGGGCCAACAATCTCCCATTGAGTTTGAAAAACCAAAGGATTTAACCCATCTGGACCTGGGGTTTTCAAAGAACCCATGCTAAAAACTGCTTCCCGGAAATCAGCATCAGAGAATTTGTCTTGGATAGATGAAAGAGCTTGCGATGTTAAAGAAGGGAAATCATTCCCATAGCACCAAGGATTAGTAGGACCTTCTGTTGAATACAAATTCTTAAAAAAATCCACAGCTACTTGCTTAAGAATTAATTGGTCTGTGACTAACTCCCCATGATCATTTAGAAGCGCCTCAATCTTGTTCCTTTTCCTCCGAATCAAAGTTGACACATGGAATGTATTAACAACAACAATGATATGTATTGAGTATACACAGTTCATTTATTACATACACTTATTTAATAATTTTCATTTTTTTTTATTATATACATCACCGTATTTATCCCATAGGTATCTTTTCTCAATTATGATCTCTCTCAAACTGTTTACACACAATCTATGTGACATTTTCCTTATATTTTTTAGCGTTTCATCAGTCATTTTACAATTGGAGAATGCTATATAAATATATAAACCAGCGAATCTTTGGCTAGTCTTTTAATCAGCTCGCAAAATCAATAGAATTTGTATCGAACTCATTATCGCTGTTTAACTTCTAGACTTTCAATAATTAAAATTAACTTGTTTTAAAAAATAACAGACAATATTATATAATTTCTCCCCTTATTCTTAGTATACTTTAAGACATGTATCAATTAATTTGTACGTACTTTATCATCATTTTTTGAAATAAATATAGCTTCTAGCTAGTAACATATATTTATTTCAAATGGTAGATATCAATACAAATATCTAATCTAATGGTAATTTTTTATATTTTAAATAATATATTATTTCTTAAAATTAAGTAATCATGATGTATAAATTAATTTTTTAATGGTATCAATTTGTGTAAAATTAACTTCTTGAGAATTTTCAATTTAACCCTTGGTTTCATAATACAAAAAAGCATGATATGTGCTGCATTACCTCAGCTAGTTATTCTGGATATGAAATTGAATACTTCTAATCAACTCCTACACCATCAAGCTTCAGCTAAAGAGAATAATGACACAATTCACTTGGTAAAAGGTAGAAGAAACAATCAAATCAAAACATTCATTCTATAATAGAGAGAGATGGAGATAGAGAAAGAGACTGAAATGAAAAAGAAAAAATGAAACATACAAAACAAACCCTAATATTGGAATTGAAGTCAACATCACAAGATATTACCAATTTGAGGATCCAGTAGAGGAGTGAGCCATTGAAGCTATGCACGAGAGAAAGAATGAAGGTTGAGCTTGAAATCGTGGATTGAAAGGAGAGTGAGAGTGAGAGTGAGATGGTGAGAATTGAGGCAGAGAGTTGAAATCGTGTCACCTATTAAGAGTGCGAGAAAATTTGAAAAAAAGCAATGGAAATGTAATATATTAGCCTTTAAGAATTTTTAAAAATAACCAATATAAATGAATTTTTACCAATTAAATTTTATTAGCCACTAAAAACTTTAGTTAAGAATGATATGGAGGCAATTACCTTATTGCCACTAAAATAATTGCCGATAAAAACACTTTTTGCTGTAGTGTAAAATTTATCATTTATAAAAAAATTACTAAAAATATAATTATTATTTTTAAAACTCTAGTAAAAAACTTTTAAACACAATTTTTTTAATTGTTTAATCATAAAGTTTTTTAACCTGAAAAGAAACCAATCTAAATGCGCTATATGTGATTAGATATTTCATTTTCCCTAAAAAGTATTAGTGGGTTATTCCTTCCTTACATAGTGGTTGGTTCAATGGGTTAACTGGATTCATACTTAAATTGTATAGATTGGTGTCAGCATCAATTAAATCACAAGTTATTTGAAAATAATATTTCCTCTTTTGTTTGTTATCTTATCATTCACCTTTGTCTGTACTGTCCTCCTATATTAGTCACATTTTGACTCTAATGATCTCATATAAGAAGGGTTTACCTTAATAGTAATATAAATTACACAAACTCTTAGATATATAGAATGTAATTTTTTTAATTTAATTATTACATAATTATTTATTAACTTTATTATTTAAGGTAGATCTTATAAAATTTTAATAATAATAAATTGATAGTCAAATTGTTCTTATTTTAATATATTTTATATCTTTTAAAATATATTTTAAAAGTATATATATTATTAATCTTAACATGTCTTAATGATGTATTAAATCTTTCTTTATCAATGTAAAATTTTATAGAATATAAAACATCTGTAAAAAAAAAAAACGTTATTATTGATCTAACTTACACTTATTGCAACATGATCACTTTTACATATGTGTGTATAATGGGTACACACTTAAACTAGAAGTACACACACATGTAAGAATGCATTGAGTGGGAACGTCTTTTTATTCAATGGGGATATGAATAAATATTGACCATTTAAACCATATATAGATGATCAAAGATTTAAAATTTATTTAAAGGTCATGCAATTATGTAAAAGTCACTTGACTACTTAAAATGAGTAACATGATTTTATATTTTTAATTTTCACCATTCATGTATATATCTAATGATCATGATTTATTCCAATCATTCTCATATAGAAAAGGTTATTTAATAGTAACATGTATGTATGAATGTCTAAGGTGAGACAACTAGCTAGTTTTATAAGAAAAGTAAAATTACTATTGAATTTTAATTACCATGAATATTTAACATTAAAATATAAAATTATTTAAATTTTAAATAATAGTTATGTCACTATTAAATAACTTTTAATCTTGAGCATTCAAATATAAAACTGGATATACCGACCAGTTCTATTTGTTTAGACTTGGTTCGCATTGGTTTGCTTATTTGCGAACCAGACCGAATTGGTCCGTAATGTTCATAAGCCTAAAATTTAACTAGTCCACATTCACCCCGCATAGTTCGCAAGTTTCTAATAAAAAATAATAATATTTGACACATACGCAATTAATATTAAATTCTTAGTCATGACCACTAACTTTTTTGTTTTTTTAAAATATTACCCAACTTTTTTTGCTTTTCGTTTCAGGCCCCAGCCATTGTTCAGTGTTCAATGTAATTTTATTAGCCCAATTTCTGAAGTGGAGCTCAAATGTTTCCTAGGAAGACAGGTTTTCTGGCGACGAGGATTTCCCAAGATGAGCGACGACATGCTATTTTTCGGCGACCCCAATCATCATCATCGATCCATTTTCAATTTGTGAGGAGCTAAACATCAACCATTTACAGAAAGTGAAGATTATCGGTGTAAAGTTGAACGAGGTTAATCTTTGAGGTTAGTGACAAAAATGGTTAAGTTTAGGGTTCACTAGTTTGATTTTAATGGAAAATTTAGGGTTCGATTTTCTTCTCGTCTTTCATTGCATTTTGTTAAAGAACGCTAGCCTCTTTTATGCTGATAATCTTTGTTTTGGGTTCGATATTTTGATTTTCAATGCATAGAAATTATAGTTTTGTGGTGTTAGGTATTTGTTTGTAGTTAATTTTGATGATATCTTTAATCCCTTTTTGCTGTTAATTTTGCTTTATTTTTGGAGATTTTTATTATTACTAGTTATTTATCAGATTGAAAGTAATGGACAACAATTCTGCAAATAATGTATCTGTTCATGAATGTGATTCTGATTTCCATGTCAATACCAATTGCAATTCGAAGGGCCATAATAGTTTACGAGATGATGGTGTTCATTTGGATGAGGGAAAGAAAAAGTCAGATGAGGAGATTAAGAGTCTAGAATTTGATTTTGAGGAACATGCCTTTCAATTTTATAGCAATTATGCTAAGAACATTGGTTTTGCTGTTAGAAAAGATGACACTTATCATGATGAAAAGAGTGGTATAGTAATAAGGAATTTAGTTTGTAATAGGGAAGGCCTAAGGAGGAAGAAACATTTAGATAGGAAGGATCGGTGTCGTGAGCCTAGACCTCTTACTCGGATAGAATGCAAAGCACGACTTTGTGTTCATTTAGACTATATATGCTAGTGGAAAATGGTTTGTTACACATTCTGAGTCAAATCACAAACATGAGTTGACCCCATCAACTCATGTACATTTGATGCCGGCTTATCGTGGTTTAAGTGATGGAGACAAGGCACAAGTTGACAGTTTGCATGTTTATGGTGTTCGAACTTGTCACATTATGGGGTTTATTTTAGGTCAAAAAAGTGGTTATTCAGATCTTGGATTTTGCAAAAAAAGATTTGTATAATCACATTGATAAGGATAAAAGGGCTAAAATCCAAGATGGTGACGCGATTGCTGCTTTGTCTTACTTGCAAGCTAAGTCTGATAATGACCCTATTCCATTCACAAAATTTATTGTTACTAGTGGTGGTAAATTGGAGAATTTGTTTTGGACAGATGGCTGTAGTAGGATAGATTATCATTGTTTTGGAGACGTCTTAGCATTTGACACCACTTACAAGAAAAACAAGTACAACAAGCCCTTGGTCATATTTTTTGGATATAATCACCATGGTGAAAACCACAATTTTTGCAAGTGCATTGTTGGTTGATGAGAAGAGTGAAACATACAAGTGGGTATTGGAAACCTTTTCTGAAGTTATGTTTGGTAAACAACCTAAGGCTATTGTGACTGATGGGGATGGTGCAATGCGTGAGGCGATTAGGAGTGTCTTCCCTGATGCAGTTCACAGATTGTGCTCTTGGCATCTCCATCAAAATGCTTGTGAGAATGTTAAGCATCCAAAGTTTCTAGAGGATTTAAAGAATTTGATTTATGCTAACATAAGCCCAGATGATTTTGAAACAGAGTGGAGTAAGATTGTTGAAAAGTACAATGTGTCCAATAATAGATAGATGGATTAATAAAATTTATGAAATAAAGAAATTGTGGGCAACAACATATATGCGTGATTGTTTTTTAGGCGGCATTAGGACTACAAGTATTTATGAAGGTATTAATTCCTTCATCAAGAGGTATGTTCAGAACAAGAATAGCCTTTTTGAATTCTTACAAAATTTTGAGAGGGCTATAAAGGAGTATAGGCATAATGAGCTAATGTCTGATTTTAAGACCAAGTTCAGTGACCCTGTCTTGACTACAGCTTTGTATAAGTATGAGGTTGCTGCCTCAAAAATATATACAAGGAACAAGTTTTTTGATGTGAGGAAAGAGCTTGAAAATATTGCTGCTCTTAATGTGATTGATAGGAATGAAGTGGATAACAATGTCCGGTTGAAGATTAATAAGTTTGGAAGCCCAAGCTCTGAGTATGTGGTTTTGCATGATAAGTCAAGGGGTGTTATACTTTGTGATTGTCATCAATTTGAATCATGTGGAATTCCGTGTTCCCATATCTTTTGTGCAATGAAGTATGAGCATATGGAGGTTATTCCAGATTCATTAGTTTGTAAGAGGTGGACAAAGTCAGCTAAATCTGACTTCATATCTGCCATTGAAATTGAAGATAGGGATACTTCAAAGTTAGATTTATTGAGGACTGGAGCTGTTGCTCATGCTTGTAACAACCTTTACAGAACTGCGTGTAAGTACATGGGAAATTATTCTATTAATATTGACTCAATTAACAAGTTAACTGAGCAAATTGAGAAGCAAGGAGCTTTTGATAAGAGGAGTCATAATGGGGTGAATGTTGTTGGTGATCCTGATGTTGTTAAGACCAAAGGTGTTCCACACATGGGGAAGAATAGGAGAAAAAGAAGACATTGCTCACACTGCAAGAGAACATGTCATTATGTAACTAAATGTCCCATATTAAAGGATCGTGACTAGTTAAGGGAAGCTGAATTGGAGACAGAGTTGGTTGATTCTGGTAATGAAAACACTAATGATATTGTATGGGCCCTTCCCTCAAAGTCAAGCCAATCAATCAGGATCACTAAGTCCATTATTCGTTCATCCTAATGGATATGGTGCATTTCAAGGGGTATAAATTGTTCAAAGTTTAAGTTTGACCTCCATTTTGCACACACTTGTATTATATATTCACAATATTTGTTAAAATTGTTTTTTATTTTCTTCATTGTAGGGTATGGTTGGTTGGAATGATACGCAGGGACCTTCTGGATTTCACGACAGTAACAGAGGAAATATAGGATAATTGAGTAGAAGGAACAAGTTATTATTATGAACAATATTGTTCGTAAATTAGTAATGACCACATTTGAGTTTGAATTGACTATACAGTGTTTCAAATGACTATGCATGTAAATTAGTAATGACCACATTTGAGTTTCAAATGACTATACAATGTTTCAAATGACTATACATGTAAATGTTCAGGCAAAGAATTGAATGTGGTTTTTTTATAAGCAAAGAATAATATTAATAGAGAGTACAAGGGGTACTCCAACCCATACAAAGAATAAGAGAGAACAAAAAATAAAAGGAAATACAAAGGCTAAAATGCCACAAAAAAAAACACAGAAAACTACACGACCGTGTTATGTAACACTGCCAAGCCGTGTAACATTCTCTCCAGCTCCAGATCGCACTGCCATGGTACACGGCCGTGCCAAGAAACACTGGCAGGCCGTGTAACATCCTGGAACTACTTACAAAGGCTAAAATGCCACAAAAAGAAACACAGAAAGCTACACGGCCGTGTTATGTAACACTGCCAGATCGTATAACATTCTGTCCAACTCCAGATCGCACTGCCATGGTACACGACCGTGCCAAGAAACACTGGTAGGCTGTGTAACATCCTGGAACTACTTACAAAGGCTAAATTACCACAAAACAAAACACGAAAAGTTGCACGACAGTGTTATGTAACACTGACAGGCCGTGTAGCATTCTGTCCAGCTCTAGATCGCATTGCCATGGTACACGGTCGTGCCAAGAAACACTGACAGGTCGTGTAACATCCTGGAATTACTTACAAAGGCTAAAATGCCATGGTTAATTTATCCTTATACGACATCGTTTTGAATTGGTGAATTCCCACAATGATATAAGGCGGGAAAGAACGTAACTAACGACATTTATTGGAAACACTACCAACTAACTGCAAATCCCGTAACACTCAGCACGCCTTTCTGCATGCTCGTCTGTTGCATACCCCGATAGAGTCAATACGAAGGGTCACGATGGTTCACCCTGAGTAGATTTTTATGTCTTTAAAAGGAGAACTGGTGTTATCATTGTTCTCACTTGTCATACTAGATAGCTTTGACACACATAGAAGGACTCTGTATCTTCATGGCTACAAATAGAAGGACTCCTCATGCCGGAAGTAGTAGGAAAAGGCAAAGAGGAGAAACGAATGATAAAAAATAGCTTCACCATGTGAAAGTCCAATGACTGGGGGAATTGCTCAAAGGGTCGTAAATCGCAGGAGTGTCAAAAAACTTATGGAGATTTCATCAAGGTTAGTGGAAGTAATTTTTTTCTTCATTTCTTACTTGTTGTTCATTGTTTTTATCATTAGTAAAAGCAAATGGAGTGGATAAATGCTAATTACTATAATTGTTGTGGTTGTAGTAATCAAGAATCATTTTTTTAGAGATGAAAACGCAAGGGAGTTCTTTGATGAGTCAAACCCGAAAGAAGAAAATGTTCCCCAAAAGTTTTTTTTTACAATAAAGCACATAGATTGAAATTATAATGACGAACAGATTATTGATTTATTACATTTAATGACTTTGTTAAATAATATAATAGGAATTAGTCACAAAGGTTGATAAATTAGACATTCAGATGGTGAAGGTTGTCAATGCATCGGAAACCTTGACTGACATTGTTGTTAGAAGAAAAAATACTGAAAACCCCTATCAACCTCCCCCTAATCTGATTTCGCACTCACTTCCTAATTTCCCTTTTGCTATTAAGAATGATGGACCAAAGAGTGTAGAAACAGAAACAATAATAAGGAAGTTTTTTCAAGATGAGTGCAATCGTGTGGTTCAGCTATCTAAATCTGGTGTCAATGGCTTTAAAAAGGTCGTTACTGATCTGTCAGGGAAGAAATTGTTCTCACCAGCATACAGTGGTAAAAAAAAACACGGTGTTGGTGACTACAACATCTCCTTCAGGGTATTACATTAAGTCTCGTAATTTAGAAGGGAAACCAAATCCAATAATCGGTCCATCAATGCCAAAGGCATTGTCTTCCATGTTCAATCCTAAGAGTCCGTTGCAACTTTGTCGTGAAGAAATTGAAGTAGCATCATATATATTTTGCGAAGAAATTGATAATCTTGACGCTAGGTGAGCCTTCTGTGTATGTATTTAACTTGGTTTGATGTGATATGCTAGTGAACATATGTAACCAAAGATTTCTATTTGTAGCCGGGAGGTTTTGATTTCAACTAAGATTGACTTTTGTGATGGAAATTGACGCCTACTCCACTGTCTGAAACCAAAGAAAGAGATAGAGGAAGACGTATGTTAAGTTAATCAATAAATTGTATTTTTCTACTTTAATATAGTAATAGTATGCTTTCAACTTTATCATTGTTTATTCATTTCAGATACTGAATTTGCTTGCTTGTATGTTGACACTACAAGAGGAGTCTATTACTAAGTATACCAGTTATTGGTTTATGCCAACAACTTATTCAGTATGTTATCTTTTCTGTTTCATCCTTCAATGATATCTTATTCAATTTCCTATTGTAATTTTAATTTTAATTTACAACAATATATATTGTATTGGAATTTGCCTATTCTTCAAATGTTGGACTTTTATCAAACGAAATTTATAAGCAGAGTTGATATGCTTACAAAGGTACGAATTTGTAATGTTGTCACTTTTTATCACTGGTTATTTGTGAGTTAATAAAAATGGTTAGTGACTTTTATTTGAATTGTTTTATGTAGATTTTTGTTCCAATTAACAATAACAACGATCATTAGTTCTTGCTTGTCATAGACCTTCTTGCTAAAGAATTGGTTTATCTTGACTCCTATCCTCTTGAATCAAGATTCAATGAAAGGATGAGAAGTGTTAAGAAAGTGGTTTATTTATTCTCTCCTTTCCTCATCTAATGTTGTCATACTACTATGTTATATTGACTATAATAATCTAACGATAAAATCACCAGGCTTTGTATACTGAAGAAATGCTCCGGCATCCATCTTTGTACCAAATTGAATCAATGCAAAAGCCAATTGTGTCCGAGTTTGAACTGGTGTTTCCTCACTCAGATATTTTACTGGATTCAAATTTGTATGTCCATACCCAAGTTCATTTGCATTTATGCTTTTATATATCAAACAATTTTGTTAAATTTTTTCTGTATGATAGAAATGATTGTGGAGTGTTTGTCGCTATGTGGATGAACCAACAAGGAACCAATGGTTACAGATTGAAGGTTTTGTTTACTGCATCTCTCTTACTTGAATATATATACAATTTTCCAGAGAAATTAATTTTTTTTTCATGTAATGATAAAACAGGTGGATGAAGGAAACGGACTAATGTTGGGTTTAGAGCTCTCCATGCATCCATTTAACAAGTCAAAGAATGTTGTCATGGAAAGGGCAAAGGATTTTGTCAAAGAGATCGAAGATATTAGTTAGAACTCATAGGGTCTCTATTAGTACTTGAGTATTGGATAAAGTAGTGTTGTTTTGGTCTATTGTCTTCATCAGTTTAAATATTGTCAGTTAGTGGATAGCAGTGTTATCTTTTGGTCTATTTTCTAAGAACAAGTATTTTGAGTTAATGGGATGATTATCTTTAATTAATTCTCTTAAGTTATATCTTCATGTAATGATCGAGAACAAGTATTTTGAGTTAATAAGATGATCGTCTTTAATTAATTTTCTTAAGTTATATCTTCATGTTATGATCAATTATTTTAACTCAGTGTGAATTCTATGTTTTCTACATGACCATGAAAGATTGAAGGTTGAATGATTCTGCTGTTAAAGTATAATCCAACTTTGTATATCAATTCCAAATGTGACTTTGAAGTAACAGTAACAAAAGAGAGAAGAGGGTTAGACATTTTTAAAACAAATTATGCACCCCTAAAGCCAAGAGTAGCAATGATGGCCAAGAAGAGTGAAAAAGATGATAACCAAACAAGAATTTGCCATCAGAAGCAAATTATCTAAGGATAAATGTGATCACGATCAACACCTTTAAATTGAGCAGTTGCTTTTCAACATGAAAGTGGTTTATTAAAAGCCCCAGGGCCTCTCCCAATAACTAAACTACCTTGGTTTTTTTGTATCAACTGTTGGTCCATATATTCCTTTTAAATAATCTTATGCTTTTCTTTGTCTGTCACTTATTTGGCATCTGACTTGTTCTTGCAAAGTCCTTGGTCTATTGTTACTTAATGCCATTACATAATCCTGTATATAGTGATATGTCTACCATTTTATATTCTTGATGAATTCCTTTTTTCTTCGTAAATAAGCATAACTGCCATACTATACAAGCAAAACGGCCAGGCTGTTGAGGCACTCTTATCTCGCTACTTGCAAATTATAACTTGCCAACTTGAAAGTGCATGTGAAGCAAGACATGTACTTCTCCTTAAATTGCTAAATTAAAACAGCTCATAAAACTTAATAAACAAAGGTAGTGAGTTTGAACTCAGTTTATACAAACTTTGAAACTTTACATCTAATTCTTAAAGGACATAACAACAAAGGATAACATTAAAAATCCAAAAAGAACCAGACACATGTTCAAGTAAATATATTCTCTTCTTCTTGAATCAGCTAGCAATGTCATAAGCTTGTCTTTTTCACTCTTTAGAGCAACCAATTCCATCTCCATCTCCATCTCCCTGCTACTTGTTTCGTTGCCCCTTATGACATTAGCATTGGATGAAATAATTGGTTGAGAAGGGCCATCAACCCAATCGAAGTAATGACATCCCTGCAATTTGATAGATTAATTGATAAACATAATCCTTAATGGAGTAATTTGGTAGAATAGTTGATAAACATAAACTTACTCGATTCCCATTTCCTGTCCTTAAGGGACAATGCATAAACCTACGACCATGGTTTTTTCAGTCCAAGATGTTCTCACAACAACAGTGTGCCCACAAAGGCAAATCCGATCGTCACTGACATCCCTCGAGAGATTAGGGGACGTGAAAGACTGAGATGCCATTTATGTGATTAAAAAATAGGTAGATTCTGGGTGTTAAATCTACAATGGTAGATTCTGGGTGTTAAAAAACACAATGCAAGAAAACAAGGTACTGCACAAAATGATTAAATATTAGGAATACATTCACTTTGCACACTCGAAAAACCCTAACATAATCACTATCATGGCTTAGCAATTGAAAGCTCTAAACAAGAAATATGAATTCGCTGCAGTGAAAGGAAACGAGTTTCTGGAAAATATGATATCGACAAAGAAGGAAGCTTTATCTTCCTCAACTAACCATTGTAGACTTGCAAGATTCTGGAAAATGAGTTTCTGCTATTTCCCAGGTCTCCAACCTTTCCCAACATTCATAACGATGATTCCCAAGAGAGACAGAAACAAATACTCTACTTTGAAACTTAACTTTAAAGAATTATAAAACAACAACATATGGGGCAACTATGGAAATAGAAAAAGATTTTAACGTTAACCTGATGTATCAATATCAATAATAGTGGATTACACGTGGTGCAACAGTGTTGGGACACATAAGGACTTGACTGGTACCCATATTATTTTGACGGGACCGGAGCAGGCACCAAAAATTTATATTTACCTTTTAAGGCCAATAAATGTTTCTTCAAGAAGATATTGATCATTTATGGCACATGTAATAATTAATTGAAGAACATGGAACTAATTAATTGCATGCATTATTTATTTGAATGACTTTAATTCATTGTTTTAGATAATCATCGTAAATGATGATATTGGCAATTATGAGAATGGAAAGCTTAGTGAAGATGGAAGACCAGACATTGTTTTGTCATTGAATCACCAACATCCTCTAGTCAAGTTGATAGAAAATGTTGTCTAAATGACTTGCCATTACAAGTATTAATAATACTTGCATCTAAAGACTTTGCTCATACCATATTAAAAGAGGAAGAATATAGTGGGATTTATTATTATGTGTTTAGATATTAATTGTGAGGTTAATATAATATGGTGGGTTTGTGGCCTCTACCAAGCCCATTGAGTTTCGCCATGAATGAATCAGAGAATGTTATGAAAATCAACTATAATAGGTATAGTTGAATTGTAAAACATAAGGATCAAACTGTAATTTAAATTATTTTAAAAAAATATTTAAATTTAAAATGTTGTCGTGGATGGAAGCGTATTATACGTGCGGAGTAAGTTACGCCCCCACCCAGCACTAATGCAATTTAACTATCTCCCAAAAGAAGACCAAACTAGTACGAAGATTGACTGGATAAGTCAATGGGGCACTTGCATCACACAACAAGAACAAGATATCATTGAAACGGAATCGAGATTGAAAAATAGTGTGCAAAACAAACACTAAACAAATTGGGTAAGGAGTACTGAGTCAGTAATACAGGAGTACTGAAAATTTACTCTCCATACACTTTGTCTCCAGCCTATCTCCATCTTCAATCCTCATCGTATATTTAATCTAATGTCTAAAAAATGCCAACTTATTAAAATCTAGACATTATCATGTTTCTACAATTATATTTCAATTCAAAACCTCGTTGAGACATCATTCTTTATGCTTGGAAGCACTGAAGTATTTGCAAATGACATCAATTTGATTAGTATCAAGTAGGAAGAGTAGCTACTGATGAATCAATTTTTTTTGTTTTTTCACCAATGAATAAGAAAGAAAATAATACTGTAGAAAACAAAAAAAAAGAAGTGGAAGAGGGAGAGGGAGATGAAGTCCATATTGGGGGTGGAAGTTTGGGGGTCATCAGTGAGTTGTTGAGTGTTTCATCCAGTTTTTTTTAGACTTTAATACATTGGCATTTTTTGAACCGTTAGATTAAATGTATGGTGAGGATTGAAGATGGAGGGAGACTGGAGACAAAGTGTGTGGGAGAGAATCCGAATGCTATTTTTTTATTGAATTGTGATTTTTGATAAACGAGGTCCCAACCTCATCATCAAAGCAAAACTAAGATAAAATTATAATCTTAGATTTGTTGTTTCTTATCCGAGCTCAAATCAAATCTCACGTTTCTTATCTATATATCTATATTAATTGCGTCTCTTAAAGGTTAATTAATTTTTGAAATTGTTGTAGCTAATGATTCCATGGTGACACGACATATTCCAATCTGTAAAGTGGTGCTAGTCCTGCTGGATCCTAACAAATGTGACGAGGTTTATGCAAACCAGTGCTATTTGAAATATCAGGGGTGGTCACATTGTCGCCGCAATGATCTATTTCCCCATGATGATGTTGAATGCGAATGTGAACATGAACGTTCTTAATCTTATTCAACATTAAAAAGTGATTCTCATTTGGTTTTTTTCTCTAAAATTTTAGATCAGTGGATGTCGTTCGTAAAAAGGAATAAAGAAACCAAATGGTATAAATGAATAAATAAGATATCTTTTTCCTCACCCTATTTAATAGTCTCCTTAAATTAGATATTATCGTGGGAAAATAATCCAATTAGTAGGCCAAATGACTTTTTTTTTTTGTTTTTCAAGCGTAATTTTGTAAGATATAACATTACCTCCTCTGAACTTTTTTTTTTTTTTGTTTAATTCACATGTATTCATGGGAGGCAATTCTGTTCAAACCGGGAACATCCACACCACGGTGGGGCTAGCTCTCCCAGTGGAGATTTTTTCCATCCACAAGACTCGAACTTGAGACCTTGCTTAAGGGGAATCAAACATATACCACTTGAACCAACCCATGTTGGTTATCTCCTCCAAACTTCAATATAAGTAGAAAATTCCCATATATGTTGAATCAAAATATAAGCGTTTCAAGCGTTATTATTTATTTATTTATTTATTTTACCACCGAGTGCATGAATCAACTGGTAAGGGGCTGTTCCAACTTAAGCGATGGTTTCAGGTTCGAGCCTTGGGTATGCAGTTGCGTTAAATAGTTGGAGGGAGACCTTTGCCACCCATAGAGGTTCTACCCGACTTGAGCAGGATTGCCTTCCATGGAGGATACGCGTGGTATTGCATTGAAAAAATATAAGTAAATCTTAAATAATTGCACCCTATTTAACGAGATCATTTCAAAATACCATCTTTATATATATATAAATAGAGATGAGTCTGAAATTTATTTTGCCGCCAAAAAAGAGGGCAATTTTGGCAATAAAAAAAGTAAAATTCATTTTCAAATTTCAAAATCTGATTTAATGTGAATATAAATACATAGATTTTCTAAATTTGGTTTGATTTGAATATAGATGAGTATTCTAAGTTTGATTCTAAATATGATTTGATTCTAAATTTGTATTATAATAAATTATAATCAATGATTTGATCTGAAAATTTATAGATTTGCTTTTAATTTGTTTGTATAAATCCGTTCTCATTCTAAATTTGATTTTATTTGAATATAGATTGGTGGTTTCAATCATGTTCTAAATGTTACAAACATGTTGTCGAGATGGGGACAAAGCATTATTGTGAAAAATGCAAGATAACTGTTGCTGTCCCAAGGTAAAACTAGGATTTTAGTTTATGTTCTTATTCAAAGATGAAACTGATTTTAGTTGCTGTCCCATATAATATGCGTTTTTAAATTGCTAATTCGATCAGGTTTAAAGTGAATGCAATTGTGATTGATGAAACTGGGTCAACATGTTTGATGGTGTCCTTTCTAAGTTTTTGGGCAAAACTGCTTCTGAGTTACTTGGGGCAAATGATAAGGTGGAATTTACTTACCATAATTCATTAAAACAATCATGTATGGTTTTGAAAATTAGTTTTCAGTTCAAAATTAATCTTTTGTTTTTCAAATTATAGGCAAAAGACAAAGGATATTGTCCCCCTGAGATTGATGCATTGGTGGATAAAGAGTTTTTGTTCAAAGTGGAAGTCTCTGATGCAAACATTGTTTACAATTTCAAAACATACAAAGTTAGGTTCATGACAGATGACAAAGAACTGATTGATCAGTTTAAGATTATGCACTCAATTAAGATTTTTGTGAAACATCTATTCTTTTAAAAAATATAATAATGGTTTATTAGGATTTTATTCACTAAATAACATTGATCATATTTCTTTTCTACTGTTTGCTTAGGATTTGTATGAAGATAATGAGTACAATGAACAACAACCAAATTTGACAATACAAGTAGATGATAACATGAAGGTGAATATGAATAGATAATATAATTCTTTTTAGTACCTACTTTTGAATCATTATTTTTGCATTGATTGATTTTAAAGCAGGAATTGTCAGCCTCTAAAATTGAGTTGTCTTGACATATTGAAGTAAGTCATTTTATATAAGTGTTAGATATAGATGCTATTACCAATTTGAATACTGTTTTCTTTTTTATGGGAACTATTCAACTTAGATGTATGATTATGTTATGAATTTGCATTAAGTTTTTATTGTTTTTAATTTTAATGTTTGATATTAGAATGTGTGATTGTTAAAATTTGGTTGATTCATTATCACTTATTGTAGCTTCCATTAATTTGAAAGGGATGTTAATACTTTTATTGAGGACGTTAATACTTTTATTGGGGAAGTAACGGATTTCTTTTAGTTTGAATAATAATTATGATCATTAAAATAGTTGAGATTATTTCTTGGTCATGTTGATATAGGAAATTTTATCAGACGATGATGGCGAGACTCCATCGAGCAAACCAAGTGGGAAGAGATCTATTGATAATGCTGAAATTTCACTAGCCGTCGATGATGGAGGCACACAGAATTCCAGTACAAAATTCCCCAAAAAAGTGAAGATCAAGATAGAGCCCAAGGACTAATAGCCCAAGGACTAAAATGGAGCTGCTGTTTTTTTTTAAAATAATACTGCGCAGAATTACACTCTGAATTTGGGCAGGATTGGTGAATTTTACTTGGCCATTCGTTTTTTGAACCATTTTACGCCAGTATTTATGAACTTGAATTCTGTGTTTAGTTATGCTTATCGTTATCGTTATTATAATAATTATATTATTTTGTCATGAATGGAAACAGCTGAGTTTCCATATTCAATTAATACCGCACCTGAGCAGTGGTCAGTAATGGGGTTTGAGTCATTGGAATGCAGAAACATCCTTGAGAAGATGGAAAATTGCATTAATAAACAATAAAATGAGGTTCATTCACCTAATAATTAAAACTTTATGTTTTCCTTTGAGATTCCAAAAAAAATCATTTAATAATTCAATTAATTTTTAACAATTAATGAAGTCATTGGGCTATTAGTTGGGTTGCATCCTGATTCATCTTTTTTGGCCTCATTGAATTACTACAACATTTAGTTATTTAATTAATATGGCACTTACATCAAACAAATACATAGGTTTTCTAAATTTGGTTTGATTTGAATATAGATGAGTATTCTAAGTTTGATTCTAAATATGATTTGATTCTAAATTTGTATTATAATAAATTATAATCAATGATTTGATCTGAATTTTCTGATAGTGGATCATTATTTCAGATTTTAATTTATGTACCTGCTTAATGCTTTGATTATAATCAATAGGTTAGAGAGACATGATTTAGATTTAGAGAGACAATATTTTGGTTTTATTTGAATATAGATCGATATGTTTTATAAATCTGATTTGATTCTAAAGCTTATTTGATTTGAATGTAGTTGTATTTTCTAAATTTGATTCTAATTTTGTATTAAAATAAATTAAAATCATGGATAAAAGCAATAATTTGATTTGAGTATAGATAAATTGATTTCACTTTATTTGTATAGACCTGTTCTGATTCTAAATCTGATTTAATGTGAATATATATACATAGGTTTTCTAAATTTGGTTTGATTTGAATATAGATGAGTATTCTAAGTTTGATTCTAAATATGATTTAATTCTAAATTTGTATTATAATAAATTATAATCAATGATTTGATCTGAATTTTCTGATAGTGGATCATTATTTCAGATTTTAATTTATGTACCTGCTTAATGCTTTGATTATAATCAATAGGTTAGAGAGACATGATTTAGATTTAGAGAGACAATATTTTGATTTTATTTGAATATAGATCGATATGTTTTATAAATTTGATTTGATTCTAAAGCTTATTTGATTTGAATATAGTTGTATTTTCTAAATTTGATTCTAATTTTGTATTAAAATAAATTAAAATCATGGATAAAAGCAATAATTTGATTTGAGTATAGATAAATTGATTTCACTTTATGTATATAGACCTGTTCTGATTCTAAATCTGATTTAATGTGAATATATATACATAGGTTTTCTAAATTTGGTTTGATTTGAATATTGATGAGTATTCTAAGTTTGATTCTAAATATGATTTGATTCTAAATTTGTATTATAATAAATTATAATCAATGATTTGATCTGAATTTTCTGATAGTGGATCATTATTTCAGATTTTAATTTATGTACCTGCTTAATGCTTTGATTATAATCAATAGGTTAGAGAGACATGATTTAGATTTAGAGAGACAGTATTTTGATTTTATTTGAATATAGATCGATATGTTTTATAAATCTGATTTGATTCTAAAGCTTATTTGATTTGAATATAGTTGTATTTTCTAAATTTGATTCTAATTTTGTATTAAAATAAATTAAAATCATGGATAAAAGCAATAATTTGATTTGAGTATAGATAAATTGATTTCACTTTATGTGTATAGACCTGTTCTGATTCTAAATCTCTTTCGTATGCAAAAACATATAGAATGATTAGAGACAGATTTCAGCAAGAAAATATAGCAGATGTGAGGTTAAGGCTTATAGGAAAAAGGGGAGGGGGTGGAAGAAGATATAACTTACCAACAACATCTGAAGTAGCTGCATTAATTGTAGGAGATTTTGATGTTGGTAATGCAGAGAGAGATGTTATTGTTCAAACACAATGAGGCTTTTTGCAACGTATCTCTATCATAAGTTGTGCATACTTGCCGTTGCAATATCCTCTTCTATTTCCTCGAGGAGAAGACGAATATAGAAATGATGTGTCATACAATGAGTATTCAGAGGAATCATCGAGAAAGAGGAAAAAAGTCACAATGAGAGAGTTTTTTGCATTCAGAATTCAACAAAGACGCATAGAGCAATCTCCGTTGTTGAAGTCTAAACGATTTTTCCAACAATTTTTGGTGGATGCTTATAGCATGATAGAATCATCCCGTCTTACTTACATAAGAACACATCAAAAAGAATTGAGGCCGGAAATGTACAAAGGTCTTTCTGAAGCAATTTTGAGAGGAGAAACAAATCCATCCACATCAGGAAAGCGCATTGTATTGACTTCATCTTTTACTGGGGGTGCAAGATATATGATTCAAAATTATCAAGATGCTATGGGTATATGTAGATGGACTGGGTATCCGGATTTATTCATAACTTTCACATGTAATCATAAATGGCCTGAAATAACGAGATTGATGACAAGCCAAGGACTAAGATCAGAGGATAGACCAGATATTATTTGCCGAATGTTCAAGATGAAGCTAACCCAATTTATGAAGGATATTAAGGAGGGATCAATTTTTGGAAAAGTCAAAGCAGGTAAATGACTCTATTATTAGCTTTTCTTCCATGTTTATTTATATAAATTGAAATGCCATATATGATTGATAATTTTCCTAATCATGACTTAACAAGGTACTTATTTATGTTGTAGTCATATATACCATTGAATTTCAGAAACGTGGATTACCTCATGCACATATTCTGATATTTTTGCATCCTGAGCATAGATATCCAACTCCAAATGATATTGATAGAATAACTTCAGCTGAAATTCATGATGAAAACGCTGAATCGGAATTGTTCAAAATTGTAAAATCTTTAATGATTCATGGTCCATGTGGTCCTCAAAATAGAAGATCTCCATGTATGCAAAATGGGAAGTGCATGAAATACTTTCCTAAGAAATTTGTCGAAAAGACATCTATCGATCAGGATGGTTATCCCGTCTATAGAAGAAGAGATAATGGAAAGGTAGTTAGAAAAGGAGAATTCTTCATTAATAATAGATTTGTAGTGCCATATAACAAGCATCTTCTCCTTAGATTTAATGCCCATATAAATGTTGAATGGTGCAATCAAAGCAGGTCAATAAAGTATTTGTTCAAGTATGTGAACAAAGGTCATGACCGTGTGACAACAACATTTTATGATGCTGGAAAAGATAACCAAGAAGTGGATGAAATCAAGTTATACTATGATTGCAGATATTTGTCTTCCTGTGAAGCAACTTGGAGAATATTTGCATTTGACATTCACTACAGGAAGCCTTCAGTGGAAAGACTATCATTTCCTTGCCAAATGAGCATGTTGTTGTATTCCATGATAGTACCTGTATTGATTCACTTTTTAAAAAACCCCGTGTTCATGAATCACAATTTTTGTCATGGATGGAAGCCAATAGCATATATCCTGAAGCAAAAAATCTTACTTATGCTGAATTTCCCACAAAATTTGTTTGGAATGCGCAAGACCGATATTGGACTCCAAGAAAATCAGGTTTCTCTATTGGAAGGTTGTATTTTGTTCCACCAGGAAGTGGAGAACTTTACTATCTCAGGATATTGTTGACTACAGCTAGAGGACCATCATCATATTTGCAGATAAGAACTGTAAATAATGTGACATATCCTACCTTCAAAGATGCTTGCTATGCTATGGGTCTTTTAGATGATGACAAGGAGTACATTGATGCAATTAAAGAAGCAAGTCATTGGGGCTCAGCAACATACTTGAGAAGGCTATTCACAACATTGTTGTTATCAAATCAGCTTTCAACTCCTGAATTTGTTTGGAACAGGACTTGGGAATATCTGAGTGATGACATTCTTCATAGACAAAGATCACTTTTGCAGCGAAATGGTATGTTAACTTCATCTAACTTATTATCTTATGTCGAAAACATTTTTCATATATTTTTAATCTATGGTTATATCTGATATTATTTTATGTATCACAGATTTAATCCTTACTGAGGATGAGCTCAAAAATTTGACCCTTGCAGAATTAGACAAATTGTTGCAGAGTAATGGTAAGAGACTGTCTAATTTTGCAACAATGCCACAACCAGATTTCATATCTCTTAATCAATCAATGAATAGGTTGATTTTTGATGAGCTAAACTACGATAGACAAGCATTGGCTAATGAGTATGACCAGTTATTGTCTAAAATGACTTCTGAGGAACGGGAAATTTATAATAAAATCATGACATCTGTGTATGACAACAAAGGAGGATGTTATTTTCTATATGGATATGGAGGGATTGGGAAAACTTACATTTGGAGAACCATTTCAGCAGCTATTAGATGCAAGGGAGAAATTGTGCTTAATGTGGCATCAAGCGGAATAGCTGCTTTACTAATCCTAGGTGGTAGGACAGCTCATTCAAGGTTTTCTATTCCGATTAATGTGGATGAGCACTCTACTTGCAATATTAAGCAAGGAAGTGATTTGGCAGAGCTAATTGTCAAAGCAAAATTAATTATTTGGGATGAAGCACCAATGACACACAAGCATTGTTTTGAAGCGGTAGACAGAACATTTCGTGACATAATGCGTTTTTCCAATGAAAATAGCTTAAATAGACCTTTTGGTGGTAAAGTGATTGTATTTGGTGGAGATTTTAGACAAATACTTCCTGTAATACCGAAAGGATCAAGACAGGATGTTGTTCATGCCAACATTAATGCATCATACCTTTGGAAGCATTGTCAAGTCTTGACATTAACAAAAAATATGAGGCTTCAAACTGGCTGCTCTGATCTGGATGTTGAAGAAATAAAGTTATTCTCAGAATGGGTGCTTAGCATTGGAGATGGAACCATTGGGAAACCAAATGATGGAGAGGTCAGTATTGAAATTCCCAATGATTTGCTTATATCAGATACTGTTGATCCTATTGCTTCAATTGTGGAAAATACTTATCCATCATTATTACAAAACATGCATGATCCGTTATTCTTTCAACATTGAGCTATTTTAGCTCCAACAAATGACATAGTTTTCAACTTGAATGAATATATGTTGTCATTGCTTCCTGGAGAAGAAAGAACATATCTCAGTTTTGACAGTCCGTGTACAGAAAGTGTTGATTTCAATTCTGCAGATGATATTCACACTCCAGAATTTTTGAATACAATTAATTCATCTGGTCTTCCAAATCATGTCTTAAAGTTGAAAATTGGTGCGCCAGTAATGTTGTTGAGAAACATTGATCAGTGTTCAGGTCTCTGCAACGGTACAAGGCTCATTATTACTCAGTTAGGAGCTTATGTATTAGAAGCAAAAGTCATCTCTGGAGTAAATGTGGGGCACAAGGTATTCATTCCTAGACTGTCATTGACTCATTCAGATAATAGAATTCCTTTTAAGTTCCAGAGAAGGCAGTTCCCTATCGTTGTGTCGTTTGCAATGACTATCAATAAAAGTCAAGGTCAATCTTTGAAGCATGTTGGAATTTACTTGCCAAGGTCTGTTTTCTCCCATGGCCAATTATATGTTGCAGTTTCCAGAGTCACCAACAGAGGAGGATTAAAATTACTCATAACTAATGATGAAGGACATGTTTCAGATTCAACTTCAAATGTTGTATACAAAGAAGTCTTCCAAAATTTACAATAGGTTTGAGCTTAAATCTTTTCAATAAAAAACATTATTATTATCATTGTTATTGTTATAATTATTATTATTATAATCATTAATTATTATTTTTAAATTATTAATATTATTCTTATTATGATATGATATGATTATGATTATGATTACTTTTTTATTGTTCAAATATTTTTATTTCAAATTGTCTTCGATTTATGACTATCATATACTAATTACCTTTATAACTTTTCAACCTATTTTTTGCAGGGCATCCACGAAACTTCTTTCAATGTCTACTTACTATTTTTTATGTAGTGGGAAACTACATATTTTTGGACCAATATTGTTTTATATGACAAATGTTATGAAAAACTGTTTACTACAATTTTAGTTAATAAGTCTTTTCAATCAAGTTTACTATTAATATTAATTGTTATTATTAATTGATCATGTATTCTTAGATAAATCTAACACTCCACTCTCAATCGTTTCAGTCATATTCTCGCCCCGTGCATCGCACGGGTTCCCCACTAGTTTTTTTTAATTCTGATTTTTTCAGTGACTCTATTTTATGAACCATGTACCGATAGAGAGATAGTATTTACACCTGAAACAAGTTTCAATAAAGTTGAACTATTCCATGAAGAGCATTTTAGGGAATTTAATTCATTTTTTAGACTACAAAAAGAAAATTAAATGAGATTAACTAACTTTCTTAATTAGTGTAAATTTAGTATTTCTTTTGCTTATATTCAAGTGTGGAGGAAGTATTATTTATGGTTATAATGTGCAAAGAAGAAGCGTGAAGAACACACGTACAGATAAGAAACGCAAGTATGTTTCTAGGAAAATAATACATTCACACTCCAAAAAATGGGTGGTGCGAAGTGTATAAAAAGAGTGATAGAAAGTAAAAAGGGAAATATAGAGAGAATGAAACATGTGATGAAAAATAAGGTGTGGAATGGAGAGTATTGAGTGTAAAAATTTTGAATGAGGAAAAATCACAACTCATGTTTATAATAATTAGCAAATAAATGGTAAACCATTCAAGTACATATAAATATCACTAGGTCCCACCGTTTTAAGAGCATTTATTAAAAGAGTAAACTTTTTTTATATATTTCCTCTGAGCATATTCATACGATGCTTTTGACTCAAACATGCATAATAAGAAAATACTCCATCCGATCCTAATAATAAGAACATTTTGAAAGATGCAAATGAGAATGAGAGAGGTGGTTGAAAGGGGTCATTGTTGGAAAATATTTACAAAAGTTCATATATTAAAATCTAATAAGGCCTTATCTCACCTCTCTAGACTATGTTTTCCATAATTTTCATGTGTAAGATAGAATTTAATGGATAAGCATATACAATACAATGTTGATACCAAACAAATGATAAAATCATGATGAATTAGATTATACTATCATGCCTAACACACCATTCCAAATGAGCCCTTATATTTCATTGAATAGTGCTATAATTTGGGATGGTAATATGAGCTAGCTCTTCCCAACACGTTCCCGTCTATGGTCAGCGCGTAAAAAAAATGGACTGGGATGGGTCAACCCAAAATTGAAAATGAATAAAAAATTTCAATCCATCTCATATTTGTACGAGCTATATGGGCCAATAGGCCGAACGAATTGATGAGCTAAATGGGTTGGCTCGTCCAAAAAAGAAAAAAGAAACTTAAAAACGAGTCAAACGGGTTGACACATTTTCATCAATTGGTTTTTTAATCGGTTATACAAGTCGAATTATATAGGTTGTTGAGTTGAATATCCTCAACCAGACCGTTCAAATTAATTGGTTAAACAGGTTGGCCTAATGGTCCAAGACCATTTTACTTTCCCTAGTTACAGTTTGATAAGTACTTTCTTGAATGAATGAAATTAACTTGACAAAAAAAAAAGAATAATCGAAACCGTACATATTTTTTTTGGTTAATACATACCGTTCATTTGTGCAATTTCTTAAATTTTACTTTAATTTATATTTAATATATTATTCTTAAAATAACCATTCATTTATGTATTATTAATTATTAACAAATTTAACCATCACAACAATTAGTCCATTACCTAATCAAACTAATATTTTTTTAATAATACGTCAACGCATAGTTAGATAATTACAAAAGAGCATTAAATTTAAATTCTTCTATTTTTGCTTTCCGAAATCCACTAGTATGTTTTCTTCCACTTGATTGGGATAGTATGAGCAAATTTCAGTTGAAGCCCGTAAGCCAATCAAAGGGAGTTGTTTTTAGCACCCCTTTTGACTATTCACACCCCTTCTTAGGGGTGTTCATGAGTCGGTTTGATTCAGTTATGTATGAAAAACAAATTTGAACCAATTAAAATTGTTTTGATCGGTTCATTTTTCAACATTTTCCCATAAGTGACCTAAACCAAACTAAATCGACAAAAAACGGGTTGGTTCGGTTCAATCGGATTAGTAACTTTTAAGTTAGCCCAAATCAAACAAAGGACAGAAACCTACTCACTCTTGTAATCTCATCAAAATTGATAAGAATAGATTCATTCCAATCATGAGACCTATACCAACTTATTTGAACAATTGCAATCGGATCAGTGACGATGGCAAAGACGAACGAGCGGTCGACAAACTCAGACGACTTCTGCAGATATGTTCCACTGGCTTCTGTAGTTCTACTCGCAGAGAAGGGGGACCAATGGCAGTGCTGGACTCGCGACGACTAGCCGTCGTTAATGCATCATTAGCGACGGCCTAGCGATGGTGTCGTGGCCGTTGCTACAAGCCTCGTCGTTAATGCAATAGCGACGACTAGCCGTCGCTCATGGC
This sequence comes from Sesbania bispinosa, assembly GCA_026901365.1. NCBI lineage: Eukaryota > Viridiplantae > Streptophyta > Magnoliopsida > Fabales > Fabaceae > Sesbania > Sesbania bispinosa. The sequence goes on along the minus strand of QLOH01000041.1, from coordinate 1,994,531 downwards.
CGTGACTACATAGCGACGGCCATGGCCGTCGCTAAATATTTTTTCAAAAATAATCATTCCTTCCCAGATTTATCAATTGTGAGAATTGAACCCATAACCTACACTATACAAAGAAGGAGCATTACCATTACGCCAAGTTTGTTTTTTAGGAATATATAGCGCAAAATATTATATATATATATGGTGAAAAAATAACAAAAAATTAGTGACGGCCAGGTCGACACTAACTTTACAAAGGCCGACACTAAACAAAAATTGCCGTCGTTAAATAATTTTTTTTTTAAAAAATTTATTATACCTTTAACGTCGGCCAGAGCCGTCACTAATGTTGCCAAGTAGCGGTACATAAAAAATTTAAAAAATATTTTTTTTTCAACGGTGATGTCTCTATGGTCGGCCGTTACGATGGCCTGGCCGTCGCTAATAGCAACAGTTTCGTGACCGTCGCTACAAGACCATCGCTAAATAGCGAATTTCTTGTAGTGATGACAGGGGATGGCCAAAGGGGAAGAATAACGGTAAAGAAAGGGAGCAGAAACCCTATGGAAGAAGAAGGTCCTCTAAGATAGAAACGCGAAAATGGACCGTTCAGTGTACTTTTTTTTAAAAGAAACTTATTCGGGGTTCGGTTCGGGTAACTGGTTTAGAGTCTTCAACCCGTTGCTCGAACCAATTGTGATAAGTTTTGAATGGTTTGGTTCGGACCCAACTCAATTGGGCTAAAAAATCCGAAACGATTAGAATGGTCTGGTCTGGTTCGTCGGGTTGATCTGATCCAATGAACATCCCTACCCCTTCTCCCCCCCCCCCCCACTTTAAAAATTATTTTTTCTATACTAACCTTACTCCATCACTTCACCTCCACCTCCTCCTGCAACCACCATTGCTGCTTCACCCAGCTTTTCCCCCCCTTTTTTCCCTTTCTTTTCGAAAATTAATTTTTGGAAAAAACACTTTTGGAGAGGTATGTAAAAATATTTCTAGGAAAGTAAGGTTGGGAAAATGATATTCCCATGTTTGATTCAAGTTTTGGAAAAACTTTCCCGGATATTAATGATTCCAGGGAATGTATTTTAGCCATGATTTGGCCACTTTTTATTCCCATGGTGAGGGTGGGAATCATATATTCCCATGGGAATGGAAGTTATTTTTTTCTACTTCCACTTCATTTAACAAATTTTTTTATTTTTATTTTTTAAAATTTTTAAAGTAAATGATTTTTAAAAATATTCTCAGGAATATTAAATACATACCAACATACATATAAGTTTTATCCGGGAATAACATCCTGGTAATAGGATTCCCGAGAACGATATTCCCGGGAATATGATTATGCCTTGAAACAAACTCACCCTTGGAAATTAATTTATGGAAGTTATTTTTTCATATAATTTCAATTTTAGAAACGAAAAGTTTTTCCATCTCTAATTCGTCTCTAACAATGTTTTAAAAACCAATCTGGTAATTGAATTGGTGAAGACGCTGTTTCACAATTTAGTGGTTTAACCGTGGTTGGACCGATTATTATTAAATATGTATTTTTAATGCTATATGGTATCTACAAGTAATAAACTCACATAAAATGATAAGAAATCAATATATGTATATAAAGTGCCTTATTATATGTGTTATAATATAAAAATTAATAATAGATATTTATCTGTAATTCTTAAAAAATAATTTTACTCCTCTAAATTTTTTAAAATAATTTTTTTAAAAAAATATAAAAATAAATAACTGATTTTTTTTTTTAAATTGATCGCTTCAAACTGATTTTTTGGGACCTATTTTTTACCGTTCTTGACATCAACCGGTTTATGGGTTAAGTGGATTAGATACCAAATCGGTTCCCAATCGGATCAATCGAATCGACCGGTCTGATCTGATTTTAACAATTATGGTCTCTAACAATTTTAGAGACGAAGTTTTTATCCGTCTCTAAAAATTGAAAATTTTTAAAAAATTTTACTTTTGCTATTTTTATCAATTAATTTTCGAAAAATTCCAAAATTTAATTTTTGAAAATAAATATAGGGTATAGGGGATAAAAAAACAAAAAGAGTGCGCAAAGCAAACCCACAACCAAATCACCTTACGACTTATGGTAACTAGTGGAAAGCCAGGCACAACACATTTCTTATTTTTACGATCCCTCTCTCTCTTTCCCCATCTTTCTATTATGAAGTCTCTTCTTTATCTTTTTACATTTTTCAGGCAGTTATTATTTTTATTGGGTGATTATTGGTTAGTGTCAACCATAAATCAGGATATAAAATAAGGGTATAATGGAAATAGAAATGTAGAAACCAAAACTCTCATACTCTCTTTATATATAGTATAAATTTATACTAATATGGATATACATAGTATAGAAGTATAGATATAGATGTAGGGTGTTGATTGATTTGTACGAACCCAACTAACCAAATCAAATCATTTTATGGTGTGTTTGGTTTATATTAGATGCATTTTTGCCACGTTTCAAACGTGGATCTAGGCAGAAACTATTCTCAGTAATGTTTGTCCGTATTCACCTTTAAAATGTGGTTTTGGGGTAAATCAAACACACACTTAATTGGTTTGGATTTTTTTTAGTAATTCGGGCTAGACCCCAACCGTTTGGTTTACAGTAGAATTGATTCTAAAATGCATGCTTTATGAAGTACGTTAGACGGAAGTCAATTATGCATAATTGATTCTGGATGGTTTAAAATTTAAACCAAACCGGCACAATGATCACTATTCGTTTGAGCAACAAAGTGAGAAATCTGAACCCGTTTGATTACTGTTCATACTAATTGAACGTGACCTAACCGAGCTCCATCTTCACATTCTACTTGCTGTGTCGTCACTGTGCACGAAGCCGAAGAAAAGCCGTTGTTCTCTCATCATCGCATCAACGCCGTCCACCCTATCAACGCCGGCAGCCACCGCGCCGGAATCACGTGCAACCCTCTCCAGTGACATCGCCTTCAAACTCTCACTCTCAATCTCAGGTTTCTCTCTCTTTTATCTTCTGTTATTCGATTTCATTTCTAAAAATGTATCTGTTGAAACCATTGCTAATCTCTTCCAAGTTTTGACTCTGATTTTGAAATTTAAACTTTGCTTGTTGCTTTGATGATCTGATTATGATTTGTTGTGCTTGAGGTGGGGTTTGGGCATTTGGGTGTCTTTGGTTCATCTGCGTAGTGGGTATCTGATCTTCTTAATCCTTTATTTCCTCCTTTTATTAAATATTAAGCCATATGAATTGGTTTTGATAAATCTGGTAAGGCCTACTACAATATCTGAGCAGTGAATAAATTTGATCGAGCTTATAAAATTGACTGAGCTTTCTGTGGTACTTGTTCCTGATGTGGCTGGTAATTTCTGTTCACTATCTACTAGTAATGAGTTGGCACCAACAGGGCTTCTAGCATCCCTGGATTTTGTTCCTGAAGTTTCATTTTTTTGGTATATATTTGCTCTTTTTCTTTAAGATTGCTTAATATTCAGAAATTTTGGTTCTTTTTCCATTGATTTTACTTTGTTATATTCCTTCATGTTTGCCATGTAACTGAATTTCAATGGGTTTTGCGTGAGCTGAAATTCTGAACTGGGAGATGTTCTGACTAGCTTTATGCAGAAGTTTTCACCTTTGGTTCTGGTTTGGGTACCCATTGCAGTACAGTGCACGATTAGTTTCTTAGTTTTCATGCTTGGGGTTTTAGATCAATAATAGCTTTGTCGATTCAAATGATTTTGGTCTCATAACTCATAAATATTAAACCTTACAATTCATAGATTTAGCTGCAATGCTTCCTTTCTTCACCCCATTTGCTGAAACAATCTTTTCCCCTCTTCTCCTATTTTCACTCTTACCAGTTACTATTCCTTACCTGCTCTGAATCTTAACCATAACAGCATCCTCAAAGCCACCCCATTTTCACTCACTTCCACCCACACGTTTCATTAACTCACACTTTCAACTTCATTTTCTTTCTCATCCAACTCTTTTCAGCTATCAGCAATTTTCTGCTAAATCGTCTCATTTCATTCTTTTCATTGATGGTCTTATCTTCTAGTCCTGTTATTGAAATCAGTATGCGTTATGCTGCCATCATTCTATTAGTTTTTTTTACCCCTTTTCATTTGTTAGAATTTGAGCAACTAAATAAAAGTAGAATTTAATTTTATCCACTCATAGGATTTCTTTACCTGCCCATGAGATGAGTGATCATGTGAACATAGAGAGATTGTACCTAAAAAAACAAACATGAGCATAGAGCCATAGCAGGCAAGTGTCACATATAGTTTTTCCATACGAACGTTGATAGATGACAATTCACATAGAAATACAACTTCAGATTTCTTTCATTTTTTGCCCTTTTTTGTTTTGACTTTTATGTTGCTATTTCATGTACCTGAACATTCAACAAAGAGAACTTAACCCATAAACTTACTTTACTCTTCTCCAAGACCAATCTTGCCCCAGTAGCCAGCCAAGGGCCAGGATTATCTTGTGGACCTTTACATAACTGTGACATGTTTACAAATTTGGGGAAGAGGCTGCAAAGGAAAGCTGCAATCTCCAGTAGCAGAAGAGGTTGAGCTCCATAGCTTGCATTCTGAGCTTCTAGCTATCAGAATGGGGCGTGGTGTTTGTATGGGAGGGATCAAGAAAAGATTTTCTGAATCCTAAGCTTCCATTATTTGTATAACAGTAAATTAGTTTCATCATCAATAGGTGGATTTGTCAGGGATCAGGAAACCTTATCAATATTATTGATATATGGAGACAGGGATAAGCTAAAATCTATTTGCCAAAATTCTTAATATGGTGGACAGATCAAGAACCATATAAGGACATGTTGTCTTAACTAGGAATAAGGAAACCTTGTGATTTGTGTTTCCTCTTTTTTTTCCCATCATTTCTTTACATTTTTTGAAGTTATCCTCCAGAATTTTCCTTATTCCTCATTTGTTCTCTCATAAGAGGTAAGAGTTTCATGTTTTGGGGAAGAGTTTAAGGTATCTTTCTTTTTACTTGATAGGAACTCAGAGAAATTGAAATGGAAAAGTGATAGAAAGAAACCATAAGAATTGAACTGTTTTATTGAAAGTGAATAGAAAGAAAATGGAGAATAGAATTCTTCCTGAAGGTTTCTGCTTCATAAAGGATCTCTTCGTTCACAAAAAATCTACGGAATTACAGAATGCCTCACCTCTTCTTTCACAAAGGATCTTTTACCTTTTTCTTCTGCCTTATCATACTAGTTGATTTGATTCAATTGGTTCAAAATTATATTTAATTGAAGGGTGAAACTTTGGTTCATGTGCATTTATTCATGTTTTAGATTGCATTTATCATGTGTATTTGGAGAAAATTCTCAATATGCTGTCTGTTCTAGTATTATGGTTAGTCCTGCTACCCAGCTCAGGTCCATCAGTCTATGAGCTCTCTCCTAGATTCTGACTTGCAGAATATGGACACCTGGAAGTTGATAGGCTTCCTGACAAATCTCCACAATGTGCATATCTAAATTAATCTGAGCATTCTTTGAAGGCTCTGTGTGTATTGAGTTTTTGAACAAAAAGTGCTTGGACAATTAGGTGTAGAGGCTTCTGGACTTAACATATTATTATTGTTACCATGAACTTGATGTGATTTTCTTTTTGAAATTTCTAATTTCTAATTTTTAATCATCTAAGAGCATCATGTCAGAGAAGGCACTCAATTACTGTTTCTTTTATCTTATGTATGTTTTATTGTCACCATTCTTGTAGAGATATTTATGTTAGGGAGAAGCAAAATGATAAACTATTATTAAGCTTTTATATTCCTGTTTCTGATCAGGTTCTGTATGCATCAGTTTTTAAGCTTTTCGTTCCTAGTCTGATGCTCTGATGTTCTTATATGTGCATAAATATGTAAATTATTATTTAATATATATATATATGTAAATATGTAAATCCGGCAACTACCCCAAACGTTCAGGTTCCTTCCGTTTTGTTAAGACATCATCTAGGGTTCAGGTTCCTCATTCTGTGCCGTCGTTCTTCATTCTTCAATCTTCATCTTCCCCATCTGGCCATCCCCACCCCTTCCTGCCGTTGCAGAGAGCGAGCGTGACCACCGCTTGCGACTCAGCAGCACGGCAGAGCACCAGCACCATGACCACCGTCTGTAAGGGTTCTTCTCCCTCCTCTTCTACGACGACGACCTTCATGTCGTTCTTATTTCCAGATTTTTATTTCTGTATGTTTCGTTCTTATTCGGTTGAAACTTGAAGAGTGTTGAAAGCGTTGTTCGTTGCGACATTTTAATTTGATCTTATTCAAATCGGGTATCTGTTCTCTTTTTTTTTTTATTTAAATTTTTTGGTTATCAGTTGCGCCATTTCTGGATCTGATTTCCTTTGTTTGTTTTGATTGTTTGATTTGAGTATCAATTACTGATGAGAAATTAAAAACCGAAAGAACTCCTTGTCTACCTTGGGCTATGTTTAACAGGTTCAGCAGATGCTTGTATAAATGTATATGTTGATTTCTATTTCTCTTCAAGGCTTGTAAGCAACGTAATGTTGTAATGATGTTCAAAAGGCTCTGTTTTGCTGCCTAATCCACCAGGTGTTCAGGCACTCCATAAACCCACGATATGTGAATATGTATCTCACTTTGAATGTATGAAAACTTTTGATAGGAATGTAAAGGTGTGATGGTTGCACGTAATAGAATGCAAAAAGCCTGTTTCATAGTTTATTGCCAAGCTGTTTCTTTAATTCTTAAAATGTACAATATAGATCAAATTGTAAGAACTGGTCCTAACTCCTATCCATAGCTGTTTCACAAATACTTGCTTGTTAAATGTTTCTTTAATTCTCAAATTTGGTGATGCCTTTTATATTTGATTGCTGTATAGTGTTGAAACTTTTGTTATAATCTTGAAAGTAAAAGAGAACATTAATTCAATTAGGTACGGGAGAGTGTCCTTCAATTAGGTGTTTAATTTTAATGTAGTACTTACTGTATTGGTATTATTGTTTTATGCTCATTGTATATATATAGTGTTTTTTTTTTAAAATTTTTTCTTGACATTGGTTGGTGCAAGTTTGAAGCAACAAAGCATATTGTCTTGTGCCTTTTTATATAGGTTATGGTGTATTTTTTTAGGCAAAACCATGCATTTTATAATTTTTTCCCAAACAGGTCATCTGTGGAACATACAGGTTTTGGTGAAGAGAATGGGCACAAGAGAGGTGTATGAAGAGAAGTTAAGGAGTGGAAATCTCCACCATGATCCCACCCTCAACCCTGGCCTCGGTTCTGCTCGATGCCCTCGTTGTCTCTCCCTTCTCAACCCTAATTCTGTTAGTTTGCTTTTCCTTCTTTCACTGGCAACTTATTCATGTGTTTCACAATGAATTGACTCAACGAGATTGATCGTGTTTGCGCTCGCGTGTCTGCAGGAAAGAGGTGAATGGACCATCACTTCCGTCTTGCATGATGCCACTGCTGTTGTGAGTTCCTCTCTTGCAATTCTATTTGGCCATTGGTTTCTTATTGTGTTAGTATTCTTCTTGCTAAGTTTTCTTGTGTTTCCCCATTGAGTAGGCTGGCTCGGGAATTGGTGGTATGCTTAGTACAGTTCATGGTTTGAATACAGGTAACTTAGTTTCTATTTATGATGTACAGCTATACCATCGATAAACATGAAAGTTCAATGGCATTGTCTTTATAATAATTCAGGTCGTTTAGTTGTAGCATTTTCTTTTAAGATGGCATCATATTATTTATTGATAGTATAAAACTCTTCATACTAGTGAACAAGTTAAAATTCATATGCCACCTTTATTGAAATATTGCTCGTTAATCTTTGGTTGTAGGGTTGCCATATCTTCAAAACCGTCTGAAAGGACCAAAGTGGCTGCCTTTCGTAGTTGGGGTACGTAGACCTTAACTGATTTTTGAGGTTTCTTTGCAAATTACAATTACCATACCTGGCTTTCTGTTTTGTTGATGCTGATGCCTTGAACAGACCTATGATAGAAGTTGGTTTCATCTTCTTCATGCGTTCATTTTACATTTAGCAGAATAGCAGATTAGATGCAGTGATGTATCATGGATCTTGGTCATACTCTGTAGCTAACTTATTTCTTTTCGAATTTGTTCACAGCTCCCTCCACTGTTGATATTTTCAGGAGCAAGTGCTGCATTCGGAGGTAACTTTTTTGCATGCCCATTAAGTAGATTTATATTAGACCCTTTGAATTTTAATCTGCCCACAGCTGAATATTTGGACACCTTTTGACAGCTATTACATGGTACTAGCTCTAACATAAAAAGGAATGTGGAATCTTATGTCATGCCACTGCTGTCCACCCCACCCCACCCCGCCCCGCCCGCCCTTCGCCCTCCCCTCCCCTCCCCTCCTTTGGTTACTTGAATCAATGTGGTCAGACCTAAGGTCTTACCTAGGATAAGAAGTGTGGGAAAGACTGTGGTAGTGAAGTAACATGGATCATAAGATTCTACCTAAAATACAAAATTATATTTCAAACAAATATATATACATATAAAATAATACAAATAAGCATAATAATTTTAAGATCGCAACATTTAATCAAACATCAATTGAAAATGAAAAAGGTCACAACTCAAGTTAACATGATAACTCAGTATAAAAGATATCAGTTTTATTACCAAAATATAGAGACGTGTTTTTTATAACACCTACCATCAGCTGCTAGCCACACCCAGCAAAATGTAGTTCAAAGGAATCGGCAAGCAGCTACCTACATGTTAATTAGAGAATAGTGTAACAAAATGTAGAAACAAACCAGCAAGCAACCACACCCAGTGGTCAGCCACAACCAATTTTGAAGAAGAGAAGAGTTCAATCACAAGCATCAGCCACATACAATTTTGAACCAGCCACTACTTCTTGAATCTCACTGGGCAATCCTACCTTGATCTCACTAAGGTGAGTCAGTGGATGTGGTCAGGATTTCTTTCCTGTATAACTTTGACCACCTTGACTTTAACATCTTTTCCAAACATTGATGTTATATTTTAGAGCTCTTCATACAAATAAAATTTGCAATGATGAAAATTGTATTTTCTGAATGTTTGACTGGATTGTATGCTATAATTAAGTTTGACATTTGAAACATACCATTTTGAAAGTACCATAATTTCCCAGATATAGATTTTATTTGAAACTTTTCATTTCTTCCTCTTCCTCTGTTGCCTTATAATTTCCTATACACTCAACCTGGTTAATGGCCATTAAGTTATTATCTTGTGATGAACTTGATCTCATTAGAGATATTGAACCTTTCATGAAGCATTATCTAACACTCAACCTTGTTAATAATGGCAACACGCTAGCAGATTCTTTTCAACCCACTCTTTATTGGTTGAAATTTATATGGGTCTCATTTTTTATTTGGAGGGATCCACTCCTTAATTGGTGGGTCCACATGAATTTCTACCAATAATGAAGGATGTGTTGAAAAGAGTGTCTTAGAAAGTGTTGCTAGCATTTCTCTTGGTCCAAGGACTTGTGATTGAGTCTATGGAAGTTCCAGAACTTAAACTGATATTTACGTCAGAATATGTTACTTGGCTTGTGATATGCATGTAGTTACTGTAAGCAAACATCACTTAAAGGTGTTACGTCTTGTACTATAAACTTTAAATATCCATTAGTAATATGGGATACATGTGAAATTTTCAGGTTATGTGCTTCCAAAGTTCACTCAACTCACTGTCACATCCTATTATGCTGCCTCAAGTGCCTCACATTATGGAATCTCTCTTCTCACTCGGCATATTGAAGATAACTACAATTCCAAAACTCAACATCTCAAGAGGCTCTGATAACTCCTTTTAGGTGTACTTACAAGGATGATACAATACCGTTTGGCAATTTTGTTTACTTAATTTTTTTTATCTACATGTCTCTAGATTACCGTCCCCGTCCCGTGGATGGTTAGGATTGTTAAAATTTAGTTTATAAGTTATTTGTTATTCCATGTGGATATGCTTATAATGTGAATAATGTTTCTTTATATTTTACTTCTTAGTAACAGCCTATTTATTGGACTGTATTTTGTACTGTTTTAAGCCTATTAGTGAACAACTGTTAAGAAGAGAACTAACAAAATTGAAGTCAACATTTTCTTATGGTTATTTCATCCATAAGGTTAATGTACAGATCTTGTATTTTAAGTGAATAAAATACCATTAGCCGAGATTTTAGTTTTGGATAGAGCTAATCTCGTGGTTGAAGTAGAATTTGGTTGAAAGTTGAAACTTGAAAGCTTAAAATGTGTGTCCAGTATTATGTGGATGGAGCTAATTTCCTGCTTGAAGGAGGCGAATTTGGTTGAAGGCCTAAAATGCAGTATTAAGTTACCAATCCTTATTATGGAAATATCAATACTACAGCGATTGTGGAGGCAGTTACATGCTATCGTTTAAGGTCTCAGACTATGTAAGCAGCTTAGGATTGCTAAGTTGGTTTGCTACTCGGATTCTCTAATTGCTGTTAATTGGGCTGCATAAAATATGTCTAAGTTTCATCATTATGCAACTCACATAACTAAAATTAGAGAGATTATTCGCATTTGTGGGAGTCCTCTGATAAATATCCTTTGAGAAGGAAATTGTTGCGCCGATTACGTTGCCAAGCTAGGAGTCAATTCAAGATTCAACGAGCCACCGACTGATTTGCTTAGTCGCCTGCAGGCTGATGCTACGGGGCACATGATTATTAGATTGTAATTTTTGTTTTTGTTCTTTTCCTCTTGTTTTTATCCGTTCAACTACCAAAAAAAAAAAGCTAAAAATTTTGTTAATGTTTTCATAAGTAGTCCAGTCCTTAAACCGGTTAATAGAGAGGGGTTTACACTTTTGAAGTTACAAGGAATAGAAAACATTTGTTTGCTTTACGCTAGTGAGGAGTATTAAAATTATTCTAGAGAATCTGAGCTAAAAGAAAGAAGAATTTGACCCCTTTATTGAGATGTGGAAGATGTTGAGAGAAACACATAAAATGATTTATAATCTTATATTCAATAAGATTGAGGTCTAAAAGCATGTAAAATAAGTAAAGGAGAAATACTTTAATTCCTATATTTAAGAAAAATAATACTAAATTCTTCTACTCATTTTTCCTTTAAAATTTCCTACTACTTTATAAAGGAAGTATTAAGTGAAAAATAAATACATTTAATATAACAAACATTCAGTACTTACTTTATTTAATACTTTATTTAATAGTTAGGACAATTTGGAGGAGGAATAGGAGGATTTAAAATTATTCATTTAATTAAGAACAAATGATACAAAATTGTGTAAATTATAGAGGAGTTAAGTTCATGAGGCATGTAATGAAATTTCGGAAAAGAGTAATTGGGAGGGGATTAAAACAAGAGACTTACATAACAGGAAATTAATTCGATTTTATGTCAGGCGTATCAACAATAAAAATTTATATATTTGCTACAAAGAATGAATGAGAGACGTTAGAGAAATCAAAAGAATATGTGCATGGTTTTTATTAATTTGAAAAATGCATACAGTAAGATTCCTAGGGGGTTTTAAGAAAGATGCTAGAGAAGAAAAAGGAGTCATGACTAGTGTGAAAACATAAGGTGGATATGCAGAAGATTAACTATAGGTTTGCATCAAAGATCACCTATAAACCCTTATATTTTTTCCGTGGTTCTAGATGCTTATTGAGTATATCTAAGAGACAGCGTCATAGTGCAATTATTTTTTTTTTAAATCATAGTTAGAGAATGGAGAGAAATAATTGGAAAGTTAGATACATGGAGGAATTGTAAGTACATGTTTTTTTTATTTAGTAAAAGCAAAACAAACTATATGAAATGCAAATTTAGTAGGAGATACACAAATCCTAACTTGATTAAAATTGGAGAACACACACACATCGCAAGCCCATGATTTAAGTACCTTGGGTCCATTATATAAAATGATGAGAAGTAAAGAGAGATGTAAACCATAAAATCCAAGTATGGTAGGTGAAATGAAAGAAAGTTTCGAGTGCGATTAGTGATAAAAAGAATCACTCAAGTTTAAAGAAAAATTTTACTGCACATTTATAAGGCTTGTAAAGTTGGATGTTAATTAAGCAATAGAGTCAACAAGAGAGTAAAATTGACAAAAAAAAAAAAAAGAGAGTAAAATTAGTGTTGTAAAGATGATAATGTTATAATAAATTAGAGATTGCACAAGATAAGGTAGAATTAGGAATGAAATTATTAGAGGGAAGGTTAGGACAACTCCATTTGTAGAAAAAGATGGTAAATATTGTTTTAGTGGTTTAAGCATGTGTGAAGAAGACACATAGAAGTGCTAAAAAAGAGGGTAAACTAAATGGAGAATAGACAAATAGTGAGAGGTAAAGGGAGATTAAGAAAAAACTAGAGGTGAAATCATTAAAAAAGATCTAGATATTATTATTTGACTTGATTGATGATAGAATATTATGACATTATTTGTTCCATGTAATAAACTCTACCCAATAAAAAAGGTTTTATTTATTATTTTTGTTGAATTAAGTGTATTAAATGTTTAAAAATATTGAAATGTATTTATAATTATCCTACAATAGTTCCATATTAAACACGTTTAAGGGTTAATTACATTTTTCATCCATGTCCATTGAAAATGGTAACAAATTCTTATTTTTATTTTAAAATTAATGTGCAATTTTGGTCCACTTAATTTATGACAATTAAGTACAAAGAGTTGATGTTATTCAATCAATAAATGAAAATGAAATGGTGGCAATTAAAAATGTTGAGTTAGAGTGTCTTTAATTTATCTCAAAATTACGTTATTTAATTTGTAATATTTGTAACATAATTTTAGAGTAAATTAAATATGCTATTAAAATCTTATGGTATTGTGAGACACGCACCTTCTCTAATTTCTTGACATGACATCTATAAGAGCAAAGGAAGTTCTGTTCTATGAATTCTGATGACTCCCTCATTCTCCTTTAATTTTTCACTCGAGACAATAAAATAGGAAAGATCGATATCATCTTTATCATCTCCTAGGTAGGTTTATAAAATAAGCATGTGATTGATGTCGGTCTCTCTCGAATAGCATCAATGAGACTACCTTGAAGATGAAATGTATGCTAGAGGATTGCTATGGGAAATAATCAAAGCGCTCATAACAAAAAGACGTGAAAATTAGAGAAGGAACCCTTTATCTGACACTTCCAAACTTGAAGAAAGCAAGTTGTATGTTTTCCCACTTGAGTAAAAAAAGGGGCAATATTTGTAACAACAATTATACTCATACCGCAACGGGTACCGCACTATTTGCGGTTTAGTTTTACTTTTTTTTTTTGTTTTTTAAGTTTTTTTTTTAAAATAGTTTTTATTTGTTTTTTAATTTATTAACCAAATATGCTACTCCATTCACCATTTATGTACACACAATTAACCTTACAAATTCAATTAAAGAAATATCCCACTCTGTTAACCATCAATGTATACATTATTAACCTTATTTTAAAATATGTTCACCGTTTATGGACATTATTAACCCCGTGCTAGCAGGAGATGCAATTAACCAAAAATCATATTCTGTTAACCACAAATGCAAACACCATTAACCTGATTTCCTAATATGTTCATCGTTTCTGGACACATAATTAACCCTATTTTAATCGGAGTTGCAATTAACCAAAAATCATATTTTGTTAACCACAAATGAAACAACCATTAACCTCATTTTATTATATGTTCACCGTTTCTAGACACTTAATTAACCTCGTGTTAACATATAACTAAAACTAATTATAATAACAAAATAAAAAAATAAAAATTATTTAAAAAAATTATTTTAAAAAAAAAGGGAGAGAGGACGCATTATAGAAAAAAACAAAAAAAAGGCCCCGCAAACAGTGCCCGCGATACAAATGCGGGAGCACTGTTTAGGTGATAAATACATTTATCCTATTTGTAATTGTTGTAAGGAATGTTGAGCTCTTCACCTCATGGATGGATTTCATTAATTAATTTAACACTGTTAATTCTTTAGATTTAATTGCTTCCATTTTATAAATGAAAAAAAAATCAAAATTGCACAATTTAATATTATGGGACAGATTTGTTACTAAGGATGTAAATGAGCTTTAACTATTTGTGAATTATTAGGGTTCAACTCGTTAAATGTTTGATCAAATTCATTTATTTAATTAAACAAACAAGCTCAAGTTTAAAGTTGAGCTCGATTATTTAAATGAACGAAACCTAAACTTTACAAGTTTGACATTAAAGGCTCGTGAATAGTTCATTTATTATATATATAATAATTAATTAATATAAATGATGAAAGGATTGGTAAAAATAAAAAAAAAACGTAAAGTTATAAGTTCATTTTTAATATATGAAAATACGCATTTAAATATTTCTTATATTAGCCAAAAAGTTATATATTGAATTTTGAGAATATGTAAAATTTTTTAACTACACATATCATATATTAAGAATATATTTTAATTTTCAGATTATCATTTAATATTAAAGTAAAATATTTATTAAATATTATACAAATTTTATAAACTTTAAAAATAATTTTAAAAAAAATTTACAAAAACAAAAACAATAAATTATAAATGAACTAAATAAGTTAAGTCCAAGTTTTATTTTTCTTTAACAAGTCAAACCCAATCTTCAAGGTGGACTCTTTTAAATAAATGAGATGAACTTAAACTACCCATTTTTTTTTTCACAAGCTAAACTTGAACATCAAGTACTCACCTTGACTCAACTTATTTACTTTGTTATCTTTTTTCGTGACAAGCGGATGAGAATTGCAATATTTTAATCTAAGGAGGAAGAGCTGAAATTTTTTCATTATTAGTAGTCACACTATTATTTTACGAGCTTTTCTTTCTCTTGTATCGGAAAATTTAGAAGAAAAAGGATGGCTTTTTAGTTATAGTTAAATTCAAGTTCAAGTTCAAATTTAAATTAAATAATTATTGTTTTAAATACAACGGTATTAATAGGATTTGAACTTATAAATGTTTTTACACTGCAAACAGAAAATAACGTGTTTTAAAGGGCTTAGTCATCTAAGTCCATGCTTGGTTTAACGTTTAGAAATGATCAAATAAGTTTATATTTCATAAAAATTTGAGTTTATCATGTTATAATATTAAAATAAATAAACCATAAATTGCTTGCTTTTGCAAAGAAAGCTTTAATTTAAAATGAGCTTTAAAAAGCTTTTATGTAGGTCTATTGTTTTTTTGTTTTGGGGGGGGTGAGTTTGGGGGCAGGGGCATATCCAAAATTAGTTTAATTTTTACATGTGTTTTGAGAATCGGATCGGCCGGTCCTATCGGTAAATCGGTGAACCGACCCTGTGTCCGATCTAAATAAATTTAAGAGTCAGTGCTGTAGACAACTGATCAAAAACTCGATAAACTGGTAAAAATTGATAAAATCAGTTGAATCAGTCTTTTTAAAAAAATTCATTTTTATTTTTTATTTAATTTAAAATATTTTATAGATAAATAAAAACATATGTTTGAGAATTACACATAGATATTTATTATTTTACCAATATTTTTTATTTTTTTGTTTTATAAACCTTATAATAAGGTTATTTAAATAAATTTATAACTTCATATATCTTAATATTTTATTAATTAAAATATTATATAATATTTAAAATATATATTTAATTAATATCGGTTTGGTCACGATTAAACTACTGAATCATAAATCAGTACCTTCACTGATTTAATTACTGGTTCGATTTTTAAAACATTGATTCTTACCTTGTTACTTTCTATTTTTTCTTTTTTTTTTTCTCAGGCTCAATATGGAAAAGCTTTAAAATTTACCCTCATTCATTGCTGGATTGATTGAAGCTGTAATGAAACTCATTTAAATATATTAGACAATACAATTATTTTCAAAAAATATTTTCTGTTTCAATATGTTTTGTTTTTAGTTATAAAAATATTTTTCAATTTTGATTATAAAATATCACACTAATTTTATTTTATTTTCTGTCTATAAAATTTTATATAGGAGTCGATGAAAACAATTTTGTTTTGATTTCTTCGTTTCCTATACAAAATTCTAATATATAAATAAAATAAAAAAAATAAATTGACATTTTTTTATAATTAAATATAAAAACAAGAATGAAAATGATTTTTTTTTTTCTGAAACTACCCTCTGGATTTTTTAGACGCTTTAATTGACAAATTAGTCATCCAAAGTTTAATGACATCGATATCAATTCTGTCATTCAAAGATATAAATTGTCTCAATGTTACTCCTTTTGAATATAAATCATTAATTAGTAGCAGGGTGTCTAAGATCCACAGTCAAAATAAGGAATTAACTAAGCCAATTCAAAATTCCGTTACAGAATCCTGTCTGGGACTGATGGAAGGATGACACAATTAACAGGACAGGGAAAATTATATATATGTGGAATTGAATTAATGAAATTATAAACAGTGGGGTACAAATTGCTAATTGAATTAGCATCTTTGAGGGGATGAAATTGTATATATATATATATATATATATATATATATATATATATATATGCTCCATTTTTTAAGCTACAGAGCTAGTGGCTAGTGCTGCGAAATACAATAATTGTGAACAAGTATCCATATTCTTTGACACAAATAATTTCCTTGTTCAGTTGCCATAATGAGAAGAGGACTCTCCCACTTGATGGTGGTACATGAAGTGCTTTAATTCCAACTTGCATTGCTGGCTTATACTACCCTATGACAAGTGCACAGAAGCTGATCACATAGAATTGATTTTTTTAGGTGGGTATCACATGTAGTTCTGGATCAAAACTTGACCAATTACACATGATAGCGTTGTGTGTGGGTGTGCCTAGCTAGCTACTCTCTACATGTTGAAGATCAACTGATCTAACCATGGCATTGACCTGCTGCTAGGTGTGGTCCTTGTACATTTGGATCCATTAATGGGTAAAGCTCAGTAATCAGCAGCTCCTAGGACTCGGTGGTGGTGCTATTTGTTATTCCTATATATATATATATATATATATATATATATATATATATATATATAAAACTTGTTATTACATATATTTATTTATGTGTCTGTAATAATTGAGACTGAATGAAACACTTAAAAAGCAAAAGAAAGATTATTTAAAAATTCTTACAAACAGGGCTTTGGATCCAACAAAATTGGCCTATATATATATAAATACACAATACAAGTTAAGATGTGGCAGCATGCAATGAGTTAGAAATAGGGGATTTTTGTGGTGATGTTGAAATTGGGCCTTGGCTTGGTATAATAAGAATACTTACTGTAGAAACTGTCATCCTCGTTTGTAAACTTTATTGAGGTGTGGGCCGATGTTTCTTAAATTCCACTGTTCTTTCCCTCTCTGCATCTGAAAGTAAGAAAGTGGTCCTAATAAGTCATAATGTGTGTACTCTTCTTCCTCTTCTTCTTCTCTCTGTGTGTCTTCATTGTGGCCTTTATCATCTTTGCTCCCTCACATGCGCTTTATATGTTGCATTTACTTGTGGGGTCTTGGATAGTTGGACTGATGTTAACACTACGGCGGTATTGTGGGATTGTCTTTATTTATATGTCACTCTTTTTTTATGCCTTATATTAGTTTTGGTGGGCCTTTTTGACGAGTTCAAACACAGTTTTATCTCTTTTTGAATCTAAGCTAAGCTAGCCTAGCCAAACACTAGATAAGAAAATTAAGAAAAATAGGGAATATTAATTTTCAGTCCTCCAAATCAAATCTATATATATTATATTGGAATTTTATATACAGATAAAAAAGGGTAATTTTTATGCATAAATTTAATTAATTGTAAATTATTAGTGCATAAAAAGAAGGGTGTGAGTTTGTGTATATTCCATTCTTAAATTTTGTGATCTGTGGAATTGCATGCTTTAATTTCCCAACATCTGGTAAGAACATTCTGCGACCCTTATATATACTTGATTGAAACTGATCAAACTAATGTCCAAATAGTGTTCATATGTGTTGTTGCAGATAAAACAAAACCTGAATCTGGATCAAAATAAAACTTTCATGTAATGGATTATTTCAATTTTATGATTATTTAGGATCTGGATGCTCTGCACCAAAGCAAGTAACATGAAGTGATCAGGGTCTAAATTAAAACACATTGTCAAACAGAATCTAACTGCTAAAAAAAGACTCCTTAATTATATCATATAACTCATCATGATATGGGAATTAATGACCAATGTTTGTACTACAAAATGAGTTCTGTTTTTAGTACATCCCTTTTATTGCACCTGTTAGTTGAGAGACTGATAAGAATTATAGGGAAAGATACAACTATTTTCATTTTCATCATTATAAATTCAAATCCACAAGTTTTCACTTTTAACTTCTGTACTAGCTAGATTTTTGTCATGGTTCCCCATCAAATGTTTTCATCCCATCTTGTTACATCTCAATATTTTTCTCTCTTCTTAATATTTGTACGTATATTTTTCTTTAAAAAAATAATGTAATATATATATATATATATATATATTTCAATTACAATCACTTAATTATTACAACAAAGCTTTGTATATCATTATATTGTGACTGTCACTATTCTATTGGAGACTAATTCTAATCTTTTGTAGGACTATAATTGTTGTCTCAGCAAGATTTTGCAAATACATATATATACATGCAAATGATATTGATAATTCCTTCTTTAAATTAAAGAAATATTTTTTTCTTATTTTGTGAAGGAATGCCTTGAACTTGGATAATTATAAACTTCCTTATCCTATAAATAAGTACATGCATGGTTAGTTGAGCCATTATGTAAGGTTATAAGGTCATTGTTCATATGTACTTGTTGGGTGGAAAACAATGGACAAATATGAGTCCACCTCCCACTTAAGTTTGTCGACAATGTTTTCATCGATGTTGAACCCTTGTAATTTCTTTTCTTACATTGAAATACCTAGCTAATTGCAATAGACCATTCGATTAAGTGGGGCCCTCCTATGTGTTCTTCTACAAATTTATGTAATAGCTTGACTAGATTAAATGTAAACTAATCAATGAAATTTAAGCAATTATATTGCTTTGGATATGAACCTGAGTTTATCACTTCATTTAAGAGCATATTTGAGTTACTATTAGAATGTGATAAATTTAGTATTAAAATGTGATAAATTTATATTTTTCGTAGAAATAGTTGTGTTAAGGAATTCAAATTTGAATTTTGTTAGTTTTCAACTCCAAACCAAACATACACTACAAAATTCATTGATTTGGTTTGAATTTATGAAAGATTATAAAGGATAATATTAAGTCTTTTATATATATATATATATATATATAAATATAATGGACCAAACTATAGTATTGATTCATAGCTAATTGATGCAAAATATCAAGCTTTTATAAAAATGAAATATAAATATTTAAGACAATATTATTGTTCATAAAAATTGTATAGTCTTTCCGAACCTAATTATAATAACCTTTTAACTACTTCACAAACATTAAGAACGTTCGTTAATTTAGTTGGTTACAATAAATTTGACATGAATGTGTATCATATTTCCTAAACTATCCTTGTATTTATTGAGATATCCATTATTTTTCTCTTTCTATTTAATTACTTCATTATGTTATACCCTTTCTACTAATTAATTATTCACTTACCTCCAATAATGAGGTATTTTTGTTAAAAAATAATTAATGCATGAGACAATCTGAGAAGATTCTCATAAAAGGACCAAGACTCACCCTAAAATAAAATTCTTATAAATAGAATCGGATGGAGTATTAAACTTTCTTAGTAAAAGTACTTATATAAGTGCTGCTAAAAAACAACTATTTGAAAAAAAAAATTAGATGATAATGCATATAAAAATAAGGATATATAGAAATAAGGATTTGTGTCAAAAAATAAATATGCATGGACATGTATTTTTTTTATTGGGTTAAATATGTTTTTGGTCCCTAAACTTTCATCCGAATTTAGTTTTGGTCCCTAATATTTTTTTTCGTTGTTTTTGGTCCCTAACGTTTTCAAATCATTGAAATTAGTCCCTGCCGTCAACTCTGTTAAATATAGGGGTGATGTGGCAGGGACTAATTTCAATTATTTGAAAACGTTAGGGGACCAAAAACAACGAAAAATATAGATTATATGGACCAAAACCAAATTCGGGTGAAAGCTTAGGGATCAAACCCGAATTTGGGTTTGGTCCCTGATCTTTGTTTTTCGTTGTTTTTGGTCCCTAACATTTCCAAATTATTGAAATTAGTCCCCGCCGTCAATTCTGTTAAATATAGGGGTGATGACAGGGACTAATTTCAGTGATTTGAAAACGTTAGGGGCCACAAATAATGAAAAAAAAAAGATTATGGACCAAACCCAAATTTAGGTGAAAGCTTAAGGACCAAAAACACATTTAACCCTTTTTTTATTTAACTAAAAAGTTTAAAAGAAGATAATACTTCCGGTCTTTGCAACTGCCGATAAAAAATCACCAGCAAAACTTGAATTTCAAAACCTTTTGATTTTTGGTTTTGATTAATTTTTAGAAAAAAAACCACTTATTTTTCTAAAATTTCTGTTATAAAATTAATCAAACACAAACAAAATATTGGGTTTAATACCTGTTCTGTGAATGGATTGTCACAAAAATATCTTTCATAGTTACGTGAATTATGATTTTATTGTAGCATTGTAGAATAAAATCATTGAAGAAACGTTAATAACATTTAGCAAGTTAATAATTACTTAATAATATACATTTTTGCTAAAGTCTTCTAGGTTAGATGATATTGGAGGTGCGGATGAGATGGCCAAAACAAGAGCAATTTAGCCAAGTTAAATTATTTACCGACCTATAATTAAGATTGTAGGGTTTCTCGATCGTGACTTGAACTTAAAGATCAAGTGCAAGAAATGAGATGGAGGACAAGTAGTACTTGAGCCATAAGTAGAGATGTAAATGTACAGCTATAGAGTTGGATAAAATTTTGCACCTTCTGAACTCCCCATATTCAAACCATAATAACTAATGTTTAATTTATTTAGTACTGATATTTCAAATATAAATTAGTATGGCTAAGTGCATGCTGTTTCTTATTACATTAATTAAATTGGGGTACAAGCAATGATTAGTAGAAGGAAGTAGTTTACTTCATGAAGGATATATATTATTCTATATCCAAGTCTGGACTATTTGTAATGGTGCTGATTAAGATTGTTCACCTTCTTAATTTAGGATCCCGAATATTGATTATGGAAGTTAAATTTATTGCATACCAGTCACTTCACCTCACAAAATTATAAATCACATGCCTTCATTAATTAATTCTTGTTTTTTCAATTAAAAAGTAATTCATTCATAATAAAAAACCAATAATTATGAGGTATATATAGTGTTGGTATAGGGTTTATCTACGGTGGACCATGGTTCACGTGGTCCAAAATGTGAAAATATATTAATTTAAATTCTTAACTATCAAATTTAACGTTCATTTTATTAATGATTGATATTAAAATAGTTCCCAGTTGTTTTTATGAAATATTACTTGAAAATAATAAAAATTCAAATCAATATTATCATATAATGTAAAATTTTGCCTTTTAACTGTAAATTGATATATCTTCAACGAAATTAGCATAAGTTGTATTGTAAATCCATATTTTTTCTTAAATTAAACTCAAATAGTCATATAAAGACTATTTAATAAAAAATAAAATTTATTTATTCATATTTTATAATCAATAAAATATAAGCGGGACTAGGTGGACCAAATATGCACCCTAAAATCGTCCATAATTATGAGGTATATATAGTGTTGGTATATTCAATTAATTAAAAGAGAAAAGAATTTATTTTTGTGATAAATTAATTAATTTGAAGGAGGGGAAGAGGGAACAGTTCTTTCATTCTCATTAATGTGGCTTCTTTAAAAATGAAGAGGGGGAGGATTAAGATTGTTGTGTGCATGTTGGTCAAAATCGCATGTCCCAACAATTTTGTAGAGAATGGACCTTTAACATGTGTGTGTGTGTGGTTGATTGCCTTTTTCTCTGAATTTTATAGGTAAGGTAATGCATTGGGTAGTGTCCATTGTTACAAATAAATCTCTGACCCTTTGTGCTGCCAAAATAACAGATGATTAAAGTAGACAGAAGCATCAGTACTAACTATCAGTCTATTATTGTTAAGGAGAGAACATGTCCTCTCCTCCCTCTTTCCCTAGAGAAGGAATCTATCTCCAACTCCCACATTTCTATTCACCGCGAAAACTAACCCATGTCACCTAACCCTCTCTCTCTCTCTTATGTGCATCATCAGATATATATAAAAGCAATGGTACAGAAGATGGGAAAATAAAGATGGCAGTCTAACTACCATGTTCATATGTTCCTTAAAGTCTTTTGAGAGAAAAGGAAGACACATCCTTTTCTGAGGGTTGGTTTTGCCATTTTAAACCCATAAAAACCCTTGTTGGTACCACTTCCTTTGAATGATGAGATTTGTGTTTTGTAAACAACAAGTGACCCATGCCTTCCTACTTGGTGGGTCAACAAACACACACTAGTACTAGTACTCATCTAATTAGTAATTATTGACTCTTGTCATCACTTCAATTTTGAATGATTGTATACCCAACACTCTCATTACATGCATCAATTGATCCTAATTCTCTATATATATCCTCCAGAAAAACACTTAATTTGAAATTTTCTAATTAATTTAATTAACTATTAATTGCAGGACCACTTTGTTCAATCTGCAAAACCAATTGTGTCACTCACACCTGGGGTCAACCTAAAAACTACAATAAAAAAGCATCAACATGTTCTTGCAGAGAAAGAACATGCTCTTGCAGAAGTTGTTCCTTCTTTCCATTCATTCATTCATAGAGAGAGAGAGAGAATGCAAAAGAGAGTTAGTGTATGTATGCGTGTTTTCAGTTTGATATTTCCCACTTTGTCTCTTAATTAAGCCCTAGGGTCTCAAAGAATAAGGAGGTTCCAATCAACCCTTGTAGACAAAAAAGACATAATATTAAGCCGATCGATTGATTGGCACGCATCCATATATATAGGGAAAGATCTCTCTCTCTCTTTCTATCTATCTTCATACATTCATGTACCTGTCATTCTCTCTTAACATTTTGCATTGGAAAATATATACAATCAAGTAAATGAAAAAAAATATATAAAAAGGATTGAAATTAATTAATTAATTAATTTGTTTATGGTGCCTGGTAATGGCATGGAAATATCACTTTCTTTCTGCAATATTTGAGCAGACCATCAAACCTTATCATGACCTATCACAATACATTGCATTGAATCAGAAAACCCACCTCTCTCATCACCCCACCTGCCTGGACAATATGATGGATTTAGCCACACGTGTGTTTCGACAAAATGTTCATGCGCTCCCAACTGTCTCATACCCCTTTCCATCATCCCCACACGTGTGTCCAACAGTTTTAATTTTCTCAATAAACACACCACATGAATGAATGAATGTATAAGTTTTATTTCAATGAACAACATAACTATAATTAATATATACCACGGCCTTTATAGTTTTAGAGACAACAAAAAAAAATATGCACCCCTTATTATGATAGACAATTTTGTTCAAGATTTAATTACAGTTTAAGACCCTTTATTTTTTCTCCTTAAGAATGTGTTTAGTGAAAATCTAATACTGGAGCTCTTTACACAATATCATGCTTTGTTAGTATTAGCAGTGTCCACTTTTAAAATCAAGAATAACAGCATTATGGTTAGGAAATTAAAAAGAAAGAAAGATTATATTAATTAATGCAAAGAGAAAAACAAAATCAGAAACAAATTCTTCCAGAGATAAAGGGAAGAAATTTCTCATATATATAATTTTTTTTTAATATATATTGGAGAGCCGGTGGCAGTGGCCAAATTAAGTAGCTGGAAGGATGATAATTAGTTATTGTCTGATATATGATGTATGAATAATTGATGATATGTTATTACAGATGAAGATCCAAACTGACATGGTCATGGACAGTAGTAGTAGTGCTACGTTTGGAGTCATAAACGTACCGGTTTTGTGAACCTGCAGTAGTGGCAATTCCAACTTGATGAGAGTCTCTCACTTCCTCACCAGCAAGCAAGGGCAAGCTGGGATGATGGTTGAAAGAAGAAGAAGTAGGGTTACTACTATGAACGGTGCCGTTTGGGATTCTCCAAAAAGCCAAGGGGCTACCATTAATAGGTTGTTGCTGTTGGTGGTGAGAGTGAGAGTGAGAGTGAGATTGAGAAGAATAAGAAGAGGTTCCATAATTATAAAACCTTCCACCAAGAGCGGTGCTAGTAGTAGTGGCATTGGAGGAGGAGTTCCATGTTGGATAAGAAGGCATTGGTGTGGTTGGGGTAGAGGTGAACCTGTAGTTCATTAGGGGATAAAGGTGGTGGTGGTGGTGGTGGTCGGAGAAGGTGGTGCTACCGTGAACCATAGCGGACTGAAGGTGTGCTCTTTTGGCGTGTTGGCGCTCTCTTTTGTGTGCGTTTTGGTGACCTCCTAAGGCTTGTGAGGTTGGGAAGTTTCTGCAACAGTAGTGGCATTCGAATCTCCTGCTGCTGCTGCTCTCTCCGTTCTCTGCTGTGCTACTGTTGTTGTTGTTGTTGTTGTCCAGCTTGTTGCTTTCCACTTCGAATGCATTGGTGGTTGTTTCTCCTGACTCTGAGTCCTCCGTGGATCCGAATTCGATGCCGAAGAGACGGATGCCTTTCTCTTTGGTGGTGGAGGGTGCTGGGCGGATGAACGGGAGCTGAGAGAAAGATTCCACGTTCATGAAGTCGTGGGTTTCTCTCTCACCTGTGATTTTGTCCATCAGATTACAAGAGGTGGGTTTTTGTTTTGTTGTTTTATGGAGAGAATGAAGGGTGTGTTGTGTTGTGTTGTGGTGAAGAAATTAAATTAAGTGTGTTTGAGTGTGAGTGTTAAGAAGGTAAGTATATGGTTGCTAGGACTGCAGAGAGAAGGAAGACAATGGAGGAAAGGGGATGTAAGAGTGATTGTTGGGGAAGGGAAGGGAGGGGTGTGGTGGGTCCTATAAACAGAGGGAAGAGTGGGGACTGATCTATGGACAATTGGGTCTGATCCATCTCAGAGTGAAGGCCTGACAAGGCCACAAAGTCTGAGACTGGCTTCAGCTTCTCAAAGTACCATCTTCACTCCCTTTCACTTCATTTTGGATCACTTGTATTATTTTATTTATTTCTCTAAAATAATAAATTTGTATATCATTTTTACAATAATTTTTTTTGAGAAATTATAGAGTTTGTACAATTATTTTGTATAATAACGAGTGGGATTGGAATATAAGAGAGAGAAATGTAAAATGTATATATAATATGTTCATTTTGTTAGTACGTAGTAAAAGGGATAATTCGGTACCATCGAGCACGTGGATCAGCTGGTAAGGGGCTATTCTAGTTTAACTAGTGGTCTTGAGTTCGAGTTCTAGGTATGCAGCTGTGTTAAATACTCGGAGAGAGAGCTTTGCCAGCCTATAAAGGTCCTACCCGGTTCAAACATAATTGTCTTTCATGAAAGATACATGTGGTCTTGCACCAAAAGAAAAAGGGATAATTCGATTAGCGGAGATCCGAGACACATTAATGGACATTTTCGTTTTCACTAAAATCAATTTTTGTATATTTTAACACATAAGCAATCAGACTAGTAATAACTAAACAGTAGTTTGGTCGTAGTGTAAGTGGACTGTGACCCCCGACTTTACTTGCAAGGTTATAGGGTTCAAATTCTGAAATCACCACTTTTGAGAGGACTTTATCTAAGTACCACCTGACCCGAGGGTTAAACCCATAACTACGCTTGTGGGGGATTCTTGGTAAAAGACCAAAAATTGGGCTGGTAAGAAGTACTGTAATATATAGAGGGATAGAAAGAAAAAAATGTGTTATAAATATGTTATATGAATAATCTAACCCTTTTTTTTCCTCTTTCTATTACCTCAACGACAAATGATAGTTGTAAGTTTTATATAATAATTTGTACAATTAAGAGAAAGAAAAGAATATAAGAGATAGAAATGTGAGATCTGATTATTGTAATAATGTAGAGACATAGACAGAAAAATGTGTATTTGATTATTGTTTGAAATTATTATATGTACACGGAGTTATACTTCTCTATTTTCATATCTCTCTTGATTGTTTGTAAAAATAGTTTGTACAACATGATTAATTTCTCATTTTCAATTTGAAAAATTATAGTTATTAAAACATTTTATACAATAGAAAGGGAGATAAGAATAAAAGAGTGAAGAATGCACGAATCAATGAGTGATCTCATGGGAAAAAATATATTGTATTAAATGTTACATAAATAATCAAACTCTTTGGACATAGAGTTGTAACTTAACTAATATATTAACTCGTGTAATATGTGAATATATTTTTTTATATAATTAAAAGTAAATTTATAATAAATTAATATCTTTAAAATAATAATTAGAAATCAGAATAATTTTGAATAATTATTTAATTTTAAATTATAATATTAAATTATATTTTATTATTGAAATCCAATTTACATTAATATTTGATAATAAGATATATTTAAATAATAATAAAAATAAAAATTTATATTAAAAATAAGGATTGGAATAGAAAATGATAGGATAAAATTTGAATCTTAATAAAATTTAAAATTTATATAAGATTAACATTTAAATATTCAAATAGGAAGAAAGAGAAAATTACTACTAAGTATATTAAGAGGAGATTCTTAGTCTCAGAAGTAATGTGTGGAATTCACCATCTAATGAGTGAAGAGACCAGAGAATCCTGAAAATCATTGAGAATGAGAGTAGAGTGAGCTTCCGGATGATGTCTCAAAATTATAATATAGAGAATTGATACTATAGATCACTATAAAGCCACTTTTTCTTTTTTGTCTTCAATTTTGAATTTATTAATTCATATTTTTCAAAAGTGTTTCATTTACATTCCCTTTTTTAATTAACCAAAATAATAAATTTTGGATGACTTGTATTATTTATCGAAAATAATGAATTTGTATAACATTTTTTACAACATGTTTTTTAGAAATTATAATTATAACGAGTTTTTATAATTATTTTATACAGTAAAGAGTGGAGTAGGAATAGAAGGAAAAAAAAGCATGAAATGTATTTTGTTTTATTTTATGTTGTCCTTAGTGAAAGCGGTAACTCAATTAGCATAGATCTCGAGACATATTAATGGATAGCTTTTTCTTTTCATTTTCACTAAAATAAATTTTTGTATATGTTAGCGCACAAGCAAATAAGTTGATAATAGGTAAAATGTGATAGAGGGAGAGATAAAATAATGAAAAAATGTTATATAAAATGTTGTATGTGCATATAAGTTAACTTTTTTTTTTTCTCTTTCTATTACCCCACTTGTTTCGGAGAAAGGATAGTTGTAAAATAATTTCGTATATTAATTTATATAATTAAGAAAGAGATAAGAATAAAAAAGAGAGAAATATGAGAAATGATAATTGGAATATTGATGTAGAGATCTCATAGCCTAAAAAAAATGATATTTTGTTGAAATTATTATCTGAATATAGGGATTCCTCATTTTATCTTATACTTCTCTCTTTTGTTTGGATAACATAAAATAAAATCTCTTTTAAAAATAAAATTACTAAAATGGTTATAATATGAAAGTAAAAAATGAATAACTTTACATAAGCTTATCTATACTAATAGAAGCGATTTTTTCATTTTTGACACCCACAATAAAATTGCCCTTTATAATATAGCATTTTGTGACTATTTGTTTAGTAAAGAGACACTATGTAACTAAACTTCTATACTATTAATAAATTAAAGATGATTTTTCATTTTGGTAACTATAACTTATTTGACAAAATTATCCTTTATAATATAACATGTTATGACTATACGCTTAGAATTAAAGGAGACATTTGTAACAAAAATAAGAACTACAAATATGCGGAGGAGATTTTGGATGGGAATAACCAGGTGTAGCGTCATTCATTATAACTGTTTGAAACAAGTGAACTTGGTATATCTTATACAATAGGGTCGAGTATTGATAACCTATCCAATTAGGCATGACAATCAAACCTCAATCCTCGGATACTTACTCGCCCCGATTATGATAGGGAAAATTCGCTTTGAATGAGTTTAAGTAAAACCCAATCTCAAACCCGCTCCACATTTAACGGGGACCACTACAACAAAAAGGCTCATTAATGTAGGCCAAAAGCCCACGTTAAACAGCGAAAACGAACGCTAAACACTAAACTAGCGTCGGCCTCGTGGCCCCGCTAAAACCCTCGAGGCAAATATTTGCGGCAAGGCCGACGCTAATTAGCGTCGGCCAGCCCACGCTAAATGGAACGCTACGTAGAAGCTAACTAATTGCTAAATGGCCGACGCTAATGTGGCGGAGGTTAGGCGGACGCTACATTAGCGTAGGCCAGCCTACGCTAATGTCAGCCAAGGCTACATTAGCTGAGACTGGCCTACGCTAAAGTTTTAGGATAAAAAGAAAAAGAAAACGGAGACAAGTTTACAGGTTTACTCTTCATATGTAGTAATTCACACGCATCATAAATATTCACTTCCAGACTATACCACCTTCAATCCAGATAAAAATCACCACCAACTCTGAACTTCACAACAAATATCACATGACCTACTTTAAGCAAGATTGTGTTATGCGCCACTCATTAACTCTATTCTATACACCCTAGTACCTAAAAAGAGTATTATTCATCATAAAAACTAGGAGTCAGAAAACCATATAAACTTTCCCTTACTCCTATCCCACAAAAAGAAAGAGTATTATGGTTTCATTTGAAATTCAGTTGTACAAAGGAAAGGTAATTGTAGAAATACTAAATAAGTGCCATTTTTTCTGTTGCTAGGACATATTTACAAACATACTGCAAATTAGATTAAGATTATAGGTGGTGTCAGATGAAAATAATATACTCTAAATAAACCATAATAGTACAATTCTACTAAATGCAAGAGGTAAGCAACATAGACTACAGTCACAGAACATTTCAATTGAATCAACATAAAAGATACAGGATAAAATTATGTCACTGTTGATTGGTAACATGTCCAAGATCAAACCATTCTACTGATATAAATCTGAATAACATTAACTTAAGATTTTATCTTGTGGAAACAACAACCAAGAAAACAAAACCAAAAACAAAGAAAAAAAGTAAGAGATTGATGTATATGTTACTATATGAACATGAATATATAAACACATCCATGCAAATGCAGATTTAACATAGGCTATGGTCAGTATAAGTTAGAACAACCAAACTGTGAATATCATCATATATTAGAAGCAAAACCATTAAGGGGATTTCAATATACATACCATATATTTAGCATCAATAAAAGGATCATTAATTGCAACAACATCAATATCATCCCGGGAAGTGGCTACACGTAATTAACACCAACCTTCCAATTCTACCAAAACCTGCACATTTCAGCATAAAGTATATGTATGTTTTCTTAAGACAAGCTGGAAAATTCTAGGAATGTGTTTCATGCTTTAAAACAAAGTTTTCACCTGATAACTACATTTCAGAATGATACTCTTTACAGTTCTTTCAGGTTCAAGCAACTGATTTGCATGTTCCTAAGTCCAAACTAAATCATAAGTTGAATAACTCATTATCTTGAGTTCTTTTTTAATTAATAACTTAGGGCCCGTTTATGCTTTTTTAAAATAAATGTTTTTAATTAAAGATGTGTTTTAAAAAACTAATAATAATCACACAAGTCTTTACCAGAAATGCAAAAACTTCAAAAAAAAAATGTTGCATACCGCTTTTCTTAAAAGGTGAGAAAAGCTCTGAAAAGGAGTGGTATTTTAGAATAATTATATTTAAATTAAACATATGGGTGCTTGAGCATGCAAGCTACCTGAAAACATTTTGCACAGCTTCTCCTATAAAATTAGGATTTCTCAAAATAACACGTGAAATCTTCCTCTCAAGTTAAAGACATGGTGGACATTCCAGTCAATTGGACCATATGATCTAACAGTAGGATCATCCCCTAAAGCAACTCAACAGTTCAAGGAATCTTTATAAAAACTTAAAACATGTCACGGTCATTCGTAAACGACAGCAGTTACCGTGAATAGAAAAGTAGAGCTGATCCAACAACCAAAGATGACAGGCAAACTCCACGTCAAAAACAAACATATGCTTTCAAGAACATTCTTTATAAATTCCATGAGTTTCGAGTAAAGTGACTATTACATCCCAAATGAAATGCATAGAGGATAAAATATGGTATGGAAGGCACAACTTCAAATCATTCATAGTTCACGAGGAAGTACAAAATTGGAAGCATGTGATAGAAGTTAACACTAAAAGTAGATACAAGAAACAACAAAGAGAGCTTTCACAATAAGAAAGTTACCATTTATTCCAACTCTTGTCTTCCCAGTGCTGCTTGATTCTGAACAGACCGGACCATCCACGAGTAAGAATCTGAGAAATTACATCCAAATAACCCTAATCTATGCAAAATAATTGAACTATTCTTACTCTGTACAGGGATAGAGATTTTCGTGGCTGTGGCTTTGATAGGCTGGATGCTCCTGGCATTGCAGTTTCTGAGCAAATAACAATACTATCAGGAATAAAATAATTAAATTGCATACTACTAAAGGAACAGAAGCAAGTGTAGGTTAGAGGAAGCTAAGTAACATGTTGACACTCGCAGGCTACGCAAAACGAAGAAAATAGACGAAGGGATTTGGATCGGAGTTTACCTTCACAAGTAGAGATCAAATGATTGAACCTCACGGCCGTGTAGTGGTGTTTTTTGGCAGCGATGGTGGCTAAGTTGCTTAAGAGAGATGGGGGCAGCGTGAAAGATGGGGGAAGCGAGAGAGAAAATGAGGATTGGGGTTCGTAGAAAAGACGGCGGTGGTCTGGTGGCGGTGGAGCGTAGAGCAGACGACGCAGAAGATTAGGGTTCGCTGTGTATGTTTTGTGAAGAGAGAAACGAAATTGAACATATATGTTTCAGGTAGAGTCGGCCAGCCGACGCTATTTTTTGCAGCTAAAGTGATTTTTTTTTTCAAGTAGCGTAGGTTGGCCTACGCTAAGAAATATGTAAAAAAATTTAAAAAATTTTTAGCGGGGGCCAACGGATGCTAATTAAATGCTGTATTTAAAAAAAGGGATGGTGTGCTAGCATCTGTTTAGCGTAGGCTGGCCTACGCTAAAAGAAAAATGTAGCCAAGGCCTCGTGGCCTACGCTAAATTTTTGCAGCTAAATCCAATTTTTCTTGTAGTGGACGGGGTTGTAAGAACCCGTCCCGATATAATAATTAAATAATTTTAATTATACTAATAGTTAAATCATAAAGATAAGTTTATATATTTTTTTTAAAATATAATATAATTCTTAAGTTTCTAATTATTTTGGGATTATTAATGTCTATATTTACATATTATTTGAATTTTAATATATTAGATATATATGACTTATTTAAAAACATGAATTTATTACCATCGTACACAAAAATACAATATTATATTATATATAAGGAGTTGCGAAACTAAATACTTTATACTTATGTCAATTATCACCTTTCATATATGTGTTAGACAATCCCATTTCTTTTAAAATTTCAATTATTGCAATAAATACGATAAAAAACATAGTCCGAAGGGAAACATGTTATTGTATCAAAATATAATATATCAATATTAAAGCTCATTTTAACAATCTCAATGTTTAGAAAAAGGTTTATAACATGTTATAGTAATTATATAATATATCAATATTAAAGCTCCTTAAAAATGTACAAATTTTGTTATAATTATTATAGTAATTATTTTCATAAAAAAATCAAATAAAAGTTATATTATTTAAACGTTGATTTAGTATTGTCCGTAAAATAAAGAATTATTAGACTTTGATACACTAAACTTATATGTCTCGGTCATTAAAATCATATTATTTACATTCTGTTTTCCAATCATTAAAGTTAAGAAAAAAACGGTTATGAATTAAAAATCTAGGTAATAATGATTATTACTTCCATATATGCGTTACACAGTCATGAGTCTTGAAGGTGATCAAGGACCTCAGGGGCGTCATAGTTGTATGTATCGTGTCCAATCTCTTTTTCTTTGTTCATTTTTTTTTTGTTTTTAAAGAAAAATATATAGTTAACACTTAGTTACATTTTTTTGTCAAATTACAGTTTAGAAGAGAGGAGGCACGATGCTTTGAAGATTTTATTGAAAGTAATTCTTTGATAGATATGCCTTTGCTTGGAAGAAAGTATACATGGTTTTAGGCCTGATGGAACATGTATGAGCAGAATTGATCATTTTCTTGTATCGGCTGAATGGTTAGAACAGTGGCCCAATTTAGCTCAGTGGGCATTGAGTGGAGGAATCTCCGATCATTGTGCAATTGTTTTGAAATCTGAGGATACCAACTGGGGCCTTAAACCATTTAAATTACTATAAATAGTTGGCGTCTAGCACCGAGTTATGCAGATTTTGTTAGAAAAGAGTGGTTGTTATTAAAGGTGGATGGCTGGGCAGGTTTTGTTTTAAAAGAAAAACTAAAAGGTATAAGTATTAAGCTCAAAATCTGGAATAAGGAAGTCTTCAGAGACATTAATCAGAAGATTACCGATGCAAGAGAGGAAACTTGAAAATTAGACATTAAAGCTAAAGATGTTGGTGTTACACCAGAAGAGGTGATTCATAGGAAAGAATGTATGGCAAACTGGCAATTGTTAATGCAAAAAAAAAAAGATAGCTTACTATTCCAAAAGTCAATAATAAGGTGGTTGAAGGAAGGGGATGTAAACACTAAATACCTTCATGGTTTCATCAATAAAAGAAGACAACTCAATGAAATTAGATGTTTGAAGGTAGGGGCTGCAGATTTACTGATCTAGACCAAATAAAAAAGAAGATTAAATAAAGATCACTTTGAAAGCCACTTTTGTGAAAATAACTATCATCAATCGGTATTACAGGATTTGGACTTCAAGACTTTAGGGCCAATAGAAAGTGATGAGTTAATCAGGCCCTTTTCTTTGCAGGAAGTTAAGGAATCGGTGTAGGCCTGTGAAAGTAGCAAGAGTCCTGGACCTGATGATATTAATTTATACTTTATAAAGGATTTTTGGGATATTATACAGGAGCATTTCATGTTGTTTTTGAATGAATTTAATGCAAACAGCAGGCTGGTCAGAGGTATGAATAGTTCTTTTATTGTCTTGGTTCCGAAGATAGATAGTCCTCAACGCATTGAGGATTATAGACCTATCTCGCTGATTGGTTGTTTGTATAAAGTCTTATCTAAGATTTTAGTAAATCGACTTTGTAAGGTTATTGGGAATGTAATTTATGAATGTCAGACGACTTTTATTAAAGGAAGACAAATCTTGGATAGTATTTTGGTTGCAAATGAGGTGGTTAAGGAAGCTAAAAGAAAGAAAAAGAAATGTGTAATGTTCAAGGTGGATTTCGAAAAAGCCTATGACTCGGTGAGTTGGGATTTTTTACAATTCATGATGTGCAGAATAGGATTTCCATCAAAGTGGTGCAACTGGATATAAAGGAATGCCTTATGACAACCAAAATTTCAATTTTAGTAAATGAAAGCCCAACAAATGAGTTTGGTGTTTCAAGGGGATTATGGTAAGGTGATCCTTTGGCACCTTTTCTCTTTCTCATTGTAGCAGAGTGGTTAAATATCATGCTCCATAAAGCTAGTCAGCAAGGCCATTTTAGTGGGTATGTGGTGGGATCGGACCAAATACGGGTGGATATTCTCCAATACGCTGACGACACTATCATTATGAGTCAGGCTACGAAATCAAATGTAAGGGTTATTAAAGCTCTTTTAAGGCTATTTGATCTTGTTTTGGGGTTAAAAGTCAACTTCACCAAAAGCAAGCTCATGGGATTTAATGTTGCCACTAACTGGTTGCGTTCATTGGCTTTTATTTTGCATTATCGGGTGGGTTCTTCTCCATTCAATTACCTTAGATTACCTATTAGAGCAAATTAAGGCTACAAACTTAGCAACCAGTTATTGAAAAGGTTAGAAGAAGATTATCCGGTTGGAAGCGTGTCACTTTGTCTTTTGGGGGAAGAATTGCTCTCTTGAAGTTCGTCCTACACTCCATCCCGATCTGCTTCCTTTCCTTCTTCAAAGCTCCAAGAGGTATCATTTCTAATCTTCAATCTCTTTTTTCCTCTTTTTTGTGGGGAGGAGGGGAACGGGACTATAAAAAAATCATTGGGTGTCTTGGGATGATATGTGTAGAGATAGGAATGAAGGGGGGATTAGGAGTCAAGGATCTTTTAGCTTTTAATTTGGCTTTGTTGGGAAAATGGAGGTGGAGAATTTTGGTTGAAAAAGAGAGTTTTTGGGTTAGAGTTTTTACATCACTGTATGGGGATGGGCTGTCTTTATTTAGCAGGGGGACATTGAAGGGGTCTAGGTGGTGGTTATATCTTTGTGGAATTGAAACTGATATCCTGGTTTCTAACAATTGGATAACTAGCAATTGTAATAAGGTGGTTAGGAATTGAAATAATACTTTGTTTTGGTTAGATAAGTGGGTGGGGTTGATTCTTTAGCAAAAATATTTCCTAGGCTATATCAAATAGCTGAGAATAAAAAAGCTTCAATAACTGAAATGGTTGTTTGGAGGGAAGGTGTGACAGATTGGCAATGGAGGTGGATAAGAGGGTTATTTGTTTGGGAACAACAGTTACTCAACTCAATTGTGGTTGAACTCGATATTATTAATTTAAAAGAAGATGTTGGGGACATATGGAGATGGGGAAATGATCCAGAAGATGTGTACATAGTAAAGTCAGCTTACATAATACTACAGAATAATAGGATTTTTGTATCTATTAGTGGCTTTAAATGGCTCTGGTCAAAGATTAATCCAGCCAAAGTTTCAGCCTTGGCTTGGAGGGTTATGCTGAACAGAATAGCTTCTAAACAGAACCTGGTTCGAAGGGGTGTACTGCAGATGTCTCAGGCGAAGTGTCCTCAATGCAGGGTCAGTGCAGAAACTACGAACCACCTATTTTTTGAATGCAACATCGTTTATCATCTTTGGATGGAATGCTTTCACTGGTTAGGTATTTACACAGTTATACACAACAATTGTTTTGAAAACTTGGAACATTTTGTTGGTCTCTCATATTGTTCTTACAATAAAAGGGACTATTGGATCTCAATTTGGTTAGAAACTA
The DNA here is from genome assembly GCA_026901365.1 of Sesbania bispinosa. Lineage (NCBI taxonomy): Eukaryota > Viridiplantae > Streptophyta > Magnoliopsida > Fabales > Fabaceae > Sesbania > Sesbania bispinosa. The sequence continues at coordinate 1,959,162 of QLOH01000041.1, read as the reverse complement.
TTTGGACAATTTGGTTGACGAGAAACGAGCTGACTTTTAACTCACATAGATTATCTATTTTTGATATGTTAGAGCTGGTTAAGCTTCGTTCCTGGAGGTGGTTGAGGTCTAGAAACAAATTATTTACCCATGATTCCTTCTCTTGGTCTGAAAATCCAACAGCCTATGTTTCTTAGAAAAATCACTGTTAGAAATTTTGCTGGTTTGCTGTGCAATTTTTTGCTGCTTGCAGTTATGCTCTATTATCGCCCTCTTTCATTGATCAATATGATATGGTTGGCTTACTTTGATTGTATAAGCTTTTATAGGTGTTTATGGTCTCTTGTTTGCCCACTGTTGGAATCATTTTAGATTATAGTTTTACACAAGCTCTAGTCTGATTGGCTTTAGCATGGTTTCCTTCTGAATTGTATTGCAATTTACTCCTGGCAGCATTTGGAGGTTTTTATCTTGTTAGGCATTCATTGCCTTTAGCTCAATTTTGTAATAGGTTGGAGTACCCCTCGTACTCCTTTTTAAGTCAATTTTGCTTATAAAGAAAATAACTTATTATAATTATCAATTATAAATAAACTCATGCGTGGATATTTCTAGTTACTATTCTATAAAAGTCTTCACTCATTAATTCACGCGTCATGCTCTCCCACGTCTCTCTCTCTTTTATGTTTCAACAATTTCATTTCAATTTATTTTTCTTTTTTTATTATTATATTAAAATATTTTTTCTTATTATCTATTTTTATTAATTTATTCATTACATAGAAATACATATTAAAAAATATAATAAATGTGTTGCTTTACCTTAAATTTATAGTATTTTGTCTAATATATACTTTATCTCTTTATTTTATAAATTATTGTTTTCACTTATTATCTCTCTTATCTATTCTATTTATCTATTTACTCTATGTTCAGGTGTGATACTTTGAATGGTGGTTTCCGGTGAGAAGTTGGTTGTCCACAGCGGTTGACAGAAAACTCCGGTGGTGGTGTACCTGCAGACACTCTGACGCTCAAGTCAGCATGTGTAGCAGATAAGGTTTGTGTAATAGTCAGAATAATGTGTACCTGATTTCAGCTTACTCCGCCTTATTTATATGCAGGTAAAAGGTAGGAAATTCCGTTAGGCATTTGTAACGGTAATTTAATAGGAGCACAACGCGCCTGAATCAAGGTGGACTCACGCGCCCCGAGAAACATATGTCCGGATGTCGTTCCATGTCAGTTTGAGTCCATATTCGCTTGTTGTACGTAGCCAAGTAAATCCGTGAGGTGGATGTCGGCACTTACAAGCCGGATGCCGGTCTAGAACAGTTCATACTTATTATCCATATGCAGTTAAGTCAATCCACAAGGTGGATGTTGGCATACCTATGCTGGATGCCAGTCCAGAATAGTAGCCTTAAAGGTAGCATGTCGATATGCCCCATATGCCGGTAGGCGCCTGTTGACCCCGTAACGGAAACGACATGAGTCGTACGTATGCCGGATGTCGGTCCAGAATAGGACTAAGCCCAGATAGATGTTGGCGAACGCCGATCCTAACAGGTCTGATCAAGGGATTGAGCCCGAAACAATGTCGGTGTAAGCAGGCCAGAAGTTGGTCTAGAACAGTTGCCCCCCAAGTCGTGTATTCATCGTAAGTTGAATATGCGACTTGTCAGGTATATGGCGGCACAGGCCAGCAACTTAGTATTTTTTGAGTAACTGTTGTACCCTGAAGCGACGCGTGTCTTGATGTCGCCAAAACAGGAAAGGCCAGAATGTCGGTTAATTATGTAATTGATACATCATTTTTTTTTGTAACTCTCCTTTAGCAATACTCTTGACATTTTGGTACATTAGATGCATGCTAGGCACATTTCGTGTCTATTTATCTTGGTTTCTTTACTGTTGAGTGGCATGCGATAGTACCCGTGATTGTTTGTTTTTACATAGTTGTGCACGTCGGGAACTCGGACATTGCCGGTGTCGGGTTCCCTTCAAATCCCAGCCTCCGATATTAACTGCGATTGGGGGCGCATGCAGGATATTTCCTTGTTATTCCGGTGGCAAGCCGTCATAAAAGGCAATCCTCGATTACTCCATACCTTTTCTAGGAACTAAGTCCGAACATCATGTCTGAATATACCTCGCTAATGGTGTCAAAGAGCTAAATCCGATTATAAGTGAATGATGAGACATCCAAGGTGTTAAGGAACTTAGTCCGGCAACCGAGATTGAGAATAAACTCGAGGTTTCAAGGAACTAAGTCCGGCAACCGAGATTGAGAAGAAATATAAGGTGTCAAGGAACTTAGTCCGACAACCGAGATTGAGAAGAAATATGAGGTGTCAAGGAACTAAGTCTGAAAACCAAGATTGAGAAGAAATCTGAGGTATCAAGGAACTAAGTCCGGCAACCAAGATTGAGAGGAAATATGGCATGTTTAGGAACTCTTTCTAACTATTGAGGAACTTAGTCCGAGATGAGCATTGAACCGGGGTGTTAAGGAACTAAGTCCGACTATCAAGGTGCGAGGTCCGACAGGTAATTCCTGCAATGACACAGAAAACTATGTATTTCACAAGAAAATATGTGTACAACATGTATGTTGGCTAACCCAAAATGTCAGCGTGACTCAACCGAGTTTTGAGTTCCAAAGGTGGGGACCCCGACTAATTAGTTGCTTAAACCATTAAGATGACGGTAAAGTATATAAGGACAACATCAATCCATGGTTTAATAGGTTTTGTACAACAAATGATGTATTTTCCAATATCAAATTTCAGTAGTCGACGTCGGACGTCGGCAACTTGTCCCCCACTTCATAGAGAATGTTCGCATCCCGGCTGATCTCGGCCTGTGCAGTGGTATCCTCCAGCTTCAATGCCAATTCCTCATCCTCGAGGTTGATGTACTCCTCGGCCCTTTCAGAAAATGTTCCATAGTATGAGGTTTCTTTTTGGATAAATCAATCCAAAATTACGAATGCGGGATGACGCCATCCTTGCCCAGCATGAGTTGCACCTCGGGCTGAATCCCTTGCACCAAGAGGGATTCCTTGGTAAATCCACTGATATACTTGTTGAGAATCTGGCAAGCGTACCAAATTCCCATCGGTATAATAGTAAGTAAGAGAATCGTATCCACAGGGAACTGTTCAATTTATAAAGATTAGTGGTCACAACTATCAAGTAGAGAGTATGGTTGTTGGTTGTTGAGAATTGCGAAAGTAAATAAAAACAGAAAATAAATTGAGATAGGTAGAGACAGTTACTTGGACTAGGATTGAACTTCATTTCATCGCACCCCTTTCGTATGTGATCCCCAATATTATTTATGAATATATAATTATGATACCCTAGCCAAACTATGTTATTTTACCCTGGTCTCCACAGTGATAAAATATTCGGAAATAATTCATGTGGGTTCTCCCAAGCGACAAATTACCCCGGCTTTAAAGACCTGGTTTCCGTTTGTTAACACTATCAATTCGCCCTGGTGTCCACAGTGACTACTACGAGTATTTTTGCCAATCAGAGTTCAAGTTTCCTATGTCTAGGCTCCCCCAAACTCGCTCTTGATTTTATAGAAACACCTTTCGAATGCGCCCCATAAAACCAACCTATAACTCCGGCACACAGGCGAAAGCTAAGCAATAAGCACAGAATAAAAATACCGATATCATAAAAACATGGATTCATAAATATTAAAGAGAATTCACATACAATCGGGGATTGAATCGACTACATTCAATCCTATCGGAGAGTTTAGCTACACATGGTAGCCATTACAAACCAACGGAGAAACTGTTACACTTTTCTCCAGCCCTAGCTCTACTCTGCCATCTCCCTTGGGTCTCCGGGATTTGATTTGATCTTTGCAAAAGGTTCCTTTAAATAAGAGTTGGAAAGCCATCTGAAATCTGGAAGGAATTTGTTTTGAAATCCTTTAAAAAACTGAATTCGTATTCCTACGCTCAGCGCAGATGAAGCGCAGGAAACAGAGAGCAATTTTAATTGTTGCGCTCCACCTACGCTCAATGCAGGTGGAGCTTATTTCTCATTCCAGATTTCCCTGATTTCCTCCTTTTTCAGCTTGATCTCTTCCTAATCTTATCCTAGTTTGCTTTGCTTTCCTTATTTCCCTATTTTTGGCTTGATTTTGTGCTGATTTGATCTTCAAATTTAAATTGAGAAAGTTATCTTCAGAATCATTGTTTAAATGACTGCTGATTTTATCTTGATTTGTTGCCATTTAAAATCTCATCTGCAGATTTTCTCTTCAAATAGATGCTATCTTGTTTCTCTTTTTAAAACTTCCTCTTTTATCTGCAAAATCAACAGATTTTCTATTAAAATAGCATCAAATTTAAATTTGAATTAAATAATAACAAAATATGCATTTATTACTAAAAAGAGGTAATTTGGGGAATAAACTTACCAATTTACCCTTGATAAGTGCAGTAATTATACAAGAATTTATCATATATTTTGCACTTATCAAATTCCCCCCAACTTAGCTTCTTGCTTGTCCTCAAGAAAGAAAACCTTTTGCCATCAAATGGATTCAATCCCCTTGTCAAGATTCTCAAATTTAAGGAAATAATTTCCTCATCTCTTTACTAGGCAGCTGTCACTTTCGAAATATCAGATTGAAAATCAGAATCAAGTGATATTACCAGTACTCAATCAGAACATGATAAAAACACATTCAATCTTTTTCAGAAATAACAATCAAAATAATAAGTGATAAATCAAGGAATTCTCTCATGCTCACGGGTAAGTGTTTCTCTCAATTTTTCACAGCAGTTGAACAACTAAAATTGATAGTCGTTTCTGGTTAATAAACATGCACATGGAAGATTATGGATCAAAAGGTCTTTTCTTGGTTGTAATGAGGCTGGGTCATCAAGAAATCATGGTTTTTCTGGATATGCAAAGAGAACACTGGAATAGAGAGCATCTTTGAATTTTTCTTGACTTGTAACTTCTCTCCATTCTTCCACTTCATTCTTGATTTGTATCATTTAGCTGGCCTCTTTCTTTGTTTGATGATTCACTCCCCCTTTTTATTCACTTTTTCTTTTTGATTTTTGAGGGAGTGATCCTCTTTTGCTTTCTTGTGCCTGCTCTTTGTATTTCTTCAACTTTCAAGTAACCAACCAATTTCTCCCATTTTATCAGATTACTCCTTTGCTCTCTATCCTAAGTGTGTAAGGGACAGGATATAGACATTAATTTTGGCTGGGGTGCATAAGAAGAAACATTGAAGCTCAAATGGGTTACCAAAAAATTGGAATTTTTTTTTCAAGGGTTGCCTTTTTGGCACTGAGCAAATAATTTATAAATAAAAAATTGCCCTTATCACTTCCATATTTTTCATGTGCAGAATAAAATTTAAAAACTCAAGCAATAGCAGTTGACAAGCAGCGATGAAAACTCTCATATTAAGTGTTCGGTCTCACAACTCACCGGCTTTTGGCTAATTTCCTTGATAAAGCACTTATTGAAATTAATTAACTACCCTGATATATTTTCTTGCATAATATCCTAATCCTAACTGATTATGGATTCAATCACAAAATTCCTATTTCTTTCCTAATTCAGTTAGTTAGACTGCCTAGCTTTGAGATTTTAAATTTTATTTCCTTAAATCCTTTTTTCTAATTCCAAAAAAACAAAACAAAAATCCTAATTAAAAAAAATTATCCTAAAAAAATAAAAGAAAATAGAAATTAAAAGAATGAAATGAAAGAAAAACACCAGTATCAATCTTCGTCCTCTGTATCCTGTAAGTCCTCATTCTGCTCTCCTACTGCTGCTGCTCCACCTCCCCTGGATGAATAGGCCTGTCCCCAAGCCACTGCAAGAATGTCCGGAACTCATCAGGCAACATACCTGGGTATGGGTCTAGTACAAATGCTTCTGAAGGTGGGAAGTCCCTCTGTGGATGGTGGATTTTCTGCCTGCAGATGTGCTCCATGTAAGCTCGGAGTGGGATGTCAGCTGGTGGTGGTGGTTATGGCTGTTGTGGCTGCTATGGCTGATGATCTTCTTTCTCCTCTATCACCAGGCTCTCTAACTGTGTTGGCGTAGAATTCCCGGACTAGCTCCGAGTAATCTATCAAGATCAGCCATCCTATGCCATCTGTATTTTGAGGTCAACTGGACTTTTTAACACAAGTTGCATGGTCTGAGAGCCTAATACTTTGCAGCAGCCTGTGCACTTTTGAATCTAATAGGATCATAATGGGGTTCATCTCTGATCCTCTTCCACATGCCTTCTCCTCGTGAGCTAGAGCCATGGGAAAGGCCAACGGTGTATTTGATCCTTGGCATCTGAAAAGTCAAACAACAACAGTTAGTTGCTAAAAACACATTCATTTCAATGATGCCTTATTGCAAACACTAATTTATGAAGAACATGGAAGCCTATCATTAACCAATTTGCATGCAAAATTCATAATACTTTCAAAAGAATCAATCTCTTCACAACAAAATTTCAGTTGCACTTGGTAATGGCTTCCTAAAATCAGAATATACTCTTTTTTTTGCAAGCATTCAAATAATCCATGGAAAGTGAAAGTTCAAAATTCTTGCAAGAAACAGAGCATAACACTTTCAAGCTCAATAACTCACAAAGCAAAGAGCATTTCAATAGAAAACTTGTTCTTCATATTCCACACAGCCAAAATCACATTCAAGATAGAAATAATCAACAATATACTCATTCACAATCCTAAGGTTGCTATCCTCAAGTTCAAATCATAAAAACAGAGTAAATGAAGATTTCAATTAGTGAAAATTAAAGAAAACATACCTGAAACTTGAAAGTTTCAAAATTGATAGAGGTTTGTGAGTGGAAAAAGTGAAAAGAAGAGCTTAGGAAGTAAGAGACGGTACAAGAGAAAACAGGTGAGGAAGAACGAATTATTTCCCCTGTTTTTAGTTCAATTTAAGTAATAGTGCGTACCTGTGCTCAGCGTGAGTGGAGAGCATGTTTCAGTTTCAAAAACCTGTACCACTGCGCTTCACCTGCGCTCACGCAGAAAAAGTGACTAAAATTGCAATTATGCGCTTTACCTGCGCTCAACGCAAAAAACGGAATGAAATTTTGCAATTTTCAGTCACGTTTCCTGCTACTTCCTATTGTTTTAAAAAAAATTATTTTCCACTAACTCATTCCAATTAATTTTGAAAATTTCCTAAATCATAAAAAATAAAAATCCTTATTGAAAAACAAAAACAAAATTGAAAACTATTGAAATTAAAAATTTAAAAATCTCTGGGTTGCCTCCGAGGAAGCGCTCGTTTTACGTCATATAGCTTGACGCCTGTTTTTTTCCAAGGTGGGTGATACTGAAATCCTTTAGCAAGCCTTTGCGCTGAACCTTTGACTCATTTGGGCAGTGACCCTACCCATATTCTTGCCTCGGACTAATTGTGAATGTGACTTGAATTTACCCATTTGGTCTTGTGTCTGGAGTTAGACCATGTTGTTGACTCATTTGGCCTGACCTTTCTCTTTTTTGGAGTCTTGTGTTTATTTGTATGGGTCTTCTCCTCCTGAATCTTGGAAAATTCAAAGTTGTCAGATTTTACTCTCTGTGCTTCACAAGGGTCTTTGGTATGGAATATGCATGACCACTTTATCCTCATTCTGACTTTAGGCCTTGAATTTGAATTTCTTGGCTTGATTTTTCTTCTCTTTGTTGTGATCAGGTGTGTGTTTGCAGGCCTTTCTTTTGTGAGTCTTGAAAGGTTGATCATTTGTATGTTGTCTGTCTTTGCCTTCCTTTGGAGGGTTGTCAGGACCTGGTGAATCCTTCACTACTTCCCCTTCTTTCTCAGTTCTTTGCTCGCTCTTTTTCTCCTTTTCTTGTTCTTTTTCTACAATTACATTATGTACAATCTCATATGTTTTCTTCTCTTTCTCCCCTTCACACCTATTCTCTTCTTTAAGCACATTTGTCTATGTTTCATCCTCTCATTTTTCTTCTTCTACTTTTGCTTCACCTTCTTCTTCTTCCTTTTCTTCTTCAACTTCTTATGATTTCCTTTTTTTAGCTTCTCTATCTTTTGTTTCTTCAGTTTCCTCTTCTTCAAGTTCCTCTTTTTCATCAGCCAAATTGTCATTGATTCCTTCCCTTATCCGTTGAACAATGTTGTCACACTGCTCTTCGGAGTTGGGTAGTGCATTTGTAGAGATCTGCTCTGACTGTTGGTTGGCTCTTGTTTCTGTTATCTGCTACAGTAAAGCGTCAATATATCTTCTTGCTTCTTCTCTCTCCTTCTGAAATTGTATATTACCTTGATTGAATTCTTCAAGACACTCATAAAATTTTGAGTCCCTTTGTTGATCTGAAGAGTAACTTTGCTATTGTTGGAAAGAAGGTTGCATGTTAGAAGGCTCTGCATCTTGTCTCCAACCATAATTATTGTACTGGTTATTTCTCTAATCTTGTGAATAATTGTTTGCAAAGTTGTTGCTATTGGAGAAATTTCCTGGTCTTTCTTGATTGCCCATGTAATTAACTTGCTCTTTTGAGTGCTTGGATAAGAGCAGTAACCATTGGGATGGTCACCTCCATAAAAATTGCAAATTAATTGTGGGAACTGGCTAGGATAGGATTGCATTGGCTGCAATTGCTGAGGAAAGTTATCTAGTTGCTTGTTGAGTGCTTCTATTTGCTGCCTTATAATCTTATAATCTGCCCTGATTTCATCTGCAGAAGTTTGCATATGGGACGAAACATCTTGTTGCCACCCAAAATTTTGATTCTGGTAACTTCCCCAATCCTGCGAAAAATTGTCAGAATAATGATTGTAGGTAGAGAAGTTACCATAAATCGGTCTGTTGGAAAAGTATGCATATTCTCCAAGTGTTCTTCTTTTCCATTCACTAGCAATGATTGGTCCAGCTTTCAATTTATTTGGGGTGATTGATCAGAGAGTGTTGAGATTGTATCTTTGAACTCGTCCTTTTGATTTCTTTTCAATTTCAGGGTCAAATTCCAATAGCGCTCTTGGTACCTGACCTTTCAAAAGTATGAATCACAAGGACTAGAACAAGGGTTAGTTAGAAAATAAAAATAAAATAAAAAGAAAAAAATAACTACAGAAAAAATTACAAATACAAATATTTATAACTTGATAAATAGACCTCCCAAGTCTTTAAAAATTGATATACCGTTCCCCGGTAACGGGGCCAAAAATACTTGTTGAGAATCTGGAAAGCGTACCAAAATCCCAGTAGTATAATAGTAAGTAAGAGTATCATATCTACAGGGAACGGTTCAATTTATAAATCCTAGTGGTCACAACTATCAAGTAGAGAGTATTGTTGTTGGTTGTTGAGAATTGCGAAAGTAAATAAAAACAGAAAATAAATTGAGATAGGTAGAGACAGTTACTTGGACTAGGATTGAACTTCAATTCATCGCACCACTTTCATATGTAATCCCCAATATTATTTATGAATATATAATTATGATACCCTAGCCAAGCTATGTTATTTTATTCTGGTCTCCACAGTGATAAAATACTCAGAAATAATTCATGCGGGTTCTCCCAAGCGACAAATTACCCCGACTTTAAAGACCTGTTTTCCGTTCGTTAACACTATCAATTCGCCCTGGTGTCCACAGTGACTACTATGAGTATTTTTACCAATCAGAGTTCAAGTTTCCTATGTCTAGGCTCCCCCAAACTCGCTATTGATTTTATAGAACCACCTTTCGAATGCGCCCCATAAAACCAACCTATAACTCCGGCACACAGGCGGAAGCTAAGCATTAAGCACAAAATAAAAATATTGATATCATAAAAACAGGGATTCATAAATATTAAATAGAATTTACATACAATCGGGGATTGAATCGACTACATTCAATCTTATCGGAGAGTTTAGCTACGCATGGTAGCCATTACAAACCAACGGAGAAACTATCACACTTTTCTCTAGCCCTAGCTCTGCTCTGCCGTCTCCCTTGGGTCTCCGGGACTTGCTTTGATCTTTGCAAAAGGTTCCTTTAAATAAGAGTTGGAAAGCCATCTGAAATCTGGAAGGAATCTGTTTTGAAATTCTTTGAAAAATGAATCCGTATTCCTGTGCTTCAACCTGCGCTCAGCGCAGATAAAGCACAGGAAACAGAAAGCAATTGTAATTGTTGCGCTCTACCTACACTCAACGCGGGTGGAGCGTATTTCTCGTTCCGGATTTCCCTGATTTCCTCATTTTTCAGTTTGATCTCTTCCTGATCTTATCCTTGTTTGCTTTGCTTTCCTTATTTCTCTCGTTTTGGCTTGATTTTGTGCTGATTTGATCTTCAAATTTAAATTGAGAAAGTTATCTTCAAAATCATTGTTTAAATGACTGCTGATTTATCTTGATTTGTTGCCATTTAAAATCTCATCTGCAGATTTTCTCTTCAAATAGATGCTATCTTGTTTCTCTTTTTAAAACTTCCTCTTTTATCTGCAAAATCAACAGATTTCCTATTAAAATAGCATCAAATTCAAATTTGAATTAAATAATCACAAAATATGCATTTATTACTGAAAAGAGGTAATTTGGGGAATAAATTTACTAATTTACACTTGATAAGTGCAGTAATTATACAAGAATTTATCATATATTTTGCACTTATCAATAATCTCGGAGGGTTTCTGTCGGCCCCTGGCAGATCTATTTTAAGCTTGCTTCTGTCTTGGGTTGGACTTGCTTGTAGTGAAGATAGTAATGAATTTTTCGCGCAACTCGGCCCAGGTGTTGATGGATCTGGGCGGCAAGGATTGAAACCAACACAAAGCAGTCTTCTTAAGTGACAATGGAAATACTCAGCACATGATAGGTGCAGTGGCTCCCCTGATTGACATGGCGGACTCATATACATCTAGGTGTTCCAACGGGTCTCGAGTACTGTCATACTGCTGGGAAATCGGGAGTTTTTCGAACCTGCTATCAATAGGAAAAAGCATTATTCTATCAGAAAACGACATGAAGGCCTGGATAACCTCATCATTAGTATAGAAGTCATGCCAGTGGTCTTCATGGCGGCCTCGGTAGGCAGCGGAAGACGGATGCCTATGCAGGGATTGAGCAGGAGATACAGAGTGGACGGATGCAGCAGGTGACTGACGACGTTCTCGGGATGGTCTTGGATGAGCCTGCGACGGAAGGGGCTCTCCATTCAAAGATTCTCTTATGGTGGAGTTTCTTGGCTCTGCAGAATGATGGGAGGAAGTTGGTAAGACGAGCGACTGACTAGGTTGTGGTTGAGGGCGCGATTGCGGTTGCGGCTGAGGGTGCGCTTGCGACTGAGGACGTGGTTGCGATGTTTCTTGCGTGACAATATGTGCTGAGAGGCAGAGATGCTCCTCCTCGAGATTGGATAAACGCCGTGCATATTCTTGTAACAAAGAATCTTGTTTGTTGATGAAAGAAAGCAGTTCTTGATGCGAAGGTTAGCTTGGTGGCGTTGAGCCAGAGGGTTGCTCGTTGACACGCGGCGGAGGAGTAGGAGATGGCCGATTGTTAATGCTGGCAATTTCGCGCTTGGGAGGCGATTTATGGTGCACAACAATAGCTTGTGTGGCCGCTGCGGCGGTGACGGCGGAAGCTTCAACAGTAATTGTTTCTGATGGTCGGCCACGTTGGGAAGCAGCGAGTTGGGTGGCGGCGGCTGCCGCATCGGCGGCGGTAGCATCAAGGGGACGATCGCGGCCAGTGCTAGCGGCGGAGTTAGCGCGGGTATCAACTATATTAGCTGGTAGCAGAGGTGGCAGAAAATGATAGTCGTTTCTCACAGACGGCGCCAATGTTCAGGTGTGATCCTTTGAATAGTGGTTTCCCGTGAGAAGTTGGTTATCCACGGCGGTTGACGGCAAACTCCGGTGGTGGTGTACCTGCAGACACTCCGACGCTCAGGTCAGCATATGTAGCATATAGGGTTTGTGTAATAGTCAGAATAATGTGTACCTGATTTCAGCTTACTCAGCCTTATTTATATGCAGGTAAAAGGCGGGAAATTTCGTTAGGCAGTTGTAACGGTAATTTAATAGGAGCACAACGCGCCTGAATGAAGGTGGACTCACGCGCTCCAAGACACATATGTCCGGATGCCGTTCCATGTCGGTTTGAGTCCATATTCGCTTGTTGTACGTAGCCAAGTAAATCCGTGAGGTGGATGTCGGCACTTACAAGCCGGATGCCAGTCTAGAACAGTTCATACTTATTATCCATATGCAGTTAAGTCAATCCACAAGGTGGATGTCGGCATACCTATGCTAGATGCCGGTCCAGAATAGTAGCCTCAAAGGTAGCATGTCGATATGCCCCCTATGCCGGTAGGCTCCTGTTGACCCCGTAACGGAAACGACATGAGTCGTACGTATGCCTGATGCCGATCCAGAACAGGACTAAGCCCAGATAGATGTCGGCGGACGTCGGTCCTAACAGGTCTGATCAAGGGACTGAACCCAAAACAATGTCGGCGCAAGCAGGCCAGAAGTTGGTCCAGAACACTCTATATCTTAACTTTGTTCCCCCATGCAGTACACGTGTAAGTTTTCTCATTTGCATTTTTTAGTTTTTTATTCTCTATTCATTAAACAACATCTTCATTTTAATTAGTATGGTAAGATTTTCTTTTTTTCCCCATTTGTTAAATCAAATACCATATATATTTATTTATTTTATATATTTACTTTGAATATTTTAGATTCTTTATTTCTATTTTTAATACAATACTTTTTAATTTTATTTTATTAAAATATTTAAATTGATATATTTAATTATTAATTATATCTTAAGAAAAATAAATCAAATTCACATTTTTAATTTATTTTCTATTTTGATATTGTTATTGTTAAAATACTAATTATTATCTAATTTTATAATCTTTGAAACATATTAAAACAGCCAATAATCATGAATAATGTCTCAGCAAATATTAAATTGATTGATTTTATATTAAATGAAGAATATTAAATAAAATTAATTAGGATGATTTAACAAGTAGTTTGTGTATTTTAAAAAACCTGGATGATGAATTTTAAGTGAAATTATAATATTTTTAATAAATTATGTTAATTAATTTAAAATACCTTATCTTGTAACTTACTTTAGATCTAGATTGGACTGACCAACATGTAAATCAGTGAATAGGAAATATTAACTTTTGTTAATGATTGAATGGTAAACTGTAGAAGAATAAATTTTTTACAATTAGAAAAATGAAGGGATTTGATTGCAGTAAAATTTATTGAAAGATCTAAACCACATATTGATCATTTTAAAGTGAAAAAATATAATTAAGATAATTGAAAATTATAGGTAAATTACAATTTTAAAGCAATTTAGCCACTGTTAAAAGTTAAATCCATGGCTATTCAACATTCTTCTTGTTTTTATTGACAAATCAATTATTTATATAATAATTTTGAGATCTCACGTTATGAAGAGTGGGACACTCACTTTTTCTATTTTCTCAACTAAAAAGACACATGTCACTTTTGTATTTTTTTCACTATTTTTGTTGGAGAATGTCTTTCATACACCTCTCTTGTAAATATTTTTTAATCTCTTAAAAAATTGATATTTTAAAATATAAATATTTATTAGTCTAATCTTTGACCTATTTTTTCTATTCCAAATCCTTTTTAATTCAAATTTAAATTTTTATCATTATTTAGTCATATATATCCACAAATTAATAACTATAATAACAATGATCTAATTTAAAAATTTGAATATGATAATTGAGTAGTAACTCAAAATTTAAAATATATGAAATATTACTAATTCAATAATATGGTTAGAATACTTGTTTTTTTATGAGTAAATAATTTAAAATCAAAATAATTATTATTTAATATATACATTCAAATTAAATCTGTAATACAAACTAATTATCTCTTTTGTTATTAATATATTGAACTCAAATTATATACATAACTTAAAAATTAGTTATAATATAATATCACATATTAAATTAAGATTATTTATTTTAAATAAAATATATGTTTCATATTTTATTATATTTAATAAAAAAATAGATATATATTTAAAATATTAATATATAAAAATGTATATATATTTCCTGTGATACGATTTTAGTTTAAAAAATAAAAGACAATGGAAGTCTTTTCCCTACAAGTATGCTGATTTTTTTATTGTGGCGAGATTTTAAATTACTGGAAAATAAGTTAGATTCATGAGGAAGTCCCCAGTGAAGAATTGATTATTTGATTACAGTTGTAATGCTTTCAAACCCAAATATTTTGAAAAGAGCATGATATATATACATAAAACAGTGCTCCCACGTTTCTGCAACTTGGGAGCACTGTTCATTTTTTTTTTCAATTTGTTTTCTTTTTTTTTCATTTTTTAAATAGTTTTTTATTTTTTTAATTTATTAATATATTTATTATTTATTTATTTATTTATTTTAATAAATAATAATATAGATAAATAAATACAATAAATGTGTATTTTTTGAAGGGTTAACATAAGTTTTGAGTAAACTAGCAAATCGATCCCTGACTTTGCAGGGACCATGCAGTTTCGTCCATGACTTTGTTAAAATAGCACTTTAGTCCATACTTGTCAAAAACACATGCACTTTAGTCCCTAAAGCGCATATTTTTAATAAAGTGAAGGACTAAAGTGCATGTTTTTTAGTGAAATAAGGACTAAAGTGCATGTGTTTTTAATAAAGTACAGCCTAAAGTGCTATTTTAGCAAAGTCAAGGACGAAACTGCATGGTCCCTGCAGAGTCAGGGACCGATTTGCTAGTTTACTCCATAAGTTTTTTATCATCATTATTCTATTTTGATGTTATTAACCAAATGTACTACTTCATTCAACGTTTCCGTGCACACCATTAACCGCACAAAATCAAATAACCAAATATCTCACTCTGTTAACCATCAACGTATGCGCCATTAACCTCATTTAAAAATATGTTCACTTTCAATTAACCTCATAAAATCAATTAACCAAAAATCATATACCGTTAACCACAAATGAATACACCATTAACCTCATTTTTTAATATGTTCACCGTTTCTGTTAACCACAAATGGATACACCATTAACCTCATTTTTAAATATGTTCACCGTTTCTGGTCACATAATTAACCTCGTGTTAACAGGGGTTGCAATTCACCTCACAAAATTAATTAACCAAAAATCCTTTTCTATTAACCACAAACGGAAACACCATTAACCTCATTTTTCAACATGTTCACCGTTTTGGGACACATAATTAATCTCGTGTTAACAGGGATTGTAGTTAACCTCACAAAATCAATTAACCAAAAATTCTTTTCTATTAACCACAAAAGGAAATACCATTAACCTCATTTTTTAATATGTTCACCGTTTCGGGACACATAATCAACCTCGTGTTAACATGAATGATTAACACAAATTTTATGTGATCATTTATTGTATTTCTTGATCTATATTTTTATTTAATTAGATAAATAAATAAAAATAAATATAATAAAAAATAAAAAACTATTTTTTAAAAAATAAAAAAAAGTAAAAAAGGGTGGGACTAAAAAACGCCTAAAAAATGGGGAAGGGTAAAAAGAAAAAAAGCAAAAGAAAATGTTTAAAAAAATGGGGAGGGGGTGCAAAAAGAAAAAATAGCTATGATAAAAATGTTGTACTTACTGTTTATGTACGCCGACAATTATTCTTTTGAAAAGCTTTTTATTTATATGTGCACTTAAATAAAATATACATAAATTAAGAAATGTAATGATTTGTTCTTATTTTAATGAAAAAAATTAAACTTTCTATTTTAGTCTTTATCTATTTTATATTATTAAGTTCTTTTCATTTATTTATCTTATTAATTAGCTTAATCGGTGGTCTCGAGTCTGAGCCCTGAGTACGCAGTTGTGTTAAATATTTGGAGAGAAAGATTTACCACCCATAGAGGTTATACCCGATTCCGGCTATTATCTCCCGTGGAGGAGGTCTTGTACAAAAAATAGGGGTCTGTTTAGGGTATACCATGATCCACGTGTGGTCCAAAATATAAAAATATAGTAATTTAAATTCCTTACCATTAAAATCAACGCTCATTTTATTAATGATGATTAATATTAAATTGGTGGGTTTGTCTATGTCCAAAATGTAAAAAGATAGTAATTAAATTTCTGACCATATATCAAATTCAACACTCATTTTATTAATGACTGGATTCCGGTTGTTTATATGAAATATTGGTTGAAAAGAATAAAAACTCAAATTGTTTGTACCATACTACCATGTAAGGTAAAAGTTTCCCCTTTCAACTTTAAATTGATAAATTCTCAATGAAACTATCATATATTGTATTATAAATCCATATTTTCCCTTAAATTAAACTCAAATAGTCATATAACGTCCGTTTAATTAAAAAAAATATTCATCCACCTTAAGTATCCGGTAAGGTTCACCCTAAATCGTCAATTAAAGAGTTGGAGAGTGGTTTGAGTGATACCAACATTACTTATTGGGTCATTAGTAATGTTGGTTAAACAAACAAATTGGAAGCTTAGAAAAGAAGGTAATCAAAGAACACGAAGAAAGAGAAAGAATATGCAAGAGAAAAAAAATACTTCTCTTATTTAGACAATAGCTCTTCAGACAGTGGTCTGCTAGGGTTCAGACAACCCTGTTCTCAGTAATCGTTCTCACACACACTTTTCCCTATACAGCAAGACACTATATATAGGTTTTTTAGAGAGCAACGACTAACTAACTAACTAACTAACTAACTAACTAACTAACTAACTAACAGACTAACTATCTTAACAGACTCTCACGCATTCCTAAGTCACAATTAACATTAATTCTCCACCTTGATTTTGGAATGTCAGTCTTCAGACGAAGCCCACCAAGTTTAAGCATTTCTCAAACTTGCATCTTGGTAGTGATTTAGTCAACATATCAGCAGGATTATCTTCAGAAGCAATCTTCACAATCCTTATTGCCCCTGTTTCAACCACTTCTCTGATGAAATGAAATTTCACACCAATGTGCTTGGTCCTTTCATGGTACATATGATGATTGGCCAAGTGAATAGCACTTTGACTATCACAATGAATCTGAGCACACTCCTGTTCAATTCCTAACTCATTCAACATGCCTTTCAACCGTAGACCTTCCTTTCACTCCTTCAGACAACGCAATATACTCAGCTTCTGTTGTAGACAACGCTACCACTGATTGAAGATTTGCTTTCCAACTCACTGCAGTTCCAAATAGAGTAAACACATACCCTGATAAGGATTTCCGTGTATCCATACCCCCTGCACAGTCTGCATCTACGAACCCTTCAATCACAGCTCCACCTTGTTGTGTCTTCTGATATAGCAAACCTGAATCTAGAGTTCCATTCAGGTACCTGAGAATCCACTTCAGTGTCTCCCAATGTGCTTGTCCTGGGTTTCCCATGAACCTACTGACAACACTCATAG
Organism: Sesbania bispinosa; assembly: GCA_026901365.1. Classification (NCBI taxonomy): domain Eukaryota; kingdom Viridiplantae; phylum Streptophyta; class Magnoliopsida; order Fabales; family Fabaceae; genus Sesbania; species Sesbania bispinosa. The sequence continues at coordinate 1,941,699 of QLOH01000041.1, read as the reverse complement.
CATGAGCCAAGTCTGGTCTTGAACAGATCATTCCATACATGATGCTTCCAACTCCACTAGCATAGCAAACAACATTCATCTTCCTCCTTTTATCTTTTGAATCAGGAGCTTGACTCTTTGAGAGCTTCATGTGGTGTCCCAAAGGTGTGCCCACAAGTTTAGACACAACCTTCTTCAGATAGGCCTGCTGAGTTAGGCGCAGAACACCCTTTGTCTGATCTCTGACTACATCAATGCCAAGTATGCGTTTGGCCACCCCAAGATCCTTTATCTCAAATTCTGAGTTTAATCTTGTCTTGAGCTTATTGATAATGCACATGTTACGACTAGCCACGAGGATATCATCTACATACAAGAGTAGATACAAAAGGTCTTGTTCTTCTCTTAAAATGTAGACACAGCTATCATAACTACACCTTCTGAACTCCATTCTTATCAGAAAATCATCAAACTTCTTATACCACTGCCTTGGACTCTGTTTCAGACCATACAATGATTTTTTGAAGAAGACGCACTCTCTGATCTACAACAAACCCCTCAGCTGGTTGCTCCATGTAGATGGTTTCATCCAGATCTCCGTCCAGGAAGGCTGTCTTGACATCCAATTGCTCCAGGTGCAAGTCAAACTGGTTTACAATTGACATGAAAATCCTGATTGAACAATGCTTTACAACTGGTGAGAATATCTCATTATAGTGCACACCTTCAACCTGTGTAAAACCCTTAGCCATAAGCCTCGCCTTGAACCTCGCTTTCTCAACCCCAAGAATCTCGTCTTTCTTCTTAAAGACCCATTTCCATCTGATTACCTTTTGTGCCTTAGGTAAGTCTAAAAGTCTCCGTGTGTTGTTCTTCATCAGCGAATCAAGTTCCTCATCGGCATGCTGCCATTATTGCCTCTCTAAACTCTCTTGTGCCTCTCTGAAGTTTCTTGGTTCGTCTAAACCTTGTATCTCTTCAGCCATACTGAGAGCATAACAGATAAGGTCATCCTGTCCAAACCTTCTGGTAAGTTTTGGAACCCTTCTCTCTCTATCACGGACTAGCTGATAGTCCCTAACAACATGTTCTGACCTGCTTGAGTCTGAAGCTGCTTACTCAACTTTGTCTGATGTATCATCTGAAGCATCATCTTAATCATTCAGACGATCTTCTCTGAGTCTGCTCGTAGATGCCTCCACCTCAATGTGAGCTTTCTCACTCCCATTTTCAGAGTTTACACCAAGCATTCCTATCATAGTCTCATGAAACGTTACATCCCTACTGATAATAAGCTTTGAAGGTTTAGGTTCTAACCTCCATAGTCTATATCCCTCGACTCCTTCAGTGTATCGAAGGAAGATACACTTCTCAGCGTGTGCCTCCAGCTTATCCTGCTTGACATGTGTATATGCCAAAGCCCCAAACACCCTCAGATTAGAGTAGTCAGCTAGTTTTCCACTCCAAACATCCATAGGTGTCTTGTACCCCAGAGCAGACGAAGGACACCTGTTAATCAGATACACAGTAGTGTTTACAGCTTCTCCTCAGAAGATCATAGGCATCCCTACTCCCAAAAGCATGCATCTGACTCTCTCCAAAATGGTCTTGTTCATCCTTTTAGCAAGTCCATTTTGTTGAGGAGTCCCCGCCACAGTCTTATGCCTCTTGATTCCCCGGTTTCTGCAAAAATTGTTAAACTCATCTGAAATAAATTCCAACCCATTGTCTGTTCTCAGTACCTTCAGCTTGGTCCCCTACTGATTAGTTGTCTAAGTATACCATTCTCTGAACTTCTAAAACGTCTAAGCCTTGTTCCTTAGAATGTAAGTCCATACTCTCCTTAAGAAGTCATCAATAATGCTCAGAAAATAAGACCTTTTACCTTGCGTCTGAGTCCTAGATGGACCCCACAAATCTGCATGAGCATATTCAAAAGTTCTGCTGGAAGTGTGCTTACTTGTCCCAAATTGCACTCTATGAGACTTGCCCAAAACACACTAGTCACAGAAATCCAGCTTCTGAAGCTTATCACCCATCAACAGTTGTTGCTTCTCCAACTTCACCAATCATTACTCGCTAACATGGCCCAAACGCAAATGCCATAGTTCAGCCTTCTCTACTATTGTCTGACTTGCTACAGATGCATGTGCAATGACAGTAGACCCCTCCAGAATGTACAACCCATTACTTCTTCTTCCCTTAGCAACTATAGATGCTCCAGTGGACACCTTTATCATTCCACCCTCTACCTTGGTGGAATACCCCATAACATCAAACATGCTAATGGACATAAGGTTCCTTTTGAGCTCTGGAACATACCTCATATCCTGCAGCATCTCTCTGTTATCAAACATCCTTAGTCTGATAGCCCTAATGCCCTGCACCTTGCAAGCATTGTTGTTTCCAAGAAGTACAGTCCCATACTCCTTCAGTTCTAAGGTCTCAAAGTAGTCTTTCACAGGGCACATGTGATAGGTACACCCTGAATCCATGACCCAACTCTTCAGAGAGTCATCAGACGAAGCCACCAAAACCCTTGCAGATTCATACCCCTCAGAAGCCTCTGCAACATCTGTAGTTTCCTGTATCCGAGGCTCCTTGGCATCTTTCTCAAGATAATGCTTTTGGATATGACCAACCTTCTGACACTTGTAACATTTGATGTACTTCTTATCTTCAGACTTTGCCTTCTTCCCTTTGCTCTCTGACTTCTTTGACTTACCCTTCACCGCTGCCAAACCAGAGAATACTTCCTCTGCACCCTTCGAATCTTGATGTTTTTGTAACTCTTTGGTTGGAATTAAGGTGACAACCTCCTCCAGAGTAATCATCTGATATTTCCTGTACAGAAACGCATCTCTGAAAATGCTCAAAGGTCTTTCGTAAAGAATTGAGGAGAATAACGACCTTGTCCTCATCTTCAAGCTTCACACCATTGTTTTCAAGGTCATCAACGGTCTTTTTGAAAACTGCCAACTGCTCTTCAATCGTTCTTGATTCCACCATCTTGAATGAGTAAAGATGTTGCTTCAAACAAAGTCTATGAGCCAAAGACTTTGTCATGTACAAAGATTCCAACTTCGCCCACATACCAGCAACTGTTTTTCTCCTTTGCGACTTCTCTCAGTGCCTTATCACCAAGACACAACGATTGCACTTCTTGCCTTATCAATCATACTCTTTTTTTCTGCTTGCGTCAAAGATGATGACATGTTCATCTCCCCCTTCAACGCTTCATTGCACCCTTGCTGAATCTAGATAGCCTCCATCTTGATCTTCTATAGCCCGAAGTCGTTGACTCTAGAGAACTTCTCAATATCAAACTTCGTTGCCATTCTTGATTATCTTTCCTTTCAATTTTTTTTCTTCTCCCCACAGACGGCGCCACTTGTTGGTTAAACAGACAAGTTGGAAGCTTAGAAAAGAAGGTAATCAAAGAACACAAAGAAAGAGAAAGAATATGCAAGAGAAAAAAAAACACTTCTCTTATTCAGACAATAGCTCTTCAGACAATGGTCTGCTAGGGTTCAGACAGCCCTGTTCTCAGTAATCATTCTCACACACACTTTTCCCTATACAGCCAGACACTGTATATAGGCTTTTCAGAGAGCAATGACTAACTAACTAACTAACTAACTAACTAACTAACTAACTGTCTTAACAGACTCTCATGCATTCCTAAGTCACAATTAACAAGTAAGTCATTAATTTGTTATTACATAAGAATTAACATAAGGATAAAATGAGAAAAATTATAATTAATATTGTATTAGATTTTTAAGTGGAGAGATAGATAAGAAAAAACTAGGAAGAGAGGTATTAATTTTTCTTTCTTGGATTTGATCAATGAACCCTTAAATCTATTTAAAATCCTTGTAAAGTTCTACAATTGTAGTACTTGTATAATTGGATATTAGACCCCTTTACCCCAGTAATTTATTCCCTTTTTTTGATAATTAAAAAAATTGAAGAACCCTTTCTCTTGATCGAATGTCGAGTGGCATTTAAACGGACACTTCATGTGTTTTATTTTGTCTTAATTGCACTTTCAGAATTTTACTATAATTAATGTGAGGTTTTATAATAATTTTTTTGAGAAAATTTAGTGTCTATTTCGTTCTCAATTGGGAACACACATAATCAATTCTTTTGCGGAATTGAATTTAAATCACTTCCATTCAATGTGCTTCGTAAATCATGCATCATTAATTTTCTGCCATTTATAAATTTATCAAAACCAATTCTATCCAACTATAAACCAAACAGACCCTTAGTTACTCAATTTTATAAGTGTTATAATTAAGTCCTTGCATTAGTTTTCTTCTATTTAAATCTCTCAATCAGTTCCTATTTTTTTATTTAAATTTTTCATAAATTGAATCAATTAATTATTTTCAAATCTTATTTCACACAAAACACACAAATTAAAATATCAAATTTAACTCAAAATAAAGAAAACTTTAAATTTCTCCCCTTCAAACTCTAATCTCGCATACTAGAAATTCTTCCAACTTTTTTTTTTTTCAAAATTTCAACAAACACCCAAGAATCTGGATAGAAAATATAAATTTGAGGATGTTAGATAAAAGAAAATTGATAAGAAAATCAAATTTGTTTAGTTCTCAAAATAAAGGGATTTAATTATCTAAAAAAAATGATGGGACCAAAATTACACAAAGCCCGAATTAAAACAATTAAAATTATAATTAAATTTTTATTTCCTATAAAGTTATTTATACTATACTCTATTACCTCATTTTTATACTTTTTCAATTCAAGTAATAAACAAGATAAATACATACTTACGACTACTTGAGTAGCACAATATATAGTTAGTAAGTGTTGAAAGTTTGGTATAAAGATGTTGAATGAATCTATGTATACATTCAATCCAAGTTATACTAGCATGGCAAATTGGCAATGATGTTTCTCTTTGGTAACATAGATTTACCACTACTTGTGCACGCAGTACTTGATTTATCGATCTGTGTACACGTCTATTCAATTCCTTCTTACGGTTCTCGTACGTACGTGTATTCATCAAGTCCAAGTAAATGAATTCTAACTTTAGAATGACTAAGAAATGACCCCAACTTCTTTGGTAAAGTAGTGCCTCTGGCTCTTCTCTCTTTCCAGGACCATGTATGTATATGGTACTACTAGTTGGTGTCGGTTCTTTATTTCTTTGTTGGCTGTTTTTATATCTGTTGCAGGATTCTGCAGTGTGTGGTCCTCAACCATGTTAAATTGAATCAGACGACACGAATGGGTAATAACACCATCAAAATCTGCCTCTCAATCTTCCCTCGGTAACTAAGTACACCTACTCTTCCATCTATATATCCCTTTTCCTTGTTTTTTCTTTCATTCCCTTTCCTTTTATTATCTCTATATATATATTCCAAAAAAGATGGGGATATATGCATACAGGAATAATATCTAACCTTTAAATACAATAATTTAACTTAATTACATACTTCATTTCATATTTTTTGAAATTTAATTGATCTATCATATAACAATTAGATTCTGTATGTTCGAGTATGAAAGTCGGACTCGGTTCTCCGGATCTCAGACTTGAGTTGGTCCACAACGACGCTGGTGGGGTGTGCGAAGACACTCCAACGCCCAAGTCAGTGATGGTCTGAGAGTTTATAGTAGTCAATGTGTAATTAATGCACATATGACGTGTATTTATAGGGGAATCTTGAGATTTGGGCCTTGGACCCTGATATATAAGATATTATCATGTAGGATGCGTGTAGGAGACACTATGATGCTCCATATCTTGTGGCCATCTAGATTGGAGCTTGGGCCGAGCCGACTTCATTAAGTCGGATCTACTTGTCCTAAGGGATTGGGTCAGACAGTTTTGGGCCTTTTGGGCCCATTCCGTAATAGATTCTACTATTAAAATTTTTCTTTTACAGAAAAAAGTAAGTTTAACAATTTCATGAAATCAAACATATATAATACTACCTTTTTAATTACTAATGTTATGTGATCTTAATAATTATAAGTCAACCTTCATTAACTAATTAATCTTACTCCGAATAGGATAAATTCTATCAAAGTGTGAGAACATTTTTATCTTTTTAGAAATCCATAAATGAAGACAAAGAAAATGGAATTGTTATTAGAATATTAGAAATAATTTATAGACACATATAACACTAACACTATACCTCAGACTACAGAGGACTTTACCACTTAAGGACTATCACCTTAATAACTTAAAAAAGTATGTTATTGATATACTTACTTATACACGCATCTTCAATTCCTAGACTATTTTTTATCAGCTCTCCAATTCCTAGAATCATTACATTCACCAAAAATCTTAAAGTCTATACCATAAACATTTTGTTTGCAAGACTTAAATCATACACGACTTAAAAAAAAGGACTTATATGTGGTGTGCTTAAATAGTAAACGTATGAGTATCGTCAACCGAAAAACTTTGTATATTAGAAACTAAAAAATCTAGGAAAATATTTTGAAAGGGGTATTAAGCTGCCTAGCTATATATAAATACATATATATATATATATATATATATATAGTGTATCAAATAATCAATTATTTTAATAGTTACTAACAGGTATCATGTATATTGTATACAAGGTTGTCAAACTCGAGAGTCTACATAAACTCGTGGAGCTCCCGTAGACTCGACTCGTAAACTCGACTCGTAGACTCGTAAGAGTCTACCTAAAATTAAAAAAAATATTAAAAACTCTATAAATAGTGAGCAAACAAAATATAATACCACTAATTCAACACTCTAAATCCAAAATAAAGCAAATAACTATAATAAAATGTCATAATCCAACCAAAAATTACCCAAATCACCAAATTAAACTACCCACACGTGTCCAATTATATGTCTACAACCAGAAGCAATATTGCAGAAGTTGTATGAGCAAAAACAGAACCTGAATAAAGGATGAACAAAGAAACAATATGAGCAAAAGCAAAATTAGCAGAAGCATATGAGCAGAAAAACTGACGATTCACCAAACCTGAAGCAAATTGACAAGAATTAGTGAAATTGCAAATCTGCAGGAGCTTTTCAGAGTGGAAGAGGGATGCGAACCACAAGGGAAAGTGTGCAGAAGTAAGAAAAGTTGTTGTCCAGAAATCTGCTGTCCAGAAGCGAAATGATAATTAGAAGTAGGAGTGCAAAGCTGCTGTCCAGAAAAGCAAGAAACAATGAAGAGAGGGAGGGATGCGAACCAGTGTGCAGGAGACGCGATTGGGAGCCTTCACCTAAGATTCACCGGAAGGGAGAGAGCGACGTGACTGGGAGCAGAAACGCAGACATAGGACGCAGCAGCAGAAGCAAAATCGCGAAGCAGAAGCGAGGTCGAGCAGAAGCAAATATGCAGAATGATAGTTCGTAAGGCAGGAAGGAGTCGATATAAAGCAAAAGAGAACTCACAAAAAATGTCGAGCAGAATCAAGGAGGTGAGGAAAGATCGTGAAAGAGAGAAACACATGAAGCCCTAAGTGAATTGCACCATTTTTACCCTTACATTCAGAATTGCTAACTCGATGATGAACTCGCGAGTTTAACCGAGTTTAAGCGAGTTCACCCGAGTCAAGCCGAGTTTACCAAAAAACGAGTCTGAGAGCGAGTTAACTCGTTTTCCACCCCTAGACTTGTAAACTCGTCCGAGTCTACGAGTTGACTCGCGAGTTTGACAACAATGATTGTATGAGTATTTTTAATTTAAATAAAATATACAAATATATCATTTGAAAAATATTTAAGAGAACTTTTGAAAAGATGCAAGAAAAAATCATAAATATTCAGATAATTAAAAGAAAATATTGAAAAAAAATTATAAATAAGATATGGATATTAATTTAAAAGAAGAAAGGTAACCATGACATGTGTCAATTTTCAAGGAAAAGTGGCATTAAGCCAGTGCACTTTAATTTCATACCATCAAGAATTTCATATACATGGTGTGAATATTTTTAAATTCAAGTAAAATTTAAAATTTAAAATTTAAGTTAGTTTATAATTAATTCAATTGTAGAATGTCAAAAGCCAAGACTTAAAAAATATTTAAAATTAAAATGAATATACAAACAATTAAACCTAAAAAAGTTGAATTTAAAATTTAAAAGAAATTAAAGTCATTATAAAGAAGTGTATAGTAAATTAATTATTTTCAAATAGAATTTTTTTTCTTTATCACATTTATATCCCTACTTCAAATTCTCCCTTGAATCTGTCTTATGTCATACAGAAAAGGAGATGATATATATGTATGTCAACCTGTTTCCTCTTTCAATTCTTTCAATGACTGCAGTGCCCAAGTCACTTTTTTTTTCCTCTTGTTTTTCATTTGTTAGCTTAAAACTTACTTCTAAGTCCTAATTGACAGCCAGATTGAAAAAGAGAGCGAGGGTGACCTCTCTTGTGTTATATGGAGCAGCGAAAGGTTCTCTTTGTCAGTGAATTTTTCACTGAATTGATCTGAAATGGTAATTTAATGATCACTTTATTTTTTTTTTCTTTATGCATAAAACAGAACCCTCTTTATTTATGAATGTTTGACTCATTTTGCCATATATATAATATTAACCCCAACTGCTTCTCACTCATATATAATTCTAAACCTTTCTTGGCCATCAAGGACATGTCACTATCCTCACTTCCTTTCTCTGTAATATTGTTTTTCTAATTCTGGGCTATGGGCTATGTTCATTATGATGATGAGCTTTCTGTTTAAGCATATCTTTGAGTTGAGATATATAAAGATATATATAATCTATCGATCTATCTAACTATGCTTTGGTTATTTTCTTATTCCAGTGTCATTGATAATAGATTTGCATCGATCTATCAGTGGACCCTTAATCTCTCCTTCGTTCTCAAGAAGCATTTAAAACCCTTAATATACCAACAACAACCGTGGGTTCATGAAAACCTCTTTGCCAATAAGGTCACACTCTAAGAGAGGGGACCAGATAACATATAGGGTTTTCAATGCAATTGCGCCATTTTCATGTCCTAATATAAAGTAGAAAATTATCAGATGTGAACATGAGTAGTTGCCTATTTGCTTTGCCTCTTGATCTGGCAACATCATGAGCGACGTTTCATGAACCTCAGAAAAGGACATGACTTTAAATTGTATATTTGCATTTCGTTAGTATAGATATATGAGTAAGCAGCACATGTGTGTGTATATATATATATATATATATATATATATATATATATATATAAATCTGTTTATATATCTACTTTAACTTTTAATTTATGTATGCATTAAAAATATACTTATAATTCTAGTAGAAATTTATACCAATTACTTAAACTATATCACATACATCTTCAAACTAATAAACTAAAATCATCATCCCTGCTTAATTCTTTCAAATTCAGTAGTCATAAAGAAAATGTACAGGCTGAATTATTGATCTATATAAGAACCTGTTTGCTTTTCCCTTTTGGACAGACTCTGTTGCAGTGTTACAAACTTACAATATATGTTGATGGTTTTTTTTTTTTTTTTAAATTAGAGAGGGTGCTTTCAGATTGGGTGTGTTTAGAGTGGACCATGGTTTACGTGGTCCAAGATTTAATAAAATAATAATAATTTAAATTTCTAATCATTAAATTCAACGCTCATTTTATTAATGACTGATATTAAACCAATTTCTAGTAACTTTTAAGAAATATTGATTAAAAAAATAAAAATCCAAATCGATAGTACGGTTTGATATAAAAGTTTTCTCTTTAACTTTAAATTGATAGATTCTCAACAAAACTAGAAAATGTTGTGTTATAAGTCCACATTTTTCCCTAAAATTAAACTCAAATAATCATATAAGACCATTTAATAAAAAAAATTATTCACTCGCCTTTAATAACCCTTTAAATGTAAATGGACTAAATAGACCAAAATTTTATTTTATTCACCTCGTCCTTAAAATTGACTATAATATATGGTATAATATAGCTATAAAATTAATTACCGAAATTTCGTAACTAACACGGTGGTGTATAATATAGCTATAAAATCATCCACCCAATAACTTCAATTTTTGGGATATATAATTTTGTTTTATTAATTATATGGTATCAAAATCTAAATCTAGAGTCTGATCCAGTTTGTTTCTATTATTTTTTTTTAAAAATAAAACAATTGGGTGAACTTATACATTGTTCATGTTTTGAGCCCAAATAATTTTTACGTGAAAAAGTGTATTAGAAACTACTCGGGTCGGGTTGGACCTTGTCACTTATGAAAGATTAGGGTTAGATCGAGTCTTATTCAATTAATAACTCGATATCGGGTTGATGATGAGTTCAGGTTAATTTTCGGGTTACCCAACTCGTCCCATATATGTATATATATAATATTTAATTTATAATTTTATATTACTTAAAGGCTCAACATCATTTTAACTTACTGAGAATTTTTTAATTTAACTTTTCTCTATGATAGAGATCCTATCTACTTTGAAAACGCATTCCATACATAAAGTTGTATAATAATGTAGTGATATTTTTTTCTCTTAACAATATTTGAAAGTTAATAAAAAAGTAAAAAAATTATGATGTAGAGTTTGTAAACGGATTTTTTCGGGTTGTGGACGGGTTCGGGTTTTAATTAGTCGTGTACATTGTCGGGTTTCTTCGGGTTTGTAGACGAGTTCGAGTCTGAAGATTTGGCCTGATAAAATATTATGGTCGGGTACGAGATGTCGACGGACAAAACCCATCCCAACCCGTCTCACACTCACCCACACGTAACTTATAATTTCCTAAAAGATGTTATATGTGTTTTTTAGTATCCAAAAGTTTCTGTCTATAAGAATTGGTCTCTCAAATGCCTGATTTAGTAACAGAAATTCACCTTACTAACAAGTTTTTATGAAATTTCTTAGTACTTTATTCAATTTTTTTATGAAAGAAAAATACATATATTTGGAGAAGATTTTTTTCGTTAATTATTTAGGAGTGTGGGCAGAAATAAATAACAGTTTATCCTCCTGATCGTATTGGCTAGCTTCACAAGGAAATCGTCCAGCTACCAGCCCAGTCTTCATAAATATTTCACGTCCTTATTGGGAATACTAACTCAAAGACATGTGAGGTGTGGCCATGTATATGTCCAAATTTGGCACTCATCCACTGTACCCTCCAGCAAAAGGGTCAGAAATCATAATATTGGGGAAGAAAATGAAAAACCTAGCTGATTTCTGATATAATTATTTTTTTAAATTTTCACTTAATATATTTTTACTTATAATTATAAAATTAATACCATGTTCTTTTTGTTTTTATTTTTAAAAATTTCATTTTGAAAGAAATAGAAAACTACAAAATATTAATTTTACAATCTCTTTCACAACATATTGAAAAGGGGAAATAATATAAAAAATATATTCTTGTAATTATAAAAACTGTATAACCTACAAATTATTAAAAAAAAAAAATCAAACGCTAGGTAGCTTTAATTATATGTCTACATATAGAGTTGTCTTTCAGGTAGTAAAAAAACCCCTGCTTCGGGCATGTTGGTCTGCCTTGGCTCTCATATTTTGGTGTTTTCTTCGTCGTTTGCTAGATATATCTATTTTAATTAATTCCTATATTTCTAGCTAGCAGCCATGCTTTGGGTTAATTGTTTCTTCTTCAGTGCACGTATAAGGGAAAACAAGAAGTGTCACTGTCCATTTGTTCCTCCTTATCTCTTTCCCTCGTGAATGTGACATTGCCTCCCAGAACTAGAGCTTAATCTAGGCCTCCCAATCTGCTTGCTCTATCTTTCACATTTATGTATGTATCCTCTCTCTCTCTCTCTCTCTCTCTCTCTCTCTCTCTATATATATATATATATATATATATATATATGTGTGTATAATTTTTGTGTCTAGAAGACCATCCTTGTGTGTAGCAAGATGTCGTCCCTTTAGCTTTAAGGTTCTCTCATTATTATAAAATTGAACTGTAGGATTCATACAAATTTGGGGGCCCTTGTATTTTCATAAGAATTAAAAATAAATGAAATTTAAATAAAAATAAAAATTTATCAATTTTATAAGAACGAAAAATATATTTAACCATTCAAAATTTATGAATAAAAAGTCATGAATCATAAAATTTTAAGGTTTTACTTGAAAACTCATATTAATGATTTTTATATTATATATTTTTAACAATTAAGTTGGTCGTAATTTTCTTTTTATAACAAAGCGTTTGGATGAAGAGAAAAAGAAAGGGAGCAAGATACAACAAAAAGAGGAACTTAACCTCAGTTTTGTTTGTTGGAGAATTAGAGGGTGTGGAGAGATTAAAATCATCGTGGATACCACAAGAATTAAAAACAATCTTTCCGAAATTGGATAGAAATAGAAGAGAGGGATCGTAAACCGCAAGCCAAAATTATCAATTTACCCATACTTTTACCCTACACGCACATCTTAGAAAAAAATGAAACACAACCTAATGTCCAAACACTATTCTTCTTCAAGACCCACTCACACCATCTCCATGAAAAGCACTTCGAGTTATAACATATTCTATAAAAAAAACATAAATATATAGATTTATTTCATTCAACTTATTTTAATTCTTTAAAAATAATTTTTTATTAAATTAAAAAAAATATTAGTTTGAAATGTGTCATTGTCAGTACTTTATTAATTCAAACCATTTCATTATCAATTACAATTAATTGTTTTTTGTCTTTGATCGGGAATCCTCCACAGGTATAACCGTGGGTTTACCCCTCGAACCAGGGTGATGGTTAGATAAAACACTTCCAAAAATGATGACTCCAGGATTTGAACATGTGACTTTGCAGGTAAAGTCAAACCATTTCATTACTAATTAATTAATATATACCTTATTCATTAATGGTTATAAATATTTAAGTTTCAACTAATAAAAGCAATTTTGTCAATTTTTATTCTTTTCTACTTCCTCTCCTCTCACTTTCTCCCAAATCAAATAAGAAGAGAGATTCACACACATACACACATAAATCTCTCTCTTTTATTCTTCCCAACCAAATAACTTATTAATCTACTCTTTTTTCACCACTTTCCCTCTTTCCTTTTTGTCTCATTAATCCAAATATATATAGTGTAAGATAACAATATTTTAGAGAGGAAATTATTCATTCTCTAATTAGAAAAAGTAGAAATTATATTAAAATTCAGAAAAATCACAATTAATATGTAAAATCCACCTATGGGACAAGCTATATGGGGTTTATTACTTGTGATAGAAACAAAATCCAAACCAAATCCAAATTTGAGATTCATGAGAATCCAAGGACAAAAAGAAAGATAAAAATAAAACTAAGGAAACAAAAAGACATTTTTCCCAAGATCTTGAATATTCAATTTTCTTAAAAAATTTCCTATTTGGTGTCATTTCCTCTTCCCTATAATTGGTCCTTAAAATTGTAGATAAAACCCTTATTTTTTTTACAACCAGTAAAACAAGGACGAGATAGAGATTTTGTAGCGGATTCGGGACACATAATGATGTCAAATTTAGACATAACATGTCTAGTGTAAATTCATTAACGCTCAAGGGAGACATAATGGTTTTCGATATAACATAAATGTTTATGATATTAGAGGTAGTCCTGCCTTGCTTAATCCATTTAAAAGTTGGCACATAAGGGAGACATAATGGTTTTCGATATAACATAAATTATTATGATATTAGATGTAGTCCTGCCTCTTAATTTGTTTAATGCATTCAAAAGTTGACACATAACCATATCTCTTAACATTCATGATTTTCGACATCAATCTCGATTCTCCCACTTCTAGCTTTTAGTTTATTTTCTTGAGGAATACAATTATATTTGAGTTATATTATGTTGTATTAGGTTAGAAATTATGTACTCATGGGATGTTAATTTGAGCCACTGAGTAGCAATTGGATTATGAGATTTGTACTGTATGACTATTTGTATTTGGACTTGTGTAATTGTTGGAGTTACCTAAACATTTATGAGTGTGCTTGTACCGATATCATTAATGGCGCGAAATAGTTTCAAAGATTCGGGAATTTTGTCTCCAACGGACATCATTCTTGAATTTAGAAATAAGGACGTTACAAGGACAGTCTCAAGATTTTTGGCATGGCATGTAGCACAAAAAGTGTAACACCCCGGGCCGCTTGTAGGAGTGATGATGGTCCCCACAAACCAACACTAGTACGTCTTTCCAGTATGCTTTATTTTCACTTGCACATTTTCTGGGAAACTTCCTAGAAGGTCATCCTTCCCAAATTGCTCTAAACCAAGCACACTTAACTATGAAGTTATTATGTTATGGGCTTCCGAAAAGAAGATGCATCTTGTTGGTATAGTTCTCCACAACAATTTCCTTTAAGTTATCCTCAACTATACCATCTCATACCTACACAACCTCTGGATTCACTCTCATTCGGGCGTGAGCTCGGTTCATCCATGTGTCCCTTTTGCTTAGAAGTCTGCCAAGAGTGACTCCTTGTCCGTGCCTCTTTGCACCGACGATCATTCCCCACCCTCGTCAGCCTCAGGGTCTAACAAAAAGTAGGATGATTTTATGGTGGACCAAATTTGGTCCACCTAATCCACCTAATAGAATTAGGTAATTAGCTTATGAAGTTAACTATTAAATTATAAAGAAGTAGGGAATTAAACAATTGAATGTAAGTGAACCCATCTTTAGGTACATTTACTTATTTGTTGCTTTAGTTTCTTACTTTAATTTTTCTTTCTTTTGTTTTAATTGAATTTGTATAATTACTCTTATTTTGATTGTCTAAATAATATAAGGGTCTCACTAATTTGGTAGTTGTCAATTATTCTCAAAATGAATGATATTTGGGACTCAACTTCTATATTATTAATTATGTGACGAGGAGTAATTGCTTTAGCCATATTTCACACACATCATTCATAATTTTGCTATTTTTTTTTTTACCTCTATGTAGATATTATATGATGTCATTCATTGTCACTATTTTTTCTTTCTATAGATTTTATTGCTTTTAGTCTCCATCTTAATTAATCCTAACTTATCCATTATACATTTCTTCAAAATAGTTATTTTGTTAAAACATGAAAGTTTTTTTTTTTCTGGAAGCACAATACTTTTCTTCTTTCTTTCTTATCTTTCTCCTTCTACTTTCATATTAATGATGGAATTTAAAGTAGTTTAGAGGGTCGTAAGAAGGGTTGAGTTTGTGACCCTTGAAGACTTAGATGAAAATGCAAAATTTGAAAGGCAAAATGATTAATTCCTCAAGTGTTAATTTGGTGGTCAGAAAGTTGTTTAGAATAGTAGTTATTCACTTAGAACACTGAAAGTTCTAATGATATTATCAAGATGCAAATTACATTTTGAGGTTGAATGATTTCATATAAGGTATTAACATAAACTTCCAAATGAACTTTATGAGATTTTGAATAAACTATTATTAAAAAAAATTATCACTCAGAAGATTATTATTATGTAAACAAACCTTTATGCAAATGTTTAATAATGAGAATCCTAATTTTAAGTTCTAAGTTATATTCTGATGTCAACAACTGTCAGAATAGTTCAAAATACTTTTCTACAAAAAAATTTAAGTCAATTTATAGAATAAGTGATACTCAAAAGAAGATTGGTCCTTTTGAAAAACTATTAACAGTTAATAAGAAACTATGCAATAAATGCAGAAAATAAAATAAACATGGGTAGAGATATTGCACAAAGAATTTATCCTGATTCACCTAAAATATTCCTGGGTTACTCTAGTCCCTACACACAGTGGGATTTTCAACTAACAATCAAACTTAATTCCAAGGTATTCTTTTCCTACAATCTCTTTAAGCTTAATTGTAGAATTCTTTTTTTATTACAACCATTATAGGCCTCTCAACAACCAATATTATTTTCCTATAGCATTTAGGCATGTCCATCGGTTGGATTTGGACTCAAAATACCCATTCCAGCCAAATCGAAGGATATTATTTGTGGCCTATTTCCGCCCATTTCAAACATCGGGTTACATGAGTCCGACTTTTTGGGTTATTTGGGTGGATCGATTGGGTTAGGACGGGTTGACTATTATTGGGCCAATTCGGTTTTACAAGCTTAAACCTGTTATTGACTTTTTTTTTAATTGTTTGGTCTCTTTTTGGTCAATTTAATTGTTTTGCCGATTTTTTTTTTATAAAATTACCTTATGAGCCTAAAATTATTTATGGCTCATTTTTCATATTGATTTTTAAAACTCATGTTTTTTCTTAATTTTTTCATTATTTTGTATTTATATATCACAAAGGAATTCTTATTTATGATCTCAACAAACAGTGCATCTTAATATCTCATCTCAACATTACAACAATACAACTCAACAAAGCTTTAATTTAATTTGCAGTAAAATATTATTTCAATTAACATTTCCTCAAATAAAAGTACAAGAAATCTAAGAGTAAAAAATTTTATGCAATTTTCTCAGTAAGATACTTCGTTGTGTAGAATTTGGAAAATCTAGAAAAAGCAAGAAATAAACATAATTAGATATAAGAAAAGTTATCCTTAATTAGGAAGTACCGAGCACAATTAAAAATAAAAACTTTCCCTTGAAACAACATGAAATTCAGAAAATAGTGAATAACTTTTGGTTCAATCTTTGTATTTGTGGCCTCACTTGTAAGATGTTTATTATACTTGAAAGAACAATACTTCATAGGCATATGACATGTTTATTAGTGAGGTCACAAAGAATCAAAGATGCTAAAGAACTCGAATCGTCACAAAAAATATTGAACACAGAAACTATAGACATGGGAAATTGATGGAGAAGTTGCTAGAGCATGTGAAATCAAAGATAAAAGAGGCATTAGAAGCCGATGGAGAGCCTTGGTCGGAGATGACACGTCATAAACCTCCCTTCACCGCTAAAGAGCGTTGGCCGAGACGATGCGCCAGAAGCCATCAGACAGCCCTAGTCGGGACAAGATTCACAAAGACAAGTTTGAATGCAAATAATGAGAGAGAGAGGAGAGAGAGAGTGGGTCTCAGTCTCTGAGAGAATTGAGAAAAAAATCTGAGAGGGTGAGAGTGATGAAAGGGAGCACGGAAATCCGAGTTGTTACTTGTTAATATGAGATAGAGAGATGAATTTAAGTTGTTAATATGAGAGCAAGAGATGAATAAGTGAGGGAAGGTTAATATCTCATGTTAGATCATTTTGAAGAGGTGTCTTAGCCGTTCGAAAGAAGCACAATCCATGTGCTCCTTGAAACGTACAACCATTCAAATAATGCCATGTGTTGGTCAGTTCAAATACGACGATTTTTTTATGGTATCCAAACCCGACCATTAATATTCGTATTGGCTCACTCTTTTATCTGTGTTTACCGTAGACCTATTTGAACTCGTTCGCTGCTGTTTTTCTAATGCGGATAGCACGGGTTCAGGGTTGTTACGAAAATTCTGAACACCCCTAAGAGCATTTGCATGCTTAAATAACTCTTAACCATTAATGATGCTCATCAACTAGCTTGGAAGAAAACTAACTCAACATATGAGGAATATGTCGTATATGATACTACTCAAAATCATTAAAATAGTGGGTAGCCATTTCAAATTTGAGCTCAAACTCACTCCAAATAAATTCACACTTTTAATACTCATTAACCACATTTATTTGATTCAAATTAGTGTATGTCCCTACAACTGAGGAAAACATAAAAATAAAACATTGACTCTCATCATATAGGCATTTAGAAATTTGAGTAACACTAGAAAACAATATAAATGATGACTCTTTCAAATGAGAGGGACAAGTTAGGACAACAACATTCTTATTGAAACTGTCAAACATCACATGGTTATCACACAAGCAATTCATGCCAAGAGTAATATCAATGTCTTTCAAAGGCAAACAAATTAGATCAATTTCAAAGGCTCTACCTAAATGACAATGAGACATTTCAAACAAACAAGGGAAGTATGAACGATCTCCTTAGCCGGGGTAATAACATTAAGTTCATAGGGTAAAAGGGTGGCAATCAATTTCAAATTCTTCACAGAATCATAAGCAACAAAAGAATGGGTTGTCCTAGATTCATACAATACAATTAACGTTTTATCCATATATAAGCATACACTTAAGTTGCATTAAATTGTCAGCCTCAGGTGCCTTTTCACCAATAAGGGTAAAGACTTTCCCTTTAGCTTAGGGTTTGGCTTCTTCTTCTTTCTTGAACTTTGAGCAGTCCATAGACATGTGACATGACTGGTATTCCGGTAACACTTGTAGCACACCTTCATTTCAAATAGGCACTCCCCTTTATTACTCCTATCACATTTGGGACATCCTCTGACTAACTAGAAGCCCGTTTTGCTAAAACACTTGCTTGTCTCTTCCTTCATTCCCATTGGTCTTGGAGTTCTTGCCTGCTAGTACCTCTTCCTTTTTCCTCTTGTTGTCCATTTGCCTGATAGCCAAAATCAAGTTTCTCTTTGTGATGACACACTTGTTAACTAGGGAAGAGGAGTCCCTAATCTCCAAGACCCCAACAATGTTTGTGATCTTTGGTTGTATGCCTCCCTCTAACTGTGAGCAATTTCTCTCCTCATTGGTATGATATTACTTGGTGTAGAAAATTTGGAGAGCTCCTTAAACTTGGCCACATATTGGCCCATGGTCATAGATCCTTGGCGCTAGTGGGAAATACTTCTCTATGAAGTTAGTCTTGAAGTTATCCAAAGTGATTAGGGTACCCAAATCCACTAACCTATCTCTATCCCCTCTCCACCAATCCTCAACCTCTCCCTTGAACAAAAATGATGCCCAGGTCACCCATTGTCCATCATCATAACCCACAATGGTTAGAATCTTCTTCGCCTCCTTAAGTCAATCCGCGATTGCCATGGGGTCATACTCCTAATTAATTGAAAGGTGGGTTGCTCTTTCTGAATTCAGAGAATGCCAGGGCTTGTTAGTCTCCTCCACCCCTATTACTAGCCACAAGTACCTACTTGTCTAACATGGTGAAGGAGTTCAACACTGGTTTTGCTTGTGTAAGAATCACTCTTTGAATTGGTTTTAATTATAACAAACCTTTAGATCAAACTTATGATTTTCTGTTTTAAGTTACTGATGTGTTTTCGTGAGATTTAAGTTGCTTAAGTGTGTAGAAATAGACTAAGACAGGTAACAAAATCAAGCTAAGAAGCTTGATCAACCATGCACCAAGATTCATCATCTTAAGAAGCATCTAAGATTCAAGAATCAAGTCTCAAGCCATAAAAAGAAAGTATCATCAGTCAAGAAGACTTGAGAAGACTTCAGTAAAGCTAAGAAGTAGAAACAATGGTCAGAAGAAAAAATTTTTAGAGCCACCCTCAGAAGAATTTTTTTTATCAGGGTCACGATAAGATGCAATCACAGACAGAAGCAGACAAGGTCAAACTTAGATGCAGTCAGAAGCATATGCATCTAGATCAAACTCAGAAGCATCCAGGTCAGAAGTAGATGTAGTCAGACGCAGAAGCAAAAGTCAGACTCAGAAGCAGAAGCATATGTCAGACTAAGAAACAAAAGTACAAGTTAGACTGACGAGGCAAGAATACATAAAAGTGTTATAACAGTCAGAAAAGAGCTAGTAATGGCTATAAACGACTATATTCTTATTCCAACCTATAAATAGGTGCTTGGAACTCAGAAGCTAAGTGAGAAAAAGATTCGGACCTAAATATAGAAGAAGCAATTGCATCTGACCTCTTATTATCCCTATTCTCACTACCTACCTATGCTACCTTACCTAATATCTTGTAGTAGGTACTGCTTTTATTTTGTAATGGTTTATATACACTTTGAGTGATTGAGAGAGCTACTCATCACTGTACACTCATGGTAACTGCTTGAGAACCTCATAGTTTATCCACACAATGTGTGTTAGAACCTCAAGCAATACCTTTCATCTTCATCTCATTATGTTGTAACTCCTCCACCAAGCAAAAATATGTGTCTTGGCTGTGGTGTTGAGAAGCTTAGAGAGGCTTGTACAAGACTACTTAGGAGCCTGAAGAGGCCCGTGAAGGAGAATACTTAGGAGCCTGAAGAGGCCCATAAAAGAGAATACTTAGGTTCCTGAAGAGGCCCATGAAGGAGAATACTTGTAACTTTAATAAGTTAGTGGAAATATCACCTTGTGTGGGGACTGGATGTAGCCCAAGGTTTGTTGGGTGAACCAGGATAAATATTTTAGTGTTTTCTTCTTCTTTTCACTCTATTTGCTTATCAACATTCTAATTTATTTAGTGCAAACTGCATTTTAAGTGCATTTCATAACACTAAGCTAACTGAATTTGCTTATGATTCAAATCTGTTTCTAAAGAGCCAACTGATAGTTGTAAACTTCTTCTAACTGCATTCTGGTTTTCATTCTTAACAACAAATGCTTCTAACTTATTCTTGTCGATAGTATAAATCTTTCTACGATTATTCTCTTCTGACCTTAACTCTTATTTGTTTTTTTTATCCACTTGTGTATTTTGGGAAAAATGCTTCTGAGATTTATAACTGAATCTATCTTTTAAGCAACAACTCATAAACAAGTCTATCTAAATTGAATTATTTTAATTAACATCTTGGTAAAAAGATCAGAAGCTATTTTTAACAAAAACAAGTCTTTTATTTTCTCAGTCACTGTTCCTTCTGACCGTAACTAAAACTCTGACATCCAAGTTGAAAGACTTGTGAATCAAAGTCAGAAAAGAGATTTAAATTTTGAAACAGGCTTAGACGCGTCTCAGTTCAACCCCCCTTCTTGAGACTTTGCCAACTACAACTTTCTCCCTCAAGGCATTGGCCAACATTTGGATAACTACCAACGAGGGGTTTGTCGGGGTACCATGATCGAAGGTCTACCTCGTCTACTACCAACTATAATTCTACAAACAATTCACACAATATGAATTTGATCAGTCTCTATATTCCATACAAGGTATTATAGGATTATGGTAAGTCACAAACAATTTTATTCTAAGCATATGTTTTTCCACAATATTATGAATTGAACTGCTCTGATAACAAAACACAACGTATTAATTTTTAATACTAAAGAAAATGCCCATTAGGAGCATCTTATTTTAATATTAATATTAATACGAGCCATTTTGAATATCTTAACAAGTCCCAAAATAAAACTTTATTTAATAATCATAAATAAATTGACAATAATGGTTGAGTGATACTCCAAAGATCCCTCAAACCCATTAGCTCTTTAGTATGGACCTAAAATACATAACATATGCGGAAAACTAACTAAGCCATAAAGAGTTTTATCTATACAATAAAAACTACAAAATCTTAGAGTCTTATAGAGATTCATACCGATAAAACTAAATGCTACGAGCTATTGGCTGTAACAAGTCCTAAGTCTTCTAATCTCTATGAGATCTCAAGGATCACATTACAAATCTAAAATGTAAACCACATAATGTGACTAAGTCCCTAGTGAGCATAATCATGCAGAAAATGTAGGGACTACATGAAAATGTAATACAATAATTAACACAAGCAATAGACCATTCATATTATCTTTATTACTCTGTTACTCTTTCTGTTATTCTCATGAAAAATTACACACAAAGGAGTCTTTTCACATTTACTCTGTAGGCTGGCCTCATCATCGAGCAAGAAGCATCCCTCTTGCAAGTCAATCTCTATTGGGGTCATGTCCCCCAAGACCTTGCCTAATTTACTATGTGGTCCAAGAACCCCAGACTCTTAACTCTGTGGTGGTCAAAAGAACCATTCAAACATACATGGAAATTTAGCCCTCTTTCTAATAGTAACATAACTCACAAACAATAATAGGACATGGCATAAACGATGAACATACAAAATTTAAGCATTCAGTTAGAGAGCTAACTCTTGAGCGTTCATAGTAGAATGCTTGAGCACTGATATGCAATTTTGTAAGTTGTGGCCAACGCTTGAGTGTTCATCGTGGAATGTTGGAGGGTTGGCCAATGCTTAAGAGTTCATTGTAAAACATTTGAGTGTTGGCTGCGTTGCAGCCCAGCTTGTTCGTTTGGGGTTCCAATCCCTAAATCTCAACCTTTCACACTTAGAGTTCATCATTTGGACCACAAACCATATATTCTCATGCAATATATCAAACATTGGATCACATAGATTATATAGTTCCAATTAATTAAAATTCACGCCTCTCATATAATCACAATTTAATATCACAAAATAAACGTAAATTCATTTACGGACAACCATTCAAGGCACAAACTTCAAAGAATCATGTGAAGAGATGAGAGGGGATGATATAGAGGAATTCAAAAGAGGTAAAGGTGAACAGGTGTGTGGATTACACTCACTTGGAGTGTGACCGTGACATGAATCTTTAACCTTAGGAGCTCTTTGTGAAGAGTTCTTCTCCTTCCTTTATCCTTGTCCTAATTCGTCTAACTTTCTCCTCTATCTCTCTCTCTTCTTTCTCTCTCTAGGGAAATTGTTAAGAGTGAAAAGTAAAACCCTATTCCTTAAATGGGGTTAAAAGCCCTCTTTTTAAATTTTTCGAGCCGCGTTGCATTGCTCAAGCATTCTCCTGTGATCGCTTGAGAGTTAACGCTTTAATTTTCTTTTTTTTTCTTATTTATTCTATATTCCTACCCATTATTTATCTTAATTAATTTACTCAACTTATTTTGATTATTTATAAATTTTAGATTATACAATGTTTATACATAAAATTAATTATAGTTATGTATTTATGTTGGTTATTATATTAATAATTTGAAAAATTTTAATTTTATTTAATAATGAATTTTGTAAAGTGCTTTATGGGACTAAGTGTTGCAAACATAATTAATATTTTTTATCCTATTAATATAACATTTACAAAATAAATGTTGTAATATATTATTCACCTTACAACGCTTCTCCAAAATAAACGCTGGAGAATTTTTTAGACTTTTTTTATAGCATATTATTTTTTAAACATTGTAAACCTCACGTTTTAGTATATATATTTTGACATAGTGTATTTGGAATTATAGACTTGTCCAAACAAAATCTAGATTGGAGAGGAGGTTGGACTATAACTATGAGTGGAGACAAGGATCTACAATTACAATTAGAGACAACGACCAAAACCCAGTTTGAATTAACTTCTCTAGAAGAACTTGTAGGAGAAGAAAATAAAATGAATCAAGAAGGTAAAATGAATATCACTTCTTTCATACGTTGAAATTAGTCTTTACAACTAAATATTTAGAAGCTCTCCCATTTAACTTATGAAAAAGTTTAATTGTAAAGAGTAATTTCAACCTATAAAAGAAGTTGGATTCATTTGGTTTATTTTATTTTCTTCTTTTATAAGTTCTTATAGATAAATTTATTCAAAATGGTCCCAAACTAGACATATAAAAGAGCCAAACTACATATGAAATTGAAGAAAAAGACTATTTTGCAAAATGATAAACTAAAATAGTAGCCAAAATGATTTGAAATGGAATTCATTTTATAAAAGAGACGAGTCAAAATAGGAACGAATATGGAAAGACAAGTTGAACTGATAACAAAGATGAAAGATGCATAACAAAATAAGTGTTCGAGGCTAAAAAATCAATTCGACTAAAGTCATAAAGGAGGGATCACAAGCAAATAATAAAAGTATTAACTATGGTTTAAATATAATTGAGATTCTTGAACTCAACAATATGAAAAGGAAAAATTTGGTTGAACTCCTCTATAAGTACTTACAGGAGAAGAACATAAAATTGATTGTAGCTGAGATTCACCTTGGGTGGATCGTGATGAGCATCTGGAATGGTAACAACGAAGAGTCACTGATAAGTGTAAATTATGTGATATTTTCCTATGTTTTTATTACACTTATCAAGGCTAAAATAATGATTTATGCCTCAAAATAATCCCTTTTTATGAATAATTGTAATAATTGTAATTATTTGGTTTGAATTTGAATTTGATGCTATTTTGATTAGAAATCTGTTATTTTGTACAGATTTATAGAAGATTTGAAATAGAAGAGAAAATAGCATTAAATGGGGAGATTGTTTGCAGATTTGAAGTTTAAATAAGGACAAAATAAAGATGAGATCAACAACCATTTAAACAAAGGATCCTGTGGATAACTTTCCCCAATTTGAATTCAAGTTCAAATAAATACAAAATCAAGCCAGAAAAGGGAAACAAGGAAAACAAATCAAGTAAAAGCAAGATCAGAAAGAGATCAAGTGGATAAATGAGGAATTGAAGAAAGTCTGCAGCGTGTTTCACGCTTCACCTGCGCTTAGCGCAGGTGGAGCGCAGCTTACAGAGGGACACGCTTCATCTGCGCTTAGCGCAGGTGAAACGCAAGTCACGCACCAGCTTTTTAAATTCAAATACAGATTGATCTCTTCCAGATTTGAATTAGGGTTTTCCTTGGTCTATAAATAGTACCTTTTGCAGAGATAGACGGAGGCTTTTTAGAGAGTACAAAGGAGAGAGGCATAAAATAGAAAGATAGACGCACAAGGATTGAAGAAGGTGACAGATTCTTCAGTGGTTCGTGATGGCTACCATGAGTAGCTAAGCTCTCCAGTAGGATTAGATGTAGTGGATTCAATCCCCAAGTGTATGTGAATTCTCTTGTTTTTAATTATAAATCCCTGTTTTTAATTATATCGGTACTTTTATGCTGTTCTTAATGCATTACTTCTGCCCGTGCGCCGGAGTCGTAGGCTAGTGATCAGGATAACACATAATGAGATTTCCGGCTAGTATTAGAGTTTAGGAGAGCCTAGACATAGGAAACCTAACCTCCGATTGCTAAAAGTACTCGTTAATTATATGGAAATATAGGTGGAGTCTGATGATTGAATTGTTTTGGTGAGTGACAGCCCGTTCATAGGAGCATCTATAGGAACATATAGTTAATTGATAGTAACATAATTGAAAGTTAATTATATGTGAGGGATAAACAGGATCTTGTGATTGATGGGGTAGTGACAGCCCTTGAATGAAGAGCGTTTATAGGGAAGTACAATTAATGGACGTTTCAAACAAACAGAACAATAATTAATTAATTAAGAGCTTAATGAGTCGAGGGTAATTTGTCGCTTGGGAGAGCCCGCATGGATTATCTTTGAGCGGTAGGCTACTGGTGACTCGGGGTTTTATCAATTCAGTTTGACTAAGGTATAATTAATAACAAATTTATAATTAAAAGAAGGGATTCACATACATAAGGGGTGCGAAGAAGCGAAATCCAATCCTAATCCAAGTAAATCTATCTTCCCTTATTTTATTGTTTACTTTTCTTTTTGCCATTTAAATTCCGCACATTAATCATTCTCTTAAAAAATTGCTCACTTGGTAATTAGATCACTAAAATCTTACAAAGTGAACCCCTCATTGTGGATACGATACTTTATACTTACTATTATACTGCTGAACTTTTGGTACGCTTGCCAGAATTTCATCAGTCGCCGCAGGAAGCTCGAAACAATGTTTTCGGTTGTGGAGATGGGGAGTGTAACATCCAAAAAATTTAGAAATATAGAATTATAATAAAAATAATAATAATATAAAAATACTTATAACTGTATTTCGATAATATTGATTATAAAAAGTGAATTTTTATAATAATAGTAATTGTTAATAAAATAATATTATAATATTAATTATGTAATAATGATGCGATAATATGGATACTAAGAGAGAGATATAAGATTGGATTTTTAGAAGATATAATAATTGTTATTAATATAACAAGATAATAATAAAATTATTAGAAGATAAATCATATTATTAAGGTTTCAATTAACCTTAATTGTTATAAATATAGTAGTTATTATATTATTAATATTAATATAATAATATCAGAATCGATTGGGATAACCTCAGGAAAGAGATATGTTTTAGCATTTTAATTTAAGATCATATTTCAAAATAGGAATGATGACATCACAAGAAGTAGAGATAGGAAAGTAATATAAGTTTTAGGATAATGTTTAACTATAAGATTTGAATTTAAATTTGAATGTAGATGGATAAGGAAAAGCTTAGGAGACAAAAATAAGGATTTGAGATTCTGCATATCTCGCTTGAGCGAGAAGGATATCACTCAAGCGAGAATCTTCCAGAGAAGGGTGTATTTTCGTGAGCATTCTCGCTCAAGCTAAATGGCTCGCTTAAGCTAAAATGACCATCTCGCTCAAGCTAGAATCTCGCTTGAGCGAGAAGGGGCGGTTACAGAATTTTAAAACACGATGCAGACGGTTCCCATTCATTTCCATCTTCTTGTTTTCGATATTCTAAAGAGAGGAAGAGAGGTTTTTAGTGAGAGGAAGTCCCATTGAAGATCAAGGAAGATTTTTCACCCCCAATATCAAGTTCTCTGTCATTCCTTTCACCATCAACGTTCAATATCTCCATTCTTCCTCTGTTTTCTCAACTCTAAGGTGGGTGTGATTCTCACTTGTTTACTATTGTTGCTGTCCAAGCATGATCCCCCATCTTACTATCCCCTTCCTTCACTGAATTATGATGAAGTTGTTTAGATGAACCTAGGGAATGTTATTGTGTTGATGGATGAGTGTGATGTTTTTACAAACCATACGGTAGAAGATTTGATTGACTATAAGTGTTATGAATATGAGCACATTATTATGAAATCATGGGCCTTTGGCCATCACAGTCATGAATTATGAGTTAAGATATCACATGGCTTATAGCCATCACAGAGCATCCGGGCTATCACAGGGTCGTTGATCGTCACAGGCCTTCGGGCAATCTATTTAAGAAAGACGGGGTAACCACATCGTACTTCTGGCCAAGAGAGAGATGGGGTCCCCAATCAAAGAATGAATTATGATTGAAATATTATTTAAGACTTAATCATAGGTAGCCCTGGACGACGGTCCTGGGTTACATGGCCGAGCGCTCAATCACAGTCACATTACAGAGAAAAGACCCCGGGTGTCGGGTAACAACACCTCACAGTCATACATTGCATCATAAGCATTGATTTAAAGATGATGAATCATGTTTAATTGCCTTTAATTGTGATGCTTTGAATAAATATGTATCTTTGTGGTGATTCTTGGTTGTCTACCCACACCGCACACACTTGTCACGCTCACTGGGACGTTGGTCTCACCCCACTCTGTGGGAACATATTTCAGATGTGTAGGATACTTCACAGGGTAGTGACGAGCAGTAGAAGACTCATGGATGATAATAGCTTAATGTTTGGTTATGTTTGATGTATTTAACGTTGCTTAGGACCATTACTAATATTAGTTAGGATGTTCTTAGGAATTTATAAAGTTACCTTTATGTACTGAATTGAAGCCTTGATGGCAAACTTGTATTGGCGTTCTTTGATTTATGTATATAATGTTTGGAGGTTTAGTAATTGTTGGGTTATTCAAGCGATTGTATTGTATTTGATACGCGAAATGAACGAAATGATTTCACGGATTTGGAAATAGTGCTCCCAACAGACATTATTTCTGAATTTAGAAATTAGGACGTTACAGGGAGTACTTGCAAGGGAAACACTCTAACACCCATGTCAATGAGGATTCAGACAGAGTGTAAGTAGGGGAAAAGAGAGGTTAATCACCTAGCCCTCCAAGGGGAATTGAAGGGTATTTATAACGGTCTTGGCTACTGTAGTTATTTGGTAGAGAGTCACTTGCATGTGTCAGTTGCTTGTGTTAGTGACCAACAGTTCGCCTCAAATCCTGGTAGGGAGTCCATTAAATGTAGTGAGACCCTGCTAGATAGTTGGTGGTCATGTTTTAAGGGTATGGATGGGATTAGACCTCATCTAGGAGCCTAATGTAGCCCAATGTTAGCACTGTTGGCCGGTTCTTGCTTCGAGGTAGAGGGCGAGCTAGGTTTCGAGGTCGAGATATCGTGCAATTACTTGGGGCATGGTGGTGAAGTGTCAGGTCCCGACCAAGATGAATCATAAGTTGAATCAATAAGTTAAAATGAATTCAACAATTTTTTCATAAGTTGAAATTAGTCTCAACAATTCAACTTTTCAAAAGATCTTCCATCTAACTTTTCCATATAGATATAATAACTTTTAATTTCAGTTGAAAAACTCTTGCAAGTTAGAAGTTAATCCAAATTGTATCATGTTATTGTCTAAGAAATAAGAAATAAGAAAAGATGATCAATTAACACGAAAATAAAGGAAAACAATTAATTACAAATAGCCATTCTTTTTTTTTTTACGTCTCTACAAATAAACATTGTTACTATACTAAATATTTAATCATAATAATTACACCATCGTTATATTTATTTTTCTTGCTCGTTTTTTTTTTTGTAAGATGACATGTATATCCTCTATATATGAGAGGTAATACTGCTCAAACCAGATAGGATTAAAGTCGGGTAGGATTTTTAAGGGCCATAAAATTTCTCTACATATCTAGGATTCGAACTCAAGACCACCAATAAAGCTGTAACAATTCCTTACTAATTGATACACGTGTTCAGTGATTTGCTTGCTCTTGTTGCATTCTTAGCTTTAATAATTAACATTTTTTTCACCCTTTGCCAAAATCGAACACTATATATCATGGGTCCTGCACCCTGTTTATTCATTTATTCTTTGTGAATTTCTGATGCTGGAGATTCCACATACATTCGCAAATTATTTAAATATAATTATACCAGTTGATTTGAACAAAATTCGTTTCGTATTCTCTTTTGGCTATATACGTACAAAACCAAATAAATATTTAGACTTTTGGAATTAAAAAAATGAAGGAAGAGATATTTTATCAGAAGAAACAGAAAGCAAGAATGTGGATGCAAGAAATTGAACTGATGCAATTAAGTGGCAGAGAAAACACGTGAACCCACCATTTCTGGAATGGGAGGATAAAAGCTTTAGCTAGATAGCACCATCAAGCACAAAAACAAATTAACAACATACATGCATGGACCAAACATAATGACCATGATGGACTGTGGGCTTTTTCTACAAGCAAGACCCTTAACTGTCAAATATAAGGATAGGTCTTTCAACTCTCCTTAACTTTAAAGCTCGATGGGTATGGTATCATAATTGTTTTCTGAAACTAGAGTACTTGGACCACAGATGGGCATCTTTTCAGATGTTGAATAGCCATTGTAGGGGCCATCTAAATTACGTGATATCTTTGCTCTGTTTTCTTTCCATTATAATTATATATATTGCATATATAAATAAATCTTAATTTTCTGCGCATGCACAATCAACCTGCAAAACATGTCCTCTAAAGAAACAATTAGGGTCCAGTTATTAAAATATAATGTAAGTATGTTACATTCTGTCAAGTCTTTGTAGGAGTACATGAATAAGGGTTCAAATATTTTTTTTTCCCTAATTTAACACAGACACACACATTTCATATATGAGAATAACATGAGTAAATTTTAACAATTAAATCTTACCATGAATAGTTAAAATTAAAATATAAAGTTATATGACTTTTTTTTAAGTAACTATATGATCCTTAAGGGTATATATATGTTTGTGAGTTGATTTTTTGAAGGGAAATGAAGGGAAGGGAAAAGCTTATTGAAAACCCTTTTCACATTGTGCTAGAAAGTTTGAGTATTTTATAAAGTCTCCCCTCCCTTTCCCTTCTAGCTAATCTTTTTCTTTTCCTCACTTCTAAACTCACAAATACACCCTAAGTAACTTTCAATTATATATATATATATATATATATATATATACACATGGTTATATGGTAAGATTTTACTCCTTACCCTCACATAATTAATGTCTTTCTTTACTTAAAGAGTTAGTCCCAAGGAAACAAATTATGACAAGCAAAAAATAAAAAAAAAGTAAATGAATACGTTAGAGGCTATTTACTTTTAGAAAATATTTCCCATTTTTATTCTTTAGCTATTTTTTAATTTTAATTATAAAAAATCAATTTATTTTACAAAATTTTAAAGACTAAAACAACAATTAAAACTATTGTGTGATATTTTATAATCAAAATTAAAAATATTTTTGTTATTAAAACTATAAAAAAATAGAAAATAGAAACACAAATTGTACTTTTGAAAGTAAACGGCTCCGGTCTATTTCCTTGTTTGTAATTAAAAAGTCTGTGTAGGAAATTCTCATTTCTAAATTAAGTATTTTAGAAAAAAATTAAAAAAAAT
This sequence comes from Sesbania bispinosa, assembly GCA_026901365.1. NCBI lineage: Eukaryota > Viridiplantae > Streptophyta > Magnoliopsida > Fabales > Fabaceae > Sesbania > Sesbania bispinosa. The sequence continues at coordinate 1,911,524 of QLOH01000041.1, read as the reverse complement.
GAGTCCACACTTTCGTAAATTAAATAGAGTGTATTTGGTAAAACTAGCTGAAAAACTAGCTGAAAGTTTAAAGTTACTTGAAAAGCTAATTGAAAGCTAATAGCTTTTCAACTTTCAGCCAGCTTTAAGCTTTCGGTTAGCTTTTCAGTTTTCAGCTAGTTTTACCAAGCACACTCTAAAGCTAGCTGAAAGCTGAAAAGTTAGCTGATTTGATTGAATGTGTTTAGTAAAATGATATATAAGAACATTATTAATTATTAGATAATAATAAGTGAAAGTAGTTGAGGGATAAACTTGTAATTAATTTTCAGCTACTACCTGAAAATTGAAGTTTTTTTAAAAAAGCTACCTCAAGTATCTTTTAAAAAAAAACTAGTAACTACCAAGAAAAAGCTACCTTACCAAACACAACTGAAATGGTTTCAGTTACTAATTTCAGCTTTAAGCTAGCTGAAATGACTTACCAAACACGCTATGAAAAGTGTTAGGAACACACTCTCTAACACTTGGTTAAAATTCACATGGGTCCCACCACATTGGTAGTGGGGCCCACATAATTTGGTGGGACCCATGTGAATTTTAATCAATCACATGAAGTGTGTTAGAGAATTGTTGCTATGATTCCTCAACACACTGTTGTCTGGTTGACCACCATTTCTTAATCTTCCACATAAGTTCCTATCATCTTATCATTTTCTCTGGATTTTAATGGATTCGCAATGATAGATAACGAGTGGCTGATTATCTGCACAGTCACATTGATAAAGATTCGTGGTTGTAAAGACATAATTTTACACATGATCATTACAATGTCCAAATGAAAGAAGCTTGGATTCGACAAGCTAGAGAAATCATTAATTATACCTTTGTCTTCCATTAACTTTCTTGGTTTGATACTTAAAAGCACCTTACCAAAGTGGAGTTTTTTAAAGTTTCAAACCTACCTTCCCAGATGGGTTAATTCCTATCTTATCTTATACTATACATTTTCCATGAAAATTTACAGAGAATTCCCCAAGAAAGTAACTTTCATTTACTTGTCCCTGTAGCTGACAGACAATCATGTGAGGGAGAGGAAGAGACACAGAGGGATAGAAATTCATTCACATTTGTACGTTGTTTGAGTTTGACATTATTAAAAGTAGTACAGAATAGTATCTGAATTTGGTAGTTGTAAGTTAACGACGTTCACATGAATAATGTTCCCTTCATTTACTTCAATCACTGAACAACTGGTCCACATCCATAAATCAAGATGTTGACACTTGAGACTCTTCTTTATAATACTATAAAGTGTGTTTAATCCTAAACTCTAGCGGATTTTATGCATTATTACCTAATACTTGAACTTCAATCTCTATATGATAATAATAATCACTATTTTTATGTGATATATTTTCTTATCAAAATGTAAGAAGAAAACATATGGCTTATCTAATTTTATTATTTATTTTTACTTTTTTTTTCTTTAATTTCTTTGCATTATGATTCTAATTAACTCCTAATTGCTCCTTTTCTTTTTGTATAAATCGCAGTTATGGTAGGTAATTCTGCTTGAAATCAAGAACATTCATATCATGATGAGTTTAATTTTAAGATTTTTTTCCTCTATAAAACTCGAACCTGAGAGAAAAACATACATGTATCACTTGAATCAACCCCGTTTATACTCCTTATTTAAATATGAGAAAATACCATAAATCTTAACTAAATTTGAGATAAGATTGCACTCCCCAAGGAAGGATCATCATCCTAGGACAATATTATTCTCATGTCAAATGTCAAGTGACAAACAGTGTCAACTTCTTTGCTGGTTTCCCTAGCCATTTTCCGTTCTGAGCAAGAATACTGTATATCAGAGCTGAAAGTGTTGTCCAAATTAACCAAGTGCTGCATGTGGGGTGTTTCCCAATTTCATTCCTCTAATATGTAACACTTGTGCCCACCTGAAATTTCTTTCATGCCCCTGCAGTTAGTTGCTCTGCTTCCTCCAGTAGTAGTAGATTTGTGTATATATGTACATATATTATATGTATGTATTTGAATGTGTGTGACTGAAATAAAGATAGAGATGTACTTGGTAGGCCAAATACTGTATTGAAAACCAGTGCTCTTTCACTGCTCTGTGACTGTGCCTTGCTTTTTGGCATTCTTAAGTGGTCCTCTCCAAAAACAAGCAGTCCCTAATGCCTTGTGCTTTTATCTTCTTTTCCATTGCTTTCCTCCACACATTAACTTACTTGACCTTTTCTTAAATGTTTAATCAAGTAGGACCCTTGATGTTGATGTTGGTGAAACAAAAGCTTCCATCATCCTAACCTCCGCATAAAGATAACATGCACCATACACGCATAGTCCAAAACTGTAAAGCTATATAGAGTACAAACCAGGAACACAATCATAACTAGTTATATGGAAGACTAAACATATATCCTGTCTTCACATATGTATAACAGTTCTTTTAAAAAAAAAATAAAAATTCCTCTTTTTTCATTTGAAAATACACTTCTCTGAAATATATGTGTGTATTGTTTACTTCAAAAAGGTGGACATAGCTATGGCCAGGTGGCAAGTTGCAAACCTTCATTTTCATAATAATGTTCTCATCTCCTTAATATATACCTGTGAATCACATTGGGTGAGAAAGAAGTCAAGTGAGGTCAATAGCTATGTCATTATATTGATGGATTTTGGGCAACTTCATCATTATATAAATCACCATTAGTACTTAAGGCATTTATATAAGATACCCAAATATAGGTTTTTAAGTAGTTGAGTTGGAGTTTTCTAACACATCAATTAATCAACCAATTACGGATTAAAACAGTTGCACTACCACACTTGTAATTCATATTCCTCCAAGTCAAATGAATGATGAGTGCCAGTTTTCCCTTTATCATAACCTCCATCCATATTGGGAGAAAATCAGAAATGGGTGACAGAAGAGCTATAATTTTTTTCTTTTTATAGATATTTACACACACAGACTCCATTAAATTATTTATGATATGAAGTTGCTTCTGGCTGATTTTAAGACAACGCAATTATATATCTATATCTTTCTTAGTGGTTATATCTAAGTATAAATTACAATCTATTTTGTTGGAATTGATTTTAAATCACTCTCATAAAAAAATTATAAATTATGTATAATTTATTTTCGTCCTTAATAATGTAATTTTATAAAAATCAATTCATCCCAACTGTAAATAGAATGGACACTTAAACATTCCATCGCATAATTAATTATTAATATGGTATTAAAGTCTTTGTGAGGAAGTGGTTATGACTCACCCTTTGTTGTCCTCAATTTTTTAAAATAAAAAAGTTGTGATTTTTCACGGCCAAGAGTTTTACATTTTCCTCCCCCACCTCATTTTTTTCTATCTATCTCTTTCATTCAAATTATATCAATTATCACATCTTTTATTTTTTTCTCTTCATTTCTATTTTTTCTTCCTATATCTCTCTTTCTTACACTCACGAAGTTGGGGTGTGAAAGCATCTTTTTCCAAATGAAAAGTTTGATTTATATAAAAAGGTAAGCTTACTTGTACATAATTCATGTTTTAATCTCAAGGAGGCCAAGCCTTGTGTATATCAAACACAAAATTTTCAACTACTCGTTTGATTTTAGAAAATATTTTATATTTTCATTTCCTGTTTTTTAGTTTTAATTATAAAAACACTTTTAGTTTTGATTATAAAAATATCATATTATTAGCATTTTATTTCCTATTTTAAAAGTTTTATACAAAAAAAGTGAAAAAAAAAACTTTATTAATTTTTCTATTTCCTGAAAAAAAAACTCCGAAACATAATATAATGAAATAAAAAGTTAACATTTTTTATAATTAAAACTAAAATAAATAATGAAAATGAAAAATGTTTTCTAAAAAGTAAACAACCCAAATTTTTTTTCCATAACAACCCAAATCTCTTGAAATAGTTAGTTCATCACATCTACACACAAGTAACCATAACAATGATTCATGGGCCATAGGATACATTGCAATATTGCAATAAATTAAAGTTATATGGAGTGTATATTTTCAGTTAATTTGTTAATGTGCATGCTTAGTAACGTTAATTAGTACTTAATAATTATAGGTAATTAAGGAAACCTATACAGAGATTTCATAATGCTTTATAAAATAGCACAGTTTTTTAGGCTACACACAAGTCCCTTCATATTAGCAATTTACCTTAGATGAGGTTGAATTGTGGTTGTAGTCCATCACTGTTTTAGTTCAACCACAAAAGTTAAGATAAATTGAATGTCTTAATTCGATGTGCTAACAAACCATTATTATATACTGGCCTCTTCTCTATTGGTTATTCAAAAGCAATGTTAACATTTAAAGCCCCAAATTTAGCCCAATATTAATTGTTTTTGGTCGGAAGCCCAATATTAGTTGGGTTGAGGGTAATAAATCTACCCGAGTCAATCAAGTCACATTTGACCAAAAAAAAAAATAAAAAATCAAGTGACAGGCAGACGGCTATCTTTTTTTTCCCCGTGAAGTGCAATAGTATCTACTATCTAACCATACAAAAAGAATTTAATTATTATACACGGTTTATTCACTGCAAACACTCACATACAATGAAATATAGTCACGTCACTCATATAATATTAAACTTATTAAATGATGTGATAACATATAATGAAATATTTTTTTACATTAACAACATTTTAAAAGGAACGAGAGAGGTAATAAAAGAAAATGATATGTAATATTGCAATTTATGTATAAAAATACTAATATTTAAAATATTATGTACATTAATACAAATATTATGCAGTTATATACTCTTTCTGTCTCACTTTACTTGTCATTTTAGAAAAGAATTGACCTGATTTACTTGTTATTCTACAATTTTAAGAAACATTTAATATTTTTTTTTATCAAATTATGTCTTTTGCAAATAATAAATGAGACACAATTCAATTACGATCCTAATTATAAGAACCTTTTAACTACTTCACACAGACTAAGAAAGTTAGTTACAATAAAAATTTGTCATGAATGTGTATCATATTTCCTAAACTACACTTGAATTTATTGAGACCCAATATCTTTCTCTTTCTATTTAACTACTCAATTGTGTCATACTATCTCTACTAATTAACTACTCATCTATCTCCACTAATGACATATTTTTATCAAAGAATAATTAATGCATGAGACAATCTGAAAAAAGTTCTTATCAAAAAAGGCCAAGAACTACCCTAAAAAATTCTTATAAATAGGAATCATAAATGACAAGTAAAATGAGACGAAATTAGTACTTTTTTATGATTATAAAAATGCATTGACAGGACACTAGGGCTGAGCACCGGTCAGGTTTGGTTTGGGCCCGAATCCGACCAAAACCAACTGCACTATCTTATGGCCCAATCACGACCGCACATGGAACAGATACGTCGGGTCTCGGGTTAGCTGGGGGCGGGTTTAGCTGGGGGCGGGTTTGTGTGGGTGGGTTTATTCGGTTTGTTATATACTTTCATTTCTTTGAAATCAAATTAGTTTGTGTACCCAGATTGGCAATTTGCCCAGAGAACCCAATAAACATTTATTGTGAACAAATGAAAGAAAAAAAATGGTATAGACAGATTCATAATTTTGTTACAAATCTCTACTTTTGTCATAGATCGACAATTTTTTTCTTGATATTTGATAAAAAGAAAAAAAGAAAGAAAGAACATTACAAGAAAGTGACAGAAAAATGGGTAATAGATAGAGGGATGCTCTATGGTAGCAAGAACAATGAAAGACGGTGAGATGAAGGAGGCTGCGAGAATCAAAACGTCCATCACTCACTGACACCTCAAAGATGCATTGGATATGGAGTTGGAGAGTACTGTGTGACGTCCTTGCAACAATGACAACGCTGAACTCACGACTGGGGGATGACGTCCTTGCAACGATGGCGGGGCGTTGTGGCTACAGGATGGTGGGAACGTTGGACACGTACTCCAGAACGATGGGGACGCGGCAGTGGGGCGATGGAGACCGGAGGGGAGGGAGGTACAGTTATGGCAGATGGAAAAATTCTGGGAGTGGGAGGCTAATGTTGGTCTGTTGCGACTACAAATGAGAAAGGGTAGAGAAAATATGGTATTTATTGCTAGGGTAAATCTCTCTATGGTGTTAGTAAGTGGGCCTAGCCCAAACTTAGTTTTAACTTCATATATATTCGGTCAGGCCGGTTATTGGCAGTTTTATTTTTACTCACCTGAGCCCAACCGTTCTTAATCATTTTAATCTGAATTTTTCTACCCGAATACCTGATATAACCAACTCATTCTGCACTTCTTCAGTTCGGATTTCTTGGGTGGCGGTCGGCTATGGTTTTTTGCCCACCCCTACAGGACATCAAAGAAATATTAGTAATATTTATACTTTTTTTATGATTATATTTTATTGTTATTACATAAATCTCACGGTACATAAATGAACAAATAATCAAATTAATAATGATATTTCATGATCTAATTGTTGATTCCCCAAAAACGCCCCATTAAATATTTATAGCAATTAGAGACGGAAAAATGAATTAGAAAATAGATTAAAAATAGAGACAGAAATTAGAGACGGATTAATGAATAATAACTATAGCAATTAGAGACGGAAAACATGTTCGTCTCTAAATAGTGACGGGCAATAAATTGCTCAGAGACGAAATAAATTGGTCTCTTTTAGAGACGAAATGATTTGACTTTCATGATAGTCTTAGGGACGGTTTTTTTTAAATTATAGAGACGGAAATATTCCGTCTCAACTTAGAGACGAAAAGAAAAATTCGTCTTTAACAAATCTGCGACGTGCAAATCAGCGACCACTACGATTCCATCTCTGATTCTATCTCTAATCTGTTTAGTGACTGAAAAAGTGGTTTTTAGAGACGAAATGTGTCCGTTGCTATTTCATATTTTTCTGGTAGTGAGGGTTTTGACACTCCGGTCGAGAATCCGTGCAGGTCTAGTGGGAACTGTGAGGTCTTCCCTTAATTGTACTGATTCAGAGCTTATGATGTGTGATGGATCTTGGACATATTTCCTTAGCTGGGAAACATGGAATACATCATTGACTCGAGACAAATGAAAGGGTAAGGCTATCCTGTAAGCGAGAGGGCCAACCCTCTGCAGGATCTGGAATGGGCCTATGAATCTGGGTTAAGATTTCTGGCTTTGATGGCTCGCCCAATTCTTGTGACAGGGGTTACTTTAAAAAACACATGGTCGCATTCCTCAAATTCTAGGTCATTTCTTCTCTTGTCAGCATAGCTCTTTTGCCGACTTTGGGCAGTAACAAGCTTTTCCCTAATGATCCTAATCTTTTTTGTTGTTTCCCGCACTAACTCCGGACCTAACAAGGTTCTCTCGCCCACCCATACCAACAAAGTGGGGACCTACACTTCCTACCATACAGGGCCTCGTAGGGTGCCATGCCTATACTGCTATGGAAACTATTGCTATAGGCAAACTCTATGAGAGGTAGGTACCTATCCCAACTACCCTGCTCCTCTAACACACAAGCTCTAAGAATATCCTCTAGGGTCTAGATAGTCTTCTCAGACTGACCGTCAGTCTGAGGATGGTAAGCGGTACTAAACCTAATTTTAGTCCCGAAAGCCTGGTGAAGAGCGTTCCAAAACCTAAAGGTGAACCTAGGTTCTCTATCTAAAATGATGCTAGAGGGAATGCCATGGAGCTTAAAAACCTCCTTGACATACAGGTCGGCTAATCTACTTAGGGAATAGGTAGGAAATGGGCCGGCTTAGTCAGCCGGTCCACAATGACTTAGATGGCATCATACCCTGCTAGGACCCTAGGCAGTCCCACAACAAAGTCCATGGCTATAATCTCCCACTTCTACTCTGGAATTTCTAATGGTAAAAGGGTTCCTAATGGTTTCTGTTGTTCTATCTTAACCTGTTGACACACCAGACACCTAGAAGTAAACTCTGCTATCTCACCCTTCATACCACCCCACTAAAACATCTTCCTCAAGTCTTGACACATCTTGGTGGTGCCAAGATGTATCGAGAACTTGCCCCTGTGGGTCTCCTCTAAAATCTACTGCCTCAGACTACCCTCTTAGGGACGCAAACTCTCCTTTGGAAGAGAATCATCCTATCACCTGACTTAAAGAAACCTGGCTACCCTCTCCTAGCTTGGAGGTCTAGGTCCGAGCCCTGTGTCTCCTTAATCAAAGCTCTAAGCTCACTGGTGACCTCTAACCTATAGAACCTCAAGCTACTCTCTCCGACATCAACACTCAAGCTTAGGTTCCTAAACTCTTCCAACAACCCCTTTTTATGTACCATCATGGATGACACATGTAGGGATTTCCTACTAAGGGCATTGGCCACTACATTGGCCTTACCCGGATGGTGCCTCAACTCAAAGTCATAGTTCTTCAAAAACTCCATTCACCTCCTTTGCCTAATGTTAAGTTCCTTTTGATCAAAGAGGTATTTCAAACTCTTATGATCACTAAAGACCTCAAACCTCACACCATATAGATAATGCGTCCAAATCTTGAGGGCAAATACCATAACGGCTAACTCTAAGTCATGGGTAGGGTAGTTCTCCTCATGGGGCCTCAACTGCCTAGAGGCATAGGCCACCACTCTCTTCTCCTGCATCAACATACATCCTAGCCCCTTACCAGCGGCATCACTATAGACCTCGAAGGTCTTGGACAAATCAAGTAACACAAGTACTGGGCGATGGTCATCCTCTCCTTGAGCTGTAAGAAGCTCCGCTCACACTTCTCGTCCCACACAAAGGCTTGACCCTTACGAGTCAATCTAGTGAGGGGCAAGACTAGCTGGGAGAATCCTTTGATGAATCTCCAATAGTAGCCGACCAATCCTAGGAAACTCCTAATTTCCGTTATGGTCTTAGGCCTTTCCCATTCAAGGACGACTTCTATCTTGCCAGAGTCAACTGAGAAACCCTCTCTAGAAATGACATGCCCTAAGAAATGGGCCTTGTCCATCCAAAACTCACACTTCTCTAGGTTGGCAAAAATCTTTTCTCTCTCAGAATCCCTAGGACAACCCTAAGATTTCGCTCATGCTCCTCTAAGTTCTGGGAGTAGATCAGAATGTCATCGATGAACACAATGACAAATTGATCAAGGTAGGGCCGGAAAATACGGTTCATGTAGTCCATGAACACGACTGGAGCATTAGTCAAGCCAAACGGCATCACCAAGTACTCGTAGTGCCCATATCTAGTCCTAAAGGCAGTATTTCAGGTTTCTTTTCCCAACTAACTCTTGTCATTCTATTATTCAGGCAACGACTGCAAGAATAGAAATCATATTGGTCACTCATTCGGTAGTTGGAACTATAAAACTTCTCATTACACTTATGACCAACATTTCAACCATTAGATTTTGGAACATTTATTTTGTATTGCATGTTCAATCCATTGGTTCCCCTCAGAGATGTCCCAAAATTATCTCCATGGTGTCTTGGCTCAGATCTTCCAACCATCACACCATTTTCTGAATTGCATTACTACGCCTATCATACCACTTAGGGCTAAGGATAAGACTTCAAAGAATGGAAAGTTTTTATGAAATAGTAAGTATTAATTGTACATTTATGCTTCCGATGTAATTAATACTTTATATTTTAATAACAACTTTCCATTCTTTTAAGTCTTATCACCAACCCTAGGGGTGGATTTTATCAAAACCAATTAAAAAAAGTAACCGAATAAATTTTATCATTTTCACACGCACACATCATTAAATTTCCAATTAACTATATCTTTATATCTTATCATATAAAATAATACTTCAATTAAAAGGAGCCAAACTTATCATCCAATATACTATTAGTTTAATGATGGGACCAAAAAAATAGAGAAAATTTCTCAAATGAAAATGGATATATCACCTAGAGTCATTTTTAAATTTACTAGTAAAAGAGTGGTGTACTTTTACGGCAAGTGGTAATCTAGTTTGCTTGCCTCAAAATGGTATGTGATTTTTAAAACCACAATATGTAATGCATCTATTATTTCTATTCAAGTTCAAGTCGGATGTAAGTATGACGAACCACAAATATATGGCTCTATACTTTTGTTATGAATATGAACTTTTCATTCAACATATGGCGTTGCATGAGTAGTTTGTTCCTAATATGAATTCCTACCATTGTTGTCGTTGTTGTTATTAGAATACGCATATTAACATGTCTTTACTGCAAAAATGTTCCCTCCAAATTAAATTATAGAAATTCCCTCTTTGTCTTTACTGCAAAAATGTTCCCTTTGCAAAGCCCTTTGTCTTTGCTGTGAAACCTTCCCGTTACAGAACCCTTTCTACAGAATTCCATCCACCATAAACATCCAACCTCCACCGATGGAGCCCTAAATCGTGAAAATTTAGTTTATAGATGAGATAGAAAAGGGGCAACGTGGCGAATCATAGTGCGTATGGTGGTCGTGAACTAGGGAAGCACAACAATTGCAGAAGGCTTTATAAGTTTGAAATCAACTACAACTATACAGATTTGTTGCTATGCGAATATTTTATAATTTCTTTTTCAACATCCAACTAAGTACTCAATACTTTATGATATTATAGGTTTTTCAATTCGTATTTTCATGAAAAGAAAAAATTAGTGACACCATTTGTTCGTATAATACAAAAAAGATATCATCTTTTTGCATAAAAAGAGGAAAAAGATTAATCCTTTTTTATGTTCACCTTTCTCATTTCTACCCAAAAGCATGATCATGGAATGAGCAATATCAAATTTTGAATTTCAATAAGTATATCGATCGTACAAGATCAAACTTGTTTCTGGGTATAGAGAGATACCCTTTTTCTTTGCTTTTACCAACAGAGAGAAACACAAAGGCAAAGTTGATAAGATACAATACAAAAGCATGAGATTAATTGATTAAACTATAACTGTAAGGTCCATGAATCCCTTTGAGATGTTTTCATAATGACAAATTATCAAAATATACTTACTATAATTCTGAGTATATGGACCAATGTTTCAAATTGAGTTGGTTTAAGAAGGAACGGGTAAAATGAATAAGAAGAACCACTGCAGTAATATATCAGAAGAAACAGAGGAGGTTGTAGATTTGATAGCTGGATGGATACAGATCTAGAATTGAGCAAAACAATTGGTTAGAATCATGAAAATCAAACATTTATGCGGCTGGAACAACAAGTAGAAACCGTGAGAAAATGAAAGAAAATAAGGGAATGTGAGGGAAAAAGTGGAAGAGAAAGAGATGGTTGGGACGCCACTGAAGCAGGAATCCACCCACAGAAGATAAGTCCAATGCTAGATGCCACTGATTCAGGAGAATCAGATAAGTCTCTGGTTGGTTTAAGCAAGAACCACCAAGCCTACTCTCAACTCACACTTGAGGAGAAAAATTGGCATAATGCCTTTACTCAATTCATCAAATTTGTATTTACAATAGGGGGAGCCTCCTATTTATAGGAGTAAGGGGCAACTATAACGAGGGAAAAAGGGGAAAAACAAAAGATGAGTGAAAAACACTCCTAAGTGGGTGTTGAACCCCTAACCATTTGGCTAATTAGCTAAGCTAATACTTAAGCCAATAAAACCATCATTTTAGCGCCCAAGATAGGAAGAAAAGGGAAAATTACAAGCATGTCCTAATTACATCCTAATTACATCTTAATCCTACTTTTATTAATCCTAATTAAATGGAGTCTTGCATGTTGACTTGAGCCCAAGGTCAAAGGTCAATGGGTTGACCATGTTAAGGGTGACTCATGCTTGGTTCAGCTCCAAGCAATTCTAGCAGCTCCATGCTTGGTCCTAGCTTTTAGCTGTCAGCCTAGAGTTCTACTGACAGACGCCATCATTCCCTCCCCCTTGAAGAGCATTTGTCCTCAAATCTGAAAGTTCAAAAAAAAGTATAAGGGGTAGAAGAAAGTAATAGGAAAGGATGACAAGAGGAGAAGGTGGAGACTTCTCTTTAGGACTCGTAAGTCCTTGCTAGGTCTTCAATCATGGACACCCTCATGCAACCTGAGCCAACAAAAAGAAGGCTCGTTATTCTCAAGCATTTAGTCTCTAATGCTCATAACAATAATACTTGGGAATCATGTAGGGAGTTTTTGGAGAAGAAGGAGTAGTAGAAGAAAGAAGAGAAGAAAAAGAAGAAGAAGAAGAAGAAAAAGGAGGAGGAGGAGGAGGAGGAGGAGGAGGAAAGGGTGGAGGAAACTCCCTTGTAATGTTGCTACTTCCTCCTTCCTTGATCAGCGGCTCCTTTTCTTGTTCCCCTTCAAAACATCTAAGGTCAGCAGTCTTAAATTGATGAAGTAGTAACATTGCTTCCCTTTTATTTTTTTGTTTTTCTTTTGTTTTTTCTTTTTCTACCATAACTCTTGATGTTTCTTCCTTCATTTTCTTCTTATCCTCACCTTCTATTTTTAGTTTCTTAATTTTCTCAAGTTCAATCTCTCTCTTCATGTGAGCTTGATCCTCACATATTTCTTGGATTGACATTGGCATCAAAGTAATTTTAGCTCCATCATGTTTAAAAGATATTTGATTTGAGTAACCATCATGAATGGTCCTCTTATCAAACTGCCAAGGTCTACCCAATAAGATATGTGTGGCATCCATAGGTACAACATCACATAAAACATTATCATCATAATCACCTGTGGAAATGAAAATGAGAGTTTGTTTATTTACTTCCCTTTCCCCATCATCACATATCCAAGATAACTTGTATGGTCTGGGGTGGGGAGTGGTAGACAATCCAAGTTTCTCTACCATTCTTGCACTTGCAATGTTAGTGCAACTTCCACTATCCACAATTAGGGAACAAATTTGTCCCTCAACCATGCATCTAGTGGGGAGGACAGTTTGTCTCTACTCATCCTCTCTAATGATTTGGTTTCCTAAGGACCTTCTCACCATACAAAGTTTTCCCTCGGACCTAAACACTTCTTTCTTAACCTCATTTTCCTCTTCACTAAGTTCATCTTCACTAGTACTAGTGTATTCACCATTTTCCTTTAGCAATATCGCCCTTCTATTTGGGCATTGGGAAGCTATGTGTCCTTTTCCATCACACTTGAAACATTTGATGTTTCTTGTGGAAGTAGAGGGATCCTCTTCTGATTTTGTGGAAGGAGGTGGGTTAGGAGCAACTCTAGAACCCTTAGGTTCTTCCTTCTCTTGGCCTTTTCCCTCATCTTTCTTTAGGGTTTCTTTGATCCTAGTTGTATAACTAGAATTTCCTCTTTTATAGCTACCCTTTCTTTTTAGTTGAGTTTCAATTTTAACGACTTGGTGTACCTAGTCCTCCATTTCAACATAAGGATGCAACTCCACTATGTCCCTTATGTCAAAATTAAGTCCATTGATAAACCTAGCCATAGTTGCTTCACTATCCTCAATTATGTTTGCCCTTATCAAAGCAAGTCCCATTTCGTTAAAATACTCATCTACACTCTTGGAACCTTGCTTAAGAGTTTGGAGTTTAATGTGCAACTCCCTAGTGTAGTGTTGAGGTATGAACCTCTTTCTCATGATGGACTTCATTTCCTCCCAAGAGGAAACCAAAGGAACATTGCACCTTCTTCTATCAGCTTGAAGCTGATGCCACCAAACCATGGCATAATGTTTGAATTCAAGAGAGGCTATCTTAACTTTCTCTTCTTCCCTATACCTATGAAAACTAAAAATTTGTTCAATTTTAAGTTCCCATTCTAGGTATTGTTCAACATCATTCCTTCCATTGAAGGTTGGGACTTCTATTTTGACCCCCTTGAACCCTTGTTCCCTTTTAGGCTCTTCTTCCCTCCCATGCTCTCTCCTAGGCCTCCTATGGGTATCTTCATAGTATGCTTCTCTAAACCTCCTAGGTTACCCTCATAGTACTCTTCTCTATACATTCTAGGTTCTTCCTCATAGTACTATTCTCTATGCCTCCTAGGTTCTCCTTCATAGATATCTTCTCTATTCCTTTCACGCCTCCTAGGTCTCCTATGCCCTCCATTTCCTTTTTCCCTTCTCCTAAGAGTATGACTTGAATGTCTCTCTCCCTCACTACTCTCAGGGTGGTACCTATCTTCACTTCTCACTATGCTATGTCTACTCTCACTTCCTCCTTCTCGAGAAGAGTGTCTTCTCTCCCTCCTATTCCCACTTAACTCTTGCCTAAGCTCATTCATTTCATGCCTCATCATTCTGGCCATGTCTTGAATTGCATGTTGCAACTCGGCCCTATATCTTAAAGTCCTAGGTGAAGGAGGTGGTGAGTTCCTACTACCCATTGTTTTTAAGTTTTTGATTTTTAAAATGGACCTTTCCACTCAACTAAGTGCTTACACTCAATGGAATGTAACACTCGTGTATTTCTCTCCTTTTGGCTTTTTCTATAATGAAAACTTTCTTGCCTCTTCTACTCGGTTGAGGTTGGTTTGATCTTGCAAAGACCAACAGTGAGACTAAGTCTTAACCCTTCCCAAATAGAAGCACACTAACAAAAGGAAGTTATCTACTGAAAGAGGATTGGAATTGCCTAAGATAAAACAAGAGTTGATGAGACAAGCAAGAAAAGCAAGCACTCAAGAAAGCTTATACACAAGAGTAGAAAGCAAACAAGACAAGACCGAAAGAAATTGCAAAGAGAATTGTTTTTGGTGATTTTTTTGAAAAGAGTTTCCAAAATTTGTTGTTTTAGAAAACATCAATTACAACTTAAATTATAGTATACAGAGAAATGAAAGAGAAAATTACAGTAAACTGTCAATTGTATTGTTGGGACACTTTCTTTTGTTTTTCTCTTATTTTTTTTTGAATTTTTTTTTTGAATTTTTTTTGACTTTTTTGGTGTCTTTTGACTTTTTCTCTTGTAGTTGACTTTTGCACCCTTTTTGCTTTTTACACCTCTTTTTTGTATTTTTGGCAATATAATTTTTTTTAAATTTTTCTTTGCCTCTTTTCTTTCTTTTTTAGCTTTTTACCCAACAGAATATTACATAAATTTGTACAAAATTACAGAAAACTAAACTGCACCTACTGTAATTTTTTTGAGATTTTTGACACTAAACTGGTCCAAACGGTACCAGAAAAACAAAATGGACAGGCTGAAATAAAAACTGTAAAATAAAACGGTATGACAACCTGATTTCAAAAAATTCCAAAAAAATTGCTTAGCACTTCCTTGTTGATTATACAAACACAGTACGGTCACAGAAACGCGCTTGGTTCAGTTTTAAGATGGAAATTACATTTTTGAAGGAAAATCAATATTTGGAATTTATTGATTTTCTTTCAACTTTGTGAACCAGAAAATGGTCAAATGGTGAGTGTTTTTCACAATCAAACAGGGAAAGTCCAAGGTAGAGATTGTAACATCCCAAAATCTAGGACCTAGGAATTTTAATGGAGGCTTAGGTTGTGGGTTTAGCCAAGAATCAGAGAATTGGGAACGATATAGGAAGTTGGGGATTAGATGTGAAAATGGATACCTAAACTAATAGGGTCAAGATGTAAGAGGTTCTAGAGGATTAACCAAGCGTTAGGTCAAATAACCGTAGGACGGACTTAGAAGGGGTCACAACTGTTAGAACCGCAGGAAACACTACAAGGGGGGTTGAATAGTGTTTTGAACTTTTTAAATAATTTTGGAAATCTTGAAATAAATAATACATGCATTAAAACAAGTTATTAATACAAACTTAAAATCAGAGTTAATAAAAACGTGCGGAAGATAAGAAAGATAAATTTAACAAACTTTCTAACAATACTTAAGAAGATTTTAAGTAAACATTCAATTAACTTAGTTTCTTGTTTCAAACAGATTTATTTAGAAACATATCAAAGTACCTTTTAAAGATTATTACAGAGAATCTCTTCAGAACTGTTTCTGAACTACTTCAGATGATTGGTAATCGTCTGAAGTCTGTTTCTAACTTCTGAACTGAGTTCTTTTCAGACTCACTTCAGAGGGTTATTTCAGAGGTTTTTTCAAGTACATTTTCTGCAATACGTCAAATGATATGGGATAAATTAAAGTTAGTTTATCTTTAAAAACTGTTTTATTGAAATTGTTGAATTAGAGTTTGATATGAAAATTACTTTTCAATCCTCTTAGAAAATATAAAGCTGAAAATAAATGAGTTTAAGGGAAAGAAGACTTAGCCAAGAATTTATCCTGGTTCACCCACCAACCCAGTGAGCTACATCCAGTCCCAGGGCAAACCACCACTGGATTTTCCACTATCTGAACTCATATACAAGTATTCTTTTGCCACAAACTCTTCAGGCGTAAACACAAGTATTCCTTTGTTTTCAACTGCCTCTCCATGCAACTCATGAGGTATTATTTTATAGACAAGCCTCTCCAGGCTCAACAACAAGTATTCTTTCTTCCACCAAGCCTCTCCAGGCTCTCAGAAGTATTCTTTCTTTCTCCAAGCCTCTTCAGGCTCTTAGAAGTATTCTTTCTTTCTCCAAGCCTCTTCAGGCTCTCAGAAGTATTCTTTCTTTCTCCAAGCCTCTTCAGGCTCTTAGACACATATAGTGTTTACAACATAAACTAAGTTTAAGTTTCTAAGAAACATAAACTCAGATTCTTCCTGTACAAAGGGTTAACTGAGTACTACTCAGGATACAACGGATAATTCTAAGTACAAGGATGTTACAGAGAGATAAGTGTCTGAATTTTAATTGGGTTCTTCTCTGTATTTTTCTTCTTCAGAGAGTTGGCTTGATAAGATATGTTTGAGCTTTAGTCAGTTCTCTCTTGGGCTTCAATGCCCCCATTTTGGTCGACACCTTATGGATGTATTACTGAGAATTTTTGACCGAGAATTTTCTCTTGGGCTTTTTAATGTCGCCATCTTCAAAATCTTTCTTGAGGCTATTTATATGTTCTGATAAATATAGCCATTTGAAGATTTCTTGATTACCGTTGAGAAGAAGTGATTTGGCTCAAGTAGCCGTTGTGGAATAACTTCTTAAACGGTTGCTTCTTTTTAAGCAGAATAGGTGTGCAGATAGCTTAGCTCTGACACACTATTGATGAGTTCTTTAACCTTGAGGGATTTTCTTTAAACAAGTAGATGTTTCTCTTCTTTCTCTCTGCTTCTTCTTTTCTGTCACCCTTTCCTTTATGTGAATGTGAGGAGATATCCGTTGGATTTGTCCTTCAGCTCAAATTGTGCTAGCTTCCTTTCTGCTTAGCTTCTGACATTATGATGTTTTATCCTTTTTCTCTCTTGACCAGATTTCCTTCAAATATTTAGACAATATTCTAGCCGTTGAAAAAGTGGTCTTTGCCTTTGTTGAGACTTCTCGTATGTGAGCTTTGTTCATGTAGTCAGAATTTAGAGTCTTCATGTCTTCAGAAAAATTGAAATATCTCATCAACCTGTTCAGAGAGTATGTGTGTTCAAAAGATTGAATTCTTTAATCTTCACATACTTTTAGATGATTCGTGAGCTTTCAGATGGTTGCATTTTCTCATCTTGATTTCATCAGCTTCACCATGTGCTTATCTCAGATGATTGTTTCATGAACTTCTTGATTCTTCATACTAAAGACACTTTCAGCAAGTTCCTTTTTGCAAAAGTTACATCTTCTTTTCTTCAGATGATTCCAGCTCTGTTCTTCCCTGTCTCTTCTTACTCTTCTGTAATTTAAATGGATAAAGATGTTGAAATAAATTTAGTTCAAACATCTTTCTCGTCATTTTCTTGTTCAGACTTTTGATTCGTTCTGGGCAGCAGCAGGTGCAGTAGGTCTATGCACGCAATTATTTTTTGTTGCAGGTACAACAGTAGTTGCAGAGTTTCCTTATTTGTGCAAGAATTTTGATCGAGGCAGAAAAGCATGTCTAACTCTTGTGCAGAAATAGGCGTGGTCCATTGGGTAGTGTGTTCTTCAGACTTAGCAACGACTTCAAGAGGTCAACTCTTGATTCTGACACATTCAGCCTTCAGATATACAAAGTGCTTGAGATCTGCTTCAATTCTTCAGATGATAGTAGTTCTTCAGATGAAGTCCTTTTTACTTTTGTCTTCAAGTCTTCAGATGATAGTCATTCTTCAGACGGAGTCAAATCTTCAGTTTGTCTTCAAGTCTTAGTTGATAGTCACTCTTTAGACGGAGTCAAATATTCAGTTTGTCTTCAAGTCTTCAGATGATAGTCACTCTTCAGACAGAGTCAAATCTTCAGTTTGTCTTCAAGTCTTCAGATGATAGTCACTCTTCAGACGGAGTCAAATCTTCAGTTTGTCTTTAAGTCTTCAGATTCTGCATTTGTTTCTTCTTCTTCTTCTTCTTCTTCTTCTTCTTCTTCTTCTTCTTATTCTGCATTTGTTCTTCTTCTGATTCTGCATTTGTTCTTTCTCTTCTGATTCTTCAGATGAATACTTCAACCTGAAACACAATCTACAAAACAAATACCTTTCTCAGTAGAACCTGTTTATATATGATCTTATTTGTTAATTATTAAAACCAAGGATAATAAGTCTTGAATGTAATTTAAATGCTTAAATTAATTCTTAGACTCAACAACAACATGAGTCGGAGAGGAATATAATGTTTAAGGGTAAGGAAATGAGGTTAAGGAAGGAGGATTAGTGTAACATCCCAAATAATTACACCTAGGCTACATGTAGAACTGTAGAGCTAGAATTCTGAAGTGTAACAGTATGTCTTTGCTGTCATACTCGCTTAAGCGAGCAGGGCTCGCTTAAGCGAGATTTGTCCAGAGAGCATGTATTTCAGGGCACGACAGGCTCGCTTAAGCGAGAAGGCACTTTCAGGATTATAAACCACGATTAGGGCTCACTTCCTCTCATTCTTTCCTTTCCTTTTTCCATTCTAGAGAGAGAGAGAGATTTCTAGAGAGAGCGGGAGCTTGTGGGCTTGGAGGAGAAAGAAAAGGAAGATCAAGAAGCATCTTTAAGGTTCCCAATCACTCGAGGAGCTTGGGATTTCCCCTCTCAACTTCTCATCCGCCCCCATTTCTTCCCCTAAGGTGAGTGTGGTTCACTCACTTGCTTATTTGTCATGTAAATTCCCTTGTATGACCCCTATTCTACCTCCCCTTGCTTGCATTCATGGTTATTGATGATTAGAGGAAGCTAGGGTTGTTGATTTGAATGTATCCTCTTGTAATGCAAACCGTAGGTTAGAGAATTTGGGGGGTTTTCATGAAATTGAAGGTTTGGGGTGTGATTATGCTTATCAAGAGGTAACCGCTTTACTCCTCGGCCAAGGGGTAATTGAGGTTCCTCAATTAAAATGAACCTTGTTTGTTTAAGCTTAAAACTTAATGAGGGTGGCCTTGGACGACGGTCCTTGGTCACATGGCCGAGCGCTCAAGAAAATTAAAGTGAAAAGAAACCGTGGGTGTCCGGGTTATGACACTTAAGGACTAACTTTGCATTGATTGCCTATGTGACTAACTCACGGTTTTATATTCCCATTTTAACGTGCATTTACATGATTCTCTAAAAGCATGTTGTATGTCTTATGGTTAGTTACCTATATTCATGATTTGTGTATGATGTACTTGTAGTTGTATGTTATCCCCCACACTGCACACACTTTTATCACACTCACTGGGACGTAGTCTCACCCCACGTTGCGGGGAATCACTTTCAGTTGTGCATGATAGGATTCCTTGATATCGGAAGAAGAGTTGGAGTTTTGCGGTCATGGGTCCTTTACCCCTCATGCTGCTTGTAGTCCTGGAATGTTTAGGCCTAGTTAAATTATGTAACGGATAAGGATTGTAATTGAATATGTAATGGATTATTATTATTGTATGTAATTGTATTATTCGTTTGTATGGCTAATATGAAAGCTTGAGTTTTTGGCCATGGAGGCCATTTGTTAATGAAATAGTTTAGCGATTTTAAATGCATGAACTGTACTGGTGTTTTGCTGGTTTTCAAGCGGATCTAGAAATTGGGAAACATCCAGTTTTCAGGGGAGACTCTGCCGGATTTCCGACAGAAGTTTTATGAACCTTACACATGCTAAGTGTGGGTTCCTCCCTGTCTTTCTTAATGGAACATTTTAGAATTGTTTTATTGAATGTTGAGGTAGCCTAAGCATACGTTGGACGGATTAGGAAATTTGTGCTTGTATGTCGATACACGAAATGGTGCGAAATAATTTCAGAAATTCAGAATAGTGTTTCCAACGGACACTTATTCTTGAATTGAGGGAATTAGGACGTTACATTTTGGTATCGGAGCAGTTCAATCCAATTGGACTGTGGTTAGGTTAGTCTCCCGTGACTTACTATAATTCCACCACGTCTCATGCTCCGTTTAGGGACTGATCACCCCTCTACTGGGTGCGTTGTACAAGGAATTATGGTTGGTGACGAGAGTAGGATGCCTTGTTTAGGGAATTGGGACACTTCTCTAACAAGGTTAGAGCCACCTACATGATAGTTAGAGGGAGAGTGACATAGGTCTTTTTCCAAGAGTAGGATCTCCACTCAAGAGCCTTATGAGATGTCATTTTAATTCCTTGAGGAATTAAGGTACCCTTAGAAGGGAGGACCAGGAAGAAGTTATGAGAAAGAATGTGTAGTTGGTTTTAGAAGGTAGAAGTAAGAGGAAAGGTTAGAGGGAATGATGAATGAGCTCCCTAGTAGGCTAGCAGGGTGTTTGTTGCTTGTAAGTGAACCTGGGCGATGTAATGTGTTTTGAACAATGATAATTCTTATTTATGCTTGAATGGTTGCTTGAATGTTTGTTGTATGTGTTTCGTGAATGAATGTATGCCTTGTGTGCTAGGTGGGGATTTGATGAGTGAGTTGTGATGATGTTGCATGTCTTGTGTGTTAGATTGCATGGTTAGAAGGACATGTAGGTGGGAGGTTAATGGTGATCTCATAAGGTCAGGGTGAATGATTTTAGAGTTGGGATTTTGTGAATTTAGGATTTCATGCTTAGAAGACTAGGGAGATGGCAGGTAGAGGTTAGAATGGGAGTGTGGAACTCATGGGAGGTATAGGAACTTAATGCCTTTAGTGATGGAGGATGTAATCCTAGCTTTTGGGTAAGTTACCTCTATGGGTAGGTGT
The DNA here is from genome assembly GCA_026901365.1 of Sesbania bispinosa. Lineage (NCBI taxonomy): Eukaryota > Viridiplantae > Streptophyta > Magnoliopsida > Fabales > Fabaceae > Sesbania > Sesbania bispinosa. The sequence continues at coordinate 1,890,427 of QLOH01000041.1, read as the reverse complement.
GACCTTAAAGACGAATTGAGGAATGGAATTAAGGCCTATAGACCCACATATTTGTTTTCCTTTCTTTAGATTTCTATTAGTGCATGCTTATGTTGATGGTTGATGTTCCTTCAACCCTAACCTCCTTAGTAGATGCCTAAGTCATTATGTAACCGGTTAGATTTCTCACTAGGCATTTAATGATTTTGTTATGATGGTGGTGAGATTGTGTGAGCCTTCATGTCCTATGATTTATCTTTAGTATGCAAGTGGTAAGCCCAATCCTTGCCCCCTAAGTTACTAGGTGAATACTCGTAGAATCCCAAATGGATGGTTAGCGGTGACTTCGGCCCTCATAGGTGTATGATCTAACATCTAGCTAATTAGTGTATTGCGATGTATGAATTATCGGAGGATTTCCTAAATTAGGAATTAAGTTGGGATTTGTTATACCCTGTCAATGTAGGCCTCCATTTCCACCTTGTTCCACTTTAGAGCTTTATGGTCTTTTAGCTCTTTTGTGACTACCACCATGTGGTTCATGTTTGAGTTCTGGTTAGGCACTATCACCTAGTTAGAACCCCTTGGTCAGTTTCGGTTGAGCTAGAGGATAGACACCAGAGTTTAAGGGGAGTGAGTGGCTGTGGAGACTTGGATGGTTAAGGGTACCTTGTAGGAATCAATCACGGTTGGTTCCTTTAGCTCAGGCCTATTTGGTTGTAGTTATCTAACGAATCAGGTTCTTTTGGCTTTAGCCAAAGTGCTCTGGGTTATGTTGTTAGGGGCGTGAATATTGATCCTTTTCTAAGTTATTGATGGCAAAACTAAGTTTATAAATTAAACTCCTTAGCCTCTTCCTTGTTGTGACCTTAGTGGTAAGAATTACACGGAATGTGAAATTGTACTTAGTGTATATCTCATAGAAGGATTAACGGTTCGTGTTTAGTTCATGCTTTGATTAAGGAATAGTGCTAAGCTTGGTGCACCGAGTCCATCACTAGGTATCGAACATTCTCTTTGTAACACCCGCAAATTTTCTTACTGGTGTATAAATAGAATAAAGAAAATTTTAAAATAGTAATATTCATTTAATTATAAAGTATTTAGTAGCTTTTAATAGACAGCCAAATTTATAATACCCAACCACAATTATGAGTAAATTTCTTTAGAGAGGTGTTTGAGAAAATAACCTAAGATACCTTTAGTAATTATACAGTTAAGGAAAATATAGATTTAATTATTAAAAATAGCTAAAACTCTAAGGTATCTATACCTTTATTCAAAATACTCTTAATATAATTAGTGATGAGTTTTAGAAAATTATTTAGAATTTTTCTAGCACTTCTGGGCAAAAAGATCAAAATGCCCCAGTTAACAGTATAACCATAGCCAGCATAAAAAAAAATTGTAGAAAAATATGGAAAATATATTTGAACCTTAAAAAGATGATTTAAAATGATATTTATAATTCTATACAATCTTTGTAATTAAAACCTTAATTTTCTCTCTCCGTTTATTGTAACACCCGTATTTTTCCGATTTACCACCCGTTTTTCCCGTTTTTGCTGTTTTAAGCGTTTTAATGGATTTTAAATGATTAAAATTATTTTTAATTGTCAAAATTTATATTTTGGATTCAGTATTAAATTTCCTATTTTTAGGAATTTTCTGGGAATTTTTGGGATTTTTCTGCAAAAATTGACCTTTTGCCCTCCGGTACCCCGACCCGGGCCCGAATACTCTTGATCCGGGCCAGAAAAATTGCACAAACCTTATTTTCTCCTCTGAAAATTGCGCTGCACAGCATGGTGCATGTATGCCACTTGTCCATGTCTTCCTTCACACCATTAAGCCTATATAAAGGAGAAAGCTCCACTTTTTGGCCATTTTTCACTTAAACCATTTCCTTCACCTAACCATTTCTCTCTTCTTCTTCTTCTTTCTCCCTTGCTGGCCGCGCACCACCACCCTCTTCCTCCCCAAAATTTCTTCATCTCCACCCAAATCACCAACCAAGCTTAAGTCCCATTCTTGGATTTAAGCTAAAGAAAAAAAAATACATACTTTCTACCAAAATCCACTTGTTGGAGGCTTGAAGGAGGAGCTTGAAGGGGCTGTTGGAGGAGGAAAAATCTGCACTCATTCCCTTGAAGATCTAAGGTAAAGGGGGGGAGAACTTGAACTCTAGTAGGCCATGTAACTAGAGTCAAGGATTTGCCCTTGAATCCTTGCTTTTTCCCTTGTTTTTCTCTTGAAAAATCAAACCTTTGAGCTTGTTTTTGAGAAAATATTTTCGGTCTTGATGAGCTGGGTTATTGTGGCTGTTTGCATGTCTTTGATCTTGGTTGGATTGTTGTTGATGGTTGGGTTGTGTTGCATGCAAGCCAAGGAAGGATTTTTGTTGAAAAATCCCACCTTTTTCCCCTTAAGCCTCTCGGCCAAGAGAGGAAGAAGTGGCTGCATGTGTGCAAAAATTATTTTGATGGTTTGGATGAGATTATATGATGGATATATGTACATGCATGTGGTTGATCTTAAGTGGAAAAATTGATTTGGTGATTTATCTTGAAAATAATGATGTTTTGAGCTTGAAAATGGAAGTTATGAACTTTAATGTGCATGTGAATGATTTTGAGTGGATTAGTATGATATTTGGCATTTGGATTGTTTATTGATGAATGTGTGAAGTTTTGGTGAAGATTGGATGTTGTGAAAAATTTGAAGTTTTGGATGAACATTCAAGGTTGTTCTTGATGTTCATGAGTGTTCTTGATGAAACTCATCAAGAATGTCCTTTTGATCCTAAAAAGATCAAAAGAATGTTTAAAACATGTTTTTGGGCTAAATTGGCCCAAAAGGACTAAAGAATAAATTTGTAACAAAAAGGACTAAGTTGCAAATAAGATAAGTTTTTAAATTAAGTAATTAAATTCGGATTTTTATTTTAACTAAAATAAAAATCTATTTAAAAATCATATTTTTATTTATTATGAATAAAAATGGGCTCTCATGGGTCCAATAACCTTTAGGCTTTTGTTTAGTCCCAAAGCCTTCAAAAAGAGAGTCAAAACTCAATTTAAAAGACAACTAAAAATAATTTATGGGCTTAGGTTTAGATTAGGGTTGAACTTCAAACACTAATCTAAGTTGTGAAAATTAAACTTAGGATTAATTAGTAGACTTAACTAATTTAATCACCTAAGTTGATTAGCCTAAATTAATTAAGTTAATTAACATTAATGAAGATTAATCTTAATCTTAGTCAATAATTACTAATGAGGTATTAATTAGATAATTAAGCCTTAATGATGAATAAGAACTAATTAATTATGATTAACCTTAATCAAATATAATTAAAAGCTTAATCCAAGGTTAAGGAAGAGATTAAGGGATAATTAGGAATTAATTAGGATCTTAAGTAAGGATTAAGACTTAATTAAGGAGGATTAAGATTAATTATAGTTTAGTTAACGAAGACTAATTATAATTAAGGGTTAAACCTAATCCTAATTAGACATACAAGACGAATTAGGGTAGGTAATGTCATCCATAAGATACGATAAGTCTTAGTAAATTATAGGACTCAAGTGGAAATGATTATTGATTCTTAAAAGGAGAACATTAGTACAAACTACCTTAAAAGATCATAACCAACACACTCTTTCTACATAAGACTTGAGAAGCTTAGTGAGAAGAGTGCGGTTCCAACCCAAGATAGGGTTTGGTTTTCCTTGAAGGAAAGACATTAAATCGGGCCGTACCATGGTAAAGTGGTGACGTAGAATGATTTAATGTGCTTTGCTTGTAAGGACTGTGTATGCTGAGAAAGCATTGTTTGGTTTTCCTTGAAGGAAAGACATTGAATCGGGCCATGCCACGGTAAAGTGGTGACGTAGAATGATTCAATGGGCTTTGCCTGTAAGGATGAAATGCTGAAAGCATTGATTGGGTGACATGCATCATAAAGCATTAATGATGATCAAGGTTGAAAACCTTATGACCTATATGGCAATACCACTCTAGTACAGTGTGAAACTGGATGGGACGGGTGCACTGGGTTTTGCAAAGAAACACCAGCGGTCCGGTAAAGGAGACCAGCCCTGAGGATAAGTCAGGTCCCGGAATGGCATAAGTGGCGTAGGCTCGCCCCCTACTGTCGTGCAAACGGGGTACAGGCTTGACTATCCTGTCGCTCTCAAGTTTCATAATCAGTGAGTTTGTCCTGGAAGTCGGAAAATCGTCTTGGCCAGAGATTGAGCAATGCTCTTCGTACTATTGCTAGTACAGACTATACTCCTGATATATTGTACATATATGGTCGAGCAGTTGCTGTGTGCTCTGCTTTTGTGTTGTTTTCCCGGGCCCTCATGCATTATATACATATAGCATGGTAGTATCAGATGCGTACTTGTGATTGAGATTATGTGGATGTTTGTGAATATTTTATTAGTGCTCTAGTTACTATGTTCTACTTGTTATGAGTTCATATGATGTTCTCACCCTTTCTTCTCTGCTTCTATTCTCTGTTGTCGCGCTCTTTCGCCATCGCCAGTCGGGTTTGGGGAGGTTCAAGATGTCGGCCATGAGGGTTACGCTGAGATGGGGGCCACGAGGACAGTGGCGGGTCACCGACATTCCTAGACGTTGTATATTCACAGGGGAAGTACACGTCACGATTTCTCACCCTAACCTTCCCCTTGTGCCAGAGGTCGTCTTCACTGTGCCCGTGATTCTGGAGTTCGAGACACCACCAGGACTTCGTCGTCATACCACTTTCCTTAACCGTCGTCATCGTCCCGTTCCATCTGTTTCTTCCCAGTCCTCTCGGATAGCCACTATAGGAGAGCCGGATTCCCCTCGCTACAACTCCTGGACCAGAGTCGTCATCCCCACCGACCATGCGTTTCAGTGCATTCGGTAGGCTCCTACCGCCATTGGGCCTGATCTGGTCGTCATTGATGATACTTCATCCGAGGAGGAGGAATCCAGAGGAGGACCCTGAGGAGGACCCCGAGGACGAGGAGCTGAGGGAGGATTCTTCTGACGGTATTCCTTCAGAGGAATTCAGGATGATTACCCTCCCGGATGCCAGGAGGAGGAGTTGTAGGGTTGCCCCTGCTAGGTCAGATGACGATGAGTAGAGGAGTGTGTCTGGGGTAGTCATGAGTCTAGCAGTAGTAGCTCTGATTAGTGACCTCTTATTTGGTTGTATTGATAGAGGTTTTATTTATTTTACTGCCAGAACTCTCATTTTGTATGATGGTGTGGTATCTCGGGGATCACTTGACACTGTGGTTATGTACATGTATATTTTTCACGCTTCTTCCCTAGTCTCTACTTTATATTTGCGTGTGTGTTGTGTATGTATGCGGAATGATTGAATCGACTAGATGCTTTCCGAAAACGTATTTCAGAATTAAGGAAGGGATGCTTTTACAAATATCTAAAATGGAATTAGAATGAGATTAGTTGATAATGATTAAACTCTTTTCAAAAAAAAAAAAAAAAATATTCCCGTATTTTCTAAGCATACATTTAACATAAACGAGAGTCATCAGTTACGTTCGTAATGTGATACTCTTAGCGGTACAACTAAGGGTGTCGCACTCTTTCTTTTTCCCTTATTTCGAGGACCTACGTTATCCACCTAGGTTTTGGTGTGTCCCTTGGCCAGCGAGGCAATTGCATGCCCGTCAATTACTGCGGTTGTCAGCTCCAGACAGTAGAGGTTAATGTTGTATTATAGAGCTTGTGTTCGTACTCAGCCCCTAGTTGGAATGTGAGACGATCATGTTTGCTACGCTTATGCACATGATGGCGTGATAGGTACAGGCAGACCTACACACCATTATGTATTGTATGTTTAGATTGGGATTTGGATGAACTGTGAGAGTTGTCCATTCTCTGTCACATGTGTACCAGAGGAGTACCATGTAGGTGCAACTCTGTGTATATTGTTGAAATCTATATGTTTTATTTTAAGACCCTGGAATGAAGTAGAGTTGATGAGAAAATCATGTCTCAAGACAGTTAAGGGTGGGCCAAACCCTTAAGGGGGTAGCCTTACAGAAGGAGACTTGGGGACCCATAGCATATGTAACCAGGCAGATAAGTTACCCTAGTGTGGGAGGCTGGACATAGGCAAGGAATCGATTGTAGGTAGGGATTATGAAATAGACCTAACCCGATGATTAGTGCCAATTATATGATAAATTCTTGTATTTTTACTGCACTTATCAAGGGTAAAATAGTAATTTATGCCCCAAAATAATCCCTTTTTATTAATAATTGTAATAATTTTATTTAATTTGAATTTGAATTTGATGCTATTTTAATAGAAAATCTGTTGATTTTGCAGATTTATGAGAGAGATTTGAATGAGAAAAGAAGATAGCATTATTTGAGGAAAGGATCTGCAGATTTGAAGTTTAAATGAGAGCAAATAAAGATAAGATCAGCAGCCATTTAAACAAGGATTCTGTGGATAAGCTTCTCAATTTAAATTCAAAGTCAAGATAACACAGAATCAGATCAAAAAGAGGGAAACAAGGAAATCCAAGCAAACAAAGATAAGATCAGGAAGAGATCAAGCTAAAAAAGGGAGAGAATCAAGAGAAGCTGATCGAGAAATTCGCTCCACCTGCGCTCAGCGCAGGTGAAGTGTAACTATCAGGATTGCTCTCTTGATCCTGCGCTTCAGATGCGCTGAACGCAGGTGAAATGCATGAACACGAATTTGTTTTCTAATCTGATTTTAAAACAGATTCCTTCCATATTTGAGATAGCTTTCCTTCATCTATAAATAGGACCCTTTGTATAGATCATAAAGAAGCTTTTGGTAGAGAGTCTAAGATAGAGGAGAGTTTTAGAGAGACGGCAGAGCAGAGATAGGATTTAAGAAAAGCGTGACAGTTTCTTCATTGGTCTGTATGGCTACCATGCGTAGCTAAACTCTCCAATAGGGTTGAATGTAGTTGATTCAATCCCCATGTGTATGTGAATTCTCTTTATTATTTATGAATCCCTATTCTATAATATCGGTGCTTTTATACTTTGCTTAATGCGTAGCTTCCGCCTGTGTGCTGGAGTTATAGGTTGTTTTTATAAGATGCATTGGTAAATGGTTTTGTAAATACAACAACGAGTTTGGGAAAGCCTAGACATAGGACACTTGAATTCTGATTGGTAAAAGTACTCATAGTAATCACTATAGGAATATAGGGGGAATCGATTATTGAAGAATTGGAATGTGACAGCCTCTTTATAGTTGTCCCTATAGGAATATATGGTGAATTGGTAGTGTTAACGAACGGAAAAGTAGAGCAATCAAGCCGGGGTAATTTGTCGCCTGGGAGAACACTCATGAATTATTCCTGAGTATCTCGTGATATGGGACACCGGCATGGGATAATATAGTTTGGCTAGGGTTTTATAGAAATATATTCGTAAATAATATTGGGAATCACATGCATAAGGGGTGCGATGATACGAAGTTCAATCCTGATCCAAGTAAAGCTATCTTACCTTATCTCTATTATCTCATTTACTTTATGCAATTTACTTCTAGCTCAACAATCATCAAAATACCGTTTTCTACTTGATAGTCTGATCACTAATAAAAACGAAGTGAACCATTCCCTGTGGATACGATAACTCATACTTACTATTATACTGGTAAAATTTTGGTACGCTTGCCAGAATCTCATCACCCGACCCCCTTTTTAAACCAGAGTGCGCAGCAGAACCCTACATCCATTCCTCTTTTGACATTAGGATACCCCAGGTGAGAGGAAGAATTAGGAAGGAGTGAATTTATTTAGGTGTAACCCGTAGTCATCTGGAAGCCGTGCTAGGAAAGTCTTGGGGTGAGTTAGGGCTCATTAGGAGCCTTTCAAGTTCAGGAACAATTATAAGACAACACAACATCAGCGGAGTAGTACTTAAAGTTAAGGAACCGTAAGGGTTTACTTTTAGGTGATCTAGACACCATGAATGAATTAAGAGAGTCGGGTTAGGAACTTAAATTCGGAGGTGAGAGGAGAAAAGAGAGGTTAGGACAGTGAGGCAGCGAGTCAGACCTAGAACGAGATTCAGGGAGTAATGGGGACCGGAATTGGAACAGAAGGTAGAAGAGGCAAGATTAGGAGGTCAACCAACCCTTAGAGCCTTAGAGCCACCTTGAGCAACAGAGGTATTAACTAACAAACGATAAATGGGAGTTTTCCAAGAGTACAATGTGGTCAACACTAGGACGGTAGCATGTGAGGGTAGGATAAGAACAAATTTTGAGGACAAAATTTATTTAAGGGGGATAGGATTGTAACATCCCAAATCTAGGACCTAGGAATTTTAGTGGAGGCTTAGGTTGTGGGTTTAGCCAAGAATCAGAGAATTGGGAACGGTATAGGAAGTTGGGGATTGGATGTGAAAATGGATACCTAAACTAATAGGGTCAAGATGTAAGAGGTTCTGGAGGATTAACCAAGCGTTAGGTCAAATAACCGTAGGACGGGCTTAGAAGGGGTCACAACCTAAGTCGGAGAGGAATATAGTGTTTAAGGGTAAGGAAATGAGTTTAAGGAAGGAGGATTAATGTAACATCCCAAATAATTACACCTAGGCTATGTGTAGAACTGTAGAGCTAGAATTCTGAAGTGTAACGGTATGTCTTAGGCCTAGGAATGGGTGGAAAGGAGAGGAAGAGTGAAAATTGACAATTTAGGCATCAGACCTCTCGCTCAAGCGAGACAGGCTCGCTTGAGCGAGTTATGCAGAAAAATCTTGTATAAGTTTTTGCTGTCATACTCGCTTAAGCGAGCCCTGCTCGCTTAAGCGAGATTTGTACAGAGAGCATGTATTTCAGCGCACGACAGGCTCGCTTAAGCGAGATATTCTCGCTTAAGCGAGAAGGCACTTTCAGGATTATAAACCACCATTAGAGCTCACTTTCTCTCATTCTTTCCTCTCTTTTTTCCATTCTAGAGAGAGAGAGATTTCTAGAGAGAGCGGGAGCTTGTGGGCTTGGAGGAGAAAGAAAAGGAAGATCAAAAAGCATCTTTAAGGTTCCCAATCACTCGAGGAGCTTGGGATTTCCCCTCTCCACTTCTCATCCGCCCCCATTTCTTCCCCTAAGGTGAGTGTGGTTCACTCACTTGCATATTTGTCATGTAAATTCCCTTGTGTGACCCCTATTCTACCTCCCCTTGCTTGCATTCATGGTTATTGATGATTAGAGGAAGCTAGGGTTGTTGATTTGAATGTATTCTCTTGTAATGCAAACCCTAGGTTAGAGAATTTGGGGGTTTTCATGAAATTGAAGGTTTAGGGTGTGATTATGCTTATAATTGCTCATGTTTATGTATTTTATCATGTTTGTGAATAATCTAATGTTTGTGCATGATTTTACCCCCATCATGTTCATGGAAATGTTTGGGTCTTTGACCTCATGAAAATGTTAAAGGAAATGTTAAAGGAAATGATAAAGGAAAGGTTAAAGGAAATGTTAAAGGGGTCTTCAAACCAATGAGGTGCAAGAGAGGTGATGAGTTTCTGGCAAGCGCACAAAAAAATCAGCAGTATAATAGTAAATAAAAGTATCGTATCCACAGGGAGCGGTTTAATTCGTGAAATATTGGTGATTGATTTATCAAAAGAGCAATTGTTTGAGAGAGTAGTTTGATTGTTGAATTTAAATAACAAAAGTAAACGTGGGCAAAAGAATTGAGATGAGAAAAAATTAGTTGGATTAGGATTGGACTTCGCTTCTTTCGCACCCCTCCTGTATGTGAATCTCCCTTTTTAATTATAAACTTGTTAATACTTATACCTTAGCCATTTTTAATCATATTAACTATAGGTCCCTATGGTGTGGATATACCCCCAATCGTTGGATCATGCCCTATGTTAATATGCCGCTATCAATTTGATCATACTCTCTTATAGAATGCCTATGAAGGGGCTGTCACTCACCGATACGCTTCAATCCTCGGTTAAAACTATATTCCTTTATGATTAAATGAGTACTTTTTGCAATTGGAGGTTAGGCTTCCTATTTCTAGGCTCACCTAAACTCTAATACTAGCCGGAACTTCACACTCTCATTTATCCAGAGCACTAGCCTACTATTCCGGCTCACGCGTGGAAGTAGTGCATTAAAAACAACATAAAAGTACCGATATAAGTAAGAACAGAAATTTATAATTAAAAATAAGAGAATTCACATACACTTGAGGATTGAATCCACTACATCCAATCCTACTGGAGAGCTTAGATACTCATGGTAGCCATTACAAACCACTGAAGAATCTGTCACCTTCTTCAATCTTAATAGCTCTGTCTTCTCCTTCTCCAGCCCCAGTGTATTATCCTAGATGATCCTACACACCTTGATCTGGTACAAGAAGGTTCTATTTATAGACTAAGGAAAGACAAAGGAAATTGGGAAGAAATCATTTTAAATCTGGAAACAGAGCAAGGTCACGTGTTTTGCGCTTCAACCTGCGCTACAACGCGGGTTGAAGCGCAACTTCCAGAGGCTTAATTGGCTGCGCTTCACCTTGCGCTACAGCGCAGGATGAAGCGCAAATTTCGTCTTCTGCAGCTTCCTTCTATCTCTTTTTGAGTTGATTTCTCCCCGAGACTAGTTTTGGTTGATTGTCTTTCCTTGTTTCCCTTTATCTTCATGAAATCTTGCATTTATTGAGCATCTTGAATTTAAATGGGAAGGTTGTCTGCAAAATCCTTGTTTAATTGCAGCTGATATCTTCATTAATTGTCTTCAAATAATCTTCAAATCTTTATTAATTGTCCTCAAACAAACTTCAAATCTTGCAAATATCACCCTTATTTAATGCTATCTTTCCTCCATATCAAATCTTTGCGATAATCTGCAAAAATCAACACAATTTATATTAAAATAGCATCAAATTCAAATCTAAGGCTAATAAATACAATTTACACAATTATTAATAAAAAGTGATAAATTAGGGGCTTAAAATACCATTTTAACCTTGATAAGTGCATTAAAAAGTACTCTAATTTATCACCTATTTTTCACTTATCAAATACCCCCCAACTTGAACTCTTGCTTGTCCTCAAGCAAGAGACCTCCTTGTAATTAAAAAAAATCAATTTAATCCCCTTTATGACTTAAAAACAAAAACAAATTCAAGGAAAATTTCTCATCATCTCTTTGTTAAGCAGTAGTCCCTTTCCAAATGTCAGAAAAAATCAGGATTAAGAGATTTCACCAATCCTCAATTAGAACAGAACACAATCATCAGTTAAACTTCTCAAAAATAGAAATTAAAGCAATAAGTGATAAACCAAGGAATTCTCTCATTCTCACGGGTAAGTGTTTCCCTCAATCTTTTTCACCACCGTTAAGCAACTAGAATTGATAGTCGTTTCCAACTTCTACACCTGCAAATAGTCAATATGCGACACCCTTAGTTATATCGCTAAGAATATCACATTGTAACACGTGACCGTTGAACTTACTGTTTTTAGAACTGTCAAAATTCGGAAATATTTTTTTTTTGAAAGGGCTTAGTTCTCATCAACCTATTACATTTCTAATTTCGTTTTAAGTATTTATGAAATATCCTTTTCTTAATTTTTGAAACTCGTTTTTCCGAAAACATCTAGACGATTATTGCCTCGCGAACATACACAGCATACACGCAGTCATAAAATCAATCATAAGCAAAGAAACAACATAAATATATACATATACATCATAATGTCAGTGTACCTCTCGAGCCATCAAGGTATCCACACAAAACATGAGTTCTAGTAGTAGACTAAAATAAATAAGACCTCAACAAAATGCAAAACAAGAGGTTGCTAGATCAGAGCTGCTACTACCTAGACTCACTGTAACACCCGCGTTTTACCGTTTTTGCCATTTTTGCCGTTTTAAGTGTTTTATTGGATTTTGAGTGATTAAAATTATTTTTAATCATCAAAATTTATATTTTTGGATTTAGAATTAAATTTCCTATTTTTAGGGAATTTCTGGGAATTTTGGGGTTTTTCCTGTGAAAAATGACCTTTTTGCCCCTCCTGTCCCTTGACCCGGGCCCGAATACTCTTGATCCGGGCCAAAAAAATTGCACAAGCCTTCCTTTCTCTCCTTAAAGACCGTGCAACCAGCCTTGATGCATGGGAGACACTTGTCTTCCCATCTCTTACATTCCACCAATAGCTTGAAAAGGTGAGTATGTCATATAAAAAGCATTTTTCCCCTTTTTCTTTCATTTTTTTGCATGCAAGCAAGGAGAACTTTCCTTTTCTCTCATCTTCTCTCTTCCTTGGCCGCGGCTTCCTCTCCCTTTTCTCTCTCAAAAACTTCAATCCCTCCATAAACACCACCAAGCTTAGGTTCCATTTTTGAGCCTAAGCTTAGAAACACTAGCTTTCTAGCCTTTAGATCCTTGTTGGAGACTTGAAGGAGTGATCTTGGGGCTGTTCTTGGAGCTGTTTTCTGCACTCATTTTCTTGGAAATTTGAGGTAAAGGGGGGGGGGGGGGGAGAACTTGAACTCTAGTAGGATTGGTAACTAGAGTCAAGGATTTGCCCTTAAAATCCTTGTTTTACTCTTGTTCTCCTTGAAAAAAATCACTTTTTGAGCTTTTCTTTGAGCAAATGTTTTGGATTCTTGGAGCTGGGTTGTTTACATGTTTTTAAGTTTATTTTGATGCTTGGAATGTGCTTGGATTGTGATTGTTGGTGCATGCAAGCCAAGAAACAATTTTGGAAAAATTTTCCCCCTTTTCCTCTAATAGCTCTCGGCCTTGAGGGATTTTGGGGCTGCATGTGTTTCAAAATTTTTTTGGTGCTTGGAATATGTTTGTATGATGAATCTATGAACATGCATGAAGTTGGTTGAAGGTATACAATTGTTTTGGATGATTGATCTTTGAAAAATAGTGTTTATGAGCTTGAAAATGGAGTTATGAACTTTAATGTGTATGTGGATGATTTTGAGTGGATTAGTATGATATTTGGCATTTAGATTGTTTGTTGATGAATGTGTGAAGTTTTGGTGAAGATTGGATGTTGTGAAAAATTTGAGGTTTGATGAACATTCAAAGTTGTCCTTGATGTTCATGAGTTGTTCTTGATGAAACTCATCAAGAATACCTTTTTGATCTTAAAAAGGTCAAAGGTATGTTGAAAACATGTTTATGGGCTTTGGTGGTCCATAAGGACTAAGAAGCAATTTTACAAGAAAAAGGACTAAAATGCAATTAAGAATAAGTCTTTAAAAATAAATAAAACAAATTCGGATTTCCAATTCCAACCAAGTAAAAGTCAACTTAAAGGTCAATATTTTAGGTTGCCATGACTAAAAATAAGTTCCTAAGAGTTATAAAACCTTTAGGCTTTTAATTTAAGTTTAAAACCTTTAAGAAAAGGAGTTAAAGACTCATTAAAAGTCAATCAAGATTAGATTATGAAATTAAAAGTTAGATTGGAGTTGGACTTCAACTCTAATCCAAGTTATTAAGAAATTAAAACTTAGAAATTAATTAGTAGACTTAGCTAATCTAATTACCTAAGTTAAATTAACATAATCTACTTAAGTTAATTAAGTAACAGATGATTAATTAAGGCTAAAAGTTAATTAACCTTAATAAAAGTATTAAGTAATTAATTAGTAATGATGATTAAGAATTAACTAACTATGATTAACCTTAATCAAATGTAATTAAAAGCTTAGTCCAAAACTAAGGAAGAGATTAAGACTTAATTAAAGAAGGATAAGATTAATTGAAATTCGATTAATGAAGACTAGTTATGATTAAAGGTTAAGCCTAATCTTAATTAGTCATACAAATAGAATTAGGATTAGTAATGCCTTTCATAAGACATATCCATAAGCCTTAGTAAATTGTAGGACTTAAGTGAATATGTTTATCAATAAAGCTAGCACAAGCTACCTTAAAAGATTATAACCAACACTTTCTCTCTACATAAAACTTGAGAAGCTTGGCAAGAGAGTGTGATTTGGTTTTCCTCAAAAGAAAGACCTTGAATCTACGAGGTTGCACCACGGTAAAGTGGTGACGTAAAAAGATTTAATGGGCTTGTCTGTAAGGATGTAATATTGTAAGTGTTTGCGGTGTGACATACATCATGTGCATCAATAATGATTAAGGTTCAAAAGCCTTACGACCTATATGGCAATACCACTCTAGTACAGTGTGAGACTGGATGGGACGGGTGCACTGGGTTTTGCAAAGAACACCAGCGGTCCGATAAAGGAGACCAGCCCTGAGGATAAGTCGGGTCCCGAAATGGCACAAGTGACGTAGGCTCGCCCCCTACTGTCGTGTAAGCGGGGTACATGCTTGACTATCCTGTCGCTCTCAAGTTTTCATAATCAGTGAGTTTGTCTGGAAGTCGGAAAATCGTCTTGGCCAGAGATTGAGCAATGCTCTTCGTACTATTTGCTAGTACAGACTATACTCCTGATATATTGTACATATATGGTCGAGCAGTTGCTGTGTGCTCTGCTTTTGGTGATGTTTTCCCGGGCCCTCATGCATTAGTTATGTACATCATGATAGCATTAACTGCACGCTTGTGATTAAGATTATGTGAATGTCTGTGAATATTTATGGATGCTCTAGTTACTGTGTTCTACTTGACATGAGTTTATGTGATGTTCTCACCCTCTCTTTTCTACTTCTGTTTTCTGTCGTCGTGCTTTTTCGCTACGTCGACAGTTGGGTTCGAAGAGCTTCAAGATGACAACCATGAGGGTGGCACTGAGATGGGAGCCACGGGGGCAGTGGCGAGTTACGGACGTTCCTAGACGCTGCGTGTTTACAGGGGAAGTGCGCGTCACCATCTCTCACCTAGCCTTCCCCTTGTACCAGAGGTCGTTTTCACTGTGCCTGTGATCCTTGAGTTTGAGACTCCACCCGGACCCCGTCGCTACACTACTTTTCTCAACCGTCGTCATCACCCCTCTCCATCGACATCGTCACAGTCCTCACGGATGGCGACCATGGGCGAGCCAGATTCCCCTCGTTACTCTCCCGGTCCAGAGGTGTCACCTCCACAGCCCGCATATCCTGCTGCATTTGGCCGTTCCCTCCCGAGCAAGCCAGACATGATTGTGATTGATGACACTACATCTGAGGAGGAGGACCCAGAGGAAGACCCGAAGGATGACCCTGAGGATGAGGAGCCGGAAGAGGATTCTTCCAGTGACGACCCCTCAGAAGACTTTGGGATGATCAACCTCGGGGGTACTAGAGGGAGGAGTTGTGGGTGGATTCCTGCTGAGACGGATGACGATAAGTAGGATAGCGTAACTGGGGGTAGTTACGAGTCTAGTTAGTAGCAACTCTGATTTAGTGGCCTCTTGTTTTGTTTCGTTTTGGCTGAGGTCTTAATTATTATAGTCTACTACTAGAACTCTTGTTTTGTATGGTGGTATTGTTTACTCCGAGATTACTTTGACACTATGGTTATGTATATACGTTATGACGTTTCTTCCCATGATCCCCTTTTATATCTGCGTGTATGTTGTGTATGTATGCGGAATGATTGAATCGTCTAGATGTTTTTAGAAAATGAATTTCAGGCTTAAGATAAGGACATTTTCATGAATACTAAAAAAAAATATATATTTTCGTATTTTCTAAGTTTTAAAAACAGTAAGTCGACGGTTATGTTTCGTAATGTGATACTCTTAGCGGTATAACTAAGGGTGTCGCACTCACAACTACGCTAGTCCGACTCATCATCCTCCGACTCAGCAGGAAGCCATCCACAACTCCTCCTCCCAGCACCTCCGAGAGTGATCATCCCGAAATCCTCTGAGGGATCGTCGCTAGAAGAATCCTCCTCCGGCTCGTCCTCCTCAGGATCCTCCTCCGGCTCCTCCTCCTCAGGATCCTCCTCCGGCTCCTCCTCCTCAGGATCCTCCTCTGGATCCTCCTCCGGCTCCTCCTCCTCAGGATCCTCCTCTGGATCCTCCTCCGGCTCCTCCTCCTCGTCCGTGGTGTCATCAATCACAATCAAATCTGGCTCACTCGGGAGAGGGCTGCTATGTGCATCAGGACGCACAGGCTGTGAAGGTGATGCCTTGGGACATGATAGTCAAGCCTGTACCCCGTTTACTCGACAGTAGGGAACGAGCCTACGTCACCTGAGTCATTTCGGGACCTGACTATCCTCAGGGCTGGCATCCCCCCTCGAGGACCCCCTGGCGTTCTTTGCAAAACCCAGTGCACCCGTCCCAACCAGTTCCCCACTGTACCGAGTGTCACTGCCATATAGGTCGTAAGGTTTTTCACCTTGAATATCATCAATTCTTATGATGTATGTCATACAACAAGGTTCAAAGTAAATACTTCCTTCCAGGAGAAGCCCCTTTGAATCATTCTACGTCACCACATCCCCGTGGTACGGCCCGATTCAAAGTCTCCCCCTTCACAAGGAAAGCCAGACAATGCTTTCTCAGCATACACAATCCTTACAGGCAAAGCCCATCGAATCATTCAACGTCACCACTTACCCGTGGTACGGCCCGATTCAATGTCTTTCCTTCAAGGAAAACATAACCCTATCTTTGGTTGGAACCGCACTCTCTCACTAAGCTTATCGAGTTTTATGTAAGAAGAGGGTGTTGGTTATAATCTTTTATAGTAGTTTGTACTAATGTTCTTAATAATCTTGTCCACTTAAGTCCTATAATTTACTAAGACTTATGATTGTGTCTTATGGATAACTTTGCTTATCCTAATTCCTCTTGTATAACTAATTAAGATTAAGTTTAATCTTTAATTATAATTAGTCTTCACTAACTGAACTATAATTAGTCTTAATCTTCTTTAATTAAATCTTAATCCTTAATTAAGATCCTAATTAATTCCGAATTATTCCTTAATCTCTTCCTTAATCTTGGATTAAGCTTTTAATTATATTTAATTAAGGTTAATTAATTTTAGCCTTAATTAATTATTCTTTACTTAATTAACTTAAGTAGATTAGGTTAATTAACTTAGATAATTAAATTAGCCAAGTCCACTAATTAATTCTTGAGTTTTAATTTTAATAACTTGGATTAGAGTTGAAGTCCAACTCTAATCTAAGCCCAATTTCATAAATTATTTTTGGTTGACTTTCAATGAGTCCTTGACTCACCTTTTTGAAGGTTTTGGGCCTGAACCTAAGGCCCAAAGGTTTAATAACTCTTAGAAATTCATTTTTACTCATGACAACTCAAAACATTGACTTTGGGGTTGACTTTTACTTGGGTTAAATTAAAAATCCGAATTTAGTTCTTTTATTATTTTAAAAGCTTTTCCTTATTTGCACTTTAATCCTTTTACTTATAAAATTATCCTTTGGTCCTTTTGAACCATCAAAGCCCATAAACATGTTTTCAACGCTTACTTGATCTTTTCAAGATCAAAAAGGCATTCTTGATGAGTTTCATCAAGAACAACTCAAGAACATCAAGAACAACTTGAATGTTCATCAAAACTTCAAATTTTCCACAACATCCAATCTTTACCAAATTTTCACACAATCATCCACAAACAATTTAAGTTCATAATTTCATTTTCAAGCTCATAAACACTATTTCTCGAGGATCAATCATCCAAAGCAATTGTATACATTCAACCAACTTCATGCATGTTCATAGATTCATCATACAAACACATTCCAAGCACCAAAAAAATTTTGAAACACATGCAGCCCCAAAATCCCTCAAGGCCGAGAGCTATTAGAGGAAAAAGGGGAAAAGTTTTCCAAAATTGTTTCTTGGCTTGCATGCATCAACAATCACAATCCAAGCACATTCCAAGAATCAAAATAAACTCTAAAACATATAAACAACCCAGCTCCAAGAATCCGAAACATTTACTCAAAAAAAAAAAAAACTCAAAGAAATGATTTTTTTTCAAAGGAAAAACAAGAGCAAGGACAAGGATTTAAGGGCAAATCCTTGACTCTAGTCACCAATCCTACTAGAGTTCAAGTTCTTCCCCCCTTACCTCAAACTCTCAAGGAAATAGGTGCAGAATTTTGATCTCAAAACAGCTCCCAAAAAGCCTCCTTTGGTCACCAACAAGAATTTTTGCAAGGCTAGAAGGCTTAGTAGTTGAAGCTTTGGTTCAAAGATGGAACCTTGGCTTGATGTGTTTAAGGGAAGATGAAAAATTTTAAGAGAATATGTTGGAGAGTTCACGGCCAAGGAAGGAGAGAAAGAGAGAAATAAGAGAAAACTAAAGCTTGCATGTGTGGAAGGAAAGAAAGAATAAATGAATTTTGGTGTTTTAAATGTCATAAAGGCTTAAGCTTAACACTTGTCTTGGACAAAAGAAAGAAAATGACAAGTGTCCCTCATGCAAAGCTCTCCCACATGCACGGCTTGCATGAGAAGCAAAGGGAAGGTTTGTGCAATTTTTCTGGCCCGTATCAAGAGTATTCGGTCCCGGTTCAAGGGACAGTAGGGGCAAAAAGGTCATTTTTCACAGAAAAACCCCAAAAATTCCCAGAAATTCCCTAAAAATAGGAAATTTATTTCTAAATCCAAAAATATAAATTTTGATGATTAAAAATAATTTTAATCACTCAAAATTAAATAAAACACTCAAAACGGCAAAATGGTAAAAACGCGGGTGTTACATCTCTTCTCCTCTAAAAAGAAATTTCATCCTCGAAATTTGTGCGCACCTTCTTGAAATAACTGTGGGTGAGAATTCTTCATCTGTTCTTCCAACTCCCAGGTTGCATTCCTTTCATCGGTTGTACTCCAAATAACCTTTACCAACGAAATCTCTTTTCCTCTCAACTGCTTAACCCTTCGGTCTTCGATTCGCACGGGCAATACTTCATAAGTCAAGTTTTCTTTTAATTGTATTATGTCGGGTTCTATGACGTGCGAAGGGTCAAGAATATACTTTCAGAGTTGTGACACATGGAACACATTATGAAGGTTTGAAAGAAAAGGTGGCAAGGCAATTTGGTAAGCAACAAGACCAATTCTTTTCCAAATTTGGTAAGGACCAATGAATTTAGGTGTAAGTTTTCGAGATCGCATTGCCCTACCAACCCCAGTCGTTGGTGTAACTCTCAAAAATACGTGATCTCCTTCTTTGAATTCAAGGGGTTTCCTCCTCCGATCATAGGAACTCTTTTGCCTGCTCTGTGATATTTTCATCCTTTCCTGAATCATCTTGATCTTTACCATGGTTTGCTGAATCATCTCAGGCCTTAACACTAGGCCATCGCCAGACTCAAACCAACACAAATACAAGGCTTCATACGGTGCCATTCCAATACTAGAATGGAAACTATTGTTGTAGGTGAACTCGATCAGTGCCAACAACTGATACCAACTTCCCTTGTGTTCTAACTCACATGCCCTCAGCAAATCCTCTAGGGATTGGATAGTCCGCTCAGACTGACCATCTGTTTGAGGGTGATAGGCTGAACTAAGCCTCAACTTGGTTCCTAAAGCTTGTTGTAGACTACCCCAAAATCTGGATGTAAACCTAGGGTCTCTATCTGACACTATGCTAGATGGAACCCCATGTAATCTTATTACTTCTTTAATGTACAATTGGGTGAACTTTTCTAGAGAAAACTTAATGTTGATGGGTAGGAAATGAGCAGATTTTGTTAACCTATCAACAATTACCCATATAGCATCAAAACCTGCAGGAGTTCTTGGTAAACCTACCACGAAATCCATTGATATGCTATCCCATTTCCATTCAGGGACATCTAAAGGCTGCAACTCTCCTGATTGTCTTTGATGTTCAATCTTAGCTTTCTGATGAACCAAACAAGATGCTACATACTCAGCTACTTCCTTTTTCATCCCAGACCACCAGAACATCTTCTTCAGATCTTGGTACATCTTAGTTGCTCCAGGGTGAATGCTCAACCCACTCTTATGAGCCTCTTCTAAGATCAGTTTCCTTATTTCCTTATCACCAGGTATACAGATCCTACCTTTGAATCTAATAATTCCATCAGTACCCTTACAAAACTCAGATTCTCCTTTCTTAGGAACTAGATCCTTCAAAACTTTCTAAGATTGATCCATTTCCTGTGCTACGCGAACTTGCTTCAAGAAATCACTTGAAATCTTCAAGGCTCCCAATCTTATACTCTTAGGTCCAAATCCAACATCTAGGTTCAGGTCTCTAAACCTTCCTATCAACTCTAGCTCCTTAACTTTCATTGCTGACATATGCAAAGATTTCCTACTCAAAGCATCAGCCACTCATTGGATTTCCCAGGGTGGTATTGCAGACTAAAATCATAATCCTTCAAAAACTCCATCCATCATCTCTGCCTCATATTCAACTCCTTTTGATCAAACAGATACTTCAAGCTCTTATGGTCACTAAAGACTTCAAACCTAGCGCTATACAGATGGTGCCTCCAAATCTTCAGAGCAAAAACTATGGCTGCCAACTCTAGATCATGCGTAGGGTAATTTACTTCATGTGTTCGCAGTTGCCTTGAGGCATAAGCCACTACTTTTCCTTCTTGCATCAACACACAACCTAATCCTTGTTTCGAAGCATCACAATATACTTCAAAACTCTCTTGTGGGTCAGGTAAAACTAGGATAGGCGCAAAAGTTAACCTCTTTTTTAATTCCTGAAAGTTATCCTCACACTTCTGGCTCCAAACGAAAGGTTGATCTTTCCTAATCAGACGGGTCAATGGGGTTGCTATTCTAGAAAAATTCTCAATAAACTTACGGTAGTAATCGGCTAACCCCAAAAAGCTTCTTACCTCCATCACAGTCTTAGGTGCTTCCCACTGCAACACAGTTTCTACCTTAGCTGGGTCTACGCTAACCCCTCCACTAGAGATCACGTGACCTAGGAAGTTCACTTCCTTCAACCAGAACTCACACTTAGATAACTTAGCATATAACTTTCTATCCCTCAGGGTCTGTAAGGCTATTCTAAGATGCTCTGCATGCTCTTCCTCACTCTTGGAATATATGAGGATGTCGTCTATGAAGACCACAACGAATTTGTCCAAGTAAGGATGGAAAAATCGGTTCATATAATCCATGAAAACTACGGGTGCATTGGTTACACCAAACAGCATCACTAAATACTCATAATGCCCGTAGCGCGTTCTGAAAGCCGTCTTCGGAATATCCTCAGACTTAACGCGTATTTGGTGGTAACCTGACTTAAGGTCAATTTTTGAGAATACAATTGCTCCTCTCAATTGATCCATCAAGTCGTCTATCCTAGGCAAAGGATACCTATTCTTTATCGTCACCTTATTAAGCTGACGATAATCTACACACAGTCTCATGCTACCATCTTTCTTCTTAACCAACAACACTGTTGCTCCCCAAGGGGACACACTAGGCCTAACAAACTGTTTTTCTAACAACTCTTCTAGCTGTTTCTTCAACTCAGCTAACTCTAAAGGGGACATCCTATACGGAGCTATAGAAATAGGTCCGGTTCCAGGCACTAACTCTATGTTAAACTCTACCTCTCGCTCTGGCGGCAAACCAGGGATATCTTCAGGGAATACTTCAGGAAATTCTCTCACCACAGGCAGTTTACTGATGTCAGATTCCCGCTCTTCCTCCAAAGAAGAAGGTATCATGTAGATTTGAGCTCCTTCTCTCAAAGAAGCCTTCACTTGGTTGGCGGACAAGAATCTCGTACTTACGGAATCAGGAGTAGTGGGAGAAAAAGAATCAAACACAACAGATTTATTATAACAGTCAAGTTGGACTCGATTGGAAGATAACCAGTCCATTCCCAAAACAATATCAAGCTAAGAATGGGGTAAACAAATCAAATCAGAAGAGAAAGTTTTATCACCAATGGTGATTGGACAATTTAAACAAGCTGATGAGGTGATTACAGGCTTAGCAGTAGGAGTAGAAACAACAAGATCATAGGGTAATTTATCAACAGGCAATTTCAATCGTTTCACACACTCCAAAGAAATAAAAGAATGCGTCGCATCCGAATCATATAATACAATTAAAGGAACTCCACTTATGACACACTTACCTTGGATCAGATCCTCGGATTCAGCAGCTTCAGCACCGCTCATTGTGAACACTCTACCTCTGGTTCTGGGCCTTCCAGCTTGTGCATTCAGATTCGACGTAGGAGCACTTGCAACATCAGTACCACTTCCTTTCAAAGCAGGGCAATCCCTCTTAAAATGGCCACTTTGTTTGCAATAGTAGCAAATAGTTCCGGTGGATGGGTTGACAGGTTGGTTCTTGTACGGACAGTCTTCAGGAGATGGTTTTTCTTACAGCGTGGACAACTAACATAGTTGTTGCCGGTACTGCTTGCAGGACTTACTCTGCTAGCAACTACTGATTGCGGCCTTGCGGCGTTCCTTGATGACGAGCCAAAGTTATTCATTGGGACGAAATAAGGTTTTCTCCTGTCATGCGTAATCTTGGGTTTGTTCCTATGTGGACTAGAATTATTCCACTGAGCTTGTCTTCCTTTGGTGTCATCCTAAAAAATACGACACATATTGACCATCTTAGAGAACTCGGTGATCTGCTGATACCCGATAGCTTGCTTGATCTCTAGTCTCAAACCACTCTCAAACTTAGAACACTTGGATCCTTCATCTATCGTGTTCTGGAAGTACGGGCAGAACTTGGATAACTCTTCAAATTTTGCTGCATACTCCCCAACAGTCATGCTCCCTTGTTCCAACTTCAGAAACTCAACCTCCTTGCGCTTCCTCAAATCAGTTGGAAAATACTTCTGAAGAAAAGTCTCCTTGAACAGATTCCAGGTGATCAGTCTCCCAGTAGCTTCTAACTGACGCCTGGCATACTCCCACCAGTGCTGAGCTTCCCCAACCATCATAAACACAGCCAAAGTTACCTTCTGCTCGTCAGGACAACCCATAGCCAAGAAAATAATTTCTAACTCTTCCAACCAAAGTTGAGATCCATCAGGGTGATGACCTCCTTTAAATTGTGGTGGATTGTTCTTCTTGAAGGTAGACAGTCCACGATAAGCATCAGGAATGTTGTTCTTATTGCGAGCTTGGTTCATCTCGTTTATCATTTATTGCTGGTTTTCTAGAACATCCGCGATCCTCCCCAGGAGATCGTTCATCACAGGGTTATTTCTTCCTGCCATGGAATCCTACATTCACAGAGTACGTCAGTTTCTTCCGTTTCATGCAGAACCATTTAAGCAAGAATAAATAACTCTACACACAAATCCTCATATTACAAAGGTAGTAATATAAGAGCAAACAGTTCACACAAGGTAATCAATCCATACAAACAAACAATCAACACAGAGTACACACAGAGAGAAGGGTATTATAGACAATACCCGAGGCCAAAAGGAAAGAACTGCTCTGATACCACCTCAATGCGACACCCTTAGTTATACCGCTAAGAATATCACATTGTAACACGTGACCGTTGAACTTACTGTTTTTAGAACTGTCAAAATTCGAAAATATTTTTTTTTGAAAGGGCTTGGTTCTCATCAACCTATTACATTTCTAATTTCGTTTTAAGTATTTATGAAATATCCTTTTCTTAATTTTTGAAACTCATTTTTCCGAAAACATCTAGACGGTTATTGCCTCACGTACATACACAACATACACACAGTCATAAAATCAATCATAAGGAAAGAAACAACATAAATATATACATATACATCATAATGTCAGTGTACCTCTCGAGCCATCAAGGTATCCACACAAAACATGAGTTCTAGTAGTAGACTAAAATAAATAAGACCTCAACAAAATGCAAAACAAGAGGTTGCTAGATCAGAGCTGCTACTACCTAGACTCACAACTACGCTAGTCCTACTCATCATCCTCCGACTCAGCAGGAAGCCATCCACAACTCCTCCTCCCAGCACCTTCGAGAGTGATCATCCCGAAATCCTCTGAGGGATCGTCGCTAGAAGAATCCTCCTCCGGCTCCTCCTCCTCATCCGTGGTGTCTTCGATCACAATCAAATCTGGCTCACTCGGGAAAGGGCAACTATGCGTATCAGGACGCACAGGCTGTGAAGGTGATGCCTCGGGAGTGGGAGAATATCTGGGGGATTCTGACCTAACCATAGTTGCCATCCGTGACGACTGAGATGACGTCGAAGGAGCGGGACGACGACGAGGGCGACGAAAAGTAGTGTAGCGTCTTAGTCCTGGTGGCGTGGCGAACTCGAGGGTCACTGGCACCGTAAAGTCCAACTCCGGAATCAAGGGAAGGCTAGGGTGAGAAATGATAAGGCGGACCTCCCCTGTGAACACGCATCTGCTAGGGACGTCGGTCACCTGCCACTGACCTCGTGGCATCCATCGTAGCTGGACCCTCGTGGTCGACATACAGAATATCCCCGATGTCGACTGTCGATGTAGCGAAGAAATGCAACGACCGAAAATAACAGAAGCAGAAAAGAAGGGTGAGAACATCGCATGAACTCATAGCAAGTAGAATACAGCAACTAGAGCATACACAGGATATTCACACTATTCAATCAACAAGAAATACGGTTTATATCATCATGATGCATATGAACTAATGCATGTGGGCCCAGGGAAACATCACCATCCGCAGAGCACAACAGCAACTGCCCGACCATATATGCACAACGTATCAGGAGTTAGAGTCTGTACTAGCGCGGTACTTATATTTTCTTTTGGCCAATTTTATCCGACTTCCAGACAATCTCAACTGATCCCGAAAACTTGAGAGAGACAAGATAGTCAAGCATGTACCCCCGTTTACTCGACAGTAGGGAGCGAGCCTACGTCACCTGAGTCATTTCGGGACCTGACTATCCTCAGGACTGGCATCCCCCCTCGAGGACCCGCTGACGTTCTTTGCAAAACCCGGTGCATCCGTCCCAACCAATTTCCCACTATACCGAGTGTCACTGCCATATAGGTCGTAAGGTTTTTCACCTTGAATATGATCAATGCTTATGATGCATGTCATACAACAAGGTTCAAAGTAAATACTTCCTTACAGGCGAAGCCCCTTTGAATCATTCTACGTCACCACATCCCCGTGGTACGACCCGATTCAAAGTCTCCCCTTCACAAGGAAAGCCAGACAATGCTTTCTCAGCATACACATTCCTTACAGGCAAAGCCCATCGAATCATTCAACGTCACCACTTACCCGTGGTACGACCCGATTCAATGTCTTTCCTTCAAGGAAAACCGAACCCCATCTTGGGTTGGAACCGCACTCTCTCACTAAGCTTCTCGAGTCTTATGTAAGAAGAGGGTGTTGGTTATAATTTTTTATAGTAGTTTGTACTAATGTTCTTAATAATCATGTCCACTTAAGTCCTATAATTTACTAAGACTTATGATTGTGTCTTATGGATAGCATTGCTTATCCTAATTCCTCTTGTATAACTAATTAAGATTAAGTTTAATCTTTAATTATAATTAGTCTTCATTAACTGAACTATAATTAGTCTTAATCTTCTTTAATTAAATCTTAATCCTTAATTAAGATTCTAATTAATTCCGAATTATTCCTTAATCTCTTCCTTAATCTTGGATTAAGCTTTTAATTATATTTGATTAAGGTTAATTAATTTTAGCCTTAATTAATTATTCTTTACTTAATTAACTTAAGTAGATTAGGTTAATTAACTTAGATAATTAAATTAGCCAAGTCCACTAATTAATTCTTGAGTTTTAATTTTAATAACTTGGATTAGAGTTGAAGTCCAACTCTAATCTAAGCTCAATGTCATAAATTATTTTTGGTTGACTTTCAATGAGTCCTTGACTCACCTTTTTGAAGGTTTTGGGCCTGAACCTAAGGCACAAAGGTTTAATAACTCTTAGAAATTCATTTTTACTCATGATAACTCAAAACATTGACTTTGGGGTTGACTTTTACTTGGGTTAAATTAAAAATCCGAATTTAGTTCTTTTATTATTTTAAAAGCTTTTCCTTATTTGCACTTTAATCCTTTTACTTATAAAATTATCCTTTGGTCCTTTTTGAACCATCAAAGCCGATAAACATGTTTTCAACGCTTACTTGATCTTTTCAAGATCAAAAAGGCATTCTTGATGAGTTTCATCAAGAACAACTCAAGAACATCAAGAACAACTTGAATGTTCATCAAAACTTCAAATTTTCCACAACATCCAATCTTTACCAAATTTTCACACAATCATCCACAAACAATTTAAGTTCATAATTTCATTTTCAAGCTCATAAACACTATTTTTTAAGGATCAATCATCCAAAGCAATTGTATACGTTCAACCAACTTCTTGCATGTTCATGTATTCATCATACAAACACATTCCAAGCACCAAAAAAATTTTGAAACACATGCAGCCCCAAAATCCCTCAAGGCCGAGAGCTATTAGAGGAAAAAGGGGAAAAGTTTTCCAAAATTGTTTCTTGGCTTGCATGCATCAACAATCACAATCCAAGCACATTCCAAGCATCAAAATAAACTCTAAAACATATAAACAACCCAGCTCCAAGAATCCGAAACATTTACTAAAAAAACAAAACTCAAAGAAATGATTTTTTTTCAAAGGAAAAACAAGAGCAAGGACAAGGATTTAAGGGCAAATCCTTGACTCTAGTCACAAATCCTACTAGAGTTCAAGTTCTCCCCCCCCTTACCTCAAACTCTCAAGGAAATAGGTGCAGGATTTTGATTTCAAAACAGCTCCCAAAAAGCCTCCTTTGGTCACCAACAAGAATTTTTGCAAGGCTAGAAGGCTTAGTATTTGAAGCTTTGGTTCAAAGATGGAACCTTGGCTTGATGTGTTTAAGGGAAGATGAAAAATTTTAAGAGAATATGTTGGAGAGTTCACGGCCAAGGAAGGAGAGAAAGAGAGAAATGAGAGAAAACTAAAGCTTGCATGTGTGGTAGGAAAGAAAAAATAAATGAATTTTGGTGTTTTAAATGTCATAAAGGCTTAAGCTTAACACTTGTCTTGGACAAAAGAAAGAAAATGACAAGTGTCCCTCATGCAAAGCTCTCCCACATGCACGACTTGCATGAGAAGCAAAGGGAAGGTTTGTGCAATTTTTCTGGCCCGGATCAAGAGTATTAGGGCCCGGTTCAAGGGACAGTAGGGGCAAAAAGGTCATTTTTCACAGAAAAACCCCAAAAATTCCCAGAAATTCCCTAAAAATGGGAAATTTATTTCTAAATCCAAAAATATAAATTTTGATGATTAAAAATAATTTTAATCACTCAAAATTAAATAAAACACTCAAAACGGCAAAACGGTAAAAACGCGGGTGTTACACAATATGGATCAAAAGGTCTTTTCTTTGGTTGTAATGTGGCTGGGTTATCAAGAAATTATGGTTTTTCTAGATTTGCAAAGAACACTTTGAATATAGAGCATCTTGTGATTGTGCTTGGGACTTCTTGTTGAGACAAGCTCACCTCCAAGAAGTTTTTAATATGACAAACTGACTAAGTTTAAATATGCATATGAGATGCATCTTGTGTTACTAACTGTGTGCTCAAGTGTGGCGGAGACTTTTTGTATTTAAGTTACTACAGGAATACATGAAGACAGAAAGGATCTTTAGACCACTAAGATCAGTTATAACATAAGTAACAGTGGCACAAGAACATGAGTTATAAAGAGCTTTACAACAGTTGTGTGCTTCAAAGATCAGACTAGAGCTCAAGCAAGTCAATTTACACATACAACACATGTGTTTGAATTAGAACAGAAAGTATACAACCAAGCTCATCACTAAGTCTATGAAGAAACACTCCAACAAGATTCAGATAAAAGCACAACTTGAGATGCAAGCCTATGTTCAGAAGCTATCATAGTTCAAGCAAGCATAAGCATGAAGGTATAAATAGATGCAAGCTCAGCTTGAGATGCAAGCCATGAACAGATGCAAGTTCAACTTGAGATGCAAGAACAGCTTGAGACGCTGTCTCATGGACAAACGTGAACAGACGAGATCTCATCAGAGATACAAGTAAAATATAACTGACTCTGGACAGAAGCAAGACTGCATGCTCAATGATAGAAGACACCAAGTGAGGTCAGCATAAAGTCAAACAAGGACACAAGGACACTGACACAATGACTTAGCCTGAAAAGCTGTTGTACACCTATCTGAAAAGCCTGTCTCCTTGCTGTGCACTCCAACAGCTAGAAACGGCCATATAACGACTAGTTTTCTAACTGAAGATATAAAAGAGACAAGGTCAAACAGTTGGAAGTGAGAGAGACTGCCTGCATCACTGCAAAACCATTAAGCATCTTATCACATCTCAACTGACATCTCAAGTGCACATCTCAGCTGTCTGTGAACAGACTTATCTCATCTTGAGATCACCTGTCTCTTCTCATCTCTCTTCTGTGCATCACTATTATATTGTATCTTAAGTAGAAAGATTACCTAGCTTACCCATCTCCATATCCATATTGTGTATGCTTGTAAGCTAGACTCATCATAAACATTTACTGTAACCTGTCTCATCTAAGATAGGAGTGTGCCTAGTCTTAGAGTGAGGTGTGTACGTCCTGAAGAGGCTGTAAGAATACTTGTGACTTAGCTAAGATAGGAGTGTGCCTAGGCTTAGTGTGAGTGAGACGTCCTGAAGAGGCTGTAAGAATACTTGTATTGACTGGTTTGTCAATAGTGGAAAATCTCATAGGTTGTGGGGACTGGACGTAGCCCAAGGAGTGGGTGAACCAGGATAAGATCTCTGTCTCTTGTCTTTTATCTTATTTTTATATCTGTTTATCTTGAATCAATTAATACAGCTTGATAACTAAAGATACAGTTGAATTGATAATCAAGATAAGACTTTAAACTAAAGTCTAGACAAAGATCTTTACCAAAATTGATAAACTCCATCTTGTCTTAACAGAGACTCCAAGTTAACAAACTTGAGAGCACATCTCAACTATCAATTTTAGTGTGGAATTGCAGGAACAGATTCGGAAAGTCTCTATTCAACCCCCCTTCTAGAGACGTTCAGCCAACTTCAGTTGGTATCAGAGCTCGGCCTCTAGGGGTTGAGCACACCTCTGTGTGAAGAGGAAAAAGATCCATGGCTGGTCCAAGTACAAGTCTGTTCATTCCTGAATGAGCTTCAACAAACAGATCTCCTGCCTTTGATGGAACTAATTATTATTACTGGAAAGACAGGATGAGACCGTTCATTGAATCCCAGCATGCTGATCTTTGGGAGATCATTGAAATAGGCCCTTATGTTCCATACACCACAGATGAGCTTGGACTTAGGGCAGCTAAACCCAGAGAACAGTGGACAGATGCTAAGAAGGCAAGATATGTACTTAACTCAAGAGCTAAATACCTTCTCACTTGTGCCTTAAGCAGAAGTGAATATGACAAGGTAGCTGGGTGTGTCTCAGCTAAAGAAATATGGGCTGCTCTTGAAGTTGAACATGAAGGGACAAATCAAGTTAAAGAAGCCAAGATCAACCCACTGGTCAGACAGTATGAGCTCTTCAAGATGAATGAAGATGAAGGCATTGAAGACATGGTGAGGAGATTCACTGTCATAACAAATGACCTGAAATCACTAGGAAGAACATACTCAAATCAGGATATGGTAAGAAAAATTCTGAGAAGTCTGCCCAAACCTTGGAGACCAAAGGTAACAGCCATCCAGGAAGCTAAAGATTTGAGTACTCTCAGACTAGATGAACTTGTTGGATCTCTGAAGGTACATGAGCAAGAGTTGATGGAAGAAGATCTCATCAGACGACCCAAGTCTATAGCACTGAAAGCAGCTTCCAGTAACTCAAAAGGCAAAAAGATAAGCTCTTCTAACCAAACCTCACTCAACTCATCTCAAGATTCTGAAACAGAAGAAGATGAGGAAGAGGAAGATGATAGTGAAATGGATGATGAGCTAGCCTACATCTCAAGGAAGATCAGACGCATGTGGAGAGCCAGAGGGACTGGAAGAAAGAATTTTCCCTCAAGGAGAGGAGAAATAAAATCTGACAAGAAAGGATAATTTATCTGCTTTGAATGCAAGAAGCCTGGGCATATTAGGTCTGAATGTCCTCAACTCAGAAAAGAAATGAAGAAAAGCCCTAGGAAGAAGGCAATGATGGCCACCTGGGATGACACAAATGAAGTGGAAAGTCAAGATGGACAGTCAGCTAACCTATGTCTCATGGAAAAAGGAGACTCATCAGATGAAGAGGTAAATGAATCTGACTCTGAATATTTTGTTGATGAACTTAAGTCTGCTTTTGAGAATCTTCTGTATGATTCAAATCTTCTTGCCTCTAAGAGCTCATTACTTAAATCAGATTTGAATACAGCTCTTGAGAAAATCAAATTTCTTGAAAAAGAAAATGAAGATTTAAATCATAAAAACAGTAGTCTCATGTTGTCTCACATGAAACTGTCTGAACAAGTAAAAGCTAAGACTCAAGCTCTCAATGGGCAAGATCAAAAAAGGCTACAAGAAGAAAATCAGCAGCTTAAACTGCAGAACAGAACTCTCATAAATGACCTAGAAAAATTTGTAAATGGAACAAAAAACCTTGAGAGACTCATTGGATCTCAAAAGGGTATTTTTGATAAAGCTGGGCTTGGTTATGAGAGATCATCAAATGAAGTTTGGTATAAAGATTTCTTCATTCTTGCAAGAAAAAAGAACAAAGAAAGATGTTCTTGTTGTAGTAAATATGGTCATAAAGCCACAGATTGTTACATGAGACAAGTAGCATCTGAGAGAAAGGTAACTAACCATGCAGGACCCAAATACAAGTGGGTACCTAAAGCTAAATCTCTTGTTGTAACAAATGTGCCTGGCAGCAGCAATGGGTGCTGGACAGTGGATGTTCAAGGCACATGACAGGAGACAAAAGCAAGTTCCTGTCACTTGAGGAAAAGACTGCTGGAGTTGTCTCTTTTGGAGACAACAGCAAAGCCCAGATCAAGGGCATAGGTAAAATTGGTAAGGCCAATTCAGCTCAGATTGAAAATGTATATTTTGTTGAAGGTTTGAAACATAATTTGCTAAGTATCAGTCAGTTATGTGACAATGGTTATCATGTTAATTTCCAGCCTACCTTTTGTGAGATCATAGACTCCAAAACTGGAAAAATCATTTTCTCTGGAACAAGAAAGAAAAATCTTTACTCAGTCTCACTAGAGGGTCTGTCAGATCTCACCTGTCTCATGTCTCATGATCATGAGAGACAGCTTTGGCACAAAAGGGTTGGACATATTAACATGAGAACTATGAGTCAGCTTGCTAGTCAGTCTCTTGTCAAAGGATTACCTAATGTAAAATTTGACAAAGACTTGAAGTGTGATCCTTGTATCAAAAGCAAGCACAACAAATCAAGCTTCAAACCCAAGAAACTATGTCTCAACTACTAGGCCACTTGAGATCCTCCACATTGACCTATTTGGACCAACTAAGACAGTGAGTCTCAGTGGTAGAAAATATGGTTTTGTCATTGTGGATGATTTCTCACGATTCACCTGGGTTCTGTTTCTATCTCAGAAAGATGAATCATATGATTCCTTCAAAACCTTTTGTAAAAGGATTCAATCTGAGAAAGGATACAAAATTGGATCTGTTAGGAGTGACCATGGAGGAGAATTTGAGAATGTTAAGTTTAGAAAATTCTTTGATAAAAATGGCATAACTCATAACTTCTCTTGTCCAAGGACTCCTCAACAGAATGGTGTAGTTGAGAGGAAAAATAGAAGTCTTTAAGAAATGGCTAGAACTTTGTTATGTGACTCTGGAATTGAAATGTACTTTTGGGCAGAAGCTGTCAATACTTCTTGCTATATTTTAAACAGAGTCACTATAAGAAAGATCTTAAATAAAACTCCATATGAGCTATGGAAAGGTAGGAAGCCTTCAGTTTCATATTTTCATATATTTGGACGTGATTGCTATATTTTAAATACAAAAGATCAACTAGGAAAATTTGAAACCAAATCAGATAAAGGAATTTTCCTAGGATATTCACTAACCTCCACAGCTTACAGAGTATATAATCTAAGAACCAAAACTACTGAAGAATCTATGCATGTAGTATTCAATGAAGTTCAGGGAAATACTCAGCAAGAAGTTGATGAGGAGATAGAAGAACTGATAAAAGATCTAAAGATCTCAACTCAAGAAGCTAAAGAGAGACTCTCACCTGAACAAAAGATGAAGAGGTCACCTCTGTCTGAACACAGGAGAGAAGCTCAGTCTGAAGGAGTACCTCTCATAAGTAGCCAATCTGAACCCTCTCATAATCCTCAAGAAGAAGATAAATCAGATAATCAAACCAGATCTCAAGAAACTAGACAAGAGAATGTTGAGATACAAAATGAACATGCATCTCAACTACCCAGAAGCTGGAGACTGGTAAGATCTCATCCAAAAGATCAGATACTTGGAGAAACTTTAGACAGAGTCAGAACCAGATCTTCCTTCAGAGACACAGAGAATCTAATGGCTCTTCTATCTGACATAGAGCCAAAAGACATACATGAAGCCTTAAATGATGAATCCTGGATTAAGGCCATGGAAGATGAATTAAATCAGTTTGAGAAAAGCAAGGTCTGGAATCTGGTTCCTCCACCATCTCATCAAACCATAATTGGAACCAGATGGGTCTTCAGAAATAAGCTAAATGAGAAAGGTCAAGTAATGAGAAACAAAGCCAGATTGGTGGCTCAAGGGTTTAATCAACAAGAAGGAATAGATTATGCTGAGACCTTTGCACCAGTGGCAAGACTTGAAGCTA
Source organism: Sesbania bispinosa (assembly GCA_026901365.1). NCBI lineage: Eukaryota > Viridiplantae > Streptophyta > Magnoliopsida > Fabales > Fabaceae > Sesbania > Sesbania bispinosa. Next base: position 1,857,691 of record QLOH01000041.1, on the reverse strand, counting down.
TCAGGATCCTACTAGCCTTTGCAGCCTCCAAAAACTTCAAATTATATCAAATGGATGTAAAAAGTGCATTCCTAAATGGGGTCATAGAGGAAGAAGTCTATGTAAGGCAGCCCCCTGGGTTTGAAGACCCTGACCATCCAGAACATGTGCTTAAGCTATCCAAAGCTCTATATGGTCTTAAGCAAGCTCCAAGAGCTTGGTATGACAAGTTAAGCTCATTTTTAATTAAAAATGATTTTATAAGGGGTAAGATTGATACTACTTTATTTAAGAAAGAAATTAGCAAAGATTTATTAATTGTTCAAATTTATGTTGATGACATTATCTTTGGATCAACTAATGAATCTTTATGTCAAGAGTTCTCAAGTCTCATGCAGGGAGAGTTTGAGATGAGTATGATGGGTGAGCTGAGATTTTTCTTGGGGCTCCAAATCAAACAGTTAACTGATGGGATATTCATTAGTCAAGAAAAATACACAAGAAATCTTCTTAGCAACTTCAAAATGAGTGAGGCAAGACCAATGAAAACTCCTATGCACCCCTCAACTCAGATTGATCAAGATGAAGATGGAAAAGCAGTATCAGACAAACTGTACAGAGGTATGATTGGTTCCCTTATGTATTTAACTGCCAACAGACCAGATATTCAGTTTGCTGTAGGAATATGTGCAAGATACCAATCTAATCCCAAAGAATCTCATCTCACTGCTGTAAAAAGAATATTTAGATACTTGATTGGAACCACTAATCTTGGCCTATGGTATGAGAAGGGAAAGAGTTTTGATCTCATAGGTTATAGTGATGCTGACATTGCTGTAGATAAGATAGACAGAAAGAGCACCAGTGGATCTTGTCAATTCCTAGGAAAGTGCCTTATCTCCTAGTCATGTAAAAAGCAAAACACTATTGCCTTATCTACAACAGAGGCTGAGTATGTCTCAGCAGCTGCATGCTGCACTCAAGTTCTGTGGATCAAATCTCAATTGCAAGATTATGCAGTCAGGTACTCTAAAATTCCTATTTATTGTGACAATACTAGTGCCATAAATCTTGCTAAGAACTCTGTACATCATTCTAGGTCCAAACACATTGATATCAAACATCATTTTATAAGAGATCATGTGCAAAAAGGAAACATTGAACTAATCTTTGTAGATACTAAAAATCAGCTAGCTGACATCTTTACAAAGCCTTTAGTTGAAGAAAGATACAATGAGAATCTAAAATTGCTAAATATGTGTTCTCTTGAATAAAAATAGTTAGTTGAGACCAACTCTACTATGGGCTATATGATTAAAGTCTCACCAAAGATGAGACTCAAATGTCGTCTGTAAAGAGACGTGGGTTTAGACGCATCTGTCACCAGACGTGTCTCATGATTCATCTTAACCAACGTCTCATGAAATTATTGAGACGTTTCCATGTACCAAAACTGAAGGATTGAGCCGTTGCTCAACGGTTAGTAACTGCCCACTACCTGGAAAACTAGCCGTTAGCCTATAAAAAGAAGAGCCAACCTTCCACAACTGCCATAATAACTCCCCACTAACGAGCAGTTATTACATTTCTCTCTCTCTTTCCTCTCTTGTCTGAAGACTATTTAAGTCTCATCTCTCACTCCAAACTCACTTCCTGCTCTCTCCTCTTCTCTTAAATGTGCATCAAAATCACTGCTCTGAAACTTCCTTATTCTGACAAATCTTTATCTTCTTCCTCACCTGATAAAATGTCTTCCTCTGAACAAACTCAATATTTTAGTGTACATTAAAGCCAAGAAAACTTAGCCGTTCTCCATCGCCACAGCCTAGCACAGAAACTGAGCGTTCACTATCTACTCAACCTACCTAACCTTCTCCATCTTCCAAATCCACATCTTCCAAGAAGAGCACTCCTTTGCCTCCCAGAATGAAATCCCAAAGGATTGCTTCCCAAATCACCCAAGCTGCACCTCCTAAATCCCCCGTTCACATAGACCTAACTCAACTAGAATCCTCTAAGAAAGGGAAAGAAAAGGCTGTAGAAGGGAAAAAGCTTTCTTTCCAATAAGATCTTTTCAACAATGCAGAAGTTGAAGATAAGTTTACAAAGAGATTTGCTGAGAAGAAAATCATTGTGGGAAGGGTTATCTCATCCCAGGAACTAAAAGATGAAGGGTGGGACATGAGTCCTTATTTGGAAAAGCAAGGATGGAAGAACTATCTAACTATGACAGATTCAGTATTTCCAAAGATGACGAGGGCATTCTATGCAGCATGCTACAAGGCTAAGGGATCATCTCAAGGACAACCACACATCATCTCTGACATTAAGGGAGTCCACATAGAACTGACAGAAGAGACTCTTGGTGCTATCATCCAAGCACCTGTGGCTGGGAATAGACTGTACAATGAAGAACACTGGTGGAATAAAGTTGGAATTCCATCAGCCAATGTAGGAACCTCTCTCTTCAAAGGTGGTCTCATCACAAACGCTGCATCATCTCTGAACCTATTTGGTAAATTTCTATTTCATTTGGTTGTTAAGTGCATCATGCCTAGGGCTGGCACTTTTAACAAGGTTTATCATCAAGACTTGATGGTGATGTATCACCTCAAGCATGGGATACCTCTGAATCTCCCATTTCTCATCTTAAGGCATATGGAGCATGCCTTCCACAACTCCAAGATCAATGCATCTCTTCCCTTTGGAATGCTCACTACCAGAATCATGAGGGATTTCAAAGTTGATTTCAGTGGATGTGACAAGTCTGATGAAAGACCAGGCTATGTTGGAAAGACAAACTTGAAATCTCTTGGCTTAGATGGTAAGACTATACCTTCCCCTACTTTTCCTTTATCTGATCCTTCTCCTCCTGTACCTACCACAACACAGGCTTCTCCCTCATCCAAACTGTCTGAAGTCAAGAAGAAAAAGAGGAAGAAGGTCTCAAAGGAAGATGCTGAGGGATCTCAAGATGGTTCAGAGATCCCTATTAAGGAAAAGAAAAGGAAAGCTCAGCCTTCTGTATCTACAGAGACTGAGAATAGGAGAAAGAAGAAGAAGAAATCCAAGTCTGATCACACTGCTCTAGTTCATACTGAACCAACACCTGAGAAACTCCATGAGCAAGGAGGAGAAGCAGAAGATGAAACAAGGAATGAAGAAGAAGGAGCCATGTTTGAACAAGAAATTGAGCACCATTCACCACTGCAGCAATCATCTCCTCAATTACCTCCTCCATCTCCTACACCGGAGATAAATCCACAGGAAGTCTCTCCTATCAGTAAGATTGTTGCTGAAACTTTGATGAGCTTAGAAAAGGATACCACAACCTCAAGCTTTGAGACTCACCAAGAGCCGCAGCAAGATGAGACTGAGACTGTTGAAGTTACCACCACTCAACAAGCTACTCCAGCAAGTCCACAACCAACTTACTCCATCCCTACTTCATTTCCCACTCCTGGAAAATTCTTTGTTGAGACCATCCTGCTCAACTCACCACAACCTAAATATGATCAGTCTGCACCTCCCACTGACAGACCTGAGCCAGCTAAGGCACCCTCATCTGAACCATCCATTCCTACTCATCTGTCCAATTCAATCAATACTTTTCTGAACCAATTACAAGAGGAACAACAACAACAACACCAGAACCTCCAAGCAAGAATTGAGCAGAATCAGAAGAAGATTCTCAAGAAGCTGAAGAACCACAAGAAGAGGCAAGAGGCCATTCTTTCAGGATTTGACACAGTCCTACAAGCAATGCATGCATCGAATGAATTTCACAAGAAGATGAACCTTCATCTTTCCAATTTGCCTCCTCTGCCTGAGTTTCCTCAAACTGTGCTGCGACCCTCTGGCCCTAGCTCAGACTCATCCTCTTTCCTTTCATCCTAGCTATGATAGTCTTTCATTTTGATAATGTCAAAAGGGGGAGAGTAGGTTAGATATATCTAATGAGAGTCTTAGGTAGGAAAACTTCACAGTTTTTGAAGGATATGATCAGTTTAAAGAGGTAATTGGCATCTTTTCACAGCTTTTTGTTGAGATGCAGTAGCATCTTTTGCTTTGTAATCCTCTAAACTTATGACTAATGAAAATTGACTCTCAAATATCTGTAGTATACTTTCTATTTGGTTTGTTTAGCAATCTAATTGACATTTTAGCTCACAATTGAATATTAAATCTCAGAACAGAAAATTAAGCTTATCACTCAGGGGGAGTTCCTTCCCTCAAGTATTTCTGTTAAAAAGAGATTGCTCAACTCAGGGGGAGTTAACCTTAGATATACATCATATTCATTTTTATCTCATCAGATATTTAAACTCATAGTTTTCCATTATCAAAAAAGGGGGAGATTGTTGAGACAGCTCACCTCCAAGAAGTTTTTAATATGACAAACTGACTAAGTTTAAATATGCATATGAGATGCATCTTGTGTTACTAACTGTGTGCTCAAGTGTGGCAGAGACTTTCTGTATTTAAGTTACTGCAAGAATACATGAAGACAGAAAGGATCTTTAGACCACTAAGATCAGCCATAACATAAGTAACAGTGGCACAAGAACAGAAGCTATAAAGAGGTTTACAACAGTTGTGTGCTTCAAAGATCAGACTAGAGCTCAAGCAAGTCAATTTACACATACAACATGTGTGTTTGAATTACAACAGAAAGTATACAACCAAGCTCATCACTAAGTCTATGAAGAAAAACTCCAACAAGATTCAGATAAAAGCACAACTTGAGATGCAAGCCTATGTTCAGAAGCTATCATAGTTCAAGCAAGCATAAGCATGAATCCATAAATAGATGCAAGCTCAGCTTGAGATGCAAGCCATGAACAGATGCAAGTTCAGCTTGAGATGCAAGAACAGCTTGAGACGTTGTCTCATGGACAGACGTGAACAAACGAGATCTCATCAAAGATACAAGTAAAATATAACTGACTCTGGACAGAAGCAAGACTGCATGCTCAATGATAGAAGACACCAAGTGAGGTCAGCATAAAGTCAAACAAGGACACAAGGACACTGACACAATGACTTAGCCTGAAAAGCTGTTGTACACCTACCTGAAAAGCCTGTCTCCTTGTTGTGCACTCCAACAGCTAGAAACGGCCATATAACGGCTAGTTTTCTAACTGAAGATATAAAAGAGACAAGGTCAAACAGTTGGAAGTGAGAGAGACTGCCTGCATCACTGCAAAACCATTAAGCATCTTATCACATCTCAACTGACATCTCAAGTGCACATCTCAGCTGTCTGTGAACAGACTTATCTCATCTTGAGATCACCTGTCTCTTCTCATCTCTCTTCTGTGCATCACTATTATATTGTATCTTAAGTAGAGAGATTACCTAGCTTACCCATTTCCATATCCATATTGTGTATGCTTGTAAGCTAGACTCATCATAAACATTTACTGTAACCTGTCTCATCTAAGATAGGAGTGTGCCTAGTCTTAGAGTGAGGTGTGTACGTCCTGAAGAGGCTGTAAGAATACTTGTGACTCAGCTAAGATAGGAGTGTGCCTAGGCTTAGTGTGAGTGAAACGTCCTGAAGAGGCTGTAAGAATACTTGTATTGACTGGTTTGTCAATAGTGGAAAATCTCACAGGTTGTGGGGACTGGACGTAGCCCAAGGAGTGGGTGAACCAGGATAAGATCTCTGTCTCTTGTCTTTTATCTTATTTTTATATCTGCTTATCTTGAATCAATTAATACACCTTGATAACTAAAGATACAGTTGAATTGATAATCAAGATAAGACTTTAAACTAAAGTCTAGACAAAGATCTTTACCAAAATTGATAAACTCCATCTTGTCTTAACAGAGACTCCAAGTTAACAAACTTGAGAGCACATCTCAACTATCAATTTTAGTGTGGAATTGCAGGATCAGATTCAGAAAGTCTCTATTCAACCCCCCCTTCTAGAGACGTTCAGCCAACTTCACTTCTCTCCATCTACCATGTCATTCTTGAATTATCACCCTTTCTCAGCTGGCCTCTTTGTTTGAAGATGTACCCCCAACTTATTTAATTTCTACACTTTTTGTGCAGATTTTTTTTTATTTTTTTTCATTTTTTTGATTCATGAGGGAGTACTCTTCTTTTTGAATTCCTGTGCCTGCTCTTTGAATTTTCTTGATCCTTCAATTCACCAACCTTTTGTCCCATTTTGTTGTGTTGCACCTTGCTCTCTATCCCAAGTGTGAAGGGACATGGTATGATCATTAATCATGGTTGGGGTGCATCAAAAGAAAATATTAAGGCTCAAATGGGCAATCAAAAAAATGGAATAATGTAATCAAGGTTGGCTGTTTGGCACTGAGCAAAATATTATAATTACAAAATATACCTTTGTCACTTCCATATCTTCCACTAGCAGGATAAGTTCAGAAACTCAAGCAATAACAGTTGACAAGCAGCGGTGAAAAGCTCTCAATTTCAGTGTTTGGGCTCTCAACTCACCGGTTTTTGGCTAAAATTCCTTGATAAAACACTTATTGGTTTTAATTAACTATCCTGATAGGTTCTCCTGAGAAGTATCCTAATTCTAACTGATTATGGAGTTAATCACAGAACCCTATCATCTTTCCTAATCTGGTTAGTTAAACTTCCTAATTACAGAGAATTCGAAAAAATTTACCTTAAATTTTAATTCCTAAGGTCCTAAAAAAAATGAAATACAAAACAAAAATTAATTAACTGAAAAATTCTATAAAATAATAGGAAATAAAAGAAAAACGAAAAGAAGGAAAAACACCAGAATCAATCTTCATCCTCTGTATCCTGTAAGTCCTTGTCATGCTGCTGCTCCACCTCCCCTGGATGAATAGGCCTGTCCCCAGGCCACTGCAAGAATATCTGGAATTCTTTAAACAACATGCCTGAGTATGGGTCTGGTAACTTCTGATTGGTTTGAGGTCAACTAGTCTTTATACTTTGCAGCAGTCTGTGCATTCTTGAATCTCATGGGATCATATTCTTTGATCCTTTTCCTCATGCCTTCTCCTCGTGAGCTAAAGCCACGGGAAAGACTAGCAATTTAATCCTAGGCATCTGAAAAGTCAAATAACAATAATTAGTTGCTAAAAACACATTTATTTTAATGATGCCTTATTGCAAATATCAATTCATGAAGAACATGGAAGCCTATCATTAACCAATTTGAATGCATAAAGAATTACTCTTTTCACAACAAAATTTCACTGCACTTGGTAATGCCTTCCTAAAAATAGAATATACTCATTTGCTTTGCAAGCATTCAATCAATCCATGGAAAGTGAAAGTTTAAATTTTTTAAAAAGAACAGAGCATAACACTTTCAAATTCAATAACTCACAAAACAAAGAGCATTCCAATCAAGCAAATTGTTCTTCATGTTTCACACAGCCAAAATCATATCCAAGATAGCAATTATCAACAGTATACACATTCACAATCCTAAAGTTCAAATCATAGAGTAAATGAAGATTTCAATTGGTAAAAATTAAAGAAAACATACATGAAACTTGAAAGTTTCAAAATTGATGGAGGTTTGTGAGTGCAAAAAGTGAAAAGAAGACCTTAGGAAGTAGAGAAACAGTACATGAGAAAACAAAAGATTTTTAAAATTTCGTACTGCTGCGCTTCACCTGTGCTACAACGCAAGTGAAACGCAGAAGACAGTGACTAAAATTGCATTTATGCACTTTACCTGCGCTAAAGCGCAGGTGAAGCGCAGAAAACAGAATGAAAATTTGCAATTTTAAGTCAAGTTTTCTGCTACTTCCAACTGTTTAAGAATTTTAATTTTCCGCAAACTTATTCCAATCAATTTTGAAAATTTCCTAAATCCTAAAAAAATGAAAAAATCCTAACAAAAGCAATATAAAATTGAAAACAATTAAAAACTTAAAAATCTCTGGGTTGCCTCCCAAGAAGCGCTTGTTTAACGTCTTCTAGCTCGACACATGTTCTCTCAAGGTGGCTGAAAATGAAATATTTTGGTGAGCTTGTGTGTTGCACCCTTCGTTTCTCTGGCCCATAAACCTCCCCATAATCTTGCCTTGGAACAATTTGTAGTGTGAAACGATTTTAACCATTTGGGCTTGTGTCTGGAGTTAGACCATGTTGCTGACTCCCTTGACCTGACTCTTTTCTTCTTTATTATCTTGCTCTCATATGCATGAGTCTTCTTTTCCTGAAGCTTTGATGATTCACAGTTGATTGCTCTCAATTTCTTTACTTCGCAGGGGTCTTTGATATGAAACACACCTGACCACTTGATCTTCAATCTTGCTCTAGACTCTGAGTTTGATTCTAGAGTGATTTTTCTTCTCTTTGCTCTGTTCTGGTCAGTGTGATTGTAGGCCTTTCTTTTGTGAGGTCTGGAAGGATTATCACTTGCACCATGCCTTTCTTGATCTTCATTCAGAGGACTGGTTGGATAAGGCAAGGTCTTTAGTCTTGGTATCACTTCCCTTCCTTCCTCGGGCTTTGATTCACCATCTCTCTGTTCGCTCTTTTTCTCTTTTTCTTTATATTTTTCATCATGTACATCCTCATATGTTGTATGCTCCCTTTCAAAGTCAGTTTCTTCTTCAGGTATCATCTTTTCTGTTTCAGTTTTTCTTTCTTCTTCTACTTCTACTTCGCCTTCTTCATCAGCTAGATTCTCATTGATTTCCTCCCCTATCAGCTGAACAATGTCATCACACTGCTCTTCGGGGTTGGGTGTTGCATTTGCTGAGATTTGTTCTGACTGTTGGTTGGCTCTTGCTTCTGCTATCTGTTCAACTGTTGCATCAGGAAACTTTCTCTTCTTGTTGAGCAGTTCCAACATGAATTGCTCCATGGCCTCCATCATTGGGATGTTGATTTGCACTAATTTGTTACTATCCATGAAGTTTGCAAATAGCCTGTTCATATCTTTTAATGCATGTGTGAACTCCTCTTTTTCTTCAATTTCTTTTTCTGATTCTTCTTCTTCTTCAGCTTCTCTTTCTTCTATTTCCTCAGTTTCCTCTTCTTGAATGTCTGGATATGAGCAGTAACCATTGAGATGGTTACCTCTGAAAAAATCACAAATTAATTGTGGTGACTGGCCAGAATAAGAATGAACTGGCTGCGGTGGCTGAGAAAGTCTGTCTAGCTGCTTTTGGAGTGCTTCTAATGACTGCTTCAAAATCTTATTTCCTGCCCGGAGTTCATCTTCAGAAGTTTGCATGTGTGATGAAATAGCATCTTGTTGCCAACCACAATTTTGATTCTGGTAACTTCCCCAATCCCGTGAAAGATTGTTAGAATAATTATTGTAATTAGAGAAGTTACCTTGAATTGGTGCATGGGAGAAATATTTTGGTTCTTGCTTGAACGAAGAAATGTCTGTCTTGGTTTGAATGTAACGTGGCCTGCGACAGAATCTTCTTGAAAAATTTTCTTCTACCACGTTCCAATTGTTCAGACTTTGGCTGGGGTGTGACCTTAACCATTCCTTTGCATTTCCTGTAAGAGAAAAAGGAAATAAACATAAATATACAGTCTCTTTGTCTTTTTCTTCAAAACCCATAGTTTCAATTTGTTTAAAGAATGTAGAAAGATGATCATTTGGATCCTCGTGTGCCAATCCCGTGAACTGTTGAACTTCAACAAGTTGAAGATGTGATGCTTGTAGCTCTATAGCCCTTGCGGTAATTGGGAGAGCAATACTTGAGCGATAATATAGCCCTTGAGGCATGATATAATCTCCAGGGGTTCTTCTTGGTTGATTTTTCCATTTAGAAGCCATTCAACATTTACTTCCCTTGGGGTGGTTGAACGGAGAATGTTGAGAGTGTTGAGATTGTCTCCTTAAGCTTAGTCTTGCCCCTTTTTCTGTTACCTGTCCTCTCAAGGATCTCAAACAAATGTTAGCTCAGGAGAGAGGAACAAAAATTATTATTATTATTATTATTTTTAAAAAAATAATAATTTTAATAATAATAATAATAAATATTTTTTTAAAAAATAATAGTAATAATTTTTTTTTGTAAATTTTTTTAAATTAAAATGAAAATATAATGATAAAAATATTATATATATATATTTTTAAAACCCTAAAATAAAAAGAAAAGAATTAAATAAAATAATTAAAATAAAATATTTTTGTTTTCTTCTCGACTTCTCCCTTGTTTTTTTCTCTTATTTCTACTTCTGTTCTTCCTTGATGTCCTTTCTAAAATACTTGATGTGAGACACCTGGCTTCTCAAAAACAAAAACAAAGAACTTGAAAAAGGTAAGTGTGGAAGAAGATTTTATAATAATAGAAAATTAATAAATTTCTTAAAAATTCCTAAAATAAAAACTTCCTAAAATAATAAAAATAACAAATAAAGAAACCCTAAGATAAATACACTTGATAATTCGACCTCCCAAGGTTATACGAATTAAAACACCGCTCCCCGATAACGGCGCCAAAAATACTTGATGAGTTTCTGGCAAGCGCACCAAAAAATCAGCAGTATAATAATAAGTAAAAGTATCGTATCCACAGGGAGCGGTTTAATTCGTAAAATATTGGTGATTGATTTATCAAATGAGAAATTGTTTGAGAGAGTAGTTTGATTGCAGAATTTAAATAACAAAAGTAAACGTGGGCAAAAGAATTGAGATGAGATAAAATTACTTGGATTAGGATAGGACTTCGCTTCTTCGCACCCCTCCTGTATGTGAATCTCCCTTTTTAATTATAAACTTGTTAATACTTATACCTTAGCCATTTTTAATCATATTAACTATAGGTCCCTATGGTGTGGATATACCCCCAATCGTTGGATCATGCCCTATGTTAATATGCCGCTATCAATTTGATCATACTCTCCTATAGAATGCCTATGAAGGGGCTGTCACTCACCGATACGCTTCAATCCTCAGTTAAAACTATATTCCTTTATGGTTAAATGAGTACTTTTAGCAATCGGAGGTTAGGCTTCCTATTTCTAGGCTAACCTAAACTCTAATACTAGCCGGAACTTCACACTCTCATTTATCCAGAGCACTAGCCTACTACTCCGGTGTACGCGCAGAAGTAGTGCATTAAGAACAACATAAAGGTACCGATATAAGTAAGAACAGAAATTTATAATTAAAAATAAGAGAATTCACATACACTTGGGGATTGAATCCACTACATCCAATCCTACTGGAGAGCTTAGCTACTCATGGTAGCCATTACAAACCACTGAAGAATCTGTCACCTTCTTCAATCCTAATAGCTCTATCTTCTCCTTCTCCAGCCCCGGTGTATTATCCTAGATGATCCTACACACCTTGATCTGGTACAAGAAGGTTCTATTTATAGACTAAGGAAAGACAAAGGAAATTGGGAAGAAATCATTTTAAATCCGGAAATAGAGCAAGGTCACGTGTTTTGCGCTTCAACCTACGCTACAGCGCGGGTTGAAGCGCAACTTCCAGAGGCTTAGTTGGTTGCGCTTCACCTTGCGCTACAGCGCAGGGTAAAGCGCAGATTTCGTCTTATGCAGCTTCCTTTTATCTCTTTTTGAGTTGATTTCTCCCCGAGACTGGTTTTGGTTGATTGTCTTTCCATGTTTCCCTTTATCTTCATGAAATCTTGCATTTATTGAGCATCTTGAATTTAAATGGGAAGGTTGTGTGCAAAATCCTTGTTTAATTGCAACTGATATCTTCATTAATTATCTTCAAATAATCTTCAGATCTTTATTAATTGTCCTCAATCAAACTTCAAATCTTGCAAATATCTCCCTTATTTAATGCTATCTTTCCTCCATATCAAATCTTTGCGATAATCTACAAAAATCAACACAATTTATATTAAAATAGCATTAAATTCAAATTCAAGGCTAATAAATACAATATACACAATTATTAATAAAAAGGGATAAATTAGGGCTTAAAATACCATTTTAACCTTGATAAGTGCACTAAAAAGTACTCTAATTTATCACCTATTTTTCACTTATCAAGAGGTAACTGCTTTACTCCTCGGCCAAGGGGTAATTGAGGTTCCTCAATTAAAATGAACCCTGTTTGTTTAAGCTTAAAACTTAATGAGGGTGGCCCTGGACGACGGTCCTTGGTCACATGGCCAAGCGCTCAAGAAGGTTAAAGTGAAAAGAAACCGTGGGTGTCCGGTTTATGACACTTAAGGACTAACTTTGAATTGATTGCCTATGTGACTAACTCACGGTTTTATATTCCCATTTTATCGTGCATTTACATGATTCTCTAAAGCATGTTGTATGTCTTATGGTTAGTTACCTATATTCATGATTCGTGTATGATGTACTTGTAGTTGTATGTTATCCCCCACACTGCACACACTTTTATCACACTCATTGGGACGTAGTCTCACCCCACGTTGTACTTGTATGTATTTGTATTATTCGTTTGTATGGCTAATATGAAAGCTTGAGTTTTTGGCCATGGAGGCCATTTGTTAATGAAATAGTTTAGCGATTTTAATTGCATGAACTGTACTGGTGTTTTGCTGGTTTTCTGGCGGATCTGGAAATTGGGAAACGTCCAGTTTTTAGGGGAGACTATGCCAGATTTCTGACAGAAGTTTTATGCCTTACACATGCTAAGTGTGGGTTCCTCCCTGTCTTTCTTAATGGAACGTTTTAGAATTGTTATTGAATGTTGAGGTAGCCTAAGCATACGTTGGACTATTTAGGCAATTTGTGCTTGTAAGCCGATACACGAAATGGCGCGAAATAATTTCAGAAATTCAGAATAGTGTTTCCAACGGACACTTATTCTTGAATTGAGGGAATTAGGACGTTACAGATGTAGCAGTCAATTCAATTTTCCAATCAGAATGCCAAACAGACAAACAGAATAGGAGTAGAAAATTGAACAAAACAGAGCCCAAAAAATGCGCAAAAATGGCAAAATAAATGAAGAAAATTGCGCAAAATGAAAGTAAGGGGGGAAACTGAAATTAAAAGGATGGGGAGGACAGAAATGTAAATGGCAGAAAGTAGAGGGGGATGGCAGAAATTAAAAGGATGGGGAGAGCAGAAATGTAAATGACTGAATGTAAAGGGGATGGCAGAAATTAAAAGGATGGAGAGGACTGAAATTAAATGACAGAATGTAAAGGGGATTGCAGAAATTAAAAGGATGAGGAAAAGCTGAAATTAAATGGCGGAAAATTAAAAGTGGAAAGTAAAGAGATGAATATGGGGGATGAACAAGTAATGGTGAAATGGGAGAAAATGTAGGTGAACGATCTTTGGAAAAATGAAGACAACAATGCCTCCTCTTACCACACTTCACCAACAAACAAGCAGTTATAGCAGTTAATTTGCAAGAATCACTCAAGAACAAGTATGAGCAATTAGAATAGGCATTTCATAAAACACCTATGGGGTGGGAATTAGTGGCCCAAAAACCCCTCTAACTCAAGCAATTGCAAGCAAATCAAACAAGCTGATAGTAGCAGAAAGGCACCTCGGGCCCGAGAAACAGTCTAAGTCCAATTACAAGTGAAACAAAGAGATGAATTACACTTTTTTTGGAGCGAAAATTCTGCACCAAATGTGCAGCAAGAACAGTGCCCAAACAGCCCCGAAATTTCTCCAAAATTGCTCAATTCAACAAAGGTCTGATGACCAATTGATATCTGGATGGATACGGATCTAGAATTGAGTAAAACAATCGATTAGAATCATGAAAATCAAACAATTATGAGGCTGGAACAACAAGTAGAAACCGTGAGAAAATGAAAGAAAATAAGGGAAAGTGAAAGAAAAAGTTGAAGAGAAAGAGATGGTTGGGACACCACTGAAGCAGGAATCCACCAACAGCAGATAAGTCCAATGCTAGACGCCACTAATTCAGGAGAATCAGATAAGTCTCTGGTTGGTTTAAGCAAGAACCACCAAGCCTACTCTCAACTCACACTTGAGGAGAAAAATGGGCATAATGCCTTTACTCAATTCATCAAAGTTGTATTTACAAGAGGGGGAGCCTCCTATTTATAGGAGTAAGGGGCGGCTATAATGAGGGAAAAAAGGGGAAAATAAAAGATGAGTAAAAAACACTCCTAAGTGGGTGTTGAACCCCTATCCCTTTGGCTAATTAGCTAACTTAATACTTAAGCCAATAAAACCATCATTTTAGCGCCCAAGATAGGAAGAAAAGGTAAAATTACAAGCATGTCCTAATTACATCCTAATTACATCTTAATCCTACTTTTATTAATCCTAATTAAATAGAGTCTTGCATGTTGACTTAAGCCCAAGGTCAAAGGTCAATGGGTTGACCATGTTGAGGGTGACTCATGCTTGGTTCAGCTCCAAGCAATTCTAGCAGCTCCATGCTTGGTCCTAGTTTTCAGCTGTCAGCCCAGAGTTCTACTGATAGACGCTATCAAGATTCTGTTTCAAGTAACTCAAGGAAGAAGAAACAAACACTTAACAAATATCACCTTACAATAAAGAAAAGAAAGAATTAAGTAAGGTGAAAGAAAGAAAGCTGTTGAGAAGAATCAGAAGAAGATATCTCTGATTAAACTTCAGAAGAAACAATCTGTCAGGAAGCTCTCAGAAGATACACTCAAGTCTGCAAAACTCAAAATCCTCAGAACATCTTCTATCTTCCTAAAGTCATTCAGTGATAAGAAGAAAGCTCCCTGATAAAGCAAAAAGCTAAAGTTGCTGTTATAGGAACAGTTCCAGAAGAAAAGATCTTAATAGCATACATCAGAAAATGCAGAGACGATTCAAGGAGATTGTTTACAACATTACTGGGTGTGCTCTTCATCATAAATAATTACATGAAGAACCAGTAATTATTTCACCAAATCAAAGAACAAATTAAAAGGGAAACAAACTACTGAATTTGTTTCCTGCTGGAGAAGATACGAGCTTCAGAAGATGTAGTCATCAGAAGAAAGGACCAGTCAAACCAAGGAAAGAGATAAAGTTGCACATGACAGTGACAGCTGCTGCACTTCCAGCTGGTTGATTGACATGGTCTCCAAGGCATTTCCAACAGCTATATTCCTTCTCCTTGGCTATAGAAAGAAGCCCTCTCCTCCATTTTTTACACACAGCTAAACAAGCAGAAGAAGCATCAAAAGTCTGTGAAATTACAATTATACCTTATGCAGAATTTTCACTTTCTACAAATCTCCTTATTCTGAGATGAAATAGTTAGCAAAGTGAGAAAAGTGTGTGTAAGCTCAAGTACTTCAGCTTTATACTAATTTTTTGTAAACTTTGAGCCTTCACTCTTTGTATTTCTCATCAAACAATTTTGTGACTCTCAAAGGAGGTGAATTCTTTTGAGAGATAGATAGGTTAAGTCTGCAAGAGTAAGGTGTGCCTTGCTATTTGCAGATATATGTTGTAAGATCCTGCAGAAGAATACTAGTGGTGAGGAGCACCCAAGAAGTCATTGTATCAAGGTTGATATAAATGAAAATCCTACTGGGAGTAGTGATTGGACGTAGCCTAAAGGTTAAGAGGTGGACCAGTATAAATACTGTGTGCAATCTTCTTCTTCCTTAAACTTTTATTGTATCTGTTGTATTCACATTATAACTGTCATATCATTTGCATGAAAAGCTTTTAAAACATATCTAATATCTAAGTAAGTGTTACTTCAAAAAAGGTTCAAGTCAAAGGAACCATATTTTCAGCATATTATAAATATAATCGATATTGTGAGAATTAACCCTTGAACTTCTAATATCAGCCAAGTATTTAACTTGAGCATAATTAAGTATCAACAAGAAAATTACATAATGAAAAAGCTTGATTAAACAACAAAGATACATAAGCTAGACCAGACTAAACACAACAAACTATGGCTTGGACCAAATTTACACAGTCTAATAAAAGTAAAGCATCAATAGAAACATAAATTAAAGACCCAAAACAAGACATACCAAAATTAAAGTAGATAACAAACACAAACGCACTCAGGCTAACACAAACACTAAAGTACTCATGTAAAATCAACCGAAAACATTAGAATTAAAGACCCTAGAGCTTCAATTCTAGGTCGAGCTCTATCGGTTCGTTCTTGGTAGAAACTGCTACAGGGACACAAGAAAGTGGTGAGAGTGTAAAACTTGTTGATGCAACTGCAGATGTAGGTGCAGGCACGAGTGCTGGTGCTGGTGATGCTTGTGATTGTGCAAGGATATGTTTTTTTTTCCTAGCACATACCTCTAATCTTTGTTCATCATGAGTAGAGAATTGAGAAGCAGTGATAGTAACTATGGGTGCAAAGGGTTGGTCCATGAGGGACAAAATGTCCCTAGTCTCATAATAATCAAACTCTTCCTCTGGTGATGAGGGTGGGGTTGGGGGTGGGTTCAATCCAACCATGTAATGGTTATATGGGTTATAAACCCCTCCGGTAGCACCACTCGCAGGTAGATTGAAAATACTATGGCTTGTTGCAAGGTTCATCATCATTTCATCTGAAGTTTATGTGAAAAAGGAAATGATGATGATAGAGGTGAAAATTGAGAGTGATTTAAAGGGAATGGTGGTGGTATAGTTGAATGTTGAGGGTGATTCAGAGGGAATTGAGGTGGTAGAGCTGATAATTGATGCAACTCATGATTCACCTGGACTAAATTCGTCATACTTTTCTGTGCCAATTCCATAACTGCGACACCCCTAGTTACCACTAAGAATGCCACATGTGTTACACGTGACCAACGAAAGTACTAATTTTAAATCTTGTGAAAATGCAGAAATATTTTTTTTTTGAAAAGGATTTAGAAGCAGTTGACCGACTACATCTCTAGTTCTATTTTAAGTGTTTATAAAATATTCTTTCCTTACTTGTGAAACTTGTTTTCGAAAAACGTCGAGAATGTTTACCACGTCGCGTATTCATACATGCATACATACATTTACGTAACATCATAGGTGAAATAAACAGTGCATGAAATTATATACATAACCATTGTACTTCTTGAGCTTTACAATAGCAACATCAAAATAAGAGTTCTAGAAGTGAGCTAAAATAAATAAAACCTCAAAAAAATACAAAAGAAGAGGTTGTCAAATCAGAGCTGCCACTAACTAGACTCAAACAACACTATCCTACTCGTCGTCAATCGACTCGACAGTAATCACCCTCTGGCTCCTCCTCTGAGTGTCCCTGATGGTGATCATGTCAAACTCCTCTAAGAGAGGTTGGTATCGTGCGTCAGAACGCAGAGACTGTGAACCCGATGCCTCTGAAATAGGCAAATGTCTGGGGGAGTTAGGTCCCACCAGGTCTTCAATCCGAGATGACCGAGAAGCTACCGAAGAAGCGGGATGACGATGGGAACATCGGAAAGTCGTATACCGCACTAACCCTGGTGGCGTGGGAAACTCAAGAGTCACTGGTACGACGAAGTCTACCTCTAGAACTAACGGGAGGCCGGGATAGTGAGGATCTCCGATGCCAGCTATCGACGTAGCGAAAGAGATACAATAACCGAATAATAGAAAGGAAGGGTGAGAACACATTATATGAACTCACGAAAACATAGGATATAGTAGACTAGAGCACACACACAGGAATTCCACACAATTCAACCAACAAGTGAATACAATTCACATCAACATGATGCACGCAGGCTAATGCATACTTTACAACTACAATGCTATAACTAATGCATGAGGGCCCGGGGAAACATCACCATCCGCAGAGCACAACAGCAGCTGCCTGACCATATATGCACAACGTATCAGGAGTTAGAGTATGTACTAGCGCCAATAAAAAGAGCATTGTCATATATTTTGGCCAATCATTTTATCCGTCTTCCAGACAATCTCTACTGACCCCGAAACCTTGAGAGCGACAGGATAGTCGAGCCTGATCCCCTTCATACTCGACAGTAGGGTGCGAGCCTACGTCACCTGAGCCTTTCTGGAACTCGACTATCCTCAGGGCTGGCGTCCCATTTCAGGACCCGCTGGAGTTCTTTGCAAAACCCAGTGCACCCGTCCCAACCAGTTGCCCACTGTACCAAGTGTCACTGCCATATAGGTCTCAAGGTTTTCAACCTTGAATATCATCAATGCTTTATGATGCATGTCACACAATCAATGCTTTTCAGCGTACACATCCTTACAGGTAAGGCCCATTGAACCATTCGACATTACCACTCCCCGTGGTACGACCCGATTCAATGTCTTCCCTTCACAAGGAGATCCAAACCCCAATTCGGGTTGAAACTGCACTCTCTCACTAAGCTTCTCAAGTCTTATGCAGAAAGAGTATGTTTGTTATAAACTTTTTAAGTTAATTTATACTAATGTTTTTCTTCAAATCAATGACCACTTTCACTTAAGTCCTATAGCTTACTAAGACTTATGGGTTTGTCTTATGAATAGTATTACCTATCTTAATTCATCCTATATGTCTAATTAGGATTAGGTTTAACCCTTAATTATGATTAATCTTTACTTAAGATCCTAATTAATTCCTAATTATTCCTTAATCTCTTCCTTAATCTTGGATTAGGCTTTTAATTATACTTGATTAAGGTTAATCATAATTAATTAGTTCTTAATTAACATTAAGCCTTAATTACTTGATCAATACCTCATCAGTAACTAATGATTAAGATTAAGGTTAATCTTCATTAGGGTTAATTAACTTTAATCTTAATTAATTATTCTTCACTTGGTTAACTTAAGTGGGTTGGGTTAATTAACTTGGGCAAATTGGATTAATAAGCCCACTTGAATAGTCTTGATAGGTTGGATTAGAGTTGAAGCCCAACTCTAACCTAAGCCCAAGTCCATATAATATTTTTGGTTGACTTTGTGATGAGTCTTTAGACCTTTTTTTTTTTATTTTGGGCCACTAGGGCCTATAAACACTTTTACATTTTTCTCTTGACCATATCAAGATCAAACCAAGACTTTCAAGAGTTCCTCATGAACATACTCAAGAACATGAAGAACAAGGATGAACATCATGAATGTTCATCAAAAACACCAAAATCCAACAATTTCCAAAATTTACCAATTTCAAGCATTATCATCCACAAGCATTTTAACCAAGCAATTTCATACCAATTTACCAAAATAAACCAATCAACATTATCAAGTTCACACCTTGCTCATAAGCTCAAAAACAACATTTTTCATAATTCAAGCACACCAATAAATTTTACAATTCCAAGCAATCACATGCATGTACTTAGATTCATCATCCAGGCATGTTACAAGCATCAAATAAAACTTTAAATACATGCAGCCCATAAATCCCAAAATGGTCGAATGGTTCGAAGAGAAAAGGGGAAAATTTTTCCATCCAATTTCATCACTTGCATGCATCCAAATTCACAAAACAAGTACATTTCAAGCATCATAAAATTTTTTAAAACATCATGCAACCAATATGCATACAGCCGAACCATTTCTTCAAGAAATAGGTTCCAAGAATCCATTTTTTTCAAGGGACAAAGGTTTAGGGACAAGGATCAAGGGTAATCCTTAACTCTAGTCACCAACCCTACTAGAGTTCAAGGTTCTCCCCCCCTTTACCTAAGGAAATTTCTTCCAGGAAAGGTGTAGCAAAATCCCAAATAGCTCCTCTTTTGCCCTCCTCTTGATCACCAAAACAAGATTCTTCAAAGGTTGGAAGCTAAAATTTGAAGATCAAGGTTCAAAGATGGAACCTTTCTCTTAGAAAGTGATGGAAAGTTTTTTTGGAAGATGGAGAGAAAATGGAAGAGAGGCTCACGACTTCACTTGAGAAGGAAAAGGGAAAATGAATCAAAATTTTCTCTTTTTGCATGTAAGTTGTAGGAAAATGTGGACAAGTGTTTAGGTAGTAAGCTTTTTCATCACCCTTTTTTGACTTTTGGAAAGTGTGAAGCAACCAAGTGGCACAAATGCGCACAAGGCTTGGAAGAAGAGAAAAGGGAGGATGATGCAGATTTTTCTGGCTCGGATCAAGGGTATTCGGGCCCGGCTCCAGAAAGAGTAGGGGTAAAATGGGAATTTAGCACCAAAATTCCAAAATTTACCAAACATTCCAAAAAATAGGAAATTCATTCCTAACCTTAATTAAATCAATTTTGATGATTAAAAATAATTTTAATCGCTCAAAATTCAATAAATCACACAATCAGTCATACAGGCAAAGAAAATGTGGATGTTACATCTCTCCCCACCTAAAAAGAAATTTCGTCCTCAAAATTTGAGCGTACCTTCTTGGAATAAGTGAGGATGAGACATCTTCATCTGCTCTTCCAACTCCAAGGTTGCATTCCCTTCACCAGTTGCACTCCAAATAACTTTAACCAACGATATCTCCTTTCCTCTCAACTGCTTAGTTCTCCGGTCTCCGATTCGCAAAGGTAATACTTCATAAGTTAAATTTTCTTTTAATTGTATTACGTCGGGTTCTATGACGTGCGAAGGGTCAGGAATATATTTTCGGAGTTGTGACACATGGAATACATTATGAAGATTGGAAAGAAAAGGTGGTAAAGCAATTTGGTAAGCAACCAGACCGATCATTTTCAAGATTTGGTAGGGACCAATAAATGTAGGTGTAAGTTTTCGGGATCGCATTGCCCTACCAACCCCAGCCGTTGGTGTAACTCTAAAAAAGACATGGTCTCCTTCTTTGAATTTGAGGGGTTTCCTCCTCTGATCATAGTAACTTTTCTGCCTGCTCTGTGATATTCTCATCCTTTCCTGAATCATCTTGATCTTTTCCGTGGTTTGCTGAATCATTTCAGGCCCCAACACTTGGTCATCACCAGATTCAAACCAACACAAGGGTGTCATACACTTCCTACCATACAAGGCTTCATACGGTGTCATTCCAATGCTAGAATGGAAACTATTGTTGTAGGTGAACTCGATCAGTGGCAACAACTGATCCCAACTTCTCTTGTGTTCTAACACACACTCTCTCAGCAAATTTTCTAGAGATTGGATAGTCCGCTCAGACTGACCGTCCGTCTGAGGGTGATGAGCTGAACTAAGTCTTAACTTGGTTCCTAAAGCTTGCTGCAGACTACCCGAAAATGTGGATGTAAATCTAGGGTCTCTATCTGATACTATGCTAGACGTAATCCATGTAACCTTATTACTTCCTTAATGTACAACTGAGTTAACTTTTCCAAGGAAAACATAATGTTGATGGGTAGAAAACGGGCAGATTTTGTTAACCTATCAACGATTACCCATATAGCATCAAAACCTGCAGGAGTTCTAGGTAAACCTACCACGAAATCCATCGATATGCTATCCCATTTCCATTCAGGGACATCTAAAGGTTGTAACTCTCCCGACGGTCTCTGGTGTTCAATCTTAGCTTTCTGACAAACAAAACAAGAGGCTATATACTCAGCTACTTCCTTTTTCATTCGAGACCACCAAAACATCTTCTTTAAATCCTGATACATCTTAGTCGCTCCAGGGTGAATACTCAATCCACTCTTATGGGCTTCCTCAAGAATTAACTTTCTCACCTCCTTATCACTGGGTACAAATATCCTACCCTTGAATCTAATAATCCCATCAATGCCCTTACTAAACTCAGATACTCCTTTCTTAGGTAGTAGATCCTTCACAACTTGCAAAGGTTGATCTAGCTCTTGAGCTAAACCAATCTGTTCTAAGAAATCATTCAAAATCTTCAATGTTTCTAATCTCACACTCTTAGGAGCAAATTCAACAACTAAGTTTAGGTCTCTAAACTTCTTTATCAACTCTAGCTCCTTAACCATCATTGCCGACATATGTAATGACTTTCTACTCAATGCATTATGTGACACCCTTGTACCCCAACTATTAATACAATCATCAATTGGAAAATAAGGAAAAGTTGTAGATCCACATCGGGTAAAAAGGTTCACAGTTCTCTCTTGAAACATCTATATAATTCAAATTAAACTCAATGTAAGTAAAAAGTAAAATCAACGAATTTCAAAAATTAAAATATCAAAATATCAACATCTTAAAAATCTCACTTGGCCATGTAAGGCACTTAAAATAGTTTTCCTCAATCTCTACTCAACAACATGAATAAAAGTAAACTCCTAATACTAAGCCTTGAATGCCACAAGTATCAGAGTGAGACCCCGCCATTTCAATACTCGGCACATTGAGTGCCATCTTCATCACCTATAAAATAACCACAGAGAGTACGATGAGGAAAAGAACATCAACTCATACATGCACGCAGAAGGCTACCCTATCCCCACCTAACACATAGTCATATCCATTAATTTCATCACATAATCATCATCAATTATTTCATCTCACTCTCTTATAATTCAACATATTAACTCATCACAATTATATAAGTCACACTTCACAAATCATCACACTCAACACATAACACTCATAACATAAATTCACATTTCAACACCATCATAACATGCAATGTATGCTCACTTATGCTCATGCACAAAAACTCTTCCCAAGGATCATGATTTGGATCTCCGCACAATGGGTGAACCTCATCAATCTCCCTAGTTGTTACCAATGATGGCCCTATTGTTAAATGCCCTCTCTTGGCCGATAGGTTGCACAACACCCCTCTCTTGGGCTCGTGCAGAGACATCCGCCCCGCAATGATGGCCTTACCGTTAAATGCCCTCTCTTGGCCGATAGGTTGCACAACACCCCTCTCTTGGGCTCGTGCATAGAATGTCCCCCATCATGGTCACCGAACCCTACTCATTGCCCCTCTCTTGGGCTAGGGTATTTAAGCCACATTCGGCTACTCATATATCTCATATATCATATACTCATGCTCATTACATCAATGTCATCTCGTACAGTCACATCTCATATACTCATGCTCAATGCATCAATCATCATTTATACATTTCTCATACAACATAGTCTACTCTACTCATTCCACATCACATCTCAAATTCAAGACACATACTCTAATAATTCCACATCCCATAATATTATAAACATATAACATCACATAAGATACTCACACCACAATACTCATGCCACAAACACAATCTCTATGCTCAAAGCATCATCATCAATTCACATATATCTCATATAATCTCTATTATTATAATCACACCACATCACATAAAAATTATTATAAGCATAGGATATCACATAAGACATTCACATAACAATACTCATATCACAATTAATACACTCTATGCATCCAATTTAATTTCATTAATAAAAACCCCAAATTCAGCTTCAATGCGATAAAAATACTCCAACCCAGACTTCGTATCAACGATCCAACCGTTCAGAATGAAGAACCAGACGTTCTGAACCAGCTGTCAAAATTGCAGCACAATCAAACAGTGAACGAATCTGCAGTCGCTGTTTTACAGTCGCTGCTATGTGTAAAAATGGGAATGACTTTCCTCTACCCTCTTCTTCAATCCCTACCTAAATCCTCAAGTTCCTAATTCAATTATACTCATTTTTACCGATTAAATTCACTGAAAACATCAATTATTTCAACGGATTACAGTTAATTCAACAATCGTTCAATTATGAATCTCACCCCAAATCCTAATTTTTACCCCTTTTCGCTATGCTCGCTTCCAACACCCAATTCATCAGGGTCATCATATGCATACATCAAATCAAACACATACCAAGCTCACAACACATAATTCACAGATAAGTTCTCAAATTTAGAATTCTTAGAGGGTCTTGTGGTTTCCCTCACTACCCAAGCACTCCCACATACACATACAAGCAACACCCTTTCCCCCCGTACCTTAAAGTTGACGATCAAGAAATGAATGGCATCACTCCCTTGATGATCTACTCTGCTACACCTTCCCCTTGTGAAGTTGCTTCTCTCCTCCTAGGGTTTGGTTATCTGACGTTTGAAAACTAATAGGGTGAAATAGATAACTCTGCCCCTATTTAAATATCTAACTGAGTTGGGCCTACTCCAACCTACCTGTTACCCTTTTTAATTAAATAATACATTTTTCTGAAACATAATAATAATATAATATTATTATTATTATTATTTCTTCATAAATCTTATTTTATTTTATTTATTCCTTTATTTTAGGAATTATTAGGATGTTACAGAATCCTTATCTATCTACATTCAAATTTAAATTCAAATCTTATAATTAAACCTTGTCCTAAATTTGTATTGATTCTTATCTTTAATCCTTGTGATCTCATTATTCCTATTTTAAAATCTTATCCTAATTTAAAATGCTAAACCATATCTCTCTCATAAGATTGTCCTTATTAATCTTGATATTATTATACTAATATAATAATTACTATATTTATAACAATTAATTTAATTGCAATCTTAATAATATAATTTATCTTCTAATAGTTTTATTATTATATTCAATATAATCGAATATTATCAAGATCTTAATAATCTTATATCTCTCCTAATATTTATAATATTATATTATTATTATTATATCATAAATACAGTTATATTAATATTTACTATTTTTACAACTAACGTCATCGGAATATAATTATACATATTTTAATTATAATTCTAGATTTCTAAATTTCAAGATGTTACATATCAACCACTACATTGGCTTTCCCTGGGTGGTACTGCAAACTAAAATCATAATCCTTCAAGAACTCCATCCATCGTCTCTGCCTCATATTCAGTTCCTTCTGATCAAACAGGTATTTCAAACTCTTATGGCCGCTAAAGACTTCAAACCTAGCACCGTACAGGTGGTGTCTCCAAATCTTCAAGGCGAAAACTATAGCAGCCAACTCTAGATCATGAGTAGGGTAATTTACCTCGTGTGTTCGCAGTTGCCTAGAGGCATAAGCCACTACTTTCCTATTTTGCATCAACACACAGCCTAATCCTTGTTTTGAAGCGTCACAATACACTTCAAAATTCTCTTGTGGGTCAGGTAAAACTAAGACGGGCGCAGAAGTTAACCTCCTTTTCAATTCTTGAAAACTATCGTCACACTTCTGGCTCCACACAAAAGGTTAGTCCTTCCTAATCAGATGGGTCAACGGGGTTGCTATCCTATAAAAATTCACAATAAACTTACGATAGTAAGCAGCTAACCCTAAAAAGCTTCTCACTTCCGTCACAGTCTTAGGTGTTTCCCACTGTAACACAGTTTCTACCTTAGTTGGGTCTACACTAACCCCTCCACTTGAGATCACATGACCTAGGAAGTTCACTTCCTTCAACCAGAATTCACACTTAGATAACTCAACGTACAACTTTATGTCCTTCAAGGCTTGCAAGGCTATTCTAATATGCTTTGTATGCTCTTCCTCACTCTTGGAATATATGAGGATGTCGTCTATGAAGACCACAACGAATTTATCCAAGTAAGGATGGAAAACTAGGTTCATATAATTCATAAAAACTACGGGTGCATTGGTTACACCAAATGGCATCACTAAGTACTCATAATGCCCATAGCGTGTTCTGAAAGTTGTCTTCGGAATATCCTCAGACTTAACACGTATCTGGTGGTAACCTGACTTAAGGTCAATTTTTGAGAATACAGTTGCTCCTCTTAACTGATCCATTAAGTCATCTATCCTAGGCAAGGGATACCTATTCTTTACCGTCACTTTGTTTAGCTGACGATAATCTACACACAGTCTCATACTGCCATCCTTCTTCTTAACTAACAACACTGGCGCTCCCCAAGGGGACACACTAGGCCTAGCAAACTGTTTCTCTAACAACTCCTCTAGCTGCTTCTTCAACTCAACTAATTCTAATGGGGACATCCTATACGGAGCTATAGAAATAGGTCCGGTTCCAGGTACCAACTCTATGTTAAACTCTATCTCTCGCTCTGGTGGCAAACCAGGAATATCTTCCGGAAACACTTCAGGAAATTCTCTCACCACAGGCAGCTTACTGATGTCAGATTCCCGCTCTACCTCCACAGAAGAAAGTATTATGTAGATTTGAGCTCCTTTTCTCAAAGAAGCATTCACTTGGTTGGCGGACAAGAATCTCGAACTCACAGAATTAAGAGTAGAGGGAGAAGAAGAATCAAACACAACAGATTTATCATAACGGTCTAATTGGACTCGATTGGAAGATAACTAGTCCATTCCTAACACAACGTCAAGTTGAGAAAGAGGCAAACAAATTAAATTAGTAGAGAAGGTCCTATCACCGATGGTGATTGGACAGTTCAAACAGGCTAACGAAGTGATCACAGGTTTAGCAGTATGGGTGGAAACAATAAGATCAAAGGGCAATTTAGCAATAGGCAATTTCAATTGTTTCACACACTCCAGAGAAATAAAAGAATGCGTCGCACCCGAATCATATAATACAATTAAAGGATTTCCACTTATGACACACTTACCTTGGATCAGATCCTCGGATTCAGCAGCTTCAGCACCGCTCATGGTGAACACTCTACCTCTGGTTCTAGGCCTTCCAGCTTGCGCATTCAAATTCGACACAGGTGCACTTGCAACACCGCTACCACTTCCTCTCAGAGCAGGGCAGTCCCTCTTCAAATGGCCACCTTGTTTGCAATGATAACAGATCGGTCCACTGGATGTATTTGCAGGTTGGTTCTTGTACGGATAGTCCTTCAGGAGATGGTTCTTCTTACAGCGCGGACAACTAGCATAGTTGTTGCCGGTACTGCTCGCTGGACTTCCCCCACTAGCAACCATGGATTGTGGTCTCACAGCGCTCCCAGATGATGAGCCAAAGTTGTTCCTCAGAACAAAATAAGGCTTCCTCCTTTCTAGTGCAACCTTGGGTTTGTTACTCTGTGGGCCGAAATTCTTCCACTGATCTTGCCTCGCCTTGGTATCATCTTCAAAGATACGACACATGTTGACCATCTTGGAGAATTCAGTGATCTGTTGATAGCCAATAGCTTGCTTAATCTTTGGCCTCAGTCCATTTTCAAACTTCGAGCACTTGGATGCTTCATCTACAGTGTTCTGGAAGTATGGGCAGAACTTGGATAATTCCTCGAACTTCGCAGCATACTCCCCAACAGTCATGCTTCCTTGTTCCAACTTCAGAAACTCCAACTCCTTGCGCTTTCTCAGATCAGTCAGGAAATACTTCTGGAGAAAAGTCTCCTTGAACAGATTCCAAGTAATCAGTCTCCCAGTGGGTTCTAACTGACGCTGGGCATACTCCCACCAATGCTGAGCTTCCCCAACCAGCTTGGACATAGCCAATGTTACCTTCTGCTCGTCAGGACAACCCATAGCCAAGAAAATCTTCTCCAATTCTTCTAACCACAGCTGGGATCCATCAGGATCATGACCTCCTTTGAATTGTGGCGGATTGTTCTTCTTGAAGGTTGATAGTCCACGGTAAGCATCAGGGATGTTGTTCAGGTTCTGATTACGGGCTTGATTCATATCATCCAAAGTCTGCTGCTGGTTTTCTATAACGTTCATGATCCTCCCTAGAAGATCGTTCATCACAGGGTTACCTCTTCTTGCCATGGAATACTGCATTCACAGAACAAATCAGGTTTTTTTTTTCGTTTCACGCAGAATCATTCAAGCAAGAATAAGTAACGCTACACAGATTCTCATATTACTATCCTTATACAACTAGTAATATAAGAGCAACCAATTCACACAAGGCAATCCAATTCACACAAACAAGCAATCAACCACAGAGTAAACACAGAGAGAAGGGTATCATAGACCATACCCGAGGACAAAAGGAAAGAACAACTCTGATACCACCTAAATGTGACACCCCTAGTTACCACTAAGAATGCCACATATGTTACACGTGACCAACGAAATTACTAATTTAAAATCTTGTGAAAATACGGAAATATTTTTTTTTAAAAGGATTTAGTAGCCGTTGACCTACTACATCTCTAGTTCTATTTTAAGTGTTTATAAAATATTCTTTCCTTACTTGTGAAACTTGTTTTCGAAAAACGTCGAGAATGTTTACCACGTCGCGTATTCATACATGCATACATACATTTACGTAACATCATAGGTGAAATAAACAGTGCATGAAATTATA
Source organism: Sesbania bispinosa (assembly GCA_026901365.1). Classification (NCBI taxonomy): domain Eukaryota; kingdom Viridiplantae; phylum Streptophyta; class Magnoliopsida; order Fabales; family Fabaceae; genus Sesbania; species Sesbania bispinosa. Next base: position 1,829,762 of record QLOH01000041.1, on the reverse strand, counting down.
TACATAACCATTGTACTTCTTGAGCTTTACAATAGCAACATCAAAATAAGAGTTCTAGAAGTGAGCTAAAATAAATAAAACCTCAATAAAATACAAAAGAAGAGGTCGCCAAATCAGGGTTGCCACTAACTAGACTCAAACAACACTATCCTACTCATCGTCACTCGACTCGACAGTAATCACCCTCTGGCTCCTCCTCTGAGTGTCCCTGATGGTGATCATCTCAAACTCCTCTGAGAGAGGTTGGTCTCGTGTGTCAGAACGCAGAGACTGTGAACCCGATGCCTCTGAAACAGGCGAATGTCTGGGGGAGTTAGGTCCCACCAGGTCTTCAATCCGAGATGACCGAGAAGCTACCAAAGAAGCGGGACGACGATGGGAACAACGGAAAGTCGTATAACGCATTAACCTTGGTGGCGTGGGAAAATCAAGAGTCACTGGTACGACAAAGTCTATCTCTGGAACTAATGGGAGGCCGGGGTGAGTGATAACAACACGAACCTCCCCGGTGAACACGCATCTACTGGGGATGTCCGTCACCTGCCAGGTACCCCTGGGCATCCAGCTCAGCTACACTCTCATCGACGACATAGTGAGGATCTCCGATGCCAGCTATCGACGTAGCGAAAGAGATACAATAACCATATAATAGAAAGGAAGGGTGAGAACACATCATATGAACTCACCAAAACATAGGATATAGTAGACTAGAGCACACACACAGTAATTCCACACAATTCAACCAACAAGTGAATACAATTCACATCAACATGATGCACGCAGGCTAATGCATACTTTACAACTACAATGCTATAACTAATGCATGAGGGCCTGGGGAAACATCACCATCCGCAGAGCACAACAGCAACTGCCCGACCATATATGCACAACGTATCAGGAGTTAGAGTCTGTACTAACGCTAGTACAAAGAGCATTGCTCATATATTTTGGCCAATCATTTTATCCGTCTTCCAGACAATCTCTACTGACCCCGAAACCTTGAGAGCGACAGGATAGTCGAGCCTGATCCCCTTCGTACTCGAAAGTAGGGTGCGAGCCTACGTCACCTGAGCCTTTCTGGAACTCGACTATCCTCAGGGCTGGCGTCCCATTTCAGGACCCGCTGGAGTTCTTTGCAAAACCCAGTGCACTCGTCCCAACCAGTTTCCCATTGTACCAAGTGTCACTGCCATATAGGTCGCAAGGTTTTCAACCTTGAATATCATCAATGCTTTATGATGCATGTCACACAATCAATGCTTTTCAGCATACACATCCTTACAGGTAAGGCCCATTGAACCATTCCACGTTACCACTCCCCGTGGTACGACCTGATTCAATGTATTTCCTTCACAAGGAGATCCAAACCCCATTTCAGGTTGAAACTGCACTCTCTCACTAAGCTTCTCTAGTCTTATGCAGAAAGAGTATGTTTGTTATAAACTTTTTAAGTTAATTTATACTAATGTTTTTCTTCAAATCATTGACCACTTTCACTTAAGTCCTATAACTTACTAAGACTTATGGGTGTGTCTTATGAATAGTATTACCTATCTTAATTATCCTATATGTCTAATTAGGATTAGGTTTAACCCTTAATTATGATTAATCTTTACTTAAGATCCTTATTAATTTCTAATTATTCCTTAATCTCTTCCTTAATCTTGGATTAGGCTTTTAATTATACTTGATTAAGGTTAATCACAATTAATTAGTTCTTAATTACCATTAAGCCTTAATTACTTGATCAATACCTCATCAGCAACTAATGATTAAGATTAAGGTTAATCTTCATTAGGGTTAATTAACTTTAATCTTAATTAATTATTCTTCACTTGATTAACTTAAGTGGGTTGGGTTAATTAACTTGGGCAAATTGGATTAATAAGCCCACTAATTAAATTCTAAGTTTTAGTCTTTATAGGTTGGATTGGAGTTGAAGCCCAACTCTAACCTAAGCCCAAGTCCATATAATATTTTTGGTTGACTTTGTGATGAGTCTTTAGACCTTTTTTTTTATTTTGGGCCACCAGGGCCTATAAACACTTTTACATTTTTCTCTTGACCATATCAAGATCAAACCAAGACTTTCATGAGTTCCTCATGAACATACTCAAGAACATGAAGATCAAAGATGAACACCATGAATGTTCATCAAAAACACCAAAATCCAACTATTTCCGAAATTTACCAATTTCAAGCATTATAATCCACAAGCATTTTAACCAAGAAATTTCATACCAATTTATCAAAATACACCAATCAACATTATCAAGTTCACACCTTGATCATAAGCTCAAAAACACCATTTTTCATGATTCAAGCACACCAATAAATTTTACAATTCCAAACAATCACATGCATGTACTTAGATTCATCATCCAAGCATGTTACAAGCATCAAATAAAATTTTAAATACATGCAGCCCATAAATCCCAAAATGACCGAATGGTTCCAAGAGAAAAGGGGAAAAATTTTCCAACCAATTTCATCACTTGCATGCATCCAAAATCACCAAACAAGTACATTTCAAGCATCATAAAAATTTTTAAAACATCATGCAACCAATATGCATACAGCCGAACCATATCTTCAAGAAATAGGTTCCAAGAATCCATTTTTTCAAGGGACAAAGGTTTAGGGACAAGGATCAAGGGTAATCCTTAACTCTAGTTACCAACATTGGCTCCAATCAATATACAAATAAAACTATAGGCTTAATGGGATACAATTATACATGTGTCCTGAAACAATCATAATAATGCCTTTAAGGCTCCATATTTACGAAAATATCCCATTTCAAAACAATAGTCTAGCCTATACAATCAAAAGAATCAAAATAGAATGGAAGGGGTCACATGAGCCATCAACCATCTTGCCATCCTTCCATCAGTTCCCTGACTGAGAACCCTACACATCTAAATAAATCCACAAAACATGTGGTGAGACTAAAGTCTCAGTGAGTGTGATTGTGCTAGGTGCAAGTGTACAGACAATACATATGTATATATATACAAACACAGCGAAAGTTCACAAATTCAACTCATAAAGATTCAATCATGAAACTATCCATATAACCTCTTGGTGTATTACCCAACACCGGTGGGGTCTTAACACTTAATCCTCTGGCCTGGATTGAGCTCAATACCATTCAAAGAACGTCTCCCTTATGGCCATTTAACCTTATGTTTAATTAACATTCACAGTCACATTTAACATTCTTAACCTCTTGGGTACAAGACCCTCCTTTTTCCTATTAGGACCGAAATCCCGTTTGGTTTCCATTATACAATCATGCATTTGTATACATATTCAGTTTAAGAATTAGATGTATCCACAGTCAAACATATTACCTTAGCCTTTAACATATAAGGAGAGGAAGTAAAAAGGGTTTACAACATTTATTCATTCCATTAACCCTAATTACATCAAATCCCTACATGTTCCTTCAATCATAGAATAGAAATAACTTAAACTACATACATTTTCAAGTTCCCATTACCAATATACAAGCATTTCCCCCAAAAATCCCCAAATTTCCTATCCTAGGGTTTGGGCCTCAAGGGAAAAACACCAATCAATCCAGGAATTCAACCATTCCATAAATATACAGTCCATTCCAAGCAAAAAGTAGTAATAGAGAAAGGGAATAGAGGAAGGGAGTCATGCAAGAAGAGCACACACAAGAATTGAGTGAGGGGAGAACCACACTCACCTCAAATAGAGAAAAGAATTTTTGAGCCTAAAAAATGTTAGTAAGTAATTAATAATGTTTTAAGTCTCATAATCCTAAGTTTTAATGTATAAAAAATTTGATTAAAGTTCTCTGAAAGAAAGAGCAGATTCTCTTAAAGGCTTTTTCTGTGTTTCAGCAACCTTCTGAAGGAGCAACTCTCTGAAGTCATGCAACCCTCTGAAGTGATGCAACCTTCTGAAGGAGAGGTATCTGCTGAAGTATCAGGACCTATTGAAGCCTATGTACTCTCTGAAGTCTTGAGACGTCGTACTGAGTTTTGTATCTTCTTGGGAATGAGTCTCTCTGATGATCCCTTTTGAAGACTCAAGTCTTTTCGTTGTCTTTCTGCTAGCTGTCTGCACCTAACTTCTCTTGCAAGGCAAATCAGAAGCTTTTGGTATATTTCAAATTCCTATTCACCAAAAAGGTAGTCTCTGCTGTGAAGTACACTTTGCTCAGAAACAGTAGAGTCAGCGCCTCTGCACACCTACATCTGTTGTGTTTGTTGCTGCAAGCTACCATAAGCATTGTGTCTCAACGAAAATAAAGCTATTTCACAACGAGATTCACAGAGAAGCCTAAATGGTTTCATATCTCTCTCTATAATTACAAGTCTTCATGCAGAGAAGAAGAAGCTAGATCCAACGAGAACTTGCTGAAGTGCTACAAAAATTCTCTGAGAAATATTTTCATCTTATTTCATTTGTACATAAATTTTCATATCCTGAGTTATACTCAGTACCTTGTACATCTTACCCAGTTTAGGCTTTAAACTTGTGTAGTTTCAAAGCTTAAGCAATCTATTTTTAAAAACCGTTTTCTGTTTGAGCCTGAAGAGGCTTGTTGTTTAAACAATACTTGGTTTAGATTCTGGAGAGGCTTGGTAGGAAACAATACTTGTTGTATAGAGCCTGAAGAGGCTTGACTGTAAAAGAATACTTGTATCTGTTCAGATAGTGAAAATCCTTAGCTAGTTGGCTTTCGGACGTGACGTAGCTCAAAGTGGAAGTGGGTGAACCGGTATAAATATTTGGCTAAGTCTTCTCTTACCCTTAACTCTTTATATTTGATTTATACTAACTTGGAGGGTTTTGAGTACATAGTTTTATAACTTTGAAACTGGAAATTTATCTAAATACGTTGAAAACAAGTTTACCAAACCGTTTTATTGAATTTGCAGAAAAAACTTTAGCAAGTATTTAACTCCTAGTTTCAGCAAGTTGCTAAAACTTCTTTGTGAAAAGTACTGCTTATTAAAGGTTTTCGAAAATCAGTTTGAAAATTATAAAACACTATTCAACCCCCCTTCTAGTGTTTCCTGTGGTTTCTACAAGAATGAGACGGAGAAGTGAGGAGGATGATTCCAAGCCTTAAGGATGTTGGAAGAAACCTTCAATCAAGCCTTCCTTCTTCCTTCTTACCCCTTCTCTCTTTAAGTTCTCCTCTTTCTCTCTCTAAAAGCCCTAATCGAATGTAATAAAATGAGGGGAGAGTGAGGGTTCTGCGCGTTTTTAAAAACTGGAAACGCGTTCGCTCGCTCGAGCTACCACAGCTCGCTTGAGCGAGCAAACTCTCTGAGTTGTGCTCACAAGAAAATGTGTTCGCTTGCTCGAGCGAGCAAACTCTCTGCCAAAACCCCTGAATTCCATTTCCTTGCTCGCTTGAGTGAGCCCTGGCTTGCTTGAGCGAGCATACCAGAATATGATTTTCTAGTTTATTGAACAAATCAGCCCCCTAACACCTAAACACTACCAAATCAATTTCTTTCCTCTCAGAACCTATTTCATTATTATTTTTAACACATAATATGATTGAAACTTGAAATGTTACAATTCTACACCCCTTAAAACAATTTTTGTCCCCATAATTGTCTAGAAACACAAGTATGCAAAATACACTTACCTCAATCAAAAAGCTCCGGAAATTAGGAGCGAATATCATCCCCTTTCTCCTATGTCGCCTCCTCAGGTGACTGACATGTCCAAATCACCTTCACTAGCGGAATGGTCTTATTCCTCATGGTCTTGATGCTTCAGTCAATAACTTGTGCAGGTCTGGTTGGAACTGTAGGATCATCCCTCAATTATACTGATTTTGCACTTATGATGTGGGAAGGATCGTGGACATACTTTCGGAGTTGGGACACATGGAAGACATCATGGATATTGGACAAGTGAGGTGGAAGAGCTATGCGGTAAGCAAGAGGACCAACCCTTTACAGGATTTGAAAGGGACAAATGAATTGGGGATTTAGCTTTTTTGGCCTTGATGGCCCTTCCTATGCCTGTGACGGGAGTAACTTTTAGAAATACATGGTCACCTTCTTCAAACTCTAGGTCTCTCCTCCTCCTATCAGCATAACTCTTCTGTCGACATTGAGCAGTTACCGGTTTCTCCCTAATCCTTTTGATTTTCTTAGTGGTTTCCTGAACCAACCCCAGACCTAACAAAGTCTTCACCCCCACTTCGCACCAACAGAGTGGGGACCTACATCTCCTACCATACAAAGCCTCACAGGGAGCCATACCTATACTACTATGAAAATTGTTGTTGTAGGCAAACTGTATGAGGGGCAGGTACCTATCCCATGTTCCTTTTTCCTCTAACACACAAGCCCTAAGCATGTCCTCTAAGGTCTGGATGGTCCTTTCGGACTGACCCTCGGTCTGAGGATGGTAAGCAGTACTAAACCTCAATCTAGTACCAAAAGCTTGGTGTAAAGCATTCCAGAACCGAGAGGTGAACCTAGGGTCTCTATCTGACACAATGCTAGAGGGCACACCATGGAGCTTCACTATCTCCCTGATGTACAGGTCCGCTAACATACTCCGAGGGTAGGTTGCCCTAATAGGTAAGATGTGGGCCGACTTGGTCAGTCGGTCAACAATGACCCAAATGGCATCAAAGCATGCAGATACTCTAGGAAACCCCATCACAAAGTCCATATCCATGGCTTCCCACTTCCACTCAGGTATCTCTAGGGGTAAGAGTGTTCCTGAGGGTTTCTGATGTTCTATCTTGACCTGTTGGCATACCAAACACCTAGAAACATACTCTGCTACATCCTTCTTCATGCCATCCGACCAATACACTAAGGGTACTCGTTAGCATTCCCCTTAAATATAATACTACTAGATTGATTTCATTCTTTTCCAAAAGGGGATATTTGAGCATTATCAGATAATGATTGGTTATATTAAGGAAAAAATGATATATTTTAATCATTAATGACGACTAAATTCTCACAAGTTTTAATCTTTTATACATATGCTTTATCATGATATTAAAAATCAATTTTTTAGTATTAATAATAAAGATTTTTCTAAAATGATTTATTATTTCCTTTTCTTTTGTTCTGAGTTGAATCCTATGATGAGTTATGTGCAATAGTAAATCTAATATGATTAAGAGGGGTAGAAAATAAATTAAAAAGGTAAAGATAAAAATGAACTCTTGCGTATTTGTTTTTTTATTTTTATTAAGGCAACTATGGTGGTGGGTGTTCTCTCCCCTCATTGATTCATGAAATTTTGGCCATTGCACCATTTCGCGCAAACTATATGTAGTTGCTGAAATTTATGGCCTCAACATGGCTATGTTGTTAGGTGTGTGAAATCTTGAGGTTATGATGCATTCTAAAACTACAATGAACCTACTTGGACACATATGGTTTTGAGGCTACTCATGGTTGTATCTTGTAGTTACAACATTGACTTATTTGTATATTACCAAAATTTAGTTAAAGTTGGATCAAGTTGCATTGAGACAATTCTACCATGAAGCTAACACTTGTAATGATGCGTTGGCTAAGTACAAGGATATGGTCCAGAGTTTAGAACTCATTTTCCTCTTATATTCCCCTAAGATCTCTCTTTAATTACCTTTTGGATTCTCATGGCATAGCCTTTGATATAATTTAGTAACACTGCAGCAAAATTTTATTTTAGCGGTTATTTTTTACTAGCAATAAATTGATACCATTATCTAACTGTTTACCCCAGTATTTTCGTGGCTAATGGAGATTAGCCAGTGAAAGATTAATTTTCAATAGCAATATATATTCATTTTCGGTAAAAATTAATGCTACTCAAATAACCTTTTTTTATTATTTCATTTCCCTCCAAATTAAATTATAGAAATTTCGTCTTTGTCTTTGCTGCAAAAATGTTCCCTTTGAAAAGCCTTTTGTCTTTGCTGTGAAACCTTCCCATTACAAAACCCTTCCTGCAAAATTCCATCCACCATAAACATCCAACCTCCACTGATGGAGCCCTAAATCGTGACAATTTAGTTTATAGATGAGATAGAAAAGGGGCAACGTGTCGAATCATAGTGCGTATGGTGGTCGCGAACTAGGGAATCACAACATTTGCAGAAGGCTTTATAAGTTTGAAATCAACTACAACTATACAGATTTGTTGCTATGCGAATATTTTATAATTTCTCTTTCAACATCCAACTAAGTACTCAATACTTTATGATATTATAGGTTTTTGCATCCGTATTTTCATGAAAAGAAAAAAATTAGTGACGCTGGTTGTTCGTATAATACAAAAAAGCTATCATCTTTTTTCATAAAAAGAGGAAAAAGATTAATCCTTTTTTATGTTCATCTTTCTCATTTCTACCCAAAAGCATGATCATGGAATGAGAAATATCACATTTTGAATTTCAATAAGTGTATCGATCGTATAGGATCAAACTTGTTTCTGTGTATAGAGAGATGACCTTTTTTTTTCGCATTTACCAACAGGGAGAAACTCAAATGCAAAACTGATAAGATACAATACAAAAGCATGAGATTGATTGATTAAACTATAACTATAAGGTCCATGAATCCCTTTGAGATGTTTTCATAATGATAAATTATCAAAATATACTTACTATAATTCTGAGTATATGGACTAATGTTTTAAATTGAATTGGTTTGAGAAGGAATAGGTAAAATGAATCAGAAGAACCATTGTAGTAATATATCAGAAGACTTAAGTAAGGTGAAAGCAAGAAAGCTGTTGAGAAGAATTAGAAGATGATATCTCTGATTAAACTTCAGAATATACAATCTGTCAGGATGCTCTTAGAAGATACACTCAAGTCTGCAAAACTCAAAATCTTCATAACATCTTCTATCTTACAAAAGTCATTCAGTGATAAGAAGAAAGCTCTCTAATAAAGCAAAAAGCTAAAGTTGTTGTTACAGTTCCAGTTCCAGAAGAAATGCTCTTAACAACATACATCAGAAGAAGCAGAGACTGATTAAAGGAAATTGTTCAAAACATTACTGGGTGTGCTCCTCATCATAAATAATTACATGAAGAACCAATAATTATTTCACCAAATCATAGAACAAATTAAAAAGGAAAGAAACTACTGAATGTGTTTCCTGCTAGAGAAGATACAAGCTTCAGAAGATGTAGTCATGAGAAGAAAGGACTAGTCAAACCAAGGAAAGAAAAAAAGATGCACATGACAGTGTGAGCTGTTGCACTTCCAGCTTGTTAGAATTGAAGACCCTAGAGCTTCAATTCAAGGTCGAGCTCTATTGGTTCGTTCTTGGTAGAAATTGCTACACGGACACAAGAAAGTGGTGAGAGTGTAAAACTTTTTGATGCAACTGCAGATGTAGGCGCAGGCACGAGTGCTGGTGTTGGTGATGCTTGTGGTTGTGCAAGGATATGTTTTTGCCTAGAACATACCTCCAATCTTTGTTCATGATGAGTAGAGAATTGAGAAGCAACGATAGTAAGTATGAGTGCTAAGGGTTGGTCCATGAGGGACAAAAAGTCCCTAGTCTCATAATAATCAAACTCTTCCTCTGGTGATGGGGGTGGGGTTCGGGGTGGGGGTGGGGGTGGGGATTGGGGTAGGTGTGGGGGTGGGTTCAATCCGACCATGTAATTCTTATAAGGATTATAAACCCCTCTAGTAGCACCACATGCAGTTAGCTTGAAAATACTATGGCTTGTTACAAGGTTCATCATCATTTCATTTGAAATGTTATGTGAAAAAGGAAATGGTGATGATAGAGATGAAAATTGAGAGTGATTTAAAGAGAATAGTGGTGGTATAGTTGAAAGTTGAGGGTGATTCAGAGGGAATTGAGGTGGTAGAGCTGATATATGATGCAACTCATGATTCACCTGGACTAAATTCGTCATACTTTTCTGTGCCACTTCCATAACTATCTTCTGATTCCACTCGTGATAGTAGTGGTGCATTAACTCCTCCTTAGAACTGAAGAAGGCAGAGCAAAAAGGACAAATAAAATGGCTAACAATACCATTGTTGTTGTTGTTGTTGTTGTTGTTGCTGCCGTTGTTGATCTCACCCTCGATGATAGGTTCATGCTTAACCATGTTGAAAGAGAAAGCTTTCAAAGGAAAAAGGAAGGATCTTGATAGAGAACAAAGTTGTAGCTTGAAGAGAAAGTTGTGAATGGGGTGAAAAGGCCAAGTGAAAGCTTGAATTTATGGTGGGGTTTGGAATCCAATGATGGTCGAGATCTCAATTCATTTTTTATTTAATATTAATTTTATGAGGTAGCTTTTTGTAGCATTAATTATATAAGAAATGTGTGATGATATTTACACATTTTGGATTCTATATATATATATATATTTATATGCACGAGATATAAGAAATTTTAAACTTATTAAAATCTCAATTGATTATTTTCTTTTATAACAACATTAGTTTTGTACTTTAATCTTTAAAGTACATTTTTCACTTTAGAATTGTCAAATTTATGTATAAATTTCACTCATATATTTTTTAAAAATTTTATGTCATTAAATGACATTAAAGAAATTTGTATTCATTAATCATAGTTATGTATAGTTTAAACAAATTTATAGAATTGCATTGAAATTTTTGTATAAAATATTAAAAAATATAAAATACACAATTCAACTTCAAGTGATCTCCATTTTATAGCCTATATAGTTAAAAACTAAATCAAAAATAGTATATAACTGTAAAAATATTTTTAATAAAAAATTCCCAAGTCTTTACTATTGAGGCATTTTCAATTTTATACTTTACTTTCTTTTTTTATCTATTCACTCGACTTCTTCATTTTGTGTTACATGTCATGTGAACTTTCACATGAAATCTAATCAATATTTTTCTTTCGTTTAATTACTCAATTAAAAAACTTAAAAATTGCTTTCACTAATTTCTTTAATAATTTATTTTTTTATCTATATTTAGTATAATGAAATATTTATAAATTACCATTAAAATCATTTTTTATACATTAAATCAATAATTGAAATTTCCAAAAACTAAAAATTTCAAATGATTGAAACTTTTATATTTTAGGATATGATTTTATTACCAATAATTATATTAATTAAATAAACTTTCTGTTTTTAATTTATAAGTTTTGTATTTCACTTTAATTTATAATTACCATTACAGTGCATGTATAAAATATTTTCCAATTAAAAAAAATTTATGTGACACATAGTTTTGTATAATATTAATTATTTAATGTTAATCATCTAACTGCACACAATTTATATATTGGAGATGTATGTATACAAAAATTACTCTATAAAACACCTTTTTGTTATTGTAAATTTTTTAAATGGTTTGGATTTTATAATACTTCACATTGCAGTTTTTCCATACCTTATAAGGCAGGTCTTATTTTTTGCACCTTCTAAGGCCGGTTTTCCTAAGTGCACCCCTTTTAGGAATAATATATTAATTATTTCAATATTTAACCAAAATTGAGTTTACGCGAGATTGTATTAATTGAATAAGAAACTTTCATAAACAAACAATAAATAAAAGAAACACAAATCGAGGGCCATAAAATAAACTTTGTTTTTTGCCATATGAAACAAAATAAGATAGAATAAAGTAAGAAAGATAAGTATAGTTGTGGGTTCAAGAGTTACGAGGTTTTTCTCTCCTCTGATGTTCAAAAGAAAAATATTGAGTTATATACAACTGATAATTGAAAAATTATTAGGAAAAATGCTAGTAATTTTATAATTTATCATACGTATGTGTATTGTGTTTTTTATTATGATTTAAACATTAATTTACAAAGCAAGTGTTTTTCATATCTTATAAGCCATGCTTTCCTATGCCAATACCGACCTTTTAAGAAAAATATATTAATTATTTTAATATTTATCCATTGAGAGAGGGAATTGAATTTATGGGGGATTGTATTAATTAGACAAGAAACTCTCACTAAAAAATGACAAACAAAAGAAACACAAATCAAGGACATAAAATAAATTGTTGTTTTCCATATGAAAACAAAATAGGATAGAATATAGTAGATAAGTATGGTTGTGGGTTCGGGAGTTACATTATCCTAAAGGTTTTTCTCTCATATGTTTAAATGAAAAATGTTGAGTTATGTGTAGTTGTTGATTGAAAATAAGAAGGAAATATGTTAATACATTTATAATTTGTCCGACATGTTGATAGGACCCTTTTAGGACCGAAATTGTTGCAACAGTTAAGATGATAAAGGAAAAGTTGTTGGATGCTCAAAGAAGGAAAAAGAGTTGTATTAATCGGAGGAGGAAATCCTTAGAGTTTGAGGAATGTGAGCATATATTTCTAAAGATAACTCCCATCATACGTATTGGAAGGACCATAAAAGCTAAAAAGTTAAACTCTAGACTCGTTTGTCATTTCCAAATACTGAAAAGAATTGGTCCTGTAGCTTACCAGGTGGTCTTATGTAACGTCCTAATTTTTAAATTAAAAAATAATGGTTGCAAGAAGCACTATTCCCGAATTCGTGAAATTATTTTGCACATTAATAATATCGCATATAATCACAATCAACGCTTAGGTAATCCAATAATTATTTAAGCTCCAATTAAACAGTCATTTATACATAACTAGTTTATTGCCAACATTGGCTCCAATCAATATACAATTAAAACTGTAGGCTTAATGGGATATAGTTATACATGCGTCCTAAAACAATCATAATAATGCCCTTAAGGCTCCACATGTACGAAAATATTACATTTCAAAATAATAGTCTAGCCTATACAATCAAAAGAATCCAAATACAATAGAAGGGGTCACATGACCCGTCAAACATCTTGCCATCCTTCCATCTGAGAACCCTACACACCTAAATAAATCCACAAAATGTGTGGTTAGACTAAAGTGCCAATGAGTGTGAGTGTGATTGTGCTAGGTATAGGTGTACAGACAATACATGTATATATACAAACACAACGGAAGTCCACAAATTCAACTCATAACGATTCAATCATCAAACTATCCATACAACCTCTTGGTGTATTACCCAACACCGGTGGGGTCTTAACACTTAATCCTCTGACCTGGATTGAGCTCAATACCATTCAAGGAACGTCTCCCTTATGGCCATTTAAGCTTCTGTTTTAATTAACATTTACAGTCACATTTAACATTCTTAACCTCTTGGGTACAGGACCCTCCTTTTTCCTTTTTGGACCGAAATCGCGTTTGGCTTCCATTATAAATTCATGCATTTGTATACATATTCAGTTTAAGAATTAGAGGTATCCACAATCAAACATATTACCTTAGCCTTTAACATATAGGGAGAGGAAGTAAAAAGGGTTTACAACATTTATTCATTCCATTAACCCTAACTACATCAAATTCCTACATGTTCCTTCAATCATAGAATAGAAATAACTCAAACTACATACATTTTCAAGTTCCCATTACCAATATACAAAGCATTTCCCCCCAAAAATCACCAAATCTCCCAATCCTAGGGTTTGGGCCTCAAGGGCAAAACACCAATAAATCTAGGCATTCAACCATTCCAAGAAAAAACTATTAATAGAGAAAGGGAATAGAGGAAGGGAATTATGCAAGAAGAGGCACACACAAGATAGGAGTCAGGGGAGAACCACACTCACCTCAAATGGAGAAAAGAATGAGATGGAGAAGTGAGGTGGATGATTCCAAGCCTTTGGGATGGTGGGAGAAACCTTCAATCAATCCTTCCTTCTTCCATCTTACCCCTTCTCTCTCTAAGTTCTCCAACTTCTCTCTCTAAAAGCCCTAATTGAATGTAATAAAATGAGGGGAGAGTGAGGGTTCTGCGCATTTTAAAAAACTAGAAACGCGTTCGCTCGCTCGAGCGAGCATCAGCTCCCTTGGGCGAGCAAACTCTCTGAGTTTGGCTCATAAGAAAATGCGTTTGCTCGCTCGAGCGAGCAAACTCTCTGCCAAAACCCCTGAATTCCATTTCCTTGCTCGCTGGAGAGAGCCTTGGCTCGCTTGAGCGAGCATTCCAGAATACAATTTTCTGGTTTGCTGCATAAATAAGCCCCCTAACACCCAAACACTATCAAATCAATTCCTTTCCTCTCAAAATCTATTTTGCGACACCCTTAGTTATATCGCTAAGAATATCACATTGCAAAACGTAACCGTCGAATTTACTGTTTTAAAACTTAGAAAATACGAAAATATTTTTTTTTTTGAAAAGAGTTTAATCATCATCAACTAATCACATTCTAATTCCATTTTAAGTATTCATGAAATTGTCCTTTCCTTAAGTCTGAAATTCATTTTCTAAAAACATCTAGACGATTCAATCATTCTGCATACATACACAACATACACGCAGATATAAGGGGATCATGGGGAAGAAACATCATAACATATATATAGAACCATAGTGTCAAAGTAATCCCCGAGTAAACAATATCACCATCAAAACAAGAGTTCTAGTAGTAGACTATAATAGATAAGACCTCAGCCAAAACGAAACAAAACAAAAGGTCACTAAATCAGAGCTGCTACTAACTAGACTCGTGACTACCCCCAGTTACGGTATCCTACTCGTCATCATCCGTCTCGGCAGGAATCCACCCACAACTCCTCCCTCCAGTACCCCCGAGGTTGATCATCCCAAAGTCTTCTGAGGGGTCGTCACTGGAAGAATCCTCTTCCGGCTCCTCATCCTCAGAGTCATCCTTCGGGTCTTCCTCTGGGTCCTCCTCCTCAGATGTTGTGTCATCAATCACGATCATGGCTGGCTCACTCGGACAGGAACGGCGAAATGCGTCAGGATATACGGGCTGTGGAGGTGACACATCTGGACCGGGAGAGTAACGAGGGGAATCTGGCTCGCCCATGGTCGCCATCCGTGAGGACTGTGACGATGTCGATGGAGAGGGGCGATAACGACGATTGAGAAAAGTAGTGTAGCGACGGAGTCTAGGTGGAGTCTCAAACTCAAGGATCACCGGCACTGTGAAATCTACCTCCGGTACCAGGGGAAGGCTGGGATGAGAAATGGTAATGCGCACCTCCCCCGTGAAAACACATCGCCTAGGGACGTCTGTAATCCGCCACTGGCCCCGTGGCTCCCACCTCAACGTGATCCTCATAGTGGACATCCTAAAGCTCTCCAATACTAACTGTCGACGTGGCGAAGAAGTACGACGACAGGAAATAACAGAAGCAGAAAAGGAAGGGTGAGAACATCACATGAACTCATATCAAGTAGAATACAGTAACTAGAGCATCCATAAAATATTCACAAACATTCACATAATCTCAATCACAAGTGTGCAATTGATGCAAATCGTGATGTACATAACTAATGCATGAGGGCCCGGGAAAACATCACCAAAAGCAGAGCACATAGCAACTGCTCGACCATATATGTACAATATATCAGGAGTATAGTATGTACTAGCAAATAGTACGAAGAGCATTGCTCAATCTCTGGCCAAGACGATTTTCCGACTTCCAGACAAACTCGCTGATTATGAAAACTTGAGAGCGACAGGATAGTCAAGCCTGTACCCCGTTTGCACGACAGTAGGGGGCGAGCCTACGCCACTTATGCCATTCCGGGACCTGACTTATCCTCAGGGCTGGTCTCCTTTACTGGACCGCTGGTGTTCTTTGCAAAACCCAGTGCACCCGTCCCATCCAGTTTTACACTGTACTAGAGTGGTATTGCCATATAGGTCGTAAGGCTTTTGAACCTTAATCATTATTGATGCACATGATGTATGTCACACCGCAAACACTTACAATATTACGTCCTTCAGACAAGCCCATTGAATCTTTTTACGTCACCACTTTATCGTGGTGCAACCTTGTAGATTCAAGGTCTTTCTTTTGAGGAAAAGCAAATCACACTCTCTTGCCAAGCTTCTCAAGTTTTATGTAGAGAGAAAGTGTTGGTTATAATCTTTTAAGGTGGCTTGTGCTAGCTTTATTGATAATCATGTTCACTTAAGTCCTACAGTTTACTAAGGCTTATGGATATGTCTTATGAAAGGCATTACTAATCCTAATTCTATTTGTATGACTAATTAAGATTAGGCTTAACCTTTAATCATAACTAGTCTTCATTAATCGAATTTCAATTAATCTTATCCTTCTTTAATTAAGTCTTAATCCTTACTTAAGATCCTAATTAGTTTCTAATTATCCCTTAATCTCTTCCTTAATCTTGGGTTAGGGTTTTTAATTATGCTTGATTAAGGTTAAATTGTAATTAATTAGTTTTTGACCGTCTTAGAGATTAATTACTTAATTAACACTTATATTAATATTAATTATCTTTAGACTTAATTAATTATTAATTAACCTAAGTAATTTAGGCTAATCAACATAGGTGATTAAATTAGTTAAGCCTACTAATTAATCCTAAAATTTAATTTTTCACAACTTAGATTGGTGTTGAAGTTCAACCCTAATCTAAGCCTAAGCCCATGAATTATTTTTAGTTGTCTTTTAAATTGAGTTTTGACTTTCTTTTTGAAGGCTTTGGGACTAAACAAAAGCCTAAAGGTTATTGGACTCATGAGAGCCCATTTTTATTCATAATAAATAAAGAATGTGACTTTTAAATAGATTTTTATTTTAGTTAAAATAAAAATCCGAATTTAATTACTTAATTTAAAAACTTATCTTATTTGCAATTTAGTCCTTTTTGTTACAAATTTATTCTTTAGTCCTTTTGGGCCAATTTAGCCCAAAAACATGTTTTAAACATCCTTTTGATCTTTTTAGGATCAAAAGGACATTCTTGATGAGTTTCATCAAGAACACTCATGAACATCAAGAACAACCTTGAATGTTCATCCAAAACTTCAAATTTTTCACAACATCCAATCTTCACCAAAACTTCACACATTCATCAATAAACAATCTAAATGCCAAATATCACAAAAAAAATCACCCAAGATCATCCACATGCATTTTGAGTTCATAGTCTCCAATTTCAAGCTCAAAACACAAATCTTTCACAATATCAATCATCAAACAATTGTGTAAATCCATCCAGCCACATGCATGTTCATCAAATCATCATCTAAACACATTACAATCATCAAAACAATTTTAGAATACATGCAGCCCCATTTTTACTCTCTTGGCCGAGAGCATCAAGGAAAAAGGGAGAAATTTTGCAAAATTGTTTCTTGGCTTGCATGCACCAACAATCACAATCCAAACACATTCCAAGCATCAAAATAAACTTAAAAACATCAATCACAACCCAGCTCAACAGATCCGAAAATATACATTCAAAAGAAGTTCCAAAAAGATGATTTTTCAAGTAAAAACAAGGTTAGAAAAGCAAGGATTCAAGGGTAAATCCTTGACTCTAGTTACAAAGCCTACTAGAGTTCAAGTTCTCCCCCCCTTTACCTAAGAATTTCTCCAAGAAAAAGTGCAGAAAACAGCTCCAAGAACAGCCAAAGAAAGCCCCTCAAAGGTCCTCCTTTTGGTCTCCAACAAGTGTTTTAAGGCTAGAAAGTAAGTATTTTTAAGCTTAGGTTCAAAAATGGAACCTAAACTTGGTTGGTGTTTATGGAGAGAATGAAGATTTTGGGAGAGAAAGGGTGAGAGTGCCACGGCCAAGGAAGAAGAAGATGAGAGAAAATGAAGTTCTCCTTGTTTGCATGCAACAAAATGAATAAAAAAGGAGAGAAAAGCTTTTTATATGGCATATTCACCTTTTTAAGCTATTGGTGGAATGGAAGAGATGGGAAGACAAGTGTCTCCCATGCATCAAGGTTGGTTACACGGTCTTTAAGGAGAGAAAGGAAGGTTTGTGCAATTTTTCTGGCCCGGATCAAGAGTATTCGGGCCCGGTTCAAGGGACAGGAGGGGTAAAAAGGTCATTTTTCACAAAAAACCCAAAAATTCCAAAAAAATCCTAAAAATAGGAAATTAATTTCTGAATCCAAAAATATGAATTTTGATGATTAAAAATAATTTTAATCACTCAAAATCCAATAAAACACTCAAAACAGCAAAAACGGCAAAAAACGGTAAAACGTGGGCGTTACAACTCTTCCCCTCTAAAAAGAAATTTCGTCCTCGAAATTTGTGCGTACCTTCTTGAAATAATTGAGGGTGAGACTTTTTCAATTACTCTTCCAACTCCCAGGTTGCATTCCCTTCATCAGTTGCACTCCAAATAACCTTTACCAACGGAATCTCTTTTCCTCTCAGCTGCTTAGTCCTTCGGTCTCCGATTCGCACAGGTAATACTTCATAAGTTAAATTTTCTAGAGAAAACTAAATGTTAATGGGAAAGAAATGAGTATATTTTGTTAACCTATCAACAATTACCCATATAGCATCAAAACCTGCAGAAGTTCTAGGTAAACCTACCACAAAATCAATAGATATGCTATCCCATATCCACTCAAGGACATCTAAAGGCTGTAACTCTCCTGATGGTCTTTGATGTTCAATCTTAGCTTTCTGACAAACCAAACAAGAAGCTACATACTCAGCTACTTCCTTTTTCATTCCAGACCACCAAAACATCTTCTTCAGGTCTTGGTACATCTTAGTCGCTCCAGGGTGAATACTCAGCCTACTTTTATGAGCCTCTTCTAAGATCAGTTGCCTTATTCACTTATCATCAGGTATACATATCCTATTTTTGAATCTAATAATCCCATAAGTTCCCTTACAAAACTCAGATTCTCCTTTCTTAGGGACTAGATCCTTCAAAACTTGCAAAGATTGATCCACTTCCTGTGCTATGCGAACTTGCTCAAAAAAAATCACTTGAAATCTTTAAGGCTCCCAATCTTATACTCTTAGGACCAAATCCAACATCTAGGTTTAGGTCTCTAAACCCTTCTATCAATTCTAGTTCCTTAACCATCATTGCTGCCATATGCAAGGATGTCCTACTCAAGGCATCAGCTACTACATTGGCTTTCCCAGGGTGGTATTGAAAACTAAAATCATAATCCTTTAAAAACTCCATCCATCTCCTTTGCCTCATATTCAACTCCTTCTGATCAAACAGATATTTCAAGCTCTTATGGTCAGTAAAGACTTCAAACCTAGCGCCATATAGATGATGCCTCCAAATCTTCAGAGCAAAAACTATAGCTGCCAACTCTAGATCATGCGTGGGATAGTTTACTTCGTGTGTTCTCAGTTGCCTAGAGGCATAAGCCACTACCTTCCCTTTTTGCATTAACACACAACCTAATACTTGTTTTGGAGCATCACAGTATACTTCAAAACTCTCTTGTGGGTCAGGTAAAACTAACGCAGGCGCAGAAGTTAACCTTTTCTTCAATTCCTGAAAACTATCTTCACACTACTGGCTCCACACAAAAGGTTGGTCTTTCCTAATCAAATGGTTCAACGGAGTTGCTATCCTTGAAAAATTTTCAATAAACTTATGGTAGTAACCAGCTAACCCCAAGAAGCTTCTCACTTCTGTTAAAGTCCCAGGTGCTTCCCACTGTAACACAGTTTCTACCTTAGCTGGGTCTACGCTAACTCGTCCACTATAGATCACATGACCTAGGAAATTCACTTCCTTTAACCAAAACTCACACTTAGATAGCTTAGCATACAACTTCCTATCCATCAAAATTATTCCAAAGAATGCCATACTCCCAATTGGATCCTAGAAATAGGAGAGAACATTGCACGAAAGAATGAGGATAAGTTGGCTTAAATGAGGCTAGAAAACTAGGTTCACTAAGGAGGGAAAGGAACACCAACAATCAATCCAGATGGAATTACTAGACATCTGTAGCATTCATGGTAAAGTCCAAAGCGGATTGTAAGATTACCTATAGTCTCGGTATATAGATAGAAGCAATCTATCTTAGGGAATATTATTATATTTTTTTTTTGTTCCTTATGGTCATCCTACTCCCACGGATTGTATTTGTCCCCTAGGGCATCCTTACGCGAATTGCCACCTACTTATCTAGTACTATTCCAATCCAATCTTTAAAATCCTGCCTAGATATTTACTAATTTATATACCTTTCCTTGAGAGTCTAAGTCCATTAAGATTAATGTACAAACTAATCCTGTAAATTGGTATAACCATACTAAACTAACGTGTCATGATTCTTACCAATTCCAATCTTAATTGTTTATGAGATTCCACTCACATACCTTATTCAATCTACAGGAGCATCAATCAAGTATACTCTTAGTCATCAAAATCAACACATACGATAATCGCTCATTATTTGACATATCTATTATTTCTACTAACCTCATGGAAGTGTTATCCTTACTTAGCTCATACCATTGTAGCTCTTGTAGTGCTTACTCGTGCATATAATTCTCTATTACATGATCTCTTTCTTCAATTTCCTGCGTAATCTTGATACTAACAGATCATTTGCTTAGTCATACCCTACCATACGACTAAAATTCCTTAAGAACTACATCTTGTGCTATTGGCCTCAATACTTTGGCATCCTTTGTCTTAAATCCAGTTTTTCCACTTGTTTCTATAAATCCTTATTTTATCAATCCGTTAGAGATAGCGATCATACTCTAGTGTATCTATCAAACTTCAATCATGACACTCATTCCACAGTCAAACCCTTTTAGACTTCAAGTTCATCAACAGGGTATCCAAATATACCTTAATTACTAAGATCAAATCTCAATTCATATGTTTGTCATTCTTATCCTAAACTCCATCATTATTCATCCTGAGTATATCCCAAGTCATCAATTACTTCTAACTTGCTTTGCCAAAATATATATATATTTCAATAACTGAATCCTCAAGAGCTATTAGTACAAATCCCAAAATTTCAAAACCTTAATAATTAAACCTCAATGATCAATCATCTTAACCTTGAATTTACGGCCTCGAATTCATTGTCGATCCCTTAGGTTACTCATCTAAAGGAATGGGAACTTATCCTTAGTGGTCATCCTATCCTGACCTTTGATGTCTCACTCAGCACCTAAATCCACAAGTCAAATCAACTATTGGCTACACTAATGAACCATCTCAGGACCTAGAGGTCTTGGCAAACTCGTTTTAGAAGCTTGATTACTTGGTTCATTCATACTACCTTAATTCTAATTAGGGTGTTAAGTTAATTCTTTTATGAGGTGTGATTCTATGCTACCTTGTCTCCTTCCCAGGAGATCGCCCCATCTCAGGGTTGCCTCTTTCTGCCATGGAATCCTGCATTCGCAGAACAAGTCAACTTCTTCCGTTTCATGCAGAACCATTCAAGCAAGAATAATCAACGCTACACACATATCCTCATATTACTAAGATAGTAAGATGAGAGCAACCAATTCACACAAGGCAAACAATCAACATAAACAAACATTCAACACAGAGTAAACACAGAGAGAAGGGTATTGCAGACCATACCCGAGGCCAAAAGGAAAGAACAGCTCTGATACCACTAAATGCGACACCCTTAGTTATATCGCTAAGAATATCACATTGCAAAACGTAACCGTCGAATTTACTGTTTTAAAACTTAGAAAATACGAAAATATTTTTTTTTTTTGAAAAGAGTTTAATCATCATCAACTAATCACATTCTAATTCCATTTTAAGTATTCATGAAATTGTCCTTTCCTTAAGTCTGAAATTCATTTTCTAAAAACATCTTGACGATTCAATCATTCCGCATACATACACAACATACACGCAGATATAAGGGGATCATGGGGAAGAAACATCACAACATATATATAGAACCATAGTGTCAAAGTAATCCCGGAGTAAACAATATCACCATCAAAACAAGAGTTCTAGTAGTAGACTATAATAGATAAGACCTCATCCAAAACGAAACAAAACAAAAGGTCACTAAATCAGAGCTGCTACTAACTAGACTCGTGACTACCCCCAGTTACGCTATCCTACTCGTCATCATCCGTCTCAGCAGGAATCCACCCACAACTCCTCCCTCCAGTACCCCCGAGGTTGATCATCCCAAAGTCTTCTGAGGGGTCGTCACTGGAAGAATCCTCTTCCGGCTCCTCATCCTCAGAGTCATCCTTCGGGTCTTCCTCTGGGTCCTCCTCCTCAGATGTAGGGTCATCAATCACGATCATGGCTGGCTCACTCGGACAGGAACGGCCAAATGCGTCAGGATATACGGGTTGTGGAGGTGACACCTCTGGACCGGGAGAGTAACGAGGGGAATCTGGCTCGCCCATGGTCGCCATCCATGAGGACTGTGACGATGTCGATGGAGAGGGGCGATAACGACGATTGAGAAAAGTAGTGTAGCGACGGAGTCTAGGTGGAGTCTCAAACTCAAGGATCACCGGCACTGTGAAATCTACCTCTGGTACCAGGGGAAGGCTGGGATGAGAAATTGTAATGCGCACCTCCCCCGTGAAAACACATCGCCTAGGGACGTCTGTAATCCGCCACTGGCCCCGTGGCTCCCACCTCAACGTGATCCTCATAGTGGACATCCTAAAGCTCTCCAATACCAACTGTCGACGTGGCGAAGAAGTACGACGACAGGAAATAACAGAAGCAGAAAAGGAAGGGTGAGAACATCACATGAACTCATATCAAGTAGAATACAGTAACTAGAGCATCCATAAAATATTCACAAACATTCACATAATCTCAATCACAAGTGTGCAATTGATGCTATCGTGATGTACATAACTAATGCATGAGGGCCCGGGAAAACATCACCAAAAGCAGAGCACATAGCAACTGCTCGACCATATATGTACAATATATCAGGAGTATAGTATGTACTAGCAAATAGTACGAAGAGCATTGCTCAATCTCTGGCCAAGACGATTTTCCGACTTCCAGACAAACTCGCTGATTATGAAAACTTGAGAGCGACAGGATAGTCAAGCCTGTACCCCGTTTGCACGACAGTAGGGGGCGAGCCTACGCCACTTATGCCATTCCGGGACCTGACTTATCCTCAGGGCTGGTCTCCTTTACTGGACCGCTGGTGTTCTTTGCAAAACCCAGTGCACCCGTCCCATCCAGTTTTACACTGTACTAGAGTGGTATTGCCATATAGGTCGTAAGGCTTTTGAACCTTAATCATTATTGATGCACATGATGTATGTCACACCGCAAACACTTACAATATTACGTCCTTCAGACAAGCCCATTGAATCTTTTTACGTCACCACTTTATCGTGGTGCAACCTTGTAGATTCAAGGTCTTTCTTTTGAGGAAAACCAAATCACACTCTCTTGCCAAGCTTCTCAAGTTTTATGTAGAGAGAAAGTGTTGGTTATAATCTTTTAAGGTGGCTTGTGCTAGCTTTATTGATAATCATGTTCACTTAAGTCCTACAGTTTACTAAGGCTTATGGATATGTCTTATGAAAGGCATTACTAATCCTAATTCTATTTGTATGACTAATTAAGATTAGGCTTAACCTTTAATCATAACTAGTCTTCATTAATCGAATTTCAATTAATCTTATCCTTCTTTAATTAAGTCTTAATCCTTACTTAAGATCCTAATTAGTTTCTAATTATCCCTTAATCTCTTCCTTAATCTTGGGTTAGGGTTTTTAATTATGCTTGATTAAGGTTAAATTGTAATTAATTAGTTTTTGACCGTCTTAGAGATTAATTACTTAATTAACACTTATATTAATATTAATTATCTTTAGACTTAATTAATTATTAATTAACCTAAGTAATTTAGGCTAATCAACATAGGTGATTAAATTAGTTAAGCCTACTAATTAATCCTAAAATTTAATTTTTCACAACTTAGATTGGTGTTGAAGTTCAACCCTAATCTAAGCCTAAGCCCATGAATTATTTTTAGTTGTCTTTTAAATTGAGTTTTGACTTTCTTTTTGAAGGCTTTGGGACTAAACAAAAGCCTAAAGGTTATTGGACTCATGAGAGCCCATTTTTATTCATAATAAATAAAGAATGTGACTTTTAAATAGATTTTTATTTTAGTTAAAATAAAAATCCGAATTTAATTACTTAATTTAAAAACTTATCTTATTTGCAATTTAGTCCTTTTTGTTACAAATTTATTCTTTAGTCCTTTTGGGCCAATTTAGCCCAAAAACATGTTTTAAACATCCTTTTGATCTTTTTAGGATCAAAAGGACATTCTTGATGAGTTTCATCAAGAACACTCATGAACATCAAGAACAACCTTGAATGTTCATCCAAAACTTCAAATTTTTCACAACATCCAATCTTCACCAAAACTTCACACATTCATCAATAAACAATCTAAATGCCAAATATCACAAAAAAAATCACCCAAGATCATCCACATGCATTTTGAGTTCATAGTCTCCAATTTCAAGCTCAAAACACAAATCTTTCACAATATCAATCATCAAACAATTGTGTAAATCCATCCAGCCACATGCATGTTCATCAAATCATCATCTAAACACATTACAATCATCAAAACAATTTTAGAATACATGCAGCCCCATTTTTACTCTCTTGGCCGAGAGCATCAAGGAAAAAGGGAGAAATTTTGCAAAATTGTTTCTTGGCTTGCATGCACCAACAATCACAATCCAAACACATTCCAAGCATCAAAATAAACTTAAAAACATCAATCACAACCCAGCTCAACAGATTCGAAAATATACATTCAAAAGAAGTTCCAAAAAGATGATTTTTCAAGTAAAAACAAGGTTAGAAAAGCAAGGATTCAAGGGTAAATCCTTGACTCTAGTTACAAAGCCTACTAGAGTTCAAGTTCTCCCCCCCTTTACCTAAGAATTTCTCCAAGAAAAAGTGCAGAAAACAGCTCCAAGAACAGCCAAAGAAAGCCCCTCAAAGGTCCTCCTTTTGGTCTCCAACAAGTGTTTTAAGGCTAGAAAGTAAGTATTTTTAAGCTTAGGTTCAAAAATGGAACCTAAACTTGGTTGGTGTTTATGGAGAGAATGAAGATTTTGGGAGAGAAAGGGTGAGAGTGCCACGGCCAAGGAAGAAGAAGATGAGAGAAAATGAAGTTCTCCTTGTTTGCATGCAACAAAATGAATAAAAAAGGAGAGAAAAGCTTTTTATATGGCATATTCACCTTTTTAAGCTATTGGTGGAATGGAAGAGATGGGAAGACAAGTGTCTCCCATGCATCAAGGTTGGTTACACGGTCTTTAAGGAGAGAAAGGAAGGTTAGTGCAATTTTTCTGGCCCGGATCAAGAGTATTCGGGCCCGGTTCAAGGGACAGGAGGGGCAAAAAGGTCATTTTTCACAAAAAACCCAAAAATTCCAAAAAAATCCTAAAAATAGGAAATTAAATTCTGAATCCAAAAATATGAATTTTGATGATTAAAAATAATTTTAATCATTCAAAATCCAATAAAACACTCAAAACAGCAAAAACAGCAAAAACGGTAAAACGCGGGCGTTACATATTTCATTATTATTTTTAATACATAATATGATTGATACTTGGAATGTTATAATTCTACCCCCTTAAAACAATTTTGTCCCCAAAATTGTCTAGAAACACAAGTATGCAAAACACACTTACCTCAATAAAAAAGCTCCGGAAATTGGGAGCGAATATCATCCTCTTTCTCCCATGTAGCCTCCTCAGGTGACTGAACTGTCCAAATCACCTTCACTAGCGGAATGGTCTTATTCCTCAGGGTCTTGACGCTTCAGTCAATAACTTGTGCATGTCTGGTTGGAACTGTCAGATCATCCTTCAATTGTACTGATTCTGCACTTATGATGTGGGAAGGATCGTTGACATACTTTCGGAGCTGGGACACATGGAAGACATCATGGATATTGGACAAGTGGGATGGAAGAGCTATGCTGTAAGGAAGAGGACCAACTCTTTACAGGATTTGAAAGGGACTAATGAATCGGGGATTTAGCTTTTTGGCCTTGATGGCCCTTCCTATGCATGTGACAGGAGTAACTATTAGAAATACATGATCACCTTCCTCAAACTCTAGGTCTCTCCTCCTCCTATCAGCATAACTCTTCTACCAACTTTGGGCAGTTACCAGTTTCTCCCTAATCCTTTTGATTTTCTTAGTGGTTTTCTGAACCAACTCCGGACCTAACAAACTCTTGACCCCAACTTCGCACCAACAGAATGGGGACCTACATCTCCTACCATACAAAGCCTCAAAAGGAGCCATACCTATACTGCTATGAAAATTGTTGTTGTATGCAAACTCTATGAGGGGTAGGTACCTATCCCAGCTTCCATTTTCCTCAAAGACACAAGCCATAAGCATGTCCTCTAAGGTCTGGATGGTCCTTTCGGACTGACCGTCAGTCTGAGGATGGTAAGCAGTACTAAACCTCAATCTAGTACCAAAAGCTTGGTGTAAAGCATTCCAGAACCTAGAGGTGAACCTATGGTCCCTATCTGACACAATGCTAAAGGGCACACCATGGAGCATCACTATCTCCCTGATGTACAGGTCTGATAACTTACTCAGAGGGTAGGTTGCCCTAATAGGTAAGAAGTGGGCCAACTTAGTCAGTCGGTCCACAATGACCCAAATGGCATCAAAGCATGTGGATACTCTTGGCAACCCCATCACAAAGTCCATAGCTATGGCTTCCAACTTCCACTCAGGTATCTCTAGGGGTAGGAGTGTTCCTGAGGGTTTCTGATGTTCTATCTTGACCTGTTGGCATACTAAACACCTAGAAACATACTCTGCTACATCTTTCTTCATGCCATCCCACAAAACATACTCTTCAAGTCTTGGTACATTTTGGTAATTCTAGGATGCATCGTGAACTTGCTCCTATGAGCCTCCTCCAAAATCTCCTGCCTAAGACTACCCCCTTAGGGACACGAACTCTTCCTTGGAAGAGAATCATCCCATCACCTGACTCGGTGAAACCCGGCTGTCCCTTGCGGGCCTAGAAGTCTGAATCTAATGCATGTGCTTCCTTAACTCTAATTCTTAACTCATTGGTGACCTCTACCCTACAAAGTCTTACATTATTCCCCTCAAAGCTCACATCCAACCTCAAATTCCTAAATTCCTCCAAAAGCTCCATCTTGTGTACCGTCATAGATGATACATGCAGAGATTTCATACTCAGGGTATTAGCCACTACATTGGCCTTGGTCGGGTGGTACTTCAACTAAAAGTCATAATCCTTCAGAAATTCCATCCACCTCCTCTGCCTCATGTTGAGTTCCTTCTGATCAAAGAGATACTTAAGGCTCTTATGATTATGAAGACCTCAAACTTCACCCCATAGAGGTAATGCCTCCAAATCTTTAGGGCAAAAACCACAGCTGCTAGTTCTAAGTCATGGGTAGGGTAATTCTCCTCATGGGGTCTAAGCTACCTGGAGGCATAGGCAACCACTCTCCTCTCCTACATCAACACACAACCTAAACCATTTCCTGATGCATCACTATAAACCTCAAAGGGTTTAGACAAGTCTGGCAACATTAAGACTGGGGTGGTTGTCAATCTCTCATTGAGTTCCAAGAAACTCTTCTCACATTTCTCATCCCACACAAAAGCATGACCCTTACGGGTCAACCTAGTGAGAGGCAAGGCTAACTGGGAAAATCCCTTAATAAATCTCTAGTAGTAATCGACTAGGCCTAGAAAGCTCCCGACCTCAGTGATGGACTTAGATCTCTCCCACTCAACCACAACTTCTATCTTATTAGGGTCTACAAACACCCCTAAAGTTGAAATTTTAATCACAAGAAGGGGGTTGAATTGTGATCATTCAAAATTTTTTACAAATTTCCTCTAATACTAATTATGCTCAAGTATAACTTGGCTTGGTATTAGAAGATAGTACCCACAAAGATAGATGTTAAATTATATGCAGTATACAGAAGATATGGTTCCTTTGTAGGAACTTTTGTGAATATCACTTACTTAGGTATTAAGTAGATTTCAAAATACTTTTATGCACATGTAATCAATATAAAGTAATGAGAGTAAGGGTTAGAAGATTGCGCACAGAAATTTTATACGGGTTCACCTCTTCCAACTTGAGGCTACGTCCAATCCCTACACCAAGTAGGATTTTCTTACTCAACTTTCACTTTACAATCACTTTGGGTACACCTTACCCTTAGTATTCTTCTGCAGCCTCTTCAAGCTCCTAATCAAGTTTCTTTCTCAGAATTTTAAGGCTGTATACTTACTGCAGCTTCTTTTGTAGAAGAAACGGCCACTGTAAACACTACAAAACACACTCTACAGGTTTTCTGCTCACTGTGACTCACTTTATCTCAGTTTACCTCTCAGATTATAATCACACCTCAATGTCACAAGAGGCACTAACACTCTTAAGCCTCCTTGTGAGTTTACAGAAGAAATGAGTAGTGAAAATTAGATACAAGGCTCAAAATAAATACATTTAAGGCACAACAGAAGGTAAGTGATGAGCCAGCTCTATCTCAAGGAATTTTAGAAGCAGAAACTCAAAGATATGAGGAGAGAGAAAGTATTTCAGAAGATATGGACTGTAATTCTGAAGATTTAAGCTTCTTCTGGAGAGAGGTGTGTCAAAACATGAAGAGAAACCTCTCATTTTATAGAGGAGGAAAGAAACTAGCCGTTGGAGAGGTTGTCTGCACCTCCAGCTGTCTCTGAGTGAGATGTCTCTGTCATGATGCAGCTGTCTCTATTGCATACAACTGTCATGTTTGACTAACGGTATCTTCTGGAGACCTTTCTTCTGCAGACAGGAAAACCTATGAATTCTGCAGCCTTTTCTTCTAGGAGCACATTATAGGCCTTAATTTACTCAACATAAATTATTCCAAATATATTTGACTTAGCTACAGCTCTAAAAATGAGAAAAATAGAATTTAATGAATTCTGCTTCTTCTACAATATGTCTGACAGCAGAATTCTTCTGCAAAATATCCTTATTTCTTCTGTAGAGGATTGTCATTGACATATGAGAATTATAGAGGCCTTCAGAGTATAATTTGGCCTGATTGCATCTTTGGGAAGCTGAGGAAGTCATGAATCTCAAGCAAAGTGCTTATTCTCCAATCTATTAAAATTGAATCTTCCATCTAATATTTATAATTTGATCCAAGTCTGGGAATCTTATTTTAAGGACTGAATTGGGTTTAGTCCAATCATTGGGTATCCAGGCTTCCCTTTCTTGTTCCTTGAATTGCTTCTTATAGTTTTTAATCATACATCTTCTGTATCTTCTGCAGAACTTGTTCTTCTTGTATCCTGTTATAATAGACTTTTCTCAACTGCTTTCTTGCTTTCATTTATCAGTTCAGTATTTCAAAGATGTTGAAAACATCTTTTACAGATTGATGTATTGTGAGTGTCAATTTCTTTCTTCTGGGCCTTATTTCTATCTTCTAAAGTTTCCTACCTGTATCTTCTTATCATACACTCAAGTGAAATGATTATTTCCTTTTAAGTCAGAATTATGACAAGTGAATTTGGATGGTTTGTCATCATTAAAATTGCTTAGGAGGATTCTTGGACCTTACAACCCCTCCCTTAGATATGACATGACCTAGGAAATGAAATATATCCATCCAAAACTTACACTTCTCAGGGTTGGCAAACAACTTTTTCTTCCTCAACACTCCTAGTACAATTCTAAGATGTTGCTCATGCTCCTTGTCTGAACCGGGGTCACGACGGGACGGCGAAACGAAAAAAAAGGGGATTGAAAAATCGTTTTCAATGGAGTCGCCACCAATATTTATTTTTGAGGGAAAATATCGGAAAAACCCTTTTTTAAAAAAAAAATGGTCTTTGAAACCAGATTTGGATTCGGGAGTCAATTATGTGCAGGGAAGGTATTAGCACCCTAGACATCCGTCCTAAGACGGTTACCTCTAATTAATTGTGCAAATTTATTAACTTTTGAAAAATATTTATTTTACCCCTTTTTAAAAGAAGTCTTTTGTTTTTATTTATTTACAAATTTATTTACATTTTTTTAATATCTTTTATTTTGGGAAAAAAAATTAGGAAAAGATTTATTTGGGCTTGACGGGGCCGGTTCCCGCTCCTACGTATCCCCAGCTGCAATAGGGAAATCAAAGCCACGTAGTTCTGAAAGATTGATTTATTTGATTGTTTGAGAGTTTGAATTTTGATAATATTTTTTGAAAAGATTTTTTTTTTATTTTATTTTTGAAAGAGTTTATTTTAAAAAAGTATTCACTCTTGAAGGGTTTCTGTTAGCAAATGGCTATACAATGAACCCTCCTGATTCAAATAATATTAATTGATAGAATTGCTATTCAATCAATATCACTTGATCATTGAGTGATTTTGTTAACAAAATTTATTTTTTAAATTGAGTAAAAACAGTTTTTTTTTATTTTTGAAGGACAACGTTATTGCTAGAAATGCTAGTCTTAACGCTGTTTTATTTTTTAAAAAAAAAATTATTATCTTTTATAATTTATTAAGTGTGGGGACTATTTTGTTAACAAATGGCTATACTCCATAGTCCCGTTAACGGTAGAAATGCTACTCGTTAACAATTTATTTTTAAGAGAAATCACTTTTTATTTTGAAAATATTTTACAATTTGCGAGGACTATCTTGTTAGCAAATGGCTATACTCTATAGTCCTATATAATTTGGATAATATTAACGATAGAAATACTATTCGTAATATCACCAAATTATTGCATTAATATTGTTATTTTTATTATTGAAGTTTTACATATTTACAAAAACAAACTTAAATATTTTGACAAAGAAAACATCAAATATTTACAAAGTAAATTACACTAAAAATACACACACATATTCAAACAAAATAGAATTAATTAAATAAAATGAAAATAATAAAAAAAACTCAAGAGTTACCTACTCTGTTCCCTACTCACTCTCTACACACACAACACATTCTTTCAGATTGCAATAGAAATAAACCCTAGAGAAAGAGGGAAAGAAAAGAAGAGGGGGAAGAAAGGAAACAGGGGGAGTTACGGCTGTGAGGAAAAAAAGAGAAAGAAAAAAACGAGGGAGAGAAAGGGGAAGGGAAGAGAGGGAGGCCGTAGTGGGAGAGGAAGCGAAAGGGAAGAAGAAGAAGGAGGCTCTTTTGCAGCCATGGCCGCCGAGGCTACCGGACGAGGACTGGACGCGGCCGCCGCGCGCGGAGGAGGAAGAAGTTGTTGTCTTTGGTATGGCTGCGCAAGGCGGACAGAGGGTGTATCGCGGTGGGGAGCGGCGCGGCTGGCTAAACAGAGGCTGGCGGTGGCGATGCGCGGCGGAGCTCCGGCGGACGGACGCGTCTGTGTACGGCGGTTTGGAAAGTGGAGAAGGAAGTGAAAGGGAGAGGAAAGAGGGGGAAGAAGAAGAAGGAGGCTCCTTTGCAGCCATGGCCGTCGCGGCTACCGGACGAGGACTGGCCGCGGCCGCCACGCGCGGAGGAGGAAGAAGCTGTTGTCTTTGGTATGGCTGCGCAGGGAGAACAGAGGGCGTCTCGCGGTGGGGAGCGGCGCGGCTGGCTGAACAGAGGCTGGCGGTGGCGATGTGCGGCGGAGCTCCGGCGGACGGACGCGTCTGTGTGCGGCGGTTTGGAAAGTGAAGAAGGAAATGTTCCGCTGCCATGGTGAGCTCTATGATTTACCTCTCCTTAATCTCTCTTTTCATTAATCACACCTTCCAAATTCTAAAATTTCTCACCCTATTCCCTTGTCTATTTTCAGAATCAAAATTCATACCATATTCCCTCGTCTATTTTCAGAATCAAAATTCATGTTAAATTTCAGAATTCATAGGGGGAAGATGGAGAGTGATTGTGGCAGCCTACCTTTCTTATTGGACTGTAAATTGGACTGACTTTTTTTCTATGGCTGTGTTCTTGGTTGTAAATGAACTGTAAATTAGACTTTGATTGAAGTTAAGCCCCTGTTTTATTTTTCCTTAATTCTTCCATGCTTGCTTAGTTCACAGTATTAATAGGAATAAAATTGAATTGAGATGTGCTAGATTTTACTGTGTAATCAAAGAAATTCACACACCTAAGCAATGAGCATAATCATCTATTAAAAGAAGGACAATGAAATAAAAACAGAGTTTAAGCTTCTGCGTACCTGGAGACTCCAATATTCTTTTACTGGCTATGATATTTATCTTCTTGTGGAATTCCAATT
The DNA here is from genome assembly GCA_026901365.1 of Sesbania bispinosa. Lineage (NCBI taxonomy): Eukaryota > Viridiplantae > Streptophyta > Magnoliopsida > Fabales > Fabaceae > Sesbania > Sesbania bispinosa. Next base: position 1,797,712 of record QLOH01000041.1, on the reverse strand, counting down.
TTCTTTAGCTACGCCTTTCTCCTTTACTCTGTTCTTCTATTTTTTTTGAGTTTCAGAACTCTGTCTTTTTCCCCTTGGCTGCTCACTTTCTCCTCTGTTATTTTTTTGCTCTGTAATCAACTCTCTCTTTTTACTCTGCCGTGTATTTTTCAAAATGAGTAAGCGTCCCCCCGTGATAGTGTAGTCTGATCCTTTTTATACCTCGCTGAGAGGTAACTACCTCATCCATTATATCAAGAAACCACTCCCCATTTCTCCTCTTTTTGCTCCACTTCAACAGTCTTATCCCTATCCCACTTAGTAACTACCTGGTCAAAGCTATACTTTTTTTTTCTTTTCTTATCTTTTCTTCAGATTTTTCTGATTTCAATCTGAATTTTAAAATTATTTTTAGACTTATTATCATTATTATTATTATTTTGAATTTTTATACTTTTTTTATTTTTTTATTATTTTTTTTATATTTCAGATTTTTATTTTCTGAATTGAAAGAAAGGAAAGAGAAAACAAAAAAAAATAATAATAATAAAAAATAAATAAATAAATAAATATTTTTTTTAGATTTTTTCTTTTCTGAATATCGAATTTATTTTTGAATTTCTAGAATATTTATTATTTTTTTTAGCTTTACAACTATTTTCAAATTTATATATTTTTTGAAAATTTTTATTTTGAGATTTTATTAAATTCAACTGAAATTGAGATTAAAAGGAAGCTAATTTTAACCCGGATGAAATTGGGTATTTACAGTTGCCCCTCTTTACATATTTCTTATTAAATAATCTAAATAACAATGTTTTTTAGATTATGGTAATAAAAAATAGGTAAAGAAGTGAATAAATTTTATCTGAGGGCTGACATGAGGTGCAAGGACCTTAAAGAAAAATCAACACCATGGACTGAAATACCCAAAGTGATGATGAAAAAATAAGATTCCAAAAACATAAGTTAAATTCTTGACTGAAAATATGACAGCATACCAGACTGATACCGGGCTTTGAGACCGAAAAAGAAAAAGGGGTGCCACAGTTGGTCTCGTGATTTTGACTGAAATGGGTGCTGAAGTTGGTCTCGGGCTTTTGACTGAAATGGGTGCCAGAGTAGGTCCTGGGCTTTTGACTGAAATGGGTGCTGAAGTTGGTCTCAGACTTTTGACTGAAATGGGTGCCGAAGTGGGTCTCGGACTTTGAGTGCCAGAGTAGGTCCTGGGCTTTGGATTGAAATGGGTGCTGAAGTTGGTCTCAGACTTTTGACTGAAATGGGTGCCGAAGTTGGTCTCGGGCTTTTGACTGAAATGGGTGTTGTAGTGGGTCTCGGACTTTGGGTGCCAGAGTAGGTCCTGGGCTTTGGACTGAAATGGGTGCCGAAGTTGGTCTCGGGCTTTTGACTGAAAATAGGTGCCGAAGTTGGTCTCGGGCTTTTGACTGAAATAGGTGCCGAAGTTGGTCTCGGACTTTTGACTGAAATGAGTGTCAAAGTTGGTCTCGGACTTTTGACTGAAATGGGTGCCAAAGTTGGTCTCGAACTTTTGACTGAAATAGGTGCCGAAGTTGGTCTCGGACTTTTGAAAACTGGGTGTCGAAGTTGGTCTCGGACTTTTGACTGAAATAGGTGCCGAAGTTGGTCTTGGACTTTTGAAAAATGGGTGTCGAAGTTGGTCTCGGACTTTTGACTGAAATAGGTGCCCAAGTTGGTCTCGGACTTTTGACTGAAAGAGTTGCGGACTTAAAAAGTCCAAGACATGCAATGTCATGTAATGCATGAATGATATAAAATGTTATGATGCAAGATTACCTGAGCGATGATTTTTTCTTTTTTCTTTTTCTCTTTTTTTTCATTTGGGTATCCCCGTCCCTACAGCATCAGGCATCCTGAGTCAGGCAGATGAGTGATCCATTTATGACTTGCTTTTCCTTTTGGATGATCAAGTATCTGGATGTGAGTGAGAACTATTATGAAGCTGCTTCTATGAGACAAACGGTTCCATCCTTAAATCTTCACTGAGGAATTTGTTAAGTTCATTGTGATCCTTAACCATTAAAGTAATTGTAATGCTTTGAAATTTGTATGTTAACACTAATTCCTTTTCAATTTATGATTATAAAATGCAAGAGAAATTGACCAGTAAATGAAAGGGAAATATTTATTTAAGAAAGAGATAATATTTACAAGAATGGTTATTGTTTAAGGACAAAAGTGTTATGTACACAAACTCAACAAAGGTAAAAGGGTTAGATTGGTGAAGGTATTGGACAACTTGAATCACGCTTTTCGATAATAATGCAAGTATCACCCATTGTGAACTTTGACTCCCCACTAATAAGCTTCTGAGAAGAAGGAATTTGCCCCAGTTTAGACCCTGATCTGTGATTGCCCCGGTTTGTTATTCTGGCAAGTTACTTGATAACACATCATTTGCCCCAGAGACTGGCCTCCACATATCATCTACCCCGGTTGATGAATTCAATACCTCCTTCACATGACCCTAACTTTTGCCTGAGCTGCTATTGCGAGTTTTCAACTCAACGGGTTGCTCTAACTTTTGCCTAGGTCGTCCCTTCGGATTTTCAACCTAGCGAGCTTTTCTTTTCTCCTTTTCTCTCTCTCTCTCTCTTCTTCTTCTTCTTCTTCTTCTTCTTCTTCTTCTTTTTTTTAAGCATAATACTTCTTTACAGCATCGGAATTCACAGGGTATTGAAGCTCTTTGCCATCCATACTTGTGAGGATTAGGGCTCCTCCAGAGAAAGCCTTCTTTACCACATAGGGACCTTCGTAGTTGGGCGACCATTTACCGAGGTGATCCTTTTGGGCTGGTAGGATCTTTTTTAGCACCAAATCACCTTCTTGAAATTCTCGCAGGCGCACTTTCTTTTCAAATGCTCTTTTTAATCTTTTCTGGTATAACTGACCATGACATATTGCATTCAGTCTTTTCTCTTCAATGAGGTTCAATTGATCGAAACGAGCTTTTACCCATTCTGCTTCTTCCAACTCAGTTTCCATCAATACTCTTAAGGAAGGGATCTCAACTTCAATAGGGAGGACTGCTTCCATTCCATATACCAATGAAAAAGGTGTTGCCCCGGTTGAAGTACGAACAGAAGTACGGTATCCGTGCAAAGCGAATGGAAGCATTTCATGCCAGTCCCTGTATGTCACAACCATTTTTTGAATGATCTTTTTTATGTTCTTGTTTGCTGCTTCAACTGCCCCGTTCATCTTTGGGCGGTATGGGGAGGAATTATGATGTTGAATCTTGAAGTCTTCACACAATTCTGTCATCATCTTGTTGTTCAAATTTGTCGCATTGTCTGTGATGAGTTTATTGGGTAGACCATAGCGACATATCAGCTCCCTTTTGATAAACTTTACTACCACACTGCGAGTCACATGGGCATATGAGGCGGCTTCAACCCATTTGGTGAAGTAGTCAATCGCAACTAGGATGAAGCGATGTCCATTCGATGCCTTTGGTTCAATTGGGCCAATGACATCCATTCCCCACATTGAGAATGGCCAGGGTGATGACAAGACATTCAAGGATGTAGGTGGAGCATTGATGTTATCAGCATATGTTTGACACTTGTGGCATTTCTTCACATGATTGAAGCAGTCATTCTCCATGGTCAGCCAATAATAACCAGCCCTCAAGATTTTCTTTGCCATAGCATGCCCATTTGTATGGGTCCCAAAAGATCCTTCATGCACTTCACTGATGATTTTCTTCGCTTCAGCTGCATTTACACACCTAAGAAGTACCATGTCATGGTTCTTCTTATATAGCACGTCCCCATTTAGAAAGAAGCTCATTGCCAATCTCCTCAGCGTCCTCTTGTCATTCTCTGAAGCACCTGAGGGGTATTCCCTATCTTTGATATATTCCTTGATGTCATGATACCAAGGTTTTCCATCTGATTCTTCTTCTACAGAATGACAGTATGCTGGTTGTTCACGATACTGAATTTTTATGAGCGGCATGTCTTCTTCATTATTCAATGCGAACATTGACGACAGTGTAGCCAATGCATCTGCTAGCTGATTGTCTTCTCGGGGTATGTGATCAAAGGTGATCTCATCGAATTGCTTCGTTAATTCCTTGATGTGAGCATGGTAAGGAATTAATTTGGCATCTCGAGTTACCCATTCGCCCCTGAGCTGGTGAATCACCAAGGCTGAGTCACCATATACTACAAGATTCTTGACCTTTGACTCAATTGCTGCTTGAATTCCAAGGGTGCATGCTTCATATTCTGCCACATTGTTCGTGCAGTCAAAACACAACCTAGCTGTGATAGGGACGTATTGTTTTTCAGGGGAAATTAGGATTGCCCCAATTCCATGCCCCAGTAAATTAGAGGCACCATCAAACATCATGGTCCACTTGCTTTCTTCCGATGGCTCTTCAAACAACGCCATTATGTCTTCATCAGGGAATTCACACTGCATTGACTGATAATCATCCACTGGCTGGTGTGCTAGGTAATCGGCAAGAGCACTGCCTTTGATTGCTTTCTGAGTCACATATACGATATCATATTCTGACAACAGAACTTGCCATCGAGCGATCCTCCCAGTGAGTGCAGGCTTTTCAAAGATGTACTTGATCGGATCCATTTTAGATACCAACCAAGTTGTGTGACTTAGCATGTACTGCCTTAGACGACGGGCTGCCCAGGCCAATGCACAACAGGTTCGCTCCAACAAAGAATATCTTGTTTCATAGTCAGTGAATTTCTTACTCAGATAGTAAATAGCATGTTCTTTCCTTCCAGAATCATCATGTTGACCTAACACGCATCCCATGGACTCATCAAGTACCGTCAAATACATAATGAGTGGTTTTCCAGACACTGGTGGTACTAGAATTGGGGGACTTTGCAGATATTGTTTGACTTTCTCAAAAGCTTCCTGACAATCTTCATTCCACCTCATGGGTTGATTTTTGCGTAGCAATTTGAAGATTGGCTCGCAAGTAGCAGTCAACTGGGATATGAATCTAGAGATGTAGTTTAATCTTCCCAGGAATCCTCGAACCTCCTTCTCTGTACATGGTGGTGGCATTTCAAGAATTGCTCGCACTTTACCAGGGTCTACTTCGATTCCTTTTTCGCTGACCATGAATCCCAACAACTTGCCAGATTTCACTCCAAATGTGCATTTAGCTGGATTTAGTCTGAGTTTAAACTTTCTGAGCCGCTCAAATAACTTCTGCAAATGAATTACATGATCTTCTTCATTCTTTGACTTTGTAATCATGTCATCTACATAAACTTCAATCTCTTTGTGCATCATATCATGGAACAAAGTTACCATCGCTCTCTGATATGTTGCCCCAGCATTTTTCAACCCGAAAGGCATGACCTTGTAGCAGAAGGTGCCCCAGGGAGTGATAAATGTAGTTTTCTCACGATCCTCTTCAGCCATTCTGATTTGGTTGTATCCTGAGAATCCATCCATGAAAGAAAAGAAAGAATGTTTGGCTGTATTGTCTATCAAAACATCAATATGAGGCAATGGAAAATCATCTTTAGGGCTGGCTCTGTTTAGATCTCGGTAATCCACACACATTCGAACCCTTCCATCCTTCTTGGGTACTGGCACTATATTGGCAACCCATTCCGGGTAATTTGCGACAACAAGGAAGCCTGCGGCGAGCTGCTTCTTGACTTCTTCTCTGATCTTTAGGGACATTTCGGGTCTCAACCGCCTTAACTTCTGTTTGACTGGGGGGTATTCAGGCTTCAGTGGCAGTCTATGCTCCACTATGGATGTGTCCAGACCTGGCATGTCTTGGTATGACCATGCAAATATGTCATGATAATCATGTAACAGCTTTATCAACTTGAGGCGTTTCTCACTTTTCATGAAAGTGCCAATTTTAACTTCCTTTTTCTCCTCCTCCGTCCCCAAATTTATTACTTCAGTTGGTTCTTCATGAGGTTGGATTTGCTCGGTTTCTTGTTCAACCAGCCTTTGCAACTTAGGGTCAAATTCTGAATCACTATCATTTTCCTCATCTGCTTGATTAATGGGATCATCAAATTAACTGATGTGGTACAAGCATTATCACTTTCAAGCGTGTTACTTTCAGATCTGCATATATTTTTTTGTTTGGGCAAGAAAAGGAATAAAATGAACAATAATTCAAAAGACAAGGGCTTGAAGAAAATAAAGAGGAAAGAGATATTTACTGGAAAATTCAAAATGCATTTTATTCATTATAAATGAAAAAGGAACAAATGTCAGCCCTTATTGAAAAGAAATCCTAAGGCCTTGGGCAGAGCCATAAGATCAGCATTACAAAAAATTACTTGAAGTTAAAAATCACAGGTAGCTCAACAATTTCCCAGTTGGGGAGCTTTGCATCTGGTGGACCCACACGAACCCAATTGTTGTTCACATCTCCTTGAGTATGCCCTTCTGCAGCGGCTATCAGGTTTGAGTGTTCAAATCCAGCACTTATAAAGCTTTCTCTAATGTCGCAGATAGGGACCCCTCCAGTTCTGGGCTCTCTTCCCCCTAGCCTGGCCAACCTCTTTTCCTCCTTTTCTTCAACAAGCCTCTTCACATCAGCATTTGAGGGTTTGTAACCCAAGCCAAATTTGTCTTGCTTTCCCATAAAATCGGGCAGCCGGCTCACCCCCTGCCCGTACCTTCCTAGCCCTCGTCCGTACTGATACCCGTTCTCCAGCATGACTCTCGCAACCATCATTAAAGCATCTGATGGCTGGGATTCGGACAATAGGCTTCTCATAGGTTGCATGGGCAATCTCGAGAGCTTGGAATGAAGTCTCAAGAGCCTCTTCAGCAGCTTCGATGTAGGGAGTGGAGGAAGGTTTGCTGATAAGCAAATCATCCTCAGCAGAAATGATGAATCAACTTGTTATCAACAATAAACTTCAATTTCTGGTGCAAGGTGGAGGTTACGGCTTTTGCACTGTGGATCCAAGGTCTTCCCAAGAGGCAACTATAAGCTGGTGCGATGTCCATTACTTGAAATACTACGTCAAAGGTTACAGGGCCGATTTGGAGAGGTAGACTGATTTCCCCTATCACTTCTCTCCGGGAACCATCGAAAGCTCTAACCACCATGGAACTTGGTTTCATTTGCGACCCATTAGATGGTAGCTTTGCAAGTGTTTCCTTTGGCATCACATTCAACGAAGACCCATTATCAACCAAAACCCTTGCCAAGATGCAGTCCATATACTTCACTGAGATATGAAGGGCTTTATTATGATCTGCCCCACCTGCTGGCATTTCCTCCTCTGTAAATGTGAGATGATTATTGGCGGTAATGTTACCAATAATACCCCCAAGTTGCTCGGTAGAAATGTTGTGGACCACATGAGCTTCTTTCAGTATATTCAACAAGATCTTCCTATGTGGTTCCGAATGCATCATCAGAGACAACAAGGATATCCTGGCGGGGGTTCGATTTAATTGGTCGATCACCCTGTATTCACTTTGCTTGATAAGTTTCAAGAACTCACAAGCTTCTTCATCGGAGACAGTCTGCTTCGGCACTTCCTTCCTTGTTTCCTCAGTGATTTCCTTCTGACTGGTCATCTCCTTTCCTTTCTCTTTCTCCTTTATGACCTCACTTGATTGAGTGGTTCTGAACTCGTCAGGTGTATAGATACGGCCACTCCGAGTCATTCCGCCCACTCCTGCAATATTTGTCACATTGGGGGTGTCCACATTAGTTTCCCCTACCTGTCGGTCTCCAACGAGAACTTCCACATCATATCTCCATGGTACTGCCTTATTATCCTTGTAGGGAAATGATGTAGGTACTTGGATAGTGATGGGTATTGGTCTATTGGTGGTTCTAACTGCTGCATCCCTGGTATAGTGGACGACCAAGGGTTTTGGGGAAGTTGAGGCTGAATAGTCGATTACAGATACATCAACTATATTTCCACCACAGCCTATTTGCACCAACTTTCTGTCCATCATGTCCTGTAGCATTCGTTTGAACTCTTCGCAGTCTTCGATGGTGTGATTTGTATCGGAGTGCAGTTCACACATGCCATCTCCAGCGATGTTCCCATTAACCCAACCTGCTTTGCACAACTCCTTGAAAATAACCCTCAACGGGGTTTTCACCTCTTCCACTCTCCTCCTCATACATTGTTCTTCCTCTTCAACTACACTCACTGATGGCCCCCCATGTCTTGGCAGCGGATTCTTGCCCACATTAGGATTATCTTCCTTGAAGTTTAGCCATCCAGCATTAACCAATTCTTGCACTTTGAACTTTAGCGCCCTGCAATTTTCCGTGGAGTGGCCAATGGCTCCCTTATGATAGTCACATTTAGCATTAGGGTCATATCCCCTAGGAAACGGAGGCTCCATAGGTTTCATCGGGTAAGGCACCACCAATGAGTTTTGGATCAAGATAGGAAGTAATTCTGTATAAGCCATGGGGATGGGATCAAACTGGACTTGTCTTCTGTCTTGGTTATTTTCTGATCTTGGTTGGTTAAGATTAGGGCTTGGGTTCCATGGTCGGCCTTGCTGGGGAGGTCTTATAGGGGCTTGAGGGGTAACAGGTGTAAATGGACGAATGGGAGATTGTGCGATGGTTGTGACCTGTGGGTAAGGTAAAGGGGCATGAAAGGTTTGTTGAAAGTGAGGGGGTCTATAATTAGGCCCACCAAAGGGTTGATAGGTTACTGCATTTGTCTCCCCCTCTCTTTTTCTTTGTGGCCCAGATGCAGGTTTCTTTGAATTATTCATTGTAGGGGTATCACTGGCGATCTTCCCACTCTTCAAACCATTTTCTACCCTTTCTCCTATAATCACAAGGTCTGAGAAGCTCGATGTCATGCTTCCAATCATCCTATCATAGTAAGGAGCTCGTAGAGTATCGATGAACAAGGTCACCACTTCCCTATCAGACAATGGGGGTTGCACTTGTGCTGCCAATTCACGCCACCTCTGGGCGTATTCCTTGAAGGTCTCATCATTCTTCTTGGACATTGCTTGTAGCTGCAATCTATCCGGCGCCACTTCCATATTGTATCTATATTGCTTAAGGAAAGCATCAGCCAAGTCTTTCCAACTCCGAACACGAGCTCGCTCCAGGTGCACATACCAACTCAATGCAGCTCCAGTCAAGCTATCTTGGAAACAATGGATGAGCAGCTTATCATCATGAGCATAAGAGGCCATCTTTCTGCAATACATGGTCAAATGACTTTTTGGGCAGGTGGTGCCCTTGTATTTGTCAAAGTCTGGCATTTTGAATTTTGGTGGGATGACCACATCTGGTACTAAGCATAGATCTGCTGCATCTCCGATGTCATAATTATTGCCTTCCACCACCTTTAGCCTTTCTTCCAACAGCCGCAATTGTGTTTCCTCTATACTTTTGCCTTCACCCGTAGCAGCACCAAAGACCATAGACTGATTCGGCATGCCAAAATTGGTGGCTTGCTGCCATGGAAACCATTGTACGTTCTGTGCAGGTGTAACTCCAAGGACTGCTGCAGCTGAACCCTTCTCTTGAGAACTTGGAGTCACAGAATTAAAGACTTGTTGTGCACTGGGTGTAGTTGTAACTCCCACAACATTTGTTGCCGAACCCTGTGGTGGGGTGATTTGAGAATCCGCTACCTTCGCATCTGATCCTTGTGGTTTAGCAGTTTGATCCGATGCGTTATTGACAATTGGTGGTGTATAGTTGGGGGGAAGGCCATACAGAGGCCATTGGACTTCTGGAGGATCTACTTGTTGTACGGGCTTATTCAAGTGCACTGTTACGGGCATCAACCCTTGGGTAAAACCAGGTGGATAATCAGGTGTAGCTGCTGTTTCAGTAGTATCCACCATAGGCCTTTTTTCTGCACTCTTTTGCATTGCTTCGAACATCTGAGTCATTTGCTTCACTGTTGAGGTCCCTTCTGCGTTCTGCTTTTCCATTATCCGCATGGACTCACTCATTTTGTCCATTTCCGCCCTCATTTGCTTGATCTCCTTTTTCAACTCTTCGTTTTCCAGTGTGAGATCTGTGAGATCTTCCATCATCCTGACTTGATACCGGGTCCTGTAGGGATGCCGGGGATACACCTTGCTTGGTTGGTTAATAATTTTTCCTGTAAACAAAACCTTTTTAGAATACAAAATTTTTACAAAACTTTGTTATCGGTTGTGGAGAAATTTTTGAGTGCTCAATGGTCGAGAGGTTCCCCCAATTTTAAAGCTAGAGGTATATCCCTCTTAGATTAAAAATGGTTGACAATCAACGAATGGGGGTATATGCCCCTCATTTAAAGATGTCTTTAACACCAGCAATGCAACGTGCAACAGTTTAATTGAATTCGCTTCACAATGTAGTAGAACAAGATAGGGTTCTTTACTTTATTCAATAACAAGCAGAAACAACCACTAATCCAGAGAAACATAATTAATTACATCACAAGTCACTGGCGAACCAAACTCCTAACTACATCTTGACAAAACTTCATGAGTCTGAAAGTCTTCCAAGGCAATTTGATTTCTGGATTTGAGTTGACCTCTTCAACTACATCATGAACATGGTTTGCCAGATTTGTTGCTTGAGTCTGTACATAGTCAGCCATGTCTTCACATGTTCTTATCCATTCCTTTTTCCTGTTTTGCTGGTATCCGGCTAGTAGCTCCCAACCATTCTTTTCTTCTTCTACCCGCTTTAGTTTCTCCACTTGAGATTGCAATTGGTCTTGTTCTACCTTCAGCTTCTTAGCATGCTCTAATTTCCGACCTGCCCTCATCAGTGCATTGGAGTAGTCTCTGGCTAGATTTTCATTGCTTTTTGCTTCGAGATAAGCTTTCTGTAGCTCTTTCTCTTTCTCTGCGTTTTTCTTTTCTAATTCCTCTTTTTCTTCTAGATATTTGGCCACCTCCTTTTCCATTAGCTCTAAATGATCTTGCATCTTCTTCATTTCAGCTGAGGTGTTATCTTCTTTTCCTTCTTTTCCCTTTCTTGGCCTTTTTGAATTTCTCGCCTGATCTGCATCTGCACAAGCCTTTTCACAATCATTCTGCAAATCTTTTATCTCTTTGTCTTTCTTTCGACATTGTGCCTCTAGGATTGTTATTCGCAGGTCTGCAGCATCTGCTTTTTCTTCCATGAATGTCATTTGTGCCTTCATCCTTTCTGCCTCAGAGGTCATGGTTGTGATGATTTGACTAAGTGTTGCAGGTGAGGCCTCGTTGTGTACAGCTTCCATTGGGGTTGGTGGTGGGACTCCTCTTGCCTTCCTCCACTCTTTGTATTCTGGAGAAGCAATTACACGGGTTTTCCCTAATTCTTTCTCCCCTTTCCATTTGATATCTCCCCAAGCAGATTTTATCTCTTCATTTAGCAAGCCGACATCATTTGTACTGTGATACCCCTAGTTACCACTAAAAGTACCACATGCATTACACGTAACCAACGAAGTAGAACGTCAAAAAAATGCGGAAGTTTTTTTTTTTTTTTTTTTTGAAAAGGATTTAGGTGTCATTGACCTATTACCTCTCTAGCTTTATTTTAAGTACTTATGAAATATCCTTTCCTTCACTTTCAAAAAAACTTATCTTTCCGTAAGCGTCAAAAGAATTACACCTTACGCGCATACACAACATACACATGGTTAAAGACCTTGAGAGAACATAAAACAGTGTGACATAAATACATACATACATATTAAGTAGCATCGATGTACCTCTCCAATACCCATATGACCACCTTAAAACATGAGTTCCGGTAGTAAAATAAATGAGACCTCTAACAGAATACAAAAGGAGAGATTCCTAAATCAGAGCTGCGTACTACCTAGACTCAACACAACCTAGTCCTTTTCAGGTACAAGAGGAAGTCTGGGGTGCGTGATGGTGACACAAACCCCCCCCATAGAACTCACACATGCGCGGGATTCCCGTCACCTTCCGGGTGCCCCTTGGCAACCATCTGATTCGCTCCTGCATCGACGTCATGACGGAAGTCCTCGATACCGACTGTCAACGTGACGAGAAGAACATAGAAAGAAGAGATAGAAAAGAAGGGTGAGAACATCGCATGAACTCACAACAAGTAGGGCATAGTAACTAGAGCATCAATAAAATATTCACAAACATCCACATAATCTCAATCACAAGTATGCAGCTGATGCTACCATGCTATACATATATATAATGCATGAGGGCCCGGGAAAACAACCCCAAAAGCAGACACATAGCAACTGCTCGACCATATATGTACAATATATCAGGAGTATAGTCTGTACTAGCAAATAGTACGAAGAGCATTGCTCAATCTCTGGCCAAGACGATTTTCCGACTTCCAGACAAACTCGCTGATTATGAAAACTTGAGAGCGACAGGATAGTCAAGCCTGTACCCCGTTTGCACGACAGTAGGGGGCGAGCCTACGCCACTTATGCCATTCCGGGACCTGATTTATCCTCAGGGCTAGTCTCCTTTACTAGACCGCTGGTGTTCTTTGCAAAACCCAGTGCACCCGTCCCATCCAGTTTCACACTGTACTAGAGTTGTATTGCCATATAGGTCGTAAGGCATTTGAACCTTAATCATTATTGATGCACATGATGTATGTCACACCGCAAACACTTACAATATTACATCCTTACAGACAAGCCCATTGAATCTTTTTACGTCACCACTTTATCGTGGTGCAACCTTGTAGATTCAAGGTCTTTCTTTTGAGGAAAACCAAATCACACTCTCTTGCCAAGCTTCTCAAGTTTTATGTAGAGAGAAAGTGTTGGTTATAATCTTTTAAGGTGGCTTGTGCTAGCTTTATTGATAATCATGTTCACTTAAGTCCTACAATTTACTGAGGCTTATGGATATGTCTTATGAAAGGCATTACTAATCCCAATTCTATTTGTATGACTAATTAAGATTAGGCTTAACATTTAATCATAACTAGTCTTCATTAATCGAATTTCAATTAATCTTATCCTTCTTTAATTAAGTCTTAATCCTTACTTAAGATCCTAATTAATTTCTAATTATCCCTTAATCTCTTCCTTAATCTTGGGTTAGGGTTTTTAATTATGCTTGATTAAGGTTAAATTGTAATTAATTAGTTTTTGACCGTCTTAGAGATTAATTACTTAATTAACACTTATATTAATATTAATTATCTTTAGACTTAATTAATTATTAATTAACCTAAGTAATTTAGGCTAATCAACATAGGTGATTAAATTAGTTAAGCCTACAAATAAATCCTAAAATTTAATTTTTCACAACTTAGATAGGTGTTGAAGTTCAACCCTAATCTAAGCCTAAGCCCATGAATTATTTTAGTTGTCTTTTAAATGGAGTTTTGACTTTCTTTTTGAAGGCTTTGGGACTAAACAAAAGCCTAAAGGTTATTGGACCCATGAGAGCCCATTTTTATTCATAATAAATAAAAATGTGACTTTTAAATAGATTTTTATTTTAGTTAAAATAAAAATCCGAATTTAATTACGTAATTTAAAAACTTATCTTATTTGCAATTTAGTCCTTTTTGTTACAAATTTATTCTTTAGTCCTTTTGGGCCAATTTAGCCCAAAAACATGTTTTAAACATCCTTTTGATCTTTTTAGGATCAAAAGGACATTCTTGATGAGTTTCATCAAGAACACTCATGAACATCAAGAACACCCTTGAATGTTCATCCAAAACTTCAAATTTTTCACAACATCCAATCTTTACCAAAACTTCACACATTCATCAATAAACAATCTAAATGCCAAATATCACAAATAAATCACCCAAGATCATCCACATCCATTTTGAGTTCATAGTCTCCAATTTCAAGCTCAAAACACCAATCTTTTACAAGATCAATCATCAAACAATTGTGTAAATCCATCCAACCACATGCATGTTCATCAAATCATCATCTAAACACATTACAATTATCAAAACAAATTTTAGAATACATGCAGCCCCATTTTTACTCTCTTGGCCGAAAGCATCAAGGAAAAAGGGAGAAATTTTGCAAAAATTTTAGCTTGGCTTGCATGCATCCAAATCCATCAATTAAACACATTTCAAGCATCAAAACAAACATGCAAACATCAATCACAACCCAGCTCAACAGATCCGAAAATAAACATTCAAAAGAAGTTCCAAAAAGATGATTTTTCAAGTAAAAACAAGGTTAGAAAAGCAAGGATTCAAGGGTAAATCCTTGACTCTAGTTACAAAGCCTACTAGAGTTCAAGTCTCCCCCCCCCCCCTTACCTAAGAAATAACCTCAAGAAATAGATGCAGAATCAGCTCACAAAACAGCCCAAAATCTCTCCTTTTGGTCACCAACAAAGCTTTGCAAGGCTAGAAGGCTTAGTGTTTAAGCTTAGGGTTCAAGGATGGAACCTTAAGCTTGAAAGTGTGAGAAGGAAAAATGGAGATTTTGAGAGAAAGGAGAGGGGAACTCACGGCTTCAATGAGGAGAGAAAAGAGAAATGAGAGAATGAAAAGGAACCTTGCATGTAGGAAAGGAGAAAAAAATAAATGTTTTAGTCTTTTAATGTCATAATATCATAAGCTAGACACTTGTATTGGAAGGAAGAAAGGATGAGACAAGTGTCTCCCATGCAACACACACACACATGCACGGTTTCTAGAAGGAGGAAAGGAAGAGTTGTGCAAATTTTTCTGGCCCGGATCAAGAGTATTCGGGCCCGATTCAAGAGACAGGAGGGGCAAAAAGGTCATTTCACAGAAAAACCCCAAAAATTCCCAGAAATTCCCTAAAAATAGGAAATTAAATTCTAAATTTAAAAATATAAATTTTGGTGATAAAAATAATTTTAACAATTCAATAAAACACGAAATGCGGTAAAACGGTAAGAAGTGGGCGTTACAGTAAGCAGAGAGAGAAAATTAAGGTTTTATTTACAGAGATTGTATAGAATTATAATTATAATTTTAAATCATCTTTTAAGGTTCAAAATATATCTTCCATATTTTTCTACAATTTTTTTTCATATGCTGGCTATGGTTATACTGTTAATTGGGGCATTTTGATCTTTTTGCCCAGAAGTGCTAGAAAAATTCTAAATAATTTTCTAAAACTCATCACTAATTATATTAAGAGTATTTTCTACAGGCTTGATTTGTGTGCATTTGAGTTGTCTGAGAACAATAGATGGCGTGTAGGCCACACAACCCCTGGGTCCCATCAATGGAATGTTTGGGAAATTCCCGCAACTGAATATGACACCTTCAAAGTGATACCACAGACACACCCATGTGATCTGGTTGTCTTTAGTATGAGAGAATTCTTCATTCCACCCTCTTGCATCAAAATCCTTCGTTGGAACACTGTCAAAATCCCTCAGAGGATCAGGGGATGGGCCCATCGTGTGTCGTGCATATAGATGAGTCATGATCCAAACATATAACATGTGGGAACAACATCTCAAAGACCCTCCTTTCTTTTGATGGCATACCATCATAGAAAGGAAAGTATCGACGAGGATAGCCGGGACGGGGTTGGCTCCATTCTCTTCAAACTGAAAGAAAACATCCATGGCGGCCTGATCTACCATATCTGATGTAAAGGGAAAGAGAATCAATCCATAGATGGTCAATGCCACGTTATCTTGAAATGTTTCCAGTGCCCTTGCTCAGCTAATACTTTTAGACGGTCTTCCAAAAAGGTTCTCCTTAGCCCCAGTATTGATCCCCTCTTTTCAAACTTCAGCTGGTTGGGGAGCAAGCCTATGAGTTTGGCTATCTTCTTTTCATCAACGTATCGCCCTTTATATTGGTATACCACTTCTTTTTCCTTGACCGGCAACCTTACCATCAAGCCATACTCTTCAATAGTTGGTACCATATCGAGGTTTGGTAGCTCGAAGCATCTGAGATCAGTATTCCAAAATTGCGCCAAGGCACTCAATGACTTTGTCTTTACCCTGATGGCCAAAAGGTCTAAAATCCGCCCGTATCTTTTGTTGAAGGCATCCCTATCTTCTTTGCTCATCAATCTGCTAAGCTCATCAATCTTCTCAAACTCATTTCCAACCACTACAATTCTGATGTTCCTTCTTGTTTCTGTTGCATTACACTCTGTTGCTTGGCTAGTGTTAATTTGAACCTCTTCCATTGAGCTCTATTGAAATTTCCCACCACAAGATTCAAGTCTTAAAAAGAGTAAAAGAAAGAACATTAATTAGAAAGAGAGAGAAAAAAAATGATAAAGAAAATGCATGGTGTTATGGCCTAGGATGCGATGCATGATTTTTATTAAAAACATAAGATGACGCTTAAGATATGATTTTTTTTTTATTTTTCATTTTATTTTTTATTAAAAGGATGTGATGCAAGATGATGCTTAAGATTTTTTTTTTATTGAAAGTATGTGGTGCAAGATGATGCTTAAGGTGAAAGATGATTTTTTCATTTTTATTTTTATTATTTATTTTTATGTATGCATGATGCTTATTGCTAAGTGTTCATTAAAGGTGAAGGAGAAAGGAAGAAGTACGCTCCCCATGTGTCCTAAGTTAGGTAAAACCCTATGGCAAGGTATCCCTAAGGTCATGACTCTAACTTTGGTGGCCACTAAGCTCATTTAATGTGCACAATTTTCAAGGAAGGGTCTAGACTTCTATGGGTAACGGTTCCCAGATTGCCCTAATCACATAGAAAAGGACCCGGTCCATAAATTGGCCACAAGTATGGAGGAACCCATCTCAATTATGGCTAACCGATGAAACCAGTAACAATCTGAGTGATGAATCAACCATTGCCAAGTGAGCAAAAGGCCCCTCAATTGACAATTGTTAAAACATCTCCTAATCCTTGGTTCGCACAGGCTCGGGTATAGAGCCCAAAATGTGTGTGAGGTAAGTAACCGTGAAGTGTGTGTGAGGAGCATACCCACCTGTAGTACTAAAGACTACCCTCCATCTGAAATAAATCAAACAAAACACAAGTATATACAGAGATAAAGTCTTCTACCCTAAGGTTGAAGCAGAATATATTACAGACATACAAGATAATGTACAAGAAAATATTTACAAAACATGAATAAGAATATTCACAATAACATATACAAAAAGCAAAATGAAAATAAAGAAGAAAAAACAAGAGGGAAAAAATAAAGACAAAAGTTAACAAATTTGCACAATTAATCATGTTAGGCTTGACTCTCAATATGTCCCCAGTGGAGTCGCCATCTGTCGGAACCGGGGTCACGACGGGACGGCGAAACGAAAAAAAAAGGGGATTGAAAAATCGTTTTCAATGGAGTCGCCACCAATATTTATTTTTGAGGGAAAATATCAGAAAAACCCTTTTTTTTTAAAAAAAAATGGTCATTGAAACCAGATTTGGATTCGGGAGTCAATTATGTGTAGGGAAGGTATTAGCACCCTAGACATCCGTCCTAAGACGGTTACCTCTAATTAATTGTGCAAATTTATTAACTTTTGAAAAATATTTATTTTACCCCTTTTTAAAAGTAGTATTTTGTTTTTATTTATTACAAATTTATTTACATTTTTTTAATATCTTTTATTTTGGGAAAAAAATTAGGAAAAGATTTATTTGGGCTTGACGGGGCCGGTTCCCGCTCCTACGTATCCCCAGCTGCAATAGGGAAATCAAAGCCACGTAGTTATGAAAGATTGATTTATTTGATTGTTTGAGAGTTTGAATTTTGATAATATTTTTTGAAAGATTTTTTTTATTTTATTTTTGAAAGAGTTTATTTTAAAAAAGTATTCACTCTTGAAGGGTTTCTGTTAGCAAATGGCTATACAATGAACCCTCCTGATTCAAATAATATTAATTGATAGAATTGCTATTCAATCAATATCACTTGATCATTGAGTGATTTTGTTAACAAAATTTATTTTTTAAATTGAGTAAAATAGTTTTTTTTTAATTTTTGAAGGACAACGTTATTGCTAGAAATGCTAGTCTTAACGTTGTTTTATTTTTTTAAAAAAAAATTTATTATCTTTTAAAATTTATTAAGTGTGGGGACTATTTTGTTAACAAATGGCTATACTCCATAGTCCCGTTAACGGTAGAAATGCTACTCGTTAACAATTTATTTTTAAGAGAAATCACTTTTTATTTTGAAAATATTTTACAATTTGCGAGGACTATCTTGTTAGCAAATGGCTATACTCTATAGTCCTATATAATTTGGATAATATTAACGATAGAAATACTATTCGTAATATCACCAAATTATTGCATTAATATTATTATTTTTATTTTATTATTGAAGTTTTACATATTTACAAAAACAAACTTAAATATTTTGACAAAGAAAACATCAAATATTACAAAGTAAATTACACTAAAAATACACACACATATTCAAACAAATAGAATTAATAAATAAAATGAAATAATAAAAAAAACTCAAGAGTTACCTACTCTGTTCCCTACTCACTCTCTACACACACAACACATTCTTTCAGATTGCAATAGAAATAAACCCTAGAGAAAGAGGGAAAGAAAAGAAGAGGGGGAAGAAGGAAACAGGGGGAGTTACGGCTGTGAGGAAAAAAAAAGAGAAGAAGAAACGAGGGAGAGAAAGGGGAAGGGAAGAGAGGGAGGCCGTAGTGGGAGAGGAAGCGAAAGGGAAGAAGAAGAAGGAGGCTCCTTTGCAGCCATGGCCGCCGCGGCTACGGACGAGGACTGGCCGCGGCCGCCACGCGCGGAGGAGGAAGAAGCTGTTGTCTTTGGTATGGCTGCGCAGGGCGAACAGAGGGCGTCTCGCGGTGGGGAGCGGCGCGGCTGGCTGAACAGAGGCTGGCGGTGGCGATGTGCGGCGGAGCTCCGGCGGACGGACGCGTCTGTGTGCGGCGGTTTGGAAAGTGAAGAAGGAATGTTCCGCAGCCATGGGTGAGCTCTATGATTTACCTCTCCTTAATCTCTCTTTCATTAATCACACCTTCTAATTCTAAAATTTCTCACCCTATTCCCTTGTCTATTTTCAGAATCAAAATTCATACCCTATTCCCTTGTCTATTTTCAGAATCAAAATTCATGTTAAATTTCAGAATTCATAGGGGGAAGATGGAGAGTGATTGTGGCAGCCTACCTTTCTTATTGGACTGTAAATTGGACTGACTTTTTTTCTATGGCTGTGTTCTTGGTTGTAAATGGACTGTAAATTAGACTTTGATTGAAGTTAAGCCCCTGTTTTATTTTTCCTTAATTCTTCCATGCTTGCTTAGTTCACAGTATTAATAGGAATAAAATTGAATTGAGATGTGCTAGATTTTACTGTGTAATCAAAGAAATTCACACACCTAAGCAATGAGCATAATCATCTATTAAAAGAAGGACAATGAAATAAAAACAGAGTTTAAGCTTCTGCGTACCTGGAGACTCCAATATTCTTTTACTGGCTATGATATTTATCTTCTTGTGGAATTCCAATTTTCTTTAGCTACGCCTTCTCCTTTACTCTGTTCTTCTATTTTTTTTGAGTTTCAGAACTCTGTCTTTTTCCCCTTGGCTGCTCACTTTCTCCTCTGTTTTTTTTTTTGCTCTGTAATCAACTCTCTCTTTTTACTCTGCCGTGTATTTTTCAAAATGAGTAACCGTCCCCCCGTGATAGTGTAGTCTGATCCTTTTATACCTTGCTGAGAGGTAACTACCTCATCCATTATATCAGGAAACCACTCCCCATTTCTCCTCTTTTTGCTCCACTTCAACAGTCTTATCCCTATCCCACTTAGTAACTACCTGGTCAAAGCTATACTTTTTCTTTTCTTTTTCATATCTTTTCTTCAGATTTTTCTGATTTCAATCTGAATTTTAAAATTATTTTTAGACTTATTATCATTATTATTATTATTTTGAATTTTATACTTTTTTTATTTTTTTATTATTTTTTTTTATAT
This sequence comes from Sesbania bispinosa, assembly GCA_026901365.1. NCBI lineage: Eukaryota > Viridiplantae > Streptophyta > Magnoliopsida > Fabales > Fabaceae > Sesbania > Sesbania bispinosa. The sequence continues at coordinate 1,777,846 of QLOH01000041.1, read as the reverse complement.
TTCAGATTTTTATTTTCTGAATTGAAAGAAAGGAAAGAGAAAACAATAATAATAATAATAATAATAAAAAATAAATAAATAAATAAATATTTTTTTTTAGATTTTTTCTTTTCTGAATATCGAATTTATTTTTGAATTTCTAGAATATTTATTATTTTTTTAGCTTTACAACTATTTTCAGATTTATATATTTTTTGAAAATTGATATTAAAGGAAGCTAATTTAACCCGGATAAAATTGGGTATTTACACTCCTCTAAGGTTTGGGAGTAGATAAGGATGTCATCAATGAACACGATAATAAACTTATCCAGGTAGGACCAGAAGATCCGGTTTATGTAATCGATGAACACCGCAGGAGCATTGGTTAAGCCAAGAGGCATCACCAAGTACTCATAATGCCCGTATCTAGTTCTAAAGGTAGTTTTGGGGATATCTTCCCCCTTATCTTTATCTGATGATAGCCCGACCTCAAGTCTATCTTAGAGAAAATCGACGCTCCTCTAAGTTGGTATAGAAGGTCATCTATCCTAGGCAAGGGATACTTATTCTTAATGGTTACTTTATCAGCTGCCTAAAGTCTACGCACAACCTCATACTCCCATTTTTCTTTTTGACCAAGAGCACAGGTGCTCCTCAAGGTTACACACTAGGTCTGATGAATTTCTTCTTAATTAAATCCTCTAACTGTTTCTTAAGTTCACTCATCTCTAGTGGTGACAACCTATAGGCGGCTTTAGAGATAGGCCCGGTGCCCGACACTAGGTCTATTGAAAACTCAACCTCTCGGTCCGGAGGTTAAGGTTGTTATCTCAACTAGGGAAAACATCTTGGAACTCCCTAACCGTAGCTATATTACTCAAGTCGGATTTGGACTCTACAATTGAGGAAAGCAGTAAATGAAACAATGACTACCATCAGACTGGCATTAAGAAATCTGAGTATAGCTAGAAAGTAAGCACGAAGGTTTTGTTGAGATCTTGGCAAGCGTACCATATCACAACAGTATAATAATAAGTAAGAGAGTTGTCGTATCCACAGGGAACAGTACAAAGATAAATCCCAGTGATCACACTTATCAAGTATTGGCAGATTTGAATGTTTGTTTGGGAAAATAAAGATAAGAAAGAAGAAATATGGATAAGGTTGAGAAAATTAATGAAACCAGGATTGAACTTCATTGATCGCACCCCTCTTGTAATTGGAACCCAATGATATTCATGAATTTATAATTATAATATTGAAGCACAAATAATGTCATTTCACAAAGGTCTCCACAAATATGAAATACTCAGAAATAATCTACCCTGGTCTCCATAGGCGTTAATTGCCCCAGTTTAAAGATCAATTGTTAAAGCTATCAATTCACCCTGGTCTCCACAATCGTGAATTGAGTGTTTTTCACCAATCAGATTTGGAAAACCATTTCTCAAGGCGTTTAAGAAATCGCATCATAACTCCGACACAAAGACAGAAGCTAAGCATTAAGAACAGAATAAAACACCAATATTATAAAACAAGGATTCATAATAACAAAGAGGATCCAAAATACAATTGGGGATTGAATCGAATACATTCAGTCCTAAGGAGAGTTTAGCTACACATTTTAGCCATTACAAACCAATAGAGAGACTGTCACACTTTTCTCTGGCTCCAGATCTACTCACCGTCTCCGTATCTCTTTGATGCTTAAAACTGACTGCTAAAAGTCCTATAAATAGTGTTCTGACGGGATTTTGAGATTCTGCTTGAGGCCTATTAGAAATTAAGTTTCGTGCTCCTGCGCTCCACTTGCGCTCAGCACAAGTGGAGCGCAGATCTCCGAATCTTGCTTTTCCTGATTTTCCTATTTTTGAGCTTATCTTGTGCTGTTTCTGATCCTTATTTGTTGCTATCTTGATGTTGTATTTGAATTTTTAGCCTTTTATCTTCAAAAATCAACAGAATCTTTATCAAAATAGCATCAAATTCAAATTTGATTTAAATAATTACAAGAATCGTACTTTAAGCCAAAAAGGGATAAATTGGGGTATAAATTCACCATTTTGCCTATAATAAGTGTTGTAATTAAATATGACTTTTACATTAATTTAACACCTATCAAATTCCCCCCAACTTAGCTTCTTGCTTGTCCTCAAGCAAGAAAATCTCCTAGAGATAGTTGACTTCAATCCCCATTTATGGTCCTTACTATTAAGGAAACAAATTCAAATCCCTTGCTAGATAGCTGTCTTTTTCCAAATTTCAGATTGATAATCACAACTATGTGGTGACTCCAGTCCTCAATCTGATCAAGATAAAATGCAAGTGCATCCTCCCTCTTCCTCTTGCCTTCCACCCAAGTCTTCACCACAGGCTTTGGTACCTCTTCCACCAGGTTTTTGTTTCGCCACTATGCACTTGGTGACCAAAGCAAAGAACTCCCCTCAGTTGGAGAATGGCCATGCTCCTCTTGATCTCGGGTCTTAGGCACGACTCAAAATGTGTGCACTTCCAACCCTCATTAGGGTTAGCCTGGAGCAAGGAGTGATACTTGGCGAGTTCTTCAAATTTGGCCACATATTGGCCCACAGTCATGCTTCCCTACTTCGGCTGCAGGAACTCCAACTCCTTCCGCTGCTTCATAGGCTCCGGAAAGTACTTTTCTAGGAACACTGCTTGGAACCCCTCCCAATGTGAGCGGAGTTCCCAGAGGAGTCAATCTTGCCCTGGCGGCCTTCTACCAGTTTCTCTGCCTCTCCTTGTATGCATGTAGGTTGGCAAAACACACCTTGAACTCATCAGAACACACCATAACTTCAAAGATCTGTTCATGGCATTGAGCCATGAATTTGCGGATTCGGGGTCATAGGCTCCGGTGAAGGGTGGAGGGTGTGTTTTCTGAATTCCGCCAACCCCTGAACAACAGGTCCGTGACACCCATAGGTGGTGGTGTGTCCCTAGGCCTTCGTCTGAGTTCGTGAAAGCACTATGGCATTATTTGCATTCTCCTCCCCCCATCATCTGTGCCAAAGTTTGCAAGGCCGCCGCCACGGTTGTCGGGAGTTAAACCATGGAGTGGAGGAGTTGTGGGATTAACTCGTGGCCTACCTTTCCTTCCGCCAGCCATAACACTCTACACATAATTAACAAAACATCGAGGTGATCAGACTCTCAATTTCATATTATTGTATAAAGAGGATAGCTAACTTTAGGAAACAAACAAATCCACAGTCCAATTGGATTGAACTGCTCTGATACCATATATAACGTCCTAATTTCTAATTCGATAATAATGCCTATTGGAAGAATTATTCCCAATTCGTGAAATTATCTCACCAAATTAATGATATCACATACAATCACAATCAACGCTTAGGTAATCCAACAATTAATTAAGCTTCAATTAAATAGTCATTTATACATAACCAGTTCATTGCCAACATTGGCTCCAATCAATATACAAATAAAACTATAGGCTTAATGGGATACAATTATACATGCGTCCTGAAACAGTTATAAAAATTCCCTTAAGGCTCCACATATACGAAATATCCCATTTCAAAATAATAGTCTGGCCTATACAATCAAAAGAATGCAAATACAATAAAAGGGGTCACATGACCCATCAACCATCTTGCCATCCTTCCATCAGTTCCCTGGCTGAGAACCCTGCACATCTAAATAAATCCACAAACGTGTGGTGAGACTAAAGTCCCAGCTGTGAGTGTGATCGTGCTAGGTGAGGTGTACAGACAATACATGTATATATACAAACACAACGGAAGCTCACAAATTCAAGCAATTTTGCAGATCTTAGAGTTGATGTAAGGTCTTCAGGTTAATTTCTATAACAGTAACCTTATTGGTGTCAATTTTGGTGCTAAGTGGATGAATATGACTTCAAACTTTCTGAATTGTAAAGTGGGGTTCTATCCTTTCTTCAATTTTGTTCTTCCTATTGGTGCTAATCCTAGAAGTAAGGCTACTTGGAATCCAATGATTCAAAAGGTGCATAAATGTTTAGCCATAGACACTATCTTTTGCAGGTCGTTATGTCCTTTTAAAATCTGTCCTTCATTCTATTATGACCTATTGTCTTTCATTCTTCAAGGCTCCAAAAGGTACTGTCTCTTAGCTTTATTCTCTTTTTAAATCTTTTCTTTGGGGTGGGAGTGAGGAGCAAAACAAAATATCTTGTGTGGCATGGGAAGATATGTGTAGAGATAAGAGACATAGGGGATTCGAGATTCGAGACTCGAGTTGCTTTTAATCTTGCTCTTTTAGGGAAGTGGAGATGGAGGTTCCTAGTGGAAAATGGTAGGTTATGGCATAGAGTTTTAACCTTTATTTATGGTGAGAGGTTGGTAAGTGTGTGAGTGGTGTGACTTCAAAGGGCAGGTAGTGGTTTGATGTTTGATATATTGAAAATAGCAATTGTGTCTCCTTAGTTACACTAAGTATTAGCTGGTAATAAAGTATGGAGACTATCAATATTTAAAATTCTTTATACTATATAAATAACTATATTAATATTATTAATATATCTCATTCGAATTAATGTGGCTGAAGCAGTTACGCCGGGACTGGGATCAGCAGTGGCACTGCAATGACGACAACGGGATGAAGCGGGCAACCACAACGGCGTGGGACAACACGACTAGATGAGATAACAAGTGGGTATGGGAATGCTTCAATAGTGACTGGTTGGGTGGTATTATGCTACTGATTTTTATTCTGTGTAATGCTTTTTATTTCATCTTTTTTTGTATTCAATTTTTGTAGAAACATTGAAGACTCAAAACAAAATTAAAGGACACGCCATCTGAGATCTCGGTTACCTGATATGAGTTTTCTTAGTGTAACCACCCTTTTTCATGTGCCCTGATTGTAATGGATGTCATGTAATGTGGCCTTTTATTTACCATATTATAAAGCTATGTATCTTGTCTTGTGATTTCCAATATGTTATCTGTTTAAATTTGATAAACTTAATTTTATGCCAATATTTGTTCTTTCAATAGTTACCTTTCATTATGCTCCAGCATGTTTAGTTTCTTTGTGATTCCTTTTACTTTGTAACTATAATTTTCCATTTTATTAAACAAAGAAAAGGTGTTTTATTTCTTCTGACTAATTATATACACTTTTAGGGTAATGCTAACAAAGTAATGGTAATACTAATGGAAATGAGTGGTGGAAAGGGTGTGTGAGGATTCGATCGGATTGCCTTTTAGCTAGTTAACACCACCTATTGTAATTCAAGGGTGTAATTATAAAGATAGAAGGGTTGAAGTAGGTACCCTCTTTTTTGATTACTTAGGCTTAAGCTATTTGTGAATTTTTAGATAGAAACTATTGGGATGGGATAAAAGCAAAAAAAGAATGGCTTGAATGGAAAAGTGTTGCCTTTCCCATGTTTGGGTGATTATTATGATAGCAGAGTCTTGTGGCAACATTATTTGGTTTGTCTAAGTAAATTGATTTGGCTTTAATTAGTTTGCTTTCTTACATATTTGTCTTGTTTAAAACTTTAAATTCCTTTTTGAAGACAAGTTGGAAGTAATTAATTAGATATGGTGGGTGATATCATAAGCTTATTATCTTTTTTTAGTGAAATATGAAAAGTTAAATCATGTGCATATAATTTGAAGGTACATAAACTAGAAATTGGATGGTTTTTATGTTTTTAGATATAAACAACATAGAGCCATAGTTACATTTCTTTCATAGACTAGTCCCTGTTTTGATTCACCTTTTACCACCAAAGCTCTATTGTTTCTACTATTTTGATATTTTTCTACTTCTTTGCTTTTTTTCTACTTTTGCCGCTCAGAAAGCTTGTATTTGGGGAAGACTATAAGGGACTATCCTGCCAGAAATAGGTAATTTCTTCTGATATTACTCATTGATTTCATGGTTATTCTTTGCAATGTTCCCATACACTATTGACTTTTATTTATTTGGTATGTATATGAAGTTAGAATTACTCATTCTTTTCAAACACCGTTCCCTATGTAATAATTTGCATCTACACTTAATTATGCTAATGGCATAGCTTAAAATTTAGAGGAAGCAGTTAGGGGTGGGAATAGGCCAGCCGGCCTGTCAGGGGCCTGCGGCTTGGCCTGTTTATGGCCTGGCCTGGCCTGGCTCGCTTATTAAAAAGTCATGCTAAGGCTTCTTAAAAGGCCTGTTTAGTTAAATAGGCCATGCTTCAGGCCTATGAAAAAGCCTATTAGGCTTAATAATATATAATATATTAAATTAATTATATAATAATTATAAATATAATTAAAAAATTTATAATATAGTAAAGATTAGAATATATTAAATTAATTATATAAAAAAAGCCTGCTTAAAAGGCCTGCTGGCCTGCATAGGCTTATAGGCCTGTTGGCCTGTTGGTAGGCCTTGTTATAAACCAGGCTTCTAAACAGGCTTACAGGGCAGGCCAGGCTTTTTCGCAGGCCAGGTCAGGCCTTACAAAAGGCCTATAACAAGTAACAAGCCAGGCTCAGGCTTGAGAATTATGAGTCAAGCCAGGCTCAGGCCTGCCAAAGCCTGGCCTGTTCCACCCCTAGAGGCAGTCCTCAATGTCTTGATTAAGCCATTAAGGGAACCTAGTTGTTCCTCCAGTAGATCTTTTCATTTGGACATACTCAATTGTTATGGATTATGATGTGATTGAAAAACAATCTTTATATGTAGCATGTGTAGGGCATTGGTAACTTATAGCAATTAAAGACGAAAAAAATGAATTAGAAAATAGATTAAAAATAGAGACGGAAATTAGAGACAAATTAATGAATAATAACTATAGCAATTAGAGATGGAAAACATGCTTGTCTCTAAATAGTGGCGGGCAATAAATTGCTCAGAGACCGAATAAAATTGGTCTCTTTTGAGACGAAATGATTTTACTTTCATGATAGTCTTGGGGATGGTTTTTTTTAAATTATAGAGATGAAAATATTCCGTCTCAACTTAGAGACGGAAAGAAACATTGTCCTAACAAATCTGTGACGTGCAAATCAGTGACCACTGCGATTCCATCTCTGATTCCGTCTCTAATCTGTTTAGCGACGGAAAAAGTGGTTTTTGGAGAACGAATGTGTCCATTGCTATTTCAGATTTTTTCTTCTAGTAAGGTTTTGACACTCCGGTCGAGAATCCGTGCAGGTCTAATGGGAACTTGTGAGGTCTTCCCTTATTGTACTGATTCGAAGCGTATGACGTGTGAAGGATCTTGAACATATTTCCTCAGCTGGGGAAACATGGATACATCATTGACTCGAGGACAAATGAGGGGGGGTAAGGCTATCCTGTAAGCCAGAGGGCCAACCCTCTACAGGATCTGGATTGGGCCTTTGAATATGGGGTTAAGATTCTGGCTTTGATGGCTCGCCTAATTCTTGTGGTAGGGGTTACTTTCAAAAACACATGGTCGCACTCATCAAATTCTAGTTCATTTCTTCTCTTGTCAGCATAGCTCTTCTGCCGACTTTGAGCCGTAACAAGCTTTTCCCTAATAACCCTAATCTTTTTTGTGGTTTCCCCGCACTAACTCCGGACCTAATAGGGTTTCTCTCACCCACCCCATACCAACAAGTGGGGACCTGCACTTCCTACCATACAGGGCCTCGTAGGGTGACATGCCTATACTGCTATGGAAACTGTTGTTGTAGACAAACTCTATGAGAGGTAGGTACCTATCCCAACTACCTTGCTCCTCTAACACATAAGCTCTAAGCATATCCTCTAGGGTCTGGATAGTCCTCTCAGACTGACCGTTAGTCTGAGGATGGTAAGCGGTACTAAACCTAAGTTTAGTCCCGAAAGCCTGGGTGAAGTGCGTTCCAAAACCTAGAGGTGAACCTAGGATCTCTATCTGAAATGATGCTAGAGGGAATGCCAGGGAGCTTAACAACCTCCTTGACATACAGGTCGGCTAATCTACTCAGGGAATAGGTATTTTAATAGGTTGGAAATGGGCCGACTTAGTCATCCGGTTCACAATGACCCAGATGGTATCATACCCTGCTTGGACCCTAGGCATTCCCACCACAAAGTCCATGGCTATAATCTCCCACTTCCACTCTGAATTTCTAATGGTAAAAGGGTTCCTAATGGTTTCTGTTGTTCTATCTTAACCCGCTGACACACCAGATACCTAGAAACAAACTCTGCTATCTCACCCTTCATACCATCCCACCAAACATCTTCCTCAAGTCTTGATACATCTTAGTGGTGCTAGGATGTATCAAGAACTTGCCCCTGTGGGCCTCCTCTAAAATGTGCTGCCTCAGACTACCCTCTAAGGGATGCAGACTCTCCCTTGGAAGAGAATCATCTCATCACCTGACTCAGAGAAACCTGGCTGCCCTCTCCTATCTTGGAGGTCTGGGTCCGAGCCCTGTGCCTCCTTAATCAGAGCTCTAAGCTCACTAGTGACCTCTAACTTATAGAACCTCAAGCTACTCTCTCCGACCTCAACACTCAAGCTTAGGTTCCTAAACTCTTCCAATAACCCCTTTTCATGTACCATCATGGATGACACGTGTAGGGATTTCCTACTAAGGGCATTGGCCACTACATTGGCCTTAGCCGGATGGCACCTCAACTCAAAGTCATAGTCCTTCAAAAACTCCATCCTCCTCCTTTGCCTTATGTTGAGTTCCTTCTAATCAAAGAGGTATTTCAAACTCTTATGACTATTGGATTTGGAACATTTATTTTGTATTGCATGTTCAATCCATTGGTTCCCCTTAGAGATGTCCCAAAATTATCTTCATGGTGTCTTGGCCCAGACCTTCCAACCATCACGCCATTTTCTGAATTGCATTATTATGCCTACCATACCACTTAGGGCTAAGGATAATACTTCAAAGAATGGAAAGTTTTTATGAAATAGTAAGTATTAATTGTACATTTATGTTTCCGATGTAATTAATACTTTATATTTTAATAACAGCTTTCCATTCTTTGAAGTCTTATCACCAACCCTAAGGGTGGATAACCAATTAAAAAAGTAACCGAATAAATTTTATCAATTTCACACGCACACATCATTAAATTTCCAATCAACTATAGTTAAAAGGATCCAAACTTATTATCCAATATACTATTAGTTTAATGATGGGACCAAAAAAATAGAGAAAATTTCTCAAATCAAAATGGATATATCACCTAGAGTCATTTTTAAATTTACTAGTAAAAGAGTGGTATCCTTTTACGACAAGTGGTAATCTAGTTTGCTTGTGTAACACCCGCAATTTTTCTTACTAGTGTATATAAATAGAATAAATAAAATTTTAAAATAGTAATAATCATTTAATTATAAAGTATTTAGTAGCTTTTAATAGACAGCCAAATTTATAATACCCAACCACAATTATGAGTAAATTTATCTAGAGAGGTGTTTGAGAAAATAACCTAAGATACCTTTAGTAATTATACAGTTAAGGAAAATATAGATTTAATTATTAAAAATAGCTAAAACTCTAAGGGATCTATACCTTTATTCAAAACACTCTTAATATAATTAGTGATGAGTTTTAGAAAATTATTTAGAATTTTTCTGGCACTTCTGGGCAAAAAGATCAAAATGCCCCTAGTTAACAGTATAACCATAGCCAACAAAAAAAAAATTGTAGAGAAAAATATGGAAAATATATTTTGAACCTTAAAAGATGATTTAAAATGATATTTATAATTCTATACAATCTTTGTAATTAAAACCTTAATTTTCTCTCTCCGCTTACTGTAACGTCCGCTTCTTACCGTTTTACCGCATTTCATGTTTTATTGAATTGTTAAAATTATTTTTAATAACCAAAATTTATATTTTTGGATTTAGAATTTAATTTCCTATTTTTAGGGAATTTCTGGGAAGTTTTGGGGTTTTTTTTTGTGAAAATGACCTTTTTGCCCCTCCTGTCCCTTGAACCGGGCCCGAATACTCTTGATCCGGGCCAGAAAAATTGCACAAACCTTCCCTTTTTCCTCCTAGAAAGTCGTGCATAGTACAGCCTTGATGCATGGAAGCCACTTGTATTTTTCTTTCTTTTCTCCAAGACTTGTAAAAGAAGCAAGCCTTTATGGCACATCAACTCACCTTTCTCTCTCACTTTTCCTACATGCAAGCTTAGGAACTCTCTCATTTTCTCTCTTCCTTTTCTCTCTTGGCTGTGAACTCTCCATCAACTTCTCTAAAAAATTTTCATCCTTCCTTAAACACAATCAAGCCAAGGTTCCATCTTTGAACCAAAGCTTCCATTTCTAAGCCTTCTAGCCTTGAAAAATCCTTGTTGGTGACTAAGGAGGCATCTTTGGGGGCTGTTTTGGGACCAGAATTCTGCACTCATTTTCTTGGAAATTTGAGGTAAAGGGGGGGAGAACTTGAACTCTAGTAGGATTGGTAACTAGAGTCAAGGATTTGCCCTTAAAATCCTTGTTTTTACTCTTGTTTTTCCTTGAAAAAAAATCACCTTTTGAGCTTTTCTTTGAGCAAATGTTTTGGATTCTTGGAGCTGGGTTGTTTACATGTTTTTAAGTTTATTATGATGCTTGGAATGTGCTTGGATTTTGATTGTTGATGCATGCAAGCCAAGAAACAATTTTGGAAAAATTCTCCCTTTTTCCTCCTATAGCTCTCGGCCTAGAGAGTTTGAGGGGCTGCATGTGTTTTAAAATTTTTTTGGCACTTGGAATATATTTGTATGATGAATCCATGAACATGCATGAAGTTGGTTGGATGTATACAATTGTTTTGGATGATTGATCTTTGAAAAAAATGGTGTTTATGAGTTGAAAATGAAGTTATGAACTTAAATGTGCATGTGGATGATTTTGGGTGAATTAGTATGATATTTGATATTTAAATTGGTTGTTGATGATTGTATGAAAGTTTGGTGAAGATTGGATGTTGTGGAAAAATTTGAAGTTTTGATGAACATTCAAGTTGTTCTTGATGTTCATGAGTTGTTCTTGATGAAACTCATCAAGAATACCTTTTTGATCTTGAAAAGGTCAAGGGTAAGTTAAAAAAAGTGTTTATGGGCTTGATGGTTCAAAAAGGACTAAGAAATAAATTTATAAGTAAAAGGGTTAAAATGCAAATAAAGAAAGTTTTTAAAATAATAAAAGACTAAAATTCGGATTCCTATTTTCACCAAAATAAAAGTCAACATAAAAGTCAACTTTTTGACTTGTTATGAGTAAGAATGGGCTCCCATGAGTCATCCAACCTTTGGGCCTTTGATTTGGGCCCAAAACCTTCAAAAAAAAAAGAGAGAGTCAAAGACTCATTTAAAAGTCAACCAACATTTATTTATAGATTTGGGTTTAGATTAGGGTTGGACTTCAACTCTAATCCAAGTAATTAAAAGTTAAAACTTAGGATTAATTAGTGGGCTTAACTAATTTAATTACCTAAGTTAATCAACCTAATTCACTTAAGTCGATTAAGTAAAGAGTGATTAATTAAGTCTAAAGTTAATTAACCAATAATGATGATTAAGAACTAATTAATTATGATTAACCTTAATCAAACATAATTAAAATCCTAATCCAAGATTAAGGAAGAGATTAAGGGATGATTAAGAATTAATTAGGATCTTAAGTAAGGATTAAGATTTAATTAAAGAGGATTAAGATTAATTGTAATCCAGTTAATGAAGACTAGTTAAGATTAAAAGTTAAACCTAATCTTAATTAGTCATACAAGGAGAATTAGGATAAGTAATACCATCCATAAGATACAATCATAAGTTTTAGTAAATTATAGGACTTAAGTGGACATGATTATCAAGAACATTAGTACAAACTACCTTAAAAGGCTATAACCAACACACTTTTTCTACATAAAACTTGAGAAGCTTGGCGAGAGAGTGCGGTTTGGCCTTCCTTGTGAAGGAAAGACATTGAATTCGGGCCGTGCCACGGGGATGTGGTGACGTTGAATGGTTCAATGGGTTTTGCCTGTAAGGATGTGAATGTTGTGAGCATTGTTGTGTGACATGCATCATGAAGCGTCGTTGATGTTCGAGGTTGAAAATCTTACGACCTATATAGCAGTAACACTCGGTACAGTGTGAAACTGGTAGGGACTGGGCACTGGGTTTTGCAAAGAACGCCAGAGGGTCCTCGGGTGGGGATGCCAGCCCTGAGGATAGTCAGGTCCCGAAATGGCTCAGGTGACGTAGGCTCGCTCCCTACTGTCGAGCAAACGGGGTACAGGCTTGACTATCCTGTCGCTCTCAAGTTTTCAGGGTCAGTTGAGATTGTCTGGAAGTCGGGAAATTTATTTGGCCAAAATTGAGCAATGCTCTTTGTAACAATGCTATTACAGACTCTAACTCCTGATGCGCTGTGTATATATGGTCGGGCAGCTGCTATGTGCACTGCAGATGGTGATGTTTCCCTGGGCCCGCATGCATTAGATATTGCATTATAATAGTAAAGTTGCATTCATATGTGTACACCATGATGAGATGTCGTGATTGCTTATTGATTCGACTGTGTGGATTGTCTTTGTGTGTGTGCTCTAGTTTGCTGTATCCTACATGTTGTGAGTTCATGCGATGTTCTCACCCTTCTTTTCTATCTCTTCTTTCTATGCTCTTCTCGTCACGTTGATAATCGGTATCGAGGACTTTCGTCTTGATGACAATGCAAGTGCGAATCAGATGGTTGCCGAGGGGCACCCGGAGGGTGACGGGTATTCCGCGCAGGTGTGAGTTCTATGGGGGGGGAGTCTGTGTCATCATCACGCACCCCGAACTTCCTCTTGTACCTGGAAAGGACTAGGTTGTGTTGAGTCTAGGTAGTACGCAACTCTGATTTAGGAATCTCTTCTTTTGTATTCTGTTAGAGGTCTCATTTATTTTACTACCGGAACTCATGTTTTAAGGTGGTCATGTGGGTATTCGAGAGGTACATCGATGCTACCTAATATGTATGTATGTATTTATGTCACACTGTTTTATGTTCTCTCAAGGTCTTTAACCATGTGTATGTTGTGTATGCGCGTAAGGTGTAATTCTTTTGACGCTTACGAAAAGATAAGTTTTTTGAAAGTGAAGGAAAGGATATTTCATAAGTACTTAAAATAAAGCTAGAGAGGTAATAGGTCAATGACACCTAAACCTTTTTCAAAAAAAAAAAACTTCCGCATTTTTTGACGTTCTACTTCGTTGGTCACGTGTAATGCATGTGGTACTTTTAGTGGTAACTAAGGGTATCACAACTTGCCTCAAAATGGTATGTGATTTTTAACACCACAATATGTAATGCATCTATTATTTCTATTCAAGTTCAAGTCGGGTGTAAGTATGACGAACCACAAATATATGGCTCTATACTTTTGTTATGAATATGAACTTTTTATTCAACATATGGCGTTGCATGAGTAGTTTGTTCCTAATATGAATTCCTACCATTGTTGTCGTTGTTGTTATTAGAATACGCAAATTAATACACAGATATTATATATAAAATTTCAGTTATTATTCGTGTTGTCTCTATGGAAACAAATATATGTTATATACTAATTAACACAACTAGGAGGATATTACAAAAAAAACAATGGAAGCTCCCGACAAAAATATCAAAGATGGGAATTTTAAGAGGGGTAGAAAATAAATTTAAAAGGTAAAGATAAAAATGAACTCTTGCGTATTTATTTTTTATTGTCATTAAGGCAACTATGGTGGTGGGTGTTCTCTCCCCTCATTGATTCATAAAATTTTGGCCATTGCACCATTTCACGCAAACTATGTAGTTGTTCAAATTTATGGCTTCAGCATGGCTATGTTGTTAGGTTTGTGAAACCTTCAGGTTATGATGCATTCTAAAACTACCATGAACCTAGTTGGACACATATGGTTTTGAGGCTACTCATGGTTGTATCCTTTAGTTACAACGTTGACTTATTTGTATATTACCAAAATATAGTTAAAGTTGGATCAAGTTGCATTGAGACAATTCTACCATGAAGCTAACACTTGTAATGATACGTTGGCTAAGTACAAGCATATGGTCAAGAGTTTAGAACTCATTTTCCTCTTATATTCCCCTAAGATCTTCTTTTATTGCCTTTTGGATTTTGATGGCATAGCCTTTGATATAATTTATTAACACTATAGCAAAATTTTCTTTTAGCGGTTATTTTTTACTAGCAATAAATTGATACCATTATCTAACTGTTTAGCCCAATATTTTCATGGCTAATGAAGATTAGCCAGTGCAAGATTAATTTTCAATGGCAATATATATTCATTTTCGGTAAAAACTAATGCTACTCACATAAACTATTGAAATTTCATCTTTATCATTGCTGCAAAAATGTTCCCTTTGCAAAGCCTTTTGTCTTTGCGATGAAACCTTCCCGTTAAAAAACCCTTCCTGCAAAATTCCATCCACCACAAACATCCAACCTCCACCGATGGAGCCCTTAATCGTGATAATTTAGTTTATAGATGAGATAGAAAAGGGGCAACGTGGTGAATCATAGTGCGTATGGTGGTCGCGAACTAGGGAAGCACAACAATTGTAGAAGGGTTTATAAGTTTCAAATCAACTACAACTATACACATTTGTTGGTATGCAAATATTTTATAATTTCTCTTTCAACATCCAACTAAGTACTCAATACTTTATGATATTATAGGTTTTTGCATCCGTATTTTCATGAAAATAAAAAATTAGTGACGCTGGTTGTTCATATAATACAAAAAAGCTATCATCTTTTTGCATAAAAAGAGGAAAAAGATTAATCCTTTTTTATGTTCATCTTTCTCATTTCTACCCAAAAGCATGATCATGGAATGAGCAATATCACATTTTGAATTTCAAAAAGTGTATCGATCGTACAGGATCAAACTTGTTTCTGGGTATAGAGAGATGCCCTTTTTCTATGCATTGACCAACAAGGAGAAACACAAATGTAAAACTGATAAGATACAATACAAAATCATGAGATTAATTGATTAAACTATAACTGTAAGGTCCATGAATCCCTTTGAGATGTTTTCATAATGACAAATTAACAAAATATACTTACTATAATTCTGAGTATATGGACTAATGTTTTAAAGTGAGTTGGTTTGAGAAGGAATAGGTGCGACACCCTTAGTTATACCGCTAAGAATATCACATTGCAAAACGTAACCGTCGAATTTACTGTTTTAAAACTTAGAAAATACGAAAATATTTTTTTTTTTGAAAATAAAAGTTTAATCATCATCAACTAATCGCATTCTAATTCCATTTTAAGTATTCATGAAATTGTCCTTTCCTTAAGTCTGAAATTCATTTTTTTAAAAACATCTAGACGATTCAATCATTCCGCATACATACACAACATACACGCAGATATAAGGGGATCATGGGGAAGAAACATCATGACATATATATAGAACCATAGTGTCAAAGTAATCCCGGAGTAAACAATATCACTATCAAAACAAGAGTTCTAGTAGTAGAATATAATAAATAAGACCTCAGCCAAAACGAAACAAAACAAAAGGTCACTAAATCAAAGCTGCTACTAACTAGACTCGTGACTACCCCCGGTTACGCTATCCTACTCGTCATCATCCGTCTCAGCAGGAATCCACCCATAACTCCTCCCTCTGGTACCCCCGTGGTTGATCATCCCAAAGTCTTCTGAGGGGTTGTCACTGGGAGAATCCTCTTCCGGCTCCTCATCCTCAGAGTCACCCTTCGGGTCTTCCTCTGGGTCCTCCTCCTCAGATGTAGTGTCATCAATCACGATCATGGTTGGCTCACTCGGACAGGAACGGCCAAATGCGTCAGAATATACGGGCTGTGGAGGTGACACCTCTGGACCGGGAGAGTAACGAGGGGAATCTGGCTCTCCCATAGTGGCCATCCGGGAGGACTGGGAAGAAGTAGATGGAACGGGACGATGTCGACGGTTTAGGAAAGTGGTGTGACGACGAAGTCCTGGTGGTGTCTCGAACTCCAGAATCACAGGCACAGTGATGACGACCTCTGGCACAAGGGGAAGGCTAGGGTGAGAGATCGTGACGTGTACTTCCCCTGTGAATATACAGCGTCTAGGAATGTCCGTGACCCGCCACTGTCCTCGTGGCCCCCATCTCAGCGTTACCCTCATGGTCGACATCTTGAAACTCCCCAAACCCGACTGACGATGGCGAAAGAATGCGACGACAGAGAATAGAAGCAGAGAAGAAAGGGTGAGAACATCATATGAACTCATAACAAGTAGGGCATAGTAACTAGAGCATCAATAAAATATTCACAAACATCCACATAATCTCAATCACAAGTATACAGCTGATGCTACCATGCTATATATATGTAATGCATGAGGGCCAGGGAAAGCAACACCAAAAGCAGAGCACATAGCAACTGCTCGACCATATATGTACAATATATCAGGAGTATAGTCTGTACTAGCAAATAGTACGAAGAGCATTGCTCAATCTCTGGCCAAGACGATTTTCCGACTTCCAGACAAACTCACTGATTATGAAAACTTGAGAGCGACAGGATAGTCAAGCCTGTACCCCGTTTGCACGACAGTAGGGGGCGAGCCTACGCCACTTATGCCATTCCGGGACCTGACTCATCCTCAGGGCTGGTCTCCTTTACTGGACCGCTGGTGTTCTTTGCAAAACCCAGTGCACCCGTCCCATCCAGTTTCACACTGTACTAGAGTGGTATTGCCATATAGGTCGTAAGGCTTTTGAACCTTAATCATTATTGATGCACATGATGTATGTCACACCGCAAACACTTACAATATTACATCCTTACAGACAAGCCCATTGAATCTTTTTACGTCACCACTTTATCGTGGTGCAACCTTGTAGATTCAAGGTCTTTCTTTTGAGGAAAACCAAATCACACTCTCTTGCCAAGCTTCTCAAGTTTTATGTAGAGAGAAAGTGTTGGTTATAATCTTTTAAGGTGGCTTGTGCTAGCTTTATTGATAATCATGTTCACTTAAGTCCTACAATTTACTAAGGCTTATGGATATGTCTTATGAAAGGCATTACTAATCCTAATTCTATTTGTATGACTAATTAAGATTAGGCTTAACCTTTAATCATAACTAGTCTTCATTAATCGAATTTCAATTAATCTTATCCTTCTTTAATTAAGCCTTAATCCTTACTTAAGATCCTAATTAGTTTCTAATTATCCCTTAATCTCTTCCTTAATCTTGGATTAGGGTTTTTAATTATGCTTAATTAAGGTTAAATTGTAATTAATTAGTTTTTGACCGTCTTAGAGATTAATTACTTAATTAACACTTATATTAATATTAATTATCTTTAGACTTAATTAATTATTAATTAACCTAAGTAATTTAGGCTAATCAACATAGGTGATTAAATTAGTTAAGCCTACTAATTAATCCTAAAATTTAATTTTTCACAACTTAGATTGGTGTTGAAGTTCAACCCTAATCTAAGCCTAAGCCCATGAATTATTTTTAGTTGTCTTTTAAATGGAGTTTTGACTTTCTTTTTGAAGGCTTTGGGACTAAACAAAAGCCTAAAGGTTATTGGGCTCATGAGAGCCCATTTTTATTCATAATAAATAAAAAATGTGACTTTTAAATAGATTTTTATTTTAGTTAAAATAAAAATCCGAATTTAATTACTTAATTTAAAAACTTATCTTATTTGCAATTTAGTCCTTTTTGTTACAAATTTATTCTTTAGTCCTTTTGGGCCAATTTAGCCCAAAAACATGTTTTAAACATCCTTTTGATCTTTTTAGGATCAAAAGGACATTCTTGATGAGTTTCATCAAGAACACTCATGAACATCAAGAACAACCTTGAATGTTCATCCAAAACTTCAAATTTTTCACAACATCCAATCTTCACCAAAACTTCACACATTCATCAACAAACAATCTAAATTGCAAATATCATACTAATCCACTCAAAATCATCCACATACACATTAAAGTTCATAACTCCATTTTCAAGCTCATAAACACTATTTTTCAAGGATCAATCATCAAAACAATTTTGTAAATCCATCCAACCACATGCATGTTCATCAAATCATCATCTAAACACATTACAATCATCAAAACAATTTTAGAATACATGCAGCCCCATCTTCACTCTCTTGGCCGAGAGCATCAAGGAAAAAGGGAGAAATTTTGCAAAAATTTTAGCTTGGCTTGCATGCATCCAAATCCATCAATTAAACACATTTCAAGCATCAAAACAAACATGCAAACATCAATCACAACCCAACTCAATAGATCCGAAAATATACATTCAAAAGAAGTTCCAAAAAGATGATTTTTCAAGTAAAAACAATGTTAGAAAAGCAAGGATTCAAGGGTAAATCCTTGACTCTAGTTACAAAGCCTACTAGAGTTCAAGTTCTCCCCCCCTTTACCTATGAAATTTCCTCAAGAATGAGGTGCAGAAACAGCTCACAAAATAGCCCAAAAATCCCTCCTTTGAGTCACCAACAAGAGCTTTGCAAGGCTAGAAGGCTTAGTGTTTAAGCTTAGGGTTCAAAGATGGAACCTTAGGCTTGAAAGTGTTTGGAGAAAAATGGAGGATTTGAGAGAGTGTTCACGGCTTCAAAAGGAAGAGGAAGAGAGAAAATGAGAGAATGAAATGGAGACCTTGCATGTTAGGAAAGGAAAATGAATAAATGTTTTAATGTTTAATACCATAATTTTCCTAAGCTAGACACTTGTCTTGGAAGGAAGGAAGGAAGAGACAAGTGTCTCCCATGCAACACACACACACATGCACGCTTTCTAGAAGGAGGAAAGGAAGAGTTGTGCAAATTTTCTGGCCCGGATCAAGAGTATTCGGGCCCGGTTCAAGAGACAGGAGGGGCAAAAAGGTCATTTTTCACAAAAAACCCAAAAATTCCAAAAAAATTCCTAAAAATAGGAAATTAAATTCTGAATCCAAAAATATGAATTTTGATGATTAAAAATAATTTTAATCACTCAAAATCCAATAAAACACTCAAAACAGCAAAAACGACAAAAATGGTAAAACGCGGGCGTTACAATAGGTAAAATGAATAAGAAGAACCACTGCAGTAATATATCAGAAGAAACAAAGGAGGTTGTAGATTCTGTTTCAAGTAACTCAAGAAAGAAGAGACAGACACTTAACAAATATCACCTTACAATAAAGAAAAGAAAGAATTAAGTAAGGTGAAAGCAAGAAAGCTGTTGAGAAGAATTAGAAGAAGACATCTCTACTTCAGAATATACAATCTGTCAAAAAGCTCTCAGAAGATACACTTAAGTCTGCAAAACTCAAAATCCTCAGAACTTCTTCTATCTTCCTAAAGTCATTTAGTGATAAAAAGAAAGCTCTTTGATAAAGCAAAAAGCTAAAGTTGTTGTTATAGTAACAGTTCTAGAAGAAAAGCTCTTAACAACATACAACAGAAGAAGCAGAGACTGATTATAGGAGATTGTTTAAAACATTACTGGGTGTGCTCTTC
The DNA here is from genome assembly GCA_026901365.1 of Sesbania bispinosa. Lineage (NCBI taxonomy): Eukaryota > Viridiplantae > Streptophyta > Magnoliopsida > Fabales > Fabaceae > Sesbania > Sesbania bispinosa. The sequence goes on along the minus strand of QLOH01000041.1, from coordinate 1,758,372 downwards.
ATCATAAATAATTACATGAAGAACCAGTAATTATTTCACCAAATCAAAGAACGAATTAAAAAGGAAACAAACTACTAAATGTGTTTCCTGCTACAGAAGATACAAGCTCAGAAGATGTAGTCCTCAAAAGAAAGGACTAGTCAAACCAAGGAAAGAGAAAAGGCTGCACATGACAGTGACAGCTGCTGCACTTCTAGCTGGTTGATTGACTTGGTCTCTAAGGCATTTCCAACGGCTATATTCCTTCTCCTTGGCTATAGAAAGAAGCCATCTCCTCCATTTTTTATACACAGTTGACCAAGTAGAAGAAGCATCAAAAGTCTGTGAAATTACAATTATACCTTCTGCAGAATTTTCACTTTCTTCCAATGTCCTTATTCTGAGTTGAAATAGTTAGGAAAGTGAGAAAAATGTGTGTTGGCTCAAGTACTTCAGTTGTATACTAATTTATTGTAAACTTTGAGCCTTTACTCTTTGTATTTTTCATCACACAATTTTGTAACTCTCAAAGGAGGTGAATTCTTTTGAGAGGTAGATAGGTTAAGTCTACAAGAATAAGGTGTGCCCTGCTATTTGCAGATATTTGTTGTAAGAGCCTACAGAGGTTGCAGAAGAATACTGGGTGAGCCTGCAGAGGCTGCAGAAGAATACTGGGTGAGCCTGAAGAGGCTGCAGAAGAATACTAGTGGTAGGAGAACCCAAGAAGTCATTGTATCAAGGTTGATATAGTGGAAAATCCTACTGGGAGTAGGGACTGGAAGTAGCCTCAAGGTTAAGAGGTGAACCAGTATAAATACTGTGTGTAATCTTCTTCCTCCTTTAACTTTTACTATTGTTGTATTCACATTATAACTGTCATATCATTTGCATGAAAATCTTTTAAAACCTATCTAATATCTAAGTAAGTGTTACTTCAAAAAAAGGTTCAAGTCAAAAGGAACCATATTTTCAGCATATTATAAATATAATCCATATTATGAGAGTTAACCCTTGAACTTCTAATATCAGTCAAGTATTTAACTTGGGCAGAATTAAGTATTAGAAGAAAATTGCAGAAATATTTAAAGAGATCACAATTCAACCCCCTTCTTGTGATTGCAATATTTACTTTAATAACAAGAAGATTACATAATGAAAAAGCTTGATTAAACAACTAAGATACATAAGTTAGACCAGACTAAACACAACTAACTATGGCTTGGACCAAATTCACACAATCTAATAAAAGTAAAGCAATAACAGAAACATAAATTAAAGACCCTAAACAAGACATATCGAAATTAAAATAGATAACAAACACAAAAGCACTCAGGCTAACACAAACACAAAAGCACTCATGTAAAATCAACCGAAAAACATTAGTAATGAAGACCCTAGAGCTTCAATTCAAGGTCGAGCTCTATGGGTTCTTTCTTGGTAGAAATTGCTATAGGGACACAAGAAAGTGGTGAGAGTGTAAAACTTGTTGATGCAACTGCAGATGTAGGCGCAGGCACGAGTGCTGGTGCTGGTGATGCTTATGGTTGTGCAAGGATATGTTTTTGCCTAGCACATACTTCAATATTTGTTCATGATGAGTAGAGAATTGAGAAGCAACGATAGTAAGTATGGGTGCTAAGGGTTGGTCCATGAGGGACAAAAAGTCCCTAGTCTCATAATAATCAAACTCTTCCTCTGGTGATGGGGGTGGGGTTCGGGGTGGGGGTGGGGATGGGGGTGGGGGTGGGGGTGGGTTCAATCCGACCACGTAATGGTTATAAGGATTATAAACCCCTTCAGTAGCACCAGTAACAGGTAGCTTGAAAATACTATGGCTTGTCGCAAGGTTCTGAAGTTGGCTGAATGTCTCTAGAACGGGGGTTGAATAGAGACTTTTAGAAAATTGTTCCTGAAATATGCACGCTGAAATTGAAAGTTGAGACGTGGTCTCAAGTCTGCTGACTTGGGGTCTCTATTAAGACAGGGTATAAGCAGTTTCAATTTTAGTTGTTTCAATTATGTTCAAGTTGTCTTAAAATCTCAAATCAGATTCAGTTATATTTTAAATCAAGTACTTAGTTGTTAACAGATTTGAGATGAGTTAAGTGTAAAGCAAGATAAAGAAATAAGTTAGAGAGATGGCACAGGGATCTTATCCTGGTTCACCCACACCTTGGGCTACGTCCAGTCCTCACAACTCGTGAGATTTCCACTATTGACAACCAAGCATAGGCACTCCTACCTTGGCTGAGCTACAAGTATTCTTCCAGCCTCTTCAGGACGCACACACCTTACTCTAAGACTACGCACACTCCTATCTTAGATGAGATAGGTTACAAGAATAGGATGTTGTGATGAGTCTAGCTTACAAACATACAATGTATGGAGAGACGGTAGGCTTAGCTAGTGATTCTCTCTTCTAAATGAAGTGATAGTATTACAATCAAAGAAGAAATGGATGGAGACTAATAATGTTCTCAAGCTGAGATCAGGTCTGGATATGATTTAGTTGAGACATGCACTTGAGACGTGTAATAAGATGCAGCATATGTTCAATGATCAATGTAGTCTCTCACTTTTCTTCAACTTTAGCTCTCAGAATTTATATCAAAGGTAGTTAGTTGTTTTTGACCGTTTATAGCCGTTGAGAGCCGTTGGAACATTGTCAGGCCTTGCCTTCTAGATGAGTACAACTGTTGTTCAAGTACAAACGTCACTGTGTCAGTTGCACAATGTACTAGATCTCTTTTACTCTTATTTGATGACCTGTCCAGTTGAACTGTACTTGAGTCTCTTCTGAGTCTGTCTCTTTTCTCTTGCATCTCTCACTTGGATCTCTTCTTTTGCGTCTGACCATGAGACAGCGTCTCAAGCTGATCTCACATCTCTTCTTAACTTGTGCTGATCTCTTCCTCAATTTAGAAATTTAGTCTCATCCTTTTACTATCTTGATCAATGAAGCTTATGATGCACGTCTGGATCTGTCTCTTTCTCTTGAGATGATTTCTTGATTCTGCATCTGTTCTTGAGACGTCATCTCAAGCTGTTTCTGAGTCTCTTCTCGTTTGATGCTTCAAGCTTCTTGATGCTTCCTTGTTTCTTTGTTTTGACATATATGGATCTTTGAATTCTGCAAAACAGATTCTAACATTGTTCTGCCACATGCTTGAGCACACAATTATTAATATCAAGATGCATCTCATATATTTAAACTTAAAGGTTTGTCATATTAAAAACTCTTGGAGGTGAGTTTGTCTCAACAATCTCCCCTTTTTTAATGATGGCAAACCATAGAGTTTAAATTTTAAGTGGATAAGATTTTAAGTCATTAGATGCAGTAATTAACTCCCCCTGAGTTATGCAATTATATTTCTTTTAAGGAGATGATCTAGTACACTGTTCCAACGGCTGTAAACGGTCAGAAACAGCTAACTACATTTGATATAAATCCTGAGAGCTACAGTTGAAGAAAAGTGAGAGACTACGTTGATCATTGAACATATATTGCATCTCATTACACGTCTCAAGTGACATCTCAAGTGCACGTCTCAACTAGTTCATATCCAGACCTGATCTCACCTTGAGAACATCATTAGTCTCAATCCATCTATTCTTTGATTGTAATACTATCACTTCCTTTAGAAGAGAGAATCACTAGCTAAGCCTACTGCCTATCCATACATTGTATGTTTGTAAGCTAGACTCTTCACAACATCCTATTCTGGTAACCTGTCTCATCTAAGATAGGAGTGTGCCTAGTCTTAGAGTGAGGTGTGTGCGTCCTGAAGAGTCTGTAAGAATACTTGTGACTCAGCCAAGGTAGGAGTGCCTATGCTTGGTGTGAGAGACGTCTTGAAGAGGCTGTAAGAATACTTGTAATTGATGGGTTGTCAATAGTGGAAATCTCACGAGTTGTGAGGACTGGACGTAGCCTAAGGTGTGGGTGAACCAGGATAAGATCCCTATGCCATCTCTCTTCCTTATTTCTTTATCTTGCTTTACACTTAACTCATCTCAAATCTGTTAACAATTAAGTACTTGCTTTAAAATATAACTGAATCCGATTTGAGATTTTAAGACAACTTGAACATAATTGAAACAACTGAAATTGAAACTTCTTATACCCTGTCTTAATAGAGACCCCAAGTCAGCAGACTTGAGACCACGTCTCAACTTTCAATTTCAGCGTGCAAATTTCAGGAACAATTTTCTAAAAGTCTCTATTCAACCCCCATTCTAGAGACATTCAGCCAACTTCAGTTGGTATCAGAGCTCAGCCTCTTTGGGGTTGAGCACACCTACGTGTGAAGAGGAAAAGATCCATGGCTGGACCAAATACAAGCTTGTTTATTCCTGAAGGAGCATCCACCAACAGGCCACCAGCCTTTGATGGAACTGATTATTACTATTGGAAGGACAGGATGAGACTGTTCATTGAGTGTCAACATGCAGGTCTGTGGGAAATCATTGAACAAGGTCCTTATGTGCCTTACACTACTCATGAGCTGGGTCTGATAGAAGCCAAGCCCAGAGGATCATGGATAGATGCTGAGAAGGCAAGATATGTTCTGAATTCAAAAGCCAAGTACCTGCTTACATGTGCTTTGAGCCGCAGTGAATATGATAAGGTGGCAGGATGTGCATCAGCCAAAGAAATATGGGAGGCACTTGAAGGAGAACATGAAGGAACCAATCAAGTAAAGGAAGCCAAAATAAACATACTGGTCAGACAGTATGAGCTCTTCAAAATGAATGAAGATGAAGGCATTGAAGACATGGTGAGACGGTTCACTGTCATTACAAATGATCTCAAGTCTCTTGGAAGAACTTACTCAAATCAGGATATGGTGAGAAAAATCTTGAGAAGCCTACCCAAGCCCTGGAGACCTAAAGTCACAGCTATCCAAGATGCCAAAGATCTTAGCATTCTCAAATTAGATGAGCTTCTTGGATTATTAAAGGTTCATGAGCAAGAGCTGATGGAAAAAGATCTCATCAGACGTCCAAAAACAATAGCCTTAAATGCATCATCTAGCAACTCCAAAGGTAAGAAGGTAAGCTCATCTCAACAGACTTCACTTAACTCATCTCATGATACAAAAACTGAAGAAGATGAAGATGATGATGGAAGTGAGATGGATGATGAACTGGCCTACATCTCAAGAAAGATCAGACGCATGTGGAGAGCTAGAGGAAGTGGAAGAAGAAACTTTCCATCAAGAAGAGGAGAAATCAAGTCAGACAGAAAAGGTCAATTCATCTGCTTTGAATGCAGAAAACCTGGACACATCAAGTCTGAATGCCCACTACTCAAAAAGGAAATAAAGAGAAGTCCAAAGAAAAAGCAATGATGGCCACTTGGGATGACACAGAAGCAGATGAGAGTCAAGATGAAGAATCTTCTAATCTGTGTCTCATGGCAAATGTTGACTCATCTGATGAAGAGGTATATGAATATGACTCAGAACTCTCCTTTAGTGAGCTTAAGTCTGCTTTTGAAAATCTTCTATATGATTCAAACCTTCTTGTCTCAAATAGCTCCTTATTAAAATTAGAATTAGACACAGCTCTTGAAAAGGTAAAATTTCTTGAAAAAGAGAATGAAAGTTTGAATCATAAAAACAGTAGTCTTATGCTGCCTCACATAAGACTGTCTGAACTTGTTAAAGCGAAGACTCAAACTCATGATGAGCAAGAGCTAAAAAATCTTTCTGAAAAAAACCAGAAGCAAAAAAGGCAAAACAGAATTCTCATAGATGATCTAGCAAAATTTGTAAAAGGTACAAAAAACCTTGAGAGACTCATTGGGTCTCAAAAAGGAATTTTTGACAAAGCTGGATTAGGCTATGAAAAATCCTCATGTGAGATTTGGTATAAAGATTTCTTTATTCCTGCAAAAAAAAGGAAGAAGGAAATATGCTCTTGCTGTAGCAAATTTGGCCACAAGACCACAAAATGCTACTTGAGACAGGTAGCATCAAAGAGAAGGGTAACTAACTATGAAGGACCCAAATATAAGTGGGTACCTAAAGCTAAAACTCTTGTTGTAACATATGTGCCTGGCAGCAGCAAAATCAAAAAGGATGTGGGTGTTGGACAGTGGATGTTCAAGACACATGACAGGGGACAAAAGCAAGTTCCTGTCACTTGAAGAGAAAGTAACAGGAGTTGTCTCCTTTGGAGACAACAACAAGGCCCAAATTAAGGGCATAGGTAAAATTGGTAAGACAAACTCAGCTCAAATTGAGAATGTATATTTTGTTGAAGGTCTGAAACATAATTTGTTGAGTATCAGTCAGCTGTGTGACAATGGTTATCCTAGACTCCAAGACTAGGAAAACAGCCTTTTCTGGAAACAGAAACAAAAACCTGTACTCAGTCTCACTTGAGAGCCTATCTGATCTCACATGTCTCATGTCTCATGACCATGAGAAGTGGTTGTGGCACAAGAGAGTTGGACACATTAACATGAGAACCATGAGTCAGCTTGCAAGTCAGTCTCTTGTCAAAGGTTTATCAAAAGTAAAATTTGACAAGGACATGATATGTGAGTCCTGCATAAAAAGCAAGAACAGAAAATCAAGTTTCAAATCCAAGTCACATTTCTCAACCACCATGCCACTTGAGATTCTCCATATTGATCTGTTTGGACCAACTAAGACTGCAAGTCTCAGTGGTAAAAAATATGGCTTTGTAATTGTGGATGACTTCTCAAGATTTACCTGGGTTCGGTTCCTCTCTCAGAATGATGAATCTTATGAATCATTTAAAATATTTTGCAAAAAGATCTAATCTGAAAAGGGATATGGAATAGGTTCTGTAAGAAGTGATCATGGAGGAGAGTTTGAGAATCCAAAATTAAAGAAATTCTTTGATAAAAATGGCATTGCTCATAACTTCTCATGTCCAATAACTCCTCAACAGAATGTAGTGGTTGAGAGAAAGAATAGGACTCTTCAAGAGATGGCAAGAACTTTGTTATGTGACTCTGGAATTGAAAAGTATTTTTGGGTAGAAGCTGTGAACACCTTCTGCTACATCATAAATAGAGTCACTATAAGAAAGATCTTGAATAAGACTCCATATGAGCTGTGGAAAGGGAGAAAACCCTCAATTTCCTATTTCCATGTGTTTAGCTGTGATTGTTACATTCTAAACACTAAAGATCAACTAGGAAAATTTGATACAAAATCTGACAAAGGAATTTTCTTAGGATACTCCCAAACTTCCAAAGCTTATAGAGTATACAATCTAAAAACTAAAACTACTGAAGAATCTGTGCATGTAGTCTTTAATGAGATGCAGGGAAGCTCTCAGAAAGAGGTTGATGAAGAAATTGAAGAGATGATGGGAGAATTGAGAATTTCAACTCAGGATGCTGAAGAGAGGTCCTCACCTGAACAAAAACTAATGGAATCATCTCAACTTGAACCAGGGAGAGAAGCTTAATCTGAGATGGTGTCTCACAGAAGCACCCATCCTGATAAATCTCATGTACCTCAAGAAGAAGACAAGTCAGATGGACAAACTGGGAATAGGGGAGCAATACAAGGAGGTCTTGAAATCCAGAATGAGCATGCATCTCAACTTCCCAGAAGCTGGAGATTAGTGAGATCTCATCCTAGAGATCAGATCATTGGAGAGACTTTAGATAGAGTTAGGACCAGATCCTCCTTCAGAGATGCTGAAAACATGATGGCACTTCTATCTGAAGTAGAACCTAAAGATATCCACGAAGCTCTCAATGATGAGTCCTGGGTAAAATCAATTGAAGAAGAGCTCAACCAATTTGACAAAAACAAAGTTTAGGATTTGGTTCCTCCTCCCTCTTATCAATCTATAATTGGAACCAGATGGGTCTTTAGAAACAAGCTAAATGAAAAGGGCAAAGTAATGAGAAATAAAGCAAGATTGGTAGCACAAGGATACAATCAGCAGGAGGGGATAGACTATGATGAGACCTTTGCTCTAGTTGCCAGACATGAAGCTATCAGAATCCTCTTAGCCTTTGCTACTCACAAAGACTTCAAGCTCTATCAAATTGATGTAAAAAGTGCATTCCTAAATGGAATTTGTTAGGAATATGCACTAGAGACTTATATATTTACGAACATCCATCACTTGTATCATGTTATTTTATATAGGCAAACTTATTCTTTTAGAATATAATTATTGTCCTTAGAATGGTAAACTTAAACTTCATAAGAAATCAAGTAGATGACTTGATCGTGAGATCTTATGAAGAACTATTCTTAAATAGTCCCTAGTCATGTATCATCTTAGGACAAAGATGCATTTAGACTAGTATGTGAGTTCATTGATGATCACATCTCACAGATCATGGATATGAGCTATCAAGTGCTCACATAGGTACACATTAAGAGTAATGGTGTACTAGACAAAACCACCTTAAGAACGTTGCATGGGTTGTTACATAAGTGTCATGAATGTTTCTTAAATTGATAGATGTTATATGAAGTTCTTCGACCTGAAATCACTACGATTCCTACATAAGGAATTATATGTTTTAATTATCATCAAACGTTACCTGTAATAGGGTAATCATAAAGTTGTTTTGTGGACATGTAATAAATTATGTGGTGGAATGTGAGTGCCCTAGATGGGATTTGTCCCTCCTATGTAACAAGAGTTATATCTATAGGCCTTTTGACAAAGTGAGACTGCAAAATGCATGGCCATGCTCAGGAGGATAAATATGAGATATTTATTTTCTGTACAGTCTACTTGGGGATCAAAAACATATAAATTGAACTATACAAGGTTGACACAATCCATGCCCTTGTGTTCAATTAGATATTTGGACAAAGGGACAGATCATATAAATTATTATCATAAAATAGGATTTATCAAAGTTATTGATAATCTCAATATTTGGATAGTGATGTGTTCCTAGATACCGCTCACTATTTATGATATTAAATATAAAAGGGTTTTATTTTAATATCATAACCAAATATTAAAATCCTATTGGGTCACACGCATACAACAAGCCACTAGGAAAAGAATAATAATTCTAATTTAATTTAATTAGAATTATTATAACATAATGGGCCAGGCCCATAAGTATGAGGGTTAAGTGAGTGAGGGGGTAAAACCCTAGCCTCCACTCTATAAATAGAGCATGAGATGCATTACCCTATACACATGAGCAATCGCTTCTTACTTTCTAAGGCTACTAGCAGAGCTGAGGAGGGTTTCCTAGTCCGGCTGTTGGCGTGGATACTAATAGAGTCGTGGCTACTCTTGCCTCGTTTGTAATCCTAATAAGGTACAACCTTTCGTTTTAATACCTTTTATGCCTTGATTCGTGTTTTCGCAAAATGATTATAACAAGGGAGGGAATCCATTTATTTCCGCTGCACCCTGACCACATGCTTGATTCCCTTCAATTGGTATCAGAGCTTTGCTTTGCGATAAACACGTTTTAGGCTTTTAATCTTATGAAGATTATGATTTTTTTGTTGTTTTTCTACTGAAAAACGTAGCGCTGATATCTGGGCTGCAACCTCCGCTGCAGCGCAGAATGAAGCGCAGTTTACGTATTTTGATTCTGATACTTACGCTTCACCTACGCTGTAGCGCAGGTAAAGCGCAAGTGAAGCGCAGCTTTCAGAATCAGTTTATTTTGTTCCCTTATTAATAGTTTTATGTGCGATGTATATATATGTTTATTTGTTCTAATGTTGGAGGGTCCCAAGGAACATGAAAGAGTTCATGTCTTGGGCATCAAAAGGTTCAATTGTTGAAACCTTGTCTTGACTCAAATATTGGCTACAATAAACATGCCACTTATCAATTTGCTGACAAGAGCGTATTCAAATGATACGAGGGACTTACTCGTTTATCGGTTCGTGAAGTATTCGTTTGATGCGAGACAGTTATTGATGATTGGTTGAGTGTTTATCAAATCCAGTTTTTGTTTTGAGACACTGCGTAATGTTTTATTTTGTACGCGCGTAATCCAACCTCTCTTAATATATACATCTTATTATATCACTCGTTTTACAATCATTGGATGTTGAGCTTGCATGATGATTGGTTATGACCTTAGTTGTTTTAATTTAAATACGACCTGCGTGTCGTGCCTTACCTCCTAAATTCCTTTTGTAATTCTTTTCTCATCTCTATCCCCTCGTATGTTAAACGAGGTTTCTTCTTGTTATGTAATATAACCGGGAGGACATGGAGCATGAATTCAGTGGGAGATTTGGAGAGCTCAAGATTATATACAAATTATATAGTTGATGTAATTTTGTATTTGTTTTTAGGAGGTCATAACCATATCATGTATTTGGTTAAAGCGATCAAATCCCTCAATGCTCATGTGCCTTCCGATGAATGACGCTCGTCAAGGCTAGAATCGATGAAGAGTGGGTTTGCTAAAGCAGGGTACCTTTATCTATTTTAGTGAGGCGTGATAGGATAAAAGTAATATCCGATTGTCAACCATTGGGTTATGATTGGGTATATTCAATAGGATTGAAAACCCTAAAGGCACTAATATTAAGTCATGTTTTGCCTTCCAATGTATGGCACTCGTCAAGGCTAGAATCGATTAAATGTGGGTCTGCTAAAGCAGGGTGCATTTATCTACTTTAGTGAGGCGCGATGGGATAAAAGTAATATCCAACTGTCATCCATTGGGTTTTGACTTAACTAGGTATATTCAATAGGATTTTTAAAAAAAAAAATCCTAGAGGCACTAAGTTAGGCATTAATTCATAAGATGAATTAGAATAAGAGTTATTCACCTAACTATCCAAGAGTTGTATGAGATACAATTGGAAAGCGTGTTCCTACCTAAATAACCTTTTCTTAAGCGATCAACTAAAGCTGACTTAAAAATAGATGAAATATGGATCTTGGCCCACTAGAAAATCTAGTGATGGGATTTTCTGATTCTTTATATTGAGGGTACTTGTTTTGAATCAAAATAGTGGGAGGCATTTTTGATTAAAGACCTTGTTAAACATGTTTGTTATATGATACTTACTTGCATTATTTTTTGTTAATAGATAACCATGGCAACAAACACAACAAGTAACCTTTCACTGAGATCTGTCCTTGAGAAGGACAAACTGTCTGGAACTAACTTTCTAGACTGGTATAGAAACCTAAGGATTGTCCTTAGGCATGGAAAAAAGTTATATATCCTGGAAGAGCCTGTTCCTGAAACACCTGCTGAAACTGCTTCGAAAGCTGACAAGGATGCTTTTAAGAAGCATCTGGATGATGCTCTCGATGTAGGATGCCTTATGCTTGCTACCATGAATGCTGAACTCCAAAAACAGCATGAGAACATGGAGGCGTACGATATGATCGTACATTTAAAGAGACTTTATCAAGGCCAAGCTAGGCATGAACGATTTGAAGTCTCAAAGGCACTTTATCAATGTAGACCGGCAGAGGGAAATCCTGTTGGTGCTCATGTACTCAAGATGATTGGGTACATTGAAAAACTAGAAAGGCTTGGATTCCCATTAGGCCAAGAGTTGGCCACTGATCTTGTCTTGCAATAGTTGCTAGACAGCTATGGTCAATTCGTCATGAACTAGAACATGAATGAATTTGACAAACCACTGCCATAATTGTTGAGCATGTTGAGAACAGCTGAGCAAAACATTAATAAAGGTAAAGGGAAGGCCATATTGATGGTCCAACCTACAAAAGGCAAGGGCAAGAAGAAGTTCAAGAAGCCCTATTTCAAATCAAAGGACAAGGGCAAAAACAAGCCTAGTACCTCTGCTTTGAAGCCTAAGGGCGGGATAGCTAAGGAAGGAAAATGTTTCCACTGTGGCCAATCAGGACATTGGAAGAGAAACTGTGCAAAGTACCTGGAGGAGATCAAGAAGAAGGGAAGTGAGACTTCCACTTCAGGTATTTATGTTATAGAAGTCAATTTATCTACTTCTGCATCTTGGGTATTAGATACTGGATGTGGATCTCACATTTGTGTGAATGTGTAGGGTCTAAAAAGGAGTAGACCGTTAACCAAAGGTGAAATCGACATGCGAGTCAGAAATGGAGCAAGAGTTGCTGCTTTAGCCGTAGTAACCTATTATTTAACTTTGCCAACTGGACTAGTTATTGAACTAAATAATTGTTATTTTGTGCCTACCATTAGTGGGAATTTTAAATTCCGTTTCTTGTTTAGATAAGAGTGTTTTTATAAAGAATAATTCAATTTATTTGAATGATATGGTTGTGCAAAGTTGAACAATATGTTCTTGACATGGAAGTGCCTATCTATAACATAAGTTCTAAGAGGGTCAAAATAAATGATTTGAACCAAACTTATCTTTAGCATTGTCACTTGGGCTACATAGATGAGAAACGCATATCCAAACTCCATCAAGATGGCTATTTGGAATCTTTTGATTTTGACTCAATTGAGACCTATGAATCTTGTCTATTAAGGAAGATGGCCAAAACCCCATTCACTGGAAACGGTGAAAGGGCTGGTGATCTTCTTGGTCTCATACATAGTGATGTATGTGGGTCCATGGGCACAATGGCTAGAGGAGGTTTTCAATAATTCATCACTTTTACTGATCATTTCAGTACATATGGATTTGTGTATCTGATGGAACACAAATCTGAGTCCTTTGAAGAGTTCAAGGGATTTAAGAATGAAGTATAAAACCAACTTGGCAAGACTATTAAAACACTTCAATGAGATCGAGGTGGAGAATACTCAAGCCAACAATTTGATGACTATCTAAGAGTGTGGGATAACATCTCAACTCACTCCTCCTGGAACACCTCAATGGAATGGAGTTTCAGAAAGGAGAAATCGAACTCTATTAGATATGGTTCAATCTATGATGAGTCATACTGATCTCCCCGACTCCTTTTGGAGTCATATTTTGTTAACAGTAGCCTTCACACTAAACCGTTTTTCTTCTAAGGCTGTCATAAAGACACCATATGAGATATGGACTGTGAAACCTAGTATATCTTTTATGAAGATTTGGGGTTATGAAGCTTATGTGAAACTCCAAGTTTCAGATAAGCTAGGACCCAAATCAGATAAGTGCTTATTTGTGGGATACCCAAAAGAAACTGAGGGTTACTACTTCCATAATCTTAGCAAAGGCAAAGTGGTTGTCGCTAGGACTGCTGTATTCTTAGAGAAGGAATCTGTCTCTAAGAAAATGAGTGGGAGGAAAGCAGAACCTGAAGAAATTCAAGTACCACAGAGTAGCAATGAGCCAATAATGGAACAGGAGCAGATACCACAAAGTGTTGTGGAGCCACCTGCTCAAGTAGCGCAAGACTTGCGTAGGTCAGACAGGGTACGTCACCAACCTGAGAGATATGGGTTCCATGTGTCTCAGGAAGGCGATGTATTGCTAATGGATCAAGATGACCCAGTGACTTACCAAGAAACTCTTTTGAGTCCAGAATCTGAGAAATGGCTTGATGCCATGAGATCTAAAATGGATTCCATGTACACTAACAAGGTATGGACCTTGATTGAGCCACCCGAAGGGATAAAACCCATAAGGTGCAAGTGGGTTTTCAAAAGGAAACTGACATGGATGGTAATGTAAGTACCTTTAAAGCACAGTTGGAGGCTAAAGGGTTTCACGCAAATTCATAGTGTAGACTATGATGAAACCTTCTATCCAGTTGCCATGCTTAAATCTGTTCGGATCTTGCTTGCTATTGCAACTTACCATGATTATGAAATCTGGCAAGTGGATGTCAAGACAGCCTTCCTAAATGGAAGCCTTCTTGAATATATGTATGTGATACAACCTGAAGGTTTTGTTATACCTAAATGTATATAAGTTGCAACGATCCATTTATGGATTAAAGCAAGCCTCTAGAAGATGGAATCTTCAATTTTGATGAAGCTGTAAAGCAGTTTGGTTTCATTAAAATGAAGATGAACCTTGTGTCTACAAAATGGTTAGTGACAGCATTTGTGATTTTTCTGGTTTTGTATGTAGATGACATACTCCTCATAGGAAATGACATTCTTACCCTTCAGTCTGTAAAGACTTGGTTAGAAGATTGTTTTCTATGAAAGATTTGGGCAAAGCGACCTATGTGTTACGTATCAGGATCTATAGAGATAGATCTCAAAGATTATTTGGCCTAAGTCAAAGTACAAACATAGACAAAGTGTTAAAACAGTTTAACATGCGAGATTCTAAGAAGGGATCTTTACCTATGTCACATGGTATAAGCCTATCTAAGGCTCATTCTCCTTCCAGTGAAGAAAAAAGAGGTCGCATCAGTAAGATTCCTTATGCATCTGCTATAGGGTCTATCATGTTTACCATGTTATGTACTCGACCAGAAATATCATACGGTTTAAGCATGACTAGCAGATACCAGTCTGATCTTGGTGAAGATCACTAGACAACAGTCAAGAACATCCTTAAGTACTTGAGAAGAACTGAGGATTCATTCTTGATATATGGAGGTGAGGAAGAGCTACTTATAAAGGGTTACACTGATGCTAGCTTCCAAACCGACAAAGATGATTGAAGATCAAAATCAGGTTATGTGTTTTGTTTGAATGGTGGCGCTGTGAGCTAGAAAAGTTCGAAGCAAGAAACAGTCGCTATTACAAACCCACTAAACCCCTTGTGCAGCAGAAGCATGAAGGGCACACTAGATCATTAGGCATAATGGTTATGTCTGAATGTCTCTAGTACAAGTGGGAGATTGTTAGGAATATGCACTAGATGTAACATCCCAAAATTTAGAAAATTTAGAAATATAATTTAAATACGTATAATTATATTTCGATAACGTTAGCTGTAAAAATAGAAGTTACACATTAATAATAGTAAATATTAATATACATGTATTTATGAGATAATAATAATATAATATTATAAATAGTAGGAGAGACGTTAGATTATTAGGATCTTAATCAAATATGGTCATATTGAATATAATAATAATATCATTAAGAGATAAATCATAAGATTACAATTAACATTAATTGTTATAAATATAGTAATTATTATATTAATAAAATAATATCAGGATTAGTAATGATAATCTTACGAGAGAGATATGGTTAGTATTTTAAATTAGGATCAGATTCTAAATAGGGATATTGAGATCACGAGGATTGAGGATAGGAATCAATACAATTTAGGATAAGATTTAATTATAAGATTTGAATTTAAATTTGAATATAGATGGATAAGGACTCTATAATATCCTAATAATTCCTAATATAAATGAATAAATAAAATAAAAGAAAAAAAAGAAATAATAGTATTATTATTTTAATTGATTAAATGAGAGGAATAAAATATAGTATTAGTAATATTAATATTTTTATGAATAATGTTATTTAATAAAATAAGAATGAGTGGGTTGAGGGTGGGTCCAACCCAGTTAAGTATTTAAGTAAGGGGGGATTACCAATTCACCCTAATCCTTATTTTTCAAAAGGTTAGAGAGTGAAACCTTAAGGAGGGGAGAAACGATTCCACAAGGAGGAGGTACCGCAGAGTAGATTAGCAAGGGAGTTCTATCTTTTCATTTATGATCGTCAACTCTAAGGTACGGTGGGGAAGAAGGTGCTGCTTGTATATGCATGTAGGGGTGAATGGGTAGTGAGAATAACCTTTAAAGATTAATAATTGAAATCAATATGTGAATATGTGTTGTTTTGTGATGAAAACTATGGATTGTTGATTGTTGTATGATTCTTGATGAATCTTGAGTGGATTGAATGAAAATAATGAGAACAGTGAAAATGGGTTAAACAAGGGTTTAGAGATAAGGAACCATAATTGATTAGATGTTAAATTTATTGGAAATTATAGGAATGATTGTTGATTTTAGTGAATTTAATCGGTAAAAAAGGAGTTTAATTGAATTAGGAACTTGAGGAATTAAGTAGGGATTGAAGAAGAGGGTAGAGGAAAGTCATTCCCGTTTTTACACAAAGCTGAGAATGTAAAATAGCGACTGCGGATTCGTTCACCGTTGGATCGAGCTGAAATTTTAACGGCTGGTTTGGAACACCTGTTTCTTCATTCTGAACGGTTGGATCGTTGATAAGAGGTCTAGGTTAGGATATATTTAGTTCGCACTAGAGGAAAGTTATTCCCGTTTTTAGATATAGCTGCGACTGTAAAACAGTGACTGCAGATTCGTTAACCGTTGGATCGGGCTGAACTTTTAACAGCTGGTTTGGAACACCCGGTTTTGCATTCTGAACGGTTGGATCATTGATATGAAGTCTAGGTTGAGAGATATTTAGTTCGCACTGTACCTGTAGATTTGGGGTTTTTATTGATGAAATTGAGTTGGATGTTTATTGTTTTGTGGATTGCTTGATTAATTAGATGTTTAGAGTATAATGATTGTGGATGCTTTAGGATGATGATGATTAATGATATTGATGATGAGTGTGTGTCACTTGATTATAAAGATGATGTTTAATAATGAGTGTGTCACTTGATTATAAAGATGATGTTTGATGATGAGCATATGAGTGAATGATGATGATGATAAGTGTAGATCACTTTATTATGATGATGTTTGATGATGAGCATATGAGTGAATGATGATGATGATAAGTGTAGATCACTTTATTATGATGATGTTTGATGATGAGCATATGAGTGAATGATGATGATGATAAGTGTATATCACTTTATAATGATGATGTTTGATGATGAGCATGTTAATGCATGATAATGATGATTTATGATGATGGTGTATGTCACCTTTTGATGATGATGTTATCTAAGTTGTGCGGGTCCATAGAGGGGGTACAACTTAGGAGAGATGCATTGAGCATATATGATGAGACCTGAATTGTGCGGGCCCATAGAGGGGGTACAATTCGGGAGGTGAACTGAGTTGTGCGGGCCCATAGAGGGGGTACAACTCAGGGGATCAAGATGGGGCGTTCGATGCACGGGCCCATAGAGGGGGTGCAACCTAGGAGTGATTGTACGGGCCCATAGAGGGGGTACAACCTAGGGTTGAATGTCGTTGTGCGGGCCCATAGAGGGGGTACAACCTATCGGATAGTGTGTGGTAACACCGGTAGACCACCTTGGTACTAACTAGAGTGATTGACGAGGTGCGCCCATTGTGTGGAGTTCCAAGTCATGATCTTTGGGTAGATGATGAGAGGAGTATTGATGTTTGATGATAATGAGTATGATGATATATGAATGATGTCTGATGATAATGAGTATGATGATACATGAATGATGTCTGATGATAATGAGTATGACGATATATGAATGATGTCTGATGATAATGAGTATGATTGTATATGAATGATGTCTGATGATAATGAATATGATGATATATGAATGATGTCTGATGATAATGAGTATGATGATATATGAATGATGATATGATGGTAATAAGTATGATGATATATGAATGATGTCTGATGATAATGAATATGATGATATATGGATGATGTTATGATGATAATGAGTATGATGATATATGAATGAGATTATGATGATGATGAGCTTGGTGAATGTATAATGGATAGATTTATGTGTTGTGAATAGGAATGAGGGCATGCCATGTATATGTTGATATAGAAGATTGATTATATGTTGAGTTTTAGATGAATGTTATTGATTGGTGATTTTAATATATTGATGGTATGATGTAATGATGTTGTGGGTGAGGATGGGTATTCTCTATGTGTATGTATGGGTAGTATTCCTTTTCCTCACCCTATTCTGTGGATATATTTTACAGGTGTTGATGAGGACACAACTGGTGTCGATTATGAATAAAAGGGTATGCTCTGATAGATGTGACATCAGGGTGTGCTTGGGGGTTTTACCATGTTTCTAGATTAGGAGTATCTTTATGAACTTCTGGATGCCTTGTATGGCAGGAGATTATTAATTGTTTTTATTTCTAAGGAGATCTCCGTTGTTTATAATTGATTTATATTTGGAGTTTGAGTTGATTTAATAAAGTTGTTTTCAAACTATGAGATTTATCATAAGAGTGATTGTGAACCTTTTTACCTAACGTGGGACTTTCCCTTTTCTAAACTGTAACTTCTTTAATATATAAGAGTATGAGGTAGAAGGGTGTCACACTAGAGACTTATATATTTATGAACATCCCTCACTTGTATCATGTTATTTTATAAAGGCAAACTTATTCTTTTAGAATATAATTATTGTCCTTAGAATGGTAAACTTAAACTTCATAAGAAATCAAGTAGATGACTTGATCGTGAGATCTTATGAAGAACTATTCTTAAATAGTCCCTAGTCATGTATCATCTTAGGAAAAAGATGCATTTAGACTAGTATGTGAGTTCATTGATGATCACATCTCACAGATCATGGATATGAGATATCATGTGCTCACATAGGTACACATTAAGAGTAATGGTGTACTGGACAGACCCACCTTAAGAACGTTGCATGGGTTGTTACATAAGTGTCATGAACGTTTCTTAAATTGATAGATGTTATATGAAGTCCTTCGACCTGAAATCACTACGATTCCTACATAAGGAATTATATGTTTTAATTATCATCAAACGTTACCTGTAATAGGGTAATCATAAAGTTGGTTTGTGGACATGTAATAAATTATGTGGTGGAATGTGAGTGCCCTAGATGGGATTTGTCCCTCCTATGTTACAGGAGTTATATCTGTAGGCCTTTTGACAAAGTGAGACTGCAAAATGCATGGCCATGCTCAGGAGGATAAATATGAGATATTTATTTTCTGTACAGTCTACTTGGGGATCAAGAACATATAAATTGAACTATACAAGGTTGACACAATCCATGCCCTTGTGTTCAATTAGATATTTGGACAAAGGGACAGATCATATAAATTATTATCATAAAATAGGATTTATCAAAGTTATTGATAATCTCAATATTTGGATAGTGATGTGTTCTTAGATACCGCTCACTATTTATGATATTAAATATAAAAGGGTTTTATTTTAATATCATAAACAAATATTAAAATTCTATTGGGTCACACGCATACAACAAGCCACTAGAAAAAGAATAATAATTCTAATTTAATTTAATTAGAATTATTATAACATAATGGGCCAGGCCCATAAGTATGAGGGTTAAGTGAGTGAGGGGGTAAAACCCTAGCCTCCACTCTATAAATAGAGCATGAGATGCATTACCCTATACACATGAGCAATCGCTTCTTACTTTCTAAGGCTACTAGCAGAGCTGAGGAGGGTTTCCTAGTCCGGCTGTTGGCGTGGATACCAATAGAGACGTGGCTACTCTTGCCTCGTTTGTAATCCTAATAAGGTACGACCTTTCGTTTTAATACCTTTTATGCCTTGATTCGTGTTTTCGCAAAATGATTATAACAAGGGAGGGAATCCATTTATTTCCGCTGCACCCTGACCACATGCTTGATTCCCTTTAGAATTATTGAAGAAGTCTATGTGAGACAACCCCCTGGATTTGAAGACCCAAATCATCCAGAGTATGTCCTCAGACTCAAGAAAGCTCTGTATGGTCTCAAGCAAGCTCTAAGAGCTTGGTATGACAGGTTAAGTTCCTTCTTGATTAAAAATGGCTTTACCAGAGGCCAAATTGATACTACACTGTTCAAAAGGGAAGTTAACAAAGATTTACTGATTGTTCAAATTTATGTGGATGACATTATCTTTGGGTCCACTAATGAGTCTCTTTGCCAAGAATTCTCAAGTCTAATGCAGGGAGAATTTGAGATGAGCGGATTCTTCCTTGGCCTGCAAATAAAGCAACTATCTAATGGCATCTTTATCAGCAAAGAAAAGTATGCTAGAGATCTGCTGACAAAGTTCAAGATGAATGATGCCAAGCCTATGAAGACTCCAATGCATCCCTCAACTCAGATTGACAAAGATGAGACTGGTAAGGCTATCTCAGACAAGCTTTACAGAGGTATGATTGGATCACTCATGTACCTAACTGCAAGTAGACCTGATATTCAGTATGTTGTAGGCATTTGTGCAGGGTACCAATCAGATCCTAAAGAATCCTACTTTACTTCTGTCAAAAGAATTTTTAGATATTTAATTGGAACCACTAATCTTGGTCTCTGGTATGAGAAAGGTTCTAGTTTCAATCTTATAGGATATAGTGATGCTGATTTTGCTAGAGACAAGATGGATAGGAAGAGTACGAGTGGAACTTGCCAATTCCTGGGAAAATGTCTCATCTCTTGGTCTTGCAAGAAATAGAATACAATAGCCTTGTCCACAACTGAAGCTGAATATGTATCAGCAGCTGCCTGCTGCACTCAGGTATTCCAAAGTTCCCATATATTGTGATAATACAAGTGCTATAAACCTTGCAAAAAATCCCATCCATCATTCAAGGTCTAAACATATAGATATTAAGCATCACTTTATAAGAGATCATGTGCAAAAAGGAAACATTGAAATTATTTTTGTTGATACCAAAAATCAACTTGATGATATCTTCACTAAACCATTAGTAGAAGAAAGATTTATTGAAAATTTAAAACTGCTGAATATGTGCTCTCTTAGTTAAAACTCTTTTGAAAATTATTCCATATGATTAGATGAGTTCTGTGTCTCATAAGTAAGAACCATGGTCAATCTGTGATGAGATGCTAACTCAAGGAAGCTCAGATGAGATGCATCTCATAATGATTCCAAATTCAAGGGTCATCTCACATTCAAAGGACGTTACGTAAGAGAGGAATAGAGTCGTTAACAAACGACTAGTAACTCCCCTCTATGCGCACAACTAGCCGTTAGGGTATAAAAAGAAGTGCCCAACCACTTCTCAACCATTCATTAATTGCTCCCTCATCATTTGCGCACTCATTCTCTCTCTCTCTCTCAGCTCCTCCATCTATTTAAGACAAACTCAAAACCCATACCTCATCTCTTTCCTCTCTCTCTCAGATGCG
This sequence comes from Sesbania bispinosa, assembly GCA_026901365.1. NCBI lineage: Eukaryota > Viridiplantae > Streptophyta > Magnoliopsida > Fabales > Fabaceae > Sesbania > Sesbania bispinosa. Next base: position 1,737,483 of record QLOH01000041.1, on the reverse strand, counting down.
CATCAAGATCAAAGCTATCAAACATCCTTACTCTGATAAATCTTCTTCGTCTTCATCTCCTGAAATCAAGATGTCTTCATCTGAACAATCACAATCCATCAGCGTTCATTCAAGTCAAGAACGCCTCAGCCGTTCTCCATCTCCACAGCCCAGTACAGAGTTTGAGCCCTCACAAACTCAGTCTCAACCCTCACCTTCCTCTTTGTCCACTTCTTCAAAGAAAAGTACGCTCTTTCCTCGAAGAATGAAGTCTCAAAGGATTGCTTCAAACGTAACCCAGACTACAATACACCAAGCTCCCAAATCTCCTGTCCATATAGACCTCACCCAGCCTGAAGCTTCAAAGAAAAAAGGGCAAGGCTGTTGAAGGAAAGAAGCTCACATTTCAGTCTGATCTCTTTGAAAATGCAGAAGTGGAAGAAAAGTTTATCAAAAAGTTTGCTGAAAAGAAAATAGTGATTGGGAGACTTATTGACTTTAAGGAATTGAAAGAAGAAAACTGGGATATTGTTCCTTATCTCAGGAAGCAGGGCTCAGAAGACTATCTGTCTATGACAGAGCCAGTCTTTCCAAAGATGACAAGGGCCTTTTATGCTGCTTGCACCAAGGCTAAGGGTGCTTCTCAGGGGTTACCCAATGTGATAGTCAATCTAAAAGGAGTTCATATTGAACTCACTAAAGAATCCCTGGGGGCCATCATTCAAGTCCCAGTGACTGGAAATAGGCTCTACAATGAAGAAGACTGGTGGAATCAAATATGTTTCCCAGTTACAAGCGTGGGAACTTCTTTGTTTAAAGAAGCAAAGGTCACAGACTCCTCCTCCTCTCTCAATCATTTTGGTAAATTCCTCTTTCACCTGTAGCCAAATGCATCATGCCCAGAGCTGGCACATTCAACAAAATTTACACTCAAGACTTAACGGTCATGTATCATCTCAAGCACAATATCCCTCTAAATATTCCCTTTCTAATTCTAAGGCACATGGAACATGCCTTCTACAACTCCAAAGTCACTTCCTCTCTACCATTTGGAATGCTCACCAAGAAAATCATGAAGCATTTCAAAGTTGACCTTAGTGGCTGTGAAGAGACGTCTGAAAAGCCTGGACTGATTGGAAAATCAACTCTCAAGCCTCTGAGTTTAGATGGTAAGTCAATTCCTCCTCCTACCTTTCCACTTGAAAATCCTGCTCCTATTCCTCTCACTACTCAAGCTTCTCCATCATCAAAATTATTTGAGACCCATAAAAAGAAGAAAAAGAAGAAAGTGGTTAAGGAGGCTGCTGAGGGATCTCAAGAAGGTTGTGAGATCCCTAGAGAACAGAAGAAGAGAAAGTCCCAACTGTAACACCCGCGTTTTTACCGTTTTGCCGTATTGTGTGTTTTATTGAATTTTGAGTGATTAAAATTATTTTTAATCATCAAAATTTATATTTTTGAGTTTAGGAATGAATTTCCTATTTTTCTAGAAATTTTGAGAATTTTTGGAATTTTTCTGTGAAAAATGACCTTTTTGCCCCTACTGTCTCTTGAACCGGGCCCGAATACTCTTGATCCGGGCCAGAAAAATTGCACAAACCTTTCCTTTTCTCCTTCTAGAAACTGTGACATAAGAAGCATGGCACATAACTTTCCTTTTACACTTCCTAAGTCAAAGATGTAAGAAATGCCATTATGTTGTCATAAGGCACTTAACACTTGTCCCATCTTTCCTTTCAAACTTGCAAAACCATTTTTCATCCCTCATTTCCTCTACTCCAAACCGTGAACTCCCTCTCCATTTTCTCTAAATCTCCATTTTTTCTTCCAATACATTCAAGGCCAAGGTTCCATCTTTGAACCAAAGCTGCAAACACCTAGCCTTCTAGCCTTGGAAAACTCTTGTTGGTAACCAAAGGAAGGATTTTTGGGGCTGTTTTGGGAGATGTTTCAAGGGCTGTTGCTGCACCTTATTTTGAAGAAATTCCTTAGGTAAAGGGGGGGGGGGAGAACTTGAACTCTAGTAGGATTGGTGACTAGAGTCAAGGATTTGCCCTTGAATCCTTGTTTTAACCTCGTTTTTCTCTTGAAATAATTCAGCTTTTCTTATGTATGGCTGGCTGTATGTTTCTAAATTGTTTTAAGGCTTGGAAATGTGATTAATTGATGGTTTATGTTGCATGCAAAGTAAAGAAATTGATTTGTAAAAATTTTCTCTTTTCTCCCACATGCATGCGGCCAAGAGAGGAAGAATGTGGCTGCATGTATTTGAAAATTTATTTGATGTTTAAAATGTGTTTAAATGATGATTATGAATGCATACACATGGTTGGTTGTTTGTGATAATTTTATGTTTGTTAATGCATGCAAAACCATGAAATTTTTGTTGAAAAAGTTTTCCCTTTTTCCTTGTATAGCTCTCGGCCATGAGCTAAAATCTGGACAACAAGTATTTAAATTCTATTTGATATTTAAATCATGTTCATATGATGAATATAAGTGCATGCATGTAATTGGTTTGAATTATAAAATTGATTGGTATGTTGTAATCTTGAAAATTGATGCTTTGAGCCTATAAATCATGTATGAAGTTTATGATGATGTTTGGTGTGCAATTGATGAATTGGTATGAAAATAGTTATTTAAAGTGCTTGTTAATGATTATGCTTGATTTTGGTGAAGTTTGGAAATGGTTGAAAAATTGGCATTTTTGATGAACATTCAAGGTGTTCTTGATGTTCATGAGTTGTTCTTGATGAAACTCATCAAGAATGCTCTTTGATCTTGAAAAGATCAAATGAGTGTTGGAAATGTGTTTATGGGCCTTAGATGGTCCAAAAGGACTAAGAAGCAATTTTACAAGTAAAAGGACTAAAGTGCAATTAAGAATAAGTCTTTAAAAATAAATAAAACAAATTCGGATTTCCAATTCCAACCAAGTAAAAGTCAACTTAAAGGTCAATATTTTAGGTTGCCATGACTAAAAATAAGTTCCTAAGAGTTATAAAACCTTTAGGCCTTTAACTTAAGTTTAAAACCTTTAAGAAAGGGAGTTAAAGACTCATTAAAAGTCAATCAAGCTTAGATTATGAAATTAAATTTAGATTGGAGTTGGACTTCAACTCTAATCCAAGTTATTAACAAATTAAAACATAGAAATTAATTAGTAGACTTAGCTAATCTAATTACCTAAGTTAAATTAACATAATCTACTTAAGTTAATTAAGTAACGGATGATTAATTAAGGCTAAAGTTAATTAACCTTAATAAAAGTATTAAGTAATTAATTAGTAATGATGATTAAGAATTAACTAACTATGATTAACCTTAATCAAATGTAATTAAAAGCTTAATCCAAGATTAAGGAAGAGATTAAGACTGAATTAAAGAAGATTAAGACTAATTATAGTTCAGTTAATGAAGACTAATTATAATTAAAGGTTAAACTTAATCTTAATTAGTTATACAAGAGGAATTAGGATAAGTAATGCTATCCATAAGACACAATCATAAATCTTAGTAAATTATAGGACTTAAGTGGACATGATTATTAAGAACATTAGTACAAACTACCTTAAAAGATTATAACCAATACACTCTTTCTGCATAAGACTTGAGAAACTTAGTGAGAGAGTGCGGTTCCAACCTAAGATGGGGTTTGGTTCTCCTTGAAGGAAAAACATTGAATCGGGCCGTACCACGGGTAAGTGGTGACGTTGAATGATTCGATGGGCTTTTCCTGTAAGGACTGTGTATGCTGAGAAAGTATTGATTGGTTCTCCTTGAAGGAAAGACATTGAATCGGGCCGTACCACGGGTAAGTGGTGACGTTGAATGATTCAATGGGCTTTGCCTATAAGGATGTTAATGTTGTAAGCATTATTGTGTGACATGCATCATAAAGCATTAATGATGATCAAGGTTGAAAACCTTACGACCTATATGGCAGTGACACTTTGGTACAATGTGAAACTGGTTGGGAAGGGTGCATTGGGTTTTGCAAAGAACGCCAGCGGGTCCGGTAAAGGACGCCAGCCCTGAGGATAGTCGAGTTCCAGAAAGGACATCATGAGACGTAGGTTAGCTCCCTACTGTCGAGTCCGAAGGGGGCAAGCTTGACTATCCTGTCGCTCTCATGGTTTCGGGGTCAGTTGAGATTGTCTGGAAGGACGCATAAAAGATTTGGCCAAAAGAAAATAAATGAGCAATGCTCCTTGTACTGATTGCTAGTACAGACTCTAACTCCTGATACGTTGTACATATATGGTCGGGCAGTTGCTGTGTGCACTGTGGTGGTGATGTTTCCCTGGGCCCTCATGCATTAGTCATTGCATTATAGTTGCAAGGTTGCATTCAAATGAGTGTACTATGATGACATGTTTGAGATTACTTGTTGATTGATCTGTGTGGATCATCCCTGTGTGTGTGCTCTAGTTCATTTTATCCTACGTGCTATGAGTTCATGCGATGTTCTCACCCTTCCTTTCTATCTTTTGTTGTTATATTCTTCTCGTTACGTCGATAGCCGGTATCGGAGACTTCAGCTATGACATCGATGAGAGTGCAGCTGCGGTGGATGCCCAGAGGAACCTGGAGGGTGACGAATACCCTCGTAGATGCGAGTTCACTGGGGAAGTCCGCGTCATCATTACTCATCCCGGACTCCCGCTTGTACCAGAGTTGGATTTCATTGTACCTGTGACTCTCGAGTTTTCGACGCCACCTAACTTGGTGCGCTATACTACTTTTCGTCCTTCACGTCGTCGTCCCGCTTCTTCGTCGTCGTCGCGATCATCTCGGATGGCTGATATGGTCGGACCAGACTCCCCTAGGTACTCATCTTCTTTTGAGGCGTCTGATTCTCAGCCTATGCATCCTGATGTGCAAGGCCGCTCTCTCACAAGTAAGCTAGATCTGATTGTGATTGATGACACCTAGGAGGAGGAGGAGGCCCCGGAGGAGGATCCAGAGGAGGAGGAGCCGGAGAAGAATTCTTCTAGCGACGATCCCGCAAAGGATTTTGGGATGATCACCATCGGAGACGCTGGGAGGAGGAGCAGTAGGGTGTTCATTACTAAGTCGGGAGATGACGAGTAGAACTAGTGTAGTTTTGAGTCTAGGTAGTAGCAGCTCTGATTTAGCGGCCTCTTATTTTGTATTTTGGTCGAGGTCCTGTTTATTTGGTCTACTACCAGAACTCATATTTTGATGTAGATATTTGGGTGGCTCGAGAGATACACTAATGTTATGTTAGTATATGTATATACTTCATGTCGTTTCCCTTTTCTTATGTTGATGTTATAGCTGCGTGTATGTTGTGTATGTGTGCGAGGAAGTAACCGTCTAGATGTTTTCGGAAAACAAGTTTCAGAATAAGGAAAGGATATTTCATAAAACTTAAAATGAAATTAGAGATGTAATAGGTTGATGACAACTAAATCCTTTTTATACAAAAAAAAATTAATAATTCCGCATTTTAACGTTTCTAAAACTGTAAGTTCGTTGGTCACGTGTGATACATGTGATATTCTTAGTGGTAGAACTAAGGGTGTCGCACCAACCCTCTGTCTCTACTGAGACTGAACTAAGAGAAAGAATAAGAAGAAGAAGAAGACGAGATCAGAGCAGGTCCCATCTGCTCTGACTCAACCAGAGCCTCAGCCAATTTACACTGAAGCACCTGATGTGGAAGAACCAGCACCTGAGATGCAAGAACCAGCACCTGATTCTCAATCTCAGTCTCCACATCATCAGACACCACCTCCATCTCCTCAGCAAGCAATCAATCAATCTAATGTCTCCCATCACAAAAATTGTTGTTGAGACTCTTGGAAGTTTAGAGAAGGAAAATACTACCTCAGTTCCTGAGGCCATACAAGCGACTCCAACTGATGCTGATGAGACTAAATACATACCCACTGCTCAACAAAGGACTCCAGCTAAGTATGAGCCATCTCACTCATTTCAAACCTCTCTTCCTACATCTGGAAAGTTCTTTGTGGATTCAATTCTGCTCAGCTCTCCTCAACCAAAATATGACCAATCTGCACCTCCACCTGAACACCCTCAAGCTCCAACATCTGAATCATCTATTCCCACTCATATCTCCAACTCCATCAATACCTTTCTGATTCAGCTCCATGAAGAACAACAACAACATCAGCAAGATCCCCACTCCAGAATTGAGCAGAATCAGAAGAAGATCCTCAAGAAGCTGAAACATCAGAAGAAGAGGCAAGAGGCTATCCTTGATGGACTTGACACAGTCCTTCAAGCTATTCGCACTTCAAATGATTTAAACAAGAAGATGAATCTTCATCTCTCTAATCTACCTCCTCTGCTTGAGATTCCACAAGCTGTTATGAGCCCATCTGGACCAGACTCTGACTCATCCTCTTCTCCTTCTTCCTAGCTATGCTAGTTTCCTTTGTTTTGATTATGGCAAAAGGGGGAGAGTTGGTTAGATGTTTAGCATCTGTTTAGCATCTGATAAGAGTCTTTGTAACACCCGTATTTTTCCGATTTACCCGTTTTTCCCGTTTTTGCTGTTTTAAGCGTTTTAATGGATTTTAAATGATTAAAATTATTTTTAATTGTCAAAATTTATATTTTTGGATTCAGTATTAAATTTCCTATTTTTAGGAATTTTCTGGGAATTTTTAGGATTTTTCTGCAAAAATTGACCTTTTTGCCCTCCGGTACCCCGACCCGGGCCCGAATACTCTTGATCCGGGCCAGAAAAATTGCACAAACCTTATTTCCTCCTCTGAAAATTTCGCTGCACAGCAGGGTGCATGTGTGCCACTTGTCCATGTTTTCCTTCACACCATTAAGCCTATATAAAGGAGAAAACTCCACTTTTTGGCCATTTTTCACTTAGCCATTTCCTTAACCTACCATTTTCTCTCTTCTTCTTCTTCTTTCTCCCTTGCTGGCCGCGCAACACCACCCTCTTCCTCCCCAAAATTTCTTCATCTCCACCCAAATCACCAACCAAGCTTAAGTCCCATTCTTGGATTTAAGCTAAAGAAAAATAAAAATACATACTTTCTACCAAAATCCACTTGTTGGAGGCTTGAAGGAGGAGCTTGAAGGGGCTGTTAGAGGAGGAAAAATCTGCACTTATTCCTTTGAAGATCTAAGGTAAAGGGGGGGAGAACTTGAACTCTAGTAGGCCATGTAACTAGAGTCAAGGATTTGCCCTTGAATCCTTGCTTTTTTTTCCCTTGTTTTTCTCTTGAAAAATCAAACCTTTGAGCTTGTTTTTGAGAAAATATTTTCGGTCTTGATGAGCTGGGTTATTGTGGCTGTTTGCATGTCTTTGATCTTGGTTGGATTGTTGTTGATGGTTGGGTTGTGTTGCATGCAAGCCAAGGAAGGATTTTTGTTGAAAAATCCCACCTTTTTCCCCTTAAGCTCTCGGCCAAGAGAGGAAGAAGTGGCTGCATGTGTGCAAAAATTATTTTGATGGTTTGGATGAGATTATATGATGGATATATGTACATGCATGTGGTTGATCTTAAGTGGAAAAATTGATTTGGTGATTTATCTTGAAAATAATGATGTTTTGAGCTTGAAAATGGAAGTTATGAACTTTAATGTGCATGTGAATGATTTTGAGTGGATTAGTATGATATTTGGCATTTGGATTGTTTATTGATGAATGTGTGAAGTTTTGGTGAAGATTGGATGTTGTGAAAAATTTGAAGTTTTGGATGAACATTCAAGGTTGTTCTTGATGTTCATGAGTGTTCTTGATGAAACTCATCAAGAATGTCCTTTTGATCCTAAAAAGATCAAAAGAATGTTTAAAACATGTTTTTGGGCTAAATTGGCCCAAAAGGACTAAAGAATAAATTTGTAACAAAAAGGACTAAGTTGCAAATAAGATAAGTTTTTAAATTAAGTAATTAAATTCGGATTTTTATTTTAACTAAAATAAAAATCTATTTAAAAATCATATTTTTATTTATTATGAATAAAAATGGGCTCTCATGGGTCCAATAACCTTTAGGCTTTTGTTTAGTCCCAAAGCCTTCAAAAAGAGAGTCAAAACTCAATTTAAAAGACAACTAAAAATAATTTATGGGCTTAGGTTTAGATTAGGGTTGAACTTCAAACACTAATCTAAGTTGTGAAAATTAAACTTAGGATTAATTAGTAGACTTAACTAATTTAATCACCTAAGTTGATTAGCCTAAATTAATTAAGTTAATTAACATTAATGAAGATTAATCTTAATCTTAGTCAATAATTACTAATGAGGTATTAATTAGATAATTAAGCCTTAATGATGAATAAGAACTAATTAATTATGATTAACCTTAATCAAATATAATTAAAAGCTTAATCCAAGGTTAAGGAAGAGATTAAGGGATAATTAGGAATTAATTAGGATCTTAAGTAAGGATTAAGACTTAATTAAGGAGGATTAAGATTAATTATAGTTTAGTTAACGAAGACTAATTATAATTAAGGGTTAAACCTAATCCTAATTAGACATACAAGACGAATTAGGGTAGGTAATGTCATCCATAAGATACGATAAGTCTTAGTAAATTATAGGACTCAAGTGAAAATGATTATTGATTCTTAAAAGGAGAACATTAGTACAAACTACCTTAAAAGATCATAACCAACACACTCTTTCTACATAAGACTTGAGAAGCTTAGTGAGAGAGTGCGGTTCCAACCCAAGATAGGGTTTGGTTTTCCTTGAAGGAAAGACATTAAATCGGGCCGTACCATGGTAAAGTGGTGACGTAGAATGATTTAATGTGCTTTGCTTGTAAGGACTGTGTATGCTGAGAAAGCATTGTTTGGTTTTCCTTGAAGGAAAGACATTGAATCGGGCCATGCCACGGTAAAGTGGTGACGTAGAATGATTCAATGGGCTTTGCCTGTAAGGATGAAATGCTGAAAGCATTGATTGTGTGACATGCATCATAAAGCATTAATGATGATCAAGGTTGAAAACCTTATGACCTATATGGCAATACCACTCTAGTACAGTGTGAAACTGGATGGGACGGGTGCACTGGATTTTGCAAAGAACACCAGCGGTCCGGTAAAGGAGACCAGCCCTGAGGATAAGTCAGGTCCCGGAATGGCATAAGTGGCGTAGGCTCGCCCCCTACTGTCGTGCAAACGGGGTACAGGCTTGACTATCCTGTCGCTCTCAAGTTTTCATAATCAGTGAGTTTGTCTGGAAGTCGGAAAAATCGTCTTGGCCAGAGATTGAGCAATGCTCTTCGTACTATTTGCTAGTACAGACTATACTCCTGATATATTGTACATATATGGTCGAGCAGTTGCTGTGTGCTCTGCTTTTGGTGTTGTTTTCCCGGGCCCTCATGCATTATATACATATAGCATGGTAGTATCAGATGCATACTTGTGATTGAGATTATGTGGATGTTTGTGAATATTTTATTAGTGCTCTAGTTACTATGTTCTACTTGTTATGAGTTCATATGATGTTCTCACCCTTTCTTCTCTGCTTCTATTCTCTGTTGTCGCGCTCTTTCGCCATCGCCAGTCGGGTTTGGGGAGCTTCAAGATGTCGGCCATGAGGATTACACTGAGATGGGGGCCACGAGGACAGTGGCGGGTCACCGACATTCCTAGACGCTGTATATTCACAGGGGAAGTACACGTCACGATCTCTCACCCTAACCTTCCCCTTGTGCCAGAGGTCGTCTTCACTGTGCCCGTGATTCTGGAGTTCGAGACACCACCAGGACTTCGTCGTCATACCACTTTCCTTAACCGTCGTCATCGTCCCGTTCCATCTGCTTCTTCCCAGTCCTCTCGGATAGCCACTATAGGAGAGCCGGATTCCCCTCGCTACACTCCTGGACCAGAGTCGTCATCCCCGCCGACCATGCGTTTCAGTGCATTCGGTCGTCCTACCGCCATTGAGCCTGATCTGGTCGTCATTGATGATACTTCATCCGAGGAGGAGGATCCAGAGGAGGACCCTGAGGAGGACCCCGAGGACGAGGAGCTGAGGGAGGATTCTTCTGACGGTATTCCTTCAGAGGAATTCAGGATGATTACCCTCCCGGATGCCAGGAGGAGGAGTTGTAGGGTTGCCCCTGCTAGATCAGATGACGATGAGTAGAGGAGTGTGTTTGGGGTAGTCATGAGTCTAGCGGTAGTAGCTCTGATTAGTGACCTCTTATTTTGGTTGTATTGATAGAGGTTTTATTTATTTTACTGCCAGAACTCTTATTTTGTATGACGGTGTGGTATCTCGGGGATCACTTGACACTGTGTTTATGTACATGTATATTTTTCACGCTTCTTCCCTAGTCTCTACTTTATATTTGTGTGTGTTGTGTATGTATGCGGAACGATGGAATCGACTAGATGCTTTCCGAAAACGTATTTCAGAATTAAGGAAAAGATGCTTTTACAAATATCTAAAATGGAATTAGAATAAGATTAGTTGATAATGATTAAACTCTTTTAAAAAAAAAAAAAAAAATATTCCCGTATTTTCTAAGCATACATTTAACATAAACGAGAGTCATCAGTTACGTTCGTAATGTGATACTCTTAGCGGTATAACTAAGGGTGTCGCAGTCTTAGTTTGTATTAGTTTGCAGTTTTGTGTCTTGAAAGGTTTAAGATGTAATAACATTTTTTCTTTGATTTGATGAGATGTAGTGGCATCTTTTGCAATGCAATTATGTACTTCTCTTGTTTTGATGAATGAAATGAATCTCTGTTCACATTTCTTGGCTGAGATGAATCTATTTAGCAAAATCTTATAAAACAATTTGATCTCTAACTCAGGGGGAGCTCATCTCCTTAAAAGAAATAGAATTGCATAACTCAGGAGGAGTTAATTACTGCATCTAATGACTTAAAATCTTATCCACTTAAAATTTAAACTTTATGGTTTGGCATCATCAAAAAAGGGGGAGATTGTTGAGACAAACTCACCTCCAATAGTTTTTAATATGACAAACCTTTAAGTTTAAATATATGAGATACATCTTGTTATTACTAACTGTGTGCTCAAGCATGTGGCAGAACATTGTTAGAATCTGTTTTGCAAAATTCAAAGATCCATATATGTCAAAACAAAGAAACAAGGAAGCATAAAGAAGCTTGAAGCATCAAACGAGAAGAGACTTAGAAACAACTTGAGACGTTATCTCAAGAAAAGATGTAGAGTCAAGAGATCATCTCAAGAGAAAGAGACAGATCTAGAAGTGCATCATAAGCTTCATTGATCTAGACAATAAAGGATGAGACTAAATTTCTAAATTGAGCAAGAGATCAGCACAAGTTAAGAAGAGATGTGAGATCAGCTTAAGACGCTGTCTCATGGTCAGACGCAAAAGAAGAGTTCCGAGTGAGAGATACAAAAGAAAAGAGACAGACTTAGAAGAGAATCAAGTATAGTTCAACTGGACAGGTCATCAAGTCAGACTAAAAGAGATCTAGTACACTGTGCAACTGACACAGTGACGTTTGTACTTGAACAACAGTTGTACACATCCAGAAGGCAAGGCCTGACACTGTTCCAATGGCTCTCAATGGCTATAAACGGTGAGAAATAGCTAACTACCTTTGATATAAATCCTGAGAGCTACAGTTGAAGAAAAGTGAGAGACTACGTTGATCATTGAACATATACTGCATCTTATTACACGTCTCAAGTGACATCTCAAGTGTACGTCTCAACTAGTTCATATACAGACTTGATCTCAACTTGAGAACATCATTAGTCTGCATCCATCTCTTCTTTGATTGTAATACTATCACTTCCTTTAGAAGACAGAATCACTAGCTAAGCCTACTGCCTATCCATACATTGTATGTTTGTAAGCTAGACTCATCACAACATCCTATTCTTGTAACCTGTCTCATCTAAGATAGGAGTGTGCCTAGTCTTAGAGTGAGGTGTGTGCGTCCTGAAGAGGCTGTAAGAATACTTGTAACTCAGCCAAGGTATGAGTGCCTAAGCTTGGTGTGAGAGACGTCCTAAAGAGGTTGTAAGAATACTTGTAATGGACGGGTTGTAAACAGTGGAAATCTCACGAGTTGTGAGGATGTGGGTGCTGGACAGTGGATGTTCAAGACACATGACAGGGGACAAAAGCAAGTTCCTGTCACTTGAAGAGAAAGCTACAGGAGTTGTCTCCTTTGGAGACAATAGCAAGGCCCAAATTAAGGGCATAGGTAAAATTGGTAAGACAAACTCAGCTCAAATTGAGAATGTATATTTTGTTGAAGGTCTGAAACATAACTTGTTGAGTATCAGTAAGCTGTGTGACAATGGTTATCATGTAAATTTCCAACCCACTTTCTGTGAAATCATAGACTCCAAGACTAGGAAAACAACAATTTCTGGAAAAAGAAACAAAAACCTGTACTCAGTCTCACTTGAGAGCCTATTGATCTCACATGTCTCATGTCTCATGACCATGAGAAGTGGTTATGGCATAAGAGAGTTGGACACAATAACATGAGAACCATGAGTCAGCTTGCAAGTCAGTCTCTTGTCAAAGGTTTACCAAAAGTAAAATTTGACAAGGACATGATATGTGACTCCTACATAAAAAGAAAGCACATCAAATCAAGTTTCAAATCCAAGTCTCATGTCTCAACCACCAGCCCACTTGAGATTCTCCACATTGATCTGTTTGGACCAACTAAGACTGCAAGTCTCAATGGTAAAAAATATGGCTTTGTAATTGTGGATGACTTCTCAAGATTTACCTGGGTTTTGTTCCTCTCTCAGAAGGATGAATCTTATGAATCATTTAAAATATTTTGCAAAATGATCCAATCTGAGAAGGGATATGGAATAGGTTCTATAAGAAGTGATCATGGAGGAGAGTTTGAGAATGCAAAATTTATGAAATTCTTTGATAAAAATGGCATTGCTGATAGCTTCTCATGTCCAAGAACTCCTCAACAGAATGGAGTGGTTGAGAGAAAGAATAGGACTCTTCAACAGATGGCAAGAACTTTGTTATGTGACTCTGGAATTGAAAAGTATTTTTGGGCAGAAGTTGTGAACACCTCCTGCTACATCATAAATAGAGTCACTATAAGAAAGATCTTGAATAAGACTCCATATGAGCTGTGGAAAGGGAGAAAACCTTCAATTTCCTATTTCCATGTGTTTGGTTGTGATTGTTACATTCTAAACACTAAAGATCAACTAGGAAAATTTGATACAGAATCTAACAAAGGAATTTTCTTAGGATACTCCCAAACTTCCAAAGCTTATAAAGTATACAATCTAAAAACTAAAACTACTGAAGAATCTGTGCATGTAGTCTTTAATGAGATGCAGGGTAGCTCTCAGAAAGAGGTTGATGAAGAAATTGAAGAGATGATGGGAGAATTGAGAAATTCAACTCAGGATGCTGAAGAGAGATCCTCACCTGAACAAAAACTAATGGGATCATCTCAACCTAAACCAGGGAGAGAAGCTCAATCTGAGATGGTGTCTCACAGAAGCATCCATCCTGACACATCTCATGTACCTCAAGAAGAAGACAAGTCAGATGGACAAACTGAGAATAGGGGAGCAAGACAAAGAGGTCTTGAAATGCAGAATGAGCATGCATCTCAACTTCCCAGAAGCTGGAGATTAGTGAGATCTCATCCTAGAGATCAGATCATTGGAGAGACTTCAGATAGGGTTAGGACCAGATCCTCTTTCAGAGATGCTGAAAATATGATGGCACTTCTACCTGAAGTAGAACTTAAAGGTATTTATGAAGCTCTCAATGATGAGTCGTGGGTAAAAGCAATGGAAGAAGAGCTCAACCAGTTTGACAAAAGCAAAGTCTGGGATCTGGTTCCTCCTCCCTCTTATCAATCTATAATTGGAACCAGATGGGTCTTTAGAAACAAGATAAATGAAAAGGGCAAAGTAATGAGAAATAAAGCAAGATTGGTAGCACAAGGATACAATTAGCAGGAGGGCATAGACTATGATGAGACCTTTGCTCCAGTTGCCAAACTTGAAGCTATCAGAATCCTATTAGCCTTTGTTGCTCACAAAGACTTCAAGCTCTATCAAATGGATGTAAAAAGTGCATTCCTAAATGGAATTATTGAAGAAGAAGTCTATGTGAGACAACCCCCTAGATTTGAAGACCCAAATCATCCAGAGTATGTCCTCAGACTCAAGAAAGCTCTATATGGTCTCAAGAAAGCTCCAAGAGCTTGGTATGACAGATTAAGTTCCTTCTTGATTAAAAATGGCTTTACCAAAGGCCAAATTGATACTACACTATTCAAAAGGGAAGTTAACAAAGATGTACTTATTACTCAAATTTTTGTGGATGACATTATCTTTGGGTCCACTAATGAGTCTATTTGCCAAGAATTCTCAAGTCTCTGAAGTTGGCTGAATGTCTCTAGAAGGGGGTTGAATAGAGACTTTTAGAAAATTGTTCCTGAAATTTGCACGCTGAAATTGAAAGTTGAGACGTGGTCTCAAGTCTGCTGACTTGGGGTCTCTATTAAGACAGGGTATAAGCAGTAGTTTCAATTTTAGTTGTTTCAATTATGTTCAAATTGTCTTAAAATCTCAAATCAGATTCAGTTATATTTTAAAGCAAGTACTTAGTTGTTACCACTCGTGAGATTTCCACTGTTTACAACCCGTCCATTACAAGTATTCTTACAGCCTCTTTAGGACGTCTCTCACACCAAGCTTAGGCACTCATACCTTGGCTGAGTTACAAGTATTCTTACAGCCTCTTCAGGACGCACACACCTCACTCTAAGACTAGGCACACTCCTATCTTAGATGAGACAGGTTACAAGAATAGGATGTTGTGATGAGTCTAGCTTACAAACATACAATGTATGGATAGGCAGTAGGCTTAGCTAGTGATTCTGTCTTCTAAAGGAAGTGATAGTATTACAATCAAAGAAGAGATGGATGGAGACTAATGATGTTCTCAAGTTGAGATCAGGTCTGGATATGAACTAGTTGAGACGTACACTTGAGATGTCACTTGAGACGTGTAATAAGATGCAGTATATGTTCAATGATCAACGTAGTCTCTCACTTTTCTTCAACTATAGCTCTCAGGATTTATATCAAAGGTAGTTAGCTATTTCTCACTGTTTATAGCCGTTGAGAGCCATTGGAACAGTGTCAGACCTTGCCTTCTGGATGTGTACAACTGTTGTTCAAGTACAAACGTCATTGTGTCAGTTGCACAGTGTACTAGATCTCTTTTAGTCTGACTTGATGACCTTTCCAGTTGAACTGTACTTGATTCTCTTCTAAGTCTGTCTCTTTTCTCTTGCATCTCTCACTCGGATCTCTTCTTTTGCGTCTGACCATGAGACAGCGTCTTAAGCTGATCTCACATCTCTTCTTAACTTGTGCTGATCTCTTGCTCAATTTATAAATTTAGTCTCATCCTTTTACTGTCTTGATCAATGAAGCTTATGATGCACTTCTGGATCTGTCTCTTTTTCTTGAGATGATCTCCTGACTCTGCATCTGTTATTGAGACGTCGTCTTAAGCTATTTCTGAGTCTCTTCTCGTTTGATGCTTCAAGCTTCTTGATGCTTCCTTGTTTCTTTGTTTTGACATATATGGATCTTTGAATTTTGCAAAACAGATTCTAACATTGTTCTGCCACATACTTGAGAACACAGTTAGTAATAACAAGATGCATCTCATATATTTAAACTTAAAGGTTTGTCATATTAAAAAATCTTGGAGCTGAGTTTGTCTCAACAGGTTCATCATCATTTCATTTGATATATTATGTGAAAAAGGAAATGGTGATGATTGTTGAGTTTATGGCAAGCGTACCAAAATCCCAGCAGTATAATAGTAAGTAAGAGTATCGTATCCACAGGGAACGGTTCAATTTATAAAGATCAGTGGTCACAACTATCAAGTAAGAAAATGATATTGTTGATTGTTAAGAATTGCAATAATAAATAAAATAGAAATTAAATTGAGATAGGTAGAGACAGTTACTTGAACTAGGATTGAACTTCGTTTCGTCGCACCCCTTTCGTATGTGATCCCCAATATTATTTATGAATATATAATTATGATACCCTAGCCAAACTATGTTATTTTACCCTGGTCTCCACAGATATAAAATACTCAGAAATAATTCATGCGGGTTCTCCCAAGCGAC
This sequence comes from Sesbania bispinosa, assembly GCA_026901365.1. NCBI lineage: Eukaryota > Viridiplantae > Streptophyta > Magnoliopsida > Fabales > Fabaceae > Sesbania > Sesbania bispinosa. The sequence goes on along the minus strand of QLOH01000041.1, from coordinate 1,721,352 downwards.
AAATTACCCCGACTTTAAAGATCTGTTTTCCGTTTGTTAACACTATCAATTCGCCCGGGTGTCCACAGTGACTACTCTGAGTATTTTTACCAATTAGAGTTCAAGTTTCCTATGTCTAGGCTCCCCCAAACTCGCTATTGATTTTATAGAACCACCTCTCGAATGCGCCCCAAAAAACCAACCCATAACTCCGACACACAAGCGGAAGTTACGCATTAAGCAAAGTATAAAAATACCGATATCATAAAATAGGGGTTCATAAATAATAAGGAGAATTAACATACAATTGGGCATTGAATCAACTACATTCGATCCTATTGGAGAGTTTAGCTATGCATGGTAGCCATTACAAACCAACGAAGAAACTGTCACACTTTTCTTCAGCCCTAGCTCTGCTCTGTCGTCTCCCTTGGGTCTCCGGGACTTGCTTTGATCTTTGCAAAAGGTTCTTTAAATAGAAGTTGGAAAGCTTATCTGAAATCTGGAAGGAATCTTGTTGGAAATCTTATCATAAATCCATTTCCGTATTCTTGCGCTTCAACCTGCGCTCAGCGCAGATGAAGCGCAGGAAACAGAGAGCAAATTAATTTCTGCGCTCCACTTGCGCTCAACGCAGGTGGAGCGTATTTTTCGTTCCAGCTTTCCCTGATTTCCTCTTTTTCAGTGTGATCTCTTCCTGATCTTATCCTTGTTTGCTTTGCTTTCCTTATTTCCCTCTTTTTGGATTGATTTTGTGCTGATTTGATCTTCAAATTTAAATTGAGAAACTTATCTTGAGAATCCTTGTTTAAATGATTGCTGATTTTATCTTGATTTGTTGCCATTTAAAATCTCATCTACAGATTTTCTATTCAAATAGATGTTATCTTGTTTCTCCTTTTAAAACTTTCCCTTTTTATCTGCAAAATCAACAGATTTTCTATTAAAATAGCATCAAATTCAAATTTGAATTAAATAGTAACAAAATATGCATTTATTACTAAAAAGAGGTAATTTTGGGAATAAATTTACCAATTTACCCTTGATAACTGCAGTAATTATAAAAGAATTTATTATATATTTTGCACTTATCAAATTCCCCCCAACTTAGCTTCTTGCTTGTCCTCAAGGAAGAAAACCTTTTGTATCAAATGGATTCAATCCCCTTGTCAAGATTCTCAAATTTAAGGAAATAATTTCCTCATCTCTTTACTTGGCAGCTGTCACTTTCCAAATGTCAGATTGAAAATCAGAATCAAGTGATATTACCAGTACTCATTCAGAACAGGATAAAAACACATTCAAACTTTTTCAGAAATAGCATTCAAAAAAAATAAGTGATAAATCAAGGAATTCTCTCATTCTCACGGGTAAGTGTTTCCCTCAATTTTTTCACAGCAATTGAACAACTAAAATTGATAGTCGTTTCTGGTTTCTAAACATGGACATGGAAGATTATGGATCAAAAGGTCTTTTCTTGGTTGTAATGAGGTTGGGCTATCAAGAAATCATGGTTTTTCTGGATATGCAAAGAGAACACTGGAATAGAGAGCATCTTTGAATTTTTCTTGACTTGTAACTTCTCTCCATTCTTCCACTTCATTCTTGATTTGTATCATTCAGCTGGCCTCTTTCTTTGTTTGATGATTCACTCCCCCTTTTTATTCACTTTTATTAACTTTTTCTTTTTGATTTTTTTAGGGAGTGATCCTCTTTTGCTTTCTTGTGCCTGCTCTTTGTGTTTCTTCAATTTTAAAGTAACCAACCAATTCTTCCCATTTTATCAAATTGCACTTTTGCTCTCTATCCCAAGTGTGTAAGGGACAAGATATAGACATTATTCTGGTTGGGGTGCATAAGAAGAAACATTAAAGCACAAATGGGTTACCAAAAAAAAATGGAAAATTTTTTTTAGGGTTGACTTTTTGGCACTGAGCAAATAATTTATAAACAAAAATTGCCTTTATCAGTTCCATATTTTTCATGTGCAAAATAAAATCCAAAAACTCAAGCAATAGCAGTTGACAAGCAGCGGTGAAAACTCACATATCAGTGTTTGGTCTCTCAACTCACCGGCTTTTTGGCTAAATTCCTTGATAAAACACTTATTGAAATTAATTAACTATCCTGATATATTTTCCTGCATAATATCCTAATTCTAATTGATTATGGAATTAATCACAAAATTCCTATTTCTTTCCAAATTTGGTTAGTAGACTGCCTAGCTTTGAGATTTAAAAATTAATCCCTTAAATCCCTAATTTCTAAAATCCTAAAAAATTGAAATACAAAACAAAAGTCCTAATTAATTAAAAAATATAGAAATTAAAAGAACGAAAAGAAAGAAAAACACCAGTGTCAATCTTCATCCTCTGTATCTTGTAAGTCCTTGTCCTACTCTCCTGCTACTGCTTGCCTCCACCTCCCCTTGGATGAATAGGCCTGTCCCCAGGCCACTGCAAGAATATCCAGAACTCTTCAAGCAGCATGCCTGGGTAATGGTCTGGTAACTCCTGATTAGTTTGAGGTCAACTGGTCCTATCAACACAAAATTGCATGATTTAAGAGTTTTATACTTTGCAGCAGTCTGTGCACTCTGGAATCTCATGGGGTCATAATGGGGTTCATTGTTGACCCTCTTCCCCCTACCTTTCTTCGTTAGCTAGAGCCACGAGAAAGGCCAACAATGTATTTGATCCTACGCATCTGAAAAGTCAAATAGGAACAGTTAGTTGATGAAAATTCATTCATTTCATTGATGCCTTATTGCAAACACCAATTCATGAAGAACATGGAAGACTATCATTAACCAATTTGCATGCATAATTCAAAATGCTTTCAAAAGAATTAATCTCTTCACAAAAAAATTACATTACACTTGGTAATGGCTTCCTAAAAACATAACATACCCATTTGTTTTGCAAGCATTCAATCAATCCATGGAAAGTGAAAGTTCAAAATTTTTGAAAGAAACAGAGCATAACACTTCCAAACTCAATAACTCACAAAACAAAGAGCATTCCAATCAAACAAATTGTTCTTTCATGTTTCACACAACCAAAATCACATTCAAGATAGCAAAAATCACAAATACTCACTCACAATCCTAAGGGTTGCTATCCTAAAGTTCAAATCATAAAAACAGAGTAAATGAAGATTTCAATTGGTGAAAATTTAAAGAAGAACATACCTAAAACTTGAAAGTTTCAAAATTGATGGAGGGTTTTGTGAGTGGAAAAAGTGAAAAGAAGAGCTTAGGAAGTAGAGAGACGGTTATAAGAGAAAATAGGTGAGGAAGAATGAATTACTTCCCCCTGTTTTAGTTCAATTTAAGTAACAACACCGTACTTGAGCTCAGCGTGAGTGGAGCACAGGTTTCAGTTTCAAAAACCTGTACCACTGCGCTTCACCTGCGCTCAGTGCAGGTGAAGCACAAGAAAACGGTTGACTAAAATTGAGCGCAGGTGAAAGCGTAGAAAACAGAATGAAATTTTGCAAATTTTTCAGTCAGTTTTTGCTACTTCCTATTGTTTAAAATTTTATTTTCCACAAACTCTATTCCAATCAATTTTAAAAATTTCCTAAATCCTAAAAAAAATGAAAAATCCTAATTAACAAAAAAATTGAAAATAATTAAAAACTTAAAAATCTTTGGGTTGCCTCCCAGGAAGCGCTCGTTTAACAACATATAGCTTGACGCCTGTTCTCTCAAGGTGGTAGAAACCTGGAATCTTTTGGTGAGCTTGTGTGTTGCACCTTTCCTTTCTTTGTCCAATGAACCTCCCCATAATCTTGCCTTGGAACAATCTTGTAGTGTGAAATGATTTTAACCATTTGGGCTTCTTTCTGGAATTAGACCATGCTTCTGACTCCCTTGGCTTGACTTGCTTTCTTTATTATCTTGCACTGATGTGCATGAGTCTTCTTCTCCTGAAGCTTGAATGATTCACAGTGATTGCTCTCAATTTCTTTGCTTCACAAGGGTCTTTGATCTGAAACACACCTGACCACTTTGTCTTCAATCTTGCTCTAGGCTCTGAATTTGATTCTCTTGGCTTGATTCTTCCTCTCTTTGCTCTGGTTAGGTTAGTGTATTCGCAGGCCTTTCTTTTATAAGGTCTGGAAGGTCTAACACTTGCACCATGCCTTTCTTGATCTTCCTTTGGAGGGCTGGTTGGATAAGGTGATAAGTGAAAATTATATGATAAATTAGAGCACTTTTTAGTTCACTTATCAAGGATAAAATGGTATTTTTGCCCCCAGTTAATCCCTTTTAATTAAATATTAGATAAATTGTATTTATTATCTTAGATTTGAATTTGATGCTATTTTGATAGAAATATTGCTGATTTTTGCAGAATATTGCAAGGATTTGATTTGTAAGGGAAAGCTAGCATTAAATAAGGGAGATATCTGCAAGATTTGAAGTTTGATTGAAGGCAATTAATGAAGATTGGAAATATATTTGTGAGCAATAATGAAGATTTAAGGTAATATCTGAGAGCCATTAACGAAGAAAATATCTGCCAATCAAACAAGGATTTCTGCAGACAACCTTCCCAAATAAATCAAAGATGCTCAATAAATACAAGATTATCAAATAAAGGAAACAAGGAAAGCCAAATCAGCAAAAACCAGTCTCGGGGAGAGATCAAATTAAAAGAGAAAGTTTGGAGCTGCAGGACGCATGCTGCGCTTCAACCTGTTGCTACAGCGCAGGATGAAGCGCAAGCTCTTGGAAACCTGCGCTGCATCCTGCGTTGTGCGCAGGGTGAAGCGCCAGATCACGCTTGATTCTTGCCCTGTTACCATTTTTAGATAGATTTCTCCCCAATTTTCTTTGTCTTTGCTGTAGCCTATAAATAGCGAACCTCTTGCACCAGATCAATGTGGCACGATTATTGTAATTCAGTTATATTTCAGTGATAATGCACAGTTCTAATTTTAGAGTAGGAGAGGAGGAGCGCTTCCACAAGGATTGAAGATGGTGACAACATCTTCCGTGGTTTGTATGGCTACCTTGTGTAGTTAACTCTCCATAGGATTGAATGTAATCGATTCCATCCTAAATGTATGTTGAACTCTATCTATTTATTTATGCAGTTCCCTAGCTATAATATTGGTATAATCTTGTTCTGTGCTTAATTCCTAACTTCCGCGCTTGCGCTGGAGTTATAGGCTAGTTTGTAATTAACGTTATGACTAGGATTGAGTTTGGGGGAGCCTAGACATAGGAAACTCAACCTCTGAGTGAATGAGAATACTTGGTTAACCAATGACTGAAACATGGGTGTTGCTAATGATTGATGGGTAGTGTGAGTATCCTAATGAAGGGCAATCTAATGTGACACCCTTAGTTATACCGCTAAGAATATCAAATATGACACGTGACCGTCGAACTTTCTGTTTTTAGAAATGTCAAAATATGGAATTTTTTTTTAAAAGGGTTTATTCGTCACCAACCTATTACATCTCTAATTTCATTTTAAGTATTTACGAAATATCCTTTCATTAATTTGAAACTCGCTTTCCTAAAACATCTAGACGGTTATTACCTCGCGCACATACACAACATACACGTAGTTATAAAATCAGCATAAGAAAAGGAAACAACATGAATATATACATACAACATAACCTCAGTGTATCTCTCGAGCTACCTAGATATCCACATCAAAATACGAGTTCTGGTAGCAGACCAAAATAAACAAGACCTCAAACAAAATACAAAATGAGAGGTCACTAAATCAGAGCTGATACTAGCTAGACTCAAACCAGACTAGTTCTACTGGTCACTAGACGGATCTTCCTCCGGCTCCTCTTCCTCTGGATCCTCCTCTGAATTCTCTCTCGGGGCCCTCCTCCTCAGTCGAGGTGTCGTTAATCACAATCAGATCTAACTTACTTGTGAGAGAGCAGCCTTGCGCATCAGGACGCATAGGCTGAGAATCTGACGCCTCGGAAGAAGGTGAGTGCCTAGGAGAGTCTAGTCCGACTATGTCAGCCATACGAAATGACCGCAACGACCGAAGAAGAAGCGGGGCGACGACGTGAAGGACGGAAGGTAGTGTAGTGCACCTAGCTAGGTGGCGTTGGGAACTCGAGAGTCACAGGCACAATGAAATCCAACTCTGGTACAAGCGGAAGTCCAGGATGAGAGATTGATGACACGGACTTCCCCCGAAAACTCACATCTGCGAGGGATGTCCGTCACCTTCCAGGTGCCCCTCGGCATCCACCGTAGCCGCACTTCCATCGATGTCATAGCTAAACTCTCTGATACTGGCTATCGACGTGACGAGAAGAACACATCAAACAAGAGATAGAAAAGAAGGTGAGAACATCGCATGAACTCATAACATGTAGGACACAGTAAACTAGAGCATACACACAAACAGGGTATTTACACATTCAATCAACAATGAATACAGCTTATATCATCATGATGCATATAGACTAATGCATGCGGGCCCAGGGAAACATCACCATCCGCAGTGCACACAGCAACTGCCCGACCCATATATGCACAACGTATCAGGAGTTAGAGTCTGTACTAGCGCGGGGGGGTTACTTATATTTTTCTTTTTGCCAATTTTATCTGACTTCCAGACAATCTCAACTGACCGTGAAAACTTGAGAGCGATAGGATAGTCAAGCCTGTACCCCCATTTACTCGACAGTAGGAGCGAGCCTACGTCACCTGAACCCATTTGGGGACCTGACTATCCTAAGGGCTGGCATCCCCCCTCGAGGACCCGCTGGCGTTCTTTACAAAACCCAGTTGCACCCGTTCCCTACCAGTTTCACACTGTACCGAGTATCACTGCCATATAGGTCGCAAGGTTTTCAACCTCGATCATCAACAATGCGTTATGATGCATGTCACACAACAATGCCTACAACATTCACATCCTTTCAGGTAAATCCATCGAATCATTCAACGTCACCACTTACCTGTGGTACGGCCCGATTCAATGTCTTTCCCTTCAAGGAAAATCGAACCCTATATTGGGTTGGAACCGCACTCTCTCACTAAGCTTCTCAAGTCTTATGCAGAAAGAGAGTGTGTTGGTCATAATCTTTTAAGGTAGTTGCACTAATGTCCTCTTTGAATTAGTATTCATTTCCACTTGAATCCTATAACTTACTAAGACTTATGATAGTGCCTTATGGATACTATTACTTACCCTAATTCATCTTGTACGACTAATTAAGATTAGGTTTAACCTTTAATTATAATTAATCTTCATTAACTGAACTATAATTAGTCTTAATCCTCTTTAATTAAGTCTTAATCCTTACTAAAGATCCTAATTAATTCCTAATTATCCCTTAATCTCTTCCTTAATCTTGGATTAAGCTTTTAATTATATTTGATTAAGGTTAATCATAATTAATTAGTTCTAAATCATCATTAAGGCTTAATTACTTAATTAATACTCATTAACGTTAATTAACTTTTAGCTTTTAATTAATTTTTCTTTATATCTTAAGTAGATTTTATTAATTAACTTAGATAATTAAATTAGTTAAGCTCACTAATTAATTCCAATTTTAATTTTAATAACTTGGATTAGAGTTGAAGTCCAACTCTAATCTAAGCCCAATTCCATAAATATTTTTGGTTGACTTTTAATAAGTCTTTGACTCTCTTTTTTTTTTTTGAAGGTTTTGGGCCTGAACCAAAGGCCCTAAAGATTGGATGACTCATAGGAGCCCAATTTTTATACATGACAAGTCAAAATGTAGACTTTTTGTGTTGACTTTTATTGGACTACACTTGGAATCCGAATTTTAGTTCCTTTTATATTTTCCAAAATTTATTAATTAAATTAAAATCCTTTTGGCAAATTTAGTGTTTTAACCTATTGGACCATTTAGGCCCAAAAACATATTTTTCATTTTCACTTGACCTTTTCAAGATCAAAAAGCATTCTTGATGAGTTTCATCAAGAACAGCCTCAAGAACACCAAGAACACCTTGAATGTTCATCAAAACACCAATTTTCCAACAACATCCAACTTTACCAAAATTCAACACAATCATCAACAAGCATTATAAACAACAAATATCATGCTAATCATCCAAAATCATCCATACACATTCAAGTTCATAACTTTATTTCTAAGCTCATAAACATCATTTTTCAAGAATCAATCATCCAAACAATTTCATAAATCAACAACTTCATGCATGTTCATAAATCCATCATCAAAACACATTTTCAACAACAAATAAAATTTTAGAAACATGCAGCCCCATTAAATCAAAATAGTCGAACCATTATAGGAGAAAAATGGAGAATTTTTTCAAGCAAAAGCATGGTTTGCATGTAACTCAAAACATCATCCAAGCATTTTTCAAGCATCATCAACCAATCACAAATCACCATGCAAGGCTATGGTGAAATAGCCGAACCATCTCACAAGAGATAGGTTCCAACAACTCATTTTTTTCAAGGGAAAAAACAAGAATAAGACAAGGATCAAGGGCAATCCTTGACTCTAGTCACCAATCCTACTAGAGTTCAAGTTCCCCCCCTTACCTAAGGAATTTCCTCAAAATAAGGTGCAGCAACAGCCCTTGAAACAGCTCCCAAAACAGCCCCAAAAATCCTTCCTTTGGTCACCAACAAGAGTTTTGCAAGGCTAGAAGGCTAGGTGTTTGAAGCTTTGGTTCAAAGATGGAACCTTGGCTTTGAATGTGTTGGAAGAAAAAATGGAGATTGAGAGAAAATGGAGAGGGAGTTCACGGCCAAGAGGAGAAGAGAAGAGAGAAATAACTAGCTTTGCATGTGTGGGAAGGAAAGAGAAAAGTGAGTTTATGGTGTTATAAATGCCATAAAGCTTACTTTTTACACATGGCTTGGAGAAAAAGAAAGAAAATTACAAGTGGCTTCCATGCATGGCTCTCCACATGCACGGCTTGTAGGAGAAGTCAAGGGGAGGTTTGTGCAATTTTTCTGGCCCGGATCAAGAGTATTCGGGCCCGGTTCAAGGGACAGTAGGGGCAAAAAGGTCATTTTTCACAGAAAAATCCCAAAAATTCCCAAAAAGAAAAATAGGAAATTCATTCCTAAACTCAAAAATATAAATTTTGATGATTAAAAATAATTTTAATCACTCAAAATTCAATAAAACACACAATACGGCAAAACGGTAAAAACGCGGGTGTTACATCTCTCCCCTCCTAAAAAGAAATTTCGTCCTCGAAATTTGTGCGTACCTTCTTGAAATAAATGAGGATGGGACTTCTTCATTTGCTCTTCCAATTCCCAGGTTGCATTCTCTTCATCAGTTGTACTCCAAATAACCTTTACCAACGGAATCCCTTTTTCCTTTTAACTGCTTAATCCTTCGGTTCCCGATTCGCACCGGTAATACCTCATAAGTTAAATTTTCTTTTAATTGTATTACGTCGGGTTCCATGACGTGCGAAGGGTCAGGAATATACTTTCGGAGTTGTGACACATGGAATACATCATGAAGATTAGAAAGAAAAGGCGGTAAGGCAATTTGGTAAGCAACAACACCAATTCTTTTCAAATTTGATAAGTGACCAATAATTTAGGCGTGAGCTTTGAGATGCATCGGCCTACCAACCCCAGTCATTGGTGTAACTCTCAAAAGACAATCGGTCTCCTTCTCTCCGATCATAGTAACTTTTCTTTGTGTCTGCTCTGTGATATTCTCATCCTTTCCTGAATCATCTAAATCTTGGTTCCTAATACTTGATGCACTACCCTAAAGTCTGAATGTAAATCTAGGGTCTCTATCTGACACTATGCTAACGGAATCCCATGTAACCTACCTCATACTTCCTTTTTCATTTCAGACCACCAAACATCTTCAGATCTTGATACATCTTAGTTTGTTCCAGGGTGAATACTCAATCCACTCTTATAGCCTCTTCTAAGATCAGTTTCTTTATTTCCTTATTACTAGGTACACATATCCTACCCTTGAATCTAATAATTCCATCAGTTCCCTTAAAAACTCATATTCTCCTTTTTTAGGGACTAGATCCTTCAAACTTGCAAAGATTGATCCACTTCCTGTGCTACTACACGAACTTGCTCAAGAAATTATTTGAAATCTTCAAAGTTCCCAATCTCACACTCTTAGGCCAAATCCAACATCTGGTTCAGGTCTCTAAACTCTTCTTCAGTTATAGCTCCTTAACCATCATTGCTGACATATGCAAAGATTTCCTACTCAACGCATCCGCTACGACATTGGCTTTCCCAGGGTGGTACTGCAAACTAAAAGATAATCCTTCAAAACTCCATCCATCGCCTTTGTCTCATATTCAACTCCTTCTGATCAAACAGATACTTCAAGCTCTTATGGTCACTAAAGACTTCAAACCTAGCGCCATACAGATGGTGCCTCCAAATCTTCAGAGCAAAAACTATGGCAGCCAACTCTAGATCATGCGTAGGGTAATTTACTTCGTGTGTTCGCAGTTGCCTAGAGGCATAAGCCACTACTTTTCCTTTTTGCAGCATCAACACACAACCTAATCCTTGTTTCGAAGCATCACAATACACTTCAAAACTCTCTTGTGGGTCAGGTAAGACTAAAACACACAGAAGTTAACCTCTTTTCAGTTCCTGAAAATTATCCTCACACTTCTGGCTCCAAACGAAAGGTTGATCTTTCCTAATCAGACGGTTCAACGGAGTTGCTAACCTAGAAAAATTCTCAATAAACTTACGGTAGTAACCGGCTAACCCAAAAAGCTTCTCACTTCCGTCACAGTCTTAGGTGCTTCCCACTGTAACACAGTTTCTACCTTAGTTGGGTCTACGCTAACTCCTCCACTAGAGATCACATGGCCTAGGAAGTTCACTTCCTTTAACCAGAATTCACACTTAGATAGCTTAGCGTACAACTTTCTATCCCTCAGGGTCTGCAAGGCTACTCTAAGATGCTCTGCATGCTCTTCCTCCAAAGAAGAAAGTATCATGTAGATTTGAGCTCCTTCTCTCAAAGAAGCATTCACTTGGTTGGCGGACAAGAATCTCGTACTTACGGAATCAGAAGTAGAGGGAGATAAAGAATTAAACACGACAGATTTGCTATGACAGTCAAGTTGGACTCGATTGGAAGATAACCAGTCCATTCCCAAAACAATATCAAGTTGAGAAAGAGGCAAACAAATCAAATCAGCAGAGAAGGTTTTATCACCAATGGTGATAGGACAGTTCAAACAAGCTAATGAAGTGATCACAGGTTTAGCAGTAGGAGTAGAAACAACAAGATCATAGGGTAATTTAGCAACAGGCAATCTCAATCGTTTCACACACTCCAGAGAAATAAAAGAATGCGTCGCACCCGAATCATATAATACAATTAAAGGAATTCCACTTATAACGTAGTTACCTTGGATCAGATCCTCGGATTCAGCAGCTTCAGCCGCTCATGGTGAACACTCTACCTCTGGTTCTGGGTCTTCCAGCTTGTGCATTCAGATTCGACACAGGTGCACTTGCAACACCACTACCACTTCCTCTCAAAGCAGGGCAATCCCTCTTAAAATGGCCACTTTGTTTGCAATAATAACAGACGGTTCCGACAGATGGATTGACAGGTTGGTTCTTGTACGGACAGTCCTTCAGGAGATGGTTCTTCTTACAACGCGGGCAGCTGGCGTAGTTGTTGCCGGTACTGCTTGCAGGACTTCCCCCACTAGCAACCATTGATTGCGGTCTCACGCGCTCCCAGATGATGAGCCAAAGTTGTCCCTTGGGACAAAGTAGGGCTTCCTCCTTTCTTGTGTCACCTTAGGTTTGTTCCTTTGGCCGGAATTCTTCCAATGAGCTTGTCTCGCTTTGGTGTCGTCCTCAAAGATGGCACATGTTAACCATCTTAGAAAACTCAGTGATCTGTTGATAGCCAATGGCTTGCTTGATCTCTGGCCTCAATCCACTTTCAAACTTCGAGCACTTGGATCCCTATCTACGGTGTTCTGGAAGTATGGGCAGAACTTGGACAACTCCTCGAACTTTGCTGCGTACTCCCCAACAGTCATACTCCCTTGCTCTAGTTTCAAGGAACTCCACTCCTTGCGCTTCCTCAGATCGGTCGGAAAATACTTCTGGAGAAAGGTCTCCTTGAACAAATTCCAGGTAATCAGCCTCCCAGTCGCTTCTAACTGACGCCTGGCATACTCCCACCAGTGCTGAGCTTCCCCAACCATCATGAACACACCAATGTTACCTTCTGCTCGTCAGGACAGCCCATAGCCAAGAAAATCTTCTCCAATTCTTCTAACCATAGCTGAGATCCATCCGGGTCATGACCTCCTTTGAATTGCGGCGGGTTGTTCTTCTTGAAGGTAGACACCCACGATAAGCGTCAGGAATGTTGTTCTGATTCTGATTACGAGCTTGGTTCATCTCGTTCAGCGTTTGTTGTTGGTTCTCTAACGTCCGCGATTCTCCCCAGGAGATCGTTCATCACAGGGTTACCTCTTCCTGCCATGTAATCCTGCATTCACAGAGTACATCAATTTCTTCCGTTTCATGCAGAACCATTCAAGCAAGAACAAGTAACTCTACACAGATTCTCATATCACTACCTTTGTACAGCTAGTAATACAAGAGCAAACAGTCCACACAAGGCAAACAATTCACACAAACAAACAATCAACACAGAGTAAACACAGATGGAAGGGTATTATAGACCATACCCGAGGCCAAAAGGAAAGAACAACTCTGATACCACCTAAATGCGACACCCTTAGTTATACCGCTAAGAATATCACATATGACATGACCGTCGAACTTTCTTTTTTAGAAACGTCAAAATACGAATTTTTTTTTTTGAAAAGGGTTTATTCGTCACCAACCTATTACATCTCTAATTTCATTTTAAGTATTTACGAAATATCCTTTCCTTAATTTGAAACTCGCTTTCCTAAAACATCTAGACGGTTATTACCTCGCCACATACACAACATACACGCAGTTATAAAATCAGCATAAAAAAGGAAACAACATGAATATATACATACAACATAACCTCGTGTATCTCTCGAGCTATCCAGATATCCACATCAAAATACGAGTTCTGGTAGCAGACCAAAATAAACAAGACCTCGAACAAAATACAAAATGAGAGGTCACTAAATCAGAGCTGATACTACCTAGACTCAAACCACACTAGTCCTACTCGTCACTAGACGGATCTTCCTCCGGCTCCTCTCCTCTGGATCCTCTGAATTCTCTCCCGGGGCCTCCTCCTCATCCGAGGTGTCGTCAATCACAATCAGATCTAGCTTACTTGTGAGAGAGCGGCCTTGCGCATCAGGACGCATAGGCTGAGAATCTGACGCCTCAGAAGAAGGTGAGTACCTAGGAGAGTCTAGTCCGACCATGTCAGCCATCCGAGATGACCGCGACGACGAAGAAGAAGCGGGGCGACGACGTGAAGGACGGAAGGTAGTGTAGCGCACCAAGCTAGGTGGCGTCGGGAACTCGAGAGTCACAGGCACAATGAAATCCAACTCTGGTACAAGCGGAAGTCCGGGATGAGAGATGATGACACGACTTCCCCGAAAACTCACATCTGCGAGGGATGTCCGTCACCCTCCAGGTGCCCCTCGGCATCCACCGTAGCCGCACTTGCATCGATGTCATAGCTGAAATCTCGATACCGGCTATCGGTGACGAGAAGAACACAACAACAAGAGATAGAAAAGAAGGGTGAGAACATCGCATGAACTCACACATGTAGGACACAGTAAACTAGAGCATACACACACAGGATATTCACACAATTCAATCAACAATGAATAACTTATATCATCATGATGCATATAGACTAATGCATGCGGGCCCAGGGAAACATCACCATCCGCAGTGCACACAGCAACTGCCCGACCATATATGCACAACGTATCAGGAGTTAGAGTCTGTACTAGCGCGGTACTTATATTTTTTTTGGCCAATTTTATCCGACTTCCAGACAATCTCAACTGACCCTGAAAACTTGAGAGCGACAGGATAGTCAAGCCTGTACCCCATTTACTCGACAGTAGGGAGCGAGCCTACGTCACCTGAGCCATTTTGGGACCTGACTATCCTCAGGGCTGGCATCCCCCCTCGAGGACCCGCTGGCGTTCTTTGCAAAACCCAGTGCACCCGTCCCTACCAGTTTCACACTGTACCGAGTGTCACTGCCATATAGGTCGCAAGGTTTTCAACCTCGATCATCAACAATGCGTTATGATGCATGTCACACAACAATGCCTACAACATTCACATCCTTTCAGGTAAAGCCCATCGAATCATTCAACGTCACCACTTACCCGTGGTACGACCCGACTCAATGTCTTTCCTCAAGGAAAACCAGACAATGCTTTCTCAGCATACACAATCCTTACAGGCAAAGCCCATCGAATCATTCAACGTCACCACTTACCCGTGGTACGGCCCGATTCAATGTCTTTCCTTCAAGGAAAACCGAACCCTATCTTGGGTTGGAACCGCACTCTCTCACTAAGCTTCTCAAGTCTTATGCAAAAGAGTGTGTTGGTTATAATCTTTTAAGGTAGTTTGCACTAATGTTCCTCTTTGAATTAGTATTCATTTCCACTTGAATCCTATAACTTACTAAGACTTATGATTGTGTCTTATGGATAGTACACTTACTATTCCCCTAATTAAGATTAGGTTTAACCCTCAATTATAATATCTTCATTAACTGAACTATAATTATCTTAATCCTTATTAAGTCTTAATCCTTATTCCTAATTAATTCCTATCCCTTAATCTCTTTCCTTAATCTTGGATTAAGCTTTTAACTATATTTGATTAAGGTTAATCATAATTAATTAGTTCTAAATCATCATTAAGACTTAATTACTTAATAATACTTCATTAAGGTTAATTAACTTTTAGCTTTAGTTAATTTTTCTTAATTATCTTAAGTAGATTTGATTAATTAACTTAGATAATTAAATTATCTAAGCTCACTAATTAATTTCTAAATTTTAATTTTAATAACTTGGATTAGAGTTGAAGTCCAACTCTAATCTAAGTCCAATTCCATAAATTATTTTGGTTGACTTTTAATGAGTCTTTGACTTCTTTTTTTTTTAAGGTTTTGGGCCTGAACCAAAGGCCCAAAGGTGGTGGATGACTCATAGGAGCCCATTTTTACACGACAAGTCAAAATGTTGACTTTTGTGTTGATTTTTATTTGGACTACACTTGGAATCCGAATTTAGTTCCTTTTATATTTTCCAAAATTTATTAATTAAATTAAAATCCTTTTGGTAAATTTAGTGTTTTAACCTATTGGACCATTTAGGCCCAAAAACATATTTTCATTTTCACTTGACCTTTTCAAGATCAAAAAGCATTCTTGATGAGTTTCATCAAGAACAGCCTCAAGAACACCAAGAACACCTTGAATGTTCATCAAAACACCAATTTTCCAACAACATCCAAACTTTACCAAATTTCAACACAATCATCAACAAGCATTATAAAACAACAAATATCATGCTAATTCATCCAAAATCATCCATACATATTCAAGTTCATAACTTTATTTCTAAGCTCATAAACATCATTTTCAAGAATCAGTCATCCAAACAATTTCATAAAAAATTCAACAACTTCATACATGTTCATAAATCCATCATCAAAAACATTTTCAACATCAAATAAAATTTTAGAAACATGCAGCCCCATTAAATCAAAATAGCCGAACCATATAGGAGAAAAATGGAGAATTTTTTTCAAGCAAAAGCATGGTTTGCTTGTAACTCGAAACATCATCCAAGCATTTTTCAAGCATCATCAACCAATCAAAATCACCATGCAAGGCTATGGTGAAATAGCCGAACCATTTCTCACAAGAGATAGGTTCCAACAACTCATTTTTTCAAGGAAAAAACAAGAATAAAGACAAGGATCAAGGGCAATCCTTGACTCTAGTCACCAATCCTACTAGGGTTCGAGTTCTCTCCCCCTTACCTAAGGAATTTCTTCAAATAAGTGCAGCAATAGACCTTGAAACAGCTCCCAAAACAGCCCCAAAAATCCTTCCTTTGGTCACCAACAAGAGGTTTGCAAGGCTAGAAGGCTAGGTGTTTGAAGCTTTGGTTCAAAGATGGAACCTTGGCTTTGAATGTGTTGGAAGAAAAAAATGGAGATTGAGAGAAAATGGAGGGGAGTTCACGGCCAAGAGGAGAAGAGAAGAGAGAAATGAGAGAAATAACTAGCTTTGCATGTGTGGGAAGGAAAGAGAAAAGTGAGATTATGGTGTTATAACTGCCATAAAGCTTACTTTTTACACATGGCTTGGAGAAAAGGAATGAAAATTACAAGTCGGCTTCCATGCATGGCTCTCCACATGCACGACTTGTAGGAGAAGTCAAGGGGAGGGTTTTTGCAATTTTTTCTGGCCCGGATCAAGAGTATTCGGGCCCGGTTCAAGGGACAGTAGGGGCAAAACGGTCATTTTTCACAGACAAATCCCAAAAATTCCCTAAAATTCTATAAAATAGGAAATTCATTCCTAAGCTCAAAATATAAATTTTGATGATTAAAAATAATTTTAATCACTCAAAATTCAATAAAACACAGAATACGACCAAAACGGTAAAAACGCGAGTGTTACATCTAAAGGATAGGCATATTCTAATGGATCGATAGCTAAGGATTAGTTGATTGTCAATCCAGGTAGCGAAACATGGATGTATTCTAATGATTGATGGGTAGTGACAGTACTCTAGCGAAGGTTGCGTCCAGAGGAGTAGGCCTCGTTTATCAATTAGTTCTTTTACAAACCGAATAAAGAAAGCAAAATAAGCCGAGGGTAAGTCTGTCGCTTGGGAGAAACCCGCATGGAATACCTTTGAGTGTGAGTGGCGCTTGGTAACTCAGGGGTCTTAGAAATATAGTTTGTCTACAGTGTTATAGTTCATAGCCTATAAATAATAGGTAGTCTCGACATACATGAGGGGTGTGATGAGATGAAGTTCAATCCTAATCCAAGTAAAGTGTCTCTAACTCTTCCTTTCTAAATTCAATTGATTATTAATTTGTTATTTACATTTTTGCACAATAATATTCTCAAAACCGTTTTTTCCCTTGATAATTAGATCACGAGTATACGTTGAATTGACCCGTTCCCTGTGGATACGATACTTTTCTTTACTATTATACTACTGGATTTTTGGTTCGCTTGCCAGAAACCCATCAAGTATTTTGGCGCCGTTGCCGGGGAACGGTTTTTCCAATTCGTGTAGACCTTAGCGGTCTAGTTATCAAGTTTTTATTTTAGGATTTTGTTTATTTGTTTTCTTAGATTTAATTTTTCTATTTATTACTCTTATTATTTTTAGGATATATTATTATCTTAGGTAATTTATTGTTTTTCTATTATTATTAATTCTCTTCAACACTTACCTTTTTCAAAGTTTCTTGTTTATTGCTTTTGAAAGGTCAGGCGTCCCCCAATCAATTACAGTTCGACCCGGAAATAGAAAGGACGTTGCGAAGAAACAGAGGTAGGAACGGGAGAAGAAGAAGAAGGACAATTGTTGAAGAACCCAAAAACATGGCAGAGGAAGCTCCAAGAAGGACGCTAGGAGACTATATCTCTCATCAAGGACCACGTCACTTCTCAAGTATTGTTGTTACCACCAAATGCCAGAGCTTTAGAGTTGAAGACTGCACACCTCAACCCTCATTAGTGCACATCAATTCGCTGGATTGGATCATGAAAATCCAAATGCTCATCCCTCTAATTTTTATGAATTGATTGGTACTATGGGTTTCGAGGAAGGTAATTAGAATCTGTTTACTTACGCTTGTTTCCTTTCTCTTTGATAGGTAAAGCTAAGGAATGGCTGCAATCAACACACCCCAATCAAAGCCTAATCAATTAGGGTGTGGTTTGAGGAGAAATTCTTGACAAGATTCTTCCCACCAGGGAAGCAGATAGAAGCCAAAACAAATATTTCTACCTTCATACAAGGGATTGATGAGCCACTTTGTGAAGCTTGGGAAAGATACAAGTCTATGCTGCACAACTGTCCCAACCATGGCTATGAGGATATAGCCCAACTCAACATATTCTGCAAGGGACTTCGTTTAGATTCAAGGTCATTCATAGATGCGGTAGCAAGTGGAAGTATCATATCCGCATAAGTTGATCGGAGCGCTAGAAAAATCATCAACCACTTTGCACAGAATGATCACAAGCTCAAAGTGGGAAGACAGCCCGCGCAATTACCAAAGAGAGGGATGCTGGAACTCAATCAAAGTGATACTCTGTTAGCTGAGAACAAGCTCATTAAATGTCAACTAGAAGCACTCACTGAGACTTTGAAGGCACTCCCTCAAAACCTCAAAGTTGTCCACTCACAACCCATTCAAAGCCCAACCATTGATTTGTGATTTCTATGGAGGTGACCATCTAAATGGTTAATGTGCTAGCCAAGGAACACAACCAGAACAAGTAAAACTTCATGGGTAACCAATGAAGGCAAGGGAATTACTCCAACAATAACACAATCAATATTCACAAGGTTGGAGAAATAACTAAACCAACTCAGGTTGGAGTCAGAATGGAGGAACAAGACAACCACCTTACCAACAGCAGCCCTCAACATATGATAACTGAACACTTTGGAAGGTAGATTGATGACCTTATGCAAGGATTTAGTGGATTCAAGAAAACTACTGAGGCATCAATCAAGACTCTAGAGAGTCAAGTGGGTCAGTTAGCAACTGAGATGACAGAGCACAAGAAATAACACTTTCTCACCTGTGACCTAAACCAATCCAAAGGAACAATTGCAACTTGATTGCTACTGATGGCAACAAGTCAGAGGAGGAGGAACTTGATGAAATCATCTTTGAAGAACAATTGCTACAAGAGGGAAGTTGTTCAACAAGATGAAGAAGCAGCACAAAAGGAACATCATGAAGAGAAGGTCTTAGTCACAAGTAAGTCACTTGACTCAGGTAGGTTTACTATACCCATCTCTATGGGTAATCTACCTCCTACTCATGCTTTATTAGATCTTGGAGCAAGCATCAATTTGATGTCGCTATCGTATTTTAACAAGTTGAGTAATGTGAAGGTCAAGCCTGCAAATGTGAGGTTACTTCTAGCAAATACATCCGCTCAATGCCTTCATGGGATATTAGAGGATATTCAAATCAAAGTGGATAAATTTGCATATGTTGTAGATTTCTACATTGCAGAGACAAAAGAGAAGGATATTGAAGTCCCCCTAATTTTAGGAAGACCTTCATGAAAGCTTCTAAGATGATCATTGATGTTGATCGAGGAAGGAAATATGAATTGAGCTCAAAAGATGAAAGTATTACGTTTCATAGAGGTACGCCCAAGTTACAACAAACTGATGCTATTTCCAAAAATCCAACCAAAGTTGCCAGGCTCTGAATTTTTAGGAAGCCTAGGATGAGGATAAAGCATCCAGAGTCAATATGGGAGTTCAAGTTTAAGAGGACAAGGAAATCTAACACGATCTCATCGACCTCAACCAAGATGCCTCAGATGCATTGCAATGGATTGAAGGTCCAATGACCGGGGCCAGATCTGAGCGGTTGGTATAGAGAGCTTTGCAACTCTTGATCATTGAAGTCCAAAGGAAAGTAGACCACTAAGCAGAAGAAGAAGAACCAAAGAAGTGGTTTAAACTTAGCTCAGATTGAAGTACAAGAGTGTTATCCGATCTGACATCGGTTATGTCTGTTATCCGAATCTTAGGAGAGCCTATTTCGGGAAGTGTATGTAATCAGATCATAACTGATTTATTAGGATAAGATATGTTAGGAATCAATATCATGATCTCTTAGGAATTATATTTACATATTTTAGGATTATATTTTATCTTATTAGGATTAAATCTTTTAGGATTATATTTTATCTTATCTAGAATTAAATTTATTTAATTTAGGATTGTATCTTTTAGATAGTTTATTTAGGAAATTCCTTGCTATATTTAGCATTGAGAATCAGTTTGTAGACAATTATTTTTATAATAAAATTTGAGTTTCTCATTGTGAGAGCTTATCTTTGTTCTTGGATTAAAGAACTACTTGATAACTTAGGTTCTACCAGCAGGTCTTGGTTAGGGTCTAGTTGCTTATATCTTGATAGCTTGGGTGCTTCCGGAAGGTCATGAATTGTGTCAAGTTCCTATCTTTATAGCTTTGGTGCTTCCAGTAGGTCTTGGATGTGTCAAGCTTCTTACAGTTATTTACAGTTATTTACCGTTAATTGCTTTTCAAGAAGTTCCTATCTTTACGCTTCCGGTTCGTATCATTTTGTACCAGAGTTTCGGCTCTTGAGATCAATTGGTAACATCTATCCTTATATTTTAGTCTTTATCTTATTAAAAAAATAAAAAAACTGCATTAGTTAAAAAAAAAGAGGTGCAGACAATACCAAAAAAAAGAATCTGTAGTAGTAAGAAAAAAGAGAGAAAGGGGGCAAATAGTAAAAAAAAAGGTGCAGTATTAAATTTTCTCAACAACAAATCCAGTTCTGTTGTGAACAATATTTATGGATAGTGTTTTGTCAGTAAAAGTTGTCAAGTTAATCATCAACTACGTTCTCTATTACTTGTTGAGTAGAATCTATCCCAAAAGTTCCTATTTCAAGAGCTTGTAAGGATAAGTTGAGTGGAAAAAGGCAAGAGTCGTGAGTACAATATAGTGAGAAGGAAAACGCCAAAAATTAGAGTGATACACGAGGAGAATCAAAACTTTTGAGTGAAACACGTAAGGGAGTGTTGTGAGGATTCTTATTTTTATCACTAACAACATTGGATTTACAGCCAAAATTTCTTTTAATCATGAGTACAGTAAACCAACGTGAGGAGCATGCTGGGGAAATAGACCTCAAATCGTTCCTCAAACACTACAAAGTGAATTTATGAGAATGAGTGCAAGAATGGATGAGATGGAAGATCGGTTTCCAAGGAGGAGTAGAACGTCTCCTAACCGCATTGAAGAAGAGGAAAAAGGAAAGAAGAAGGACAAGGGAAGTAGTTCTAGAAGAGAAAGCAACAGGGATAATCATCTTGGAAACATCAAGATGAGCATTCCTTCTTTCCAAGGGAAGAATGATCCACCTGAGTTATATTGGAGTGGGAAAGAAAGGTGGAGCATGTTTTTGATTGCCATAATTATCTAAGGAGAAAAAAGGTAAATTAGCTGTGATAGAATTCACTGATTATGCAGTATATGGTTGGATCAATATGTGTTGAGCAGGCGAAGGTGTGGAGAAGGAGATGAAGGCTGTGATGAGAAGGAGATTTGTACCAAGTCATTCACCACAGAGACTTGTACAGAAAAATTGCAGGACCTACGTCAAGGTTCTATGAGTGTAGATGATTACTACAAGGAGATGGAAATAGCCATGATGAGAGCCAATGTGCAAGAAGACCGAGAAGCAGCATGGCTAGATTCATTGGAGGGTTAAAGAAAGAAATTTCAAATGTAGTGGAACTCCATCCATTATGTGGAGATGGAAGATTTATTACACAAAGCATCCAAGTAGAGGGACAACTCAATCCAGAGTTGTAAGATTTCCAGGAACTCCTAGTACCTATCTTGGAAATCCTGGGCTACCAACAAACCGAAACCTCGGCCAAAAGAAGAGGCAAGATGGGACAACTGACCTCAGCCAGTAAAGGTAAGTCTGAATTCAATTCATCTTCTAAAGCACGGTGAAATTAAATGTTTCAGGTGTCATGTCTTGGACATATTGCTTCTAATTGTCCGAACAAGAGGGTCATACTCATGCGTGACAATGGTAAAGTGGAAAGTGCAAGTGAAGAAGAAGATGATGATGAAATGCCTAAGCTGGAGGATTGCAGTGATGTGGAATACACCGAGCCAGACTACGGTAATGCATTAGTCACCAGGAGGGTGTTGAATGCACAACCAAGATGAGGGGAGTTGAGGAGCAACGTGAGCACATATGCCATACAAGAGGTGCCGCTTAAGTGATAAGGTTTGCAGTCTTTTAATTGATAGTGGTAGTTGTACCAATGTGCTAGTATTTTGATGGTTGAGAAAATTAAAATTACCTACCATAAAACATCCTAATCCTTATAGACTGCGTGGCTAAATGATTGTGGGGAAATAAGGGTAACAAAACAAGTTTTGCTTTCATTTTCCATTGGAAAATATGAAGACAAAGTCTTATGTGATGTGGCACCTATGCATGCTGGACACATTCTACTTGGTCGACCGTGGCAATTTGATGGCGAGTAACTCATGATGGGGTATCACAACAGGTATAGTTTTAAATTGAATATAAAACCTTTGTGCTAACACCTCTTCAACCTTCTGAAGCATACCCAGATCAAATAAGAATTGCTAGGGAGAGCAAGGAGTTGGAAGAACAATTTTCTGTTCAAGAAAAAGAAAGAAAATAGAAGAAGAGAGAAGTGGGCATGGGTTCGAATCCGACTTCAAGATTGGATGTGGTTTCGACGTTACAACTGAGTCAGGGCAGAAGCTAGGTGAACGCTTTTGCAAGAAAAAGGGAAGTTTGAAAGTGTATTGTCAGATAAAGGGCAATTATTGATTCTTGTTTTTAAAGACATATACTTCTCTGATGATTCTAACAACTCTTTATCTTCTGAAATTCAAAATTTGTTGAAGGAGTTTGGAGAAGTCTTTCCGGATGAGCTACCTCAAGGATTACCACCTTCAAGAGGTATAGAACACCAGATTGACTTTGTACCCGGTTGTGCCCTACCAAATCGACCAACATATAGAACCAACCCGGATGAGACCAAGGAGATCCAAAAACAAGTCAGTGAGCTAATGGAAAAAGGGTATGTAAGGGAGAGCCTTAGTCCATGTGCTGTACCGGTAATATTGGTATCAAAGAAAGATGGTTCTTGGCGTATGTGCACTGATTGCCGAGCCATTAACAAGATTACGGTAAAGTATCGTTATCCAATTCCTAGGTTGGACGACATGCTTGATGAGTTACATAGGGCATGTTTGTTCTCTAAAATTGATTTGAAAAGTGGTTACTATCAAATTCGAATGAAAGAGGGTGATGAGTGGAAAACTGCTTTTAAAACAAAGTATGGTTTGTATGAGTGGTTAGTGATGCCCTTCGGCTTAACTAATGCACCCAGTACTTTTATGAGGTTAATGAACCATGTATTACGCTCTTTCATAGGAAAGTTTGTGGTAGTTTACTTTGATGACAATTTGGTTTACAACAAATCTTATAATGCACATGTTGAACACTTACATGTTGTTTTTAAGGTATTAAGGAAAATAAATTATATGCTAATTTAAAGAAATGTACCTTTGCCTTGATTCTGTTGCTTCCTTAGGTTTGTGATAAGTTCAAAGGGGGTAAGTGTAGATGATGAAAAGGTTAAGGCTATTAAAGAGTGGCTGACCCCAAAGAGTGCTAGTGAAGTGAGAAGTTTCATGGGTTAGCAAGTTTCTATAGGCGGTTTGTGAAAGACTTTAGCACTATTGCTGCGCCTTTAAATGAACTTGTTAAGAAAAATATTGTGTTTAAATGGTCAGATGCACATGAAAATGCTTTTTACACTTTAAAAGAAAAATTATCAAATGCACCCTTACTTGTTTTACCTAATTTTGATAAAGCTTTTGAGATTGAATGTGATGCTTCTGGTGTTGGTATAGGGGTTGTTTTAATGCAGGAATCCCAACCGATTGCATACTTTAGTGAAAAGCTTAATGGGGCAGCATTGAATTATCCAACCTATGACAAGGAATTGTATGCCTTGGTAAGGGCATTACAAACTTGGAAACATTATTTGTGGCCAAGAGAGTTTGTTATACATTTGACCATCAAAGTCTAAAGTTTTTAAAATCTCAAGGGAAGCTTCAAAAAAGACATGCAAAGTGGTTGGAATTTATTGAGATGTTTCCATATCTAATAAGATATAAAATGGTAAGGACAATATAGTTGCTGATGCTTTGTCAAGGAGGTATGTTTTACTTACTTTACAAGCAAAATTGTTAGGTTTTGAACAAATTAAAGGTTTGTATGAAAGTGATCCTGATTTTAAAAAATTTGGGATTCTTGTTCTAATCGATCTTGTGAGAAATTTTATAGGTATGAAGGATTTTGTTCAAGAGGAACCAACTGTGTGTACCAGTCAGTTCTTTAAGAGAATTGTTGATTAAGGAGACCCATGGAGGCGGTTTGATGGGACACTTTGGAGTGCAGAAGACACTGGACATCCTGGCCGAGCACTTTTCCTGGTCGAGCATGAAGAAGGACATCCGAGCTAAGTGTGAAAGGTGCATAACATGTAAGCAAGCTAATTCAAAATTAAATCCACATGGGTTTTATACACCTTTGACTGTTCCTGAGCAGCCTTGGATAGATATTTCCATGGACTTTGTGATCGGTTTGCCAAAAACTCAAAGTGGTAAGGATAGTATTTTGTTGTTGTTCATCGATTTAGTAAAATGGCATACTTTATTGCGTGTCAAAGACAAATGATGCAACACAAATTACTGACCTATTCTTTAAAGAAGTTGTCCGATTGCATGGTTTACCAAGGACAATTGTGAGTGATAGGGACGTTAAATTCCTAAGTCATTTTTGGAGGACTTTATGGAATAAATTGGGAACAAAGCTTCTATTTTCTACTGTTGCACATCCTCAAACGGATTGACAAACTGAAGCAGTAAATAGAACGCTTTCAATCTTATTACGTTTCTATCATTGGCAAAATCTAAAGCAATGGGAAAAATGTTTGCCACATGTTGAGTTTGCATATAACCGGACGGTACACTATACTACTTCTTTTTCACCCTTTGAGGTTGTATATGGTTTTAATCCACTAACTCCTTTGGATATTTTGCCATTACCTATTTCTGAATTTTTCAGCTTAGATGGTAAAAGGAAAGCAGGTTATGTCAGGGAGTTACATGCAAAGGTCTGAGCTAATATTGAAAGGAAAAATGAGCAGTATGCAAAACAAGCCAATAAGGGAGGAGGAAGGTAATATTTGAACCAGGCGACTGGGTTTGGATTCACATGAGGAAAGAGAGGTTTCCAGCTCAAAGGAAGAACAAACTTCAACCAAGAGGAGATGGTCCATTCTCAAGTTCTAGAGAGGATCAATGACAATGCATACAAGATAGATCTTCCAAGTGAATATGGTAATGTTAGTGCAACATTCAATGTAACCTGATTTATCCTTATTTGATGTAGGTGATGAATCAGAGTCGAGGAAGAATCTATGTCAAATAAGGGGGGAATGACACGATCTCATCCGACCTCAACCAAGAAGCATCAGATGCATTGCAATGGATTGAAGATCCAAAGACCGGGGTGTTAGAACCACAGGAAACACTAGAAGGGGGGGTTGAATAGTGTTTTAAAAGGTGAATAGTGTTAAGCTTTTTGATAGTTTTTGGAAATCTTTAATTTAAATCATGAAGATGAGCAACGTTGAAAACAAGTCTTAAGATCAGAAATAGTTAAAACGTTGCAGAAGATATGAAAAACAGAGTTTCTTCTAAAGCTTAAGATTGTTTTTAAACAGAGGCTTCTCAAAGTATCTTCTGAAGATTATTACAAATTGTATTTTCAGAACTGTTTCTGAAATACTTCAGACGACTAGAGGTTGTCTGAAGTCTGTTCCTGATTTCTGAACTGATCTCTTTCAGGACTTGCTTCAGAAGAATTTATTTCAGAAGTTCTTCAAGGAACATTCTTTGTAAAGCTCCAAAAGATATAAGAGCCATCTCATGTTTTATACATATGAAGATCATTTTATTGAAATATTTGTGTTAAGTTTATTATAGAAAATACTTTTCAAATTCCAACATAAATATGAAAACTGGAAGTAAAGAGACTAAAGAAAAACTTAAGCATAGAGATTTTCAGACATGCTTTTAAAGAGGCTGTCTGAAGTTTTTCAGACGACTGGTAAAAAACTAATTTTAAAAGATGTTTTGTCCCCCTTTTTTTAAAATATCAGATTAACTAATCTGACCTCTTGATTTGTATAAAAAGAATTAATAAGAGATAAGGGTAAGAGAACTTAGGCAAGGAATTTATCCTGGTTCACCCACAAACCCGTGAGCTACATCCAGTCCCAGAGGCAAACCACCACTGGATTTTCCACTATCTGAATCCACAGATACAAGTATTGTTCACAGCCTCTTCAGGCCAACGAGTACAGTCTCCTCCAGACACAACAAGTACAAGTCTCTCCAGACACAACGAGTACAGTCTCTCCAGACACAACAAGTATTCTTTTCTGTCAAGCCTCTTCAGGCTCTACCACAAGTATTCTTTTCTGTCAAGCCTCTCAGGCTCTACAACTCAGTATTCTTTCTTCCACCAAGCCTCTGCAGGCTCTCTGACACTTGTTCAAGTGTAGTATTCTTTCTTCCACCAAGCCTCTCCAGGCTCTCAGACACACAAAGTGATTTTAAAATAAACTAAGTTTAAGTTTCCCACGAAACATAAACTTAATCTTTTCCTGTACTAGAGGTTAACTGAGTACTACTCAGGATACAATGGATAAATCTAAGTACAAGGTTAAGACAGTGATAGAAGTTGTATAAGTTTGAGTACAATCCCTGTCTCTGATAAGAGGAATAACATCCTCTGAGAATTGGCTAGGTAGATTGCTGACTTTAAGCTCCAGCCTTGTTCTCCAGCCATTGGTTTCCATGGGTTACATTCTCACCCGTATCATTGGAAAAACCAAGGCATACTTGCAGCTTCAAACCATTCTTGTTCATATGAGATTTAAGCACAGCCTGGTAGGTTGTTCAACTGAACAACTACATTTTGACTAGCATAGTTGATTCAAGTAAGTGTGGTCAACACTGATAGAATTTCTGATGCATCTTGATCAACTGATTGAACCATGTGAATGAGTTCAACGTCTTCAAATTCTTCCTTGAGGCTATTTATATGTTCTGTTGGAATATAGCCGTTTGAAGATGATTCATAATACCGTTGAGATGTTGATGATGTGGCTCATATAGGCCGTTATGTAATAGTGTCTCAAACGGTTGCTTCTTCTTTAGCAGATATGTGTTCAGACAGTCTTGTTCTGACACTTCTGTAGATGAGCTCTTTTAGAGATATTTTCTTGATATTGTTTTGCATGTTCTCTCTCTTGATATCCTCTTACTTTTCTTGAGCTGACTTCTGATTTTCTCTGCTTTTCTTAGGAGTGTATATGAGGAGGTATCCGTTGGATTTGTCCTCTTGCTTATTTTGTATAAGCTCCTTTTCTGTTTGCTTCCTGACACCATTTCTCCTTTCTTCTTTGAGTGAGGTGTCTTTTTCAATGGTTGTTTCTTGCAGATGATAAAGTATGTTTGAATTAAAATATGTTATTCAAACATTTCTCTTTGTTGCTTCTGCTTAGTCTCCTGAGCTTTTCTTGTGCTTTCTTTTATATTGGTGATGATGATATTTCTGTTGTGATACCACCCTTTAGAGAAAGCATTGAATGCTATTCAATCCATCGTGAGACACGCTTCTGGGTGTCTTCATAATTCTGACAGAGTACAACGTTGGTGCTGCTATAAAGCTGCCATCGTTGTTGCTGCAATTTCTGCGTTGCAGAGATTTCCTCAGTGGTGTATGAAATTCAAAATCACCAGGAAAGGTCTATGTATTTCTTGCCATAAACGTGTTTTGAAAAAGGTACGTGCAGCAGAGATTCAGAAAAGTCTTCACAAGCTTTAGCAGAGAGTGCCACGTCATAAGTGAGACTTCAGACAGCACTGATACTTCAGACGGGTTGAACTACTTCAGACAGTTCCAACTCTTCAGACGAGTCCTGCTTCTTCAGACAGCTTCGTTTCTTCAGAAGGCTTCTTTGCTTCAGACAGCTTCTTTTCTTCAGAAGGCTTCTTTGCTTCAAACAGCTTCTTTTCTTCAGAATGCTTCCTTGCGTCAGACAGCTTCTTTCTTCAGAAGGCTTCCTTGCTTCAGACAGCTTCTTTTCTTCAGACTGCTTTATGTTGTCTTCATATGGTCTTCACGTCTTCAGACAGTTTGCGTACTTCAGACGAGTTGCATTCTTCGGACTACTTCTTTATATTTGATCCTGCATTTGTTCTTCTGATCCTAATCTTCTGATTATTATTTCATCCTGAAACACAATCAACAAACCAATACCTTTCTCAGTAGAATCTGTTTATATAATCTTATTTGTTAATCATTAAAACTACAGAATGTTAAGTCTTTGAGTCAAGTTTGAATGCTCAAACTGATTAATAGACTTCACAATCTCCCCCTTTTTAATGATGACAAATAAGATATGTATAACTTACAAAATGTTTTAAGGAAAGATGGGTAAGTATATAAAAGACTCCCCCTATCTATAATACTCCCTTTGAGAAGAACATTTATTCTTTTAGTTTGTTAAATGTTACACATTGTTATCATTATTCTAACAAGATTAGATATGGTTAACTTATCTTTTGAAAACTAGATGTTAATCTTTCAGATACCAATTATGTTAGTCTTTTTAGGCACCAAATTTATTTACTTAACTCAGATACCAATTGTTATTACCATATATTACCATATTTTATTTACTTATCACAGATATTGATTGTTAGTCATCCCTTTTAAATCATTTTGATTGTTTAGTCCCTTTTATTAAATCATTTTGATTGTTTTAGTCCCTTTTAAATCATTTTGTGAGTTAAATATTTCTCCCCCTTTTGTCATTAATTAAAAAGGTTCATGGTTTCATATAGTTGAGTTTTGTGAGTGAATGGTTCGTTTATTTTATATTTCTTCCCCTTTTGTTACTTTTATCAGTTATATTTTTGTCGTTATTTTTCAGATACCGAAGATCAAGGAATGAACATCAATTGTTAGAAAAATACAGTAACTTCTTATACCAAATAAATGATACAACCACTGAAATAAACACAGAAATACACAAGTTTAAATTTTCTCAACACTTTGATAAATACAAAAAGCAGGTTTTCACAAAAAGGAAAGAGGTTACATTCCAAAATGGAATGCATCCATCCATTGCTTCCTCCGGAGATTCCTTCGAAGGCCTGAGGCATAGCCTTATAGACTTCATCTCTTTTAAAGCTATCACCACTCCTTCTG
Organism: Sesbania bispinosa; assembly: GCA_026901365.1. NCBI lineage: Eukaryota > Viridiplantae > Streptophyta > Magnoliopsida > Fabales > Fabaceae > Sesbania > Sesbania bispinosa. Next base: position 1,692,249 of record QLOH01000041.1, on the reverse strand, counting down.
CTGCAGAAGCTTCAGGAGTTGCCTTAGAGCCCCCAGACTTCATCCCAACCGTGCCGTGCTGCACGCCTTTTCCTTCTAGCCCCTGGGACAATGGAGGTGCATCATGTAAGACTGTGTCTCGATCATTAGTCCACCACCTTACTTCCAAGAACCACTTTGTCAGTAGTTCTTCTAATAAGATTGACTATTCTGGGATCACCCAGTGATCGTCCAGTCCACCTGTGATGCAGCAAGATCACCATGGTCCAAGTATAGAGAAACGGGTTTTCAGATGAACCCTTTCCCTTACTCTTCATTCCATACATCATCCAAGAGGACTTGATCTTTGCCTCAACATGTTTCAGAGGTCCTTCTTCTGTTTTCCTTTGCTTCTTCATCATCCTTTGGAAGCCACTTACTCAGAACCTTAGACAAAGCTATAGAGGAGCTTTGAAGATGTGAGTTTGTGTGAAGGACTCAAGTGAATTTATAGGACTTTGAAGCAAGGGTAAAATAGAGAAGTAGGGAAAATGAATCCATTGGATTGTTGTTCACGCGATGTATATGGGCTCAGATAGCTTTTGATGATGGCAGTTTCAAATCTTGAAAGTATCGAAACGTGCATCATTGATTGGTCATAGATGAAGCTCTATAGGAAACTGAGTCATTAGCATGGATAAAGTAAGTTTTTGGAAAACGTTTTAAAGACTTTTAAGAAGAGACAAGAAAAAAAAAACGTATTGAAGAAATTACTTTTTCGAAACACTTTTAAGAACAGAAAGGAAAATAAAACGGAATATGTGAGAAAACATTTAAGAAAAGAAATGTTTGAAATCAGATCTTTATGGTATCAAATCAGAGGATTTTATGATTATTATTATTTGAGAAGCTTTAATATGTTGAGTCTTTTATGTTATTAATTAAAGTTTTAAGGTGAAGTGATGTTACCATTAGATTTCCTCATTATTCTCTAGATGGAAGAAGGCTTTTCTGACATTGTACCTTACTTTGAAGATTTTTCTTCTTGTGCGGTCACTTGATGTCTGCCAATCCTCCTTTTAGTCTTTTGTCTTTTTGTGCTTCAGAGAATCTTTGAACAGTCATCTTAACCTGTCCCTCAAAGATTGAAATAGACTTTAATAACTTGAGTTTACATTACTTTAACATTTCTGACCCACAATTTCAGGGGATTCACTGAGACCCTTCTGAACAGGTTCAGAAAGTAGAAATGTTACTAAGTCAAAATTATCTTTTCAAGCGTAGAGGTAGGCTTAGTGCTTTGTGTATCACTTGTCTTAACATTTCTGAACCATAATTTCAGTAAGTTCATTGTGAATTGTCTGAACAGGTTCAGACAATGGAGATGATATCACACTTAGACATTCTTGTTGCCTTGATTCATCCTTTTTACACATGGCATTTCCTCCGGTTGATCTTCTTTTAGCTTATTTTTAGAGGCCTGTTTTCTGAGACATGCACAACCTAAAAATACCTTTCAGTAGCATATGATATTACTTGATAGAATTTGTTAATCATTAAAACAAGTGTCTTAGGTTAATAGTTTATTATATTTCAGCAAGAACTTATATAAATTTTAATTTTGTCCTTATCTTATTCAGTTAATTGATTTTATCTTTTAGTTGTACTAATTAAAGAAGTGTGTTAAGTTAATGATTCATTTAAGCATACATAGTTATAAGAGAGACAGTATAAACAGTCATAGATCACACAGAATGTATCAAGAATGGAACAAAGCAGAATACTAATTATTATTATCAAATGAAAATTAACAGAGAAATGAAAAGACACAAGAGAATCATTAATCATCAGATAGGTTCTCAGTAATCATCAACATTCTTCTTTTCAGTTCAGAGCCCCTTTCTTAAGCTTCTTCTCAGCAGCTCTTCAATCTTCTTGCGAGCCTGGAAATTTTGCTATTTGCCTTCTTCTGATGATTTGCACCCTACATCACCCCCTTTTCCTTTTCGAGACTTTGAGTGGGTATCTTCAGTTCCTTCTTCATTGCGTATAGCAAAAAGAGGAGGAATCACCACTTGATTCTCAGGAGCTTCTTCTCTTTTGATAAGAGTCCGGTCTAACTCAGCATACACAGCCGGAGTGAAGAAGTCAGGAGGTGGTTGGTCAAAGAGACTTTTCATAGGAAATCCCTTGTGCAATAGGATTTTCATGATTAGGGTGTTATGAGGATAGAAATTCTCATTGCCTAACTCATCTCTGTACATCATCTGATACAACAGCACCCAAGGAAGGTTGACTTTCCTTTTTGACAGCAAGAGTCCCAGTACAAACCGTTCCATCATGCTTATAGTCAAATTGTTTCTTCCTCTGGGAAGAATGCAGCAGTTTAGTACATCAAGGAGGGCTCTGGGTGTGCTCAGAAGTTGAGAGGGTCTGAAAGGAGCAATCCTTCTTCTTCCAAACAGATGTTGGTCTAGAACAAAAGTTCCACCATGGAGAGATTCCCATCTTTGGAAGTATTTTTCTCCTCTGTCAGGAACACCTATGACTTCAGCAATAAGTTGGGTATTCACAATCAGTGACCTTCCCATTACTTTCGTTTCAATCCCAGTTCTGTTGGGTTCAGATGTGACTTTGATGTTTTCCCAGAACTCCATTACACTTTTCTCATGCCATGGAGAGGAAATGTTGCTGAAGAAGGGAGTCCATCCAGCAACATCAAAATATTCAGAAACCTTGTAATCTGCTTCATCGAATTCTGATAGATTTATCATCTTACATGGGATGATCTTCTCATCAGAAACTGAGAGAGCGGAGTTACTTGGCAATCCTGAAGTATTTGCCATGAGTACAATAGGGCAGTTGATCTGTCTGAGATGAGAGTGCTTTGGCCTTTTGGGGAAAGGATTTGATTTGAGTGTAATTTTCATGTTGATAATCCAATCCTTTTATATAGGTAGGAGATCGTGCTTCAAGCATTAATGAAGTGGCGGTTGGGTACTGAGCCGGTGTGGGAAATAGTGCATCGTGCCGATTGAGAGAAACCGTTTAATGATTCAATGATTCACATCGTGCCGTTAAAAAAAAAATTAACAATTATGACTAACATACACGACTCTTCATCTATTTTACAGATTGCATGCAGAAATTAATGATCACACATATATTCATGCATGCAGTGCAGATAATTTACACACAAAACAAGTAATACACATACATATATAGGCCATTTATTATGCAACAATTTAATTTCACACAAGTACAATTATGTAATAATAATTTCAATAAAACAAAACATTCAGCAAATAAGCAGTTATATTTTAAACTTAGATTTAAATAAAGATAGGAAAGGTGTTACCCGGTTGTGATCTAGAGATAGATACACTTTCCTTTTCCAGCTATATCCTTCTGAAAGATGCCTTGTATGAGTAATGAGTTTTAAGAAAGTGATTTGATTTTCTCATTATCATTCTTCAGAGTTGCTTCAGCTTGGTGAGATTTCCATCTTCTGAGGATCTACTCCTTCTGCATTTGTTAGATGCTCAACCCGAAGGTGAGCTCTGATACCAATTGTTAGAACCACAGGAAACACTAGAAGGGGGGTTGAATAATGTTTTAAGCTTTTTGATAGTTTTTGGAAATCTTTAATTTAAATCATGAAGATGAGCAACGTTCAAAACAAGTCTTAAGATCAGAGATAGTTAAAACGTGCAGAAGATATGAAAAACAAAGTTTCTTCTAAAGCTTAAGATTATTTTAAACAGAGGCTTCTAAAAGTATCTTCTGAAGATTATTACAAATTGTATTTTCAGAACTGTTTCTGAAATACTTCAGACGACTAGAGGTTGTCTGAAGTCTGTTCCTGATTTCTGAACTGATCTCTTTCAGACTTGCTTCAGAGAATTTATTTCAGAAGTTCTTCAAGGAACATTCTTTGTAAAGCTCCAAAAGATATAAGAGCCATCTCATGTTTTATACATATGAAAGATCATTTTATTGAAATATTTGTGTTAAGTTTATTATAGAAAATACTTTTCAAATTCCAACATAAATATGAAAACTGGAAGTAAAGAGACTAAAGAAAAACTTAAGCATAGAGATTTCAGACATGCTTTTAAAGAGGCTGTCTGAAGTTTTTCAGACGACTGGTAAAAACTAATTTTAAAAGATGTTTTGTCCCCCTTTTTTAAAATATCAGATTAACTAATCTGACCTCTTGATTTGTATAAAAGAATTAATAAGAGATAAGGGTAAGAGAACTTAGGCAAGGAATTTATCCTGGTTCACCCACAAACCCGTGAGCTACATCCAGTCCCAGAGGCAAACCACCACTGGATTTTCCACTATCTGAATCCACAGATACAAGTATTGTTCACAGCCTCTTCAGGCCAACGAGTACAGTCTCTCCAGACACAACAAGTACAGTCTCTCCAGACACAACGAGTACAGTCTCTCCAGACACAACGAGTACAGTCTCTCCAGACACAACAAGTATTCTTTTCTGTCAAGCCTCTTCAGGCTCTACCACAAGTATTCTTTTCTGTCAAGCCTCTTCAGGCTCTACAACTCAGTATTCTTTCTTCCACCAAGCCTCTGCAGGCTCTCTGACACCTGTTCAAGTGTAGAGTATTCTTTCTTCCACCAAGCCTCTCCAGGCTCTCAGACACACAAAGTGATTTTAAATTAAACTAAGTTTAAGTTTCCACGAAACATAAACTTAATCTTTTCCTGTACTAGAGGTTAACTGAGTACTACTCAGGATACAATGGATAAATCTAAGTACAAGGTTAAGACAGTGATAGAAGTGTATAAGTTTGAGTACAATCCCTGTCTCTGATAAGAGGAATAACATCCTCTGAGAATTGGCTAGGTAGATGCTGACTTTAAGCTCCAGCCTTGTTCTCCAGCCATTGGTTTCCATGGGTTACATTCTCACCCGTATCATTGGAAAAAACCAAGGCATACTTGCAGCTTCAAACCATTCTTGGTTCATATGAGATTTAAGCACAGCCTGGTAGGTTGTTCAACTGAACAACTACAATTTTGACTAGCATAGTTGATTCAAGTAAGTGTGGTCAACACTGATAGAATTTTCTGATGCATCTTGATCAACTGATTGAACCATGTGAATGAGTTCAACGTCTTCAAATTCTTCCTTGAGGCTATTTATATGTTCTGTTGGAATATAGCCGTTTGAAGATGATTCATAATACCGTTGAGATGTTGATGATGTGGCTCATATAGCCGTTATGTAATAGTGTCTCAAACGGTTGCTTCTTCTTTAGCAGATATGTGTTCAGACAGTCTTGTTCTGACACTTCTGTAGATGAGCTCTTTTAGAGAGATTTTCTTGATATTGTTTTGCATGTTCTCTCTCTTGATATCCTCTTACTTTTCTTCAGCTGACTTCTGATTTTCTCTGCTTTTCTTAGGAGTGTATATGAGGAGGTATCCGTTGGATTTGTCCTCTTGCTTATTTTGTATAAGCTCCTTTTCTGTTTGCTTCCTGACACCATTTCTCCTTTCTTCTTTGAGTGAGGTGTCTTTTTCAATGGCTGTTTCTTGCAGATGATAAAGTATGTTTGAATTAAAATATGTTATTCAAACATTTCTCTTTGTTGCTTCTGCTTAGTCTCCTGAGCTTTTCTTGTGCTTTCTTTTATATTGGTGATGATGATATTTCCGTTGTGATACCACCATTTAGAGAAAGCATTGAATGCTATTCAATCCATCGTGAGACACGCTTCTGGGTGTCTTCATAATTCTGACAGAGTACAACGTTGGTGCTGCTATAAAGCTGCCATCGTTGTTGCTGCAATTTTCTGCGTTGCAGAGATTTCCTCAGTGGTGTATGAAATTCAAAATCGCCAGGAAATGTCTCTGTATTTCTTGCCATAAACGTGTTTGAAAAAGGTACGTGCAGCAGAGATTCAGAAAAGTCTTCACAAGCTTTAGCAGAGAGTGCCACGTCATAAGTGAGACTTCAGACAACACTGATACTTCAGACGGGTTGAACTACTTCAGACAGCTCCAACTCTTCAGACGAGTCCTGCTTCTTCAGACAGCTTCGTTTCTTCAGAAGGCTTCTTTGCTTCAGACAGCTTCTTTTCTTCAGAAGGCTTCTTTGCGTCAGACAGCTTCTTTTCTTCAGAATGCTTCCTTGCGTCAGACAGCTTCTTTTCTTCAGAAGGCTTCCTTGCTTCAGACAAACTTCTTTTCTTCAGATTGCTTTATGTTGTCTTCATATGGTCTTCACGTCTTCAGACAGTTTGCGTACTTCAGACGAGTTGCATTCTTCGGACTACTTCTTATATTTGATCCTGCATTTGTTCTTCTGATCCTAATCTTCTGATTATTATTTCATCCTGAAACACAATCAACAAACCAATACCTTTCTTAGTAGAATCTGTTTATATAATCTTATTTGTTAATCATTAAAACTACAGAATGTTAAGTCTTTGAGTCAAGTTTGAATGCTCAAACTGATTAATAGACTTCACACGGGGCCAGATCTGAGCGGTTAAAGAGAGCTTTGCAACTCTTGATCATTGAAGTCCAAAGGAAAGTAGACCACCAAGCAGAAGAAGAACCAAAGAAGTGGTTTAACTTAGTTCGGATTGAAGTACAAGAGTGTTATCCGATCTGACAATCGGTTATGTCTGTTATCCGAATCTTAGGATAGCCTATTTCGGGAAACTGTATGTAATCAGATCATAACTGATTTATTTAGGATAAGATATGTTAGGAATCAATATTATGATCTCTTAGGATTATATTTACATCTTTTAGGATTATATTTTATCTTATTTAGGATTAAATCTTTTAGGATTATATTTTATCTTATCTAGAATTAAATTTATTTAATTTAGGATTGTATCTTTTAGATAGTTTATTTTAGGAAATTCCTTTGCTATATATTAGCATTGAGAATCAGTTTGTAGACAATTATTTTTATCAATAAAATTTGAGTTTTCTCATTGTGAGAGCTTATCATTTGTTCTTGGATTAAAGAACTACTTGATAACTTAGGTTCTACCAGCAGGTCTTGGTTAGGGTCTAGTTGCTTATATCTTGATAACTTTGGTGCTTCCGGCAGGTCACGGATTGTGTCAAGTTCCTATCTTTGATAGCTTGGTGCTTCCAGCAGGTCTTGGATTTTGTCAAGCTTCTTACAGTTATTTATAGTTATTTACCGTTAATTGATCTTCAAGAAGTTCCTATCTTTATGCTTCCGGTTCGTATCAAGATCAACATCTGATACTGAGGAAGACAGTGACAGTGATGGAGGAGTCAAAAATTGGCATGGAGGATGGGAGCTCAAAGGAAGAACTGGTATGGAGTCAAACATCATCCTCCACTTGAGGCCACCATAAAGGGTTGAGTAACCAGGCGTCGAGCTAAAAGACGTTAAACAAGTGCTTCCTGGGAGGCAACCCAGTCTTTATAAGTTTTAATTTTCATTTAATTTTCATTTTGTTAATTTTTAGTTTTAGGATTTACTTGTTTAAATAGGAGATTGTTAAAATGAAGGATCTAAATTTTAAAGGAATGCATGGAACAAGTTAGGAATAGCAAAAGCAGAAGCATAAAAATACTGCAAATTTGTGCTTCAACCTGCTTTGTAGCGCAGGTGAAGCGCATAATTAAAATAAAATAAAGTGACTCTCTGACTTTTGCGCCTCACTCTGCGCTGTAGCACAGGGTGAAGTGCAGCGGAACGCTTCAACTTCAGAGATGGTACGCGCTCCACTCTGCGCTGTAGCGCAGGGTGTAGCGCAGGAAGCGGATCTTTAAATTCTGAATTTTGCAGCGCAGGAATGCTTCAACTTCCCCTCGTTCCTTTCCTTTGCATTTTCTCTAAGTTCCTAACCCTTGCTTTGCTTTTTTTTCACTCCTATAGCCTTCATTTTCGATTTCTGAGCTTATATCGGGTATGTTTTTATAATTTTATTTCTTTTTAACCGATTGAAACTTTGATTTTTTTATTTTATTTGAGCATGACCTTAGGATAGGAAACTTAGGATTTTAGGAATCTTTAGGAAAGAAATAAGTATCCATAGTGCTTTAAACTAAATTTCATGTTGATAGTATTCTTTGTGAGTAATTCCTATTTGTTTAGGTGGTAGTTTCTGAGTGCTCAATAGTTTCTGCAAATTATTTTGTTGGTGCATGTATGCTTAATTAATTGCTCTGATATTTTTGCATGCCCATACATAAATGATTGTGCAATATTGCATGTTACTGATGACATGATTTTTGAGCATGAGTTTGGTTCTCACTTTTCCTGTTTAGAATTGTTTAGGACTTGCTTTAACTGGTCACTTTAGCATGTCTTAATTAATTAATTGGCATTTATTTGGTAATATTTAAAATCAAAATTTTTATGCACAATTGTTTGGTTAATTGATTGCTCTAATTATTGAAATTAATTGGCCATTTATTTCATAATTATGAGCAATTAAATATTATGATGCATAAATAATTTTGACTTGCTTTTGCTTTGCAGATTGTTCGCACGAAGAATGGCAGTGGTGCTAGTTCCTCTAAGAGGGGCACAGGGGGTGCCAAGAGGAAGGCCCCCCAGAGGGAACCTGAGTTCGACCCTCATCACTTCAAGGACCTCAAGTCCTTTGAAGCATACACTGACATTGCTGATTGCAAGTTCATCCTGGAGCGACCAGTCATCCTCGGGAAGGGGGAGTATGAGGATTTTACGGCTAAGATTCACAGGAGGCGATGGGACCGCCTCAGCCGCCCTGACAACTACTTCGATCCAGACATTGTCAGGGAGTTCTATGCTAACGCCATCGGAGACCATGACGTTAACTGCAAGAGGGAGTCCTATGTTCGAGGACAGATTATCAGATTTGATTGCGATGCAATCAATGCACTTCTAGGACATCCCATAGAGGAGGATAGAGACCTCGTGGAGTGGCAATACCACGAGAGGATGGATGTTGTGGGGATTCATGGCAATGATTCCCATGACATTGAGATTGTTCAGCTGCTATGCTTACCAGGGCGTTCCTTTTAGAGGAATGCATATCAGGAGGCTACCAGGATTCACAGACATGATATGACGAGTATCACACGTGTAACGCCCCGCGTTTTACCATTTTTGCCATTTTTGCCGTTTTTGCTGTTTTGAGTGTTTTATTGGATTTTGAGTGATTAAAATTTTTTTTTAATCATCAAAATTCATATTTTTGGGTTTAGATTTGAATTTCCTTTTTTTAGGAATTTTCTGGGAATTTTTGGGATTTTCCTGAAAAAAAATGACCTTTTTGCCCCTCCTGTCCCTTGACTCGGGCCCGAATACTCTTGATCCGGGCCAGAAAAATTGCACAAGCCTTCCTTTCTCTCCTTAAAGACCGTGCAACCAGCCTTGATGCATGGGAGACACTTGTCTTCTCATCTCTTCCATTCCACCAATAGCTTGAAAATGTGAGTTATGTCATATAAAAGCATTTTTCTCCTTTTTTCATTCATTTGTTGCATGCAAGCAAGGAGAACCTTCATTTTTCTCTCATCTTCTCTCTTCCTTGGCCGCGGCTTCCTCCCCCTTTTCTCCCTCAAAAACTTCAATCCCTCCATAAACACCACCAAGCTTAGGTTCCATTTTTGAGCCTAAGCTTAGAAACACTAGCTTTCTAGCCTTTAGATCCTTGTTGGAGACTTGAAGGAGGACCTTTGAGGGGCTGTCTTTGGCTGTTTTTGGAGCAAGAATTCTGCACTTTTTCTCTTGAAGATTGAGGTAAAGGGGGGGAGAACTTGAACTCTAGTAGGCTTTGTAACTAGAGTGAAGGATTTTACCCTTAAATCCTTGCTTTTAGCCTTACTTTTACTTGAAAAATCATGTCTTTGGAGTTCTTTTGGTGATTTATTGTTGGATCCTTTGAGCTGGGTTGAGATTTATGTTTGCATGTGTTGTTTGATGCTTGAAATATGTTTGGAGTGTGGTTGATGATGCATGCAAATTGTGAAACTTGTTGGAAAGAAATTTTTCCCGTTTTTACATAGAGCAGCGACCATAAAATGGCGACTGCGAATTTGTTCACCGTTGGATCGGGCTGCAATTTTAGTGGCTGGTTTATAACACTTGAATCTTCATTTTGATCGGTCGGATCGTCTATATGATGTTTAGGCTGGGAGATATTCGATCTGCACAGTGGCTATTTATTTGAAATTTTATTGAAAAAGAAAAACTTGCCTGTTAATGTGTTTGTGTGGCTGCATGTTTCTAAAATTTTAGTTGATGTTGGAAATGTGTTTAAATGATGATTTGATGAACATGGATATGATTGGATGGAATGACAAAATTGTCTTGTTGGTTGATGCTTGAGAAAGTGCTATTTTTAGCTTAAAAATGAAGTTGAACTTGAATGTGTGCATTGGTGATTTTGGCATGATTTGGTGTGATCTTTGTGGTTTTGAAATGATTGTATGGTGGCTGGAAATGCTGGAAAAGTTTGAAGTTGTGGATGAACATTCAAGGTTGTTCTTGATGTTCATGAGTGTTCTTGATGAAACTCATCAAGAATGTCCCTTTTGATCCTGAAAAGATCAAAAGGATGTTTAAAACATGTTTTTGGGCTAAATTGGCTCAAAAGGACTAAAAGATAAAATTGTAACAAAAAAGGGCTAAAATGCAAATAAGTTAAGTTTTCTAAATTAAATTATTATTTTCGGATTTCTAAATTAATTAAAATGAAAGTCCATTTAAAAGTCATGTTTTTAATTTATTAAGAGTAAAAATGAGCTCTCATGGGCCCAATAACTTCTAGGCTTTTTATTTTAAGTCTAAAAGTATTTAAAAAGAAAGTAAAAGCTCAATTTAAAAGATAATTAAAAATAATTAATCTAAGTTGTTAAGATTAAGCTTAGAATTGATTAACGAATTTAATTAATTTAATTACTTAAGTTGATTAATCTAATTTAATTAAAGATCAATTAAGCCTAAATATAATTAATCCTAATATGAGCATTAATTAAAGTAATTAATCCCTAATGATGGTTAAAGACTAATTAATTATGATTAACCTTGATCAAACGTAATTAAAAATCCTAACCCCAGATTAAGAAAGAGATTAAGGGATAATTATAAATTAATTAGGATCTTAAGTAAGGATTAAAACTTAATTAAAGAAAGTCAAGATTAATTGAAATTCAATTAATGGGAACTAGTCATAATTAAAGGTTAAACCTAACCTTAATTTGCCATACGAAATAAGAATAGGATTAATAATGCCTTTCATAAAACACATTCATAAGTCTTAGTAAAATTGTAGGACTTAAGTGAATATGATCATCAATAAAGCTAGCATAACTATCTTAAAAGATTATAACCAACACTTTCTCTTTGCATAAAACTTGAGAAGCTGGGCAAGAGAGTGTGATCTAGTATCCTTAAGAGAAAAACATTGAATCTACAAGGTTGCACCACGGTAAAGTGGCAACGTAGAAAGAGCTCGATTAGCTCGTCTGTAAGGATGTACTGTTGTAAGTGTTTGCGGTGTGACATACATCATATGCATCGATAAGGATTAAGGTTCGAAAGCCTTACGACCTATATGACAATACCACTCTAGTACAGTGTGAAATTGGATGGGACGGGTGCACTGGGTTTTGCAAAGAACACCAGCGGTCCAGGAGACCAGCCTTGAGGATGAGTCAGGTCCCGGAATGGCATAAGTGGCGTAGGCTCGCCCCCTACTGTCGTGCAAATGGGGTACAGGCTTGACTATCCTGTCGCTCTCAAGTTTTCATAATCAGTGAGTCTGTCTAGAAGTCGGAAAATCGTCTTGGCCGGAGATTGAGCAATGCTCTTCGTACTACTCGCTAGTACAGACTATACTCATGATATATTGCGCATATATGGTCGAGCAGTTGCTGTGTGCTCTGCTTTTGGTGTTGTTTTCCCGGGCCCTCATGCATTAGATATATATAGCATGGTAGCATCAGCTGCATATTTGTGATTGAGATTATGTGGATGCTTGTGAATATTTTATTGACGCTCTAGTTACTATATTCTACTTGATATGAGTTCATGTGATGTTCTCACCCTTCCTTTTCTGCTTATGTTATTTCCTGTCGTCGTACTTCTTTGCCACGTCGACAGTTGGTATTGGAGAGATTCAGGATGTCCACTATGAGGATCACGTTGAGGTGGGAGCCACGAGGCCAGTGGCGGATTACCGACGTCCCTAGGCAATGTGTTTTCACGGGGGAGGTGCGCGTCACCATTTCTCATCCCAGCCTTCCCCTGGTACCGGAGATAGATTTCACAGTGCCGGTGATCCTTGAGTTTGAGACTCCACCCAGACTCCGTCGCTACACTACTTTTCTCAACCGTCGTCATCGCCCCTCTCCATTAGTATCGTCACAGTCCTCACAGATGGCGACCATGGGCGAGCCAGATTCCCCTTGTTACTCTCCCGGTGCAGAGGTGTCACCTCCACAGCCCGTATATTCTGACGCATTTGGCTGTTCCCGTCCGAGTGAGCCAGACATGATCGTGATCGATGACACTACATCTGAGGAGGAGGACCTAGAGGAAGACCTAAAGGATGACTCTGAGGATGAGGAGCCGGAAGAGGATTCTTCTAGTGACGACCCCTCAGAAGACTTTGGGATGATCAACCTCGGGGGTACTGGAGGGAGGAGTTGTGGATGGATTCCTGCTGAGACGGATGATGACGAGTAGGATAGCGTAACTGGGGGTAGTCACGAGTCTAGTTAGTAGCAGCTCTGATTTAGTGGCCTTTTGTTTTGTTTCGTTTTGGCTGAGGTCTTATTTATTATAGTCTACTACTAGAACTCTTGTTTTGTATGGTGGTATTGTTTACTCCGGGGTTACTTTGACACTATGGTTCTGTATATATGTTATGATGTTTCCTTCCCATGATCCCCTTTATATCTGCTTGTATGTTGTGTATGTATGCGGAATGATTGAATCGTCTAGATGTTTTTAGAAAATGAATTTCAGACTTAAGAAAAGGATGTTTTCATGAATACTTAAAATGGAATTAGAATGCGATTAGTTGTTGATGACTAAGTTTCTTATTAAAAACTCTTTCAAAAAAAAAAATATTCCCGTATTTCCTAAGTATATTTAAAAAAATGAGAGTCATCGGTTACGTTCGTAATGTGATACTCTTAGCGGTATAACTAAGGGTGTCACAACACGGATGTGGACAGTCCTGACGCTGGCCAACATACATCCTATAGGGCATGTTTCTGATATCATTATGCTTGTAGCCAACCTCATTTACTGTATCCTCACCGGCGCTACTATCGATATCTCACGGGTTATCACCAGTAGGATATCAGACTTCGCATCTTTTGTGGGGCGTCGGACCCCTAACTCCAAGATCAGGCTTGGATTCCCTTCTCTCATCACCTCACTCTGCAGATCTAGGGGTGTAGAGGTGAACCCCAGGGTTCGCATCGCACTACCGATGACTAGAGCATATATTGAAGCCAATTGTATCCCAGTTGAGGAATTGTAGGATGATGAGGAGCAGCAGCAGGCACCACCACCACCAGCAGACATGGATGCTCCTATCTGGACCCAACGTCTTGAGGCCCAGCACATTCATTTGATGGCTCAGATGTCCACTATTCACCGAGCAACTGTTCATTTTCAGAGTAGACATTATCAGGCTCGTGTGGACCCCATGACCCCTGCGCAGTTCCATGATTATTTACAGTGGCCTGGGGACAGGCTTATTTTCCTAGGGGGGATGGAGCAGCTGATGCCGGAACTGAGAATGGAGCTGCTCATATGGATCAGGACCAGGATGATTGATTTTTTTCTTTCCTATTTGGTGCTCTTCCTTCTTTTTCTTATTATTTTTCTTCTTTTTCTTTTATTTTCCTTTTGATATGTAGTGTATATTATTGCCACTGATACATTATCTATATTATGCAGTACTTATTCTGTTATTTTTTGTTTTTCTGCTAAATCTTTAAATTTTTAGGACTTTTCAGGACCTTAGGAAATTAGGATTTAAGGCAAATTTTTCAAAAATCTCTATAATTAGGTAGTTTAACTAACCCGACTAGGAAAGATGATAGGGTTTTGTGATTAATTCCATAATCAGTTAGGATCAGGATGCTTCTCAAGAGAACCTATCAGGATAGTTAATTAAAACCATTAAGTGCTTTATCAAGGAAATTTAGCCAATAACCGGTGAGCTGAGAGCCCAAACACTGAAATTGAGAGCTTTTCACTGTTGCTTGTCAACTGTTATTGCTTAAGTTTCTGAATTTTGTCTTGCTAGTAGAAAATATGGAAGTGACAAAGGCATATTTTGTGATTATAATATTTTGCTCAGTGCCAAATAGCCAACCTTGATTGAATGTTTCCATTTATTGATTGCCCATTTGAGCCTTTAATATTTCTTTTGATGCACCCTAGCCATACTCAATGATTATATCATGTCCCTTAACACTTGGGATAGAGAGCAAGGTGCACCACAACAACATGGGACAAGAGGTTGGTGAAATGAAAGGTCAAAGAGATTCAAAGAGCAGGCACAAGAAATCACAAAGAAGAATACTCCCCCACAAATAAATTATTTATATTATTATTTATGTAAAAAAAATCTGCACAAAGATGTGGATACTAAATTAGTTGGGGGGAGTACTTCTTCAAACAAGAGGCCAAGCTGAAAAAAGGGTAACAATTCAAGAATGACCAGGTGAATGGAGAGAAGTCCCAAGCACAATCACAAGATGCTCTCTATTCAAAGTGTTCTTTGCATATCTAGAAAAACCATGATTTCTTGATAGCCTAGCCTCATTAAAACCAAAGAAAAGACCTTTTGATCCATAATTAACTGCTTGCAGGTTCAGATATTGGAAACGACTATCAATTCTAGTTGTTCAACAGTGGTGAAAAAGATTGAGGGAAACACTTACCCGTGAGAATGAGAGATTTCCTTGGTTTATCACTTACTGCTTTAATTGCTATTTTTGAAGTTTGATTGATGTTGGCTTTCTATTCTGATTGAAGATTGGTAACATCTCTTAATCCTGATTTTTTCTTATGATTGGAAAGTGACTGCTGCTTAACAAGGAGATGATGGGAAGTTCCTTGAATTTGTTTTTGATTACATAGGGAATAGAATGGATTTTTTTTATTGCAAAGAGGTCTCTTGCTTGAGGACAAGCAAGAAGTTAAGTTGGGGGTATTTTGATAAGTGAAAATCATATGATAAATTAGAGCACTTTTTAGTTCACTTATCAAGGATAAAATGGTATTTTTGCCCCAGTTTAATCCTTTTTATTAAATATTAGATAAATTGTATTTATTAATCTTAGATTTGAATTTGATGCTATTTTGATAGAAATATTGCTGATTTTTGCAGAATATTTCAAGGATTTGATGTGAGGGAAAGATAACATTAAATAAGGGAGATATCTGCAACATTTGAAGTTTGATTGAGGGCAATTAATGAAGATTGGAAGATTATTTGTGAGCAATAATGAAGATTTGAAGAATATCTGAGAGCCATTAATGAAGATATCTCTGCCAATCAAATAAGGATTCTGCAGACAACCTTCCCAAATAAATCAAAGATGCCCAATAAATGCAAAGATTTCATCAAATAAAGGGAAACAAGGAAAGACAAATTAACCAAAACTAGTCTTGGGGAGAGATCAAATTAAAAAGAGAAAGTTTGGAGTTGTAGGACGCATGTTGCGCTTCAACCTGTGCTACAGCGCAGGATGAAGCGCAAGCTCTCTGGAACCTGCGCTGCATTCTACGCTGTAGCACAGGGTGAAGCGCAGATCACGCTGATTCTTGCCCTGTTGCCATTTTAGATAGATTTCTCCCCAATTTTCTTTGACTTTCCTTAGCCTATAAATAGGAACCTCTTGCACTAGATCAAGTGTGCACAATTATTGTAATTCAGTTATATTTCAGTGATAATGCACCAGTTCTAATTTTAGAGTAGGAGAGGAGGAGCGCTTCACAAGGATTGAAGATGGTGACAACATCTTCGGTGGTTTGTATGGCTACCTTGTGTAGTTA
Organism: Sesbania bispinosa; assembly: GCA_026901365.1. Lineage (NCBI taxonomy): Eukaryota > Viridiplantae > Streptophyta > Magnoliopsida > Fabales > Fabaceae > Sesbania > Sesbania bispinosa. The sequence continues at coordinate 1,676,252 of QLOH01000041.1, read as the reverse complement.
ACTCTCCATTAGGATTGAATGTAATCGATTCCATTCCCAAGTGTATGTTAAACTCTATCTATTTATTTATGCAGTTCCCTAGCTATAATATTGGTAATCTTGTTCTGTGCTTAATTCCTAACTTCCGCGCTTGTGCCGGAGTTATAGGCTAGTTTGTAATTAACGTTACGACTAGGATTGAGTTTGGGGGAGCCTAGACATAGGAAACTCAACCTCTGAGTGAATGAGAATACTCGGTTAACCAGTGACTGAAACATGGGAGTTGCTAATGATTGATGGGTAGTGTGAGTATCCTAATGAAGGGCATCTAAAGGATAAGCATGGTCTAATGGATCGATAGCAAAGGGTGGATGTATTCTAATGAGTGATGGGTAGTGGCAGTACTCTAGCGAAGGTGCGTCCAGAGGAGTAGGCCTCGTTTATCAATTAGTTCTTTTACAAACGGAATAAAGAAAGCAAAATTTGTTGAGGGTAAGTCTGTCGCTTGGGAGAACCCGCATGGATTACCTTTGAGTGTGAGTGGCGCCTGGTAACTCGGGGTCTTAGCAATATAGTTTGTCTACAGTGTTATAGTTCAAAGCCTATAAATAATAGGTAGTCTCGACATACATGAGGGGTGTGATGAGATGAAGTTCAATCCTAATCCAAGTAAAGTGTCTCTAACTCTTCCTTTCTAAATTCAATTGATTATTAATTTGCTATTTACATTTTTCGCACAACAATTGATATGCGAAACCCCAGCCGAAACCGGGAAGAAACGTTGGGGTTTCGCATCAATGAACAAGAGTAAATTATTAGTCCAAGGTTATTCTTATTCCCGGTAATATTATTTGGATAGCCGCTAAGGGGGTAAGGTATATAAGGGATACTTTTACACCCACACAAGTAAGAGAAGTTCGAGAGCTCCAATCCGTGTATTTACACACGATGCCACTGACAAGCAATATTCTTTAAATTCTCCAGTCTCCACACTCAAGAAGAAATATAACACAGTACTCTTCTTGGACACGGTAGTTTGTGAAACAACTAGTTCACCATGGAGATAACAGACAACCCTGAGGGAGTATACAAGACATTGTGAGCGGGAAGCAGAATTCCCTTTCCAAACGAACAAGTCCATATCGATGGATCCCCCCTAAGAAGTCCATACGTTTTGCCCTATGTAGTCAGTAACCGTCACGTGGACGCTGTCTATTGGTCGACAGCTGTTAGTGAAGACAATATAATAATCATTAAAATAATGACCACTCAAGGAGGGCCGTCGATTTTTGTTATAATAAAATAAATGAACGAACATCGTGTTTAACTTTGTATCGTTATTATTGTTATTTTAAACTTATAAACAGTGATCAAGGGATATGTTGTCTACCATGGTGGGGGCGACTATTGTAAACTCAATTATTTAACTCCAACCTGTATGGTGAATCACGTGCTGTTTATGTTTCCGTTCTTAACCAAGAATTATTAGTCAAAGGTTATTCTGCTGCTGATAATTTACTCATATATTAGAACCAATAATGCCTCATTACAGTAACAATCGTCTTGTCTACCGTAAGTGGTCGAGGTATGGAACTAGACATGGTGTGTATAGCAATTATTTTGGTCATAATCGATATGGCCACTTCATGTCGTCGTCCAGGACATGTGGTTATTCGAGGTCTTACAGACGAAAAAGATTTGTTAACAGGGGTGTTATCGACGAGCTAATTCGCTCTAAATTTGTTCATCCTAGAGAGACGTATGCAACTTATGTAAATATGTCGAGTCTTGGTTATGGGAATGGATGTCGTTCCGGGAATGCCATGAACATATGGTCTCTTCAGCTAATGGGCTGTGTGGGCTTTGCAAGTACATCACCATCTGATATGAAAGACGCCGCCAATCCAACTTCGGGTATATTCGACCTCCTCGTCATATTGGACCGCAGCCCGGTAGTCAACGAGATCCCCAAGTTAAACGATATAATTGGTCCAACGGGCCCAAACGAACAAGTCCATATCGATGGATTTGTCCGGCCCAACGTTTCTTCACGGTTCAGGTTATTGGTCAGGATCAAACACATTGTGAGATTTGATGGGTTGGATACCACCTTAGCGATCAAGCGTTATGTCCGCTTTCCGAGGCGACGACGGATCCAAGTGACGTACAAAGACCAGGACTCTATGGATGGGTCATTAAATAATATCAAGTCCGATGCGTTATATGTATATGGTTTATGGGATACAACGGATAATATTGCTATGGAAATTAAGATAAGCAGTCGAGTGGTGTACTACCATTAGACGGTGTATTAGCCTATTCCAATGTGTTGTGATTATATGGTGAATTTCGATCTGGGACACAATTGTGTCTGTTAATTATGTGTAAGTGAATTAAACATAATAAACAAAGATGATTCATTAAGGAATACCACAAATCAATATGCTTGGTAATGGGTTCAAAGAGGCTGTAAAAACAATACAATATGTCTATTCGACATAAATCAATTTATTTTTTAGCTTAAATGATGCAGGTAAATAACATGATAAATGACAGGACGACCCAGAATGGTTTTTCATAAATGATGGAAAAATGCAGTAATAACACGTAATCATTATATTTTTAATATCGGCCGCGGAGCGGAAGTCGACAGGAATAATTTACAATTGTCAGAAAGGCTTTGCACATGGCTGTTTTTTCTCAGTGTTTAGAGTAATTGTCTCAGATATTGTGCCAACAATGATGGTTGCCAGCTCACGGGGTTGCAGGATTAACTCCGACTGTGTCTCCTTGTCATTGCATTCATCCTTTTGCTTGGATGATATTGATGATGATGATGAAGACGTGCTGGAGAAGGACGGGGGCTACGGTGGACGTGGATGCACGGTGGTTCTGGAATGATTCTCCTGCGCATATCAATTGCCATGATGAACGGTCCTGATCGACCTGAGAGGTCGATCTGCACAGGGCCCTCGGCTGGGGTTTCGGTCCCACGTGCCAGAAATCCACGTCACTCAGCTTGTGGATCCGCGAGTTAATCGTGACCGTCAGTGGACGGAATTGAACATCCCCCTGACTTATAAGTTGGATTCATCATCGTCACAGATATTTTTACCTTCAGGGTTTCGACTAATGTTTGATGCTTCTTGGAGACCGCGAAATATGACTCTCAATTCAGACTGTAACAAATTCAACCACACAATCACGTGAAGAGGACTTTTGTGGGCCGTTTGTCTGCTTATCTCAATAACTCGCTCACTCGAAAAGAGCCAGTACAAGACATCTGTATTTTTAAATCTGACTCCATGAATAATCACAAAAGGAGCACTAAAAATATTCCATTTATAGAAATATGCGAAAGTTATAATAAGACTAACTACACACATTTTAATGTCTGACTACTTCTCCACTACGAAATGTCATGGTTAATGGAAAGCCACGTGGCAATATTCCCTTCGCGTTAGTGCACAACTTTTTATGTCTGACAATATTCCACTAAACATGTCTCCACTTTGGAGACAACAATAATTACGCGTGACTGAACTTTCATCAATGACTGACAATATTCCCTGCACATTAGCGCACAACTTTTTATGTCTGACATTATTTCAAATTTGAATGATGTATGTTTTCCTGCTCACAAATGTCCACCAATGGAAAGCCTCCACGTGTCGGTTTTTGCGTGCACCGGGCGGGCGGCTATCCGGTAATATTATTCGGATGGCCACTAAGAGGGAAAGGCTATATAAGTGCTACGTTTACAACCCCTACAAGTAAGACAAGTGTGAGAGATCCAATCGGTGTATTTACACAAAATGCCATCACCTCCCAAACGTTTTCATATAAATGCCAAAAACTATTTGTTCTCTCTTCCTAAAGAGGAAGCATTATCCCAACTGAGATCACTCAAAACACCGACCAAAATAAAATTCGTTCGTGTGTCAAAGGAACTACATGAAAATGGTGAACCTCATCTACATGCTCTCATTCAATTTGAGGGCAGATATCAGTGTACCAATTAAAGATTTTTCGATCTCATCTCACCCACGAGTTCCACACACTTCCACCCCAACATCCAGAACGCTAAATCATCCTCAGACGTAAAAGCTTACATCAAGAAAGATGGGGACTTCGTTGATTACGGAGAGTTCCAGATAGATGGACGTTCCAGCAGAGGTGTTAAGCAGGATTTGGCTGATGTTTATGCCGAAGCCCTCAACTCCTCTTCAAAAACCCAAGCCCTTCAAATTATAAAGGAGAAGGATCCTAAAACCTTTTTCGTCCAATACCATAATATTTCTGCAAATACGGATAAGATATTTGCCCCTCCTCCACAACCATATGTTCCTTTTTTTAGCTCATCTTCTTTTAAATTACCGGATGAGTTACGATTGTGGATAGAAAACGAGTTAAATTTAGATGGGGCTTCCGCTGCGCGGCCAATAAGACCGAAAAGCATCATAGTGGAAGGTCATTCAAGGACGGGTAAAACCCAGTGGGCAAGAAGTCTAGGGCGTCACAATTACCTATGTGGTCATCTTGATTTCAACAGTAGAGTTTACTCGAACGATGCCGTTTACAACGTCATTGATGACATCAGCCCCAATTATTTGAAAATGAAACACTAGAATGAATTATTAGGGGCACAATTAAACTGGCAGAAAAACTGCAAGTACGGAAAGCCAGTTCTGATCAAAGGGGGCGTCCCATCAATCATCCTTTGTAACCCGGGCCCGGAATCGAGCTATCATGACTTCCTTGAGAAGCCAGAGAACAGTGCACTAAAGGATTGGGCCCTACTTAACTGTGAGTTTGTGTTTCTCAAAGGACCATTGTATTAAATATTTCTCCACCGGACATTAAGATCCAACATAGAGCTACAAAGAGAAGAAGGCCACGAAGACGAAGAGTTGATTGGACCTGTGGTTGCTCGGCACTAATCCAATTTAACTGCACAGATGGATTCACGCATCGGGGAATCACTAACTGTGCAACATTTCAACAATGGCGCCTTTATTTGGCTCCTCAAAAATCCTCTTCACATACAAACAGTGGATCTAATAGAACTGCCTGATCATACGGGCCAGACGAGAATCACATCAATAATCAAGTTCAACCACAATCTGAGGAAGGAGCTCAATCTTCACAAATGCTGGATTTATTTGAAGGCCTAGACGACCTTGACGCCATCGATTTCTGCTTGGAATAATCGTCTATCATTTTATGTATTAAATTATCTAAATAATGTACACGTAATTTCTATTCAAAATGTAATAGACGCTTGTAGATTCTTCTCTAATAGGTTCGGTTGTGTATCTGAGATCGACTATGATATAAAATATAACACTTATTAATTTATTCAAGCAAAATACTCATGTCTCATTTATTCATAAAGTTAACATTGTTCACTTTTTTAATACAATTAAATATACACATTTGCAACTAAAAATGGGTCAAATAGTGTTTGATGATGATGATGAAGACGTGCTGGGGAAAGACGAGGCGACGGTGGACGTGGATGCACGGTGTTGCTGGAATGATTCTCCTGCGCATATCAATTGCCGTGATGAACGGTCCTGATCGACCTGAGATGTAGATCTGCACAGGGCCCTCGGCTGGGGTTTCGGCCCCACCATGGCTCATAATAAGAGAAGTTCCATATCCCGTGTTGTTTCAGAATAACCTTGGACTAATAAAGAGCCAATACAAGACATCTGTATTTTTAAATCTGACTCCATGAATGATTACAAAAGGAGCATTAAAAATATTCCATTTATAGAAATATGCGAAAGTTACAGTAAGTCTAACTACACACATTTTAATGTCTGACTACTTCTCCACTACGAAATGTCATGGTTAATGGAAAGCCACGTGGCAATATTCCCTTCGCGTTAGTGCACAACTTTTTATGTCTGACAATATTCCACTAAAGATGTCTCCACTTTGGAGACAGGAATAATTACGCGTGACTGCACTTTCATCAATGACTGACAATGTTCCCTGCGCATTAGTGCACAACTTTCTATGTCTGACATTATTTCAAATTTGAATGATGTCTGTTTTCCCGCTCACAGATGTCCACCAATGGAAAGTGGAGTTATTGAGAGAGATAAGCAGACAAACGGCCCACAAAAGTCCTCTTCACGTGATTGTGTGGTTGAATTTGTTACAGTCTGAATTGAGAGTCATATTTTGCGGTCTCCAAGAAGCATCAAACATTAGTCAAAACCCTGAAGGTAAAAATATATGCGACGACGATGAATCCAACTTATAAGTCAGGGGGGATGTTCAATTCCGTCCATCGACGGTCACGATTAACTCGCGAATCCACAAGCTGAGTGACGTGGATTTCTGGCACGTGGGACCGAAACCCCAGCCGAGGGCCCTATGCAGATCTACGTCTCAGGTCGATAAGGACCGTTCATCACGGCAATTGATATGCGCGGGAGAATCGTTCCAACAACACCGTGCATCCACGTCCACCGTAGCCCCGTCCTTCCCCAACACCTCTTCATCATCATCATCAATATCATCCAAGCAAAAGGATGAATGCAATGACAAGGAGACACAATCAGAGTTAATCCTGCAACCCCGTGAGCTGGCAACCATCATTGCTGGCACAGTATCCGAGACAATTACTTTAAACACTGAGAAAAAACAGCCATGTGCAAAGCCATTCTGACAATTGTAAATTATTCCTGTCGACTTTCGCACCGCGACCGATATTAATAATAGAATGATTACGTGTTATTACTGCATTTTTCCATCATTTATGAAAAACCATTCTGGGTCGTCCTGTCATTGATCATGTTATTTACCTGCATCATTTAAGCTAAAAAATAAATTGATTTATGTCAAATAGACATATTGTATTGTTTTTACAGCCTCTTTGAACCCATTACCAAGCGTATTGATTTGTGGTATTCCTTAATGAATCATCTGTGTTTATTATGTTTAATTCTCTTATACATAATTAACAGACACAATTGTGTCCCCAGATTGAAATTCACCATATAATCACAACACATTGGAATAGGCTAATACACCGTCTAATGGTAGTACACCACTCGACTGCTTATCTTAATTTCCATAGCAATATTATCCGTTGCATCCCATAAACCATAAACATATAATGCACCAGACTTGATATTATTCAATGACCCATCCATAGAGTCCTGGTCTTTGTACGTCACTTGGATCCATCGTCGCCTCGGAAAGCGGACATAACGCTAGATCGCTAAGATGGTATCCAGCCCATCAAATCTCACAATGTGTTTGATCCTGACCAATACCCTGAACCGTGAAGAAATGCTGGGCCGAACGAATCCATCGATATGGACTTGTTCATTTGGGCCCGTTGGACCAATTATATCGTTTAACTTGGGGATCTCGTTGACTACCGGGTTGCGGTCCAATATGACGAGAAGCCCAAATATACCTGAAGTTGGATTGACAGCGTCCTTCATAGCAGAAGGTGATGCACTTGCAAAGCTCACACAGCCCATTAGCTGAAGAGACCAGACGTTAATGGCATTCCCGGAACGACATCCATTCCCATAACCAAGACTCGACATATTTACATAAGTTTCATACGTCTCTCTAGGACAAACAAATTTAGACCGAATCAGCTCGTCAACAACACCTCTGTTAACAAATATTTTTTTTCTATAAGACTTCAAATATCCACCTGTCCTGGACAACGACATTGAGTGGCCATATCGATTATGACCAAAATAATTGCTATACACACCACGTCTAGTTCCATGCCTCGACCATTTACTTTAAACAACACGATTGTTACTGTAATGAGGCATTATAGATTCTAATATATGAGTAAATTATCATCAACAGAATAACCTTGTACTAATAATATTTGGTTAAGAACGGAAACATAAACAACACGTGATTCACCGTACTGGTTGGAGTTAAATAATTGAGTTTACATCAGTCGGCCTCACCATGGCAGACAACATATCCCTCGACCACTGTTTACAGGTTTATAATAACAATAATAACAGTATAAAGTGAAACACGATGTCCGTTCATTTATTTTATTATAAGAAAAATCGGCGGCCCTCATTTTTTGGTCATTATTTTAATGTCCACCAATAGACAGTCTCCACGTGTCGGTTACTGACTACACGACGCAGCCAGTCATCTGGTCCACTTAGAGATGTCCACCAAACAACATCCCCCCTCAGCGTTTCCGTGTCTAGTTCTGTAACACCCGTATTTTTTCCGATTTACCCGTTTTTTCCGTTTTTGCTGTTTTAAGCGTTTTAATGGATTTTAAATGATTAAAATTATTTTTAATTGTCAAAATTTATATTTTTGGATTCAGTATTAAATTCCTATTTTTAGGAATTTTCTGGGAATTTTTGGGATTTTCTGCAAAAATTGACCTTTTTGCCCTCCGGTACCCCGACCCGGGCCCGAATACTCTTGATCCGGGCCAGAAAAATTGCACAAACCTTATTTTCTCCTCTGAAAATTGCGCTGCACAGCATGGTGCATGTGTGCCACTTGTCCATGTTTTCCTTCACCACATTAAGCCTATATAAAGGAGAAAACTCCACTTTTTTGGCCATTTTTCACTTAGCCATTTCCTTAACCTACCATTTTCTCTCTTCTTCTTCTTCTTCCTCCCTTGCTGGCCGCGCAACACCACCCTCTTCCTCCCCAAAATTTCTTCATCTCCACCCAAATCACCAACCAAGCTTAAGTCCCATTCTTGGATTTAAGCTAAAGAAAAATAAAAATACATACTTTCTACCAAAATCCACTTGTTGGAGGCTTGAAGGAGGAGCTTGAAGGGGCTGTTAGAGGAGGAAAAATCTGCACTTATTCCTTTGAAGATCTAAGGTAAAGGGGGGGAGAACTTGAACTCTAGTAGGCCATGTAACTAGAGTCAAGGATTTGCCCTTGAATCCTTGCTTTTTCCCTTGTTTTTCTCTTGAAAAATCAAACCTTTGAGCTTGTTTTTGAGAAAATATTTTCGGTCTTGATGAGCTGGGTTATTGTGGCTGTTTGCATGTCTTTGATCTTGGTTGGATTGTTGTTGATGGTTGGGTTGTGTTGCATGCAAGCCAAGGAAGGATTTTTGTTGAAAAATCCCACCTTTTTCCCCTTAAGCTCTCGGCCAAGAGAGGAAGAAGTGGCTGCATGGGTGCAAAAATTATTTTGATGGTTTGGATGAGATTATATGATGGATATATGTACATGCATGTGGTTGATCTTAAGTGGAAAAATTGATTTGGTGATTTATCTTGAAAATAATGATGTTTTGAGCTTGAAAATGGAAGTTATGAACTTTAATGTGCATGTGAATGATTTTGAGTGGATTAGTATGATATTTGGCATTTGGATTGTTTATTGATGAATGTGTGAAGTTTTGGTGAAGATTGGATGTTGTGAAAAATTTGAAGTTTTGGATGAACATTCAAGGTTGTTCTTGATGTTCATGAGTGTTCTTGATGAAACTCATCAAGAATGTCCTTTTGATCCTAAAAAGATCAAAAGAATGTTTAAAACATGTTTTTGGGCTAAATTGGCCCAAAAGGACTAAAAAAATAAATTTGTAACAAAAAGGACTAAATTGCAAATAAGATAAGTTTTTAAATTAAGTAATTAAATTCGGATTTTTATTTTAACCAAAATAAAAATCTATTTAAAAATCATATTTTTATTTATTATGAATAAAAATGGGCTCTCATGGGTCCAATAACCTTTAGGCTTTTGTTTAGTCCCAAAGCCTTCAAAAAGAGAGTCAAAACTCAATTTAAAAGACAACTAAAAATAATTTATGGGCTTAGGTTTAGATTAGGGTTGAACTTCAAACACTAATCTAAGTTGTGAAAATTAAACTTAGGATTAATTAGTAGACTTAACTAATTTAATCACCTAAGTTGATTAGCCTAAATTAATTAAGTTAATTAACATTAATGAAGATTAATCTTAATCTTAGTCAATAATTACTAATGAGGGTATTAATTAGGTAATTAAGCCTTAATGATGAATAAGAACTAATTAATTATGATTAACCTTAATCAAATATAATTAAAAGCTTAATCCAAGGTTAAGGAAGAGATTAAGGGATAATTAGGAATTAATTAGGATCTTAAGTAAGGATTAAGACTTAATTAAGGAGGATTAAGATTAATTATAGTTTAGTTAACGAAGACTAATTATAATTAAGGGTTAAACCTAATCCTAATTAGACATACAAGACGAATTAGGGTAGGTAATGTCATCCATAAGATACAATAAGTCTTAGTAAATTATAGGACTCAAGTGAAAATGATTATTGATTCTTAAAAGGAGAACATTAGTACAAACTACCTTAAAAGATTATAACCAACACACTCTTTCTACATAAGACTTGAGAAGCTTAGTGAGAGAGTGCGGTTCCAACCCAAGATAGGGTTTGGTTTTCCTTGAAGGAAAGACATTAAATCGGGCCGTACCATGGTAAAGTGGTGACGTAGAATGATTTAATGTGCTTTGCTTGTAAGGACTGTGTATGCTGAGAAAGCATTGTTTGGTTTTCCTTGAAGGAAAGACATTGAATCGGGCCATGCCACGGTAAAGTGGTGACGTAGAATGATTCAATGGGCTTTGCCTGTAAGGATGAAATGCTGAAAGCATTGATTGTGTGACATGCATCATAAAGCATTAATGATGATCAAGGTTGAAAACCTTATGACCTATATGGCAATACCACTCTAGTACAGTGTGAAACTGGATGGGACGGGTGCACTGGGTTTTGCAAAGAACACCAGCGGTCCGGTAAAGGAGACCAGCCCTGAGGATAAGTCAGGGTCCCGGAATGGCATAAGTGGCGTAGGCTCGCCCCCTACTGTCGTGCAAACGGGGTACAGGCTTGACTATCCTGTCGCTCTCAAGTTTTCATAATCAGTGAGTTTGTCTGGAAGTCGGAAAAATCGTCTTGGCCAGAGATTGAGCAATGCTCTTCGTACTATTGCTAGTACAGACTATACTCCTGATATATTGTACATATATGGTCGAGCAGTTGCTGTGTGCTCTGCTTTTGGTGTTGTTTTCCCGGGCCCTCATGCATTATATACATATAGCATGGTAGTATCAGCTGCATACTTGTGATTGAGATTATGTGGATGTTTGTGAATATTTTATTAGTGCTCTAGTTACTATGTTCTACTTGTTATGAGTTCATATGATGTTCTCACCCTTTCTTCTCTGCTTCTATTCTCTGTTGTCGCGCTCTTTCGCCATCGCCAGTCGGGTTTGGGGAGCTTCAAGATGTCGGCCATGAGGATTACGCTGAGATGGGGGCCACGAGGACAGTGGCGGGTCACCGACATTCCTAGACGCTGTATATTCACAGGGGAAGTACACGTCACGATCTCTCACCCTAACCTTCCCCTTGTGCCAGAGGTCGTCTTCACTGTGGCCCGTGATTCTGGAGTTCAGAGACACCACCAGGACTTCGTCGTCATAATACCACTTTCCTTAATACCGTCGTCATCGTCCCTTCCATCTGTTTCTTCCCAGTCCTCTCGGATAGCCACTATAGGAGTAGCCGGATTCCCCTCGCTACACTCCTGGACGCAGAGTCGTCATCCCACCGACCATGCGTTTCAGTGCATTCGGTCGTCCTAACCGCCATTGAGCCTGATCTGGTCGTCATTGATGATACTTCATCCGAGGAGGAGGATCCAGAGGAGGACCCTGAGGAGGACCCCGAGGACGAGGAGCTGAGGGAGGATTCTTCTGACGGGTATTCCTTCAGAGGAATTCAGGATGATTACCCCCCGGATGCCAGGAGGAGGAGTTGTAGGGTTGCCCCTGCTAGATCAGATGACGATGAGTAGAGGAGTGTGTTTGGGTAGTCATGAGTCTAGCAGTAGTAGCTCTGATTAGTGACCTCTTATTTTGGTTGTATTGATAGAGGTTTTATTTATTTTTACTGCCAGAACTCTCATTTTGTATGACGGTGTGGTATCTCGGGGATCACTTGACACTGTGTTTATGTACATGTATATTTTTCACGCTTCTTCCCTAGTCTCTACTTTATATTTGTGTGTGTTGTGTATGTATGCGGAACGATGGAATCGACTAGATGCTTTCCGAAAATGTATTTCAGAATTAAGGAAAGATGCTTTTACAAATATCTAAAATGGAATTAGAATGAGATTAGTTGATAATGATTAAACTCTTTTCAAAAAAAAAAAAAAAAATATTCCCGTATTTTCTAAGCATACATTTAACATAAACGAGAGTCATCAGTTACGTTCGTAATGTGATACTCTTAGCGGTATAACTAAGGGTGTCGCATTTAGTGGTATCAGAGCTGTTCTTTCCCTTTGGCCTCGGGTATGGCCTATAATACTCTTCCCTCTGTGTTTACTCTGTGAGGATTGCTTGTTGTTGTGTAGATTGATTGCCTTGTGTGGATTGTTTGCTCTTATATTACCACCTTCGTAATGTAAGAAATTGTGTGTAGAATTATTTGTTCTTGCTTAAATGGTCCTGCATGAAACAGAAGAACTAACGTACCCTGTGAATGTAGGATTCCATGGCAGGAAGGAATAATCCTGTAATGAACGACATCCTGGGAAGGATCGCGGATGTCCTGGAAAATCAGCAACAGACCATAAACGAGATGAACCAAGCTCGCAATCAGAACAACGTCCCCGATGCCTATCGGCGGACTATCTACTTTTAAGAAGAATAACCCACCACAGTTCAAAGGGGGTCACGACCCCGATGGATCTCAGCTTTGGCTGGAGGAATTGGAGAAGATTTTCCTAGCTATGGGATGCCCGGATGAACAGAAGGTAACCTTTGCAGCGTTTATGATGGTTGGAGAAGCGCAGCATTGGTGGGAGTACGCGAGACGTCAATTAGAAGCTACTGGGAGACTGGTCACCTGGAGACTGTTCAAGGAAACTTTTCTCCAAAAGTATTTTCCCACGGATCTGAGAAAACGCAAAGAGATAGAATTCTTGAAGTTGGAGCAAGGAAAACATGACTGTTGGCGAATATGCGGCAAAGTTTGAGGAACTGTCCAAGTTCTGCCCCTACTTCCAGAACAGCATAGATGAAGAGTCTAAGTGTTCCAAGTTTGAAAGTGGACTGAGGCCAGAAATTAAACAGGCGGTTGGATACCAACAAGTTACTGAGTTCTCAAAGATGGTGAATATGTGTCGGATCTTTGAAGATGACACCAAAGCAAGACAAGCTCAGTGGAAGAATTCTGGTCCACAGAGGAACAAACCTAAATTCTCACAAGAAAGGAGGGAAGCCATATTTTGCCCCAAGGAATAACTCTGGTTCATCGTCAGGAAGCGCCGCAAGACCGCAATCGGTGGTTGCTAGCAGAGCAAAGCCCGACAAGCAGTACTGGCAACAACTCTGTCAGTTGTCCACGCTGCAAGAAGAATCATCTCTTGAGGGATTGCCCATATAAGAATCAATCTAGCGACCTTATCCAACGGAAAGGGTTTGTTTCCATTGCAGACAAAGTGGCCATATTAAGAGAGACTGCCCTGTTTGGAAGGGAAGCGGTATAATGGTAGTGGTAGCAGTGCTGCAAGCGCCCCTGTCCCGAACCTGAATGCACAAGCTGGGAGGCCCAGAACCAGAGGCAGAGTGTTTACCATGAGCGGTGCTGAGGCTGCAAAATCCGAGGATCTGATCCAAGGTAAGTGCGTCATAAGTGGAATTCCTTTAATGTATTGTATGATTCGGGTGCGACGCATTCTTTTGTTTCTCTGGAGTGTGTGAAACAATTAAATTTGCCTGTGGTTAGATTACCCTATGACCTGGTTGTTTCTACTCCTACTGCTAAGCCTGTTATTACCTCAACAACTTGTTTGAAACTGTCCATCACCATTGGTGATAAAACTTTCTCTGCTAATTTGATCTGTTACCTCTTTCTCAACTTGATATTGTTTTGGGAATGGACTGGTTGTCTTCCAACCGAGTCCAGCTTGACTGTTATAATAGAACTGTTGTGTTTAATCCTTTTTCTCCCTCTACTCTTGATTCTGTAAGTACGAGATTCTTGTCTGGCCAACCAAGTGAATGCTTCTTTGAGAGAAGGAGCTCAAATCTACATGATACTTTCTTCTTTGGAGGAGAGCGGGAATCCGACATTAGCAAACTGCCTGTGGTGAAAGAATTTCCTGAAGTATTCCCTGGTGATATTCCTGGTTTGCCGCCAGAACGAGAGGTAGAGTTTAACATAGAGTTAGTGCCTGGAACCGGACCTATTTCTATAGCCCCGTATAGGATGTCCCCTTTAGAGTTGGCTGAGTTGAAGAACACAGCTGGAAGAGTTGTTAGAAAAACAGTTTGTTAGGCCTAGCCGTGTCCCCTTGGGGAGCCCCTGTGTTATTAGTGAAGAAGAAAGACGGTAGCATGAGGTTGTGTGTAGATTATCGTCAGCTTAATAAGGTGACGATAAAGAATAGGTATCCTTTGCCTAGGATAGATGACTTGATGGATCAGTAAGAGGAGCAACTGTGTTCTCGAAAATTGACCTTAAGTCAGGTTACCACCAAATACGTGTTAAGTCTGAGGATATCCCGAAGACAGCCTTTCAGAACACGCTACGGGCATTATGATATTTAGTAATGCCGTTTGGTGTAACCAACGCACCTGCAGTTTTCATGGACTATATGAACCGAGTTTTCCATCCTTACTTGGACAAGTTCGTTGTGGTCTTCATAGACGACATCTCATATACTCCAAGAGTGAGGAAGAGCATGCGGAACATCTTAGGATAACTTTACAGACCTTAAAGGACAGAAAGTTATATGCTAAGTTGTCTAAGTGTGAATTCTGGTTGAAGGAAGTAAACTTCCTAGGTCATGTGATCTCTAGTGGAGGAGTTAGCGTAGACCCAGCTAAAGTAGAGACTGTGTTACGATGGGAAGCACCAAAGTCTGTAACGGAGATAAGGAGCTTTTTGGGGTTAGCCGGTTACTACCGTAAGTTCATTGAGAATTTTTCTAGAATAGCAACTCCGTTACCCGTCTGATTAGAAAGGATCAACCCTTCGTTTGGAGCCAGAAGTGTGAGGATAGTTTTCAAGAGCTGAAGAGGAGGTTAAACCTTCTGCGCCAATCTTAGTTTTATTACCCAGACCCACAAGAGAGTTTGAAGTATATTGTGATGCTTCGAAGCAAGGATTGGCTGTGTGTTGATGCAAAAAGGGAAAGTAGTGGCGTATGCCTCTAGGCAACTACTGCGAACACACGAAGTAAAACTACCTACACATGATCTAGAGTTGGCAGCTATAGTTTTTGCCCTGAAGATTTGGAGGCACCATCTGTATGGCGCTAGGTTTGAAGTCTTTAGCGATCATAAGAGACCTGAAGTATCTGTTTGATCAGAAAGAGGTTGAATATGAGGCAAGGAGATGGATGGAATTTTTAAAGGACTATGATTTTAAGCCTTGCAATACCACCCCTGGAAAGCCAATGTGGTGGCTGATGCCTGAGTAGGACATCCTTGCATTATGTCAACAATGATGTTTAAGAACTAGAAATTCATAGAAGGATTTAGAGACCTGAACCTGGATGTTAGATTAGCCCTAAGAGTATAATTCTAGGAACCTTGAAGATTTTCAAGTGATTTCTTGGAACAAATCCGAGTAGCTCAGTGAAAAGGAATCAATCTTTGCAAGTTTTGAAGGAACCTAATTCCTAAGAAAGGAGAATCTGAGTTTCATAGGGTACTGATGGTATTGTTTAGATTCAAAGGTAGGATATGTTTACCTGATGGTAATGGAATTAAGGAATCTGATCTTAGAGGAAGCTCATAAGAGTAGGCTGAGTATTCCACCTGGGGCAACAAAGATGTACCAAGACCTGAAGAAGAGGTTTTGGTGGTCTAGGATGAAAAAAGGAAGTAGCGTGGTTATGTAGCATCTTGTTTGGTTTGCCAGAAGCCAAGATTGAACATCAGAGACCATCAGGAGAGTTACAACCCTTGGATGTCCCTGAATGGAAATGGGATAGCATATCTATGGATTTCGTGGTAGGTTTACCTAGGACTCCGGCAGGTTTTGATGCTATATGGGTAATCGTTGATAGGTTAACAAAATCTGCCCATTTCCTACCCATCAACATCAAGTTTTCCCTAGAAAGTTGACCCAACTATACATAAAGGAAGTAATAAGATTGCATGGGGTTCCATCTAGCATTGTGTCAGATAGAGATCCTAGGTTTACATCCAGATTTTGGGTTAGTCTGCAACAAGCTCTAGGAACCAAGTTGAGGCTTAGTTCGCCTATCATCCCTCAAACCGATGGTCAGTCCGAGCGGACTATCCAATCCCTAGAAGATTTGCTGAGAGCATGTGTGTTAGAACACCAAGGGAGTTGGGATCAGTTGTTGCACTGATTGAGTTCACCTACAACAATAGTTTCCATTCTAGTATTGGAAATGGCACCTTTTGAAGCCCTGTATGGTAGAAAGTGTAGAACGCCTTTATGCTGGTTCGAGTCTGGCGATGGCCTAGTTTTAGGGCCTGAGATGATCCAGCAAACCACGGAAAAGGTCAAAATGATACAGGAAAAGATGAGAATATCACAGAGCAGGCAGAAAAGCTACTATGATCGGAGGGAGGAAACCCCTAGAATTCAAAGAAGGAGATCACGTGTTTTGAGAGTTACACCAACAACTGGGGTTGGCAGGGCAATGCGATCTCGAAAGCTTACACCTAAATTCATTGGTCCCTACCAAATTTTGAAAAAAATTGGCCCTGTCGCTTGACCAGATTGCTTTGCCACCTTTTCTTTCAAACCTACATAATGTGTTTCATGTGTCACAACTCCGGAAATATGTCCCTGACCCTTCACATGTCATAGAACCCGATATAATACAATTAAAAGAAAACCTAACTTATGAGGCGTTACCTGTGAGAATCGGAGACCGAAGGGTAAAGCAGCTGAGAGGGAAGGAGATTTCATTAGTAAAAGTCATCTGGAGTACGACCGACGAGGGTAACGCGACCTGGGAAGTAGAAGAGCAGATGAGAAAGTCTCACCCTCAATTATTTCAAGAAGGTACGCAAATTTCGAGGACGAAATTTCTTTTAGTAGGGGAGGATTGTAACACCCGTATTTTCCTTTCCGATTTACCCGTTTTTCCCGTTTTGCGGTTTAAGCGTTTTAATGGATTTTAAATGATTAAAAATTATTTTTAATTGTCAAAATTTATATTTTGGATTCAGTATTAAATTTCCTATTTTTAGGAATTTTCTGGGAATTTTTGGATTTTTCTGCAAAAATTGACCTTTTTGCCCTCCGGTACCCCGACCCGGGCCCGAATACTCTTGATCCCGGGCCAGAAAAAATTGCACAAACCTTATTTTCCTCCTCTGAAAATTTCGCTGCACAGCATGGTGCATGGTGCCACTTGTCCATGTTTTCCTTCACACCATTAAGCCTATATAAAGGAGAAAACTCCACTTTTTGGCCATTTTTCACTTAGCCATTTCCTTAACCTACCATTTTCTCTCTCTTCTTCTTCTTCTTCCTCCCTTGCTGGCCGCGCAACACCACCCTCTTCCTCCCCAAAATTTCTTCATCTCCACCCAAATCACCAACCAAGCTTAAGTCCCATTCTTGGATTTAAGCTAAAGAAAAATAAAAAATACATACTTTCTACCCAAAATCCACTTGTTGGAGGCTTGAAGGAGGAGCTGAAGGGGCTGTTAGAGGAGGAAAAATCTGCACTTATTCCTTTGAAGATCTAAGGTAAAGGGGGGGAGAACTTGAACTCTAGTAGGCCATGTAACTAGAGTCAAGGATTGCCCTTGAATCTTGCTTTTTTCCCTTGTTTTTCTCTTGAAAAATCAAACCTTTGAGCTTGTTTTTGAGAAAATATTTTCGGTCTTGATGAGCTGGGTTATTGTGGCTGTTTGCATGTCTTTGATCTTGGTTGGATTGTTGTTGATGGTTGGGTTGTGTTGCATGCAAGCCAAGGAAGGATTTTTGTTGAAAAATCCCACCTTTTTCCCCTTAAGCTCTCGGCCAAGAGAGGAAGAAGTGGCTGCATGTGTGCAAAAATTATTTGATGGTTTGGATGAGATTATATGATGGATATATGTACATGCATGTGGTTGATCTTAAGTGGAAAAATTGATTTGGTGATTTATCTTGAAAATAATGATGTTTGAGCTTGAAAATGGAAGTTATGAACTTTATGTGCATGTGAATGATTTTGAGTGGATTAGTGTGATATTTGGCATTTGGATTGTTTATTGATGAATGTGTGAAGTTTTGGTGAAGATTGGATGTTGTGAAAAATTTGAAGTTTTGGATGAACATTCAAGGTTGTTCTTGATGTTCATGAGTGTTCTTGATGAAACTCATCAAGAATGTCCTTTTGATCCTAAAAAGATCAAAAGAATGTTGTAAAACATGTTTTTGGGCTAAATTGGCCCAAAAGGACTAAAAAATAAATTTGTAACAAAAAGGACTAAGTTGCAAATAAGATAAGTTTTTAAATTAAGTAATTAAATTCGGATTTTATTTTAACCAAAATAAAAATCTATTTAAAATCATATTTTATTTATTATGAATAAAAATGGGCTCTCATGGGTCCAATAACCTTTAGGCTTTTGTTTAGTCCCAAAGCCTCAAAAGAGAGTCAAAACTCAATTTAAAAGACAACTAAAAATAATTTATGGGCTTAGGTTTAGATTAGGGTTGAACTTCAAACACTAATCTAAGTTGTGAAAATTAAACTTAGGATTAATTAGTAGACTTAACTAATTTAATCACCTAAGTTGATTAGCTAAATTAATTAAGTTAATTAACATTAATGAAGATTAATCTTAATCTTAGTCAATAATTACTAATGAGGTATGAATTAGGTAATTAAGCCTTAATGATGAATAAGAACTAATTAATTATGATTAACCTTAATCAAATATAATTAAAAGCTTAATCCAAGGTTAAGGAAGAGATTAAGGGATAATTAGGAATTAATTAGGATCTTAAGTAAGGATTAAAGACTTAATTAAGGAGGATTAAGATTAATTATAGTTTAGTTAACGAAGACTAATTATAATTAAGGGTTAAACCTAATCCTAATTAGACATACAAGACGAATTAGGGTAGGTAATGTCATCCATAAGATACAGTCTTAGTAAATTATAGGACTCAAGTGAAAATGATTATTGATTCTTAAAAGGAGAACATTAGTACAAACTACCTTAAAAGATCATAACCAACACACTCTTTCTACATAAGACTTGAGAAGCTTAGTGAGAGAGTGCGGTTCCAACCCAAGATAGGGTTTGGTTTTCCTTGAAGGAAAGACATTAAATCGGGCCGTACCATGGTAAAGTGGTGACGTAGAATGATTTAATGTGCTTTGCTTGTAAGGACTGTGTATGCTGAGAAAGCATTGTTTGGTTTTCCTTGAAGGAAAGACATTGAATCGGGCCATGCCACGGTAAAGTGGTGACGTAGAATGATTCAATGGGCTTTGCCTGTAAGGATGAAATGCTGAAAGCATTGATTGTGTGACATGCATCATAAAGCATTAATGATGATCAAGGTTGAAAACCTTATGACCTATATGGCAATACCACTCTAGTACAGTGTGAAACTGGATGGGACGGGTGCACTGGGTTTTGCAAAGAACACCAGCGGTCCGGTAAAGGAGACCAGCCCTGAGGATAAGTCAGGTCCCGGAATGGCATAAGTGGCGTAGGCTCGCCCCCTACTGTCGTGCAAACGGGGTACAGGCTTGACTATCCTGTCGCTCTCAAGTTTTCATAATCAGTGAGTTTGTCTGGAAGTCGGAAAATCGTCTTGGCCAGAGATTGAGCAATGCTCTTCGTACTATTTGCTAGTACAGACTATACTCCTGATATATTGTACATATATGGTCGAGCAGTTGCTGTGTGCTCTGCTTTTGGTGTTGTTTTCCCGGGCCCTCATGCATTATATACATATAGCATGGTAGTATCGCATACTTGTGATTGAGATTATGTGGATGTTTGTGAATATTTTATTAGTGCTCTAGTTACTATGTTCTACTTGTTATGAGTTCATATGATGTTCTCACCCTTTCTTCTCTGCTTCTATTCTCTGTCGTCGCGCTCTTTCCATCGCCAGTCGGGTTTGGGGAGCTTCAAGATGTCGGCCATGAGGATTACACTGAGATGGGGGCCACGAGGACAGTGGCGGGTCACCGACATTCCTAGACGCTGTATATTCACAGGGGAAGTACACGTCACGATCTCTCACCCTAACCTTCCCCTTGTGCCAGAGGTCGTCTTCACTGTGCCCGTGATTCTGGAGTTCGAGACACCACCAGGACTTCGTCGTCATACCACTTTCCTTAACCGTCGTCATCGTCCCGTTCCATCTGTTTCTTCCCAGTCCTCTCGGATAGCCACTATAGGAGAGCCGGATTCCCCTCGCTACACTCCTGGACCAGAGTCGTCATCCCCACCGACCATGCGTTTCAGTGCATTCGGTCGTCCTACCGCCATTGGGCCTGATCTGGTCGTCATTGATGATACTTCATCCGAGGAGGAGGATCCAGAGGAGGACCCTGAGGAGGACCCCGAGGACGAGGAGCTGAGGGAGGATTCTTCTGACGGTATTCCTTCAGAGGAATTCAGGATGATTACCCTCCCGGATGCCAGGAGGAGGAGTTGTAGGGTTGCCCCTGCTAGGTCAGATGACGATGAGTAGAGGAGTGTGTTTGGGGTAGTCATGAGTCTAGCAGTAGTAGCTCTGATTAGTGACCTCTTATTTTGGTTGTATTGATAGAGGTTTTATTTATTTTACTGCCAGAACTCTCATTTTGTATGATGGTGTGGTATCTCGGGGATCACTTGACACTGTGGTTATGTACATGTATATTTTTCACGCTTCTTCCCTAGTCTCTACTTTATATTTGCGTGTGTGTTGTGTATGTATGCGGAACGATTGAATCGACTAGATGCTTTCCGAAAACGTATTTCAGAATTAAGGAAGGGATGCTTTTACAAATATCTAAAATGGAATTAGAATGAGATTAGTTGATAATGATTAAACTCTTTTCAAAAAAAAAAAAAAAAATATTCCCGTATTTTCTAAGCATACATTTAACATAAACGAGAGTCATCAGTTACGTTCGTAATGTGATACTCTTAGCGGTATAACTAAGGGTGTCGCAAGTTCCATGCCTCGACCATTTACTGTAAATAACACGATTGTTACTGTAATGAGGCATTATTGATTCTAATATATGAGTAAATTATCAGCAGCAGAATAACCTTGTACAATAATATTTGGTTAAGAATGGAAACATAAACAGCACGTGATTCACCGTACTGGTTGGAGTTAAATAATTGAGTTTACATCAGTCGGCCCCACCATGGCAGACAGCATATCCCTCGACACACGATGCCACTGACAAGCAAAGGATCTTGCTTGAAAGTGCAGGGGGGATGTTCTCCATTTAAAGTGAAGAAACGATGACCTTGCACGTCGTGCCAACATTGTCTCCATACAGCCCCCACGTGGGGGGCTATATGGGAAGGCCAATGCCAGCGACGGGGCAAGGCGTCATTCAGGGAAACTGATGATCGAGAGACAAGATGGGAGGACGGATGGTCAACAACCCATTGATCGTCTCATGCACCGCATCCGAGAGGACAACAACTGCCCGTGTTCCACGATGGACGCCCTGTTGAGCGCCTAACATGGGGCACGTGCATCGCTGTGAACGAGCCACGCGAATGCCATTTCATAGGTAGGCAACACATGAACCACGAGGCATCACACCACAGCCAGGGGGCATGGGGGTGAAACTGAAGAAGGATGCTTGCGGGGAACTGCATGCATGAGCATGGATCACCCAGCGCAAACACCCCTATCACAACTCATACACCCGCACGTACGGTAGACCCAACACTCCAAAATGAACCACACCCCCGCGTTTCCTGAGGCATGCAGGCATATGGAAGCATCGTGGAGCGTCGTGTCGACTTCGCTGGGCATGATTAATCCTTACAAGGAGGATCGTTGCACATAGTAACCAGCAACGAGGTGAGTGGGGAGGGTCGCAGTTTTTCTCGGCGTAGCACCTCAACAAGGAGCCATGCATCGTCCTATGGGATGAGACAGACCCACGCATCATCAATGCTAAAGCCGATTGCGCAATGTTGTGTCATGGGCGGTTGAGAGACCCGCCCATAGGAGGCTAGAACAAGGTTGGGAAGAAGAAAAGAAATGACCCGAGCCCAGCGTCGAGGCTCTCCGGGTGACCAATGCATGCTATCAAGCACCCCATCACGCTTAGAAAGGATCTAAGAATCCCATACCGAATGATGATCCCTTCACCGTGCAATGGGTCGCCCTACACACATTCACGGTCCAAAAGAAAGAGCAATGTTGCCTTGTTGGGTCAGCAAATGGGGTGTGTCATGGGAGGATGGGAGACCCGCCCATGTGAAGCTAGGACAAGGCTGGGAAGCCTTGCACGAGCGACTTTTGGTGGGAGGGACGAATTATGGCCGCATGAATGGCACGCCCATGGGACGCTAGAACAAGGCAGGGAAGCCTTGCACGAGCGGGGGAGGGGGAGCCCGGGATCCCCGTGTCAAGACAGGGGTAGGCGCTGGTGGGAGGGACAAATTATGGGCGCATGAATGGCACGCCCATGGACGCTAGCACAAGGCAGGGAAGCCTTGCACGAGCTGGGGAGGGAGTGCCCGGGATCCCGTGTCAAGACAGGGGCGGGCGTGGGTAGGAGGGGTGCGCGCTCCCCCCTATAATAGGCTAATTTGCCAAAACCTGATTTTCCCATGTTAACACCCTTTTTCCCAGCAGACGTAAGTCCATATCTTGACCTAGAGGTCGAATTTTGTCCTGATTTTTTGCAGGCATGCTTAGAAAAATGTTATCTTCTTGTCTCCCAAGTTTCAGAACTTTTCACCAAGGGATGATTATTTTGTGAATATTTACCTACCGTAAAATACGGTAATCCGGAAAAATGGAAAAAGGTAGATAACGATCAAATTTTGCTCTGATTTTTTGCATGGACATCTAGGATATACTTGTAATGTTCCCTCTGAGTTTCATGTCGTTCATGGAGGCAATGATTTTTAATGAATTTTTTTTACCGAAACCCGCACTTTAAACCATGGATATTACATCACTATGAATGGGGTCACCTGGCTCACACTGACTGGGATCACCCGAGTCATGGATATTGCATAACTATGACTATGATCGCCCGAGTCACCCTGACTGGGATCACCCGGGTCAGCTTGACTGGGATCACCCGAGTCATGGATGTTACATCACTGTCACCCTGACTAGGGTCACCTGGGTCACCCTGGCTGGCTCACCTGGGTCAGCCTGACTGGGATCACCCGAGTCATGGATGTTACATCACTGTCACTCTGACTGGGGTCACCCCGAGTCATGTATACTACATCACCGTGATTGGGGTCACCCGAGTCCCTGACTAGGATCACCCGTGTCGCCACCTGAGTCATGGATGTTACATCACCGTGACTGGGGTCATGGGGTCACCAGGGTCACCTGACTGGGATCACCCAAGTCATGGATGGTACATCACTGTTACTGGGGTCACCAGGGTCACCCTGACTAGGGTCACCTGACTAGCATCACCCGAGTCATGGATATTACACCACTGTGATGGGGTCACCTGGGTCACCCTGATTGGGGTCACCCGAGTCAACCTAGCTAGGGTCACCCGAGTCATGGATATTACACCACTGTGACTGGGGTCACCCGGGTCATGGATATTACACCACTGTGACTGGGGTCACCTGGGTCACCCTGATTGGGGTCACCGAGTCAACCTGGCTGGGGTCACCCGAGTAGTATGGATATTACACCACTGTGACTGGGGTCACCCAGGTCACCCTGACCGGGATCACCCGGGTCACGTGAATGGATCACGGGTCACCCTGACTGGGATCATACGAGTCACCCTGACTGGGATCACCCGGGTCACACTGACTGGGGTCACCCGAGTCATGGATTATACATCACTGTCACTAGGGTCACTTGGGTCACCTTGACTGGGATCACCCGAGTCACCCTGACTAGGATCACCCGAGTCACCATGGCTGGGGTCACCCGAGTCACCATGGCTGGGGTCACCCGAGTCACCATGGCTGGGGTCACCCGAGTCATGGATGTCACATCACCGTCACTGGGGTCACCAGGGTCACCCTAACTGGGATCACCCGAGTCATGGATATTACACCACCGTGACTGGGGTCAACCTGACTGGGATCACCCGGGTCACCCTGAGTGGGATCACCCTAGTCATGGATATTACACCACTGTGACTGGGGTCACCTGGGTCACCCTGACTGGGATCACCCGAGTCACCCTGCCTGGGGTCACCGAGTCATGGATATTACACCACTGTGACTGAGGTCACCTGGGTCACCCTGACCGGGCTCACCCGAGTCACCCTGCCTGGGGTCACCCGAGTCATGGATGTTACATCATTGTCACTGAGGTCACTTGGGTCACCCTGACTGGGATCACCTGAGTCATGCATATTAGTCATTGTGACTGGGGTCACTTGGGTCACCCTGACCGGGATCACCCAAGTCACTAGCGTCACCTTGGCTGGGATGACCCTGATCCAGGTCACCTGATTGGGATCACCAGAGTCATGGATATGTCTGGTGACTGCAATTACCTGGGTCATGCTCTCACCGTTCCACATCCGACTAGGATTGACCGAGTACTCGGATCCCCTGGCCCTAGTCATCGGGGCTTGGGTCACCCGAACAATTATGGGTCACATAATTTTAACCCCATGTCCGAAAAAATTAGGACTTTGATTTTTTGTGGTGGGAGGGACGAATCGAATCAACAAGGGTGACTAGGATCAGCTAGGTCATGGACATGGCATTGGACTTAGGATGAACCGAGTACATCTTCTCACCCTAGTCACCTCACCATGGATGGCTCGGGCCACCCAATAACAATTTTAACCCCATGTCTAGAAACATGAGGAATTTGATTTGTTTTTGTGGTGGGAGGGACGAATCGAAGCGACAAGGGTTGAATCTCAGTGGATCGTGGCAGCAAGGCCACTCTGCCACTTATAATACCCCGTCGCGTATTTAAGTCGTCTGCAAAGGATTCTACCCGTCGCCCGATTGGAATTGCGCTTCAAGGCGTCCCGCAAGGCTCATTCGCCGCACGAGGTTCACCAACGACATGTGCCTCTGGGGGGCAAAGCCCCCTACTGCTGGTCGACAAACGAACGACGGGCGCACGCATCGCTTCTAGCCCGGATTCTGACTTAGAGGCGTTCAGTCATAATCCAATGCATCGTAGCTTCGCGCCACTGGATTTTCAACCAAGCGCGATGACCAATTGTGCGAATCAACGGTTCCTCTCGTACTAGGTTGAATTACTATTGCGATATTGTCATCAGTAGGGTAAAACTAACCTGTCTGACGATGATTGTTACTGTATTGAGGCATTATTGATTCTAATATATGAGTAAATTATCAGCAGCAGAATAACCTTGTACTAATATATTCGTTAAGAACGGAAACATAAACAACATGTGATTCACCGTACTGGTTGGAGTTAAATAATTGAGTTTACATCAGTCGGCCCCACCATGGCAGACAACATATCCCTCGACCACTATTTACGGGTTTAAAATAACAATAATAACAATATAAGTGAAACACGATGTCCGTTCATTTATTTTATTATAAGAAAAATTGACGGCCCTCGTTATTTGGTGATTTTTTAATGTCCACCAATAGACAGTCTCCACGTGTCGGTTACTGACTACAAGACGCAGCCAGTCATCCGGTCCACTTAGAGATGTCCACCAATAGACAGCCTCCACATGTCAGTTTTGTGTACACCAGGAGGGCGGCCATCCGGTAATATTATTCGGATGGCCGCTAAGGGTTAAGGTATATAAGGGATACTTTTACACCTATACAAGTAAGAGAAGTTCGAGAGCTCCAATCAGTGTATTTACACATAATGCCACTGACAAGCAAGATCCTTTAAATTCTCCAGCCTCCACACTCAAGAAGAAATATAACACAATACTCTTCTTGGACACGGTAGTTTGCGAAACAACTAGTTCACCATGGAGATAACAGACAACCCTGAGGGAGTATTCAAGACATCAACCACAGAAATAAGAGCATCCGGCGAATATAGGAACATTCAATTAGTTTTTCCGGGATTCGCAGAAACTCTGAAGAACAAGATCAGAAGGTGTTCTATTAAAATAGATAGATGCCTCATTAAATACATGCCTCAGATACCGACTAACAGCACTGGAATTGTGCGCGTCGTGATACACGATAAACGATTATCGGGAGAAGACCAACGACAGGCTGAATTCTGCTTCCCAGGTAAGCATGGATTAATAATATGAGCCAATCACAATGCCTGACCAGGAACATATCCGTCGACACATGATGGCATCGTTTCTTCTTCTCGCGCATATCAAACCCACCATAAATGGAGAACATCCCCCCTGCACTTTCATCAACGCCTTGTTCATCTTTTCATCATGCACACTCTCATATGTTTTGTTCTCTTCCTCCCCTTCATAGTCAATCTCTTCTTTCAGCACAATCTTTCTGTTTCATCCTCTCCTTTTTCTTCTTCTACTTCTACCTCACCTTCTTCTTCTTCCTTTTCTTCTTCAGCTTCTTCTGGTTCCTCTTCTTTAGCTTTCTTTTTCATCAGCCAGATTGTCATTAGTTTCCTCCCCTATTAGTTGAACACTTATGGTGGTCATGTCATCATGTTGTTCTTCAGGGTTGGGTTGTGCATTTGCTGAAATTTGTTATGACCGATATTTGGTCTATTTTCTACTATCTAGCTAGTATGGGGTCAGTAGGTAGCCCTGCTTCTTCACAATCCTTCTGAATTGTATCAATTCTTGCAACTTTTTTCAATAGAATCTACCCCATCTGAATGCCATGGTTGTACTGAAGAGTAGCTTTGCTGTTGGGAAGAAGGTTGCACATGGAATGAAACATCATCTTGGTGCCACCTACAATTTTGATTAGGGCTATTTCTCCAACCTTGTAAGTAATTGTTTGCAAAGTTGTTACTGTTGGAGAAGTGGCCTAATCTTCGTTGATGTCCCATATAATCAACTTGCTCTTCTTGAGTGCATGGATAAGAACAATCTCCATTGGGATGGTCACCTCCACAAAAATCACAAGTTAATTGTGGGGACTGACAAAGATGAGACTGCATTGCCTGGAATTGTTGAGGAAGGTTATCTAGCAGCTTGTTGAGTGCTTCTATTTTCTGCATTATACTCCTATTCTGTGCCCTGAGTTCATCTGCAGAAGTTTCCTTATGCGACAAAACATCATCTTGTTGCCACCCAAAATTTTGATTCTGGTAACTTCCCCAATCCTGTGAAAAATTGTTAGAATAATTGTTGTAATTAGAGAAGTTACCTTGAATCGGTGTGTGGGAGAAATATTTTGGCTCTTGCTGCCTAACATAATCTCCAAGGCTTCTTCTTGGTGGATTTGATAATCTCCAAGTGTTTTTCTTGGTGGATTTTGCCATTCAGTAGCCATTCAACATTTACTTCACTCAGGATATTTAAACAGAGAGCGTTGAGATTGTCTCCTTAAGCTTATCCTTGCCCCTTTTTTGTTTCTACCCTTGTTCCTTCTAGATGTCCCTTCTATCTCAGGATCAAATATCAATTGATTTTGAGACACCTATCATCACAAGAGCATAAATCAAGAAGCTCAAACAAATGTTAGCTCGGAAGAGAGGAACAAAATAACAAAAAAAAATATTATTTTTTATATAAAATAAAATAATAATTTTTTTAAATCCTAAATAAAAAGAAAAGAATTAAAATAAAATAATTAAATTCCTAAAAAGAAAAATAATAAAATAAAAGAAAATAAGAAATAAAATTTTTATAACTTGATAGAATAGACCTCCCAAGTCTTTAAAATTGATACACCATTCCCCGGCAACGGCGCCAAAAATACTTTTTTTTCTGGCAAGCGTACCAAAATCCTAGCAGTATAATAGTAAGTAAGAGTATCGTATCCACATGGAACGATTCAATTATAAAGATCAGTGGTCACAACTATCAAGTAAGAGAATGAGATGTGTTGATTGTTGAGAATTGCAATAATAAAATAAAAACAGAAATTAAATTGAGATAGTAGGTAGAGACAGTTACTTGGACTAGGATTGAACTTCGTTTCATCGCACCCCTTTCGTATGTGATCCCCAATATTTATGAATATTTAATTATGATATCCTAGCCAAACTATGCTATTTTAACCTAGTCTCCACAATGATAAAATACTCAGAATAATTCATGTGGGTTCTCCCAAGCGACAAATTACCCCGACTTTAAAGACTTGTTTTCCGTTTATTAACACTATCAATTCGCCCCGGTGTCCACAATGACTACTATGAGTACTTTTACCAATCAGAGTTCAAGTTTCCTATGTCTAACCTCCCCCAAACTCGCTATTGATTTTATAGAACCACCTCTCGAATGCGCCCCATAAAACCAACCTATAACTCCGGCACGCAGGCGGAAGTTACACTTAAGCAAAGTATAAAAATACCAATATCATAAAAATAGGGATTCATAAATAATAAGGAGAATTCACATACAATTGGGGATTGAATCAACTACATTCGATCTTATTGGAGAGTTAGCTACGCATGGTAGCCATTACAAACCAACGAAGAAACTGTCACACTTTTCTTCAGCCCTAGCTCTGCTCTGCTGTCTCCCTTCGGTCTCCGTGACTTGCTTTGATCTTTGCAAAAGTTTCTTTAAACAGAAGTTGGAAAGCTTATCTGAAATCTGGAAGGAACCTTGTTTGAAATCTTATCAGAAATCTGTTTTCGTATTCCTGCACTTCAACTTGCGCTCAGCGCAGATGAAGCGCAGGAAACAGAGAGCAAATTAATTGTTGCGCTCCACTTACGCTTAGCGCAGGTGGAGCGTATTTCTCGTTCAAGCTTTCCCCGATTTCCTCTTTTTCAGTCTGATCTCTTCCTGATCTTATCCTTGTTTGCTTTGCTTTCCTTATTTCCCTCTTTTTGGCTTGATTTCGTGCTGATTTGATCTTCAAATTTAAATTGAGAAAGTTATATTGAGAATCCTTGTTGAAATGACTGCTGATTTTATCTTGATTTGTTGCCATTTAAAATCTCATATGCAGATTTTCTCTTCAAATAGATGCTATCTTGTTTCTCCTTTTAAAACTTTCCCTTTTATCTGCAAATCAATAGATTTTATATTAAAATAGCATCAAATTCAAATTTGAATTAAATAATCACAAAATATGCATTTATACTAAAAAGAGGTAATTTGGGGAATAAATTTACCAATTTACCCTTGATAAGTGCAGTAATTATACAAGAATTTATCATATATTTTGCACTTATCAATGATAGAGATGAAAATTGAGTGTGATTTAAACGGAATGGTAGGGGGTTAGTTGAAAGTTGGGGTGATTCAGAGGGAATTGAGGTGGTAAAGCTGATAATTGATGCAACTCATTATTCACCTGGACTAAATTCGTCATACTTTTCTGTGCCAATTCCATAACTATCTTTTGATTCTACTCGTGATAGTAGTGGTGCATTAACTCCTCCTCAGAACTGAAAAAGGCAGAGCAAAGAGTCAAAAAAATGGTTAACAATACCATTGTTGTTGTAGTTGTACTATTGTTGTTGCTTTCGTTGTTGATCTCACCCTCCATGATAGGTTCAGGCTTCACCATGTTGAAAGAGAAAGTTTTCAAAGGAAAAAGGAAGGATCTTGATAAAGACAAAGTTGTAGCTTGAAGAAAGTATGAATGGGGTGAAAAGGCCAAGTGAAAGCTTGAATTTATGTGGGGTTTGGAATCCGATGATGGTCGAGATCTCAATTCATTTTTTATTTAATATTAATTTTATGAGGTAGCTTTTGTAGCATTAATTATATAAGAAATGTGTGATGATATTTACAAAATTTGGATTATATATACATACACACACGAGATGTAAGAAATTTTAAAGTTATTAAAATCTCAATTGATTTTTCTTTTTAAACAACATTAGTTTTGTACTTTAATCTTTTAAAGTACATTTTTCACTTTAGAATAATCAAATTTATGTTTAAATTTCACTCATATATTTATTACAAATTTTATGTCATTAAATGACATTAAGAAATTTGTATTCATTAATCATAGTTATGTATAGTTTAAACAAATTTATAGAATTCCATTGAAATTTTGTATATAATATTAAAAAATATAAAATACAC
Organism: Sesbania bispinosa; assembly: GCA_026901365.1. NCBI lineage: Eukaryota > Viridiplantae > Streptophyta > Magnoliopsida > Fabales > Fabaceae > Sesbania > Sesbania bispinosa. Next base: position 1,645,974 of record QLOH01000041.1, on the reverse strand, counting down.
AATTCAACTTCAAGTGATCTCCATTTTATAGCCTATATTGTTAAAAACAAAATAAAAAATAGTATGTAACTGTAAAAATATTTTTAATAAAAAAATCCAAGTCTTTACTATTAAGGCATATTCAATTTTATACTTTATTCTCTTTTTTATCTATTCGCTCGACTTCTTCATTTTGTGTTACATGTCATGTGAACTTTCACATGAAATCTAATCAATATTTTTCTTTCTTTTAATTACTCAATTAAAAAACTTAAAAATTACTTTCACTAATTTCTTTAATAATTAATTTTTTTATATAATATAGTAAAATGAAATATTTATAAATTACCATTAAAATCATCTTTTATACATTAATCAATAATTGAAATTTCCAAAAACTAAAAATTTCAAATGATTGAAACTTTATATTTTAGGATATGATTTTATTACCAATAATTATATTAATTAAATAAACTTTCTTTTTTTAATTTATAATTTTTGTATTTCACTTTAATTATTTACTTACCATTATAGTGCATGTATAAAATATTTTCTAATTAAAAAATATTCATGTGACCCATAGGTTTGTATAATATTAATTATTTAATGTTAATCATCTAAATGCACACAATTTATAAATTGGAGATGTATGTATAAAAAATTACTTCATACAACACCTTTTTGTTATTGTAAATTTTTTAAATGGTTTGGATTTTATAATACTTCACATTGCAATTTTTCTGTACCTTATCAGGGAGGTCTTCTTTTTTGCACCTTCTAAGGCGGCTTTTCCTAAGTGCACCCCTTTTAGGAATAAGAAACAAACGACAAATAAAGAAACACAAATCGAGGGCCATAAAATAAACTTTGTTTTTGCCATATGAAACAAAATAAGATAGGATAAAGTAAGAAAGATAAGTATAGTTATGGGTTCGAGAGTTACAAGATCGTAAAGGTTTTTCTCTCCTCTGGTGTTCAAAGAAAAATATTGAGTTATATACAACTGTTAATTGAAAAATTACTAGGAAAAATGCTACTAATTTTATAATTTATCATACGTATGTGTATTGTGTTTTTATTATGATTTAAACATTAATTTACAATGCAAGTGTTTTTCATATCTTATAAGGCATGCTTTCCTATGCCATTCCCGACCTTTTAAGAAAATATATTAGTTATTTTAATATTTATCCATTGAGAGAGGGAATTGAATTTATGGGGGATTGTATTAATTAGACAAGAAACTCTCACTAAAAAATGACAAACAAAAGAAACACAAATCAAGGACATAAAATAAATACTTTTTTCCATATGAAAACAAAATAGGATAGAATAAAGTAGATAAGTATGGTTGTGGGTTCGGGAGTTACAATATCCTAAAGGTTTTTCTCTCATATGTTTAAAAAAAATGTTGAGTTATGTGTAGTTGATGATTGAAAATAAAAAGGAAATATGTTAATACATTTATAATTTGTCCGGCACGGTGATAGGACCCCTTTAGGACCGAAATTGTTGCAACAGTTAAGATGATAAAGGAAAAGTTTTTGGATGCTCAAAGAAGGAAAAAGAGTTGTGTTAACTGGAGGAGGAAATCCTTAGAGTTTGAGGAATGTGAGCATATATTTCTAAGATAACTCCCATTATAAGTATTGGAAAGACCATAAAAACTAAAAAGTTAAATTCTAGACTCGTTTTTCATTTCCAAATACTAAAAGAATTGGTCCTGTAGCTTACCAGGTGATCTTATGTAACGTCCTAATTTTAAATTAAAAAATAATGGTTGTTGGAAGCACTATTCCCGAATTCGTGAAATTATTTTGCACATTAATGATATCGCATATAATCACAATCAATGATTAGGTAATCCAACAATTACTTAAGCTCCAATTAAACAGTCATTTATACATAACCAGTTCATTGCCAACATTGGCTCCAATCAATATACAATTAAAACTATAGGCTTAATGGGATACAATTGTACATGCATCCTGAAAATCATAATAATGCCCTTAAGGCTCCACATGTACGAAAGTATTCCATTTCAAAATAATAGTTTAGCCTATACAATCAAAAGAATCCAAATACAATAGAAGGGGTCACATGACCCGTCAACCATCTTGCCATCTTTCCATCTGAGAACCCTACACATCTAAAAATCCACAAAATGTGTGGTTAGACTAAAGTCCCAATGAGTGTGATTGTGCTAGGTGTAGGTGTATAGACAACGCATGTATATATACAAACACAACGGAAGTCCACAAATTCAACTCATAACGATTCAATCATCAAACTATCCATACAACCTCTTGGTGTATTACCCAACACCGGTGGGGTCTTAACACTTAATCCTCTGACCTGGATTGAGCTCATACCATTCAAGGAACGTCTCCCTTGTGGCCATTTAACCTTCTGTTTTAATTAACATTTACAGTCACATTTAACATTCTTAACCTCTTGGGTACAAGACCCTCCTTTTTCCTCTTTGGACAGAATCCCGTTTGGCTTCCATTATACAATCATCTATTTATACACATATTCAGTTTAAGAATTAGAGGTATCCACAGTCAAACATATTACCTTAGCCTTTAACATATAGGGAGAGGAAGTAAAAAGGGTTTACAAAATTTATTCATTCCATTAACCCTAACTACATCAAATCCCTACATGTTTCGTCAATCATAGAATAAAATAACTCAAATTACATACATTTTCAAGTTCCCATTACCAATATACAAGCATTTCCCCCAAAAATCCCCAAATCTCCTATCCTAGGGTTTGGTCCTCAAGAGCAAAACACCAATCAATCCAGGCATTCAACCATTCCATAAATATACAGTCCATTCTAAGCAAAAACTAGTAATAGAGAAAGGGAATAGAGGAAGGGAATTATGCAAGAAGAGGCACACAGATAGGAGTGGTGGGAGAAACCTTCAATCAAGCCTTCCTTCTTCCTTCTTACCCCTTCTCTCTCTGCGCGTTTTTAAAAACTAGAAACGCGTTCGCTCGCTCGCTCGAGCGAGTATCAGCTCGCTTGGGCGAGCAAACTCTCTGAGTTTGGCTCATAAGAAAATACGTTTGCTCGCTCAAGCGAGCAAACTCTCTTCCAATACCCCTGAATTCCATTTCCTTGCTCGCTGGAGCGAGCCCTGGCCCGCTTGAGCGAGAATACCAGAATGCAATTTTCTGGTTTGCTACACAAATCAGCCCCCTAACACCCAAACACTATCAAATCATTTCCTTTCCTCTCAAAAACTATTTCATTATTATTTTTAAACATAATATGATTGAAACTTGGGATGTTACAATTCCACCCCCTAAAACAATTTTGTCCCCAAAATTGTCTAACAACACAAGTATGCAAAACACACTTACCTCAATCAAAAAGCTCCGGAAATTGGGAGTGAATATCATCATCTTTCTCCCATGTCGCCTCCTCAGGTGACTTACCTATCTAGATCACCTTCACTAGCGGAATGGTCTTATTCCTCAGGGTCTTGACGCTTCAGTCAATAACTTGTGCAGGTCTGGTTGGAACTGTCAGATCATCCCTCAATTGTACAGATTCTGTTTTATGATATGGGAAGGATCGTGGACATATTTCGGAGCTGGGACACATGGAAGACATCATGGATATTGGACAAGTGGGGTGGAAGAGCTATGCGGTAAGCAAGAGGACCAATCCTCTACAGGATTTGAAAGGGACCAATGAATCGGGGATTTAGCTTTTTGGCCTCGATGGCCCTTCCTATGCCTGTGACAGGAGTAACTTTTAGAAATACATGATCACCTTCCTCAAACTCTAGAACTCTCCTCCTCTTATCAGCATAACTCTTCTACCGGATTTGGGCAGTTACCAGTTTCTCCCTAATCCTTTTGATTTTCTTAGTGGTTTCCTGAACCAACTCCGGACCTAAAAACTCTTCACCCCCACTTCGCACCAACAGCGCGGGTACCAACATCTCCTACCATACAAAGCCTCATAGGGAGCCATACCTATACTGCTATGAAAATTGTTGTTGTTGTAGGAAAACTCTTTTAGGGGCAGGTACCTATCCCAGCTTCCTTTTCCTCTAACACACAAGCCCTAAGCATGTCATCTAAGGTCTGGATGGTCCTTTCGGAGTGACTGCCAGTCTGAGGATGGTAAGCAGTACTAAACCTCAATCTAGTACAAAAGCTTGGTGTAAAGCATTCCAGAACCTAGAGGTGAACCTAGGGTCCCTATCTAACACAATGCTAGAGCGCACACCATAGAGTTCACTATCTCGCTGATGTACAGGTCCGCTAACAAACTCAAAGGGTAGGTTGCCCTAATAGGTAAGAAGTGGGCAGACTTGGTCAGTTGGCCACTATGACCCAAATTGCATCAAAGCATGCAGATACTCTAGGTAACCCCATCACAAAGTCCATAGTTATGGCTTCCCACTTCCACTCAGGTATCTCTGGGGTAGGAGTGTTCCTGAGGGTTTCTGATGTTCTATCTTGACCTGTTGGCATACCAAACACCTAGAAACATACTGTGCTACATCCTTCTTCATGCCATCCCACCAAAACATACTCTTCAAGTCTTGGTACATCTTGGTAATTCCAGGATGCACCGTGAACTTGCTCCTATGAGCCTCCTCCAAAATCTCTTTCCTAAGACTACCCCCTTAGGGACACAAACTCTTCCTTGGAAGAGAATCATCCCATCACCTGACTCGGTGAAACCCGACTATCCCTTATGGGCCTAGAAGTCTGAATCTAATGCATGGGCTTCCTTAACTCTAATTCTCAACTCATTTGTGACCTCTACCCTACAAATTCTTAAATTATTCCCCTCAAAGCTCACATCCAACCTAAGATTTCTAAATTTCTCCAAAAGCTCCATCTTGTGTACCATCATAGATTATACATGCAGATATTTCCTACTCAGGGTATTAGCCACTACATTGGCCTTTCCCGGGTGGTACTTCAACTAAAAGTCATAATCCTTCAGAAATTCCATCCACCTCCTCTGCCTCATGTTGAGTTCCTTCTAATCAAAGAGGTACTTAAGGCTCTTATGATTATGAAGACCTCAAACTTCACAGAGGTAATGCCTCCAAATCTTGAGGGCAAAAACCACAACTGCTAGTTCTAAGTCATTGGTAGGGTAATTCTCCTCGTGAAGCCTAGCTGCCTGGAGGCATAGGCCACCACCCTCCTCTCCTACATCAACACACAACTTAAACCATTTCCTGATGCATCACTATAAACCTCAAAGGGTTTAGACAAGTCTGGCAACCCTAAGACTGGGGTGGTGGTCAATCTCTCCTTGAGTTCCAAGAAACTCTTCTCACATTTCTCATCCCACACAAAAGCATGACCCTTACGGGTCAACCTAGTGAGAGGCAAGGCTAACTGGGAGAATCCCTAATAAATCTCCGATAGTAACCGGCTAGGCCTAGAAAGCTCCCAACCTCAGTGATGGACTTAGATCTCTCCCACTCCACCATAACTTCTATCTTACTGGGGTCTACAAACACCCCTGAAGTTGAAATTGTAATCACAAGAAGGCGGGTTGAATTGTGATCTTTTAAAATTTTCTGCAAATTTCCTCTAATACTAATTATCCTTAAGTATAACTTGGCTTGGAATTAGAAGATAGTAACACAAAGATAGATGTTAAATTATATGCAGTATGGAGAAGATATGGTTCCTTTGTAGGAACTTTTGTGAATATCACTTACTCGGGTATTAAGTATATTTCAAAATACTTTATGCACATGTAATCAATATAAAGTAAAGAGAGTAAGGGTTAGAAGATTGCGGACAAAATTTTATACTGTTTCAGCTCTTCCAACCTGAGGCTACATCCAGTCCCAATACCAAGTAGGATTTTCTTACCCAACTTTAACTTTACAATCACCTTAGGTACACCTTACCCTTAGTATTCTTTGCAGCCTCTTCAGGCTCCTAATCAAGTTTCTTTCTTAGAATTTTAAGGCTGTATACTTACTGCAGCTTCTTCTGCAGAAGAAACAGCCACTGTAAACACTACAGAACACACTTTGCAGGTTTTCTGCTCACTCTGACTCACTTTATCTCCGTTTACCTCTCAGATTATAATCACACCTCAATGTCACAAGAGGCACTAACACTTTTAAGCTTCCTTGCCTCTGTTGCATACAACTGTCATGTTTGACTAACAGTATCTTCTGGAGACCTTTCTTCTGCAGACAGGAAAACCTATGAATTCTGCAACCTTTTCTTCTGGGGGCACATTATAGGCCTTAATTTACTCAACATAAATTATTCCAAATATATTTGACTCAGTTGCAGCTCTAAAAATGAGAAAAAATAGAATTTAATGAATTCTGCTTCTTCTACAGTGTGTCTGACAGCAGAATTCTTTTGTAGAATTTCCTTCTTTCTTCTGTAGAGAATTGTCATTGACATATGAGAATTATAGAGGCTTTAGAGTATAATTTGACTTGATTGCATCTTTGGGAAGCTGAGGAAGTCATGAATCTCAGAAAAATGCTTCTTCTCCAATCTTTTAAATTGAATCTTCCTTCTAATATGTTATAATTTGATCCAAGTCTGGGAATCTGATTTTAAGGACTGAATTGGGTTTAGTCCAATCATTGAGTATCCAGGCTTCCCTTTCTTGTTCCTTGAATTGCTTCTTATAGTTTTTAATCATGCATCTTTTGTATCTTCTGCAGAACTTGTTATTCTTGAATCCTTTTACAACAGACTTTTCTCATTATTTTCTCAACTGCTTTCTTGCTTTCATTTATCAGTTCAGTATTTCAAAGATGTTGAAAACATCTTTTACAGCTTGATGTATTGTGAGAGTGTCAATTTCTTTCTTCTGGGCCTTATTTCTATCTTCTGATGTTCTTGCCTATATCTTATCATACACTCAAGTGAAATGATTAGTTCCTTTTAAGTCAGAATTATGACAAGTGAATTTTGATAGTTTGTCATCATTAAAACTGCTTAGGATGATTCTTGGACCTGACAATCTCCCCTTTTTGATGATGACAGCCTTTCAAAATTTATCTTGTATGATTCTGATTTTTGATAGATAATATTGATAGAAAAACTCCCCCTGAATTTATGCATTGATTTTGAGAAGATCTTTGTTTAATTTTTGTCAGCTTTATTTGTAGAAGATATCATATCATATTATAGCAAAATAATGATTATGCAATTCACTTAAGTAAGTTGCAGAAGTTGTATATGCAGATTGATATGAACACCTTGCAAAACAATTTTTTCAAAGTCACAAGTAGTTTGAAAACAGAATGCATCATTCAAAGGATTCATCCATACTTTTCATTCATCAAATTATATTCATCAAAATCAACAGAATCCTATCCAAAATATTCAAAACCTGACCTCTAACATATACAGACCAATATACTACCTCTCCCCCTTTGTCATCAATCAAAATACAAAATAGCTATATGCTTAAGGAGAAGCAGAATCATCATCCGCTATTTGGAAGGAGAGGAATGGTCAGAGGATGATGAAGTAGAGGGTTGGAGAATGTTCTGTGGTGGTTGGAAAGGTACAAAGGGCATTGGAGGAGCTTGGGGTGCAATGGCAGGCAAGACAAAAGTGTTAAACCAGAACTGGTGTTGAGTAAACCTTTCAATCATTTCATTTACTAAGTTCTGGAGTTTGTTGGCATTAGAGAATAGTTTCTTTATGTCTGCCTTCATCTTCTTCACATGTTTTTCAATGGAGTTGGAGGAGGAAGGATCATCAGATGTTGTACCAGGTTACTCAGCAACTGTGTCATCCTTCTCAATAAGTTCAGAAGAAGGGATTTGTTCCTTCTCAGAGTTGAGCTACTGTAGGAAAGTCTCCATTGAAGAGAGATGAGCAGAAATAGCAGGAATATTTTCTCTAAGAGGGGCAGCAGCAAGAATGGTAGAATCAAGAATAGGTGAGGCAAGAAATTGATTTACCATGTCAGTTCCAAATGTTCCTATAAAAGGAGCTGACTGGACTTCTTCCTTCTGAACTTCCTCTTCTTCTGATAGATGTAACTCTTCAGTTTTTTTTGGTTCATTGGCTGCTTCAGGAATTATAGGAGATTGCTCTTGCAGAATGGGTAGGGATCTATCAAAGTAGGTGGTTCAGAATAGCATGTGGCCATCACAGCCAAGGTATTGACTGCTACTCCTTCTGCAGAAGCAATGTCAATGTCTTCTAAAGAAGTATTTCTAGCTTCTTCTAAGGATTCATCCATAAATGCTTCTGTGGCAATCTCAGCAAATACCACGCCAGCATTTTCATTATCATCTTCAAGAGGACTTCTAGAAGTAGCTTGCAGCTGAGATGCTGCTTCTTCTTCTCCCAAACTGACAGGAGAATTTTGCTCACTTTCTTCATATGTAAAGGGACTTGGAGGAGCAGGACAAGAAGATTCTTCCTTATCTTCTACAGAAGAAGTGGTTTTCTAAATTTTACTAAGACAGCTGTTCTAGAAGAAGCTGTTGAGTCTAAAAAATTTATATACTTAAGTACCTTGAGTCTCATTCCCTTTAAAGTGTTTTAATGAACAAATATAAAAATTCAGATGAATTTGTGGCAATATACTTTCACAATATTCTACTTTGTTTCAGATCATAAAAAGTGTGATACATATTTGAAGCTTCAGATCGTTTGAAGACCACACATTGTATGAAGAGCGTCTACCATCGGAAGAAGAGAGGTTCATCTGAGGCATCCCTTGCATTTGAAATATGAAGTCTTCAGGACAATAGTTTGACCTTGGAAGACGTTGTTGAGTACGAGGAACGTTCAAATCAAGATCTTACCTACTTCAGCATAAGAGTCAGTGTTGCTTTTCTTCCTCGTTCAAATGTTTAGCACACTTAAGGAAAGTCTGCAACGCTGTTGCTCCTGCCAGATTGCTTTGTGTGCGCAGACCTGCTGCACCTACTTCTGCTCAGATTGCTTTTAACCAAGCTGTGTCAAACGTATTCTGAATGCATTAAATTTTATTTGGTAACGGGCACTTATTCCTTGGAGACTATAAATACGTCCCATAAAGAATTGAATAGACACAGAGTGATAGAGAAGCTTTTCAATCAAAGAAACTACACGCTGCAAAAATCAAACTCTGATATTCCTTATACAATCATTCATTTCATATTCTGAGAAACTCTCAGCTTTTTTGTACATCAAAGTTCATAGCTATCATTTGATTGAAGATAGTGAACTATTCCCTTTCTTGTTTAAACATAGAACAATTTGGGTTGTTAAGCCTGGAGAGGCTTTCTGTCTTAAAGAATACTTGGGTTACACTTGGATAAGTGTCGGAGAGCCTGAAGAGGCTTGGTGAAAGAAACAATACTTGTTTGAGAGCCTGAAGAGGCTTGCTGAAAGAAACAATACTTGGTTGAGAGCCTGAAGAGGCTTGGTGAATGAAACAATACTTGGTTGAGAGCCTGAAGAGGCTTGGTGAAAGAAACAATATGTTATAGAGCTTGAAGAGGCTTGATAGAAAAGAATACTTGTATTCTTGCAAGAATAGTGGAAATCCAGGTGCTGGTTTTGTCCTGGGACTGGACGTAGCTCACGGTGATTATGAGTGAACCAGGATAAATTCTTGGCTAAGTTTTCTCTATCCCTTTATCTATTTCAATTCTGTTTTTATTTTAACAAGGGGCTTGAAAAAGTATTTAAGTGAAAACTTTGAATCTGAATCGAATCTAATTTATTACTCTGTTTAATCTGAACGATCTTCAGAAAGTATCTAAAAACTTCAGACTGATAACTATCATCTGAAGATTTTCAGAAGCCAATCTATTAAAATCCCGAAACAGAAAAAGTTTCCATTAGAAACACTATTCAACCCCCCTTCTAGTGTTTCCCTGTTTTCCTACAGTTGGTATCAGAGCTTATCCTCGGGGTTAGCACCTAATCAGTGCAGAGGACAAAGATCCATATGGAAACCTCTACCAGCAACAGACAGTACATCACTGAAGGAGCCTCCATCACGAGACCCCCAGCATTCAATGGAGTGGATTACCACTATTGGAGGGATCGTATGAAGTTGTTTATTGAAAGCAACAACATTGATGTCTAGGATATGGTTACTGATGGAGACTATGTTCCCATGCATGCCGGATTGCCTATACCAAAAGCTGAATGGACTTTGAAGCAGAAGGCTCGAGATCAATTAAATGCCAAGGCCAAACTCTATCTGATATGTTCCTTGAACAAGTCAGAATATGAGAAGGTTCATGGTTGTTCATCTGCCAAGGAGATCTGGGATACTCTTGTAGCAGCTCATGAAGGAACTGAGACTGTAAAGCAATCCAAGATCAGTATGCTTGTACATCAATATGAGATATTCAAGATGGAAGAGTCTGAAACCATAGATCAAATGTTTGGAAGGTTTCAGACGATAAGTAATGGACTCAGGTCATTAGGAAGAACCTTTGAATCTGGAGATAACAATCGAAAGATTCTAAGAAGCTTACCAAAATCCTGGAGACCCAAGGTTACTGTCATTCAAGAAGCTAAAGATTTAAACTCTCTTAGAATGGAGGAACTGTTGGGCTCTCTCAAAGTCCATGAGTTAGAACTAGGGGAAGATGACACCAAGAAGAAATCATTGGCATTGAACTCCAAGGCCAGACAACTCTGGCATAGTAACATGAAAGCCATGCAAGTAGAGGACACTTCGGATGGTGATACTGAATCTGAAGACTGTTCAGAAGATGAAGATCTTGCTCTTCTCAACAAGAAGATTAAAAAGATGCTACAAAGAAAAGGGAGATTCAGAAGATCTCAACCTTCCAACTTCAAACAAGGTAAGTCAGGTAAAGAATCCTTTAACACTGACAAAATTACTTGTTTTGAGTGCAAACAGCCAGGTCACATGAAGACTGAGTGCCCCAAGTTAAGGAAGCTAACCTTTCAGAAGAAGAAATTGTTCAAGAAAAGAAAGGATTAATGGAAACATGGGAAGATTTGGATGACTCCACTTCAGAAGAAGAGGATGACACTTCAGAAGAAGCAAATTTGTGTCTGATGGCAAGTTTACCTTCTTCAGATAGTTCAGACTCTGAGGTAATTCCTCAAACTCTACAAGATCAGTATGATGACCTTGTTGAAAGTAGCAGAGAGCTGTTCAATGAATTTAAAGAACTTTCAAGAGCTTTTACCCAAGCTGCTTTAGAAAATGAAAATTTGCAAAAAGAAAACCTTGCTCTCAAAGAAAAGCTGCTTCAGCAAGATCCTAGTCATTTTTATAATCTTGTAAAGAGAATAAAAAGCTGAAAAGCAAGATTAGAGAATTAACTCTGGATCTGGCCAGATTTTTCAAAGGAATTGATAATCTGAACAGATTATTAGGCTCTCAGAGGCATTCCTTAGACAAAAGTGGTTTAGGTTATTCAGAAACATCTTCTTCTGAATCCTCAAATTTATAGTACCTGATAAAGGATCCAAGAAAGGTAATGGGTGTTCCAACTGTGCCAAACCTGGACATGTGGAGTCCCAGTGTAGACACAGAGGGAAATAAGACCCAAAACTAACATAAGAGGACCCAAGAAGGTATGGGTACCTAAGAGTTTAATTGTTCCTGTTGCAAATGTGTTTAACAGGACAAAAGAAACACCACAATGGTACTTGGACAGTGGGTGCTCGCGACACATGACGGGAGAAAGGTGTTTGTTCCAAAGCCTTAGACCCAAGGCAAGTGGAGTACTTTTGGTGGAAATCAGCAAGGGAAGATCACTGGTATTAGGACAGTAGGTGTGACTCCTCGTTCCCTAATTAAGATTGTGCTTCTAGTGGAAGGACATCAACACAATCTTCTGAGCATAAGTCAATTATGTGACAGTGGATATATTGTATCTTTCACTAAAGAAGGCTGTATAGTCAAGATGCTTCAGATCATATCCTCTTTTCTGCTAAGAGACATAATATGTATACAAGATTGATCTAGAGGAACTTGCAAGTCAAAATGTGAAATGTTTTGTTTCAATTGAAGATGAAAAACAGATTTGGCATTAGAACTTGGGCATGCCAGCTTGAGATTAATCTCAAAGCTAACCAAACACAATCTGGTTAAAGGTTTACCCAAGCTTTCATTCAAATCTGACATTTTATGTGAAAATTGTCTGAAAGGGAAACAAACTAGAAACTCTTTTAAGAGAAAGAATGTTGTTTCAACCAGCAGACCTTTAGAACTACTTCACATGGATTTGTTTGGTCCTACTAGAACTAAAAGTCTTAGCAAAATGAAGTATGGATTGGTCATTGTTGATGACTATACAAGATTTACATGGGTTATATTCCTAAGAAGCAAAGAGGAAACCTTCGAGAATTTCACAAAATTCTGTAAGAAAGTGCAGAATGAGAAAGGAATCTGCATATCTGCAATCAGAAGTGATCATGGTGGAGAGTTTGAAAACTCAAGCTTCAGACCGTTCTGTGATGAGAATGGGATCTCACACAATTTCTCTGTGGCTAGGCCACCTCAGCAAAATGGGGTTGTTGAGAGAAAGAACAAAAGTTTGCAAGAGATGGGGGGAACCATGCTCATTTCAAGTAATCTACCTAGATCCTTTTGGGCAGAAGCTGTTCACACAGCATGTTACATTCAAAATAGAATTTTGATAAGACCAATTTTCAAAAGGACTCCATATGAACTGTGGAAAGGAAGAAAACCCAAGATATCCTACTTCCATATCTTTGGATGTGAGTTTTATACTTAACACTAAAGATGATTTAGGAAAATTTGATGCTAAGTATGATAAAGGATTCTTTATTGGATATTCTGAAACCTCTAAGGCTTACAGAGTATAAAACTTGTGACACCCTTCTACCCCAAACTTTTATACTTTTAATAAATTGAAGTGTAAAAAAAAGGTAACGTCCCACAATGGGTAAAAGGTTCACATAAATCTCTTATTAAAAACCTCATTAGTTCGAAAACAACTTAATTAAAATAAAATAAAACTCAAATGTATTCAAATACTCATGCAGCGGAATCTCCAAATTATCAATAATTAAAACATCCTACTCGCCATGTAAGGCATTTAAAAGTGTTTACAAAATCCTTCCTAACTAGAAACATAAAGAAAGAAACCCCAAAATTATGCCTTGATGTCACATGTATCAGAACACACTCCCTTTACTCAAAACTCGACACCAGTCGTGTCATCATCAATACCTGTAAAAATATCCACAGTATAACGGTGAGGAAAAGAATACCACTCATACATACTCATAGGAGGCTACCTTATCCTCACCCACATATAAACAACATCATCGTCAATCATACCTCATACCCAAACATCAAATAATCCATCAGATAATAATCATCTATAAATTAGCATATAACTATTTATCCATATCATCATATAAGTCTCATACCATCATTCACCAATGGAATCACATACTCTATTTTCACACATAATACTCAATCATCATTAATATTCAGTTTCATCATCAAATATATCATATATATACACTCATCATGCATACATCAAAACTCATCATCTTCATATTATAACTCAAACTCATCATTAAGTATAAATCATCATCACATGCACCAAAACTCATCAACAACATTATATGACTCAATACCATCATCGAGTATAACACATTATCACATGCACCAAAACTTATCACCAACATTATATAACTCAATGCCATCATCGAGTATAACACATTATCATATGCACCAAAATTCGTTATTATATAACTCAATTCCATCGTTCAGTATTTCAACTTATCATATGCTCCAAAACTCATCTCATCACCTACCCAAAAATCATGACTTGGAACTCCACACAATGGGTGAACCTCGTCAATCACTCTAGTTATTACCAAGATAGTCCACTGGTGTCACCACACAAACCGATTGGTTGTACCCCCTCTATGGGCCCGCACAACGACATTCGACCCTAGGTTGCACCCCCTCTATGGGCCAGTACAAATCACCCCTAGGTTGCACCCCCTCTATGGGCCCGTGCATCGAACGCCCCATCTTGATCCCCTGAGTTGTACTCACTCTATGGGCCCGCACAACTCAGTTCACCTCCTGAATTGTACCCCTTCTATGGGCCCGCACAATTCAAGGTCTCATATATGCTCAAGGCATCTCTCCTAAGTTGTACACCCTCTATGGGCCTGCACAACTTAGGTAACATCATCATTAAATATTTTGCATATTCACCAACCATATGCATACCAAAATAACATCCATACATTGCATATTCACCAACCATATGCATAACAAAATAACATCAATTACATTGCATATTCACAACCATATGCATACCAAAATAACATCCATACATTGCATATTCACCAACCATATGCATACCAAAATAACATCCATACATTGCATATTCACCAACCATATGCATACCAAAATAACATCGATTACATTGTATATTCACCAACCATATGCATACCAAAATAACATCCATACATTGCATATTCACCAACCATATGCATACCAACAACATCAATTATATTGCATAAGCACCAATCATTATGCACACCAATATTATCAATTATATTGCATAAGCACCAATCATTATGCACACCAAATATCATCAATTATATTGCATAAGCACCAATCATTATGCATACCAAATATCATCAATATATTGCATAAGCACCAATCATTATGCATACCAATTATCATCAAGCATTATCACACACCATCAATACCATTAAACAATCAGGATCTCAAAATCCACTCTGGTAATCGATTACCAACGTCTAGTAATCGATTACCTGCAAATAAGGTCTCTGGTAATCGATTACAACCACCTTGTAATCGATTACCTGCAACCAAACACTCTGGTAATCGATTACAGCACCCCTATAATTGATTACCTACAAGCAATCTCTCTGGTAATCGATTACCACAATCCTGTAATTGATTACCAGCGAACAAACAACACTTCTGGACTACCCAGAACACACTGGTAATCGATTACCATTCCTGGTAATCGATTACCCACGACGCAGATCGCAGATTTCACGATTTCTAACACTTCTACCTCACTCTATTCATCCTCTATTCAATCCTTTTCGATTAAACGCCATTCATAATCATTAATATTCATCAAACTCATCAAAATCATCAATCTTTAACAGTTTTAGATGGTTTTGCCATCAAAACCCCAAATCATTAAACCCTCATTAACCCCTTTTCACTATTCTCTTTATCCTCATTCAATCCAATCAAGATTCACAGAATTAATCATCAATCAACATATTTTCATCATATACTTATATATATATCAATTTCAAATTTAGAGTCTTAGAGGGTCTTATGGTTGCCCTCACTACCCAAGCACCCCTACATGCATATACAAGCAGCACCCTCTCCCCCACCGTACCTTAAGTGAAGATCGATTACAGCAAGGAAGTCCCTTTTCTTGGTTCTTGGTGCTTACTCTGCAGCAATCCTCTCTGGAGATTCGTTTTCTCCCCTCCTTAGCGTTTCACTTTCTGACGATAATTCCAATAAGGATTAGGGTGACTGATAACCACTCCTTACTAGAATGCCTAATTGGGCTTGGGCCCACTCTCCACCCCTTTCTCCTCTTTTAAACTTAAGTTAACTTTATGGATAAAACTAATAATAATTAATTCTATTATTATTTATTTATTTCTTCTACTTTATAAATTTAATTTAATTTTATTTTACTTAATAAAATTTAGGATGTTACAACTCTCCCCTCCTAAAAGAAAATTCGTCCTCGAATTTTACCTGAAGCGAATAACTTTGGATAGGACTCCTTCATTTTCTCTTCAAGTTCCCAGGTAGCACTCTCAGGTGTATGTCCTCCCCAGATTACCTTATCTAAAGGAATCTCTTTACCTCGAAGTTGTTTCACCCTCCGATCCTCAACTCTCACCGACAAGGTTTCCACCGTCAGGTTTTCCTTAATCTCAAGGTGATCCGACTCAATCACATGCGAAGGATCATGAATGTATTTCCGGAGTTGAGAAACATGGAAAACATTATAAAGGTTTGACAAGTGTGGAGGTAAAGCAATCTGATAGGCAACATTGCCGACTCTTCTGAGAATTTGGTAAGGACCAATGAATCGAGGTGTAAGCTTTCTAGACTTTAATGCCCTACCAACCCCAGTCCACGGAGTGACTTACAGGAATACATGATCCCCTTCTTTGAATTCTAACTCCTTCCTCCTCTTATCAGCATAGCTCTTCTGCCTACTCTGAGCTGTCCTCATCCTCTCCTGGATTATTCTAACCTTATTAGTGGTTTGCTGCACCATCTCAGGTCCTAAAGCAAGGCTCTCACCCTGCGACACCCTTAGTTATACCGCTAAGAACATCACATTATAATACGTAACCGTCGAACTTACTGCTTTTAGAAATGTCAAGAAAAACACGAAATTATTATTTTTTTTTTTTGAAAAGGATTTAGTCGTCATCAATCTATTACATCTTAGATTTTCATTTTAGGTATTCATGAAATATTCTTTCCTTAATCTGAAACTCGTTTTCCGAAAAACATCTAGACGATTATCAACTCGTGCACACACCAACATACACGCAGTTATAAAATCAATCATAAGAAAAGGAAATAGCATGAATATATACATACAACATAATAACAGTATGTCTCTCGAGCCATCCTGATATCCACATCAAAATATGAGTTCTGGTAGTAGACCAAATAAACAAGACCTCGACCAAATACAAAATAAGAGGTCGCTAAATCAGAGCTGCTACTACCTAGACTCAAAACTACACTGGTCTCACATCTACGCGAGATGTCCGTCACCCGCCAGGTTCCTCTGGGCATCCACCGCTGCTGCACTCTCATCGATGTCATACTGAAAATCTCCGATGCCGGCTATCGACGTAGCGAAGGAACACAATAGTAGAAAATAACAGAAGCAGAAAGGAAGGGTGAGAACATCGCATGAACTCACAACATGTAGGACACAGTAAACTAGAGTACACACACAAAATTTACATCCAATTCAATCAATCAAATTTATACAGTTATATCATCATGATGCACATGAACCAATGCATAAGGGCCCAGGGAAACATCACCATCCACAGTGCACACAACAACTGCCCGACCATATATGTACAACATATCAGGAGTTAGAGTTTGTACTAGCATTGGTACAAAGAGCATTGCTCATACATTTTGGCCAAATCATTTAAGCGTTCTTCTAGACAATCTCAACTAACCCCGAAAATCATGAGAGCGACAGGAATAGCTAAGCTGGGTTCCCCAATCTCGACAGTAGGGAGCTAATCTACGTCACCTGAGATCTTTTGGGAGCTAGGCTATCCTCAGGGCTGGCGTCCCTTTTGAGGACCCACTGGCGTTCTTTGCAAAACCCAGTTGCACCCTTCCCAACCGATTTCACACTGCACCAAGTGTTACTGCCATATAGGTCGTAAGGTTTTCAACCTCGAATATCATCAATGCTTATGATGCATGACACACAACAAGGTTTCAAAGCAAATACATCCTTACAGGAAAAGCCCATCGAATCATTCAACGTCACCACTTACCCGTGGTACGGCCCGATTCAATGTCTTTCCTTCAAGGAAAACTAAACCCTATCTTGGGTTGGAACCGCACTTTCTCACTAAGCTTCTCAAGTCTTATGTAAGAAGAGGGTGTTGGTTATAATCTTTTATAGTAGTTTGTACTAATGTTCTTAATAATCATGTCCACTTAAGTTCTATAATTTACAAAGACTTATGATTGTGTCTTATGGATGGTATTACTTATCCTAATTCTTGTTGTATAAATAATTAAGATTAGGTTTAACTTTTAATCAATCTTCATTAACTGGGCTATAATCAATCTTATTCCTCCTTAATTAAGCTTTTAATTACATTTGATTAAGGTTAATCATAGTTAGTTAATTCTTAATCATCATTACTAATTAATTACTTAATACTTTTATTAAGGTTAATTAACTTTAACCTTAATTAATCATTCGTTACTTAATTAACTTAAGTAGATTATGTTAATTTAACTTAGGTAATTAGATTAGCTAAGTCTACTAATTAATTTCTAAGTTTTAATTTCTTAATAACTTGGATTAGAGTTGAAGTCCAACTCCAATCTAACTTTAATTTCATAATCTAATCTTGATTGACTTTTAATGAGTCTTTAACTCCTTTTCTTAAAGGTTTTAAACTTAAATTAAAAGCCTAAAGGTTTTATAACTCTTAGGAACTTATTTTTAGTCATGGTAACCTAAAATATTGACCTTTAAGTTGACTTTTACTTGGTTGGAATTGGAAATCCGAATTTGTTTTATTTATTTTTAAAGACTCATTCTTAATTGCACTTTAGTCCTTTTATTTGTAAAATTGCTTCTTAGTCCTTTTGGACCACCAAAGCCCATAAACATGTTTTCAACATACCCTTGACCTTTTTAAGATCAAAAAGGTATTCTTGATGAGTTTCATCAAGAACAACTCATGAACATCAAGAACAACTTGAATGTTCATCAAAACTTCAAATTTTTCACAACATCCAATCTTCACCAAAACTTCACACATTCATCAAAAACAATCTAAATGCCAAATCATACTAATCCACTCAAAATCATCCACATCACATTAAAGTTCATAACTCCATTTTCAAGCTCATAAACACTTTTTCAAAGATCAATCATCCAAAACAATTGTATACCTCAACCAACTTCATGCATGTTCATAGATTCATCATACAAACACATTCCAAGCACCAAAAAAATTTTGAAACACATGCAGCCCCAAAATCCCTCAAGGCCGAGAGCTATTAGAGGAAAAAGGGGAAAATTTTTCCAAAATTGTTTCTTGGCTTGCATGCACCAACAATCACAATCCAAACACATTCCAAGCATCAAAATAAACTTAAAAACATGTAAACAACCCAGCTCCAAGAATCCAAAACATTTTCTCAAAGAAAAGCTCAAAAAGTGATTTTTTTCAAGGAGAACAAGAGTAAAAACAAGGATTTTAAGGGCAAATCCTTGACTCTAGTTACCAATCCCACTAGAGTTCAAGTTCTCCCCCCCTTTACCTAAGGAATTTTCTGTAAAAATAAGGTGCAGTAACAGCCCCAAAAACAGCTCCAAGATCCTCCTCTTGATCACCAACAAGGACTTCTACAAGGTTGGAGGCTAGGTGTTTAAGCTTAGGTTCAAAAATGGAACCTTTAGCTTGAATGTGTTTGGAAGAAAAATGGAAAACTTGAGAGAAAATGGGAAGGAAGCTCACGGCTGCAAGGGGATGGGAATGAGTGAAATGAGAGAAAAAAATTCTGGTTTGCATGTGAAAGGAAAAGGAAGAAAGTGGAGTTTTTGCTTTAGGAAACATAAATGACACATGGCTTATTTGCTTGCACACTTGTCTTGTAAGGAAGGAGAAAATTTACAGGTGTCTCCCATGCACATTATTCTGCATGCACGGCTGTTATGATGTGTCAAGGTGAGTCAGTGTAAAATTTTCTGGCCCGGATCAAGAGTATTCGGGCCCGGTTCAAGGGACAGGAGGGGCAAAAAGGTCATTTTCACAAAAAACCCCAAAAATTCCCAGAAATTCCCTAAAAATAGGAAATTTAATTCTAAATCCAAAATATAAATTTTGATGATTAAAATAATTTTAATCACTCAAAATCCAATAAAACACTCAAAACGGCAAAAACGGCAAAACGGTAAAAATGCGGGTGTTACACACCCGGCTCACACCAACACAAGGGTGTTCTACACCTCCTACCATACAATGCCTCATAAGGCGCAATAACTATGCTAGAGTGAAAACTATTGTTATAGGTAAACTCTATCAAAGGTAAGAAGCTATCCCAACTACCCCCTTGGTCTAACACACAAGCCCTAAGCAAATCCTCTAAGGATTGAATGGTTCTCTCGGTCTGACCATCAGTCTGAAGGTGATAAGCTGAACTAAGCCTAAGTTGGGTCCCCAAGGCCTGCTGCAAACTCTCCCAAAATCTAGAGGTAAACCTGGGATCTCTATCTGAAACTATACTAGATGGTATGCCATGCAACCTCACAACCTCACTGATGTACAGCTGGGCTAGTCTCTCTAAGGAGTACTTAATGTTAATAGGAAGGAAATGTGCACTCTTAGTTAACCTATCCACAATAACCCAAATGGAATCATGCCCCCTCATAGTCTTAGGTAAAGCAACTACAAAGTCCATGGAATTACTATCCCACTTACACTCAGGTATACTTAAGGGTTGAAGCAATCCTGAAGGCTTTTGATGTTCTACCTTAGACTTTTGGCACACTAAGCAAGCACTCACTAACTCCTCTATGTCCTTCTTCATTTTAGGCCACCAAACACTTTCTTGAAATCCTGATACATCTTAGTCGATCCTGGATGGAAACTAAGCTTACTTCTATGCCCTTCTTCTAGCACTAGACGCTTAATAGTAGGTTCACTAGGCACACACACCCGGTCTCCAAATCTTACTACCCCATCAGTACCTATTACAAACTCTCCACCATTACCTCCTTCTATTACCTCTCTTCTATTTATCAAAAGTGGATCCTCTAATTGGGCCTTGCTAATCCTTTAACAGATCATTACTTACTTTGGTCATACCTAACCTGATGACAACCAGTCAGTGGACCTTAAACTGACAGCTGATGGCTAGGGTCAACATTGGAGCTGCTTGAAATGTTTGGAGCTGAACCAAGCATGAGTCTTCCTTCATGAGGGTCAACCCTTGGTCAACCCTTGACCATTGACCAAGAAGCCAAAGTCAACAAACAAGACTCAACTTAATTAGGAATCAATGTAATTAGGACTTTATGATGTAATTAGCTTTATGATGTAATTAGGACATATTAGTTTTCTTAATTAGGGGCGCCCATATACTTGGGTTATTGGTTAGTAGGATACCTTGCTACAAGGTTTAGGAGGTCATGGGATCTAATCCCACCTAGGATAGAAATTACTCATCTTTATTTTCCTTGTAAAAGGGGCGCTATTGAGGTTTATTGGCTTAAGGCTTAGCTTAGCCATAACCATTAGGGGCATGGGTTCAAATCCCACTTAGGATGGGATTTCCTCATCTTTTATTTTCCCCTTTTCCTCATGAAGTGGCCGCCCCTCCCCCTCTCACCCACTCCTATATAAAGGAGCCTCCTCTCTTGTAATTAACACATTGAATTTTGAAGTAAAGGCATTATGCCAAATTTTCTCCTCCCTTTGTGAGTTGAGTGAGGCTTGGTGGTTGTTGCTCAAACCATACTGAGACTTATCTAATTCTCCTGAATTAGTGGCGTCTGGCATTGGACTTATCTGCTGCAAGTGGACTCTTGCTTCAGTGGCGTCCTTCCCATTTCTTCCTCTCCACTTTTTCTTTCATTTTCTCTCATTTTCTTCACTTTCTTGTGAATATAGCTGCTGTTCCAGCACCTATATTTCGCAATTATTGCTTAATTTGATTCTAATCGGTTGGTTTTGCTCAATTCTAGATCCTACACATCATCGGCTATCAATTGGTCATCAGAGCTTGTTGAATTTGAGCAAATTTGGAGCAATTGGGGCTGTTTGGGCGCAACTGCACCTATTTGTGCAGAATTTTCATCATTTAGTGTAATTCCATCCCTCTTTTCAATTGTAATTTGGACTTGGACTGTTTCCCGGGCCCGAGGTGCCTTTCTGCTGCTATCAGCACTTGTCTGTCTTGATTGAATTGTTGATTTCTTGCTAGTTGGGGGCTGTTTTGGGCCGCTAATTCCCACCCCCTAGGTGTTTGTTTAAATGCCTCTTTAATTGCTCATACTTGTTCTTGAGATTCTTGCAAATTGCTTGATATAACTGCTTGTTTGTGGTGAAGTGTGGTAAGAGGAGGCATTGTTGTCTTCATTTTTCCAAAGATCGTTCACCTACATTTCTCCCCTTCACCATTAATTGTTCATCCCCCATATTCATCTCTTTACTTTCCGCTTTTAATTTTCCGCCATTTAATTTCCGCTTCTCCCCATCCTTTTAATTTCTGCTCTCCCCTTTACATTCTGCCATTTACATTTCTGCTCTCCCCATCCTTTTAATTTCCGCTTCCCCCTTTACTTTCAGTCATTTACTTTCAGTCCTCCCCATCCTTTTAATTTCCGCTTCCCCCTTTACATTTCTGCTCTCCCCATCCTTTTACTTTCTGCCATCCCCTTCTACTTTCTGCCATTTACATTTCTGTCCTCCCCATCCTTTTAATTTCAGTTTCCCCCTTTAATTTCTTGCCATTTATTTTGCGCAATTTTTCCTCTTATTTTTGCCATTTTATGCGCATTTTTGGGCTCTTGTGTTGTTCAATTTCCTACTCTTGTTATGTCTGTTTGATTGGCATTCTGATTGCAAATTTGGATTGACTGCTATCTCTACCTTGGACTTTCCCTGTTTGATTGTGCAAAACGCTCACCTATAGGATCTTTTTTGGTTCATAGTATTGGAAGAAGATCAACAAATTCTAATTGTTGATTTTCCTTCAAATTTTAATTCCAATCTTAAAATTGAACCAAGCGCGTTTCTGTGACCATACCGGTTTTGTATAATCAACAAGGAAGTGCTAAGCAATTTTTTTGGCCATTTTTGAAATCAAGTTGCCATCACGTTTTTACAGTTTTTAGAAATCAGTTTATTCATTATTTTTGCTTTTCTGGGCCACTTGGACCAGTTTACTGTCAGAAAATTCCAAAAATATTACAGTAGGTACAGTTAATTTTCTTTTCATTGTGTACAAATTTCTGTAATTTTCTGTTGGGGAAAAAGAAAAAAAAGAAAGAAAAGGCAAGAAAAATACAAAAGTACGTACGTGCCAAAAATAGAAAAAGAGGTGTAAAAAGCAAAAAAGGGTGCAAAAGTCAACAACAAGGAAGAAAAAGTCAAAAGACACCCAAAAGAGTCAAAAATTCAAAAAAAAAAAAAATAGAAAAAAAAAACAAAGAAGTATCCCAACAATACAGTAACAGTTTTACTGTAATTTTCTGTTTCATTTCCCTGTATACCGTAATTGAGTTGTATTTGTTGTTTTCTTAAAAACGACAATTTTGGCAACTCTTTTTCAAAAATCACCAAAAACAATTCTCTTTGCAATTTCTTCCGTCTTGTCTTGTTGTTGTCTGCTCTTGTGTATAAGCTTGTTTGAGTGCCAGCTTTTCTTGTTTGTCATATCAATTCTTTGTTTTGTCTTAGGATTTTTCCAATCTTCTTCCAGTAGGTATTTTCTTTGTTAGTGCGCTTCTATTTGGGTAAGGGTTAAGACTTAGACTCACGTTGGTCTTTGCAACTTCTAATCAACCTCCAACCGAGTAGAAGAGGCAAGAGAGTTCATTATAGAAAAAGCCAAAAAGAGTGACATACACGAGTGTTAACATTCCATCGAGTGTAAACACTTAGTGAGTGGAAAGGTCCAAATTCTTGAAAATCAAAAATTTTAACAATGGGTAGTAGGAACTCACCACCTCCTTCACCTAGAACTTTGAGGTATAGGGCCGAGTTGCAACATGCAATTCAAGACATGGCCAGAATGATGAGGCATGAGATGAGTGAACTTAGGAAAGAACTAAGTGGGAATAGGAGGGAGAGAAGGCATTCTTCTCGAGAAGGAGGAAGTGAGGATAGGTATAGTGTGGTTAGGAGTGAAGATAGGTACCATGCTGAGAGTAGTGAGGGAGAGAGACACTCTAGCCATACCTATAGGAGAAGGGAAAGGGAAAGAGAGCATAGAAGGCCTAGGAGGCGTGAGGAACCTAGAGGGTTTAGAGAAGACTACTATGAGGAAATCCCTAGGAGAGAAAGAGAGGAGTATTATGAAGAAAATCCTAGGAGGCATAGGAGAGAGCATAGGAGAGAAGAAGAGCCTAGAAGGGAACAAGGTTTTAGAGGGGTAAAAATAGAAGTCCCAACCTTTAATGGTAGAAATGATGTAGAACAATACCTAGAATGGGAACTTAAAATTGAACAAATTTTAGTTGCCATAGGTATAGGGAAGAGGAAAAGGTTAAAATTGCCTCTCTAGAATTCAAGAACTACGCCTTAGTTTGGTGGCATCAGCTTCAGGCTGAAAGAAGAAGGTGCAATGCTCCTTTGGTTTCCTCTTGGGAGGAAATGAAGTCCATCATGAGAAAGAGGTTCATACCTCAACATTACACTAGGGAGTTGCACATCAAACTCCAAACTCTTAAGCAAGGATCTAAGAGTGTAGATGAGTACTTTAAGGAAATGGAACTTGCTTTAATTAGGGCCAACATAGTTGAGGATAGTGAAGCAACTATGGCTAGGTTTATCAATGGACTTAATTTCGACATAAGGGACATAGTGGAATTGCATCCTTATGTAGAAATGGAGGACTTGGTACACCAAGCCATTAAAATTGAAACTCAACTAAAAAGAAAGGGTAGCTATAAAAGAGGAAACACTAGTTTTACAACTAGGAACAAGGAAACCCTAAAAGAAGATAAGGGAAAGAGCCAAGAGAAGGAGGAACCTAAGGTTCCTAGGGTTACTTCTAACCCCACTCCTTCTACTAAAAAGGAAGAGCCCTCTACCTCCACAAGAAACATCAAATGTTTCAAGTGTGATGGCAAGGGACACATAGCTTCCCAATGCCCAAATAGGAGGGCAATGTTGGTTAAAGAGAATGGAGAGTACACTAGTGCAAGTGAGAATGAACAAAGTGAGGATGAGGAAAAAGAAACTAGTGAAGAAGAGAATGAAATTAAGAAAGAAGTATATAGGACCGAGGGTAAACTTTGCATGGTGAGAAGGTCCCTAGGAAATCAAATAATAAGAGAAGATGAACAAAGGCAAACTGTCTTCCACACTAGATGCATGGTAGAGGGACGGATTTGCTCCCTAATTGTTGATAGTGGAAGTTGCACTAACATTGCAAGTGCAAGAATGGTGGAAAAACTTGGTTTATCTACCACTCCCCACCCCAGACCATACAAGTTATCTTGGATATGTGATGATGGGGAAAGGGAAGTAAATAAGCAAACTCTCATCTTTATTTCCATAGGTGATTATGATGATAATGTTCTTTGTGATGTTGTACCTATGGATGCCACACATATCTTGTTGGGTAGGCCTTGGCAGTTTGATAAGAGAGCCATCCATGATGGATACTCTAATCAAATATCTTTTAAACATGATGGAGCTAAAATTACTTTGATGCCAATGTCAATCCAAGAAATATGTGAGGATCAAGCTCACATGAAGAGAGAGATAGAACTTGAGAAAATTAAGAGACTTAAGATAGAAGATGAGGATAGAAAGAAAAAGAAAGAAGAAACATCAAGAGTAATGATAGAAAAGGTGAAAACCAAAGAAGACAAAAAAATAAAAGGGAAGTCATGTTATTACTTCATCAATTCAAAACTGCTGATCTTAATTGTTTTGAAGGAGATCAAGAAAGGGAGCTGCTGATTAAGGAAGGAGGGCGTAGCAACACTACAAGGGAGTTTCCTCTAACCTTTCTCCTATTTCTTCTTCTTCTTCCACTTCCCTTCTGTTTTCCACCACTTTTTCTTTCACCAAATTCCCTCATGATTCCCAAGTACTATTGTTATTGAGATTAGAGGATACATACTTGAGAATAATGAGTCTTCTTTTCTATGTTGACTAGTGTGCGCAAGGATGTCCATTATTGAAGACCTAGCAAGGATTCACTAATCCTAAAGGGAAGCCGCCACCTTCTCCTCTTTGTCAATTCCTTTTATTCCTTTTCTACCCCTTATACTCTTCCCATTTTTCAGATTTGAGGACAAATGCTTTTCAAGGGGGAGGGGATGAACAACCAGTCAGTGGACCTCTAAACTGACAGCTGATTGCTAGGGTCAACATTGGAGCTGCTTGAAATGTTTGGAGATGAACCAAGCATGAATCTTCCTTCATGAGGGTCAACCCTGGTCAACCTTGACCATTGACCAAGAAGCCAAAGTCAACAAACAAGACTCAACTTAATTAGGAATCAACGTAATTAGGACTTTATGATGTAATTAGCTTTATGATGTAATTAGGACATATTAGTCTTTTCTTAATTAGGGGCGCCCATATACTTGGGCTTTATTGGTTAGTAGGATACCTTGCTACAAGGTTTAGGAGGTCATGGGATCTAATCCCACCTAGGATAGGAAATTCACTCATCTTGTATTTTCCTATGTAAATGGGCGCATAATTGGGAGGTTTATTGGCTTAAGGCTTAGCTTAGCCATAAGCCATTAGGGGCATGGGTTCAAATCCGACTTGGGATGGATTTCCCTCATCTTTTATTATTTTCCACTTTTTCCTCATGTAGTGCCACCCCCCTCTCACCCACTCCTATATAAAGGAGCCTCCTCTCTTGTATTTTAACACAATTGAATTTTGAAGTAAAGGCATTATGCCAAATTTCTCCTCCCTTTGTGAGTTGAGTGAGGCTTGGTGGTTGTTGCTCAAACCATACTGAGACTTATCTAATTCTCCTGAATTAGTGGCGTCTGGCATTGGACTTATCTGCTGCAAGTGGACTCTTGCTTCAGTGGCGTCCTTCCCATTTCTTCCTCTCCACTTTTTCTTTCATTTTCTCTCATTTTCCTTCACTTTCTTGCGTGAATATAGTTGCTGTTCCAGCACCTATATTTCGCAATTATTTGCTTAATTGTGATTCTAATCGGTTGGTTTTGCTCAATTCTAGATCCTACACCTATCCGGCTATCATAACCTCACACTAACCAAAGTCACTTCACAAGTTAAACTCAAATCCCTAAATTGGGTTAAAAGACCCATCTCCTTAATCATCAGTGAACTAACATGAATAGATTTCCTACTTAGAGCATCAGCCACTACATTAGCCTTACCGGGATGGTAACTCAACTCAAAATCATAATCCTTAAAAACTCTAACCACCTCCTCTGCCTCATGTTCAGCTCTTTCTGGTCAAACAAGTATCTAAGGCTCTTATGGTCACTAAAAACCTTAAACCTGGATCCATACAAATAATGTCTCCATATCTTCAACACAAACACTATGACCGCTAGCTCTGGGTCATGGGTAGGGTAGTTTCTCTCATGGATTTTCAATTGCGTAGAAGCATAAGCTACTACTTTACCCTCTTGCATCACACCCCACCTAAACCCATCTTAGAGGCATCACAGTATACTACAAAGGATTTGCTAAGGTCAAACAACACTAACACTGGTGCACTAGTCAACTTGTCCTTCAGGGTTTGGAAACTAGTCTCACACTTACTATTCCACACAAAGGCAACTCCCTTCCTAGTCAACTCAGTCAAAGGCAAAGCTAACTTAGAAAACCCTTCTATGAATCTTCTATAGTACCTAGCCAACCCAAGGAAACTTCTAATCTCACTTACTGACTTAGGAGCCTCCCACTTAAGCACGACCTCTACCTTAAAAGGATCTACACCTATACCTCCCTTAGAAATTACATGGCCAAAGAAACTTACTTCTTCTAACCAGAAGTCACACTTGGACATCTTAGCATACAGCTGTTTATCCTTAAGAACCTGAAACACTACCTTTAGATGTTCCTCATGCTCCTCCTTGGTTTTGGAATAAATTAGTATATCATCTATGAAGACAACTACGAAATTATCCAAATAAGGGTGAAAATTCTGTTCATGTAGTCCATAAAAATCGCAGGAGCATCTGTCACACCGAAAGGCATTACCAGATATTCATAATGTCCATACCTAGTCCTAAAAGCAGTCTTAGGTATATCCTCTTCCTTAACCCTAATCTGATTATAGCCTGATCTAAGATCTATCTTGCTAAACACACATTCCCCCACTAATTGATCCATCAAGTCATCTATCCTAGGCAAAGGATATCTATTCTTAATGGTTACTTTATTAAGTTGGCGGTAATCTGTACATAACCTCATGCTACCATCCTTCTTCTTAACAAACAAGACAGGCGCTCCCCAGGGTGACACACTAGGCCTTATAAACTTCTTCTCTAACAAGTCTTTTAATTGCTTCTTAAGTTCTGCTAGCTCTATGGGTGACATCCTATAAGGTGTAGCTGAAATCGATCTCGTCCTCGGTACTAAATCTATAGAAAACTCTATCTCCCTCTCAGGTGGTAGACTAGACACATTATCTGCAAACACTTCAAGGTACTCACAACTACAGGTATCTCACTCACAACAGCGCTATTATCAGATTTCAAAGAAGCTAAAATCATGTAAACCTGGGCATCTTCCCTTAGAGACGCCTTTACCTGATTGACAGTCATAAGTCCTTATTCTTACTCTCAACAGGGTGACCAAACATGACAGTTTTATCAGCACAGTTTAATAGGACATTATTGGAAGTAACCAGTCCATTCCCAGAATAATGTCTACTTGACTTAGAGGTAAACAAATCAAATCAACTAGGAATTTTCTATCATTAATAGAAACAAGACAGTTTAAGCACAATAGAAGTAGAAACTGACCCACTAGCTGGCGTTTCCACACACAATACAAAAGGCAAAGAAGAAACAAACAATTTTAACATGGACACACAAGCATGTGATGTGAAAGAATGAGTCGCACCATAATCAAATAAACAACTAAAGGATTACCCGCAATGTAACCAATACCTTGGATCAAGTCCTCGGATTGAGCAGCTTCAGTACCACCCAAGGCAAAGACTCTCCCAGTAGCCTTAGGTTTACTGGCGCTTCCACTGGCATCTTCGTTTGCCGCTAATGTCCATTGTGTCTTTTGAGGACAATCACGAGCGATTGTGTCCCTTCTCCTGACAGATGTAGCAGGTGATCTCTCTGTCTCCACATCGGTTTGCTCGGTGGCCCTCCTTTCTGCATTTGTAGCAAGTAATAAGAGTGGTAGAACCAACACTCCCGCCCTTTGACGCTTGACTAACAGCTGGAGTTGTAACTCTTCCTTTATACTGTGTCGTCTCTGCCACCTCCAATCTTGGGATTTCTCTCAAGCTTTCATCAATGGCGTCAAAGAAATCTGCAGGATGTCAAGTTGTGCCTTCCAGAACCATTAACTTAGAAGAACTCCAAGCTGGTGGCATCTATCTTTCTGAAATTTTTGATACATGTGGATGGACCAACTTCTTCTCTTCCATAGACTGTGCATGGCATAAACAAAGTGTGATTGACTTCTGGAAAAATTCTGAAGATATTTCAACAAAGGATGGGAAGCATCAAGGGCAAAAGACTATTGTGCTAGGTGTGAAAATCATAGTGGATGCTGACACCATTGCTCAAGTTACTAGTGTTCCAAACTCTGGAGAATGTTCACTCCAGAATGGGAGCTGAGAAATGGTTGAACTAAGAAGTTCATAAAGAAGCTGTATGGGATTGAAGATCCTATGGAACTGAAAAGCTCTCATGCATCCTAAGGCAAGGATTCTCCATGCTACTCAAGGTTGCTGCATTTGCCCAAACATGCGACACCCGTAGTTATACCGCTAAGAATATCACATTATAACACGTAACCGTCGAACTTACTGTTTTCAAAAACGTCAAAATACGGAAATATTTTTTTTTGAAAGAGCTTAGTCCTCATCAACCCATTACATTTCTAATTTCGTTTTAAGTATTTATGAAATATCCTTTCCTTAAGTTCGAAACTCGTTTTCCGAAACATCTAGACGACTATCACCCCGCGTACATACACAGCATTCACGCGGTTATAGAATCAGTTAAAAGGAAAGAAACATCATAAATACATGCATACATCACAGTGTCAGTGTACTTCTCGAGCCAACAAGATAACCATACAAAACATGAGTTCCAGTGGTAGACTAAAATAAATAAGGCCTCAACACAATACAAAACAAGAGGTCGCTAGATCAGAGCTGCTACTACCTAGACTCACAACTACTCACAACTACACTAGATCTACTCATCATCCTCCGACTCAGCAGGAAGCCATCCACAACTCCTCCTCCCAGCACCTCCGAGAGTGATCATCCCGAAATCCTCTGAGGGATCGTAGCTCGAAGAGTCCTCCTCTGGCTCCTCCTCCTCCGGATCCTCCTCCTCCGACTCCTCCTCCTCGTCTGTGGTGTCATCTATCACGATCAAATCTGGCTCACTCGGAAGAGGGTGGCTATGCGTATCCAGTACGCACAGGCTGAGAAGGTGATGCCTCGGGAGAGAGAGAGTATCTGGGGGAGTCTGGCTCATCCATAGTCACCATTCGTGATGACTGAGATGACGTCGAATGAGCGGGGCGATGACAAGGGTTACGAAAAAGTAGTATAGCGTCTGAGTCTTGGTGGCGTCTCGAACTCGAGGGTCACTGGCACCGTGAGGTCCAACTCCGGAATCAAGGGAAGGCTAGGATGAGAAATGATAAGGCGAAACCTCCCCTGTGAACACGCATCACCTAGGGATGTCGGTCACCCGCCACTGACCTCGTGGCGTCCACCGCAGCTGGATCCTCATGGTCGACATACTGAATATCCCTGATGCCGACTATCGATGTAGCGAAGAAATACAATGACAGGAAATGACAGAGCAGAAAGAAAGGTGAGAACATCGCATGAACTCATAACAAGTAGAATACAGCAACTAGAGCACACACAAGATATTCACACTTTTCAATCACAAGAATACAGTTTATATCATAATGATGCATATAAACTAATGCATGTGGGCCCAGGGAAACATCACCATCCGCAGAGCACAACAGCCACTGCCCGACCATATATGTACAACGTATCAGGAGTTAGAGTCTATACTAGCGCGGTAATTATAATTTTCTTTTGGCCAATTTTCCCGACTTCCAGACAATCTCAACTGACCCTGAAAACTTGAGAGCGATTAGGATAGTCAGCCTGTACCCTGTTTGCTCGACAATAGGGAGCGAGCCTACGTCACCGAGCCATTTCGGGACCTGACTACCCTCAGGGCTGGCCCATCCCCACCTCGAGGACCCGCTGGCGTTCTTTGTAAAACCAATGCACCCGTCCCTACCAGTTTCACACTGTACCGAGTGTCACTGCCATATAGGCCGTAAGGTCCTTCACCTTGAATATCATCAATGCTTATGATGCATGTCACACAACGAGGTTTCAAAATAAACACCCTCCTCACAAGCGAAGCCCCTTTGAATCATTCAACGTCACCACCTCCCCGTGGTACAGCCCGATTCAAAGTCTCCCATTCACAAGGAAAACCAAACCCTATCCCGGGTGTGAAACCACGCTCTCTCACTAAGCTTCTCAAGTTTTATGTAAGAAGAGGGTGTTGGTTATAATCTTTTATAGTAGTTCGTACTAACGTTCTTTGATAATCATGTCCACTTAAGTCCTATAATTACTAAGACTTATGATTGTATCTTATGGATGGTATTACTTATCCTAATTCTCCTTGTGTGGCTAATTAAGATTAGGTTAACTTGTAATCTTAACTAGTCTTCATTAACTGGATTACAATTAATTTTAATCCTCTTTAATTAAGTCTTAATCCTTACTTAAGATCCTAATTAATTCCTAATCATCCCTTAATCTCTTCCTTAATCTTGGATTAGGATTTTAATTATGTTTGATTAAGGTTAATCATAATTAATTAGTTCTTAATCATCATTATTGATCAATTACTTAATTAATACTTTCATTAAGGTTAATTAACTTTAGACTTAATTAATCATTCTTTACTTAATTAACTTAAGTGAATTAGGTTAATTAACTTAGGTAATTGAATTAGTTAAGATCACTAATTAATTCTAAGTTTTAATTTTTATTAACTTGGATTAGAGTTGAAGTCCAACTCTAATCTAAGCCCAAATTCATAAGTTATTTTTTGTTGACTTTTTAAATGAGTCTTTGACTCTCTTTTGAAGGCTTTGGGCCCAAACCAAAGGCACAAAGGTTTGATGACTCATGGGAGCCCATTCTTACTCATAACAAGTCAAAAAGTTGACTTTTATTTTGGTGAAAATAGGAATCCGAATTTTAGTCTTTTATTATTTTAAAAACTTTCTTTATTTGCATTTTAACCCTTTTACTTATAAATTTATTTCTTAGTCCTTTTTGAACCATCATGCCCATAAACATTTTTTTTAACTTACCCTTGACCTGTTCAAGATCAAAAAGGTATTCTTGATGAGTTTCCATCAAGAACGACTCATGAACATCAAGAACAACTTGAATGTTCATCAAAACTTCAAATTTTCCCACAACATCCAATCTTCACCAAACTTTCATACTCATCCTTTCTTCTTCCTTGGCCGTGATCCATTCATCATTTTCTCTCCAAAACTTTCATCCTCCATTAAACACAACCAAGCCAAGGTTCCATCTTTTGAACCAAGCTTCCATTTCTAAGCCTTCTAGCCTTGAAAAATCCTTGTTGGTGACTAAAGCAGGCATCTTTGGGGGCTATTTTGGGACCAGAATTCTGCACTCATTTTCTTGAAAATTTGAGGTAAAGGGGGGGGGGGGAGAACTTGAACTCTAGTAGGATTGGTAACTAGAGTCAAGGATTTGCCCTTGAATCCTTGTCTTGTTCATCATTTTCTCCTTGCATGTGAGAAAAGAAAGAAGAAATGGTGTAATAATGTCATCACATCACTTTTTTTTTTACACATGGTTTGAATGAAAGGAAAGGAAAGACAAGTGTCTCCCATGCACCAAGGATGCATTATGCACGGTCTTCTAGGAGGAAAAGGGAAGGTTTGTTCAAATTTTCTGGCCCAGATCAAGAGTATTCGGGCCCGGTTCAAGGGGCAGGAGGCGCAAAAAGGTCATTTTCACAGAAAAACCCCAAAAATTTCCAGAAATTCCCTAAAAATAGGAAATTCAATTCTAAATCCAAAAATTTAAATTTTGATGATTAAAATAATTTTAATCACTCAAAATCCAATAAAACACTTAAAACGGCAAAAATGGTAAAACGCAGGTGTTACAAAACATGGAAGCAAGAATCATGTCTCTGAACTTGAGAGGATCATCCTCTACAATATGCTGAAGAGGGTAAATGATTCAACAGCAAGCTATACTCACACTACTCTCATCACCAAGATTCTTCTTAAATTCAATGTTCCCATTGAAAAGCTTGTATGATCATAGGGGTCCTGCCTATTCTCTCTGGTGAACATTAAGAGGATGGGCATTGCTGTGAAGAAGCCGTCACCTGAGAAGACCCTGCTAGAAGAAGCCGTAGAAGACAAGGCTAGAAGAACTGGAAAAAGCCCTCAGAAGGGTCTTAGAGATTCTTGTGGATGAGCTGATTGGAGATCCTCATAAAGACAAGTTTGTCTCAGCACAAACTCCCACAAAGATTATCAAGAAGAAAAGGACCAAAGTGCTTCAAAAGGAAGTTTAGTTCAGATTGTCTGAACCTTCTCAGAATGTGCTTGCATACACCTATGAGATTATGGATCAAACAACTGAAACTTATATTGTTGCTACTCAGCCTACTCTCACTCTGGGAGGACAGGAGGAGGATAGAAACAAGTTAGAATCTGAACATCTTGGTGTTGTAGCTGTTGTTATATCTGAGCCTATCCAGGCTATTTCTCTTGCTGAAAGTTACCTGAGGCTGATATCAGGAAGGTAGTAGAGGGAAATTGAAGAAGAAGAAATAAAGAAGAAGGAGGAACAAGAAAAACAAGATTTTGCTATTGTTGTTGTTGCTCAACAAGCTTGTTCTGGAGGATGAGAAGATTGAGCAAGAAAATAGGCTCAAGAGAAGAAGATCCAGTGCTAAATCCAGAAAACAAAAAAGGAGAAGATTACTTGATCCTGTTGTTGTTGTTGCTCCTCAGAGAGTCACTAGAAGCAAAAGCATCCAGCAAGAGGATGCAATTGAGTTTCAGAAAGTAGCTGAGGATCAAAGGAAGAAGAAGCTAGAGGAACTGAAGTTAAAGAACCAAGATCATGAAGGCCCTGTGGCTCCTGCTAAAAGGCCTAGAGTCATTTTTGGCAATGTATCCACCTCAGAGGATGAAGCTCCTCCTCTTCCGCCTAAGGTGGTAAGAACCACAGAAGAAGTACCCCTACCTTCACCACCCCATTCATCTTCATCTTCATCTCTCTCAGGATATTCTGAACTTAACACTGATAATGATGATTCAAGATGTGTATGGTTTGGA
This sequence comes from Sesbania bispinosa, assembly GCA_026901365.1. Taxonomy (NCBI): domain Eukaryota; kingdom Viridiplantae; phylum Streptophyta; class Magnoliopsida; order Fabales; family Fabaceae; genus Sesbania; species Sesbania bispinosa. The sequence continues at coordinate 1,611,948 of QLOH01000041.1, read as the reverse complement.
GGTAATATTCTTTTGACCAGGGCTGAGCTGCTAAAGGAGAAATCTAGAGATTTGAGAAGAGAACCCACCTTCGATCTGAGTATAACTGTTGAGAACAGTAAGAAACTGATGTGGGCAGCTGAAATACCATAAAAGTTTTACAATATTCCTCTTGAAGAAAGGCCCAGAATTCCCAGATTTCCCAACCTCTATGAAGAGTTGTTGTTCTTCAAAGAAGCCGCTCCTATCATCAAACATCCACCCTCAAGGCTGATTTTGGAATCTGCTGATGAAGCAAGAAAAAGAAGATTTATCAGTTCAAGGGGAGGAAGCATTTCAGATGCTTTGTAGAAGATAAGATATGGAGTGCTCAACCCTTGTCACAAGTGGAGAGTACTGGATTTGTTTTTTCAAGATCAACACTCTTTATCCTATGAAGACTAGGTTGCTGTGAGGATGTTGTGCCTTGAATCTGAGCTCGTTGACAAATACTCAAGCTCCTTTAGGAAGAAAGATTCCAGACCTCCCAAAAATGTTCACAGCAAGCTTTCCACTTCTATTCTAGTACAGCCTGACAGGATTATCCCTAGATATCCTTTTGCTGAGACCTCTCCTTGGAAAGGCAAAGGTGTGGTATCAGATGGAGAATTTGAACCAAGGGTCTTATCTGATGAAGATTGGGAAGGGTTGTATGACTACATTGCTAACAAACAAGGGATAGATCATTCTCTGTCTGAATCAATGTGGAATTACCACTGGAACCTGGTTGAAAAGGAAGGAAGCTCATCTGGAGCTAAGTGGGATGATGTTGACTCTTGGTAAAAGTTGGAAAGAATACCACTCAGGAGACACCTACCTTCTTCAGGGGGAGATTTCCTATGTCTGATGTCTCTGCCAGGGAATTCCATCCTGAATGGGTAGTAAGCTTTCCTTTCAACAGACCTGAGTATCTCATCCAAGTCAAAGATCCTCCCAAGTTCAATCTTCCTTATGGATTTCAGTACTACCGCTTCACCAACAGGCACATCTCCTTGATATTCTATGATGAAAATCTTGAAGCTGAATTGGTTGCTCTTTCCAGAGAGCACTATGCTCTGAGCACTCAGAAAGAAGCCTTCATACAAAGGTCAAATCAACTTATCACTGCACATGCCCAGATCAAGGCTAGTCACAATGAACTCAAAGAAGCAGTTGTTGCTGAGCTGGATAATCAGAAGCAAGCCATGCAAGCCATATTCGAGCAGGCTCTGAGAAGGCTTTCCATATAGTTAATGATGTTGTTATGTCTTAGTTATTTGACACTTTCTGAACCAGTTTAATGCATACCTTGGTTGTTGCATTTATTTGTGTTAATGCTTGGGTATTGCATTCATTTGTTGTCTTGACTTTATTGCTCTGTCTGTTGCATTCATTTGAAAGTGCAAGATTGGTTGCATTCATTTATTACCCTTTTTCATTGATGATGAAAGGGGGGAGTATTAAATATTGGTTGTTTTAAATATTGGTTCTTTAAGACTAACAAATTTCTGAAAGTGCAAGATGAAAAAGGCATGAGTTCTTTAGAGAATGCTTCAGAACAATTATTTCAAAAGCAGAAGGAACATCTGGTTAAGGGGGAGAATTTTCTAAACTCAAAATCTTTTTAAACCCTTTTTCAAATTTCAGAATATTTTATATTTTTCATCATTAAAAAGGGGGAGATTGTTGAGTCTCAAAAATTTATATACTTAAGTACCTTGAGTCTCATTCCCTTTAAAGTGTTTTAATGAACAAATATAATAAATTCAGATGAATTTGTGGCAATATACTTTCACAATATTCTACTTTGTTTCAGATCATAAAAGTGTGATACATCATTGAAGCTTCAGATCGTCTGAAGACCACACATTGTCTGAAGAGCGTCTACCCTCGGAAGAAGAGAAGTTCATCTGAAGCATCCCTTGCATCTGAAATATGAAGTCTTCAGGACAATAGTTTGACCTTGGAAGACGTTGCTGAGTATAAGGAATGTTCAAATCAAGATCTTACCTACTTCAACATAAGAGTCAATGTTGCTTTTCTTCCTCGTTCAAATGTTTAGCACACTTAAGGAAAGTCTGCAACGCTGCTGCTCCTGCCAGATTACTTTGTGTGCGCACACCTGCCGCACCTGCTTCTGCTCAGATTGCTTTTAACCAAGCTGTGTCAAACGTATTCTGAATGCATTAAATGCTATTTGGTAACGGGCATTTATTCCTTGGAGACTATAAATACGTCCCATGAAGAATTGAATAGACACAGAGTGATAGAGAAACTTTTCAATCAAAGAAACTACAGGCTGCAAAAATCAAACTCTGATATTCTTTGTACAATCATTCACTTTCATATTCTGAGAAACTCTCAGCTTTTTTGTACATCAAAGTTCACAGCTATCATATGAAGATAGTGAACTAATTCCCTTTCTTGTTTAAACTTAGAACAGTTTGGGTTGTTAAGCCTGGAGAGGTTTATGTCTGAAAGAATACTTGGGTTACACTTGGATAAGTGTCGGAGAGCCTAAAGAGGCTTGGTGAAAAAAACAATACTTGATTAAGAGCCTGAAGAGGCTTGGTGAAAGAAACAATACTTGGTTGAGAGCCTGAAGAGGCTTGGTGAAAGAAACAATACTTGGTTGAGAGCCTGAAGAGGCTTGGTGAAAGAAACAATACTTGTTGTAGAGCCTGAAGAGGCTTGATAGAAAAGAATACATGTATTCTTGCAAGAATAGTGGAAATCCAGGTGCTGGTTTTGCCCTGGGACTGGACGTAGCTCACAGTGATTATGAGTGAACCCGGATAAATTCTTGGCTAAGTTTTCTCTATCCCTTTATCTATTTCAATTTTGTTTTTATTCTAACAAGGGGCTTGAAAAAGTATTTAAGTGAAAACTTTGAATCTGAATCAAATCTGATTTATTAATCTATTTAATTTGAACGATCTTCAGAAAGTATCTAAAAACTTCAGACTGATAACTATCATCTGAAGATTTTCAGAAGCCAATCTTTTAAAATCCCGAAACAGAAAAAGTTTCCATTAGAAACACTATTCAACCCCCCTTCTAGTGTTTCCCTGTTTTCCTACAGAAGCAGGCAAGTCTCCTGGGATTCCTTTTCTTTTTCTGGAGAAGGTTTGGAGTTCTTCCTTCTTCTTCTTGGTCCTTGGAGCTTTAGGACCTTCAGATGTTTCCTCATCATCACTGCTACTGGAGAAGAATTGTGAAGGCACAGGTTTCTCAAGGTGCATCTTTCTCACATTGCTTCTATCAAAGAATGTGCAGGTATCTGTGCATTCTTCTCTATATAGATTTACTTGATGAAATCTAAAAGTCCTAGACAGAATCATGCCATAAGGAAGGCTATCATATGCTCTTTGAGGATTAGCAGCAGAAACCATTCCTCTTAGAATGAGATGTGAGAGAGACAAGGGTATGCCTTGTAGAAGATGGTACATAATGAGGATGTCTTGGTCAAAAACTTTCTCTAAGGTTCCAGCCCTAGGCAAAATGGAATAGCAACAGATTTTATGGAATAATCTGTAGATGGGAATGAGTTGACTTGACAGAAGTTTTGAATTAGGCCGAGGTAAGACTTTCTTGATGACTTCTTCTTTGGTAATGCCAGCAGAAGCATACCAAGTTTCATCATATAGGTAATTGGAGCAAGGTGGAATACCCATTGCTTCTTCTATTGATTCTAGAGTAAGGATAATGGTTGACCCTTTGATCTCAACAACCAGGGAATTGCCATCACTTTTGTATTTGCTTGCAGAAGCAAAGAATGCTTTGACAAGCCTAGGGTAGACAGGTTCTCTAATCAGAAGGTAGTGCCCCTATCCTTGCTTCTTAACAAAAATGGTTTACATCCCATCCGGCCTTTCTAATTTCTCTTAACAGAAAAAATCTTCCACGGATAATGTTTTTCCACTCCCACTTCTCATAAAACACCTTCAACAATTCTTCTTCTTGAAATAGGTCCATGTTTGGATCTTCTAATCCCTCAGAAGGATCACTTTTAGAGTCATTTCCATTGTCACTTCTATTATTTGTCTCTTTTGACTCATTTTCTTCACTACTGTATGAATGAAGGACTCTATTTGATACAGAGGATGGAGAGTCAAGCCCAATAGGGTTGTTGGGGGAATTTCCTGTGGAGTGAAAACCAATGGAATGGTAGAAGCTTGGATATTCGAAGTGGAAGGAGATGAGGAAGAAGGTGGCATAGCAGAAGAAGAAGGTGCATGCACTGGAGGGGGTTCTGTTGATAGAGGTTGGACCTCAAGCACTTCATTGAATGGAATAATTTCCCTCCCAGCTGCTTCAGGAATTTTGTGGCTGCTATAGGAGCATTCTGATGCTCCAGGAGAGGAGGCACTCTTTTTGCTGGCTATGGATTTGATCCTCATTTTCGATTTTTAGAGAAACATTGAAAAACAGGGACTTGTTAGGGTGGATGAGCAGAGAGGTTTTTGGCTAGAGCAATAGGGTATGGCAAGCTGAGAGAAATAAAAGATGAGAGAATTTCATCCTTCTCAGCTAAGAAAAGATCCTCATATATAGACTCCTACTAGTCGTTTAAACGAAGAGAAAGAGTTGGAGAGAGTGAAAGAGAGAGGGAGGCACGCAGATTTTTAGAAGCAGTTGCTTGCTTCAACGGTCAGAATACTTATTACTCTATTTGTGCAATAGTTAGGCTATATAAAAGCATAGGACAAAAGACACCTTTTCTAAACTTTCATTTGGTTAGCTTATCCTACTCGTGGCAGATCACTTTCAAGGTTGACCTAAAATACAATTTTTAATAATTTGGCACTTGGATTAAGATAAAACTGATGGTGACTTTTCTTAGTACTTTGAATAAAGTTGCCTATGTTGTCAGATTATGGCAGGGAGTAGCTTCTGAGCATATACCTTCCAGAAGATATATATATATATATATTTCTGTTGCAGAAGGTATGAAACTGTAGGTGCAGTTTCGGAAGATACAACACAATAGTTCTATTTTCATAACAAGAATTAATTCCATCTACACAGCAAAAACAGTTAACAGTTTAATCTGCACATATTCAACTTATCGCTAATAAATTCAATTCTATATTCAACAAATGGTTTGGTAAAAATGTCAGAAATTTGCAATTTAGTTTCAATGAATTTTAACTCAATCTCATGCTTCTGAACATGATCTCTTATAAAATGATGCTTTATATCAATATGTTTGGACCTAGAATGTTGTATTGGATTCTTGGACAAAATGGCACTAGTATTGTCATAGAAGATAGGAATTTTAGAGTACCTTAAGCAATAGTCCTCCATTTGATGTTTTATCCATAACATTTGTGAACAACAACTTGCAGCATAAATATATTCAGCTTGTGCAGTAGATAAAGCTATGGTGGGTTGCTTCTTACATGACCAAGATATTAGTGATTCTCCAAGGAATTGGCATCCACCACTTGTGCTTTTTCTATCTAATCTATCTCTAGCATAATCAACATCACAATATCATGTGAGATCAAAGTCTGTACCTTTCTTGTACCAAAGACCAAGATCAGTTGTTCCAACAAGATATCTAAATATTCTTTTTACAGCTGCAACATGAGATTATTTTGGAGAAGATTGAAATCTAGCACAGAGTCCTACAGAGAATAAAATATCTGGCCTACTAGCAGTTAAATATAGAAATAATCCTATCATACCTCTATATTCCTTTTCAGAGATAGATTTGCCATTTTCATCTAAATCCAAAACTGTAGAAGGATGCATGGGGGTTCCCATGGATTTTGATCCTTCCATTTTGTATCTTCTGAGAAGATCTTTAGTATACTTTTCTTGATAAATGAAAATTCCAGCATCTTCTTGTCTAATTTGCAGTCCAAGGAAGAATTTGAGTTTTCCCATAAGACTCATTTCAAATTCACCTTTCATTAGTTCTTAAAATTCTTGGCACATTTTAACATTGGTAGATCCAAATATGATATCATCAACATATATTTGTACAATTAGTAAATCCTTCTTAAGTGTTTTTCTAAACAAGGTAGTATCAATATTTCCTCTTGTAAAATCATTATTGAGAAGGAAACTGCTTAATCTTTCATACCAAGCTCTAGGAGCTTGCTTTAAACCATATAAGGCTTTAGTTAGTTTAAAAACATGATTTGGATGTTTTTGATTTTCAAAACCAGGAAGTTGATGGACATACACTTCTTCATTTATGTATCCATTTATAAAAACACTCTTAACATCCATTTGGTATAATTTAAAGTTTTTAAATGCAACAAATGCAAGGAGAATTCTAATAGCTTCTAATCTAGCCACAAGAGCAAAGGTTTCGTCAAAGTCAATACCTTCTTGTTGGTTATAGCCTTGAGCTACTAACCTTGCTTTGTTTCTGATCACTCTTCCTTCTTGATCCATCTTGTTTCTAAACACCCTATTTGTTCCAATTATGGAATGATCTTCTGGAGGAGGAACAAATGTCCAGACCTTGTTCTTCTTAAACTGGTCCATCTCTTCTTTCATGGCTTTTATCCATGAATCATCTTCTATAGCCTCATTTACATTTTTGGGTTCAATTTGGGATAGAAAAGTTGTACTATTTTCATTTCTTCTCAATTGAGATATGGTTTTTACTCCTTCTATAGTACTTCCAATGATTTGTTCATGAGGATGAGCAGTAATCATTTTCCAGCTTTTAACAAGATCTTCCTTATGTGTACAGACATCTTCTGTAGGATTTTCTGCAGGCTTTTCCTGTTCTGTTGCATCTTATCCTAAACTCCATCAGTATTCATCCTGAGTATATCCCAAGTCATCAATTACTTCTAACTTGCTTTGCCAAAATATATATATATATATATATATATATTCAATAACTGAATCCTCAAGAGCTATTAGTACAAATCCCCAAATTTCAAAACCTTAATAATTAAACCTCAATGATCAATCATCTTAACCTTGAATTTACGGCCTCGAATTCATTATGGATCCCTTAGGTTACTCATCTAAAGGAATGGGAACTTATCCTTAGTGGTCATCCTATCCTCACCATTGATGTCTCACTCAGCACCTCAATCCACAAGTCAAATCAACTATTGGCTATACTAATGTACCATCTCAGGACCTAGAGGTCTTGGCAAACTCGTTTTAGAAGCTTGATTACTTGGTTCATTCATACTACCTTAATTCTAATTAGGGTGTTAAGTTAATTCTTTTATGAGGTGTGATTTTATGCTACCCTGTCTCCTTCCCAGGAGATCGCCCATCTTAGGGTTGCCTCTTTCTGCCATGGAATCCTGCATTCGCAGAACAAGTCAACTTCTTCCGTTTCATGCAGAACCATTCAAGCAAGAATAAGCAACGCTACACACATATCCTCATATTACTAAGATAGTAAGATGAGAGCAACCAATTCACACAAGGCAAACAATCAACACAAACAAACATTCAACACAGAGTAAACACAGAGAGAAGGGTATTGCAGACCATACCCGAGGCCAAAAGGAAAGAACAGCTCTGATACCACTAAATGCGACACCCTTAGTTATACCGCTAAGAGTATCACATTACGAAACATAACCGTCGACTTACTGTTTTTAAAACTTAGAAAATACGAAAATATATTTTTTTTTATTATTCATGAAAATGTCCTTATCTTAAGCCTGAAATTCATTTTCTAAAAACATCTAGACGATTCAATCATTCCGCATACATACACAACATACACGCAGATATAAAGGGGATCATGGGAAGAAACGTCATAACGTATATACAGAACCATAGTGTCAAAGTAATCTCGGAGTAAACAATACCACCATACAAAACAAGAGTTCTAGTAGTAGACTATGATAATTAAGACCTCAGCCAAAACGAAACAAAACAAGAGGCCACTAAATCAGAGCTGCTACTAACTAGACTCGTAACTACCCCCAGTTACGCTATCCTACTCATCGTCATCCGTCTCAACAGGAATCCACCCACAACTCCTCCCTCCAGTACCCCCGAGGTTGATCATCCCAAAGTCTTCTGAGGGGTCGTCACTGGAAGAATGCTCTTCCGGCTCCTCATCCTCAGGGTCATCCTTCGGGTCTTCCTCTGGGTCCTCCTCCTCAGATGTAGTGTCATCAATCACAATCATGTCTGGCTTGCTCGGGAGGGAACGGCCAAATGCAGCAGGATATGCGGGCTGTGGAGGTGACACCTCTGGACCGGGAGAGTAACGAGGGGAATCTGGCTCGCCCATGGTCGCCATCCGTGAGGACTGTGACGATGTCGATGGAGAGGGGCGATGACGACGGTTGAGAAAAGTAGTGTAGCGACGGAGTCCGGGTGGAGTCTCAAACTCAAGGATCACAGGCACAGTGAAAACGAACTCCGGTACAAGGGGAAGGCTGGGTGAGAGATGGTGACACGCACTTCCCCTGTAAACACGCAGCGTCTAGGAACGTCCGTAACTCGCCACTGCCCCCGTGGCTCCCATCTCAGTGCTACCCTCATGGTTGTCATCTTGAAGCTCTTCGAACCCAACTGTCGACGTAGCGAAAAAGCACGACGACAGAAAACATAAGTAGAAAAGGGAGGGTGAGAACATCACATAAACTCATGTCAAGTAGAACACAGTAACTAGAGCATCCATAAAATATTCACAGACATTCACATAATCTTAATCACAAGCGTGTAGTTAATGCTATCATGATGTACATAACTAATGCATGAGGGCCCGGGAAAACATCACCAAAAGTAGAGCACCCAGCAACTGCTCGACCATATATGTACAATATATCAGGAGTATAGTCTGTACTAGCAAATAGTACGAAGAGCATTGCTCAATCTCTGGCCAAGACGATTTTCTGACTTCCAGACAAACTCACTGATTATGAAAACTTGAGAGCGACAGGATAGTCAAGCCTGTACCCCGCTTACACGACAGTAGGGGGCGAGCCTACGTCACTTGTGCCATTTCGGGACCCGACTTATCCTCAGGGCTGGTCTCCTTTATCGGACCGCTGGTGTTCTTTGCAAAACCCACTGCACCCGTCCCATCCAGTCTCAGACTGTACTAGAGTGGTATTGTCATATAGGTCGTAAGGCTTTTGAACCTTAATCACTATTGATGCACATGATGTATGTCACACCGCAAACACTTACAATATTACATCCTTACAGACAAGCCCATTAAATCTTTTTACGTCACCACTTTACCGTGGTGCAACCTCGTAGATTCAAGGTCTTTCTTTTGAGGAAAACCAAATCACACTCTATTGCCAAGCTTCTCAAGTTTTATGTAGAGAGAAAGTGTTGGTTATAATCTTTTAAGGTAGCTTGTGCTAGCTTTATTGATAATCATATTCACTTAAGTCCTACAATTTACTAAGGCTTATGGATATGTCTTATGAAAGGCATTACTAATCCTAATTCTATTTGTATGACTAATTAAGATTAGGCTTAACCTTTAATCATAACTAGTCTTCATTAATCAAATTTCAATTAATCTTATCCTTCTTTAATTAAGTCTTAATCTCTTCCTTAGTTTTGGACTAAGCTTTTAATTACATTTGATTAAGGTTAATCATAGTTAGTTAATTCTTAATCATCATTACTAATTAATTACTTAATACTTTTATTAAGGTTAATTAACTTTAGCCTTAATTAATCATCCGTTACTTAATTAAATTAAATAGATTATGTTAATTTAACTTAGGTAATTAGATTAGCTAAGTCTACTAATTAATTTCTAAGTTTTAATTTCTTAATAACCTGGATTAGAGTTGAAGTCCAACTCCGATCTAACTTTTAATTTCATAATCTAATCTTGATTGACTTTTAATGAGTCTTTAACTCCTTTTCTTAAAGGTTTTAAACTTAAATTAAAAGCCTAAAGGTTTTATAACTCTTAGGAACTTATTTTTAGTCATGGCAACCTAAAATATTGACCTTTAAGTTGACTTTTACTTGGTCGGAATTGGAAATCCGAATTTGTTTTATTTATTTTTAAAGACTTATTCTTAATTGCACTTTAGTCCTTTTTCTTGTAAAATTGCTTCTTAGTCCTTTTGGACCACCAAAGGCCATAAACATGTTTTCAACATACCTTTGACCTTTTTAAGATCAAAAAGATATTCTTGATGAGTTTCATCAAGAACAACTCATGAACATCAAGGACAACTTTGAATGTTCATCAAAACCTCAAATTTTTCACAACATCCAATCTTCACCAAAACTTCACACATTCATCAACAAACAATCTAAATGCCAAATATCATACTAATCCACTCAAAATCATCCACATACACATTAAAGTTCATAACTCCATTTTCAAGCTCATAAACACTATTTTTCAAAGATCAATCATCCAAAACAATTGTATACCTTCAACCAACTTCATGCATGTTCATAGATTCATCATATAAACACATTCCAAGCACCAAAAAAAAAATTTTGAAACACATGCAGCCCCAAAATCCCTCAAGGCCGAGAGCTATTAGAGGAAAAAGGGGAAAATTTTTCCAAAATTGTTTCTTGGCTTGCATGCACCAACAATCACAATCCAAGCACATTCCAAGCATCAAAATAAACTTAAAAACATGTAAACAACCCAGCTCCAAGAATCCAAAACATTTGCTCAAAGAAAAGCTCAAAAAGTGATTTTTTTTCAAGGAGAACAAGAGTAAAACAAAGATTTTAAGGGCAAATCCTTGACTCTAGTTACCAATCCTACTAGAGTTCAAGTTCTCCCCCCTTTACCTCAAATTTCCAAGAAAATGAGTGCAGAAAACAGCTCCAAGAACAGCCCCAAGATCACTCCTTCAAGTCTCCAACAAGGATCTAAAGGCTAGAAAGCTAGTGTTTCTAAGCTTAGGCTCAAAAATGGAACCTAAGCTTGGTGGTGTTTATGGAGGGATTGAAGTTTTTGAGAGAGAAAAGGGAGAGGAAGCCGAGGCCAAGGAAGAGAGAAGATGAGAGAAAAGGAAAGTTCTCCTTGCTTGCATGCAAAAAAATGAAAGAAAAAGGAGAAAAATGCTTTTTATATGACATACTCACCTTTTCAAGCTATTGGTGGAATGTAAGAGATGGGAAGACAAGTGTCTCCCATGCATCAAGGCTGGTTGCACGGTCTTTAAGGAGAGAAAGGAAGACTTGTGCAATTTTTATGGCCCGGATCAAGAGTATTTGGGCCCGGGTCAAGGGACAGGAGGGGCAAAAAGGTCATTTTTCACAGAAAAACCCCAAAAATTCCCAGAAATTCCCTAAAAATAGGAAATTTAATTCTAAATCCAAAAATATAAATTTTGATGATTAAAAATAATTTTAATCACTCAAAATCCAATAAAACACTTAAAACGGCAAAAACGGCAAAAATGGCAAAAACGGTAAAACGCGGGTGTTACACCGGTCGAGAATCCATCCAGGTCTAGTGGGCACTGTGAGGTCTTCCCTTAATGGTACTGATTCGGAGCTTATGATGTGTGAAGGATCTTGGACATATTTCCTCAGCTAGGAAACATGGAATACATCATTGACGCGAGAAAATGAGGGGGTAAGGCTATCCTGTAAGCCAGAGGGCCAACCCTCTGCAGGATCTGGAATGGGCCTATGAATCTGAGGTTAAGATTTCTGGCTATGATGGTTCGCCCAATTCCTGTGACAGGGGTTACTTTCAAAAACACATGGTCGCATTCGTCAAATTCTAGGTCATTTCTTCTCTTGTCAGCATAGCTCTTCTGCCGACTTTGGGCAGTAACAAGCTTTTCCCTATTGACCCTAATCTTTTTTGTGGTTTCCCGCACTAACTCCAGACCAAACAGGGTTCTCTCACCCACCCCATACGAACAAAGTGGGGACCTACACTTCCTCCCATACAGGGCCTCATAGGGTGCCATGCCTATACTGCTATGGAAACTGTTGTTGTAGACAAACTCTATGAGAGGTAGGTACCTATCCCAACTACCCTGCTCCTCTAACACACAAGCTCTAAGCATATCCTCTAGGGTCTGGATAGTCCTCTCAGACTGACCGTTAGTCTGAGGATGGTAAGCGGTACTAAACCTAAGTTTAGTCCCAAAAGCCTGGTGAAGCGCGTTCCAAACATAGAGGTGATAGGTATTTATAATAGGTAGGAAATGGGCCGACTTAGTCAGCCGGTCCACAATGACCCAGATGGTATCATACCCTGCTGGGGCCTTGGGTAGTCCCACCACAAAGTCCATGGCTATAATCTCCCACTTCCACTCTGGAATTTCTAATGGTAAAAGGGTTCCTCATGGTTTATGTTGTTCTATCTTAACTCGCTGACACACCAGACACCTAGAAACAAACTCTTCTATCTCACCCTTCATACCATCCCATCAAAACATCTTCCTCAAGTCTTGATACATCTTGGTGGTGCCAGGATGTATCGAGAACTTGCCCCTATGGGCCTCCTCTAAAATCTACTACCTCAGACTACCCTCTTAGGGATGCAGACTCTCCCTTGGAAGAGAATCATCCCATCACCTGACTCAGAGAAATGTGGCTGCCCTCTCCTAGCTTGGAGGTATGGGTCGGAGCCCTGTGCCTCCTTAATCAGAGCTCAAAGCTCACTGGTGACCTCTAACCTATAGAACCTCAAGCTACTCTCTCCGACCTCAACACTCAGGCTTAGGTTCCTAAACTCTTCCAACAACCCCTTTTCATGTACCATCATGGATGACACATGTAGGGATTTCCTCCTAAGGGCATCGGCCACTACATTGGCCTTAGCCGGATGGTACCTCAACTCAAAGTCATAGTCCTTCATAAACTCCATCCACCTCCTTTGTGTCTTGTTGAGTTCCTTTTGATCAAAGAGGTATTTCAAACTCTTATGACCATTCGATTTTGGAACATTTATTTTGTATTGCATGTTCAATCCATTGGTTCCCCTCAGAGATGTCCCAAAATTATCTTCATGGTGTCTTGGCTCAGATCTTCCAACCATCACACCATTTTCTGAATTGCATTATTATGCCTTCCATACCACTTCGGGCTAAGGATAATACTTCAAAGAATGGAAAGTTTTTATGAAATAGTAAGTATTAATTGTACATTTATGCTTAAGATGTAATTAATACTTTATATTTTAATAATAGCTTTCAATTCTTTGAAGTCTTATCACCAACCCTAAGGGTGGATAACCAATTAAAAAAGTAACCGAATAAATTTTATCAATTTCACACGCACACATCATTAAATTTCCAATCAACTATAGTTAAAAGGAGCCAAACTTATTATCCAATATACTATGAGTTTAATGATGGGACCAAAAAAATAGAGAAAATTTCTCAAATCAAAATGGATATATCACCTAGAGTCATTTTTAAATTTACTAGTAAAAGAGTGGTGTCCTTTTAAGGCAAGTGGTAATCTAGTTTGCTTGCCTCAAAATGGTATGTGATTTTTAACACCACAATATGTAATGCATCTATTATTTCTATTCAAGTTCAAGTCGGGTGTAAGTATGATGAACCACAAATATATGGCTCTATACTTTTGTTATGAATATGAACTTTTTATTCAACATATGGCGTTGCATGAGTAATTTGTTCCTAATATGAATTCCTACCATTGTTGTCGTTGTTGTTATTAGAATACGCATATTAATACACACATATTATATATAAAATTTTAGTTATTATTCGTGTTGTCTCTATGGAAACAAATATATGTTATATACTAATGAACACAATTAGGAGGATATTACAAAAAAAACAATGGAAGCTCCCGACAAAAATATCAAAGATGGGCATTTTAGGATATATTGAAAGACAATCATATCCTATTGAGCAATCCATTAAAAGATTGAAAAATTAAAAAGAACAAAACAAGACAACATAATTGTTGAATTTCATCCAAGAAATAATTTGAAAGTGAAATGTCATTAAATAAAGGGTCCTGCTAAAGAGTGTCCTAAAGACATTGGTCAAGGAATTAATATATAGAATGTTTTTATTATAATTAAATCCATCTACTGCATTTATAACATCAAATGTTACGTACATAATATAATAAAAACTTTCTATTTTTGGTTCCTAAACCAATGCACTAAGGGTACTCGTTAGCATTCCCCTTAAATATAATACTACTATATTGATTTCATTCTTTTCCAAAAGGGGATATTTGAGCGTTATCAGATAATGATTGGTTATATTAAGGAAAAAATGACATATTTCAATCATTAATGAGGACTAAATTCTCACAAGTTTTAATCTTTTATACATATGTTTTATCATGATATCAATAATCAATTTTTTAGTATTAATAATAAATATTTTTTCTAAAATGATTTATTATTTCCTTTTTTTTTGTTCTGAGTTGAATCCTATGATGAGTTATGTGCAATAGTAAATCTACTATGATTAAGAGGGGTAGAAAATATATTAAAAAGGTAAAGATAAAAATGAACTCTTGCGTATTTGTTTTTTATTGTCATTAAGGCAACTATGGTGGTGGGTGTTCTCTCCCCTCATTGATTCATGAAATTTTGGCCATTGCACTATTTCGCGCAAACTATGTAGTTGCTGAAATTTATGGCCTCAACATGGCTATGTTGTTAGGTGTGTGAAACCTTGAGGTTATGATGCATTCTAAAACTACCATGAACCTACTTGGACACATATTGTTTTTAGCCTACTCATGGTTGTATCCTGTAGTTACAACATTGACTTATTTGTATATTACCAAAATTTAGTTAAAGTTGGATCAAGTTGCATCGAGACAATTCTACCATGAAGCTAACACTTGTAATGATATGTTGGCTAAGTACAAGCATATGGTCCAGAGTTTAGGACTCATTTTCCTCTTATATTCCCCTAAGATCTCTCTTTTATTGCCTTTTGGATTCTCATGGCATAGCCTTTGATATAATTTATTAACATTGCAACAAAATTTTCTTTTAGCGGTTATTTTTTACTAGCAATAAATTGATACCATTATCTAACTGTTTAGTCCAGTATTTTCGTGGCTAATGAAGATTAGCCAGTGAAAGATTAATTTTCAATGGCTATATAAATTCATTTTCGGTAAAAATTAATGCTACTCACATAAACCTTTTTTTTTTATTATTTCATTCCCCTCCAAATTAAGTTATAGAAATTCCGTCTTTGTCTTTGCTGCAAAAATGTTCCCTTTGCAAAGCCTTTTGTCTTTGCTGTGAAACCTTCCCGTTACAAAACCCTTCCTGCAAAATTCCATCCTCCATAAACATCCAACCTCCACCGATGGAGCCCTAAATCGTGACAATTTAGTTTATAGATGAGATAGAAAAGGGGCAATATGTCGAATCATAGTGCGTATGGTGGTCGCGAACTAGGGAAGCACAACAATTGCAGAAGGCTTTATAAGTTTGAAATCAAC
The DNA here is from genome assembly GCA_026901365.1 of Sesbania bispinosa. Taxonomy (NCBI): domain Eukaryota; kingdom Viridiplantae; phylum Streptophyta; class Magnoliopsida; order Fabales; family Fabaceae; genus Sesbania; species Sesbania bispinosa. The sequence continues at coordinate 1,596,591 of QLOH01000041.1, read as the reverse complement.
TACAACTATGCAGATTTGTTGTTATGCGAATATTTTATAATTCCAGAAGAAAAGCTCTTAACAGCAAACATCAGAAGAATCAATAATTACTTCACCAAATCAAAGAACAAATTGAAAAGGAAACAAACTACTAAATGTGTTTCCTGCTAGAGAAGATACAAGCTTCAGAAGATGTAGTCATCAGAAGAAAGGACTAGTCAAACCAAGGAAAGAGAAAAAGTTGCACATGACAGTGACAGCTGCTGCGCTTCCAGCTGGTTGATTGACTTGGTCTCCAAGGAATTTCCAACGACTATATTCCTTCTCCTTGGCTATAGAAAGAAGCCCTCTCCTCCATTTTTTACACACAGCTGAACAAGCAGAAGAAGCATAAAAAATCTGTGAAATTACAATTATACCTTCTGCAGAATTTTCACTTTCTACAAATCTCCTTATTCTGAGTTAAAATAGTTAGGAAAGTGAGAAAAGTGTGTGTTGGCTCAAGTACTTCAGCTGTATAATAATTTATTGTAAACCTTGAGCCTTTACTCTTTGTATTTTTATCACACAATTTTGTAACTCTCAAAGGAGGTGAATTCTTTTAAGAGATAGATAGGTTAAGTCTGCAAGAGTAAGGTGTGCCATGCTATTTGCAGATATTTGTTGTAAGAGTTTACAGAGGCTGCAAAAGAATACTGGGTGAGCCTGAAGAGGCTACAGAAGAATACTAGTGGTAGGAGCACCCAAGAAGTCATTGTATCAAGGTTGATATAGTGGAAAATCCTACTAGGAGTAGGGACTGGACGTAGCCTCAAGGTTAAGAGGTGAACCAGTATAAATACTGTGTGTAATCTTCTTCTTCCTTAAACTTTTACTGTTGTTGTTGTATTCACATTGTAACTGTCATATCATTTGCATGAAAATCTTTTAAAACCTATCTAATATCTAAGTAACTGTTACTTAAAAAAAGGTTCAAGTCAAAAGGAACCATATTTTCAGCATATTATAAATATAATCCATATTGTGAGAATTAACCCTTGAACTTCTAATATCAGCCAAGTCAAAAGGAACCCCCTTCTTGTGATTGCAAAATTTACTTCAATAACAAGAAGATTACATAATGAAAAAGCTTGATTAAACAACTAAGATACATAAGCTAGACCAGACTAAACACAACCAACTATGGCTTGGACCAAATTCACACAGTCTAATAAAAGTAAAACATCAACATAAACATAAATTAAAGACCCTAAACAAGACATACCAAAATTAAAATAGATAACAAACACAAAAGCACTCAGGCTAACACAAACACAAAAACATTCATGTAAAATCAACCGAAAACATTACAAATGAAGACCCTAGAGCTTCAATTCAAGGTCGAGCTCTATTGGTTCTTTCTTGGTAGAAACTGCTACAGGGACACAAGAAAGTGGTGAGAGTGTAAAACTTGTTGATGCAACTGCAGATGTAGGCGCAGGCATGAGTGCTGGTGCTGGTGATGCTTGTGGTTGTGCAAGGATATGTTTTTTCCTAGCACATACCTTCAATCTTTGTTCATGATGAGTAGAGAATTGAGAAGTAGCGATAGTAAGTATGGGTGCTAAGGGTTGGTCCATGAGGGACAAAAAGTCCCTAGTCTCATAATAATCAAACTCTTCCTCTAGTGATGGGGGTGGGGGTGGGGGTGGGTTCAATCCGACCATGTAATGGTTATAAGGATTATAAACCCCTCCAGTAGCACCACTAGCAGGTAGCTTGAAAATACTATGGCTTGTTGCAAGGTTCATCATCATTTCGTTTGAAATGTTATGTGAAAAAGGAAATGGTGATGATAGATATGAAAATTGAGAGTGATTTAAAGGGAATGGTAGTGGTATAGTTGAACCTTGAGGGTGATTCAGAGGGAATTGAGGTGGTAGAGCTGATAATTGATGCAACTCATGATTCACCTGGACTAAATTCGTCATACTTTTCTGTGCCAATTCCATAACTATCTTCTGATTCCACTCGTGATAGTAGTGGTGCATTAACTCCTCCTCAGAACTGAAGAAGGCAGAGAAAAGAGGACAAATAAAATGGCTAACAATACCATTGTTGTTGTTGTTGTTACTATTGGTTTTGTTGCCGTTGTTGATCTCACCCTCGATGATAGGTTCAGGCTTCACCATGTTGAAAGAGAAAGCTTTCAAAGGAAAAAGGAAGGATCTTGATAGAGAACAAAGTTGTAGCTTGAACAGAAAGTTGTGAATGGGGTGAAAAGGCCAAGTGAAAGCCTGAATTTATGGTGGGGTTTGGAATCCGATGATGGTCGAGATCTCAATTCATTTTTTATTTAATATTAATTTGATGAGGTAGCTTTTTGTAGCATTAATTATATAAGAAATGTGTGATGATATTTACAAATTTTGGATTATATATATATATATACACTCATGAGATGTAAGAAATTTTATAGTTATTAAAATCTCAATTGATTATTTTCTTTTATAACAACATTAGTTTTGTACTTTAATCTTTAAAGTACATTTTTCACTTTAGAATAGTCAAATTTATGTATAAATTTCACTCATATATTTATTACAGATTTTATGTCATTAAATGACATTAAAGAAATTTGTATTCATTAATCATAGTTATGTATAGTTTAAACAAATTTATAGAATTCCATTGAAATTTTTGTATATAATATTAAAAAATATGAAATACACAATTCAATTTCAAGTGATCTCCATTTTATAGCCTATATAGTTAAAAACAAAATAAAAAATAGTATGTAACTGTAAAAATATTTTTAATAAAAAAATCCAAGTCTTTACTATTGAGGCATATTCAATTTTATACTTTACTCCCTTTTTTATCTATTCGCTCAACTTCTTCATTTTGTGTTACATGTCATGTGAACTTTCACATGAAATCTAATCAATATTTTTCTTTCTTTTAATTACTCAATTAAAAAACTTAAAAATTAATTTCACTAATTTCTTTAATAATTAATTTTTTATATATATTTAGTATAATGAAATATTTATAAATTACCATTAAAATCATCTTTTATACATTAATCAATAATTGAAATTTCCAAAAACTAAAAATTTCAAATGATTGAAACTTTTATATTTCAGGATATGATTTTATTACCAATAATTATATTAATTAAATAAACTTTCTTTTTTAATTTATAATTTTTGTATTTCACTTTAATTTATAATTACCATTACAGTGCATGTATAAAATATTTTCTAATTAAAAAAATATTTATGTAACACATAGGTTTGTATAATATTAATTATTTAATGTTAATCATCTAAATGCACACAATTTATATATTGGAGATGTATGTATACAAAATTACTTCATACAACACCTTTTTGTTATTGTAAATTTTTTAAATGGTTTGGATTTTATAATACTTCACATTGCAATTTTTTCGTACCTTATCAGACAGGTCTTCTTTTTTGCACCTTCTAAGGCGGGTTTTCCTAAGTGCACCCCTTTTAGGAATAAGAAACAAACAACAAATAAAAGAAACACAAATCGAGGGCCATAAAATAAACTTTGTTTTTTGCCATATGAAACAAAATAAGATAGAATAAAGTTAGAAAGATAAGTATAGTTATGGGTTCGAGAGTTACAAGATCGTAAAGTTTTTTTCTCTCCTCTGGTGTTCAAAAGAAAATATTGAGTTATATACAACTGTTAATTGAAAAATTACTAGGAAAGATGCTAGTAATTTTATAATTTATCATACATATGTGTATTGTGTTTTTATTATGATTTAAACATTAATTTACAATGCAAGTGTTTTTCATATCTTATAAGGCATGCTTTCCTATGCCATTCCCGACCTTTTAAGAAAAATATATTAGTTATTTTAATATTTATCCATTGAGAGAGGGAATTGAATTTATGTGGGATTGTATTAATTAGACAAGAAACTCTCACTAAAAATGACAAACAAAAGAAACACAAATCAAGGACATAAAATAAATTACTTTTTTCCATATGAAAACAAAATAGGATAGAATAAAGTAGATAAGTATGGTTGTGGGTTCGGGAGTTACAATATCCTAAAGGTTTTTCTCTCATATGTTTAAATGAAAATGTTGAGTTATGTGTAGTTGTTGATTGAAAATAAGAAGGAAATATGTTAATACATTTATAATTTGTCCGGCATGTTGATAGGACCCTTTTAGGACCGAAATTGTTGCAACAATTAAGATGATAAAGGAAAAGTTGTTGGATGCTCAAAGAAGGAAAAAGAGTTGTGTTAACTGGAGGAGGAAATCCTTAGAGTTTGAGGAATGTGAGCATATATTTCTAAAGATAACTCCCATCATAAGTATTGGAAGGACCATAAAAGCTAAAAAGTTAAATGCTAGACTCGTTTGTCATTTCCAAATACTGAAAAGAATTGGTCCTGTAGCTTACCAGGTGGTCTTATGTAACGTCCTAATTTTAAATTAAAAAATAATGGTTGTTGGAAGCACTATTCCCGAATTCGTGAAATTATTTTGCACATTAATGATATCGCATACAATCACAATCAACGCTTAGGTAATCCAACAATTACTTAAGCTCCAATTAAACAGTCATTTATACATAACCAGTTCATTGCCAACATTGGCTCCAATCAATATACAATTAAAACTATAGGCTTAATGTGATACAATTATACATGCGTCCTGAAACAATCATAATAATGCCCTTAAGGCTCCACATGTACGAAAATATTCCATTTCAAAATAATAGTCTAGCCTATACAATCAAAAGAATCCAAATACAATAGAAAGGGTCACATGACTCGTCAACCATCTTGCCATCCTTCCATCTGAGAACCCTACACATCTAAATAAATCCACAAAATGTGCGGTTAAACCAAAGTCCTAGTGAGTGCGATTGTGCTAGGTGCAGGTGTACAAACAATGCATGTATATATACAAACACAACGGAAGTCCACAAATTCAACTCATAACGATTCAATCATCAAACTATCCATACAACCTCTTTGTGTATTACCCAACACCGGTGGGGTCTTAACACTTAATCCTCTGACCTGGATTGAGCTCAATACCATTCAAGGAACGTCTCCCTTGTGGCCATTTAACCTTCTGTTTTAATTAACATTTACAGTCACATTTAACATTCTTAACCTCTTGGGTACAAGACCCTCCTTTTTCCTCTTTGGACCGAAATCCCGTTTGGCTTCCATTATACAATCATGCATTTGGACACATATTCAGTTTAAGAATTAGAGGTATCCACAGTCAAACATATTACCTTAGCCTTTAACATATAGGGAGAGGAAGTAAAAAGGGTTTACAACATTTATTCATTCCATTAACCCTAACTACATCAAATCCCTTCATGTTCCTTAAATCATAGAATAGAAATAACTCAAACTACAAACATTTTCAAGTTCCCATTACCAATATACAATCATTTCCCCAAAAAATCCCCAAATCTCCTATCCTAGGGTTTGGGCCTCAAGGGCAAAACACCAATCAATCCAGGCATTCAACCATTCCATAAATATATAGTCCATTCGAAACAAAACTAGTAATAGAGAAAGGGAATAGAGGAACGGAATTATGCAAGAAGAGGCACACACAAGATAGGAGTGAGGGGAGAATCACGCTCACCTCAAATGGAGAAAAGAATGAGATGGAGAAGTGAGGAGGATTATTCCAAGCCTTTAGCATGGTGGGAGAAACCTTCAATCAAGCCTTCCTTCTTCCTTCTTACCCCTTCTATCTCTAAGTTCTCTTCTTTCTCTCTCTAAAAGCCCTAATTAAATGTAATAAAATAAGGGTAAAGTGAGGGTTCTACGCGTTTTTAAAAAGTAGAAACGCTTTCGCTCGCTCGAGCGAGCATCAACTCGCTTGGGCGAGTAAACTCTCTGAGTTTGGCTCACAAGAAAATGCGTTTGCTCACTCGAGCGAGCAAACTCTCTACCAATACCCCTGAATTCCATTTCCTTGCTCGCTGGAGCGAGCATACCATAATGCAATTTTCTGGTTTGCTGCACAAATCAGCCCCCTAACACCCAAACATTATCAAATCATTTCCTTTCCTCTCAAAAGCTACTTCATTATTATTTTAGCACATAATATGATTGAAACTTGGGATGTTACAATTCTACCCCCTTAAAACAATTTTGTCCCCAAAATTGTCTAATAACACAAGTATGCAAAACACACTTACCTCAATCAAAAAGCTCTGGAAATTGGGAGAGAATATCATCCTCTTTCTCCCATGTCGCCTCCTTAGGTGACTGACCTGTCCAAATCACCTTCACTAGCGGAATGGTCTTATTCCTAAGGGTCTTGACGCTTCAATCAATAACTTGTGCAGGTATGGTTGGAACTGTCTGATCATCCCTGAATTGTACTGATTCTGCACTTATGATGTGGGAAGGATCGTGGACATACTTTTGGAGCTGGGACACATGGAAGACATCATGGATATTGGACAAGTGGGGTGGAAGAGCTATGCGGTAAGCAAGAGGACCAATCCTCTACAGGATTTGAAAGGGACCAATGAGTCGGGGATTTAGCTTTTTGGCCTTGATGGCCTTTCCTATGCCTGTGATAGGAGTAATTTTTAGAAATACATGATCACCTTCCTCAAACTCTACGACTCTCCTCCTCCTATCAACATAACTCTTCTGCCGGCTTTGGGCAGTTACCAGTTTCTCCCTAATCCTTTTGATTTTCTTAGTGGTTTCCTGAACCAACTTTGGACCTAACAAATTCTTCACCCCCACTTCGCACCAACATAGTGGGGACCTACATCTCCTACCATACAAAGCCTCATAGGGAGCCATACCTATACTGCTATGAAAATTGTTGTTGTAGGAAAACTCTATGAGGGGCAGGTACCTATCCCAACTTCCCTTTTCCTCTAACACACAAGCCCTAAGCATGTCCTCTAAGGTCTAGATGGTCCTTGCAGACTAACTGTCAGTCTGAGGATGGTAAGCAGTACTAAACCTCAATCAGTCCGGAGGTAAGGTTGTTACCTTGCTAGGGAAAACATCCTAGAACTCCCCTAACCGTAGCTATATTACTCAAGTCGGATTTGGACTCTACGGTTGAGGAAAGCAGTAAAATGAAACAATGACTCCCATCAGACAGGCATTCAGAAATCTGAGTATAGCTAGAAAGTAAGCACAAAGGTTTTGTTGAGATCTTGGAAAGCGTACCAATATCATAGAAGTATAATAGTAAGTAAAGAGAGTTGTCGTATCCACAGGGAACGGTACAAAGATAAATCCTAGTGATCACACTTATCAAGTATGGGCAGATTTAAATGTTTGTTTGGGAAGATAAAAGATAGAAAGAGGAAATATGGATAAGGTTGAGCAAATTAATGAAACCAGGATTGAACTTCATCAATCGCACCCCTCTTGTAATTGGAACCCAATGATATTCATGAATTTATAATCATAATATGGAAGCACAAATAAATGTTATTTCACAAAGGTCTCCAGAAATATGAAATACTCAGAAACAATCAACCCTGGTCTCCACAATCATAAATTGCCCCGGTTTAAAGATCAAACTGTCAAAGCTATCAATTCACCCCGGTCTCCATAGTTGTGAATTGAGTGTTTTCACCAATCAGATTTGGAAAATCGTTTCTCAACACGTTTAAGAAATCGCATCATAACTCCGGCACAAAGGCGGAAGCTAAGCATTAACAACAGAATAAAAACACTAATATTATAAAAACAGGGATTCATAAATAAAAAAAAGGATCCAAAATACAATTGGGGATTGAATCGACTACATTCAATCCTAAATGAGAGTTTAGCTACTCATGGTAGCCATTACAAACCAATAAAGAGACTGTCACACTTTTCTCTGGCTCCAGATCTACTCACCGTCTCCGTATCTCTTTGATGCCTAAAACTGACTGCTAACAGTCCTATAAAAAGTGCTCTGACGGGCTTTTGAGATTCTGCTTGAGGCCAATTAGAAATTAAGTTTCGTGCTCCTGCGCTCCACTTGCGCTCAGCGTAGCTGAAGCGCAGATCTCCGAATCTTGCTTTTCCTTATTTTCCTCTTTTTCAGCTTATCTTGTGTTGTTCCGATCCTTATTTGTTGTTATCTTGATGCTGTATTTGAATTTTAGCCTTTTATCTATAAAAATCAACAGAATCTTTATCAAAATAGCATCAAATTCAAATTTGATTTAAATAATTACAAGAATCGTACTTTAAGCCAAAAAGGGATAAATTGGGGTATAAATTCACCATTTTGCCCTTAATAAGTGTTGTAATTAAATATGATTTTTACATTAATTTAACACCTATCAAATTCCCCCCAACTTAGCTTCTTTCTTGTCCTCAAGCAAGAAAATCTCCTATAGATAGTTGACTTCAATCCCCATTTATGGTCCTCACTATTAAGGAAACAGATTCAATATCCCTTGCTAGACAGCTGTCACTTTCCAAATTTCAGATTGATAATTAGAACTAAGTGGTGACTCCAATCCTCAATCAGATCAAGATAAAAATGCAGGTGCATCCTCCCTCTTCCTCTTGCCTTCCACCCAAGTCTTCACCACGAGCTTGGTACCTCTTCCACCAGGTTTTGTTCCGCCACCATGCACTTGGTGACCAAAGCAAAAACCTCCCTCAGTTGGAGAATGGCCACGCTCCTCTTGATCTCGGGTCATAGGCCTACTCAAAATATGTGCACTTTCAACCCTCATTAGGGTTAGCCTGGAGCAAGGAATGATACTTGGTGAGTTCGTCATATTGGCCACCCGTCATGCTTCCCTACTTCGGCTGCAGGAACTCCAACTCCTTCTGTTGCTTCATAGGCTCTGGAAAGTACTTTTCTAGGAACGCTGCTTGGAACCCCTCCCAAGTGAGCAGAGTTCCCAGAGGAGTCAATCTTGCCCTGGCGGCCTTCCACAAGTTCTCTGCCTCCTCTTGTATGCAAGTAGGTGGCAAAACACACCTTGAACTAATCAAAACACACCATAACTTCAAAGATCTTGTTCATGGCATTGAGCCATGAATTTGCGGCTTCGGGGTCATAGGCTCCGGTGAAGGGCGGAGGGTGGTGTTTTCTGAATTCCGCCAACCCCCGAACCAATAGGTCCGTGACACCCATAGGTGGTGGTGTATCCCTAGGCCTTCGACTGATTTCGTGAAGCACTATGGCATTATTTGCATTCTTCTCCCCCATCATCTGTGCCAAAGTTTGCAAGCCCGCCGCCACAGGGTCGGTGGTTGAACCACGGGGTGGAGGAGTTGTGGGATTAACTCGTGGCCTACCTTTCCTTCCGCCAGCCATAACACTCTACACATCATTGATAAAACATCGAGGTGATCAGACTCTCAATTTCATAGTAGGATAGCTAATGTAACGCCCGCGTTTTACCGTTTTTGTTGTTTTTGCTGTTTTGAGTGTTTTATAGGATTTTGAGTGATTAAAATTATTTTTAATCATCAAAATTCATATTTTTGGATTCAGAATTTAATTTCCTATTTTTAGGATTTTTTTTGAATTTTTGGGTTTTTTGTGAAAAATGACCTTTTTGCCCCTCTTGTCCCTTGAACCGGGCCTAAATACTCTTGATCCGGACCAGAAAAATTGCACAAACCTTCCTTTCTCTCCTTAAAGACCGTGTAACCAACCTTGATGCATGGGAGACACTTGTCTTCCCATCTCTTCCATTCCACCAATAGCTTAAAAAGGTGAATATGCCATATAAAAAGCTTTTCTCTCCTTTTTTATTCATTTTGTTGCATGCAAACAAGGAGAACTTCATTTTCTCTCATCTTCTTCTTCCTTGGCCGTGGCACTCTCACCTTTTCTCTCCCAAAATCTTCATTCTCTCCATAAACACCAACCAAGTTTAGGTTCCATTTTTGAACCTAAGCTTAAAAATACTTACTTTCTAGCCTTAAAACACTTGTTGGAGACCAAAAGGAGGACCTTTGAGGGGCTGTCTTTGGCTGTTCTTGGAGCTGTTTTCTGCACTTTTTCTTGGAGAAATTCTTAGGTAAAGGGGGGGAGAACTTGAACTCTAGTAGGCTTTGTAACTAGAGTCAAGGTTTTACCCTTGAATCCTTGCTTTTCTAACCTTGTTTTTACTTGAAAAGTCATCTTTTTGGAACTTCTTTTGAATGTATATTTTCGGATCTGTTGAGCTGGGTTGTGATTGATGTTTGCATGTTTGTTTTGATGCTTGAAATGTGTTTAATTGATGGATTTGGATGCATGCAAGCCAAGCTAAAATTTTTGCAAAATTTCTCCCTTTTTCCTTGATGCTCTCGGCTAAGAGAGTAAAAATGGGGCTGCATGTATTCTAAAATTGTTTTGATGATTGTAATGTGTTTAGATGATGATTTGATGAACATGCATGTGGCTGGATGGATTTACACAATTGTTTGATGATTGATATTGTGAAAGATTGGTGTTTTGAGCTTGAAATTGGAGACTATGAACTCAAAATGCATGTGGATGATCTTGGGTGATTTTTTTTGTCATATTTGGCATTTAGATTGTTTATTGATGAATGTGTGAAGTTTTGGTGAAGATTGGATGTTGTGAAAAATTTGAAGTTTTGGATGAACATTCAAGGTTGTTCTTGATGTTCATGAGTGTTCTTGATGTTCATGAGTGTTCTTGATGAAACTCATCAAGAATGTCCTTTTGATCCTAAAAAGATCAAAAGGATGTTTAAAACATGTTTTTGGGCTAAATTGGCCCAAAAGGACTAAAGAATAAATTTGTAACAAAAAGGACTAAATTGCAAATAAGATAAGTTTTTAAATTAAGTAATTAAATTCGGATTTTTATTTTAACTAAAATAAAAATCTATTTAAAAGTCACATTTTTTATTTATTATGAATAAAAATGGGCTCTCATGAGTCCAATAACCTTTAGGCTTTTGTTTAGTCCCAAAGCCTTCAAAAAGAAAGTCAAAACTCAATTTAAAAGACAACTAAAAATAATTCATGGGCTTAGGCTTAGATTAGGGTTGAACTTCAACACCAATCTAAGTTGTGAAAAATTAAATTTTAGGATTAATTAGTAGGCTTAACTAATTTAATCACCTATGTTGATTAGCCTAAATTACTTAGGTTAATTAATAATTAATTAAGTCTAAAGATAATTAATATTAATATAAGTGTTAATTAAGTAATTAATCTCTAAGACGGTCAAAAACTAATTAATTACAATTTAACCTTAATCAAGCATAATTAAAAACCCTAACCCAAGATTAAGGAAGAGATTAAGGGATAATTAGAAACTAATTAGGATCTTAAGTAAGGATTAAGACTTAATTAAAGAAGGATAAGATTAATTGAAATTCGATTAATGAAGACTAGTTATGATTAAAGGTTAAGCCTAATCTTAATTAGTCATACAAATAGAATTAGGATTAGTAATGCCTTTCATAAGACATATCCATAAGCCTTAGTAAATTGTAGGACTTAAGTGAACATGATTATCAATAAAGCTAGCACAAGCCACCTTAAAAGATTATAACCAACACTTTCTCTCTACATAAAACTTGAGAAGCTTGGCAAGAGAGTGTGATTTGGTTTTCCTCAAAAGAAAGACCTTGAATCTACAAGGTTGCACCACGATAAAGTGGTGACGTAAAAAGATTCAATGGGCTTGTCTGAAGGACGTAATATTGTAAGTGTTTGCGGTGTGACATACATCATGTGCATCAATAATGATTAAGGTTCAAAAGCCTTACGACCTATATGGCAATACCACTCTAGTACAGTGTGAAACTGGATGGGACAGGTGCACTGGGTTTTGCAAAGAACACCAGCGGTTCAGTAAAGGAGACCAGCCCTGAGGATAAGTCAGGTCCCGGAATGGCATAAGTGGCGTAGGCTCGCCCCCTACTGTCGTGCAAACGGGGTACAGGCTTGACTATCCTGTCGCTCTCAAGTTTTCATAATCAGCGAGTTTGTCTGGAAGTCGGAAAATCGTCTTGGCCAGAGATTGAGTAATGCTCTTCGTACTATTTGCTAGTACAGACTATACTCCTGATATATTGTACATATATGGTCGAGCAGTTGCTATGTGCTCTGCTTTTGGTGATGTTTTCCCGGGCCCTCATGCATTAGTTATGTACATCACTGATAGCATCAATTGCACACTTGTGATTGAGATTATGTGAATGTCTGTGAATATTTTATGGATGCTCTAGTTACTGTATTCTACTTGATATGAGTTCATGTGATGTTCTCACCCTTCCTTTTCTGCTTCTGTTATTTCCTGTCGTCGTACTTCTTCGCCACGTCGACAGTTGGTATTGGAGAGCTTTAGGATGTCCACTATGAGGATCACGTTGAGGTGGGAGCCACGGGGCCAGTGGCGGATTACAGACGTCCCTAGGCAATGTGTTTTCACGGGGGAGGTGCGCGTTACCATTTCTCATCCCAGCCTTCCCCTGGTACCGGAGGATAGATTTCACAGTGCCGGTGATCCTTGAGTTTGAGACTCCACCTAGACTCCGTCGCTACACTACTTTTCTCAATCGTCGTTATCGCCCCTCTCCATCGACATCGTCACACTCCTCACGGATGGCGACCATGGGCGAGCCAGATTCCCCTCGTTACTCTCCCGGTCCAAAGGTGTCACCTCCACAGCCCGTATATCCTGACGCATTTGGCCGTTCCTGTCCGAGTGAGCCAGCCATGATCGTGATTGATGACACTACATCTGAGGAGGAGGACCCAGAGGAAGACCCGAAGGATGACTCTGAGGATGAGGAGCCGGAAGAGGATTCTTCCAGTGATGACCCCTCAGAAGACTTTGGGATGATCAACCTCGGGGGTACTGGAGGGAGGAGTTGTGGGTGGATTCCTGCTGAGACGGATGATGACGAGTAGGATAGCGTAACTGGGGGTAGTCACGAGTCTAGTTAGTAGCAGCTCTGATTTAGTGACCTTTTGTTTTGTTTCGTTTTGGCTGAGGTCTTATCTATTATAGTCTACTACTAGAACTCTTGTTTTGATGGTGATATTGTTTACTCCGGGATTACTTTGACACTATGGTTCTATATATATGTTATGATGTTTCTTCCCCATGATCCCCTTATATCTGCGTGTATGTTGTGTATGTATGCGGAATGATTGAATCGTCTAGATGTTTTTAGAAAATGAATTTCAGACTTAAGGAAAGGGCAATTTCATGAATACTTAAAATGGAATTAGAATGTGATTAGTTGATGATGATTAAACTCTTTTCCAAAAAAAAAATATTTTCGTATTTTCTAAGTTTTAAAACAGTAAATTCGACGGTTACGTTTTGCAATGTGATATTCTTAGCGATATAACTAAGGGTGTCGCATTTAGTGGTATCAGAGTTGTTCTTTCCTTTTGGCCTCGGGTATGGTCTGCAATACCCTTCTCTCTGTGTTTACTCTGTGTTGAATGTTTGTTTATGTTGATTGTTTGCCTTGTGTGAATTGGTTGCTCTCATCTTACTATCTTAGTAATATGAGGATATGTGTGTAGCGTTGCTTATTCTTGCTTGAATGGTTCTGCATGAAACGGAAGAAGTTGACTTGTTCTGCTGAATGCAGGATTCCATGGCAGAAAGAGGCAACCCTGAGATGGGGCGATCTCCTGGGAAGGAGACAAGGTAGGCATAGAATCACACCTCATAAAAGAATTAACTTAACACCCTAATTAGAATTAAGGTAGTATGAATGAACCAAGTAATCAAGCTTCTAAAACGAGTTTGCCAAGACCTCTAGGTCCTGAGATGGTACATTAGTGTAGCCAATAGTTGATTTGACTTATGGATTTAGGTGCTGAGTGAGACATCAAAGGTCAGGATAGGATGACCACTAAGGATAAGTTCCCATTCCTTTAGATGAGTAACCTAAGGGATCGACTAATGAATTCGAGGCCGTAAATTCAAGGTTAAGATGATTGATCATTGAGGTTTACTTATTAAGGTTTTGAAATTTGGGGATTTGTACTAATAGCTCTTGAGGATTCAGTTATTGAAATATATATATTTTGGCAAAGCAAGTTAGAAGTAATTGATGACTTGGGATATACTCAGGATGAATAATGATGGAGTTTAGGATAAGAATGACAAACATATGAATTGAGATTTGATCTTAGTAATTAAGGTATATTTGGATACCCTGTTGATGAACTTGAAGTCTAAAAGGGTTTGACTGTGGAATGAGTGTCATGATTGAAGTTTGATAGATACACTAGAGTATGATCGCTATCTCTAACGGATTGATAAAATAAGGATTTATAGAAACAAGTGGAAAAAACTCGATTTAAGACAAAGGATGCCAAAGTATTGAGGCCAATAGCACTAAGATGTAGTTCTTAAGGAATTTTAGTCGTATGGTAGGGTATGACTAAGCAAATGATCTGTTAGTATCAAGATTACGCAGGAAATTGAAGAAAGAGATCATGTAATAGAGAATTATATGCACGAGTAAGCACTACAAGAGCTACAATGGTATGAGCTAAGTAAGGATAACACTTCCATGAGGTTAGTAGAAATAATAGATATGTCAATAATGAGCGATTATCGTATGTGTTGATTTTGATGACTAAGAGTATACTTGATTGATGCTCCTGTAGATTGAATAAGGTATGTGAATGGAATCTCATAAACAATTAAGATTGGAATTGGTAAGAATCATGACACGTTGCTTTAGTATGGTTATACCAATTTACAGGATTAGTTTGTACATTAATCTTAATGGACTTAGACTCTCAAGGAAAGGTATATAAATTAGTAAATATCTAGGCAGGATTTTAAAGATTGGATTGGAATAGTACTAGATAAGTAGGTGGCATTTCGCGTAAGGATGCCCTAGGGGACAAATACAATCCGTGGGAGTAGGATGACCATAAGGAACAAAAAAAATATAATAATATTCCCTAAGATAGATTGCTTCTATCTATATACCGAGACTATAGGTAATCTTACAATCCGCTTTGGACTTTACCATGAATGCTACAGGTGTCTAGTAATTCCATCTGGATTGGTTGTCATTGGTGTTCCTTTCCCTCCTTAGTGAACCTAGTTTTCTAGCCTCATTTAAGCCAACTTATCCTCATTCTTTCGTGCAATGTTCTCTCCTATTTCTAGGATCCAATGGGAAGTATAGCATTCTTTGGAATAATCTTGAGAGATAGGAAGTTGTATGCTAAGCTATCTAAGTGTGAGTTTTGGTTAAAGGAAGTGAATTTCCTAGGTCATGTGATCTATAGTGGACGAGTTAGCGTAGACCCAGCTAAGGTAGAAACTGTGTTGCAGTAGGGAAGCACCTGGGACTTTAACGGAAGTGAGAAGCTTCTTGGGGTTAGCTGGTTACTACCGTAAGTTTATTGAAATTTTTTTCAAGGATAGCAACTCCGTTGAACCATTTGATTAGGAAAGACCAACCTTTTGTGTGGAGCCAGTAGTGTGAAGATAGTTTTCAGGAATTGAAGAAAGGTTAACTTCTGCGCCTGCGTTAGTTTTACCTGACCCACAAGAGAGTTTTGAAGTATACTGTGATGCTCCAAAACAAGTATTAGGTTGTGTGTTAATGCAAAAAGGGAAGGTAGTGGCTTATGCCTCTAGGCAACTGAGAACACACGAAGTAAACTATCCCTACACATGATCTAGAGTTGGCAGCTATAGTTTTTGCTCTGAAGATTTGGAGGCATCATCTATATGGCCCTAGGTTTGAAGTCTTTAGTGACCATAAGAGCTTGAAATATCTGTTTGATCAGAAGGAGTTGAATATGAGGCAAAGGAGATGGATGGAGTTTTTAAAGGATTATGATTTTAGTTTTCAATACCACCCTGGGAAAGCCAATGTAGTAGCTGATGCCTTGAGTAGGAAATCCTTGCATATGGCAGCAATGATGGTTAAGGAACTAGAATTGATAGAAGGGTTTAAAGACCTAAACCTAGATGTTGGATTTGGTCCTAAGAGTATAAGATTGGGAGCCTTAAAGATTTCAAGTGATTTTTTTTGAGCAAGTTCGCATAGCACAGGAAGTGGATCAATCTTTGCAAGTTTTGAAGGATCTAGTCCCTAAGAAAGGAGAATCTAAGTTTTGTAAGGGAACTTATGGGATTATTAGATTCAAAAATAGGATATGTATACCTGATGATAAGTGAATAAGGCAACTGATCTTAGAAGAGGCTCATAAGAGTAGGCTGAGTATTCACCCTGGAGCGACTAAGATGTACCAAGACCTGAAGAAGATGTTTTGGTGGTCTGGAATGAAAAAGGAAGTAGCTGAGTATGTAGCTTCTTGTTTGGTTTGTCAGAAAGCTAAGATTGAACATCAAAGACCATCAGGAGAGTTACAGCCTTTAGATGTCCCTGAGTGGATATGGGATAGCATATCTATGGATTTTGTGGTAGGTTTACCTAGAACTTCTGCAGGTTTTGATGCTATATGGGTAATTGTTGATAGGTTAACAAAATATACTCATTTCTTTCCCATTAACATTAAGTTTTCTCTAGAAAATTTAACTTATGAAGTATTACCTGTGCGAATCGGAGACCGAAGGACTAAGCAGCTGAGAGGAAAAGAGATTCCGTTGGTAAAGGTTATTTAGAGTGCAACTAATGAAGGGAATGCAACCTGGGAGTTGGAAGAGTAATTGAAAAAGTCTCACCCTCAATTATTTCAAGAAGGTACACACAAATTTCGAGGACGAAATTTCTTTTTAGAGGGGAAGAGTTGTAACGCCCGCGTTTTACCGTTTTTGCCGTTTTTGCTGTTTTTGAGTGTTTTATTGGATTTTGAGTGATTAAATTATTTTAATCATCAAATTATTTTTAATCATCAAAATTCATATTTTTGGATTCAGAATTTAATTTCCTATTTTTAGGATTTTTTTTGGAATTTTTGGGTTTTTTGTGAAAAATGACCTTTTTGCCCCTCTGTCCCTTGAACCAGGCCCGAATACTCTTGATCCGGGCCAGAAAAATTGCACAAACCTTCCTTTCTCTCCTTAAAGACCGTGTAACCAACCTTGATGCATGGGAGACACTTGTCTTCCCATCTCTTCCATTCCACCAATAGCTTAAAAAGGTGAATATGCCATATAAAAAGCTTTTCTCTCCTTTTTTATTCATTTTGTTGCATGCAAACAAGGAGAACTTCATTTTCTCTCATCTTCTTCTTCCTTGGCCGTGGCACTCTCACCCTTTCTCTCCCAAAATCTTCATTCTCTCCATAAACACCAACCAAGTTTAGGTTCCATTTTTGAACCTAAGCTTAAAAATACTTACTTTCTAGCCTTAAAACACTTGTTGGAGACCAAAAGGAGGACCTTTGAGGGGCTGTCTTTGGCTGTTCTTGGAGCTGTTTTCTGCACTTTTTCTTGGAGAAATTCTTAGGTAAAGGGGGGGAGAACTTGAACTCTAGTAGGCTTTGTAACTAGAGTCAAGGATTTACCCTTGAATCCTTGCTTTTCTAACCTTGTTTTTACTTGAAAAATCATCTTTTTGGAACTTCTTTTGAATGTATATTTTCGGATCTGTTGAGCTGGGTTGTGATTGATGTTTGCATGTTTGTTTTGATGCTTGAAATGTGTTTAATTGATGGATTTGGATGCATGCAAGCCAAGCTAAAATTTTTGCAAAATTTCTCCCTTTTTCCTTGATGCTCTCGGCCAAGAGAGTGAAAATGGGGCTGCATGTATTCTAAAATTGTTTTGATGATTGTAATGTGTTTAGATGATGATTTGATGAACATGCATGTGGCTTGGATGGATTTACACAATTGTTTTGATGATTGATCCTTGAAAATAGGTGTTTATGAGCTTGAAATAGGAGCTATGAACTTAATGTGTATGTGGATGATTTTGAGTGGATTTAGTATGATATTTGGCATTTAGATTGTTTGTCGATGAATGTGTGAAGTTTTGGTGAAGATTGGATGTTGTGAAAAATTTTGAAGTTTTGATGAACATTCAAGTTGTTCTTGATGTTCATGAGTTGTTCTTGATGAAACTCATCAAGAATTCCTTTTGATCCTAAAAAGGATCAAAGGTATGTTTAAAACATGTTTATGGGCTAATTGGTCCCAAAAGGACTAAAGAATAAATTTGTAACTAAAAGGACTAAATTGCAAATAAGATAAGTTTTTAAATTAAGTAATTAAATTCGGATTTTTATTTTAACTAAAATAAAAATCTATTTAAAAGTCACATTTTTTATTTATTATGAATAAAAATGGGCTCTCATGGGTCCAATAACCTTTAGGCTTTTGTTTAGGTCCCAAAGCCTTCAAAAAAGAAAGTCAAAACTCAATTTAAAAGACAACTAAAAATAATTCATGGGCTTAGGCTTAGATTAGGGTTGAACTTCAACACCAATCTAAGTTGTGAAAAATTAAATTTTAGGATTAATTAGTAGGCTTAACTAATTTAATCACCTATGTTGATTAGCCTAAATTACTTAGGTTAATTAATAATTAATTAAGTCTAAAGATAATTAATATTAATATAAGTGTTAATTAAGTAATTAATCTCTAAGACGGTCAAAAACTAATTAATTACAATTTAACCTTAATCAAGCATAATTAAAAACCCTAATCCAAGATTAAGGAAGAGATTAAGGGATAATTAGAAACTAATTAGGATCTTAAGTAAGGATTAAGACTTAATTAAAGAAGGATAAGATTAATTGAAATTCGATTAATGAAGACTAGTTATGATTAAAGGTTAAGCCTAATCTTAATTAGTCATACAAATAGAATTAGGATTAGTAATGCCTTTCATAAGACATATCCATAAGCCTTAGTAAATTGTAGGACTTAAGTGAACATGATTATCAATAAAGCTAGCACAAGCCACCTTAAAAGATTATAACCAACACTTTCTCTCTACATAAAACTTGAGAAGCTTGGCAAGAGAGTGTGATTTGGTTTTCCTCAAAAGAAAGACCTTGAATCTACAAGTTGCACCACGATAAAGTGGTGACGTAAAAGATTCAATGGGCTTGTCTGAAGGACGTAATATTGTAAGTGTTTGCGGTGTGACATACATCATGTGCATCAATAATGATTAAGGTTCAAAAGCCTTACGACCTATATGGCAATACCACTCTAGTACAGTGTGAAACTGGATGGGAAGGGTTGCACGGGTTTTGCAAAGAACACCAGCGGTCCAGTAAAGGAGACCAGCCCTGAGGATAAGTCAGGTCCCGGAATGGCATAAGTGGCGTAGGCTCGCCCCCTACTATCGTGCAAACGGGGTTGGGGTTTAAAGGCTTGACTATCCTGTCGCTCTCAAGTTTTCATAATCAGTGAGTTTGTCTGGAAGTCAGAAAATCGTCTTGGCCAGAGATTGAGCAATGCTCTTCGTACTATTGCTAGTACAGACTATACTCCTGATATATTGTACATATATGGTCGAGCAGTTGCTATGTGCTCTGCTTTTGGTGATGTTTTCCCGGGCCCTCATGCATTAGTTATGTACATCATGATAGCATCAATTGCACACTTGTGATTGAGATTATGTGAATGTCTGTGAATATTTTATGGATGCTCTAGTTACTGTATTCTACTTGATATGAGTTCATGTGATGTTCTCACCCTTCCTTTTCTGCTTCTGTTATTTCCTGTCGTCGTACTTCTTCGCCACGTCGACAGTTGGTATTGGAGAGCTTCAGGATGTCCACTATGAGGATCACGTTGAGGTGGGAGCCACGGGGCCAGTGGCGGATTACAGACGTCCCTAGGCGATGTGTTTTCACGGGGGAGGTGCGCGTTACCATTTCTCATCCCAGCATTCCCCTGGTACCGGAGATAGATTTCACAGTGTCGGTGATCCTTGAGTTTGAGACTCCACCTAGACTCCGTCGCTACACTACTTTTCTCAATCGTCGTTATCGCCCCTCTCCATCGACATCGTCACAGTCCTCACGGATGGCGACCATGGGCGAGCCAGATTCCCCTCGTTACTCTCCCGGTCCAGAGGTGTCACCTCCACAGCCCGTATATCCTGACGCATTTGGCCGTTCCTGTCCGAGTGAGCCAGGCCATGATCGTGATTGATGACACTACATCTGAGGAGGAGGACCCAGAGGAAGACCCGAAGGATGACTCTGAGGATGAGGAGCCGGAAGAGGATTCTTCCAGTGACGACCCCTCAGAAGACTTTGGGATGATCAACCTCGGGGGTACTGGAGGGAGGAGTTGTGGGTGGATTCCTGCTGAGACGGATGATGACGAGTAGGATAGCGTAACTGGGGGTAGTCACGAGTCTAGTTAGTAGCAGCTCTGATTTAGTGACCTTTTGTTTTGTTTCGTTTTGGCTGAGGTCTTATTATTATAGTCTACTACTAGAACTCTTGTTTTGATGGTGATATTGTTTACTCCGGATTACTTTGACACTATGGTTCTATATATATGTTATGATGTTTCTTCCCCATGATCCCCTTATATCTGCGTGTATGTTGTGTATGTATGCGGAATGATTGAATCGTCTAGATGTTTTTAGAAAATGAATTTCAGACTTAAGGAAAGGACAATTTCATGAATACTTAAAATGGAATTAGAATGCGATTAGTTGATGATGATTAAACTCTTTTCAAAAAAAAAATATTTTCGTATTTTCTAAGTTTTAAAACAGTAAATTCGACGGTTACGTTTTGCAATGTGATATTCTTAGCGATATAACTAAGGGTGTCGCAGCTAACTTTAGGAAACAAACAAACTCCACAGTCCAATTGGATTGAACTGCTCTGATACCAAAATGTAATGTCCTAATTTCTAAATTCGATAATAATGCCTATTGGAAGCACTATTCCCAAATTCGTGAAATTATCTCACACATTAATGATATCGCATACAATCACAATCAACGCTTAGGTAATCCAACAATTAATTAAGCTTCAATTAAATAGTCATTTATACATAACCAGTTCATTGCCAACATTGGCTCCAATCAATATACAAATAAAACTATAGGCTTAATGGGATACAATTATACATGCGTCCTGAACAGTTATAAAAATTCCCTTTAGGCTCCACATGTACGAAAATATCTCATTTCAAAATAATAGTCTAGCCTATACAATCAAAAGAATCCAAATACAATAAAAGGGTCACATGACCCATCAACCATCTTGCCATCCTTCCATCAATTCCCTGGCTGAAAACCCTACACATCTAAATAAATCCATAAAACGTGTAGTGAGACTAAAGTCCCAGTTGTGAGTGTGATTGTGCTAGGTGCAGCTGTACAAACCATACATGTATATATACAAACACAGCAGAAGCTCACAAATTCAAGCAATTTTGAAGATCTTAGAGTTGGGTGTCAGGTCTTCAGGTAAATTTCCATAATAGTAACCTTATTGGTTTCAATTTTGATGCTAAGTGGATGGATATGACTTCAAACTTTCTGAATTGTAAAGTGGGGGGTACTATCCTTTCTTCTATTTAGGTCTTCCTATTGGTGCTAATCCTAGAAGTAAGGTGACTCTGGAATCCAATGATTCAAAGGTGCAGAAAAGTCTTATCCCTAGACACTATCTTTTGGAGGTTGTTGTGTCCTTTTAAAATCTGTCCTTCATTCTATTCTGATCTATTGTTTTTCATTCTTCAACGCTCCAAAAGGTAATGTCTCTCAACTTCATTCTCTGTTTAAATCTTTTCTTTGGGGTGGGAGTGAGGAGCAAAACAAATATCTTGGGTGGCATGGGAAGATATGTGTAGAGATAAGAGACATAGGAGATTCGAGATTCGAGACTCGAGTGCTTTTAATCTTGCCCTTTTAGGGAAGTGGAGATGGAGGTTCCTAGTGGAAAATGGTAGGTTATGGCATTAGAGTTTTTAACCTTTATTTATGGTGAGATGTTGGTAAGTGTTTGTGAGTGGTGGGACTTCAAAGGGCAGGTAGTGGTTTGATGTTTGGTTATATTGAAAATAGCAATTGTGTCTCCTTAGAGTGGTTCTCACATGGTTGTGTCAAGGAATTAGGTTATGGAAAATATACACTTTTTTGGCGTGATGTGGTGCGGTTCCAATGCATTATGCATTATGGAATCAAAACCAGAAAATGTCAGCATACTGATTAATTATATATATATATATATATATATATATATATATGAAAAGGGATTAAATTACACCAGTATTAGTTACACCAAGTATTAGCTGGTAATAAAGTATGGAGACTATCAATATTTAAAATTCTTTATACTATATAAATAATTATATTAATATTATTAATATATCTAATTCGAATTAATGTGGCTGAAGCAGTTGCGCCGGGACTGGGATCAGCAGTGGCACTGCAATGACGACAACGGGATGAAGCGGGCAACCACAACGGCGGGGGATAAACACGACTAGATGAGATAACAAGTGGGTATGGGAATGCTTCAATAGTGACTGGTTGGGTGGTATTACACTACTGATTTTTATTCCGTGTAATCTTTTTTATTTCAATCTTTTTTTATATTTTAATTTTTGTAGAAACATTGAAGACTCAGAACAAAAATTAACGGGACACGCCATCTGAGATCTCGGTTACCTGATATGAGCTTTCTTAGTGTAACCACCCCTTTTTCATGTGCCCTGATTGTAATTGATGTCATGTAATGTGGCCTTTTTATTTACCATATTATAAAAGCAATGAATCTTGTCTTGTGATTTCCAATATGTTATCTGTTTAAATTTGATTAAACTTAATTTTTATGCCAATATTTGTTCTTTTTAATAGTTACCTTTCATTATGCTCCAGCATGTTTAGTTTCTTTGTTATTCCTTTTTACTTTTGTAACTATAATTTGCCATTTTATTAAACCAAGAAAAGGTGTTTTAGTTCTTCTGACTAATTATATACACTTTTAGGGTAATGCTAACAAAGTAATGGTAATACTAATAGAAATGAGTGGTGGAAAGGGTGTGTGAGGATCCGATCGGATTGCCTTTTAGCCAGTTAACACCCACCTATTGTAATCAAGGTGTAATTATAAGATAGAAGGGTTGAAGTATGGTACCCTCTTTTTTTGATTACTTAGGCTTAAGCTATTGTGAATTTTTAGAGAGAAACTGTTGGGATGGGATAAAAGCAAAAAAGAATGGCTTGAATGGATAAGTGTTGCCTTTCCCATGTTTGGGTGATTATTATAATAGTAGAGTCTTGTGGCAACATTATTTGATTTGTCTAAGTAAATTGATTTGGCTTTAATTAGTTTGCTCTGTTACATATTTGTCTTGTTAAACTTTAACTTCCTTTTTGAAGACAAGTTCGAAGTAAATTAATTAGATATGGTGGGTTGATATCATAAGTTTATTATTTTTTTAGTGAAATATGAAAAGTTAAATCATGTGTATATAATTTGAAGGTACATAAACTAGAAATTGGATGGTTTTTATGTTTTTAGATATAAACAACACAGAGCCATAGTTACATTTCTTTCATAGACTAGTCCCTGTTTTAATTCACCTCAACTTAGAGACGGAAAGAAAAATTTGTCTCTAACAAATCTTGTGATGTGCAAATCAGCGACCACTACGATTTTCATCTCTGATTCCGTCTCTAATCTGTTTAGCGACGAAAAAGTGGTTTTGGAGATCGAATGTGTCTGTTGCTATTTTAAATTTTTTCTGGTAGTGAGGGTGTTTTGACACTCCGGTCGAGAAGGTCTAGTGGGACATTATGAGGTCTTCCTTAATGGTACTGATTTGGAGCGTATGATGTATGACGGATCTTGGACATATTTCCTCAGCTAGGAAACATGGAATACATCATTGAGTCGAGACAAATGAGGGGGTAAGGATATCCTGTAAGCCAGAGGACCAACCCTTTGCAGGATCTAGAATGGGCCTATGAATCCGAGGTTAAGATTTCTGGCTTGATGGTTCGCCCAATTCCTGTGACAGGGGTTACTTTCAAAAACACATAGTCGCATTCGTCAAATTCTAGGTCATTTCTTCTCTTGTCAGCATAGCTCTTCTGCCGACTTTGGGCAGTAACAAGCTTTCTCTATTGACCCTAATCTTTTTTGTGGTTTCCCGCACTAACTCCGGACCAAATAGGGTTCTCTCACCCACCCCATACCAACAAAGTGGGGACCTACACTTTCTACCATACAGGGCCTCATAGGGTGCCATGCCTATACTGTTATGGAAACTGTTGTTGTAGATAAACTCTATGAGAGGTAGGTACCCTATCCCAACTACCCTGCTCCTCTAACACACAAGCTCTAAGCTTATCCTCTAGGGTCTGGATAGTCCTCTCAGATTGATCGTTAGTCTGAGGATGGTGAGCGGTACTAAACCTAAGTTTAGTCCCAAAAGCCTGGTGTGAAGTGCGTTCCAAATCATAGAGGTGAACCTAGGATCTCTATCTGAAATGATGCTAGATGGAATGTCGTGGAGCTTAACAACCTCCTTGACATACATGTCGGCTAATCTACTCAGGGAATAGGTATTTATAATAGGTAGGAAATGGGCCGACTTAGTCAGTCGGTCCACAATGACCCAGATGGTATCATACCCTGCTGGGCCCTGGGTAGTCCCACCAAAAAGTCCATGGCTATAATCTCCCACTTCCACTCTAGAATTTTCTAATGCTTAAAGGGTTCCTCATGGTTTATGTTGTTCTATCTTAACCCGCTGACCACACCAGACACCTAGAGACAAACTCTGCTATCTCACCCTTCATGCCATCCCACCAAAATAACTTCCTCAAGTCTTGATACATCTTGGTGGTGCCAGGATGTATCGAGAACTTGCCCCTGTGGGCCTCCTCTAAAATTTGTGCCTCAGACTACCCTCTTAGGGATGCAGACTCTCCCTTGGAAGAGAATCATCCCATCACCTGACTCAGAGAAACGTGGCTGCCCTCTCCTAGCTTGGAGGTCTGGGTCGGAGCCCTGTGCCTCCTTAATCAGAGCTCTAAGCTCACTAGTGACCTCTAACCTATAGAACCTCAAGCTACTCTCTCTAACCTCAACACTCAGGCTTAGGTTCCTAAACTCTTCCAACAACCCCTTTTTCATGTACCATCATGGATGACACATGTAGGGATTTCCTACTAAGGCATCGGCCACTACATTGGCCTTAGCCGAATGGTACCTCAACTCAAAGTCATTAGTCCTTCAAAACTCCGTTCACCTCCTTTGCCTCATGTTGAGTTCCTTTTGATCAAGAGGTATTTCAAACTCTTCTGACCATTGGATTTTGGAACATTTATTTTGTGTTGCATGTTCTCAATCCGTTGGTTCCCCTCAGAGATGTCCCAAAATTATCTCCATGGTGTCTTGGCTCAGATCTTCCAACCATCACACCATTTTCTGAATTGCATTATTATGCCTTCCATACCACTTCGGGCTAAGGATAATACTTCAAAGAATGGAAAGTTTTTATGAAATAATAAGTATTAATTGTACATTTATGCTTCCGATGTAATTAATACTTTATATTTAATAATAGCTTTCAATTCTTTGAAGTCTTATCACCAACCCTAAGGGTGGATAACCAATTAAAAAGTAACACGAATAAATTTTATCAATTTCACACGCACACATCATTAAATTTCCAATCAACTATAGTTAAAAGGAGCCAAACTATTATCCAATATACTATAAGTTTAATAATGGGACCAAAAAATAGAGAGAATTTCTCAAATCAAAATGGATATATCACCTAGAGTCATTTTTTAAATTTACCAGTAAAAGAATGGTGTCCTTTTACGACAAGTGGTAATCTAGTTTGCTTGCCTCAAAATGGTATGTGATTTTTAACACCACAATATGTAATGCATCTATTACTTCTATTCAAGTTCAAGTCGGGTATAAGTATGACGAACCACAAATATATGGATCTATACTTTTGTTATGAATATGAACTTTTTATTCAACCATATGGCGTTGCATGAGTAGTGTAACATCCCAAAACTAGGACCTAGGAACTGTAGTGGAGGCTTAGGATTGTAAGATCAGCCCATGATTAGAGTATTGGGAACGATATGGGAAATTGGAGATTAGGATCTAGATTCATATAGGAAATTGGGGCTTGAATATGATAATGGATACCTAACTAATAGGGTTTCGATGTGGAGGTTCTGGAGGATTAACCAAGTGTCAGGTCAAGTAACTGTAGGACGGACTTAGAAGGGGCCATAACCTAAGTCGGAAGAAATATAGTGTGTAAAGGTTGAGGAAACGGGGTTAAGGAAGGAGGATTAGTGTAACATCCCGTTAGTTTATAAAGATGACTAATAGATGAGTATAAGAAAGGTAATTTATGTAGAGATCTTAATATAAGTAGGTTTTAGTTTGTGAAAAGATTGAAAGACTTAGACTAGAGAAAATCAAGTTTCAGCATTTTCGCTCAAGCCAAAATTGTGAAGTCTATTAATCAGTTTGAGCATTCAAACCTGACTCAAAGACTAATATCTTTTAGTTTTAATGATTAACAAATAAGAGTATAATAAGAACAAATAAGATTATTAAACAGATTCTACTGAGAAAGGTATTGGTTTGCTGAATTATGTTTCAGGTTCAAATATTCATTAGAACAAGAAGAAGATTTGAATGAACAGAATCAGAATCAGAAGATAAGGATCAGAAGAACAAAAGCAGGATGTAATATAAGGTTGTCTGAAGAACGCAAGCCGTCTGAAGTGCTGAAGCCGTCTGAAGTACGCAAGCCATCTGAAGACGTGAAGACCATCTGAAGACATAAGGACTCGAAGAAATGAAGAAAACATAAAGCAGTCTGAAGATTGAACTTATCTAAAGCAAAGAAGCTGTCTGAAGCAAAGAAGCTGTCTGAAGCAACGGAGCTGTCTGAAAGACTAGAAGCTATCTAACGTGTCAATACTCGTCTGAAATATTGAAGCCGTCTGAGATCCGACGTGGCACACTCACTGAAGACAACGAAGATTTTTTTGCTCTCTGAAGTATGCTGAAGAAAGTCGTTCTCCACAAACAGGCAACACTTTCAAAGCTTTAAATTGGCAAAGTCACCAGAGACCTTTCCTGGTACCCTTTGAAGTTCATTACACCACTAAGGAAATCTCTGCAACGCAGAAATTGCCAGCAACAACGATGGCAGCTTTATAGCAGCACCAACGTTGTACTTTGTCAAAATTGTCAGAACACCCAGAAGCGTGTCTCACAACGGATTGAATAGCATTCAATGCTATCTCTAAACGGTGGTATCACAACGGAAATATCATCATCACCAATCCGAAAGAAAGCACAAGAAAAGACTCAGGAGACTAAGCAGAAGCAACAAAGAGAAATGTTGAATGAAATATTTTAATTCAAACATATTTTATCATCTGCAAGAAACAGCCATTGAACAAGACATCACACCATCACACCCAAAGAAGATATGATGTCAGGAGCAAATAAAAAAAAGGAGTATATACAGAATAAGCAAAAGGACAAATCCACGGATACCTCCTCATATACACTCCTAAGAAAAGCAGAGGAAATCAGAAGTCAGCTAAAGAAAAGCAAAAGGATATCAAGAGAGAGAACATGCAAAATAATATCAAGAAAATCTCTCTAAAGAGCTCATCTACAGAAGTGTCAGAACAGGACTGTCTGAGCACTTATCTGCTTAAGAAGAAGCAACCGTTTGAGACATTATTACATAACGGCTATATGAGCCACATCATCAACATCTCAATGGTATTATGAATCATCTTCAAACGGCTATATTCCAACAGAACATATAAATAGCCTCAAGGAAGAATTTGAAGATGTTGAACACATTCACTTGGTTCAATCTGTTGATCAAGATGTATCAGAAAAACCTTATTGGTTGTTGACCGTGCTTACTTGAATCAACCAAGTTGAGAAAGTAGAAAAGAATCAACCATGCTGCTAATCTATTGATCAGTTAGTCCAAAGTTGTAGTTGTTCAGTTGAACAACCAACCAGGTTGTGCTTAATCTCATATGAACCAAGAATGGTTTGAAGCTGCAAGTATGCCTTGGTTTTTCCAATGATAGGGTGAGAATGTAGCCCATGGAAACCAATGGCTAGAGAACAAGGCTGGAGCTTAAAGTCAGTATCTACTAGCCAATTCTCAGAGGATGTTATTCCTCTTATCAGAGAGAGGGATTGTACTTAAACTTATACACTTGTATCACTGTCTTAACCTTGTACTTAGAATTCATTCATTGTACCCTGAGTAGTACTCAGTTAACCTCTAGTATAGGAAAAGATTAAGTTTATGTTTCGTGGAAACTTAAACTTAGTTTAATTTAAACACTTATGTGTCAGAGAGCCTGAAGAGGCTTGGTGGAAGAAAGAATACTTAGTTGCAAAGCCTGGAGAGGCTAGACTGAAAAGAATACTGCATATGTTGCTTGGAGAGGCAGTTAAAACAAAGCAATACTTGTGTTGGCCTGAAGAGGCTGTGAATAATACTTGTATCTGTGGATTCAGATAGTGGAAAATCTAGTGGTGGTTTGCCTCTGGGACTGGATGTAGCTCACGGGTTTGTGGGTGAACCAGGATAAATTCCTTGGCTAAGTTTTCTTACCCTTATCTCTTATCAATTCTTTTTATACTAATCAAGGGGTCAGAATAATTATCTGATATTTTACAAAGGCACAAAACATCTTTTAAAATTAGTTTTTACAAGCCTTCTGAAAACTTTAGACAGCCCCTTAAAAGCCTGTCTGAAATATCTATGACTAAGTTCTCTTTCCTTAATCTCTGTATTTCCAGTTTTCATATTTATGTTGGGGATTGAAAAGTATTTTCTATAATAAACTTAACACAACTATTTCAATAAAATGACCTTTCATATGAATAAAACATGAGATGGCTCTATATCATTTGAAGCTTTACAAAGAATGTTCCTTGAAGAACTTCTGAAATAAATTCTCTGAAGTAAGTCTGAAAGAGATCAGTTCAGAAATCAGGAACAGACTTCAGACAACCTCTAGTCGTCTGAAGTATTTCAGAAAACCGTTCTGGAAATACTCCTTGTAATAATCTTCAGAAGATACTTTGAGAAGCCTCTGTTTAAAACAATCTTAATCTTTAGAAGAAACACTGTTTTCTTATCTTCCACATGTTTCAACTATCTCTGATCTTAAGACTTGTTTTTAACGATGCCCATATTCATGTTTTAAATTAAAGATTTCCAAAAACTATCAAAAAGTTTAAAACACTATTCAGCCCCCATTCTAGTGTTTCCTGTGGTTCTAACAAAAATGACTCGCTTGAGCGAATTATGCAGATAAAGGAGAGAATAATGCAATTCTGTATTTCTCGCTCAAGCGAAACGGGTTTCGCTCGAGCGAGAATTATCCAGAGAGGGGTCATTTTCAGGTTCATTCTCGCTTAAGCGAGAAACTTTCTCTCAAGCGAGAATGAGAAAGAAAAGTTGATCCCGAGCATCACACTCAAGCAAAAATTGCTCGCTTGAGCGAGAATCCACTTACAGCCCTATACGTTCCTGTTAGGGCTCCGTTTTCTTTCATTCTTTCCTTTCCCCTTTTTACCTTAGAGAGAGAGAGGGACCCTTAGAGAGATAAGGGAGTGTAGGGCTCGAAGGAGGAAGAAGATGAGGATCAAGGAGCTCGGTGGAGCTCCAATCACTTGAGGAGCTTGGGATTTCTCCTCTCCACCTCTCATCCGCCCCTATTTCTTCCCCTAAGTGAGTGTGGTTCACTCACTTGTTTATTCGCCATGTAAGTTCCCTGTATGACCCCTATTCTACCTTCCCTTGCTTGCATTCATGGTTATTGTTGATTAGAGGAAGCTAGGATTGTTGATTTGGATGTATTCTTTGTAATGCAAACCCTAGGTTAGAGGAAATTGGGGGTTTTCATGAGAATGAAGGTTTGAAATGTAATTATGCATATAATTGCTTATGTTTATGTACTCCATTATGCTTGTGCATGTTTTTACCCCATCATGTTCATTGAAAATGATTATACTCTATTAATTGCTCTAGTTGAAATTAAGGTTTTGAAATGGAATGATTTAGGCTACCTTATGAATTTCATTCATGAATGGCATGTATATGATGATAATGTTCAATTCAAGTATGTTTCATGTATAAAGACATGTTTGGGGTCCTTGGCCCTTGGTAAAGGTTAAGGTCTTTATGGCCTTGGGAAAGGTTTTAGGTAAGGTCTTCCGGCCTTCAGGGACAACGGTTCCTGTTAGTCTGAGCTCAGTCTACCTAAGGGAAAGGTTAAAACCCATGGCGCAGAATTCAGTATTTTCAGAATTAATGTTAATTGTCTAAGTTATCATGGTTATGTTTGATGAATCCTTTGTGATGAACATGATTGAGAAGTTATGAGTTGATCTATTGTTGCATGGACATGTTCATAATTCCCTATGATTATCATTCCACTTATAAATGCCATTGAGTGATTGATGTTACATGTCTTGTACTTTCATTCTGAGTGTTTATGAACTATTCATCTTGCTATATTGTTGTTCGCCATGTGTTTTGCCTCCCCACACATGCACACACTATTATCACGCTCACTGGGACTTAGTCTCACCCCACTTTACGGGGAATCACCTTCAGTTGTGCAGGTTAGGGTTTCTTAGCGTTGGATGAAGATCCAGAGTCCCGTGGTGGTCACTCCTATTCCCTCAGCTGACAGATAGATGTAGGACATTTAATGTCCAATGTTATTAAGTTTTAATAAGGTCTATGTCTGTGAATGTTACGTAATGTATTAAATATTTGTGAGAATGTGTTATTTAGGCCATGGAGGCCCTTTATTGTAGAATTGGATTAGCACAGGTATAATGTGAACTATATTGGTGGTTTTGCTGGATTTTAGGTGAAGCCAAAATTGGGGAACACCCAGTTTTCAGGGGAAACTCTGCCGAATTTCTGGTAGGAGTTCTGGGGAACCATGACACTCCGTGTCTAGGTTCATTTCCCTTAGATTCGAATGTAATGTTTCATGTTATTTTGTAGATTGAATTGTAGTGAAGGCTTAAGTAAGCGTTGGATTACCTAAGCGATTGTATGATTTGTCCACCGATATAAAAAATGGCGCGAAATAATTTCAGAAATTCGGGAATAGTGTTTCCAACGGACATTATTCTTGGATTTAGAAATTAGGACGTTACAAGTAGTTTGTTCCTAATATGAATTCCTACCATTGTTGTCGTTGTTGTTATTAGAATACGCATATTAATACACTCATATTATATATAAAATTTCAGTTATTATTCGTGTTGTCTCTATGGAAACAAATATATGTTATATACTAATGAACACAACTAGGAGGATGTTACAAAAAAGAAAACAATGGAAGCTCCCGACAAAAATATCAAAGATGGGCATTTAGGATATATTGAAAGACAATCATATCTTATTAAGCAATCCATTAAAGATTGAAAAATAAAAAAGCAAAACAAGACAACATAATTGTTGAATTTCATCCAAGAAATAATTTAAAGTGAAATGTCATTAAATAAAGGGTCCTGCTAAAGAGTGTCCTAAAGACACTGGTCAAGGAATTAATATATAGAATTTTTTTATTGTAATTAAATCCATCTACTGCATTTATAATATCAAATGTTACGTACATAATCTAATAAAAACTTTCTGTTTTGGTTCCTAAACCAATGCACTAAGGGTACTCGTTAGCATTCCCTTAAATATAATACTACTATATTGATTTCATTCTTTTCCAAAAGGGGATATTTGAGCGTTATCAGATAATGATTGGTTATATTAAGGAAAAAATTACATATTTCAATCATTAATGAGGACTAAATTCTCACAAGTTTTAATCTTTTATACATATGTTTTATCATGATATCAATAATCAAATTTTTAGTATTAATAATATTTTTTCTAAAATGATTTATTTTTCCTTCTTGTTCTGAGTTGAATCCTACAATGAGTTGTGTGCAATAGTAAATCTACTATGATTAAGAGGGGTAGAAAATAAATTAAAAAGGTAAAGATAAAAATGAACTCTTGCGTATTTGTTTTTATTATCATTAAGGCAACTATGGTGGTGGGTGTTCTCTCCCCTCATTGATTCATGAAATTTTGGCCAATGCACCATTTCGCACAAACTATGTAGTTGCTGAAATTTATGGCCTCACATGGCTATGTTGTTAGGTGTGTGAAACCTTGAGGTTATGATGCATTCTAAAACTACCATGAACCTACTTGGACACATATGGTTTTTAGCCTACTCATGGTTGTATCCTGTAGTTACAACATTGACTTATTTGTATATTACCAAAATTTAGTTAAAGTTGGATCA
Organism: Sesbania bispinosa; assembly: GCA_026901365.1. Taxonomy (NCBI): domain Eukaryota; kingdom Viridiplantae; phylum Streptophyta; class Magnoliopsida; order Fabales; family Fabaceae; genus Sesbania; species Sesbania bispinosa. The sequence continues at coordinate 1,564,390 of QLOH01000041.1, read as the reverse complement.
AGTTGCATCGAGACAATTCTACCATGAAGCTAACACTTGTAATGATACATTGGATAAGTACAGCATATGGTCCAGAGTTTAGGACTCATTTTCCTCTTATATTCCCCTATGATCTCTCTTTTATTGCCTTTTGGATTTCTCATGGAATAGCCTTTGATATAATTTATTAACACTGCAACAAAATTTTCTTTTAGCGGTTATTTTTTACTAGCAATAAATTGATACCATTATCTAACTGTTTAGTGTAACACCCGCAAATTTTCTTACTGGTGTATAAATAGAATAAAGAAAATTTTAAAATAGTAATATTCATTTAATTATAAAGTATTTAGTAGCTTTTAATAGACAGCCAAATTTATAATACCCAACCACAATTATGAGTAAATTTCTTTAGAGAGGTGTTTTGAGAAAATAACCTAAGATACCTTTAGTAATTATACAGTTAAGGAAAATATAGATTTAATTATTAAAAATAGCTAAAACTCTAAGGTATCTATACCTTTATTCAAAATACTCTTAATATAATTAGTGATGAGTTTTAGAAAATTATTTAGAATTTTTCTAGCACTTCTGGGCAAAAAGATCAAAATGCCCCAGTTAACAGTATAACCATAGCCAGCATAAAAAAAAAAATTGTAGAAAAATATGGAAAATATATTTTGAACCTTAAAAGATGATTTAAAATGATATTTATAATTCTATACAATCTTTGTAATTAAAACCTTAATTTTCTCTCTCCGTTTATTGTAACACCCGTATTTTTCCGATTTACCCCGTTTTTTCCCGTTTTTGCTGTTTTAAGCGTTTTAATGGATTTTAATGATTAAAATTATTTTTAATTGTCAAAATTTATATTTTTGGATTCAGTATTAAATTTCCTATTTTTAGGAATTTCTGGGAATTTTTGGGATTTTTCTGCAAAAATTGACCTTTTGCCCTCCGGTACCCCGACCCGGGCCCGAATACTCTTGATCCGGGCCAGAAAAATTGCACAAACCTTATTTTCTCCTCTGAAAATTGCGCTGCACAGCATGGTGCATGTATGCCACTTGTCCATGTCTTCCTTCACACCATTAAGCCTATATAAAGGAGAAAGCTCCACTTTTTGGCCATTTTTCACTTAAACATTTCCTTCACCTAACCATTTCTCTCTTCTTCTTCTTCTTTCTCCCTTGCTGGCCGCGCACCACCACCACCCTCTTCCTCCCCAAAATTTCTTCATCTCCACCCAAATCACCAACCAAGCTTAAGTCCCATTCTTGGATTTAAGCTAAAGAAAAAAAAAATACATACTTTCTACCAAAATCCACTTGTTGGAGGCTTGAAGGAGGAGCTTGAAGGGGCTGTTGGAGGAGGAAAAATCTGCACTCATTCCCTTGAAGATCTAAGGTAAAGGGGGGGAGAACTTGAACTCTAGTAGGCCATGTAACTAGAGTCAAGGATTTGCCCTTGAATCCTTGCTTTTTCCCTTGTTTTTCTCTTGAAAAATCAAACCTTTGAGCTTGTTTTTGAGAAAATATTTTCGGTCTTGATGAGCTGGGTTATTGTGGCTGTTTGCATGTCTTTGATCTTGGTTGGATTGTTGTTGATGGTTGGGTTGTGTTGCATGCAAGCCAAGGAAGGATTTTTGTTGAAAAATCCCACCTTTTTCCCCTTAAGCTCTCGGCCAAGAGAGGAAGAAGTGGCTGCATGTGTGCAAAAATTATTTTGATGGTTTGGATGAGATTATATGATGGATATATGTACATGCATGTGGTTGATCTTAAGTGGAAAAATTGATTTGGTGATTTATCTTGAAAATAATGATGTTTTGAGCTTGAAAATGGAAGTTATGAACTTTAATGTGCATGTGAATGATTTTGAGTGGATTAGTATGATATTTGGCATTTGGATTGTTTATTGATGAATGTGTGAAGTTTTGGTGAAGATTGGATGTTGTGAAAAATTTGAAGTTTTGGATGAACATTCAAGGTTGTTCTTGATGTTCATGAGTGTTCTTGATGAAACTCATCAAGAATGTCCTTTTGATCCTAAAAAGATCAAAAGAATGTTTAAAACATGTTTTTGGGCTAAATTGGCCCAAAAGGACTAAAGAATAAATTTGTAACAAAAAGGACTAAGTTGCAAATAAGATAAGTTTTTAAATTAAGTAATTAAATTCGGATTTTTATTTTAACTAAAATAAAAATCTATTTAAAAATCATATTTTTATTTATTATGAATAAAAATGGGCTCTCATGGGTCCAATAACCTTTAGGCTTTTGTTTAGTCCCAAAGCCTTCAAAAAGAGAGTCAAAACTCAATTTAAAAGACAACTAAAAATAATTTATGGGCTTAGGTTTAGATTAGGGTTGAACTTCAAACACTAATCTAAGTTGTGAAAATTAAACTTAGGATTAATTAGTAGACTTAACTAATTTAATCACCTAAGTTGATTAGCCTAAATTAATTAAGTTAATTAACATTAATGAAGATTAATCTTAATCTTAGTCAATAATTACTAATGAGGTATTAATTAGATAATTAAGCCTTAATGATGAATAAGAACTAATTAATTATGATTAACCTTAATCAAATATAATTAAAAGCTTAATCCAAGGTTAAGGAAGAGATTAAGGGATAATTAGGAATTAATTAGGATCTTAAGTAAGGATTAAGACTTAATTAAGGAGGATTAAGATTAATTATAGTTTAGTTAACGAAGACTAATTATAATTAAGGGTTAAACCTAATCCTAATTAGACATACAAGACGAATTAGGGTAGGTAATGTCATCCATAAGATACGATAAGTCTTAGTAAATTATAGGACTCAAGTGAAAATGATTATTGATTCTTAAAAGGAGAACATTAGTACAAACTACCTTAAAAGATCATAACCAACACACTCTTTCTACATAAGACTTGAGAAGCTTAGTGAGAGAGTGCGGTTCCAACCCAAGATAGGGTTTGGTTTTCCTTGAAGGAAAGACATTAAATCGGGCCGTACCATGGTAAAGTGGTGACGTAGAATGATTTAATGTGCTTTGCTTGTAAGGACTGTGTATGCTGAGAAAGCATTGTTTGGTTTTCCTTGAAGGAAAGACATTGAATCGGGCCATGCCACGGTAAAGTGGTGACGTAGAATGATTCAATGGGCTTTGCCTGTAAGGATGAAATGCTGAAAGCATTGATTGTGTGACATGCATCATAAAGCATTAATGATGATCAAGGTTGAAAACCTTATGACCTATATGGCAATACCACTCTAGTACAGTGTGAAACTGGATGGGACGGGTGCACTGGGTTTTGCAAAGAACACCAGCGGTCCGGTAAAGGAGACCAGCCCTGAGGATAAGTCAGGTCCCGGAATGGCATAAGTGGCGTAGGCTCGCCCCCTACTGTCGTGCAAACGGGGTACAGGCTTGACTATCCTGTCGCTCTCAAGTTTTCATAATCAGTGAGTTTGTCTGGAAGTCGGAAAATCGTCTTGGCCAGAGATTGAGCAATGCTCTTCGTACTATTTGCTAGTACAGACTATACTCCTGATATATTGTACATATATGGTCGAGCAGTTGCTGTGTGCTCTGCTTTTGGTGTTGTTTTCCCGGGCCCTCATGCATTATATACATATAGCATGGTAGTATCAGATGCATACTTGTGATTGAGATTATGTGGATGTTTGTGAATATTTTATTAGTGCTCTAGTTACTATGTTCTACTTGTTATGAGTTCATATGATGTTCTCACCCTTTCTTCTCTGCTTCTATTCTCTGTTGTCGCGCTCTTTCGCCATCGCCAGTCGGGTTTGGGGAGGTTCAAGATGTCGGCCATGAGGGTTACGCTGAGATGGGGGCCACGAGGACAGTGGCGGGTCACCGACATTCCTAGACGTTGTATATTCACAGGGGAAGTACACGTCACGATTTCTTACCCTAACCTTCCCCTTGTGCCAGAGGTCGTCTTCACTGTGCCCGTGATTCTGGAGTTCGAGACACCACCAGGACTTCGTCGTCATACCACTTTCCTTAACCGTCGTCATCGTCCCGTTCCATCTGTTTCTTCCCAGTCCTCTCGGATAGCCACTATAGGAGAGCCGGATTCCCCTCGCTACACTCCTGGACCAGAGTCGTCATCCCCACCGACCATGCGTTTCAGTGCATTCGGTCGTCCTACCGCCATTGGGCCTGATCTGGTCGTCATTGATGATACTTCATCCGAGGAGGAGGATCCAGAGGAGGACCCTGAGGAGGACCCCGAGGACGAGGAGCTGAGGGAGGATTCTTCTGACGGTATTCCTTCAGAGGAATTCAGGATGATTACCCTCCCGGATGCCAGGAGGAGGAGTTGTAGGGTTGCCCCTGCTAGGTCAGATGACGATGAGTAGAGGAGTGTGTCTGGGGTAGTCATGAGTCTAGCAGTAGTAGCTCTGATTAGTGACCTCTTATTTTGGTTGTATTGATAGAGGTTTTATTTATTTTACTGCCAGAACTCTCATTTTGTATGATGGTGTGGTATCTCGGGGATCACTTGACACTGTGGTTATGTACATGTATATTTTTCACGCTTCTTCCCTAGTCTCTACTTTATATTTGCGTGTGTGTTGTGTATGTATGCGGAATGATTGAATCGACTAGATGCTTTCCGAAAACGTATTTCAGAATTAAGGAAGGGATGCTTTTACAAATATCTAAAATGGAATTAGAATGAGATTAGTTGATAATGATTAAACTCTTTTCAAAAAAAAAAAAAAAATATTCCCGTATTTTCTAAGCATACATTTAACATAAACGAGAGTCATCAGTTACGTTCGTAATGTGATACTCTTAGCGGTACAACTAAGGGTGTCGCATTTAGTGGTATCAGAGCTGTTCTTTCCTTTTGGCCTCGGGTATGGTCTGCAATACCCTTCTCTCTGTGTTTACTCTGTGTTGAATGTTTGTTTATGTTGATTGTTTGCCTTGTGTGAATTGGTTGCTCTCATCTTACTATCTTAGTAATATGAGGATATGTGTGTAGCGTTGCTTATTCTTGCTTGAATGGTTCTGCATGAAACGGAAGAAGTTGACTTGTTCTGCGAATGCAGGATTCCATGGCATAAAGAGGCAACCCTGAGATGGGCGATCTCCTGGGAAGGAGACAGGGTAGCATAAAATCACACCTCATAAAAGGATTAACTTAACCCCCTGATTAGAATTAAGGTAGTATGAATGAACCAAGTAATCAAGCTTCTAAGATGAGTTTGCTAAGACCTCTAGGTCCTAAGGTTGTACATTAGTGTAGTCAATAGTTGATTTGGCTTGTGGTTTGAAGTGATGAGTGAGACGTTAAAAGTTAGAGTAGGATGACCACTAAGGTTAGATTCCCATTCCTTTAGATGAGTAACCTAAGGGATCGATAATGGATTCGAGGCTGTAAATTCAAGGTTAAGATGATTGATCATTGATGTTTAATTATTAAGGTTTTGAGATTTGGGGATTTGTACTAATAGCTCTTGAGGATTCAGTTATTGAAAATATATATAATTTGGCAAGGCAAGTTAGAAATAATCGACGGCTTGGGGTATACTCAGGATAAATAATAATGGAGTTTAGAATAAGAATGACAAACACACGAATTGGGGTTTGATCTTAACAGTTAAGGCATATTTAGATACCCTGTTGATGAACTTGAAGTCTAAAGGGTTTTGACTGTGGAATGAGTGTCATGATTGAAGTTTGATAGATACACTAGAGTATGATCGCTATCTCTAACGGATTGATAGAATAAGGATTTATAGAAACAAGTGGAAAACTCGATTTAAGACAAAGGATGTCGAAGTATTGAGGCCAATAGCACAAAGGTGTAGTTCTTAAGAAATTTTAGTCGGATGGTAGGATATGACTAAGAAAATGATCTGTTAGTATCAAGATTACGCAGGAAATTGAAGAAAGAGATCATGTGATGGAGAATTATATGCACGAGTAAGCACTACAAGAGCTACAATGGTATGAGCTAAGTAAGGATAACACTTCCATGAGGTTAGTAGAAATAATAGATATGTCAAATAATGAGCGATTATCGTATGTGTTGATTTTGATGACTAAGAGTATACTTGATTGATGCTCCTATAGATTGAATAAGGTATGTGAATGGAATCTCATAAACGATTAAGATTGGAATTGGTAAGAATTATGACACGTTGGTTTAAGTATGGTTATACCAATTTACAAGATTAGTTTGTACATTAATCTTAATGGACTTAGACTCTCAAGGAAAGGTATATAAATTAGTAAATATTCAGGCAGGATTTTAAAGATTGGATCGGAATAGTACTAGATAAGTAGGTGACGTTTCACGTAAGGATGCCCTAGGGGACAAATACAATCCGTGGGAGTAGGATAACCATAAGGAATGATAATAATATTCCCAAAGATAGGTTTAAAGATAGATTGCCTCTATCTATATACCGAGACTATAGATAATCTTACAATCTGCTTTGGACTTTACCACGGATGCTACAGGTGTCTAGTAATTCCATCTGGATTGGTTGTCATTGGTGGTCCTTTCCCTCCTTAGTGAATCCAGTTTTCTAACCTCATTTAAGCCAACTTATCCTCATTCTTTCGTGCCATGTTCTCTCCTATTTCTAGGATCCAATAGGAAAAGTATAGCATTCTTTGGAATAATCTTGAGAGATAGGAAGTTGTATGATAAGCTATCTAAGTGTGAGTTTTGGTTAAAGGAAGTGAATTTCCTAGTTCATGTGATCTATAGTGGACGAGTTAGCGTAGACCCAGCTAAGGTAGAAACTGTGTTACAGTGGGAAGCACCTGGGACTTTAACGGAAGTGAGAAGCTTCTTGGGGTTAGCTAGTTACTACCGTAAGTTTATTGAAAAATTTTCAAGGATAGCAACTCCATTGAACCATTTGATTAGGAAAGACCAACCTTTTGTGTGGAGCCAGTAGTGTGAAAATAGTTTTCAGGAATTGAAGAAAAGGTTAACTTCTGCGCATGCGTTAGTTTTACCTGACCCACAAGAGAGTTTTGAAGTATACTATGATGCTTCAAAACAAATATTAGGTTGTGTGTTAATGCAAAAAGGAAAGGTAGTGGCTTATGCCTCTAGGAAATTGTGAACACACGAAGTGAACTACCCTACGCATGATCTAGAGTTGGAGGCAGTAGTTTTTGTCTTGAAGATTTGGAGACACCATCTGTATGGCGCTAGGTTTGAAGTTTTAGCGATCATAAGAGTTTGAAGTATCTGTTTGACCAGAAGGAACTTAATGTAGGGCAGAGACGATGGATGGAGTTTTTTGAAGAATTATGAGCTTAGTCTGCAGTACCACCCTGGAAAAGCTAATGTCGTAACTGATGCGTTAAGTCGGAAATCTTTTCATATGTCAATAATGATGGTTAAGGAGCTAGAACTGATAGAAGAGTTTAGAGATCTTAACCTAGACGTTGAACTTGGTCCTAAGAGTGTAAGATTGGGAACATTGAGGATTTTAAATGAATTCTTGGAACAAGTTCGTGTAACACAGGAAGTGGATCAATCTTTGCAAGATTTGAGGAATCTAGTCCCTAAGAAAGGAGAATATGAGTTTTGTAAGGAAGCTGATGGAACTGTTAGATTCAAGGGTAGGATATGTGTGCCTAGTGATAAGAAAATAAGATATCGTAAGAGGACATTGGGAATTAGAAGGAAATGTTAAGAAGAATAATTATCCAACTTTTAGGGAACCATTAAGGTCTTATATGATCTAATTAGGAGGGTAGCTCTTAAAGCTTAAGAAGATGGATTTATCCCTATTCAGCAGTAGGAACTCCAAATTTCGAGGACGAAATTTCTTAAAGGAGGGGAGAAATGTAACACCCGCAAATTTTCTTACTGGTGTATAAATAGAATAAAGAAAATTTTAAAATAGTAATATTCATTTAATTATAAAGTATTTAGTAGCTTCTAATAGACAGCCAAATTTATAATACCCAACCACAATTATGAGTAAATTTCTTTAGAGAGGTGTTTGAGAAAATAACCTAAGATACCTTTAGTAATTATACAGTTAAGGAAAATATAGATTTAATTATTAAAAATAGCTAAAACTCTAAGGTATCTATACCTTTATTCAAAATACTCTTAATATAATTAGTGATGAGTTTTAGAAAATTATTTAGAATTTTTCTAGCACTTCTGGGCAAAAAGATCAAAATGCCCCAGTTAACAGTATAACCATAGCCAGCATAAAAAAAAAAAAATTGTAGAAAAATATGGAAAATATATTTTGAACCTTAAAAAGATGATTTAAAATGATATTTATAATTCTATACAATCTTTGTAATTAAAACCTTAATTTTCTCTCTCCGTTTATTGTAACACCCGTATTTTTCCGATTTACCCGTTTTTCCCGTTTTTGCTGTTTTAAGCGTTTTAATGGATTTTAAATGATTAAAATTATTTTTAATTGTCAAAATTTATATTTTTGGATTCAGTATTAAATTTCCTATTTTTAGGAATTTTCTGGGAATTTTTGGGATTTTTCTGCAAAAATTGACCTTTTTGCCCTCCGGTACCCCGACCCGGGCCCGAATACTCTTGATCCGGGCCAGAAAAATTGCACAAACCTTATTTTCTCCTCTGAAAATTGCGCTGCACAGCATGGTGCATGTATGCCACTTGTCCATGTCTTCCTTCACACCATTAAGCCTATATAAAGGAGAAAGCTCCACTTTTTGGCCATTTTTCACTTAAACCATTTCCTTCACCTAACCATTTCTCTCTTCTTCTTCTTCTTTCTCCCTTGCTGGCCGCGCACCACCACCCTCTTCCTCCCCAAAATTTCTTCATCTCCACCCAAATCACCAACCAAGCTTAAGTCCCATTCTTGGATTTAAGCTAAAGAAAAAAAAAATACATACTTTCTACCAAAATCCACTTGTTGGAGGCTTGAAGGAGGAGCTTGAAGGGGCTGTTGGAGGAGGAAAAATCTGCACTCATTCCCTTGAAGATCTAAGGTAAAGGGGGGGAGAACTTGAACTCTAGTAGGCCATGTAACTAGAGTCAAGGATTTGCCCTTGAATCCTTGCTTTTTCCCTTGTTTTTCTCTTGAAAAATCAAACCTTTGAGCTTGTTTTTGAGAAAATATTTTCGGTCTTGATGAGCTGGGTTATTGTGGCTGTTTGCATGTCTTTGATCTTGGTTGGATTGTTGTTGATGGTTGGGTTGTGTTGCATGCAAGCCAAGGAAGGATTTTTGTTGAAAAATCCCACCTTTTTCCCCTTAAGCTCTCGGCCAAGAGAGGAAGAAGTGGCTGCATGTGTGCAAAAATTATTTTGATGGTTTGGATGAGATTATATGATGGATATATGTACATGCATGTGGTTGATCTTAAGTGGAAAAATTGATTTGGTGATTTATCTTGAAAATAATGATGTTTTGAGCTTGAAAATGGAAGTTATGAACTTTAATGTGCATGTGAATGATTTTGAGTGGATTAGTATGATATTTGGCATTTGGATTGTTTATTGATGAATGTGTGAAGTTTTGGTGAAGATTGGATGTTGTGAAAAATTTGAAGTTTTGGATGAACATTCAAGGTTGTTCTTGATGTTCATGAGTGTTCTTGATGAAACTCATCAAGAATGTCCTTTTGATCCTAAAAAGATCAAAAGAATGTTTAAAACATGTTTTTGGGCTAAATTGGCCCAAAAGGACTAAAGAATAAATTTGTAACAAAAAGGACTAAGTTGCAAATAAGATAAGTTTTTAAATTAAGTAATTAAATTCGGATTTTTATTTTAACTAAAATAAAAATCTATTTAAAAATCATATTTTTATTTATTATGAATAAAAATGGGCTCTCATGGGTCCAATAACCTTTAGGCTTTTGTTTAGTCCCAAAGCCTTCAAAAAGAGAGTCAAAACTCAATTTAAAAGACAACTAAAAATAATTTATGGGCTTAGGTTTAGATTAGGGTTGAACTTCAAACACTAATCTAAGTTGTGAAAATTAAACTTAGGATTAATTAGTAGACTTAACTAATTTAATCACCTAAGTTGATTAGCCTAAATTAATTAAGTTAATTAACATTAATGAAGATTAATCTTAATCTTAGTCAATAATTACTAATGAGGTATTAATTAGATAATTAAGCCTTAATGATGAATAAGAACTAATTAATTATGATTAACCTTAATCAAATATAATTAAAAGCTTAATCCAAGGTTAAGGAAGAGATTAAGGGATAATTAGGAATTAATTAGGATCTTAAGTAAGGATTAAGACTTAATTAAGGAGGATTAAGATTAATTATAGTTTAGTTAACGAAGACTAATTATAATTAAGGGTTAAACCTAATCCTAATTAGACATACAAGACGAATTAGGGTAGGTAATGTCATCCATAAGATACGATAAGTCTTAGTAAATTATAGGACTCAAGTGAAAATGATTATTGATTCTTAAAAGGAGAACATTAGTACAAACTACCTTAAAAGATCATAACCAACACACTCTTTCTACATAAGACTTGAGAAGCTTAGTGAGAGAGTGCGGTTCCAACCCAAGATAGGGTTTGGTTTTCCTTGAAGGAAAGACATTAAATCGGGCCGTACCATGGTAAAGTGGTGACGTAGAATGATTTAATGTGCTTTGCTTGTAAGGACTGTGTATGCTGAGAAAGCATTGTTTGGTTTTCCTTGAAGGAAAGACATTGAATCGGGCCATGCCACGGTAAAGTGGTGACGTAGAATGATTCAATGGGCTTTGCCTGTAAGGATGAAATGCTGAAAGCATTGATTGTGTGACATGCATCATAAAGCATTAATGATGATCAAGGTTGAAAACCTTATGACCTATATGGCAATACCACTCTAGTACAGTGTGAAACTGGATGGGACGGGTGCACTGGGTTTTGCAAAGAACACCAGCGGTCCGGTAAAGGAGACCAGCCCTGAGGATAAGTCAGGTCCCGGAATGGCATAAGTGGCGTAGGCTCGCCCCCTACTGTCGTGCAAACGGGGTACAGGCTTGACTATCCTGTCGCTCTCAAGTTTTCATAATCAGTGAGTTTGTCTGGAAGTCGGAAAATCGTCTTGGCCAGAGATTGAGCAATGCTCTTCGTACTATTTGCTAGTACAGACTATACTCCTGATATATTGTACATATATGGTCGAGCAGTTGCTGTGTGCTCTGCTTTTGGTGTTGTTTTCCCGGGCCCTCATGCATTATATACATATAGCATGGTAGTATCAGATGCATACTTGTGATTGAGATTATGTGGATGTTTGTGAATATTTTATTAGTGCTCTAGTTACTATGTTCTACTTGTTATGAGTTCATATGATGTTCTCACCCTTTCTTCTCTGCTTCTATTCTCTGTTGTCGCGCTCTTTCGCCATCGCCAGTCGGGTTTGGGGAGGTTCAAGATGTCGGCCATGAGGGTTACGCTGAGATGGGGGCCACGAGGACAGTGGCGGGTCACCGACATTCCTAGACGTTGTATATTCACAGGGGAAGTACACGTCACGATTTCTTACCCTAACCTTCCCCTTGTGCCAGAGGTCGTCTTCACTGTGCCCGTGATTCTGGAGTTCGAGACACCACCAGGACTTCGTCGTCATACCACTTTCCTTAACCGTCGTCATCGTCCCGTTCCATCTGTTTCTTCCCAGTCCTCTCGGATAGCCACTATAGGAGAGCCGGATTCCCCTCGCTACACTCCTGGACCAGAGTCGTCATCCCCACCGACCATGCGTTTCAGTGCATTCGGTCGTCCTACCGCCATTGGGCCTGATCTGGTCGTCATTGATGATACTTCATCCGAGGAGGAGGATCCAGAGGAGGACCCTGAGGAGGACCCCGAGGACGAGGAGCTGAGGGAGGATTCTTCTGACGGTATTCCTTCAGAGGAATTCAGGATGATTACCCTCCCGGATGCCAGGAGGAGGAGTTGTAGGGTTGCCCCTGCTAGGTCAGATGACGATGAGTAGAGGAGTGTGTCTGGGGTAGTCATGAGTCTAGCAGTAGTAGCTCTGATTAGTGACCTCTTATTTTGGTTGTATTGATAGAGGTTTTATTTATTTTACTGCCAGAACTCTCATTTTGTATGATGGTGTGGTATCTCGGGGATCACTTGACACTGTGGTTATGTACATGTATATTTTTCACGCTTCTTCCCTAGTCTCTACTTTATATTTGCGTGTGTGTTGTGTATGTATGCGGAATGATTGAATCGACTAGATGCTTTCCGAAAACGTATTTCAGAATTAAGGAAGGGATGCTTTTACAAATATCTAAAATGGAATTAGAATGAGATTAGTTGATAATGATTAAACTCTTTTCAAAAAAAAAAAAAAAAAATATTCCCGTATTTTCTAAGCATACATTTAACATAAACGAGAGTCATCAGTTACGTTCGTAATGTGATACTCTTAGCGGTACAACTAAGGGTGTCGCATTTAGCCCATTATTTTCGTGGATAATGAAGATTAGCCAGTGAAAGATTAATTTTCAATAGCTATATATATTCATTCCCCTCCAAATTAAGTTATAGAAATTTCATCTTTGTCTTTGCTGCAAAAATGTCCCTTTGCAAAGCCTTTTGTCTTTGTTGTGAAACCTTCCCGTTACAAAACCCTTCCTGCAAAAATTCCATCCACCATAAACATCCAACCTCCACCGATGGAGCCCTAAATCGTGACAATTTAGTTTATAGATGAGATAGAAAAGGGGCAATATGGTGAATCATAGTGCGTATGGTGGTCACGAACTAGGGAAGCACAACAATTGCAGAAGGCTTTATAAGTTTGAAATCAACTACAACAATGCAGTTTTGTTGTTATGGCGAATATTTTATAATTTCTCTTTCAACATCCAACTAAGTACTCAATACTTTATGATATTGTAGGTTTTTCATCCGTATTTTTATGAAAGAAAAAATTAGTGACGTTGGTTGTTCGTAGAATACAAAAAAGCTATCATCTTTTTGCATAAAAAGAGGAAAAAAGATTAATCCTTTTTTATGTTCATCTTTCTCATTTCTACCCAAAAGCATGATCATGGAATGAGCAATATCACATTTTGAATTTCAATAAGCGTATCGATCGTATAGGATCAAACTTGTTTCAAAGAGGAAAAAGATTAATCCTTTTTTATTTTCATCTTTCTCATTTCTACCCAAAAGCATGATCATGGAATGAGAAATATCACATTTTGAATTCAATAAGCGTATCGATCATATAGGATCAAACTTGTTTCTGGGTATAGAGAGATTCCCTTTCTCTTCGCATTTACAAACAGGGGGAAACACAAATGCAAAACTGATAAGATACAATACAAAAGCATGAGATTAATTGATTAGACTATAACTGTAAGGTCCATGAATCCCTTTGAGATGTTTTCATAAAAACAAATTATCAAAATATACTTACTATAATTTTTAGTACATGGACTAATGTTTTAAAGTGAGTTGGTTTGAGAAGGAACAGGTAAAGTGAATAAGAAGAACCACTGCAGTAATATATCAGAAGAAACAAAGGAGGTTATAGGTGCTATTTCAAGTAACTCAAGAAAGAAGAGACAGACACTTAACAAATATCACCTTACAATAAAGAAAAGAAAGAATTAAGGAAGGTGAAAGCAAGAAAGTTGTTGAGAAGAATTAGAAGAAGATATCTCTACTTCAGAATATACAATCTGTTAGGAAGCTCTTAGAAGATACACTCAAAGTCTGCAAAACTCAAAATCCTCAGAACATCTTCTATCTTCCTAAAGTCATTCAGTGATAAGAAGAAAGCTCTCTGATAAAGCAAAAAGCTAAAGTTGTTGTTACAGTAACAGTTCCAGAAGAAAAGCTCTTAAGAGCATACATCAGAAGAACCAGTATTATTTCACCAAATCATAGAACAAATTAAAAAGGAAATAAACTACTAAATGTGTTTCCTGCTAGAGAAGATACAAGCTTCAGAATATGTAGTCATGAGAAGAAAGGACTTGTCAAACCAAGGAAAGAGAAAAAGCTGCACATGACAGTGATAGTTGCTGCACTTCCAGCTGGTTGATTGACTTGGTCTTTAAGGCATTTCCAATGGCTATATTCCTTCTCCTTGGCTATAGAAAGAAGCCCTCTCCTCCATTTTTTATACACAGCTGAACAAGCAGAAGAAGCATAAAAAATCTGTGAAATTACAATTATACCTTCTACAGAATTTTCACTTTCTACAAATCTCCTTATTCTGAGTTAAAATAGTTAGGAAAGTGAGAAAAGTGTGTGTTGGCTCAAGTACTTCAGCTGTATAATAATTTATTGTAAACTTTGAGCATTTACTCTTTGTATTTTTCATCACACAATTTTGTAACACTCAAGGAGGTGAATTCTTTTGAGAGATAGATAGGTTAAGTCTGCAAGAGTAAGGTGTGCCCTGCTATTTTCAGATATTTGTTGTAAGAGCCTACAGATGTTGCGATAGAATACTGGGTGAGCCTGAAGAGGCTACGAAAGAATACTAGTGGTAGGAGCACCCAAGAAGTCATTGTATCAAGGTTGATATAGTGGAAAATCCTACTGGGAGTAGGGACTAGACGTAGCCTCAAGGTTAAGAGGTAAACCGGTATAAATACTGTGTGTAATCTTCTTCTTCCTTAAACTTTTACTGTTGCTATTGTATTCACATTATAACTGTCATATCATTTGCATGAAATCTTTTAAACCTATCTAATATCTAAGTAAGTGTTACTTAAAAAAAGGTTCAAGTTAAAAGGAACCATATTTTCAACATATTATAAATATAATCCATGTTGTGAGAATTAACCCTTGAACTTCTAATATCAGTCAAGTAATTACTTGAGCAGAATTAAGTATTAGAAGAAAATTGCAGAAATATTTAAAGAGATCACAATTCAACCCCCCTTATTGTGATTGCAATATTTACTTCAATAACAAGAAGATTACATAATGAAAAAGCTTGATTAAACAACTAAGATACATAAGCTAGACCAGACTAAACACAACCAACTATGGCTTGGACCAAAGTTCACACAGTCTAATAAAAGTAAAGCATCAACAGAAATATAAATTAAAGACCCTAAACAAGACATACCGAAATTAAAATAAATAAAAACACAAAAAGCACTCAGGCTAACACAAACACAAAAGCATTCATGTAAACTCAACCGAAAACATTACAAATGAAGACCCTAGAGCTTCAATTCAAGGTCGAGCTCTATTGGTTCTTTCTTGGTAGAAACTGCTACAGGGACACAAGAAAGTGGTGAGAGTGTAAAACTTGTTGATGCAACTGCAAATGTAGGCGCAGGCATGAGTGCTGGTGCTAGTGATGCTTGTGGTTTGTGCAAGGATATGTTTTTGCCTAGCACATACATTCAATCTTTGTTCATGATGAGTAGAGAATTGAGAAGTAGCGATAGTAAGTATGGGTGATAAGGGTTGGTCCATGAGGGACAAAAAGTCCCTAGTCTCATAATAATCAAAGTCTTCCTCTGTGATGGGGGTGGGGTTCGGGGTGGGGGTGGGTTCAATCCGACCATGTAATGGTTATAAGGATTATAAACCCCTCCAATAGCACCACTAGCAGGTAGCTTGAAAATACTATGGCTTGTTGCAAGGTTCATCATCATTTCATTTGAATGTTATGTGAAAAGGAAATGGTGATGATAGATATGAAAATTGAGAGTGATTTAAAGGAAATGGTGGTGGTATAGTTGAACGTTGAGGGTGATTCAGAGGGAATTGAGGTGGTAGAGCTGATAATTGATTCAACTCATGATTCACCTGGACTAAATTCGTCATACTTTTCTGTGCCAATTCCATAACTATCTTCTGATTCCACTCGTGATAGTAGTGGTGCATTAACTCCTCTTCAGAACTGAAGAAGGCAGAGCAAAGAGGACATATAAAATGGCTAACAATACCATTGTTGTTGTTGTTGTTACTATTGTTGTTGTTGCCGTTGTTGATCTCACCCTCGATGATAGGTTCAGGCTTCACCATGTTGAAAGAGAAAGCTTTCAAAGGAAAAAGGAAGGATCTTGATAGAGAACAAAGTTGTAGCTTGAAGAGAAAGTGGTGAATGGGGTGAAAAGGCCAAGTGAAAGCCTGAATTTATGGTGGGGTTTGGAATCCGATGATGGTCAAGATCTCAATTCATTTTTTATTTAATATTAATTTGATGAGGTAGCTTTTTTGTAGCATTAATTATATAAGAAATGTGTGATGATATTTACAAATTTTGGATTATATATATATACACACAGGAGATGTAAGAAATTTTAAAGTTATTAAAATCTCAATTGATTATTTTCTTTATAACAACATTAGTTTTGTACTTTAATCTTTAAAGTACATTTTTCACTTTAGAATAGTCAAATTTATGTATAAATTTCAGTCATATATTTATTACAAATTTTATGTCATTAAATGACATTAAAGAAATTTGTATTCATTAATCATAGTTATGTATAGTTTAAACAAATTTATAGAATTCCATTGAAATTTTTATATATAATATTAAAAAATATGAAATACACAATTCAATTTCAAGTGATCTCCATTTTATAGCCTATATAGTCAAAACCAAAATCAAAAATAGTATGTAACTGTAAAATATTTTAATAAAAAAATCCAAGTCTTTACTATTGAGGCATATTCAATTTTATACTTTACTCTCTTTTTTATCTATTCGCTGGACTTCTTCATTTTGGTGTTACATGTCATGTGAACTTTCACATGAAATCTAATCAATATTTTTCTTTCTTTTAATTACTCAATTAAAAAACTTAAAAATTACTTTCACTAATTTCTTTAATAATTAATTTTTTATATATATTTAGTATAATGAAATATTTATAAATTACCATTAAAATAATCTTTTATACATGAATCAATAATTGAAATTTCCAAAACTAAAAATTTCAAATGATTGAAACTTTATATTTTAGGATATGATTTTATTACCAATAATTATATTAATTAAATAAACTTTCTTTTTTAATTTATAATTTTTGTATTTCACTTTAATTTATAATTACCATTACAGTGCATGTATAAAATATTTTCTAATTAAAAAAATATTTATGTGACACATAGGTTTGTATAATATTAATTATTTAATGTTAATATCTAAATGCACACAATTTATATATTGGAGATGTATGTATACAAAAATTACTTCATACAACACCTTTTTGTTATTGTAAATTTTTTAAATGGTTTGGATTTTATAATACTTCACATTGCAATTTTTTTCGTACCTTATCAGGCAGGTCTTCTTTTTGCACCTTCTAAGGCGTGTTTTCCTAAGTGCACCCCTTTTAGGAATAAGAAACAAACAACAAATAAAGAAACACAAATCGAGGGCCATAAAATAAACTTTGTTTTGTTCCATATGAAACAAAATAAGATAGAATAAAGTAAGAAAGATAAGTATAGTTGTGGGTTCGAGAGTTACAAGATCATAAAGTTTTTTTCTCTCCTCTGGTGTTCAAAAGAAAAATATTAAGTTATATACAACTGTTAATTGAAAAATTACTAGGAAAAATGCTAGTAATTTTATAATTTATCATACGTATGTGTATTGTGTTTTTATTATGATTTAAACATTAATTTACAATGCAAGTGTTTTTCATATCTTATAAGGCATGTTTTCCTATGCCAGTCCCGGCCTTTTAAGAAAAATATATATATTAGTTATTTTAATATTTATCCATTGAGAGAGGGAATTGAATTTATGGGGGATTGTATTAATTAGACAAGAAACTCTCACTAAAAATGACAAACAAAAGAAACACAAATCAAGGACATAAAATAAATTACTTTTTTCCATATGAAAACAAAATAGGATAGAATAAAGTAGATAAGTATGGTTGTGGGTTCGGGAGTTACAATATCCTAAAGGTTTTTCTCTCATATGTTTAAATGAAAAATGTTGATTTATGTGTAGTTGTTGATTGAAAATAAGAAGGAAATATGTTAATACATTATAATTTGTCCGGCATGTTGATAGGACCCTTTTAGGACTGAAATTGTTGCAATAGTTAAGATGATAAAGGAAAAGTTGTTGGAAGCTCAAAGAAGGAAAAAGAGTTGTGTTAACTGGAGGAGGAAATCCTTAGAGTTTGAGGAATGTGAGCATATATTTCTAAAGATAACTCCCATCATAAGTATGAAGTTGGCTGAAGGTCTCTAGAAGGGGGGGTTGAATAGAGACTTTCTCAAATCTGTTCCTTCTATTTCACACTAAAATTATTGTTTGAGATGTGCTCTCAAGTTCGTTGACCTTGGAGTCTCTGTAGAGGACAGGATATATAAATAAATACATTTTTAGTGATGATTTATATTCTTAGATTAATTCAGAATCTTATTTTGAATATTGGTTCAGTTATTGCTTTTGTTACTAAGTTGTTTTAGTTCTTTCAAGATAAGCTTAGTAAAGACAAGATAAGAGATGTAACACCCGCGTTTTTTACCGTTTTGCCGTTTTTGCCGTTTTGAGTGTTTTATTGAATTTTGAGTGATTAAAATTTATTTTTAATCATCAAAATTTATATTTTTGGATTTAGAATTAAATTTCCTATTTTTAGGGAATTTTTGGGAATTTTTGGGGTTTTTTTGTGAAAATGACCTTTTGCCCCTCCTGTCCCTTGAACCGGGCCCGAATACTCTTGATCCGGGCCAGAAAAATTTACACTGACTCACCTTGACACATCATAACAGCCATGCATGCAGAATAATGTTCATGGGAGACACTTGTAAATTTTCTCCTTCCTTACAAGACAAGTGTGCAAGCAATTAAGCCATGTGTCATTTATGTTTCCTAAAGCAAAAACTCCACTTTCTTCCTTTTCCTTTCACATGCAAACCAGAATTTTTTTCTCTCATTTCACTCATTCTCATACCACTTGCAGCTGTGAGCTTCCTTCCCATTTTCTCTCAAGTTTTCCATTTTCTCTTCCAAACACATTCAAGCTAAAGGTTCCATTTTTGAACCTAAGCTTAAACACCTAGCCTCCAACCTTGTAGAAGTCCTTGTTGGTGATCAAGAGGAGGATCTTGGAGCTGTTTTGGGGGCTGTTACTGCACCTTATTTTTACAGAAAATTCCTTAGGTAAAGGGGGGGAGAACTTGAACTCTAGTAGGATTGGTAACTAGAGTCCAGGATTTGCCCTTAAAATCCTTGTTTTTTTACTCTTGTTCTCCTTGAAAAAAATCACTTTTGAGCTTTTCTTTGAGCAAATGTTTTGGATTCTTGGAGCTGGGTTGTTTACATGTTTTTAAGTTTATTTTGATGCTTGGAATGTGCTTGGATTGTGATTGTTGGTGCATGCAAGCCAAGAAACAATTTTGGAAAATTTTCCCCTTTTTCCTCTAATAGCTCTCGACCTTGAGGGATTTTGGGGCCTGCATGGGTATTCAAAATTTTTTTGGTGCTTGGAATGTGTTTGTATAATGAATCTATGAACATGCATGAAGTTGGTTGAAGGTATACAATTGTTTTGGATGATTGATCTTTGAAAAATAGGTTTTATGAGCTTGAAATGGAGTTATGAACTTTAATGTGTATGTGGATGATTTTGAGTGAATTAGTATGATATTTGGCATTTAGATTGTTTGTTGATGAATGTGTGAAGTTTGGTGAAGATTGGATGTTGTGAAAAAATTGAAGTTTTGATGAACATTCAAGTTGTTCTTGATGTTCATGAGTTGTTCTTGATGAACTCATCAAGAATACCTTTTTGATCTTAAAAAGGTCAAGGGTATGTTGAAAACATGTTTATGGGCTTTGGTGGTCCAAAGGACTAGAAGCAATTTTACAAGTAAAAGGACTAAAGGCAAATTAAGAATGAGTTCTTTAAAATAATAAAACAAATTCGGATTTTCCAATTCCAACCAAGTAAAAGTCAACTTAAAGGTCAATATTTTAGGTTACCATGACTAAAAATAAGTTCCTAAGAGTTATAAAACCTTTAGGCTTTTAATTTAAGTTTAAAGACTCATTAAAAGTCAATCAGATTAGATTATGAAATTAAAAGTTAGATTGGAGTTGGACTTCAACTCTAATCCAAGTTATTAAGAATTAAAACTTAGAAATTAATTAGTAGACTTAGCTAATCTAATTACCTAAGTTAAATTAACATAATCTACTTAAGTTAATTAAGTAACGGATGATTAATTAAGGTTAAAGTTAATTAACCTTAATAAAAGTATTAAGTAATTAATTAGCAATGATGATTAATAATTAACTAACTATGATTAACCCTTAATCAAATGTAATTAAAAGCTAGTCCAAAACTAAGGAAGAGATTAAGACTTAATTAAGGAGGATATAGATTAATCATAGCCCAGTTGATGAAGATTGATTAAAAGTTAAATATAATCTTAATTATTTATACAAGAAGAATTAGGAATAAGTAATACCATCCATAAGACACAATCATAAGTCTTAGTAAATTATAGGACTTAAGTGAACATGATTATTAAGAACATTAGTACAAACTACTATAAAAGATTATAACCAACACCCCTCTTTCTTCATAAAACTTGAGAAGCTTAGTGAGAGAGTGCGTTCCAACCCAAGGTAGGGTTCGGTTTTCCTTGAAGGAAAGACATTGAATTCGCGGCCGTGCCACGGGGATGTGGTGACGTTGAATGGTTTCAATGGGCTTTGCCTGTAAGGATGTGAATGTTATGAGCATTGTTGTGTGACATGCCATCATGAAGCATTGTTGATGTTCGAGGTTGAAAACCTTAGACCTATATACAGTAGCACTTGGTACAGTGTGAAATCGGTTGGGAAGGGTGCAACCTGGGTTTTGCAAAGAATGCCAGTGGGTCCTCAAAAGGGACGCCAGCCCTGAGGATAGCCTAGCTCCCGGAAGATCTCAGGTGACGTAGATTAGCTCCCTACTGTCGAGATTGGGGAACCCAGCTAGCTATTCCTGTCGCTCTCATGATTTTCGGGTCAGTTGAGATTGTCTGGAAGAACGCTTAAATGATTTGGCCAAAATGTATGAGCAATGCTCTTTGTACCAATGCTATACAGACTCTAACTCCTGACGTGCTGTGTATATATGGTCGGAGGCAGCTGCTATGTGCTCTGCCTATGGTGATGTTTCCCTGGGCCCCGCATGCATTAGATATTGCATTATAATAGTAAAAGTTGCGTTCATATGAGTACACCATGAGGAGATGTCGTGATTGCTTAATTGATTCGACTGTGTGGATTGCCTCTATGTGTGTGCTCTAGTTTGTTGTATCCTACATGCTATGAGTTCATGCGATGTTCTCACCCTTCCTTTCTGCTTCTGTTATTTTCTGCTATTGTGTTCCTTCGCTACGTCGATAGCCGCATCGGAGATTTTCAGTATGACATCGATGAGAGTGCAGCAGCGATGGATGCCCAGAGGAACCTGGCGGGTGACGGACATCTCGCATAGATGGGAGACCAGTGTAGTTTTGAGTCTAGGTAGTAGCAGCTCTGATTTAGCGACCTCTTATTTTGTATTTGGTCGAGGTCTTGTTTATTTGGTCTACTACCAGAAACTCATATTTTGATGTGGAAATCAGGATGGCTCGAGAGACATACTGTTATTATGTTGTATGTATATATTCATGCTATTTCCTTTTCTTATGATTGATTTTATAATTGCGTGTATGTGTGTGTGTGCACGAGTTGATAATCATCTAGATGTTTTGCGGAAAACGAGTTTCAGATTAAGGAAAGAATATTTCATGAATACCTAAAATGAAAATCTGAGATGTAATAGATTGATGATGACTAAATCCTTTTAAAAAAAAAAATATTCCGTGTTTTTTTTGACATTTCTAAAAGCAATTAGTTCGACGGTTACGTATTATAATGTGATGTTCTTAGCGGTATAACTAAGGGTGTCGCAAGAGACAGGGGGCAGAGATCTTATCCTGGTTCACCCACTCCTTGGGCTACGTCCAGTCCTCACAACACGTGAGATTTTCCACTATTGACACAACCCGCCAATACAAGTATTCTTACAGCCTCTTCAGGACGTCTAACTCACACTAAGCCTAGGCACTCCTATCTTAGTTGAGCCACAAGTATTCTTACAGCCTCTTCAGGACACAAACATCTCACTCTAAGACTAGAAACCTTCCTATCTTAGATGAGAAAAGTTACAGTAAATGTTTATGATGAGTCTAGCTTACAAGCATACACAGTATGGATATAGAGATGGGTAAGCTAGGTAATCTCTACTTAAGATACAATATAATAGTGATGCACGCAAGAGAGATGAGAAGAGACAGGTGATCTCAAGATGAAATGAGTCTGTTCACAGACAGCTGAGATGTGCACTTGAGATGTTAGTTGAGATGTGATAAGATGCTCGATGATCGTAGAGTAATGCAGGGCAGTCTCTCTCACTTCCAACTGTTTGATCTTGTCTCTTTTATATCTCTAGTTAGAAAAACTAGCCCGTTATATGACTGTTTCTAGCTGTTGGAGTGCACAGCTAGGAGACAGGCTTTCCAAGTAGGTGTACAACAGCTTTTCAGGCTTAAGTCACTGTGTCAGTGTCCTTGTGTCCTTCTTTGACTTTATGCTGACCTCACTTGCTGTCTACTATCATTGAGCATGCAGTCTTGCTTCTGTCCATAGTTAGTTATAACTTTCATGTATCTCTGATTGAGATCTCGTCTGTTCGCGTCTGTCCATGAGACAGCGTCTCAAGCTGTTCTTGCATCTCAAGCTGAACTTGCATCTCTTCATGGCTTGCATCTAATGCTGAGCTTGGCTTGCATCTAAAGCTGTGCTTACATCTGTTCATGGCTTCATGCTATGCTTGCTTGAACTATTGATAGCTTCTGAACATAGGCTTGCATCTCAAGCTGTGCTTTTATCTGAATCTTGTTGGAGTGTTTCTTATAGACTCAGTGATGAGCTTGGTTGTATATTTTATGTCTAATTCAAACACACGTGTTGTATGTGTAAATTGACTTGCTTGAGCTCTAGTCTGATCCTTGAAGCACACAGGTGTAAAGCTCTAAAAGACTTTTTAATGGCCTTCTGATCTTGTGTTCTTGCTACCCATAACTTAGCTTATTTAAATGGTCTAAGGATCATTTCTGTCTTCATGTATTCCTGTAGTAACTTAAATACAGAAAGTCTCTGCCACACTTGAGCACACAGTTAGCAACACAAGATGCATCTGATATGTATATTTAAACTTAGTTAGTTTGTCATATTAAAAAACTTCTTGGAGGTGAGCTTGTCTCAACAATCTCCCCCTTTTTTGATGATGGCAAACTATGAGTTTAAATATCTGATGAGATTAAAAATGAATATGATGTATATCTAAGGTTAACTCCCCCCTGAGTTGAGCAATCTCTTTGTAACAGAAATACTTGAGGGAAAGAACTCCCCTGAGTGATAAGCTTAATTTTTCTGTTCTGAGATTTAATATTCAATTGTGAGCTAAATGTCCAATTAGATTGCTAAACAAACCAAACAGAAAATATACTGCGAATATCTGAGAGTCAATTTTCATTAATCATAAATTTTGAGGATTACAAAGCAAAAGATGCCACTGCATCTCAATAAAAGACTGTGAAAAGAGATGCCAATTACATCTTAAAACTGTCAAACTGATCATATCCTAAAAACTGTGAAGTTTAGATATATCTAACCTAACTCTCCCCCTTTTGACATTCAAAACGAAAGACTAGCATAGCTAGGATGAAAGGGAAGAGGATGAGCCTGAGCTAGGGCCAGAGGGTCGTAGCTAATTTGAGGAAACTCAGGTAGATGAGGCAAATTGGAAAGATGAAGGTTCATCTTCTTGTGAAATTCATTCGATGCATGCATTGCTTGCAGGACTGTGTCAAATCCTGAAAGAATGGCCTATTGCCTCTTCTTGTGGTGCTTTAGTTTCTTCAAGATCTTCTTCTGATTCTGTTCAATTCTGGCTTGGAGGGTCTGGTGTTGTTGCTATTGTTCCTCTTGTAATTGGTTCAGAAAAGTATTGATTGAATTGAACAGATGAGTAGGAATGGATGGTTTAGATGAGGGTGCCTTAGCTGGCTTAGGTCTGTCAGTGGGAGGTGCAGACTGATCATATTGGGTTGTGGTGAGCTGAGCAGGATGGTCTCAACAAAGAATTTTCCAGGAGTGGGAAATGAAGTAGGGATGGAGTAAGTTGGCTGTGGACTTACTGGAGTAGCTTGTTGAGTAGTGGTTACTTCAACAGTCTCAGTCTCAACTTGTTGCGGCTCTTGGTGAGTCTCAAAGCTTGAGGTTGTGGTATCCTTTTCTAAGCTCATCAAAGTTTCAGCAACAATCTTACTGATAGGAGAGACTTCCTGTGGAGTTATCTCCGGTGGATGAGATGGAGGAGGTAATTGAGGAGATGCTTGCTGTAGTGGTGAATGGTGCTCAGTTTCTTGTTCAAACATAGCTCCTTCTTCTTCATTCCTTGATTCATCTTCTGCTTTTCTCCTTGCTCATGGAGTTTCTCAGGTGTTGGTTCAGTACGAGCTAGAGCAGTGAGATCAGATTTTGATTTCTTCTTCTTCTTTCTCCTAGTCTCAGTTTCTGTAGAGACAGAAGGCTGAGCTTTCCTTTTCTGTTCCTTTACTGGAAACTCAGAACCTGCTTAAGTTTCATCACCAGCTGCCTTTAAGGCCTTTTTTTTCTTTTTTCTGTCTGCCTCTGACATTTTGGATGATGGAGAAGCTTGTGTGTTTGTAGGGATAGTAGGAGGAGGATCATTTAAAGGAAAAGTAGGAGTAGGGATGTTCTTACCGTTTAAGCCAAGAGATTTCGGGTTTTTGTTTCCAACATAACCTGGTCTTTCTTCAGACTTTTCACAGCCGCTGAAATCAACCTTGAAATGCCTCATGATTCTGGTAGTTAGCATTCCAAAGGGAAGAGATGCGTTAATCTTGGAGTTATGGAAGGCATGCTCCATATGCCTTAAGATGAGAAATGGGAGGTTCAGAGGTATCCCATGCTTGAGGTTCCTACATTGGCTGATGGAATTCCAACTTCATTCCACCAGTGTTCTTCATTGTAAAGCCTATTCCCAACTACAGGTGCTTGGATGATGGCCCCAAGAGTTTCCTCTGTCAGTTCTATGTGGACACCTCTGATGTCAGAGATGATGTGGGGCTGACCTGGAAAGATCCCTTAGCTTTGTAGCAGGCTGCATAGAATGCACTAGTCATCTTTGGAAAAACTGACTCAGTCATGCCCAAGTATTCCTTCCATCCTTGTTTTTCCAGATAGGGACCAATGTCCCATCCTTCATCTCTTAGCTCTTGAAATGAGATCACTCTTCCTATTATGATCTTCTTGTCTACGAATCTTTTAGTAAACTTCTCCTCCACTTCAGCATTGGAAAAGAGATCAGATTGGAACGAAAGCTTCTTCTGCGACACCTTTAGTTTATCGCTAAGAATATCACATTGCAAAACGTAACCATCGAATTTACTGTTTTAAAACTTAGAAAATACGAAAATATTTTTTTTTTTTGAAAAGAGTTTAATCATCATCAACTAATCGCATTCTAATTCCATTTTAAGTATTCATGAAAACGTCCTTTCCTTAAGTCTGAAATTCATTTTCTAAAAACATCTAGACGATTCAATCATTCGCATACATACACAACATACACGCAGATATAAAGGGGATCATGGGAAGGAAACATCATAACATATATACAGAACCATAGTGTCAAAGTAATCCCGGAGTAAACAATACCACCATACAAAACAAGAGTTCTAGTAGTAGACTATAATAAATAAGACCTCAGCCAAAACGAAACAAAACAAAAGGCCACTAAATCAGAGCTGCTACTAACTAGACTCGTGACTACCCCCAGTTACGCTATCCTACTCGTCATCATCCGTCTCAGCAGGAATCCATCCACAACTCCTCCCTCCAGTACCCCGAGGTTGATCATCCCAAAGTCTTCTGAGGGGTCGTCACTGGAAGAATCCTCTTCCGGCTCCTCATCCTCAGAGTCATCCTTCGGGTCTTCCTCTGGGTCCTCCTCCTCAGATGTAGTGTCATCAATCACGATCATGTCTGGCTCACTCGGACGGGAACGGCCAAATGCGTCAGATATACGGGCTGTGGAGGTGACACCTCTGGACCGGGAGAGTAACGAGGGGAATCTGGCTCGCCCATGGTCGCCATCCGTGAGGACTGTGACGATGCTGATGGAGAGGGGCGATGACGACGGTTGAGAAAAGTAGTGTAGCGACGGAGTCTGGGTGGAGTCTCAAACTCAAGGATCACCGGCACTGTGAAATCTATCTCCGGTACCAGGGGAAGGCTGGGATGAGAAATGGTGACGCGCACCTCCCCCGTGAAAACACATCGCCTAGGGACGTCTGTAATCCCCACTGGCCTCGTGGCTCCCACCTCAACGTGATCCTCATAGTGGACATCCTGAATCTCTCCAATACCAACTGTCGACGTGGCGAAGAAGTAACGACAGGAAATAACAGAAGCAGAAAAGGAAGGGTGAGAACATCACATGAACTCATATCAAGTAGAATACAGTAACTAGAGCATTCATAGAACATCCACACAACCTCAATCACAAGAATGCAGTTTATTTATCATACATATGACTAATGCATGAGGGCCCGGGAAAACATCACCAAAAGCAGAGCACACACAACTGCTCGACCATATATGTACAATATATCAGGAGTATAGTCTGTACTAGCAAATAGTACGAAGAGCATTGCTCAATCTCTGGCCAAGACGATTTTCCGACTTCCAGACAAACTCACTGATTATGAAAACTTGAGAGCGACAGGATAGTCAAGCCTGTACCCCGTTTACACGACAGTAGGGGGCGAGCCTACGTCACTTGTGCCATTTCGGGACCCGACTTATCCTCAGGGCTGGTCTCCTTTACCGGACCGCTGGTGTTCTTTGCAAAACCCAGTGCACCCGTCCCATCCAGTTTCACACTGTACTAGAGTGGTATTGCCATATAGGTCGTAAGGCTTTTGAACCTTAACCATTATTGATGCACATGATGTATGTCACACCGCAAACACTTACAATATCACATCCTTACAGACAAGCCCATTGAATCTTTTACGTCACCACTTTACCGTGGTGCAACCTCGTAGATTCAAGGTCTTTCTTTTAAGGAAAACCAAATCACGCTCTCTTGCCAAGCTTCTCAAGTTTTATGTAGAGAAGGTGTTGGTTATAATCTTTTAAGGTAGCTTGTGCTAGCTTTATTGATAATCATATTCATTTAAGTCCTACAATTTACTAAGGCTTATGGATATGTCTTATGAAAGGCATTACTAATCCTAATTTTATTTGTATGACTAATTAAGATTAGGCTTAACCTTTAATCATAACTAGTCTTCATTAATCGAATTTCAATTAATCTTATCCTTCTTTAACTAAGTCTTAATCCTTACTTAAGATCCTAATTAATTTCTAATTATCCCTTAATCTTTCCATAATCTTGGATTAGGGTTTTTAATTATGCTTGATTAAGGTTAAATTATAATTAATTAGTTTTTGACCGTCGTTAGAGATTAATTACTTAATTAACACTTATATTAATATTAATTATCTTTAGACTTAATTAATTATTAATTAACTTAAGTAATTTAGGCTAATCAACTTAGGTGATTAAATTAGTTAAGTCTACTAATTAATCCTAAGTTTAATTTTCACAACTTAGATTAGTGTTGAAGTTCAACCCTAATCTAAGCCTAAGCCCATGAATTATTTTTAGTTGTCTTTTAAATTGAGTTTTGACTTTCTTTTTGAAGGCTTTGGGACTAAACAAAAGCCTAAAGGTTATTGGACCCATGAGAGCCCATTTTTATTCATAATAAATAAAAAATGTGACTTTTAAATAGATTTTTATTTTAGTTAAAATAAAAATCCGAATTTAATTACTTAATTTAAAAACTTATCTTATTTGCAATTTAGTCCTTTTTGTTACAAATTTATTCTTTAGTCCTTTTGGGCCAATTTAGCCCAAAAACATATTTTAAACATCCTTTTGATCTTTTTAGGATCAAAAGGACATCTTGATGAGTTTCATCAAGAACACTCATGAACATCAAGAACAACCTTGAATGTTCATCCAAAACTTCAAATTTTTCCACATCCAATTTACCAAAACTTCACAATCATCAATAAAAAAATGCCAAATATCACAAATAAATCACCCATCATCCACATGCATTTTGAGTTCATAGTCTCCAATTTCAAGCTCAAAACACCAATTTTCACAAGATCAATCATCAAACAATTGTGTAAATCACCCAAACATGCATGCATAGATTCATACAAACACATTCCAATCATCAAAAATTTAGAACACATGCAGCCCTTTTTACTCTCAAGGCCGAGAGTAAAAAAAGGAAAAGAGAGAATTTTGCAAAAATTTTCTTGGCTTGCATGCATCTAAATCCATCAAACAAACAAGTTTCAAGCACTAAAATAAACATGCAATCATCAATAACAACCCAGCTCAAAGTTCCGAAAATCCAATCTCAAAATAAGTGAAAAAATTGATTCTTTTCAAGGAAAAACAAGAGAAAAGACAAGGATTTAAGGGCAAATCCTTGACTCTAGTTACAAGGCCTACTAGAGTTCAAGTTCTCCCCCCCTTTACCTAAGAATTTCTCCAAGAAAAAGTGCAGAAAACAGCTCCAAGAACAGCCAAAGACAGCCCCTCAAAGGTCCTCCTTTTGGTCTCCAACAAGTGTTTTAAGGCTAGAAAGTAAGTATTTTTAAGCTTAGGTTCAAAAATGGAACCTAAACTTGGTTGGTGTTTATGGAGAGAATGAAGATTTTGGGAGAGAAAGGGTGAGGAGCCACGGCCAAGGAGAGAGAAGATGAGAGAAAAGGAAAGTTCTCCTTGTTTGCATGCAACAAAAATGAATAAAAAGGAGAAAAAAACTTTTTATATGACATATTCACCTTTTCAAGCTATTGGTGGAATGGAAGAGATGGGAAGACAAGTGTCTCCCATGCATCAAGGCTGGTTGCACGGTCTTTAAGGAGAGAAAGGAAGGCTTGTGCAATTTTTCTGGCCCGGATCAAGAGTATTCGGGCCCGGGTCAAGGGACAGGAGGGGCAAAAAGGTCATTTTTCACAAAAAAACCCAAAAATTCCAAAAAAATTCCTAAAAATAGGAAATTAAATTCTGAATCCAAAAATATGAATTTTGATGATTAAAAATAATTTTAATCACTCAAAATCCAATAAACACTCAAAACAGCAAAAAAACGGCAAAAACGGTAAAACGCGGGCGTTACAACTCTTCCCCTCTAAAAAGAAATTTCGTCCTCGAAATTTGTGCGTACCTTCTTGAAATAATTGAGGGTGAGACTTTTTCATCCGTTCTTCCAATTCCCAGGTTGCATTCCCTTCATCAGTTGTACTCCAAATGACCTTTACTAACGGAATTTCCTTACCTCTCAGCTGCTTTATCCTTCGGTCTCCGATTCGTACAGGTAACGCTTCATAAGTCAGGTTTTCTTTTAATTGTATCATGTCGGGTTCTATGACGTGTGAAGGGTCAGGAATATACTTTCGGAGTTGTGACACATGAAACACATTATGCAGGTTTGAAAGAAAGGTGGCAAAGCAATTTGGTAAGCGACAAGACCAATTTTTTTCAAGATTTGGTAAGGACCAATGAATTTAGGTGTAAGTTTTCGAGATCGCATTGCCCTGCCAACCCCAGTTGTTGGTGTAACTCTCAAAAATACGTGATCTCCTTCCTTGAACTCAAGGGGTTTCCTCCTCCGATCATAGTAACTTTTCTGCCTGCTTGTGATATTTTCATCTTTTCCTGAATCATCTTGATCTTTTCCGTGGTTTGCTGAATCATCTCAGGCCCCAAAACTAGGCCATCGCCAGACTCGAACCAGCATAAAGGCGTTCTACACTTTCTACCATACAGGGCTTCAAAAGGTGCCATTCCAATACTAGAATGGAAACTATTGTTGTAGGTGAACTCGATCAGTGCCAACAACTGATCCCAACTCCCTTGGTGTTCTAACACACACGCTCTCAGCAAATCCTCTAGGGATTGGATAGTCCGCTCGGACTGACCATCGGTTTGAGGATGATAGGCCGAACTAAGCCTCAACTTGGTTCCTAGAGCTTGTTGCAGACTAACCCAAAATCTGGATGTAAACCTAGGGTCTCTATCGACACAATGCTAGACGGAACCCCATGCAATCTTACTACTTCCTTGATGTATAGCTGGGTCAACTTCTCTAGAGGAGACTTAATGTTGATGGGTAGGAAATGGGCAGATTTTGTTAACCTATCAACGATTACCCATATAGCATCAAAACCTGCCGGAGTTCTAGGTAAACCTACCACGAAATCCATAGATATGCTATCCCATTTCCATTCAGGGACATCCAAGGGTTGTAACTCTCCTGATGGTCTCTGATGTTCAATCTTGGCTTTCTGGCAAACCAAACAAGATGCTACATAACCAGCTACTTCCTTTTTCATCCCAGACCACCAAAACATCTTCTTCAGGTCTTGGTACATCTTAGTCGCTCCAGGGTGAATACTCAGCCTACTCTTATGAGCTTCCTCTAAGATCAGTTTCCTTAATTCATTATCATCAGGTACACATATCTATTTCTGAATCTAACAATGCCATCAGTACCTTTATGGAACTCTGATTCTCCTTTCTTAGGAACTAGATCCTTCAATACTTGCAAGGATTGATCCTTTTCCTGTGCTACCCGAACTTGTTCCAAGAAATCACTCGAAATCTTCAAGGTTCCTAGAATTATACTCTTAGGGCTAAATCTAACATCCAGGTTCAGGTCTCTAAATCCTTCTATCAATTCTAGTTCTTTAACCATCATTGCTGACATGTGCAAGGATTTCCTACTCAAAGCATCAGCCACTACATTGGCTTTCCCAGGGTGGTATTGCAGGCTAAAATCATAATCCTTTAAAAATTCCATCCATCTCCTTTGCCTCATATTCAACTCTTTCTGATCAAACAGATACTTCAGGCTCTTATGGTCGCTAAAGACTTCAAACCTAGCGCCATACAGATGGTGCCTCCAAATCTTCAGGGCAAAAACTATAGCTGCCAACTCTAGATCATGTGTAGGATAGTTTACTTCGTGTGTTCGCAGTTGCCTAGAGGCATACGCCACTACTTTCCCTTTTTGCATCAACACACAACCCAATCCTTGTTTCGAAGAATCACAATATACTTCAAAACTCTCTTGTGGGTCGGGTAAGACTAAGATTGGTGCAGAAGTTAACCTCCTTTTCAACTCTTGAAAACTATCCTCACACTTCTGGTTCCAAAAGAAGGGTTGATCCTTTCTAACCAGATGGGTTAACGGAGTTGCTATCCTAGAAAAATTCTCAATGAACTTACGGTAGTAACCGGCTAACCCCAAAAAGCTCCTTATCTCCGTCACAGACCTTGGTGCTTTCCACTGTAACACAGTCTCTACTTTAGCTGGGTCTACGCTAACTCCTCCACTAGAGATCACATGGCCTAGGAAGTTTACTTCCTTCAACCAGAATTCACACTTAGACAACTTAGCATATAACTTTCTGTCCTTTAAGGTCTGCAAAGTTATCCTAAGATGTTCCACATGCTCTTCCTCACTCTTGGAGTATATGAGAATGTCGTCTATGAAGACCACAACGAACTTGTCCAAGTAAGGATGGAAAACTCGGTTCATATAGTCCATGAAAACTGCAGGTGCGTTGGTTACACCAAACGGCATTACTAAATACTCATAATGCCCGTAGCGTGTTCTGAAAGCTGTCTTCGGGATATCCTCAGACTTTACACGTATTTGGTGGTAACCTGACTTAAGGTCAATTTTCGAGAACACAGTTGCTCCTCTTAACTGATCCATCAAGTCGTCTATCCTAGGCAAAGGATACCTATTCTTTAACGTCACCTTATTAAGCTGACGATAATCTACACACAGCCTCATGCTACCATCCTTCTTCTTCACTAATAACACCGGTGCTCCCCAAGGGGACACACTAGGCCTAACAAACTGTTTTTCTAACAACTCTTCCAGCTGTTTCTTCAACTCAGCCAACTTAAAGGGGACATCCTATACGGGCTATAGAAATAGGTCTGGTTCCAGGCACTAACTCTATGTTAAACTCTACCTCTCGCTCTGGCGGCAAACCAGGGATATCGTCAGGGAATACTTCAGGAAATTCTCTCACCACAGGCAGTTTGTTAATGTCGGATTCCCGCTCTTCCTCCAAAGAAGAAAGTATCATGTAGATTTGAGCTCCTTCTCTCAAAGAAGCATTCACTTGGTTGGCGGACAAGAATCTCGTACTTACAGAATCAAGAGTAGAGGGAGAAAAAGAATCAAACACACCAGTTCTATTATAACAGTCAAGCTGGACTCGTTGGAGATAACGGTCCATTCCCAAAACAATATCAAGTTGAGAAAGAGGTAAACAGATCAAATTAGCAGAGAAAGTTTTATCACCAATGGTGATTGGACAGTTCAAACAAGCTGTTGAGGTAATAACAGGCTTAGCAGTAGGGGTAGAAACAATCAGATCATAGGGTAGTTTAACAACAGGCAAATTCAATTGTTTCACACCTCCAGAGAAATAAAAGAATGCGTCGCACCCGAATCATATAATACAATTAAAGGAATTCCACTTATGACGCACTTACCTTGGATCAGATCCTCGGATTTCGCAGCTCAGCACCGCTCATGGTAAACACTCTGCCTCTGGTTCTAGGCCTCCCAACTTGTGCATTCAGGTTCGAGACAGGGGCGCTCGCAGCACTACTACCACTACCATTTCTGCTTCCCTTCCAAACTAGGCAGTCTCTTAATATGGCCACTTTGTCCGCAATGGAAACAAACCCTTCCGTTGGATAGGTTGCCAGGTTGATTCTTATATGGGCAATCCCTCAAGAGATGATTCTTCTTGCAGCGTGGACAACTAACAGAGTTGTTGCCAGTACTGCTTGCCGGGCTTGCTCTGCTAGCAACCACGATTGCGGTCTTGCGGTGCTTCCTGATGATGAACCAGAGTTGTTTCTTGGGGCAAAATATGGCTTCCTCCTTTCTTGTGAGAATTTAGGTTTATTCCTCTGTGGACCAGAATTCTTCCACTGAGCTTGTCTTGCTTTGGTGTCATCCTCAAAGATTCGACACATATTCACCATTTTCGGGAATTCAGTAACTTGTTGGTATCCAACAGCCTGTTTAATTTCTGGCCTCAGTCCACTTTCAAACTTGGAACACTTAGACTCTTCATCTATGGTGTTCTGGAAGTAGGGGCAGAACTTGGACAGTTCCTCAAACTTTGCCACATATTCGCCGACAGTCATGTTCCTTGCTCCAACTTCAAGAATTCTATTTCTTTGCGTTTTCTCAGATCCGTGGGAAAATATTTTTGGAGAAAAGTTTCCTTGAACAGTCTCCAGGTGACCAGTCTCCCAGCAGCTTCTAATTGACGTCTCGCGTACTCCCACCAATGTTGCGCCTCTCCAACCATCATAAACGCAGCAAAGGTTACCTTCTGTTCATCCGGGCATCCATAGCTAGGAAAATCTTCTCCAATTCCTCCAACCATAGTTGAGATCCATCGGGGTCGTGACCTCCTTTGAACTGTGGTTGGTTATTCTTCTTAAAGGTAGATAGTACGCGATAGGCATCGGGGACGTTGTTCTGATTGCGAGCTTGGTTCATCTCATTTATGGTCTGTTGCTGATTTTCCAGAACATCCGCGATCCTTCCCAGGATGTCGTTCATTAAAGGATTATTCCTTCCTGCCATGGAATCCTACATTACAGGGTACGTTAGTTCTTCTGTTTCATGCAGGACCATTTAAGCAAGAACAAATAATTCTACACACAATTTCTTACATTACGAAGGTGGTAATATAAGAGCAAACAATCCACACAAGGCAATCAATCTACACAACAACAAGCAATCCTCACAGAGTAAACACAGAGGGAAGAGTATTATAGGCAATACCCGAGGCCAAAAGGAAAGAACAACTCTGATACCACTAAATGCGACACCCTTAGTTATACCGCTAAGAATATCACATTGCAAAACGTAACCTTCGAATTTACTGTTTTAAAACTTAGAAAATACGAAAATATTTTTTTTTTGAAAGAGTTTAATCATCATCAACTAATCGTATTCTAATTCCATTTTAAGTATTCATGAAAACGTCCTTTCCTTAAGTCTGAAATTCATTTTCTAAAAACATCTAGACGATTCAATCATTCCGCATACATACACAACATACACGCAGATATAAAGGGGATCATGGGAAGGAAAACATCATAACATATATACAGAACCATAGTGTCAAAGTAATCCCGGAGTAAACAATACCACCATCAAAACAAGAGTTCTAGTAGTAGACTATAATAAATAAGACCTCAGCCAAAACGAAACAAAACAAAAGGCCACTAAATCAGAGCTGCTACTAACTAGACTCGTGACTACCCCCAGTTACGCTATCCTACTCGTCATCATCCGTCTCAGCAGGAATCCACCCACAACTCCTCCCTCCAGTACCTCCGAGGTTGATCATCCCAAAGTCTTCTGAGGGGTCATCACTGGAAGAATCCTATTCCGGCTCCTCATCCTCAGAGTCATCCTTCGAGTCTTCCTCTGGGTCCTCCTCAGATGTAGTGTCATCAATCACGATCATGTCTGGCTCACTCGGACGGGAACGGCCAAATGCGTCAGGAATACGGGCTGTGGAGGTGACACCTCTGGACCGGGAGAGTAACGAGGGGAATCTGGCTCGCCCATGGTCGCCATCCGTGAGGACTGTGACAATGCTGATGGAGAGGGGCGATGACGACGGTTGAGAAAAGTAGTGTAGCGACGGAGTCTGGGTGGAGTCTCAAACTCAAGGATCACCAGCATTGTGAAATCTATCTCCGGTACCAGGGGAAGGCTGGGATGAGAAATGGTGACGCGCACCTCCCCCATGAAAATACATCACCTAGGGACGTCTGTAATCCGCCACTGGCCTCGTGGCTCCCACCTCAACGTGATCCTCATAGTGGACATCCTGAATCCCTCCAATACCAACTGTTGACGTGGCGAAGAAGTACGACGACAGGAAATAACAGAAGCAGAAAAGGAAGGGTGAGAACATCACATGAACTCATATCAAGTAGAATACAGTAACTAGAGCATTCATAGAACATTCACACAATCTCAATCACAAGAATGCAGTTTATGTTATCGTAATACACATGACTAATGCATGAGGGCCCGGGAAAATATCACCAAAAGCAGAGCAAAAAGCAACTGCTCGACCATATATGTACAATATATCAGGAGCATAGTCTGTACTAGCAAATAGTACGAAGAGCATTGCTCAATCTCTGGCCAAGACGATTTTCTGACTTCCAGACAAACTCACTGATTATGAAAACTTGAGAGCGACAGGATAGTCAAGCCTGTACCCCGTTTACACGACACGTCAGGGCTGGTCTCCTTTACCGGACCGCTGGTGTTCTTTGCAAAACCCAGTGCACCCGTCCATCCAGTTTCACACTATACTAGAGTGGTATTGCCATATAGGTCATAAGGCTTTGAACTTAACCATTATTGATGCACATGATGTATGTCACACCGCAAACACTTACAATATCACATCCTTACAGACAAGCCCATTGAATCTTTTTACGTCACCACTTTACCGTGGTGCAACCTCGTAGATTCAAGGTCTTTCTTTTAAGGAAAACCAAATCACGCTCTCTTGCCAAGCTTCTCAGAGTTTTATGTAGAGAGAAGGTGTTGGTTATAATCTTTTAAGGTAGCTTGTGCTAGCTTTATTGACAATCATATTCATTTAAGTCCTACAATTTACTAAGGCTTATGGATATGTCTTATGAAAGGCATTACTAATCCTAATTTTATTTGTATGACTAATTAAGATTAGGCTTAACTTTTAATCATAACTAGTCTTCATTAATCGAATTTCAATTAATCTTATCCTTCTTTAACTAAGTCTTAATCCTTACTTAAGATCCTAATTAATTTCTAATTATCCCTTAATTTTCCATAATCTTGGATTAGGGTTTTTATTATGCTTGATTAAGGTTAAATTATAATTAATTAGTTTTTGACCGTCGTTAGAGATTAATTACTTAATTAACACTTATATTAATATTAATTATCTTTAAACTTAATTAATTATTAATTAACTTAAGTAATTTAGGCTAATCAACTTAGGTGATTAAATTAGTTAAGTCTACTAATTAATCCTAAGTTTAATTTTCACAACTTAGATTAGTGTTGAAGTTCAACCCTAATCTAAGCCTAAGCCCATGAATTATTTTTAGTTGTCTTTTAAATTGAGTTTTGACTTTCTTTTGAAGGCTTTGGGCCTAAACAAAAGCCTAAAGGTTATTGGACCCATGAGAGCCCATTTTTATTCATAATAAATAAAAAATGTGACTTTTAAATAGATTTTTATTTTAGTTAAAATAAAATCCGAATTTAATTACTTAATTTAAAAACTTATCTTATTTGCAATTTAGTCTTTTTGTTACAAATTTATTCTTTAGTCCTTTTGGGCCAATTTAGCCCAAAAACATATTTTAAACATCCTTTTGATCTTTTTAGGATCAAAAGGACATTCTTGATGAGTTTCATCAAGAACACTCATGAACATCAAGAACAACCTTGAATGTTCATCCAAAACTTCAACTTTCTCCCACATCCAAATTTTTTTACCAAACTCTCATACAATCATAACCCACATTCCAAAACACAAATATCACAAATAAATCACCCAAGATCATCCACATGCATTTGAGTTCATAGTCTCCAATTTCAAGCTCAAAACACCAATTTTCAAAGGATCAATCATCAAACAATTGTGTAAATTCACCCAATCTCATGCATGTGCATAGATTTAACATACAAACACATTCCAATCATCAAAGGGAATTTAGAACACATGCAGCCCCTTTTTCCTCTCAAGGCCGAGAGTAAAAAAAAAAGGAAAAGAGAGAGATTTTTCAACAAAATTTTTCTTGGCTTGCATGCATCTAAATCCATCAAACAAACAAGTTTCAAGCACTAAATAAACATGCAATCATCAATAACAACCCAACTCAAAGTTCCGAAAATCCAATGTCAAAATAAGTGAAAAAAA
This sequence comes from Sesbania bispinosa, assembly GCA_026901365.1. NCBI lineage: Eukaryota > Viridiplantae > Streptophyta > Magnoliopsida > Fabales > Fabaceae > Sesbania > Sesbania bispinosa. The sequence goes on along the minus strand of QLOH01000041.1, from coordinate 1,527,255 downwards.
TTGATTCTTTTCAATGAAAAACAAGAGAAAAGACAAGGATTTAAGGGCAAATCCTTGACTCTAGTTACAAGGCCTACTAGAGTTCAAGTTCTCCCCCCCCCTTTACCTAAGAATTTCTCCAAGAAAAAGTGCAGAAAACAGCTCCAAGAACAGCCAAATACAGCCCCTCAAAGGTCCTCCTTTTGGTCTCCAACAAGTGTTTTAATGCTAGAAAGTAAATATTTTTAAGCTTAGGTTCAAAAATGGAACCTAAACTTGGTTGGTGTTTATGGAGAGAATGAAGATTTTGGGAGAGAAAGGGTGAGGAAGCCGCGGCCAAGGAAGAGAGAAGATAGAGAGAGAAAAGGAAAGTTCTCCTTGTTTGCATGCAACAAAAATGAATGAAAAAGGAGAAAAAAGCTTTTATATGACATATACACCTTTTCAAGCTATTGGTGGAATGGAAGAGATGGGAAGACAAGTGTCTCCCATGCATCAAGGCTGGTTGCACGGTCTTTAAGGAGAGAAAGGAAGGCTTGTGCAATTTTTCTGGCCCGGATCAAGAGTATTCGGGCCCGGGTCAAGGGACAGGAGGGGCAAAAAGGTCATTTTTCACAAAAAAAACCCAAAAATTCCAAAAAAATCCTAAAAATAGGAAATTAAATTCTGAATCCAAAAATATGAATTTTGATGATTAAAAATATTTTTAATCATTCAAAATCCAATAAACACTCAAAACAGCAAAATGGCAAAAACGGCAAAAACGGTAAAACGCGGGTGTTACATCTTCCTTTCTACAGCTTTTTCTTTCCCTTTGCTTGAAGCCTCTGGTTTTAGGTCTATGTGAACAGGGGATTTAGGAGCTGCAGTTATGGTGACTTGTGAAGCAATCCTTTGGGATTTCATCCTAGGAGGCAAAGGGGTGCTCTTTTTGGAGATGTGGACTTTGAAGATGGAGAAGGTTGGGTAGGTTGGGAGGATTGTGAGGGTTCCGTTTCTGTGCTAGGTTGTGGAGATGGAGAACGCTCAGGGTTTCTTGGCTTGATGGATGCTCTGAGATTTTGATCCTTCTTCTGATCCAGAACTCATTTTTGCTTCTGGAGATGATGATGATGAGGATTTATCAGAAAAAGGGAGTTTGAGAGCAGTGATTTTGATGCGCATTTGCAGAAGAGAGGAAAGTGAGTTATGAGTTAGAGATGAGCTTTAAATAGAGAGAGATCTGAGAGAGAGGGGTAGGATAAAAAAAGAGTAAATGCGCTAGTGGGAAGTTATTGAAAACGGTTGAAGAGTGGTTGGCTCTTCTTTTTATAGCATAACGGCTAGTTTGCCAAGTAGTGGCCAGTTGCTAGCCGTTGACTAACGGCTCTTTCTTCCATTCAGTAACGTTTATTTACGTCTCAGTAACCACATGAGACGTGAGTTGAGATGAGTTACGAGACGCGTCTGATAGAAGATGCATCTGAGACCTTGTCTCTTCACAGATGACCCCTGAGTCTCATCTCTGACGAGATTCTCAGCATATAACCCAGTACTAAGTTGAGCTTAGTTCATCATTTTAATCAAGACAACACACATTTAACAATTTTAAATTTTCAATGAATCTTTCTTCTACCAAGGGTTTTGTAAAGATGTCAGCTAGCTGACTTTTGGTATCTACAAATATTAATTCAATATTTCCTTTTTGCACATGATCTCTTATAAAGTGATTTGATGTCAATGTGCTTAGACCTAGAATGGTGAACAGGATTCTTTGCAAGGTTTATGGCACTAGTGTTGTCACATAAATAGGAATTTTAGAGTACCTGACTGTATAATCTTGCAATTGAGATTTGATCCATAGTACTTGAGTACACATGCAGCAGCTGAGACATACTCAGCTTCTGTAGTGGACAAGGCAATGGTATTTTGCTTTTTGCATGACCAGGAGATAAGGCATTTTCCTAAGAATTGACAGGATCCACTGGTGCTCTTTCTATCCATCTTGTCACCAGCAAAATCAGCATCACTGTATCCTATGAGATCAAAACTTTTTCCTTTCTCATACCATAAGCCAAGATTAGTGGTTCCAATCAAATACCTAAATATTCTTTTAACAGCAGTGAGATGAGATTCTTTAGGATCAGATTGGTACCTTGCACATATTCCCACAGCAAACTGAATATCAGGTCTGCGCTGTTAAATACATAAGGGAACCAATCATACCTCTGTAAAGCTTGTCTGAGACAGCTTTTCCAGCTTTATCTTGGTCAATCTGAGTTGGGGTGCATAGGAGTCTTCATTGGTCTGGCCTCACTCATTTTGAACTTGTTGAGCAGGTCTCTAGTGTATTTTTCTTGACTAATGAAGATCCCATCAGTCAGTTGCCTAATCTGTAGCCCTAAGAAGAATCTCAGCTCACCCATCATACTCATCTCAAATTCTCCCTGCATGAGACTTGAGAATTCTTGGCATAGAGATTTATTAGCTGAACCAAAAATGATATCATCAACATAAATTTGAACAATTAATAAATCTTTGTTGATTTCCTTTTTAAATAAGGTAGTGTCAATCTTACCCCTGGTGAAACCATTTTTAATTAAAAAAGAACTCAACCTGTCATACCAAGCTCTTGGAGCCTGCTTGAGACCATACAGAGCCTTGGAGAGTCTGAGCACATATTCAGGATGGTCAGGATCTTCAAAACCAGGAGGCTGTCTCACATAGACTTCTTCTTCTATGATTCCATTTAGGAAGGCACTTTTTACATCCATCTGGTACAATTTGAAGTCCTTGAATGCAGCAAATGCCAACAGGATCCTTATAGCTTCAAGTCTTGCCACAGGTGCAAAGGTCTCATCATAATCTATTCCTTCTTGTTGATTGAACCCTTGTGCCACCAGTCTGGCTTTGTTTCTCATGACCTTCCCTTTCTCATTTAGTTTATTTCTGAAGACCCATCTGGTTCCAATTATGGATTGATGAGATGGTGGAGGAACTAAATTCCAGACTTGGCTTTTCTCAAACTGATTTAACTCTTCCTCCATAGCCTTAACCCAAGATTCATCATGGAGAGCTTCATCAATGTTCTTTGGTTCAGTCTCAGATAATAAGACCATTAAGTTTTCATTGTTTCTGAATGAAGACCTAGTTCTGATTCTGTCTGAGGTTTCTCCAATGATTTGTTCTCTGGGATGAGATCTCACTAATCTCCAGCTTCTAGGCAGTTGAGATGCATGCTCATTTTGGATCTCAATATTTTCTTGTCTTGTTTCTTGAGTTTCAGTTTCATCATCTGGCTTGTTTTCTTCTTGGAGGTTATGAGATGTCTCAAGGTGGCTGCTTCTGTGAGACAGTCCTTCAGATTGAATATTTCCTCTTTGCTCAGATTGAGATGATCTCACTAGCTTTTGGTCAGGTGAGGATCTTTCCTCAGCTTCTTGTGTTGAGATCTTTAGTTCTCTCATCATTTCTTCAATCTCTTCATCAACTTCTTTTTGGAAGTTTCCTGTATCTCATTGAACACTACATGCACAGATTCTTCAGTAGTTTTGGTTCTCAGATTATATATTCTATAAGCTTTAGATGTTAGTGAATATCCCAGGAAAATTCCTTTATCAGATTTAGTGTCAAATTTGCCTAACTGATCTTTAGTATTTAAAATATAACAATCACATCCAAAAACATGAAAGTAAGAGATTGAGGGCTTTCTGCCTTTCCAAAGCTCATAAGGAGTTTTATTCAAGATCTTCCTTATGGTAACTCTGTTTATAATGTAGCAGGATGTGTTGACAGCTTCTGCCCAAAAGTATTTCTCAATTCCAGATCACATAGTAAAGTTCTTGCCATTTCCTGAAGAGTTCTATTCTTCCTCTCAACTACCCCATTCTGTTGAGGAGTTCTTGGACAAGAGAAATTGTGAGTGATGCCATTTTTGTCAAAGAATTTTTTAAACTTGGCATTCTCAAATTCTCCACCATGGTCACTCCTTACAGATCCAATTCCATATCCTTTCTCAGATTGAATCTTTTTGCAAAAGGTTTTGAAAGAGTCATAAGATTCATCTTTCTGAGATAGGAACAGAACCCAGGTGAACCTTGAGAAGTCATCCACTATAACAAAACCATATTTTTTACCACTAAGACTGGCAGTCTTAGTTGGTCCAAACAAGTCAATGTGGAGAATCTCAAGTGGCCTGGTAGTTGAGACATGAGTCTTGGATTTGAAACTTGATTTGTTGTGCTTGCTTTTTATGCATGACTCACAAATCATATCCTTGTCAAATTTAACTTTAGGTAGTCCTTTGACAAGAGATTGATTTGCAAGCTGACTCATGGTTCTCATGTTGATATGTCCAACTCTTTTGTGCCATAGCCATTTTTCATGGTCATGAGACATGAGACATGTGAGATCAGACAGACTCTCAAGAGAGACTGAGTAAAGATTTTTATTTCTGATTCCAGAAAAGACCTTGTTTCCAGTTTTTGAATCTATGATCTCACAGAAATTTGGTTGGAAATTCACATGATAACCATTGTCACACAGTTGGCTAATGCTCAGTAAATTGTGTTTCAGACCTTCAACAAAATATACATTTTCAATTTGAGCTGAGTTGGTCTTACCAATCTTACCAATGCCCTTAATCTGGGCCTTACTGTTGTCTCCAAAAGAGACAACCCCAGTAGCCTTCTCTTCAAGTGACAGAAACTTGCTTTTGTCTCCTGTCATGTGTCTTGAACAGCCACTGTCCAGTACCCACACCTTCTTTGACTTGGCTGCTGCCAGGCACATCTGTCACACAATGAGGTTTAATTTTAGGTACCCATTTATACTTGGGTCCTTCATGGTTAGTGACCTTTCTCTTGGATGCTACATGTCTTAGGTAGCATTCAGTGGCCTTATGACCAAATTTACTACAGCAAGAGCATCTTTCTTTCTTCCTTTTTCTTGCAGGAATGAAGAAATCCTTGTACCAGATCTCACTGGAGGACTTCTCATAGCCCAGTCCAGCTTTAAAAAATTCCTTTTTGAGACCCAATGAGTCTCTCAAGGAATTTTGCCAGATCATCTATGAGAGTTCTGTTTTGTTTCTTGAGATTCTGGTTTTCTTCTGAAAGATGCTTTAGCCTTTGCTCATCAGGAGGCTGCCTCATACTTTTAGTAAGTTCAGACAGCTTCATGTGAGACAACATGAGACTACTATTTTTATGATTCAAATTCTCATTTTCTTTTTCCAGAAATTTAACCTTTTCAAGAGCTATATCTAGTTCTGATTTTAAATGAGAGCTTTTTGAAACTAGGAGATTTGAATCATAAAGAAGATTTTCAAAGGCACACTTGAGTTCAGTTAGAGTCAGTTCAGAGTCTGAGTCACTTACCTCATCATTATCTGATGATCACTGTTTGCCATAAGACATATGTTGGCTGATTCTTCACTTGGACTGTCATCTCCTTCAGTGTCATCCCAAGTAGCCATCATTGCTTTCTTCTTAGGACTTTTCTTATCTCTCTTCTGAGCTGAGGGCACTCAGATTTCATATGTCCAGGTTTTCTGCACTCATAGCAGATGAATTGACCTTTTTTTCTGATTTGATTTCTCCTCTTCTTGATGGAAACCTTTTCCTTCCACTTCCTCTAGCCCTCCACATGCGTCTTATCTTTCTTGAGATGTAAGCCAGCTCATCATCCATTTCACTTTCATCATCATCTTCTTCATCTTCTTCAGTTTCTGTGTCATGAGATGAGTTTAGTGAAGTCTGTTGAGATGAGCTTACCTTCTTACCTTTGTAGTTGCTAGAGGTTGCTTTCAGAGCTAGAGTCTTGGGACGTCTTATGTGGTCCTCTTCCATCAGTTCCTGCTCATGAACCTTTAGTGATCCAAGGAGTTCATCCAGTCTGAGGGTGCTCAGGTCTTTGGCTTCCTGAATAGCTGTGACCTTAGGTCTCCAGGGCTTGGGTAAGCTTCTCAGGATCTTTCTTACCATGTCTTGGTTAGAGTATGTTCTTCCCAGAGATTTTAGGTCATTTGTTATGACAGTGAATCTTCTCACCATGTCTTCAATGCCTTCATCTTCATTCATCTTGAAGAGCTCATACTGTCTTACTAGTATGTTGATCTTGGCTTCTTTGACTTGATTTGTTCCCTCATGTTCAACCTCAAGAGCATCCCATATTTCTTTGGCTGTTGTACATCCTGCTACCTTATATTCACTGCGACTAAGAGCACAGGTTAGCAGATATTTAGCTCTTGAGTTTAGAACATACCTTGCCTTTTCAGCATCTGTCCATCTGTCTCTAGGCTTAATTATTCTTTGTTCAAGCTCATCAGTGATGTAGGGTGTGTAGGGTCCATATTCTATGATTTCCCATAGATCAACATGTTGGGACTCAATGAACAGTCTCATCCTATCTTTCCAGTAATAGTAATCAGTTCCATCAAAGGCAGGTGGCCTGTTGGTGGAAGCTCCTTCAGGTATGAACAGACTTGCACTGGGTCCAGCCATGGATCTTTTTCCTCTTCACACACAGGTGTGCTCAACCCCTTAAGAGGCCGAGCTCTGATACCAACTGAAGTTGGCTGAAGGTCTCTAGAAGGGGGGTTGAATAGAGACTTCTCAAATCTGTTCCTGCTATTTCACACTAAAATTGATTGTTGAGATGTGCTCTCAAGTTCGTTGACTTGGAGTCTCTGTAAAGACAGGATATATAAATAAATACAATTTTAGTGATGATTTATATTCTAGATTAATTCAGAATCTTATTTGAATATTGGTTCAGTTATTGCTTTTGTTACTAAGTTGTTTTAGTTCTTTCAAGATAAGCTTAGTAAAGACAAGATAAGAGACAGGGGGCAGAGATCTTATCCTGGTTCACCCACTCCTTGGGCTACGTCCAGTCCTCACAACACGTGAGATTTTCCACTATTGACAAACCCGCCAATACAAGTATTCTTACAGCCTCTTCAGGACGTCTAACTCACACTAAGCCTAGGCACTCCTATCTTAGCTGAGCCACAAGTATTCTTACAGCCTCTTCAGGACGCAAACACCTCACTCTAAGACTAGGAACCTTCCTATCTTAGATGAGACAGGTTACAGTAAATGTTTATGATGAGTCTAGCTTACAAGCATACACAGTATGGATATAGAGATGGGTAAGCTAGGTAATCTCTCTACTTAAGATACAATATAATAGTGATGCACACAAGAGAGATGAGAGAAGAGACAGGTGATCTCAAGATGAGATGAGTCTGTTCACAGACAGCTGAGATGTGCACTTGAGATGTCAGTTGAGATGTGATAAGATGCTTGATGATCGTACAGTAATGCAGGCAGTCTCTCTCACTTCCAACTGTTTGATCTTGTCTCTTTTATATCTCCAGTTAGAAAAACTAGCCGTTATATGACCGTTTCTAGCTGTTGGAGTGCACACAAGGAGACAGGCTTTCCAAGTAGGTGTACAAGCTTTTCAGGCTAAGTCACTGTGTCAGTGTCCTTGTGTCCTTGTTTGACTTTATGCTGACCTCACTTGCTGTCTACTATCATTGAGCATGCAGTCTTGCTTCTGTCCAGAGTTAGTTATAACTTTCTTGTATCTCTGATGAGATCTCGTCTGTTCGCGTCTGTCCATGAGACAGCGTCTCAAGCTGTTCTTGCATCTCAAGCTGAACTTGCATCTGTTCATGGCTTGCATCTCATGCTGAGCTTGCTTGCATCTAAAGCTGAGCTTACATCTGTTCATGGCTTCATGCTTATGCTTGCTTGAACTATGATAGCTTCTGAACATAGGCTTGCATCTCAAGCTGTGCTTTTATCTGAATCTTGTTGGAGTGTTTCTTATAGACTTAGTGATGAGCTTGGTTGTATATTTTCTGTTCTAATTCAAACACACGTGTTGTATGTGTAAATTGACTTGCTTGAGCTCTAGTCTGATCCTTGAAGCACACAGCTGTAAAGCTCTTAAAGACTTTTAATGGCTTCTGATCTTGTGTTCTTGCTACCCATAACTTAGCTTGTTTAAGTGGTCTAAGGATCCTTTCTGTCTTCATGTATTCCTGTAGTAACTTAAATACAGAAAGTCTCTGCCACACTTGAGCACACAGTTAGCAACACAAGATGCATCTGATATGTATATTTAAACTTAGTCAGTTTGTCATATTAAAAACTTCTTGGAGGTGAGCTTGTCTCAACAAAGTATTGGAAGGACCATAAAAGCTAAAAAGTTAAATTCTAGACTCGTTTTTCATTTCCAAATACTGAAAAGAATTGGTCCTATAGTTTACCAGGTGGTCTTATGTAACGTCCTAATTTTTAAATTAAAAATAATGGTTGTTGGAAGCACTATTCCCGAATTCGTGAAATTATTTTGCACATTAATGATATCGCATACAATCACAATCAACGCTTAGGTAATCCAACAATTACTTAAGCTCCAATTAAACAGTCATTTTTACATAACCAGTTCATTGCCAACATTGGCTCGAATCAATATACAATTAAAACTATAGGCTTAATGGGATAAAATTATACATGCGTCCTGAAACAATCATAATAATACCCTTAAGGCTCCACATGTACGAAAATATTCCATTTCAAAATAATAGTCTAGCCTATACAATCAAAAGAATCCAAATACAATAGAAGGGGTCACATGACCCGTCAACCATCTTTCCATCCTTCCATCTGAGAACCCTACACATCTAAATAAATCCACAAAATGTGTGGTTAGACTAAAGTCCCAGTGAGTGCGATTGTGCTAGGTGCAGGTGTACAGACAATGCATGTATATACAAACACAATGGAAGTCCACAAATTCAACTCATAATGATTCAATCATCAAACTATCCATACAACCTGTTGGTGTATTACCCAACACCGGTGGGGTCTTAACACTTAATCCTCTAACCTGGATTGAGCTCAATACCATTCAAGGAACATCTCCCTTGTGGCCATTTAACCTTCTGTTTTAATTAACATTTACAGTCACATTTAACATTCTTAACCTCTTGGGTACAAGACCCTCATTTTTCCTCTTTGGACTGAAATCCCGTTTGGCTTCCATTATACAATCATGCATTTGGACACATATTCAGTTTAAGAATTAGAGGTATCCACAGTCAAACATATTACCTTAGCCTTTAACATATAGGGAGAGGAAGTAAAAAGGGTTTACAACATTTATTCATTCCATTAACCCTAACTACATCAAATCCCTTCATGTTCCTTAAATCATAGAATAGAATAACTCAAACTACACACATTTTCAAGTTCCCATTACCAATATACAATCATTTCCCCCCAAAATCCCCAAATCTCCTATCCTAGGGTTTGGGCCTCAAGGGCAAAACACCAATCAATCCAGGCATTCAACCATTCCATAAATATACAGTCCATTCGAAACAAAAACTAGTAATAGAGAAAGGGAATAGAGGAACATAATTATGCAAGAAGAGGCACACACAAGATAGGAGTGAGGGTAGAACCACTCTCACCTCAAATGGAGAAAAGAATGAGATGGAGAAGTGAGGAGGATTATTCCAAGCCTTTGGGATGGTGGGAGAAACCTTCAATCAAGCCTTCCTTCTTCCTTCTTACCCCTTCTCTCTCTAAGTTCTCCTCTTTCTCTCTCTAAAAGCCCTAATTAATGTAATAAAATGAGGGTAGAGTGAGGGTTCTGCACGTTTTTAAAACTAGAAACGCGTTCGCTCGCTCGAGCGAGCATCAACTCGCTTGGGCGAGTAAACTCTCTGAGTTTGGCTCACAAGAAAATGTGTTTGCTCGCTCGAGCGAGCAAACTCTCTACCAATACCCCTGAATTCCATTTCCTTGCTCGCTGGAGTGAGCATACCATAATGCAATTTTCTGGTTTGCTGCACAAATCAGCCCCCTAACACCCAAACATTATCAAATCATCTCCTTTCCTCTCAAAAACTACTTCATTATTATTTTAGCACATAATATGATTGAAACTTGGATGTTACAATTCTACCCCCTTAAAACAATTTTGTCCCCAAAATTGTCTAATAACACAAGTATTCAAAATACACTTACCTCAATCAAAAAGCTCTGGAAATTGGGAGAGAATATCATCCTCTTTCTCCCATGTCGCCTCCTCAGGTGACTGACCTGTCCAAATCACCTTCACTAGCGAATGGTCTTATTCCTAAGGGTCTTGACGCTTCAATCAATAACTTGTGCAGGTATGGTTGGAACTGTCTGATCATCCCTCAATTGTACTGATTCTGCACTTATGATGTGGGAAGGATCGTGAACATACTTTTGGAGCTGGGACACATGGAAGACATCATGGATATTGGACAAGTGGGGTGGAAGAGCTATGCAGTAAGCAAGAGGACCAATCCTCTACAGGATTTGAAAGGACCAATGAGTCGGGGATTTAGCTTTTTGGCCTTGATGGCCTTTCCATGCCTGTGATAGGAGTAATTTTTAGAAATACATGATCACCTTCCTCAAACTCTACGACTCTGCTCTTCTTATCAACATAACTTTCTGCCGGCTTTGGCAGTTACCAGTTTCTCCCTAATCCTTTTGATTTTCTTAGTGGTTTCCTGAACCAACTCTGGACCTAACAAACTCTTCACCCCACTTCGCACCAACATAGTGGGGACCTACATCTCCTACCATACAAAGCCTCATAGGGAGCCATACCTATACTGCTATGAAAATTGTTGTTGTAGGCAAACTCTATGAAGGGCAGGTACCTATCCCAGCTTCCCTTTTCCTCTAACACACAAGCCCTAAGCATGTCCTCTAAGGTCTGGATGGTCATTTCAGACTAACCATCAGTCTGAGGATGGTAAGCAGTACTAAACCTCAATCTAGTACGAAAAGCTTGGTGTAAAGCATTCCAGAACCTAGAGGTGAACCTAGGGTCCCTATCTGACACAATGCTAGAGGGCACACCATGGAGCTTCACTATCTCCCTTATGTACAGGTCCGCTAACTTACTCAGAGGGTAGGTTGCCCTAATAGGTAAGAAGGGCTGACTTGGTCAGTCGGTCCACTATGACCCAAATGGCATCAAAGCATGCGGATACTCTAGGTACATCACAAAGTCCATAGCTATGGCTTCCCACTTCCACTCAGGTATCTCTAGGCGTAGGAGTGTTCCTGAGGGTTTATGATGCTCTATCTTGACCTGTTGTCATACTAAACACCTAGAAACATACTCTACTATATCCTTCTTCATGCCATCCCACCAAAACATACTCTTCAAGTCTTGGTACATCTTGGTAATTCCAGATGCACCGTGAACTTGCTCCTATGAGCCTCTTCCAAAATCTCCTGCCTAAGACTACCCTCTTAGGGACATAGACTTTTCCTTGGAAGAGAATCATCCCATCACCTGACTTGGTGAAACCCGGCTGTCCCTTACTGGCCTAGAACTCTGAATCTAATGCTTGGGCTTCCTTAAATCTAATTCTCAACTCATTGGTGACCTCTACCCTACAAAGTCTTACATTGTTCCCTCAAAGCTCACATCCAACCTAAGATTTCTAAATTCCTCCAAAAGCTCCATCTTGTGTACCATCAGAGATGATACATGCAGAGATTTCCTACTCAGGGCATCAGCCACTACATTGGCCTTGCCCGAGTGGTACTTCAACTCTAAGTCATAATCCTTCAGAAATTCCATCCACCTCCTCTGCCTTATGTTGAGTTCCTTCCGATCAAAGAGGTACGTAAGGCTCTTATGATAATGAAGACCTCAAACTTCACTCCATAGAGGTAATGCCTCCAAATCTTGAGGGCAAGAACAACAGCTGCTAGATCTAAGTCATGGGTAGGGTAATTCTCCTCATGGGGCCTAAGTTGCCTGGAGGCATATGCCACCACTCTTCTCTCCTGCATCAACATATAGCCTAAACCATTTCCTGATGCATCACTATAAACCTCAAAGGGTTTAGACAAGTCTGGCAACCCTAAGACTGGGTGGTGGTCAATCTGTCCTTGAGTTCCAAGAAACTCTTCTCACATTTCTCATCCCACACAAAAGCATGACCCTTACAGGTCAACCTAGTGAGAGGTAAGGCTAATTGGGAGAATCTCTTAATAAATCTCCGTAGTAACCGGCTAGGCCTAAAAAGCTCCTGACCTCAGTGATGGACTTAGATTTCTTACAAACACCCCTTTCCTTAGATATGACATGACCTAGGAAATGAACTTTATCCATCCAAAACTTAAACTTCTCAGGGTTGGCAAACAACCTTTTCTCCCTCAACACTCCTAGTACAGTTCTAGATGGCTCATGCTCCTCTAAGGTTTGGGAGTAGATAAGGATGTCATCAATGAACACGACAATAACTTATCCAGGTAGGGCCGGAAGATCTGGTTCATGTAATCCATGAACACCGCAGGAGCATCGGTTAAGCCAAAAGGCATCATCAAGTACTCATAGTGCGCATATCAAGTTCTAAAGGTAGTTTTGGGGATATCTTCCCCCTTTTATCTTTATCTGATGATAACCTGACCTCAATTCCATCTTAGAGAAAATCGTCGCTCCTCTAAGTTGGTCTAGAAGGTCATCTATCCTAGGCAAGGGATACTTATTCTTAATGGTTACTTTATTCAGCTACATAAAGTCTACACACAACCTCATACTCCCATTTTTCTTTTTGACCAAGAGCACAGGTGCTCCCCAAGGTGACACACTAGGTCTGATGAATTTCTTCTCAATTAAATCCTCTAAATGTTTCTTAAGTTCAATCAACTTTAGTGGTGACAACCTATAGGGGGCTTTAGAGATAGGCCCGGTGCCCGATACTAGGTCTATTGAAAACAACCTCTCGGTCCGGAGGTAAGGTTGTTACCTCACTAGGGAAAACATCCTGGAACTCCCTAACTGTAGCTATATTACTCAAATCGGATTTGGACTCTACGGTTGAGGAAAGTGGTAACATGAAACAATGACTCCCATCAGACAGGTATTCAGAATCTGAGTATAGCTAGAAAATAAGCACGAAGGTTTTGTTGAGATCTTGGCAAGCGTACCAATATCATAGAAGTATAATAGTAAGTAAAGAGAGTTGTCGTATCCACAGGGAACGGTACAAAGATAAATCCTAGTGATCACACTTATCAAGTATGGGCAGATTTGAATGTTTGTTTGGGAAGATAAAAGATAGAAAGAGGAAATATGGATAAGGTTGAGCAAATTAATGAAACCAGGATTGAACTTCATCAATTGCACCCCTCTTGTAATTGGAACCCAATGATATTCATTAATTTATAATCATAATATGGAAGCACAAATAAATGCTATTTAACAAAGGTCTCCACAAATATGAAATACTAAGAAACAATCAACCCTGGTCTCCACAATCGTAAATTGCCCCGGTTTAAAGATCAAATTGTTAAAGCTATCAATTCACCCTGGTCTCCATAGTTGTGAATTGAGTGTTTTCACCAATCAGATTTGGAAAACCGTTTCTCAACACGTTTAAAAACACCAATATTATAAAAACAGGGATTCATAAATAACAAAAAGGATCCAAAATACAATTAGGGATTAAATCGACTACATTCAATCCTAAATGAGATTTTAGCTACTCATGGTAGCCATTACAAACCAATAGAGAGACTGTCACACTTTTCTCTGGCTCCAGATCTACTCACCGTCTCCGTATCTCTTCGATGCCTAAAACTGACTGCTAATAGTCCTATAAATAGTGTTCTGACGGGCTTTTGAGATTCTGCTTGAGGCCCATTATAAATTAAGTTTCGTGCTCCTACGCTCCACTTGAGCTCAGCGCAGGTGAAGCGCAGATCTCCGAATCTTGCTTTTCCTTATTTTCCTCTTTTTCAGCTTATCTTGTGTTGTTCCGATCCTTATTTGCTGCTTCTTGGTGTATTTGAATTTTAGCCTTTTATCTGTAAAAGTCAACAAAATCTTTATCAAAATAGCATCAAATTCAAATTTGATTTAAATAATTACAAGAATCGTACTTTAAGCTAAAAGGGATAAATTGGGGTATAAATTCACCATTTTTCCTTAATAAGTGTTGTAATTAAATATGATTTTTACATTAATTTAACACCTATCAAATTCCCCCAACATAGCTTCTTGCTTGTCCTCAAGCAAGAAAATCTCCTATAGATAGTTGACTTCAATCCCCATTTATGGTCCTCACTATTAAGGAAACAAATTCAATATCCCTTGCTAGACAATGCAGGTGCATCCTCCCTCTTCCTCTTGCCTTCCACCCAAGTCTTCACCACGGGCTTGGTACCTTTTCCACCAGGTTTTGTTCCGCCACCATGCACTTGGTGACCAAAGCAAAAAACTCCCTCAGTTGGAGAATGGCCACGCTCCTCTTGATATCGGGTCATAGGCCCTACTCAAAATATGTGCACTTCCAACCTCATTAGGGTTAGCCTGGAGCAAGGAATGATACTTGGTGAGTTCTTCATATTGGCCCACCGTCATGCTTCCCTACTTCGGCTTGCAGGAACTCCAACTCCTTCCGTTGCTTTATAGGCTCTGGAAAATACTTTTCTAGGAACGCTGCTTGGAACCCCTCCCAAGTGAGCGGAGTTCCCAGAGGAGTCAATCTTGCCCTGGCGGCCTTCCACCAGTTCTCTGCCTCTTGTATGCAAGTAGGTGGCAAAACGAACCTTGTACTAATCAGAAGACACCATAACTTCAAAGATCTTATTCATGGCATTGAGCCATGAATTTGCGGCTTCGGGGTCATAGGCTCCGGTGAAGGGCGGAGGGTGGTGTTTTCTGAATTCCGCCAACCCCCGAACCAACAGGTCTGTGACACCTATAGGTGGTGGTGTATCCCTAGGCCTTCGACTGAGTTCGTGAAGCACTATGGCATTATTTGCATTCTTCTCCCCATCATCTGTTCCAAAGTTTGCAAGGCCGCCGCCACGGGCTCGGTGGTTGAATCACGGGGTGGAGGAGTTGTGGGATTAACTCGTGGCCTACCTTTTCTTCCTCCAGCCATAACACTCTACACATCATTAATAAAACATCGAGGTGATCAGACTCTCAATTTCATAGTAGGATAGCTAACTTTAGGAAACAAACAAATCCACAGTCCAATTAGATTGAACTGCTCTGATACCAAAATGTAATGTCCTAATTTCTAAATTCGATAATAATGCCTATTGGAAGCACTATTCCCAAATTCGTGAAATTATCTCACACATTAATGATATCGCATACAATCACAATCAACGCTTAGGTAATCCAACAATTAATTAAGCTTCAATTAAATAGTCATTTATACATAACCAGTTCATTGCCAACATTGGCTCCAATCAATATACAATAAAACTATAGGCTTAATGGGATACAATTATACATGCATCCTGAAACAGTTATAAAAATGACCTTAAGGCTCCACATGTACGAAAATATCTCATTTCAAAATAATGGTCTAGCCTATACAATCAAAAGAATCCAAATACAATAAAAGGGTCATATGCCCATCAACCATGTTGCCATCCTTCCATCAATTCCCTGGCTGAGAACCCTACACATCTAAATAAATCCACAAAACGTGTGGTGAGACTAAAGTCCCAGCTGTGAGTGTGATCGTGTTAGGTGCAGGTGTACAAACCATACATGTATATATACAAACACAGCGGAAGCTCACAAATTCAAGCAATTTTGCAGATCTTAGAGTTGTGTTGTGACACCCTTAGTTATACCGCTAAGAGTATCACATTACGAACGTAAAATGACTCTCATTTTTTAAATATACTTAGAAAATACGGGAATTTTTTTTTTGAAAGAGTTTTTAATAAGAAACTTAGTCATCAACAACTAATCGCATTCTAATTCCATTTTAAGTATTCATGAAAACGTCCTTTTCTTAAGTCTGAAATTCATTTTCTAAAAACATCTAGACGATTCAATCATTCCGCATACATACACAACATACACGCAGATATAAAGGGATCATGGGAAGGAACATCATAACATATATACAGAACCATAGTGTCAAAGTAATCCCGGAGTAAACAATACCACCATACAAAACAAGAGTTCTAGTAGTAGACTATAATAAATAAGACCTCAGCCAAAACGAAACAAAACAAAAGGCCATTAAATCAGAGCTGCTACTAACTAGACTCGTGACTACCCCTAGTTACGCTATCCTACTCGTCATCATCCGTCTCAGCAGGAATCCATCCACAATCCTCCCTCCAGTACCCCCGAGGTTGATCATCCCAAAGTCTTCTGAGGGGTCGTCACTGGAAGAATCCTCTTCCGGCTCCTCATCCTCAGAGCCATCCTTCGGGTCTTCCTCTGGGTCCTCCTCCACAGATGTAGTGTCATCGATCACGATCATGTCTGGCTTACTCGGACGGGAACGACCAAATGCGTCAGAATACGGGCTGTGGAGGTGACACCTTTGGACCGGGAGAGTAACGAAGGGAATCTGGCTCGCCCTTGGTCGCCATCCGTGAGGACTGTGACGATGCTGATGGAGAGGGGCGATGACGACGGTTGAGAAAAGTAGTGTAGCGACGGAATCTGGGTGGAGTCTCAAACTCAAGGATCACCGGCACTGTGAAATCTATCTCTGGTACCAGGGGAAGGCTGGGATGAGAAATGGTGACGCACACCTCCCCCGTGAAAACACATCGCCTAGGGACATCGGTAATCCGCCACTGGCCTCGTGGTTCCCACCTCAACGTGATCCTCATAGTGGACATCCTGAATCTCTCCAATACCAACTGTCGACGTGGCAAAGAAGTACGACGACAGGAAATAACAGAAGCAGAAAAGGAAGGGTGAGAACATCACATGAACTCATATCAAGTAGAATATAGTAACTAGAGCGTCAATAAAATATTCACAAGCATCCACATAATTTTTACTCTTAATAAATTAAAAACATGACTTTTAAATGGACTTTCATTTTAATTAATTTAGAAATCCGAAAATAATAATTTAATTTAGAAAACTTAACTTATTTGCATTTTAGCCCTTTTTTGTTACAATTTATCTTTTAGTCCTTTTGAGCCAATTTAGCCCAAAAACATGTTTTAAACATCCTTTTGATCTTTTCAGGATCAAAAGGGACATTCTTGATGAGTTTCATCAAGAACACTCATGAACATCAAGAACAACCTTGAATGTTCATCCACAACTTCAAACTTTTCCAGCATTTCCAGCCACCATACAATCATTTCAAAACCACAAAGATCACACCAAATCATGCCAAAATCACCAATGCACACATTCAAGTTCAACTTTATTTTTAAGCTAAAAATAGCACTTTCTCAAGCATCAACCAACAAGACAATTTTGTCATTCCATCCAATCACATGCATGTTCATCAAATCATCATTTAAACACATTTCCAACATCAACTAAAATTTTAGAAACATGCAGCCACACAAACACATTAACAGACAGTTTTTCTTTTCAATAAAATTTCAAATAAACAGCCACTGTGCAGATCGAATATCTCCCAGCCTAGACATCATATAGACGATCCGACCGATCAAAATGAAGGTTCAGTTGTTATAAACCAGCCATTAAAATTTCAGCCCGATCCAACGGTGAACGAATTCGTAGTCTCCATTTTATGGTCGCTGCTCTATGTAAAAACGGGAAAAATTTCTTTCCAACAAGTTTCACAATTTGCATGCATCACCAACCACACTCCAAACATATTTCAAGCATCAACAACACATGCAAACATAAATCTCAACCCCGCTCAAAGGATCCAACAATAAATCACCAAAGAACTCCAAAGACATGATTTTTCAAGTAAAAGTAAGGCTAAAAGCAAGGATTTAAGGGTAAAATCCTTGACTCTAGTTACAAGACCTACTAGAGTTCAAGTTCTCCCCCCCCTTTACCTAAGAAATCCTCCAAGAAAAGTGCAGAAAATCTGCTCCAAGACAGCCCCAAAGATTGCTCTTCTAAGTCTCCAACAAGGATCCAAAGGCTAGGAAACTAGTGTTTTTAAGCTTAGGCTCAAAAATGGAACCTAAGCTTGGTGGTGTTTGGGAGAAAAAATGAGATTTTGGGGGAGGAAGGTGGTGGTGTGCCGCTGCCAAGGAGGAGAAGAAGATGAGAGAAAAGTGAGGTTTTCTTCCAAGTTTACAAGTAAGAAATGAGTAAAGAATGGAGAAAAAGGCCTTTTATATGTAATCACTTCACCTTTTTAGCCATTGGTGGGATGAAAAGTAGGGTCTTGTCACTCTTTAATGCTGCACATGCGCAACTTCTAGAAGGAAGAGAGAGGTTTGTGCATTTTTTTTCTGGCCCGGATCAAGAGTATTCGGGCCCGGGTCAAGGTACGGGAGGGGCAAAAAGGTCATTTTTAGCAGAAAAATCCTAAAAATTCCCAGAAAATTCCTAAAAATAGGAAATTCAATACTGAATTCAAAAATATATATTTTGATTATTAAAAATTATATTAATCATTCAAATCCAATTAAAACACTCAAAATGGCAAAAATGGCAAAACGCGGGCGTTACAGGTGTCAGG
The DNA here is from genome assembly GCA_026901365.1 of Sesbania bispinosa. Classification (NCBI taxonomy): domain Eukaryota; kingdom Viridiplantae; phylum Streptophyta; class Magnoliopsida; order Fabales; family Fabaceae; genus Sesbania; species Sesbania bispinosa. Next base: position 1,508,816 of record QLOH01000041.1, on the reverse strand, counting down.
TCTTCAGGTAAATTTCCATAATAGTAACCTTATTGGTGTCAATTTTGATGCTAAGTGGATGGATATGACTTCAAACTTTCTGAATTGTAAAGTGGGGTTCTATCATTTCTTCTATTTAGGTCTTCCTATTGGTGCTAATCCTAGAAGTAAGGTGACTTGGAATCCAATGATTCAAAAGGTGCAGAAACGTTTATCCCTAGACACTACCTTTTGGAGGTTGTTGTGTCCTTTAAAAATCTGTCCTTCATTCTATTTTGATCTATTGTCTTTCATTCTTCAAGGCTCCAAAAGGTATTGTCTCTCAACTCATTCTCTTTTTAAATCTTTCTTTGGGGTGGGAGTGAGGAGCAAAACAAAATATCTTGGGTGGCATGGGAAGATATGTGTAGAGATAAGAGACATAGGGGATTCGAGATTCGAGACTCGAGTGCTTTTAATCTTGCCCTTTTAGGGAAATGGAGATGGAGGTTCCTAGTGGAAAATGGTAGGTTATGGCATAGAGTTTTAACCTTTACTTATGGTGAGATGTTGGTAAGTGTTGTGAGTGGTGGGACCTCAAAGGGCAGGTAGTGGTTTGATGTTTGGTATATTGAAAATAGCAATTGTGTCTCCTTAGAGTGGTTCTCACATGGTTGTGTCAAGGAATTAGGTTATGGGAAAATATACACTTTTTTGTCGTGATGTGTGGTGCGGTTCCAATGCATTATGTAATCGGTATGCAGCCTTTTCTCAGTTGCTAGTAATAAAGAGGCATCGTTAACTGGCATTTTAACTAATCCTAATGCAACAGGAATCAAAACCAGAAAATGTCAGCATACCGATTAATTATATATATATATATATATATATGAGAAGGGATCAAATTACACCAGTATTAGTTACACCAAGTATTAGCTGGTAATAAAGTATGGAGACTATCAATATTTAAAATTCTTTATACTATATAAATAATTATATTAATAATATTAATATATAATTCGAATTAATGTGGCTGAAGCAGTTGCGCCGGGACTGGGATCAGCAGTGGCTCTGCAATGACGACAACGGGATGAAGCGGGCAACCACAACGGCGGGGGACAAACACGACTAGATGAGATAACAAGTGGGTATGGGAATGCTTCAATAGTTACTGGTTGGGTGGTATTATGCTACTGATTTTTATTCCATGGAATCTTTTTTATTTCGATCTTTTTTTGTATTTCATTTTTTGTAGAAACATTGAAGACTCAGAACAAAAATTAAAGGACACGCCATCTGAGATCTCGGTTACCTGATTGAGCTTTCTTAGTGTAACCACCCCTTTTCATGTGCCTTGATTGTAATTGATGTCATGTAATGTGGCCTTTTTATTTACCATATTATAAAGCAATGAATCTTGTCTTGCGATTTCCAATATGTTATCTGTTTAAATTTGATAAACTTAATTTTATGCCAAATTTGTTCTTTCAATAGTAACCTTTCATTATGCTCCAGCATGTTTAGTTTCTTTGTTATTCCTTTTTACTTTTGTAACTATAATTTGCCATTTTATTAAACCAAGAAAAAGGTGTTTTAGTTCTTCTGACTAATTATATACACTTTTAGGGTAATGCTAACAAAGTTATGGTAATACTAATGGAAATGAGTGGTGGAAAGAGTGTGTGAGGATCCGATCGGATTCCTTTTAGCCAATTAACACCCACCTATTGTAATCAAGGTGTAATTATAAAGATAGAAGGGTTGAAGTAGGGACCCTTTTTTTTGATTACTTAGGCTTAAGCTATTTGTGAATTTTTAGAGAGAAACTGTTGGGATGGGATAAAAGCAGAAAAGAATGGCTTGAATGGAAAAGTGTTGCCTTTCCCATGTTTGGGTGATTATTATAATAGCAGAGTCTGTGGCAGCATTATTTTTGTCTAAGAAAATTGATTTGGCTTTAATTAGTTTGCTCTATTACATATTCGAAGTAAATTAATTAGATATGGTGGGTGATATCATAAGTTTATTATTTTTTTAGTGAAATATGAAAAGTTAAATCATGTGTATATAATTTGAAGGTACATAAACTAGAAATTGGATGGTTTTTATGTTTTTAGATATAAACAACACAGAGCCATAGTTACATTTCTTTCATAGACTAGTCCCTGTTTTAATTCACCTTTACCACCAAAGCTCTATTGCTTCTACTGTTTTGATATTTTTCTACTTCTCTGCGCTTTTCTACTTTTGTCGCTCATAAAGCTTGTTGTTTGGGGAAGACTATGTGGGACTATCCTGCCAGAAATAGGTATTTTCTTCTGATATTACTCAAATGATTTCATGGTTATTCTGTGCAATGTTCCCATACACTATTGACTTCTATTTATTTGGTATGTAATATGAAGTTAGAATTACTCATTCTTATTAAAACACGGTTCCCTATCTAATAATTTGCATCTACGCTTAATTATGCTAATGGCATAGCTTAAAATTTAGAGGAGGTAGTCCTCAATGTCTAGATTAAGCCATTAAGGGAACCTAGTTGTTCCTCCCAGTAGATCTTTTCATTGGACATACTCAATTGTTATGGATTATGATGTGATTGAAAAACAATCTTTATATGTAGCATGTGAAGGGCATTGGTAACTTATAGAAAATTAGAGACGAAAAAAATGAATTAGAAATCAGATTAAAAATAGAGACGGAAATTAGAGACGACGATTAATGAATAATAACTAAAGCAATTAGAGACGGAAAAACATGTTCGTCTCTAATAGTGATAGGCAAATAAATTGCTCAGAGACGGAATAAATTGGTCTCTTTTAGAGACGGAATGATTTTACTTTCCATGTATGTCTTGGGGATGGTTTCTTAAATTATAGACATGGAAATATTCCGCCTCAACTTAGAGACGGAAAGAAAAAATTGTCTCAAACAAATCTGTGACGTGCAAATCAGCGACCACTACGATTTCCATCTCTGATTCCGTCTCTAATCTGTTTAGCGACGAAAAAAGTGGTTTTGGAGACGGAATGTGTCCGTTGCTCTTTCAAATTTTTCTGGTAGTGAGGGGTTTGACACTCTGGTCGAGAATTCCGTCCAGGTCTAGTGGGCATTGTGAGGTCTTCCCTTAATGGGTACTGATTTGGAGCATATGATGTGTGCGAAGGATCTTGGACATATTTCCTATGACAGGGGTTACTTTTCAAAAACACATGGTCGCATTCGTCAAATTCTAGGTCATTTCTTTCTTCTCTTGTCAGCATAGCTCTTCTGCCAACTTGGGGCAGTAACAAGCTTTTCCCTATTGACCCTAATCTTTTTGTGGTTTTCCCGCACTAACTCCAGACCAAACAGGGTTCTCTCACCCACCCCATACCAACAAAGTGGGGACCTACACTTCCTACCATACAGGGCCTCGTAGGGTGCCATGCCTATACTGCTATGGAAACTGTTGTTGTAGACAAACTCTATGAGAGGTAGGTACCTATCCCAACTACCCCCGCTCCTCTAACTCACAAGCTCTAAGCATATCCTCTAGGGTCTGGATAGTTCTCTCAGACTGACCGTTAGTCTGAGGATGGTAAGCGGTACTAAACCTAAGTTTAGTCCCAAAAGCCTGGTGAAGTGCGTTCCAAAACATAGAGGTGAACCTAGGATCTCTATCTAAAATGATGCTAGATGGAATGTCGTGGAGCTTAACAACCTTCTTGACATACAGGCCGACTAATCTACTCATGGAATAGGTATTTATAATAGGTAGGAAATGGGCCGACTTAGTCATCCGGTCCACAATGACCCAGATGGGGCCCTGGGTAGTCCCACCACAAAGTCCATGGCTATAATTTCCCACTTCCACACTGGAATTTCTAATGCTAAAAGGGTTCCTCATGGTTTATGTTGTTCTATCTTAACCCGCTCACACACCTGACACCTAGAGACAAACTCTGCTATCTCACCCTTCATGCCATCCCACCAAAACATCTTCCTCAAGTCTTGATACATCTTGGTTGTGCCAGGATGTATCGAGAACTTGCCCCTATGTGCCTCCTCTAAAATCTGTTGCCTCATACTACCCTCTTAGGGATGTAGACTCTCCCTTGGAAGAGAATCATCCCATCACCTGACTCAGAGAAACGTGGCTGCCCTCTCCTAGCTTGGAGGTCTGGGTCGGAGCCCTGTGGCCTCCTTAATCAGAGCTTTAAGCTCACTAGTGACCTCTAACCTATAGAACCTCAAGCTACTCTCTCTAACCTCAACACTCAGGCTTAGGTTCTTAAACTCTTCCAAGAACCCCTTTTCATGTACCATCATGGATGACACATGTAGGGATTTCCTACTAAGGGCATCGGCCACTACATTGGCCTTAGCCGGATGGTACCTCAACTCAAAGTCATAGTCCTTCAAAACTCCATTCATCTCCTTTGCCTCATGTTGAGTTCCTTTTGATCAAAGAGGTATTTCAAACTCTTATGACCATTGGATTTTGGAACATTTATTTTGTGTTGCATGTTCAATCCGTTGGTTCCCCTCAGAGATGTCCCAAAATTATCTTCATGGTGTCTTGGCTCAGATCTTCCAACCATCACACCATTTTTTGAATTGCATTATTATGCCTTCCATACCACTTCGGTCTAAGGATAATACTTCAAAGAATGGAAAGTTTTTATGAAATAATAAGTATTAATTGTACACTTATGCTTCCGATGTAATTAATACTTTATATTTAATAACAGCTTTCAATTCTTTGAAGTCTTATCACCAACCCTAGGGGTGGATAACCAATTAAAAAAGTAACCGAATAAATTTTATCAATTTCACACGCACACATCATTAAATTTCCAATCAACTATAGTTAAAAGGAGCCAAACTTATTATCCAATATACTATGAGTTTAATAATGGGACCAAAAAAATAGAGAGAATTTCTCAAATCAAAATGGATATATCACCTAGAGTCATTTTTAAATTTACCAGTAAAAGAGTGGTGTCCTTTTACGGCAACTGGTAATCTAGTTTGCTTGCCTCAAAATGGTATGTGATTTTTAACACCACAATATGTAATGCATCTATTACTTCTATTCAAGTTCAAGTCAGGTGTAAGTATGACGAACCACAAATATATGGCTCTATACTTTTGTTATGAATATGAACTTTTTATTCAACATATGGCGTTGCATGAGTAGTGTAACATCTCAAAACTAGGACCTAGAAACTGTAGTGGAGGCTTAGGATGTAAGTTCAGCCCAGGATTAGAGTATTGGGAATGGTATGGGAAATTGGAGATTAGGATCTAGATTCATATAGGAAATTGGGGCTTTAATATGATAATTGATACCTAAACTAATAGGGTTTCGATGTGAGAGGTTCTGGAGGATTAACCAAGCGTCAGGTCAAGTAACTGTAGGATGGACTTAGAAGGGGCCATAACCTAAGTCGGAAAGAAAAATAGTGTGTAAAGGTGAGGAAACGAGGTTAAGGAAGGAGGATTAGTGTAACATCCCGTTAGTTTATAAATATGACTAATAGATGAGTATAAGAAGGGTAATTGTATGTAGAGATCCTAGAGAAAATCAAGTTTCACCATTTTTTCTCAAGCCAAAATGACTCGCTTGAGCGAATTATGCAGATAAAGGGAGAATAATGCAATTCTGTATTTCTCGCTCAAGCAAAACGGGTTTCGCTCGAGCGAGAATTATCCAGAGAGGGGGTCATTTTCAGGTTCATTCTCGCATAAGCGAGAAACTTTCGCTCAAGCGAGAATGAGAAAGAAAAGTTGATCCCGAGCATCTTACTCAGCAAATATTGCTCGCTTGAGTGAGAATCCACTTACAGCCCTATACGTTCCTGTTAGATCTCCGTTTCTTTCATTCTTTCCTTTCCCCCTTTTTACCTTAGAGAGAGAGAGAGGGACCCTTAGAGAGAGGAGGGAGCATAGGGGCTCGAAGGAGGAAGAAGATGAGGATCAAGGAGCTCGGTGGGAGCTCCAATCACTTGAGGAGCTTGGGATTTCTCCTATCCACCTCTCATCCGCCCCTATTTCTTCCTCTAAGGTGAGTGTGGTTCACTCACTTGTTTATTCGCCATGTAAGTTCCCTTGTATGACCCTTATACCTTCCCTTGCTTGCATTCATGGTTATTATTGATTAGAGGAAGCTAGGATTGTTGATTTGGATGTATTCTTTGTAATGCAAACCCTAGGTTAGAGGAAATTGGGGGTTTTCATGAGAATGAAGGTTTGAAATGTAATTATGCATATAATTGCTTATGTTTATGTACTCCATTATGCTTGTGCATGTTTTACCCCATCATGTTCATTGAAAATGATTATTACTCTATTAATTTCTCTAGTTGAAATTAAGGTTTTGAAATGGAATGATTTAGGTTACCTTATGAATTTCATTCATGAATGGCATGTATATGATGATAATGTTCAATTCAAGTATGTTTCATGTATAAAGACATGTTTGGGGTCCTTGGCCCTTGGTAAAGGTTATGGTCTTTATGGCCTTGGGAAAGGTTTTAGGTAAGGTCTTCCGGCCTTCAGGGATGACAGTTCCTGTTAGTCTGAGCTCAGTCTAGCCTAAGGGGAAAGGTTAAAATCCATGGTGCAGAATTCAGTATTTCAGAACTAATGTTAATTGTCTAAGTTATCATGGTTATGTTTGATGAATCCTTTGTGATGAACATGATCGAGAAGTTATGAGTTGATCTATTGTTGCATGGACATGTTCATAATTCCCTATGATTATCATTCCACTTATAAATGCCATTGAGTGATTGATGTTACATGTCTTGTACTTTCATTCTGAGTGTTTTATGAACTGTTCATCTTTGCTATATTGTTGTTCGCCATGTGTGTTTCCTCCCCACACATGCACACACTATTATCACGCTCACTGGGACGTAGTCTCACCCCACTTTACGGGGAATCACCTTCAGTTGTGCAGGTTAGGGTTTCTTAGCGTTGGATGAAGAGCCAGAGTCCCGTGGTGGTCACTCCTGCTCCCTCAGCTGACAGATAGATGTAGGACATTTAGTGTCCAATGTTATTAAGTTTTAATAAGGTCTATGTCTGTGAATGTGACGTAATGTATTGAATATTTGTGAGAATGTGTTATTTAGGCCATGGAGGCCCTTTTATTGTAGAATTGGATTAGCACAGGTATAATGTGAACTAAATTGGTGGTTTTGCTGGATTTCAGGTGAAGCCAAAATTGGGGAACGCCCAGTTTTCAGGGGAAACTCTGCCGAATTTCCGGTAGGAGTTCTGGGGAACCATGACACTCCGTGTCTAGGTTCATTTCCCATAGATTCGAATGTAATGTTTCATGTTATTTTGTAGATTGAATGGTAGTGAAGGCTTAAGTAAGCGTTGGATTACCTAAGCGATTGTATGATTTGTCCACCGATATTAAAAATGGCGCGAAATAATTTCAGAAATTCGGGAATAGTGTTTCCAACGGACATTATTCTTGGATTTAGAAATTAGGACGTTACAAGTAGTTTGTTCCTAATATGAATTCCTACCATTGTTGTCGTTGTTGTTATTAGAATACGCATATTAATACACTCATATTATATATAAAATTTCAGTTATTATTCGTGTTGTCTCTATGGAAACAAATATATGTTATATACTAATGAACACAACTAGGAGGATATTACAAAAAAAACAATGGAAGCTCACGACAAAAATATCAAAGATGGCCATTTTAGGATATATTGAAAGGCAATCATATCCTATTAAGCAATCCATTAAAACAAAACAAGACAACATAATTGTTGAATTTCATCCAAGAAATAATTTGAAAGTGAAATGTCATTAAATAAAGGGTCCTGCTAAAGAGTGTCCTAAGACACTGGTCAAGGAATTAATATATAGAATGTTTTTATTGTAATTAAATCCATCTACTGCATTTATAACATCAAATGTTACGTACATAATCTAATAAAAACTTTCTGTTTTTGGTTCCTAAACCAATGCACTAAGGGTACTCATAAGCATTCCCCTTATATATAATACTACTATATTGATTTCATTCTTTTCCAAAAGGGGATATTTGAGCGTTATCAGATAATAATTGGTTATATTAAGGAAAAAAATGACATATTTCAATCATTAATGAGGACTAAATTCTCACAAGTTGTAACAGCCCGCATATTAAGACTTTATAAGTCATAAGATTTTAACTAAGGATACTAGTGGATAATTAAAGAATCACAATGTAAGTTTAGTAAAAAAAAAAACTAAGTTATATTTCACTTAAGCAAATCTAAGAAATTTTGTCACTGGTAATCGATTACAACCCTGTTGGTAATCGATTACCAGAGAGCTGAACCTGTAGTAATCGATTACGCCAACGATTACCTAAGAGCAGTTTTCGTGTAATCGATTACGCCATCGATTACCTGAGAGCAGTTTTTATAGTAATCGATTACAAGGTTAGGTAATTGATTACCAGGGAACTGGGTATTCAGTAATCGATTACAAGTAATTGTAATCGATTACCAGATTCCTAGAAGGGGGTTCTCAGGTGTCATTTTAGCCGTGGGTAATCGATTACAGTACTTTGGTAATCGATTACCGAACGAAAATATATATACCCCAGGAGCATTTTTAAAAATAGAAATTAGGGAAATTCATAACCTAGAGAGAGAGAGTGGGGTTCTAAAGAGAGAAAGTAAAATTGAAGCTTGAAGAAGGGATTTTGGACAAGGATACATCAATTGGTCCTATTTCCCCCTTTTCCTCCTCCTTCGGGGGAGAGACCCCCTATGCTTTTGTCCAGTGTCACCCAGGTTAACCAATCTCTCAGTGATGGGAGTGAGTGTTTTATTTTGTTACTTTCCTCAACTTTAGAATCTAAGGTAGATTTAAGCAGTGTAGCTACGGTTCGGGAGTTTCAAGATGTTTTTCCTAGTGAAGTTCTAACTTTACCACCTGATCGAGAGTTAGAGTTCACCATAGATTTAGTGCCAGGTGCGAGACCCATCTCTAAAGCTCCATATAGGATGTCCCCACTAGAACTGAATGAACTTAAAAACCAACTAGAGGATCTTATAGCTAAAGGGTTCATTAGGCGTAGTGTGTCACCCTAGGGAGCTCCAGTGTTGTTAGTTAAGAAGAAAATGGGAGTATGAGATTGTGTGTAGATTATAGACAGTTGAATAAGGTCACCATTAAAAACAAGTACCCACTTCCTAGGATAGATGATCTTTTAGACCAACTTAGGGGTGCCTCAGCGTTTTCTAAGATAGATCTTAGGTCGGGTTACCACCAGATTAAGATTAGGAAGGAAGACATCCCTAAGACAGCTTTTAGAACCAGGTATGGGCACTACGAGTATTTAGTAATGCCATTTGGTGTTACTAATGCTCCTGCTGTATTCATGGACTACATGAATCGAGTCTTCTGGTCCTTTTTGGATCAGTTTGTAGTGGTGTTCATTGATGACATCTTGATCTATTCCTGTAGTTTAGAAGAACATGAAAATCACCTTAGGACTGTTTTAAAGATTATGAGAGAAAAGAAACTGTTTGCTAATCCTGAAAAGTGTGAGTTTTGGATGGACCGGGTCCATTTCCTAGGGCATGTTATCACTAGAGAGGGGGGTATCAGTTGATCCTAGTAAGGTAGAAGCCGTTCTTGAGTGGGAAAGATCTAAGACCGTCACGGAAATTAGGAGTTTCCTAGGATTGGCCGGCTACTACCAGAGATTCATTAATGGATTCTCCTGTTTAGCTTTGCCTCTCACAAGATTGACTCGAAAGGGTCAAGCTTTTGTGTGGGACAAAAAGTGTGAACAGAGTTTTCTAGAGCTCAAAGATAGATTAACTACCGCTCCAGTACTAGCGTTGCCGGATTTGTCCAAGACCTTTGAAGTGTATAGTGATGCGTCGGGTAAGGTCTTAGGATGTGTTTTGATGCAGGAAAGGAGAGTAGTGGCTTATGCCTCTAGGCAGTTGAGGCCTCATGAGGAAAATTATCCTACCCATGATTTAGAATTAGCAGTTGTGGTTTTTGCCCTCAAAATTTGGAGGCATTACCTGTTTGGTGTAAGGTTTGAGGTATTTAGCGATCACAAGAGTTTGAAATATCTCTTTGATCAAAAAGAACTCAACATGAGGCAAAGGAGGTGGATGGAATTTCTTAAAGATTATGACTTTGAGTTGAAGTACCACCTAGGCAAGGCCAATGTAGTGGCTGATGCTCTCAGTAGGAAATCCCTTCATGTATCATCCATGATGGTACATGAAATGAATCTTCTGAAGGATTTTAGGAACCTGAGTCTTAGTGTTGATGTTGGTGAAGGCAGTATTAGGTTGTGCAAGTTAGAAATTACTAGTGAGCTTCAAGCTCTGATCAAGGAAGCTCATGGTTCGGACCCAGAACTTCAAGGTAGAATTGGACAAGCAGGATTTTATAAATCAGATGACGGGACGATTCTTTTCCAAGGAAGAGTTTGTGTCCCTAAGGGGGGTAGTGTGAGGCAAATAGTTTTAGAGGAGGCCCACAGGGGAAAGTTTTCTATACATCCTGGCTTTACCAAGATGTATCAGGATTTAAAGAAGATGTTTTGGTGGGAAGGGATGAAGAGGGAGATAGCTGTGTATGTTTCTAAGTGTCTGACCTGTCAACAAGTGAAAATAGAGCACCAGAGGCCATCCGGAACCCTTATGCCATTAGAAATTCCTGAGTGGAAGTGGGAGAGTATAGCTATGGATTTTGTGGCAAGGTTGCCACTAGTCCAGGCTGGTTTTGATGCCATCTGGGTCATTGTGGACCGGTTAACTAAATTGGCCCATTTTCTTCCAGTTAAGAATACCTATCCTCTAAAGAAGTTAGCTAACTTATATGTCAAGGAGATTGTTAAACTCCATGGCATTCCCTCTAGCATCATATCTGATAGGGACCCTAGATTCACCTCTAGGTTCTGGAATGCACTTCATCATTCATTCGGGACTAAGCTTAGATTTAGCACTACTCACCATCCTCAGACTGATGGTCAGTCTGAGAGAACCATCCAAACCTTAGAGGATATGCTGAGAACTTGTGTGTTAGAGGAGTCAGGTAGTTGGGACAGGTACCTACCACTCATAGAGTTTGCCTATAACAACAGTTTCCATAGCAGTATAGGTATGGCACTTTATGAGGCTCTGTATGGTAGGAGGTGCAAATCTCCTGTTTGTTGGCACGAGATTGGTGAGAAAGCCCTGTTAGGTCCTGAGTTGGTGCAAGAAACCACTGAAAAGATCAGAATCATTAGGAAAAAATCCTGCAACTGCCCAAAGCCGACAGAAAAAGCTATGTTGATAACCGAAGAAAGGATTTAGAGTTTGAGGAGGGAAATCATGTTTTTCTAAAAGTAACTCCTGTCACTGGTCTTGGAAAATATGTGAAAGTCAGAAAGTTAAGTCCCCGGTATATTGGTCCATTTCAGATCCTGGAGAGGGTTGGCCCTTTTGCTTATAGGATTGCTCTTCACCTCACATGTCCAGAATCCATAATGTCTTCCATGTGTCTAAGCTAAGAAAGTACATTCCTGACCCTTCTCATGTTCTAAACTCTGAATCAATACAATTAAGGGAAAATCTCACAATTCCTTCCAAGCCTGCACAGATTGTAAGTAGAAGTACCAAAGCCCTGAGGAATAAGACTATTCCGTTGGTTAAGATTGTATGGGAAGGTCTGTCACCAGATGAAGCAACCTGGGAGAAAGAAGAAGATATTAGGAGTCAATATCCTAAATTTCTCGTTTGAGGTATTATGCTCTACATTTCTAGTCTTAAGTCAATTTTGGGGACAAAATTGCACTAAGGGGGGTAGAATGTAACAGCCCGCATAAGATTTTAACTAAGGATACTAGTGGATAATTAAGGAATCAGAATGTAAGTTTAGTAAAAAAAAAAAACTAAGTTAAAATTTTCACTTAAGCAAATCTAAGAAATTTTGTCACTGGTAATCGATTACAACCCTGTTGGTAATCGATTACTAGAGAGTTGAACCTGTAGTAATCGATTACGCCAACGATTACCTGAGAGCAGTTTTCGTGTAATCGATTACGCCATCGATTACCTGAGAGCAGATTTTATAGTAATCGATTACAAGGTTAGGTAATCGATTACCAGGAAACTGGGTATTCAGTAATCGATTACAAGTAATTGTAATCGATTAACAGATTCCCAGAAGGGGGTTCTCAGGTGTCATTTTAGCCATGGGTAATCGATTACAGTACTTTGGTAATCGATTACCGAACGAAAATATATATACCCCAGGAGCGTTTTAAAAACAGAAATTAAGGAAATTCATAACCTAGAGATAGAGAGAGCGGGGTTCTAGAGAGAGAAAGTAAAATTGAAGCTTGAAGAAGGGATTTTGGACAAGGAAACATCAATTGATCGCCTCCAAACTCCATTTCTCATCTTGAGTTGCTTAGATTGGTGAGTATAACTCACATTTATGGTAGAATCTTTTGGTCTCAATGCATGCTCCCACCCCTTTCTCTTCCTTTTCTTGATACTGGCTAGTTGATTTATAGATTGATGAATGGTTGTTTGTTTGGAGTGTTTATTGATAGATTGAGTATATGAGTAGAAAATCGAGCATCGAAATCTTTAGTTTCGAAGTTATCGAAACTTACGAAACTATCGAAACTATCGAAACTATCGATTTCCCTCGATCGTTACTCATACAAATATCCAAATTGATTATAGTTCTTTGTTTGATGCTAGTTCATGAATTGAAATGGTTAGATTAGAGTTCAAATTGAAAAAAAATGAGACTTACGTTCGTAGGATCGTAACCTTCGAAATAGTCGAGAATAGCGATATTCAATTGTAAACGTTATGTATAGAGTAATGCATTGTAACCCTATCTTGATTATGTATAATTGAAGTGAATTCAAGCCGGCTTCGTGCCGTGAGTAAAAATAAAAGATTAATGCTATTGAAAACATGGCTTCGGCCCAGTTTGGGTGCGATTCGTCCCCGGGAAAGCCGGTTCCCGTAGTTTGAGCTCAGGTCTAACTCTAGAAAGTGATAATATCATGCCTGCTGGGCACAGCAGTGAGTGCATCATGTTGCATATTACTCATTTGATAAATGTGTTGAATTTCTATAGTTGTTGAGTTGACATAACTATTTTCTCCCTGTATACATGCATATGAGTTATATTCGCTGAGATTTTTATCTCACCACACGTTATGTGAATTTGTTTTAGCTGAACAGGTACCTCCATTGCCAGACACCCAGTCCGGGAACTAAAGAGCTTTGGGATAGACATTAGTTTCCTTTATGTTCGTTCTAAGATGATTAATATGTATATATGTATATAACTTAGTATATCTGGAGCTTTCTTAGGGAGTTTGTTTCGTATCCTTAATGGCTTGATAGACTAAGGACTTATGTTTATGAATATGTGAATTTAGTTTGGGTTCTTGTGTTATTACTTAGAATTTTTCATTGAATTGTGGGATTTTCGTTGGATTTCTTACAATTTCGTGATTAAGATGATATTTAAAACGTTACGCTCCAAATTCTAAGTTAAGAACTTGGTTTCCAACGGGCTAGGTTCTTAACTAGAAATTTAAGGTGTTACACAAGTTTTAATCTTTTATACATATGTTTTATCATGATATCAATAATCAATTTTTTAGTATTAATAATAAAGATTTTTTCTAAAATGATTTATTATTTCCTTTTTTTTTGTTCTGAGTTGAATCCTATGATGAGTTATGTGCAATAGTAAATCTACTATGATTAAGAAGGGTAGAAAATAAATTAAAAAGGTAAAGATAAAAATGAACTCTTGCGTATTTGTTTTTTATTGTCATTAAGGCAACTATGGTGGTGGGTGTTCTCTCCCTTCATTGATTCATGAAATTTTGGCCATTGCACCATTTCGCGCAAACTATGTAGTTGCTGAAATTTATGGCCTCAACATGGCTATGTTGTTAGGTGTGTGAAACCTTGAGGTTATGATGCATTCTAAAACTACCATGAACCTACTTGGACACATATGGTTTTTAGCCTACTCATGGTTGTATCCTGTAGTTACAACATTGACTTATTTGTATATTACCAAAATTTAGTTAAAGTTGGATCAAGTTGCATCGAGACAATTCTACCATGAAGCTAACACTTGTAATGATACATTGGATAAGTACAAGCATATGGTCCAGAGTTTAGGACTCATTTTCCTCTCATATTCCCTTATGATCTCTCTTTTATTGCCTTTTGGATTCTCATGGCATAGCCTTTGATATAATTTATTAACACTGCAACAAAATTTTCTTTTAGCGGTTATTTTTTACTATCAATAAATTGATACCATTATCTAACTGTTTAGCCCAGTATTTTCTTGGCTAATGAAGATTAGCCAGTGAAAGATTAATTTTCAATGGCTATATATATTCATTTTCGGTAAAAATTAATGCTGCTCACATAACCTTTTTTTTATTATTTCATTCCCCTCCAAATTAAGTTATAGAAATTCCGTCTTTGTCTTTACTGCAAAAATGTTCCCTTGTAAAGCCTTTTGTCTTTGTTGTGAAACCTTCCCATTACAAAACCCTTCCTGCAAAATTCCATCCACCATAAACATCCAACCTCCACCGATGGAGCCCTAAATCTTGACAATTTAGTTTATAGATGAGATAGAAAAGGGGCAATGTGGCGAATCATAGTGCGTATGGTGGTCGCGAACTAGGGAAGCACAACAATTGCAGAAGGCTTTATAAGCTTGAAATCAACTACAACTATGCAGTTTTGTTGTTATGCGAATATTTTATAATTTCTCTTTCAACATCCCACTAAGTACTCAATACGTTATGATATTGTAGGTTTTTGCATCCGTATTTTTATGAAAAGAAAAAATTAGTGACGTTGGTTGTTCGTAGAATACAAAAAAGCTATCATCTTTTTGCATAAAAAGAGGAAAAAGATTAATCCTTTTTTATGTTCATCTTTCTCATTTCTACCCAAAAGCATGATCATGGAATGAGCAATATCACATTGTGAATTTCAGTAAGCGTATCGATCGTATAGGATCAAACTTGTTTCAAAGAGGAAAAAGATTAATCCTTTTTTATGTTCATCTTTCTCACTTCTACCCAAAAGCATGATCATGGAATGAGCAATATCAAATTTTGAATTTCAATAAGCGTATCGATCATATAGGATCAAACTTGTTTCTGGGTATAGAGAGATTCCTTTTCTCTTCGCATTTACAAACAGGGAGAAACACAAATGCAAAACTGATAAGATACAATACAAAAGCATGAGATTAATTGATTAGACTATAACTGTAAGGTCCATGAATCCCTTTGAGATGTTTTCATAATGACAAATTATCAAAATATACTTACTATAATTTTGAGTACATGGACTAATGTTTTAAAGTGAGTTGGTTTGAGAAGGAACAGGTAAAATGAATAAGAAGAACCACTGCAGTAATATATCAGAAGAAACAAAGGAGGTTGTAGGTTCTATTTCAAGTAACTCAAGAAAGAAGAGACAGACACTTAACAAATATCACCTTACAATAAAGAAAAGAAAGAATTAAGGTGAAAACAAGAAAGCTATTGAGAAGAATTAGAAGAAGATATCTCTACTTCAGAATATACAATCTGTCAGGAAGCTCTTAGAAGATACACTCAAGTCTGCAAAACTCAAAAACCTCAGAACATCTTCTATCTTCCCAAAGTCATTTAGTGATAAGAAGAAAGCTCTCTGATAAAGCAAAAAGCTAAAGTTGTTGTTACAGTAACAGTTCCAGAAGAAAAGCTCTTAACAGCATACATCAGAAGAACCAGTAATTATTTCACCTAATCAAAGAGCAAATTGAAAAGGAAACAAACTACT
This sequence comes from Sesbania bispinosa, assembly GCA_026901365.1. NCBI lineage: Eukaryota > Viridiplantae > Streptophyta > Magnoliopsida > Fabales > Fabaceae > Sesbania > Sesbania bispinosa. The sequence goes on along the minus strand of QLOH01000041.1, from coordinate 1,492,995 downwards.
AAATGTGTTTCCTGCTAGAGAAGATACAAGCTTCAGAAGATGTAGTCATGAGAAGAAAGGAATTGTCAAACCAAGGAAAGAGAAAAAGCTGCACATGAGAGTGACAGTTGCTGCACTTCCAGCTGGTTGATTGACTTGGTCTCCAAGGCATTTCCAACGACTATATTCCTTCTCCTTGGCTATAGAAAGAAGCCCTCTCCTCCATTTTTTACACACAGCTGAACAAGCAAAAGGAGCATAAAAAATCTGTGAAATTACAATTATACCTTCTACAGAATTTTCACTTTCTACAAATCTCCTTATTCTGAGTTAAAATAGTTAGGAAAGTGAGAAAAGTGTGTGTTGGCTCAAGTACTTCAGTTGTATAAAAATTTATTGTAAACTTTGAGCCTTTACTCTTTGTATATTTCATCACATAATTTTGTAACTCTCAAAGGAGGTGAATTCTTTTGAGAGATAGATAGGTTAAGTCTGCAAGAGTAAGGTGTGCCTTGCTATTTTCAGATATTTGCTGAAAGAGCCTACAGAGGATGCAGAAGAATACTGGGTGAGCCTGAAGAGGCTACAGAAGAATACTAGTGGTAGGAGCACCCAAGAAGTCATTGTATCAAGGTTGATATAGTGGAAAATCCTACTGGGAGCAGGGACTGGACGTAGCCTCAAGGTTAAGAGGTGAACCAGTATAAATACTGTGTGTAATCTTCTTCTTCCTTAAACTTTTACTGTTGCTGTTGTATTCGCATTATAACTGTCATATCATTTTCATGAAAATCTTTTAAAACCTATCTAATATCTAAGTAAGTGTTACATAAAAAAAGGTTCAAGTCAAAACGAACCATATTTTCAGCATATTATAAATATAATCCATATTGTGAGAATTAACCCTTGAACTTCTAATATCAGCCAAGTAATTAACTTGAGCAGAATTAAGTATTAGAAGAAAATTGCAAAAATATTTAAAGAGATCACAATTCAACCCCCCTTCTTGTGATTGCAATATTTACTTCAATAACAAGAAGATTACATAATGAAAAAGCTTGATTAAACAACTAAGATACATAAGCTAGACTAGACTAAACACAACCAACTATGGCTTGGACAAAATTCACACAGTCTAATAAAAGTAAAGCATCAACAGAAACATAAATTAAAGACCCTAAACAAGACATACCGAAATTAAAATAGATAACAAACACAAAAGCACTCAGGCTAACACAAACACAAAAGCGTTCATGTAAAATCAACCGAAAACATTACAAATGAAGACCCTAGAGCTTCAATTCAAGGTCGAGCTCTATTGGTTCTTTCTTGGTAGAAACTGCTACAGGGACACAAGAAAGTGGGGAGAGTGTAAAACTTGTTGATGCAACTACAGATGTAGGCGCATGCATGAGTACTGGTGCTGGTGATGCTTGTGGTTGTGCAAGGATATGTTTTTGCCTAGCACATACCTTCAATCTTTGTTCATGATGAGTAGAGAATTGAGAAGTAGCGAAAGTAAGTATGGGTGATAAGGGTTGGTCCATGAGGGACAAAAAGTCCCTAGTCTCATAATAATCAAACTCTTCCTCTGGTGATGGGGGTGGGGTTCGGGGTGGGGGTGGGGGTGGGGTTGGGTTCAATCCGACCATGTAATGGTTATAAGGATTATAAACCCCTCCAGTAGCACCACTAGCAGGTAGCTTAAAAATACTATGGCTTGTTGCAAGGTTCATCATCATTTCGTTTGAAATGTTATGTGAAAAAGGAAATGGTGATGATAGATATGAAAATTGAGTGATTTAATGGGAACGGTGGTGGTATAGTTGAACGTTGAGGGTGATTTAGAGGGAATTGAGGTGGTAGAGATGATAATTGATGCAACTCATGATTCACCTGGACTAAATTCGTCATACTTTTCTGTGCCAATTCTATAACTATCTTCTGATTCCACTCGTGATAGTAGTGGTGCATTAACTCCTCCTCAGAACTGAAGAAGGCAGAGCAAAGAGGACAAATAAAATGGCTAACAATACCATTGTTGTTGTTGTTGTTACTATTGTTGTTGTTGCCGTTGTTGATCTCACCCTCGATGATAGGTTCTGGCTTCACCATGTTGAAAGAGAAAGCTTTCAAAGGAAAAAGGAAGGATCTTGATAGAGAACAAAGTTGTAGCTTGAAGAGAAAGTTGTGAATGGGGTGAAAAGACGAAGTGAAAGCCTGAATTTATGGTGGGGTTTGGAATCCGATGATGGCCAAAATCTCAATTCATTTTTTATTTAATATAGATTTTATGAGGTAGCTTTTTGTAGCATTAATTATATAAGAAATGTGTGATGATATTTACAAATTTTGGATTATATATATATATACACACACAGGAGATGTAAGAAATTTTAAAGTTATTAAAATCTCAATTGATTATTTTCTTTTATAACAACATTAGTTTTGTACTTTAATCTTTAAAGTACATTTTTCACTTTAGAATAGTCAAATTTATGTATAAATTTCAGTCATATATTTATTACAAATTTTATGTCATTAAATGACATTAAAGAAATTTGTATTCATTAATCATAGTTATGTATAGTTTAAACAAATCTATAGAATTCCATTGAAATTTTTGTATATAATATTAAAAAATATGAAATACACAATTCAATTTCAAGTGATCTCCATTTTATAGCCTATACAGTTAAAAACAAAATCAAAAATAGTATGTAACTGTAAAAATATTTTTAATAAAAAAATCCAAGTCTTTCCTATTGAGGCATATTCAATTTTATACTTTACTCTCTTTTTTATCTATTCGCTCGACTTCTTCATTTTGTGTTACATGTCATGTGAACTTTCACATGAAATCTAATCAATATTTTTCTTTCTTTTAATTACTCAATTTAAAAACTTAAAAATTACTTTCACTAATTTCTTTAATAATTAATTTTTTATATATATTTAGTATAATGAAATATTTATAAATTACCATTAAAATCATCTTTTATACATTAATCAAAAATTGAAATTTCCAAAAACTAAAAATTTCAAATGATTGAAACTTTTATATTTTAGGATATGATTTTATTACCAATAATTATATTAATTAAATAAACTTTCTTTTTTTAATTTATAATTTTTGTATTTCACTTTAATTTATAATTACCATTACAGTGCATGAATAAAATATTTTCTAATTAAAAAAATATTTATGTGACACATAGGTTTGTATAATATTAATTATTTAATGTTAATCATCTAAATGCACACAATTTATATATTGGAGATGTATGTATACAAAAATTACTTCATACAACACCTTTTTGTTATTGTAAATTTTTTAAATGGTTTGGATTTTATAATACTTCACATTGCAATTTTTTCGTACCTTATCAAGCAGGTCTTCTTTTTTGCACCTTCTAAGGCGGGTTTTCCTAAGTGCACCCCTTTTAGAAATAAGAAACAAACAACAAATAAAAGAAACACAAATCGAGGGCCATAAAATAAACTTTGTTTTTTGTCATATGAAACAAAATAAGATAGAATAAAGTAAGAAAGATAAGTATAGTTGTGGGTTCGAGAGTTACAAGATCGTAAAGTTTTTTTCTCTCCTCTGGTGTTCAAAAGAAAAATATTGAGTTATATACAGCTGTTAATTGAAAAATTACTAGGAAAAATGCTAGTAATTTTATAATTTAGCATATGTATGTGTATTGTGTTTTTATTATGATTTAAACATTAATTTACAATGCAAGTGTTTTTCATATCTTATAAGGCATGCTTTCCTATGCCACTCCCGACCTTTTAAGAAAAATATATTAGTTATTTTAATATTTATCCATTGAGAGAGGGAATTGAATTTATGGGGGATTGTATTAATTAGACAAGAAACTCTCACTAAAAAATGACAAACAAAAGAAACACAAATCAAGGACATAAAATAAATTACTTTTTTCCATATGAAAAAAAAATAGGATAGAATAAAGTAGATAAGTATGGTTGTGGGTTCGGAAGTTACAATATCCTAAAGGTTTTTCTCTCATATGTTTAAATGAAAAATGTTGAGTTATGTGTAGTTGTTGATTGAAAATAAGAAGGAAATATGTTAATACATTTATAATTTGTCCGGCATGTTGATAGGACCCTTTTAGGACCGAAATTCTTGCAACAGTTAAGATGATAAAGGAAAAGTTGTTGGATGCTCAAAGAAGGAAAAAGAGTTGTGTTAACTGGAGGAGGAAATCCTAAGAGTTGTGGAATGTGAGCATATGTTTCTAAAGATAACTCCCATCATAAGTATTGGAAGGACCATAAAAGCTAAAAAGTTAAATTCTAGACTCGTTTGTCATTTCCAAATACTGAAAAGAATTGGTCCTGTAGCTTACCAGGTGGTCTTATGTAACGTCCTAATTTTTAAATTAAAAAATAATGGTTGTTGGAAGCACTATTCCCGAATTCGTGAAATTATTTTGCACATTAATGATATCGCATACAATCACAATCAACGCTTAGGTAATCCAACAATTACTTAAGCTCCAATTAAACAGTCATTTATACATAACCAGTTCATTGCCAACATTGGCTCCAATCAATATACAATTAAAACTATAGGCTTAATGGGATACAATTATACATGCGTCCTGAAACAATCATAATAATGCCCTTAAGGCTCCACATGTACGAAAAATATTCCATTTCAAAATAATAGTCTAGCCTATACAATCAAAAGAATCCAAATACAATAGAAGGGCTCACATGACCCATCAACCATCTTGCCATCCTTCCATATGAGAACCCTACACATCTAAATAAATCCACAAAATGTGCGGTTAGACTAAAGTCCCAGTGAGTGCGATTGTGCTAGGTGCAGGTGTACAGACAATGCATGTATATATACAAACACAACGGAAGTCCACAAATTCAACTCATAACGATTCAATCATCAAACTATCCATACAACCTCTTGGTGTATTACCCAACACCGGTGGGGTCTTAACACTTAATCCTCTGACCTGGATTGAGCTCAATACCATTCAAGGAACGTCTCCCTTGTGGCCATTTAACCTTCTGTTTTAATTAACATTTACAGTCACATTTAACATTCTTAACCTCTTGGGTACAAGACCCTCCTTTTTCCTCTTTGGACCGAAATCCCGTTTGACTACCATTATACAATCATGCATTTGGACACATATTCAGTTTAAGAATTAGAGGTATCCACAGTCAAACATATTACCTTAGCCTTTAACATATAGGGAGAGGAAGTAAAAAGGGTTTACAACATTTATTCATTCCATTAACCGTAACTACATCAAATCCCTTCATGTTCCTTAAATCATAGAATAGAAATAACTCAAACTACACACATTTTCAAGTTCCCATTACCAATATACAATCATTTCCCCCAAAAATCCCCAAATCTCCTATCCTAGGGTTTGGGCCTCAAGGGTAGAACATTAATCAATCCAGGCATTCAACCATTCCATAAATATATAGTCTATTCGAAACAAAAACTAGTAATAGAGAAAGGGAATAGAGGAACGGAATTATGCAAGAAGAGGCACACACAAGATAGGAGTGAGGGGAGAACCATGCTCACCTCAAATGGAGAAAAAAATGAGATGGAGAAGTGAGGAGGATTATTCCAAGCCTTTGGGGTGGTGGGAGAAACCTTCAATCAAGCCTTCCTTCTTCCTTCTTACCCCTTCGCTCTCTAAGTTCTCCTATTTCTCTCTCTAAAAGCCCTAATTGAATGTAATAAAATGAGGGTAGAGTGAGGGTTCTGCGCATTTTTAAAAACTAGAAACGCGTTCGCTCGCTTGGGCGAGTAAACTCTCTGAGTTTGGCTCACAAGAAAATGCGTTTGCTCGCTCGAGCGAGCAAACTCTCTACCAATACCCCTGAATTCCATTTCCTTTTTCACTGGAGCGAGCATACCATAATGCAATTTTCTGGTTTGCTGCACAAATCAGCCCCCTAACACCCAAACATTATCAAATCATTTCCTTTCCTCTCAAAAATTACTTCATTATTATTTTAGCACATAATATGATCGAAACTTGGGATGTTACAATTCTACCCCCTTAAAACAATTTTGTCCCCAAAATAGTCTAATAACACAAGTATGCAAAACACACTTACCTCAATCAAAAAGCTCTGGAAATTGGGAGAGAATATCATCCTCTTTCTCCCATGTTGCCTCCTCAGGTGACTGACCTGTCCAAATCACCTTCACTAGCGGAATGGTCTTATTCCTAAGGGTCTTGACGCTTCAATCAATAACTTGTGCAGGTATGGTTGGAACTGTTTGATCATCCCTCAATTGTACTGATTCTGCACTTATGATGTGGGAAGGATCGTGGACATACTTTTGGAGCTGGGACACATGGAAGACATCATGGATATTGGACAAGTGGGGTGGAAGAGCTATGCGGTAAGCAAGAGGACCAATCCTCTACAGGATTTGAAAGGGACCAATGAGTTGGGGATTTATCTTTTTGGCCATGATGGTCTTTCCTATGCTTGTGATAGGAGTAATTTTTAGAAATACGTGATCACCTTCCTCAAACTCTATGACTCTCCTCCTCCTATCAACATAACTCTTCTGCCGGATTTGGGAAGTTACCAGTTTCTCCCTAATCCTTTTGATTTTCTTAGTGGTTTCCTGAACCAACTCTGGACCTAACAAACTCTTCACCCCCACTTCGCACCGACATAGTGGGGACCTACATCTCCTACTATACAAAGCCTCATAGGGAGCCGCACCTATATTGCTATGAAAATTGTTGTTGTAGGCAAACTCTATGAGGGGCAGGTACCTATCCCAGCTTCCCTTTTCCTCTAACACACAAGTCCTAAGCATGTCCTCTAAGGTCTGGATGGTCCTTTCAGACTAACCGTTAGTCTGAGGATGTTAAGCAGTACTACACCTCAATCTAGTACCAAAAGCTTGGTGTAAAGCATTCCAGAACCTAGAGGTGAACCTAGGGTCCCTATCTGACACAATGCTAGAGGGCACACCATGGAGCTTCACTATCTCCCTTATGTACAGGTCCGCTAACTTACTCAGAGGGTAGGTTGCCCTAATAGGTAAGAAGTGGGCCGACTTGGTCAGTCGGTCCACTATGACCCAAATGGCATCAAAGCATGCAGATACTCTAGGTAACCCCATCACAAAGTCCATAGCTATGGCTTCCCACTTCCACTCAGGTATCTCTAGGCATAGGAGTGTTCCTGAGGGTTTATGATGCTCTGTCTTGACCTATTGTCATACCAAACACCTAGAAACATACTCTGCTACATCCTTCTTCATGCCATCCCACCAAAACATACTATTCAAGTCTTGGTACATCTTGGTAATTCCAGGATGCACCGTGAACTTGCTCCTATGAGCCTCCTCTAAAATCTCCTGCCTAAGACTACCCTCTTAGGGACACAGACTTTTCCTTGGAAGAGAATCATCCCATCACCTGACTTGGTGAAACCCGGCTGTCCCTTACGGGCCTAGAACTCTGAATCTAATGCTTGGGCTTCCTTAAATCTAATTCTCAACTCATTGGTGACCTCTACCCTACAAAGTCTTACATTGTTCCCCTCAAATCTCACATCCAACCTAAGATTTCTAAATTCCTCCAAAAGCTCCATCTTGTGTACCATCAGAGATGATACATGCAGAGATTTCCTACTCAGGGCATCAGCCACTACATTGGCCTTGCCCGAGTGGTACTTCAACTCTAAGTCATAATCCTTCAGAAATTCCATCCACCTCCTCTGCCTCATGTTGAGTTCCTTCTGATCAAAGAGGTACGTAAGGCTCTTATGATAATGAAGACCTCAAACTTCACTCCATAGAGGTAATGCCTCCAAATCTTGAGGGCAAGAACAACAGCTGCTAGTTCTAAGTCATGGGTAGGGTAATTCTCCTCATGGGACCGAAGTTGCCTGGAGGCATAAGCCACCACTCTTCTCTCCTGCATCAACATACAACCTAAACCATTTCCTGATGCATCACTATAAACCTCAAAGGGTTTAGACAAGTCTGGCAACCCTAAGACTGGGGTGGTGGTCAATCTGTCCTTGAGTTCCAAGAAACTCTTCTCACATTTCTCATCCCACACAAAAGCATGACCCTTACGGGTCAACCTAGTGAGAGGCAAGGCTAACTGGGAGAATCTCTTAATAAATCTCCAATAGTAACCGGCTAGGCCTAAAAAGCTCCCGACCTCAGTGATGGACTTAGATCTCTCCCACTCAACCACAACTTCTATCTTATTGGGGTCTACAAACACCCCTTCCTTAGATATGACATGACCTAGGAAATGAACTTTATCCATCCAAAACTTACACTTCTCAGGGTTGGCAAACAACTTTTCTCCCTCAACACTCCTAGTACAATTCTAAGAAGTTGCTCATGCTACTATAAGGTTTTGGAGTAGATAAGGATGTCATCAATGAACACGACAACAAACTTATCCAGGTAGGGCCGAAAGATCCGGTTCATGTAATCCATGAACACCGCAGGAGCATCGGTTAAGCCAAAAGGCATCATCAAGTACTCATAGTGCGCATATCAAGTTCTAAAGGTAGTTTTGGGGATATCTTCCCCCTTTTATCTTTATCTGATGATAACCTGACCTCAATTCCATCTTAGAGAAAATCGTCGCTCCTCTAAGTTGGTCTAGAAGGTCATCTATCCTAGGCAAGGGATACTTATTCTTAATGGTTACTTTATTCAGCTACATAAAGTCTACACACAACCTCATACTCCCATTTTTCTTTTTGACCAAGAGAACAGGTGCTCCCTAAGGTGACACACTAGGTCTGATGAATTTCTTCTCAATTAAATCCTCTAAATGTTTCTTAAGTTCAATCAACTTTAGTGGTGACAACCTATAGGGGGCTTTAGAGATAGGCCCGGTGCCCAATACTAGGTCTATTGAAAACAACCTCTCGGTCCGGAGGTAAGGTTGTTACCTCACTAGGGAAAACATCCTGGAACTCCCTAACCGTAGCTATATTACTCAAGTCGGATTTGGACTCTACGGTTGAGGAAAGCAGTAAAATGAAACAATGACTCCCATCAGACAGGCATTCAGAAATCTGAGTATAGCTAGAAAGTAACCACGAAGGTTTTGTTGAGATCTTGGCAAGCGTACCAATATCATAGCAGTATAATAGTAAGTAAAGAGAGTTGTCGTATCCACATGGAACGGTACAAAGATAAATCCTAGTGATCACACTTATCAAGTATGGGCAGATTTGAATGTTTGTTTGGGAAGATAAAAGATAGAAAGAGGAAATATGGATAAGGTTGAGCAAATTAATGAAACCAGGATTGAACTTCATCAATTGCACCCCTCTTGTAATTGGAACCCAATGATATTGATGAATTTATAATCATAATATGGAAGCACAAATAAATGTTATTTCACAAAGGTCTCCACAAATATGAAATACTCAGAAACAATCAACCCTGGTCTCCACAATTGTAAATTGCCCCAGTTTAAAGATCAAATTGTTAAAGCTATCAATTCACCCTGGTCTCCACAGTTGTGAATTGGGTGTTTTCCCCAATCAGATTTGGAAAACCGTTTCTCAACACGTTTAAGAAATCGCATCATAACTCCGGCACAAAGACGGAAGCTAAGCATTAAGAACAGAATAAAAACACCAATATTATAAAAACAGGGATTCATAAATAACAAAAAGGATCCAAAATACAATTGGGGATTGAATCTACTACATTCAATCCTAAATGAGAGTTTAACTACTCATGGTAGTCATTACAAACCAATAGAGAGACTGTCACACTTTTCTCTGGCTCCAGATCTACTCACCGTCTCCGTATCTCTTCGATGCCTAAAATTGACTGCTAATAGTCCTATAAATAGTGTTCTGACGGGCTTTTGAGATTCTGCTTGAGGCCCATTAGAAATTAAGTTTCGTGCTCCTACGCTCCACTTGCGCTCAGCGCAGGTGAAGCGCAGATCTCCGAATCTTGCTTTTCCTTATTTTCCTCTTTTTCAGCTTATCTTGTGTTGTTCCGATCCTTATTTGCTGCTATCTTGATGCTGTATTTGAATTTTAGCCTTTTATCTGTAAAAGTCAACAGAATCTTTATCAAAATAGCATCAAATTCAAATTTGATTTAAATAATTACAAGAATCGTACTTTAAGCTAAAAAGGGATAAATTGGGGTATAAATTCACCATTTTGCCCTTAATAAGTGTTGTAATTAAATATGATTTTTACATTAATTTAACACCTATCAAATTCCCCCCAACATAGCTTCTTGCTTGTCCTCAAGCAAGAAAATCTCCTATAGATAGTTGACTTCAATCCCCATTTATGGTCCTCACTATTAAGGAAACAAATTCAATATCCCTTGCTAGACAGCTGTCACTTTCCAAATTTCAGATTGATAATCAGAACTAAGTGGTGACTCTAGTCCTCAATCAGATCAAGATAAAAATGCAGGTGCGTCCTCCCTCTTCCTCTTGCCTTCCACCCAAGTCTTCACCACGAGCTTGGTACCTCTTCCACCAGGTTTTGTTCCTCCACCATGCACTTGGTGACCAAAGCAAAAAACTCCCTCAGTTGGAGAATGGCCACGCTCCTCTTGATCTCGGGTCATAGGAACTACTCAAAATATGTGCACTTCCAACCCTCATTAGGGTTAGCCTGGAGCAAGGAATGATACTTGGTGAGTTCTTCAAATTTTGCCACATATTGGCCCACCGTCATGCTTCCCTACTTCGGCTGCAGGAACTCCAACTCCTTCCTTTGTTTCATAGGCTCTGGAAAGTACTTTTCTAGGAACGCTGCTTGGAACCCCTCCCAAGTGAGCGGAGTTCCCAGAGGAGTCAATCTTGCCCCGGCGGCCTTCCACCAGTTCTCTGCCTCCTCTTGTATGCAAGTAGGTGCCAAAACGCACCTTAAACTAATCAAAACACACAATAACTTCAAAGATCTTGTTCATGGCATTGAGCCATGAATTTGCGGCTTCGGGGTCATAGCCTCCGGTGAAGGGCGGAGGGTGGTGTTTTCTGAATTCCGCCAACCCCCGAACCAACAGGTCCGTGACACCCGTAGGTGGTGGTGTATCCCTAGGCCATCGACTGAGTTCGTGAAGCACTATGGCATTATTTGCATTCTTCTCCCCCATCATCTGTGCCAAAGTTTGCAAGGCCGCCTACACAGGGTCGGTGGTTGAATCACGGGGTGGAGGAGTTGTGGGATTAACTCGTGGCCTACCTTTCCTTCCGCCAGCCATAACACTCTACACATCATTAATAAAACATCGAGGTGATCAGACTCTCAATTTCATAGTAGGATAGCTAACTTTAGGGAAAAAACAAATCCACAGTCCAATTGGATTGAACTGCTCTGATACCAAAATGTAATGTCCTAATTTCTAAATTTGATAATAATGCCTATTGGAAGCACTATTCCCAAATTCGTGAAATTATCTCACATTAATGATATCGCATACAATCACAATCAACGCTTAGGTAATCCAACAATTAATTAAGCTTCAATTAAATAGTTATTTATACATAACCAGTTCATTTCCAACATTGGCTCCAATCAATATACAAATAAAACTATAGGCTTAATGGGATACAATTATACATGCGTCCTGAAACAGTTATAAAAATGCCCTTAAGGCTCCACATGTACGAAAATATCTCATTTCAAAATAATAGTCTAGCCTATACAATCAAAAGAATCCAAATACAATAAAAGGGGTCACATGACCCATCAACCATCTTGCCATCCTTCCATCAATTCCCTGGCTGAGAACCCTACACATCTAAATAAATCCACAAAAAGTGTGGTGAGACTAAAGTCCCAGCTATGAGTGTGATCGTGCTAGGTGCAGGTGTACAAACCATACATGTATATATACAAACACAGCGGAAGCTCACAAATTCAAGCAATTTTGCAGATCTTAGAGTTGGTGTCAGTTCTTCAGGTAAACTTCCATAATAGTAACCTTATTGGTGTCAATTTTGATGTTAAGTGGATGGATATGACTTCAAACTTTCTGAATTGTAAAGTGGGGTACTATCCTTTCTTCTATTTAGGTCTTCCTATTGGTGCTAATCCTAGAAGTAAGGTGACTTGGAATCCAATGATTTAAAAGGTGCAGAAACGTTTATCCCTAGACACCATCTTTTGGAGGTTGTTGTGTCCTTTTAAAATTTGTCCTTCATTCTATTATGATCTATTGTCTTTCATTCTTCAAGGCTCCATAAGGTACTGTCTCTCAACTTCATTCTCTTTTTAAATCTTTTCTTTGGGGTGGGAGTGAGGAGCAAAACAAAATATCTTGGGTGGAATGGGAAGATATGTGTAGAGATAATAAACATAGGGGATTCGAGATTCGAGACTCGAGTGCTTTTAATCTTGCCCTTTTAGGGAAGTGGAGATGGAGGTTCCTAGTGGAAAATGGTGGGTTATGGCATAGAGTTTTAACCTTTATTTATGGTGAGATGTTGGTAAGTGTTGTGAGTGGTGGGACTTCAAAGGGCAGGTAGTGGTTTGATGTTTGGTATATTGAAAAAAGCAATTGTGTCTCCTTAGAGTGGTTCTCACATGGTTGTGTCAAGGAATTAGGTTATGGGAAAATATACACTTTTTTGGCGTGATGTGTGGTGCGGTTCCAATGCATTATGTAATCGGTATGCAGACTTTTCTCAGTTGCTAGTAATAAAGAGGCATCGTTAACTGGCATTTTAACTAGTCCTAATGCAACAGGAATCAAAACCAGAAAATGTCAGCATACCGATTAATTATATATATATATATATGAGAAGGGATCAAATTACACCAGTATTAGTTACACCAAGTATTAGCTGGTAATAAAGTATGGAGACTATCAATATTTAAAATTCTTTATACTATATAAATAATTATATTAATATTATTAATATATCTCATTCGAATTAATGTGGCTGAAGCAGTTGCGCCGGGACTGGGATCAGCAGTGGCACTGCAATGACGACAACGGGATGAAACGGGCAACCACAACGGCGGGGGACAAACACGACTAGATGAGATAACAAGTGGGAATGGGAATGTTTCAATAGTGACTGGTTGGGTGGTATTATGCTACTGATTTTTATTCCGTGTGATCTTTTTTATTTCAATCTTTTTTTGTATTTCAATTTTTGTAGAAACATTGAAGACTGAGAACAAAAATTAAAGGACACACCATCTGAGATCTCGGTTACCTGATATGAGCTTTCTTAGTGTAACCACCCCTTTTTCATGTGCCCTGATTGTAATTGATGTCATGTAATGTGGCATTTTTATTTACCATATTATAAAGCAATGAATCTTGTCTTGTGATTTCCAATATGTTATCTGTTTAAATTTGATAAACTTAATTTTATGCCAATATTTGTTCTTTCAATAGTTACCTTTCATTATGCTCCAGCATGTTTAGTTTCTTTGTTATTCCTTTTTACTTTTTCAACTATAATTTGCCATTTTATTAAACCAAGAAAAAGGTGTTTTATTTCTTTTGACTAATTATATACACTTTTAGGGTAATGCTAACAAAGTAATGGTAATACTAATGGAAATGAGTGGTGGAAAGGGTGTGTGAGGATCCGACCGGATTGCCTTTTAGCCAGTTAACACCCACCTATTGTAATCAAGGTGTAATTATAAAGATAGAAGGGTTGAAGTAGGTACCCTCTTTTTTGATTACTTAGGCTTAAGCTATTTGTGAATTTTTAAAGAGAAACTGTTGGGATGGGATAAAAGCAAAAAAGAATGGCTTGAATGGAAAAGTGTTGCCTTTCCCATGTTTGGGTGATTATTATAATAGCACAGTCTTGTGGCAGCATTATTTGATTTGTCTAAGTAAAATTGATTTGGCTTTAATTAGTTTGCTCTGTTACATATTTGTCTTATTTAAAACTTTAACTTCCATTTTGAAGACAAGTTCAAAGTAAATTAGCTTAAGCCAAAACAAGACAAACGTTAAAGATCTTAAATAGGTATGAAACCTACTTAAGTACAGGGAAGAATCCACACTTAGAGAGGTGTGATTCAATGAACTCATACCAAAAATCCGGCAGAGTCTTCCCTTACTGCTGGATAACTACCAAATTCAACTTAACCTGAAAATCAACAAAATCCAGTACAATGTAATAACATAAACCCCATAGAAATTAAATCTAACTCCAAAGGCCAATCCAATATATTCTTATTTAACTTCATACATCAAAATAATTTACTAAATGTTAATTACATCACAAATTCATTATTAATCAATACAACTCTAGCTGAAGAAGACATTGCCCCTAGGATTCCTTAGCCAACCTCAATGTCATAAAAACTTCCCTGCACATTAGAGAAGATCCCCATAACGTGGGGTGAGACTATAGTCTCAGCAAGTATAACCAAACATACACATGTAAATAGTGGGGAGGCAGACAAAACATCACTCATCATATAGCACATAATCTCATATAGATAATAGTAATTGAATTCCATAATAACATGTGTGGTTAGCCAATCAACACCAAACATAAACATAGCGTTAGTCATATAGTATTTTCACCCAAATACAAAGGGTTCTTATCGCTTTAACATAAGTGAGCGCTCGGCCATATGACCAAGGACCGTCGTCCAAGGCCACCTTAATTAAATCTTATTAGTAAACCACATGTACTTTATTTCATTGAGGAATTCCGATTTAACTCTTTGGCCATGGAGTAAATGGAATCACCTCTCTTATAACTTATTTGGTCCGAAGACCCATGACTTAACTGATCAATCTTTTGGCTCAAAGCCCTTGATAACATATTTCCATTCAGTTTAAATCATATAGAAAGGGATTCAAGGGGTAGGGTTCATAAAATGAGCATTTCATAAATTCCGCTAATCTCCTGTGTTTCGATGTTCGACTCTACACACATACATTTCAATTTCCAATCCAAACATTGAATTAGACATTTCAATCCATAAGTAGTATTAAACGAAGGGTTATAATCGAATAGAATGCTCATATGAGTTACAATCGAGGGGTTTCGATAGTTTCGATAGTTTCGTTAGTTTCAGTAGTTTCGAAACTAAGGATTCCGACGCTCGATTCTATACTCATATACTCAATCTATCGATAATCAATCCAAACATCAAGAAATCAATAATTCAATCATCAAATATCCAGCATCAAGAAAGGGAAAGAGAGGAGGGTGGGAGCATGCATTGAGACCAATAGTTTCTACTCTAAAAGTGAGTTATACTAACCAAATGTAGCAATTCAAGATGAGAAATAGAGTTTGGAGACGATTAATTGATGTTTCCTTGCCCACAATCCCTTCTTCAAGCTTCAAATCTTATTTCTCTCTCTAGAACCCCGCTCTCTCTCTCTCTCTAGGTTTAGGTTTTCTCTTAAAATCTGATTTTAAAAATGTTCCTGGTATATATATATCGGGCTGGTAATCGATTACAGGCTTACTGTAATCGATTAGCATAGACTAAAATACACTCATAAACCCTTTCTGGTAACCTGGTAATCGATTACCAACCCTGGTAATCGATTACCAACCCTGGTAATCGATTACTGAAAGACCCAGATATCCTGGTAATCGATTACTACTCTCAGTAATCGATTACCAAAATATTAGCCCTCAGGTAATCGCCTGATAGCATCTTGTAATCGATTACCATACAAACAGCTCTCAGGTAATCGATTACAACACTCTTAACAGGCGATTACCAACCTAAACAACTCTCTGGTAATCGATTACCACCTACTAGTAATCGATTACCAAGGACTTGAACTTCTATAATTTACTTAGTTGAGGGTCCTAAACTTAGATTTTTACATCCTAATCCTTTTTAATATTGAATCTTATGTTAGTTATACAAAAATAAGGAAATACTAAAGAAAGGAGGTCAAGGATATATTATTGTATGTTTCACAACCCAACTTACTAATTTTACTTTTTAGACCAATTCCTAAACTTGGTTTTATAGTTAAGTTTTAACCTTTAATTCCTCAGCCTACCTTCCCTTAGTCTCTAATACATTAATTCACTTATTTTCAGCCTAATGAGCTATTAAAGCTCCTAATTTTGCGGGATGTTACACTCTACCCCCCTTCAAGCAATTTTGTCCTCAAAATTGTTTAAGAAAACATAAGTAAAGACTACTTCAACCAAAAGTTCTGGAAATCGTTCCCGCAACCTAGGGAAAAGCATTCCAGAATCTAGAAGTGAACCTAGGGTTCCTTATCTGATATAGGATTAGAGGGAATACTTTGGAGTCTGACACTCGACCTAACATACAACCCTACTAATTTGCTAAGGGAACAGGTATTCCTGACTAATAGGAGGTGAGCTGACTTGGTCAGTCGATCCTCCATTACCCAGATGGCGTCAAACCCAGCTTGGATTCAAGGCCATCCTACCACAACGTTCAAATTATACTTTCCCACTCAGAGATTTCTAACGGTAAAAAGGGTTCCTAATGGTTTTGATGTTCTATATTAACCTGCAGATACACTAAACACTTAAAAATATAATCTACTATATCTATCTCTTCAAATTCTGACACATCTTGGTAGAGCCAGGATGCACAGAGAACTTACCTCTATTGGCTTTCTATGTCCTCTCCATAAGGTTATCTCTAATGCGGTCTAACATGAAGATCTCGTTCTCACTTAGGTTTGTAAGTACTACATTATTATTCCAAAAGTTTATACTAAAGTTCTTAATCTCATTGACTAAGGGTCTTCCCCCTAAAAGGCTATGACTAAGGTTCCCCTTACTTAACACTAATAGGGTCATTTAAATGACTAGGATGATGTTCCGACGAAGTTAATTTCCAAAGGTGGAAGGGAGAGTGAAGGTATGGTTTTCTCGTGATAAGTTACTCACTCGGTAGGGTGCAAGGATGTTGCTAATTGTAACTCCTGGAAAGGTGATAATGTTAGATAACTGAGAACTCACTACCTTTACTATGAATCTCTAACTTATTCATCTCCTAAACATGTCCCTAACTCCTAGGGGTTATCAAATGATGTTGTTGTCTCAAGGTATAGGTATAGTGTCCTCTCCTAAGGGTTTCTAGGATGGCAGGGTCACAAGACACTGCCTCTAGGGCTAATAGGGGTTCTCTAAACATGAGATGAAAGGGTGAGGAGACAGTAGCCGCCATGACTACTCACCCATCTGGTAAGGCGTAAGAATCCTGTCCATGTAATCCATGGATAAGGCAAAGAGTAAAGTGGCTGAAGGAATCATCACTCACTAGACAGTCTCCTGACTACCCTCAAGGTGGCCTAGGGAATACACCTATTCTTACATTACCTCAAAAGAAACCTCAATTTCCTAACCCTTCTAACTTTAGGTCCAAATGTCTATATGTCCCGGTAAAGTTTGTTGGCTTTAGGTAAGGTCTTAAGCCTACTTAGATTACAACTCTCTACACACTTCCCCGATGGTTAGAATCCCTATGGGTGCCTATGCGACTTCTAGTTTACCCTGAGTAAAGTTTCTATCTCAATCTGGGTTACAACCCCCCCTATACCTTTTAGTATGACCTAAACAAGGGTTTAAATCAAAAGAATTTAACCTTGTGAGTTAATACCCAACAAACACACATACACTAACATAATATGTCATAAAATCACTCATACAACCAATGTCATAAACAGACAGTAATTCATCAAACGCAATCAGATCATGCACATTACACAACTGAAAACACATCATAAGTCAAGCAACAACCATCCTTAAAATATTAAGTCAATAACCACTAATTAGCTCAAGGGTGTTTGGATTTAACCTTGTTAGGGAAGTATCCTAACTTTCGGATCAAGGTATCCTACTCACATAACAAACCATGATCTCCATATACGTCACACATCATAAGAGTGATCAGTTCCTATAATGAGTACACGTACTAGAAGATCACAATAAGTCACGGGCAACTATCCTAACTACAGTCCAATTGGATTGAACTGCTCTAATACCAAAATGTAATGCCCTAATTTCTAGACTACAAAAATAATGCCCGTTGGAGACACAATTCTTATATTCATTGAAATCAGTCCGTTAAATTTCCGATATCGTCATATATATGCTTAAACTTCCCAACGATTAGCTTAAGCCAAAACAAGACAAACGTTAAAGATCTTAAATAGGTATGAAACCTACTTAAGTTCAGGGAAGAATCCACACTTAGAGAGGTGTGATTCAATGAACTCATACCAGAAATCCGGCAGAGTCTTCCCTTACTGCTGGATAACTACCAAATTCAGCTTAACCTGAAAATCAACAAAATCCAGTACAATGTAATAACATAAACCCCATAGAATTATAAATCCAACTCCAAAGGCCAATCCAATATGTTCTTATTTAACTTCATACATCAAAATAATTCACTAAATGTTAATTACATCACAAATTCATTATTAATCAATACAACTGCAGCTGAAGAAGACATTGCCCCTAGGATTCCTTAGCCAACCTCAATGTCATAAAAACTTCCCTGCACACTAGAGAAGATCCCCAAAACGTGGGGTGAGACTACAGTCTCAGCAAGTATAACCAAACATACACATGTAAATAGTGGGGAGGCAGACAAAACATCACTCATCATATAGCACATAATCTCATATAGATAATAGTAATTGAATTCCATAATAACATGTGTGGTTAGCCAATCAACACCAAACATAAACACAGCGTTAGTCATATAGTATTTTCACCAAAATACCAAGGGTTCTTATCGCTTTAACATAAGTGAGCGCTCGGCCATATGACCAAGGACCGTCGTCCAAGGCCACCTTAATTAAATCTTATTAGTAAACCACATGTACTTTATTTCATTGAGGAATTCTGATTTAACTCTTTGGTCGTGGAGTAAATGGAATCACCTCTCTTATAACTTATTTGGTCCGAAGACCCATGACTTAACTGATCAATCTTTTGGCTCAAAGCCCTTGATAACATAATTCCATTCAGTTTAAATCATATAGAAAGGGATTCAAGGGGTAGGGTTCATAAAATGAGCATTTCATAAATTCCGTTAATCTCTAGTGTTTTGAAGTTCGACTCTACACACATACATTTCAATTTCCAATCCAAACATCGAATTAGACATTTCAATCCATAAGTAGTATTAAACGAAGGGTTATAATCGAATAGAATGCTCATATGAGTTACAATCGAGGGGTTTCGATAGTTTCGATAGTTTCGTAAGTTTCGTTAGTTTCGATACTTTCGAAACTAAGGATTCCGACGCTCGATTCTATACTCATATACTCAATCTATCGATAATCAATCCAAACATCAAGAAATCAACAATTCAATCATCAAATATCCAGCATCAAGAAAGGGAAAGAGAGGAGGGTGGGAACATGCATTGAGACCAATAGTTTCTACTCTAAAAGTGAGTTATACTCACCAAATGTAGCAATTCAAGATGAGAAATAGAGTTTGGAGACGATTAATTGATGTTTCCTTGCCCAAAATCCCTTCTTCAAGCTTCAAATCTTATTTCTCTCTCTAGAACCCCGCTCTCTCTCTCTCTAGGTTTAGGTTTTCTCTTAAAATCTGATTTTAAAAACGTTCCTGGTATATATATATCGGGCAGGTAATCGATTATAGGCTTACTGTAATCGATTAGCATAGACTAAAATACACTCATAAACCCTTTCTGGTAACCTGGTAATCGATTACGAACCCTAGTAATCGATTACTGAATAACCTAGATATCCTGGTAATCGATTACTACTCTCAGTAATCGATTACCAAAATATCAGCCCTCAGGTAATCGCCTGATAGCATCTTGTAATCGATTACCATACAAACAGCTCTCAGGTAATCGATTACAACACTCTTAACATGCGATTACCAACCTAAACAACTCTGGTAATCGATTACCAAGGACTTGAACTTCTACAATTTACTTAGTTGAGGGTCCTAAACTTAGATTTTTACATCCTAATCCTTTTAATATTGAATCTTATGTTAGTTATACAAAAATAAGGAAATACTAAAGAAAGGAGGTCAAGGATATATTATTGTATGTTTCATAACCCAACTTACTAATTTTACTTTTTAGACCAATTCCTAAACTTGGTTTTATAGTTAAGTTTTAACCTTTAATTCCTCAGCCTACCTTCCCTTAGTCTCTAATACATTAATTCACTTATTTTCAGCCTAATGAGCTATTAAAGCTCCTAATTTTGCGGGATGTTACAATAAGTTTATTATTTTTTTAGTGAAATATGAAAAGTTAAATCATGTGTATATAATTTGAAGGTACATAAACTAGAAATTGGATGGTTTTTATGTTTTTAGATATAAACAACACAGAGCCATAGTTACATTTCTTTCATAGACTAGTTCCTATTTTTATTCACCTTTTACCACCAAAGCTCTATTGTTTCTACTGTTTTGATATTTTTCTACTTCTCTGCTCTTTTCTACTTTTGCCGCTTAGAAAACTTGTTGTTTGGGGAAGACTATGTGGGACTATCCTGCCAGAAATAGGTATTTTCTTCTGATATTACTCAAATGATTTCATGGTTATTCTTTGCAATGTTCCCATACACTATTGACTTCTATTTATTTGGTATGTATATTAAGTTAGAATTACTCATTCTTTTCAAACACCGTTCCCTATCTAACAATTTGCATCTATGCTTAATTATGCTAATGGCATAGCTTAAAATTTAGAGGAGGTAGTCCTAAATGTCTAGATTAAGCCATTAAGGGAACCTAGTTGTTCCTCCAGTAGATCTTTTCATTTGGACATACTCAATTGTTATGGATTATGATGTGATTGAAAAACAATCTTTATATGTAGCATGTGAAGGGCATTGGTAACTTGTAGCAATTAGAGACGATAAAAATGAATTGGAAAATAGATTAAAAATAGAGACGAATTAATGAATAATAACTAAAGCAATTAGAGACAGAAAACATGTTCGTCTCTAAATAGTGACGGGCAATAAATTGCTCAGAGACGGAATAAATTGGTCTCTTTTAGAGACGGAATTATTTTACTTTCATGATAGTCTTGTGGATGGTTTTCTTAAATTATAGACATGGAAATATTCCGCCTCAACTTAGAGACGGAAAGAAAAATTTGTCTCTAACAAATCTGTGACGTGCAAATCAGTGACCACTACGATTTCATCTCTGATTCCGTCTCTAATCTGTTTAGCGACGGAAAAAGTGGTTTTTGGAGATGGAATGTGTCCGTTGCTATTTCAAATTTTTCTGGTAGTGAGGGTTTTGACACTCCGGTCGAGAATCCGTCCACGTCTAGTGGGCATTGTGAGGTCTTCCCTTAATGGTACTGATTCGGAGCGTATGATGTGTGAAGGATCTTGGACATATTTCCTCAGCTAGGAAACATGGAATACATCATTGACTGAAGACAAATGAGGGGGTAAGGCTATCCTGTAAGCCAGAGGGCCAACCCTCTGCTTGATCTGGAATGAGCCTATGAATCTGAGGTTAAGATTTCTGGCTTTGATGGTTCGCCCAATTCCTGTGACAGGGGTTACTTTCAAAAACACATGGTCGCATTCGTCAAATTCTAGGTCATTTCTTCTCTTGTCAGCATAGCTCTTCTGCCAACTTTGGGTAGTAACAAGCTTTTCCCTATTGACCCTAATCTTTTTTGTGGTTTCCCGCACTAACTCCGGACCAAACAGGGTTCTCTCACCCACCCCGTACCAACAAAGTGGGGACCTACACTTCCTACCATACAGGGCCTCATAGGGTGCATGCCTATACTGCTATGGAAACTGTTGTTGTAGAAAAACTCTATGAGAGGTAGGTACCTATCCCAACTACCCTGCTCCTCTAACACACAAGCTCTAGGCATATCCTCTAGGGTCTGGATAGTCCTCTCAGACTGACCGTTAGTCTGAGGATGGTAAGCGGTACTAAACCTAAGTTTAGTCCCAAAAGCCTGGTGAAGTGCGTTCCAAAACATAGAGGTGAACCTAGGATCTCTATCTGAAATGATGCTAGATGGAATGTCTTGGAGCTTAACAACCTCCTTGACATACATGTCAGCTAATCTACTCAGGGAATAGGTATTTATAATAGGTAGGAAATGGGCCGACTTAGTCAGTTGGTCCACAATGACCCAGATGGTATCATACTCTGCTGGGGCCCTGGGTAGTCCCACCACAAAGTCCATGGCTATAATCTCCCACTTCCACTCTGGAATTTCTAATGCTAAAAGGGTTCCTCATGGTTTATGTTGTTCTATCTTAATCTGCTGACACACCAGACACCTAGAGACAAACTTTGCTATCTAACCCTTCATGCCATCCCACCAAAACATCTTCCTCAAGTCTTGATACATCTTGGTGGTGCCAGGATGTGTCGAGAACTTGCCCCTGTGGGCCTCCTCTAAAATCTGTTTCCTCAGACTACCCTCTTAGGGATGCAAACTCTCCCTTGGAAGAGAATCATCCCATCACCTGACTCAGAGAAACGTGGCTGCCCTCTCCTAGCTTGGAGGTCTGGGTCGGAGCCCTGTGCCTCCTTAATCAGAGCTCTAAGCTCACTAGTGACCTCTAACCTATAGAACCTCAAGCTACTCTCTCTAACCTCAACACTCAGGCTTAGGTAACTAAACTCTTGCAACAACCCCTTTTCATGTACCATCATGGATGACACATGTAGGGATTTCCTACTAAGGGCATCGGCCACTACATTGGTCTTAGCCGGATGGTACCTCAACTCAAATTCATAGTCCTTCAAAAACTCCATTCACCTCCTTTTCCTCATGTTGAGTTCCTTTTGATCAAAGAGGTATTTCAAACTCTTATGACCATTGGATTTTGGAACATTTATTTTGTGTTGCATGTTCAATCTGTTGGTTCCCCTCAGAGATGTCCCAAAATTATCTTCATGGTGTCTTGGCTCAGATCTTCCAACCATCACACAATTTTATGAATTGCATTATTATGCCTTCCATACCACTTCGGGCTAAGGATAATACTTCAAAGAATGGAAAGTTTTTATGAAATAATAAGTATTAATTGTACATTTATGTTTCTGATGTAATTAATACTTTATATTTTAATAACAACTTTCAATTCTTTGAAGTCTTATCACCAACCCTAAGGGTGGATAACCAATTAAAAATGTAATCGAATAAATTTTATCAATTTCAAACGCACACATCATTAAATTTCCAATCAACTATAGTTAAAGGGAGCCAAACTTATTATCCAATATACTATGAGTTTAATAATGGGACCAAAAAAATAGAGAGAATTTCTCAAATCAAAATGGATATATCACCTAGAGTCATTTTTAAATTTACTAGTAAAAGAGTGGTGTCCTTTTACGGCAAGTGGTAATCTAGTTTGCTTGCCTCAAAATGGTATGTGATTTTTAATACCACAAAATGTAATGCATCTATTAATTCTATTCAAGTTCAAGTCGGGTGTAAGTATGACGAACCACAAATATATGGCTCTATACTTTTGTTATGAATATAAACTTTTTATTCAACATATGGCATTGCATGAGTAGTGTAACATCCCAAAACTAGGACCTAGGAACTGTAGGGGAGGCTTAGGATGTAAGTTCAGCCCAGGATTAGAGTATTGGGAACGGTATGGGAAATTGGAGATTAGGATGTAGATTCATATAGGAAATTGGGGCTTGAATATGATAATGGATACCTAAACTAATAGGGTTTCGATGTGAGAGGTTCTGGAGGATTAACCAAGAGTCAGGTCAAGTAACTGTAGGACGGACTTAGAAGGGGCCACAACCTAAGTCGGAAAGAAATATAGTGTATAAAGGTGAGGAAACGAGGTTAAGGAAGGAGGATTAGTGTAACATCCCGTTAGTTTATAAAGATGACTAATAGATGAGTATAAGAAGGGTAATTGTATGTAGAGATCTTAGTATTAAGTAGGTTTTAGTTTGTGAAAAGATTAAAAGACTTAGGCTAGAGAAAATCAAGTTTCAGCATTTTCGCTCAAGCCAAAATGACTCGCTTGAGCGAATTATGCAGATAAAGGGAGAATAATGCAATTATGTATTTCTCGCTCAAGCGAAACGGGTTTCGCTCGAGCGAGAATTATCCAGAGAGGGGTCATTTTTCAGGTTCATTCTCGCTTAAGCGAGAAACTTTCGCTCAAGCGAGAATCCCGAGCATCTCACTCAAGCAAAAATTGCTCGCTTGAGCGAGAATCCACTTACAGCCCTATACGTTTCTGTTAGGGCTCCGTTTCTTTCATTCTTTCGTTTCCCCTTTTTACCTTAGAGAGAGGAGGGAGCGTAGGGGCTTGAAGGAGGAAGAAGATGAAAATCAAGGAGCTCAGTGGGAGCTCCAATCACTTGAGGAGCTTGGGATTTCTCTTCTCCACCTCTCATCCGCCCCTATTTCTTCCCCTAAGGTGAGTGTGGTTCACTCACTTGTTTATTCGCCATGTAATTTCCCTTGTATGACCCCTATTCTACCTTCCCTTGCTTGCATTCATGGTTATTGTTGATTAGAGGAAGCTAGGATGATTGATTTGGATGTATTCTTTGTAATGCAAACCCTAGGTTAGAGGAAATTGGGGGTTTTCATGAGAATGAAGGTTTGAAATGTAATTATGCATATAATTGCTTATGTTTATGTACTCCATTATGCTTGTGCATGTTTTTACCCCATCATGTTCATGGAAAATGATTATTACTCTATTAATTGCACTAGTTGAAATTAAGGTTTTGAAATGGAATGATTTAGGTTACCTTATGAATTTCATTCATGAATGGCATGTATATGATGATAATGTTCAATTCAAGTATGTTTCATGTATAAAGACATGTTTGGGGTCCTTGGCCCTTGGTAAAGGTTAAGGTCTTTATGGCCTTGGGAAAGGTTTTAGGTAAGGTCTTCCAGCCTTCGGGGACGACGGTTCCTGTTAGTCTGAGCTCAGTCTAGCCTAAGGGAAAGCTTAAAATCCATGGTGCAGAATTCAGTATTTCAGAATTAATTTTAATTGTCTAAGTTATCATGGTTATGTTTGATGAATCCTTTGTGATGAACATGATTGAGAAGTTATGAGTTGATCTATTGTTGCATGGACATGTTCATAATTCCCTATGATTATCATTCCACTTATAAATGCCATTGAGTGATTGATGTTACATGTCTTGTACTTTCATTCTGAGTGTTTTATGAACTGTTCATCTTTTCTATATGGTTGTTCGCCATGTGTTTTACCTCCCCACACATGCACACACTATTATCACGCTCACTAGGACGTAGTCTCACCCTACTTTATGGGGAATCACCTTCAGTTGTGCAGGTTAGGGTTTCTTAGCGTTGGATGAAGAGCCAGAGTCCCGTGGTGGTCACTCCTGCTCCCTCAGCTGACAGATAGATGTAGGACATTTAGTGTCCAATGTTATTAAGTTTTAATAACGTTTATGTCTGTGAATGTGACGTAATGTATTGAATATTTGTGAGAATGTGTTATTTAGGCCATGGAGGCCCTTTTATTGTAGAATTGGATTAGCACAGGTATAATGTGAACTGTATTGGTGGTTTTGCTAGATTTCAGGTGAAGCCAAAATTGGGGAACGCCCAGTTTTCAGGGGAAACTCTGCCGAATTTCCGGTAGGAGTTCTGGGGAGCCATCACACTCCGTGTCTAGGTTCACTTCCCTTAGGCTCGAATGTAATGTTTCATGTTATTTTGTACATTGAATTGTAGTGAAGGCTTAAGTAAGCGTTGGATTACCTAAGCGATTGTATGATTTGTCCACCGATATTAAAAATGGCGCGAAATAATTTCAGAAATTCAGGAATAGTGTTTCCAACGAACATTATTCTTGGATTTAGAAATTAGGACGTTACAAGTAGTTTGTTCCTAATATGAATTCCTACCATTGTTGTCGTTGTTGTTATTAGAATACGCATATTAATACACTCATATTATATATAAAATTTCAGTTATTATTCGTGTTGTCTCTATGGAAACAAATATATGTTATATACTAATGAACACAACTAGGAGGATATTACAAAAAAAAACAATGGAAGCTCCCGACAATAATATCAAAGATGGGCATTTTAGGATATATTGAAAGGCAATCATATCCTATTAAGCAATCCATTAAAAGATTGAAAAATAAAAAAGAACAAAACAAGACAACATAATTGTTGAATTTCATCCAAGAAATAATTTGAAAGTGAAATGTCATTAAATAAAGGGTCCTGCTAAAGAGTGTCCTAAAGACACTGGTCAAGGAATTAATATATAGAATGTTTTTATTGTAATTAAATCCATCTACTGCATTTATAACATCAAATGTTACGTACATAATCTAATAAAAACTTTCTGTTTTTGGTTCCTAAACCAATGCACTAAGGGTACTCGTTAGCATTCCCCTTAAATATAATACTACTATATTGATTTCATTCTTTTCCAAAAGGGGATATTTGAGCGTTATCAGATAATGACTGGTTATATTAAGGAAAAAAATGACATATTTCAATCATTAATGAGGACTAAATTCTAACAAGTTTTAATCTTTATACATATGTTTTATCATGATATTAATAATCAATTTTTAGTATTAATAATAAAGAATTTTTCTAAAATGATTTATTATTTCCTTTTTTTTTTGTTCTGAGTTGAATCCTGTAACGCCCGCGTTTTACCGTTTTTGCCGTTTTTGCTGTTTTGAGTGTTTTATTGGATTTTGAGTGATTAAAATTATTTTTAATCATCAAAATTCATATTTTTGGATTCAGAATTTAATTTCCTATTTTTAGGAATTGTTTTGGAATTTTTGGGTTTTTTGTGAAAAATGACCTTTTTGCCCCTCCTGTCCCTTGAACCGGGCCCGAATACTCTTGACCCGGGCCAGAAAAATTGCACAAGCCTTCCTTTCTTTCCTTAAAGACCGTGCAACCAGCCTTGATGCATGGGAGACACTTGTCTTCCCATCTCTTCCATTCCACCAATAGCTTAAAAAGGTGAATATGCCATATAAAAAGTTTTTCTCTCCTTTTTTATTCATTTTGTTGCATGCAAACAAGGAGAACTTCATTTTCTCTCATCTTCTTCTTCCTTGGCCGTGGCACTCTCACCCTTTCTCTCCCAAAATCTTCATTCTCTCCATAAACACCAACCAAGTTTAGGTTCCATTTTTGAACCTAAGCTTAAAAATACTTACTTTCTAGCCTTAAAACACTTGTTGGAGACCAAAAGGAGGACCTTTGAGGGGCTGTCTTTGGCTGTTCTTGGAGCTGTTTTCTGCACTTTTTCTTGGAGAAATTCTTAGGTAAAGGGGGGGAGAACTTGAACTCTAGTAGGCTTTGTAACTAGAGTCAAGGATTTACCCTTGAATCCTTGCTTTTCTAACCTTGTTTTTACTTGAAAAATCATCTTTTTGGAACTTCTTTTGAATGTATATTTTCGGATCTGTTGAGCTGGATTGTGATTGATGTTTGCATGTTTGTTTTGATGCTTGAAATGTGTTTAATTGATGGATTTGGATGCATGCAAGCCAAGCTAAAATTTTTGCAAAATTTCTCCCTTTTTCCTTGATGCTCTCGGCCAAGAGAGTAAAAATGGGGCTGCATGTATTCTAAAATTGTTTTGATGATTGTAATGTGTTTAGATGATGATTTGATGAACATGCATGTGGTTAGATGGATTTACACAATTGTTTGATGATTGATATTGTGAAAGATTGGTGTTTTGAGCTTGAATTTGGAGACTATGAACTCAAAATGCATGTGGATGATCTTGGGTGATTTTTTTGTGATATTTGGCATTTAGATTGTTTATTGATGAATGTGTGAAGTTTTGGTGAAGATTGGATGTTGTGAAAAATTTGAAGTTTTGGATGAACATTCAAGGTTGTTCTTGATGTTCATGAGTGTTCTTGATGAAACTCATCAAGAATGTCCTTTTGATCCTAAAAAGATCAAAAGGATGTTTAAAACATGATTTTGGGCTAAATTGGCCCAAAAGGACTAAAGAATAAATTTGTAACAAAAAGGACTAAATTGCAAATAAGATAAGTTTTTAAATTAGGTAATTAAATTCGGATTTTTATTTTAACTAAAATAAAAATCTATTTAAAAGTCACATTTTTATTTATTATGAATAAAAATGGGCTCTCATGAGTCCAATAACCTTTAGGCTTTTGTTTAGTCCCAAAGCCTTCAAAAAGAAAGTCAAAACTCAATTTAAAAGACAACTAAAAATAATTCATGGGCTTAGGCTTAGATTAGGGTTGAACTTCAACACCAATCTAAGTTGTGAAAAATTAAATTTTAGGATTAATTAGTAGGCTTAACTAATTTAATCACCTATGTTGATTAGCCTAAATACTTAGGTTAATTAATCATTAATTAAGTCTAAAGATAATTAATATTAATATAAGTGTTAATTAAGTAATTAATCTCTAAGACGGTCAAAAACTAATTAATTAAAATTTAACCTTAATCAAGCATAATTAAAAACCCTAACCCAAGATTAAGGAAGAGATTAAGGGATAATTAGAAACTAATTAGGATCTTAAGTAAGGATTAAGACTTAATTAAAGAAGGATAAGATTAATTGAAATTCGATTAATGAAGACTAGTTATGATTAAAGGTTAAGCCTAATCTTAATTAGTCATACAAATAGAATTAGGATTAGTAATGCCTTTCATAAGACATATCCATAAGCCTTAGTAAATTGTAGGACTTAAGTGAACATGATTATCAATAAGCTAGCACAAGCCACCTTAAAAGATTATAACCAACACTTTCTCTCTACATAAAACTTGAGAAGCTTGGCAAGAGAGTGTGATTTGGTTTTCCTCAAAAGAAAGACCTTGAATCTACAAGGTTGCACCACGATAAAGTGGTGACGTAAAAAGATTCAATGGGCTTGTCTGAAGGACGTAATATTGTAAGTGTTTGCGGTGTGACATACATCATGTGCATCAATGATGATTAAGGTTCAAAAGCCTTACGACCTATATGGGAATACCACTTTAGTACAGTGTGAAACTGGATGGGACGGGTGCACTGGGTTTTGCAAAGAACACCAGCGGTCCAGTAAAGGAGACCAGCCCTAAGGATAAGTCAGGTCCCGGAATGGCATAAGTGGCGTAGGCTCGCCCCCTACTGTCGTGCAAACGGGGTACAGGCTTGACTATCCTGTCGCTCTCAAGTTTTCATAATCAGCGAGTTTGTCTGGAAGTCGGAAAATCGTCTTGGCCAGAGATTGAGCAATGCTCTTCGTACTATTTGCTAGTACAGACTATACTCCTGATATATTGTACATATATGGTCGAGCAGTTGCTATGTGCTCTGCTTTTGGTGCTGTTTTCCCAGGCCCTCATGCATTAGATATATATAGCATGGTAGCATCAGCTGCATATTTGTGATTGAGATTATGTGGATGCTTGTGAATATTTTATTGACACTCTAGTTACTATATTCTACTTGATATGAGTTCATGTGATGTTCTCACCCTTCCCTTTCTGCTTCTGTTATTCCCTGTCGTCGTACTTCTTCGCCACGTCGACAGTTGGTATTGGAGAGATTCAGGATGTCCACTATGAGGATCACGTTGAGGTGGGAGCCACGAGGCCAGTGGCGAATTACCGACGTCCCTAGGCGATGTGTTTTCACGGGGGAGGTGCGTGTCACCATTTCTCATCCCAGCCTTCCCCTGGTACCGGAGATAGATTTCACAGTGCCGGTGATCCTTGAGTTTGAGACTCCACCCAGACTCCGTCGCTACACTACTTTTCTCAACCGTCGTCATCGCCCCTCTCCATCAGCATCGTCAGAGTCCTCACGGATGGCGACCATGGGCGAGCCAGATTCCCCTCGTTACTCTCCCGGTCCAGAGGTGTCACCTCCACAGCCCGTATATTTTGACGCATTTGGCCGTTCCCGTCCGAGTGAGCCAGACAGGATCGTGATCGATGACACTACATATGAGGAGGAGGACCCAGAGGAAGACCTGAAGGATGACTCTGAGGATGAGGAGCCGGAAGAGGATTCTTCCAGTGACGACCCCTCAGAAGACTTTGGGATGATCAACCTCGGGGGTACTGGAGGGAGGAGTTGTGGATGGATTCCTGCTGAGACGGATGATGACGAGTAGGATAGCGTAACTGGGGGTAGTCACGAGTCTAGTTAGTAGCAGCTCTGATTTAGTGGCCTTTTGTTTTGTTTCGTTTTGGCTGAGGTCTTATTTATTATAGTCTACTACTAGAACTCTTGTTTTGTATGGTGGTATTGTTTACTCCGGGATTACTTTGACACTATGGTTCTGTATATATGTTATGATGTTTCCTTCCCATGATCCCCTTTATATCTGCGTGTATGTTGTGTATGTATGCGGAATGATTGAATCGTCTAGATGTTTTTAGAAAATGAATTTCAGACTTAAGAAAAGGACGTTTTCATGAATACTTAAAATGGAATTAGAATGCGATTAGTTGTTGATGACTAAGTTTCTCATTAAAAATTCTTTCAAAAAAAAAAATATTCCCGTATTTTCTAAGTATATTTAAAAAAAATGAGAGTCATCGGTTACGTTCGTAATGTGATACTCTTAGCGGTATAACTAAGGTGTCACAAATCCTATGATGAGTTATGTGCAATAGTAAATCTACTATGATTAAGAGGGGTAGAAAATAAATTAAAAAGGTAAAGATAAAAATGAACTCTTGCGTATTTGTTTTTTATTATCATTAAGGAAACTATAGTGGTGGGTGTTCTCTCCCTTCATTGATTCATGAAATTTTGGCCATTGCACCATTTCGCGCAAACTATGTAGTTGCTGAAATTTATGGCCTCAACATGGCTATGTTGTTAGGTGTGTGAAACCTTGAGGTTATAATGCATTCTGAAACTACCATGAACCTATTTGGACACATGGTTTTTAGCCTACTCATGGTTGTATCATGTAGTTACAACATTGACTTATTTGTATATTACCAAAATTTAGTTAAAGTTGGATCAAGTTGCATCG
The DNA here is from genome assembly GCA_026901365.1 of Sesbania bispinosa. Taxonomy (NCBI): domain Eukaryota; kingdom Viridiplantae; phylum Streptophyta; class Magnoliopsida; order Fabales; family Fabaceae; genus Sesbania; species Sesbania bispinosa. The sequence continues at coordinate 1,462,022 of QLOH01000041.1, read as the reverse complement.
AGACAATTCTACCATGAAGCTAACACTTGTAATGATACGTTGGATAAATACAAGCATATGGTCCAGAGTTTAGGACTCATTTTCCTCTTATATTCCCCTAAGATCTCTCTTTTATTGCCTTTTGGATTCTCATGGCATAGCCTTTGATATAATTTATTAACACTGCAACAAAATTTTCTTTTAGCGGTTATTTTTTACTAGCAATATTGATACCATTATCTAACTGTTTAGCCCAGTATTTTCGTGGCTAATGAAGAATAGCCAGTGAAAGATTAATTTTCAATGGCTATATATATTCATTTTCGGTAAAAATTAATGCTACTCACATAACCTTTTTTTTATTATTTCATTCCCCTCCAAATTAAGTTATAGAAATTCCGTCTTTGTCTTTGCTGCAAAACTGTTCCCTCAAAGCCTTTTGTCTTTGCTGTGAAACCTTCCCGTTACAAAACCCTTCCTACAAAATTCCATCCACCATAAACATCCAACCTCCACTGATGGAGCCCTAAATCGTGACAATTTAGTTTATAGATGAGATAGAAAAGGGGCAATGTGGCGAATTGATATGAACCATGAGGTTCTATTTTTTTATGGACCTTAGAATTTTCTTGATAATAAGAGAAACTACACATGAACCACTCTTGCTTTGCAAGGAAAAATAATCAATATTTTTGTTCTTTTTCTTTACGTACGCACGTAACTATTTTTCTTTTCTTTTCTTTTCTTTTCTTTGATGTACGTGTATCTTATAATCAAAACAAGAAATTGATAATGAAATAACCAATAACAATATGAATCCTTATGAGTACTTGAAAATTAAATCACATAATATTCAAGAACGTAGAGGAAAGAAAAGCAACTGATTATAACAGAAATCAACAGAAAAATAAGAAAAGCAGATAAATGGACGTCACACTTTCATGAATTGAAAGATAAGTCCAAGAAGGATGATCACACAAAGGTATATGAACCTTTGATAACCTTCACTCTTGACTAGCAAGAAAGTTAGAGAAAATCACTCTCTCAAGTGTAAGAAAATCACTCTCTAATTTGGCAGCAATTTGCATAATTCATCAATCTTATTTTGTGCATGCATGAAGCATGTATTTATAGGATTTACATGACATCTTTAGGGTTTGCATTCAGCTTAGTTGCTCACTCAAAAGCCCACTAAGCCCACGCCCAAAATGCCCAAAATACCCCCAAGTACAATTTCCATGCATTCCTAAGTTAACCCTACAATAAACCTAGTAAAATGCACCCTATAGGAGTTCACCTAGCCGCAAATAATCAACCAGAATTTAGGCACATGTTAGCTACATTAAACCTTGAAAATAACCTCCAAACATGAGATAAAGAGGCCATTCATTCAGACTTAAAGTAGCCGCACCAACTAGCCTCATTCCTCAAGATTCCATGCTTCTATGTAGCCTTCTTCTTCATGACTTGGCCCCACTTGTATGACTAAGCAATCAGCCATATTTTACACATGTTGGCCGCAACATGAAGCTCCAAAATGTGGCTAGATTCATGCGCACAAAGAGCCTCCTCCAACGGCTATAAGACAAGGCTTTAAATGCCTTTGATCACCATTACACACTTGTCTTTGTAACCATCAAAACAATAACTCAAGTTTGTAACTCCTATTTCTTATTGAAAGCAAAAATAATTCAGCCAATTTAATCCATATGGCCACCCCCCAACATCCCATATGGCCGCCCACAATGCCACATCAATGGCATGCAAATGCTTCATTTATCAGTTGCATTAAATGCAACTGATTCTTCATCAATTAAGCTTTCCTCTTCAACTTGAGTGCAATTAATGAACTTAGGACTTTCATTAATGTTTTGCACACTTTGAGTTGGAACTTCTTTAATGATGACTTGAAGTGCCTCCTTAGCCTTCCTAGCTTGTGCCCTTGTCATGGGCCCACCCAACCTGCTGACTGCCTTATTGATGTCCACATCACGCCCCCCTTCTTGAAAAGGATTTGTCCTCAAATCTGAAGGGTCATCACCTACATCAAAAAGAGTTAAGTCAGAAACATTAAAGGTAGCACTAACATTATACTCACCAGGCAAGTCTATTTTGTAGGCATTGTCATTGATCCTCTCAAGTACTTGGAAGGTCCATCTCCTCTAGGTTGAAGCTTTGATTTTCTTTGTTCTGGAAACCTTTCTTTGCGCATGTGAACCCACACCCAATCTCCGGGTTGGAACACCATCTTCTTTCTCCCTTTGTTTGCTTGTTTGGCATAGCTCTCATTTCTCTTTTCAATTTGAGCCTTAACCTTCTCATGCATCTTCTTGACAAAATCAGCCTTAGCCTGCGCTTCTTTTGTTTAAACATGGAAATGTTAGGCAAAGGTAATATATCAAGAGGAGTTAGAGGATTAAATCCATAAACTACTTCAAATGGAGAACAGTTAGTAGTATTATGGATAGCCCTATTGTAAGCAAACTCTACATGAGGCAAACAATCCTCCCAAGCTTTAATGTTTTTGTTTAAAATGGTCCTAAGCAAAGTTCCTAGTGTCCTATTAACTACTTCTGTTTGTCCATCAGTCTGAGGATGACAAGTAGTAGAAAACAGTAACTTAGTTCCAAGCTTTCCCCATAAAGTCCTCCAAAAATGACTCAAAAATTTTGAATCCCTATCGCTCACAATGCTTCTTGGTAGCCCATGTAATCTGACTATCTCCTTGAAGAATAAATCTGCTACATGACAAGCATCATCCACTTTCTTGCAGGGTATAAAGTGAGCCATTTTTGAAAACCTGTCAACCACAACAAAAACAGAATCTTTTCCATTCTTTGTTTTTGGAAGCCCCAAAACAAAGTCCATGGAAATGTCAATCCAAGGAAATTCAGGAACAGGTAAAGGAGTATATAAACCATGTGGTTTCACTTTAGACTTAGCCTTTTTGCATACAATACATTGGTCACATATCCTATGGACATCACGTTTCATATTTGGCCAATAAAAATTATCTTGCAAAATTTCTAAAGTCTTTTGCACTCCAAAATGTCCCATTAACCCCCCTTCATGCGATTCCCTCACAAGCAAATCCCTTATGGAACTTTTAGGCACACACAATTTATTTCCTTTAAACAAAAATTCATTATGCCTTAAAAATCCATTTTCTGATTTTTTATACATGCCACATACAAATCAGCAAAATCCACATCATCACAATACATGTCTTTCAAAGATTCAAGTCCATATAGTTTAGTTTCAAGCATAGCAAGCAAAACATGTCTCCTAGAAAGAGCATCAGCAACTATATTTCCTTTTCCCTTTTTATGTTTTATGACGTATGGAAATTGTTCCAAAAATTCTACCCACTTAGCATGCCTTTTATTTAATTTTCCTTGGCCCTTTAAATACTTCAAAGATTCATGATCACTATGAATAACAAATTCCTTAGGAAGTAAATAGTGTTGCCAAGTTTTAAGAGCCCTTACCAAAGCATATAATTCCTTATCATAGGTAGAATAATTAAGTGCTGGTCCACTTAATTTCTCACTAAAATAAGCAATTGGATGCCCTTCTTGCAATAAAACAGCACCAATTCCAACATTAGAAGCATCACACTCCAATTCAAAAGATTTTGCAAAATTTGGTAAGGCTAGAATAGGCGCATGTGTGAGCCTATCCTTGAGGGCAGCAAAGGTCGCCTCTTGCTTCTCCCCCCATTTGTATCCCACACTCTTTTTCACAATTTCATTAAGGGGTGCAGCTAAGGTGCTAAAATCCTTAACAATCTCCTATAGAAACTTGCTAAGCCATGAAAACTTCTCACCTCACTCACAGTCTTAGGTGTTGGCCATTCTTGAATAGCCTTCACCTTTTCCTCATCAACTTGAACTCCCTTGGAGCTCACAACAAATCCCAAGAAAATAACATGGTTGGTACAAAATATGCACTTATCTAGATTAACATACAAAGTTTCTTTCTTAGCACATCCAAAACAGATTTCAAGTGATCAACATGCATATCCAAAGAAGTGCTATAAACAAGTATGTCATCAAAATACACAACCACAAATTTTCCTATAAACTCCCTTAAAACATGGTTCATCAATCTCATGAAAGTGCTAGGTGCATTAGTTAATCCGAAAGGCATAACTAACCACTCATATAAACCATGTTTTGTTTTAAAGGCTGTTTTCCATTCATCTCCCTCTTTAATCCTTATCTGATTGTATCCACTTTTTAAATCAATTTTACTAAACACACATGCACCATACAACTCATCAAGGAGATCATCTAACCTGGGAATTGGATGTCTATATTTGATGGTGATGTTGTTCAAGGCTCTACAATCAGAACACATCCTCCAAGTTCCATCCTTCTTTGGCACCAAAATAACAGGAACAGCGTTTGGGCTCATGCTGTTTCTCACCCAACCTTTGCTTATCAAATCAGCCACTTGTCTTTCAATTTCTTTTGTCTCTTGTGGGTTGCTTCTATAAGCTGGCCGATTTGGTAGAGAAGCTCCTGGTATGAGATCAATTTGATGCTCAATTCCCCTTAAAGGTGGCAACCCATCAGGAACATTTTCTGGAAACACATCTTGAAAATCCTGCAAAAGAGTTTTAATAGACAAAGGCAAATCATAATTGTCAAATTGGTTAGCATGAAGCAATTGGTTTTCACCAATTAAAAGAAAAATAGGTCGATTAGCACAAAGCTCTCTCCTAACTCCTTTTTCTTTTACCAAGCACAACTGTTTGCCCTCACGAATTTCTCTCTTCTTCTTTTTAGTCTCATCACTCTCATGTGTTTCACTCTCTTTTTCTCTTGCTATCTTTTTTCTCAATTTTCTTTGATCCTCACTCACTTCCTTTGGGGACAAAGGTTTGAGAACCACCTTCTTTTCCTGAAACATGAAAGAAATTTTGTTAGAAAAACCTTCATGGATGGCTTTTGTATCAAACTGCCACGGTCTCCCCAAGAGTATATGGCTGGCCTCCATTGGAACTACATCACACAACACCTTGTCTTGATATTTTCCAATGGTGAAAGGAATCACGACTTGCCTCTTAACATGCACCTCATCTCCCTCACTAAGCCATTGAAGCTTGTATGGCCTAGGATGTGGCTTTGTCTCCATATTCATTTTTGTCACCAATCTATCACTGACCACGTTAGTACAACTACCACCATCAATTATAACTAAACATATCTTACCATCAACAGAACATCTGGTATGAAATATGTTTTCTCTTTGATTTGCTTCCATTGCCGTGGTATGGCTTCCAAGAAGTCTCCTAATCATATAGACTTCGCCAATTTCATCACCTGTGTCACCATCACTGGGCTCATCCTCCTCTTCATTGTCAGATTCGCTGGTGTATTCTCCATTGTCCTTAAGAAGAATGGTCTTCTTAGTAGGACACTCATAGGCATAATGTCCCATTCCTTGGCACCTGAAACACATAACATCTCTACCTTTCTTTGGAGTTTGATCAGCGCCCTTTTGTGGTATCCTCCCTTGGGAAGATGAAGATGATGCTCCTTGGTTAGAAGGTTCAACAACCTCCTTTTTAACCTTATCTCTCCAATTTGGAGGCATCATATTAGAACTCCTCCTTGCAGCTCCTTTTCTTTTTAATTGCTGCTCTACCTGAAGGGCTTTGTGCAGAAGGTCCTCCATTTCCACATACTCCTGTAACTCAACAATGTCTCTAATGTCATTACTCAAACCATTTAAAAACGTACCATAGTGATTTCTGGATCTTCCTCAATGTTGGCTTGAGTTATCAGCATTTCCATCTCCTTATAGTACTCCTCCACTCCTTTACTCCCTTGAGTAAGCTTTTGTAATTTAAGCTTCAAGTCACGTTGAAAACTAGAAGGAACATATCGTTTCCTCATAATTCTCTTCATTTCAGCCCAAGTCTCCACCATAGGTAACTCATCTCTGCGCCTCTCTCTTTGCAACTTGTTCCACCAAATAAGAGCATAGTCAGAAAACTCAGTAGTAGCAAGTTTTACCTTTTGAGTTTCTGTGTAGGTGTTGCAGTCAAAAACATGCTCAATCTTGAGCTCCCACTCCAAGTATGCTTCTGGATCACTGCGTCCTTTGAAAGCTGGTATAGTTAACTTGACACCTTGAATCCTTTCTTCATTTCTAGGTGGCCTTTCTTCTTCTCCACGTTGTACTGGTTGTGATCTAACCTCCAACTGATCCAACCTTTCATGCAACTCATCATATTGTTGCTTCATTGATTTTTCCAACTGCTGATACATAGCAGTAATCTGTAGTTGTAGATCACGATTCTCTACCTTCTTTTCTGCCATAGTAACAAAGAACAAAGAACAAGTAATAGAAAAAGAAAATAAAGTTAAGTGTTTAGAACTCACCAACACTCGTGTATCACACACAAAAATTGGCTTTTTCTATAACGTAACTCTCTTGCCTTTTTCCACTCTATTTTCTCTTGACTTTCTTACCACGTCAATAAGGAGAAAATCAAACAATTCACAACCTGTATGTTAGCCAAGAAAAATAACATAAGAAAAGCTAACAAGAAAATAAAACAAGAAAAGTTAACAAGAATAAAAAATAAAATAAAATAAGAAAGAATAAGAAAAGGAAGAAATATCAGAAAATTCTAGTAACCGGAGCTCTGATTACCAAATGATATGAACCATGAGGTTCTATTTTTTTATGGACCTTAGAATTTTCTTGATAATAAGAGAAACTACACATGAACCACTCTTGCTTTGCAAGGAAAAATAATCAATATTTTTGTTCTTTTTCTTTACATACGCACGTAACTATTTTTCTTTTCTTTTCTTTTCTTTTCTTTGACGTACGTGTATCTTATAATCAAAACAAGAAATTGATAATGAAATAACCAATAACAATATGAATCCTTATGAGTACTTGAAAATTAAATCACATAATATTCAAGAACGTAGAGGAAAGAAAAGCAACTGATTATAACAGAAATCAACAGAAAAATAAGAAAAGCAGATAAATGGACGTCACACTTTCATGAATTGAAAGATAAGTCCAAGAAGGATGATCACACAAAGGTATATGAACCTTTGATAACCTTCACTCTTGACTAGCAAGAAAGTTAGAGAAAATCACTCTCTCAAGTGTAAGAAAATCACTCTCTAATTTGGCAGCAATTTGCATAATTCATCAATCTTATTTTGTGCATGCATGAAGCATGTATTTATAGGATTTACATGACATCTTTAGGGTTTGCATTCAGCTGAGTTGCTCACTCAAAATCCCACTAAGCCCACGCCCAAAATGCCCAAAATACCCCCAAGTACAATTTCCATGCATTCCTAAGTTAACCCTACAATAAACCTAGTAAAATGCACCCTATAGGAGTTCACCTAGCCGCAAATAATCAACCAGAATTTAGGCACATGTTAGCTACATTAAACCTTGAAAAATAACCTCCAAACATGAGATAAAGAGGCCATTCATTCAGCCTTAAAGTAGCCGCACCAACTAGCCTCATTCCTCAAGATTCCATGCTTCTATGTAGCCTTCTTCTTCATGACTTGGCCCCACTTGTATGACTAAGCAATCAGCCATATTTTACACATGTTGGCCGCAACATGAAGCTCCAAAATGTGGCTAGATTCATGCGCACAAAGAGCCTCCTCCAACGGCTATAAGACAAGGCTTTAAATGCCTTTGATCACCATTACACACTTGTCTTTGTAACCATCAAAACAATAACTCAAGTTTGTAACTCCTATTTCTTATTGAAAGCAAAAATAATTCAGCCAATTTAATCCATATGGCCACCCCCCAACATCCCATGTGGCCGCCCACAATGCCACATCAATGGCATGCAAATGCTTCATTTATCAGTTGCATTAAATGCAACTGATTCTTCATCAATTAAGCTTTCCTCTTCAACTTGAGTGCAATTAATGAACTTAGGACTTTCATTAATGTTTTGCACACTTTGAGTTGGAACTTCTTTAATGATGACTTGAAGTGCCTCCTTAGCCTTCCTAGCTTGTGCCCTTGTCATGGGCCCACCCAACCTGCTGACTGCCTTATTGATGTCCACATCACGAATCATAGTGCGTATGGTGGTCGCGAACTAGGGAATCACAACAATTGCAGAAGGCTTTATAAGTTTGAAATCAACTATAACTATGCAGTTTTGTTGTTATGCAAATATTTTATAATTTCTCTTTCAACATCCAACTAAGTACTCAATACTTTATGATATTATAGGTTTTTGCATCCGTATTTTTATGAAAAGAAAAAATTAGTGACATTGGTTGTTCGTAGAATACAAAAAAGCTATCATCTTTTTGCATAAAAAGAGGAAAAAGATTAATCCTTTTTTATGTTCATCTTTCTCATTTCTACCCAAAAGCATGATCATGGAATGAGCAATATCACATTTTGAATTTCAATAAGCGTATCGATCGTATAGGATCAAACTTGTTTCAAAGAGGAAAAAGATTAATCCTTTTTTATGTTCATCTTTCTCATTTCTACCCAAAAGCATGGTCATGGAATGAGCAATATCACATTTTGAATTTCAATAAGCGTATCGATCATATAGGATCAAACTTGTTTCTGGGTATAGAGAGATTCCCGTTCTCTTCGCATTTACAAACAGGGAGAAACACAAATGCAAAACTGATAAGATACAATACAAAAGCATGAGATTAATTGATTAAACTATAACTGTAAGGTCCATGAATCCCTTTGAGATGTTTTCATGATGACAAATTGTCAAAATATACTTACTATAATTTTGAGTACATGGGCTAATGTTTTAAAGTGAGTTGGTTTGAGAAGGAACAGGAAAAATGAATAAGAAGAACCACTACAGTAATATATCAGAAGAAACAAAGGAGATTGTAGGTTCTATTTCAAGTAACTCAAGAAAGAAGAGACAGACACTTAACAAATATCACCATACAATAAAGAAAAGAAAGAATTAAGTAAGGTGAAAGCAAGAAAGCTGCTGAGAAGAATTAGAAGAAGATATCTCTACTTCAGAATATACAATCTGTCAGGAAGCTCTTAGAAGATACACTCAAGTCTGCAAAACTCAAAATCATCAGAACATCTTCTATCTTCCTAAAGTCATTCAGTGATAAGAAGAAAGCTCTCTGATAAAGCAAAAAGCTAAAGTTGTTGTTATAGTAACAGTTCCAGAAGAAAAGGTCTTAACAGCATACATCAGAAGAACCAGTAATTAATTGACCAAATCAAAGAACAAATTGAAAAGGGAACAAACTAATAAATGTGTTTCCTGCTAGAGAAGATACAAGCTTCAGAAGATGTAGTCATGAGAAGAAAGGACTAGTCAAACCAAGGAAAGAGAAAAAGCTGCACATGACAATGACAGTTGCTGCACTTCCAGCTAGTTGATTGACTTGGTCTCCAAGGCATTTCCAACAGCTATATTCCATCTCCTTGGCTATAGAAAGAAGCCCTCTCCTCCATTTTTTACACACAGCTGAACAAGCAGAAGAAGCATAAAAAATCTGTGAAATTACAATTATACCTTCTACAGAATTTTCACTTTCTACAAATCTCCTTATTCTGAGTTAAAATAGTTAGGAAAGTGAGAAAGTGTGTGTTAGCTCAAGTACTTCAGTTGTATAATAATTTATTGTAAACTTTGAGCCTTTACTCTTTGTATTTTTCATCACACAATTTTGTAACTCTCAAAGGAGGTGAATTCTTTTGAGAGATAGATAGGTTAAGTCTGCAAGAGTAAGGTGTGCCCTGCTATTTTCAGATATTTGTTGTAAGAGCCTACAGAGGCTGCAGAAGAATACTGGGTGAGCCTGAAGAGGCTACAGAAGAATACTAGTGGTAGGAGCACCCAAGAAGTCATTGTATCAAGGTTGATATAGTGGAAAATCCTATTGGGAGTAGGGACTGGACGTAGCCTCAAGGTTAAGAGGTGAACCGGTATAAATACTGTGTGTAATCTTCTTCTTCCTTAAACTTTTACCGTTGTTGTTGTATTCACATTATAACTGTCATATCATTTGCATGAAAATCTTTTAAAACCTATCTAATATCTAAGTAAGTGTTACTTAAAAAAAGGTTCAAGTCAAAAGGAACCATATTTTCAGCATATTATAAATATAATCCATATTGTGAGAATTAACCCTTGAACTTCTAATATCAGCCAAGTAATTAACTTGAGCAGAATTAAGTATTAGAAGAAAATTGCAGAAATATTTAAAGAGATCACAATTCAACCCCTCTTCTTGTGATTGCAATATTTACTTCAATAACAAGAAGATTACATAATGAAAAAGCTTGATTAAACAACCAAGATACATAAGTTAGACCAGACTAAACACAAACAACTATGGCTTGGACCAAATTCACACAGTCTAATAAAAGTAAAGCATCAACAGAAACATAAATTAAAGACCCTAAACAAGACATACCGAAATTAAAATAGATAACAAACACAAAAGCACTTAGGCTAACACAAACACAAAAGCATTCATGTAAAATCAACCGAAAACATAAAAAATGAAGACCCTAGAGCTTCAATTCAAGGTCGAGCACTATTGGTTCTTTCTTGGTAGAAACTGTTACAGGGACACAAGAAAGTGGTGAGAGTGTAAAACTTGTTGATGCAACTGCAGATGTAGGTGCAGGCATGAGTGCTGGTGCTGGTGATGCTTGTGGTTGTGCAAGGATATGTTTTTGCCTAGCACATACCTTCAATCTTTGTTCTAAATGAGTAGAGAATTGAGAAGTAGCGATAGTAAGTATGGGTGCTAAGGGTTGGTTCATGAGGCACAAAAAGTCCCTAGTCTCATAATAATCAAACTCTTCCTCTGGTGATGGGGGTGGGGTTCGGGGTGGGGGTGGGGGTGGGGGTGGGTTCAATCCGACCATATAATGGTTATAAGGATTATAAACCCCTCCAGTAGCACCACTAGCAGGTAGCTTGAAAATACTATGGCTTGTTGCAAGGTTCATCATCATTTCGTTTGAAATGTTATGTGAAAAAGGAAATGGTGATGATAGATATGAAAATTGAGAGTGATTTAAAGGGAATGGTGGTGGTATAGTTGAACGTTGAGGGTGATTCAAAGGGAATTGAGGTGGTAGAGCTGATAATTGATGCAACTCATGATTCACCTGGACCAAATTCGTCATACTTTTCTGTGCCAATTCCATAACTATCTTCTGATTCCACTCGTGATAGTAGTGGTGCATTAACTCCTCCTCAGAACTGAAGAAGGCAGAGCAAAGAGGACAAATAAAATGGCTAACAATACCATTGTTGTTGTTATTGTTACTAATGTTGTTGTTGCCGTTGTTGATCTCACCCTCGATGATAGGTTCAGGCTTCACCATGTTGAAAGAGAAAGCTTTCAAAGGAAAAAGGAAGGATCTTGATAGAGAACAAAGTTGTAGCTTGAAGAGAAAGTTGTGAATGGGGTGAAAAGACCAAGTGAAAGCCTGGATTTATGGTGGGGTTTGGAATCCGATGATGGTCAAGATCTCAATTCATTTTTTATTTAATATTAATTTTATGAGGTAGCTTTTTGTAGCATTAATTATATAAGAAATGTGTGATGATATTTACAAATTTTGGATTATATATATATATACACACAGGAGATGTAAGAAAATTTAAAGTTATTAAAATCTCAATTGATTATTTTCTTTTATAACAACATTAGTTTGTACTTTAATCTTTAAAGTACATTTTTCACTTTAGAATAGTCAAATTTATGTATAAATTTCAGTCATATATTTATTACAAATTTTATGTCATTAAATGACATTAAAGAAATTTGTATTCATTAATCATAGTTATGTATAGTTTAAACAAATTTATAAAATTCCATTGATATTTTGTATATAATATTAAAAAATATGAAATACACAATTCAATTTCAAGTGATCTCCATTTTATAGCCTATATAGTTAAAAACAAAATAAAAAATAGTATGTAACTGTAAAAATATTTTTAATAAAAAAATCCAAGTCTTTACTATTGAGGCATATTCAATTTTATACTTTACTTTCTTTTTATCTATTCGCTCGACTTCTTCATTTTGTGTTACATGTCATGTGAACTTTAATATGAAATCTAATCAATATTTTTCTTTCTTTTAATTACTCAATTAAAAAAACTTAAAAATTAATTTCACTAATTTCTTTAATAATTAATTTTTTATATATATTTAGTATAATGAAATATTTATAAATTACCATTAAAATCATTTTTATACATTAATCAATAATTGAAATTTCCAAAAACTAAAAATTTCAAATGATTGAAACTTTTATATTTTAGGATATGATTTTATTACAAATAATTATATTAATTAAATAAACTTTCTTTTTTTAATTTATAATTTTTGTATTTCACTTTAATTTATAATTACCATTACAGTGCATGTATAAAATATTTTCTAATTAAAAAAATATTTATTTGACACATAGGTTTGTATAATATTAATTATTTAATGTTAATCATCTAAATGCACACAATTTATATATTGGAGATGTATGTATACAAAAATTACTTCATACAACACCTTTTTGTTATTGTAAATTTTTTAAATGGTTTGGATTTTATAATACTTCACATTGCAATTTTTTCGTACCTTATCAGGCAAGTCTTCTTTTTTGCACCTTCTAAGGCGGGTTTTCCTAAGTGCAGCCCTTTTAGGAATAAGAAACAAACAACAAATAAAAGAAACACAAATCGAGGGCCATAAAATAAACTTTGTTTTTTGCCATATGAAACAAAATAAGATAGAATAAAGTAAGAAAGATAAGTATAGTTATGGGTTCGAGAGTTACAAGATCGTAAAGTTTTTTTCTCTCCTCCGGTGTTCAAAAGGAAAATATTGAGTTATATACAACTGTTAATTGAAAAATTACTAGGAAAAATGCTAGTAAGTTTATAATTTATCATACGTACGTGTATTGTGTTTTTATTATGATTTAAACATTAATTTACAATGCAAGTGTTTTTCATATCTTATAAGGCATGCTTTTCCTATGCCACTCCCGGCCTTTTAAAAAAAATATATTAGTTATTTTAAAATTTATCCATTGAGAGAGGGAATTGAATTTATGGGGGATTGTATTAATTAGACAAGAAACTCTCACTAAAAAATGACAAACAAAAGAAACACAAATCAAGGACATAAAATAAATTACTTTTTTCCATATGAAAACAAAATAGGATAGAATAAAGTAGATAAGTATGGTTGTGGGTTCGAGAGTTACAATATCCTAAAGGTTTTTCTCTCATATGTTTAAATGAAAAATGTTGAGTTATGTGTAGTTGTTGATTGAAAATAAGAAGGAAATATGTTAATATATTTATAATTTGTCCGGCATGTTGATAGGACCCTTTTAGGACCAAAATTGTTGCAACAATTAAGATGATAAAGGAAAAGTTGTTGGATGCTCAAAGAAGGAAAAAGAGTTGTGTTAACTGGAGGAGGAAATCCTTAGAGTTTGAGGAATGTGAGCATATATTTCTAAAGATAACTCTGTAGAAACACAGGGAAACACTAAAAGGGGGGTTGAATAGTGTTTCTTAATAATTTATAAAAGATTTTTTGCAAACGGTTAAGTTCAAAGCAATTTCAGACAGGTTTAGGAAGCTGTCTGAAGTTAAGAAGACTTCTGAGAGTAATCTTAAATAGATTTTCTTACTTCTTTTAAAATTATTAAAACAATCTTCAATACCCTTGGGTTAGTATAAATAAATTGGCAAGAGATAAGGGATAGAGAACTTAGCCGAGAAATTTATCCTGGTTCACCCACTAACACAGTGAGCTACGTCCAGTCCCAATGGCAAACAACCACTGGATTTCCACTATATGAATATTCATATTACAAACTTGAATATGAGTACAGTCTCTCCAGACACAACGAGTATAGTCTCTCCAGACACCACGAGTATAGTCTCTCCAGACACCACGAGTATAGTCTCTCCAGACACCACGAGTACAGTCTCTCCAGACACCACGAGTACAGTCTCTCCAGACACAATGAGTATAGTCTCTCCAGACACCACGAGTACAGTCTCTCCAGACACCACGAGTATAGTCTCTCCAGACACCACGAGTACAGTCTCTCCAGACACCACGAGTACAGTCTCTCCAGACACCACGAGTACTGTCTCTCCAGACACCAACAAGTATTCTTTTTCAGTCTAGCCTCTTCAAGCTCTTCAACTAAGTATTCTTTGTTTCAGACAAGCCTCTCCAGGCTCAATATGCAGTATTACAACGAAATGTGTCTAAGCTTTTAAACTACAAAAGTTTCAAGCTTAAGCAGACACAGTTCACAATAATAACTGAGGTATACTCAGGATATACAGATGATGTGCAAAGAAGATGAATCAGAGAGTTTTTTTTCCAAAGTAAACCTCGCAGCGGAATATCTCTTGCAATAATTTCTCTATATATCTGTCTTTGATGGTCTTCATGGAGGGGTATTTATACCCAATCTTCAATCCGTTGAAATACCACTATTTAGAGATAGCATTAAATGCTATTTAATCCGTTGTGAGACATGCTTATGAGAGCTCTGATATTTCTGACACGGTACAAGGTTGCTCCTGTCATAAAGCTGCTACATATGTTGCTGCAGAGGCTGCGTTGCAGAGATTTCCTCAGTGGTGTATGAAATTCACAAATACCGGGAAAGGTCTCTATGTTTCTTGCTATAAACGTGTTACGTGCTGCAGAGGTTCAGAAAAGTCTTCACAAGCTTCAGCAAAGAGTGCCACGTCATTAATGAGACTTCAGACAGCTTCAACACTTTAGACGGGTAGTGCACTTCAGACGGCTTCAACGCTTCAGATGTGTTGAACCTTTAGAAGGCTTAACTCCTGAGATAGGTTGAAAGCACTTCACATAGTCTTTATATAAGCGTATAGTGGCTTGCTGAAATCATAGATAAATCATTAAAACATATATGTATCTATGATAAATATTTTAACTCAAATTTGTTAAGCATTAAAACTTGGGAATTGAGTTCTCTTATGATACTTTTGAGACTCAACATTCTCCCCCTTTTTAATGATGACAAATTTGTTTAAAATACATAAATCTGAAAGGAGTTTTAAAGATAAAAGAATAGATAGCTCCCCCTCAGATGGTGAATCTCTTAAACGTATTTACTCCCCCTGAGTCCTGTGATCACTTCAGATTCAGATTTTGTTAGTTTAATACTCCCCTTTTGTCATCAATCAAAAGGGAATTCCAGAGCATAACAACAACAACAATCATAGCAAAATCATGAAATATGAAAG
This sequence comes from Sesbania bispinosa, assembly GCA_026901365.1. Classification (NCBI taxonomy): domain Eukaryota; kingdom Viridiplantae; phylum Streptophyta; class Magnoliopsida; order Fabales; family Fabaceae; genus Sesbania; species Sesbania bispinosa. The sequence continues at coordinate 1,446,742 of QLOH01000041.1, read as the reverse complement.
AAAACAACAAACATAAACACAACATGATGTGAGACACTGATAGTATTAATCAAAATGTCCAAAAAAAAATTTATCACTTAGCAGAAATAAACAAGAGACATGGCTACACATCACTGACTACCCATCCTTCCTCAGCAAAGCTTCTTTCATGAAGGAAATCAGCTCATCTTTGGCCTTGTCAATCTGAGAGATGAGAGCAGTCTTCATGTCCTCTTGGCCACTTCTAATATGTCGTTGCTCTTGAAGAATCTTATGTTGTTTAGCAATGAGATCAGCATTATTTTTCTCTAGCTTCTCTATCTTCAGCCTGAGCTTTCTGTTCTCTTCTTCAGGATCAGGTGGTGCTTCATAAAGAATAATCTGGATGTGTCTGCACACAAATCTCAACACATCAAAACCTGGAAGCAAACCATACTCCTGTGGATGATACACTGGAAAGAAGAATGTTCCAATGAGACACATAATCTTCCAGTCTTCATGAAAGGATTCAGACAGAGGTGGGAAATGGTCTCTGATGTAATGATATTTCACATTTATGAATTTCCCATGCCCTATGATAGAATCAGCATCTGGTCCAGTTGACCCAGAAGAGGATCCAACATCCTCTCTGATCTTCCAGTAAGATGACCAGACTCTGTCTCTAAAACTGTGATCCATGCCTCCACCTTGTCTCTTGATCGTTGCTGGTAGCTCCTTCCATTCGCTTGGAGTCAGAGGCTTGAAGGGAATAGGATAGGCCTTAGGTTCCTTGAACATATCAGCAGGGCCTTCCTTCAGAGGGTACCTAGGAACAATTCTATCAGGTTGCACTAGAATCTTGGTGGTTGGCCTGATGGAAAATGTTCTAGGGGGCCTGTATCCTCTCATGCCAACAAACTTCAGATAATCCCTTTCAAAGAGTTCACCTTCTGTGCAGATGCCTGACAAAACACCAGTCTTCATTACTCATCTTCAGATAATCAGCATCAGAAAAGGGATCAAGTGGAGCCCACTTGTGAGCAGGTGGTACCACACCCTTTCTGATCTTCTCAAGTTGCCCTGAGTACATCTGATCTAAGCTTCCTTGATACTTTATTCTTTCAGCATCTGAAGTATGTTTGACTAGCCCATGGTGCAGAGAGATAGGGGGTGTATCTCTGAAATATTGCAGCTCTTCATAGAGGTTTGGAAACTTGGGAACCCTTTCCCTCTCAAAGAAAGGTCCTTCATACCTCTTATGGGGCACTTCAGCTTCTTCATCATACTGATGTTGAGTGAAAGGAAATGCATAAGGATCAAAAGTGGGTTCTGTGAAGAAATCCCTACTTTTAGGTCCTAGCCTAATGTGTTCAGGCAGCATGCTCCCTTTCCACACCTTTGAGCTTTCTCCTTGCTGAATCTCGACAATGAGATCTTCAGATTGTGTTGACTCTGAAGATGATGATGATGAAGATGGTGGTGATGATTGAGGTGATGATGGTGATGGTGATGCTGCTTCTTCTTCCTTCTCTATAGGTTGCCTTTCTTCTTCTTCTTTCTCCTCTTGTTTCTTTTCAGGTGAGGAAGGAGGTGATGGAGTCACATTGTCAAACCTCACCCTTGGTCTTTTCACAGGGGGTTTGACCTTCTCAGGTTCAGACACCTTCTCCCTTTCAGCTTGTTTTTCTTCTCTTTTCTTCTTGAAATAGAGGTTGGCCTTTACGAAGTTCTGGTACTTGCTAGCTTCATCCATAGCTTCCATTTCGCTAGCAATGCTCCTTGTAACCCTAGTAGTGGGTTCAGGAGCTGTCTCAAGAATCTTGCTCCTGGTTCTCCTCCTTTGCTGAACCCTAGACCTCTTTCTCTTCTTATTACTTTGAGCCAAGGTAGCTTGCCTTTCATCTTCAGCTACGACTAGCTGAGAGGCCACAGTGATAGCATAGTCTGTCTTCTCTTGCTCAGCCTTCATATCCAATTCTTCTTGTTCTAAGGCAGTAGCTATGGCTGCCACTTGAATCAATTCTGGATCAGAGCGGCAAGCTGCCAAAGGTGAAGATGCTACAACTTCAAGATCAGCAAGGTTAGCAATCTCTTCCTCACGAGCCTTTTCTTCTATGTCAGAAGTAGGCTTAAGAGGTTTTGCGCCTTCAGAACCCTGACCCACTATTTCAAATGGCTTTTGCAAAGCCTTCTGAATAGGTTCAGATGCCTAAGTGTGCAGAGTTGAGGGGATGGTTTGGAGGCCTTGAACTCTCCTTTTCTGATGTACCCTTGAAGCTCTTGTTCAAGAATCTCTATTGTTCTTCCTCTTCTTGAGGCCTTCTCCATGAGGACACTCTCCTTCAGAGTAGGAGATGGAGGTCTTGGAGTGAGAGGGTTCTTCAGGTTCATGCTCTTTAGATTCGACTCACCAAAGAATGCGAGTGACTTGTGATCAAACAATCTTTCAATAGGTACTTTAAAGTGCAAGAGTACCTTTGTAATGAGAGTGTTGTGAGGTAGATTTGCACTAGAGTCTCTAATCTTCTTCTGCATGTGGAACATGATGATGCTGGGAAGATTGACTTTCTTCTTCTACAGCAAGTGAATCATGCAGAATCTCTCCAATTCACACACGTGGTTTCTGCTTCCACTCTTAGGGATTATGGAGCACCCTAAGATGGAGTGAAGTACTCTGACCTTATCCAGCAAGAACTTAGAATCAGGAGTCTTGGGTTCTTCTGTACCATACAGCATCTTTGTGTACTTCTTTTGCCCACCATTCCTCAACTCCCATCCAGGAGTAAAGGTTTCTCCTTTAGCCTTGACCTTGGCGATGGTGGAGAGAATCCCTTCATCAACAAAAACAGGGACTCCTAGAACAGTAGCCTTGATGCTTTCATATACTCCCTTGGAGTTAGGGATTCCTCTAGCTGAAGCCTAGAAATCTATGACACTCTGCTCGTGCCATGAACAGTAGATGTTGTCAAAGAATGGAGTCTAGCCAGCAGCATCAAATTCCTCAACCAAATCCATACCAAGATTTCGAAGCTCTTCAAGGTCCACACCTTTCGATCTGACCGCATTTCCACCGGAACTGGAAGACTTCTTTGGTGCCATTGATGAGTTGCAAAAAAACTTGAGAGAAAACGGTTTCTAGAGAGAAGTAGAAGTTCAAACAGTGCTGAGAGAAAATGTAAGACTTCCTCGACACTCTTACTCCTGCATTTATAGACCCACGATGCAATGATGGTCTGTACCGGCTGCGCGGACATTGGGTATCGTGCAAAGTGGAAGAGACAAAATAAATGGAATTCAACCGTCTCAGATAGCCACATCAGCAAGTCATTTCAGACAAGTGAGAAATTTCAGACGTGTCATAATTTCAGACACCCTGGAATTTCAGATGCTCTTAACATATTAGACAGTATCATACACAATCAATTATTAGAAAATGCATGTATGTTCAAATTATTGCGTATGAACTTAAATCTATCTTCAGTCAGGGGTTTTGTGAATATATCTGCCCATTGATGCTCTGTGTCAATGAACTGAATATCAAAAACACCTTTCTGAACATAGTCTCTAATAAAATGATGCTTGATTTCTATATGCTTGGCCCTAGAATGTTGGATAGGATTTTTAGATAAATTAATTGCACTTGTATTATCACACAAAATAGGTATAGCAGAGATAGGAATATTAAAGTCCTCAAGCTGATACTTCACCCATAGCAGTTGTGAACAACAACTGGCTGTTGAGATGTATTCTGCTTCTGCTGTTGATAGTGCAATGGTGCTTTGCCTTTTGCTTTACCAGTTGATCATGTTATTTCCAAAGAAATGACATCCTCCACTGGTGCTCTTTCTTTCTATTCTATCTCCAGCAAAGTCAGCATCAAAGTATCCTATTAACCTGCAATCCTTGTCTTTCTTATAGCATAGACCAAGATTAGTAGTGCCTTTAAGATATCTAAAAATTCTCTTAACAGCTTTGTAATGAGTAGTTCTTGGATCTGATTGAAATCTAGCACAAAGACACACACTGAACATTATGTCAGGTCTGCTTGCTGTTAGATACAATAAAGAGCCAATCATTCCTCTATACAAAGTTTGATTTACTGGTTCTTCATTTTCATCCTTGCTTAAAGATGAAGATGGATGCATAGGAGTTGACATGGGTTTGCAATCATTTAAGTTAAACTTTTTGAGCATTTCTTTTGTATATTTTTCTTGATGGATCCATATACAATCAGAATCTTTCTTAATCTGAAGTCCTAAGAAAAATTTTAGTTCTCCCATTAAACTCATTTCAAACTCTGATTGCATTAACTTAGAAAACTCCTTGCACAGGGAAGAATTAGTTGAACCAAAAATAATCTCATCAACATATATCTGAACAAGTATAAGATCTTTGTTAGACTGTTTTCTAAAAAGAGTTGTATCTACTTTTCCTCTTTCAAAACCATTTTTGATAAGAAAACTGCTTAATCTGTCATACCAAGCTCTTGGAGTTTGTTTCAGACCATAAAGAGCCTTTTTCAGTTTGAAAACATGATCAGGAAAAGCTATATCTTCAAAACCAGGGGGTTGTCTAACAAAAACCTCTTCTTCAATGAATCCATTTAGAAAAACACTTTTGACATCCATTTGATATAGTTTGATGCCATTATTTATAGCATAAGAGAGAAGAATTCTAATTGCTTCTAACCTGACAACAGGGGCAAAGGTTTCAGTGAAGTCAATACCTTTCTTGTTGATTGTATCCTTGAGCCACCAATCTTGCCTTGTTTCTGACCATTTTTCCTTCTTCAGACAGCTTGTTTCTGAATACCCATTTGGTTCCAATAATAGTTTTCCCATGGGGTTTAGGAACAAGGGTCCAGACATCACTCCTAGCAAATTGATTTAGCTCTTCTTGCATGGCTAGGATCCACCCTTCATCATGCAGAGCTTCATCAATGTTCTTTGGCTCAATTTCAGACAGGAAAGCAAGAGAATTCAGATTCTTGAATTTTGATCTTGTCTTCACTCCTTCTGAAGTGCTGCCAATGATTTGCTCCTTAGGATGATGTGACTTGTATCTCCAGTTAGTTTTCTGAGATACTGTTTGATCTATCTGAGGCTCAACATTTGTCTGAATAGGTTCAGTGACAGATGGTACTTCAGACACCTGTTCATCCTTCAAGCTATCATGGTCATTCAGCTCCATACCTGCAAAATCATCTTCTAGATCTGATAGTTCCCTATCAGTCTCTTTCATATCATTGAATTTAACATGAATTGATTCCTCTACAATTAAAGTTCTAGAGTTATAAACTCTATAGGCTTTAGATGTTTCAGAATAACCTATGAAAAATCCTTTGTCAGACTTTGCATCAAATTTTCCAAGATCATCCTTGGTGTTGAGTATGAAACACTCACATCCAAAGGGATAGAAATATGATATGTTGGGTTTCCTTCCTTTCCATAATTCATAAGGAGTCTTTTTCAGAATTGGTCTTACCAATATTCTATTTTGAAGGTAGCAAGCTGTGTTAATAGCTTCTGCCCAGAAGGATCTTGGTAGGTTGCAAGAGTTGAGCATGGTTCTTCCCATTTCTTGCAGGCTTCTGTTCTTTCTCTCAACAACCCCATTTTGCTGAGGTGTTCTTGCCACAGAGAAATTGTGTGAGATCCCATTCTCATCACAGAACAGTTGAAAGTTTGCATTCTCAAACTCTCCACCATGATCACTTCTGATGACAGATATACAGAATCCTTTTTCGTTCTGTACCCTCTTGCAGAATATTGTGAAATTCTTGAAAGTCTCATCCTTGCTTCTGAGGAATAACACCCATGTAAATCTAGAGTAGTCATCAACAATGACCAAACCATATTTCTTACAACTCATGCTTTCTGTTCTAATAGGACCAAACAGGTCAATATGTAGCAGTTCTAATGGTCTGCAAGTAGAAACGGCATCCTTACTCTTAAAAGAGTGTCTTGTTTGTTTCCCTTTCAGACAGCTTTCACATAAAATGTCAGATTTGTATGAAAGCTTGGGCAATCCTTTAACAAGATTGTGTTTTGCTAACCTTGAGATTAGTCTCAAGCTGGCATGCCCAAGTCTTTGATGCCAAATCTGTTTTTCATCTTCAACAGAAATGAAACATTTTACATTTTGACTTGCTAGATCCTCTAGATCAATTTTGTACACATTGCTGTGTCTTTTAGCAGTAAATAGGGTTTGATCAGAGGAGTCTTTGACTATGCATCCTTCCTTAGTAAAGGATACCACATAACCACTGTCACATAATTGACTTATGCTCAGTAAATTATGTTGAAGTCCCTCCGCTAGGAGTACATTTTTAATAAGGGATGAAGGAGATATACCTACAGTCCCTATTCCAGTGATCTTCCCTTGCTGATTTCCACCAAAGGTGACCACTCCACCAGCTCTAGGTCTAAGGTTTTGGAACAAAGACCTTGCTCCTGTCATGTGTCGCGAGCACCCACTGTCCAGGTACCATTTGTGGGGTTTCCTTAGTCCTGTCAAACACATCTGCAACAGGAATGATCAAGTTTTTAGGTACCCATATTCTTTTGGGTCCTTTCTTGTTAGCTTTGGGCCTTGCTTTTCTCTTGTGTTTGCACTGAGCCACATTGTGTCCAGGCTTACCACAGTGAGAACACCCAGTAACCTTCTTTTTGCCTTTAGAAAAATTTAAGACAGTAGGAGGTTCAGACATGTTATGATCACAAAAGCCTAGTCCACTTTTGTCAAGGGAATGCCTATGATTGCCAAGTAATCTGTTAAGATTATCTGTTCCTTTGACAAATTTAGCTAAGTCTTTTGTCAGTTCCTCAACTTGTTTTTGAAGTTTTTTATTTTCTTCAGATACAGTTTGTGAACTGTTGACTTCAGTCACAAGAATCTTTTCCTTGAGCATAATATTTTCTATCTCAAGAGCCTCATATTTACTACACATTTCTGTGTGAGCTTTGGACAGATTCTTATACTCTTGAAAGAGTTCCTTGGAACTTTCCATCAGGTCATTATACATCTCTTGAAGAGTTAAGGGAAATACCTCAGCTTCAAAGCTGTCTGATGAGGGCAGGCTGGCCATGAGACACAGGTTGGCCTCTTTTGAAGTGTCCTCCTCTTCTTCTGAGGTAGACTCATCAAGATCCTCCCATGTTGCCATCAGTCCCTTCTTCTTCTTGAAGAACTTATTCTTATTGAAGGTGATCTTCTTCAGTCTTGGGCATTCTGCCTTCATGTGACCTGGTTGTTTGCACTCAAAACAGGTAATTTTGTCATTTTGAGAGTCTTTAGCTGATTTACCTGCTTTAGAGGTTGAAGGTTGGTTCTTTCTGAACTTTCCTCTATTTTGCAGCATTCTCTTGATCTTCCTACTCAGAAGAGCAAGATCATCATCTTCTAAGCTATCTTCAGAATCTTCATCTGCTTCTGAAGTTTCCTCAGCTTGCATAGCCTTCATGCTGCCATGCCTAGGCTGTTTGGCCTTAGAGTTTAGTGCTAGAGACTTCTTCTTGTTGTCATCTTCTTCAAGTTCAAGCTCATGGACCTTGAGAGATCTCAATAGTTCTTCCATTCTAAGAGAGTTTAAGTCTCTTGCTTCTTGAATGACAGTGGCTTTGGGTCTCCAGGACTTAGGCAAACTTCTTAGAATCTTTCTATTGTTGTCTCCAGATTCATAAGTCCTACCTAAGGACCTGAGTCCATTAGTTATAGTCTGAAACCTTCCAAACATCTTGTCAATGGTTTCAGATTCCTCCATCTTGAACATCTCATATTGATGTATGAGCATGCTGATCTTGGATTGCTTGACCATTTCTGTCCCTTCATGGGTTGCTGCAAGAGTATCCCAGATCTCCTTGGCAGAAGTACATCCATGAACCTTCTCATACTCTGATTTATTCAAAGAACATATCAGATAGAGTTTGGCTTTGGCATTCATTTGTACTCTAGCCTTCTGCTCCGAGGTTCATTCAGCCTTAGGAATAGGCACTCCATTATGCATAGGCATATAGTCTCCATCAGTGACCACATCCCAGACATCAATGTTGTTGCTCTCAATGAACAACTTCATACGATCCCTCCAGTAGTGGTAATCCACTCCATTGAATGTTGGGGGCCTTGTGATAGAGGCTCCTTCAGAGATGTATTGTCTGTTGTTGTTGGAAGCTTCCATCTGGATCTTTAGTCCTCAACACTTGTTAGGTGCTCAACCCTGAGTTGAGCTCTGATACCAACTGTAGAAACACAGGGAAACACTAAAAGGGGGGTGAATAGTGTTTCTTAATAATTTATGGAAGCTTTTTTGCAAACGGTTAAGTTCAAAGCAATTTCAGACAGGTTTAGGAAGCTGTCTGAAGTGAAGAAGACTTCTGAGTTTAATCTTAAATAGATTTTCTTACTTCTTTTAAAATTATTAAAACAATCTTCAATACCCTTGGGTTAGTATAAATAAATTGACAAGAGATAAGGGATAGAGAACTTAGCCGAGAAATTTATCCTGGTTCACCCACTAACACAGTGAGCTACGTGCAGTCCCAATGGCAAACAACCACTGGATTTCCACTATATGAATATTCATATTACAAACTTGAATATGAGTACAGTCTCTCCAGACACAATGAGTATAGTCTCTCTAGACACCACGAGTACAGTCTCTCCAGACACCACGAGTATAGTCTCTCCAGACACCACGAGTACAGTCTCTCCAGACACCACGAGTACAGTCTCTCCAGACACCACGAGTACAGTCTCTCCAGACACCAACAAGTATTCTTTTTTTAGTCTAGCCTCTTCAGGCTCTTCAACTAAGTATTCTTTGTTTCAGACAAGCCTCTCCAGGCTCAATATGCAATATTACAACGAAATGTGTCTAAGCTTTTAAACTACACAAGTTTCAAGCTTAAGCAGACACAGTGCACAATAATAACTGAGGTATACTCAGGATATACAGATGATGTGCAAAGAAGATGAATCAGAGAGTTTTTTTTTTCAAAGTAAAGCTCGCAGCGGAATATCTCTTGCAATAATTTCTCTATATATCTGTCTTTGATGGTCTTCATGGAGGGGTATTTATACCCAATCTTCAATCCGTTGAAATACCACTGTTTAGAGATAGCATTAAATGTTATTTAATCCATTGTGAGACATGCTTATGAGAGCTCTGATATTTCTGACACGGTACAAGATTGCTCCTGTCATAAAGCTGCTACATATGTTGCTGCAGAGGCTGCGTTGCAGAGATTTCCTCAGTGGTGTATGAAATTCAAAAATACCAGGAAAGGTCTCTGTGTTTCTTGCTATGAACGTGTTACGTGCAGCAGAGGTTCAGAAAAGTCTTCACAAGCTTCAGCAAAGAGTGCCACATCATTAATGAGACTTGAGACAGCTTCAACACTTCAGACGGGTAATGCACTTCAGACGGCTTCAACGCATCAGACGTGTTGAACCTTCAGAAGGCTTAACTCCTCAGACAGGTTGAAAGCACTTCACATAGTCTTTATATAAGCTTATAGTGGCTTGCTGAAATCATAGATAAATCATTAAAACATATATGTATCTATGATAAATATTTTAACTCAAATTTGTTAAGCATTAAAACTTGGGAATTGAGTTGTCTTAAACATCATATTTTCTCTTATGATATTTTTGAGACTCAACAAACTCCCATCATAAGTATGAAATTGGCTGAAGGTCTCTAGAAGGGCGGGTTGAATAGAGACTTCTCAAATCTGTTCCTGCTATTTCACACTAAAATTGATTGTTGAGATGTGCTCTCAAGTTCGTTGACTTGGAGTCTCTGTAAGGACAGGATATATAAATAAATACAATTTTAGTGATGATTTATATTCCTAGATGAATTCAGAATCTTATTTTGAATATTGGTTCAGTTATTGCTTTTGTTACTAAGTTGTTTTAGTTCTTTCAAGATAAGCTTAGTAAAGCCAAGATAAGAGACAGGGGGCAGAGATCTTATCCTGGTTCACCCACTCCTTGGGCTACGTCAAGTCCTCACAACACGTGAGATTTTCCACTATTGACAAACCCGCCAATACAAGTATTCTTACAGCCTCTTCAAGACGTCTAACTCACACTAAGCCTAGGCACTCCTATCTTAGCTGAGCCGCAAGTATTCTTACAGCCTCTTCAAGACGCAAACACCTCACTCTAAGACTAGAAACCTTCCTATCTTAGATGAGACAAGTTACAGTAAATGTTTATGATGAGTCTAGCTTACAAACATACACAATATGGATGTAGAGATGGGTAAGCTAGGTAATCTCTCTACTTAAGATACAATATAATAGTGATGCACACAAGAGAGATGACAAGAGACAGGTGATCTCAAGATGAGATGAGTCTGTTCACAAACAGCTGAGATGTGCACTTGAGATGTTAGTTGAGATGTGATAAGATGCTTGATAATCGTACAGTAATACAGGCAGTCTCTCTCACTTCCAACAGTTTGATATTGTCTCTTTTATATCTCTAGTTAGAAAAACTAGCCGTTATATGATCGTTTCTAGCTGTTGGAGTGCACAGCAAGGAGACAGGCTTTCCAAGTAGGTGTATAGCAGCTTTTCAGGCTAAGTCACTGTGTTAGTGTCCTTGTATCCTTGTTTGACTTTATGCTGATCTCACTTGCTGTCTACTATCATTGAGCATGCAGTCTTGCTTCTGTCCAAAGTTAGTTATAACTTTCTTGTATCTCTGATGAGATCTCGTCTGTTCGCGTCTGTCCATGAGACAGCGTCTCAAGCTGTTCTTGCATCTCAAGCTGAACTTGCATCTGTTCATGGCTTGCATCTCATGCTGAGCTTGCTTGCATCTAAAGCTGAGCTTACATCTGTTCATGGCTTCATGCTTATGCTTGCCTGAACTATGATAGCTTCTGAACATAGGCTTGCATCTCAAGCTGTGCTTTTATCTGAATCTTGTTGGAGTGTTTCTTTATAGACTCAGTGATGAGCTTGGTTGTATATTTTCTGTTCTAATTCAAACACATGTGTTGTATGTGTAAATTGACTTGCTTGACCTCTAGTCTGATCCTTGAAGCACACAGGTGTAAAGCTCTAAAAGACTTTTAATGGCTTCTGATTTTGTGTTCTTGCTACCCATAACTTAGCTTGTTTAAGTGGTCTAAGGATCCTTTCTCTCTTCATGTATTCCTGTAGTAACTTAAATACAGAAAGTCTCTACCACACTTGAGCACACAATTAGCAACACAAGATGCATCTGATATGTATATTTAAACTTAGTCAGTTTGTCATATTAAAATCTTCTTGGAGGTGAGCTTGTCTCAACAAAGTATTGGAAGGACCATAAAAGCTAAAAAGTTAAATTCTAGACTCGTTTTTCATTTCCAAATACTGAAAAGAATTGGTCCTATAGCTTACCAGGTGGTCTTATGTAACGTCCTAATTTCTAAATTAAAAAATAATGGTTGTTGGAAGCACTATTCCCGAATTCGTGAAATTATTTTGCACATTAATGATATCGCATACAATCACAATCAACACTTAGGTAATCCAACAATTACTTAAGCTCCAATTAAACAGTCATTTATACATGACCAGTTCATTGCCAACATTGGCTCCAATCAATATACAATTAAAACTATAGGCTTAATGGGATACAATTATACATGCGTCCTGAAACAATCATAATAATACCCTTAAGGCTCCACATGTACGAAAATATTCCATTTCAAAATAATAGTCTAGCCTATACAATCAAAAGAATCCAAATACAATAGAAGGGGTCACATGACCCGTCAACCATCTTGCCATCCTTCCATCTGAGAACCCTACACATCTAATAAATCCACAAAATGTGCGGTTAGACTAAAGTACCAGTGAGTGCGATTGTGCTAGGTGCAGGTGTATAGACAATGCATGTATATATACAAACACAACGGAAGTCCACAAATTCAACTCATAACGATTCAATCATCAAACTATCCATACAACCTCTTGGTGTATTACCCAACACCGGTGGGGTCTTAACACTGATCGAGGCCGTACTCAATCAAATAGAAAGAATTAAAGTGCAGTGAGGGTTGGTTAACCCAAAGTCGTTTCCCAAAGAATCCAATTACAAACTCAGAATTTCAAATTCAAAACAACACACACACACAATGGGATTTTGATTGTTGTTCATTCTATTTTCTAAATTTTCAAACTGAATTTAAATTTGAAGAAAGCAATTCAAGAAAAACTGATTGGTTCTCTACCTCATTCACAAATTGGATCTATCATTGGTTCATACAAAATTCCTCAAATCCTTGACAGAATCAAATTCGGATTAAGCATCCTCATTAATTTTCACACTAGAATTAAGCAAACTAGCATGAATCCTAATTTCTAATCCTTGGAATTAAGCAAACCTAGAATTCATTTCAGATTAAGCAACCTAAAATGTGAGTTAGATTCAGATTAGAATTTGAATTCCATAAAGCATGCAACTCAATTTCAAATTCAAACCTAAACATCAAGAAACTAGGAGAAGGAAAATTCATGAATCTGTCCAAGAAATCAAGAGATGAAAAACGAAATTAGAACCTCAATTTCCTTTGTGAATTCAGTAGAGAAACAATCCTTGAAGCTTAGCCTTCCATTTCCATGGAGGAGAAATTCGAAAATTGAAGAAGAGGAAGAAGAAGAGCCAAAACCGAAATTGGAGGAAGAGAGAAAAAGAGAGGGAAAGTGAAGAGTCTTTTTTCTAAAATCTGAAAAATGAATGAAAAGTGTTCAAACCACTCAGCAACACACCTATTTATAGAGCCTAAATCATTAACAAACTGATTAGGCCTTAATTGGGCCAAAATTAATTAAAACAGGCCCACAAACTAATTGCAAAACTAATCAAATTCGGACTTGTGACAGACAGCAACAGTAGGCGATTTTGAAACAGCAACTGCTCCTAATTTCTTCCTGGGAATATGGTCATATAGCATATCAAATTAAAGCCCCGGAAGTTAGCTTTCCAATGCCACTGGAATCACTCAAATCGGACACCTGTAGCTCCAGATATCATCAAAACAAGACAGGTAGGTCAGTAGGCTTAAAAATCCGAATTTAAACAACATTTACAGTTAAAGCCCAATTAAGCCCAATTTGGTAAATTCCAATTAAAATAGTGGATTTAATCACAATTAGAGCCCAAGAAAGCTAAGATTAATTATGCAAAGTGTGAATAAAAATGTGATCATCAAACATTTAATCCTCTGACCTGGATTGAGCTCAATACCATTCAAGGAACGTCTCCCTTGTGGCCATTTAACCTTCTGTTTTAATTAACATTTACAGTCACATTTAACATTCTTAACCTCTTGGGTACAAGACCCTCCTTTTTCCTCTTTGGACCAAAATCCCGTTTGGCTTCCATTATACAATCATGCATTTGGACACATATTCAATTTAAGAATTAGAGGTATCCACAGTAAAACATATTACCTTAGCCTTTAACATATAGGGAGAGGAAGTAAAAAGGGTTTACAACATTTATTCATTCCATCAACCCTAACTACATCAAATCCCTTCATGTTCCTTAAATCATAGAATAGAAATAACTCAAACTACACACATTTTCAAGTTCCCATTACCAATATACAATCATTTCCCCCAAAAATCCCCAAATCTCCTATCCTAGGGTTTGGGCCTCAAGGGCAAAACGCCAATAAATCCAGACATTCAACCATTCCATAAATATACATTCCATTCGAAACAAAAACTAGTAATAGAGAAAGGGAATAGAGGAATAGAATTATGCAAGAAGAGGCACACACAAGATAGGAGTGAGGGGAGAACCATGCTCACCTCAAATGGAGAAGTGAGGAGGATTATTCCAAGCCTTTGGGATGGTGGGAGAAACCTTCAATCAAGCCTTCCTTCTTCCTTCTTACCCCTTCTCTCTCTAAGTTCTCCTCTTTCTCTCTCTAAAAGCCCTAATTGAATGTAATAAAATGAGGGTAGAGTGAGGGTTCTGTGCGTTTTTAAAAACTAGAAACGCGTTCGCTCGCTCGAGCGAGCATCAACTCGCTTGGGCAAGTAAACTCTCTGAGTTTGGCTCACAAGAAAACGCGTTTGCTTGCTCGAGCAAGCAAACTCTCTACCAATACCCCTGAATTCCATTTCCTTGCTTGTTGGAGCGAGCATACCATAATGCAATTTTCTGGTTTGGTGCACAAATCAGCCCCCTAACACCCAAACATTATCAAATCATTTCCTTTCCTCTCAAAAACTACATTATTATTTTAGCACATAATATGATTGAAACTTGGGATGTTACAATTCTACCCCCTTAAAACAATTTTGTCCCCAAAATTGTCTAATAACACAAGTATGCAAAACACACTTACCTCAATCAAAAAGCTCTGGAAATTGGGAGAGAATATCATCCTCTTTCTCCCATGTCGCCTCCTCAGGTGATTGAGTTGTCCAAATCACCTTCACCAGCGGAATGGTCTTATTCCTAAGGGTCTTGACGCTTCAATCAATAACTTGTGCAGGTATGGTTTGAACTGTCTGATCATCCCTCAATTGTACTGATTCTGCACTTATGATGTGGGAAGGATCGTGGACATACTTTTGGAGCTGGGACACATGGAAGACATCATGGATATTGGACAAGTGGGGTGGAAGAGCTATGCGGTAAGCAAGAGGACCAATCCTCTACAGGATTTGAAAGGGACCAATGAGTCGGGGATTTAGCTTTTTGGCCTTGATGGCCTTTCCTATGCCTGTGATAGGAGTAATTTTTAGAAATACATGATCACCTGCCTCAAACTCTACGACTCTCCTCCTCCTATCAACATAACTCTTTTGCCGGCTTTGGGCAGTTACCAGTTTCTCCCTAATCCTTTTGATTTTCTTAGTGGTTTCTTGAACCAACTCTGGACCTAACAAACTCTTCACCCCCACTTCGCACCAACATAGTGGGGACCTACATCTCCTACCATACAAAGCCACATAGGGAGCCATACCTATACTGCTATGAAAATTGTTGTTGTAAGCAAACTATATGAGGGACAGGTACCTATCCCAGCTTCCCATTTCCTCTAACACACAAGCCCTAAGCATGTCCTCTAAGGTCTGGATGGTCCTTTCAGACTAACCGTCAGTCTGAGGATGGTAAGCAGTACTAAACCTCAATCTAGTACCAAAAGTTTGGTGTAAAGCATTCCAGAACCTAGAGGTGAACCTAGGGTCCCTATCTGACATAATGCTAGAGGGCACACCATGGAGCTTCACTATCTCCCTTATGTACAGGTCCGCTAACTTACTCAGAGGGTAGGTTGCCCTAATAGGTAAGAAGTGGGCCGACTTGGTCAGTCGGTCCACTAAGACCCAAATGGAATCAAAGCATGCGGATACTCTAGGTACATCACAAAGTCCATAGCTATGGCTTCCCACTTCCACTCAGGTATCTCTAGGCGTAGGAGTGTTCCTGAGGGTTTATGATGCTATATCTTGACCTGTTGTCATACCAAACATCTAGAAACATACTCTGCTACATCCTTCTTCATGCCATCCCACCAAAACATACTCTTCAAGTCTTGGTACATCTTGGTAATTTCAGGATGCACCGTGAACTTGCTCCTATGAGCCTCCTCCAAAATCTCCTGCCTAAGACTACCCTGTTAGGGACACAGACTTTTCCTTGGAAGAGAATCATCCCATCACCTGACTTGGTGAAACCCGGCTGTCCCTTACGGGCCTAGAACTCTGAATCTAATGCTTGGGCTTCCTTAAATCTAATTCTCAACTCATTGGTGACCTCTACCCTACAAAGTCTTGAATTGTTCCCCTCAAAGCTCACATCCAACCTAAGATTTCTAAATTCCTCCAAAAGCTCCATCTTGTGTACCATCAGAGATGATACATGCAGAGATTTCCTACTCAGGGCATCAACCACTACATTGGCCTTGCTCGAGTGGTACTTCAACTCTAAGTCATAATCCTTCAGAAATTCCATCCACCTCATCTGCCTCATGTTGAGTTCCTTCTGATCAAAGAGGTACGTAAGGCTCTTATGATAATGAAGACCTTAAACTTCACTCCATGGAGGTAATGCCTCCAAATCTTGAGGGCAAGAACAACAACTGCTAGTTCTAAGTCATGGGTAGGGTAATTCTCCTCATGGGGCCTAAGTTGCCTGGAGGCATAAGCCACCACTCTTCTCTCCTGCATCAACATACAGCCTAAACCATTTCCCAATGCATCACTATAAACCTCAAAGGGTTTAGACAAGTTTGGCAACCCTAAGACTGAGGTGGTGGTCAATTTGTCCTTGAGTTCCAAGAAACTCTTCTCACATTTCTCATCCCACACAAAAGCATGACCCTTACGGGTCAACCTAGTGAGAGGTAAGGCTAACTGGGAAAATCTCTTAATAAATCTGCGGTAGTATCCGGCTAGGCCTAAAAAGCTCCCGACCTCAGTGATGGACTTAGATCTCTCCCACTCAACCACAACTTCTATCTTATTGGGGTCTACAAACACCCCTTCCTTAGATATGACATGACCTAGGAAATGAACTTTATCCATCCAAAACTTACACTTCTCAGGGTTGGCAAACAACTTTTTCTCCCTCAACACTCCTAGTACAATTCTAAGATGTTGCTCATGCTCCTCTAAGGTTTGGGAGTAGATAAGGATGTCATCAATGAACACGACAACAAACTTATCCAGGTAGGGCCGGAAGATCTGGTTCATGTAATCCATGAACACTGCAGGAGCATCGGTTAAGCCAAAAGGCATCATCAAGTACTCATAGTGCCCATATCTAGTTCTAAAGGCAGTTTTGGGGATATCTTCCCCCTTTTATATTTATCTGATGATAACCTGACCTCAAGTCTATCTTAGAGAAAATCGACGCTCCTCTAAGTTGGTCTAGAAGGTCATCTATCCTAGGCAAGGGATACTTATTCTTAATGGTTACTTTATTCAGCTACCTAAAGTCTACACACAACCTCATACTCCCATTTTTCTTTCTGACCAAGAGCACAGGTGCTCCCCAAGGTGACACACTAGGTTTGATGAATTTCTTCTCAGTTAAATCCTCTAAATGTTTCTTAAGTTCACTCAACTCTAGTGGTGACAACCTATAGGGGGCTTTAGAGATAGGCCCGGTGCCCGATACTAGGTCTATTGAAAACAACCTCTCGGTCCGGAGGTAAGGTTGTTACCTCACTAGGGAAAACATCCTGGAATTCCCTAACCGTAGCTATATTACTCAAGTCGGATTTGGACTCTACGGTTGAGGAAAGCAGTAAAATGAAACAATGACTCCCATCAGACAGACATTCAGAAATCTGAGTATAGCTAGAAAGTAAGCACGAAGATTTTGTTGAGATCTTGGCAAGCGTACCAATATCATAGCAGTATAATAGTAAGTAAAGAGAGTTGTCGTATCCACAGGGAACGGTATCCACAGAGATCTTGGCATTCAGATTTGAATGTTAGTTTGGGAAGATAAAAGATAGAAAGAGGAAATATGGATAAGGTTGAGCAAATTAATGAAACCAGGATTGAACTTCATCAATTGCACCCTTCTTGTAATTGGAACCCAATGATATTCATTAATTTATAATCATAATATGGAAGCACAAATAAATGTTATTTCACAAAGGTCTCCACAAATATGAAATACTCAGAAACAATCAACCCCGGTCTCCACAATTGTAAATTGCCCCGGTTTAAAGATCAAATTGTTAAAGCTATCAATTCACCCTGGTCTCCAAAGTTGTGAATTGAGTGTTTTCACCAATCAGATTTGGAAAATCGTTTCTCAACACGTTTAAGAAATCGCATCATAACTCCGGCACAAAGGTGAAAGCTGAACATTAAAAACAAAATAAAAAACACCAATATTATAAAAATAGGGATTCATAAATAACAAAAAGGATCCAAAATACAATTGGGGATTGAATCGACTATATTCAATCCTAAATGAGAGTTTAGCTACTCATGGTAGCCATTACAAACCAATAGAGAGACTGTCACACTTTTCTTTGGCTCCAGATCTACTCACCGTCTTTGTATCTCTTCGATGCCGAAAACTTACTGCTAATAGTCCTATAAATAGTGTTTTGACGGGCTTTTGAGATTCTGCTTGAGGCCCATTAGAAATTAAGTTTCGTGCTCCTACGCTCCACTTGCGCTCAGCGCAGGTGAAGCGCAGATCTCTGAATCTTGCTTTTCCTTATTTTCCTCTTTTTCAGCTTATCTTGTATTGTTTCGATCCTTATTTGCTGCTATCTTGATGCTGTATTTGAATTTTAGCCTTTTATCTGTAAAAATCAACAGAATCTTTATCGAAATAGCATCAAATTCAAATTTGATTTAAATAATTACAAGAATCGTACTTTAAGCCAAAAAGGGATAAATTGGGGTATAAATTCACCATTTTGCCCTTAATAAGTGTTGTAATTAAATATGTTTTTTACATTAATTTAACACCTATCAAATTCCCCCCAACTTAGCTTCTTGCTTGTCCTCAAGCAAGAAAATCTCCTATAGATAGTTGACTTCAATCCCCATTTATGGTCCTCACTATTAAGGAAACAAATTCAATATCCATTGCTAGACAACTGTCACTTTCCAAATTTCATATTGATAATCAGAACTAAGTGGTGACTCCAGTCCTCAATCAGATCAAGATAAAATGTAGGTGCATACTCCCTCTTCCTCTTTCCTTCCACCCAAGTCTTCACCACGGGCTTGGTACCTCTTCCACCAGGTTTTGTTCCGCCACCATGCACTTGGTGACCAAAGCAAAAAAACTCCCTCAGTTGGAGAATGGCCACGCTCCTCTTGATCTCGGGTCATAGGCCCTACTCAAAATATGTGCACTTCCAACCCTCATTAGGGTTAGCCTGGAGCAAGGAATGATACTTGGTGAGTTCTTCAAATTTTGCCACATATTGGCCACCATCATGCTTCCCTACTTAGGCTGCAGGAACTCCAAATCCTTTCGTTGCTTTATAGGCTCTGGAAAGTACTTTTCTAGGAACGCTGCTTGGAACCCCTCCCAAGTGAGCGGAGTTCCCAGAGGAGTCAATCTTGTCCTGGCGGCCTTCCACCAGTTCTCTGCCTCCTCTTGTATGCAAGTAGGTGGCAAAATGCACCTTGAACTAATTAGAACACACCATAACTTCAAAGATCTTGTTCATGGCATTGAGCCATGAATTTACGGCTTTGGGGTCATAGGCTCCGGTGAAGGGCGGAGGGTGGTGTTTTCTGAATTCCGCCAACCCCCAAACCAACAGGTCCGTGACACCCATAGGTGGTGGTGTATCCCTAGGCCTTCGACTGAGTTCGTGAAGCACTATGGCATTATTTGCATTCTTCTCCCCCATCATCTATTCCAAAGTTTGCAAGGCCGCCGCCATGGGGTCGGTGGTTGAACCACGGGGTGGAGGAGTTGTGGGATTAACTCGTGGCCTACCTTTCCTTCCGCCAGCCATAACACTCTACACATCATCAATAAAACATCGAGGTGATCAGACTCTCAATTTCATAGTAGGATAACAAACTTTAGGAAACAAACAAATCCACAGTACAATTGGATTGAACTGCTCTTATACCAAAATGTAATGTCATAATTTTTAAATTCGATAATAATGCCTATTGGAAGCACTATTCCCAAATTCACGAAATTATCTCACACATTAATGATATCGCATACAATCACAATCAACGCTTAGGTAATCCAACAATTAATTAAGCTTCAATTAAATAGTCATTTATTGGTGCTAATCCTTATTGGTGTAACCTTATTGGTGTCAATTTTGATGCTAAGTGGATGGATATGACTTCAAACTTTCTGAATTGTAAATTTGGGTACTATCCTTTCTTCTATTTAGGTCTTCCTATTGGTGCTAATCCTAGAAGTAAGGTGACTTGGAATCCAATGATTCAAAAGGTGCAAAAACGTTTATCCGTAGACACTATCTTTTGGAGGTTGTTGTGTCCTTTAAAAATCTGTCCTTCATTCTATTCTGATCTATTGTCTTTCATTCTTCATGGCTCCAAAAGGTACTGTCTCTCAACTTCATTCTCTTTTTAAATCTTTTCTTTTGGGTGGGAGTGAGGAGCAAAACAAAATATCTTGGGTGGCATGGGAAGATATGTGTAGAGATAAGAGACATAGGGGATTCGAGATTCGAGACTCGAGTGCTTTTAATCTTGCCCTTTTAGGGAAATGGAGATGGAGGTTCCTAGTGGAAAATGGTAGGTTATGGCATAGAGTTTTAACCATTATTTATGGTGAGATGTTGGTAAGTGTGGTGAGTGGTGGGACTTCAAAGGGCAGGTAGTGGTTTGATGTTTGGTATATTGAAAATAGCAATTGTGTCTCCTTAGAGTGGTTCTCACATGGTTGTGTCAAGGAATTAGGTTATGGGAAAATATACACTTTTTTGGCGTGATGTGTGGTGCGGTTCCGATGCATTATGTAATCGGTATGCAGACTTTTCTCAGTTGCTAGTAATAAAGAGGCATCGTTAACTGGCATTTTAACTAGTCCTAATGCAACAGGAATCAAAACCAGAAAATGTCAACATACCGATTAATTATATATATATATGAGAAGGGATCAAATTACACCAGTATTAGTTACACCAAGTATTAGCTGGTAATAAAGTATGGAGACTATCAATATTTAAAATTCTTTATACTATATAAATAATTATATTAATGTTATTAATATATCTCATTCGAATTAATGTGGCTGAAGCAGTTGCGCCGGGACTGGGATCAACAGTGGCACTGCAATGACGACAACAGGATAAAGCGGGCAACCACAACGACGGGGGACAAACACGACTAGATGAGATAACAAGTGGGTATGGGAATGCTTCAATGGTGACTGGTTGGGTGGTATTATGCTACTGATTTTTATTCCATGTAATCTTTTTTATTTCAATCTTTTTTGTATTTCAATTTTTGTAGAAACATTGAAGACTCAGAACAAAAATTAAAGGACACGCCATCTGAGATATCGGTTACCTGATATGAGCTTTCTTAGTGTAACCACCCCTTTTTCATGTGCCCTGATTGTAATTGATGTCATGTAATGTGGCCTTTTTATTTACCATATTATAAAGTAATGAATCTTGTCTTGTGATTTCCAATATGTTATCTGTTTAAATTTGACAAACTTAATTTTATGCCAATATTTGTTCTTTCAATAGTTACCTTTCATTATGCTCCAACATGTTTAGTTTCTTTGTTATTCCTTTTTACTTTTGTAACTATAATTTGCCATTTTATTAAACCAAGAAAAAGGTGTTTTAGTTCTTCTGACTAATTATATTCACTTTTAGGGTAATGCTAACAAAGTAATGGTAATACTAATGGAAATGAGTGGTGGAAAGGGTGTGTGAGGATCCGATCAGATTTTCTTTTAGCCAGTTAACACCCACCTATTGTAATCAAGGTGTAATTATAAAGATAGAAGGGTTGAAGTAGGTACCCTCTTTTTTGATTACTTAGGCTTAAGCTATTTGTGAATTTTTTGAGAGAAATTGTTGGGATGGGATAAAAGCAAAAAAGAATGGCTTGAATGGAAAAGTGTTGCCTTTCCCATGTTTGGGTGATTATTATAATAGCAGAGTCTTGTGGCAGCATTATTTGATTTGTCTAAGTAAAATTGATTTGGCTTTAATTAGTTTGCTCTGTTACATATTCGAAGTAAATTAATTAGATATGGTGGGTGATATCGTAAGTTTATTATTTTTTTAGTGAAATATGAAAAGTTAAATCATTTGTATATAATTTGAAGGTACATAAACTAGAAATTGGTTGGTTTTTATGTTTCTAGATATAAACAACACAGAGCCATAGTTACATTTCTTTCATAGACTAGTCCCTGTTTTAATTCACCTTTTACCACCAAAGCTCTATTGTTTCTACTGTTTTGATATTTTTCTACTTCCCTGCTCTTTTCTACTTTTGTCGCTCAGAAAGCTTGTTGTTTGGGGAAGACTATGTGGGACTATCATGCCAGAAATAGGTATTTTCTTTTGATATTACTCAAATGATTTCATGGTTATTCTTTGCAATGTTCCCATACACTATTGACTTCTATTTATTTGGTATGTATATGAAGTTAGAATTACTCATTCTTTTCAAACACGGTTCCCTATCTAATAATTTGCATCCACACTTAATTATGCTAATGGCATAGCTTAAAATTTAGAGGAGGTAGTCCTCAATGTCTAGATTAAGCCATTAAGGGAACCTAGTTGTTCCTCCAGTAGATCTTTTCATTTGGACATACTCAATTGTTATGGATTATGATGTGATTGAAAAACAATCTTTATATGTAGCATATGAAGATCATTGGTAACTTATAGCAATTAGAGACGAAAAAAATGAATTAGAAAATAGATTAAAAATAGAGACGGAAATTAGAGACGAATTAATGAATAATAACTAAAGCAATTAGAGACGGAAAACATGTTCGTCTCTAAATAGTGACGGGCAATAAATTGCTCAGAGACGTAATAAATTTGTCTCTTTTAGAGACGGAATGATTTTACTTTCATGATAGTCTTGGGGATGGTTTTCTTAAATTATAGACATGGAAATATTCCGCTTCAACTTAGAGATGGAAAGAAAAATTTGTCTCTAACAAATCTGTGACGTGCAAATCAGCGACCACTAAGATTTCATCTCTGATTCCGTCTCTAATCTGTTTAGCGACGGAAAAAGTGGTTTTTGGAGATGGAATGTGTCCGTTGCTATTTCAAATTTTTCTGGTAGTGAGGGTTTTGACACTCCGATCGAGAATCCGTCCAGGTCTAATGGGCATTGTGAGGTCTTCCCTTAATGGTACTGATTTGGAGCGTATGATGTGTGAAGGATCTTGGACATATTCCTCAGCTAGGAAACATGGAATACATCTTTGACGCGAGACAAATGAGGGGGTAAGGCTATCCTGTAAGCCAGAGGGCCAACCCTCTGCAGGATCTGGAATGGGCCTA
The DNA here is from genome assembly GCA_026901365.1 of Sesbania bispinosa. Lineage (NCBI taxonomy): Eukaryota > Viridiplantae > Streptophyta > Magnoliopsida > Fabales > Fabaceae > Sesbania > Sesbania bispinosa. The sequence goes on along the minus strand of QLOH01000041.1, from coordinate 1,423,794 downwards.
TGAATCTGAGGTTAAGATTTATGGCTTTGATGGTTCGCCCAAATCCTGTGATAGGGGTTACTTTCAAAAACACATGGTCGCATTCGTCAAATTCTAGGTCATTTCTTCTCTTGTCAGCATAGCTCTTCTGTCGACTTTGGGCAGTAATAAGTTTTTCCCTATTGACCCTAATCTGTTTTGTGGTTTCCCACACTAACTCCGGACCAAACAGGGTTCTCTCACCCACCCCATACCAACAAAGTGGGGACCTACACTTCCTACCATACAGGGCTCGTAGGGTGCCATGCCTATACTGCTATGGAAACTGTTGTTGTAGACAAACTCTATGAGAGGTAGGTACCTATCCCAACTACCCTGCTCCTCTAACTCACAAGCTCTAAGCATATCCTCTAGGGTCTGGATAGTCCTCTCAGACTGACCGTTAGTCTGAGGATGTTAAGTGGTACTAAACCTAAGTTTAGTCCCAAAAGCCTGGTGAAGTGCGTTCCAAAACATAGACGTGAACCTAGGATCTCTATCTGAAATGATGCTAGATGGAATGTTATGGAGCTTAACAACCTCCTTGACATACAGGTCGGCTAATCTACTCATGGAATAGGTATTTCTAATAGGTAGGAAATGGGCCGACTAAGTCAGCCAGTCCACAATGACCCAAATGGTATCATACCCTGCTGGGGCCCTGGGTAGTCCCACCACAAAGTCCATGGCTATAATCTCCCACTTCCACTCTGGAATTTCTAATGCTAAAAGGGTTCCTCATGGTTTATGTTGTTTTATCTCAACCCGCTGACACACCAGACACCTAGAGACAAACTCTGCTATCTTACACCTCATGCCATCCCACCAAAACACCTTCCTCAAGTCTTGATACATCTTGGTGGTGCCAGGATGTATCGAGAACTTGCCCCTGTGGGCCTCCTCTAAAATCTGTTGCCTCAGACTACCCTCTTAGGGATGCAGACTCTCCCTTGGAAGAGAATCATCCCATCACTTGACTTAGAGAAACGTGGCTGCCCTCTCCTAGCTTGGAGGTCTGGGTCGGAGCCCTATGCCTCCTTAATCAGAGCTCTAAGCTCACTAGTGACCTCTAACCTATAGAACCTCAAGCTACTCTCTCTAACCTCAACACTCAGGCTTAGGTTCCTAAACTCTTCCAACAACCCCTTTTCATGTACCATCATGGATGACACATGTAGGGATTTCCTACTAAGGGCATCGGTCACTACATTGGTCTTAGCCGGATGGTACCTCAACTCAAAGTCATAGTCCTTCAAAAACTCCATTCACCTCCTTTGGCTCATGTTGAGTTCCTTTTGATCAAAGAGGTATTTCAAACTCTTATGACCATTGGATTTTGGAACATTTATTCTGTGTTGCATGTTCAATCCGTTGGTTCCCCTCAGAGATGTCCCAAAATTATCTTCATGGTGTCTTGGCTCAGATTTTCCAACCATCACACCATTTTCTGAAATGCATTATTATGCCTTCCATACCACTTCGGGCTAAGGATAATACTTCAATGAATGGAAAGTTTTTATGAAATAATAAGTATTATTTGTACATTTATGCTTCCGATATAATTAATACTTTATATTTTAATAACAACTTTCAATTCTTTGAATTCTTATCACCAACCCTAAGGGTGGATAACCAATTAAAAAAGTAACCAAATAAATTTTTTCAATTTCACATGCACACATCATTAAATTTCCAATCAAGTATAGTTAAAAGGAGCCAAACTTATTATCCAATATACTATGAGTTTAATAATGGGACCAAAAAAATAGAGAGAATTTCTCAAATCAAAATGGATATATCACCTAGAGTCATTTTTAAATTTACTAGTAAAAGAGTGGTGTCCTTTTACAGCAACTGGTAATCTAGTTTGCTTGCCTCAAAATGGTATGTGATTTTTAACACCACAATATGTAATGCATCTATTACTTCTATTCAAGTTCAAGTCGGGTGTAAGTATGACGAACCACAAATATATGGCTCTATACTTTTGTTATGAATATGAACTTTTTATTCAACATATGGCGTTGCATGAGTAGTGTAACATCTCAAAACTAGGACCTAGAAACTATAGTGGAGGCTTAGGATGTAAGTTCAGCCCAAGATTAGACTATTGGGAACAGTATGGGAAATTGGAGATTAGGATGTAGATTCATATAGGAAATTGGGGCTTTAATATGATAATGGATACCTAAACTAATAGGGTTTCGATGTGAGAGGTTATGGAGGATTAACCAAGCGTCAGGTCAAGTAACTGTAGGACGGACTTAGAAGGGGCCATAACCTAAGTCGGAAAGAAATATAGTGTGTAAAGGTGAGGAAATGAGGTTAAGGAAGGAGGATTAGTGTAACATCTCGTTAGTTTATAAAGATGACTAATAGATGAGTATAAGAAGGGTAATTGTATGTGGAGATCTTAGTATTAAGTGGGTTTTAGTTTGTGAAAAGATTTAGGTTACCTTATGAATTTCATTCATGAATGGCATGTATATGATGATAATGTTCAATTCAAGTATGTTTCATGTATAAAGACATGTTTGGGGTCCTTGGCCCTTGGTAAAGGTTATGGTCTTTATGGCCTTGGGAGAGGTTTTAGGTAAGGTCTTCCGGCCTTCAGGGATGACAATTCCTGTTATTCTGAGCTCAGTCTAGCCTAAGGGAAAGGTTAAAATCCATGGTACTGAATTCAGTATTTCAGAATTAATGTTAATTGTCTAAGTTATCATGGTTATGTTTGATGAATCCTTTGTGATGAACATGATTGAGAAGTTATGAGTTGATCTATTGTTGTATGGACATGTTCATAATTCCCTATGATTATCATTCCACTTATAAATGCCATTGAGTGATTGATGTTACATGTCTTGTAATTTCATTCTGAGTGTTTTATGAACTGTTCATCTTTGCTATATTGTTTTTCGCCATGTGTTTTGCCTCCTCACACATGCACACACTATTATCAAGCTCACTGGGACATAGTTTCACCCCACTTCACGGGGAATCACCTTCAGTTGTGCAGGTTAGGGTTTCTTAGCGTTGGATGAAGAGCCAGAGTCCCGTGGTGGTCACTCCTGCTCCCTCAGCTGACAGATAGATGTAGGACATTTAGTGTCCAATGTTATTAAGTTTTAATAAGGTCTATGTCTGTGAATGTGACGTAATGTATTGAATATTTGTGAGAATGTGTTATTTAGGCCATGGAGGCCCTTTTATTGTAGAATTGGATTAGCATATGTATAATGTGAACTGTATTGGTGGTTTTGCTGGATTTCAAGTGAAGCCAAAATTGGGGAACGCCCAGTTTTCAGGGGAAACTCTACCGAATTTCCGGTAGGAGTTCTGGGGAACCATGACACTCCGTGTCTAGGTTCATTTCCCTTAGATTCGAATGCAATGTTTCATGTTATTTTGTAGATTGAATTGTAGTGAAGGCTTAAGTAAGCGTTGGATTACCTAAGAGATTGTATGATTTGTCCACCGATATTAAAAATGGCGCGAAATAATTTCAGAAATTCGGGAATAGTGTTTCCAACGGACATTATTCTTGGATTTAGAAATTAGGACGTTACAAGTAGTTTGTTCCTAATATGAATTCCTACCATTGTTGTCGTTGTTGTTATTAGAATACACAAATTAATACACTCATATTATATATAAAATTTCAGTTATTATTCGTGTTGTCTCTATGGAAACAAATATATGTTATATACTAATGAACACAACTAGGAGGATATTACAAAAAAAACAATGGAAGCTCCCGACAAAAATATCAAAGATGGGCATTTTAGGATATATTGAAAGACAATCATATCCTATTAAGCAATCCATTAGGAGATTGAAAAATAAAAAAGAACAAAACAAGACAACATAATTGTTGAATTTCATCCAAGAAATAATTTGAAAGTGAAATGTCATTAAATAAAGGGTCCTGCTAAAGAGTGTCCTAAAGACACTGGTCAAGGAATTAATATATAGAATGTTTTTATTGTAATTACATCCATCTACTGCATTTATAACATCAAATGTTACGTACATAATCTAATAAAAACTTTCTGTTTTTGGTTCCTAAACCAATGCACTAAGGGTACTCGTTAGCATTCCCCTTAAATATAATACTACTATATTGATTTCATTCTTTTCCAAAAGGGGATATTTGAGCGTTATCAGATAATGATTGGTTATATTAAGGAAAAAATGACATATTTCAATCATTAATGAGGACTAAATTCTCACAAGTTTTAATCTTTTGTACATATGTTTTATCATGATATCAATAATCAATTTTTTAGTATTAATAATAAAGATTTTTTCTAAAATGATTTATTATTTCCTTTTTTTTTGTTCTGAGTTGAATCCTATGATGAGTTATGTGCAATAGTAAATCTACTATGATTAAGAGGGGTAGAAAATAAATTAAAAAGGTAAAGATAAAAATGAACTCTTGCGTATTTGTTTTTTATTGTCATTAAGGCAACTATGGTGGTGGGTGTTCTCTCCCTTCATTGATTCATGAAATTTTGGCCATTGCACCATTTCGCGAAAAACTATGTAGTTGCTGAAATTTATGGCCTCAACATGGCTATGTTGTTAGGTGTGTGAAACCTTGAGGTTATGATGCATTCTAAAACTACCATGAACCTACTTGGACACATATGGTTTTTAGCCTACTCATGGTTGTATCCTATAGTTACAACATTGACTTATTTGTATATTACCAAAATTTAGTTAAAGTTGGATCAAGTTGCATCGAGACAACTCTACCATGAAGCTAACACTTGTAATGATACATTGGATAAGTACAAGCATATGGTCCAGAGTTTAGGACTCATTTTCCTCTTATATTCCCCTATGATCTCTCTTTTATTGCCTTTTGGATTCTCATGGCATAGCCTTTGATATAATTTATTAACACATCAACAAAATTTTCTTTTAGCGGTTATTTTTTACTAGCAATAAGTTGATACCATTATCTAACTGTTTAGCCCAGTATTTTCGTGGCTAATGAAGATTAGCCAGTGAAAGATTAATTTTCAATGGCTATATATATTCATTTTCGGTAAAAATTAATGCTACTCACATAACCTTTTTTTTATTATTTCATTCCCCTCCAAATTAAGTTATAGAAATTCCATCTTTTGTCTTTCCTGCAAAATTCCATCCACCATAAACATCCAACCTCCACCGATGGAGCCCTAAATCGTGACAATTTAGTTTATAGATGAGATAGAAAAGGGGCAATGTGGTGAATCATAGTGCGTATGGTGGTCGCGAACTAGGGAAGCACAACAATTGCAGAAGGGTTTATAAGTTTGAAATCAACATCCAACTAAGTACTCAATACTTTATGATATTGTAGGTTTTTGCATCCGTATTTTTATGAAAAGAAAAAATTAGTGACGTTGGTTGTTCGTAGAATACAAAAAAAGCTATCATCTTTTTGCATAAAAAGAGGAAAAAGATTAATCCTTTTTTATGTTCATCTTTCTCATTTCTACCCAAAAGCATGATCATGGAATGAGCAATATCACATTTTGAATTTCAATAAGCGTATCGATCGTATAGGATCAAACTTGTTTCAAAGAGGAAAAAGATTAATCCTTTTTTATGTTCATCTTTCTCATTTCTACCCAAAAGCATGATCATGGAATGAGCAATATCACATTTTGAATTTCAATAAGCGTATCGATCATATAGGATCAAACTTGTTTTTGGGTATAGAGAGATTCCCTTTCTCTTCGCATTTACAAACAGAGAGAAACACAAATGCAAAACTGATAAGATACAATACAAAAGCATGAGATTAATTGATTACACTATAACTGTAAGGTCCATGAATCCCTTTGAGATGTTTTCATAATGACAAATTGTCAAAATATACTTACTATAATTTTGAGTACATGGACTAATGTTTTAAAGTGAGTTGGTTTGAGAAGGAACTGGTAAAATGAATAAAAAGAACCACTGCAGTAATATATCAGAAGAAACAAAGGAGGTTATAGGTTCTATTTCAAGTAACTCAAGAAAGAAGAGACAGACACTTAACAAATATCACCTTACAATAAAGAAAAGAAAGAATTAAGTAAGGTGAGAGCAAGAAAGCTTTTGAGAAGAATTAGACGAAGATATCTCTACTTCAGAATATACAATCTGTCAGGAAGCTCTTAGAAGATACACTCAAGTCTGCAAAACTCAAAATCCTCAGAACATCTTCTATCTTCCTAAAGTCATTCAGTGATAAGAAGAAAGCTCTCTGATAAAGCAAAAAGCTAAAGTTGTTGTTACAGTAATAGTTCCAGAAGAAAAGCTCTTAACAGCATACATCAGAAGAACAAGTAATTATTTCACCAAATAAAAGAACAAATTGAAAAGGAAACAAACTACTAAATGTGTTTCCTGCTAGAGAAGATACAAGCTTCAGAAGATGTAGTCATGAGAAGAAAGGATTTGTCAAACCAAGGAAAGAGAAAAAGCTGCACATGACAGTGACAGTTGTTTCACTTCCAGCTGGTTGATTGACTTGGTCTCCAAGGCATTTCCAACGGCTATATTCCTTCTCCTTGGCTATAGAAAGAAGCCCTCTCCTCCATTTTTTACACACAACTGAACAAGCAGAAGAAGCATAAAAAATCTGTGAAATTACAATTATACCTTCTACAGAATTTTCACATTCTACAAATCTCCTTATTCTGAGTTAAAATAGTAAGGAAAGTGAGAAAAGTGTGTGTTGGCTCAAGTACTTTAGCTGTATAATAATTTATTAAAAACTTTGAGCCTTTACTCTTTGTATTTTTCATCACACAATTTTGTAACTCTCAAAGGAGGTGAATTCTTTTGAGAGATAGATAGGTTAAGTCTGCAAGAGTAAGGTGTGCCCTGCTATTTTCAGATATTTGTTGTAAGAGCCTACAGAGGCTGCAGAAGAATACTGGGTGAGCCTGAAGAGGCTACTGAAGAATTCTAGTGGTAGGAGCACCCAAGAAGTCATTGTATCAAGGTTGATATAGTGGAAAATCCTACTGGGAGTAGGAACTGGACGTAGCCTCAAGGTTAAGAGGTGAACCAGTATAAATACTGTGTGTAATCTTCTTCTTCCTTAAACTTTTACTGTTGTTGTTGTATTCACATTATAACTGTCATATCATTTTCATGAAAATCTTTTAAAACCTATCTAATATCTAAGTAAGTGTTACTTAAAAAAAGGTTCAAGTCAAAGCGAACCATATTTTCAACATATTATAAATATAATCCATATTGTGAGAATTAACCCTTGAACTTCTAATATCAGCCAAGTAATTAACTTGAGCAGAATTAACTATTAGAAGAAAATTGCAGAAATATTTAAAGAGATCACAATTCAACTCCCCTTCTTGTGATTGCAATATTTACTTCAATAACAAGAAGATTACATAATGAAAAAGCTTGATTAAACAACCAAGATACATAAGCTAGACCAGACTAAACACAACAAACTATGGCTTGGACCAAATTCACACAGTCTAATAAAAGTAAAGCATCAACAGAAACATAAATTAAAGACCCTAAACAAGACATACCGAAATTAAAATAGATAACAAACACAAAAGCACTCAGGCTAACACAAACACAAAAGCATTCATGTAAAATCAACCGAAAACATTACAAATGAAGACCCTAGAGCTTCAATTCAAGATCGAGCTCTATTGGTTCTTCCTTGGTAGAAACTGCTACAGGGACAAAAGAAAGTGGTGAGAGTGTAAAACTTGTTGATGCAACTGCAGATGTAGGCGTAGGCATGAGTGCTGGTGCTGGTGATGCTTGTGGTTGTGCAAGGATATGTTTTTGCCTAGCATATACCTTCAATCTTTGTTCATGATGAGTAGAGAATTGAGAAGTAGCAATAGGAAGTATGGGTGCTAAGGGTTGGTCCATGAGGCACAAAAAGTCCCTAGTCTCATAATAATCAAACTCTTCCTCTGGTGAAGGGGGTGGGGTTCGGGGTGGGGGTGGGGGTGGGGGTGGGTTCAATCCGACCATGTAATGGTTATAAGGATTATAAACCCCTCCAGTAGCACCACTAGCAGGTAGCTTGAAAATACTATGGCTTGTTGCAAAGTTCATCATCATTTCGTTTGAAATGTTATGTGGAAAAGGAAATGGCGATGATAAATATGAAAATTGGGAGTGATTTAAAGGGACTGGTGGTGGTATAGTTGAACGTTGAGGGTGATTCAGAGGGAATTGAGGTGGTAGAGCTGATAATTGATGCAACTCATGATTCACCTGGACTAAATTCGTCATACTTTTCTGTACCAATTCCATAACTATCTTCTGATTCCACTCGTGATAGTAGTGGTGCATTAACTCCTCCTCAGAACTGAAGAAGGCAGAGCAAAGAGAACAAATAAAATGGCTAACAATACCATTGTTGTTGTTGTTGTTACTATTGTTGTTGTTGCCGTTGTTGATCTCACCCTCGATGATAGGTTCAGGCTTCACCATGTTGAAAGAGAAAGCTTTCAAAGGAAAAAGGAAGGATCTTGATAGAGAACAAAGTTGTAGCTTGAAGAGAAAGTTGTGAATGGGGTGAAAAGGCCAAGTGAAAGTCTGAATTTTTGGTGGGGTTTGGAATCCGATGATGGTCAAGATCTCAATTCATTTTTATTTAATATTAATTTTATGAGGTAGCTTTTTGTAGCATTAATTATATAAGAAATGTGTGATGATATTTACAAATTTTGGATTATATATATATATATACACACAGGAGATGTAAGAAATTTTAAAGTTATTAAAATCTCAATTGATTATTTTCTTTTATAACAACATTAGTTTTGTACTTTAATCTTTAAAGTACATTTTTCACTTTAGAATAGTCAAATTTATGTATAAATTTCAGTCATATATTTATTACAAATTTTATGTCATTAAATGGCATTAAAGAAATTTGTATTCATTAATCATAGTTATGTCTAGTTTAAACAAATTTATAGAATTCCATTGAAATTTTTGTATATAATATTAAAAAATATGAAATACACAATTCAATTTCAAGTGATCTCCATTTTATAGCCTATATAGTTAAAAACAAAATAAAAAATAGTATGTAACTGTAAAAATATTTTTAATAAAAAAATCCAAGTCTTTACTATTGAGGCATATTCAATTTTATACTTTACTCTCTTTTTTATCTATTCGCTCGACTTCTTCATTTTGTGTTACATGTCATGTGAACTTTCACATGAAATCTAATCAATATTTTTTTTCTTTTAATTACTCAATTAAAAAACTTAAAAATTACTTTCACTAATTTCTTTAATAATTAATTTTTTATATATATTTAGTACAATGAAATATTTATAAATTACCATTAAAATCATCTTTTACACATTAATCAATAATTGAAATTTCCAAAAACTAAATATTTCAAATGATTGAAACTTTTATATTTTAGGATATGATTTTATTACCAATAATTATATTAATTAAATAAACTTTCTTTTTTTAATTTATAATTTTTGTATTTCACTTTAATTTATAATTACCATTACAGTGCATGTATAAAATATTTTCTAATTAAAAAATATTTATGTGACACATAGGTTTGTATAATATTAATTATTTAATGTTAATCATCTTAATGGACACAATTTATATATTGGAGATGTATGTATACAAAAATTACTTCATACAACACCTTTTTGTTATTGTAAATTTTTTAAATGGTTTGGATTTTATAATACTTCACATTGCAATTTTTTCGTACCTTATCAGGCAGGCCTTCTTTTTTGCACCTTCTAAGGTGGGTTTTCCTAAGTGCACCCCTTTTAGGAATAAGAAACAAACAACAAATAAAAGAAACACAAATTGAGGGCCATAACATAAACTTTATTTTTTGCCATATGAAACAAAATAAGATAGAATAAAGTAAGAAAGATAAGTATAGTTGTGGTTTCGAGAATTACAAGATCGTAAAGTTTTTTCTCTCCTCTGGTGTTCAAAAGAAAAATATTGAGTTATATACAATTGTTAATTGAAAAATTACTAGGAAAAATGCTAGTAATTTTATAATTTACCATACGTATGTGTATTGTGTTTTTATTATGGTTTAAACATTAATTTACAATGCAAGTGTTTTTCATATCTTATAAGGCATACTTTCCTATGCCATTCCCGGACTTTTACGAAAAATATATTAGTTATTTAATATTTATCCATTGAGAGAGGGAATTGAATTTATGGGGGATTGTATTAATTAGACAAGAAACTCTCACTAAAAAATGACAAACAAAAGAAGCACAAATCAACGACATAAAATAAATTACTTTTTTCCATATGAAAACAAAATAGGATAGAATAAAGTAGATAAGTATGGTTGTGGGTTCGGGAGTTACAATATCCTAAAGGTTTTTCTCTCATATGTTTAAATGAAAAATGTTGAGTTATGTGTAGTTGTTGACTGAAAATAAGAAGGAAAAATGTTAATACATTTATAATTTATCCGGCATGTTGATAGGACCCTTTTAGGACCGAAATTGTTGCAACAGTTAAGATGATAAAGGAAAACTTGTTGGATGCTCAAAGAAGGAAAAATAGTTGGTTGTGTTAACTGGAGGAGGAAATCCTTAGAGTTTGAGGAATGTGAGCATATATTTCTAAAGATAACTCCCATCATAAGTATTGGAAGGACCATAAAAGCTAAAAAGTTAAATTCTAGACTCGTTTGTCATTTCCAAATACTGAAAAGAATTGGACCTGTAGCTTACCAGGTGGTCTTATGTAACATCCTAATTTTTAAATTAAAAAATAACGGTTGTTGGAAGCACTATTCCCGAATTCGTGAAATTATTTTGCACATTAATGATATCGCATACAATCACAATCAACGCTTAGGTAATCCAACAATTACTTAACTCCAATTAAATAGTTATTTATACATAACCAGTTCATTGCCAACATTGGCTCCAATCAATATACAATTAAAACTATAGGCTTAATGGGATACAATTATACATGCGTCCTGAAACAATCATAATAATGCCCTTAAGGCTCCACATGTACGAAAATATTCCATTTCAAAATAATAGTCTAGCCTTTACAATCAAAAGAATCCAAATACAATAGAAGGGGTCACATGACCCGTCAACCTTCTTGCCATCCTTCCATCTGAGAACCCCACACATCTAAATAAATCCACAAAATGTGTGGTTAGACTAAAGTCCCAGTGAGTGCGATTATGCTAGGTGCAGGTGTACAGACAATGCATGTATATATACAAATACAACGAAAGTCCACAAATTCAACTCATAACGATTCAATCATCAAACTATCCATACAACCTCTTGGTGTATTACCTAACACCGGTGGGGTCTTAACACTTAATCCTATGACCTGGATTGAGCTCAATACCATTCAAGGAACGTCTCCCTTGTGGCCATTTAACCTTCTATTTTAATTAACATTTACAGTCACTTTTAACATTCTTAACCTCTTGGGTACAAGACCCTCCTTTTTCCTCTTTGGACCAAAATCCCATTTGGCTTCCATTATACAATCATGCATTTGGACACATTCAGTTTAAGAATTAGAGGTATCCACAGTCAAACATATTACCTTAGCCTTTAACATATAGGGAGAGGAAGTAAAAAGGGTTTACAACATTTATTCATTCCATTAACCGTAACTACATCAAATCCCTTCATGTTCCTTAAATCATAGAATAGAAATAACTCAAAATACACACATTTTCAAGTTCCATTACCAATATACAATCATTTCCCCCAAAAATCCCCAAATCTCCTATCCTAGGGTTTGGGCCTCAAGGGCAAAACACCAATCAATCCAGGCATTCAACCATTCCATAAATATACAGTCCATTCGAAACAAAAACTAGTAATAGAGAAAGGGAATAGAGGAACTGAATTATTCAAGAAGAGGCACACACAAGATAGGAGTGAGGGTAGAACCACACTCACCTCAAATGGAGAAAAGAATGAGATGGAGAAGTGAGGAGGATTATTCCAAGCCTTTGGGATGGTGGGAGAAACCTTCAATCAAGCCTTCCTTCTTCCTTCTTACCCCTTCTCTCTCTAAGTTCTCCTCTTTCTCTCTCTAAAAGCCCTAATTGAATGTAATAAAATGAGGGTAGAGTGAGGGTTTTGCGCGTTTTTAAATACTAGAAACGCGTTAGCTCGCTCGAGCGAGCATCAACTCGCTTGGGCGAGTAAACTCTCTGAGTTTGGCTCACAAGAAAATGCGTTTGTTCGCTCGAGCGAGCAAACTCTCTACCAATACCCCTGAATTCCATTTCCTTGCTCGCTCGAGCGAGCATACCATAATGCAATTTTTCTGGTTTGCTGCACAAATCAGCCCCCTAACACCCAAACATTATCAGATCATTTCCTTTCCTCTCAAAAACTACTTCATTATTATTTTAGCACATAATATGATTGAAACTTGGGATGTTACAATTCTACCCCCTTAAAACAATTTTGTCCCAAAAATTGTCTAATAACACAAGTATACAAAACACACTTACCTCATTCAAAAAGCTCTGGAAATTGGGAGAGAATATCATCCACTTTCTCCCATGTCGCCTCCTCAGGTGACTGACCTGTCCAAATCACCTTCACTAGCGGAATGGTCTTATTCCTAAGGGTCTTGACACTTCAATCAATAACTTGTGCAGGTATGGTTGGAACTGTCTGATCATTCCTCAATTGTACTGATTCTGCACTTATGATGTGGGAAGGATCGTGGACATACTTTTGGAGCTGGGACACATGGAAGACATCATGGATATTGGACAAGTGGGGTGGAAGAGCTATGCGGTTAGCAAGATGACCAATCCTCTACAGGATTTGAAAGGGACCAATGAGTCGGGGATTTAGCTTTTTGGCCTTGATGGCCTTTCCTGTGCCTGTGATAGGAGTAATTTTTAGAAATACATGATCACCTTCCTCAAACTCTACGACTCTCCTCCTCCTATCAGCATAACTCTTCTGCCGGCTTTTGGCAGTTACCAGTTTCTCCCTAATCCTATTGATTTTCTTAGTGGTTTCCTGAACCAACTCTGGACCTAACAAACTCTTCACCCCCACTTCGCACCAACATAGTGGGGACCTACATCTCCTCCCATACAAAGCCTCATAGGGAGCCATACCTATACTGCTATGAAAATTGTTGTTGTAGGCAAACTCTATGAGGGGCAGGTACCTTTCCCAGCTTCCCTTTTCCTCTAACACACAAGCCCTAAGCATGTCCTCTAAGGTTTGGATGGTCCTTTCAGACTAACCGTCAGTCTAAGGATGGTAAGTAGTACTAAACCTCAATCTAGTACCAAAAGCTTGGTGTAAAGCATTCCAGAACCTAGAGGTGAACCTAGGGTCCCTATCTGACACAATGCTAGAGGGCACACCATGGAGCTTCACTATCTCCCTTATGTACAAGTCCACTAACTTAGTCAGAGGGTAGGTTGCCCTAATAGGTAAGAAGTGGGCCGACTTGGTCAGTCAGTCCACTAAGACCCAAATGGCATCAAAGCATGCGAATACTCTAGGTAACCCACTCACAAAGTCCATAGCTATGGCTTCCCACTTCCACTCAGGTATCTCTAGGCGTAGGAGTGTTCCTGAGGGTTTATGATGCTCTATCTTGACCTGTTGTCATACCAAACACCTAGAAACATACTCTGCTACATCCTTCTTCATGCCATCCCACCAAAACATACTCTTCAAGTCTTGGTACATCTTGGTAATTCCAGGATGCACCGTGAACTTGCTCCTATGAGCCTCCTCCAAAATCTCCTGCCTAAGACTACCCTTTTAGGGACACAGACTTTTCCTTGGAAGAGAATCATCCCATCACCTGACTTGGTGAAACCCAGCTGTCCCTTACGGGCCTAGAACTCTGAATCTAATGCTTAGGCTTCCTTAAATCTAATTCTCAAATCATTGGTGACCTCTACCCTACAAAGTCTTACATTGTTTCCCTCAAAGCTCACATCCAACCTAAGATTTCTAAATTCCTCCAAAAGCTCCATCTTGTGTACCATCAGAGATGATACATGCAGAGATTTCCTACTCAGGGCATCAGTCACTACATTGGCCTTGCCTGAGTGGTACTTCAACTCTAAGTCATAATCCTTCAGAAATTCCATCCACCTCCTCTGCCTCATGTTGAGTTCCTTCTGATCAAAGAGGTACGTAAGGATCTTATGATAATGAAGACCTCAAACTTCACTCCATAGAGGTAATGCCTCCAAATCTTGAGGGAAAGAACAACATATGCTAGTTCTAAGTCATGGGTAGGGTAATTCTCCTCATGGGGCCTAAGTTGCCTGGAGGCATAAGCCACCACTCTTCTCTCCTGCATCAACATACAGCCTAAACCATTTCTTGATGCATCACTATAAACCTCAAAGGGTCTAGACAAGTCTGGCAACCCTAAGACTGGGGTGGTGGTCAATCTGTCCTTGAGTTCCAAGAAACTCTTCTCACATTTCTCATCCCACACAAAAGCATGACCCTTACGGGTCAACCTAGTGAGAGGCAAGGCTAACTGGGAGAATCTCTTAATAAATCTCTGGTAGTAACTGGCTAGGCCTAAAAAGCTCCCGACCTCAGTGATGGACTTAGATCTCTCCCACTCAACCACAACTTCTATCTTATTGGGGTCTACAAACACCCCTTCCTTAGATATGACATGACCTAGGAAATGAACTTTATCCATCCAAAACTTACACTTCTCAGGGTTGGCAAACAACTTTTTCTCCCTCAACACTCCTAGTACAATTCTAAGATGTTGCTTATGCTCCTCTAAGGTTTTGGAGTAGATAAGGATGTCATCAATGAACACGACAACAAACTTATGTAGGTAGGGCCGGAAGATCCGATTCATGTAATCCATGAACAACGCAGGAGCATCGGTTAAGCCAAAAGGCATCATCAAGTACTCATAGTGCCCATTTCTAGTTCTAAAGGCAGTTTTGGGGATAACTTCCCCCTTTATGTTTATCTGATGATAACCTGACCTCAAGTCTATCTTAGAGAAAATCGACGCTCCTGTAAGTTGGTCTAGAAGATCATCTATCCTAGGCAAGGGATACTTATTCTTAATGGTAACTTTATTCAGCTACCTAAAGTCTACACACAACCTCATACTCCCATTTTTCTTTTTGACCAAGAGCATAGGTGCTCCCCAAGGTGACACACTAGGTCTGATGAATTTCTTCTCAATTAAATCCTCTAACTGTTTCTTAAGTTCACTCAACTCTAGTGGTGACAACCTATAGGGGGCTTTAGAGATAGGTCCGGTGCCCGATACTAGGTCTATTGAAAACAACCTCTCGGTCCGGAGGTAAGGTTGTTACCTCACTAGGGAAAACATCTTGGAACTCCCTAACCGTAGCTATATTACTCAAGTCGGATTTGGACTCTACGGTTGAGGAAAGCAGTAAAATGAAACAATGACTCCCATCAGACAGGCATTCAAAAATCTGAGTATAGCTAGAAAGTAAGCACGAAGGTTTTGTTGAGATCTTGGAAAGCGTACCAATATCATAGCAGTATAATAGTAAGTAAAGAGAGTTGTCGTATCCACAGGGAACGGTACAAAGATAAATCCTAGTGATCACACTTATCAAGTGTGGGCAGATTTGAATGTTTGTTTGGGAAGATAAAAGATAGAAAGAGAAAATATGGATAAGGTTGAGCAAATTAATGAAACCAGGATTGAACTTCATCAATTGTACCCCTCTTGTAATTGGAACCCAACGATATTCATGAACTTATAATCATAATATGGAAGCACAAATAAATGTTATTTCACAAAGGTCTCCACAAATATGAAATACTCAGAAACAATCAACCCCGGTCTCCACAATCGTAAATTGCCCCGGTTTAAAGATCAAATTGTTAAAGCTATCAATTCACCCTGGTCTCCACAGTTGTGACTTAAGTGTTTTCACCAATCAGATTTGGAAAACCGTTTCTCAACACGTTTAAGAAATTGCATCATAACTCCGGCACAAAGGCGGAAGCTAAGCATTAAGAACAGAATAAAAACACCAATATTATAAAAACAGGGATTCATAAATAACAAAAAGGATCCAAAATACAATTGGGGATTGAATCGACTATATTCAATCCTAAAGGAGAGCTTAGCTACTCATGGTAGCCATTACAAACCAATAGAGAGACTGTCACACTTTTCTCTGGCTCCAGATCTACTCACTGTCTCCGTATCACTTCGATGCCTAAAACTGACTGCTAACAGTCCTATAAATACTATTCTGACGGGCTTTTGAGATTCTGCTTGAGGCCCATTAGAAATTAAGTTTCGTGCTCCTGCGCTCCACTTGCGCTCAGCGCAGGTGAAGCGCGGATCTCCGAATCTTGCTTTTCCTTATTTTCCTCTTTTTCAGCTTATCTTGTGTTGTTCCGATCCTTATTTGCTGCTATCTTGATGCTGTATTTGAATTTTAGCCTTTTATCTGTAAAAATCAACAGAATCTTTATCAAAATAGCATCAAATTCAAATTTGATTTAAATAATTACAAGAATCGTACTTTAAGCTAAAAAGGGATAAATTGGGGTATAAATTCACCATTTTTCCCTTAATAAGTGTTGTAATTAAATATGATTTTTACATTAATTTAACACCTATCAAATTCCCCCCAACTTAGCTTCTTGCTTGTCCTCAAGCAAGAAAATCTCCTATAGATAATTGACTTTAATCCCCATTTATGGTCCTCACTATTAAGGAAACAAATTCAATATCCCTTGCTAGACAGCTGTCACTTTCCAAATTTCAGATTGATAATCAGAACTAAGTGGTGACTCTAGTCGTCAATCAGATCAAGATAAAAATGCAGGTGCATCCTCTCTCTTCCTCTTGCCTTCCACCCAAGTCTTCACCACGGGCTTGGTACCTCTTCCACCAGGTTTTGTTCCGCCACCATGCACTTGGTGACCAAAGCAAAAAACTCCCTCAGTTGGAGAATGGCCACGCTTCTCTTGATCTCGGGTCATAGGCCCTACTCAAAATATGTGCACTTCCAACCCTCATTAGGGTTAGCCTAGAGCAAGGAATGATACTTGGTGAGTTCTTCAAATTTTGCCACATATTGGCCCACCGTCATGCTTCCCTACTTCGGCTGCAGGAACTCCAACTCCTTTCGTTGCTTCATAGGCTCTAGAAAGTACTTTTCTAGGAACGCTGCTTGGAATCCCTCCCAAGTGAGCGGAGTTCCCAAAGGAGTCAATCTTGCCCTGGCGGCCTTCCACCAGTTCTCTGCCTCCTCTTGTATGCAAGTAGGTGCCAAAACGCACCTTGAACTAATCAAAACACACCATAACTTCAAAGATCTTGTTCACGGCATTGAGCCATGAATTTGCGGCTTCGGGGTCATGGGCTCCGGTGAAGGGCGGAGGGTGGTGTTTTCTGAATTCCGCCAACCCCCAAACCAACAGGTCCGTGACACCCATAGGTGGTGGTGTATCCCTAGGCCTTCGACTAAGTTCGTGAAGCATTATGGCATTATTTGCATTCTTCTCCCCCGTCATCTTTGCCAAAGTTTGCAAGGCCGCCGCCACGGGGTCGGTGGTTGAACCACGAGGTGGAGGAGTTGTGGGATTAACTCGTGGCCTACCTTTCCATCCGCCAGCCATAACACTCTACACATCATTAATAAAACATCGAGGTGATCAGACTCTCAATTTCATAGTAGGATAGCTAACTTTAGGAAAAAAACAAATCCATAGTCCAATTGGATTGAGCTGCTCTGATACAAAAATGTAATGTCCTAATTTCTAAATTTGATAATAATGCCTATTGGAAGCACTATTCCCAAATTCTTGAAATTATCTCACACATTAATGATATCGCATACAATCACAATCAACGCTTAGGTAATCCAACAATTAATTAAGCTTCAATTAAATAGTCATTTATACATAACCAGTTCATTGCCAACATTGGCTCCAATCAATATACAAATAAAACTATAGGCTTAATGGGATACATGTACCATCCCACAAATTAGAGTTTTTAATAATTCATTAGGTGAAAAATAAGGGTTTAGGTATTAGTAATTAAGACAAGAAAGTTTTAGAAATTCGGAAATAAAACTAAGTTTATAAACCAAAATTTAGGGTTTTCAATCAAGCGAATTGGATTCGCTTGAGCGAATTATGCAGAAAATAAGTTTAGGTTCAGTTGCTGTAAAATTCGCTCAAGCGAATTGGATTCGCTCGAGCGAATATCAGGGGCCTGGAAGAGACTCTCTGGACGATTTGCAAAGTACCATTCGCTCAAGCGAAATTATTCCGCTTGAGAGAAATTACACTTAAATCATCAGGATTCCCTTTCAACTTCAGAATTTCACTTTCTTTTCTTCTCCCTTATTTCTTTAGAGAGAGATGGTTTGAGTTCTAGAGAGAAAGGGTTTATTCGAGACTTAAGACGGGAGATTGGAGCCGGAATCGTGAAGCAACTCATCACAATTCCTACTCCTCCTCTTGATACTCCAAGAATAGGTGAGTATAACTCACACACCTTCACATTTTGAATTCTTTGATTCTATGCATGAACCCTACCCTTGAATTCCCCTTTCTTTTGCTCATTGATGTTGAATCAGTAGTAATTGTATGATAATTTAAGTGATTAAGCCTGAAAGCATGTTGTTTTGATATTAGGAACCTTAGGTTACGAAATTACGAAACTTACGAGATTTCGAAATATTTGTTTATCAGTTCCAGTTCATTGAATTATATAAACCGGTTTCGACCGTGAGTTAACAATTTAGAAATTAGGACGTTGCATTTTGGTATTAGAGCAGTTCAATCCAATTGGATTGTGGTAATAGTAGATTTCTTGTGACTTGTTATATGCTTTGTGCATTATTTTGTGAACTAAGAGACTGATCACCTCAATGTTTACTTAATGATGTGAAGAGAATTATGGCAAGTGGCAGGAGGGGCCGTACTAGGTTTAATACTCCTTCTTCTTCTTTCCGGGATCCACCTGTGGATCCAGTAGCAGTAGCTCTGCAGGCTTTCACTCAGATGATGGGGGAGCAGATGAATTCTAACCGAATGCAAGTTGAGGCAGCACGAGAGCAAGCGGCCCTCAATGCAACCTTACTCCAGGAGTTGGCTCGAAGAACAATGGGAACACCACCCTTTCCTACGGTGGATCCGTTTGTTCAAGGGTTGGCAGAATTCAGGAAACACAACCCTCCTCAATTTAATGGGGTCTGTGATACAGATGTGGCATCCAACTGGCTCCGTGATCTTAACAGGATCTTCGACATAATGAAATGTGTTAATGACTCAAAGGTTGGTTTTGTTGTGTACATGATGAGGGGTGAGGCTGAGGATTGGTGGAAGACTACTAGTGTTCGGGTTGCAGTGGCAGAAGCCCCAATCACCTGGGGTGTCTTTCAGACTTTGTTTTCGGAGAAGTACTTTCCGGTAACCGTTCGGAAATAAAAGGAAGTTGAGTTCCTTCAGCTAAAGCAAGGGAGTCTGACGGTGAGCCAGTATGTGGCCAAGTTCGAGGAGCTGGCCAAGTACTCCAGGTACCTGCAAGCGGTCGCCGACGAAGAATGGAGATGCACAGTTTGAAGGATGACTACGACCGGAATTACTGGATCGAATCGGAACACATGAGATCAAGGATTTCCCCACCTTAATCAATAAATGTTACATTGCTGAGAAAAACCAGGAGAATGATGCCCCACCCCCACTGTCAGATGACAAGGGGAAGAAACAGCTAGAGGAGCCCAGCCAGGAGATAGACTCAGGATCGGAGGAGCATGATGATGTTGTTATGTACGACACTATAGCTCAGAGACAGTGGGAGGTGTCCCAATGCCCCAATTGTGGGAGGGGCCATGGGGGATAGTCCATGTGGGGACTCGGGGTATGCTACAGGTGTGGTCAACCCGGACACCTGATGTAGGACTGCCCGGAAACTACAAATCAGAAGAGGTGTTTCTATTGCCAAAAGTAGGGTCACATAGCGCGTAGGTGCCCAGAGTTAAGGGAGGATGAAGGTAAGAACAAGGTTAAACTTTTCCTTATTTTAGCCCTCACGAGGAGGAGTGAACGTTGCCTTTTTAGTTATTTCTTTATTTTGAATCTGTTTGTTTCTGTTGATATGATATGGAATATGTGTGCTTGTGCTCTGTTTTTGGTGTGTCACTTTTGATTGCTTGCATTCTTGTTATTTGATTTATTTGAAAGGCTTGATTAGAGTAAGAGATGTAGAGAGGATTCGTAAGGCAAATTTTGAGGACAAAACTTCTTTTAGGGGGTAGAATGGAACATCCCAAAAATTAGAGTTTTTAATAATTCATTAGGTGAAAAATAAGGGTTTAGGAATTAGTAATTAAGACAAGAAAGTTTTAGAAATTTGGAAATAAAACTAAGTTTAAAAACCAAAATTTAGGGTTTTCGCTCAAGCGAATCTAATTCGATTGAGCGAATTATGCAGAAAAGAAGTTTAGGTTCAGTTGCTGTAAAATTCGCTAGAGCGAATTGGATTCGCTCGAGTGAAAATCAGGGGTCTGGAAGAGACTCTTTGGACGATTTTCGCTCAAGCGAATAAAGATTCGCTCAAACGAAAAAGTCCAGAGAGGGTGTTTTTCTTATGTCATTTTCGCTCAAGCGAATTGAATTCGCTTGAGCGAATATTCGTGATTTTTACATGCAAAGTACCATTCGCTAAAGTGAAAATATCCCGCTTGAGCGAAATTACACTTCAATCATCAGGATTCCCTTTCAACTTCAGAATTTCACTTTCTTTTCTTCTCCCTTATTTTTTTAGAGAGAGATGGTCTGAGTTCTAGAGAGAGGGGGGTTTATTCGAGACTTAAGACGAGAGATTGGAGCCGGAATCGTGAAGCAACTCATCACAATTCCTACTCTTCCTCTTGATACTCCAAGAATAGGTGGGTATAACTCACACACCTTCACATTTTGAATTCTTTGATACTACGCATGAACCCTACCCTTGAATTCCCCTTTCTTATGCTCATTGATGTTGAATCAGTAGTAATTGTATGATAATTTAAGTGATTAAGCCTGAAAGCATGTTGTTTTGATATTAGGAACCTTAGGTTACGAAATTACGAAACTTACGAGATTTCGAAATATTTGATTATCAGTTCCAGTTCATTGAATTATATAAACCGGTTTCGACCGTGAGTTAACAATTTAGTTATTGATGAGGGCGTACGCGCCGAGTTAAGTTGAGGGCGTATGCGCCGAGTCAGAGTTCAGTTGAGGGCATATGCGCCGAGTCAGAATTCAGTTGAGGGCGTATGCGCCAAGTCAGAATTCAGTTGAGGGCGTATCAGTCGAGTCAGAGTTAAGTTGAGGGCGTATGCACCGAGTCACAATTCAGTTGAGGGCGTATGCGCCAAGTCAGAATTCAGTTGAGGGCGTATGCGCCGAGTCAGAATTTAGTTGAGGGCTTATGCGCCGAGTCAGAGTTCAGTTGAGGGTGTATGCGCCGAGTTAAAGTTCAGCTGCGGGCGTATGCGCCATAGCCAAATTGGTACTATCCATTATGCTTGCATGTGTGCAGGTACCTCTTGGCAGGGACCAGTGATGGGAGAAAAGAAGCTTCTCTGTAGTTGGGGTTTTCATTTTGGGACTGTTTAGAGAACTCTTATGTATATATTTTGACTGATGATTAGTATTTAGCCTTCGGTCCAGTTTTGTACATATCACGTTTCTATTTATATATAAAGAGTTTGAATTCTTCATAAATTGTATAAGTTGTCGTTGGTCACTTATCAAATTGTTAATGTATGCTTGATTCAAAATGAAGCGAATTGATTTCGAAAATTTGGGATTTGGTTTCCAACGGACTAAATCTTGAATTTAGAAATTAGGAAGTTACATTTTGGTATAAGAGCAGTTCAATCCAATTGGATTGTGGTAATGGTAGATTTCTTGTGACTTGTTGTATGCTTTGTGAATTATTTTGTGAACTAAGAGACTGATCACCTCAATGTTTACTTAATGATGTGAAGAGAATTATGGCAAGTGGCAGGTGGGGCCGTACTAGGTTTAATACTCCTTCTTCTTCTTTCCGGGATCCACCTGTGGATCCAGTAGCAGCAGCTCTGCAGGCTTTCACTCAGATGATGGGGGAGCAGATGAATTCTAACCGAATGCAAGTTGAGGCAGCACGAGAGCAAGCGGCCCTCAATGCAACCTTACTCCAGGAGTTGGCTCGAAGAACAATGGGAACACCACCCTTTCCTACGGTGGATCCGTTTGTTCAAGGGTTGGCAGAATTCAGGAAACACAACCCTCCTCAATTTAATGGGGTCTGTGATACAGATGTGGCATCCAACTAGCTTCGTGATCTTAACAGGATCTTCGACGTAATGAAATGTGTTGATGACTCCAAGGTTGGTTTTGCTGTGTACATGATGAGGGGTGAGGCTGAGGATTGGTGGAAGATTACTAGTGTTCGGGCTGCTGTGGCAGAAGCCCCAATCACCTGGGGTGTCTTTCAGACTTTGTTTTCGGAGAAGTACTTTCCGGCAATCGTTCGGAGACAAAAGGAAGCTGAGTTCCTTCAGCTAAAGCAAGGGAGTCTGACGGTGAGCCAGTATGTGTCCAAGTTCGAGGAGCTGGCCAAGTACTCCAGGTACCTGCAAGCGGTCGCCGACGAAGAATGGAGATGCACACAGTTTGAAGGAGGACTACGATTGGAATTACTGGATCGAATCGGAACACATGAGATCAAGGACTTCCCCACCTTAATCAATAAATGCTACATTGCTGAGAAAAACCAGAAGAATGATGCCCCACCCCCACTGTCAGATGACAAGGGGAAGAAACAGCTAGAGGAGCCTAGCCAGGAGATTGACTCAGGATCGGAGGAGCATGATGATGCTGTTATGGACGACACTATAGCTCAGAGGCAATGGGGGGTGTCCCAATGCCCCAATTGTGGGAGGGGCCAAGGGGAGAGTGCATGTGGGGACTAGGGATATGCTACAGGTGTGGTCAACCCGGACACGTGATGCGGGACTGCCCGGAAACAACAAATCGGAAGAGGTGTTTCTATTGCCAGAAGTGGGGTCACATAGCGCGTAGGTGCCCAGAGTTAAGGGAGGATGAAGGTGAGAACAAGGTTATACTTTTCCGTAATTTAGCCCTCACGAGGAGGAGTGAACGTTGCCTTTTTAGTTATTTCTTTATTTTGAATCTGTTTGTTTCCGTTGATATGATATGGAATATGTGTGCTTGTGCTCTGTTTTTGGTGTGCCACTTTTGATTGCTTGCATTCTTGTTATTCGCTCTATTTGAAAGGCTTGATTAGAGTAAGAGATGTAGAGAGGATTCGTAAGGCAAATTTTGAGGACAAAATTTCTTTTAGGGGGGGTAGAATGTAACATCCCACAAATTAGAGTTTTTAATAATTCATTAGGTGAAAAATAAGGGTTTAGGTATTAGTAATTAAGACAAGAAAGTTTTAGAAATTCGGAAATAAAACTAAGTTTAAAAAACCAAAATTTAGGGTTTTCGCTCAAGCGAATCCAATTCGCTTGAGAGAATTATGCAGAAAAGAAGTTTAGGTTCAGTTGCTGTAAAATTCGCTCGAGCGAATTGGATTCGCTCTAGCGAAAATCAGGGGTCTGGAAGAGACTCTCTGGACGATTTTCGCTCAAGCGAATAAAGATTCGCTCAAGCGAAAAACGTCCAGAGAGGGTGTTTTTCTTATGTCATTTTCTTTCAAGCGAATTGAATTCGCTTGAGCGAATATTCGTGATTTTTACATGCAAAGTACCATTCGCTCAAGTGAAAATATCTCGCTTGAGCAAAATTACACTTAAATCATCAGGATTCCCTTTCAACTTCAGAATTTCACTTTCTTTTCTTCTCCCTTATTTCTTTAGAGAGAGATGGTCTGAGTTCTAGAGAGAGAGGGGGTTTATTCGAGACTTAAGACGGGAGATTGGAGCCGGAATCGTGAAGCAACTCATCACAATTCCTACTCTTCCTCTTGATACTCCAAGAATAGGTGAGTATAACTCACACACCTTAACATTTTGAATTCTTTGATACTACGCATGAACCCTACCCTTGAATTCCCCTTTCTTATGCTCATTGATGTTGAATTAGTAGTAATTGTATGATAATTTAAGTGATTAAGCCTGAAAGCATGTTGTTTTGATATTAGGAACCTTAGGTTACGAAATTACGAAACTTACGAGATTTCGAAATATTTGTTTATCAGTTCCAGTTCATTGAATTATATAAACCGGTTTCGACCGTGAGTTAACAATTTAGTTATTGATGAGGGCGTACGCGCCGAGTTAAGTTTAGGGCGTATGCGCCGAGTCAGAGTTTAGTTGAGGGCATATGCGCCGAGTCAGAATTCAGTTGAGGGCGTATGCGCCGAGTCAGAGTTAAGTTGAGGGCGTATGCGCCGAGTGAGAATTCAGCTGAGGGCGTATGCGCCGAGTCAGAGTTAAGTTGAGGGCATATGCGCCGAGTCAGAGTTAAGTTGAGGGCGTATGCGCCCAGTCAGAGTTCAGTTGAGGGTGTATGCGCCGAGTCAGAGTTCAATTGAGGGCGTATGCGCCGAGTCAGAGTTCAGTTGAGGGAGTATGCGCCGAGTTAGAGTTCAGCTGTGGGCGTATGCACCATAGCCAAATTGGTACTATCCATTATGCTTGCGTGTGTGCAGGTACCTCTTGGCAGGGACCAATGATGGGAGAAAAGGAGCTTCTCTCTAGTTGGGGTTTTCGTTTTGGGACTGTTTAGAGAACTCTTATGTATATATTTTGACTGATGATTAGTATTTAGCCTTCGGGCCAGTTTTGTACATATTACGTTTCTATTTATTTATAAAGAGTTTGAATTCTTCACAAATTGTATAAGTTGTCGTTGGTCACTTATCGAATTGTGAATGTATGCTTGATTCAAAATGAAGCGAATTGATTTCGAAAATTTGGGATTTGGTTTCCAACGGACTAAATCTTGAATTTAGAAATTAGGACGTTACAATACAATTATACATGCATCCTGAAACAGTTATAAAAATGCCCTTAAGGCTCCACATGTACGAAAATATCTCATTTCAAAATAATAGTCTAGCCTATACAATCAAAAGAATACAAATACAGTAAAAGGGGTCACATGACCCATCAACCATCTTGCCATCCTTCCATCAATTCCCTGGCTGAGAACCCTACACATCTAAATAAATCCACAAAAAGTGTGGTGAGACTAAAGTCCCAACTGTGAGTGTGATAGTGCTAGGTGCAGGTGTACAAACCATACATGTATATATACAAACACAGCGGAAGCTCACAAATTTAAGCAATTTTGCAGATCTTAAAGTTGGTGTCAGGTCTTCAGGTAAATTTCCATAATAGTAACCTTATTGGTGTCAATTTTGATGCTAAGTGGATGGATATGACTTCAAACTTTCTGAATTGTAAATGGGGTACTATCCTTTCTTCTATTTAGGTCTTCCTATTGGTGCTAATCCTAGAAGTAAGGTGACTTGGAATCCAATGATTCAAAAGGTGCAGAAACGTTTATCCATAGACACTATCTTTTGGAGGTTGTTGTGTCCTTTTAAAATCTGTCCTTCATTCTATTCTGATCTATTGTCTTTCATTCTTCAAGGCTCCAAAAGGTACTGTCTCTCAACTTCATTCTCTTTTTAAATCTTTTCTTTGGGGTGGGAGTGAGGAGCAAAACAAAATATCTTGGGTGGCATGGGAAGATATGTGTAGAGATAAGAGACATAGGGGATTCGAGATTCGAGACTCGAGTGCTTTTAATCTTGCCCTTTTAGGGAAGTGGAGATGGAGGTTTCTAATGGAAAATGGTAGGTTATGGCATAGAGTTTTAACCTTTATTTATGGTGAGATGTTGGTAAGTGTTGTGAGTGGTGGGACCTTAAAGGGCAGGTAGTGGTTTGATGTTTGGTATATTGAAAATAGCAATTGTGTCTCCTTAGAGTGGCTTTCACATGGTTGTGTCAAGGAATTAGGTTATGGGAAAATATACACTTTTTTGGCGTGATGTGTGGTGCGGTTCCGATGCATTATGTAATCGGTATGCAGACTTTTCTCAGTTTCTAGTAATAAAGAGGCATCGTTAACTGGCATTTTAACTAGTCCTAATGTAACAGGAATCAAAACCAGAAAATGTCATCATACCGATTAATTATATATATATATATATGAGAAGGGATCAAATTACACCAGTATTAGTTACACCAAGTATTAGCTGGTAATAAAGTATGGAGACTATCAATATTTAAAATTCTTTATACTATATAAATAATTATATTAATATATCTCATTCGAATTAATGTGGCTGAAGCAGTTGCGCCGGGACTGGGATCAGCAGTGGCACTACAATGACGACAACGAGATGAAGCGGGCAACCAAAACGGCGGGGGACAAACACGACTAGATGAGATAACAAGTGGGTATGGGAATGCTTCAGTAGTGACTGGTTGGGTGGTATTATGCTACTGATTTTTATTCCGTGTAATCTTTTTTATTTCAATCTTTTTTTGTATTTCAATTTTTGTAGAAACATTGAAGACTCAGAACAAAAATTAAAGGACACGCCATCTGAGATCTCGGTTACCTGATATGAGCTTTCTTAGTGTAACCACCCCTTTTTCATGTGCCCTGATTGTAATTGATGTCATGTAATGTGGCCTTTTTATTTACCATATTATAAAGCAATGAATCTTGTCTCGTGATTTCCAATATGTTATCTGTTTAAATTTGATAAACTTAATTTTATGCCAATATTTGTTCTTTCAATAGTTACCTTTCATTATGCTCCAGCATGTTTAGTTTCTTTGTTATTCCTTTTTACTTTTGTAACTATAATTTGCCATTTTATTAAACCAAGAAAAAGGTGTTTTAGTTCTTCTGACTAATTACATACACTTTTAGGGTAATGCTAACAAAGTAAAGGTAATACTAATGGAAATGAGTGGTGGAAAGGGTGTGTGAGGATCCGATCGGATTGCCTTTTAGCCGGTTAACACCCACCTATTGTAATCAAGGTGTAATTATAAAGATAGAAGGGTTGAAGTAGGTACCCTCTTTTTTTATTACTTAGGCTTAAGCTATTTGTGAATTTTTAGAGAGAAATTGTTGGGATGGGATAAAAGCAAACAAGAATGGCTTGAATGGAAAAGTGTTGCCTTTCCCATGTTTAGGTGATTATTATAATAGCAGAGTCTTGTGGCAGCATTATTTGATTTGTCTAAGTAAAATTGATTTGACTTTAATTAGTTTGCTCTGTTACTTATTTGTCTTGTTTAAAACTTTAACTACATTTTTGAAGACAAGTTCGAAGTAAATTAATTAGATATGGTGGGTGATATCATAAGTTTATTATTTTTTTAGTGAAATATGAAAAGTTAAATCACGTGTATATAATTTGAAGGTACATAAACTAGAAATTGGATGGTTTTTATGTTTTTAAATATAAACAACATAGATCCATAGTTGCATTTCTTTCATAGACTAGTCCCTGTTTTTATTCACCTTTTACCACCAAAGCTCTATTTTTTCTATTGTTTTGATATTTTTCTACTTCTCTGCTCTTTTCTACTTTTGCAGCTTAGAAAGCTTGTTGTTTGGGGAAGACTATATGGGACTATCCTGCCAGAAATAGGTATTTTCTTCTGATATTACTCAAATGATTTCATGGTTATTCTTTGCAATGTTCCCATACACTATTGACTTCTATTTATTTGGTATGTATATGAAGTTAGAATTACTCATTCTTTTCAAACACCGTTCCCTGTCTAATAATTTGCATCTACGCTTAATTATGCTAATGGCATAGCTTAAAATTTAGAGGAGGTAGTCCTCAATGTCTAGATTAAGCCATTAAGGGAACCTAGTTGTTCCTCCAGTAGATCTTTTCATTTGGACATACTCAATTGTTATGGATTATGATGTGATTGAAAAACAATCTTTATATGTAGCATGTGAAGGGCATTGGTAACTTATAGCAATTAGAGACGAAAAAAATGAATTGGAAAATAGATTAAAAATAGAGATGAAAATTAGAGAAGAATTAATGAATAATAACTAAAGCAATTAGAGACGGAAAACATGTTCGTCTCTAAATAGTGACAAGCAATAAATTGCTCAGAGACGGAATAAATTGGTCTCTTTTAGAGACGGAATGATTTTACTTTCATGATAGTCTTGGGGATGGTTTTCTTAAATTATAGACATGGAAATATTCCGCCTCAACTTAGAGACGGAAAGAAAAATTTGTCTCTAACAAATCTGTGACGTGCAAATCAGCGACCACTATGATTTCATCTCTGATTCCGTCTCTAATCTGTTTAGCGACGGAAAAAGTGGTTTTTGGAGACGGAATTCGTCTGTTGCTATTTGAAATTTTTCTGGTAGTGAGGGTTTTGACACTCCGGTCGAGAATCCGTCCAGGTCTAGTGGGCATTGTGAGGTCTTCCCTTAATGGTACTGATTCGGAGCGTATGATGTGTGAAGGATCTTGGACATATTTCCTCAGCTAGGAAACATGGAATACATCATTGACTCGAGACAAATGAGGGGGTAAGGCTATCATGTAAGCCAGAGGGCCAACCCTCTGCAGGATCTGGAATGGGCCTATGAATCTAAGGTTAAGATTTCTGGCTTTGATGGTTCACCCAATTCCTGTGATAAGGGTTACTTTCAAAAACACATGGTCGCATTCGTCAAATTCTAGGTCATTTCTTCTCTTGTCAGCATAGCTCTTCTGCCGACTTTGGGCAGTAACAAGCTTTTCCCTATTGACCCTAATCTTTTTTGTGGTTTCCCGCACTAACTCCGGACCAAACAGGGTTCTCTCACCCACCCCATACCAACAAAGTGGGGACCTACACTTCCTACCATACAGGGCCTCGTAGGGTGTCATGCCTATACTGCTATGGAAACTATTGTTGTAGACAAACTCTATGAGAGGTAGGTACCTATCCCAACTACCCTGCTCCTCTAACACACAAGCTCTAGGCATATCCTCTAGGGTCTGGATAGTCCTCTCAGACTGACCGTTAGTCTGAGGATGGTAAGCGGTACTAAACCTAAGTTTAGTCCCAAAAGCCTGGTGAAGTGCGTTCCAAAACATAGAGGTGAACCTAGGATCGCTATCTGAAATGATGCTAGATGGAATGCCGTGGAGCTTAACAACCTCCTTGACATACAGGTCGGCTAATCTACTCAGGGAATAGGTATTTATAATAGGTAGGAAATGGGCCGACTTAGTCAGCCGGTCCACAATGACCGAGATGGTATCATACCCTGCTGGGGCCCTGGGTAGTCCCACCACAAAGTCCATGGCTATAATCTCCCACTTCCACTCTGGAATTTCTAATGCTAAAAGGTTTCCTCATGGTTTATGTTGTTCTATCTTAACCTGCTGACACACCAGACACCTAGAGACAAACTCTTCTATCTCACCCTTCATGCCATCCCACCAAAACATCATCCTCAAGTCTTGATACATCTTGGTGGTGCCATGATGTATCGAGAACTTGCCCCTGTGGGCCTCCTCTAAAATTTGTTGCCTCAGACTACCCTCTTAGGGATGCAGACTCTCCCTTGGAAGAGAATCATCCCATCACCTGACTCAGAGAAACGTGGCTGCCCTCTCCTAGCTTGGAGGTCTGGGTCAGAGCCCTGTGCCTCCTTAATCAGAGCTCTAAGCTCACTAGTGACCTCTAACCTATAGAACCTCAAGCTACTCTCTCTAACCTCAACAACCCCTTTTCATGTACCATCATGGATGACACATGTAGGGATTTCCTACTAAGGGCATTAGCCACTACATTGGTCTTAGCCGGATAGTACCCTCAACTCAAAGTCATAATCCTTCAAATACTCCATTCACCTCCTTTGCCTCATGTTGAGTTCCTTTTGATCAAAGAGGTATTTCAAACTCTTATGACCATTGGATTTTGGAACATTTATTTTGTGTTGCATGTTCAATCTGTTGTTCCCCTCAGAGATGTCCCAAAATTATCTTCATGGTGTCTTGGCTCAGAACTTCCAACCATCACACCATTTTTTGAATTGCATTATTATGCCTTCCATACCACTTCGCGCTAAGGATAATACTTCAAAGAATGGAAAGTTTTTATGAAATAATAAGTATTAATTGTACATTTATGCTTCCGATGTAATTAATACTTTATATTTTATAACAGCTTTCAATTCTTTGAAGTCTTATCACCAACCCTAAGGGTGGATAACCAATTAAAAAAGTAATCGAATAAATTTTATCAATTTCACACGCACACATCATTAAATTTCCAATCAACTATAGTTAAAAGGAGCCAAACTTATTATCCAATATACTATGAGTTTAATAATGGGACCAAAAAAATAGAGAGAATTTATCAAATAAAAATGGATATATCACCTAGAGTCATTTTTAAATTTACTAGTAAAAGAGTGGTGTCCTTTTACGGCAAGTGGTAATCTAGTTTGCTTGCCTCAAAATGGTATGTGATTTTTAACACCACAATATGTAATGCATCTATTACTTCTATTCAAGTTCAAGTCGGGTG
The DNA here is from genome assembly GCA_026901365.1 of Sesbania bispinosa. NCBI lineage: Eukaryota > Viridiplantae > Streptophyta > Magnoliopsida > Fabales > Fabaceae > Sesbania > Sesbania bispinosa. The sequence continues at coordinate 1,393,203 of QLOH01000041.1, read as the reverse complement.
TAAGTATGACGAACCACAAATATATGGCTCTATACTTTTGTTATGAATATGAACTTTTTATTCAATATATGGCGTTGCATGAGTAGTGTAACATCCCAAAACTAGGACTTAGGAACTGTAGTGAAGGCTTAGGATGTAAGTTCAGCCCAGGATTAGAGTATTGGGAACGATATGGGAAATTGGAGATTAGGATGTAGATTCATATAGGAAATTGGGGCTTGAATATGATAATGGATACCTAAACTAATAGGGTTTCGATGTGAGAGGTTCTGGAGGATTAACCAAGCGTCAGGTCAAGTAACTGTAGGACGGACTTAGAAGGGGCCATAACTTAAGTCGGAAAGAAATATAGTGTGTAAAGGTGAGGAAACGAGGTTAAGGAAGGAGGATTAGTGTAACATCCCGTTAGTTTTTAAAGATGACTAATAGATGAGTATAAGAAGGGTAATTGTATGTAGAGATCTTAGTATTAAGTAGGTTTTAGTTTGTGTAAAGATTAAAAGACTTAGACTAGAGAAAATCAAGTTTCAGCATTTTCGCTCAAGCCAAAATGACTCGCTTGAGCGAATTATGCAGATAAAGGGAGAATAATGCAATTATGTATTTCTTGCTCAAGCGAAACGGGTTTCGCTCGAGCGAGAATTATCCAGAGAGGGGTCATTTTCATGTTCATCCTTGCTTAAGCAAGAATGAGAAAGAAAAGTTGATCCCGAGCATCTCACTCAAGCAAAAATTGCTCGCTTGAGAGAGAATCCACTTACAGCCCTATACGTTCCTGTTAGGGCTCCGTTTCTTTCATTCTTTCCTTTCCCCTTTTTACCTTAGAGAGAGGAGGGAGCGTAGGGGCTTGAAGGAGGAAGAATATGAGGATCAAGGAGCTCGGTGGGAGCTCCAATCACTTGAGGAGCTTGGGATTTCTCCTTTCCACCTCTCATCCGCCCCTATTTCTTCCCCTAAGGTGAGTGTGGTTCACTCACTTGTTTATTCGCCATGTAAGTTCCCTTGTATGACCCCTATTCTACCTTCCCTTGCTTGCATTCATGGTTATTGTTGATCAGAGGAAGCTAGGATTGTTGATTTGGATGTATTCTTTGTAATGCAAACCCTAGGTTAGAGGAAATTGGGGGTTTTCATGAGAATGAAGGTTTGAAATGTAATTATGCATATAATTGCTTATGTTTATGTACTCCATTATGCTTGTGCATGTTTTTACCCCATCATGTTCATGGAAAATGATTATTACTCTATCAATTGCTCTAGTTGAAATTAAGGTTTTGAAATGGAATGATTTAGGTTACCTTATGAATTTCATTCATGAATGGCATGTATATAATGATAATGTTCAATTCAAGTATGTTTCATGTATAAAGACATGTTTGGGGTCCTTGGCCCTTGGTAAAGGTTAAGGTCTTTATGGCCTTGGGAAAGGTTTTAGGTAAGGTTTTTCGGCCTTCAGGGACGACGGTTCCTGTTAGTCTGAGCTCAGTCTAGCCTAAGGGAAAGGTTAAAATCCATGGTGCAGAATTTAGTATTTCAGAATTAATGTTAATTGTCTAAGTTATCATGGTTATGTTTGATGAATCCTTTGTGATGAACATGATTGAGAAGTTATGAGTTGATCTATTGTTGCATGGACATGTTCATAATTCCCTATGATTATCATTCCACTTATAAATGCCATTGAGTGATCGATGTTACATGTCTTGTACTTTCATTCTGAGTGTTTTATGAACTGTTCATCTTTGCTATATTGTTGTTCGCCATGTGTTTTGCCTCCCCACACATGCACACACTATTATCACGCTCACTAGGACGTAGTCTCACCCCAGTTTACGGGGAATCACCTTCAGTTGTGCAGGTTAGGGTTTCTTAGCGTTGGATGAAGTGCCAGAGTCCCGTGGTGGTCAGTCCTGCTCCCTCAGCTGACAGATATATGTAGGACATTTAGTGTCCAATGTTATTAAGTTTTAATAAGGTTTATGTCTGTGAATGTGACTTAATGTATTGAATATTTGTGAGAAGGTGTTATTTAGGCCATGGAGGCCCTTTTATTGTAGAATTGGATTAGCACAGGTATAATGTGAACTGTATTGGTGGTTTTGCTGGATTTCAGGTGAAGCCAAAATTGGGGAACGCCCAGTTTTTAGGGGAAACTCTGCCGAATTTCTGGTAGGAGTTCTGGGGAACCATGACACTCTGTGTCTAGGTTCATTTCGCTTAGATTCGAATGTAATGATTCATGTTATTTTGTAGATTGAATTGTAGTGAAGGCTTAAGTAAGCGTTGGATTACCTAAGCGATTGTATGATTTGTCCACCGATATTAAAAATGGCGCGAAATAATTTCAGAAATTTGGGAATAGTGTTTCCAACGGACATTATTCTTGGATTTAGAAATTAGGACGTTACAAGTAGTTTGTTCCTAATATGAATTCCTACCATTGTTGTCGTTGTTGTTATTAGAATACGCATATTAATACACTCATATTATATATAAAATTTCAGTTATTATTCGTGTTGTCTCTTTGGAAACAAATATATGTTATATACTAATGAACACAACTAGGAGGATGTTACAAAAAAAAATGGAAGCTCCTGACAAAAATATCAAAGATGGGCATTTTAGGATATATTGAAAGACAATCATATCCTATTAAGCAATCCATTAAAATATTGAAAACTAAAAAAGAACAAAACAAGACAACATAATTATTGAATTTCATCCAAGAAATAATTTGAAAATGAAATGTCATTAAATAAAGGGTCCTGCTAAAGAGTGTCCTAAAGACACTGGTCAAGGAATTAATATATAGAATGTTTTTATTGTAATTAGATCCATCTACTGCATTTATAACATCAAATGTTACGTACATAATTTAATAAAAACTTTCTGTTTTTGGTTCCTAAACCAATGCACTAAGAGTACTCGTTAGCATTCCCCTTAAATATAATACTACTATATTGATTTCATTCTTTTCCAAAATGGGATATTTGAGCGTTATCAGATAATGATTGGTTATATTAAGGAAAAAATGACATATTTCAATCATTAATGAGGACTAAATTCTCACAAGTTTTAATCTTTTATACATATGTTTTATCATGATATCAATAATCAATTTTTTAGTATTAATAATAAAGATTTTTTCTAAAATGATTTATTATTTCCTTTTTTTTGTTCTGAGTTGAATCCTATGATGAGTTATGTGCAATAGTAAATGTACTATGATTAAGAGGGGTAGAAAATAAATTAAAAAGGTAAAGATAAAAATGAACTCTTGAGTATTTGTTTTTTATTGTCATTAAGGCAACTATGGTGGTGGGTGTTCTCTCCCTTCATTGATTCATGAAATTTTGGCCATTGCACCATTTCGCGCAAACTATATAGTTGCTGAAATTTATGGCCTCAACATGGCTATGTTGTTAGGTGTGTGAAACCTTGAGGTTATGATGCATTCTAAAACTACCATGAACCTACTTGGACACATATGGTTTTTAGCCTACTCATGGTTGTATCCTGTAGTTACAACATTGACTTATTTGTATATTACCAAAATTTAGTTAAAGTTGGATCAAGTTGCATCGAGACAATTCTACCATGAAGCTAACTCTTGTAATGATACATTGGATAAATACAAACATATGGTCCAGAGTTTAGGACTCATTTTCCTCTTATATTCCCCTAAGATCTCTCTTTTATTGCCTTTTGGATTCTCATGGCATAGCCTTTGATATAATTTATTAACACTGCAACAAAATTTTCTTTTAGCGGTTATTTTTTACTAGCAATAAATTGATACCATTATCTAACTGTTTAGCCCAGTATTTTCGTGGCTAATGGAGATTAGCCAGTGAAAGATTAATTTTCAATGGCTATATATATTCATTTTCGGTAAAAATTAATGCTACTCACATAACCTTTTTTTTTATTATTTCATTCCCTCCAAATTAAGTTATAGAAATTCCGTCTGTCTTTGCTGCAAAAATGTTCCCTTTGCAAAGCCTTTTGTCTTTGCTGTGAAACCTTCCCGTTACAAAACCCTTCCTGCAAAATTCCATCCACCATAAACATCCAACCTCCACCGATGGAGCCCTAAATCGTGACAATTTAGTTTATAGATGAGATAGAAAAGGGGCAATGTGGCGAATCATAGTGCGTATGGTGGTCGCGAACTAGGGAAGCACAACAATTGCAGAAGGCTTTATAAGTTTGAAATCAACTATAACTATGCAGTTTTGTTGTTATGCGAATATTTTATAATTTCTCTTTCAACATCCAACTAAGTACTCAATACTTTATGATATTGTAGGTTTTTGCATCCGTATTTTTATGAAAAGAAAAAATTAGTGACGTTGGTTGTTTGTAGAATACAAAAAAGCTATCATCTTTTTGCATAAAAAGAGGAAAAGGATTAATCCTTTGTTATGTTCATCTTTCTCATTTTTACCCAAAAGCATGATCATGGAATGAGCAATATCACATTTTGAATTTCAATAAGCGTATCGATCGTATAGGATCAAACTTGTTTCAAAGAGGAAAAAGATTAATCCTTTTTTATGTTCATCTTTCTCATTTCTACCCAAAAGCATGATCATGGAATGAGCAATATCACATTTTGAATTTCAATAAGCGTATCGATCATATAGGATCAAACTTGTTTCTGGGTATAGAGAGATTCCCTTTCTCTTCGCATTTACAAACAGGGAGAAACACAAATGCAAAACTGATAAGATACAATACAAAAGCATGAGATTAATTGATTAAACTATAACTGTAAGGTCCATGAATCCCTTTGAGATGTTTTCATAATGACAAATTATCAAAATATACTTACTATAATTTTGAGTACATGGACTAATGTTTTAAAGTGAGTTGGTTTGACAAGGAACATGTAAAATGAATAAGAAGAACCACTACACTAATATATCAGAAGAAACAAAGGAGGTTGTAGGTTCTATTTCTAGTAACTCAAGAAAGAAGAGACAAACACTTAACAAATATCACCTTACAATAAAGAAAAGAAAGAATTAAGTAAGGTGAAAGCAAGAAAGCTGTTGAGAAGAATTAGAAGAAGATATCTCTACTTCAGACTATACAATCTGTCAGGAAGCTCTTAGAAGATACTCTCAAGTCTGCAAAACTCAACATCCTCATAACATCTTCTATCTTCCTAAAGTCATTCAGTGATAAGAAGAAAGCTCTTTGATAAAGCAAAAAGCTAAAGTTGTTACAATAACAGTTCCAGAAGAAAAGCTCTTAACAGCATACATCAGAAGAACCAGTAATTATTTCACCAAATCAAAGAACAAATTGAAAAGGAAACAAACTACTAAATGTGTTTCCTGCTAGAGAAGATACAAGCTACAGAAGATGTAGTCATGAGACGAAAGGACTAGTCAAACCAAGGAAAGAGAAAAAGCTGCACATGATAGTGACAGTTGCTGCACTTCCAGCTGGTTGATTGACTTGGTCTCCAAGGCATTTCCAACGGCTATATTCCTTCTTCTTGGCTATAGAAAGAAGCTTTCTCCTCCATTTTTTACACACAGCTGAACAAGCAGAAGAAGCATAAAAAATCTGTGAAATTACAATTATACCTTCTACAGAATTTTCACTTTCTACAAATCTCCTTATTCTGAGTTAAAATAGTTAGGAAAGTGAGAAAAGTGTGTTGGCTCAAGTACTTCAGTTGTATAATAATTTATTGTAAACATTGAGCCTTTACTCTTTGTATTTTTCATCACACAATTTTGTAACTCTAAAAGGAGGTGAATTCTTTTGAGAGATAGATAGGTTAAGTCTGCAAGAGTAAGGTGTGCCCTGCTATTTTCAGATATTTGTTGTAAGAGCCTACTGAGGCTGCAGAAGAATACTGGGTGAGCTTGAAGAGGCTACAGAAGAATACTAGTGGTAGGAGCACCCAAGAAGTCATTGTATCATGGTTGATATAGTGGAAAATCCTACTGGGAGTAGGGACTGGACGTAGCCTCAAGGTTAAGAGGTGAACCAGTATAAATACTTTGTGTAATCTTCTTCTTCCTTAAACTTTTACTATTGCTGTTGTATTCACATGATAACTGTCATATCATTTGCATGAAAATCTTTTAAAACCTATCTAATATCTAAGTAAGTGTTACTTAAAAAAAGGTTCAAGTCAAAAGGAACCATATTTTCAGGATATTATAAATATAATCCATATTGTGAGAATTAACCCTTGAACTTCTAATATCAGCCAAGTAATTAACTTGAGCAAAATTAAGTATTAGAAGAAAATTGCATAAATATTTAAAGAGATCATAATTCAACCCCGCTTCTGGTGATTGCAATATTTACTTCAATAACAAGAAGATTACATAATGAAAAAGCTTGATTAAACAACTAAGATACATAAGCTAGACCAGACTAAACACAACCAACTATGGCTTGGACCAAATTCACACAGTCTAATAAAAGTAAAGCATCAACACAAACATAAATTAAAGACCCTAAACAAGACATACTGAAATTAAAATAGATAACAAACACAAAAGCACTTAGGCTAACACAAACACAAAAGCATTCATGTAAAATCAACCGAAAACATTACAAATGAAGACCCTAGAGCTTCAATTCAAGGTCGAGCTCTATTGGTTCTTTCTTGGTAGAAACTGCTACAGGGACACAAGAAAGTGGTGAGAGTGTAAAACTTGTTGATGCAACTGCAGATGTAGGCGCAGGCATGAGTGTTCTTGCTGGTGATGCTTGTGGTTGTGCAAGGATATGTTTTTGCTTAGCACATACCTTCAATCTTTGTTCATGATGAGTAGAGAATTGAGAAGTAGCGATAGTAAGTATGGGTGCTAAGGGTTGGTCCATGAGGGACAAAAAGTCCCTAGTCTCATAATAATCAAACTCTTCCTCTGGTGATGGGGATGGGGTTCGGGGTGGGGATGGGGGTGGGGGTGGGTTCAATCCGACCATGTAATGGTTATAAGGATTATAAACCCCTCTAGTAGCACCACTAGCAGGTAGCTTGAAAATACTATGGCTTGTTGCAAGGTTCATCATCATTTCGTTTGAAATGTTATGTGAAAAATGAAATGGTGATGATAGATATGAAAATTGAGAGTCATTTAAAGGGAATGGTGGTGGTATAGTTGAACGTTGAGGGTGATTCAGAGGGAATTGAGGTGGTAGAGCTGATAATTGATGCAACTCATGATTCACCTGGACTAAATTCGTCATACTTTTCTGTGCCAATTCCATAACTATCTTCTGATTCCACTCGTGATAGTAGTGGTGCATTAACTCCTCCTCAGAACTGAAGAAAGCAGAGCAAAGAGGACAAATAAAATGGCTAACAATACCATTGTTGTTGTTGTTGTTACTATTGTTGTTGTTGTTGTCGTTGTTGATCTCACCCTCGATGATAGGTTCAGGCTTCACCATGTTGAAAGAGAAAGCTTTCAAAGGAAAAAGGAAGGATCTTGATAGAGAACAAAGTTGTAGCTTGAAGAGAAAGTTGTGAATGGGGTGAAAAGGCCAAGTGAAAGCCTGAATTTATGGTGGGGTTTGGAATCCGATGATGGTCAAGATCTCAATTCATTTTTTATTTAATATTAATTTTATGAGGTAGCTTTTTGTAGCATTAATTATATAAGAAATGTGTGATGATATTTACAAATTTTGGATTAAATATATATATATATATATATATATATATGAGATGTAAGAAATTTTAAAGTTATTAAAATCTCAATTGATTATGTTCTTTTATAACAACATTAGTTTTGTACTTTAATCTTTAAAGTACATTTTTCACTTTAGAATAGTCAAAATAAATTTCAGTCATATATTTATTACAAATTTTATGTCATTAAATGACATTAAAGAAATTTGTATTCATTAATCATAGTTATGTATAGTTTAAATAAATTTATAGAATTTCATTGAAATTTTTGTATATAATATTAAAAAATATGAAATACACAATTCAATTTCAAGTGATCTCCATTTTATAGCCTATATAGTTAAAAACAAAATAAAAAATAGTATGTAACTGTAAAAATATTTTTAATAAAAAAATCCAAGTCTTTACTATTGAGGCATATTCAATTTTATACTTTACTCTCTTTTTTATCTATTCGCTCGACTTCTTCATTTTGTGTTACATGTCATGTGAACTTTCACATGAAATCTAATCAATATTTTTCTTTCTTTTAATTACTCAATTAAAAAACTTAAAAATTACTTTCACTAATTTCTTTAATAATTAATTTTTATATATATTTAGTATAATGAAATATTTATAAATTACCATTAAAATCATCTTTTATACATTAATCAATAATTGAAATTTCCAAAAACTAAAAATTTCAAATGATTGAAACTTTTATATTTTAGGATATGATTTTATTACCAATAATTATATTAATTAAATAAACTATCTTTTTTTAATTTATAATTTTTGTATTTCACTTTAATTTATAATTACCATTACAGCGCATGTATAAAATATTTTCTATTTAAAAAAATATTTATGTGACACGTAGGTTTGTATAATATTAATTATTTAATGTTAATCATCTAAATGCACACAATTTATATATTGGAGATGTATGTATACAAAAATTACTTCATACAACACCTTTTTGTTATTGTAAATTTTTTAAATGGTTTGGATTTTATAATACTTCACATTGCAAATTTTTCGTACCTTATCAGACAGGTCTTCTTTTTTGCACCTTCTAAGGTGGGTTTTCCTAAGTGCACCCCTTTTAGGAATAAGAAACAAACAACAAATAAAAGAAACACAAATCGAGGGCCATAAAATAAACTTTGTTTTTTGCCATATGAAACAAAATAAGATAGAATAAAGTAAGAAAGATAAGTATAGTTGTGGGTTCGAGAGTTACAAGATTGTAAAGTTTTTTTCTCTCCTCTGGTATTCAAAAGAAAAATATTGAGTTATATACAACTGTTAATTGAAAAATTACTAGGAAAAATGCTAGTAATTTTATAATTTATCATACGTATGTGTATTGTGTTTTTATTATGATTTAAACATTAATTTACAATGCAAGTGTTTTTCATATCTTATAAGGCATGCTTTCTATGTCATTCCCGGCCTTTTAAGAAAAATATATTAGTTATTTTAATATTTATCCATTGAGAGAGGGAATTGAATTTATGGGAGATTGTATTAATTAGACAAGAAACTCTCACTAAAAAATGACAAACAAAAGAAACACAAATCAAGGACATAAAATAAATTACTTTTTTGCATATGAAAACAAAATAGGATAGAATAAAGTAGATAAGTATGGTTGTGGGTTCGGGAGTTACAATATCCTAAAGGTTTTTCTCTCATATGTTTAAATGAAAAATGTTGAGTTATGTGTAGTTGTTGATTGAAAATAAGAAGGAAATATGTTAATACATTTATAATTTGTCCGGCATGTTGATAGGACCCTTTTAGGACCGAAATTGTTGCAACAGTTAAGATGATAAAGGAAAACTTGTTGGATGCTCAAAGAAGGAAAAAGAGTTGTGTTAACTGGAGGAGGAAATCCTTAGAGTTTGAGGAATGTGAGCATATATTTCTAAAGATAACTCCCATCATAAGTATTGGAAGGACCATAAAAGCTAAAAAGTTAAATTCTAGACTCGTTTGTCATTTCCAAATACTGAAAAGAATTGGTCCTGTAGCTTACCAGGTGGTCTTATGTAACGTCCTAATTTTTAAATTAAAAAATAATGGTTGTTGGAAGCACTATTCCCGAATTCGTGAAATTATTGTGCACATTAATGATATCGCATACAATCACAATCAACGCTTAGGTAATCCAACAATTACTTAAGCTCCAATTAAACAGTCATTTATACATAATCAGTTCATTGCCAACATTGGCTCCAATCAATATACAATTAAAACTAAAGGCTTAATGGGATACAATTATACATGCGTCCTGAAACAATCATAATAATGCCCTTAAGGCTCCACATGTACGAAAATATTCCATTTCAAAATAATAGTCTAGCCTACACAATCAAAAGAATCCAAATACAATAGAAGGGGTCACATGACCCGTCAACCATCTTGCCATCCTTCCATCTGAGAACCCTACACATCTAAATAAATCCACAAAATGTGCGGTTAGACCAAAGTCCCAGTGAGTGCGATTGTGCTAGGTGCAGGTGTACAGACAATGCATGTATATATACAAACACAATGGAAGTCCACAAATTCAACTCATAACGATTTAATCATCAAACTATCCATACAACCTGTTGGTGTATTACCCAACACCGGTGGGGTCTTAACACTTAATCCACCGACCTGGATTGAGCTCAATACCATTCAAGGAACGTCTCCCTTGTGGCTATTTAACCTTCTGTTTTAATTAGCATTTACAGTCACATTTAACATTCTTAACCTCTTGGGTACAAGACCCTCCTTTTTCCTCTTTGGACCGAAATCCCGTTTGGCTTCCATTATACAATCATGAATTTGGACACATATTCAGTTTAAGAATTAGAGGTATCCACAGTCAAACATATTACCTTAGCCTTTAACATATAGGAAGAGGAAGTAAAAAGGGTTTACAACATTTATTCATTCCATTAACTGTAACTACATCAAAACCCTTCATGTTCCTTAAATCATAGAATAGAAATAACTCAAACTACACACATTTTCAAGTTCCCATTACCAATATACAATCATTTCCCCCAAAAATCCCCAAATCTCTTATCCTAGGGTTTGGGCCTCAAGGGCAAAACACCAATCAATCCAGGCATTCAACCATTCCATAAATATGCAGTTCATTCGAAATAAAAACTAGTAATAGAGAAAGGTAATAGAGGAACGGAATTATGCAAGAAGAGGCACACACAAGATAGGAGTGAGGGGAGAACCACACTCACCTCAAATGGAGAAAAGAATGAGATGGAGAAGTGAGGAGGATTATTTCAAGCCCTTGGGATGGTGGGAGAAACCTTTAATCAAGCCTTCCTTCTTCCTTCTTACCCCTTCTCTCTCTAAGTTCTCCTCTTTCTCTCCCTAAAAGCCCTAATTGAATGTAATAAAATGAGGGTAGAGTGAGGGTTCTGCGCGTTTTTAAAAACTAGAAACGCGTTCGCTTGCTCGAGCGAGCATCAACTCGCTTAGGTGAGTAAACTCTCTGAGTTTGGCTCACAAGAAAATGCGTTTGCTCGCTCGAGTGAGCAAACTCTCTACCAATACCCCTGAATTCCATTTCCTTGCTCGCTGGAGCGAGCATACCTTAATGCAATTTTCTGGTTTGCTGCACAAATCAGCCCCCTAACACCCAAACATTATCAAATCATTTCCTTTCCTCTCAAAAACTACTTCATTATTATTTTAGCACATAATATGATTGAAACTTGGGATGTTACAATTCTACCCCCTTAAAACAATTTTGTCCCCAAAATTGTCTAATAACACAAGTATGCAAAACACACTTACCTCAATCAAAAAGCTCTGGAAATTGGGAGAGAATATCATCCTCTTTCTCCCATGTCGCCTCCTCAGGTGACTGACCTGTCCAAATCACCTTCACTAGCGGAATGGTCTTATTCCTAAGGGTCTTGATGCTTCAATCAATAACTTGTGCAGGTATGGTTGGAACTGTCTGATCATCCCTCAATTGTACTGATTCTGCACTTATGATGTGGGAAGTATCGTGGACATACTTTTGGAGCTGGGACACATGGAAGACATCATGGATATTGGACAAGTAGGGTAGAAGAGCTATGTGGTAAGCAAGAGGACCATTCCTCTACAGGATTTGAAAGGGACCAATGAGTCGGGGATTTAGCTTTTTGGCCTTGATGGCCTTTCCTATGCCTGTGATAAGAGTAATTTTTAGAAATACATGATCCCCTTCCTCAAACTCTACGACTCTCCTCCTCCTATCAACATAACTCTTCTGCCGGCTTTGGGCAGTTACTAGTTTCTCCCTAATCCTATTGATTTTCTTAGTGGTTTCTTGAACCAACTCTGGACCTAACAAACTCTTCACCCCTACTTCGCACCAACATAGTGGGGACCTACATCTCCTACCATACAAAGCCTCATAGGGAGCCATACCTATACTGCTATGAAAATTGTTGTTGTAGGCAAACTCTATGAGGGGCAAGTACCTATCCCAGCTTCCCTTTTCCCCTAACACACAAGCCCTAAGCATGTCCTCTAAGGTCTGGATGGTCCTTTCAGACTAACTGTCAGTATGAGGATGGTAAGCAGTACTAAACCTCAATCTAGTACCAAAAGCTCGGTGTAAAGCATTCCAGAACCTAGAGGTGAACCTAGGGTCCCTATCTGACACAATGCTAGAGGGCACACCATGGAGCTTCACTATCTACCTTATGTACAGGTCCGCTAACTTACTCAGAGGGTAGGTTGCCCTAATAGGTAAGAAGTGGGCCGACTTGGTCAGTCGGTCCACTATGACCCAAATGGCATCAAAGCATGCGGATACTCTAGGTAACCCCATCACAAAGTCCATAGCTATGGCTTCCCACTTCCACTCAGGTATCTCTAGGCGTAGGAGTGTTCCTGAGGGTTTATGATGCTCTATCTTGACCTGTTGTCATACCAAACACCTAGAAACATACTCTGCTACATCCTTCTTCATGCCATCCCACCAAAACATACTCTTCAAGTCTTGGTACATCTTGGTAATTCCAGGATGCACCGTGAACTTGCTCCTATGAGCCTCCTCCAAAATCTACTGCCTAAGACTACCCTCTTAGGGACACAGACTTTTCCTTGGAAGAGAATCATCCCATCACCTGACTTGGTGAAACCCGGCTGTCCCTTACGGCCTAGAACTCTGAATCTAATGGTTTTGCTTCCTTAAATCTAATTCTCAACTCATTGGTGACCTCTACCCTACAAAGTCTTACATTGTTCCCCTCAAACCTCACATCCAACCTAAGATTTCTAAATTCCTCCAAAAGCTCCATCCTTTGTACCATCAGAGATGATACATGCAGAGATTTCCTACTCAGGGCATCAGCCACTACATTGGCCTTGGCCGAGTGGTATTTCAACTCTAAGTCATAATCCTTCAGAAATTCCATCCACCTCCTCTGCCTCATGTTGAGTTCCTTCTGATCAAAGAGGTACGTAAGGCTCTTATGATAATGAAGACCTCAAACTTTACTCCATAGAGGTAATGCCTCCAAATCTTGAGGGAAAGAACAATAGATGCTAGTTCTAAGTCATGGGTAGGGTAATTATCCTCATGGGGCCTAAGTTGCCTGGAGACATAAGCCACCACTCTTCTCTCTTACATCAACATACAGCCTAAACCATTTCCTGATGCATCACTATAAACCTCAAAGGGTTTAGACAAGTCTGGAAACCCTAAGACTGGGGTGGTGGTCAATCTGTCCTTGAGTTCCAAGAAACTCTTCTCACATTTCTCATCCCACACAAAAGCATGACCCTTACGGGTCATCTTAGTGAGAGGTAAGGCTAACTGGAAGAATCTCTTAATAAATCTTCGGTAGTAACCAGCTAGGCCTAAAAAGCTCCCGACCTCAGTGATGGACTTAGATCTCTCCCACTCAACCACAACATCTATCTTATTGGGGTCTACAAACACCCCTTCCTTAGATATGACATGACCTAGGAAATGAACTTTATCCATCCAAAACTTACACTTCTCAGGGTTGGCAAACAACTTTTTCTCCCCCAACACTCCTAGTACAATTCTAAGATGTTGCTCATGCTCCTCTAAGGTTTGGGAGTAGATAAGGATGTCATCAATGAACACGACAACAAACTTATGCAGGTAGGGCCGGAAGACCCGGTTCATGTAATCCATGAACACCGCAGGAGCATCGGTTAAGCCAAAAGGCATCATCAAGTACTCATAGTGCCCATATCTAGTTCTAAAGGCAGTTTTGGGGATATCTTCCCCCTTTATCTTTATCTGATGATAACCTGACCTCAAGTCGATCTTAGAGAAAATCGACGCTCCTCTAAGTTGGTCTAGAAGGTCATCTATCCTAGGCAAGGGATACTTATTCTTAATGGTTACTTTATTCAGCTACCTAAAGTCTACACACAACCTCATACTCCCATTTTTCTTTTTGACCAAGAGCACAGGTGCTCCCCAAGGTGACACACTAGGTCTGATGAATTTCTTCTCAATTAAATCCTCTAACTGTTTCTTAAGTTCACTCAATTCTAGTGGTGACAACCTATAGGGGGCTTTAGAGATAGGCCCGGTTCCCGATACTAGATCTATTGAAAACAACCTCTCAGTCCGGAGGTAAGGTTGTTACCTCACTAGGGAAAACATCCTGGAACTCCCTAACCGTAGCTATATTACTCGAGTCGGATTTGGACTCTACGGTTGAGGAAAGCAGTAACATGAGACAATGACTGCCATCAGACAGGCATTCAGAAATCTGAGTATAGCTAGAAAGTAAGCACGAAGGTTTTGTTGAGATATTGGCAAGCGTACCAATATCATAGCAGTATAATAGTAAGTAAAGAGAGTTGTCGTATCCACATGGAACGGTACAAAGATAAATCCTAGTTATCACACTTATCAAGTATGGACAGATTTGAATGTTTGTTTGGGAAGATAAAAGATAGAAAGAAGAAATATGGATAAGGTTGAGCAAATTAATGAAACCAGGATCGAACTTCATCAATTGCACCCCTCTTGTAATTGGAACCCAATGATATTCATAAATTTATATCATAATATGGAAGCACAAATAAATGTTATTTCACAAAGGTCTCCACAAATATGAAATACTCAGAAACAATCAACCCTGGTCTCCACAATCGTAAATTGCCCCGGTTTAAAGATCAAATTGTTAAAGCTATCAATTCACCCTGGTCTCCACAGTTGTGAATTGAGTGTTTTCACCAATCAGATTTGGAAAACCGTTTCTCAACACGTTTAAGAAATCGCATCATAACTCCGGCACAAATGCGGAAGCTAAGCATTAAGAACAGAATAAAAACACCAATATTATAAAAACAGTGATTCATAAACAACAGAAAGGATCCAAAATACAATTGGGGATTGAATTGACTACATTCAATCCTAAATTAGAGTTTAGCTACTCGTGGTAGCCATTACAAACCAATAGAGAGACTGTCACACTTTTCTCTGGCTCCAGATCTACTCACCGTCTCCGTATCTCTTCGATGCCTAAAACTGACTCCTAACAGTCCTATAAATAGTGTTCTGACGGGCTTTTGAGATTCTGCTTGAGGCCCATTAGAAATTAGGTTTTGTGCTCCTGCGCTCCACTTGCGCTCAGCACAGGTGAAGCATAGATCTCTGAATCTTGCTTTTCCTTATTTTCCTCTTTTTCAGCATATCTTGTGTTGTTCCGATCCTTATTTGCTGCTATCTTGATGCTGTATTTGAATTTTATCCTTTTATCTGTAAAAATCAACAGAATCTTTATCAAAATAGCATCAAATTCAAATTTGATTTAAATAATTACAAGAATCGTACTTTAAGCCAAAGAGGGATAAATTGGGGTATAAATTCACCATTTTGCCCTTAATAAGTGTTGTAATTAAATATGATTTTTACATTAATTTAACACCTATCAAATTCCCCCCAACTTAGCTTCTTGCTTGTCCTCAAGCAAGAAAATCTCTTATAGATAGTTGACTTCAATCCCCATTTATAGTCCTCACTATTAAGGAAACAAATTCAATATCCCTTGCTAGACAGCTGTCACTTTCCAAATTTCAGATTGATAATCAGAACTAAGTGGTGACTCTAGTCGTCAATCAGATCAAGATAAAAATGCAGGTGCATCCTCCCTCTTCCTTTTGCCTTCCACCCAAGTCTTCACCACGGGCTTGGTACCTCTTCCACCAGGTTTTGTTCCGCCACCATGCACTTGGTGACCAAAGCAAAAAACTCCCTCAGTTGGAGAATGGCCACGCTCCTCTTGATCTCGGGTCATAGGCCCTACTCAAAATATGTGCACTTCCAACCCTCATTAGGGTTAGCCTGGAGCAAGGAATGATACTTGGTGAGTTCTTCAAATTTTGCCACATATTGGCCCACTGTCATGCTTCCCTACTTTGGCTGCAGGAACTCCAACTCCTTCTGTTGATTCATAGGCTCTGGAAAGTACTTTTCTAGGAACGCTGCTTGGAACCCGTCCCAAGTGAGCGGAGTTCCCAGAGGAGTCAATCTTGCCCTGGCGGCCTTCCACCAGTTCTCTGCCTCCTCTTGTATGCAAGTAGGTGGAAAAACGCACCTTGAACTAATCAGAACACACCATAACTTCAAAGATCTTGTTCATGGAAATGAGCCATGAATTTGCGGCTTCGGGGTCATAGGCTTCGGTGAAGGGCGGAGGGTGGTGTTTTCTGAATTCCGCCAACCCCCGAACCAACAGGTCCGTGACACCCATAGGTGGTGGTGTATCCCTAGGCCTTCGACTGAGTTCGTGAAGCACTATGGCATTATTTGCATTCTTCTCCCCCATCATATGTGCCATAGTTTGCAAGGCCGCCGCCACGGGGTCGGTGGTTGAACCACGGGGTGGAGGAGTTGTGGGATTAACTCGTGGCCTACCTTTCCTTCCGCCAGCCATAACACTCTACACATCATTAATAAAACATCGAGGTGATCAGACTCTCAATTTCATAGTAGGATAGCTAACTTTAGGAAAAAAACAAATCCACAGTCCAATTGGATTGAACTGCTCTGATACCGAAATGTAATGTCCTAATTTCTAAATTCGATAATAATGCCTATTGGAAGCACTATTCCCAAATTCGAGAAATTATCTCACACATTAATGATATCGCATACAATCACAATCAACGCTTAGGTAATCCAACAATTAATTAAGCTTCAATTAAATAGTCATTTATACATAACCAGTTCATTGCCAACATTGGCTCCAATCAATATACAAATAAAACTATAGGCTTAATGGGATACAATTATACATGCGTCCTGAAACAATTATAAAAATGCCCTTAAGGCTCCACATGTACGGAAATATCTCATTTCAAAATAACAGTCTAGCCTATACAATCAAAAGAATCCAAATACAATAAAAGGGGTCACATGACCCATCAACCATCTTGCCATCCTTCCATCAATTCCCTGGCTGAGAACCCTACACATCTAAATAAATCCACAAAAAGTGTGGTGAGACTAAAGTCCCAGCTGTGAGTGTGATCGTGCTAGGTGTAGGTGTACAAACCATACAAGTATATATACAAACACAGCGGAAGCTCACAAATTCAAGCAATTTTGCAGATCTTAGAGTTGGTGTCAGGTCTTCAGGTAAATTTCCATAATAGTAACCTTATTGGTGTCAATTTTGATGCTAAGTGGATGGATATGACTTCAAACTTTCTGAATTGTAAAGTGGGGTACTATCCTTTCTTCTATTTAGGTATTCCTATTGGTGCTAATCCTAGAAGTAAGGTGACTTGGAATCCAATGATTCAAAAGGTGCAGAAACGTTTATCCCTAGACACTATCTTTTGGAGGTTGTTGTGTCCTTTTAAAATCTGTCCTTCATTCCATTCTGATCTATTGTCTTTCATTTTTCAAGGCTCCAAAAGGTACTGTCTCTCAACTTCATTCTCTTTTTAAATCTTTTCTTTGGGGTGGGAGTGAGGAGCAAAACAAAATATCTTGGGTGGCATGGGAAGATATATGTAGAGATAAGAGACATAGGGGATTCGAGATTCGAGACTCGAGTGCTTTTAATCTTGCCTTTTTAGGGAAGTGGAGATGGAGGTTCCTAGTGGAAAATGGTAAGTTATGGCATAGAGTTTTAACCTTTATTTATGTTTAGATGTTGTTAAGTGTTGTGAGTGGTGGGACTTCAAAGGGCAGGTAGTGGTTTGATGTTTGGTATATATAAAATAGCAATTGTGTCTCCTTAGAGTGGTTCTCACATGGTTGTGTCAAGGAATTAGGTTATGGGAAAATATACACTTTTTTGGCGTGATGTATGGAGCGGTTCCAATGCATTATGTAATCAGTATGCAGACTTTTCTCAGTTGCTAGTAATAAAGAGGCATCGTTAACTGGAATTTTAACTAGTCCTAATGCAACAGGAATCAAAACCAGAAAATGTCAGCATACCGATTAATTATATATATATGAGAAGAGATCAAATTACACCAGTATTAGTTACACCAAGTATTAGCTGGTAATAAAGTATGGAGATTATCAATATTTAAAATTCTTTATACTATATAAATAACTACATTAATATTATTAATATATCTTATTCAAATTAATGTGGCTGAAGCAGTTGCGCCGGGACTGGGATCAGCAGTGGCACTGCAATGATGACAACGGGATGAAGCGGGCAACCACAACGGCGGGGGACAAACACGACTAGCTGAGATAACAAGTGGGTATGGGAATGCTTCAATAGTGACTGGTTGGGTGGTATTATGCCACTGATTTTTATTCCGTGTAATCTTTTTTATTTCAATCTTTTTTTGTATTTCAATTTTTGTAGAAAACATTGAAGACTCAGAACAAAAATTAAAGGACACGCCATCTGAGATCTCGGTTACCTGATATGAGCTTTCTTAGTGTAACCACCCCCTTTTTCATGTGCCCTGATTGTAATTGATGTCATGTAATGTGGCCTTTTTATTTACCATATAATAAAGCAATGAATCTTGTCTTGTGATTTCCAATATGTTATCTGTTTAAATTTGATAAACATAATTGTATGCCAATATTTGTTCTTTCAATAGTTACCTTTCATTATGCTCCAGCATGTTTAGTTTCTTTGTTATTCCTTTTTACTTTTCTAACTATAATTTGCCACTTTATTAAACCAAGAAAAAGGTGTTTTAGTTCTTCTGACTAATTATATACACGTTTAGGGTAATGCTAACAAAGTAATGGTAATACTAATGGACATGAGTGGTGGAAAGGGTGTGTGAGGATCCGATCGGATTGCCTTTTAGCCAGTTAACACCCACCTATTGTAATCAAGGTGTAATTATAAAGATAGAAGGGTTGAAGTAGGTACCCTCTTTTTTGATTACTTAGGCTTAAGCTATTTGTGAATTTTTAAAGAGAAACTGTTGGGATGGGATAAAAGCAAAAAAAAAATGGCTTGAATGGAAAAGTGTTGCCTTTCCCATGTTTGGGTGATTATTATAATAGCAGAGTCTTGTGGCAGCATTATTTGATTTGTCTAAGTAAAATTGATTTGGCTTTAATTAGTTTGCTCTGTTACATATTTGTCTTGTTTAAAACTTTAACTTCCTTTTTGAAGACAAGTTCGAAGTAAATTAATTAGATATGGTGGGTGATATCATAAGTTTATTATTTTAGATATAAACAACACAGAGCCATAGTTACATTTCTTTCATAGACTAGTCCCTGTTTTTATTCACCTTTTACCTTTTACCTCTGCTCTTTTCTACTTTTGCCGCTCAGAAAGCTTGTTGTTTGGGGAAGACTATGTGGGACTTTCCCGCCAGAAATATGTATTTTCTTCTGATATTACTCAAATGATTTCATGGTTATTCCTTGCAATGTTCCCATACACTATTGACTTCTATTTATTTGGTATGTATATGAAGTTAGAATTACTCATTCTTTTCAAACACTGTTCCCTATATAATAATTTGCATCTACGCTTAATTATGCTAATGGCATAGCTTAAAATTTAGAGGAGGTAGTCGTCTATGTCTAGATTAAGCCATTAAGGGAACCTAGTTGTTCCTCCAGTAGATCTTTTCATTTGGACATACTCAATTGTTATGGATTATGATGTGATTGAAAAACAATCTTTATATGTAGCATGTGAAGGGCATTGGTAACTTATAGCAATTAGAAACGAAAAAAATGAATTAGAAAATAGATTAAAAATAGAGACGGAAATTAAAGACGAATTAATGAATAATAACCAAAGCAATTAGAGACGGAAAACATGTTCGTCTCTAAATAGTGACGGGCAATAAATTGCTCAGAAACGGAATAAATTGGTCTCTTTTAGAGACGGAATGATTTTACTTTCATGATAGTCTTGGGGATGGTTTTCTTAAATTATAGACATGGAAATATTCCGCCTCAACTTAGAGACGGAAAGAAAAATTTGTCTCTAACAAATCTGTGACGTGCAAATCAACGACCACTACGATTTCATCTCTGATTCCGTCCCTAATCTGTTTAGCGACGAAAAAAGTGGTTTTTGGAGACGGAATGTGTCCGTTGCTATTTCAAATTTTTCTGGTAGTGAGGGTTTTGACACTCCGGTCGAGAATCCGTCCAGGTCTAGTGGGCATTGTGAGGTCTTCGCTTAATGGTACTGATTCGGAGCGTATGATGTATGAAGGATCTTGGACATATTTCCTCAGCTAGGAAACATAGAATACATCATTGACTCGAGACAAATGAGGGGGTAAGGCTATCCTGTAAGCCAGAGGGCCAACCCTCTGCTGGATCTGGAATGGGCCTATGAATCTGAGGTTAAGATTTCTGGCTTTGATGGTTCGCCCAATTCCTGTGACAGGGGTTACTTTCAAAAATACATGGTCGCATTCGTTAAATTCTAGGTCATTTCTTCTCTTGTCAGCATAGCTCTTCTGCCGACTTTGGGCAGTAACAAGCTTATCCCTATTGACCCTAATCTTTTTTGTGGTTTCCTGCACTAACTCTGGACCAAACAGGGTTCTCTCACCCACCCCATACCAACAAAGTGGGGACCTACACTTCCTACCATACAGGGCCTCGTAGGGTGCCATGCCTATACTGCTATGGAAACTGTTGTTGTAGACAAACTCTATTCGAGGTAGGTACCTTTCCCAACTAACCTGCTCCTCTAACACACAAGCTCTAAGCATATCCTCTAGGGTCTGGATAGTCCTCTCAGACTGACCGTTAGTCTGAGGATGGTAAGCGGTACTAAACCTAAGTTTAGTCCCAAAAGCCTGGTGAAGTGCGTTCCAAAACATAGAGGTGAACCTAGGATCTCTATCTGAAATGATGCTAGATGGAATGCCGTGGAGCTTAACAACCTCCTTGACATACAGGCCGGCTAATCTACTCAGGGAGTAGGTATTTATAATAGGTAGGCAATGGGCCGACTTAGTCAGCCGGTCCACAATGACCCAGATGGTATCATACCCTGCTGGGGCCCTGGGTAGTCCCACCACAAAGTCCATGGCTATAATCTCCCACTTCCACTCTGGAATTTCTAATGCTAAAAGGGTTCCTCATGGTTTATGTTGTTCTATCTTAACCCGCTGACACACCAGACACCTAGAGACAAACGTGGCTGCCCTCTCCTAGCTTGGAGGTCTGGGTCGGAGCCCCGTGCCTTCTTAATCAGAGCTCTAAGCTCACTAGTGACCTCTAACCTATAGAACCTCAAGCTACTCTCACTAATCTCAACACTCAGGCTTAGGTTCCTAAACTCTTCCAATAACCCCTTTTCATGTACCATCATGGATGACACATGTAGGGATTTCCTACTAAGGGCATCGGCCACTACATTGGTCTTAGCCGGATGGTACCTCAACTCAAAGTCATAGTCCTTCAAAAACTCCATTCACCTCTTTTGCCTCATGTTGAGTTCCTTTTGATCAAAGAGGTATTTCAAACTCTTATGACCATTGGATTTTGGAACATTTATTTTGTGTTGCATGTTCAATCCGTTGGTAATCGATTAAAAAAAGTAATCGAATAAATTTTATCAATTTCACACGCACACATCATTAAATTTCCAATCAACTATAGTTAAAAGGAGCCAAACTTATTATCCAATATACTAAGAGTTTAATAATGGGACAAAAAAAATAGAGAGAATTTCTCAAATCAAAATGAATATATCACCTAGAGTCATTTTTAAATTTACTAGTAAAAGAGTGGTGTCCTTTTACGGCAAGTGGTAATCTAGTTTGCTTGCCTCAAAATGGTATGTGATTTTTAACACCACAATATGTAATGCATCTATTACTTCTATTCAAGTTCAAGTCGGGTGTAAGTATGACGAACCACACCTATATGGATCTATACTTTTGTTATGAATATGAACTTTTTATTCGACATATGGCGTTGCATGAGTAGTGTAACATCCCAAAACTAGGACCTAGGAACTGTAGTAGAGGCTTAGGATGTAAGATCAGCCCAGGATTAGAGTATTGGGAATGGTATGGGAAATTGGAGATTAGGATGTAGATTCATATAGGAAATTGGGGCTTGAATATGATAATGGATACCTAAACTAATAGGGTTTCGATGTGAGAGGTTCTGGAGGATTAACCAAGCGTCAGGTTAAGTAACTTTAGGACGGACTTAGAAGAGGCCATAACCTAAGTCGGAAAGAAATATAGTGTGTAAAGGTGAGGAAACGAGGTTAAGGAAGGAGGATTAGTGTAACATCCCGTTAGTTTATAAAGATGACTAATAGATGAGTATAAGAAGGGTAATTGTTTGTAGAGATCTTAGTATAAAGTAGGTTTTAGTTTGTGAAAAGATTAAAAGACTTAGACTAGAGAAAATCAAGTTTCAGCATTTTCGCTCAAGCCAAAATGACTCACTTGAGCGAATTATGCAGATAAAGGGAGAATAATGCAATTCTGTATTTCTCGCTAAAGCGAAACGGGTTTCGCTCAAGCGAGAATTATCCAGAGAGGGGTCATTTTCAGGTTCATTCTCGCTTAAGCGAGAAACTTTCGCTCAAGCGAGAATGAGAAAGAAAAGTTGATTCCGAGCATCTCACTCAAGCAAAAATTCCTCGCTTGAGCGAGAATCCACTTACAGCCCTATACGTTCATGTTAAGGCTCCGTTTCTTTCATTCTTTCCTTTCCCCTTTTTACCTTAGAGAAAGAGAGAGAGGGACCCTTACAGAAAGGAGGGAGCGTAGGGGCTCGAAGGAGGAAGAAGATGAGGATCAAGGAGCTCGGTGGGAGCTCCAATCACTTGAGGAGCTTGGGATTTCTCCTCTCCATCTCTCATTCGCCCCTATTTCTTCCCCTAAGGTGAGTGTGGTTCACTCACTTGTTTATTCGCCATGTAAGTTCCCTTGTATGACCCCTATTCTACCTTCCCTTGCTTGCATTCATGGTTAATGTTTATTAGAGGAAGCTAGGATTGTTGATTTGGATGTATTCTTTGTAATGCAAACCCTAGGTTAGAGGAAATTGGGGGTTTTCATGAGAATGAAGGTTTGAAATGTAATTATGCATATAATTGCTTATGTTTATGTACTCCATTATGCTTGTGCATGTTTTTACCCCATCATGTTCATTGAAAATGATTATTACTCTATTAATTGCTCTGATTGAAATTAAGGTTTTGAAATGGAATGATTTAGGTTACCTTATGAATTTCATTCATGAATGGCATGTATATTATGATAATGTTCAATTCAAGTATGTTTCATGTATAAAGACATGTTTGGGGTCCTTGGCCCTTGGTAAAGGTTATGGTCTTTATGGCCTTGGGAAAGGTTTTAGGTAAGGTCTTCCGGCCTTCAGGGATGACGGTTCCTGTTAGTCTGAGCTCAGTCTAGCCTAAGGGAAAGGTTAAAATCCATGGTGCAGAATTCAATATTTCAGAATTAATGTTAATTGTCTAAGTTATCATGGTTATGTTTGATGAATCCTTTGTGATGAACATGATTGAGAAGTTATGAGTTGATCTATTGTTGCATGGACATGTTCATAATTCCCTATGATTATCATTCCACTTATAAATGCCATTGAGTGATCGATGTTACATGTCTTGTACTTTCATTCTGAGTGTTTTATGAACTGTTCATCTTTGCTATATTGTTGTTCGCCATGTGTTTTGCCTCCCCACACATGCACACACTATTATCACGCTCACTGGGACGTAGTCTCACCCCACTTTACGGGGAATCACCTTCTGTTGTGCAGGTTAGGGTTTCTTAGCATTGGATGAAGAGCCAGAGTCCCGTGGTGGTCACTCCTGCTCCCTCAGCTGACAGATAGATGTAGGACATTTAGTGTCCAATGTTATTAAGTTTTAATAAGGTCTATGTCTGTGAATGTGACGTAATGTATTGAATATTTGTGAGAATGTGTTATTTAGGCCATGAAGGCCCTTTTATTGTAGAATTGGATTAGCACAGGTATAATGTGAACTGTATTGGTGGTTTTGCTGGATTTCAGGTGAAGCCAAAATTGGGGAACGCCCAGTTTTCAGGGGAAACTCTGCCGAATTTCCGGTAGAAGTTATGGGGAACCATGACACTCCGTGTCTAGGTTCATTTCCCTTAGATTCGAATGTAATGTTTCATGTTATTTTGTAGATTGAATTGTAGTGAAGGCTTAAGTAAGCGTTGGATTACCTAAGCGATTGTATGATTTGTCCACCGATATTAAAAATGGCGCGAAATAATTTCAGAAATTCGGGAATAGTGTTTCCAACGGACATTATTCTTGGATTTAGAAATTAGGACATTACAAGTAGTTTGTTCCTAATATGAATTCCTGCCATTGTTGTCGTTGTTGTTATTAGAATACGCATATTAATACACTCAAATTATATATAAAATTTCAGTTATTATTCGTGTTGTCTCTATGGAAACAAATTTATGTTATATACTAATGAACACAACTAGGAGGATATTACAAAAAAAAATGGAAGCTCCCGTTAAAAATATCAAAGATGGGCATTTTAGGATATATTGAAAGACAATCATATCCTATTAAGCAATCCATTAAAAGATTGAAAAATAAAAAAGAACAAAACAACACAACATAATTGTTGAATTTCATCCAAGAAATAATTTGAAAGTGAAATGTCATTAAATAAAGGGTCCTTCTAAAAAGTGTCCTAAAGACACTGTTCAAGGAATTAATATATAGAATGTTTTTAATGTAATTATATCCATCTACTGCATTTATAACATCAAATGTTACCTACATAATCTAATAAAAACTTTCTGTTTTTGGTTCCTAAACCAATGCACTAAGAGTACTGGTTAGCATTCCCCTTAAATATAATACTACTATATTGATTTCATTCTTTTCCAAAAGGGGATATTTGAGCGTTATCAGATAAAGATTGGTTATATTAAGGAAAAAATGACATATTTCAATCATTAATGAGGACTAAATTCTCACAAGTTTTAATCTTTTATACATATGTTTTATCATGATATCAATAATCAATTTTTTAGTATTAATAATAAAGATTTTTTCTAAAATGATTTATTATTTCCTTTTTTTAGTTCTGAGTTGAATCCTATGATGAGTTATGTGCAATAGTAAATCTACTATGATTAAGAGGGGTAGAAAATAAATTAAAAAGGTAAAGATAAAAATGAACTCTTGTGTATTTATTTTTTACTGTCATTAAGGCAACTATGGTGGTGGGTGTTCTCTCCCTTCATTGATTCATGAAATTTTGGCCATTGCACCATTTCGCGCAAACTATGTAGTTGCTGAAATTTATAGCCTCAACATGGCTATGTTGTTAGGTGTGTGAAACCTTGAGGTTATGATGCATTCTAAAACTACCATGTACCAACTTGAACACATATGGTTTTTAGCCTACTCATGGTTGTATCCTGTAGTTACAACATTGACTTATTTGTATATTACCAAAATTTAGTTAAAGTTGGATCAAGTTGCATTGAGACAATTCTACCATGAAGCTAACCCTTGTAATGATACGTTGGATAAGTACAAGCATATGGTCCAGAGTTTAGGACTCATTTTCCTCTTATATTCCCCTAAGATCTCTCTTTTATTGCCTTTTGGATTCTCATGGCATAGCCTTTGATATAATTTATTAACACTGCAACAAAATTTTCTTTTAGCGGTTATTTTTTACTAGCAATAAATTGATACCATTATCTAACTGTTTAGCCCAGTATTTTCGTGGCTAATGAAGATTAGCCAGTGAAAGATTAATTTTCAATGGCTATATATATTCATTTTCGGTAAAAATTAATGCTACTCACATAACCTTTTTATTATTATTTCATTCCCCTCCAAATTAAGTTATAGAAATTTCGTCTTTGTCTTTGCTGCAAAAATGTTCACTTTGCAAAGCCTTTTGTCTTTGCTGTGAAACCTTCCCGTTACAAAACCCTTCCTGCAAAATTCCATCCACCATAAACATCCAACCTCCACCGATGGAGCCCTAAATCGTGACAATTTAGTTTATAGATAAGATAGAAAAGGGGCAATGTGGCGAATCATAGTGCGTATGGTGGTCGCGAACTAGGGAAGCACAACAATTGTAGAAGGCTTTATAAGTTTGAAATCAACTACAACTATGCAGTTTTGTTGTTATGCGAATATTTTATAATTTCTCTTTCAACATCCAACTAAGTACTCAATACTTTATGATATTGTAGGTTTTTGCATCCGTATTTTTATGAAAAGAAAAAATTAGTGACGTTGGTTGTTCGTAGAATACAAAAAAGCTATCATCTTTTTGCATAAAAAGAGGAAAAAGATTAATCCTTTTTTATGTTCATCTTTCTCATTTCTACCCAAAAGCATGATCATGGAATGAGAAATATCACATTTTGAATTTCAATAAGCGTATCGATCGTATAGGATCAAACTTGTCTCAAAGAGGAAAAAGATTAATCCTTTTTATGTTCATCTTTCTCATTTCTACCTAAAAGCATGATCATGGAATGAGCAATATCACATTTTGAATTTCAATAAGCGTATCGATCATATAAGATAAGATACACAAACAGGGAGAAACACAAATGCAAAACTGATAAGATACAATACAAAAGCATGAGATTAATTGATTAGACTATAACTGTAAGGTCCATGAATCCCTTTGAGATGTTTTCATAATGACAAATTATCAAAATATACTTACTATAATTTTGAGTACATGGACTAATGTTTTAAAGTGAGTTGGTTTGAGAAGGAACAGGTAAAATGAATAAGAAGAACCACTACAGTAATATATCAGAAGAAACAAAGGAGGTTGTAGGTTCTATTTCAAGTAACTCAAGAAAGAAGAGACAGAAACTTAACAAATATCACCTTACAATAAAGAAAAGAAAGAATTAAGTAAGGTGAAAGCAAGAAATCTGTTGAGAAGAATTAGAATAAGATATCTCTACTTCAGAATATACAATCTGTCAGGAAGCTCTTAGAAGATACACTCAAGTCTGCAAAACTCAAAATCCCCAGAACATCATCTATCTTCCTAAAGTCATTCAGTGATAAGAAGAAAGCTCTCTGATAAAGCAAAAAGCTAAAGTTGTTGTTACGGTAACAGTTCTAGAAGAAAAGCTCTTAACAGCATACATCAGAAGAACCAATAATTATTTCACCAAATCAAAGAACAAATTGAAAAGGAAACAAACTACTAAATGTGTTTCCTGCTAGAGAAGATACAAGCTTCAGAATATGTAGTCATGAGAAGAAAGGTCTAGTCAAACCAAGGAAAGTGAAAAAGTTGCACATGACAGTGACAGTTGTTGCACTTCCAGCTGGTTGATTGACTTGGTCTCCAAGGCATTTCCAACGGCTATATTCCTTCTCCTTGGCTACAGAAAGAAGCCCTCTCCTCCATTTTTTACACACAGCTGAACAAGCAGAAGAAGCATAAAAAATTTGTGAAATTACAATTATACCTTCTACAGAATTTTCACTTTCTACAAATCTCGTTATTCTGAGTTAAAATAGTTAGCAAAGTGAGAAAAGTGTGTGTTGGCTCAAGTACTTCAGCTGTATAATAAATTATTGTAAACTTTGAGCCTTTACCCTTTGTATTTTTCATCACACAATTTTGTGACTCTCAAAGGAGGTGAATTCTTTTGAGAGATAGATAGGTTAAGTCTGCAAGAGTAAGGTGTGCCCTGCTATTTTCAGATATTTGTTGTAAGAGCCTACAGAGGCTGCAGAAGAATACTGGGTGAGCCTGAAGAGGCTACAGAAGAATACTAGTGGTAGGAGCACCCAAGAAGTCATTGTATCAAGGTTGATATAGTGGAAAATCCTACTGGGAGTAGGGACTGGACGTAGCCTCAAGGTTAAGAGGTGAATCAGTATAAATACTGTGTGTAATCTTCTTCTTCCTTAAACTTTTACTGTTGCTGTTGTATTCACATTATAACTGTCATATCATTTGCATGAAAATCTTTTAAAACCTATCTAATATCTAAGTAAGTGTTACTTAAAAAAAGGTTCAAGTCAAAAGGAACCATATTTTCAGCATATTATAAATATAATCCATATTGTGAGAATTAACCCTTGAACTTCTAATATCAACCAAGTAATTAACTTGAGCAAAATTAAGTATTAGAAGAAAATTGCAGAAATATTTAAAGAGATCACAATTCAACCCCCCTTCTTGTGATTGCAATATTTACTTCAATAACAAGAAGATTACATAATGAAAAGGCTTGATTAAACAACTAAGATACATAAGCTAGACCAGACTAAACACAACCAACTATAGCTTGGACCAAATTCACAAAGTCTAATAAAAGTAAAGCATCAACAGAAACATAAATTAAAGACCCTAAACAAGACATATCAAAATTAAAATAGATAACAAACACAAAAGCACTCAGGCTAACACAAACACAAAAGCATTCAAGTAAAATCAACCGAAAACATTACAAATGAAGACCCTAGAGCTTCAATTCAAGGTCGAGCTCTATTGGTTCTTTCTTGGTAGAAACTGCTACAGGGACACAAGAAAGTGGTGAGAGTGTAAAACTTGTTGATGCAACTGCAGATGTAGGCGCAGGCATGAGTGCTGGTGCTGGTGATGCTTGTGATTGTGCAAGGATATGTTTTTGCCTAGCACATACCTTCAATCTTTGTTCAGGATGAGTAGAGAATTGAGAAGTAGCGATAGTAAGTATGGGTGCTAAGGGTTGGTCCCTGAGGGACAAAAAGTCCCTAGTCTCATAATAATCAAACTCTTCCTCTGGTGATGGGGGTGGGGTTCGGGGTGGGGGTGGGGATGGGGGTGGGTTCAATCCGACCATGTAATTGTTATAAGGATTATAAACCCCTCCAGTAGCACCACTAGCAGGTAGCTTGAAAAAACTATGGCTTGTTGCAAGGTTCATCATCATTTCGTTTGAAATGTTAAGTGAAAAAGGAAATGGTGATGATAGATATGAAAATTGAGAGTCATTTAAAGGGAATGGTGGTGGTATAGTTGAACGTTGAGGGTGATTCAGAGGAAATTGAGGTGGTAGAGCTGATAATTGATGCAACTCATGATTCACCTGGACTAAATTCGTCATACTTTTTTGTGCCAATTCCATAACTATCTTCTGATTCCACTCGTGATAGTAGTGGTGCATTAACTCCTCCTCAGAACTGAAGAAGGCAGAGCAAAGAGGACAAATAAAATGGCTAACTATACCATTGTTGTTGTTGTTGTTACTATTGTTGTTGTTGTTGTTGTTGCCGTTGTTGATCTCACCCTCGATGATAGGTTCAGGCTTCACCATGTTGAAAGAGAAAGCTTTCAAAGGAAAAAGGAAGGATCTTGATAGAGAAAAAAGTTGTAGCTTGAAGAGAAAGTTGTGAATGGGGTGAAAAGGCCAAGTGAAAGCCTGAATTTATGGTGGGGTTTGGAATCCGATGATGGTCAATATCTCAATTCATTTTTTATTTAATATTAATTTTATGAGGTAGCTTTTTGTAGCATTAATTATATAAGAAATGTGTGATGATATTTACAAATTTTGGATTATATATATATATATACACACAGGAGATGTAAGAAATTTTAAAGTTATTAAAATCTCAATTGATTATTTTCTTTTATAACAACATTAGTTTTGTACTTTAATCTTTAAAGTACATTTTTCACTTTATAATAGTCAAATTTATGTATAAATTTCAGTCATATATTTATTACAAATTTTATGTCATTAAATGACATTAAAGAAATTTGTATTCATTAATCAAAGTTATGTATAGTTTAAACAAATTTATAGAATTCCATTGAAATTTTTGTATATAATATTAAAAAATATGAAATACACAATTCAATTTCAAGTGATCTCCATTTTATAGCCTATATAGTTAAAAACAAAATAAAAAATAGTATGTAACTGTAAAAATATTTTTAATAAAAAAATCCAAGTCTTTACTATTGAGGCATATTCAATTTTTTACTTTACTCTCTTTTCTATCTATTCGCTCGATTTCTTAATTTTGTGTTACATGTCATGTGAACTTTCACATGAAATCTAATCAATATTTTTCTTTCTTTTAATTACTCAATTAAAAAAATTAAAAATTACTTTCACTAATTTCTTTAATAATTAATTTTTTATATATATTTAGTATAATAAAATATTTATAAATTACCATTAAAATCATCTTTTATACATTAATCAATAATTGAAATTTCCAAAAACTAAAAATTTCAAATGATTGAAACTTTTATATTTTAGGATATGATTTTATTACCAATAATTATATTAATTAAATAAACTTTCTTTTTTTAATATATAATTTTTGTGTTTCACTTTAATTTATAATTACCATTACAGTGCATGTATAAAATATTTTCTAATTAAAAAAATATTTATGTGACACATAGGTTTGTATAATATTAATTATTTAATGTTAATCATCTAAATGCACATAAATTATATATTGGAGATGTATGTATACAAAAATTACTTCATACAACACCTTTTTGTTTTTGTAAATTTTTTAAATGGTTTGGATTTTATAATACTTCACCTTGCAATTTTTTCGTACCTTATCAGGCAGGTCTTCTTTTTTGCACATTCTAAGGCGGGTTTTCCTAAGTGCACCGCTTTTAGGAATAAGAAACAAACAACAAATAAAAGAAACAAAAATCGAGGGCCATAAAATAAACTTTGTTTTTTGCCATATGAAACAAAATAAGATAGAATAAAGTAAGAAAGATAAGTATAGTTTTGGGTTCAAGAGTTACAAGATCGTAAAGTTTTTTTCTCTCCTCTGGTGTTCAATAGAAAAATATTGAGTTATATACAACTATTAATTGAAAAATTACTAGGAAAAATGCTAGTAATTTTATAATTTATCATACGTATGTGTATTGTGTTTTTATTATGATTTAAACATTAATTTACAATGCAAGTGTTTTTCATATCTTATAAGGCATGCTTTCCTATGCCATTCCCGGCCTTTTAAGAAAAATATATTAGTTATTTTAATATTTATCCATTGAGAGAGGGAATTAAATTGATGGGGGATTGTATTAATTAGACAAGAAACTCTCACTAAAAAATGACAAACAAAAGAAACACAAATCAAGGACATAAAATAAATTACTTTTTTCCATATGAAAACAAAATAGGATAGAATAAAGTAGATAAGTATGGTTGTGGGTTCGGGAGTTACAATATCCTAAAGGTTTTTCTCTCATATGTTTAAATGAAAAATGTTGAGTTATGTGTAGTTGTTGATTTAAAATAAGAAGGAAATATGTTAATACATTTATAATTTGTCCGACATGTTGATAGGACCCTTTTAGGACCGAAATTGTTGCAACAGTTAAGATGATAAAGGAAAACTTGTTGGATGCTCAAAGAAGGAAAAAGAGTTGTGTTAACTGGAGGAGGAAATCCTTAGAGTTTGAGGAATGTGAGCATATATTTCTAAAGATAACTCCCATCATAAGTATTGGAAGGACCATAAAAGCTAAAAAGTTAAATTCTAGACTCGTTTGTCATTTCCAAATACTGGAAAGAATGGTTGAGTCTCAGAATTAATTTAAGTATTCAAATTAGATTCAAGACTCATTATCTTTGGTTTTAATGATTAACAAATTAGACTAGATTAAAAGAAAATAGGTGCTACTAAGAAAGGTATTGTTTAGTTGATTGTGTTTTATGATGGAATATTCATCTGAAGTATAAGAATCGGAAGAAGAAGAATCAGTGGAGTATCAGAAGAAGAAGAACAAATCAGAAGAAGAACGAAGAAGAATCAGAAGATGAAGCAATACAGAATCTGAAGAAAAGAAAAGACTCAATAGCATATTCATCTGAAGCCTAGAAGACAACAAAGGAAGAAGAGATCCAAAATAAAAATGAAGCAACTAGAAGCAAAGGAAGCTACGAAAAAGAATAGAAAAGATTGAACTATCTGAAGAAATGAAAGACTCAGACCATCTCAAGACTCATCATCATCTGATGCATATCCTCCATCTGAAGAGTGACTATCATCTGAAGGCTTGACTTCGTCTGAAGAATGGTTATCATCTAAAAGATCGACCTCGTCTGAAGAAGTGACTATCATCTGAAGACTCAAAGACAAACTGAAGACTTGACTCCATATGAAGCATACCTATCATCTGAAGAATGGAAGCTGATCAGAAGCACTCTGTATGACAGAAGGACTGAAGGCGTCAGAACCAAGAAATGTTCTCATGAAGATATTGTCTAAGCATGAAAAGCACTATATCCAATGGACTACTTCATTTCGACACAAGAGTTAAGCGTACTTTTCTGCCTCGATCAAAAGACTTGCACAAATAAGGATATCCTGCAACGACTGCCGCATCTGCAATCAAAAGGTTACTATATACGCAGACATACGACACTTGCTACTGTCCAAAAGCAAATCAGAAGTCTGGACGAGAAAATATCGAGAAAGATGTTCGAACAAAGCCAGAGTTAATCATCATCAAACACTATTAAGCAAAAGGATGGATGCAATGACAAGGATACATAGCCAGAGTTAATCCTACAACCCCGTGAGCTGGCAACCATCATTGCTGGCACAATATCCGAGACAATTACTCTAAACACTGAGAAAAAACAGCCTTGTGCAAAGCCATTCTGACCAATGTGAATTATTCCTGTCGAATTCCTCATCATCATCATCAAACACCATTTGAATCAAGATTGAATTTGAAGATGTTGGCAACTCTTACTAACCAGAAGTTGGCAACTCTTGCTAACCAGAAGTTGGCAACTCTTGCTAACCAGAAGTTAGCAATTCTTGCTAACCGAATGTTGGAATTTCTTGCTAACCAGAGAAGAGTTTGGTTCATAGAAAATCAATTATCATATTCAACCAATCTTCTAAAAATACAGAGTTGAATTAGAGCTTAGAAGAAAATACTTTCTCTGTAAAACCTTGTACTTAGATTTATTCATTGTATCCTGAGTAGTACTCAGTTAACCTCTAGTACAGGAAGATATTAAGTTTATGTTTCGTGGAAACTTAAACTTAGTTTAGTTTATAAACACTTTATGTGTCTGAGAACCTGGAGCGGCTTGGTCGAAGAAAGAATACTTGTGTGCCTGGAGAGGC
This sequence comes from Sesbania bispinosa, assembly GCA_026901365.1. Classification (NCBI taxonomy): domain Eukaryota; kingdom Viridiplantae; phylum Streptophyta; class Magnoliopsida; order Fabales; family Fabaceae; genus Sesbania; species Sesbania bispinosa. Next base: position 1,359,958 of record QLOH01000041.1, on the reverse strand, counting down.
CTTGTGCACTCGTTGAGCCTGGAGAGGCTTGTCTGTAAAATAATACTGCACCGAGTTGCCTGGAGAGGCAGTTGAAAATAAAAGAATAGTTGTGGTAGAGCCTGGAGAGTCTTGTCTGTAAAAGAATACTGCACTGAGTTGCCTGGAGAGGCAGTTGAAAATAAAAGAATACTTGTGGTAGAGCCTAGAGAAGCTTGATAGAAAAGAATACTTGTATCTGTTGTTTCAGATAGTGGAAAATCCAGTGGTGGTTTTCCCTGGGACTGGATGTAGCTCACTGGGTTGGTGAGTGAACCAGGATAATTTTTGTGGCTAAGTTTTCTATCCCTTAAACTCCTTAATTTACAGTTTTATATTTCTGATGGGGATTGAACAATATTTTTCATAATAAACTTAACACAACAATTTCAATAAACTAAGTTTTCCAAGATAATAACTCATTCAGCTAATCTTATATCGTTTGGAGTATTACAAAGAATATACTTTGAAGAACGTTTGAAATAACTCTTTGAAGTGAATCTGAAACCGTTTTAGTTCAAAAGTCAGAAGTACACTTCAGACGATGATCAATCATCTGAGGTTACTCAAAACTGTTCTAAAAAGATTCTTTGTAATATCTCTCAGAAGGTATCTTGAGATGCATCTGAATATCTAAATCAATTTAATCAAAAGTCCAAACGATTTTTTGATCTAGTCACCTTTTCTTAGTCTCTATGCTTGTACTTCTTATATTCCGCAATTTAAGTATCAATTCTGATAATAAGCTTTTCTCACTAATTTGTATTAATGAATTAATAACTTGTGATAAAGATTTCCGAAATGCTAAAAATATTCAAAACACTATTCAACCCCGCTTCTAGTGTTTCCTGTGGAACTAACAATTGGTATCAGAGCTCACCTTCGGGTTGAGCATCTAACAAATGCAGGAGTAAATCCTCAGAAGATGGAAATCTCACCAAGCTGAAGCAACTCTGAAGAATGATAATGAGAAAAGGAAAGTACATCTATCTCAAGATCACATACGGGTAACATCTTTCCTATCTTAGTTCAAATTTAAATAGAGTTATTTAACTGCTATGTATTTTACACTCTGTTATTGAAATTATTGATGCATGCGTGTTTAAACTTGTATGAAAATTAATTGTTGCATGTTATATGTATTTAAGTGTCATCAGCATGCACTTTTAAGTTGAAGAGTCATGTATGATAATAATTGTGATACGACGCAACATGAATCATTGAATCATCAACCGACTTCTCATAATCGGCACGATGCACGACTCCTCACACCGGTTCAGTGCACGTAACCGTCTCTCATCAATGCTTGAAGCACGCCTGGTTACCTATTTAAAAGGATTGGAAGATCAACATGGAAACTACACTTCATTCAATCCTTCCTCTAAAAAAGCAAAGAGTTTCTCAAGTATCTCTCTCATTGAAAGTACAAAAAGTTCTATCACTCTATGGAAAACATATCGGTATCTTCAAGTAATTCTGCTCCTTCAATATTTGATGAGAAAATCATCCCGTGTAAGATGGTAAATCTCTCAGACTTTGATGAAGCAGATTACAAAATTTCTAAATACTTCAATGTCGCTGGATCGACACCATACTTCAACAACATCTCCTCCTCTTGGCATAAGGAAAGTGTGTTGGAGTTCTGGGACAATATTAAGATCATATCTGAACCCGACAGAACTGAAATTGAAACGAAGGTGATGGGAAGATCCCTGTACGTGGACACCAAACTAATTGTTAAAGTGATTGGTGTGCCAGACAGTGGGGAATAATACTTCCAAAGGTGGGAATCCCTACATGGTGGAACATTTGTTCTCGATCAATATCTCTTTGGAGGAAGACGGATAGCCCCTTTCAGACCTTCTCAACTTCTGAGCACACCCAGAGCCCTTCTTGTTGTACTAAACAGTTGTATTCTTCCCAGAGGAAGAAACAATTTGGCAATAAGTATGATGGAGAGGTTTGTGCTGGGACTGTTGCTATCAAAGAAGAAAATCAATCTCCCATGGTTGCTGTTGTATCAGATGTGTTTCAGAGATGAGATGGGGAATGAGGACCTTTACCCTCACAACACCTTGATCATGAAAATTCTCATGCACGAAGGATTTCCAGTGGAAAGCCTCTCTGACCAACCTTCTCCTGGCTTCTTCACTCCGGCTGCATATGTTGAGTTGGATCGGACTCTAGTTGAAAGAGAAGAAGCCCCTGAGAATCAAGTGGTTATTCATCCTCTTTTTGCTCCACGCAATGAAGAAGAAACTGGAGATACCCACTTGAAGTCTCGTAAAAGGAAAAAGGATGATGTTGGGTGCATACCATATGAAGAAGGTGAATGACAGGGTTTCCCGGCTTGCAAGAAGACTGAGAGCTGCTGAGAAGGAGCTTAAAAAGCTCAGAACGAAAAAAGAAAAGGCTGATGAAAACCACCTTGATGATCAATGATTTAATTGTGTCTTGTCATTAAGTGTTTCTGACCTATTGTCTAAAATTTTATTTGATATTAATAAAATTAGCTTCCTGTTCTGCTATGAGTACCTTTGTTAAAGCTCCAAAGTATCTTATCTGTGTAATTGTTTTGTGTGCATAATTAGTTAAACCTTTAACTTAACCATGAACAATTGGTTTCTCTATAGATAAGATGGTAAATTGAAAGTAATGTCTCTGAAAATATCTCTCTAACAATTAAAACTAACAATTAACAAATATTTTAAAATAATCAGATGCTACTGAAAGGTATTTTTTTGTGATTGATGCAGGAATTAATTCTTGATAAATTTCTGAAGAAAACATCATCAAATGGAGTAGTTAATATATTATCATTTTATTTTCTGAACCTGTTCAGAAGGTTTCAAATGAACCTCTGAAATTGTGGGTCGGAAATACTGAGATGATTAATATTCAACACTCTAAGACTACCTCAAAACTTGAGAGTGACAAGATATCATCCCTATTCTCTGAACCTGTTCAGAAAGTTCTCAATGAACTTACTGGAAGTGTGGGTCAGGAATGCTGAGGTGATTGATATTCAAGCCATTAAAAGTCTATTTCAATTCTTGAGGATCAGACAATGATGATTGCTGCCTATGAAGAAGAAACTCCTAAAGCAAGAAAATCAAAGAGCAACAACTGTTGAGTCTCAAAAATATCATAAGAGAAAATATGATGTTTAAGACAACTCAATTCCCAAGTTTTAATGCTTAACAAATTTGAGTTAAAATATTTATCATAGATACATATATGTTTTAATGATTTATCTGTGATTTCAGCAAGAGTCACTATGAGCCTACATAAAAAGACTAAGTGTTGAAGTTTTCTGAAGAAGCAGAACTCGTCTGAAGAGTTGAAGCTGTCTGAAGTAGCTCAACCCGTCTGAAGTATCAGTGCTGTCTGAAGTCTCACTTATGACGTGGCACCCTCTGCTGAAGTTTGTGAAGACTTTTCTGAACCTCTGTTGCACGTACCTTTTCAAACATGTTTATGGCAAGGAACACAGAGACATTTCCTGGTGATTTTGAATTTCATACACCATTGAGGAAATCTCTGCAACGCAGCCTCTGCAACAACATTTGTAGCAGCCTTAATGCAAGAGAAACCTTGTATCGTGTCAGAAATATCAGAGCTCTCAGAAGCATGTCTCACAACGGATTAAATAGCATTTAATGCTATCTCTAAACGGTGGTATTTCAACGGATTAAAGTTTGGGTATAAATACCCCTCTATGAAGACCATAAAAAAAACGAAAAAAAAAGAGAGAAAATCAAAAACAAGAAAGCCAAGAGAAACATCACGCTGCAAGTTTTTACTCCGTAAAAACTCTCTGATAGAATTCTTTGTACACATTTGTATATCCTGAGCATACCTCAGTTTTATTGTACATTGTATTGGTTTGAGCTTCAAACTTGGATAGTTTAAAAGCTTAAACCCCTTTCTTTGTAAATCTTGGTAGAGCCTGAAGAGGCTTGACAGAAAAGAATACTTGTGGTAGAGCCTGAAGAGGCTTGACAGAAAAGAATACTTGTGGTAGAGCCTGAAGAGGCTTGACAGAAAAGAATACTTGTGGTAGAGCCTGAAGAGGCTTGACAGAAAAGAATACTTGTTTGTGTCTGGAGAGACTGTACTCGTGGTGTCTGGAGAGACTGTACTCGTGGTGTCTGGAGAGACTGTACTCGTTGTGTCTGGAGAGACTGTACTCGTTGTGTCTGGAGAGCTGTACTCGTGGTGTCTGGAGAGACTGTACTCATTGTGTCTGGAGAGACTGTACTCACATTCAAGCTTGTAATCTGAATATTCATATAGTGGAAATCCAGTGGTTGTTTGCCATTGGGACTGGACGTAGCTCACAGTGGTAGTGAGTGAACCAGGATAAATTTCTTGGCTAAGTTTTCTTACCCTTATCTCTTGTCAATTCTTTTTATACTAATCAAGGGGTTAGAGTAATTAATCTGATATGTTATAAAGGCATAAAACATTGTTTTAAATCAGTATTTTTTATACCGTCTGAAAACTTCAGACAGTCCCTTAAGAGCCTGTCTGAAATCGTGTTTTTAACACCTGTTTGCGAAAAGCTTTCAAAAATATTCAGAAACACTATTCAACCCCCCTTCTAGTGTTTCCCTGTGTTCCTACTACAACAACTTAAGTTGAGCAGCAACAAAAGTCTATCTCAGAAGATAGAAAGGACATGATGATCGAAAAGTAGTCAGAAAATATATAAAGCATGAAGATCAAGATTATACTGCTGATGCGCTACAGACAATTTCAGAAGATGAATATAACGAGACTAAATTTGAAGACAAAGTTGAGTCTCAGCAGATAAGTTCTTCAACTTAAGTTTTTTTTAAAGCTTAGGCTCATGATTTCATAAAAATAACTACCTCGGTTTGATATTCTATATGCATGAATTTCTTAGCATCAATTTTTTTTCCTTCATGATTGCAAAAAATTCATCTTTAAAATGGACAATTATGATAATAATAACTGATGCTTTGAAAAGTCACAATTGCCAAAACGTTTTTGAAAACCGTAAACATTGATAGCTTTTCACCTATCTACTTCACGATGCACGTTCTCCAAGTCGGCGTTACAACTGCTATCTTTAAGGGCTATCTGCGCCTATTTATACAAGACGAGGGAAGCAGTTCAAGCCTTATCACTCATCTCATTTCCTCTGCAACTTCTCATCCGTCTCTTTTAAGCTTTTGACTCCTCTCAATATCTCCCAAAAGATTTATCTCTCTTACCTCCCTTATGGCGTCCTCAGTCACCATCTTCCAAACTCAAACTGTAAACTTTAAAAACCTGGTTGATGAAGGCTATGACATTGCTGAACTATTTAAGGGGGCTGGATGGCTACCATTCTTCGAAGCCATTGACTGCAGATGACATGAAGATAGTGTTCGGGAATTTTGGAACACTGCGAGGGAAGTAGAGGAAAACAATAGAATCTTTATGAAAGCCCAGGTGCAGGGTCAAGAGATTATTGTTAACAATGCTATTCTGGAGGAAGTGCTGGGAGTTAAGGCTCAAGGCGCCAAGTTCTCTGATATCTGGGAAGATCATCATAGTGGTGCGGGATGATTCAACAAGCTAATCTACTATGAAACTGGGATGAAAGACATTCCCAAAATTCTCTTCAAAATTCTGCAGTGTTGCGTGATTCCAAGTATGGGAGATAATCACATCTCCAAAATGGAGAGGTTCTGAGTTATCAATCTTCTGATGAAGAAGCAAATAAACCTTCCTTGGATCATTTTGTTTGGCATGATAAGAAGAGAAAAGGATCTTTCTGAAATCCTTCCCCACAACACCATTATCATGAAGCTTCTCCAATATCACAGGGTTCACATTGAACACCTCTACGACCACAGGCATCCCATCATCTTCAAGGTTAATGGTCAACCTGAAAGAAGACCAGCTGTGGAAGATCCTGAAGTCAAGAGGCTAAAGGTGGAGAACACCTTGCTACGCCAGAAGCTAGAGAAGACTCAAAGGCGTCTACTCAAATTGAGAGAAGAAGCAGGGATTGAAGAAAAGGATGAAGCCAGTGGAAGCCAGTCTTCCAATTAATTCCTGTTACAATTGTTTTCCTTCTCTTAAAATTTTAATAAAGATATTTCTTTTGTCAATGCATTAATCTTGGTATCAAGAATCTAAGAAATCATAATAAGGGGAGAAATATTTATCCAACAAAATGCGTTAAGTCAAGTAAGAAAGAAACTTAGAAGATAACAAGCTATATCAATACTGTCATAACATGTGGTATCCCTAGATATTAATGATTAATAAACAATTAACAATTGATATCTAAAAGACTAACAACTGGTATCTGAGAAGCTAACATTTGGCATCTAAAGAATTAATGTTTTTCTCAGGGGGAGTTGATAATCTCTTTTATCGTGCTTTTGCTTAATCAGTTTCTTTTTAATAATGACAAAAAAGGGAGAAATATAACTAAACAAATTCCTGAAAGTAAAAATGTTTCATAAATATAAGATGATAAAAGATATTCAGTTTAGGGGGAGTTTTCACAATTAACAAAGCCTCATTTGAAACATAACATAATCATTCTGTAACTTAAATCTTTTATGATATTTGTTAGTCATATCTAATTTGTAATCATTAAAAAGGGGGAGAATGTTGAGTCTCAGAATTAATTTAAGTATTCAAATTAGATTCAAGACTCATTATCCTTAGTTTTAATGATTAACAAATTAGACTAGATTAAAAGAAAACAGGTGCTACTAAGAAAGGTATTGTTTAGTTGATTGTTTTTTAGGATGGAATATTCATCTGAAGTATAAGAATAAGAAGAAGAAGAAGAATCAGTGGAGTATCAGAAGAAGAAGAAGAACAAATCAGAAGAAGAACGAAGAAGAATCAGAAGATGAAGCAATACAGAATCTGAAGAAAAGAAAAGACTCAATAGCATATTCATCTGAAGCCTAGAAGACAACAAAGGAAGAAGAGATCCAAAATAAAAATGAAGCAACTAGAAGCAAAGGAAGCTACGGAAAAGAAAAGAAAAGATTGAACTATCTGAAGACATGAAAGACTCAGACCGTCTCAAGACTCATCATCATTTGAAGCATATCCTCCATCTGAAGAGTGACCATCATCTGAAGGCTTGACTTCGTCTGAAGAATGGTTATCATCTAAAAGACCGACCACATATGAAGAAGTGACTATCATCTGAAGATTCGAAGACAAACTGAAGACTTGACTCCGTATAAAGCATACCTATCATCTGAAGAATGGAAGTTGATCAGAAGCACTCTGTATGACTGAAGGACTGAAGGCGTCAGAACCAAGAAATGTTCTCATGAAGATATTGTCTAAGCATGAAAAGCACTATATCCAATGGACTACTTCATTTCGACACAAGAGTTAAGTGTACTTTTCTGCCTCGATCAAAAGACTTGCACAAATGAGGAAATCCCGCAACGACTGTCGCATCTGCAATCAAAAGGTTACTGTATACGCAGACATACGACACCTGCTATTGTCCAAAAGCAAATCAGAAGTCTGGACGAGAAAATATCGAGAAAGATGTTCGAACTAATGTTATTTAATTCAACATCTATTCAAATATCAGAACTAGAAGAGACAAAGATGAATAAATCTAGGATCGTCTAAAGTAAAGGAATAAGCATTCTGCTGAAGTAAAATGGAAAAAGAGTTCTGCTAAAAGGGAGAAGCATTTTGCTCTAACCATCTGAAGAGAAAAAGAAGCATTTCATCAAAAGGAGAAATCCTTGTTGAAAGCATTTCAATCTGAAGAATTAAAAGAAGCTTGAAGCTATCATCTAGAGGAAGTTATAAATGGCTTAACAGTCTGAAGAAATGAAACTCTCTGAATGCATGGAACAAATTTCAACATAGAAGAAGTCACAACAGAAGCTGAGACCATATGATTCAACGACTATAATATCATATGAGGAAATAGAAACAACATCTATTATTCTTAGGACAAGACACCTCACTCAAAGAAGAAAGAGGAAACTATGTCAGGAGCAAATGAAAAAGGAGAATATACAAATAAGCTAAAGGACAAACTCAAACGGATACCTCCTCATACATACTCTAAAGGAAAACAGAGGAAAGCAGAAGAAAGCTGAAGAAAGCAGAAGAAAGCCAAGAGAGAGGAGAAGCATAAAAATATCAAGAAAATCTCTCAAAGGAGCTCATTAACAGAAGTGTCAGAATAAGATCGTCTGAACACGTATTTTTCTTAAGAAGAAGCAACCGTTTGAGAAACTATTACACAACGGCTATATGAGCCACATCATCATCATCTCAACGGTATTATCAACCATCTTCAACGGCTATATTTCATCAGAACATATAAATAGCCTCAAGATTGAATTTGAAGACGTTGGTAGCTCTTGCTAACCAGAAGTTGGCAACTCTTGCTAACCAAAAGTTGGCAACTCTTGCTAACCAAAAGTTGGCAATTCTTGCTAACCGAATGTTGGCATTTCTTGCTAACCAGAGAAGAGTTTGGTTCATAGAAAATCAATTATCATATTCGACCAATCTTCTAAAAATACAGAGTTCAATTATAGCTTAGAAGAAAATACTTTCTCTGTAAAACCTTGTACTTAGATTTATTCATTGTATCCTGAGTAGTACTTAGTTAACCTCTAGTACAGGAAGAGATTAAGTTTATGTTTCGTTGAAACTTAAACTTAGCTTAGTTTATAAACACTTTATGTGTCTGAGAGCCTGGAGAGGCTTGGTGGAAGAAAGAATACTTGTGTGCCTGGAGAGGCCTTGTGTACTCGTTGAGCCTGGAGAGGCTTGTCTGTAAAAGAATATTGCACTGAGTTGCCTGGAGAGGCAGTTGAAAATAAAAGAATACTTGTGGTAGAGCCTGGAGAGTCTTGTCTGTAAAAGAATACTGCACTGAGTTGCCTGGAGAGGCAGTTGAAAATAAAAGAATACTTGTGGTAGAGCCTAGAGAGGCTTGATAGAAAAGAATACTTGTATCTGTGGTTTCAGATAGTGGAAAATCCAGTGGTGGTTTGCCCTGGGACTGGATGTAGCTCACTGGGTTGGTGAGTGAACCAGGATAAATTTTGTGGCTAAGTTTTTTATCCCTTAAACTCCTTAATTTACAGTTTTATATTTCTGATGGGGATTGAACAGTATTTTTCATAATAAACTTAACACAACAACTTCAATAAACTAAGTTTTACAAGATAATAACTAATTCAGCTAATCTTATATCGTTTGGAGTATTACAAGGAATATACTTTGAAGAACGTCTGAAATAACTCTTTGAAGTGAATCTGAAACCGTTTCAGTTCAGAAGTCAGAAGTACACTTCAGACGATGATCAATCATCTGAGGTTACTCAAACCTGTTCTGAAAAGATTCTTTGTAATATCTTTCAGAAGGTATCTTGAGATGCATCTGAATATCTAAATCAATTTAATCAAAAGTCCAAACGATTTTTTGATCTAGTCACCTTTTCTTAGTCTCTATGCTTGTCCTTCTTATATTCCGCAATTTAAGTATCAATTCTAATAATAAGCTTTTCTTACTAATTTGTATTAATGAATTAATAACTTATGATAAAGATTTCCAAAATGGTAAAAATATTCAAAAACACTATTCAACCCCCCTTCTAATGTTGCCTGTGGAACTAACAAGAATTGGTCCTGTAGCTTACCAGGTGGTCTTATGTAACGTCCTAATTTTAAATTAAAAAATAATGGTTGTTGGAAGCACTATTCCCGAATTAGTGAAATTATTTTGCACATTAATGATATCACATACAATCACAATCAACGCTTAGGTAATCCAAAAATTACTTAAGCTCCAATTAAACAGTCATTTATACATAACCAGTTCATTGCCAACATTGGCTCCAATCAATATACAATTAAAACTACAGGCTTAATGGGATACAATTATACATGCATCATGAAACAATCATAATAATGCCCTTAAGGCTCCACATGTACGAAAATATTCCATTTCAAAATAATAGTCTAGGCTATACAATCAAAAGAATCCAAATACAATAAAAGGGGTCACATGACCCGTCAACCATCTTGCCATCCTTCCATCTGAGAACCCTACACATCTAAATAAATCCACAAAATGTGCGGTTAGACTAAAGTCCCAGTGAGTGCGATTGTGCTAGGTGCAGGTGTACAGACAATGCATGTATATACACAAACACTATTAGACAAGTGGCCTCACTAACTTAAGAGGAGGGTGAATTAAGTTATTCAAAATTATCTATTCTTTTCGATTACTTAATTCTCTTTCCCTTATTGTGTTTAAAATTCCTTTTCAAAGATGAAGTATGAATGTTTTACTCTTAATATAATGAAATTGTAAATGCAAAAAGTAAACAAGGGTTAAGGGAAGAGAAATTGCAAACTTGATTTATACTGGTTCGGCCAATCCACTTGCCTACGTCCCGTCCCCAAGTACACACTTGAGATTTCCACTATTTGTAAAAGTCTTTTACAAACAATTAATCCCCCAACACCTTGGAACCCTTCCTTGTGTTGAGAATCAATCCACACATCAAGAGAGGCACCCTCTCTTCACAATACAATTACAAATTGAATCGATGAATACAATTAGACTCTCCTTTAGAGTAGATATCACAAGTTGAAAGCCTATAAAAACTCTTAAGATTTGCAAGTGTTTTGGCACAACTTTGATTGATGTAATAAATTTTCTCTTTTGAATTTCACATGAGTAATCTAGTCTGATTTTGAAAATGAGACATATATATATATAAGGATGTTAATGAAACATTGTAAACCTTGATCAGAAGTCATGTCTCTTCAAGATTTTCAAAAACAGAACTCTGGTAATCGATTAAAAGGGTTTGGTAATCGATTACACAGTTCAATTTGCGAACAGTTGTGCCTGAAATTCAAAATTTGAATTTCTTGCACTCTGGTAATCGATTACAGGATTTGGTAATCGATTACCAGTTCAAAAATTTTTGAAATTTGAATTCTGAACTTCTGGTAATCGATTACACCATGTTGGTAATCGATTACCAGTTCAAAAATTTTAATCTTTGAACTGATTTTTACTTCATAAAAATATTTTGTTTAATTTCCTTTTCAATGCCAAGTTCCTTGCAATTGTTAAGAATTCTTTTGACATATTTATCCAACTTAATTAACCTTAAACTAATAGACCTTGTTTGCTTGACTTGACTTGACTTGACTTATGTTCTTGATCTTCTTGACTTGAGTAAGATCTTTCCTTTTGCCATTGTCAATCTTCCTCTTTTTCTTTCTTTCTCATTTGGTATCATCAAAACCTGCAATCCAGGCATCTACAATCTCCCCCTTTTTGATGATGACAACCATCAATTTAGGGAAGAATGAACAATACAAATATTTCAAGTCAATAACGATCACTCCCCTTAGTCTCCCCCTTTATGTTTATCTTTTAGAATGGTTGAGATACTTGGGAAATAGGATTTAACTTTTGTTTAAAAAAAATTGTACAAGACCAAATAGATTTCAAAAAGATTTCCAAAATAAATTTTAAAAACTTGTTCCAACACATAGAATTTATGAATTTCCAACATTTCATCAAAATTCCATTTTCCCTATTTCCAAAATTCCATTTTTCATATTTCCCTAATCTCTCCCCCTTTGGCTTCAACAAAAGCAATATTAGGCATCCAAAATATATCAACTAACAGAATATCCCAAATATGCAACATAGTATCAAACTAAAGCAACAAACGAAAATAAAGTGGTCTAAAGTAGCCAAACCAAAGTGGCGAAGAACAATACCAAAACAAGTCTAAAGACAATGCCAAATACAAGGCAATAGAACTAGAAATAAAGCGATCTACTGATCATCGGAGGAATGGTAACCAAGACTGACAGCATCCTCAATGCGATCAAGGCGAGTCTCAATGGCATCAAAGCGCTCTCCCACATACACCTTTAAGCTACGAATCTCATCAATAACATCAGTGAGAGCATCTAGAGAGGCATCTCGAAGTGGAGGAGAGGGAGTGCGCGCATCGACATCCATGTCATCACCTTTACGCACCCATTCCCCGTTGTGATTCTTGCGGTAACCAAAGGAATTAATCTGAGAAGCTCCAATTGCACTGTTTCGCTTGATTTCAAGTTTGGTCTCATTTGCCAAGGGTACGTTGAAGTGTTCCAAAACTAGGGTGATTAAATGACCATATGGGAGCGGAGCACCAGCCTGAAGGGCCTTGGTCATCTGGTAACGGACCAAGTGTGTCCAACTTACTTGTCTACCAGTCAGCAATGCCCACATAATAATGAGGTCTTCCTCTGAGGCCTGGACTAAATTGGTAGAACGGGGAAGCAAAATCCTAACAATGATATAGTGCATAATTCTACAATCAAAGGTAAGAAAACCAGCCAACAAGCGTCCAGACATATCAGTGTTCTCATGACATACCATTTGACGAACAGTAGTATTTTTAAAGAAATCTTCCCATTCATCCAATAGAGTTCCCTCAAACAGTGCCTCATCCCCACTAAGGTGTGTCAGAGCACAAAACAATGATTGGTCTATTACTATAGGAATGCGGTTGACCTCAGTATGCAGAACACCATCCCTAATCTTTAGGTTGCTATAAAATATTTTCACTAATTCAGGATAAACAGGAGCTTTCAACTGCATAAACTCTATCAAACCAAAACTTCTAAATGTTTCATAGCAATCAAACTGTTCTTGCTCAAAGAAATTCGTATTCAGATACCTAGGGTCGATAATGCTACGAGTCAAAAAGTGCGAAATGTACCTAAGACGTTGTTTGTTGGTGGAGAAAATAGCAAGTTGAGGTGAGGGATGAGAGGCCGCTGGAGGATCATCGGAGGTGCCCTCACGAGATTTACGAAAAACGGAACGCTTGAGTCTCTTGGAGGATTCCGCCATTTGAGACAACGATTCAAGAAATTGATCAGTTAGATTGATAGAGAATGAAGAGAGGAAGAATTTATGAGAAACGAGACTTGATTTGGTGGAGATTTGAGGAAGATATGAGGATTTGAAGATTTGGGGGTTAGGGTTTTCGAAACGGAGAGAGAAGGTGAGAGAACGGTTCTGTTCTGATTTTAATGAAAGGTATTTATAAGACTCGCAGACTGGTAATCGATTACGCCTTGTGGTAATCGATTACCATGTGCCCAGAAATGATATAACCGTCTCAGGTAATCGATTACTTCCATATGGTAATCGATTACAAGGTTTAAGGCTCTCAACTAATCGATTACGAGAACTATGTAATCGATTACATATCTTGTTGCTCTCGGGTAATCGATTACGCCTCTTCTGTAATCGATTACACCTATTGAAGCTCTCAGGTAATCGATTACTACCCATTGATAATCGATTACCACGAACCCATATTTCACCCCTTTTTTTATTCCAAGCTCTCCGGTAATCGATTACACCTACTATGTAATCGATTACACACTTCCCTGAATTTTTATTTTGGGTTATAAACCATTCTTATCCCTAAAAACTTTTATGAATCTAAGTTGGAAACATCTAGAATGCCTAATTCTCTCCTTATTGTAAAGAAACTGTCCTTAGGTAATGGCTTGGTAAAAATATCTGCAAGTTGTTGTTTAGTCTCAATGAATTCTAGAACACAGTCTCCTTTTTGCACATGATCTCTAAGGAAGTGATGTCTAATCTCAATATGTTTGGTTCTAGAATGTAACATGGGGTTCTTAGACAAGTTAATAGTACTTGTATTATCACAACGAATTGGTATGTGATCTATATTTAAGCCATAGTCTGAGAGTTGTTGTTTCATCTAAAGTATTTGGGCACAACAACTTCCAACAGAAATGTATTCTGCCTCAGCAGTTGATAAGGCAACACTATTTTGCTTTTTACTATGCCAAGACACTAAAGCAGACCCAATAAAATGACAAGTACCGCTGGTACTTTTTCTATCAGTTTTGCATCCCGCAAAATCTGAGTCAGAGTATCCTACTAGATTAAAAGGCATGTTTTTAGGATACCATAATCCTAAATTTACAGTTCCTAAAAGATATCTCATTATCCTTTTAACAGCACTTAAATGAGATTCTTTAGGGTTTGACTGATATCTAGCACACAAGCATACACTAAACATAATATCTGGTCTACTTGCTGATAAATAAAGAAGGGATCCAATCATACCTCGATATCGCTTTATATCTATTGACTTCCCATCTTCATTCTTATCCAAATAGCAAGCAGTACTCATAGGTGTGGCCATATGTTTAGCGTTTTCCATTCCAAATCTCTGAGTAGTTCCTTGCAGTACTTGCTTTGGTTGATGAATATACCATTTTTGGTTTGTTTGATTTGCAGTCCAAGGAAGAAGTTCAACTCGCCCATCATAGACATTTCAAACTCACTTTGCATGTCATTAGAAAATTCTTTGCACAGATTATCATTAGTAGTACCAAAAATAATATCATCAACGTAAGTTTGTACTAATAGAATGTCATGCATTTTTCTTTTAATAAAAAGTGTGGTATCAACCTTTCCTCTAGTAAATCCTTTTTCTAACAGAAATTTGCTTAATCTTTCATACCAAGCCCTAGGTGCTTGTTTTAATCCATATAGGGCCTTTTTCAATTTAAAAACATGACTAGGCAATTCTTGATTTTCAAAACCAGGAGGTTGTTCTACGTACACTTCTTCTTTAATAAATCCATTAAGAAATGCACTTTTTACGTCCATTTGATACAATTTGAAATCCATTATAGAAGCATATGCAAGTAACATCCTAATGGCTTCTAATCTTGCTACTGGTGCATAGGTTTCTTCATAATCTATACCTTCTTCTTGATTATATCCTTTGGCCACTAACCTAGCTTTGTTTCTAACAACTATACCATGTTCATCTAACTTGTTTCTAAATACCCATTTTGTGCCTATAATTGGATGATTACTTGATCTATCAACTAGATCCCAAACATTATTTCTTTCAAATTGATTTAATTCTTCTTGCATAGCAATAATCCAATGTTCATCTTTTAAGGCTTCATCTATATTTTTTACTTCAATTTTAGAAACAAAAGCCATATTATTGCATATGTCTTTAATAGAGTGTCTAGTTGTTACCCCTTTGAAATATCTCCTATAACGTTATCAAGAGGATGATCTTTTAAGGTTTTCCACTCTCTTGGAAGATCTAAGTTTGTTTGATTCTCATTTATTGTAGAATCTTCCATGTTTTTCTTCTCTTTTTCTTTAAGAGCTTCTTCATCTATGTGAGTATTTTCTAGAGTATCTACAATATCATCAATTATTTCTTTTTTATTATAAAATGAACTAGACTCATCAAAGGCTACATGAATTGATTCTTCTATTATCATAGTTCTTTTGTTATAAATTCTATAAGTTTTACTATTTAATGAATATCCAAGAAATATTCCCTCATCTGATTTAGCATCAAATTTCCCTAGGTTATCCTTTCCATTATTTAATACAAAGCATTTGCATCCAAAAATGTGAAGATGAGAGATGTTTGGTTTTCTACCATTGAATAGTTCATAGGGTGTTTTCTTTAAAATTGGCCTAATTAGAGCCCTATTCATAGTATAACAAGCAGTACTGACTGCTTCTGCCCAAAAATATTTAGGGATGTTTGAATCATTTAGCATGGTTCTTGCCAATTCTTCTAGTGACTTGTTCTTCCTTTCAACTACTCCATTTTGTTGAGGAGTCCTAGGGGCAGAAAAATTATGTTCTATTCCATTTTCATCACAGAAACTGGTCAAAGATTTTATTTACAAATTCCCCTCCATGGTCACTCCTAATGGATGCTATTTTAATGTTTTTCTTATTTTGAATCATTTTTGAAAATTTCTTAAAGGCATTGAAAGCATCACTTTTATTTGCAAGAAATAATGTCTATGTATATCTAGAGAAATCATCCACTAAGACTAGAGCATAATAACTTCCCCCAAAACTCATAGTTCTAGAAGGCCCAAAAAGATCCATGTGTATTAGTTGTAATGGCCTAGAGGTTGTTACTATGTTCTTTGATTTAAATTATACTTTTACTTGTTTTCCCTTTTGGAAAGCATCACAAAGTTTGTCTTTTTCAAATTTTATTTTAGGCAAACCTATTACTAAGTCTTTTGATATTAATTTATTTAAATGATCCATATTAATATGTGCAATTCTTTTATGCCATAACCAAGATTCATCATTTTTACTAATAAGACACTGGTTATGATTTGTAGTATTATCTAATTTTATCTTATATATATTATTTATTCTATATCCTATATACTTAATGTTTTTGTCATGTTTGGATTCAATAACACAATTTTGTGAGTCAAATGATACTAAGAATCCTTTATCGCATAATTGACTAACACTAAGTAAATTATGCCTAAGGCCATCAACAAGTAGGACATTTTCTATGGAGGTTGAGTGATTTGTACCTATTTTTCCGATTCCCAAGATTTTACCCTTGTTGTTATCTCCATAGGTAACATGTCCACTATTCTCTGGAGTGATGTCCATAAGCTTTGAGATATCTCCGGTCATGTGCTTGGAGCATCCACTGTCGATGTACCAAGTATGTTTCATGGAATCCTACAAGTCACAGAATTGTTTAATTTAGGTACCCAAACTTTCTTTGGGTCCTTAGTGTTAGTGCTAATTAAAGATCCTTTTGGGATCCACATCATATTTTTGAGATTTGTAGGATTCTTTCTAAAATAACAATTTGATGCATTATGTCCTTTCTTCCCACAATAGAAGCATGTTAAGAATGGAGAACTTGTGGATTGAGAAATTACAAAGAAGTTCTTATAATTCTTTTGTTGAGATTGAGGATTAAATCCTAATCCTGCCTTATCAAATACACATCTTTGATTTTCTAAAATAACATCTAGATTGTTTTTACCAAAGGTAAATTTTGCAAGAGTAGTGTTTAACTTTTTAATTTCTTCTTTATGTTTTAGGCATGATGTGCAAGGATGAATTTCTTTACTATTTTCTAAATTAATGATAGAACATAAATTTTCATTTTTAGAATTTACTAATTTGATTTCATTTCTAAGATTATCTAGTTCTTTAATTAATTTAGAAATTTCTTTCTCAAGTTTTGTAGTGATTTTCTTATAAGATGAAACTAGTTTTGCTAACTTAAAAGATTCTTTGTGTATATCATTAAATGCTTCTTGCAATTCATCAAATGAGATGGATGTATTGTTGTTAGAAGATGTTACCTCTTCTTCACTTTCGTAGTCTCTGGCCATAAGTCCTAGGTTGACTGTTTCATTCTCTGAGTCACTGGAGCTTATGTCATTATCATCCCATGTGATGTAGGCTTTCTTTGCTTTCTTATCTTTGAATGTCTTCTTGTTTGATTTTTCCATTCTCTTCTTGTAAATAGGGCAATCTAGTCTAAGATGCCCTGGTTGGTTGCATTCAAAGCATTTTTGGATTGATTGAGAATCTTCTCCTTTCTTCTTTGTGTTAGTTGTAGATCTTGTTCTATTCCCTCTATTTCTTAGGAATTTGTTGAATCTTTTAACGAATAAACTAAACTCTTCGTCATCATCCAAGTCCTCATCTTCAATGATTTCTTCTTCTTCATGGATGGATGATGATGAAGCTTTGAGAGCAATGCTTTTCTTACTTCTATCATTCTCTTCATTTTGGTTTAGTCTTATCAACTCCAACTCATGTTCTTGTAGTTTTCCAAATAGTGAGTGAAGAGTCATGGTTGTGAGGTCTTTTGATTCTGCAATTGCTGTTACTTTTGGCTGCCACTGCCTACTTAAACATCTCAAAACTTTGTTAATTAAATCTTCATTTGGAAAAACCTTTCCTAATGATGCAAGATGATTAACTATATGAGTGAATCTCTTTTGCATGTCTTGTATGCTTTCTTTTTGATTCATTCTAAATAGTTCATATTCATGTGTGAGGGGGTTTATTCTAGATCTTTTGACATCACTTGTTCCCTCATGAGTTACTTCCACTGTGTCCCACATCTCTTTAGCACTTTTACAGTTTGATACTCTGAAATATTCGTCTATACCTAACGCAGATGTAATTATGTTTTTAGCCTTTAGGTTGTATTGAACTTTCCTTTTATCCTCCTCACTCCATTGATCCCTAGGTGTTATCTTAACTTCATCCCCTAATTGCATTGACGGAACAAAAGGTCCATTTTGTATAGCATCCCATATATTTAGATCTATTGACTCTATGAATATTTGCATTCTTGATTTCCAATAATGGAAACCTTCTCCATTAAATACGGGAGGTCTGTTAAAGGAGTTTCCTTCTGCGAAAAGGGTATTTGATGAGGCCATATGTGATCTTGAGGCTTCTAATCCTGAAACAAGATGCAAGCTCTGATACCACTTGTTAGATAAGTGGCCTCACTAACTTAAGAGGGGGGTGAATTAAGTTATTGAAAATTATCTATTCTTTTCGATTACTTAATTATCTTTCCCTTATTGTGTTTAAAATTCCTTTTCAAAGATGAAGTATGAATGTTTTACTCTTAATATAATGAAATTGTAAATGCAAAAAGTAAACAAGAGTTAAGGGAAGAGAAATTGCAAACTTGATTTATACTGGTTCGGCCAATCCACTTGCCTACGTCCAGTCCCCAAGTACACACTTGAGATTTCCACTATTTGTAAAAGTCTTTTACAAACAATTAATCCTCCAACACCTTGGAACCCTTCCTTGTGTTGAGAATCAATCCACACATCAAGAGAGGCACCCTCTCTTCACAATACAATTACAAATTGAATCGATGAATACAATTAGACTCTCATTTAGAGTAGATATCACAAGTTGAAAGCCTATAAGAACTCTTAAGATTTGCAAGAGTTTTGGCACAACTTTGATTGATGTAATAAATTTTCTCTTTTGAATTTCACATGAGTAATCTAGTCTGATTTCGAAAATGAGACATATATATAAGGATGTTAATGAAACATTTTAAACCTTGATCAGAAGTCATGTCTCTTCAAGATTTTCAAAAAAAGAACTCTGGTAATCGATTACAAGGGTTTGGTAATCGATTACACAGTTCAATTTGCGAACAATTGTGCCTGAAATTCAAAATTTGAATTTCCTGCACTCTGGTAATCGATTACAGGATTTGGTAATCGATTACCAGTTCAAAAATTTTTGAAATTTGAACTCTGAACTTCTGGTAATCGATTACACCATGTTGGTAATCGATTACCAGTTCAAAAATTTTAATCTTTGAACTGATTTTTACTTCATAAAAATATTTTGTTTAATTTCCTTTTCAATGCCAAGTTGCTTGCAATTGTTAAGAATTCTTTTGACATATTTATCTAACTTAATTAACCTTAAACTAACAGACCTTGTTTGCTTGACTTGAGTTGACTTATGTTCTTGATCTTCTTGACTTGAGTAAGATCTTTCCTTTTGCCATTGTCAATCTTCCTCTTTTTCTTTCTTTCTCATTTGGCATCATCAAAACCTGCATTCGAGGCATCTACAAACACAACGGAAGTCCACAAATTCAACTCTTAACGATTCAATCATCAAACTTTCCATACAACCTCTTGGTGTATTACCCAACACCGGTGGGGTCTTAACACTTAATCCTCTGACCTGGGTTGAGCTCAATACCATTCAAGGAACGTCTCCCTTGTGGCCATTTAACCTTTTGTTTTAATTAACATTTACAGTCACATTTAACATTCTTAACCTCTTGGGTACAAGACCCTCCTTTTTCCTCTTTGGACCGAAATCCCGTTTGGTTTCCATTATACAATCATGTATTTGGACACATATTCAGTTTAAGAATTAGAGGTATCCACAGTCAAACATATTACCTTAGCCTTTAACATATAGGGAGAGGAAGTAAAAAGGGTTTACAACATTTATTCATTCCATTAACCCTAACTACATCAAATCCCTTCATGTTCCTTCAATCATAGAATAGAAATAACACAAACTACACACATTTTCAAGTTCCCATTACTAATATACAATCATTTCCCCCAAAAATCCCCAAATCTCATATCCTAGGGTTTGGGCCTCAAGGGCAAAACACCAATCAATCTAGGCATTCAACCATTCCATAAATATACAGTCCATTCCAAACAAAAACTAGTAATAGAGAAAGGGAATAGAGGAACAGAATTACGCAAGAAGAGGAACACACAAGATAGGAGTGAGGGGAGAACCACGCTCACCTCAAATGGAGAAATGAGGAGGATTATTCCAAGCCTTTGGGATGGTGGGAGAAACCTTCAATCAAGCCTTCCTTCTTCCTTCTTACCCCTTCTCTCTCTA
Organism: Sesbania bispinosa; assembly: GCA_026901365.1. Taxonomy (NCBI): domain Eukaryota; kingdom Viridiplantae; phylum Streptophyta; class Magnoliopsida; order Fabales; family Fabaceae; genus Sesbania; species Sesbania bispinosa. The sequence continues at coordinate 1,339,648 of QLOH01000041.1, read as the reverse complement.
AGTTCTCCTCTTTCTCTCTCTAAAAGCCCTAATTGAATGTAATAAAATGAGGGTAGAGTGAGGGTTCTGCGTGTTTTTAAAAACTAGAAACGTGTTCGCTCGCTCGAGCGAGCATCAACTCGCTTGGGTGAGTAAACTCTCTGAGTTTGGCTCACGAGAAAATGCGTTTGCTCGCTCAAGCGAGCAAACTCTCTACCAATACCCCTGAATTCCATTTCCTTGCTCGCTGGAGCGAACATACCATAATGCAATTCTCTGGTTTGCTGCACAAATCAGCCCCCTAACACCTAAACATTATCAAATCATTTCCATTCCTCTCAAAAACTACTTCATTATTATTTTAGCACATAATATGATTGAAACTTGGGATGTTACAATTCTACCCCCTTAAAACAATTTTGTCCCCAAAATTGTCTAATAACATAAGTATGCAAAACACACTTACCTCAATCAAAAAGCTCTGGAAATTGGGAGCGAATATCATCTTCTTTCTCCCATGCGCCTCCTGAGGTGACTGACCTGTCCAAATCATCTTCACTAGTGGAATGGTCTTATTCCTAAGGGACTTGACGCTTCAATAATTAACTTGTGCAGGTATGGTTGGAACTGTCAGATCATCCCTCAATTGTACTGATTATGTACTTATGATGTGGGAAGGATCGTGGACATACTTTTGGAGCTGGGACACATGGAAGACATCATGGATATTGGACAAGTGGGGTGGAAGAGCTATGCGATAAGCAAGAGGACCAATCCTCTACAGGATTTGAAAGGGACCAATGAATTGGGGATTTAACTTTTTGGCCTTGATGGCCTTTCCTATGCCTGTGACAAGAGTAATTTTTAGAAATGCATGATCACCTTCCTCAAACTCTACGACTCTCCTCCTCCTATCAACATAACTCTTCTGTCAGCTTTGGGCAGTTACCAGTTTCTCCCTAATCCTTTTGATTTTCTTAGTGGTTTCCGGAACCAACTCTGGACCTAACAAACTTTTTACCCCCACATTGCACCAACATAGTGGGGACCTACATCTACTACCATACAAAGCCTCATAGGGAGCCATACCTATACTGCTATGAAATTGTTGTTGTAGGCAAACTCTATGAGGGGCAGGTACCTATCCCAGCTTCCCTTTTCCTCTAACACATAAGCCCTAAGCATGTCCTCTAAGGTATGGATGGTCCTTTCAGACTAACCATCAGTCTGAGGATGGTAAGCAGTACTAAACCTCAATCTAGTACCAAAAGCTTGGTGTAAAGCATTCCAGATCCTAGAGGTGAACCTAGGGTCCCTATCTGACACAATTCTAGAGGGCACGCCATGGAGCTTCACTATCTCCCTTATGTACAGGTCTGCTAACTTACTCAGAGGGTAGGTTGCCCTAATAGGTAAGAAGTGGGCCGACTTGGTCAGTCGGTCCACTATGACCCAAATGGCATCAAAGCATGCGGATACTATAGGTAACCCCATCACAAAGTCCATAGCTACGGCTTCCCACTTCCACTCAGGTATCTCTAGGCGTAGGAGTGTTCCTGAGGGTTTATGATGCTCTATCTTGACCTGTTGTCATACCAAACACCTAGAAACATACTCTGCTACATCCTTCTTCATGCCATCCCACCAAAACATACTCTTCAAGTCTTGGTACATCTTGGTAATTCCAGGATGCACCGTGAACTTGCACCTATGAGCCTCCTCCAAAATCTCCTGCCTAAGACTACCCTCTTAGGGACACAGACTTTTCCTTGGAAGAGAATCATCCCATCACCTGACTTGGTGAAACCCGGCTGTCCCTTACGGGCCTAGAACTTTGAATCTAATGCTTGGGCTTCCTTAAATCTAATTCTCAACTCATTGGTGACCTCTACCCTACAAAGTCTTACATTGTTCCCCTCAAAGCTCACATCCAACCTAAGATTTCAAATTTCCTCCAAAAGCTCCATCTTGTGTACCATCAGAGATGATACATGCAGAGATTTCCTAACAGGTGCTAGTTCTAAGTCATGGGTAGGGTAATTCTCCTCATGGGGCCTAAGTTGCCTGGAGGCATAAGCCACCACTTTTCTCTCCTGCATCAACATACAACCTAAACCATTTCCTGATGCATCACTATAAACCTCAAAGGGTTTAGACAAGTATGGCAACCCTAAGACTGGGATGGTGGTCAATCTGTCCTTGAGTTCCAAGAAACTCTTCTCACATTTCTCATCCCACACAAAAGCATGACCCTTACGGGTCAACCTAGTGAGAGGCAAGGCTAACTGGGAGAATCCTTTAATAAATCTCCGGTAGTAACCGGCTAGGCCTAAAAAGCTCCCGACCTTAGTGATGGACTTATATCTCTCTCACTCAACCACAACTTCTGTTGAGTCTCAAAAATATCATAAGGGAAATTATGATGTTTTTAGATAGCTCACCTCTTAAGTTTTAATGTTTAACAAATTTGGGTTAAAATATTCTTCATAGATACATAAATGTGTAATAACTTATCTATGATTTCAGCAAGCCACTCTGAACTTATAAAGACTATCTAAAGTGCTTTCAACTTATCTAAAGTGGAAAAACCTTCTGAAGTGTTCAACCTGTCCGAAGTGTTGAAGCCGTCTGAAGTGCTCAAACCGTCTGAAGTGTTGAACCCGTCTGAAGTGCGCAACTCGTATGAAGTGTTGAAGTCGTCTGAAGTCTCATTAATGACGTGGCACTCTTTGCTGAAGTATGTGAAGACATCTCTGAAATTATGCTAAGTCAAGCGCTCTCTGCTGCACGTACCTTTTTCTTTTAAACATATTTATGGCAAGGAACACAGAAACCTTTCCTGGTATATTTGAATTTCATACACCACTGAGGAAATCCCTGGAACGTAACCTTTGCAGCAACAACAGTGGCAGCTTTACGGCAGCAACAACCCGGTACTTGTGTCAGAAATATTCAGAACTCTCAGAAGCATGTCTCATAACGGATTAAATAGCATTTAATGCTATCTCTAAACAGTGGTATTTCAACGGATGGAAGATTGGTTATAAATAGACCTTCATGAAGACCATCAGAGTAGAAGCATATACAAAAAAGTCTAAGAGACATTACGCTGCAAGTTTTTCTCTGTAAAAACACTCTGATTTCACACTCTTTGTACATCATTTGTATATCCTGAGTATACCTCAGTTTTCATTGTACATTGTCTCTGTTTAAGCTTCTAACTTGTGTAGTTTAAAAGCTTAGACATATCTATCTTGTAAAAATTGTCTTTGAGCCTGGAGAGGCTTGTCTGTAAAAGAATACTTGGTTGTAGAGCCTGAAGAGGCTTGACTGAAAAAGAATACTTCTAATCTTTTACAAGATTAAGAGAAAATCCAAGTGCTAGTTGGAATTGGGACTGGACGTAGCTCACAGTGGTAGTGAGTGAACCAGGATAAATTCTTTGGCTAATTTTTCTATCCCTTATCTCTTGTCAATTTATTTATATTAACCAAAGGGTGTTGAAAACTGTTCTGATAATTTTTTAAAAGCAAGAAACCTTTTCAAAGATCTTTTCAGAAGCCTTCTTAAGAAACTTCAGACAGCATCTTAAACCTGTCTGAAACTGTTATAAACTTAACTGTTTGCGAAAAGCTTTCATAAATTGTTAAGAAACACTATTCAACCCCCCTTCTAGTGTTTCCCTATGTTTCTATAGTTGGTATGAGAGCTCAACTCAGGGTTGAGCACCTTACAAGTGTTTGAGGATTAAAGATCCAGATGGAAGCTGCCAACAATAGACAGTACATCACTGAAGGAGCCTCTATCACAAGACCCCCAGCATTTAATGGAGTGGACTGCCACTATTGGAGGGACCGTATGAAGTTGTTCATTGAGAGCAACAACATTGATGTCTGGGATGTGGTCACTGATGGAGACTATGTGCCTATACATAACGGAGTGCTAATACCTAAGGCTGAATGGACCTTGGAGCAGAAGGCTAGAGTTCAGTTAAATGCTAAAGCCAAACTCTATTTGATATGTTCCCTGAACAAATCAGAATATGAGAAGGTTCATGGATGTTCATCTGCCAAGGAGACTTGGGATACACTTGTAGCCGCCCATGAAGGGACTGAGACTGTCAAGCAATCCAAAATCAGCATGCTCATACATCAATATGAGATGTTCAAGATGGAAGAATCTGAAACCATAGATCAAATGTTTGGAAGGTTTCAGACTATAACTAATGGACTCAGGTCTTTGGGTAGAACTTTTGAATCTGGAGACAATAATAGAAAGATTCTGAGAAGTTTGCCAAAGTCCTGGAGACCCAAAGTTACTGCCATTCAAGAGGCCAGAGACTTAAACTCTCTTAGAATGGAAGAACTATTGGGATCTCTCAAAGTTCATGAACTTGAACTTGGGGAAGATGACATCAAGAAGAAATCTCTGGCATTAAACTCCAAAGCCAAACATCCTAGGCATGACAACATTAAAGCCATGCAAGCTGAGGAAACTTCAGAAGCGGATGAAGATTCTGGAGATAGCTCAGAAGATGATGATCTTGCTCTTCTCCGCAGGAAAATCAAGAGGATGCTGCATAACAAAGGAAAGTTTAGAAAGAACCAACCATCAACCTCTAAATCAGGTAAGTCAGGTAAGGATTCTCAAAATGACAAAATTATATGTTATGAGTGTAAACAACCAGGTCACATGAAGGCTGAATGTCCTAGACTGAAGAAGAACAACCTCAAAAAGAAGAAATTCTTTAAGAAGAAGAAGAGTCTGATGGCAACATGGGAGGATCTTGATGAGTCTACCTCAGAAGAAGAGGAAGACACTTCAGAAGAGGCCAACCTGTGTCTCATGGCCAGCCTGCCCTCGTCAGATAGCTCAGAATCTGAGGTATTTCCCTTAACTCTTCAAGAGATGTATGATGATCTGATGGAAAGTTCCAAGGAACTCTTCCAAGAGTATAAGAATCTGTCCAAGGCCCACACAGAAATGTGCAGTAAATATGAGGCTCTTGAGATAGAAAACATTATGCTCAAGGAGAGAATTCTTGTGACTGAAAGCAGCAGTTCACAAACTGTCTCTGAAGAAAACAAAAAACTTCAGAAACAAGTTGAGGAACTAACAAAAGACTTAGCTAAATTTGTCAAAGGAATAGAAAACCTTAACAGATTGCTTGGCAATCAAAGGGATCCCCTTGACAAAATTGGATTAGGCTTTTGTGATCATAATACCTCTGAACCTCATATTTTCAAAAATTTTACTAAAGATAAAGAGAAAGCTATTGGGTGTTCTCACTATGGCAAGCCTGGACACAATGTGGCTCAGTGTAAGCATAGGAGAAAAGCAAAACCCAAATCTAACAAGAAAGGACCCAAAAGAATATGGGTACCTAAGAACTTGATCATTCCTGTTGCAGATGTGTTTAACAGGACAAAGGAGACCCCACAAATGGTACCTGGACAGTGGGTGCTCGCGACACATGACAGGAGAAAGGTCTTTATTCAAAAACCTTAGGCCCAGAGCAGGAGGTGTGGACACCTTTGGTGGAAATCAGCAAGGGAAGATCACAGGAATAGGGACTATAGGTATCTCTCCTCTATCCCTTATTAAGAATGTTCTTCTAGTTGAGGGACTTCAACATAATTTACTGAGCATAAGTCAATTGTGTGACAGTGGATATGTGGTTTCCTTTACTAAAGAAGGATGTATAGTCAAAGACTCTTGTGATCAAATTCGTTTTACTGCTAAGAGACACAGCAATGTGTATAAAATTGATTTAGAGGATTTGGCAAGTCAAAATGTAAAATGTTTTCTCTCTGTTGAAGATGAAAAACAGATTTGGCACCAAAGACTTGGGCATGCCAGCTTGAGATTGATCTCAAAGTTAGCAAAACACAACCTTGTTAAAGGACTACCCAAGCTTTCTTACAAATCTGACATTCTATGTGAAAGCTGTATGAAAGGAAAACAAACAAGACACTCTTTTAAGAGTAAGGATGTTGTTTCCACTAATAGACCTTTAGAAGTGTTACATATTGACTTGTTTGGTCCTATTAGAACAGAAAGCCTTAGTGGTAAGAAATATGGTTTGGTTATTGTTGATGACTATTCTAGATTCACATGGGTGTTATTTCTAAGAAGCAAGGATGAGACTTTCAGGAATTTCACAATATTCTGCAAGAAGGTACAGAATGAAAAAGGATTCTATATATCTGCTATCAGAAGTGATCATGGTGGAGAGTTTGAGAATGCAAATTTTCAACTGTTCTGTGATGAGAATGAGATCTCACACAATTTCTCTGTGGCAAGAACACCTCAGCAAAATGGGGTTGTTGAGAGAAAGAACAGAAGTTTGCAAGAAATGGGAAGAACCATGCTCAACTAATGCAACCTACCAAGATCTTTCTGGGCAGAAGCTATTAACACAGCCTGCTACCTTCAAAACAGAATATTGGTAAGACCAATTCTGAAAAAGACTCCTTATGAATTGTGGAAGGGAAGAAAACCCAACATATAATATTTCCACACCTTTGGTTGTGAGTGTTTTATACTCAACACCAAGGATGATCTTGGAAAATTTGATGCAAAATCTGACAATGGAATTTTCATAGGATATTCTGAAACATCTAAAGCCTATAGAGTATATAACTCTAGAACTTTAACTGTAGAGGAATCAATCCATGTTAAATTTAATGACAAGAAAGAGACTGATAGGGAACTATCAGATCTAAAAGATGACTTTGCAGGAATGGAGCTGAATAATCATGATAGCATCAAGGATGAACAAGTGTCTGAAGCACCATCCGTCACTGAACCTCTTCAGACCAATGTTGAGTCTCAGACTGATTTGATATCACCTCAGAAACCTGATTGGAGATACAAATGACATCATCCAAAAGAGCAAATCATTGGCAGCACTTCAGAAGGAGTTAAGACAAGATCAAAATTCAAGAATCTGAATTCTCTTGCTCTCTTGTCTGAAATTAAGCCAAAGAACATTGATGAAGCTCTGCATGATGAAGGGTGGATTCTAGCCATGCAAGAGGAGCTAAATCAATTTGCTAGGAGTGATGTCTGGACACTTGTTCCTAAACCCCATAGGAAATCAATTATTGGAACCAAATGGGTGTTTAGAAACAAGTTGTCTGAAGAAGGAAAAGTGGTCAGAAACAAAGCAAGATTGGTGGCTCAAGGGTACAATCAACAAGAAGGTATTGACTTCACTGAAACCTTTGCCCCTGTTTCTAGATTAGAAGCAATTAGGATTCTTCTCTCTTATGCTGTAAATAATGGCATCAGACTATATCAAATGGATGTCAAAAGTGCCTTCCTCAATGGTTTCATTGAAGAAGAAGTCTTTGTTAGACAACCCCCTGGTTTTGAAGACACTGCCTTTCCTGATCATGTTTTCAAATTGAAAAAGGCTCTTTATGGTCTGAAACAAGCTCCAAGAGCATGGTATGACAGACTGAGCAGTTTTCTTGTCAAAAATGGTTTTGAAAGAGGAAAAGTAGACACCACCCTTTTTAGAAAACAGTCTAACAAAGATCTTATACTTGTTCAGATATATGTTGATGACATTATATTTGGTTCAACTAATTCTTCTCTGTGCAAGGAGTTCTCTGAGTTGATGCAATCAGAATTTGAAATTAGTTTAATGGGAGAACTAAAATTTTTCTTGGGACTTCAAATTAAGCAAGATTCTGATTGTATATGGATCCATCAAGAAAAATATACAAAAGAAATGCTTAAGAAGTTCAACGTGAGTAATTGCAAACCCATGTTAACTCCTATGCATCCCTCTGCATCTTTGAGCAAAGATGACAAAGAAGAACCAGTGAATCAAACTTTGTACAGAGGAATGATTGGCTCTTTGTTGTATCTAACAGCAAGCAGACATGACATAATGTTCAGTGTTTGTCTCTGTGCTAGATTTCAATCAGATCCAAGAATTACTCATTACAAAGCTGTTAAAAGAATCATTAGATATCTGAAAGATACTACTAATCTTGGTCTATGCTATAAGAGGAGCAAAGATTGCAGGTTAATAGGATACTGTGATGCTGACTTTGCTGGAGATAGAATGGAAAGAAAGAGCACCAGTGGAGGATGTCATTTCTTTGGAAATAACATGATCAGCTGGTCAAGCAAAAGGCAAAGCACCATTTCTTTATCAACAGCAGAAGCAGAGTATATATCTGCAGCTAGTTGTTGTTCACAACTACTATGGGTTAAATATCAGCTTGAGGATTTTAATATTCCTATCTCTGCTTTACCTATTCTTTGTGATAATACAAGTGCAATTAATTTATCCAAAAATCCCATTCAACATTCTAGGGCAAAGCATATAGAAATCAAACATCATTTCATTAGAGACTATGTTCAGAAAGGTGTTTTTGATATTCAGTTCATTGACATAGAGCATCAATGGGCAGATATATTCACAAAACCCCTGGCTGAAGATAGATTTAAGTTCATTCGCAACAACTTGAATATACGTGCATTCTCTTAAAATAATTGTGTTTGATGTTATTATGTTATCTGAAATCTCAGTGTGTCTGAAACAGTGACTTGTCTGAAACTTTAGGTTATCTGAAATTTTATTTATGTGTCTGAAATTTTCTCCTATCTGAAGTAACTGGCTGACGTGGCTATCTGAGACGGTTTAATTCCTTCTTTTAAAATTTTGTCTCTTCCACTTCGCACGTTACCCGAAGTCTGTGCAGCCAGTACATGGCATCATTGCATCATGGGTCTATAAATGCAGGAGTAAGTGTGTCAAGGAAGCCTTACACTCTCTTTCCTCAATACTCAGTTTGATCTTCTTTACTGCTCAAGCAACCTTATTCTCTCAAAGTTTCTCTGCAACTCATCAATGGCACCCAAGAATACCGCTAGTTCTGGTGCAAATGTAGTTAGATCTAAGGGAGTGGATCTTGACGAGCTTCGCAACATTGGCATGGATTTGGTTGAGGAATTTGATGCGGCTGGGTGGACCTCCTTCTTAAACCACATTAACTGTCAATGGCATGAACAAAACGTGGTGGATTTCTGGTCCTCCGCTCAGGGAATACCTAACTCTAAGGGAGTATATGAAAGCATCAAAGCCTCTGTTCTAGGGGTTTCAGTTTTTGTTGATCAAGGCATTCTCTCCACTATCACTGATGTTAGGGCTGAAGGAGCAACCTTCACTCCTGGGTGGGAGATGAAGAATGGTGGGCACAAGATGTTTACGAAGATGTTGTATGGAACTGAAGAACTTGAAAGCCTGGATTCCAAGTTCCTGCTAGAGAAGGTCAGAGTTCTTCATGCAATTTGCAATAATCCCTAAGAGCGGAAGCAGAAACCATGTATCTGAATTGGAAAGGTTTTGTCTGATTCACCTGCTGCAGAAGAAGAAAGTCAATCTCCCAAGCATTATCATGTTCCACATGCAGAAGAAGATTCGAGTCTCTGCTGGAAATCTTCCCCACAACACTCTCATCATGAAGGTACTTATGCATTTTAAGGTACCTGTTGAAAGATTATGTAACCATAAATCTCCTATGTTCTTTGGTGAGTCAAACTTGAAGAGCATGGGAATCAAGCTCACTCCACGACCTTCATCTCCTACTCTGAAGGAGAATGTTCTTTTGGAGAAGGCCTCAAGAAGAGGAACCACTCTTGAGATTCTTGAGAAAGAGCTTCAGGGGGATATCAGAAAAGATGAGTTCAAGCCTTCCAAGCCATCCCCTCATCTGAAAAGGAAAAAGCTCCCTGTCAGGAGTTCAGCAAAGGTGTCTCTAAAAGCTATGGACTTGCACACTCAGACATCTGAACCTATTCAGAAGGCTTTGCAAAAGCCATCTGAAATTGTGGGTCAGGGTTCTGAAGGTGTAAGAACTCCTACTCCTAAGCCTACTTCTGATACAGAAGGAAAGGCTCATGAGGAAGAGGTAGCTGAGAGTGCTGATCCTGAAGCTTTAGCAGCAGCACATCTGGATGCATGTCCTTTTGATCTTGAGCTTATTCAGGTAGCAGCCCTTGCTACAGCATTGGAAAATGAAGAAATGGAGAAGAAGGCTGAGCAAGAAAAGACTGATTATGCTCTTGCAGTAGCCTTTCAGCTAGCTCTTGCTGAAGATGAAAGGCTAGCTTCCATTGCTCAAGAGACTAAGAAAAGAAAAAGATCCAGTGCACAGCAGAGAAGGAGAACAAAAGCTAAGTTATTTCAGCCAGCTCCTGAACCTTCTGTTAGGATCACAAGGAGCATTGCAAGCCAGCTGGAAGAAATGGATGAGGCTGGCAAGTACCAAAATTTTGTCAAAGCAAACTTGTTTTTCAAAAGAAGAAGAGAAGAGAAGCAAGCTGAAGAAGAAAAGGTGAGGGAACCTGAAAAAGCCAAACCTCCTCAGAAAAGGCTCAGGGTAAGGTTTGACAATGTGACCCCATCACCACCTTCATCACCTGAGATGAAAAGAGAAGAAGAAAAAGAAGAAGAAGCACTTCCTCCACCTCCCTCATCACCATCTTCACCACTTTCATCACCTTCATCATCTTCAGAATCCACTCAGTCTGCAGATCCCACAGATTCAAATCAGCATGGTGACAGCTCTGCAGTATGGAAAGGAAGCATGTTGCCTGCTCAACTAAGGCTAGGACCCAAAAGTAGGGACTTCTTCACAGAGCCTACATTTGATCCTTATGCCTTTCCTTTCACTCAGCACCAACTTGATGCAGCTGCTGAAGTACCACACAAAAAGTATAAGGAACCTTTCAGTGAGAGGGTCAGAGTCCCCAGGTTCCCCAACTTATTTGAAGAGCTGCAGTTTTTCAGAAATACACCCCCATCTCTCTTCACCATGGCCTTATCAAGCACACTACTGATGAAGAAAGGGCCAAGTATCAAGGAAGTTCAGATCAGTACGACTCCGGCTAGTTAGAAAAGATCAGAAAGGGTGCAGTTCCACCTGTAACACCTGCGTTTTACTGTTTTTGCCGTTTTTTTGCCGTTTTAAGTGTTTTATTGGATTTTGAGTGATTAAAATTATTTTTAATCATCAAAATTTATATTTTTGGATTTAGAATTTAATTTCCTATTTTTAGGGAATTTCTGGGAATTTTTGGGGTTTTTCTGTGAAAATGACATTTTTGCCCCTCCTGTCTCGTGAACCGGGTCCGAATACTCTTGATCCGGGCCAGAAAAATTTGCACAACCCTTCCTTTCCTCCTTCTAGAAGCCGTGCATGTCTTGTGTGTGTGCATGAAGGACATTTGTCCACTTCACACTTTGTTTCTAGACAAGTGTCAAGCTTAGGGAAAAGTAAGACATTAAAACACCAAAATTCATTACTCTTTCTTTTTCCACATGCAAAGCTTAGAAATTCTCTCATTTTCTCTCTTCCTTTTCTCTCTTGGCCGTGAACTCTCCATAAACTTCTCTCAAAATTTTTCATCTTCCCTTAAACACATCAAACCAAGGTTCCATCTTTGAACCAAAGCTTCCATTTCTAAGCCTTCTAGCCTTGAAAAATCCTTATTGGTGACTAAAGGAGGCATCTTTGGGGGCTGTTTTGGGACCAGAATTTTGCACTCATTTTCTTAGAAATTTGAGGTAAAGGGGGGGGGGGGAGAACTTGAACTCTAGTAGGATTGGTAACTAGAGTCAAGGATTTGCCCTTAAAATCCTTGTTTTTACTCTTATTCTCCTTGAAAAAAATCACTTTTTGAGCTTTTCTTTGAGCAAATGTTTTGGATTCTTAAATAGTGTTTATGAGCTTGGAAATGGAGTTATGAACTTTAATGTGTATGTGGATGATTTTGAATGGATTAGTATGATATTTGGCATTTAGATTGTTTGTTGATGAATGTGTGAAGTTTTGGTGAAGATTGGATGTTGTGAAAAATTTGAAGTTTTGATGAACATTCAAGTTGTTCTTGATGTTCATGAGTTGTTCTTGATGAAACTCATCAAGAATACCTTTTTGATCTTAAAAGGTCAAGGGTATGTTGAAAACATGTTTATGGGCTTTGGTGGTCCAAAAGGACTAAGAAGCAATTTTACAAGTAAAAGGACTAAAGTGCAATTAAGAATAAGTCTTTAAAAATAAATAAAACAAATTCGGATTTCCAATTCCAACCAAGTAAAAGTCAACTTAAAGGTCAATATTTTAGGTTGCCATGACTAAAAATAAGTTCCTAAGAGTTATAAAACCTTTAGGCTTTTAATTTAAGTTTAAAACCTTTAAGAAAAGGAGTTAAAGAATCATTAAAAGTCAATCAAGATTAGATTATGAAATTAAAGTTAGATTGGAGTTGGACTTCAACTCTAATCCAAGTTATTAAGAAATTAAAACTTAGAAATTAATTAGTAGACTTAGCTAATCTAATTACCTAAGTTAAATTAACATAATCTACTTAAGTTAATTAAGTAACGGATGATTAATTAAGGTTAAAGTTAATTAACCTTAATAAAAGTATTAAGTAATTAATTAGTAATGATGATTAAGAATTAACTAACTATGATTAACCTTAATCAAATGTAATTAAAAGCTTAATCCAAAACTAAGGAAGAGATTAAGACTTAATTAAGGAGGATTAAGATTAATTATAGCCCAGTTAATGAAGATTGATTAAAAGTTAAACCTAATCTTAATTATTTATACAAGAGAATTAGGATAAGTAATACCATCCATAAGATACAATCATAAGTCTTAGTAAATTATAGGACTTAAGTGGACATGATTATCAAAGAACGTTAGTACGAACTACTATAAAAGGCTATAACAAACGCACTCTTTCTTCATAAAACTTGAGAAGCTTAGTGAGAGAGTGCGGTTCCAACCCAAGGTAGGGTTCGGTTTTCCTTGAAGGAAAGACATTGAATTCGGGCCGTGCCACGGGGATGTGGTGACGTTGAATGGTTCAATGGGCTTTGCCTGTAAGGATGTGAATGTTGTGAGCATTGTTGCGTGATATGCATCATGAAGCATTGTTGATGTTCGAGGTTGAAAACCTTATGACCTATATGACAGTAGCACTTGGTACAGTGTGAAATCGGTTGGGAAGGGTGCAACTGGGTTTTTCAAAGAACGCCAGTGGGTCCTCAAAAGGGACGCCAGCCCTGAGGATAGCCTAGCTCCCGGAAGATCTCAGGTGACGTAGATTAGCTCCCTACTGTCGAGATTGGGGAACCCAGCTTAGCTATTCCTGTCGCTCTCATGATTTTTGGGTCAGTTGAGATTGTCTGGAAGAACTCTTAAATGATTTGGCCAAAATGTATGAGCAATGCTCTTTGTACCAATGCTAGTACAGACTCTAACTCCTGACGTGCTGTGCATATATGGTCGGGCAGCTGCTATGTGCTATGCCTATGGTGATGTTTCCCTGGGCCCACATGCATTAGATATTACATTATAATAGTAAAAGTTGCGTTCATATGAGTACACCATGATGAGATGTCGTGATTGCTTATTGATTCGACTGTGTGGATTGCCTCTGTGTGTGTGCTCTAGTTTGCTGTATCCTACATGCTGTGAGTTCATGCGATGTTCTCACCCTTCTTTTCTATCTCTTCTTTCTATGCTCTTCTCGTCACGTTGACAGTCGGTATCGAGGACTTCCGTCATGACGTCGATGCAGGTGCGAATCAGATGGTTGCCGAGGGGCACCCGGAGGGTGACGGGTATCCCACGCAGGTGTGAGTTCTATGGGGGGGAGTTTGTGTCACCATCACGCACCCCAGACTTCCTCTTGTACCTGAAAAGGACTAGGTTGTGTTGAGTCTAGGTAGTACGCAGCTCTGATTTAGGAATCTCTTCTTTTGTATTCTGTTAGAGGTCTCATTTATTTTACTACCGGAACTTATGTTTTAATATGGTCATGTGGGTATTCGAGAGGTACATCGATGCTACTTAATATTTAAGTATGTATTTATGTCATACTGTTTTATGTTCTCTCAAGGTCTTTAACCATGTGTATGTTGTGTATGCGCGTAAGGTGTTAATTCTTTCGACGCTTACGGAAAGATAAGTTTTTGAAAGTGAAGGAAAGGATATTTCATAAGTACTTTAAATAAAGCTAGAGAGGTAATAGGTCAATGACACCTAAACCCTTTTCAAAAAAAAACTTCCGCATTTTTGACGTTCTACTTTGTTGGTCACGTGTAATGCATGTGGTACTTTTAGTGGTAACTAGGGGTATCACACCACCTGCTCATAAGTGGGCTCCACTTAATCCCTTCTCTGGTGACTCTCTCTCAAGTTGTCTAATGATGAATGGTGTTTTGTTAGGCAACTGTCTACGGAAGCTGAACTCTTTGAGAGGGACTACTTGAAGTCAGTAGGCATGCGAGGCTATAGGCCACCTAGAACAATCTCCATCAGGCCAACCACAGAAATTCTGGTGCAACCTGACAAGATAGTTCCTAGGTACCCCTTTGAAGAAGGCCCTGCTAACAAGTTCAAGGAACCTAAAGCTTATCCAGTTCCTCAAAAACCGTTTACTTCAACAGAATGGAGGGAGCTACCTGCTCGGATCAGCAGACAAGGTGGAGGTTTAGATCACTGCTACAGGGATAGGGTATGGTTGTCCCACTGGAAGATCAGAGAGGATGCTGGATCCTCTTCTGGATCTGCAGGACCGGATGATGACTCCATCATAGGCTGTGGTGTCTCCACCAATGTGCAGTATCAGTATATCAGAGGCAGATTCCCCATGTCTGAACCTTTTAATGAGGACTGGAAGCTAATCTGTCCTATCAGAACTTTCTTCTTTCCGGTGAGTCATCCAGAAGACTATGGGTTGCATCCTGGATTCAATCAGCTCAGGTTCGTCTGCAGGCACATTCAGATTATTTTATATGAAGTAGAACTGAATCTTGAGGAAGAGAACAAGAAGCTGAGGCATCAAGTGAAGAGCTTGGAAAAAAGAAATGCTACTCTTGTGGCTAAGCAAGATCAAATACTTCAAGAGCAACAACACATCAGAAATGGGCAAGAAGAACTGAAGACTGCTGTCATTTCTCAGATTGACAAGGCCAAGGAAGAACTGTTCTCCCTTCTGAAAGAAGTCTTTCTGAAGAAAGATGGATAGTCTATGATGTTTAGCCATGCTCAGTGTTACTTTCATTTTTTTGAGTATTTAATTTCTGTTATGTGAACTTCATGTTTGGTGTTTAATTTGAACTCTTTTTAAATTGATAATTTATTCTGATTGCTCTCATGAATGCTGGCATCTCACTGTTGTGATTATATTTCTGTGACTATTGTGATTATATTACTATGATTGTTTTGTTGTCGTGCTCTGAAATTCCCTTTTGATTGATGACAAAAGGGGGAGTATTAAAACTAACAAAATCTGAAGTAATTACAGGTCTCAGGAGGAAAATTTGATAAGAGTTTATATCCTAAGAGATCTTTATCTGAGGGGGAGTTATTTTTTTTAAGTTTCAGATTTCTTTATTTTAAACATATTTGTCATGATTAAAAAGGGGGAGAATGTTGAGTCTCAAAAATATCATAAGGGAAATTATGATGTTTTTAGATAGCTCACCTCTCAAATTTTAATGTTTAGCAAATTTGGGTTAAAATATTCTTCATAGATACATAAATGTGTAATAACTTATCTATGATTTCAGCAAGCCACTCTGAACTTATAAAGACTATCTAAAGTGCTTTCAACTTATCTAAAGTGGAAAAGCCTTCTGAAGTGTTCAACCTGTCTGAAGTGTTGAAGTCATCTGAAGTGCGCAACCCGTCTAAAGTGTTGAAGCCGTCTGAAGTCTCATTAATGACGTGGAACTCTTTGCTGAAGCATGTGAAGACATCTCTGAAATTCTACTAAGTCAAGCGCGCTCTGCTGCACGTACCTTTTTCTTTTAAACATATTTATGGCAAGGAACACAGAAACCTTTCCTGGTATATTTGAATTTCATACACCACTGAGGAAATCCCTGCAACGTAACCTTTGCAGCAACAACAATGGCAGCTTTACGGCAGCAGCAACCTGGTACTTGTGTCAGAAATATTCAGAACTCTCAGAAACATGTCTCACAATGGATTAAATAACATTTAATGCTATCTCTAAACGGTGGTATTTCAACGGATTGAAGATTGGTTATAAATAACCCTTCATGAAGACCATTAATGTAGAAGCATATACAAAAAAGTCTAAGAGACATTACGCTGCAAGTTTTTCTCTGTAAAAACACTCTGATTTCACACTCTTTGTACATCATTTGTATATCCTGAGTATACCTCAGTTTTCATTGTACATTGTCTCTGTTTAAGCTTCTAACTTGTGTAGTTTAAAAGCTTAGATATATCTATCTTGTAAAAATTGTCTTTGAGCCTGGAGAGGCTTGTCTGTAAAAGAATACTTGGTTGTAGAGCCTGAAGAGGCTTGACTGAAAAAGAATACTTGTAATCTTGGACAAGATTAAGAGAAAATCCAAGTGCTAGTTGGCATTGGGACTGGACGTAGCTCACAGTGGTAGTGAGTGAACCAGGATAAATTCTTTGGCTAAGTTTTCTATCCCTTATCTCTTGTCAATTTATTTATACTAACCAAGGGTGTTGAAAACTGTTCTGATAATTTTTTAAACCAAGAAACCTTTTCAAAGATCTTTTAGAAACCTTCTTAAGAAACTTCAGACAACATCTTAAACATGTCTGAAACCGTTATAAACTTAACTGTTTTCGAAAAGCTTTCATAAATTGTTAAGAAACACTATTCAACCCCCCTTCTAGTGTTTCCCTGTGTTTCTACAACTTCTATATTATTGGGGTCTACAAACACCCCTTCCTTAGATATGACATGACCTAGGAAATGAACTCTATCCATCCAAAACTTACATTTCTCAGGGTTAGCAAACAACTTTTTCTCCCTCAACACTCCTGGTATAATTCTAAGATGTTGCTCATGCTCCTCTAAGGTTTGGGAGTAGATAAGGATGTCATCAATGAACACGACAACAAACTTATCAAGGTAGGGCCGGAAGATCCGGTTCATGTAATCGATGAACACCGCAGGAGCATCGGTTAAGCCAAAAGGCATCATCAAGTACTCATAGTGCCCATATCTAGTTCTAAAGGCAGTATTTGGGATATCTTCCCCCTTTATCTTTATCTGATGATAACCTGACCTCAAGTCTATCTTAGAGAAAATTGACACTCCTCTAAGTTGGTCTAGAAGGTCATCTATCCTACACACAACCCCATACTCCCATTTTTCTTTTTGACCAAGAGCACAGATGCTCCCCAAGGTGACACACTAGATCTGATGAATTTCTTCTCAATTAAATCCTCTAACTGTTTCTTAAGTTCACTCAACTGTAGTGGTGACAACCTATAGGGGGCTTTAGAGATAGGCCCGGTGCCCGATACTAGGTCTATTGAAAACAACCTCTCGGTCCGGAGGTAAGGTTGTTACCTCACTAGGGAAAACATCCTGGAACTCCCTAACCGTAGCTATATTACTCAAGTCGGATTTGGACTCTACGGATGAGGAAAGCAGTAAAATGAAACAATGACTACCATCAGATAGGCATTCAGAAATCTGAGTATAGCTAGAAAGTAAGCACAAAGGTTTTGTTGAGATCTTGGCAAGCGTACCAATATCATAGCAGTATAATAGTAAGTAAAGAGAGTTGTCGTATCCACAAGGAACAGTACAAAGATAAATCCTAGTGATCACACTTATCAAGTATGGGCAGATTTGAATGTTTGTTTGGGAAGATAAAAGATAAGAAAGAGGACATATGGATAAGGTTGAGCAAATTAATGAAACCAGGATTGAACTTCATCGATCGCACCCCTCTTGTAATTGGAACCAAATGATATTCATGAATTTATAATCATAATATTGAAGCACAAATAAATGTTATTTCACAAAGGTCTCCACAAATATGAAATACTGAGAAACAATCAACTCTGGTCTCCACAATCGTAAATTGCCCTAGTTTAAAGATCAAATTGTTAAAGCTATCAATTCACCCTGGTCTCCACAGTTGTGAATTGAGTGTTTTCACCAATCAGATTTGGAAAACCGTTTCTCAACACGTTTAAGAAATCGCATCATAACTCCGGCACAAAGGCGGAAGCTGAGCATTAAGAACAGAATAAAAACACCAATATTATAAAAACAGAGATTCATAAATAACAAAAAGGATCCAAAATACAATTAGGGATTGAATCGACTACATTCAATCCTAAATGAGAGTTTAGCTACTCATGGTAGCCATTACAAACCAATAGAGAGACTGTCACACTTTTCTCTGGCTCCAGATCTACTCACCGTCTCCGTATCTCTTTGATGCCTAAAACTGACTGCTAATAATCCTATAAATAGTGTTCTGACGGGCTTTTGAGATTCTGCTTGAGGCCCATTAGAAATTAAGTTTCGTTCTCCTGGGCTCCACTTGCGCTCAACGCAGGTGGAGCGCAGATCTCCGAATCTTGCTTTTCCTGATTTTCCTCTTTTTCAGCTTATCTTGTGCTGTTCCGATCCTTATTTGGTGCTATCTTGATGCTGTATTTGAATTTTAGCCTTTATCTGTAAAAATCAACAGAATCTTTATCAAAATAGCATCAAATTCAAATTTGATTTAAATAATTACAAGAATCGTACTTTAAGCCAAAAGGGATAAATTGGGGTATAAATTCACCATTTTTCCCTTAATAAGTGTTGTAATTAAATATCATATTTATATTAATTTAACCACCTATCAATTCCCCCCAACTTAGCTTCTTGCTGTCCTCAAGCAAGAAAATCTCCTATAGATAGTTGGACTTCAAACCCCATTTATGGTCCTCACTATTAAGGAAACAAATTCAATATCCTTTGTTAGATAGCTGTCACTTTCCAAATTTCAGATTAATAATCAGAACTAAGTGGTGACTCTAGTCCTCAATCAGATCAAGATAAAAATGCAGGTGCATCCTCCCTCTTCCTCTTGCCTTCCACCCAAGTTTTGACCACGTGCTTGGTACCTCTTCCACCAGGTTTTGTTCCGCCACCATGCACTTGGTGACCAAAGCAAAGAACTCCCTCAGTTGGAGAATGGCCACGCTCCTCTTGATCTCGGGTCTTAGGCCCGACTCAAAATATGTGCACTTCCAACCCTCATTAGGGTTAGCCCGGAGCAAGGAGTGATACTTGGTGAGTTCTTCAAATTTGGCCACATATTGGCCCACCGTCATGCTTCCCTACTTCGGCTGCAGGAACTCCAACTCCTTTCGTTGCTTCATAGGCTTTGGAAAGTACTTTTCTAGGAACGCTGCTTGGAACCCCTCCCAAGTGAGCGGAGTTCCCAGAGGATTCAATCTTGCCCTGGCGGCCTTCCACCAGTTCTCTGCCTCCCCTTGTATGCAAGTAGGTGGCAAAATGCACCATGAACTAATCAGAACACACCATAACTTCAAAGATCTTGTTCATGGAATTGAGCCATGAATTTGCGGCTTCGGGGTCATAGGGTCCGGTGAAGGGCGAAGGGTGTGGTTTTCTGAATTCCGCCAACCCCTGAACCAACAGGTCCGTGACACCCATAGGTGGTGGTGTATCCCTAGGCCTTCGACTGAGTTCGTGAAGCATTATGGCATTATTTGCATTCTTCTCCCCCATCATCTGTAACAAAGTTTGCAAGGCCGCCGCCACTGGGTCGGGGGTTGAACCACGGGGTGGAGGAGTTGTGGGATTAACTCGTGGCCTACCTTTCCTTCCGCTGGCCATAACACTCTACACATCATTAATAAAACATCAAGGTGATCAGACTCTCAATTTCATAGTAGGATAACTAACTTTAGGAACAAACAAATCCATAGTCTAATTGGATTGAACTGCTCTGATACCAAAATGTAACGTCCTAATTTCTAAATTCGATAATAATGCCTATTGGAAGCACTATTCCCAAATTCGTGAAATTATCTCACACATTAATGATATCGCATACAATCACAATCAACGCTTAGGTAATCCAACAATTAATTAAGCTTCAATTAAATAGTCATTTATACATAACTAGTTCATTGCCAACATTGGCTCCAATCAATATACAAATAAAACTATAGGCTTAATGGGATACAATTATACATGCGTCCTGAAACAGTTATAAAAATTCCCTTAAGGCTCCACATGTACGAAAATATCTCATTTCAAAATAATAGTCTAGCCTATACAATCAAAAGAATCCAAAGACAATAAAAGGGGTCACATGACCCATCAACCATCTTGCCATCCTTCCATCAATTCCCTGGCTGAGAACCCTACACGTCTAAATAAAACCACAAAACGTGTGGTGAGACTAAAGTCCCAGCTGTGAGTGTGATCGTGCTAGGTGCAGGTGTACAAACCATACATGTATATATACAAACACAGCGGAAGCTCACAAATTCAAGCAATTTTGCATATCTTAGAGTTGGTGTCAGGTCTTCAGGTAAATTTCCATAAGAGTAACCTTATTGGTGTCAATTTTGATGCTAAGTGGATGGATATCACTTCAAACTTTCTGAATTGTAAAGGGGGGTACTATCCTTTCTTCTATTTAGGTATTCCTATTGGTGCTAATCCTAGAAGTAAGGTACTTGGAATCCAATGATTCAAAAGGTGCAGAAACGTTTATCCCTAGACACTATCTTTTGGAGGTTGTTGTGTCCTTTTAAAATGTCCTTCATTCTATTCTAATCTATTGTCTTTCATTCTTCAAGGCTCCAAAAGGTACTGTCTCTTAACTTCATTCTCTTTTTAAATCTTTTCTTTGGGGTTGGGAGTGAGGAGAAAAACAAAATATCTTGGGTGGCATGGGAAGATATGTGTAGAGATAAGAGACATAGGGGATTCGGGATTCGAGACTCGAGTGCTTTTAATCTTGCTCTTTTAGGGAAGTGGAGATGGAGGGTTCCTAGTGGAAAATGGTAGGTTATGACATAGAGTTTTAACCTTTATTTATGGTGAGAGGTTGGTAAGTGTTGCGAGTGGTGCGACTTCAAAGGGCAGGTAGTGGTTTGATGTTTGGTATATTGAAATAGCAATTGTGTCACCTTAGAGTGGTTCTCACATGGTTGTGTCAAGGAATTAGGTTATGGGAAAATATACACTTTTTTGGCGTGATGTGTGGTGCGGTTCCAATGCATTATGTAATCGGTATGCAGACTATTCTCAGTTGCTAGTAATAAAGAGGCATCGTTAACTGGCATGTTAACTAGTCCTAATGCAACAGGAATGAAAACCAGAAAATGTCAGCATACGATTAATATATATATATATATATGAGAAGGGATCAAATACACCAGTATTAGTTACACCAAGTATTAGCTGGTAATAAGTATGGAGACTATCAATATTTAAAATTCTTTATACTATATAAATAATTATATTAATATTATTAATATATCTCATTCGAATAATGTGTCTGAAGCAGTTGCGCCGGGACTTGGGATCAGCAGTGGCACTGCAATGACGACAACGGGATGAAGTGGGCAACCACACGGCGGGGGACAAACAGACTAGATGAGATAACAAGTGGGTTAAGGGAATGCTCAATAGTGACTGGTGGGTGGTATTATGCTACTGATTTTTATTCCGTGTACGTAATCTTTTTTATTTAATTTTTGTAAGAAACATTGAAGACTCAGAACAAAAATTAAAGGACACGCCATCTGAGATCTCGGTTACCTGATATGAGCTTTCTAGTGTAACCACCCCCTTTTTCATGTGTCCTGATTGTAATTGATGTCATGTAATGTGGCCTTTTTATTTACCATATTATAAAGCAATGAATCTTGTCTTGTGATTTCCATATGTTATCTGTTTAAATTTGATAAACTTAATTTTATGCCAATATTTGTTCTTTCAATAGTTACCTTTTATTATGCTCCAGCATGTTTAGTTTCTTTGTGATTCCTTTTTACTTTGTAACTATAATTTGCCATTTTATTAAACCAAGAAAAAGGTGTTTTAATTCTTCTGACTAACTATATACACTTTTAGGGTAATGCTAACAAAGTAATGGTAATACTAATGGAAATGAGTGGTGGAAAGGGTGTGTGAGGATCCGATCAGATTGCCTTTCAGCCAGTTAACACCCACCTATTGTAATCAAGGTGTAATTATAAAATATAGAAGGGTTGAAGTAGGGTACCCTCTTTTTTTGATTACTTAGGCTTAAGCTATTTGTGAATTTTAGAGAGAGAAACTGTTGGGATGGGATAAAAGCAAAAAAGAATGGCTTGAATGGAAAAGTGTTTCCTTTCCCATGTTGGGTGATTATTACAATAGCAGAGTCTTGTGGCAGTATTATTTGATTTGTCTAAGTAAAATTGATTTGGCTTAATTAGTTTGCTCTGTTACATATTTGTCTTATTTAAAACTTTAACTTTCTTTTTGAAGAGAAGTTCGAAGTAAATTAATTAGATATGGTGGGTGATATCATAAGTTTATTATTTTTTTAGTGAAATATGAAAAGTTAAATCATTTGTATATAATTTGAAGGTACATAAACTAGAAATTGGATGGTTTTTTTGTTTTTTAGATATAAACAACACAGAGCCATAGTTACATTTCTTTCATAGACTAGTCCCTATTTTAATTCACCTTTTACCACCAAAGCTCTATTGTTTCTACTGTTTTGATATTTTTTCTACTTCTCTGCTCTTTTCTACTTTTGCCGCTCAGAAAGCTTGTTGTTTGGGGAAGACTATGTGGACTATCCTGCCAGAAATAGGTATTTTCTTCTGATATTACTCAAATGATTTCATGGTTATTTCTTTGCAATGTTTCCCATACACTATGACTTCTATTTATTTGGTATGTATATGAAGTTAGAATTAGTCATTCTTTTCAAACACTGTTCCCTATCTAATATTTGCATCTACGCTTAATTATGCTAATGGCATAGCTTAAAATTTAGAGGAGGTAGTCCTTAATGTCTAGATTAAGCCATTAAGGAAACCTAGTTGTTCCTTCAGTAGATCTTTTTGTGAGAGTCGGAGGCTGATGAGGGCGGGGAGTGATCGCCGGTGCAAAGAGGCACGGACAAGGAGCGGCTCCTGGCAGGCTTCTATGCTAGAAGGGACACATGGATGAACCGAGCCCACACCCGAATGAGAGGGATCTAGAGGTTGTGCAGGTATGGGACTGTACAGTTGAAAATAGCTTAAAGGAAATTGTGTGGGGAGAACTATACCAACAAGATGCATCTTCTTTTCGGAAGCCCATAACATAAGAACTCATAGTTAGGCGTGCTTGACTGGAGCAATTCTGGGATGGGTGACCTCTGGGAAGTTTCCCTGGAAGTGTGCAAGTGAGGACAAAGCATACTGGAAAGACTCGTGTTGGTTATGTGGGGACCTTCATCAGTCCTGCAGCGGCTCGGGGAGTTACAAATGGTATTAGAGCCGAGCCTCTCCTAGTACGGTGTGGTTCGGGGACGAACCAGGCAGAAGCTGGTGGGCATGTGAGAGGCCGGAGGCTGATGAGGGAGGGGAGTGATCGCCGGTGCAGGTATGGGACTGTACAGTTGAAAATAGCTTAAGGAAATTGTTGGGGAGAACTATACCAACAAGATGCATCTTCTTTCGGAAGCCCATAACATAAGAACTCCATAGTTAGCGTGCTTGGCTTGGAGCAATTCTGGATGGGTGACCTTCTGGGAAGTTTCCGAAAGTGTGCAAGTGAGGACAAATCATACTGGAAAGACTCATGTTGGTTGTGGGGACCTTCATCAGTCCTGCAAGCGGCTCGAGGGCGTTACACTTTCATTTGGACATACTCAATTGTTATGGATTATGATGTGATTGAAAAACAATCTTTATATGTAGCATGTGAAGGGCATTGGTAACTTATAGCAATTAGAGACAAAAAAATGAATTAGAAATAGATTAAAAATAGAGACGGAAATTAGAGACGAATTAATGAATAATAACCAAAGCAATTAGAGACGGAAAGAAAATTTTGTCTCTAACAAATCTGTGACGTGCAAATCAGCTACCACTACGATTCCATCTCTGATTCCGTCTCTAATCTATTTAGCGACGGAAAAAGTGGTTTTTGGAGACGGAATGTGTCCGTTGCTATTTCAGATTTTTCTGGTAGTGAGGGTTTTGACACTCCTGTCGAGAATCCGTCCAGGTCTAGTGGGAATTGTGAGGTCTTCCCTTAATTGTACTGATTCAGAGCGTATGATGTGTGAAGGATCTTGGACTTATTTCCTCAGCTAGGAAACATGGAATACATCATTGACTCGAGACAAATGAGGGGGTAAGGCTATCCTGTAAGCCAGAGGGCCAACCCTCTGCAGGATCTGGAATGGGCCTATGAATATGGGGTTAAGATTTCTAGCTTTGATGGCTCCCCCAATTCCTGTGACAGGGGTTACTTTCAAAAACACATGGTCGCATTCATCAAATTCTAGGTCATATATTCTATTGTCAGCATAGCTCTTCTGCCGACTTTGGGCAGTAACAAGCTTTTCCTAATGACCCTAATCTTTTTTGTGGTTTCCCGCACTACTTCGTACCTAACAGGGTTCTCTCACCCACCCCATACCAACAAAGAGGGGACCTACACTTCCTACCATACAGGACCTCGTAGGGTGTCATGCCTATATTGCTATGGAACTGTTGTTGTAGACAAACTCTATGAGAGGTACGTACCTATCCCAACTACCCTGCTCTAACACACAAGCTCTAAGCATATCCTCTAGGGTCTGGATAGTCTCTCAGACTGAACGTAGTATGAGGATGGTAAGCGGTACTAAACCTAAGTTTAGTCCCGAATGCCTGGTTAAGCGCGTTCCAAAACCTAGAGGTGAACCTAGGATCTCTATCTAAAATGATGCTAGAGGGAATGCCATGGAGCTTAACAACCTCCTTGACATATAGGCCGGCTATCTACTCAGGGAATAAGTATTTCCAATAGGTAGGAAATGGGCCGACTTAGTCAGCCGGTCCACAATGACCCAGATGGTATCATACCCCGTTGGGACTCTGAGCAGTCCCACCACAAAGTCCATGGCTATAATCTCCCAATTCCACTCTGGAATTCTAATGGTAAAAGGGTTCCTCATGGTTTATGTTGTTCTATGTTAACCAGCCGACACACCAGACACCTAGAGACAAACTCTGCTATCTCACCCTTCATGCCATCCAACACAAACATCTTCCTCAAGTCTTGATACTTCTTGGTGGTGTCAGGATGTATCGAGAACTTGCCCCTGTGGGCCTCCTCTAAAATCTGCTGCCATCAGACTACCCTCTTAGGAATGTAGACTCTCCCTTGGAAGAGATCATCTCATGACCTGACTTAGAGAAACCCGACTGCCCTCTCCCTAGCTTGGAGGTCTGGGTCCGAGCCCTGTGCCTCCTTAATCAGAGCTCTAAGCTCACTAGTGACCTCTAACCCTATAGAACCTCAAGCTACTCTCTCTGACCTCAACACTCATGCTAGGTTCCTAACTCTTCCAACAACCCATTTTCATGTACCAATCATGGACGACACATGTAGGGATTTCCTACTAAGGGCATCAGCCACTACATTGGCCTTAGCCGGATGGTACCTAAACTCAAAGTCATGGTCCTTCAAAAACTTGACTCACCTCCTTTGCCTCATGTTGAGTTCCTTTTGATCAAAGAGGTATTTCAAACTCTTATGACCATTGGATTTTGGAACATTTATTTTGTATTGCATGTTCAATCCATTGGTTCCCCTCAGAGATGTCCCAAAATTATCTTCATGGTGTCTTGGCTCAGATCTTCCAACCATCACACCATTTTCTGAATTTCATTATTATGCTACTATACCACTTAGGGCTAAGGATAATACTTCAAAGAATGGAAAGGTTTTATGAAATAGTAAGTATTAATTGTACATTTATGCTTCCGATGTAATTAATACTTTATATTTTAATAACATCTTTCCATTCTTTGAAGTCTTATCACCAACCCATAGGTGGATAACCAATTAAAAAAGTAACCGAATAAATTTTATCAATTTCACACGCACACATCATTAAATTTCCAATCAACTATAATTAAAAGGAGCCAAACTTATTATCCAATATACTATGAGTTTAATGATTGGACCAAAAAATAGAGAAAATCTCTCAAATCAAAAGGGATATCACCTAGAGTCATTTTTAAATTTACTAGTAAAAGAGTGGTGTCCTTTTACGGCAAGTGGTAATCTAGTTTGCTTGCCTCAAAATGGTATGTGATTTTTAACACCACAATATGTAATGCATCTATTATTTCTATTCAAGTTCAAGTCGGGTGTAAGTATGACGAACCACAAATATATGGCTCTATACTTTGTTATGAATATGAACTTTTTATTCAACATATGGCGTTGCATGAGTAGTTTGTTCCTAATATGAATTCCTACCATTGTTGTCGTTGTTGTTATTAGAATACGCATATTAATACACACATATTATATATAAAATTTCAGTTATTATTCATGTTGTCTCTATGGAAACAAATATATGTTATATACTAATGAACACAACTAGGAGGATATTACAAAAAAACAATGGAAGCTCCTAACAAAAATATCAAAGATGGGAATTTTAGGATATATTGAAAGACAATCATATCCTATTAAGCAATCCATTAAAAGATTGAAAAATAAAAAAGAACAAAACAAGACAACATAAATGTTGAATTTCATCCAACAAATAATTTGAAAGTGAAATGTCATTAAATAAAGGGTCCTGCTAAAGAGTGTCCTAAAAACACTGGTCAAGGAATTAATATATAGAATGTTTTTATTGTAATTAAATTCATCTACTGCATTTATAACCTCAAATGTTACATACATAATCTAATAAAAACTTTCTATTTTTGGTTCCTAAACCAATGCACTAAGAGTACTCGTTAGCATTCCCTTAAATATAATACTATATTGATTTCATTCTTTTCCAAAAGGGGATATTGAGCGTTATCAGATAATGATTGGTTATATTAAGGAAAAAATGACATATTTCAATCATTAATGAGGACTAAATTCTCACAAGTTTTAATCTTTATACATATGTTTTATCATGATATCAATAATCAATTTTTTAGAATTAATAATAAGATTTTTTCTAAAAAGATTTATTATTTCCTTTTTTTCTGTTCTGAGTTGAATCCTATGATGAGTTATGTGCAATAGTAAATCTACTATGATTAAGAGGGGTAGAAAATAAATTAAAAAGGTAAAGATAAAAATGAACTCTTGCGTATTTGTTTTTTATTGTCATTAAGGCAACTATGGTGGTGGGTGTTCTCTCCCCTCATTTATTCATGCAATTTTGGCCATTGCACCATTTCGCGCAAACTATGTAGTTGCTGAAATTTATGGCCTCAACATGGCTATGTTGTTGGGTGTGTGAAACCTTGAGGTTATGATGCATTCTAAAACTACCATGAACCTACTTGGACACATATGGTTTTTAGCCTACTCATGGTTGTATCCTGTAGTTACAACATTGACTTATTTGTATATTACCAAAATTTAGTTAAAGTTGGATCAAGTTGCATCGAGACAATTCTACCATGAAGCTAACACTTGTAATGATACGTTGGCTAAGTACAAGCATATGGTCCAGAGTTTAGGACTCATTTTCCTCTTATATTCCCCTAAGATCTCTCTTTTATTGCCTTTTGGATTCTCATGGCATAGCCTTTGATATAATTTATTAACACCGCAACACAATTTTCTTTTAGCGGTTATTTTTTACTAGCAATAAATTGATACCATTATCTAACTGTTTAGCATAGTATTTCATGGCTAATGAAGATTAGCCAGTGAAAGATTAATTTTCAATGGCTATATATCTTCATTTTTGGTAAAAATTAATGCTACTCGCATAACCTTTTTTTTATTATTTCATTCCCCTCCAAATTAAGTTATAGAAATTCCGTCTTTGTCTTTGCTGCAAAAATGTTCCCTTTGCAAAGCCTTTTGTCTTTGCAGTGAAAACTTCCCGTTACAAAACCCTTCCTGCAAAATTCCATCCACCACAAACATCCAACCTCCACCGATGGAGCCCTAAATCGTGACAATTTAGTTTATAGATGAGATAGAAAAGGGGCAATGTGGCGAATCATAGTGCGTATGGTGGTCGCGAACTAGGGAAGCACAACAATTGCAGAAGGCTTTATAAGTTTGAAATCAACTACAACTATGCAAATTTGTTGTTATGCGAATATTTTATAATTTCTCTTTAAACATCCAACTAAGTACTCAAAACTTCATGATATTATAGGTTTTTGCATCTGTATTTTCATGAAAAGAAAAAATTAGTGACGTTGGTTGTTCGTAGTTTAGAATACAAAAAAGCTATCATCTTTTTGAATAAAGAGGAAAAAGATTTATCCTTTTTTATGTTCATCTTTCTCATTTCTACCCAAAAGCATGATCATGGAATGAGCATTATCACATTTTGAATTTCAATAAGCGTATCGATCGTATAGGATCAAACTTGTTTCAAAGAGGAAAAAGATTATTTTTTATGTTCATCTTTCTCATTTCTACCCAAAAGCATGATCATGGAATGAGCAATATCACATTTTGAATTTCAAAAGCGTATTGATCATATAGGATCAAACTTGTTTCTGGGTATAGAGAGATTCCCTTTCTCTTCGCATTTACAAACAGGGGAGAAACACAAATGCAAAACTGATAAGATACAATACAAAAGCATGAGATTAATTGATTAAACTATAACTGTAAGGTCCATGAATCCCTTTGAGATGTTTTCATAATGACAAATTATCAAAATATAACTATAATTTTGAGTACATGGACTAATGTTTTAAAGTGAGTTGGTTTGAGAAGGAACAGGTAAAATGAATAAGAGGAACCACTGCAGTAATATATCAGAAGAAACAAAGGAGGTTGTAGATTATATTCAAGTAACTAAAGAAAGAAGAGACAGAAACTTAACAAATATCACCTTACAATAAAGAAAAGAAAGAATTAAGTAAGGTGAAGCAAGAAAGCTGTTGAGAAGAATTAGAAGAAGATATCTCTACTTCAGAATATACAATCTGTCAGGAAGCTCTTAGAAGATACACTCAAGTCTGCAAAACTCAAAATCCTCAGAACATCTTCTATCTTCCTAAAGTCATTCAGTGATAAAAAGAAAGCTCTTTGAGAAAGCAAAAAGCTAAAGTTGTTGTTACAGTAACAGTTCCAGAAGAAAAGCTTTTCACAACATACATCAGAAGAACCGGTAATTATTTCACCAAATCAAAGAACAAATTGAAAAGGAAACAAACTACTAAATGTGTTTCCTGCTAGAGAAAATACAAGCTTCAGAAGATGTAGTCATCAAAAGAAAGGACTAGTCAAACCAAGGAAAGAGAAAAAGCTTCACATGACAGTGACAGTTGCTGCACTTCCAGCTGGTTGATTGACTTGGTCTCCAAGGCATTTCCAACGGCTATATTTCTTCTCCTTGGCTATAGAAAGAAGCCCTTCCTCCATTTTTTACATACAGCTGAACAAGCAGAAGCATAAAAAATCTGTGAAATTACAATTATACCTTCTGCAGAATTTTCACTTTCTACAAATCTCCTTATTCTGAGTTAAAATAGTTAGGAAAGTGAGAAAAGTGTTGTTGGCTCAAGTACTTCAGCTGTATAATAATTTATTGTAAACTTTGAGCCTTTACTCTTTGTATTTTTCATCACACAATTTTGTAACTCTCAAAGGAGGTGAATTCTTTTAAGAGATAGATAGGTTAAGTTTGCAAGAGTAAGGTGTGCCCTGCTATTTGCAGATATTTTGTTGTAAGAGCTTACAGAGGCTGCAGAAGAATATTGGGTGAGCTTGAAGAGGCTACAGAAGAATACTAGTTGTAGGAGCACCCAAGAAGTCATTGTATCAAGGTTGATATAGTGGAAAATCCTACTGGGAGTAGGGACTGGACGTAGCCTCAAGGTTAAGAGGTGAACCAGTATAAATATTGTGTCTAATCTTCTTCTTCCTTAAACTTTTACTGTTGCTATTGTATTCACATTATAACTGTCATATCATTTGCATGAAAATATTTTAAAACCTATCTAATATTTAAGTAAGTGTTACTTAAAAAAAGATTCAGTCAAAAGGAACCATTTTCAGCATATTATAAATATAATCCATATTGTGAGAATTAACCTTGAACTTTTAATATCAACCAAGTAATTAACTTGAGCAAAATTAAGTATTAGAAGAAAATTGCAGAAATATTTAAAGAGATCACAATTCAACCCCCTTCTTGTGATTGCAATATTTACTTCAATAACAAGAAGATTACATAATGAAAAGCTTGATTAAACAACTAAGATACATAAGCTAGACCAGACTAAACAAAACCAACTATGGCTTGGACCAAATTCACCCAGTCTAATAAAAGTAAAGCATCAACAGAAACATAAATTAAAGACTCTAAACAAGACATACCGAAATTAAAATAGATAACAAACACAAAAGCACTCAGGCTAACACAAACACAAAAGCATTCATGTAAAATCAACCGAAAACATTACAGATGAAGACCCTAGAGCTTCAATTCAAGGTCGAGCTCTATTGGTTCTTTCTTGGTAGAAACTGCTACAGGGACACAAGAAAGTGGTGAGAGTGTAAAACTTGTTGATGCAACTGCAGATGTAGGCGCAGGCATGAGTGCTGGTGCTGGTGATGCTTGTGGTTGTGCAAGGATATGTTTTTTCCTAGCACATACCTTCAATCTTTGTTCATGATGAGTAGAGAATTGAGAAGTAGTGATAGTAAGTATGGGTTCTAAGGGTAGGTCCATGAGGGACAAAAAGTCCCTAGTCTCATAATAATAAAACTCTTCCCCTGGTGATGGTGGGGGGTGGGGTTCGGGGTGGGGGTGGGGTGGGGGTGGGGGTGGGTTCAATCCGTGTAACATCCCGCAAATTAGGGACTTTAATAACTCATTAGGCTAAAAATAAGATAATCATGTATGGATAATTAAGGGAAAGTGAGTTGGGGAATTAAAGGTTGAAAGTGGATTATAAAAAACTAAGTTAGAATTCCATTCAAGTTAAATGAAGAGTTTTGGGTTGCTGGTAATCGATTACAGAGGGTCTGTAATTGATTACCCGAGAGCTAGTTTTTAGGTAATCGATTACTCACAGGTTGTAATCGATTACCTGAGGGCTGAGTTTTCGTAATCGATTATCAAGTATTGAAATCGATTACCAGATTCCCAAAAAACGCTTTCTAGTGTAATTTTCACCTATGGTAATCGATTACAGCATTACTGTAATCGATTACCAGCTGTCCAGTATAAATACGTGGACATGCAAAATCAGAAAAAACTCACTTGCTCTTCTTCTTCCTTCGAAATCTAGAGAGAGAGATGAAATTCTAGTGAGAGAAAGCTTGGATTAAGGCTTGGAGGAGGGGATTGAAGCTAGAAAACATCAAGGGCACATCTCTATTCATCAATTCCTCCTTGATCTTCAAGAATTGGTGAGTAAAGTTCACCCACACACTCCCTAGTGATTTTGAGTTTTCCCCAATGTATGAACCCTATTCTCAAATTCCTCTTTCTATTTAAGTATTGTGGGTAGATTAATGTTGATTGCATGAGATTGAGTAGTTGTTGTTAGGTTTTTCATTGAAAACCTTAGGGTAGCGAGATTTGCGAAGTAGCGAGATTACGAAATTGACGAAATGCTCGTTGTATGATCCCTACCCCTTCGATTCCCTTTCTATTCGGTTAAATTGATTGGATTTATGATATTTGTGCTTGAGTTGAGTAATTAATGTTTAAGTGTTTGGAAAATCTTGGAACGTCGAAGTTACGAACTTACGATAGTTACGAAACCTTCGAAATGCTGAATGTATGAACCCCAACCCTTTAATTCCCTTTCTATATGATTATTTTGATTGGAGTTGTGATGTTTGCATTAGAATGGAATGATTGATGTTAGGACTTTCTTGAAAAGGTTGATTATTACATGTGGGAGTATGCTCTGATTTCAGTTGTGGGAGTATTGCGACACCCTTAGTTATACCGCTAAGAACATCACATTATAATACGTAACCGTCGAACTTACTGCTTTAGAATGTAAAAAAAACACGGATTTTTTTTTTGAAAAGGATTTAGTCGTCATAAATCTATTACATCTCAGATTTTCATTTTAGGTATTCATGAAATATTCTTTCCTTAATCTGAAACTCGTTTTCTGAAAAACATCTAGACGATTATCAACTCGTGCACACGCACAACATACACGCAGTTATAAAATCAATCATAAGAAAAGGAAACAACATGAATATATACATACAACATAATAACAGTATGTCTCTCGAGCCATCCTGATATCCACATCAAAATATGAGTTCTGGTAGTAGACCAAAAAACAAGACCTCGACCAAATACAAAATAAGAGGTTGCTAAATCAGAGCTGCTACTACCTAGACTCAAAACTACACTGGTCTCACATCTACGCGAGATGTCCGTCACCCGCCAGGTTCCTCTGGGCATCCACCGCTGTTGCACTCTCATCGATGTCATACTGAAAATCTCCGATGCGGCCATCGACGTAGCGAAGGAACACAATAGCAGAAAATAACAGAAGTAGAAAGGAAGGGTGAGAACATCGCATGAACTCACAACATGTAGGACACAGTAAACTAGAGTACACACACAGAATTTACATCCAATTCAATCAATCAAATTTATACAGTTATATCATCATGATGCATATGAACCAATGCATGAGGGCCTAGGGAAACATCACCATCCATAGTGCACACAGCAACTGCCTGACCATATATGTACAGCGTATCAGGAGTTAGAGCCTGTACTAGCATTGGTACAAAGAGCATTGCTCATACATTTTGGCCAAATCATTTAAGCGTTCTTCCAGACAATCTCAACTGACCCCGAAAATCATGAGAGCGACAGGAATAGCTAAGCTGGGTTCCCCAATCTCGACAGTAGGGAGCTAATCTACGTCACCTGAGATCTTCCGGGAGCTAGGCTATCCTCAGGGCTGGCGTCCCTTTTGAGGACCCACTGGCATTCTTTGCAAAACCCAGTTGCACCCTTCCCAACCGATTTCACACTGCACCAAGTGTTACTGCCATATAGGTCGTAAGGTTTTCAACCTCGAATATCATCAATGCTTATGATGCATGACACACAACAAGGTTTCAAGCAAATACATCCTTACAGGCAAAGCCCATCGAATCATTCAACGTCACCACTTACCCGTGGTACCGCCTGATTCAATGTCTTTCCTTCAAGGAAAACTAAACCCTATCTTGGGTTGGAACCGCACTCTCTCACTAAGCTTCTCAAGTCTTATGTAAGAAGAGGGTGTTGGTTATAATCTTTTATAGTAGTTTGTACTAATGTTCTTAATAATCATGTCCACTTAAGTCCTATAATTTACTAAGACTTATGATTGTGTCTTATGGATGGTATTACTTATCCTAATTCTTCTTGTATAAATAATTAAGATTAGGTTTAACTTTTAATCAATCTTCATTAACTGGGCTATAATTAATCTTATTCCTCCTTAATTAAGTCATAATCTCTTCCTTAGTTTTGGATTAAGCTTTTAATTACATTTGATTAAGGTTAATCATAGTTTAGTTAATTCTTAATCATCATTACTAATTAATTACTTAATACTTTTATTAAGGTTAATTAACTTTAACCTTAATTAATCATTCGTTACTTAATTAACTTAAGTAGATTATGTTAATTTAACTTAGGTAATTAGATTAGCTAAGTCTACTAATTAATTTCTAAGTTTTAGTTCTTAATAACTTGGATTAGAGTTGAAGTCCAACTCCAATCTAACTTTAATTTCATAATCTAATCTTGATTGACTTTTAATGAGTCTTTAACTCCTTTCTTAAAGGTTTTAAACTTAAATTAAAAGCCTAAAGGTTTTATAACTCTTAGGAACTTATTTTTAGTCATGGTAACCTAAAATATTGACCTTTAAGTTGACTTTTACTTGGTTGGAATTGGAAATCCGAATTTTTTATTTATTTTTAAGACTCATTCTTAATTGAACTTTAGTCCTTTTACTTGTAAAATTGCTTCTTAGTCCTTTTGGACCACCAAAGCCCATAAACATGTTTTCAACATACCCTTGACCTTTTTAAGATCAAAAACGTATTGATGAGTTTCATCAAGAACAACTCATGAACATCAAGAACAACTTGAATGTTCATCAAAACTTCAAATTTTTCACAACATCAATCTTCACAAACTTCACACATTCATCAACAAACAATCTAAATGCCAAATCATACTAATCCACTCAAATCATCCACATACACATTAAGTTCATAACTCCATTTCAAGCTCATAAACTATTTTTCAAAGATCATCATCCAAAACAATTGTAAACCTTCAACCAACTTCATGCATGTTCATAGATTCATCATACAAACACATTCCAAAGAATCCAAAAACTTTGCTCAAAGAAAAGCTCAAAAAGTGATTTTTTTCAAGGAGAACAAGAGTAAAAACAAGGATTTTAAGGGCAAATCCTTGACTCTAGTTACCAATCCTACTAGAGTTCAAGTTCTCCCCCCCTTTACCTAAGGAATTTTCTGTAAAAATAAGGTGCAGTAACAGCCCCAAAAACAGCTCCAAGATCCTCCTCTTGATCACCAACAAGGACTTCTACAAGGTTGGAGGCTAGGTGTTTAAGCTTAGGTTCAAAAATGGAACCTTTAGCTTGAATGTGTTTGGAAGAAAAATGGAAAACTTGAGAGAAAATGGGAAGGAAGCTCACAGCTGCAAGTGGGAGAATGAGTGAAATGAGAGAAAAAATTCTGGTTTGCATGTGAAAGGAAAAGGAAGAAAGTGGAGTTTTTGCTTTAGGAAACATAAATGACACATGGCTTATTTGCTTGCACACTTGTCTTGTAAGGAAGGAGAAAATTTACAAGTGTCTCCCATGCACATTATTCTGCATGCATGGCTGTTATGATGTGTCAAGGTGAGTCAGTGTAAATTTTTCTGGCCCGGATCAAGAGTATTCGGGCCCGGTTCAAGGGACAGGAGGGGCAAAAAGGTCATTTTCACAAAAAAACCCCAAAAATTCCCAAAAATTCCCTAAAAATAGGAAATTTAATTCTAAATCCAAAAAATAAATTTTGATGATTAAAAATAATTTTAATCACTCAAAATCAATAAAACACTCAAAACGGCAAAAACGGCAAAACGGTAAAAACGCGGGTGTTACATCTCTCCCCCTCTTAAAAGAAATTTCGTCCTCGAAATTTGTGCGTACCTTCTTGAAATAAATGAGGATGGGACTTCTTCATTTGCTCTTCCAACTCCCAGGTTGCATTCCCCTCATCGGTTGCACTCCAAATAACTTTCACCAACGGAATCTCTTTTCCTCTCAACTGCTTGATCCTTCGGTCTCCGATTCGCACAGGTAATACCTCATAAGTCAAGTTTTCTTTTAATTGTATTACGTCGGGTTCTATGACGTGCGAAGGGTCAGGAATATACTTTCGGAGTTGTGACACATGGAACACATTATGAAGATTGAAAGAAAAGGTGGCAAAGCAATTTGGTAAGCAACAAGACCAATTCTTTTCAAAATTTGGTAGGGACCAATGAATTTGGGTAAGTTTTCGAGATCGCATTGCCCTACCAACCCCAGTCGTTGGTGTAACTCTCAAAAACATGGTCTCCTTCTTTGAATTCAAGGGGTTTCCTCCTCCGATCATAGTAACTTTTCTGCCTGCTCTGTGATATTCTCATCCTTTCCTGAATCATCTTGATCTTTTCCGTGGTTTGCTGAATCATCTCAGGTCCCAACACTAGGCCATCGCCAGATTCAAACCAACACAAAGGTGTCCTACACTTCCTACCATACAAGGCTTCGTACGGTGCCATTCCAATGCTAGAATGGAAACTATTGTTGTAGGTGAACTCGATCAGTGCCAACAACTGATCCCAACTTCCCTTATGTTCTAACACACGCTCTCAGCAAATCTTCTAGGGATTGGATAGTCCGCTCAGACTGACCATCCGTCTGAGGGTGATAGGCTGAACTAAGCCTCAACTTGGTTCCTAAAGCTTGTTGCAGACTACCCCAAAATCTGGAGTAAACCTAGGGTCTCTATCTGACACTATGCTAGACGGAACCCCATGTAGTCTTATTACTTCCTTAATATACAACTGGGTCAACTTTTCTAGAGAAAACTTAATGTTAATGGGCAAGAAATGAGCAGATTTTGTCAACCTATCAACAATTACCCATATAGC
The DNA here is from genome assembly GCA_026901365.1 of Sesbania bispinosa. Lineage (NCBI taxonomy): Eukaryota > Viridiplantae > Streptophyta > Magnoliopsida > Fabales > Fabaceae > Sesbania > Sesbania bispinosa. The sequence goes on along the minus strand of QLOH01000041.1, from coordinate 1,303,452 downwards.
ATCAAAACCTGCAGGAGTTCTAGGTAAACCTACCACGAAATCCATAGATATGCTATCCCACTTCCACTCAGGGACATCTAAAGGTTGTAACTCTCCTGATGGTCTCTGATGTTCAATCTTAGCTTTCTGACAAACCAAACAAGAAGCCACATACTCAGCTACTTCCTTTTTCATTCCAGACCACCAAAACATCTTCTTCAGGTCTTGATACATCTTAGTTGCTCCAGGGTGAATACTCAATCCACTCTTATGAGCTTCTTCTAAGATCAGTTTCCTTATTTCCTTATCACCAGGTACACATATCCTACCCTTGAATCTAATAACCCCATCAGTTCCCTTGCAAAACTCAGATTCTCCTTTCTTAGGGACTAGATCCTTCAAAACTTGCAAAGATTGATCCACTTCCTGTGCTACACGAACTTGCTCCAAGAAATCACTTGAAATCCTTAAGGTTCCCAATCTTATACTCTTAGGACCAAATCCAACATCTAGGTTCAGGTCTCTAAACTTTTCTATCAACTCTAGCTCCTTAACCATCATTGCTGACATGTGCAAAGATTTCCTACTCAACGCATCAGCCACTACATTGGCTTTCCCAGGGTGGTACTGCAGACTAAAATCATAATCCTTCAAAAACTCCATCCATCGTCTCTGCCTCATATTCAACTCCTTCTGATCAAACAGATACTTCAAGCTCTTATGGTCACTAAAGACTTCAAACCTAGCGCCATACAGATGGTGCCTCCAAATCTTCAGAGCAAAAACTATGGCAGCCAACTCTAGATCATGCGTAGGGTAATTTACTTCGTGTGTTCGCAGTTGCCTAGAGGCATAAGCCACTACTTTTCCTTTTTGCATCAACACACAGCCCAATCCTTGTTTCGAAGCATCACAATATACTTCAAAACTCTCTTGCGGGTCAGGTAAAACTAAAACAGGCGCAGAAGTCAACCTCTTCTTTAATTCCTGAAAGTTATCCTCACACTTCTGGCTCCACACAAAAGGTTGGTCCTTCCTAATCAAACGGGTCAACGGGGTTGCTATCCTAGAAAAATTCTCAATAAACTTACGATAGTAACCGGCTAACCCCAAAAAGCTTCTTACTTCCGTCACAGTCTTAGGTGTTTCCCACTGTAACACGGTTTCTTACCTTAGCTGGGTCTACGCTAACCCCTCCACTAGAGATCACATGACCTAGGAAGTTCACTTCCTTCAACCAGAATTCACACTTTGATAGCTTAGGCATACAACTTTCTATCCCTCAGGGTCTGCAAGGCTATTCTAAGATGCTCTGCATGCTCTTCCTCACTCTTGGAATATATGAGGATGTCGTCTATGAAGACCACAACGAATTTGTCCAAGTAGGGATGGAAAACTCGGTTCATATAATCCATGAAAACTGCGGGCGCATTGGTTACACCAAACGGCATCACTAAATACTCATAATGCCCATAGCGTGTTCTGAAAGCTGTCTTTGGAATATCCTCAGACTTAACACGTATCTGGTGGTAACCTGACTTAAGGTCAATTTTTGAGAATACAGTTGCTCCTCTTAATTGATCCATCAAGTCGTCTATCCTAGGCAAAGGATACCTATTCTTTACCGTCACCTTATTTAGCTGACGATAATCTACACACAGCCTCATGCTACCGTCTTTCTTCTTAACCAACAACACTGGTGCTCCCCAAGGGGACACACTAGGGCCTAACAAACTGTTTTTCTAACAACTCTTCTAGCTGCGTCTTCAAACATCAGCTAACTCTAATGGTGACTCCTATACGGAGCTATAGAAATAGGTCCGGTTCCAGGTACTAACTCTATGTTAAACTCTATCTCTCGCAATGGCGGCAAACCAGGAATATCTTCAGGAAATACTTAAGGAAATTCTCTCACCACAGGAAGTGTACGGATTTCAGATTCCTGCTCTTCTTCCAAAGAAGAAAATATCATGTAAGATTTGAGCTCCTTTTCTCAAAGAAGGCATTCACTTGGTTGGCGGACAAGAATCTCGAACTTACCGAATTAAGAGTAGAGGGAGAAAAAAAGTCAAACAACCAACAGATTTACTTATAACAGTCAAGTTGGACGCGATTGGAAAGATAACCAGTCCATTCCCAAAACGATATCAAGCTGAGAAAGGGGTAAACAAATCAAATCAGCAGAGAAGGGTTTTATCACCATGGTGATTGGGCAGTTCAAAACAGGCTAATGAAGTGATCACAGGTTTTAGTAGTGGGAGTAGAAACAACAAGATCATAGGGCAATTTAGCAACAGGAAATTTCAATCGTTTCACACACTCCAGAGAAATAAAGAATGCGTCGCACCCGAATCATATAATACAATTAAAGGAATTCCACTTATGACACACTTACCTTGGATCAGATCCTCGGATTCAGCAGCTTCAGCACCGCTCATGGTAAACACTCTGCCTCTGGTTCTGGGCCTTCCAGCTTGCGCATTCAGATTTGACACAGGTGCACTTGTAACACCGCTACCACTCCTCTCAGAGCAGGGCAATCCCTCTTGATATGGCCACCTTGTTTGCAATGATAGCAGATTGTCCCCCGGATGGGTTTTGCAATCTGGTTCTTGACTGGACAGTCCTTCAAAAGATGATTCTTCTTACAACGTGGACAGCTGGCATAGTTGTTGTCGGTACTGCTTGCAGGACTTACTCCACTAGCAACCACTGATTGCGGTCTCGCGACACTCCCAGGCGATGAGCCAAAGTTGTTCCTTGGGACGAAATAAGGTTTCCTCCTTTCTTGTGTAACCTTGGGTTTGTTCCTCTGCGGGCCGAAATTCTTCCACTGAGCTTGCCTCGCCTTAGTGTCATCCTCAAAGATGCGGCACATGTTGACCATCTTAGAGAAACTCGGTGATCTGTTGATAGCCAATGGCTTGGCTTGATCTCTGGCCTCAACCCACTTTCAAACTTAGAGCATTTGGATCCTTCATCTACCGTGTTCTGGAAGTATGGGCAGAACTTGGATAATTCCTCAAACTTTGCGGCATACTCTCCAACAGTCATACTCCTTGTTCCAACTTCAGAAACTCAACCTCCTTGCGCTTCCTCAAATCAGTTGGAAAATACTTCTGAAGAAAAGTCTCCTTGAACAGGTTCCAGGTGATCAGTCTCCCAGTAGCTTCTAACTGACGCCTGGCATACTCCCACCAGTGCTGAGCTTCTCCAACCATCATAAACACAGCCAAAGTTACCTTCTGCTCGTCAGGACAACCCATAGCCAAGAAAATCTTCTCTAGTTCTTCTAACCATAGTTGAGATCCATCAGGGTCATGACCTCCTTTGAACTGTGGTAGATTATTCTTCTTGAAGGTAGACAGCCCACGGTAAGCGTCAGGGGATATTGTTCTGGTTTTGATTACGGGATTGATTGATCTCGTCCAACGTTTGCTGCTGGTTCTCTAGAACGTTCACGATCCTTCCTAGGAGACCGTTCATCATAGGGTTACCTTTCCTGCCATGGAATCCTGCATTCACAGAACAAATCAGCTTCTTCCGTTTCATGCAGAATCATTCAAGCAAGAATAAGTAACGCTACAACGGATTCTCATATTACTACCTTTACAACAGTTAGTAATACAAGAGCAATCAACTCACACAAACAAACAATCAACACAGAGTAAACACAGAGAGAAGAGTATCATAGACCATACCCGAGGCCAAAAGGAAAGAACAACTCTGATACCACCTAAATGCGACACCCTTAGTTATACCGCTAAGAACATCACATTATAATACGTAACCGTCGAACTTGCTGCTTTTAGAAATGTCAAAAAAAAACACGAAATTATTTTTATTTTTACTTTTTTTTTTAAAAGGATTTAGTCGTCATCAATCTATTACATCTCAGATTTTCATTTTAGGTATTCATGAAATATTCATTCCTTAATCTGAAATTCATTTTCCGAAAAACATCTAGACGATTATCAACTCGTGCACACACACAACATACACGCAGTTATAAATCAATCATAAGAAAAGGAACAACATGAATATATACATACAACATAATAACAGTATGTCTCTCGAGCCATCCTGATTTCCACATCAAAATATGAGTTCTGGTAGTAGACCAAATAAACAAGACCTCGACCAAATACAAAATAAGAGGTTGCTAAATAAGAGCTGCTACTACCTAGACTCAAAACTACACTGGTCTCACATCTACGCGAGATGTCCGTCACCCGCCAGGTTCCTCTGGGCATCCACCGCTGCTGCACTCTCATCGATGTCATACTGAAAATCTCCGATGCCGGCTATCGACGTAGAGAAGGAACACAATAGCAGAAAATAACAGAAGCAGAAAGGAAGGGTGAGAACATCACATGAACTCACAACATGTAGGACACAGTAAACTAGAGTAACACACACAGAATTTACATCCAATTCAATCAATCAAATTTATACAGTTATATCATCATGATGCACATGAACCAATGCATGAGGGCCCAGGGAAACATCACCATCCATAGTGCACACAGCAACTGCCCGACCATATATGTACAGCGTATCAGGAGTTAGAGTCTGTACTAGCATTGGTACAAAGAGCATTGCTCATACATTTGGCCAAATCATTTAAGCGTTCTTCCATACAATCTCAACTGACCCCGAAAATCATGAGAGCGACAGGAATAGCTAAGCTGGGTTCCCCAATCTCGACAGTAGGGAGCTAATCTACGTCACCTGAGATCTTCCGGGAGCTAGGCTATCCTCAGGGTTGGCGTCCCTTTGAGGACCCACTGGCGTTCTTGGCAAAACCCAGTTGCAACCCTTCCCAACCGATTTCACACTGCACCAAGTGTTACTGCCATATAGGTCGTAAGGTTTCAACCTCGAATATCATCAATGCTTATGATGCATGACACACAACAAGGTTTCAAAGCAATACATCCTTGCAGGAAAAGCCCATCGAATCATTCAACGTCACCACTTACCCGTGGTACGGCCCGATTCAATGTTTTTCCTTCAAGGAAAACTAAACCCTATCTTGGGTTGGAACCGCATTCTCTCACTAAGCTTCTCAAGTCTTATGTAAGAAGAGGGTGTTGGTTATAATCTTTTATAGTAGTTTGTACTAATGTTCTTAATAATCATGTCCACTTAAGTCCTATAATTTACTAAGACTTATGATTGTGTCTTATGGATGGTATTACTTATCCTAATTCTTCTTGTATAAATAATTAAGATTAGGTTTAAACTTTTAATCAATCTTCATTAACTGGGCTATAATTAATCTTATTCATCCTTAATTAAGTCATAATCTCTTCCTTAGTTTGGATTAAGCTTTTAATTACATTTGATTAAGGTTAATCATAGTTAGTTAATTCTTAATCATCATTACTAATTAATTACTTAATACTTTTATTAAGGTTAATTAACTTTAACCTTAATTAATCATTCGTTACTTAATTAACTTAAGTAGATTATGTTAATTTAACTTAGGTAATTAGATTAGCTAAGTCTACTAATTAATTACTAAGTTTTAATTTCTTAATAACTTGGATTAGAGTTGAAGTCCAACTCCAATCTAACTTTAATTTCATAATCTAATCTTGATTGACTTTTAATGAGTCTTTAACTCCTTTCTTAAAGGTTTTAAACTTAAATTAAAAGCCTTAAGGTTTTATAACTCTTAGGAACTTATTTTAGTCATGGAAACCTAATTTATTGACCTTTAAGTTGACTTTTACTTGGTTGGAATTGGAAATCCGAATTTGTTTTATTTATTTTTAAAGACTCATTCTTAATTGCACTTTAGGTCCTTTTACTTGTAAAATTGCTTCTTAGTCCTTTTGGACCACCAAAGCCCATAAACATGTTTTCAACATACCCTTGACCTTTTTAAGATCAAAAAGGTATTCTTGATGAGTTTCATCAAGAACAACTCATGAACATCAAGAACAACTTGAATGTTCATCAAAACTTCAAATTTTTCACAACATCCAATCTTCACCAAAACTTCACACATTCATCAACAAACAATCTAAATGCCAAATATCATACTAATCCACTCAAAATCATCCACATACACATTAAAGTTCATAACTCCATTTTCAAGCTCATAAACACTATTTTTCAAAGATCAATCATCCAAACAATTGTATACCTTCAACCAACTTCATGCATGTTCATAGATTCATCATACAAACACATTCCAAGCACCAAAAAAAATTTTGAAACACATGCAGCCCCAAAATCCCTCAAGGCCGAGAGCTATTAGAGGAAAAAGGGGAAAATTTTTCCAAAATTGTTTCTTGGCTTGCATGCACCAACAATCACAATCCAAACACATTCCAAGCATCAAAATAAACTTAAAAACATGTAAACAACCCAGCTCCAAGAATCCAAAACATTAGCTCAAAGAAAAGCTCAAAAAGTGATTATTTTCAAGGAGAACAAGAGTAAAAACAAGGATTTTAAGGGCAAATCCTTGACTCTAGTTACCAATCCACTAGAGTTCAAGTTGTCCCCCCCTTTACCTAAGGAATTTTCTGTAAAAATAAGGTGCAGTAACAGCCCCAAAAACAGCTCCAAGATCCTCCTCTTGATCACCAACAAGGACTTCTACAAGGTTGGAGGCTAGGTGTTTAAGCTTAGGTTCAAAAATGGAACCTTTAGCTTGAATGTGTTTGGAAGAAAAATGGAAAACTTGAGAGAAAATGGGAAGGAAGCTCACGGCTGCAAGGGGATGGGAATGAGTGAAATGAGAGAAAATAATTCTGCTTTGCATGTGAAAGGAAAAGGAAGAAAGTGGAGTTTTTGCTTTAGGAAACATAAATGACACATGGCTTATTTGCTTGCACACTTGTCTTGTAAGGAAGGGGAAAATTTACAAGTGTCTCCCATGCACATTATTCTGCATGCACGGCTGTTATGATGTGTCAAGGTGAGTCAGTGTAAATTTTTCTGGCCCGGAGCAAGAGTATTCGGGCCCGGTTCAAGGGACAGGAGGGGCAAAAAGGTCATTTTCACAAAAAACCCCAAAAATTCCCAGAAATTCCCTAAAAATAGGAAATTTAATTCTAAATCCAAAAATTTAAAATTTTGATGATTAAAAATAATTTTAATCACTCAAAATTCAATAAAACACTCAAAACGGCAAAAAACGGCAAAACGGTAAAAACGCGGGTGTTACAAGTATGCTCTGATTTCAGTTGTGGGAGTATGCTCTGATTTCAGTTGTGGGAGTATGCTCTAATTTCAATTGTGGGAGTATGCTCTGATTTCAGTTGTGGGCGTATGCGCCGTGTTCATGTTGTGGGCGTATGCGCCGTGATCAGTTGAGGGCGTATGCGCCACAGCCCGTCGGCTGAGTTATGCCGATTATGTGCCTTTATGTTTAAATTTTATATCTTGTCAAGTACTAAGTGTTGAGCTAAATTTATAAATTATGCCAATTGAGTTAATAAGGACATGATGATTCAAGTGATTAGAATAGTTAGGTATGTATTATGAATTGTACTAGGTGTTGCATTGCATATGATTGTTTCTTCGCTCTGCATGTTGCATACTTTGCTCGCTGAGACTGTAGTCTCACCCCACGTTTCGGGGTTATAATCTAGTTTGTGCAGGGGAATCCCAGGTTAAGGTGAAGGAGTGGATGGAACTTTGGAGAGGAACTCTACTCTTAAGAAGAAGAAGTGCTAGTAGGAGTAGTTTCTTTGATAATGATAGTTAATAAATTTTCATTGTATTCGAATCATGTTCAGCCATGGAGGCTTAGTCATAGATATTAATTGTATTTGATTTATTCATGTATGTAATTAGTTTCAGCTTAAGCAAATCGTTGGATAGCCTAAGCGATTGTTTGACGATATCGAAATCGAAGCGAAATAATTTCAGAAATTCAGGAATAGTGTCTCCAACGGGCACTATTTATGAGTTTAGAAATTAGGACGTTACAATCCGACCATGTAATGGTTATAAGGATTATAAACCCCTCCAGTAGCACCACTAGCAGGTAGCTTGAAAATACTATGGCTTGTTGCAAGGTTCATCATCATTTCGTTTGAAATGTTATATGAAAAAGGAAATGGTGATGATAGATATGAAAATTGAGAGTGATTTAAAGGGAATGGTGGTGGTATAGTTGAACGTTGAGGGTGATTCAGAGGGAATTGAGGTGGTAGAGCTGATAATTGATGCAACTCATGATTCACCTGGACTAAATTCGTCATACTTTTTTGTGCCAATTCCATAACTATCTTCTGATTCCATTCGTGATAGTAGTGGTGCATTAACTCCTCCTCAGAACTGAAGAAGGCAGAGCAAAGAGGACAAATAAAATGGCTAACAATACCATTGTTGTTGTTGTTACTATTGTTGTTGTTGCCGTTGTTGATCTCACCCTCGATGATAGGTTCAGACTTCACCATGTTGAAAGAGAAAGCTTTCAAAGGAAAAAGGAAGGATCTTGATAGAGAACAAAGTTGTAGCCTAAAGAGAAAGTTGTGAATAGGGTGAAAAGGCCAAGTAAAAGCCTGAATTTATGGTGGGGTTAGGAATCCGATGATGGTCGAGATCTCAATTCATTTTTTATTTAATATAAATTTTATGAGGTAGCTTTTTGTAGCATTAATTATATAAGAAATGTGTGATGATATTTACAAATTTTGGATTATATATATATACACACACGAGATGTAAGAAATTTTAAAGTTATTAAAATCTCAATTGATTATTTTCTTTTATAACAAAATTAGTTTTGTACATTAATCTTTAAAGTACATTTTTCACTTTAGAATAGTCAAATTTATGTATAAATTTCACTCATATATTTATTACAAATTTTATGTCATTAAATGACATTAAAGAAATTTGTATTCATTAATCATAGTTATGTATAGTTTAAACAAATTTATAGAATTCCATTGAAATTTTTGTATATAATATTAAAAAATATGAAATACTTAATTCAATTTCAAGTGATCTCCATTTTATAGCCTATATAGTTAAAAACAAAATAAAAAATAGTATGTAACTGTGAAAATATTTTTAATAAAAAAATACAAGTCTTTACTGTTGAGGCATATTCAATTTTATACTTTACTCTCTTTTTATCTATTCGCTCGACTTCTTCATTATGTGTTACATGTCATGTGAACTTTCACATGAAATCTAATCAATATTTTTCTTTCTTTTAATTACTCAATTAAAAAACTTAAAAATTAATTTCACTAATTTCTTTAATAATTAATTTTTTATATATATTTAGTATAATGAAATATTTATAAATTACCATTAAAATCATCTTTTATACATTAATCAATAATTGAAATTTCCAAAAACTAAAAAAATTCAAATGATTGAAACTTTTATATTTTAGGATATGATTTTATTACCAATAACTATATTAATAAAATAAACTTTCTTTTTTTAATTTATAACTTTTGTATTTCACTTTAATTTATAATTACCATTACAGTGCATGTATAAAATATTTTCTAATTAAAAAAATATTTACGTGACACATAGGTTTGTATAATATTAATTATTTAATGTTAATCATCTAAATGCACATAATTTATATATTGGAGATGTATGTATACAAAAAATTACTTCATACAACACCTTTTTGTTATTGTAAATTTTTTAAATGGTTTGGATTTTATAATACTTCACATTGCAATTTTTCGGTACCTTATAAGGCAGGTCTTCTTTTTTGTACCTTCTAAGGCGGGTTTTCCTAAGTGCACCCCTTTTAGGAATAAGAAACAAACAACAAATAAAGAAACACAAATCGAGGGCCATAAAATAAACTTTGTTTTTTGCCATATGAAACAAAATAAGATAGAATAAAGTAACAAAGATAAGTATAGTTGTGGGTTCGAGAGTTACAAGATCTTAAAGTTTTTTCTCTCCTCCGGTGTTCAAAAGAAAAATATTGAGTTATATACAACTGTTAATTGAAAAATTACTAGGAAAAATGCTAGTAATTTTATAATTTATCATACGTATGTGTATTGTGTTTTTATTATGATTTAAACATTAATTTACAATGCAAGTGTTTTTCATATCTTATAAGGTATGCTTTCCTATGCCATTCCCGGCCTTTTATGAAAAATCTATTAGTTATTTTAATATTTATCCATTGAGAGAGGGAATTGAATTTATGGGGGATTGTATTAATTAGACAAGAAACTCTCACTAAAAAATGACAAACAAAAGAAACACAAATCAAGGACATAAAATAAATTACTTTTTTCCATATGAAAACAAAACAGGATAGAATAAAGTAGACAAGTATGGTTGTTGGTTCGGGAGTTACAATATCCTAAAGGTTTTTCTCTCATATGTTTAAATGAAAAATGTTGAGTTATGTGTAGTTGTTGATTGAAAATAAGAAGGAAATATGTTAATACATTTATAATTTGTCCGGCATGTTGATAGGACCTTTTAGAACCGAAATTGTTGCAACAGTTAAGATGATAAGGGAAAAGTTGTTGGAAGCTCAAAGAAGGAAAAAGAGTTGTGTTAACTGGAGGAGGAAATCCTTAGAGTTTGAGGAATGTGAGCATATATTTCTAAAGATAACTCCCATCATAAGTATTGGAAGGACCATAAAAGCTAAAAAGTTAAATTCTAGACTCGTTTGTCATTTCCAAATACTGAAAAGAATTGGTCCTGTAGCTTACCAGGTGGTCTTATGTAACGTCCTAATTTTTAAATTAAAAAATAATGGTTGTTGGAAGCACTATTCCTGAATTCGTGAAATTATTTTGCACATTAATGATATCGTATACAATCAGAATCAACGCTTAGGTAATCCAACAATTACTTAAGCTCCAATTAAACAGTCATTTATACATAACCAGTTCGTTGTCAACATTGGCTCCAATCAGTATACAATTAAAACTATCGGCCTAATGGGATACAATTATACATGTGTCCTGAAACAATCATAATAATGCCCTTAAGGCTCCACATGTACGAAAATATTCCATTTCAAAATAATAGTCTAGCCTATACAATCAAAAAAATCCAAATACAATAGTAGGGGTCACATGACCCGTCAACCATCTTGCCATCCTTCCATCTGAGAACCCTACACATCTAAATAAATTCACAAAATGTGCGGTTAGACTATAGTCCCAGTGAGTGCGATTGTGTTAGGTGCAGGTGTACAGACAATGCATGTATATATATAAACACAACGGAAGTCCACAAATTCAACTCAGAACGATTCAATCATCAAACTATCCATACAACCTCTTGGTGTATTACCCAACACCGGTGGGGTCTTAACACTTAATCCTCTGACTTGGATTGAGCTCAATACCATTCAAGGAACGTCTCCCTTGTGGCCATTTAACCTTCTGTTTTAATTAACATTTACAGTCACATTTAACATCCTTAACCTCTTGGGTACAAGACCCTCCTTTTTCCTCTTTGGACCGAAATCCCGTTTGGCTTCCATTATACAATCATGCATTTGGACACATATTCAGTTTAAGAATTAGAGGTATCCACAGTCAAACATATTACCTTAGCCTTTAACATATAGGGAGAGGAAGTAAAAAGGGTTTACAACATTTATTCATTCCATTAACCCTAACTACATCAAATCCCTTCATGTTCCTTCAATCATAGAATAGAAATAACTCAAACTACACACATTTTCAAGTTCCCATTACCAATATACAATCATTTCCCCCAAAAATCCCCAAATCTCTTATCCTACGGTTTGGGCCTCAAGGGAAAAACACCAATCAATCCAGGCATTCAACCATTCCATAAATATACAGTCCATTCCAAAAAAAAGCTAGAAATAGAGAAAGGGAATAGAGGAACGGAATTATGCAAGAAGAGGCACACACAAGATAGGAGTGAGGGGAGAACCACGCTCACCTCAAATGGAGAAAAGAATGAGATGGAGAAGTGAGGAGGATTATTCCAAGCCTTTGGGATGGTGGGAGAAACCTTCAATCAAGCCTTCCTTCTTCCTTCTTACCCCTTCTCTCTCTAAGTTCTCCTCTTTCTCTCTCTAAAAGCCCTAATTGAATGTAATAAAATGACAGGAGAGTGAGGGTTCTGTGCGTTTTAAAAACTAGAAACGTGTTCGCTCGCTCGTGCGAGCATCAACTCGCTTGGGCGAGTAAACTCTCTGAGTTTGGCTCACAAGAAAATGCGTTCTCTCTACCAATAACCCTGAATTCCATTTCCTTGCTCGCTGGAGCGAACATACCATAATGCAATTTTCTGGTTTGCTGCACAAATCAGCCCCCTAACACCCAAACATTATCAAATCATTTCCTTTCCTCTCAAAAACTACTTCATTATTATTTTAGCACATAATATGATTGAAACTTGGGATGTTACAATTCTACCCCCATAAAACAATTTTGTCCCCAAAATTGTCTAATAACACAAGTATGCAAAATAACTTACCTCAATCAAAAAGCTCTGGAAATTAGGAGCGAATATCATCCTCTTTCTCCCATGTCGCCTCCTCAGGTGACTGACCTGTCCAAATCACCTTCACTAGCGGAATGGTCTTATTCCTAAGGGTCTTGACGCTTCAATCAATAACTTGTGCAGGTATGGTTGGAACTGTCAGATCATCCCTCAATTGTACTGATTCTGCACTTATGATGTGGAAAGGATCGTGGACATACTTTTGGAGCTGGGACACATGGAAGACATCATGGATATTGGACAAGTGGGGTGGAAGAGCTATGCGGTAAGCAAGAGGACCAATCCTCTACAGGATTTGAAAGGGACCAATGAATCGGGGATTTAGCGTTTTGGCCTTGATGGCCTTTCCTATTCCTGTGACATGAGTAAATTTTAGAAATACATGATCACCTTCCTTAAAGTCTACGACTCTGCTCCTCCTATCAACATAACTCTTCTACCGGCTTTCGGCAGTTACCAGTTTCTCCCTAATCCTTTTGATTTTCTTAGTGGTTTCCTGAACCAACTCTGGACTTAATAAACTCTCCACCCCCACTTCGCACCAACATAGTGGGGACCTACATCTCCTACCATACAAAGCCTCATAGGGAGCCATACCTATACTACTATGAAAATTATTGTTGTAGGAAAACTCTATGAGGGGCAGGTACCTATCCCAGCTTCCCTTTTCCTCTAACACACAAGCCCTAAGCATGTCCTCTAAGGTCTGGATGGTCCTTTCAGACTAACCGTCAGTCTGAGGATGGTAACCAGTACTAAACCTCAATCTAGTACCAAAAGCTTGGTGTAAAGCATTCCAGAACCTAGAGGTGAACCTAGGGTCCCTATCTGACACAATGCTAGAGGGCAAACCATGGAGCTTCACTATCTCCCTTATGTACAGGTCCGCTAACTTACTCAGAGGGTAGGTTGCCCTAATAGGTAAGAAGTGGGCTGACTTGGTCAGTCGGTCCACTATGACCCAAATGGCATCAAAGCATGCAGATACTCTAGGTAACCCCATCACAAAGTCCATAGCTATGGCTTCCCACTTCCACTCAGGTATCTCTAGGCGTAGGAGTGTTCCTGAGGGTTTATGATGCTCTATCTTGACCTGTTGTCATACCAAACACCTAGAAACATACTCTACTACATCCTTCTTCATGCCATCCCACCAAAACATACTCTTCAAGTCTTGGTACATCTTGGTAATTCTAGGATGCACCGTGAACTTGCTCCTATGAGCCTCCTCCAAAATCTCTTGCCTAAGACTACCCTCTTAGGGACACAAACTTTTCCTTGGAAGAGAATCATCCCATCACCTGACTTGGTGAAACCCGACTGTCCTTACGGGCCTAGAACTCTGAATCTAATTCTCAACTCATTAGTGACCTCTACCCTACAAAGTCTTACATTGTTCCCCTCAAAGCTCACATCCAACCTAAGATTTCTAAATTCTTCCAAAAGCTCCATCTTGTGTACCATTAGAGATGGTACATGCAGAGATTTCCTACTCAGGGCATCAACCACTACATTGGCCTTTCCCGAGTGGTACTTCAACTCTAAGTCATAATCCTTCAGAAATTCCATCCACCTCCTCTGCCTCATGTTGAGTTTCTTCTGATCAAAGAAGTACGTAAGGCTCTTATGATAATGAAGACCTCAAACTTCACTCCATATAGGCAATGCCTCCAAATCTTGAGGGCAAGAACAACAACTGCTAGTTCTAACTCATGGGTAGGGTAATTCTCCTCATGGGGCCTATGTTTCCTGGAGGCATAAGCCACCACTCTTCTCTCATGCACCAACATAGAACCTAAACCATTTCCTAATGCATCATTATAAACCTCAAAGGGTTTAGACAAGTCTGGCAACCCTAAGACTGGGGTGGTGGTCATTCTGTCCTTGAGTTCCAAGAAACCCTTCTCACATTTCTCATCCCACACAAAAGCATGACCCTTACGGGTCAACCTAGTGAGAGGCAAGGCTAACTGGTAGAATCCCTTAATAAATCTCCGGTAGTAAGCGGCTAGGCCTAAAAAGCTCCCGACCTCAGTGATGGACTTAGATCTCTCCCACTCAACCACAACTTCTATCTTATTGGTGTCTACAAACATCCCTTCCTTAGATATGACATGACCTAGGAAATGAACTCTATCCATCCAAAACTTACACTTCTCAGGGTTGGCAAACAACTTTTTCTCCCTCAACACTCCTACTACAATTCTAAGATGTTGTTCATGCTCCTCTAAGGTTTGGGAGTAGATAAGGATGTCCTCAATGAACATGACAACAAACTTATCCAGGTAGGGCCGGAAGATCCGGTTCATGTAATCCATAAACACCGCATGAGCATTGGTTAAGCCAAAAGGCATCATCAAGTACTCATAGTGCCCGTATCTAGTTCTAAAGGCAGTTTTGGGGATATCTTCCCCCCTTATCTTTATCTGATGATAACCTGACCTCAAGTCTATCTTAGAGAAAATCGACGCTCCACTAAGTTGGTCTAGAAGGTCATCTATCCTAGGCAAGGGATACTTATTCTTAATGGTTACTTTATTCAGCTACCTAAAGTCTACACACAACCTCATACTCCCATTTTTCTTTTTGACCAAGTGCACAGGTGCTCCCCAAGGTGACACACTAGGTCTGATGAATTTCTTCTTAATTAAATCCTCTAACTGTTTCTTAAGTTCACTCAACCTCTCGGTCCGGAGGTAAGGTTGTTACCTCACTAGGGAAAACATCCTGGAACTCCCTAATCGTAGCTATATTACTCAAGTCGGATTTGGACTCTACGGTTGAGGAAAGCAGTAAAATGAAACAATGACGCCCATCAGACAAGCATTCAGAAATCTGAGTATAGCTAGAAAGTAAGCACGAAGGTTTTGTTGAGATCTTGGCAAGCGTACCAATATCATAGCAGTATAATAGTAAGTAAAGAGAGTTGTCTTATCCACAAGGAACGGTACAAAGATAAATCCTAGTGATCACATTTATCAAGTATGGCTAGATTTGAATATTTGTTTGGGAAGATAAAAGATAAGAAAGAGGAAATATGGATAAGGTTGAGCAAATTAATGAAACCAGGATTGAACTTCATCGATCACACCCCTCTTGTAATTGGAACCCAATGATATTCATCAATTTATAATCATAATATTTAAGCACAAATAAATGTTATTTCACAAAGGTCTCCACAAAAATGAAATACTCAGAAATAATCAACCCTGGTCTCCACAATCGTAAATTGCCCCAGTTTAAAGATCAAATTGTTAAAGCTATCAATTCACCCTGGTCTCCACAGTTGTGAATTGAGTGTTTTCACCAATCAGATTTGGAAAACCGTTTCTCAACACGTTTAAGAAATCGCATCATAACTCTGGCACAAAGGTGGAAGCTAAGCATTAAGAACAGAATAAAAACACCAATATTATAAAAATAGGGATTCATAAATAACAAAAAGGATCCAAAATACAACTGGGGATTGAATCGACTACATTCAATCCTAAATGAGAGTTTAGCTACTCATGGTATCCATTACAAACCAATAGAGAGTCTATCACATTTTTCTCTGGCTCCAGATCAACTCACCGTCTCCGTATCTCTTCGATGCCTAAAACTGACTGCTAACAATCCTATAAATAGTGTTCTGATGGGCTTTTGAGATTCTGCTTGAGGCACATTAGAAATTAAGTTTCGTGCTCCTGCGCTCCACTTGCGCTCAACGCAGGTGGAGCATAGATCTCCGAATATTGCTTTTCCTGATTTTCCTTTTTTTCAGCTTATCTTGTGCTGTTCCGATCCTTATTTGCTGCTATCTTGATGTTGTATTTGAATTTTAGCCTTTTATCTGTAAAAATCAACAGAATCTTTATCAAAATAGCATCAAATTCAAATTTGATTTAAATAATTACAAGAATCGTACTTTAAGCCCAAAAGGGATAGATTGGGGTATAAATTCACCATTTTGCCCTTAATAAGTGTTGTAATTAATTATGATTTCTACATTAATTTAACACCTATCAAATTCCCCCCAACTTAGTTTCTTGCTTGTCCTCAAGCAAGAAAATCTCCTATAGATAGTTGACTTCAATCCCCATTTATGGTCCTCACTATTAAGGAAACAAATTCAATATCCCTTGCTGGACAGCTGTCACTTTCCAAATTTCAGATTGATAATCAGAACTAAGTTGTGACTCCAGTCCTCAATCAGATCAAGATAAAAATGCAGGTGCATCCTCCCTCTTCCTCTTGCCTTCCACCCAAGTCTTCACCATGGGCTTGGTACCTCTTCCACCAGGTTTTGTTCCGCCACCACGCACTTGGTGACCAAAGCAAAAAACTCCCTCAGTTGGAGAATGGCCACGCTCCTCTTGATCTCAGGTCTTAGGCCCGACTCAAAATATGTGCACTTCCAACCCTCTTTAGCGTTAGCCTGGAGCAAGGAGTGATACTTGGTGAGTTCTTCAAATTTGTCTACATATTGGCCCACCGTCATGCTTCCCTACTTCGGCTGCAGGAACTCCAACTCCTTTCGTTGCTTCATAGGATTTGGAAAGTACTTGCCCTAGGGACGCTGCTTGGAACCCCTCCCAAGTAAGCGGAGTTCCCAGAGGAGTCAATCTTGCCCTGGCGGCCTTCCACCAGTTCTCTGCCTCCCCTTGTATGCAAGTAGGTCACAAAACGCACCTTGAACTAATCAGAACACACCTTAACTTCAAAGATCTTGTTCATGGCATTGAGCCATGAATTTGCAGCTTCGGGGTCATAGGCTCTGGTGAAGGGTGGAGGGTGGTGTTTTCTGAATTCCGCCGACCCCCGAACCAACAGGTCCGTGACACCCATAGGTGGTGGTGTATCCCTAGGCCTTCGAATGAGTTCGTGAAGCACTATGGCATTATTTGCATTCTTCTCCCCCATCATCTGTAACAAAGTTTGCAAGGCCGCCGCCACTGGGTCGGGGGTTGAACCACGGGGTGGAGGAGTTGTGGGATTAACTCGTGGCCTACCTTTCATTCCGCTGGCCATAACACTCTACACATCATTAATAAAACATCGAGGTGATCAGACTCTCAATTTCATAGTAGGATAGCTAACTTTAGGAAACAAACAAATCCATAGTCTAATTGGATTGAACTGCTCTGATACCAAAATGTAACGTCCTAATTTCTAAATTCGATAATAATGCCTATTGGAACCACTATTCCCAAATTCGTGAAATTATCTCACACATTAATGATATCGCATACAATCACAATCAACGCTTAGGTAATCCAACAATTAATTAAGCTTCAATTAAATAGTCATTTATACATAACCAGTTCATTGCCAACATTGGCTCCAATCAATATAGAAATAAAACTATAGGCTTAATGGGATACAATTATACATGCATCCTGAAACAGTTATAAAAATGCCCTTAAGGCTCCACATGTACGAAAATATCTCATTTCAAAATAATAGTCTATCCTATACAATCAAAAGAATCCAAATACAATAAAAGGGGTCACATGACCCATCAACCATATCTTGCCATCCTTCCATCAATTCCCTGGCTGAGAACCCTACACATCTAAATAAATCCACAAAACGTGTGGTTAGACTAAAGTTGTAACGCCCCCGAGCCGCTTGCAGGAGTGATGAGGGTCCCCACAAACCAACACGAGTCTTTCCAGTATGCGTTGTCCTCACTTGCACACTTTCCGGGAAACTTCCCAGAAGGTCACCCATCCCAAAATTGCTCCAAGCCAAGCACGCTTAACCATGGAGTTCTTATGTTATGGGCTTCCGAAAAGAAGATGCACCTTGTTGGTATAGTTCTCCACAACAATTTCCTTTAAGCTATCCTCAACTGTACAGTCCCATACCTGCACAGCCTCTGGATCCCTCTCATTCGGGTGTGGGTTCGGTTCATTCATGTGTCCCTTCTAGCTTAGAAGCCTGCCAGGAGCCGCTCCTTGTCCGTGCCTCTTTGCACCGGCGATCACTCCCCGCCCTCATCAGCCTCCGGCTCTCACATGCCCACCAGCTTCCGCCTGGTTCGTCCCCGAACCACACCGTACTGGGAGAGGCTCGGCTCTGATACCATTTGTAACGCCCCCGAGCCGCTTGCAGGAGTGATGAGGGTCCCCACAAACCAACACGAGTCTTTCCAGTATGCGTTGTCCTCACTTGCACACTTTCCGGGAAACTTCCCAGAAGGTCACCCATCCCAAAATTGCTCCAAGCCAAGCACGCTTAACCATGGAGTTCTTATGTTATGGGCTTCCGAAAAGAAGATGCACCTTGTTGGTATAGTTCTCCACAACAATTTCCTTTAAGCTATCCTCAACTGTACAGTCCCATACCTGCACAGCCTCTGGATCCCTCTCATTCGGGTGTGGGTTCGGTTCATTCATGTGTCCCTTCTAGCTTAGAAGCCTGCCAGGAGCCGCTCCTTGTCCGTGCCTCTTTGCACCGGCGATCACTCCCCGCCCTCATCAGCCTCCGGCTCTCACAAAAGTCCCAGCTGTGAGTGTGATCATGCTAGGTTCAGGTGTACAAACCATACATGTATATATACAAACACAACGGAAGCTCACAAATTCAAGAAATTTTGCAGATCTTAGAGTTGGTGTCAGGTCTTCAAGTAAATTTCCATATGAGTAACCTTATTGGTGTCAATTTTGATGCTAAGTGGATGGATATGACTTCAAACTTTTTGAATTGTAAAGTGGGGTACTATTCTTTCTTCTATTTTGGTCTTCCTATTGGTGCTAATCCTAGAAGTAAGGTGACTTGGAATCCAATGATTCAAAAGGTGCAGAAACGTTTATCCCTAGACACTATCTTTTGGAGGTTGTTGTGTCCTTTTAAAATATGTCCTTCATTATGTTCTGATCTATTGTCTTTCATTCTTCAAGGATCCAAAAGGTACTATCTCTCAACTTCATTCTCTTTTTAAATCTTTTCTTTGGGGTTGGAGTGAGGAGCAAAACAAAATATCTTGGGTGGCATGGGAAGATATGTGTAGAGATAAGAGACATAGGGGATTCGAGATTTGACACTCGAGTGCTTTTAATCTTGCTCTTTTAGGGAAGTGGAGATGGAGGTTCCTAGTGGAAAATGGTAGGTTATGGCATAGAGTTTTAACCTTTATTTATGGTGAGAGGTTGGTAAGTGTTGTGAGTGGTGCGACTTCAAAGGGCAGGTAGTGGTTTGATGTTTGGTATATTGAAAATAGCAATTGTATCTCCTTAGAGTGATTCTCACATGGTTGTGTCAAGGAATTAGGTTATGGGAAAATATACACTTTTTTGGCGTGATGTGTGGTGCGGTTCCAATGCATTATGTAATCGGTATGCAGACTTTTCTCAGTTGCTAGTAATAAAGAGGCATCGTTAACTAGAATTTTAACTAGTCCTAATGCAACATGAATCAAAACCATAAAATGTCAGCATATCGATTAATTATATATATATATATGAGAAGAGATCAAATTACACCAGTATTGGTTACACCAAGTATTAGCTGGTAATAAAGTATGGAGACTATCAATATTTAAAATTCTTTATACTATATAAATAATTATATTAATATTATTAATATATCTCATTCAAATTAATGTGGCTGAAGCAGTTGCACCGGGACTGGGATCAGCAGTGGCACTGCAATGACAACAACGGGATAAAGCGGGCAACCACAACGGCGGGGGACAAACACGACTAGATGAGATAACAAGTGGGTATGGGAATGCTTCAATAGTGACTGGTTGGGTGGTATTATGCTACTGATTTTTATTCCGTGTAATCTTTTTTATTTCAATCTTTTTTGTATTTCAATTTTTGTAGAAACATTGAAGACTCAGAGCAAAAATTAAAGGACACGCCATCTGAGATCTCGGTTACCTGATATGAGCTTTCTTAGTGTAACCACCCCTTTTTCATGTGTCCTGATTGTAATTGATGTCATGTAATGTGGCCTTTTTATTTACCATATTATAAAGCAATGAATCTTGTCTTGTGATTTCCAATATGTTATCTGTTTAAATTTGATAAACTTAATTTTATGCCAATATTTGTTCTTTCAATAGTTACCTTTCATTATGCTCCAGCATGTTTAGTTTCTTTGTGATTCCTTTTTACTTTTGTAACTATAATTTTCCATTTTATTAAACCAAGAAAAAGGTGTTTCAGTTCTTCTGACTAATTATATACACTTTTAGGGTAATGCTAACAAAGTAATGGTAATACTAATGGAAATGAGTGGTTGAAAGGGTGTGTGAGGATCCGATCGGATTGCCTTTTAGCCAGTTAACACCCACCTATTGTAATCAAGGTGTAATTATAAAGATAGAAGGGTTGAAGTAGGTACCCTGTTTTTTGATTACTTAGGCTTAAGCTATTTGTGAATATTTAGAGAGAAACTGTTGGGATGGGATAAAAGCAAAAAGAATGGCTTGAATGGAAAAGTGTTGCCTTTCCCATGTTTGGGTGATTATTATAATACCAGAGTCTTGTGGCAGCATTATTTGATTTGTCTATGTCAAATTGATTTGGCTTTAATTAGTTTGCTCTATTACATATTTGTCTTGTTTAAAACTTTAACATCCTTTTTGAAGACAAGTTCGAAGTAAATTAATTAGATATGGTGGGTGATATCATAAGTTTAGTATTTTTTTAGTGAAATATGAAAAGTTAAATCATGTGTATACAATTTGAAGGTACATAAACTAGAAATTGGATGGTTTTTATGTTTTTAGATATAAACAACACAGAGCCATAGTTACATTTCTTTCATAGACTAGTCCCTGTTTTAATTCACCTTTTACCACCAAAGCTCTATTATTTCTACTGTTTTTATATTTTTCTACTTCTCTGCTCTTTTCTACTTTTGCCGCTCAGAAAGCTTGTTGTTTGGGGACATATGGGACTATCCTGCCAGAAATAGGTATTTTCTTCTAATATTACTCAAAAGATTTCATGCTTATTCTTTGCAATGTTCCCATACACTATTGACTTCTATTAATTTGGTATGTATATGAAGTTAGAATTAGTCATTCTTTTCAAACACTGTTCCCTATCTAATAATTTGCATCTATGCTTAATTATGCTAATGGCATAGCTTAAAATTTAGAGGAGGTAGTCCTCAATGTCTAGATTAAGCCATTAAGGGAACCTAGTTGTTCCTCCAGTAGATTTTTTCATTTGGACATACTCAATTGTTATTGATTATGATGTGATTGAAAAACAATCTTTATATGTAGCATGTGAAGGGCATTTGGTAACTTATAGCAATTAGAGACGAAAAAAATGAATTAGAAAATAGATTAAAAATAGAGACGGAAATTAGAGACGAATTAATGAATAATAACTAAAGCAATTAGAGACGGAAAACATTTTCGTCTCTAAATAGTGACAGACAATAAATTACTCAGAGACGGAATAAATTGGTCTCTTTTAGAGACGAAATGATTTTACTTTCATGATAGTCTTGGGGATGGTTTTTTTAAATTATAGACATGGAAATATTCCGCCTCAACTTAGAGATGGAAAGAAAAATTGGTCTCTAACAAATCTGTGACGTGCAAATCAGCGACCACTACGATTCCATCTCTGATTTCGTCTCTAATTTGTTTAGCGACGGAAAATGTGGTTTTTGGAGACATAATGTGTCCGTTGCTATTTCAAATTTTTCTGGTAGTGAGGGTTTTGACACTCCGGTCGAGAATCCATCCAGGTCTAGTGGGAACTGTGAGGTCTTCCCTTAATTGTACTGATTCGGAGCGTATGACCCTAATCTTTTTTGTTGTTTCCCGCACTAACTTCGTACCTAATAGGGTTCTCTCACCCACCCCATACCAACAAAGTGGGGACCTACACTTCCTACCATACAGGGCCCCGTAGGGTGCCATGCCTATACTGCTATAGAAACTATTGTTGTAGACAAACTCTATGAGAGGTAGGTACCTATCCCAACTACCCTGCTCCTCTAACACACAAGCTCTAAGCATATCCTCTAGGGTCTGGATAGTCCTCTCAGACTGAACGTTAGTATGAGGATGGTAAGTGGTACTAAACCTAAGTTTAGTCCCGAAAGCCTGGTGAAGTGCGTTCCAAAACCTAGAGGTGAACCTAGGATCTCTATCTAAAATGATGCTAGAGGGAATGCCATGGAGCTTAACAACCTCCTTGACATATAGATCGGCTAATCTACTCAGGGAATATGTATTTCTAATAGGTAGGAAATGGGCCGACTTAGTCAGCCGGTCCACAATGACCCAGATGGTATCATACCTTGCTAGGACTCTGAGCAATCCCACCACAAAGTCCATGGCTATAATCTCCCACTTCCACTCTAGAATTTCTAATGGTAAAAGGGTTCCTCATGGTTTATGTTGTTCTATCTTAACCCGCTGACACACCAGACACCTAGAGACAAACTCTGCTATCTCACCCTTCATACCATCCCACCGAAACATCTTCCTCAAGTCTTGATACATCTTGGTGGTGCCAGGATGTATCGAGAACTTGCCCCTGTGGGCCTCCTCTAAAATCTGCTGCCTCGGACTACCCTCTTAGGAATGCAGACTCTCCCTTGGAAGAGAATCATCTCATCACCTGACTCAGAGAAACCCGGCTGCCCTCTCCTAGCTTGGAGGTCTGGGTCCGAGCCCTGTGCCTACTTAATCAGAGCTTTAAGCTCACTAGTGACCTCTAACCTATAGAACCTCAAGCTACTCTCTCCGACCTCAACACTCAAGCTTAGGTTCCTAAACTCTTCCAACAACCCATTTTCATGTACCATCATTGATGACATCCTAACAGCTGATAGCTAATGGCTTACTTGGAGCTGCTTGAAGTGCTTGGGGCTGAGCCAAGCATGAGCCTTCCTTCATGAGGGTCAACTCTGGGTCAACTCTTGACCATTGACCAAAGTCAAAGTCAACATACAAGACTCATGTAATTAGGATTATTGATGACTTAATTAGGACCATAGGATTAGATGATGTAATTAGGACCATAGGATTTTATGATGTAATTGGGGCCATAGGATCTATTAGGGGCGCCCATGTCATGTAAGTGGGTTTAATGGCTAAATTAGTGACTTAGCTACATGGGTTAGAGGGTCATGGGATCAATTCCCATGTAGGATGAATTTTAATTCATCTTTTCCATTTTATGGAGAGTGGGGCGCATAAGTGAGTGGATTAGTGGCTAAAAGCTTAGCTTAGCTTAATGCCTTAGGTGAGTGGGTTCAAATCCCACCTTGGATGAGTATTCACTCATCTTTTATTTTCTTTTCTTATTTTTCTCTTTTCCTTGAAGTCCCACATCGCCCAAGATGGCCACCCCCTCCCCCTCCTTCTCCTATATAAAGGAGCTCTCCCTCATGTAACAAGACAACTTGAATTTTGAAGTAAAGGCATTATGCCCATTTTTCTCCTCTTTGTGAGTTGAGAATCTCCTCCCTTGTGAGTTGAGTGTGCTTGGTGGTTGTTGCTTAAACCATGGATGAGTCTTATCTAATTCTCCTGAATTAGTGGCGACTGGCGATTGATCTTATCTGCTACAAGAAAGGACTTGCATCAGTGGCGATCTTCCACTTCTTTCCTCTCCATTTTTCTTTCATTTTCCTTCACTTTATTTCATTTTCCACGTGAATATAGCTGCTGTTCCAGCACCTATATTTGCATTTTAATTGCTTAATTTTGGTTCTAATTGGTTTGCTTTGCTCAATTCTAGATCCTTGGCAATTCCTGTCATCAATTGGTAATCAGAGCTTGATGGATTGAGAAACTTTGGGGCTGTTTTTGTGGCTGTTTGGAGCGACCTTGCTGCACCTCTTTGTGCAGAATTTTGCTTCAATTTAGTGTAATTCTATCCCTCTTTCAATTGTAATTTGGACTTGGACTGTTTCCCAGGCCCGAGGTGCCTTTCTGCTGCTATCAGCACTTGTCTGTCTTGATTGATTTGCTTGAATTCTTGCTAGTTGGGGGCTGTTTTGGGCCGCTAATTCCCACCCCCTAGGTGTTTGTTTAAATGCCTCTTTAATTGCTCATACTTGTTCTTGAGTGATTCTTGCAAATTAATTGATATAACTGCTTGTTTGTGGTGAAGTGTGGTAAGAGGAGGCATTGTTGTCTTCATTTTTCCAAAGATCGTTCACCTACATTTCTCCCCTTCACCATTAATTGTCTTTCCCCCATATTCATCTCTTTACTTTCCGCTTTTATTTTTCCGCCATTTAATTTCAGCTTCTCCCATCCCATTTAATTTCAGCTTCCCCCCTTTACATTCAGCTATTTACTTTCAGCTCTCCCCATCCTTTTAATTTCAGCTTCCCCCTTTACTTTCAGTCATTTACTTTCAGTCCTCCCCATCCTTTTAATTTCAGTTTCCCCCTTTAATTTCTTGCCATTTATTTTGCGCAATTTTCCTTCTTATTTTTGCCATTTTATGCGCATTTTTTTGGCTCTTGTTTTGTTCAATTTCCTACTCTTGTTATGTCTGTTTGATTGGCATTCTGATTGCAAATTTGGATTGACTGCTATCTCTACCTTGGACTTTCTCTGTTTGATTGTGCAAAACGCTCACCTATAGGATCTTTTTTGGTTCATAGTATTGGAAGAAGATCAACAAATTCTAATTGTTGATTTTCCTTCAAATTTTAATTCCAATCTTAAAATTGAACCAAGCGCGTTTCTGTGACCATACCGGTTTTGTATAATCAACAAGGAAGTGCTAAGAAATTTTTTTGGCCATTTTTGAAATCAAGTTGCCATTACGTTTTTACAGTTTTTAGAAATCAGTTTATTCATTATTTTTGCTTTTCTGGGCCACTTGGACCAGTTTACTGTCAGAAAATTCCAAAAATATTACAGTAGGTACAATTAATTTTCTTTTCATTGTATACCAATTTCTGTAATTTTCTGTTGGGGAAAAAGACAAAAAAAAAAGAAGAAAGAAAAGACAAGAAAAAATACAAAAGGTACGTACGTGCCAAAAATAGAAAAAGAGGTGTAAAAAGCAAAAAAGGGTGCAAAAGTCAACAACAAGGAAGAAAAAGTCAAAAGACACCCAAAAAGAGTCAAAAATTCAAAAAAAATTCAAAAAAAATAGAAAAACAAAAACAAAGAAGTATCCCAACAATACAATAACAGTTTTACTGTAATTTTCTGTTTTCATTTCCATGTATACCGTAAGTGAGTTGTATTTGCTGTTTTTCTTAAAAACGACAATTTTGGCAACTCTTTTTCAAAAATCACCAAAAACAATTCTCTTTGCAATTTCTTCCGTCTTGTCTTGTTTGGTGTCTACTCTTGTGTATAAGCTTGTTTGAGTGCCAGCTTTTCTTGTTTGTCATATCAATTTTCTGTTTGGTCTTAGGTACTCTTTCTTTCTTCCGGTAGTATTTTCTTTTGCTAGTGCGCTTCTATTTGGGTAAGGGTTAAGACTTAGGCTAATTCTGGTCTTTGCAACTTCAACCAACACCAACCGAGTAGAAGAGGCAAGAGAGTCTCATTATAGAAAAAGCCAAAAAAGAGTGACATACACGAGTGTTAACATTCCATCGAGTGTAAAAACTTAGTGAGTGGAAAGGTCCAAATTCTTGAAAATCAAAAATTTTAACAATGGGTAGTAGGAACTCACCACCTCCTTCACCTAGAACTTTGAGGTATAGGGCCGAGTATCAACATGCAATTCAAGACATGGCCAGAATGATGAGGCATGAGATGAATGAACTTAGGAAAGAACTAAGTGGGAATAGGAGGGAGAGAAGGCACTCTTCTCGAGAAGGAGGAAGTGAGGATAGGTATAGTGTGGTTAGGAGTGAAGATAGGTACCATGCTGAAAGTAGTGAGGGAGAGAGACACTCTAGCCATACCTATAGGAGAAGGGAAAGAGAAAGAGAGCTTAGAAGGCCTAGGAGGCGTGAGGAACCTAGAGGGCTTAGAGAAGACTACTATGAGGAAATCCCTAGGAGAGAAAGAGAGGAGTATTATGAAGAAAATCCTAGGAGGCATAGGAGAGAGCATAGGAGAGAAGAAGAGCCTAGAAGGGAACAAGGTTTTAGAGGGGTAAAAATAGAAGTCCCAACCTTTAATGGTAGAAATGATGTAGAACAATACCTAGAATGGGAACTAAAAATTGAACAAATTTTTAGTTGCCATAGGTATAGGGAAGAGGAAAAGGTTAAAATTGCCTCTCTAGAATTCAAGAACTACGCCTTAGTTTGGTGGCATCAGCTTCAGGCTGAAAGAAGAAGGTGCAATGCTCCTTTGGTTTCCTCTTGGGAGGAAATGAAGTCCATCATGAGAAAGAGGTTCATACCTCAACATTACACTAGGGAGTTACACATCAAACTCCAAACTCTTAAGCAAGGATCTAAGAGTGTAGATGAGTACTTCAAGGAAATGGAACTTGCTTTGATTAGGGCCAACATAGTTGAGGATAGTGAAGCAACTATGGCTAGGTTTATCAATGGACTTAATTTCGACATAAGGGACATAGTGGAATTGCATCCTTATGTAGAAATGGAGGACTTGGTACACCAAGCCATTAAAATTGAAACTCAACTAAAAAGAAAGGGTAGCTATAAAAGAGGAAACACTAGTTTTACAACTAGGAACAAGGAAACCCTAAAAGAAGATAAGGGAAAGAGCCAAGAGAAGGAGGAACCTAAGGTTCCTAGGGTTACTTCTAACCCCACTCCTTCTACTAAAAAGGAAGAGCCCTCTACCTCCACAAGAAACATCAAATGTTTCAAGTGTGATGGCAAGGGACACATAGCTTCCCAATGCCCAAATAGGAGGGCAATGTTGGTTAAAGAGAATGGAGAATACACTAGTGCAAGTGAGAATGAACAAAGTGAAGATGAGGAAAAAGAAACTAATGAAGAAGAGAATGAAATTAAGAAAGAAGTATATAGGACCGAGGGTATTCACTCATCTTTTATTTTCTTTTCTTATTTTTCTCTTTTCCTTGAAGTCCCACATCGCCCAAGATGGCCACCCCCTCCCCCTCCTTCTCCTATATAAAGGAACTCTCCCTCATGTAACAAGACAACTTGAATTTTGAAGTAAAGGCATTATGCCCATTTTTCTCCTCTTTGTGAGTTGAGAATCTCCTCCCTTGTGAGTTGAGTGTGCTTGGTGGTTGTTGCTTAAACCATGGATGAGTCTTATCTAATTCTCCTGAATTAGTGGCGACTGGCGATTGATCTTATCTGCTGCAAGAAAGGACTTGCATCAGTGGCGATCTTCCACTTCTTTCCTCTCCATTTTTCTTTCATTTTCCTTCACTTTCTTTCATTTTCCACGTGAATATAGCTGCTGTTCCAGCACCTATATTTGCATTTTAATTGCTTAATTTTGGTTCTAATTGGTTTGCTTTGCTCAATTCTAGATCCTTGGCAATTCCTGTCATCAATCATGGATGACACATGTAGGGATTTCCTACTAAGGGCGTCAGCCACTACATTGGCCTTAACCGGATGGTACCTAAACTCAAAGTCATAGTCCTTCAAAAACTCCACCCACCTTCTTTGCCTCATGTTGAGTTCCTTTTGATCAAAGAGGTATTTCAAACTCTTATGACCATTGGATTTTGGAACATTTATTTTGTATTGCATGTTCAATCCATTGGTTCCCCTCAGAGATGTCCCAAAATTATCTTCATGGTGTCTTGCCTCAGATCTTCCAACCATCACACCATTTTCTGAATTGCATTATTATGCCTACTATACCACTTAGGGCTAAGGATAATGCTTCAAATAATGGAAAGTTTTTATGAAATAGTAAGTATTAATTGTACATTTATGCTTCCGATGTAATTAATACTTTATATTTTAATAACATCTTTCCATTCTTTGAAGTCTTATCACTAACCCTAAGGGTGGATAACCAATTAAAAAAGTAACCAAATAAATTTTATCAATTTCACACGCACACATCATTAAATTTCCAATCAACTATAGTTAAAAGGAGCCAAACTTATTATCCAATATACTATTAGTTTAATGATGGGACCAAAAAAATAGAGAAAATTTCTCAAATCACAATGGATATATCACCTAGAGTCATTTTTAAATTTACTAGTAAAAGAGTGGTGTCCTTTTACGGCAAGTGGTAATCTAGTTTGCTTGCCTCAAAATGGTATGTGATTTTTAACACCACAATATGTAATGCATCTATTATTTCTATTCAAGTTAAAGTCGGGTGTAAGTATGACAAACCACAAATATATGGCTCTATACTTTTGTTATGAATATGAACTTTTTATTCAACATATGGCGTTGCATGAGTAGTTTGCACCTAATATGAATTCCTACCATTGTTGTCTTTGTTGTTATTAGAGTACGCATATTAATACACACATATTATATATAAAATTTCAGTTATTATTCGTGTTGTCTCTATGGAAACAAATATTTTTTATATACTACTTAACACAACTAGGAGGATATTACAAAAAAAAAACAGTGGAAGATCCCGACAAAAATATCAAAGATGGGCATTTTAGGATATATTGAAAGACAATCATATCCTATTAAGAAATCCATTAAAAGATTGAAAAATAAAAAAGAATAAAACAAGACAACATAATTGTTGAATTTCATCCAAGAAATAATTTGAAAGTGAAATGTCATTAAATAAAGGGTCCTGCTAAAGAGTGTCCTAAAGACACTGGTCAAGGAATTAATATATAGAATGTTTTTATTGTAAATCCATCTACTGCATTTATAACATCAAATGTTACGCACATAATCTAACAAAAACTTTCTGTTTTTGGTTCCTAAACCAATGCACTAAGGGTACTCATTAGCATTCCCCTTAAATATAATACTACTATATTGATTTCATTCTTTTCCAAAAGGGGATATTTTAGTGTTATCAGATAATGATTGGTTATATTAAGGAAAAAATGACATATTTCAATTATTAATGAGGACTAAATTCTCACAAGTTTCAATCTTTTATACATATGTTTTATTATGATATCAATAATCAATTTTTTTAGTATTAATAATAAAGATTTTTTCTAAAATGATATATTATTTCCTTTTCTTTTGTTCTGAGTTGAATCCTATGATGAGTTACGTGCAATAGTAAATCTACTATGATTAAGAGGGATAGAAAATAAATTAAAAAGGTAAAGATAAAAATGAACTCTTGCGTATTTGTTTTTTATTGTCATTAAGGCAAATATGGTGGTGGGTGTTCTCTCCCCTCATTGATTCATGAAATTTTGGCCATTGCACCATTTCGCACAAACTATGTAGTTGCTGAAATTTATGGCCTCAACATGGCTATGTTGTTAGGTGTGTGAAACCTTGAGGTTGTGATGCATTCTAAAACTACCATGAACCTACTTGGACACATATGGTTTTGAGGCTACTCATGGTTGTATCCTGTAGTTACAACATTGGCTTATTTGTATATTACCAAAATTTAGTTAAAGTTAGATTAAGTTGCATCGAGACAATTCTACCATGAAGCTAACACTTGTAATGATGCGTTGGCTAAGTACAAGCATATGGTCCAGAGTTTAGAACTCATTTTCCTATTATATTCCCATAAGATCACTCTTTTATTACCTTTTGGATTCTCATGGCATAGCCTTTGATATAATTTATTAACATTGCAGCAAAATTATCTTTTAGCGGTTATTTTTTACTAGCAATAAATTGATACCATTATCTAACTGTTTACCCCAGAATTTTCGTGGCTAGTGAAGATTAGCCAGGGAAAGATTAATTTTCAATGGCAATATATATTCATTTTCGGTAAAAATTAATGCTACTCACATAACCTTTTTTTATTCTTTCATTCCCGTCCAAATTAAATTATAGAAATTCCGTCTTTGTCTTTGCTGCAAAAATGTTCCCTTTGCAAAGCCTTTTGTCTTTGCTGTGAAACCTTCCCGTTATAAAACCCTTCCTGCAAAATTCCATCCACCATAAACATCCAACCTCCACCGATGGAACCCTAAATTGTGACAATTTAGTTTATAGATGAGATAGAAAAGGGGCAACATGGCGAATCATAATGCGTATGGTGGTCGCGAACTAGGGTAGCACAACAATTGCAGAAGGCTTTATAAGTTTGAAATCAACTACAATTATACAGATTTTTTGCTATGCGAATATTTTATAATTTCTCTTTCAACATCCAACTAAGAACTCAATACTTTATGATATTATAGGTTTTTGCATCCGTATTTTCATGAAAAGAAAAAATTAGTGACGCTGGTTGTTTGTAAAATACAAAAAAGCTATCACCTTTTTGCATAAAAAGAGGAAAAAGATTAATCCTTTTTTATGTTCATCTTCTTCATTTCTACCCAAAAGCATGATCATGGAATGAGCAATATCACATTTTGAATTTCAATAAGCGTATCGATCGTACATTGTTGAGACAAACTCACCTCCATATGTTTTTAATATGACAAACCACTAAGTTTTAAATATATGAAATGCATCTTGTTGTTACTAACTGTGTGCTCAAGCATGTGGTAGAACATCCTTAGAATCTATGTTGCAGAATCCATATGAAAGAAACAAGGAAGCCTTAAGAAGCTTGAAGCACTAGATGAGCTAGAGACTCAGCAACAACTTGAGACGCTATCTCAGTAACAGATGCAAAGCCAAGAGATCATCTCTAGAACAAGCTATAGACCAAGGAAGTGCAACATAAGCTCCATGGCTTAAGTCAAGTGAAAATATGAGACTCAAACTGAAAAAAGATACAAGAGATCAGCTCAAGTTTAGATAAGATGCAAGATCAACTTGAGACACCATCTCATGGTCAGACGCTGTCTCATGAACAGACAAGAAGAGATGAGATCCAAGCAGCAGATGTAAGGAAGAGAGCCAGACTCATTAAGAAGATTCAAGTACAGTTCAAAAAGTCAAGACATCAAGTCAGAATAAAGTGAAAGATCCAGTACACTGTGCACTGACACAGTGACGTCTATACTTGCAAAACAGCTGCTCTCATCCAGGAAACATGGACTAAAACTCACTCAACGGCTCTCAACAGCTATAAACGGTCAGAAACGGCTAACTACCCTTTGATATAAATCCTGAGAACTACAGTGGAGAAATATGAGAGACTACACAAATCATTGAACATCTATTGCATCTTAACTTATCTCAAGTGACATCTCAAGTGCTCGTCTCAACCAGTTCATATTCAGACCTGACCACAATTTGAGAATCTCATTAGTCTCCATCCTTCTCTCCTGTTTGAATTGTAATATTTTTAGTTAGAAGGGAGAATCACTAGCTAAGCCTACTGCCTATCCATACATTGTATGTTTGTAAGCTAGACTCATCACAACATCCTATTCTTGTAACCTGTCTCATCTAAGATAGGAGTGTTCCTAATCTTAGAGTGAGGTGTGTGCGTCCTGAAAAGGCTGTAAGAATACTTGTGGCTCAGCCAAGGTAGGAGTGCCTACGCTTGGTGTGAGAGACGTCCTGAAGAGGCTGTAAGAATACTTGTAATTTACGGGTTGTCAATAGTGGAAATCTCACGAGTTGTGAGGACTGGACGTAGCCCAAGGTGTGGGTGAACTAGGATAAGATCTCTGTGCCATCTCTCTCCCTTATTTCTTTATTTTTGCTTTACACTTAATTAATCTCAAATTTGTTAACAACTAAGTAATTGTTTTAAAATATAACTGAATCTGATTTGAGATTTTAAGACAACTTGAACGTAATTGAAACAACTGAAATTGAAACTGCTTATACCCTGTCTTAAAAGAGACCCAAGTCAGCAGACTTGAGATCACGTCTCAACTTTCAATTTCAGTGTGCAAATTTCAGCAAAAAAATTTTTAAAGTCTCTATTCAACCCCCCTTCTAGAGACATTCAGCCAACTTCATACATGATCAAACTTGTTTCTGGGTATAGAGAGATGCCCTTTTTCTTCGCATTTACCAACAGGGAGAAACACAAAAGCAAAACTAATAAGATACAATACAAAAGCATGAGATTAATTTATTAAACTATAACTGTAAGGTCCATGAATCCCTTTGAGATGTTTTCATAATGACAAATTATCAAAATATACTTACTTTAATTTTGAGTATATGGACTAATGTTTTAAAGTGAGTTGGTTTGAGAAGGAACAGATAAAATGAATAAGAAGAACCACTGCAGTAATATATCAGAAGAAACAAAGGAGGTTGTAGATTCTCTTTCATGTAACTCAAGAAAGAAGAGTCAGACACTTAACAAATAACACCTTACAATAAAGAAAAGAAAGAATTAAGTAAGGTGAAAGCAAGAAAGCTGTTGAGAAGAATTAAAAGAAGATATCTCTACTTCAGAATATATAATCTGTCAGGAAGCTCTTAGAAGATACACTCAAGTCTGCAAAACTCAAAATCCTCAGAACATCTTCTATCTTCCTAAAGTCATTCAGTGATAAGAAGAAAGCTCTCTAATAAAGCAAAAAGC
Organism: Sesbania bispinosa; assembly: GCA_026901365.1. Lineage (NCBI taxonomy): Eukaryota > Viridiplantae > Streptophyta > Magnoliopsida > Fabales > Fabaceae > Sesbania > Sesbania bispinosa. The sequence goes on along the minus strand of QLOH01000041.1, from coordinate 1,270,583 downwards.
TAAAGTTGCTGTTACAGTAACAGTTCTAGAAGAAAAGCTCTTAATAGCATACATCAGAAGAAGCAGAGACTGATTAAAGGAGATTGTTTAAAACATTACTGGGCGTGCTCCTCATCATAAATAATTACATGAAGAACCACTAATTATTTCACCAAATCAAAGAACAAATTGAAAAGGAAACAAACTACTAAATGTGTTTCCAGCTAGAGAAGATACAAGCTTCAGAAGATGTAGTCATCAGAAGAAAGGACAAATCAAACCAAGGAAAGAGAAAAAGCTGCACATGACAGTGACAGCTGTTGCACTTCCAGCTGGTTAATTGACTTGGTCTCCAAGGCATTTCCAACGGCTATATTCCTTCTCCTTGGCTATAGAAAGAAGCCTCTTCCTCCATTTTTTACACGCAGCTGAACAAGCAGAAGAAGCATCAAAAGTCTGTGAAATTACAATTATACCTTTTGCAAAATTTTCACTTTCTACAAATGTCCTTATTCCGAGTTGAAATAGTAGGAAAGTGAGAAAAGTGTGTGTTGGCTCAAGTACATCAGTTGTATACTAATTTATTGTAAACTTTGAGCCTTTACTCTTTGTATTTTTCATCACACAATTTTGTAACTCTCAAAGGAGGTGAAAACTATTGAGAGATAGATAGGTTAAGTCTGCAAGAGTAAGGTGTGCCCTTCTATTTGCAGATATTTGCTGTAAGAGCCTACAACGGCTGGAGAAGAATACAGGGTGAGCCTGAAGAGGATGCAGAAGAATACTAGTGGTAGGAGCACCCAAGAATTCATTGTATCAAGGTTGATATAGTGGAAAATCCTACTGGGAGTAGGGACTAGACGTAGCCTCAAGCTTAAGAGGTGAACCAGTATAAATACTGTGTGTAATCTTCTTCTTCCTTAAACTTTTACTGCTGCTACTGTATTCACATTATAACTATCATATCATTTGCATGAAAATCTTTTAAAACCTATCTAATATCTAAGTAAGTGTTACTTAAAAAAAGGTTCAAGTCAAAAGGAACCATATTTTCAGCATATTATAAATATAATCCATATTGTGATAATTAACCCTTGAACTTCTAATATCAACCTAGTATTTAACTTGAGCAGAATTAAGTATTAGAAGAAAATTTCAGAAATATTTAAAGAGATCACAATTCATCCCCCCTTCTTTTGATTGCAATATTTACTTCAATAACAAGAAGATTACATAATGAAAAAGCTTGATTAAACAAGTAAGATACATAAGCTAGACCAGACTAAACACAACCAACTATGGCTTGGACCAAATTCACACAGTCTAATAAAAGTAAAGCATCAACAGAAACATAAATTAAAGACACTAAACAAAACATATCGGAATTAAAATAGATAACAAACACAAATGCACTCAGGCTAACACAAACACAAGCATTCATGTAAAATCAACCGAAAACATTAGAAATGAAGACCCTAGAGATTCAATGCAAGGTCGAGCTCTATTGGTTCTTTCTTGGTAGAAACTACTACAGGGACACAAGAAGGTGGTGAGAGTGTAAAACTTGTTGATGCAACTGAAGATGTAGGCGAAGGCATGAGTGTTGGTGCTGGTGATGCTTGTGGTTGTGCAAGGATATGTTTTTTTCCAAGCACATACCTTCAATCTTTGTTCATGATGAGTAGAGAATTGAGAAGTAGAGATAGTAAGTATGGGTGCTAAGGGTTGGTCCATGAGGGACAAAAAGTCCCTAGTCTCATAATAATCAAACTCTTCCTCTGGTGATGGGGGTGGGGGTGGGTTCAATTCGACCATGTAATGGTTATAAGGATTATAAACCCCTCCAGTAGCACCACTCGCAGGTAGCTTGAAAATACTATGGCTTGTTGCAAGGTTCATCATCATTTCGTTTGAAATGTTATGTGAAAAAGGAAATGGTGATGATAGATATGAAAATTGAGAGTGATTTAAAGGGAATGGTGGTGGTATAGTTGAAAGTTGAGGGTGATTCAGAGGGAATTGAGGTGGTAGAGCTGATAATTGATGCAACTCGTGATTCACCTGGACTAAATCCGTCATACTTTTCTGTGCCAATTCCATAACTATCTTCTGATTCCACTCGTGATAGTAGTGGTACATTAACTCCTCCTCAGAACTGAAGAAGGTAGAGCAAAGAGGACAAATAAAAGTGCTAACAATACCATTGTTGTTGTTATTGTTACTATTGTTGTTGCTGTCGTTGTTGATCTTACCCTCGATGATAGGTTCAGGCTTCACCATGTTGAAAGAGAAAGCTTTCAAAGGAAGGATCTTGATAGAGAACAAAGTTGTAGCTTGAAGAGAAAGTTCTGAATGGGGTGAAAAGGCCAAGTGAAAGCGTGAATTTATGGTGGGGTTTGGAATCCGATGATGGTCGAGATCTCAATTCATTTTTTATTTAATATTAATTTTATGATGTAGCTTTTTGTAGCATTAATTATAAAAGAAATTTGTGATGATATTTACAAATTTTGGATCTCACACACACACACAAGATGTAAGAAATTTTAAAGTTATTAAAATCTCAATTGATTATTTTCTTTTATAACAACATTAGTTTTGTACTTTAATCTTTAAAGTACATTTTTCACTTTAGAATAGTCAAATTTATGTATAAATTTCAGTTATATATTTATTTCAAATTTTATGTCATTAAATGACATTAAAGAAATCTGTATTCATTAATCATAGTTATGAATAGTTTAAACAAATTTATAGAATTTCATTGAAATTTTTGTATATAATATTAAAAAATATGAAATACACAATTTAACATCAAGTGATCTCCATTTTATAGCCTATATAGTTAAAAACAAAATAAAAAATAGTACGTAACTGTAAAAATATTTTTAATAAAAAAATCCAAGTCTTTATTATTGAGGCATATTCAATTTTATACTTTACTCTCTTTTTTATCTATTCACTCGACTTCTTCATTTTGTGTTACATATCATGTGAACTTTTACATGAAATCTAATCAATATTTTTCTTTCTTTTAATTACTCAAATAAAAAACATAAAACTTACTTTCACTAATTTCTTTAATAATTAATATTTAATCTAAATTTAGTATAATGAAATATTTCTAAATTACCATTAAAATCATCTTTTATACATTAATCAATAATTGAAATTTCCAAAAACTAAAAATTTCAAATGATTGAAACTTTTATATTTTAGGATATGATTTTATTACCAATAATTATATTAATTAAAAAAAATTTATTTTTTTAATTTATAATTTTTGTATTTCACTTTAATTTATAATTACCATTACAGTGCATGTATAAAATATTTTCTAATTAAAAAATATTTATGTGACACATAGGTTTGTATAATATTATTTATTTAATGTTAATCATCTAAATGGACACAATTTATATATTGGATATGTATGTATACAAAAATTACTTCATACAACACCTTTTTATTATTATAAATTTTTTAAATGGTTTGGATTTTATAATACTTCACATTGCAATTTTTCGGTACCTTAGAAGGCAGGTCTTCTTTTTTGCACCTTCTAAGGCGGGTTTTCCTAAGTGCACCCCTTTTAGGAATAAGAAACAAACAACAAATGAAAAAAACACAAATCGAGGGCCATAAAATAAACTTTGTTTTTTGCCATATGAAACAAAATAAGATAGAATAAAGTAAGAAAGATAAGTATAGTTGTGGGTTCGAGAGTTAAAAGATCGTAAAGTTTTTTTCTCTCCTCTCGTGTTCAAAAGAAAAATATTGAGTTATATACAACTATTAATTGAAAAATTACTAGGAAAATGCTAGTAATTTTATAATTTATCATACGTATGTGTATTGTTTTTTTATTATGATTTAAACATTAATTTACAATGCAAGTGTTTTTCATATCTTATAAGGCATGCTTTCCTATGCCATTCTCGGCCTTTTAAGAAAAATATATTAGTTATTTTAATATTTATCCATTGAGAGAGGGAATTGAATTTATGGGGGATTGTATTAATTAGACAAGAAACTCTGAGTAAAAAATGACAAACAAAAGAAACACAAATCAAGGACATAAAATAAATTACTTTTTTCCATATGAAAACAAAATAGGATAGAATAAAGTAGATAAGTATGGTTGTGGGTTCGGGAGGTACAATATCCTAAAGGTTTTTCTCTCATATGTTTAAATGAAAAATGTTGAGTTATGTGTAGTTGTTGATTGAAAATATGAAGGAAATATGGTAATACATTTATAATTTGTCCGGAAAGTTGATAGGACCTTTTTAGGACCGAAATTGTTGCAACAGTTAAGATGATAACGGAAAAGTTGCTGGATGCTCAAAGAAGGAAAAAGAGTTGTGTTAACTGGAGGAGAAAATCCTTAGAGTTTGAGGAATGTGAGCATATAATTCTAAAGATAACTCCTATCATAAGTATTGGAGGACCATAAAAGCTAAAAAGTTAAATTCTAGACTCGTTTGTCATTTCCAAATACTGAAAAGAATTGGTCCTGTAGCTTACCAGGTGGTCTTATGTAACGTCCTAATTTTTAAATTAAAAAATAATGGTTGTTGGAAGCACTATTCCCGAATTCGTGAAATTATTTTGCACATTAATTATATCGCATACAATCACAATCAACGCTTAGGTAATCCAACAATTACATAAGCTCCAATTAAACAATCATTTATACATAACCAGTTCATTGCCAACGTTGGCTCCAATCAATATACAATTAAAACTATAGGCTTAATGGGATACAATTATACATGTGTCCTGAAAAAATCATAATAATGCCCTTAAGGATCCAAATGTACGAACATATTCCATTTCAAAATAATAGTCTAGCCTATACAATAGAACGGGTCACATGACCCGTCAACCATCTTGTCATACTTCCATCTGAGAATCCTACACATCTAAATAAATCCTCAAAATGTGTGGTTAGACTAACGTCCTAGTGAGAACGATTGTGCTAGGTGCAGGTGTACAGACAATGCATGTATATATACAAACACAACGGAAGTCCACAAATTCAACTCATAACGATTCAATCATCAAACTATCCATACAACCTCTTGGTGTATTACCCAACACCGGTGGGGTCTTAACACTTAATCCTCTAACCTGGATTGAGCTCAATACTAGGCAAGGAATGTCTCCTTTGTGGCCATTTAACCTTTTGTTTCAATTAACATTTACAGTCACATTTAACATTCTTAATCTCTTGGGTACAAGACCCTCCTTTTTCCTCTTTGGACCAAAATCCCATTTGGCTTCCATTATACAATCATGCTTTTGGACATATATTCAGTTTAAGAATTAGAGGTATCCACAGTCAAACATATTACCTTAGCCTTTAACATATAGGGAGAGGAAGTAAAAAGGGTTTACAACATTTATTCATTCCATTAACCCTAACTACATCAAATCCCTTCATGTTCCTTCAATCATAGAATAGAAATAACTCAAACTACATACATTTTCAAGTTCCCATTACCAATATACAAGCATTTCCCCCAAAAATCCCCAAATCTCCTATCCTAGGGTTTGGGCCTCAAGGGCAAAACACCAATCAATCCAGGCATTCAACCATTCCATAAATATATAGTCCATTCCAAGCAAAAACTAGTAATAGAGAAAGGGAATAGAGGAAGGGAATTATACAAGAAGAGGCACACACAAGATAGGAGTGAGGGGAGAACCACTTTCACCTCAAAATGGAGAAAAGAATGAGATGGAGAATTGAGAAGGATTATTCCAAGCCTTTGGGATGGTGGGAGAAACCTTCAATCAAGCCTTCCTTCTTCCTTCTCACCCCTTCTCTATCTAAGCTCTCCTCTTTCTCTCTCTAAAAGCCCTAATTGAATGTAATAAAATGATAGGAGAGTGAGGGTTTAGCGCATTTTTAAAAACTAGAAACGCGTTCGCTCGCTCGAGCCAGCATCAACTCGCTTGGGCGAGTAAACTCTCTTTGAGTTTGGCTCACAAGAAAATGCGTTTGCTCGCTCGAGCGAGAAAACTCTCAACCAATACCCCTGAATTCCATTTCCTTGCTCGGTGGAGCGAGCATACCAGAATGCAATTTTCTGGTTTGCTGCACAAATTAGCCCCCTAACACCCAAACATTATCAAATCATTTCCTTTCCTCTCAAAAACTACTTCATTATTATTTTAGCACATAATATGATTGAAAGTTGGGATGTTATAATTCTACCCCCTTAAAACAATTTGTCCCCAAAACTATCTAATAACACAAGTATGCAAAACAAACTTACCTCAATCAAAAAGCTCTGGAAATTGGGAGCGAATATCATCCTCTTTCTCCCATGTCGCCTCCTCAGGTGACTGACCTGTCCAAATCACCTTCACTAGCGGAATGGTCTTATTCCTAAGGGTCTTGACGCTTAAATCAATAATTTGTGCAGGTCTGGTTGGAACTGTCAGATCATCCCTCAATTGTACTGATTCTGGACTTATTATGTGGGAAGGATCGTGGACATACTTTTGGAGCTGGGACACATGGAAGACATCATGGATATTGGACAAGTGGGGTAGAAGAGCTATGCGGTAAGCAAGAGGACCAATCCTCTACAGGATTTGAAAGGGACCAATGAATCGGGGATTTAGCTTTTTGGCCTTGATGGCCTTTTCTATGCCCGTGACAGGAGTAATTTTTAGAAATACATGATCACCTTCCTCAGCATAACTCTTCTGCCGGCTTTGGGCAGTTACCAGTTTCTCCCTAATCCTTTTGACTTTCTTAGTGGTTTCCTGAACCAACTCCGGACCTAACAAACTCTTCACCCCCACTTCGCACCAACAGAGTGGCGACCTACATCTCCTACCATACAAAGCCTCATAGGGAGCCATACCTATACTGCTATGAAAATTGTTTTTGTAGGCAAACTATATGAGGGGCAGGTACCTATCCTAGCTTCCCTTTTCCTCTAACACACAAGCCCTAAGCATGTCCTATAAGGTCTGGATGGTCCTTTCAGACTAACCGTCAGTCTGAGGATAGTAAGTAGTACTAAAACTCAATCTAGTACCAAAAGCTTGGTGGAAAGAATTCTAGAACCTAGAGGTGAACATAGGGTCCCTATCTGACACAATGCTAGAGGGCACACCATGGAGCTTCACTATCTCCCTGATGTACAGGTCCGCTAACTTACTCAGAGGGTAGGTTATCCTAATAGGTAAGAAGTGGGCCGACTTGGTCAGTCGGTCCACTATGACCCAAATGGCATCAAAGCATGCGGATACACTACGTAACCCCATCACAAAGTCCATAGCTATGGCTTCCCACTTTCACTCAGGTATCTCTAGGGGTAGGAGTGTTCCTGAGGGTTTCCGATGTTCTATCTTGACCTGTTGTCACACCAAACACCTATAAACATACTCTGCTATATCCTTCTTCATGCCATCCCACCAAAACATACTCCTCAAGTCTTGGTACATCTTGGTAATTCCAGGATGCACCGTGAACTTGCTCCTATGAGCCTCCTAAAAAATCTCCTGCCTAAGACTACGCTCTTAGGGACACAGACTCTTCCATGGAAGAGAATCATCCCATCACATGACTTGGTGACCTCTACCCTACAAAGTCTTACATTGTTCCCCTCAAAGCTCACATCCAACCTAAGATTTCTAAATTCCTCCAAAAGCTCCATCTTGTGTACCATCAGAGATGATACATGCAGAGATTTCCTACTCAGGGCATCATCCACTACATTGGCCTTGCTCGGGTGGTACTTCAACTCAAAGTCATAATCCTTTAGAAATTCCATCCACCTTCCCTGCCTCATGTTGAGTTCCTTCTGATCAATGAGGTACGTAAGGCTCTGATGATTATAAAGACCTCAAACTTCACCCCATAGAGGTAATGCCTCTAAATCTTGAGGGCAAGAATAACAGCTGCTAGTTCTAAGTCATGGGTAGGGTAATTCTCCTCAAGGGGGCTAAGTTGACTAGAGGCATAAGCCACCACTATTCTCTCATGCATCAACACAGCCTAAACCATTTCCTGATGCATCACTATAAACCTCAAAGGGTTTAGACAAGTCTGGCAACCCTAAGACTAGGGTGGTGGTCAATTTCTCCTTGAGTTCCAAGAAACTTTTCTCACATTTCTCATCCCACACAAAAGCATGACCCTTACGGGTCAACCTAGTGAGAGGCAAGGCTAACTGGGAGAATCCCTTAATAAATCTCCGGTAGTAACCGGCTAGGCCTAAAAAGCTCCCGACTTCAGTGATGGACTTAGATCTCTCCCACTCAACCACAACTTCTATCTTATTGGGGTCTACAAACACCCCTTCCTTAGATATGACATGACCTAGGAAATGAACTCTATCCATCCAAAACTTACACTTCTCAGGGTTTGCAAACAACTTTATCTCCCTCAACACTCCTAGTACAATTCTAAGATGTTGCTCATGATCCTCTAAGGTTTGGGAGTAGATAAGGATGTCATCAATGAACACGACAATAAACTTATCCAGGTAGGGCCGGAAGATCCGGTTCATGTAATCCATGAACACCGCAGGAGCATTGGTTAAGCCAAAAGGCATCATCAAGTATTGATAGTGCTTGTATCTAGTTCTAAAGGCAGTTTTGGGGATATCTTCCCCCTTATCTTTATCTGATGATAACCTGACCTCAAGTCTATCTTAGAGAAAATCGACGCTCCTCTAAGTTGGTCTAGAAGGTCATCTATCCTAGGCAAGGGATACTTATTCTTAATGGTTACTTTATTCAACTGCCTAAAGTCTACACACAACCTCATACTCCTATTTTTCTTTTTGACCAAGAGCACAGGTGCTCCCCAAGGTGACACACTAGGTCTGATGAATTTCTTCTCAATTAAATACTCTAACTGTTTCTTAAGTTCACTCAACTCTAGTGGTGACAACCTATAGGGGGATTTAGAGACAGGCCCGGTGCCCGATACTAGGTCTATTGAAAACAACCTCTCGGTCCGGAGGTAAGGCTGTTACCTCACTAGGGAAAACATCCTAGAAATCCCTAACCGTAGCTATATTACTCAAGTCGGATTTGGACTCTACGGTTGAGGAAAGTTGTAAAATAAAACAATGACTCCCATCATACAGGCATTCAGAAATCTGAGTATAGCTAGAAAGTAAGCACGAAGGTTTTGTTGAGATCTTGGCAAGCGTACTAATATCATAATAGTATAATAGTAAGTAAAGAGAGTTGTCGTATCCACAGGGAACGGTACAAAGATAAATCCTATTGATCCCACTTATCAAGTATGGGACGATTTGAATGTTTGTTTGGGAAGATAAAAGATAAGAAAGAGGAAATATGGATAAGGTTGAGCAAATTAATGAAACCAGGATTGAACTTCATCGATCGCACCCCTCTTGTAATTGGAACCCAATAATATTCATGAATTTATAATCATAATATTGAAGCACAAATAAATGTTATTTCACAAAGGTCTCCACAAATATGAAATACTCAGAAACAATCTACCCTGGTCTCCATAGTCGTGAATTGCCCCAGTTTAAAGATCAATTTGTTAAAGCTATAAATTCACCCTGGTCTCCACAGTTGTGAATTAAGTGTTTTCACCAATCAGATTTGGAAAACCATTTCTCAACGCGTTGAAGAAATCGCATCATAACTCCGACACAAAGGGGAAAGCTAAGCATTAAGAACAGAATAAAAACACCAATATTATAAAAACAAGGATTCATAAATAACAAAAAGGAACCAAAATACAATTGGGGATTGAATCGACTACGTTCAATCCTAAAGGAGAGTTTAGCTACTCATGGTAGCCATTACAAACACATAGAGAGACTGTCACACTTTTCTCTGGCTCCAGATCTATTCACTGTCTCCGTATCTCTTTGATGCCTAAAACTGACTGCTAACAGTCCTATAAATAGTGTTCTGACGGGCTTTTGAGATTCTGCTTGAGGCCCATTAGAAATTAAGTTTTGTGCTCCTGCGCTCCACTTGCGCTCAGCACAGGTGGAGCGCAGATCTCCGAATCTTGCTTTTCCTGATTTTCCCCTTTTTTTAGCTTATCTTGTGCTGTTCCGATCCTTATTTGCTGCTATCTTGATGTTGTATTTGAATTTTAGCTTTTTATCTGTAAAAATCAACTGAATCTTTATCAAAATAGCATCAAATTCAAATTTGATTTAAATAATTAAGAGAATCGTACTTTAAGCCAAAGAGGGAAAAATTGGGGTATAAATTCACCATTTTGCCCTTACTAAGTGTTGTAATTAAATATGAATTTTACATTAATTTACCACCTATCAAATTTCCCCCAACTTAGCTTCTTGCTTGTCCTCAAGCATGAAAATCTCCTATAGATAGTTGACTTCAATCCCCATTTATGGTCCTCACTATTAAGGAAACAAATTCAATATCCCTTGCTAGACAGCTGTCACTTTCCAAATTTCAGAATGATAATCAGAACTAAGTGGTGACTCCAGTCCTCAATCAGATCAAGATAAAAATGCAGGTGCATCCTCCCTCTTCCTCTTGCCTTCCACCCAAGTCTTCACCACGGGCCTGGGTACCTCTTCCACCAGGTTTTGTTCCACCAACCCCTGAATAAACAGGTCCGTGACACCCATAGGTGGTGGTGTGTCCCTAGGCCTTCGAATGAGTTCGTGAAGCACTGTGGCATTATTTGCATTCTTCTCCCCCATCATCTGTGCCAAAGTTTGCAAGGCCGCCGCCACGGGGTCGGGGGTTGAACCATGGAGTGGAGGAGTTGTGGGATTAACTCGTGGCCTACCTTTCCTTCCGCCAGCCATAACACTCTACACATCATTAATAAAACATCGAGGTGATCAGACTCTCAATTTCATAGTAGGATAGCTAACTTTAGGAAACAAATAAATCCACAGTCCAATTGGATTGAACTGCTTTGATACCAAAATGTAACGTCCTAATTTCTAAATTCGATAATAATGCCTATTGGAACCACTATTCCCAAATTCGTGAAATTATCTCACACATTAATGATATCGCATACAATCACAATCAATCCTTAGGTAATCCAACAATTAATTAAGCTTCAATTAAATAGTCATTTATACATAACCAGTTCATTGCCAACATTGGCTCCAATCAATATACAAATAAAACTATAGGCTTAATGGGGTACAATTATACATGTGTCCTGAAACAATTATAAAAATGCCCTTAAGGCTCCACATGTACGAAAATTATCTCATTTCAAAATAATAGTCTAGCCTATACAATCAAAAGAATCCAAATACAATAAAAGGGGTCACATGACCCATCAACCATCTTGCCATCCTTCCATCAATTCCCTGGCTGAGAACCCTGCATATCTAAATAAATCCACAAAATGTGTGGTGAGACTAAATTCCCAGGTGTGAGTGTGATCGTGCTAGGTGCAGGTGTACAGACCATAATGTATTTATACAAACACAGCGGGAGCTCATAAATTAAAGCAATTTTGCAGATCTTAGAGTTGGTGTCAGGTCTTCAGGTAAATTTCCATAAGAGTAACCTTATTGCTGTCAATTTTGATGCTAAATGGATGGATATGACATCAAACTTTCTTAATTGTAAAGTGGGGGTACTATCCTTTCTTCTATTTAGGTCTTCCTATTGGTGCTAATCCTAGAAGTAAGGTGACTTGGAATCCAATGATTCAAAAGGTGCATAAACATTTAGCCCTAGACACTATCTTTTGGAGGTCGTTGTGTTCTTTTGAAATCTGTCCTTCATTCTATTCTGATATATTGTCTTTCATTCTTCAAGGCTACAAAAGGTACTGTCTCTCAACTTCATTCTCTTTTTAAATCTTTTCTTTAGGGTGGGAGTGACAAGCAAAACAAAATATCTTGTGTGGCATGGGAAGATATGTGTAGAGATAAGAGACATAGGGGATTCGAGACTCGAGTGCTTTTAATCTTGCTCTTTTAGGGATGTGGAGAAGGAGGTTCCTAGTGGAAAATGGTAGGTTATGGCATAGAGTTTTAACCTTTATTTATGGTGAGAGGTTGGTAAGTGTTGTGAGTGGTGCGACTTCAAAGGGTAGGTACTGTTTGATGTTTGGTATATTGAAAATAGCAATTGTGTCTCCTTAGAGTGGTTCTCACATGGTTGTGTCAAGGAATTAGGTTATGGGAAAATATACACTTTTTTGGTGTGATGTGTGGTGCGGTTCCAATGCATTATGTAATTGGTATGCAGACTTTTCTCAGTTGCTAGTAATAAAGAGGCATCTTTAGCTAACATTTTAACTAGTCCTAATGCAACAGGAATCAAAACCAGAAAATGTCAGCATACCAATTAATTATATATATATATATGAGAAGGGATCAAATTACACCAGTATTAGTTACACCAAGTTTTAGCTGGTAATAAAGTATGGAGACTATCAATATTTAAAATTCTTTATACTATATAAATAATTATATTAATATTATTAATATATCTCATTCGAATTAATGTGGCTGAAGCAGTTGCGCCAGGACTGGGATCAGCAGTGGCATTGCAATGACGAGAACGGGATGAAGCGGGCAACCACAACGGTGGGGGACAAACACGACTAGATGAGATAACAAGTGGGTATGGGAATGCTTCAATAGTGACTGGTTGGGTGGTATTATGCTACTGATTTTTATTCCGTTTAATCTTTTTTATTTCAATCTTTTTTTGTATTTCAATTTTTGTAGAAACATTGAAGACTCAGAACAAAAATTAAAGGACACGCCATCTGAGATCTTTGTTACCTGATATGAGCTTTTTTAGTGTAACCACCCCCTTTTCATGTGCCCTGATTGTAATTGATGTCATGTATTGTGGCCTTTTTATTTACCATATTATAAAGTAATGAATCTTGTCTTGTGATTTCCAACATGTTATCTGTTTAAATTTTTATAAACTTAATTTTATGCCAATATTTGTTCTTTCAATAGTTACCTTTCATTATGCTCCAGCATGTTTAGTTTCTTTGTGATTCCTTTTTACTTCTGTAACTATAATTTTCCATTTTATTAAACCAAGAAAAAGGTGTTTTAGTTCTTCTGACTAATTATATACACTTTTGGGGTAATGCTAACAAAGTAATGGTAATACTAATGGAAATGAGTGGTGGAAAGGGTGTGTGAGGATCAGGTCGGATTGCCTTTTATCCAGTTAACACCCACCTATTGTAATCAAGGTGTAATTATAATGATAGAAGGGTTGAAGTAGGTACCTTCTTTTTTGATTACTTAGGCTTAAGCTATTTGTGAATTTTTAGAGAGAAATTGTTGGGATGGGATAAAAGCAAAAAAGAATGGCTTGAATGGAAAAGTGTTGCCTTTCCCATGTTTGGGTGATTATTGTAATAGCAGAGTCTTGTGGCATCATTATTTGATTTGTCTAAGTAAAATTGATTTAGCTTTAATTAGTTTGCTCTGTTACATATTTGTCTTGTTTAAAACTTTAAATTCCTTTTTGAAGAAAAGTTCGAAGTAAATTAATTAGATATGGTGGGTGATATCATAAGTTTATTATTTTTTTAGTGAAATATGAAAAGTTAAATCATGTGTATATAATTTGAAGGTACATAAACTAGAAATTGGATGGTTTTTATGTTTTTAGATATAAACAACACAGAGCCATAGTTACATTTCTTTCATAGACTAGTCCCTGTTTTAATTCACCTTTTACCACCAAAGCTCTATTGTTTCTACTGTTTTGATATTTTTCTACTTCTTTGCTTTTTTCTACTTTTGCCGCTCAGAAAGCTTGTTGTTTGGGGAAGACTATGTGGGACTATCCTGCCAGAAATAGGTATTTTCTTCTGATATTACTCAAAAGATTTCATGCTTATTCTTTGCAATGTTCCCATACACTATTGACTTCTATTTATTTGGTATGTATATGAAGTTACAATTACTCATTCTTTTCAAACACTGTTCCCTATCTAATAATTTGCATCTACGCTTAATTATGCAAATGGCATAGCTTAAAATTTAGATGAGGTAGTCCTCAATGTCTAGATTAAGCTATTAAGGGAGCCTAGTTGTTCCTCCAGTAGATCTTTTCATTTGGACATACTCAATTGTCATGGATTATGATGTGATTGAAAAACAATCTTTATATGTAGCATGTGAAGAGCATTGGTAACTTATAGCAATTAGAGATGAAAAAAATGAATTAGAAAATAAATTAAAAATAGAGACAAAAATTAGAGACGAATTAATGAATAATAACTATAGCAATTAGAGACGGAAAACATGTTCGTCTCTAAATAGTGACGGGCAATAAATTGCTCAGAGACGGAATAAATGGGTCTCTTTTAGAGACGAAATGATTTTACTTTCATTATAGTCTTGGGGTTGGTTTTTTTAAATTATAGAGATGGAAATATTCCGCCTCAACTTAGAGACGGAAAGAAAAATTTGTCTCTAACAAATCTGTGATGTGAGAATCAGCAACCATTACGATTCCATCTTTGATTCCGTCTCTAATCTGTTTAGCGACGGAAAAAGTAGTTTTTGCAGACGGAATGTGTCTGTTGCTATTTTAGATTTTTCTGGTAGTGAGGGTTTTGACACTCCGGTTGAAAATCCTTCCAGGTCTAGTGGGAACTGTGAGGTCTTCCCTTAATTGTACTGATTCGGAGCGTATGATGTGTGAAGGATCTTGGACATATTTTCTCAGTTGGGAAACATGGAATACATCATTGACTCGAGACAAATGAGGGGGTAAGGCTATCCTGTAAGCCAGAGGGCCAACCCTCTGCAGGATCTGGAATGGGCCTATGAATCTGCGGTTAAGATTTTTGGCTTTGATGGCTCCCCCAATTCCTGTGACAAGGGTTACTTTCAAAAACACATGGTCAGATTCGTCAAATTCTAGGTCATTTATTCTCTTGTCAGCATAGCTCTTCTGCCGACTTTGGGCAGTAACAAACTTTTCCCTAATGACCCTAATCTTTTTTGTGGTTTCCCGCACTAACTCCGTACCTAACAGGGTTCTCTCACCCACCCCATACCAACAAAGTGGGGACCTACACTTCCTACCATACAGGGCCTCGTAGGGTGCCATGCCTATACTGTTATGGAAACTGTTGTTGTAGACAAACTCTATGAGAGGTAGGTACCTATCCCAACTACCCTGCTCCTCTAACACACTAGCTCTAAGCATATCGTCTAGGGTCTGGATAGTCCTCTCAGACTGACCGTTAGTCTGAGGATGGTAAGCGGTACTAAACCTAAGTTTAGTCCCAAAGCTTGGTGAAGTTCGTTCCAAAACCTAGAGGTGAACCTAGGATCTCTATCTAAAATGATGCTAGAGGGAATGCCATGGAGCTTAACAACCTCTTTGACATATAGGTCGGTTAATCTACTCAGGGAATAGGTATTTCTCATAGGTAGGAAATGGGACGACTTAGTCAGTCGGTCCACAATGACCCAGATTTTATCATACCCTGCTGGGACCCTGGGCAGTCCCACCACAAAGTCCATGGCTATGATCTCCCACTTCCACTCTGGAATTTCTAATGGTAAAAGGGTTCCTAATTGTTTATATTCTTCTATCTTAACCCGCTGACACACTAGACACCTAGAAACAAACTCTGCTATCACACTTTTCATACCATCCCACCAAAACATCTTCCTCAAGTCTTGATACATCTTGGTGGTGCCAGGATGTATCGAGAACTTGCCCCTGTGGGCCTCCTCTAAAATCTGCTGCCTCAGACTACCCTCTTAGGGATGCAGACTCTCCCTTGGAAGAGAATCATCTCATCACCTGACTCAGAGAAACCCGGCTGCCCTCTCCTAGCTTGGAGATCTGGGTCCGAGCCCTGTGCCTCCTTAATCAGAGCTCTAAGCTCACTAGTGACCTCTAACCTATAGAACCTCAAGCTCCTCTCTCCGACCTCAATGTAACGTCCTAATTTCTCAACTCAAGAATAATGTCCATTGGAAACACTATTCCTGAATTATTGAAATTATTTCGCGCCATTTTGAATATCGTCATTCAAATCACACAATTGCTTAGGCAATCCAATGTTTGCTTAAGCTTCCACAAAATTCATACATCATTGATTTGAGTACAAAACCTAAAATCAAGGCCTAGAGAGCGAACCCTCCCCTTGGGGTGTTATGGTTCCTAAAACTCATACTGGAAATCCAGCAGAGTTTCCCTAGAAACTAGATGTTTACCAATTTCTATCTTAACTTGAAATCCAGCAAAACCACCAGTACGGTTTACAATAGCATAGCATAATCTTAACTACAAGTAAGCCTCTGTGGTCAATCTAACTTATCTACATTATACATCATTAAACTGTTTATTACATTTAATTAATCACTAAGAACTTCTCTTGACTGCTGGGAATGAGAGAATCCACTCCAAGAACTTCACTGCCCTTTCTGAACATATAACTGGATCGTCCTGCATAACTAAAATGTATCCCCGTAACGTGGGGTGAGACTACAGTCCTAGTGAGTATGAAAATGGTGTGTGTAGTGTGGAGAAAATCAGACAAGTGAAATGCAACAGGCATACTTATACATTAAGAATATTATATACAAGAGCAAATTAGCATAATCAGTAGTTCTAGCACTTATACAATGTTTATGATGCAATGCAGCATGTCTGTGAAGTGTTGTTACCCGACACCCGGGGTTTTTCCACTGTAACGTAACTGTGATTGAGCGCTCGGCCATGTGACCAAGGACCGTCGTCCAGGGCCACCTATGATTAAGTTTTATTAAGCATGTATGGATCATGTCTGTGATTATTTTTTGGTTGAGGATCCCCCATCTTCCCCTTGGCCGAGAGGTCGATGAGATCACCTCGTCTTTCTTAAACATGATTGCCCGAAGGCCTGTGATGGTCCGGAGACCCTGTAATAGCCCGAAGGCCTTGTAATGGTCCGAAAACCCTGTAATTGTCCGAAGACCCAGTAATAGCCCGGAAGCTCTATGATAGCCCGAAGGCACTCTGATAGCCCGAAGGCACTATGATGGTCCAAGGACCCTTGCAATATGTTCAATGGTGGCCAAAAACCCATGAATGCTCAAGAGTATAGTCAATATATTCACAAGCACAAAATCCCCAAATCCACTAACCTAGGGTTTGGAATCCAAACACATACAATCAATCCATTCAACTATCCACCCTAGGCATGTCTATAATCACTCACAACCAACAATAATAGGAAGGGGAGAAAGAATAGGGGTCATACATGGAGTATCAACAACAATGAAAGTGAGTGAGAATCACACCCACCTTAGGGCAAGGAAGAATGAGGAGAAATGGAGAAGATGAGAGGTTGAGGAGGAAGGATTCCAAGCTTTTGATGGACTGGAGGCTCTGATCCAAGCTCCTCCTCCTTCTTCCCCTTCTTCCCCTCCTTTCCCAGGTAGAGAACAAAGAAGATGAAAAACCCCAAAAATGCTGCTACTGTTAGGGCTGGATATCTCCCAACTAAGACCTCGTCTCGACGATCCGACCGGTCAGAAAGAAGAACCAGGCGTTCCGAACCACCTACCAAATTTTCAGCCCGATCCAACGGTGAATGAATCTGCAGTGGTGATTTTTCCGCCGCAGCTTTGTGGAAATACGGGAATGTCTCTCTTTCTCCTTTTCTCTCTCAAGGTGTTTGTGTTCCTCCTCTTTCTTACTCCTCCTATTACTTCTCTTATAAGCTTAAGACCTCTCCCCATGTGGTTAAGTGGAATGTCAAGTGGGCTTCCCAATTTGGGCCTATTTTGTCTCCTTTTTTCCTACTTACTTTTATGAAATTATTCTCTAGTCCTACTTTGAATTATGAGAGTGATTTATTTTAATTTGTTATTTCTTAAAGATGAACTATATTTATTATGATAAAGTGAAATTCTTTTCTCTTGACTAAAATTAAGGTTTAGATATCATATCTTTATAAAATATATATACCTTATTTTATAACTCACTATTTGACCTATTTTGTAACATATTATTATTTTAACTAATATTACTATTATTATAATACAGTGTTGTTCAATTTCCTTAATTTAATTAATTATAATCCATGATGTTGCACTATCATTATTTATATGATCCTTATACATACTCAAATTCAAATCTTATAATTATCCTAAAATTGTTATTACCTTCCCTGTAATCTCATCATTCCTAGCCTATTTTAAGATCTTATCTTAAATTAAAATACCAAAACATATACCTCCAACTAATCCCTTCCCTTGGCCGGATTCCCAGGCCAAGGCTTCCATTACATTTTTCTAGATCCAAAATTTGGGATGTTACACTCAACACTCAAGCTTAGGTTCCTAAACTCTTCCAACAACCCATTTTCATGTACCATCATGGATGACACATGTAGGGATTTCCTACTAAAGGCATCAGCCACTACATTGGCCTTAGCCGGATGGTACCTCAACTCAAAGTCATAGTCCTTCAAAAACTCCACCCACCTCCTTTGCCTCATGTTGAGTTCCTTTTGATCGAAGAGGTATTTCAAACTCTTATTACCATTGGATTTTGGAACATTTATTTTGTATTGCATGTCCAATCCATTTGTTCCCCTCAGAGATGTCCCAAAATTATCTTCATGGTGTCTTGGCTCAGATCTTCCAACCATCACACCATTTTCTGAATTGCATTATTATGCCTACTATACCACTTAGTGCTAAGGATAATACTTCAAACAATGGAAAGTTTTTATGAAATAGTAAGTATTAATTGAATATTTATGCTTCTGATGTAATTAATACTTTATATTTTAATAACATCTTTCCATTCTTTGAAGTCTTATCACCAACCCTAAGGGTGGATAACCAATTAAAAAAGTAACCGAATAAATTTTATCAATTTCACACGCACACATCATTAAATTTCCAATCAACTATAGTTAAAAGCAGCCAAACTTATTATCCAATATACTATTAGTTTAATGATGGGACCAAAAAAATAGAGAAAATTTCTCAAATCAAAATGGATATATCACCTAGAGTCATTTTTAAATTTACTAGTAAAAGAGTGGTGTCCTTTTACGACAAGTGGTAATCTAGTTTGCTTGCCTCAAAATGGTATGTGATTTTTAACACCACAATATGTAATGCATCTATTATTTCTATTCAAGTTCAAGTCGGGTGTAAGTATGACGAACCACAAATATATGACTCTATACTTTTGTTATGAATATGAACTTTTTATTCAACATATGGCGTTGCATGAGTAGTTTGTTCCTAATATGAATTCCTACCAGCGAAAGATTAATTTTCAATGGCAATATATATTCATTTTCAGTAAAAATTAATGCTACTCATATAACCTTTTTTTTATTCTTTCATTCCCCTCCAAATTAAATTATAGAAATTCCTTCTTTGTCTTTGCTGCAAAAATGTTCCCTTTGCAAAGCCTTTTGTCTTTGTTGTGAAACCTTCCCGTTACAAAACCCTTCCTGCAAAATTCCATCCACCATAAACATCCAACCTCCACCGATGGAGCCCTAAATTGTGACAATTTAGTTTATAGATGAGATAGAAAAGGGGCAACAAGGCGAATCATGGTGCGTATGGTGGTCGTGAACTAGGGAAGCACAACAAGTGCATAAGGCTTTATAAGTATGAAATCAACTACAACTATACAAATTTTTTGCTATGCGAATATTTTATAATTTCTCTTTCAACATCCAACTAAGTACTCAATACTTTATGATATTATAGGTTTTTGCATCCATATTTTCATGAAAAGAAAAAATTAGTGATGCTGGTTATTCGTATAATACAAAAAGCTATCATCTTTTTGCATAAAAAGAGGAAAAAGATTAATCCTTTTTTATGTTCATCTTTCTCATTTCTACCCAAATGCATGATTATGGAATGAGCAATATCACATTTTGAATTTCAATAAGCGTATCGATCGTACATGATCAAACTTGTTTCTGGGTATAGAGAGATGCCCTTTTTCTTCGCATTTACCAACAGGGAGAAACGCAAATGCAAAACTAATAAGATACAATACAAAAGCATGAGATTAATTGATTAAACTATAACTGTAAAGTCCACGAATCCCTTTGAGATTTTTCATAATGAAAAATTATCAAAATATACTTGCTTTAATTTTGAGTATATGGACTAATGTTTTAAAGTGAGTTGGTTTGAGAAAGAACGGGTAAAATGAATAAGAAGAAACACTGCAGTTATATATCAGAAGAAACAAAGGAGGTTGTAGATTTTGTTTCAAGTAACTCAAGAAAGAAGAGACAGACACTTAACAAATATCACCTTACAATAAAGAAAAGAAAGAATTAAGTAAGGTGAAAGTAAGAAAGCTGTTGAGAAGAATTAGAAGAAGATATCTCTACTTCAGAATATAAAATCTGTCTGGAAGCTCTTAGAAGATACACTCAAGTCTGCAAAACTCAAAATCCTCAGAACATCTTCTATCTTCCTAAAGTCATTCAGTGATAAGAAGAAAGCTCTCTAATAAAGAAAAAAGCTAAAGTTGCTGTTACCGTAGCAGTTCTAGAAGAAAAGCTCTTAACAGCATAAATCAGAAAAAGCAGAGACTGATTAAAGGAGATTGTTTAAAACATTACTAGGTGTGCTCATCATCATAAATAATTACATAAAGAACCACTAATTATTTGACCAAATCAAAAAACAAATTGAAAAGGAAACATACTACTAAATGTGTTTCCTACTAGAGAAGATACAAGCTTCAGAAGATGTAGTTATCAGAAGAAAGGACTAATCAAACCGAGGAAAGAGAAAAAGTTGCACATGACAGTGACAGTCGTTGCACTTCCAGCTGGTTGATTGACTTGGTCTCCAAGGCATTTCCAAAGGCTATATTCCTTCTCCTTGGCTATAGAAAGAAGCCCCCTCCTCCATTTACACACAGCTGAACAAGCAGAACAAGCATCAAAAGTCTGTGAAATTACAATTATACCTTCCTTAGAATTTTCACTTTCTACAAATGTCCTTATTTTGAGTTGAAATAGTTAGAAAAGTGAGAAAAGTGTGTGTTGGTTGAAGTACTTCAGTTGTATACTAATTTATTGTAAACTTTGTGTAACGTCCTAATTTCTAAATTCAAGATTTAGTCTGATGGAAACCAAATCCCAAATTTTGGAAATTAATTCACTTCATTTTGAATCAAGCATACATTCACAATTCGATAAGTGACCAACGACAACTTATACAATTTGTGAAGAATTCAAACTCTATATATAAATAGAAACGTAATATGTACAAAACTGGCCCGAAGGCTAAATACTAATCATCAGTCAAAATATATACATAAGAGTTCTCTAAACAGTCCCAAAACGAAAACCCCAACTAGAGAGAAGCTCCTTTTCTCCCATCACTGGTCCCTGCCAAGAGGTACCTGCACACCTAGATTGTGTCCACAAAACGCGAGGTGAGACTAATGTCTCAGTGAAGTATAACCATGTAAACATGTCGTGTGGGAAAATTAGACAAATGAAATGCAACAATCATCACAAATTAAGATACACATACATGCAAGCATAATGGATAGTGCCAATTTGGCTATGGCGCATACGCCCGCAGCTGAACTCCAACTCGGCGCATACGCCCTCAACTGAACTCTGACTCGGCGCATACGCCCTCAAGTGAACTCTGACTCGGCGCATACGCCCTCAACTGAATTCTGACTTGGCGCATACGCCCTCAACTGAATTCTGACTCGGCGCATACGCAATCAACTTAACTCTGACTCAGCGCATACGCCCTCAACTGAATTCTGACTCGGCGCATACGCCCTCAACTTAACTCGGCGCGTACGCCCTCATCAATAACTAAATTGTTAACTCACGGTCGAAATCGGTTTATATAATTCAATGAATTGGAACTGATAAACAAATATTTCAAAATCTCGTAAGTTTCGTAATTTCGTAACCTAAGGTTCCTAATATCAAAACAACATGCTTTCAGGCTTAATCACTTAAATTATCATACAATTACTACTAATTCAACATCACTGAGCATAAGAAAGGGGAATTCAAGGGTAGGGTTCATGCATAGAATCAAAGAATTCAAAATGTGAAGGTGTGTGAGTTCTACTCACCTATTCTTGGAGTATCAAGAGGAAGAGTAGGAATTGTGATGAGTTGCTTCACGATTCCAGCTCCAATCTCCCGTCTTAAGTCTCGAATAAACCCTCTCTCTCTAGAACTCAGACCATCTCTCTCTAAAGAAATAAGGGAAAAGAAAAGAAAGTGAAATTCTGAAGTTGAAAGGGAATCCTGATGATTTAAGTGTAATTTCGCTCAGGCGGAATATTTTCGCTTGAGCGAATGGTACTTTGCATGTAAAAATCACGAATATTCGCTCAAGCAAATTCAATTCGCTTGAGCGAAAATGACATAAGAAAAACACCCTCTCTGGAGGTTTTTCGCTTGAGCGAATCTTTATTCGCTTGAGCGAAAATCGTCTAGAGAGTCTCTTCCAGACCCCTGATTTTCGCTCGAGCGAATCCAATTCGCTTGAGCGAATTTTATAGCAACTGAACCTAAACTTCTTTTCTGCATAATTCGCTCAAGCGAATCCAATTCGCTTGAGCGAAAACCCTAAATTTTGGTTTTTAAACTTAGTTTTATTTCCAAATTTCTAAAACTTTCTTGTCTTAATTACTAATACCTAAACCCTTATTTTTCACCTAATGAATTATTAAAAACTCTAATTTGTGGGATGTTACACTTTGAGCCTTTACCCTTTGTATTTTTCATCACACAATTTTGTAACTCTCAAAGGAGGTGAATTCTTTTGAGAGATAGATAGGTTAAGTCTGCAAGAGTAAGGTGTGCCCTGCTATTTGTAGATATTTGTTGTAAGAGCCTACAGAGGCTGCAGAAGAATACTGGGTGAGCCTACAGAGGCTGCAGAAAATACTAGGTGAGCCTGAAGAGGCTGTAGAAGAATACTAGTGGTAGGAGCACCCAAGAAGTCATTGTATCAAGGTTGATATAGTGGAAAATCAAACTGGGAGTATGGACTGGACATAGCCTCAAGGTTAAGAGGTGAACCAGTATAAATACTGTGTGTAATCTTCTTCTTCCTTAAACTTTTACTGCTGCTGTTGTATTCACATTATAACTGTCATATCATTTGCATGAAAATCTTTTAAAACCTATCTAATATCTAAGTAAGTGTTACTTCAAAAAAGGTTCAAGTCAAAAGGAACCATATTTTCAGCATATTATAAATATAATCCATATTGTGAGAATTAACCCTTGAACTTCTAATATCAACCAAGTATTTAACTTGAGCAGAATTAAGTATTAGAAGAAAATTGCATAAATATTTAAAGAGATCACAATTCAACCCCCTTTCTTGTGATTGCAATATTTACTTCAATAACAAGATTACATAATGAAAAAGCTTGATTAAACAACTAAGATACATAAGCTAGACCAGACTAAACACAACCAACTATTGCTTAGACCAAATTCACACAGTCTAATAAAAGTAAAGCATCAATAGAAACATAAATTAAAGACCCTAAACAAGACATACCGAAATTAAAATAGATAACAATCACAAAAGCACTCAGGCTAACAAAAACCCAAAAGCACTCATGTAAAATCAACCGAAAACATTATAAATGAAGACGCTAGAGCTTCAATTCAAGGTTGAGCTCTATTGGTTCTTTCTTGGTAGAAACTGCTATAGGGACACAAGAAAGTGGTGAGAGTGTAAAACTTGTTGATGCAACTGCAGATGTAGGCGCAGGCACGAGTGCTGGTGCTGGTGATGCTTGTGGTTGTGCAAGGATATGATTTTGCCTAGCACATACCTTCAATCTTTGTTCATGATGAGTAGAGAATTGAGAAGTAGCGATAGTAAGTATGGGTGCTAAGGGTTGGTCCATGAGGGACAAAAAGTCCCTAGTCTCATAATAATCAAACTTTTCCTCTGGTGATGGTGGTGGGGTTCGGGATAGGGGTGGGTTCAATCCGACCATGTAATGGTTATAAGGATTATAAACCCCTCCAGTAGCACCACTCGTAGGTAGCTTGAAAATACTATGGCTTGTTGCAAGGTTCATCATCATTTCGTTTGAAATGTTATGTGAAAAAGGAAATGGTGATGATAGATATGAAAATTGAAAGTGATTTAAAGGGAATGGTGGTGGTATAGTTGAAAGTTAAGGGTGATTCAGAGGGAATTGAGGTGGTGGAGCTGATAATTGATGCAACTCATGATTCACCTGGACTAAATTCGTCATACTTTTCTATGCCAATTTCATAACTATCTTATGATTCCACTCGTGATAGTAGTGGTGCATTAACTCCTCCTCAGAACTGAAGAAGGCAGAGCAAAGAGGACAAATAAAATGGCTAACAATACCATTGTTGTTGTTGTTGTTACTATTGTTGTTGCTACCGTTGTTGATCTTACCCTCGATGATAGGTTCAGGCTTCACCATGTTGAAAGAGAAAGCTTTCAAAGGAAGGATCTTGATAGAGAACAAAGTTGTAGCTTGAAGAGAAAGTTGTGAATGGGGTGAAAAGGCCAAGTGAAAGCCTGAATTTATGGTGGGGTTTGGAATCCGATGATGGTCGAGATTTCAATTCATTTTTTAATTAATATTAATTTTATGAGGTAGCTTTTTGTAGCATTAATTATATAAGAAATGTGTGATGATATTTACAAATTTTGGATTATATATATATATATATATATATATATATATAGACACACACGAGATGTAAGAAATTTTAAAGTTATTAAAAGCTCAATTGATTATTTTCTTTTATAAAAACATTAGTTTTGTACTTTAATCTTTAAAGTACATTTTTCACTTTAGAATAGTCAAATTTATGTATAAATTTCAGTCATATATTTATTACAAATTTTATGTCATTAAATGACATTAAAGAAATTTGTATTCATTAATCATAGCTATGTATAGTTTAAATAAATTTATAGAATTCCATTAAAATTTTTGTATATAATATTAAAAAAATATGAAATACACAATTCAACTTCAAGTGATCTCCATTTTATAGCCTATATAGTTAAAAACAAAATAAAAAATAGTATGTAACTGTAAAAATATTTTTAATAAAAAAATCCAAGTTTTTACTATTGAGGCATATCCAATTTTATACTTTACTCTCTTTTTTATCTATTCGCTCGACTTTTTCATTTTGTGTTACATGTCATGTGAACTTTCACATGAAATCTAATCAATATTTTTCTTTCTTTTAATTACTCAATTAAAAAACTTAAAAATTACTTTCACTAATTTCTTTAATAATTAATTTTTTATCTATATTTAGTATAATGAAATATTTATGAATTACCATTAAAATCATCTTTTATACATTAATCAATAATTGAAATTTCAAAAAACTAAAAATTTCAAATGATTGAAACTTTTATATTTTAGGATGATTTTATTACCAATAATTATATTAATTAAAAAAACTTTCATTTTTTAATTTATAATTTTTGTATTTCACTTTAATTTATAATTACCATTACAGTGCATGTATAAAATATTTTTTAATTAAAAAAATATTTATGTGACAAATAGGTTTGTATAATATTAATTATTTAATGTTAATCATCTAAATGCACACAATTTATATATTGGAGATGTATGTATACAAAAATTACTTCATACAACACCTTTTTGTTATTGTAAATTTTTTAAATGGTTTGGATTTTATAATACTTCATATTGCAATTTTTCCGTACCTTATAAGGCAGGTCTTCTTTTTTGCACCTTCTAAGACAGGTTTTCCTAGGTGCACCCCTTTTAGGATAAGAAACAAACAACAAATAAAAGAAACACAAATCGAGGGCCATAAAATAAATTTTGTTTTTTACAATATGAAACAAAATAAGATAGAATAAAGTAAGAAAGATAAGTATAGTTGTGGGTTCGAGAGTCACAAGATCGTAAAGGTTTTTCTCTCCTCTTATGTTCAAAAGAAAAATATTGAGTTATATACAATTGTTAATTGAAAAATTACTAGGAAAAATGCTAGTAATTTTATAATTTATCATACATATGTGTATTGTGTTTTCATTATGATTTAAACATTAATTTACAATGCAAGTGTTTTTCATATCTTATAAGGCATGCTTTCCTATGCCATTCCCGGCCTTTTAAGAAAAATATATTAGTTATTTTAATATTTATCCATTGAGAGAGGGAATTGAATTTATGGGGGATTGTATTTGGACAAGAAACTCTCACTAAAAAATGAAAAACAAAAGAAACACAAATCAAGGACATAAAATAAATTACATTTTTCCATATGAAAAAAAATAGGATAAAATAAAGTAGATAAGTATGGTTGTGGGTTCGGGAGTTACAATATCCTAAAGATTTTTCTTTCATATGTTTAAATGAAAAATGTTGAGTTATGTGTAGTTGTTGATTGTAAACAAGAAGGAAATATGATAATACATTTATAATTTGTCCGGCATGTTGATAGGACCCTTTTAGGACCGAAATTGTTGCAACAATTAAGATGATAAAGGAAAAGTTGTTGGATGCTCAAAGAAGGAAAAGGAGTTGTGTTAACTGGAGGAGGAAATTCTTAGAGTTTGAGGAATGTGAGCATATATTTCTAAAGATAACTCCCATCATAAGTATTGGAAGGACCATAAAAGCTAGAAAGTTAAATTCTAGACTCGTTTGTCATTTCCAAATACTGAAAAGAATTGGTCCTGTAGCTTACCAGGTGGTCTTATGTAACGTCCTAATTTTTAAATTAAAAAATAATGGTTGTTGGAAGCACTATTCCCGAATTCGTGAAATTATTTTGAACATTAATGACATCGCATACAATCACAATCAACGCTTAGGTAATCCAACAATTACTTAAGCTCCAATTAAACAGTTATTTATACATAACCAGTTCATTGCCAACATTGGCTCCAATCAATATACAATTAAAACTATAGGCTTAATGGGATACAATTATACATGCGTCCTGAAATAATCATCATCATGCCCTTAAGGCTCCACATGTACGAAAATATTCCATTTCAAAATAATAGTCTAGGTCTAGCCTATACAATCAAAAGAATCCAAATACAATAGAAGGGGTCACATGACCCGTCAACAATCTTGCCATCCTTCCATCTGAGAACCCTACACATCTAAATAAATACACAAAATGTGCGGTTAGAATAAAGTCCCAGTGAGTGCGATTATGCTAGGTGCAGGTGTACAGACAATGCATGTATATATACAAACACAACGGAAGTCCACAAATTCAACTCATAACGATTCAACCACCAAACTATCCATACAACCTCTTGGTGTATTACCCAACACCAGTGGGGTCTTAATACTTAATCCTCTGACCTGGATTGAACTCAATACCATTCAAGGAATGTCTCCCTTATGTCCATTTAACCTTTTATTTCAATTAACATTTACAGTCACATTTAACATTCTTAATCTCTTGGGTACAAGACCCTCCTTTTTCCTCTTTGGACTGAAATCCCGTTTGGCTTCCATTATATAATCATGTATTTGGGAACATATTCAATTTAAGAATTAGAGGTATCCACAGTCAAACATATTACCTTAGCCTTTAACATATAGGGAGAGGAAGTAAAAAGGGTTTACAACATTTATTCATTCCATTAACCCTAACTACATCAAATCCCTTCATGTTCCTTCAATCATAGAATAGAAATAACTCAAACTACATACATTTTCAAGTTCCCATTACCAATATACAAGCATTTCCCCCAAAAATCCCCAAATCTCCTATCCTAGGGTTTGGGCCTCAAGGGCAAAACACTAACCAATCCAGGCATTCAACCATTCCATAAATATACAGTCCATTCCAAGCAAAAACTAGTAATAGAGAAAGGGAATAGAGGAAGGGAATTATGCAAGAAGAGGCACACACAAGATATGAGTGAGGGGAGAACCACACTCACCTCAAATGGAGAAAAGAATGAGATGGAGAAGTGAGGAGGATTATTCCAAGCCTTTGGGATGGTGGGAGAAACCTTCAATCAAGCCTTCCTTCTTCCTTCTTACCCCTTCTCTCTCTAAGTTCTCCTCTTTCTCTCTCTAAAAGCCCTAATTGAATGCAATAAAATGAGGGGAGAGTGAGGGTTCTACGCATTTTTAAAAACTAGAAACGCGTTCGCTCACTCGAGCGAGCATTAACTCGCTTGGGCGAGTAAACTCTCTGAGTTTGGCTCACAAGAAAATGTGTTTGCTCGCTCGAGCGAGAAAACTCTCTACCAATACCCCTGAATTCCATTTCCTTGCTCGCCGGAGCGAGCATACTAGAATGCAATTTTCTGGTTTGTTGCACAAATCAACCCCCTAACACCCAAACATTATCAAATCATTTCCTTTCCTCTCAAAAACTACTTCATTATTATTTTTAGCACATAATATGATTGAAACTTGGTATGTTACAATTCTACCCCCTTAAAACAATTTTGTCCTCAAAATTGTCTAATAACACAAGTATGCAAAACACACTTACCTCAATAAAAAAGTTCTGGAAATCAGGAGCGAATATCATCCTCTTTCTCCCATGTCGCCTCCTCAGGTGACTGACCTGTCCAAATCACCTTCACTAGCGGAATGGTTTTATTCCTCAGGGTATTGACGCTTCAATCAATAACTTGTGTAGGTCTTGTTGGAACTGTCAGATCATCCCTCAATTATACTGATTCTGCACTTATCATGTGGGAAGGATCGTGGACATACTTTTGGAGCTGGGATACATGGAAAACATCATGGATATTGGACAAGTGGGGTGGAAGAGCTATGCGGTAAGCAAGAGGACCAATCCTCTATAGGATTTGAAAGGGACCAATGAATCAGGGATTTAGCATTTTGGCTTTGATGGCCTTTCATATGCCTGTGACAGGAGTAATTTTTAGAAATACATGATCACCTTCCTCAAACTCTACGACTCTCCTCCTCCTATCAGCATAACTCTTTTGCCGGCTTTGGGCAGTTATCAGTTTCTCCCTAATCCTTTTGTTTTTCTTAGTGGTTTCCTGAACCAACTCCGGACCTAACAAACTCTTCACCCTCACTTCGCACCAACAGAGTGGGGACCTACATCTCCTACCATACAAAGCCTCATAGGGAGCCATACCTATACTGCTATGAAAATTGTTGTTGTAGGCAAACTCTTTGAGGGGAAGATACCTATCCCAGCTTCCCTTTTCCTCTAACACACAAGCCGTAAGCATGTCCTCTAAGGTCTAGATGGTCCTTTCAGACTAACCGTCAGTCTAAGGATGGTAAGCAGTACTAAACCTCAATCAAGTACCAAAAGCTGGGTGTAAATCATTCCAGAACCTAGAGGTGAACCTAGGGTCCCTATCTGACACAATGCTAGAGGGCAAACCATGGAGCTTCACTATCTCCCAGATGTACAGGTCCGCTAACTTACTCAGAGGGTAGGTTGCCCTAATAGGTATGAAGTGGGCCGACTTGGTCAGTCGGTCCACTATGACCCAAATGGCATCAAAGCATGCAGATACTCTAGGTAACCCCATCACAAAGTCCATAGCTATGGCTTCCCACTTCCACTCAGGTATCTCTAGGCGTAGGAGTGTTCCTGAGGGTTTATGATGCTCTATCTTGACCTGTTGTCATACCAAACACCTAGAAACATACTCTGCTACATCCTTCTTCATGCCATCCCACCAAAACATACTCTTCAAGTCTTGGTACATCTTGGTAATTCCAGGATGCACCTAAACTTGCTCCCATGAGCCTCCTCCAAAATCTCCTGCCTAAGACTACCCTCTTAGGGAAATAGAGTTTTCCTTGGAAGAGAATCATCCCATCACCTGACTTGGTGAAACCCGGCTGTCCTTACGGGCCTAGAACTCTGAATCTAATTCTCAACTCATTGGTGACCTCTACCCTACAAAGTCTTACATTGTTCCCCTCAAAGCTCACATCCAACCTAAGATTTCTAAATTCCTCCAAAAGCTTCATCTTGTGTACCATCAGAGATGGTACATGCAGAGATTTCCTACTCAAGGCATCAACCACTACATTGGCCTTGCCCGAGTGGTACTTCAACTCTAAGTCATAATCCTTCAGAAATTCCATCCACCTCCTCTGCCTCATGTTGAGTTCCTTCTGATCAAAGAGGTACGTAAGGCTCTTATGAATATGAAGACCTCAAACTTCACCCCATAGAGGTAATGCCTCCATATCTTAAGGGCAAGAACAACAACTACTAGTTCTAAGTCATGGGTAGGGTAATTTTCCTCATGGGGCCTAAGTTTCCTAGAGGGATAAGCCACCACTATTCTCTCCTGCATCAACACACAGCCTAAACCATTTCCCAATGCATCACTATAAACCTCAAAGGGGGTTTAGACAAGTCAGGCAACCCTAAGACTGGGGTGGTGGTCAATCTCTCCTTGGGTTCCAAGAACTCTTCTCACATTTCTCATCCCACACAAAAGCATGACCCTTACGGGGTCAACCTAGTGAGAGGCAAGGCTAACTGGGAGAATCCCTTAATAAATCTCCGGTAGTAACCGGCTAGGCCTAAAAAGCTCCTGACCTCAATGATGGACTTAGATTTCTCCCACTCAACCACAACTTCTATCTTATTGGGGTCTACAAACACCCCTTCCTTGGATATGACATGACCTAGGAAATGAACTCTATCCATCCAAAACTTACACTCCTCAGGGTTGGAAAACAACTTTTATCCCTCAACACTCCTAGTACAATTCTAAGATGTTTCTCATGCTCCTATAAAGTTTGGGAGTAGATAAGGATGTCATCAATGAACACCACAACAAACTTATCCAGGTAGGGCCGGAAGATCCGGTTCATGTAATCCGTGAACACCGCAGGAGCAGTAGTTAAGCCAAAAGGCATCATCAAGTACTCATAGTGCCCGTATATAGTTCTAAAGGCAGTTTTGGGGATATCTTCCCCACTTATATTTATCTGATGATAACCTAATGAATTTCTTCTCAATTAAATCCTCTAACTGTTTCTTAAGTTCATTTAACTCTAGTGGTGACAACCTATAGGGGGCTTTAGAGATAGGCCCGATGGCCGACACTAGGTCTATTGAAAACTCAACCTCTCAGTCCGGAGGTAAGGTTGTTACCTCACTAGGGAAAACATCCTGGAACTCCCGAACCGTAGATATATTACTCAAGTCGGATTTAGACTCTACGGTTGAGGAAAGCAGTAAAATGAAACAATGACTCCCATCAGACAGGCATTCAGAAATATAATTATAGCTAGAAAGTAAGCACGAAGGTTTTGTTGACATCTTGGCAAGCGTACCAATATCATAGCAGTATAATAGTAAGTAATGAGAGTTGTCGTATCCACATGGAACGGTACAAACATAAATCCTAGTAATAACACTTATCAAGTATGGGCAGATTTGAATGTTTGTTTGGGAAGATAAAAGATAAGAAAGAGGAAATATGGATAAGGTTGAGCAAATTAATAAAAACAAGATTGAACTTCATCAATCGCACCCCTCTTGTAATTGGAACCCAATGATATTCATGAATTTATAATCATAATATTGAAGCATAAATAAATGTTATTTCACAAAGGTCTCCACAAATATGAAATACTCAGAAACAATCTACCCTGGTCTCCACAGTCGTAAATTGCCCCGGTTTAAAGATCAATTTGTTAAAGCTATCAATTCACCCTGGTCTCCACAGTTGTGAATTGAGTGTTTTCACCAATCAGATTTGGAAAACCGTTTCTCAACGCGTTTAAGAAATCGCATCATAACTCCGGCACAAAGGCGGAAGCTAAGCATTAAGAACAAAATAAAAACACCAATATTATAAAAACAGGGATTCATAAATAACAAAGAGGATCCAAAATACAATTGGGGATTGAATCGACTACATTCAATCCTAAAGGAGAGTTTAGCTACTCATGGTAGCCATTACAAACCAATAGAGAGACTGTCACACTTTTCTCTGGCTCCAGATCTACTCACCGTCTCCGTATCTCTTTGATGCCTAACACTGACTTCTAACAGTCCTATAAATAGTGTTCTGACGGGCTTTTGAGATTCTGCTTGAGGCCCATTAGAAATTAAGTTTCGTGCTCCTGCGCTCCACTTGCGCTCAGCGCAGGTGGACCACAGATCTCTGAATCTTGCTTTTCCTGATTTTCCTCTTTTTGAGCTTATCTTGTGCTGTTCCGATCCTTATTTGCTTCTATCTTGATGTTGTTGTTGAATTTTAGCCTTTTATCTGTAAAAATCAATAGAATCTTTATCAAAATAGCATCAAATTCAAATTTGATTTAAATAATTACAAGAGTCGTACTTTAAGCCAAAAAGGGATAAATTGGGGTATAAATTCACCATTTTGCCCGTAATAAGTGTTGTAATTAAATATGATTTTTACATTAATTTAATATCTATCAAATTCCCCCCAACTTAGCTTCTTGCTTGTCCTCAAGCAAGAAAATCTCCTAGAGATAGTTGACTTCAATCCCCATTTATGGTGCTCACTATTAAGGAAAAAAATTCAATATCCCTTGCTAGATAATTGTCACTTTCCAAATTTCTGATTGATAATCAGAACTAAGTGATGAATCCAGTCCTCAATCAGATCAAGATAAAAATGCAGGTGCATCCTCCCTCTTCCTCTTGCCTTCCACCCATGTCTTCACCACGGGCTTGGGTACCTCTTCCACTAGGTTTTGTTCTGCCACCATGCACTTGGTGACTAAAGCAAAGAACTCCCTCAGTTGGAGAATGACCACGCTCCTCTTGATCTCGGGTCTTAGGCCCGACTCAAAATGTGTGCACTTCCAACCCTCATTAGGGTTAGCCTGGAGCAAGGAGTGATACTTGGTAAGTTCTTCAAATTTGGCCACATATTGGCCCACCGTCATGCTTCCCTACTTCGGCTGCAGGAACTCCAACTCCTTCCGTTGCTTGGAACCCCTCCCAAGTGAGTGGAGTTCCCAGATGAGTCAAACTTGCCCTGGCGGCCTTCCACCAGTTCTTTGCCTCCCCTTGTATACATGTAGGTGGCAAAACGCACCTTGAACTCATCAGAACACACCATAACTTCAAAGATCTTGTTCATGGCATTGAGCCATGAATTTGCGGCTTCGGGATCATAGGCTCCGATGAAGGGCGGACGATGGCGTTTTCTGAATTCCGCCAACCCCTGAACAAACAGGTCCGTGACACCCATAGGTGGTAGTGTGTCCCTAGGCCTTCGATTGAGTTCTTGAAGCACTGTGGCATTATTTGCATTCTTCTCCCCCATCATCTGTGCCAAAGTTTGCAAGGCCGCCGCCACGGGGTCGGGGGTTGAACCATGGGGTGGAGGAGTTGTGGGATTAACTCATGGCCTACCTTTCCTTCCGCCAGCCATAACACTCTACACATCATTAATAAAACATCAAGGTGATCATACTCTCAATTTCATAGTAGGATAGCTAGCTTTAGGAAACAAACAAATCCACAGTCCAATTGGATTGAATTGCTCTGATACCAAAATGTAACGCCCTAATTTCTAAATTCGATAATAATGCCTATTGGAAGCACTATTCCCAAATTCGTGAAATTATCTCACACATTAATGATATCACATACAATCACAATCAACGCTTAGGTAATCCAACAATTAATTAAGCTTCAATTAAATAGTCTTTTATACAAAACCAGTTCATTTCCAATATTGGCTCCAATCAATATACAAATAAAACTATAGGCTTAATGGGATACAATTATACATGCGTCCTGAAACAGTTATAAAAATGCCCTTAAGGCTCCACATGTACGAAAATATCTCATTTCAAAATAATCGTCTAGCAAATACAATCAAAAGAATCCAAATACAATAAAAGGGATCACATGACCCGTCAACCATCTTGCAATCCTTCCATCAATTCCTTGGCTGAGAACCCTGCACATCTAAATAAATCCACAAAACGTGTGGTGAGACTAAAGTCCCAGCTGTGAGTGTGATCGTGCTAGGTGCAGGTGTACAGACCACACATGTATATATACAAACACAGCGGAAGCTCACAAATTCAAGCAATTTTGCAGATCTTAGAGTTGGTGTCAGGTCTTCAGGTAAATTTCCATAAGAGTAACCTTATTGGTGTCAATTTTGATGCTAAGTGGATGGATATGACTTCAAACTTTCTGAATTATAAAGTGGGGTACTATCCTTTCTTCTATTTAGGTCATCCTATTGGTTCTAATCCTAGAAGTAAGGTGACTTGGAATCGAATGATTCAAAAGGTGTAGAAACGTTTAGCCTTAGACACTATCTTTTGGAGGTCGTTGTCTCCTTTTAAAATTTGTCCTTCATTCTATTCTGATCTATTATCTTTCATTCTTCAAGGCTCCAAAAAGGTACTGTCTCTCAACTTCATTCTCTTTTTTAAATCTTTTCTATGGGGCTGGAGTGAGGAGCAAAACAAAATATCTTGGGTGGCATGGGAAGATATGTGTAGAGATAAGAGACATAGGGGATTCGAGATTCGAGACTCGAGTGCTTTTAATCTTTCTCTTTCAGGGAAGTGGAGATGGAGGTTCCTAGTGGAAAATGGTAGGTTATGGCATAAAGTTTTAACCTTTATTTATGGTGAGAGGTTGGTAAGTGTTGTGAGTGGTGCAACTTCAAAGGGCAGGTAGTGGTTTGATGTTTGGTATATTGAAAATAGCAATTGTGTCTCCTTAGAGTGGTTCTCACATGGTTCTGTCAAGGAATTAGGTTATGGGAAAATATACACTTTTTTGGCGTGATGTGTGGTGTGGTTCCAATGCATTATGTAATCGGTATGCGGACTTTTCTTAGTTGCTAGTAATAAAGAGGCATCTTTAGCTGACATTTTAACTAGTCCTAATGCAAAAGGAATCAAAACCAGAAAATGTCAGCATACCGATTATATATATATATATATATGAGAAGAGATCAAATTACACCAGTATTAGTTACACCAAGTATTAGCTGGTAATAAAGTATGGAGACTATCAATATTTAAAATTCTTTATACTATATAAATAATTATATTAATATTAATAATATATCTCATTCGAATTAATGTGGCTGAAGCAGTTGAACCGGGACTGGGATCAGCAGTGGCACTGCAATGACGACAAGGGGATGAAGCGGGCAACCAAAACGGCGGGGGACAAACACGACTAGATGAGATAACAAGTGGGTATGGGAGTGCTTCAATAGTGACTGGTTGGGTGGTATTATGCTACAGATTTTTATTCCGTGTAATCTTTTTTATTTCAATCTTTTTCTTGTATTTTAATTTTTGTAGAAACATTGAAGACTCAGAACAAATATTAAAGGACACGCCATCTGAGATCTCGGTTACCTGATATGAGCTTTCTTAGTGTAACCACCCCCTTTTCATGTGCCCTGATTGTAATTGATGTCATGTATTGTGGCCTTTTTATTTACCATATTATAAAGCAATGAATCTTGTCTTGTGATTTCCAATATGTTATCTGTTTAAATTTGATAAACTTAATTTTATGCTAATATTTGTTCTTTCAATAGTTACCTTTCATTATGCTCCAACATGTTTAGTTTCTTTGTGATTACTTATTACTTATGTAACTATAATTTTCCATTTTATTAAACCAAGAAAAAGATGTTTTAGTTCTTCTGACTAATTATATACACTTTTGGGGTAATGCTAACAATGTAATGGTGATACTAATGGAAATGAGTGGTGGAAAGGGTGTGTGAGGATCAGGTCGGATTGCCTTTTTGCCAGTTAAAACCCACCTATTGTAATCAAGGTATAATTATAAAGATAGAAGGGTTGAAGTAGGTACCCTATTTTTTGATTACTTAGGCTTAAGCTATTTGTGAATTTTTAGAGAGAAACTGTTGGGATGGGATAAAAGCAAAAAAGAATGGCTTGAATGGAAAAGTGTTACCTTTCCCATGTTTGGGTGATTATTATAATAGCAGAGTCTTGTGGCAGCATTATTTGATTTGTCTAAGTAAAATTGATTTGGCTTTAATTAGTTTGCTCTGTTACATATTTGTCTTGTTTAAAACTTTAAATTCCTTTTTGAAGACAAGTTCGAAGTAAATTAATTAGATATGGTGGGTGATATCATAAGTTTAGTATTTTTTTAGTGAAATATGAAAATTTAAATCATGTGTATATAATTTGAAGGTACATAAACTAGAAATTGGATGGGTTTTATGTTTTTAGATATAAACAACACAGAGCCGTAGTTACATTTCATTTATAGACTAGTCCCTATTTTAATTCACCTTTTACCACCAAAGCTCTATTGTTTCTACTGTTTTGATATTTTTCTACTTCTCTGCTTTTTTCTACTTTTGCCGCTCAGAAAGCTTGTTGTTTGGGGAAGACTATGTGCGACTATCCTGCCAGAAATAGGTATTTTCTTCTGATATTACTCAAATGATTTCATGGTTATTCTTTGCAATGTTCCCATACACTATTGACTTCTATTTATTTGGTATGTATATGAAGTTAGAATTACTCATTCTTTTCAAACATTGTTCCCTATCTAATAATTTGCATCTACACTTAATTATGCTAATGGCATAGCTTAAAATTTAAAGGAGGTAGTCCTCAATGTCTAGATTAAGCCATTAAGGGAACCTAGTTGTTCCTCCAGTAGATCTTTTCATTTGGACATACTCAATTGTTATGGATTATGATGTGAATGAAAAACAATCTTTATATGTGGCATGTGATGGGCATTGGTAACTTATAGCAATTGGAGACGAAAAAAATGAATTAGATAATACATTAAAAATAGAGACAAAAATTAGAGACGAATTAATGAATAATAACTATAGCAATTAGAGACGAAAAACATGTTCGTCTCTAAATAGTGACGGGCAATAAATTGCTCAGAGACGGAATAAATTTGTCTTTTTAGAAACGGAATGATTTTACTTTCATGATAGTCTTGGGGATGGTTTTTTTAAATTATAGAGATGGAAATATTACGCCTAAACTTAGAGACGGAAAGAAAAATTTGTCTCTAACAAATCTGTGACGTGCAAATCAGCGACCACTACGATTCCATCTCTGATTCTGTCTCTAATATGTTTAGCGACGGAAAAAGTGGTTTTTGCAGACGAAATGTGTCCGTTGCTATTTCAGATTTTTCTTGTAGTGAGGGTTTTGACACTCCGGTCGAGAATCCGTCCAAGTCTAGTGGGAACTGTGAGGTCGTCCCTTAATTGTACTGATTCGGAGCGTATAATGTGTGAAGGATCTTGGACATATTTCCTCAACTGGGAAACATTGAATACATCATTGACTCGAGACAAATGAGGGGGTAAGGCTATCCTGTAAGCCAGAGGGCCAACCCTCTGCAGGATCTGGAATGGGCCTATGAATCTGGGGTTAAGATTTCTGTCTTTGATGGCTCCCCCAATTCCTGTGACAGGGGTTACTTTTCAAAAACACATGGTCGCATTCATCAAATTCTAGGTCATTTCTTCTCTTGTCAGTATAGCTCTTCTGTCGACTTTGGGCAGTAACAAGCTTTTCCCTAATGACCCTAATCTTTATTGCGGTTTCTCGCACTAACTCCGTACCTAACAGGGTTCTTTCACCCACCCATACCAACGAAGTGGGGATCTACACTTCCTACCATATAGGGCCTCGTAGGGTGCCATTCCTATACTGTTATGGAAACTGTTGTTGTAGACAAACTCTATGAGAGGTAGGTACCTATCCCAACTACCCTGCTCCTCTAACACACAAGCTCTAAGCATTTCCTCTAGGGTTTGGATAGTCCTCTCAGACTGACAGTTAGTGTGGAGATGGTAAGCGGTACAAAACCTAAGTTTAGTCCTGAAAGCCTGGTGAAGTGCATTCCAAAACCTAGGGGTGAACCTAGGATCTCTATCTAAAATGATACTAGAGGGAATGCCATGGAGCTTAACAACCTCCTTAACATATAGGTCGGCTAATCTACTCAAGGAATAGGTAGGAAATGGGCCGACTTAGTCAGCCAGTCCACAATGACCCAGATGGTATCATACCCTACTAGGACCCTGGGCAGTCCCACCACAAAGTCCATGGCTATAATCTCCCGCTTCCACTCTGGAAATTCTAATGGTAAAAGGGTTCCTAATGGTTTATGTTGTTCTATCTAAACCCGCTGACACACCAGACACCTAGAAACAAACTCTGCTATCTCACCCTTCATACCATCCCACCAAAACATCTTCCT
This sequence comes from Sesbania bispinosa, assembly GCA_026901365.1. NCBI lineage: Eukaryota > Viridiplantae > Streptophyta > Magnoliopsida > Fabales > Fabaceae > Sesbania > Sesbania bispinosa. The sequence continues at coordinate 1,232,407 of QLOH01000041.1, read as the reverse complement.
CAAGCCTTGATACATCTTGGTGGGGCCAGGATGTATCAAGAACTTGCCCTTGTGGGCCTCCTCTAAAATCTGCTGCCTCAGACTACCCTCTCAGGGATGCAAACTCTCCCTTGGAAGAGAATCATCTCATCACCTGACTCAGAGAAACCCGACTGCCCTCTCCTAGCTTGGAGGTCTGGGTCCGAGCCCTATGCCTCCTTAATCAGAGCTCTAAGCTGACTAGTGACCTCTAACCTATAGAACCTCAAGCTACTCTCTCCGACCTCAACACTCAGGCTTAGGTTCCTAAACTCTTCCAACAACCCATTTTCATGTACCATCATGGATGACACATGTAGGGATTTCCTACTAAAGGCATCTGCCACTACATTGGCCTTAGTCAGATGGTACCTAAACTCAAATCCTAGTCCTTCAAAAACTCCACCCACCTCTTTTGCCTCATGTTGAGTTCCTTTTGATCAAAGAGGTATTTCATACTCTTATGACCATTGGATTTTGGAACATTTATTTTGTATTGCATGTTCATTCCATTGGTTCCCCTCAGAGATGTCCCAAAATTATCTTCATGGTGTCATGGCTCAGATCTTCCAACCATCACACCATTTCCTGAATTGCATTATTATGCCTACTATACCACTTAGGGCTAAGGATAATACTTCAATGAATGGAAAGTATTTATGAAATAGTAAGTATTAATTGTACATTTATGCTTCTGATGTAATTAATACTTTATATTTTAATAACATCTTGGCCATATATTGGCCTAGCATCATACTGCCTTGCTTTAACTGAAGAAACTCCAGCTCCTTTTGCTTCCTGGCCGGTTTCGAAAAGTACTTCTCAAGGAATACGTGTTGGAACGTATCCCAAGGAAGCAAGGCGCCAGGAGTAGTCAAAACTGCCTTCACACTCTTCCACCAGTTCTCTGCCTCTCCCTGGAGCATGTATGTTGCAAACCTCACATTGAAGTCATCAGTACAAGCCATTACTTCAAAGATTTTGTTCATGGCATTAAGCCATGAATCAGCTGCAATAGGGTCATAAGCTCCAAGAAATGCAGGGGGATTTTGTTTGCGGAACTCCGCAAGTCCTTGGAGGAACGAATACGCCGGTGCCCCTGGTGGAGGGGTGCCATTGGATTGTCTCTCTAGAGCCTGAAGTACTGGATTGTTGGAAGCCATCTGATCTCCCATAATTTGTGTGAGCATCCGGAGAGCCGCCGCCACGGAATCCTGAGGTTCATCCCGTGGGGGAGAGGATGGGTTGGCACGAAGACGCCCCCTCCTGCCGCTAGCCATGTCCTATATACATCATTAAGAAATTTCCAGGTGATCAGTCTATCAATTTCATAATAATGCATAATGGACAACAACTAACTTAAAGAGTGACACACACATCCATAGTCCAATTGGATTGAACTGCTCTGATACCAAAATGTAACGTCCTAATTTTTAAATTCAGAACTGATGCATGTTGGAAGCACAAATTCCAAATTTCGGAAATTATTTCGCGTATTTTGATATTGATTAGAAGTAACATAATCGCTTACATAGTCCAAGAAATACGTAAGCCATAAAATACACATGATAGGGATATAATATGATAGCTATAGATGAGTAGGCCTCGTGGCTCAAATATATCCAAAGGAGGGAAAGTACATGATATAGCTATACATGCGTCCTGAATAACAATAACAAACCAGAAGATACACATGTACCACTTTATCCTATCCAAAATATCAAATAGTCACGATTACGCAAAAGTAGCTAAATACATAATTCATAACCCAATATGAGTCCAACATAATAGCAACAAGCCCACTACTGGCCTCCATTGCCTGAACGAGGTCCCTGCACATCTGAAATGTAGATTCCCACAGAGTGGGGTGAGACCAACGTCCCAGTGAGGTAACAAAAGCGTGCAAGTAAAGGGATTACAAACACATGATATGAAATAAGAAAATAAGCATAAGAAATTCCTCAAGCATAACCATCACAACCTTAACATAAATAATAATCCTTAAGTGCTCAACCCCGCACAAAGGGTTTCCTTTCCCTTAGGCTAGACTGAGCTTAGACTAACAGGAGCTGTCATCCCTGAAGGCCATAAGACCTTACCTATACCATTACCATAAGACCAAAAGGCCTCAACAATTTCCATAGGCCAAAAGACCAACAATCCTTCTTTCCTTAGAGCTGTAGAGTCCAAAACCTTTCTTTGAGCATACAATAATTAGGAGTTTATACAATCCAACCTTAATCATGTGAACCATAAGATGAAATGAAAGATAAATCATGTAACTCAAAACTTCCAAACCCTAACCTCAACTAGGGCACATATACATTAGGGTAAGATTTCCATTCTATAACAAATCAATCAAACAATCCATACAATCCTTCAACAATCAACATAATACAAGTAAAAGAAAAGGGAAGAAGGAAGTGGGATCATTCAAGAGCTACCCTATATGAAAGTGAGTGTGTGGTTACACTCACCTTGAAGCTTTATGGAGAAAATGGGGAAAACAAAGAGGAATCCCTTGTGGAAGATGATGGAGGATGGAAGAAAACCCTTGTGCCTAGCCTTCTCCCTCTTCTTCTTTTTCTCGTTTCTCCTTCTCTCTTTAACTCTCTCCTTCTATCTCTCTAAAACCCAAAAGAATCGAGAGAAAAATGACGAAGGGGTCGAGCCTCTGTTCTTTTAACTATTCCCCTGCAATAGGTGCGTTGCAGCGCACTTTAAGTGCGCTGAGCGCGCAGCGTGCTGAAGCCCCCAAATGCGTGATGCAGCCCCCAAATGTATGCTGCAGTGCGCGTCCCCTTAGTCCCTCGGTTTCATGTTTCATGCACGCTGTAGCCCCCAAATGTGTGTTGCAGCCCCCAAATGAGTGTTGCAACGCGCGTCCCCTTGGTCCCTCTGTTTCATGTTTCATGCGCTGTAGCCCCCAAATGCGTGCTACATCGCACGTCCCCTAGAGTCTCAGCCTCCCGCGCGCTGAAGCACACTTATGGTGTGCTGAAGCGCGCGCCCTGGACTTGATCTCTCTCTTTTTGTTTACACTTGCTCCTATTCCTTCCCTTGTAAACCCATGTCCTTGGCCACCCTTGATGGACATTAAAACTCACCCTATCCCTACCAAAAATTCGGCAGGGTCTCCCCTAAAAACTGGACTTTTCCCCAAAATAATTTAGGTCCTAAAACTCAGCAAAAACCAATCACAACACACACACACACATATATATACACATCATTACACATGAGAAACATAGATAGGCCTCCATGGCCAACAATAGGAACAAAAGGAGGGATGTTACAACTCTATCCCCTTAAAACAATTTTGTCCCCAAAATTGATTAAGAAAACAATACAACGTTAATCATTCATTCCCATCAAGATTTACACATTTCATATTGAGGATAAAAGCAAGGAAAAACAAACCAATTCTACCTCAAGCAAACAATTCTGGAAATTGGGAACCGATGTCCTCCTTCTTCTCCCAAGTAGCCTCCTCAGGCGACTGACCTTCCAAAATCACCTTCACTAACGGAATAGCCTTATTCCTTAAAGTTTTGACGCTTCGGTCAATAATCTGTGCAGGCCTTGTGGGGATTGTCAAATCCTCCCTTAACTGTACTGATTCTGAACATATGATGTGGGAAGGGTCATGGACATATTTTCTGTGCTGAGACACATGGAATACATCATGGATGTTGGCTAAATGTGGTGGAAGGGCTATCCTGTATGCAAGGGGGCCAATCCTTTGCAAGATTTGGAAAGGACCAACAAAATGGGGGTTGAGCTTCTTGGCCTTAATAGCCCTACCGATGTCGGTGATGGGAGTAACCTTTAAAAACACATGATCTCCCTCCTCAAACTCTAGGTCTCTCCTTCTCTTGTCAGCATAACTCTTCTGTCGGCTTTGGGCAGTTACCAGTCTCTCCCTAATCCTTTTTATCTTATCTATGGTCTTCTGCACCAACTCCGGACCTAAAATACCTCTCTCACCCACCTCACACCAACACAGGGGTGACCTACATCTCCTACCATACAAGGCCTCATAGGGGGCAATGCTTATGCTGCTGTGAAAACTATTGTTGTAGGAAAACTTTATGAGTGGCAGGTACCTATCCCAATTACCCTTCTCCTCTAAAACACAGGACCTAAGTATGTCCACTAGGGTCTGGATGGTCCTCTCGGACTTTCCATCAGTTTGGGGGTGATAAGCGGTGCTAAGCTTGAGTTTAGTACCAAAAGCCCGATGTAACGCGTTCCAAAACCTAGAGGTGAACCTAGGATCTCTGTCTGACACTATACTGGAGGGTACACCATGGAGCCTCTCAATCTCCTTGATGTATAGGTTTGCTAACCTAGTCAAGGAATAGGTTGCCCTGATTAGTAGAAAATGGGATGACTTGGTCAGCCCCACTACAACCCAAACGACATCAAAGCCCGTTGGGACCCTAGGTAGCCCCATGACAAAGTCCATGGCTATGGCCTCCCACTTCCACTCGGGGATCTCCAAGGGTTTGAGAGTACCTGAAGGTTTCTGGTGTTCTATTTTAACTTGCTGACATACAAGGCACCTAGAAACAAACTCAGCGACCTCACTCTTCATTCCATCCCACCAAAACATGTTCGTCAAGTCCTGGTACATCTTAGTGATACCTGGATGCACCGTGAACTTGCTCCTATGGGCTTCCTCTAGAATCTCCTCTCTCAGAATACCCCCCTTAGGGACACAGACTCTCCCTTGGAAGAGAATCATCCCATCTCCCGACTCAGAAGACCCTGGTTGCCCCTTTCGGGACTGGAGCTCCAAGTCTGAGTCCTGTACCTCCTTAATCCTACTCCTCAACTCATTGGTTACCTCAAGCCTAAAGAGCCTCATACTACCTCCCGCCAAACTCACCTCAAGCTTCAAGTTCCTAAATTCTTCTATCAACTCCAACTCATGCACCATCATGGATGATGCATGCAGGGACTTCCTACTCAAGGCGCCAGCCACTACATTGGCCTTGCCCGGGTTGTACTTAAGCTCGAAATCATAGTCCTTCAAAAACTCCATCCATTTCCTCTGCCTCATGTTGAGTTCCTTTTGATCAAAGAGGTACTTTAAGCTCTTATGATCACTAAAGACCTCAAACCGCACTCCGTAAAGGTAGTGCCTCCATACCTTAAGGGCAAACACCACTGCAGCTAGCTCTAAATCATGGGTGGGGTAGTTCTCCTCATGGGGTCTAAGTTTTCTAGAAGCATAGGCCACTACCCTCCTATCCTGCATCAAAACGCAACCCAAACCCTTACCTGACGCATCACTATACACTTCAAAAGGTTTAGTCAGATCCGGCAACACCAGTACCGGGGTGGTGGTCAGCCTCTCCTTGAGTTTTACAAAACTCTTCTCACACTTCTCATCCCAAACAAAGGCGTGACCCTTTCGGGTCAGCCGGGTGATAGGTAGAGCCAATTGGGAAAATCCCCTGATGAACCTCCGGTAATAACCGACTAAACCTAAAAAGCTCCTAACCTCGGTGACTGATTTGGGCCTCTCCCAGCCAATCACGACTTCTACCTTACTAGGGTCTACTGACACACCCTCCTTGGATATGACATGCCCTAAGAAGTGAACCTTGTCCAACTAGAATTCACACTTCTCGGGGTTAGCAGAAAGCCTCTTCTCCCTCAACACTCCCAAAACCACTCTAAGGTGCTTCTCATGATCCTCTAAGGTATGGGAATAGATAAGAATGTTGTCGATAAATACAACGACAAACTTATCCAAGTAGGGCCTGAAAATCCGATTCATGTAGTCCATGAATACGGCCGGAGCATTGATTAAACCAAATGGCATCACCAAATACTCATAATGCCCATACCTCGTCCTGAAGGCGGTCTTAGGAATGTCTTCACTCTTAATCTTGATATGATGGTACCCTGATCTTAAGTCTATCTTAGAAAACACTGATGCTCCTCTAAGCTGGTCCAAGAGGTCATCTATCCTAGGCAAAGGGTATTTGTTTTTAGTCGTGACCTTATTCAATTGCCTATAATCCACACACAACCTCATACTACCATTCTTCTTTTTAACAAGGAGCATTGGTGCTCCCCAAGGGGATACACTGGGTCTGATGAACTATTTCTCTATCAACTCCTCTAATTGTTTCTTGAGCTCACTCATCTCTAGGGGTGATATCCTATAGGGAGCCTTAGAAATAGGCCCTGTGCCTGGCACAAGGTCTGTGGGGAACTCAATCTCTCGGTCCGAAGGCAAAGTGGTCACCTCACTAGGAAAAACATCCTGGTACTCCCTAACCATGGCTATGCTACCTAGGTCGGATTTCGACTCTATAGTAGAGGAAAGCAACAATATAAAACAACAACTCCCATCAACCAAGCATTCAGAAATTTGGGTGGTGTTGGACAATAAATATGATGGTTTCTCCCTTGGAGGAAGAGGAGAAAGTGGAAAGACAACTTCCTTATTACAACAATCTAACATAACATGATTACAAGATAACCAGTTCATGCCGAGAATGATATCAATGCCAGTTAGTTGTAAACAAATCAAATCGACCTCAAAGGCCCTCCCTTGGATCACAATAGGACACTCAAGACATACTGAAGAAGTGAGGATTGCCTCCTTGGCCGGGTTGAGGACATTTAAATGAAAGGGTAAGGGAGTAGCATGCAAGTTCAACCTTTCCACACAATCATAAGCAATGAAAAAATGGGTAGCCCTAGAATCATATAGTACAATTAAAGGATTTCCATTTAAAGTGCACATACCTCGCATCAGATTATCGACCTTAGCCGCCGCCTCACCGGTGAGGGTGAAGACTCTTCCGGTAGTTTGTGGTTTCTTCAGGTCCCTTTTCCTCTTTGGGCACTCCCTAGATATGTGGCCCTCCTCAAAATAGTAATAGCACTTCTATTTTCCCGCTGGGCACTCACCCCGGTGGCCCTTGCCACACTTGGGACACGTAGGGGAAGCTGGAGTAGGGGGAAGGGCTAGCTGCTTGCCCTTACCTCCCTGAAACTGGGAACGAGAGTTTCTTCCCGCTGGTGCATCTTCTCTTTTCCTCTTGCCTTCCACCCAAGACTTAGTTGTAGCCTTAGGTGCCTCCTACACTAAACTTTGCTCAATGACCAAACATTTGGTCACCAAGGCTGAGAAATTTCGAAGTTGGAAAGCTGTAACAATCTTCTTGATCTCGGGCTTCAGACCCGCCTCCAAGTGGGAACATTTGCAACCCTCATTGGGATTGGCCTGAAGGAGTGTGTGGTACTTGGAGAGCTTTTTAAATTTGACCACATATTGGCCTACCGTCATGCTTCCTTGCTTTAACTGAAGAAACTCCAGCTCTTTTTGCTTCCTGGCCGGTTCCGGAAAGTACTTCTCAAGGAATACGTGTTGGAACGTATCCCAAGGAAGCAAGGCGCCAGGAGTAGTCAAAACTGCCTTCAGACTCTTCCACCAGTTCTCTTCCTCTCCCTGGAGCATGTAGGTTGCAAACCTCACCTTGAAGTCATCAGTACAAGCCATTACTTCAAAGATTTTGTTCATAGCATTAAGCCATGAATCAGCTGCAATGGGGTCATAAGCTCCAAGAAATGCAGGGGGATGATGTTTGCGGAATTCAGCAAGTCCTTGGAGGAACGGATCCGCCGGCGCCCCTGGTGGAGGGGTGCCATTGGATTGTCTTTCTAGAGCCTGAAGTACTGCGTTGTTGGAAGCCGTCTGATCTCCCATAATTTGTGTGAGCATCCGGAGAGCCGCCGCCACGGAATCCTGAGGTTCATCCCGTGGGGGAGAGGATGGGTTGGCACGAAGACGCCCCCTCCTGCCGCTTGCCATGTCCTATATACATCATTAAGAAATTTCGAGGTGATCAGTCTATCAATTTCATAATAATGCATAATGGACAACAACTAACTTAAAGAGTGATACACACATTCACAGTCCAATTGGATTGAACTGCTCTGATACCAAAATGTAATGTCCTAATTTCTAAATTCAGAACTGATGCATGTTGGAAGCACTAATTCCAAATTTCGGAAATTATGTCGTGCATTTTGATATTAATTAGAAGTAACATAATCGCTTACATAGTCCAACAATTACGTAAGCCATAAAATACACATGATAGGGATATAATATAATAGTTATACATGAGTAGGCCTCGTGGCTCAAATATATCCAATGTAGGGAAAGTACAGGATATAGCTATACATGCGTCCTGAATAACAATAACAAACCAGAAGATACACATGTACCACTTTATCCTATCCAAAATATCAAATAGTCACGATTACACAAAAGTAGCTAAATACATAATTCATAACGCAATATGAGTCCAACATAATAGCAACAAGCCCACTACTGGCCTCCATTGCCTGAATGAGGTCCCTGCACATCTGAAATGTAGATTCCCACAGAGTGGGGTGAGAGCAACGTCCCAGTGAGGTAACAAAAGCGTGAAAATAAAGGGATTACAAACACATGATATGAAATAAGAAAATAACATAAGAAATTCCTCAAGCATAACCATCACAACCTTAACATATATAATAATCCTTAAGTGCTTAACCCTGCACCAAGGGTTTCCTTTCCCTTAGGCTAGACTGAGCTCAAACTAACAGGAACTGTCATCCCTGAAGGCCATAAGACCTTACCTAAACCATTACCATAAGGCCAAAAGGCCTCAACCATTTCCATAGGCCAAAAGACCAACAATCCTTCTTTCCTTAGAGCTGTAGAGTCCAAAACCTTTCTTTGAGCATACAATAATTAGGAGTTTATACAATCCAACCTTAATCATGTGAACCATAAGATGAAATGAAAGATAAATCATGTAACTCAAAACTTCCAAACCCTAACCTCAACTAGGGCACATATACATTAGGTCAAGATTTCCATTCTATAACAAATCAATCAAACAATCCATACAATCCTTCAACAATCAACATAATACAAGTAAAAGAAAAAGGAAGAAGGAAGTGGGATCATTCAAGAGCTACCATATATGAAAGTGAGTGTGTGGTTACACTCACCTTGAAGCTTTGTGGAGAAAATGGGTAAAACAAAGAGGAATCTCTTGTGGAAGATGATGGAGGATGGAAGAAAACCCTTGCGCCTGGCCTTCTCCCTCTTCTTCTTCTTCTTCTTCTTCTTCTCTTCTCTCCTTCTCTCTCTAACTCTCTCCTTCTATCTTTCTAAAACCCAAAAGAATCGAGAGAGAAATGACGAAGGGGCCGAGTCTCTGTTCTTTTAATTATTCCCCTGCAATAGGTGCGCTGAGCGCGTAGCGTGCTGAAGCCTCCAAATGTGTGCTGCAGCGCGTGTCCCCTTGGTCCCTCTATTTCATGTTTCATGCGCGTTGTAGCCTCCAAATGCGTGCTACAGCGCGCGTCCCCTTGGTCCCTCTGTTTCATGTTTCATGTGCTGTAGCCCCCAAATGCGTGCTGCAGCGCACGTCCCCTAGAGTCTCAGCCTTCCGCGCGCTGAAGCACACTTATGGTGTGCTGAAACGCGCGCCCTGGACTTGATCTCTCTCTTTTTTTTACACTTGCTCCTATTCCTTCCCTTTTAAACCCATGTCCTTGGCCACAATTGATGGACATTAAAACTCACCCTATCCCTACCAAAAATTCGGCAGAGTTTCCCCTAAAAACTGGACTTTTCCCCAAAATAATTTAGGTCCTGAAACTCAGCAAAAACCAATCACAACACACACACACACACACACACACACATATACATCATTACACTTGAGCAACATAGATAGGCCTCCATGACCAACAATAGGAACAAAAGGAAGGATGTTACAAAATCCATCTACTGCATTTATAACATCAAATGTTACGTACATAATCTAACAAAAACTTTCTGTTTTTGGTTCCTAAACCAATGCACTAAGGGTACTCGTTAGCATTCCCCTTAAATATAATACTACTATATTGATTTCATTCTTTTCCAAAAGGGGATATTTGAGCGTTATCAGATAATGATTGGTTATATTAAAGAAAAAATGACATATTTCAATCATTAATGAGGACTAAATTCTCACAAGTTTTAATCTTTTATACATATGTTTTATCATGATATCAATAATCAATTTTTTAGTATTAATAATAAAGATTTTTTCTAAAATGATTTATTATTTCCTTTTCTTTTGTTCTGAGTTGAATCCTATGATGAGTTACGTGCAATAGTAAATCTACTATGATTAACAGGGGAAGAAAATAAATTAAAAAGGTAAAGATAAAAATGAACTCTTGCGTATTTGTTTTTTATTGTCATTAAGCAAATATGGTGGTGGGTGTTCTCTCCCCTCATTCATTCATGAAATTTTGGCCATTGCACTATTTCGCGCAAACTATGTAGTTGCTGAAATTTATGGCCTCAACATGGCTATGTTGTTTGGTGTGTGAAACCTTGAGGTTATGATGCATTCTAAAACTACCATGAACCTACTTGGACACATATGGTTTTGAGGCTACTCATGGTTGTATCCTGTAGTTACAACATTGGCTTATTTGTATATTACCAAAATTTAGTTAAAATTGGATCAAGTTGTATCGAGACAATTCTACCATGAAGTTAACACTTGTAATGATGCGTTGGTTAAGTACAAGCATATGGTCCTGTTTGTCCTAGAAATTTACACAAACAAATGTATCTCTGATCAGTCTAGGACGAGATACGAATCCTTTGTTATTTAGTGTGGGTTCTACCTTAGTGTGAAACCTTAGAAACGATTCGAACATGCAAATTGTAACGTTACCATGAAACAGAGCAGGGATGGTGTAACAATGACCCCTGACAGGGCCTTAACTTGCATTAAAAAGAAAAGGTAACTTACAAACACAAGCAACTGAAGGAATCAGTTTCGGTGCCATGGATTCCTTGTTTATAAAAAGTGTAACGCCCGCGTTTTACCGTTTTTGCCGTTTTTAGTGTTTTATTGGATTTTGAGTGATTAAAATTATTTTTAATCATCAAAATTCACATTTTTGGATTCAGAATTTAATTTCCTATTCTTAGGATTTTTTTTGGAATTTTTGGGTTTTTTTTTGTGAAAAATGACATTTTTGCCCCTCCTGTCCCTTGACCCGGGCCCGAATACTCTTGATCCGGGCCAGAAAAATTGCACAAGCCTTCCTTTCTTTCCTTAAAGACCGTGCAACCAGCCTTGATGCATGGGAGACACTTGTCTTCCCATCTCTTCCATTCCACCAATAGCTTGAAAAAGTGAGTATGTCATATAAAAAGCTTTTTCTCCTTTTTCATTCATTTTTGTTGCATGCAAACAAGGAGAACTTTCCTTTTCTCTCATCTTCTCTCTTCCTTGGCCGCAGCTTCCTCACCCTTTCTCTCCCAAAATCTTCATTCTCTCCATAAACACCAACCAAGTTTAGGTTCCATTTTTGAACCTAAGCTTAAAAATACTTACTTTCTAGCCTTAAAACACTTGTTGGAGACCAAAAGGAGGACCTTTGAGGGGCTGTCTTTGGCTGTTCTTGGAGCTGTTTTCTGCACTTTTTCTTGGAGAAATTCTTAGGTAAAGGGGGGGAGAACTTGAACTCTAGTAGGCCTTGTAACTAGAGTCAAGGATTTGCCCTTAAATCCTTGTCTTTTCTCTTGTTTTTCCTTGAAAAGAATCAATTTTTTCACTTATTTTGAGATTGGATTTTCGGAACTTTGAGCTGGGTTGTTATTGATGGTTGCATATTTATTTTAGTGCTTGAAACATGTTTGTTTGATGGATTTAGATGCATGCAAGTCAAGAAAGTTTTTGTTGAAAAATCTCTCTCTTTTCCTCTTATTACTCTCGGCCTTGAGAGGAAAAAGGGGCTGCATGTGTTCTAAATTCACTTTGATGAATGGAATGTGATTGTAAGATAAATCTATGCACATGCATGAGATTGGGTGAATTTACACAATTGTTTGATGATTGATTTTGTGAAAAATTGGTGTTTTGAGCTTGAAATTGGAGACTATGAACTCAAAATGCATGTGGATGATATTGGGTTATTCAATTGTGATATTTGTTGTTTTGGAATGAGGATCATGATTGTATGAGAGTTTGGTAAAATTTGGATGTGGGAGAAAGTTGAAGTTTTGGAGGAACATTCAAGGTTGTTCTTGATGTTCATGAGTGTTCTTGATGAAACTCATCAAGAATGTCCTTTTGATCCTAAAAAGATCAAAAGGACGTTTAAAACATGTTTTTGGGCTAAATTGGCCCAAAAGGACTAAAGAATAAATTTGTAACAAAAAGGACTAAATTGCAAATAAGATAAGTTTTTAAATTAAGTAATTAAATTCAGATTTTTATTTTAACTAAAATAAAAATCTATTTAAAAGTCACATTTTTTATTTATTATGAATAAAAATGGGCTCTCATGGGTCCAATAACCTTTAGGCTTTTGTTTAGTCCCAAAGCCTTCAAAAAGAAAGTCAAAACTCAATTTAAAAGACAACTAAAAATAATTCATGGGCTTAGGCTTAGATTAGGGTTGAACTTCAACACTAATCTAAGTTGTGAAAATTAAACTTAGGATTAATTAGTAGACTTAACTAATTTAATCACCTAAGTTGATTAGCCTAAATTACTTAAGTTAATTAATAATTAATTAAGTCTAAAGATAATTTATATTAATATAAGTGTTAATTAAGTAATTAATCTCTAACGACGGTCAAAAACTAATTAATTATAATTTTAACCTTAATCAAGCATAATTAAAAACCCTAATCCAAGATTAAGGAAGAGATTAAGGGATAATTAGAAATTAATTAGGATCTTAAGTAAGGATTAAGACTTAGTTAAAGAAGGATAAGATTAATTGAAATTCGATTAATGAAGACTAGTTATGATTAAAGGTTAAGCCTAATCTTAATTAGTCATACAAATAAAATTAGGATTAGTAATGCCTTTCATAATACATATCCATAAGCCTTAGTAAATTGTAGGACTTAAGTGAATATGATTATCAATAAAGCTAGCACAAGCTACCTTAAAAGATTATAACCAACACCTTCTCTCTACATAAAACTTGAGAAGCTTGGCAAGAGAGCGTGATTTGGTTTTCCTTAAAAGAAAGACCTTGACTCTACGAGGTTGCACCACGGTAAAGTGGTGACGTAAAAAGATTCAATGGGCTTGTCTGTAAGGATGTAATATTGTAAGTGTTTGCGGTGTGACATACATCATGTGCATCAATAATGGTTAAGGTTCAAAAGCCTTACGACCTATATGGCAATACCACTCTAGTACAGTGTGAAACTGGATGGGACGGGTGCACTGGGTTTTGCAAAGAACACCAGCGGTCCGGTAAAGGAGACCAGCCCTGAGGATAAGTCGGGTCCCGAAATGGCACAAGTGACGTAGGCTCGCCCCCTACTGTCATGTAAGCGGGGTACAAGCTTGACTATCCTGTCGCTCTCAAGTTTTCATAATCAGTGAGTTTGTCTGGAAGTCGGAAAATCGTCTTGGCCAGAGATTGAGCAATGCTCTTTGTACTATTTGCTAGTACAGACTATACTCCTGATATATTGTACATATATGGTCGAGCAGTTGTTGTGTGCTCTGTTTTTGGTGATGTTTTCCCGGGCCCTCATGCATTAGTCATATGCATCATGACAATATAAATTTCATTCTTGTGATTGAGGTTGTGTGAATGTTCTATGAATGCTCTAGTTACTGTATTCTACTTGATATGAGTTCATGTGATGTTCTCACCCTTCCTTTTCTGCTTCTGTTATTTCCTGTCGTCGTACTTCTTCGCCACGTCGACAGTTGGTATTGGAGAGATTCAGGATGTCCACTATGAGGATCACGTTGAGGTGGGAGCCACGAGGCCAGTGGCGGATTACAGACGTCCCTAGGCGATGTGTTTTCACGGGGGAGGTGCGCGTTACCATTTCTCATCCCAGCCTTCCCCTGGTACCAGAGATAGATTTCACAGTGTCGGTGATCCTTGAGTTTGATACTCCACCCAGACTCCGTCGCTACACTACTTTTCTCAACCGTCGTCATCACTCCTCCCCATCAGCATCATCACAGTCCTCACGGATGGCGACCATGGGCGAGCCAGATTCCCCTCGTTACTCTCCCGGTCCAGAGGTGTCACCTCCACAGCCCGTATATCCTGACGCATTTGGCCGTTCCCGTCCGAGTGAGCCAGACATGATCGTGATTGATGACACTACATCTGAGGAGGAGGACCCAGAGGAAGACCCGAAGGATGACTCTGAGGATGAGGAGCCGGAAGAGGATTCTTCCAATGACGACCCCTCAGAAGACTTTGGGATGATCAACCTCGGGGGTACTGGAGGGAGGAGTTGTGGATGGATTCCTGCTGAGACGGATGATGACGAGTAGGATAGCGTAACTGGGGTAGTCACGAGTCTAGTTAGTAGCAGCTCTGATTTAGTGGCCTTTTGTTTTGTTTCGTTTTGGCTGAGGCCTTATTTATTATAGTCTACTACTAGAACTCTTGTTTTGTATGGTGGTATTGTTTCTCCGGGATTACTTTGACACTATGGTTCTGTATATATATGTTATGATGTTTCCTTCCCATGATCCCCTTTATATCTGCGTGTATGTTGTGTATGTATGCGGAATGATTGAATCGTCTAGATGTTTTTAGAAAATGAATTTCAGACTTAAGGAAAGGACATTTTCATGAATACTTAAAATGGAATTAGAATGCGATTAGTTTATGATGATTAAACTCTTTTCAAAAAAAAAAATATTTTCGTATTTTCTAAGTTTTAAAACAGTAAATTCGACGGTTACGTTTTGCAATGTGATATTCTTAGCGGTATAACTAAGAGTGTCGCATTTAGCACCACATGTGAGAGTCGGAGGCTGATGAGGGCGGGGAGTGATCGCCGGTGCAAAGAGGCATGGACAAGGAGCAGCTCCTGGCAGGCTTCTAAGCACACATGAATAAACCAAACCCACACCCGAATGAGAGGGATCCAGAGACTGTGCAGGTATGGGACTGTACAATTGAGGATAGCTTAAAGGAAATTGTTGTGGAGAACTATACCAACAAGGTGCATCTTCTTTTCGGAAGCCCATAACATAAGAACTCCATAGTTAAGCGTGCTTGGCTTGGAGCAGTTCTGGGATGGGTGACCTTCTGGGAAGTTTCCCGGAAAGTGTGCAAGTGAGGACAACGCATACTGGAAAGACTCGTGTTGGTTTGTAGGGACCCTCATCACTCCTGCAAGCGGCTCGGGGTGTTACAAAAAGCGTAAAGCATACAAGAACAACAAGAAAACATGAAAAAATAACAGGTAAAAGAAATAAGGGGGTTGGTCTGCAAGGTCCCTACTTCCTCTAAGCTTGTTGGTTTTGCCTTGATCGCTACGGTGGATGCTACGGCTTTTTTCAGGGTGCTTTTGAGTATTCAGGTTGCGGACCTCTGTTCCTTCTTTTCTTCCCTTATTTATAGCCTCCATCCTGGTAACTGTTCCCTCTTCCAGATGGCCTCTCCTTACTGCCTTTGGAACTTCCATAAGTCCACGTTCTCTGCATGAACGTTGCTGGATCCCCTTAGTAACTGCTCAAGGTGATGTTACCACAAGCTTCTGATAATTAAAGTTTACGAGGAATAACTGATCCTTCGAATCTGGCTTGCGGAACAATCCCCCTTTTTGATTCAAGAGAGGCTTCGAATTCTTTAGGCTATTGTTCCCTTCGAGCTAAGGTTGGCTTTGAACTCTTTAGGCTATCAGCCTCTTTGAGCTAAAATTCTCTTTAGCTTCGAACCCTTTAGGCTATCAGACTCTTCGAGCTAAGGTTTTCTTTGAACCATTTTGGCAATGGGTATAAGACATCCTTGATATTCATGATTCCTTTCGAGCTTGATCCCTTTTCCAAAGTACCTTATCTGCCGACCACTTTGATTTGTTTGAATACCGTCCATCTTAGTCAATGCACACAGGACTGCTTCTCATTGGCTTACAAGGATGGCACTCTAAATGCCTTCGATGTGCTTCCTCTTTATAAAGGATGGTATCATGTTGTTTGTACCATCGTCTTCCTTTGTTCCATGGAGAGGCCCCTTATATTGGCTGCTCTGTACGACCTGATGCCTTCATTTCCTTTGGATTTCAGGTTATTAGAGTGTCCAACATTAGTGGTCCCTTCAATGAGGACCAAAACTTCAGGTCGAACAGTACAACCAAATTATCAGGCCTTCGCTCCATGCAAGGTCTGGTATTACTCCCACCTCCCTGGTTTTGTTCTGAGGTGTAGGGCAGGAAATCACATGCTTGCTCTGCACCCCGTCTTCTGATCCTAAGGAGTAGAAGAAGAAGAACAAGAGGAAGGTGCAGAGGAAGAAAAAGAGAAAAGAGGAGAATGATAAAGATGAAGGATCGAAGCACTTGGATTATTTGGAAGATTCAATGCTTCGATCCTTTCCTTTTCAGCATTCGATCCTTTTGGGATCCCCCTTCCGAAGACATGACACTAACATCGGGCTCGAAATGGACACTTCCCCTCAGTTCGAGGCAAATACCTGCCAAAATAGATTAGGGCATAGACATGAAGTTCGAATAGTGAAACTCCACTTAGGAATAGACTTATTGTACTTAAGATTTGAATCAATCAAGCTATCCTTTCTCTGGCTTTTCCTGTTTTCCTTTTCGAACTTCATCTTTTTAAATTTAACGTATAACAAATGACTCCCAAAAATGCATAGCTTCGAGCCGTTTTTTAGAAGTTGTGAGTTTTTTACACGTGGCAACTATCTACTTCCTTGGAATCTTTTAATGTTTTCTCTCCTTCTCTCTTATGATCTCATGATTCGAGAACTTTTGGGCTTCCACTCATAGTCAGTTGGGCCTTGTAACCGCCAATGACCTTTGGTTTTCCCTCCTTTACTCTGTAACAAGGGTTTAAGAAACCATTCACCTTCTTCCTCAGCTCCTTACCTTTCTCTTCACGTCTCTCAGCTTCCAGCTCTATCACACTGAGCAAATACTTCACATTTCTTACCCTACTCTCCATTTTCTTTCCACTTTCTCCTACCTTTTCAATGGCATCTTCGGATTTGGTATTTAAGAGTGATAAATACCATGTTGTTTGCCCTACCCCCTTGGCAGCTAAAAATGGAAAGACCATTGTCAGTGATGACAATGTTTTCGTCCCTGAACCTGAAGCTACGGATGAGAATCTTCAAGTATGGGCTAATAGTGTCATCATTCCTGCCAACATTGATGGGTTACGCATGGGTTTCCTTGGCCCTTATGAGTTCCCTCCTAGAACTGCTTAATTTAAAGATTTTCAAGCACTGTACCCCTCTACGAAGCTCCTCGCCTTTGACAATCCAGTCCGGGCTGATTTCCACCCAACTGAGAAGAACATCTTCAGGGCCACCCCCATGACGCAAAAGAAGACTTACCTCAATTGGCTTAACAAGGTTGAATCTCATAAAGGGAAATTTTGGAAGCGAATGGGCATCTATAATTTGATTCAGCTATCAAGGGAGCATGTCCATTACAAAAATGATCTCATCCTTGCTGCTATAAACTTCTGGGATCAAGGTACATGTGTAACACCCGCGTTTTTACCGTTTTGCCATATTGTGTGTTTTATTGAATTTTGAGTGATTAAAATTATTTTTAATCATCAAAATTTATATTTTTGAGTTTAGGAATGAATTTCCTATTTTTCTAGAATTTTTGGGAATTTTTGGGATTTTTCTGTGAAAAATGACCTTTTTGCCCCTACTATCCCTTGAACCGGGCCCGAATACTCTTGATCCGGACCAGAAAAATTGCACAGACCCTCCCTTGGCTTCTCATGCAAGCCGTGCATGTGGAGAGTCATGCATGGAAGCCACTTGAAATTTTCTTTCTTTTTCTCCAAGCCATGTGTAAAAAGTAAGCTTTATGGCATTTATAACACCATAAACTCACTTTTCTCTTTCCTTCCCACACATGCAAAGCTAGTTACTTCTCTCATTTCTCTCTTCTCTTCTCCTCTTGGCCGTGAACTCCCTCTCCATTTTCTCTCAATCTCCATTTTTTCTTCCAACACATTCAAAGCCAAGGTTCCATCTTTGAACCAAAGCTTCAAACACCTAGCCTTCTAGCCTTGCAAAACTCTTGTTGGTGACCAAAGGAAGGATTTTTAGGGCTGTTTTGGGAGCTGTTTCAAGGGTTGTTGATGCACCTTATTTTGAGGAAATTCCTTAGGTAAGGGGGGGGGGAGAACTTGAACTCTAGTAGGATTGGTGACTAGAGTCAAGGGTTGCCCTTGATCATTGTCTTTATTCTTGTTTTTCCCTTGAAAAAATGAGTTGTTGGAACCTATCTCTTGTGAGATATGGTTCAGCTATTTCACCATAGCCTTGCATGGTGATTTTGATTGGTTGATGATGCTTGAAAAATGCTTGGATGATGTTTTGAGTTACATGCAAACCATGCTTTTGCTTCAAAAAAAATTCTCCATTTTTCTCCTATATGGTTCGGCTATTTCACCATAGCCTTGCATGGTGATTTTGATTGGTTGATGATGCTTGAAAAATGCTTGGATGATGTTTTGAGTTACATGCAAACCATGCTTTTGCTTGAAAAAAATTCTCCATTTTTCTCCTATATGGTTCAGCTATTTTGATTTAATGGGGTTGCATGTTTCTAAAATTTTATTTGATGTTGGAAATGTGTTTTGATTATGGTTTTATGAACATGAATGAAGTTGTTGAATTTATGAAATTGTTTGGATGATTGATTCTTGAAAAATGATGTTTATGAGCTTAGAAATAAAGTTATGAACTTGAATATGTGTATGGATGATTTTGGATGAATTAGCATGATATTTGTTGTTTATAATGCTTGTTGATGATTGTGTTGAATTTTGGTAAAGTTTGGATGTTGTTGGAAAATTGGTGTTTTGATGAACATTCAAGGTGTTCTTGATGTTCTTGAGGTTGTTCTTGATGAAACTCATCAAGAATGCTTTTTGATCTTGAAAAGGTCAAGAGAAAATGAAAAATATGTTTTTGGGCCCAAATGGTCCAATAGGTTAAAACACTAAATTTACCAAAAGGATTTTAATTTAATTAATAAATTTTGGAAAATATAAAAGGAACTAAATTCGGATTCCAACTGTAGTCCAAATAAAAGTCAACACAAAAGTCAACATTTTGACTTGTCATGTGTAAAAATGGGCTCCTATGAGTCATCCAACCTTTGGGCCTTTGGTTCAGGCCCAAAACCCTAAAAAAAAAGAGAGTCAAAGACTCATTAAAAGTCAACCAAAAATAATTTATGGAATTTGGCTTAGATTAGAGTTGGACTTCAACTCTAATCCAAGTTATTAAAATTAAAATTTAGAAATTAATTAGTGACCTTAACTAATTTAATTATCTAAGTTAATTAATCAAATCTACTTAAGATAATTAAGAAAAATTAATTAAAGCTAAAAGTTAATTAACCTTAATGAAGTATTAATTAAGTAATTAAGCCTTAATGATGATTTAGAACTAATTAATTATGATTAACCTAAATCAAATATAATTAAAAGCTTAATCCAAGATTAAGGAAGAGATTAAGGGATAATTAGGAATTAATTAGGATCTTAAGTAAGGATTAAGACTTAATTAAAGAGGATTAAGATTAATTATAGTTAAGTTAATGAAGATTAATTATAATTAAAGGTTAAACGTAATCTTAATTAGTCGTACAAGATGAATTAGGGTAAATAATACTATCCATAAAACACTATCATAAGTCTTAGTAAGTTATAGGATTCAAGTGGAAATAAATACTAATTCAAAGAGGAACGTTAGTGCAAACTACCTTAAAAGATTATAACCAACACACTCTTTCTGCATAAGACTTGAGAAGCTTAGTGAGAGAGTGCGGTTCCAACCCAAGATAGGGTTCGGTTTTCCTTGAAGGAAAGACATTGAATCGGGCCATACCACGGGTAAGTGGTGACGTTGAATGATTCGATGGGCTTTGCCTGTAAGGATTGTGTATGCTGAGAAAGCATTGTCTGGTTTTCCTTGAAGGAAAGACATTGAGTCGGGCCGTACCACGGGTAAGTGGTGACGTTGAATGATTCGATGGGCTTTACCTAAAAGGATGTGAATGTTGTAGGCATTGTTGTGTGACATGCATCATAACACATTGTTGATGATCGAGGTTGAAAACCTTGCGACCTATATGGCAGTGACACTCGGTACAGTATGAAACTGGTAGGGATGGGTGCACTGGGTTTTGCAAAGAACGCCAGCGGGTCCTCGAGGGGGGATGCCAGCTCTGAGGATAGTCAGGTCCCAAAATGGCTCAGGTGACGTAGGCTCGCTCCCTACTGTCGAGTAAATGGGGTACAGGCTTGACTATCCTGTCGGTCTCAAGTTTTCAGGGTCAGTTGAGATTGTCTGGAAGTCAGATAAAATTGGCCAAAAGAAAAATATAAGTACCGCGCTAGTACAGACTCTAGCTCCTGATACGTTGTGCATATATGGTCGGGCAGTTGCTGTGTGCACTGCGGATGGTGATGTTTCCCTGGGCCGGCATGCATTAGTCTATATGCATCATGATGATATAAGTTGTACTCATTGTTGATTGAATTGTGTGAATACCCTGTGTGTGTGTATGCTCTAGTTTACTGTGTCCTACATGTTGTGAGTTCATGCGATGCTCTCACCCTTCTTTTCTATCTCTTGTTGATGTGTTCTTCTCGTCACGTCGAAAACCGGTATCGGAGATTTTAGCTATGACATTGATGCAAATGTGGCTACGGTGGATGTCGAGGGGCACCTGGAGGGTGACGGACATCCCTCGCAGATGTGAGTTTTCGGGGGAAGTCCGTGTCATCATCTCTCATCCCGGACTTCCGCTTGTACCAGAGTTGGATTTCATTGTGTCTGTGACTCTCAAATTCCCGACGCCACCTAGCTTGGTGCGCTACACTACCTTCCGTCCTTCACGTCATCGCCCCGCTTCTTCTTCGTCGTCGCGGTCATCTCGGATGGCTGACATGGTCGGACTAGACCCTCCTAGGTACTCACCTTCTTCTGAGGTGTCATACTCTCAGCCTATGCGTCCTGATACGCAAGGCCGCTCTCTCACAAGTAAGCTAGATCTGATTGTGATTGACAACACATCGGATGAGGAGGAGGCACCGGGAGAGAATTCAGAGGAGGATCCAGAGGAAGAGGATCCGGAGGAAGATCCGTCTAGTGACGAGTAGGACTAGTGTGGTTTGAGTCTAGGTAGTATCAGCTCTGATTCAATGACCTCTCATTTTGTATTTTGTTCGAGGTCTTGTTTATTTTGGTCTGCTACCAGAACTCGTATTTTGATGTGGATATCTGGATAGCTCGAGAGATACACTGAGGTTATGTTGTATGTATATATTCATGTTGTTTCCTTTTCTTATGCTGATTTTATAACTGCGTGTATGTTGTGTATGTGCGCGAGGTAATAACTGTCTAGATGTTTTAGGAAAGCGAGTTTCAAATTAAGGAAAGGATATTTCGTAAATACTTAAAATGAAATTAGAGATGTAATAGGTTGGTGACGAATAAACCCTTTTCAAAAAAAAATAATTTTGTATTTTGACGTTTCTAAAAACAGAAAGTTCGACAGTCACGTGTCATATGTGATATTCTTAGAGGTATAACTAAGGGTGTTGCAACATGCACTTTCTTCCTTCCCTGTGAGATGATCACCCCAACTTTGCTAGATGTTAGTGTGATTACCGGTCTTGACCCCTATGGGGAAACTTATCTTCCCACCACCAAACCTTCTAACACTGATTACGATGTCAACACCAGTAAAATGACTTTCCTAGCTTTCATAGGGAATAACCATGACCAAACATCTACTGATGTTTCTAAGAAAGAACACATTGCCTTTCTTTTGTTATGGTTGTCAAATTTTGTTTTCTGTGTGCGTTCCCTTCAAGACCCTCAAGGACTTTACCCCTTGGCTGTGTGCCTCCATGAAGGCAGAAAAATCAACCTAGCTAAACTCCTTCTTGGTCACCTTTACATGAGCATGTCTGATGCTTGGAACAACTACAAAATCTCTCAGCCAATAGGTGGCTTCTGTGGCCCTTTTTGGCTTCTCGATCTTTGGCTTCGAGTGACATTTCCTAGGGATGCCAGAATAACAAAACAGGTGGTCAATGCCTTCGAGCCCACTGCTGAAAGCCTTAATTATACTACGATCTGTGCCCCATATATGAAGGATGCTGTTGCTGGGAATGTTCAAAGTTTCATGTCTTATTTCTTTGACCAACACAAATATGATGAAAGTCTTGCCCCTTATTCAAAAAGAAACTATGGTCCCAAATGGATTCACCAACCCATAATAAGCCTAAATCCCAATGAGCAAACCATTCAGAACCAGAGGTGGAGCGAGATCCTTCTGAACCAGCTTATCTTTCCACACTATGATCAAACAATTCCCTGCCTCATGCATTATCAGCCAACATTAGTGGCTAGGCAATTTGGACTTTGTCAGGATATACCAATCCCATTTTTCAAAGGCCAAGATGTTTCCCCTTGTACTTCTATGGATGAGGTGATTCAAAGAATAAAGGAGTTCGATTCCAATAAGCCTGTCTTCGTACCTACTGATTACACTCCTTCAAACTTCTGCACCGCTGCTTTCGATCGGTGGTGGCGTAGCTCTTACAAAGAGCTATCATGTTCGAAAGAAGTTTGCTTTTCTCGCATCATCATCACTACGGAATACGAAGAGGCTGAAGGTAGAAAAAGAAAAGGTACTTTGAAGCAACCCTACTCTTCTTTTATTTTCTTTACCTTCAAATCTTTTGATAACTCTTCATGTCCTTACAGCTTCTAAAGATGTTGGTGATTCATCAAAGCCATCAAAACAGAAGACACACAAAAAGAAGAAAGCAACTCCTACTACTGAGGATGGGGAAGGTTCCCAACCAAAAGAAACTGCAAAGAAGCGTAGAGTAAGAATAACACTTACAAACTCAAGTTTTTCTTGTGATTTATACCATCCTTGATCCTTGTGTTACTTCGAATTTTCAGAAGGCTCCGGTCACAAAGAAAACAGCGTCGAAGCCGCCTGCTTTGAAGGCTACTACTACCTCTAGGAAGAGGAAATCTCCCACAACTACTCCAAAGGAAAAAGAGACTCAAAGCACCCAGTCTCAATATGTTTCGAATGAGGCTCAAAGTGAAGAGCCTTCGGGCTCCAAGGAGACAAGTGATCAAGTCACTATTTCTAATCCTGAGGATAATCCTTCTACTGCGGAGAAATCTGTTAATGAAGAAGCTAATGAGCCTACTATTCAAACCACTGAGGTTTACACTTGCTTGGCTTTTCTTTCTTCATTTGTTTTGAACTTGTCACTCATAATTGATTTTCAGGGCTCGAGTCTGAAGAAGAAGAGGATCAAACATGTGGCCTCATGTGTTAGACATTCCTGGAAGGCCAACAAAGTGGTAACATAACACTTTGACTTGTTATTCCTCTTTGTTTCCACCAGCTTGCTCTTGACGTCAAACCTCTTTTCTTCTCAGGTGATTTCAGACTCCACGAATCAGGAGAGCACCACAGGTTCGAGTTCTTCAAGTTTAGATTCTTTCTTAAATTATCTTCCTCTTGCCATTCAATATCCTAGTTCAAACCGAATCGTAAGATTTCAAGATGCAGGGGATCACACAAGGAATGAAGAACCTGAAGTCAATTCCCCTGTTCGTTTCTGAAGGCCAACAACAACAAGAAGAAGAAGAATCAAATAAAGATAAGTTTGAGCAGGCCCTTAGTGATGCCAGTCCTAAGAATCAACATGTTAAAGAAACTGTTATTATTGTAACCTCTTATGAGCATGAGGTGGCTCCTAAAAAGGGCATTATGCAATCTGAAAAGGCTGATCCTACCTTTGTTGATTCTGACAAGGCTCAAGGCATTCAAACTGATGAACCTTCAAATATGCAAAACTATCTTGAGGATCGAGTTACTGCCACTTTGCCTCAAGGTCATTCCTCTGAACTCGAAACCACTCAAGCCTCTCAGGGTGGTCTTCCTTCGACTCCTTCTTTTACAGCACCAGGGGGTGATCACGAGGGTAATGATCAAACACCACCAGATGACACCCTTGTGCAATTATCTTCGAAGGAGACTCAAATTCCACCAATTGCTACCCTCTCAACCCCAGTTCAGCAAGAAACTCGAGCTCCAACACCACCAACTTCTCCTTCAGTCGACTTAGAGAGTTTGAGCAAACGGCTCGAAGATGACCCTTTCTTTATCATCAAAAAATTACTTTCAGGGTCTCTTCCAACAGTTGTTGCAAGCCGAAGTGCCAAAACTTCAGAATCAAGTACTCATCAACGTATCCGAGGGTTGGTGAGTAGACTCCAACACTCAGTCTTTTCTCAAGACTTAATTTAAGTTCTAAGTGACGACCTTGACAAGGAGATAAGGGGAGTGTTGGCTGAAATCAAGAAATCCCTTGCTGATATCCCTGCTGAGTTAGATGAGTCCCTTGGAGTCTTCTGTGCATGGTATGATTCTTTAACTACTACTTTAAACAGAATCTATGCCAATGAGACCCAGCAGGATGGGCTTTTGGATCGAGAAGGAAAACTAAGAAACAGGCTCATCGATCACAAGGCTCAGTTCGAAGCATACTCTAAGACTTTGGAGCAAGGAACTACTCAGTTGGATGCATTGAATAAGGAAATCGAAGAACTTCAAAGGCAATTGGATTTGAAGACCAAGGAAAGAGATGTTCTTGCTGCAGCTGTTATTCAAGGTACGAAGCGTCAGGATGAATTGAAGCTGGTTGTTAAGAGTGACTCTTCAACCCTTCTGAGCTGCTTTGGGAACATGAAGAAAGTGAAGAATGAACATGCCACTTTGGAGGCTACCTTGGCTAAGATAAAAAAAGAGTACCATGAATTTAAGGCCAAGAAGCTATTTTAAATTTTGTTTCTTTTAAGCCTTTTGATACTTTCTTTGGTTTGTGATAGCCATTTTTGGCTTAAAACTTATTTATTTATTCGGGATGAATCTTTACCTCATGCATGATTGGTTTATATTTTTTCAAGTGCTTGCCATTTATGGCTCGAATCACGCAAGTAGAAGTAACATCTCGAATTGTGTAGGCGTTATTTGACAACACCTTTTCAACTTCGAATGGTCCCTCCCAAATAAGGGTCCACTTACCAAATCTTGGTGATTTCTTTCCTAAAGGTAATTGGACTTTCCATACTAAGTCACCTTCTTGAAAAGTTTTATTACTAACCCTTCGATTATAAAAACGAGCCACTCTTTCTTTTTGTTTGACTATATTTTCCAACGCAACTAGTCTTTCTTCGTCCAATCCATCTAATTGATAGAACATTAGGCTCAAATAGTCTTGTGTAGGCAATTCATGTTGCCTCTGAATTCGAAGGGATTCAAGGTTGATTTCTAGAGGAAAGACAGCCTCGTGCCCATATACTTATTTGTATAGGGAAGCAACAGTGGCATCCCTTGGAGAATTTCTATACGCCCATAACACTTGACTAAGTGTTTCATGCCAATTTTGGGTTTATGGCCTTTGTGCTTCTTAATCAACCCTATCAGTATCTTATTAATGGCCTCGACTTGGACATTTGCTTGAGCGTAGTAAGGTGTAGAAGTGAGAAGTTTGATTTTTCTGGACTCTGCATATTGAGCCACTTTTCTTCCCGTGAACATGGTCCCTTAATCCGTGGTTATGGTTTCAGGAATACCAAACCTATGGAATATGTGTTCTTCTATGAAGTCTATTACTTCTTTTTGCCCAACATCTTTTAGAGGGATGGCCTCGACCCATTTGGTGAAATAATCTACACCTACTAAGATAAACTTATGTCCTTTCGAAGAAGGAGGATGGATCATACCTATTAGGTCGAGGGCCCAGCCTCGAAATGGCCAAGGCTTGATTATGAAATGGAGCTCTGCCGCAGGAGCATGATGCACGTTGCCATGCTTTTGGCATTCTTCACATCCCTTAGCAAAATCATGACAATCCTTCAGCATGGTTGGCCAAAAGTAGCAATACCTCAGCAATGTCCACTTCATCTTCTCCCCTGCCTGGTGAGCTCCACATATGCCCTCATGAACCTCAGCCAGTGCCAGATATGCTTCTGCTTCTCCCAAACATCTGAGCAGGTGCCCCCCACTTGATTTCTTATACAATTCATCTCCAAGGATAGTGTAGTTCAAAGCTCTGAGTTTGACTTTCCTCTCGACGGGTTGTGATGGATCCTTTAAGTAATCCACTATAGGCTTCCTCCAATCTGAAGATGTTAGCACATCTAAATTCCAAACCACTCTTTCCTCTATTGTTAATGGAGGTTTGGTTTCGATCAGGTTCTCAAAGATTTCTGGTCTAATTTTATAACCAGAAACTATCTGGGCTAATTCGTTAGCCACTTCATTCTGGACTCGAGGCACATGCTCCAGAATGACTTCTTCGAAATAGTCTAATAAACTCTTGGCCCTGGCAAAATACTTTGTTAATTTCGGGCTACAACATTTGTTGACCCCTTTCAATTGATTTATAACCAATTGAGAGTCCCCCTTTACATGAATATGGGAGACTTTGAAACTTAACAACAGTTTGAACCGACGATCAATGCCTCATACTCGACTTCGTTGTTCGAACATTCCCCTTTTATTCTAAACATTACTTTAGTTATCACCTTATTAGGGGATATAATCAGCATGCCAATGTCGCTCCCTTTAGTATGTTTAGAACTATCAAAAAACAATTTCCAAGGTTTAATTCCTAAGAAATTAACCTCTTCGATCTTAACCGTAGGAAGTTCGACTAAGAAATCAGCAAGGGCTTGCCCTTTTATTGCTTTTAAAGGTAAATACTTTAAAGAAAATTCTCTTAAGGCCAATGCCCATTTCCCAACTCTACCATGAAGTATTGGCTTGATTAACATGTACTTAATTACATCGAAAAGTGAACTTACAAAAACCTCTGAGGGTTTCAAGTAATATATAAGCTTTGTACATGAGAAATAAAGGCATAAACATAATTTCTCTAAAGGAGAATACCTTTTATCTACATCACTGAGGCTTATACTTAAATAATACACTACTCTTTCGAAGCCACTATCATCTTCTTGGGCTAACATACTACCCATAGTTTCATCAGATGCAGAAATATACAGTCGAGTGGTCTTCCTCGAACTGGGGGATTGGCTAAGTATTTCTTTATCGAATCAAAAGCCACTTGGTGCTCCTCTTTCCATTCGAACTTTTCCCCCTTCTTCAACTTGACTAGGGGAAAAAAAATCCTCGTCTTCCCAGATAAGTTCGAAATGAACCTCCTTAGATAGTTTATCTTCCCTAACAAGCTCTGCAAACTGTTTTTTATTTTCTGGGGGTCTTGTGTTGTTGATTGACAGTGATGGAAGAATCAAGAATTGGCATGGAGGATGGGATCTTAAAGGAAGAACTGGAATGGAGCCAGACATCATCCTCCACTTGAGGTGACCATAAAAGGGTTGATTAACCAGGCGTCGAGCTAAAAGACGTTAAACAAGCGCTTTTTGGAAGGCAACCCATAGATTTTTAAGTTTTTAATTGTTTTCAATTTTATTTTGTTTTTGTTAGGATTTTTCATTTTTTAGGGTTTAGGAAATTTTCAAAATTTATTGGAATAAGTTTGTGGAAAATAAAATTTTTAAATAATAGGAAGCAGCAAAAAAACGTGACTGAAAATTGCAAAATTACATTCTTTTTCTGCGCTTCACCTGTGTTGTAGCGCAGGTAAAGTGTAGAAATGCAATTTTAGTCACTGACTTCTGCGCTTCACATGCGCTGTAGCGCAGGGTGAAGTGCAGTAGTACGAATTTTTTTTAAAAATCTTCTATTTTCTCATGTACTGTTTCTCTACTTCCTAAGCTCTTCTTTTCACTTTTTCCACTTACAAACCTCAATCAATTTTGAAACTTTCAAGTTCCATGTATGTTTTTTACCAATTGAAATCTTCATTTACTCTATGATTTGAACTTTAGGATAGCAACCTTAGGAATGTGTATACTGTTGATAATTGCTATCTTGGATATGATTTTGGATGTGTGGAACATGAAGAACAATTTCCTTGATTGGAATGCCCTTTGTTTTGTGAGTTATTAAATTTGAAAGTGTTATGCTCTGTTTCTTTCAAAATCTTGAACTTTCACTTTCCGTGGATTGATTGAATGCTTGCAAAATAAATGAGTATGATTTGTTTTTAGGAAGTCATTACCAAGTGCACTGAACTTTTGTTGTGAAAATATTAATTCTTTGAATTATGCATGCCAAATTGGTTAATGATAGGCTTCCATGTTGTTCATGAATTGCACAGACTGCTGCAAAGTATAAAGACCAGTTGACCTCAAACCAATCAGGAGTACTAGACCCATACCCAAGCATGTTGCTTAAAGAGTTTCGAATATTCTTGCAGTGGCCTGGGGACAGGCCTATTCATCCAAGGGAGGTGGAGCAGCAGCAGGACAAGGACTTACAAGATACAAAGGAGGAAGATTGATATTGGTGTTTTCTTTCTTTTAGTTTTTCTTTTATTTTCTATTATTTTATAGGATTTTGTTTCGTATTTCATATTTTTTTAAAAAAAATTTTAGGACCTTAGGAATTAGGATTTAAGGTAACTTTTTCAAAATTCTCTGTAATTAAGTGGTTTAACTAACCAGATTAGGAAAGATGATGGGGTTTTTTGATTAATTCCATAATCAATTAGGATTAGGATGCTTCTCAGGAGAACCTATCAGGATAGTTAATTAAAACCAGTAAGTCCTTATCAAGGCATTTTAGCCAATAACTGGTGAGCTGAGAGCCCAAACACTGAAATTGAGAGTTTTTTCACCGCTGCTTGTCAACTATTATTGCTTGAGTTTTGGATTTTTTCTTGCTACGGGAAGATATGGAAGTGATAAAGGCATATTTTGTGATTATAATATTTGCTCAGTGCCAAATAGCCAACCTTGATTAAATTTTTCCAATTTTTTGATTGCCCATTTGAGCCTTAATATTTCTTTTGAATGCACCCCAGCCATGATTAATGATTATACCATGTCCCTTCACACTTGGAATAGAGAGCAAGGTGCAACACAACAAGATGGGACAAAAGGTTGGTGAATTGAAAGGTCAAAGAGATTCAAAGAGCAGACACAAGAAATCACAAAGAAGATTACTCCCTCATAAATAAATTCTCTATGTTATTGTATATTATTAAAAAAAAATCTGCACAAAGTGTGGAAATTGAATAAGTTGGGGGGAGTACTTCTTCAAATAAAGAGTCCAGCTGAAAAAAGATGACAATTCAAGAATGACATGGTAGATTGAGAGACGTTCCAAAGCACAACCAAAGTTGCTCTCTATTCAAAGTGTTCTTTGCATATCTATAAAAACCATGATCTCTTGATAGCCCAACCTCATTACAACCAAAGAAAAGACCTTTTGATCCATGTTAACTGCTTGTAGGTTCAGATATTTGAAACGACTATCAATTCTAGTTGTTTTAACAGTGGTGAAAAAGATTGAGGGAAACACTTACCCGTGAGAATGAGAGATTTCCTTGCTTTATCACTTATTACTTTAATTACTATTTTTGAGAAGTTTGACTGATGTTTGTGTTCTATTCTGATTGAGGATTGGTAACATCTCTTAATCCTGATTTTTTCTTATGTTTGGAAGGTGACTACTGCTTAACAAGGAGATGATGAAAAGTTCATTGAATTTGTTTTTGATTTTTTAGTTATTCAGGGGATAGAATTGATTTTTGATTGCAAAGATGTCTCTTGCTTGAGGACAAGCAAGAAGTTAAGTTGGGGGGGTATTTTGATAAGTGAAAATCATATGATAAAATAGATCACTTTTAGTTCACTTATCAAGGATAAAATGGTATTTTTGCCCCAGTTTAATCCCTTTTTATTTAATATTAGATAAATTGTATTTATTAATCTTGGATTTGAATTTGATGCTATTTGATAGAAATATTGCTGATTTTTGCAGGATATTGCAAAGATTTTATTTGAAGGAAAGATAGCATTAAATGAGGGAGATATCTGCAAGATTTGAGTTTGATTGAAGACATTTAATAAAGATTTGAAAAAGATTTGAGGCAATCAATGAGGAGATCATTGCCAATCAAACAAGGATTCTACAAACAACCTTCCCAAATAAATCAAAGATGCCCAATAAATGCAAGGATTTCATCAAGAAAAGGGAAACAAGGAAAGAAAAATCAGCCAAAAACAATCTCAGGGAGAGATCAAGTTAAAAAGAGAAAGATTGAAGCTGCAGGACGCATTCTGCGCTTCAACCTGCGCTGTAGCGCAGGGTGAAGCGCAACTCTCTGGAACCTGCGCTGTAGCGCAGCTTGAAGCGCAGGTCACGCAAATTTGTTCCCTGTTGCCATTTTTCAGATAGATTTCTCCCCAATTTCCTTTGTCTTTCCTTAGCCTATAAATAGGACCTCATTGCACCAGATCAAGGTGTGCAAGATTATTATAATTCAGTCTTATTTCAGTGATAATGCACCAGTTCTAATTTTAGAGTAGGAGAGGAGGAGCGCTTCACAAGGATTGAAGATGGTGACAGCATCTTCGGTGGTTTGTATGGCTACCCTGTGTAGTTAACTCTCCATTAGGATTGAATGTAATTGATTCTATCCCCAAATGTATGTAAACTCTGTTTTATTATTTCTGAGCTCTCTGTCTATAATATTGGTAATCTTATTTTGTGCTTAATTCCTAACTTTCGCGCTTGTGCCGAAGTTATAGGCTAGTTTCGACTAGGATTGAGGATGGGGGAGCAGATTCTGAAGAAACCCAAACTCTGATTGAATAAGAGGACTCGGTACTCTGTGACCGACACATGAGCGTTACTAATGAGCGATGGGTAGTGACAGTACTCTAGCGAAGGGCGTTTACAAGATTAGGCCTTAGTATCGATAGCAAAGGATTAGTTGATTGTCAATCCAGGACCGACACATAGATGTATCCTGATGAGTGGTGGGTAGTGTGAGTACTCTAATGAAGGTGCGTCTACAGGATTAGGCCTCGTTCATCAATTAGTTCTTTTACAACGGAATAAAGAAAATAAAACAAGCCGAGGGTAAGTCTGTCGCTTGGGAGAGCCCGCATGGATTATCTTTGAGTGTGAATGGCGCTTGGTAACTCGGGGTCATAAGCAATATAGTTTGTCTACAGTATTATAGAGTAAACCTAAAATAATAGATAGTTTTTACATGCACAAAGGGTGTGATGATATAAAGTTCAATCCTAATCCAAGTAAAGTTTCTCTAACTCTTCCTTTCTAATTTCATTGATTATTTATTTGCTATTTACAATTTACGCAACAATACTCTCATAAATTTGTTGTTTTCCCTTGATAAATAGATCACGACTATACGCGAATTGACTGTTCCCCTATGGATACGATACTTTTCTTACTATTATACTACTGGATTTTAGTTCTCTTTCCAGAAACCCATCAATGATTGCTTGGGTTTTGTTTGCATCAACCTCGATCCCTTGTTGTTGTACCAAGAATCCTAAGAAATTTCCTGCAGACACCCCAAAGGCACATTTCAAAGGGTTCATCTTTAAACCATGCAACCTCATCCTTTCGAACGAACATCTTAAGTGTTCCAAATGTTGAGCTTTGGTCTTTGACTTGACCACTACATCATCTATATATATCTGCATAAATTCACCAATAAATCATGGAATATCAGGTTCATGGCCCTTTGATACGTGGCCCCAGCATTTTTTAAACCAAAAGGCATCATCACCCATTCGAAGGTACCCAATGTCCCAGGGCAACGAAATGCAGTTTTAGAAATATCTTCTTCTGCAATGAAAATCTGGTTGTAACCAGAATAACCATCAAGAAGGCTTAGCATTTCGTTCCCTGCTGCTGAATCGATCAACATGTCAACTATAGGCATTGGATACTCGTCCTTGGGGGTTGCCTCATTAAGATTTCTAAAATCTATACAAACTATCAATTTGCCATTTTTCTTAATGACTGGCACAATATTAGAGATCCAATTTACATACCTGGTTGTTCTTATAAATTTGGCTTTAAGGAGTCTTTCGATCTCCTCTGGTGCAAACCTTCGAGGGGGCTGCTTTACTGGTTTCTTCCCAGGTATTGTTTGTAATCTTTGCTCGACCAACGCACGATCCAGTCCTGGCATCTCATCGTAGTCCCAAGCAAAGCAATCTTTATATTGCTTTAGTATTTCGATCAGATGTTGTTTGATCTCTGGGTCTACTTTAGCACTGATGAAGGTTGGTCTTTGGTTTCGGCCGTTTCTAGATTCACTTCTTCGAGTTGATCTTGTGCTTCGAATCTTGGTATTTTCTCATGGCCGTATTCTACATCATGGTCGTATTCTAGATCTAAAGCTTCTTCACCATAGATGCAATCTAAACGGACTGGATCTCCTTCTCGGGCTTGCAGCTGCTTGTGATGATCCTCACTGCCCTTTGTTGTTTCTTCAATTAAATTCGAAGGAGCTTCACACTTGGATTCAGCCACATAGGTCGCTATTCTCTTGATGAATGATTCTATGCTTTCCATGAATCAACCAATATTTATAGGTTGTATCTAAGTCGACCTCTCTCTTTAATATAAATCCTTTGATAGGATCCAACCTCACTGAATGAGGCACCTTAGCTGAATAAATGGCTTATTTAGAGTCAAGCTCATAAGGACTGATATGAGCCAAATTCTTGTTGAAGTCCATTTCCACCAATCCCTGTTCCACAGTATAGACCCCTTGGTCAGCTTCGACCACAATGGAATTTCCTTGTTGATCCCACAAGAAAAGTTTCTGGTGAACAGTTGATGGTACAACCCTATGCCATGTATCCATTCCCTTCCCTAACAGCATATTGAAACTGGCCTTTGTTCGATTTACCACAAAAATAGTGGTCCTCATCTGGCCACCTATCATCAAGTCCAGTGCTGCATTCCTTCTGAGCCTGATGACTTACCTGCAAAATCAGTAATCACAATGTTGTGAGGAAGAAGATCTTTGTTAGTCTTACCCAGTTTATCGAATGTTTTCTTTGGCAGAAGATTGATGGCTGCTCCTCCATCAATAATCACCCTATTGATAGGGTTCCCTTCGACCATTGCTTTAATATATAGGGGCTTTATATGAGCCATGTCTCTTGGAGTAGGTTTTGCTATGCTGACCACTTCCTTCTTGGTCTCTTCATCTGTTTGATTTAGCATAACAGCACTCTGAAGGTTGTCATCTTCAAACTCATCCTTATTTTCCAATCTTTGCACCTGCTGAGCAAATTCAGCTGGTAGATCGAAATGATACCACATATTTCCTGGATCGAATCAGGGAATCTTGATTCAAATTCTTAAGTTAGAAGGTCATCTTCCTCCATGTCCTTACCTTTGCAGCATTGATTTGCTCACGCAAATCGCGCTGGGCCTTTGATGATGAGGGCTCAAATATTCTTTTAAGCCTCAGGGGGGGTTTTGGCACATTCAGCTTCTATCTGCTCCATTCTGGCCCTATATAACCTCTGGGCCCTACGCCA
Source organism: Sesbania bispinosa (assembly GCA_026901365.1). Taxonomy (NCBI): domain Eukaryota; kingdom Viridiplantae; phylum Streptophyta; class Magnoliopsida; order Fabales; family Fabaceae; genus Sesbania; species Sesbania bispinosa. Next base: position 1,198,828 of record QLOH01000041.1, on the reverse strand, counting down.
CTGAGTCCTTGTCATAGAACCCTTCGCCTTTAGAGTACTGGTTGAAATGATACCAACTCTCATGAGGTGGTCGAACCTCCTTAGATGGCTTGACCATTATTTCCTTTCCTTTTGAGGCACTAGAAGCCCCTGCTTGCTGTGCCACTGGTTGCCATTTTGCCTGAACCTTTGGCTTAGCTGGGACTTGTCTTACCCATTGGTTCGAAAGTGCTTTAGGTGGAGGAACGAAGTTGTTCTCCTGAATAGGCATGCCCTTGCCTACTCCTTTCATTGCCCTACATCTTCTGCCCCTCTTCATATTTCTGAGGGTCCCAATCTTTGCTTCAATTGATGCTTCTTGTTCTAAGCTTCCTCAAAATCTTGGCAGAATTTGAGTCGAACACTGCACTGCACCTGGGGAAAAAGTATCACGTTCCTATCTTCATTCTGCTTTCTGGTCAGGTACTCCAGTATGCTTTCGTCTACTGAAGGGTAAATGTCCTTCACCTCTTTCTCGAACTCATCAAGGCCATATCAGTGGCCCTTGCATTCACTGGTTCGACCTTAACTATGTTGATTTCCAATGGTTCCACATAGTGAACGTTGTTGTCGAATGGGTCCTGCATCGACTTTCATTGTGCCCTTCATTTTCTCTTCGAACTTCAATCTTCCTTCGGTATTGCCTTCTGGATCAAATCCCTGAAACAAACACAATGGTTAGTCAAATGACCATATACATTATGATACTTGCAATATTTTCTTCCCTTTCTCTGTTCAAGAGTAGGGATTTTATGATCATCACTTAAGATGATTTGTTTATCTTCAGCAAAATATCAAATATTTGGTCAGCTTTTTGATACATCGAAACCATATGATGGTTTTCTTAGACTTATCATTCACAGAAGAACCAGACATATCTTTTGCTGGTCTTAGTGAAGAGCAAACATAAGATGGCCCAGATTTTAATTCAGGCCACGTTAACTTCATTTTCCTCATTGGTCACTGTTCGAATCACTCTCATTTATTATAGGCCTCTATATAGGCTATCTTATCCCTTTTTCCTATTTTTTCGAACTTCTTATACTTGGCCTTCTCAGCTTTATCTGTTCTATTTTTCTGACCTCTATCTGCCAATTGGGCCATATCTCGAACTGGGAGGTTAACTAGCTTCTTCCTAATGAAGAATTCGAGCCCTCAGTAGCTATCTGAACTAATTCATGTTCAGGAATTGGTGTGAAACACCTAGCTATAGACTGTCTGAATCTATTCATATAGTCTTCTATGGTTTCATTAGGTGATCTCTTGGTACCCATCAGATCCATTAGGCTAACCCTTACTTCTCGCCTCTAAAGAATGCTCATGAAAGGCTCTTTCAAACTGGATCCAATTCTGGATCGAATTTGGAATAAGGGTGGTAGACCAAGTAAATGCATTCTTGGTCAATGACCTGGGGAAAATATTTCATTTTCAACAGTTCATCATTGGCTAGGTCCCCACACTCTATTTGGTACCTTTCCACATGCTCTACTGTGGACTCCTCTATTTCTCCTGCAAATTTGGAGAATTTTGGACTTTGAGACCTCTGGGCAATTCTGCCCTTAAGACATCATGGGGAATGCTGAAACAAAATATAGTTTGATTTGCATAGCCCACATTAAAGCCATGCCTATTCAGCACTTGTTCGACCACGTTGGCAACATTATGTTTGCCCCCCAGCATTCATTTGTCTTACTCTCTCGACCACTAAGTCAGGGTCCTAGTTTCGAGCCACGATCACTGGTCGTGCTCTACCTGGCTCATTCAAGTCAAGTTCGACTTGAGTCTCTCTTCTAATGGCTTCCTGTCTCTCGAAGCCATCTGTCTCTGATCCATTCCCAAAGACATCTGCTATCCTACCCATTACCTAGCCAATAACTGATAGTTCTGGTTAGTGGTTGCAACCAGAGGTGTTATCACTGTTGCCATTTGATGAGTCAGCATGTTAACCATATCATGGTTACTCTCATCCATTAGTTGTCTCATGGACTGCAAAGCAACATTGGTGAAAGGTACTGACCCAGGTTTGGTTCGACCACATTTCTAGTGAACCCCTATTGTTCCTAGGGACAACATGCGTTTCCAAAGGGTTAGTGTACACACTTTGAGGCATTCCCAAGGTTGCCATCATATTCTGAGCCTGAAAACCAGGAGGTGGTCCTTCAGACCTGAGGGGTTCATACGATCTCACTGGCTAACTACGACTTCCTCAGCTTGTGGGAGAGTACCAGTAGGTACTTCATCATCTCTGTATCTCCCAATACCCCTTTGAGGAGTTTGACCACCATTGCGGCCATCATGGGTGGTTCGTTGGTTGAGGAACTTGCTGAGGAGTGTCCAGAACCACTTTTGCTCTGATTTCTCATGGTTCTCTTACCACTTCTAAGATTCATGCAACACTCTTGAAGTAAAAAGGGTCCCGCCGGGCGTGCCAATTTGTTGTCCTAGAAATTTACACAAACAAATGTATCTCTGATCAGTCTAGGACGAGATACGAATCCTTGTTATTTAGTGTGGGTTCTACCTTAGTGTGAAACCTTAGTGATGATCACATTTTTATTCACACTTTGCATAATTAATCTTAGCTTTCTTGGCTCTAATTGTGATAAATCCATTGTTTTAATTGGAATTTACCAAATTGGGCTTAATTGGGCTTTAACTGTAAATGTTGTTTAAATTCGGATTTTTAAGCCTACTGACCTACCTGTCTTGTTTTGATGATATCTGGAGCTACAGGTGTCCGATTTGAGTGATTCAAGTGGCATTGGAAGGCTAACTTCCGGGGCTTTAATTTGATATGCTATATGACCATATTCCCATGAAGAAATCAGGAGCAGTTGCTGTTTCAAAAATCGCCTACTGTTGCTCTCTGTCACAAGTCCGAATTTGATTAGTTTTTGTAATTAGTTTATGGGCCTGTTTCAATTAATTACGGCCCAATTAAGGCCTAATCAGTTTATTAATGATTTAGGCTCTATAAATAGGTGTGTTGCTGAGTGGTTTGAACACTTTTCATTCATTTTTCAGATTTTAGAAAAAAGACTCTTCACTTTCCCTCTCTTTTCTCTCTTCCTCCAATTTCGGTTTTGGCTCTTCTTCTTCCTCTTCTTCAATTTTCGAATTTCTCCTCCATGGAAATGGAAGGCTAAGCTTCAAGGATTGTTTCTCTACTGAATTCACAAAGGAAATTGAGGTTCTAATTTCGTTTTTCATCTCTTGATTTCTTGGACAGATTCATGAATTTTCCTTCTCCTAGTTTCTTGATTTTAGGTTTGAATTTGAAATTGAGTTGCATGCTTTATGGAATTCGAATTCTAATCTGAATCTAACTCACATTTTAGGTTGCTTAATCTGAAATGAATTCTAGGTTTGCTTAATTCCAAGGATTAGAAATTAGGATTCATGCTAGTTTGCTTAATTCTAGTGTGAAAATTAATGAGGATGCTTAATCCGAATTTGATTCTGTCAAGGATTTGAGGAATTTTGTATGAACCAATGATAGATCCAATTTGTGAATAAGAGAGAGAACCAATCCATTTTTCTTGAATTGCTTTCTGCAAATTTAAATTCAGTTTGAAAATTTAGAAAATAGAATGAACAAAAATCAAAATCCCCTTGTGTGTGTGTGTTGTTTTGAATTTGAAATTCTGAGTTTGTAATTGGATTCTTTGGGAAACGACTTTGGGTTAACCAACCCTCACTGCACTTTAATTCTTTCTATTTGATTGAGTACGGTCTCGATCACTTAGAAACGGTTCGAACATGCAAATCGTAACGTTACCATGAAACAGAGCAGAGATGGTGTAACAATGGCCCCTGACAGGGCCTTAACTTGCATTAAAAAGAAAAGGTAACTTACAAACACAAGAAACTGAAGGAATCAGTTACGGTGCCATGGATTCCTAGTTTATAAAAAGCGTAAAGCATACAAGAACAACAAGAAAACATGAAAAAATAACAGGTAAAAAAATAAGGGGGTTGGTCTGCAAGGTCCATACTTCCTCTAAGCTTGCTGGTTTTGCCTTGATCGCTACGGTGCATGCTGCGGCTTTTTTCAGGGTGCTTTTGAGTATTTAGGTTGTGGACCTCTGTTCCTTCTTTCTTCTCCTTATTTATAGCCTCCATCCTGGTAACCGTTACCTCTTCCAGATGGCCTCTCCTAACTGCCTTTGGAACTGCCATAAGTCCACGTTCTCTGAATGAACGTTGCTGGATCCCCTTAGTAACTGCTCAAGGTTAAGTGGCCACAAGCTTCTGATAATTAAAGTTGACGAGGAATAACTGATCCTTCGAATCTGGCTTGCGGAACAATCCCCCTTTTGATTCAAGAGAGGCTTCAAATTCTTTAGGCTATTGTTCCCTTCGAGCTGAGGTTGGCTTCGAACTCTTTAGGCTATCAACCTCTTTGAGCTAAAATTCTCTTTAGCTTCGAACCCTTTAGGCTATCAGCCTCTTCGAGCTAAGGTTTTCTTCGAACCATTTTGGCAATGGGTATAAGACTTCCTTGATATTCACGATTCCTTTCGATCTTGATCCCTTTTCCAAAGTACCATATCTGTCAACCACTTTGATTTGATTGACTACCGTCCATCTTGGTCATGCACACAGGACTGCTTCTCATTGGCTACAAGGATGGCAACTCTCAAGTGCCTTCGATGTGCTTCCTCTTTATAAAGGATGGTATCATGTGTTTGTACCATCGTCTTCCTTTGTTCCATGGAGAGGCCCCTTATATTGGCTGCTCTGTATGACCTGATGCCTCCATTTCCTTGGATTTCAGGTCGTCAGAGTTTCCAACATTAGTGGCCCCTTCAATGAGGACCAAAACTTTAGGTCGAACAGTATAGGCAAATTATCAGGCCTTAGCTCCATGCAAAGTCTGGTATTACTCCTACCTCCCTGGTTCTGTTCTGAGGTGTAGGGCAGGAAATCACATGCTTGCTCTGCACCCAGTTTTCTGATCCTGAGGAGTAGAAGAAGAAGTACAAGAGGAAGGTGCAGAGGAAGAAAAAGAGAAAAGAGGAGAATGATAAAGATGAAGAATCGAAGCACTTGGATTATTTGGAAGATCCAATGCTTCGATCCTTTCCTTTTCAGCATTCGATCCTTTGGACTCCCCCTTCCGAAGACATGACACTAACAACCGGGCTCGAAATGGACTCTTCCCCTCAGTCGAGGCAAATACCTGCCAAAATAGATGACGGCATAGACATGAAGAATCGAATAGTGAAACTCCAGTTAGGAAATAGAACTTATTGTACTAAGATTTGAATCAATAAAGCTATCCTTTCTCTAAGCTTTTCCTGTTTTCCTTTTTGAACTTCATCATTTTAAATTTAACGTATAACAGGTCTAGAGTTTAGAACTCATTTTCCTCTTATATTCCCATAAGATCTCTCTTTATTACCTTTGGATTCTCATGGCATAGCCGTTGATATAATTTAATTAACACTGCAGCAGCAAAATTATCTTTTAAGCGGTTATTTTTACTAGCAAATAAATTGATACCATTATCTAACTGTTTACCCCAGTATTTTCGTGGCTAATGAAGATTAGCCAGTGAAAGATTATTGTCAATGGCAATATAAATTCATTTTCGGTAAGAAATTAATGCTACGCACATAACCTTTTTTATTCTTTCATTCCCCTCCAAATTAAATTATAGGAAATTTCGTCGTTGTCTTTGCTACAAAAATGTTCCCTTTGCAAAGCCTTTTGTCTTTGCTGTGAAACCTTCCAGTTACAAAAACCCTTCCTGCAAAATTCCATCCCCATAAACATCCAACCTCCACCGATGGAGCCCTAAATCGTGACAATTAGTTATAGATGAGATAGAAAAGGGGCAACATGGCGAATCATAGTGTGTATGGTGGTCGCGACCTAGGGAAGCACAACAATTGCAGAAGGCTTATAAGTTTGAAATCAACTACAACTATACAGATGTTTTGCTATGCGAATATTTTATAATTTCTCGTTAAACATCAAACTAAGTACTCAATACTTTATGATATTATAGGTTTTTGCATCGGTATTTTCATGAAAAAAAAATTAGTGACGCTGGTTGTTCGTATAATACAAAAAAGCTATCATCTTTTTGCATAAAAAGAGGAAAAAGATTAATCCTTTTTTATGTTCATCATTCTCATTTCTACCCAAAGCATGATCATGGATGAGCAATATCACATTTTGAATTTCAATAAGAGTATCGATCGTACATGATCAAACTTGTTTCTGGGTATAGAGAGATGCCCTTTTTCTTCGCATTTACCAATAGGAGAAACACAAATGCAAAACTCATAAGATACAATACAAAAACATGAGATTAATTAATTAAACTATAACTGTAAGTTCCACGAATCCCTTTGAGATGTTTTCATATGACAAATTATCAAAATATACTTACTATAATTTGAGTATATGGACTAATGTTTTAAAGTGAGTTGGTTGAGAAGGAACAGGTAAAATGAATAAGAAGAACCACTGCAGTAATATACCAGAAGAAACAAAGGAGGTTGTAGATTCTGTTTCAAGTAACTCAAGAAAGAAGAGATAGACACTTAACAAATATCACCTTACAATAAAGAAAAGAAAGAATTAAGTAAGGTGAAAGCAAGAAATCTATTGAGAAGAATTAGAAGAAGATATCTCTACTTCAGAATATACAATCTGTCAGGAAGCTCTTAGAAGATACACTCAAGTCTGCAAAACTCAAAATCCTCAGAACATCTTCTATCTTCCTAAAGTCATTCAGTGATAAGAAGAAAGCTCTCTGATAAAGCAAAAAGCTAAAGTTGTGTTACAGTAACAGTTCAAAAGGAAAGCTCTTAACAGCATACATCAGAAGAAGCAGAGACTGATTAAAGGAGATTGTTTAAAACATTATTGGGTGTGCTCCTCATCATAAATAATTACATGAAGAAAGGACTAATCAGAAGAAAGGACTAATCAAACCAAGGAAAGAGAAAAAGCTTCACATGACAGTGACAACTGTTTGCACTTCCAGCTGGTTTAATTGACTTGGTCTCCAAGGCATTTCCAACGGCTATATTCCTTCTCCTTGCCTACAGAAAGAAACCCCCTCTTCCATTTTTTACACACAGCTGAACAAGCAGAAGAAGCATCAAAAGTCTGTGAAATTACAATTATACCTTCTGCAGAATTTTCACTTTCTACAAATCTCCTTATTCTGAGTTGAAATAGTTAGAAAGTGAAGAAAAGTGTGTGTTGGCTCAAGTACTTAGTTGTATACTAATTTATTGTAAACTTTGAGCCTTTACTCTTTGTATTTTTCATCACACAATTTTGAAACTCTCAAAGGAGGTGAATTCTTTGAGAGATTTATAGGTTAAGTCTGCACGAGTAAGGTATGCCCTGCTATTTGGAAGATATTTGCTGTAAGAGCCTACAGGGCTGCAGAAGAATAAAGGGTGAGCCTGCAGAGGCTGCAGAAGAATACTGGGTGAGCCTGAAGAGGCTGCAGAATAATACTAGTGGTTGGAGCACCCAAGAATTCATTGTATCAAGGTTGATATAGTGGACAATCTTACTGGGAGTAGGGACTGGACATATCCTCAAGGTTAAGAGATGAACCAGTATAAATATTGTGTGTAATCTTCTTCTTCCTTAAACTTTTACTGTTGTTGTTGTATTCACATATAACTGTCATATCATTTGCATGAAAATCTTTAAACCTATCTAATATCTAAGTAAGTGTTACTTCAAAGAGGTTCAAGTCAAAAGGAACCATATTTTCAGCATATTATAATATAATCCATATTGTGTGAATTAACCTTGAACTTCTAATATCAGCCAAGTATTAACTTGAGCAGAATTAAGTATTAGAAGAAAAATTGCAGAAATATTTAAAGAGAATCACAATTCAACCCCCTTCTTGTGATTGCAATATTTACTTCAATACAAAAAGATTACATAATGAAAAAGCTTGATTAAACAACTAAGATACATAAGCTAGACCAGACTAAACACAACCAACTATGGCTTGTGTAGGAACACAGGGAAACACTAGAAGGGGGGTTGAATAGTGTTTCTGAATATTTTAGAAAGCTTTTCGCAAACAGGTGTTAAAAACACGATTCAGACAGGCTCTTAAAGGGCTGTCTGAAGTTTTCAGACGGTCTAAAAATACTGATTTAAAACATGTTTTGTGCCTTTATAACATATCAGATTAATTACTCTAACCCCCTTGATTAGTATAAAAAGAATTGAAAAGAGATAAGGGTAAGAAAACTTAGCCAAGGAATTTATCCTGGTTCACTCACTACCACTGTGAGCTACGTCCAGTCCCAATGCCAACTAGCACTTGGATTTTCTTTTAATCTTTCAAGATTACAAGTATTGTTTTACAGTCCAGCCTCTTCAGGCTCTATAACCAAGTATTCTTTTATCAACCAAGCCTCTCCAGGCTCTATAACCAAGTATTCTTTTATCAACCAAGCCTCTCCAGGCTCTATAACCAAGTATTGTTTTATCAACCAAGCCTCTCCAGGCTCTATAACCAAGTATTCTTTTATCAACCAAGCCTCTCCAGGCTCTATAACAAAGTTTTACAAAGAAAAGGGTTTAAGCTTTTAAACTATACCAGTTTGAAGCTCAAACCAATACAATGTACAATAAATCTGAGGGTTGCTCAGGATATACAACTGTGTACAGCGAATTTTTTATCAGAGAGTTGTTACAGAGTAAAACTTGCAGCGTGATGTTTCACGGGGCTTTTTTGTATACTTACTTTTCTTTTTCGCTTATCTCTCTTTTTCTTTTCTTGTTGTATACTGGTTTTCATGAGGGTATTTATACCCAAATTTTAATCCGTTGGAAATACCACCATTTAGAGATAGCATTAAATGCTATTTAATTCCGTTGTGAGACATGCTTCTGAGAGCTCTGATGTTTCTGACCCGGTCAAGGTTCTCTTGCCATAAGGCTGCTACAAATGTTGTTTGCAGAGGCTGCGTTGCAGAGATTTCCTCAGTGGTGTATGAAATTCAAAATCACCAGGAGAGGTCTCTGTGTTCCTTGCTATAAACGTGTTTGAAAAGGTACGTGCAGCAGAGGTTCAGAAAAGTCTTCACAAACTTCAGTAGAGGGTGCCACGTCATAAGTGAGACTTCAGACAGCACTGATACTTCAGACAACTTCAACTCTTCAGACGAGTTCTGCTTCTTCAGACAGCTTCAACACTTAGTCTTTTTATGTAGGCTCATAGTGACTCTTGCTGAAATCATAGATAAAACATTAAAGCATGTGTGTATTTATGATAAGTAATTTAAGTCAAATTTGTCAACCGTTAAAACTTTGGGAATCTAGTTGTCTTAAAACATCATAAACAACCTTATGATATTTTTGAGACTCAACATTCTCCCCCTTTTTAATGATGACAAATTTGGTTAAAATATACAAATCTGTAATCAGTTTTTAAGAATAAGAAGGCTCCCCCTGAGATAGAAGTATCCTTTAACAAGATCTGTTTAAGGTATATTTCACTCATTTGTTCAGATTTCTCAGAAAAACATTTGTACTTCCCCCTGAGTCCTGTAATCACTTCAGATTCAGATTTTATTAGATTTTAATACTCCCCCTTTTGTCATCAATCAAAAGGGAATATCAGAGCAAAACAGTAACAGAGCAATAAATTCAGATAAAACATATATCATAGTATTAATAATGATCTCACAAAAATATAAGATAAGCCACTGATTGTATTTAGGGGAATGTTCAGATAAAGAAACAAACAATCAGACACTTGTCATAAGCATGAAAATAAGCAAAAGACAATGGCTAAAATGAACAGTTTAATCTGTCTTCTTCAGCAAGGCCTCAGTGAGAAAGGAAATCAAGTCGTCCTTGGCCTTGTTTATTGCGGCTTCCACAGATGTGAGCAAGGATATCTTCATCAACGAAGACAGGAACACCACATACTGTGGCCTTGATGCAAGTGTAGATACCCTGAGGATTGGGTATTCCTCTGGCAGTATCCCAGAAATCCAGCACACTTTGCTCATGCCACTGTGTCAAGTTGTGATTGAAATACGGAGTCCACCCAGCTGCATCGAACTCAGCAAAAAAGTCCATTCCCAGAGATTGAAGATCCTCCAGAACTACACCCTTAGTCTTCACGATGTTGCTTCCAGTAGATTTCTTAGGGGCCATTGGAGAGTTTTCTGAAGAACTTGAGAGAGAAAAAAAATTGCTTGTAGAAGAAGGATCTCAAGAGATGACTACTGAATAGTGAACGGTGAAATTCTGTGACCCACTAGCTTCAGTATTTATAGATCCATAAAGCAATGATGGCATGTACTGGGTGCGCAGACATAGGAAAATGTGCGAAGTGGAAGAGACAAAATAAATGGAATTAAACCGTCTCATAAAGCCACGTCATTTGTTTACTTCAGACAAGTGACAGATTTCAGAAACCCATATGAATTTCAGACAACCCAAAATTTCAGACAAGTTACTTGTTTCAGACAGGCTGAAATTTCAGATGCATCATTTTTGACAGATCAGATCACACACATTCAAAATGCATGTATGTTCAGATTATTTCTAATGAACTTAAACCTATCTTCAGTCAGAGGTTTTGTGAATATATCAGCCTATTGATGCTCTGTATCAATAAACTGAATATCAAAAATACCTTTCTGAACATAGTCTCTAATGAAATGATGTTTTATTTCTATATGTTTAGCCCTAGAATGTTGAATAGGATTTTTAGACAAATTAATAGCACTTGTATTATCACACAAAACAGGTATAGCAAATATAGTAATGTTAAAATCTTCTAACTGATACTTCACCCATAACATTTGTGAGCAACAATTGGCTGCTGAGATGTATTCTGCTTCAGCTGTTGATAAGGCAATTGTGCTTTGCCTTTTGCTTGACCAGCTAATCATATTTTCTCCAAAGAAATGACATCCACCACTAGTGCTTTTTCTTTCAATTCTGTCTCCAGCAAAATCAGCATCACAGTAACCTATTAACCTGTAATCCTTACTTTTCTTATAGCACAGACCAAGATTAGTAGTACCTTTAAGATATCTGAAAATTCTTTTTACAGCTTTGTAGTGAGTGTTCCTTGGATCAGATTGAAATCTAGCACACAGACATACACTGAACATTATGTCAGGTCTGCTTGCTGTTAGATATAGTAATGATCCAATCATTCCTCTATACAAAGTTTGATTCACTGGTTCTTCCTTCTCATCTTTATTTAAAGATGCAGAGGGATGCATTGGAGTTGACATGGGTTTGCAATCGTGTAAGTTAAACTTCTTAAGCATTTCCTTTGTATATTTTTCTTAATGGATCCATATACAATCAGAATCTTGCTTAATCTGAAGTCCTAAGAAAAATTTTAGTTCACCCATTAAACTCATTTCAAATTCTGATTGCATTAACTCTGAAAACTCTTTGCATAATGAAGAGTTAGTTGAACCAAAGATAATGTCATCAACATATATCTGAACAAGTATAAGATCTTTGTTAGACTGTTTTCTAAAAATAGTTGTGTCCACTTTTCCTCTTTCAAAACCATTTGAGATTAGAAACTGCTCAATCTGTCATACCAAGCTCTTGGGGCTTGTTTCAGACCATAGAGAGCCTTTTTGAGTTTGAAAACATGTTCAGGAAGAGCAATATCTTCAAAACCAGGGGGTTGTCTAACAAAGACTTCTTCTTCAATGAGACCATTGAGGAAGGCACTTTTAACATCCATTTGATATAGCATGATGCCATTATTTACAGCATAAGATAAAAGAATTCTAATTGCTTCTAACCTGGCCACTGGAGCAAAGGTTTCAGTGAAATCAATACCTTCTTGCTGGTTGTATCCTTGAGCAACTAATCTTGCCTTGTTTCTGACTACCTTGCCTTCTTCAGACAACTTGTTTCTGAACACCCATTTGGTTCCAATAATAGTTTTCCCATGGGGTTTAGGAACAAGAGTCCAGACATCACTCCTAGCAAACTGATTTAGCTCTTCTTGCATGGCTAGGATCCACCCTTCATCATGCAGAGCTTCATCAATGTTCTTTGGCTCTATTTCAGATAGGAGAGCAAGAGAATTCAGAATCTTGAATTTTGATCTTGTCTTAACTCCGTCTGAAGTGCTGCCAATGATTTTCTCTTTAGGATGATGTGATTTGTATTTCCAATCAGGTTTCTGAGGAGGTATCACATCTGTTTGTTCTGTTTGAGACTCAACATTTGTCTGAAGAGGTTTAGTAACAGTAGGTACTTCAGACAGCTGCTCATCCTTCGAGCTGCTGTGGTCATTCAGCTCCATTCCTGCAAAGTCATCCTCTAGATCTGATAGTTCCCTATCAGTCTCTTTGTTATCATTGAATTTAACATGAATAGTTTCTTCAACAGTTAAAGTTCTAGAGTTATACACTCTATAGGCTTTTGATGTTTCAGAATATCCAATGAAAAATCCTTTATAGACTTTGCATCAAATTTTCCAAGATCATCCTTGGTGTTGAGTATAAAACATTCACATCCAAAGGTGTGGAAATATGATATGTTGGGTTTTCTTCCTTTCCACAGTTCATAGGCAGTCTTTTTCAGAATTGGTCTTATCAATATTCTGTTTTGAAGGTAACATGCTGTGCTAACAGCTTCTGCCCAGAAGGTTCTTGGTAAGCTGCATGAGTTGAGCATGGTCCTTGCCATCTCTTGCAAACTTCTGTTCTTTCTCTCAACAACCCCATTCTGTTGAGGTGTTCTAGCCACAGAGAAATTGTGTGAGATCCCATTCTCATCACAGAACATTTGAATGTTTGCATTCTCAAACTCTCCACCATGATCACTTCTGATAACAGAAATACAGAATCCTTTCTCATTCTGTATCTTCTTGCAGAATACTGTGAAATTCCTAAAAGTCTCATCCTTGCTTCTTAGGAATAACACCCAAGTAAATCTAGAATAGTCATCAACAATGACCAAGCCATATTTCTTACCACTAAGACTTTCTGTTCTAATAGGACCAAACAAGTCAATGTGTAAAAGTTCTAGTGGTCTGCTAGTTGAAACAACATCTTTACTCTTAAAAGAGTGTCTTGTTTGTTTCCCTTTCAGACAGCTTTCACATAAAATGTCAGATTTGTATGAAAGCTTGGGCAATCCTTTAACAAGATTGTGTTTTGCTAATCTTGAGATTAATCTCAAGCTGGCATGCCCAAGTCTTTGATGCCAAATCTGTTTTTCATCTTCAACAGAAATGAAACACTTTACATTTTGACTTGCTAGATCCTCTAGATCAATTTTGTACACATTGCTGTGTCTCTTAGCAGTAAAGAGGATTTGCTCAGAGGAGTCTTTGACTATGCATCCTTCCTTAGTAAAGGATACCACATAACCACTGTCACATAATTGACTTATACTCAGTAAGTTATGTTGTAGTCCCTCCACTAGAAGTACATTTTTAATAAGGGATAAAGGAGATATACCTACGGTCCCTATTCCAATGATCTTCCCTTGCTGATTTCCACCAAAGGTGACCATTCCACCAGTTCTAGGTCTAAGGTTTTGGAACAAAAACCTTTCTCCTGTCATGTTTCGCGAGCACCCACTGTCCAGGTACCATTTGTGGGGTCTCCTTTGTCCTGTTAAACACATCTCAGCTCCAGAGCTGTCTGAGGATGGTAGACTAGCCATGAGACACAGATTTGCCTCTTCTGAAGTGTCTTCCTCTTCTTCTGAGGTTGATTCATCAAGGTCTTCCCATGTTGCCATAAGACCTTTCTTCTTTTTGAAAAAATTCTTCTTCTTGAAGTTGTTTTTCTTCAGTCTTGGACAATCAGCCTTCATATGTCCTGGTTGCTTACATTCAAAGCAAGAAATTTTATCAGGGTTAGACTCTTTACCTGTCTTACCTGATTTGGATGATGAAGGTTGGTTCTTTCTGATCTTTCCTCTGTTCTGCAACATTCTCTTGATCTTTCTGCTTAAAAGAGCAAGATCATTGTCATCTTCTGAGCTATCTTCAGAATCTTCATTTGCTTCTAAAGTTTCCTCAGCTTGCATAACCTTCATGCTGCCATGCCTAGACTGTTTGGCCTTGGAGTTTAGAGCTAGAGACTTCTTCTTGTTGTCATCTTCTCCAAGCTCAAGTTCATGGACTTTGAGAGATCCCAACAGTTCTTCCATTCTCAGAGAGTTCAAATCTCTTGCCTCTTGAATGGCAGTGACTTTGGGTCTCCAGGACTTAGGTAGACTTCTTAGAATCTTTTTGTTGTTGTCTCCAGATTCATAGGTTCTTCCTAAGGACCTGAGTCCATTGGTTATGGTCTGAAATCTCCCAAACATTTGGTCAATAGTTTCAGTTTCTTCCATCTTAAACATCTCATACTGATGTATAAGCATGCTGATTTTGGATTGCTTGACAGTTTCAGTCCCTTCATGGGCTGCTGCAAGAGTATCCCAAATCTCCTTGGCAGAAGTGCATCCATGGACCTTCTCATATTCTGATTTATTAAAGGAACATATCAGATAGTGTTTGGCTTTAGCGTTCATCTGGACTCTAGTCTTCTGCTCCAGGGTCCATTCAGTCTTAGGTATAGGCAACCCATTTTGCATAGGCACATAATCTCCATCAGTGACCACCTCCCAAACATCAATGTTGTTGCTCTCAATGAACAACTTCATACGATATCTCCAGTAGTGGTAATCCACTCCATTGAATGCTGGGGGTCTTGTGATAGAGGCTCCTTCACATCAAAAGAACTATTTACATATACCAGCTCTCTAATACATATATATATATATAGATCAGGCCCGAAGGCTACAAACTGAACAAACTTAAACAAAATGCAAGGAGATCCAACTTGCATAAACAATCCAAAAAGAGAAATATTTAGATCCAACATTTCCAGCTCTAAATCACTTATTATCTCCTGGAGGTACATGCACACCTAGATTATATCCACAAAACGCGTGGTGAGACTAATGCCTCAGTGAAATATAACTAAGCATACTAAGTGTACAGGAAACAAATACCAATCAATGTATTTCAAACTAATAACATTCAACATCATTATGTATTCGTATCTCATAACATAACTAACTTAATCATAAACAATAAAATGCAACTCACTGCTTTACTTAGAAGGCAAGATGTTTTTCACTTAAACTGGAGTTAGAACTGAGCTCAGACTACGGTAAACGTCTTTCCGGGGAACAATCGA
Source organism: Sesbania bispinosa (assembly GCA_026901365.1). NCBI lineage: Eukaryota > Viridiplantae > Streptophyta > Magnoliopsida > Fabales > Fabaceae > Sesbania > Sesbania bispinosa. Next base: position 1,183,613 of record QLOH01000041.1, on the reverse strand, counting down.
TCCAAGCATAATCTAATCAAACTCATTGCAACACATCATAATTCTATCCATTTTAATCTCATAGAAAGGGAAACAAAGGGTGGGGTGCATACATAGAGCATTTCGTAATCTCGCTACTTTCGTAAGTTTCGCTATCCTAAGGTTTTCAACGAAAATCAACGATCAAACAACTCAATCATACACCACAATCAACAATCTAGCTACAATATGCATATAGAAAGGGAATCAAGATAGTAGGGTTCATACAATGGGGAGAAATCAAAATCAAGGAAAAGTGAGAATGTGTGAGTTATACTCACCAAATCTAGAAATTCAAGAGGAGAAAGAGGAGTTGAAGCGATCCAATTGATGATCCTTTTTTCGATTCCCTTTCTAATCTCCAATTTGAGTTCCCTCTCTCTAAGCTCACTTTTTCTCTCTCTAGGTCGCGTGGAAGGAGAAGAAGAGAAATAAAATTTTCAGATTTTGCATGTCCGGGTATTTATACTGGACAACTGGTAATAGATTACAGTCGTGCTGTAATCGATTACCAGAGGTAGAATTTACACTGGAAAATGTTTCTGGGAATCTGGTAATCGATTACAACCCTTGGTAATCGATTACCAAAAACTCAGCTCTCAGGTAATCGATTACCACCCTGTGAGTAATTGATTACACAAAATCAGCTCTCGGGTAATCGATTACAAAATCCCTGTAATCGATTACCAAAACTCAGCTCTCAGGTAATCGATTACCACCCTGTGAGTAATCGATTACCTAAAAACTAGCTCTCGGGTAATCGATTACAGACTCCTTGTAATCGATTACCAGAACTCAATTTGTCTTAAGTTAAAACATAACTTGGTTTGTGATAGGGTTTTAACCTATAGTTCCTTAATTTTCCTCCCTTTACTTACTAATACTTAATTCTCTTGTATGCAATCTAATAAATTATTTAAGTTCCTAATTTGCGGGATGTTACATTCTACCCCCCTTAAGCAATTTTGACCCCAAAATTGAACACAAAACAGAATTCAGAAACTACCTCAACTGAAAAGTTCCGGGAATTGACCCCGAATGTCATCTTCCTTCTCCCATGTGGCCTCTTCTGGAGATTGACCCTCCCAAAACACCTTTACCAAAGGAATCGCCTTACTCCTTAGAGTCTTGACACTCCTATCAATAATCTGTGTAGGTCTAGAAGGAATAGTGAGATCTTTTCTTAATTGTATTGATTCAGAGCTAATAATATGAGAGGGATCATGAACATATTTTCTTAACTGGGATACATGGAAAACATTATGTATCCTGGACAACTGAGGAGGCAAATCTATCCTTTAAGCCATAGGGCAAACCCTCTGCAGGATTTGAAATGGGCCGATGAATCTAGGGTTGAGTTTTCTGGTTTTAATGGATCGTCCTATTCCTGTGACATGAGTTACTTTCACAAACACATGTTCCCATTCCTCAAACTCTAAGTTTATTCTTCTTTTATCAACATAACTCTTTTGACAACTTTGAGCAGTTACAAGTTTTTCCCTAATGACCATTATCTGAAGTTTCCTGCACTAATTTCGGGCCTAAAAGTGTTCTCTCACCTACCTCATACCAACACAAAGGAGACCTGCATTTCCTACCATACAGTGCCTCAAAAGGTGTCATGCCTATGCTGCTATGGAAAATGTTATTGTAGGCAAACTCTATAAGGGGTAGAAATCTATCCCAAAAAGCAGCTTTTTGGCAGGAGCAAAACTTGTAACGTGTCAGGAATTGTCAGAAAATGTCAGAGAATGTCAGAGCTCACAGCAGGCTGTCTCACAACGGATTTCATGCTATTCCTAAACGGTGGTTTTCTCCAACGGATTGATATTTGGGTACAAATACCCCCTCCTTTGAAGACCATCAAGAGAGAAGAATTTTTTGAAAAAGAACTAAAACTCTGCAAGTTTTTCGCTGCAACAACTCTGATAATATTTATCTTTGTACACATATTGTAATATCCTGAGCATATCTCAGTTTTTCTGTACATTTGTAATTGTTTAAGCTTCAAGACTGATATAGTTTGTAAGCTTAAGCATTTTATCTTCTCTGTATTTGTTTGTTGAGCCTGGAGAGGCTTTTCTGAAAAAGAATACTTGTTGGTTTGAGCCTGGAGAGGCTTGTCTGAAAAAGAATACTTGTTGGTTTGAGCCTGGAGAGGCTTGTCTATAAAAGAATACTTGGTTGTAGAGCCTGAAGAGGCTTGACTGTAAAAGAATACTTGTAATCTTGAAAGATTAAGAGAAAATCCAATTGCTAGTTGGCATTGGGACTGGACGTAGCTCACAGTGGTAGTGAGTGAACCAGGATAAATTCCTTGACTAAGTTTTCTTACCCTTATCTCTTGTCAATTCTTTTTATACTAATCAAGGGGTTAGAGTAATTAATCTGATATTTTATAAAGGCACAAAACATCTTTTAAAATCAGTTTTTACAAGTCGTCTGAATACTTCAGACAGCCCTTTAAGACCCTGTCTGAAATCGTGTTTTTAACATCTATTTGCGAAAAGCTTTCTAAAATATTTAGTGTGATACCCCTAGTTACCACTAAAAGTACCACATGTATTACACGTGACCAACGAAGTAGAACGTAAAAAAAATGCGGAAGTTTTTTTTTTTTTTTTTTTTGAAAAGGGTTTAGGTGTCATTGACCTATTACTTCTCTAGCTTTATTTTAAGTACTTATGAAATATCCTTTCCTTCACTTTCAAAAAACTTATCTTTCCGTAAGCGTCGAAAGAATTAACACCTTACGCGCATCCACAACATACACATGGTTAAAGACCTTGAGAGAACATAAAACAGTGTGACATAAGTACATACATACATATTAAGTAGAATCGATGTACCTCTCGAATACCCACATGACCACCTTAAAACATGAGTTCCGGTAGTAAAATAAATGAGACCTCTAACGGAATACAAAAGAAGAGATTCCTAAATCAGAGCTGCGTACTACCTAGACTCAACACAACCTAGTCCTTTTCAGGTACAAGAGGAAGTCTGGGGTGCGTGATGGTGACACAGACTCCCCCCCCATAGAAATCACACCTGCGCGGGATACCCGTCACCCTCCGGGTGCCCCTCGGCAACCATCTGATTCGCACCTGCATCGACGTCATGACGGAAGTCCTCGATACCGACTGTCAACGTGACGAGAAGAACATAGAAAGAAGAGATAGAAAAGAAGGGTGAGAACATCGCATGAACTCACAGCATGTAGGATACAGCAAACTAGAGCACACACACAGAGGCAATCCACACAGTCGAATCAATAAGCAATCACGACATCTCATCATGGTGTACTCATATGAACGCAACTTTTACTATTATAATGCAATATCTAATGCATGCGGGCCCAGGGAAACATCACCATAGGCAGAGCACATAGCAGCTGCCCGACCATATATACACAGCACGTCAGGAGTTAGAGTCTGTACTAGCATTGGTACAAAGAGCATTGCTCATAAAGTTTGGCCAAATAAATTTAAGCGTTCTTCCAGACAATCTCAACTGACCATGAAAACTTGAGAGCGACAGGATAGTCAAGCCTGTACCCCGTTTACACGACAGTAGGGGGCGAGCCTACGTCACTTGTGCCATTCCGGGACCTGACTATCCTCAGGGCTGGCATCCCCACTCGAGGACCCTCTGGCGTTCTTTGCAAAACCCAGTGCCCAGTCCCTACCAGTTTCACACTGTACCGAGTGTTACTGCTATATAGGTCGTAAGGTTTTAAACCTCGAACATCAACGACGCTTCATGATGCATGTCACACAACAATTCTCACAACATTCACATCCTTACAGACAAAACCCATTCAGCGTCTTTCCTTCACAAGGAAAGCCAAACCGCACTCTCTCCCCAAGCTTCTCAAGTTTTATGTAGAAAAAGTGTGTTGGTTATAGTCTTTTAAGGTAGTTTGAACTAATGTTCTTGATAATCATGTCCACTTAAGTCCTATAATTTACTAAAACTTATGATTGCATCTTATGGATGGTATTACTTATCTTAATTCTTCTTGTATGACTAATTAAGATTTGGTTTAACTTTTAATCTTAACTGGTCTTCATCAACTGGATTACAATTAATCTTAATCCCCTTTAATTAAGTCTTAATCCTTACTTAAGATCCTAATTAATTCTTAATCATCCCTTAATCTCTTCCTTAATCTTGGATTAGGACTTTTAATTATGTTTGATTAAGTTTAATCATAATTAATTAGTTCTTAATCATCATTATTGGTTAATTACTTAATTAATACTTTCATTAAGGTTAATTAACTTTAGACTTAATTAATCATTCTTTACTTAATCGACTTAAGTGAATTAGGTTGATTAACCTAGGTAATTGAATTAGTTAAGCCCACTAATTAATCCTAAGTTTTAACTTTTAATTACTTGGATCAGAGTTGAAGTCCAACTCCAATCTAACTTTTAATTTCATAATCTAATATTGATTGACTTTTAATGAGTCTTTAACTCCTTTTCTTAAAGGTTTTTAGACTTAAATTAAAAGCCTAAAGGTTTTATAACACTTAGGAACTTATTTTTAGTCATGGTAACCTAAAATATTGACCTTTAAGTTGACTTTTACTTGGTTGGAATTGGAAATCCGAATTTGTTTTATTTATTTTTAAAGACTTATTCTTAATTGCACTTTAGTCCTTTTAGACCACCAAAGCCCATAAACATGTTTTCAACATACCCTTGACCTTTTTAAGATCAAAAAGGTATTCTTGATGAGTTTCATCAAGAACAACTCATGAACATCAAGAACAACTTGAATGTTCATCAAAACTTCAAATTTTTCACAACATCCAATCTTCACCAAAACTTCACACATTCATCAACAAACAATCTAAATGCCAAATATCACACCAATCCACTCAAAATCATCAAAATACACATTAAAGTTCATAACTCCATTTTCAAGCTCATAAACACTATTTTTCAAAGATCAATCATCCAAAACAATTGTATACCTTCAACCAACTTCATGCATGTTCATAGATTCATCATACAAACACATTCCAAGCACCAAAAAAATTTTGAAACACATTCAGCCCCAAAATCCCTCAAGGCCGAGAGCTATTAAAGGAAAAAGGGGAAAATTTTTCCAAAATTGTTTCTTGGCTTGCATGCACCAACAATCACAATCCAAGCACATTCCAAGCATCAAAACAAACTTAAAAACATGTAAACAACCCAGCTCCAAGAATCCAAAACGTTTGCTCAAAGAAAAGCTCAAAAAGTGATTTTTTTCAAGGAGAACAAGAGTAAAAACAAGGATTTTAAGGGCAAATCCTTGACTCTAGTTACCAATCCTACTAGAGTTCAAGTTCTCCCCCCCTTTACCTCAAATTTCCAAGAAAATGAGTGCAGAATTCTGGTCCCAAAACAGCCCCCAAAGATGCCTCCTTTAGTCACCAACAAGGATTTTTCAAGGCTAGAAGGCTTAGAAATGGAAGCTTTGGTTCAAAGATGGAACCTTGGCTTGATTGTGTTTAAGGAAGGATGAAAATTTTTGGGAGAAAAATGATGGAGAGTTCACGGCTTCAAGAGGAAGAGAAAGAGAGAAATGAGAGAAAAATTTCAAGTTTGCATGTGTGGAAGAAAAGGAAGAATAAGTGGTTTTAGTGTTAAAATGCCATAAATGCCTACACTTGACACATGTCTTGTGAAAAGGAAGGAAAAATACAAGTGTCTCTCATGCACCATGCCTACACATGCGCGGCTTCTAGAAGGAGGAAAGGAAGAGTTGTGCAAATTTTTCTGGCCCGGATCAAGAGTATTCGGGCCCGGTTCAAGAGATAGGAGGGGCAAAAAGGTCATTTTCACAGAAAAACCCCAAAAATTCCCAGAAATTCCCTAAAAATAGGAAATTAAATTCTAAATCCAAAAATATAAAATTTTGGTGATTAAAAGTAATTTTAACCATTCAATAAAACACGAAATGCGGTAAAACGGTAAGAAGCGGGCGTTACAGTAACTAGAGAGAGAAAATTAAGGTTTTAATTACAAAGATTGTATAGAATTATAAATATCATTTTAAATCATCTTTTAAGGTTCAAAATATATTTTCCATATTTTTCTACAAATTTTTTTTTTTTTTTTTTTTGCTGGCTATGGTTATACTGTTAACTGGGGCATTTTGATCTTTTTGCCCAGAAGTGCTAGAAAAATTCTAAATTATTTTCTAAAAATCATCACTAATTATATTAAGAGTATTTTGAATAAAGGTATAGATACCTTAGAGTTTTAGCTATTTTTAATAATTAAATCTATATTTTCCTTAACTGTATAATTACTAAAGGTATCTTAGGTTATTTTCTCAAACACCTCTCTAAAGAAATTTACTCATAATTGTGGTTGGGTATTATAAATTTGGCTGTCTATTAAAAGCTACTAAATATTTTATAATTAAATGATTATTACTATTTTAAAATTTTCTTTATTCTATTTATACACCAGTAAGAAAATTTGCGGGTGTTACATTTAGAAACACTATTCAACCCCCCTTCTAGTGTTTCCCTGTGTTCCTACAGTTGGTACCAGAGCTCTACTCAAGGTTGAAGCACCTAACAAGTGTTTGAGGACTGAAAGATCCAAATGGAAGCTTCTAACAACAACAGGCAATACATCACAGAAGGAGCCTCTATCCAAGACCCCCAACATTCAATGGAGTGGATTACCACTATTGGAGAGATCGTATGAAGTTGTTCATTGAGAGCAACAACATTGATGTTTGGGAGGTGGTCACTGATGGAGACTATGTGCATATGCAAAATGGTGTGCCTATACCTAAGACTGAATGGACCTTGGAGCAGAAGACTAGAGTCCAGATGAACGCTAAAGCCAAACTCTATCTGATATGTTCCTTGAATAAATCAGAATATGAGAAGGTCCATGGATGCACTTCTGCCAAGGAGATTTGGGATACTCTTGCAGCAGCCCATGAAGGGACTGAAACTGTCAAGCAATCCAAAATCAGCATGCTTATACATCAGTATGAGATGTTTAAGATGGAAGAAACTGAAACCATTGACCAAATTTTTGGGAGGTTTCAGACCATAACCAATGGACTCAGGTCCTTAGGAAGAACCTATGAATCTGGAGACAACAACAGGAAGATTCTAAGAAGTCTACCTAAGTCCTGGAGACCCAAAGTCACTGCCATTCAAGAGGCAAGAGATTTGAACTCTCTGAGAATGGAAGAACTGTTGGGATCTCTCAAAGTCCATGAGCTTGAGCTTGGAGAAGATGACAACAAGAAGAAGTCTCTAGCTCTAAACTCCAAGGCCAAACAGTCTAGGCATGGCAGCATGAAGGTTATGCAAGCTGAGGAAACTTTAGAAGCAAATGAAGATTCTGAAGATAGCTCAGAAGATGACAATGATCTTGCTCTTTTAAGCAGAAAGATCAAGAGAATGTTGCAGAACAGAGGAAAGATCAGAAAGAACCAACCTTCATCATCCAAATCAGGTAAGACAGGTAAAGAGTCTAACACTGATAAAATTATTTGCTTTGAATGTAAGCAACCAGGGCATATGAAGGCTGATTGCCCAAGACTGAAGAAAAACAAATTCAAGAAGAAGAATTTTTTCAAAAAGAAGAAAGGTCTTATGGCAACATGGGAAGACCTTGATGAATCAACCTCAGAAGAAGAGGAAGACACTTCAGAAGAGGCAAATCTGTGTCTCATGGCTAGTCTACCATCTTCAGACAGCTCTGAAGCTGAGGTATTTCCTCTTACTCTATAAGAAATGTATGATGATCTAGTGGAAAGTTCCAAGGAACTTTTCCAAGAGTATAAGAATCTATCCAAAGCCCACACAGAAATGTGTAACAAATATGAGGCACTTGAGATAGAACATATTATGCTCAAGGAAAAGATTCTTGAGACTGAAAACTGCAGTTCACAAGCTGTGTCTGAAGAGAATAAGAAACTTCAGAAGCAGGTTGTGGAACTGACAAAAGATCTGGCCAAATTTGTCAAAGGAACTAAAAATCTGAATATAATGCTTGGAAATCAAAGGCATTCCCTTGACAAAAGTGGACTAGGCTTTTGTGATCATAACATGTCTGAACCTCCTACTGTCTTAAATTTTTCTAAAGGCAAAAAGAAGGTTACTGGGTGTTCTCATTGTGGTACGCATGGACACAATGTGGCTCAGTGCAAACACAGGAGAAAAACAAGGCCCAAAGCTAACAAGAAAGGACCCAAAAGAATATGGGTACCTAAAAACTTAATTATTCCTGTTGCAGATGTGTTTAACAGGACAAAGGAGACCCCACAAATGGTACCTGGACAGTGGATGCTCGCGACACAGGATAGGAGAAAGGTCTTTGTTCCAAACCTTAGACCTAGAGCTGGTGGAGTGGTCACCTTTGGTGGAAATCAGCAAGGGAAGATCACTGGAATAGGGACTGTAGGTATATCTCCTTCATCCCTTATTAAAATGTACTCCTAGTGGAGGGACTTAAGCATAATTTACTAAGCATAAGTCAATTATGTGACAGTGGTTATGTGGTATCCTTTACTAAGGAAGGATGCATAGTCAAAGACTCCTCTGATCAAACCCTCTTTACTGCTAAAAGACACAGCAATGTGTACAAAATTGATCTAGAGGATCTAACAAGTCAAAATGTAAAATGTTTCATTTCTGTTGAAGATGAAAAACAAATTTGGCATCAAAGACTTGGGCATGCCAGCTTGAGATTAATCTCAAGGTTAGCAAAACACAATCTTGTTAAAGGATTGCCCAAGCTTTCATACAAATCTGACATTTTATGTGAAAGTTGTGTGAAAGGGAAACAAACAAGACACTCTTTTAAGAGTAAGGATGTTGTTTCAACTAGAAGACCACTAGAACTTTTACACATTGACTTGTTTGGTCCTAATAGAACAGAAAGTCTTAGTGGTAAGAAATATGGTTTGGTCATTGTTGATGACTATTCTAGATTTACATGGGTGTTATTCCTAAGAAGCAAGGATGAGACTTTTAGGAATTTCACAATATTCTGCAAGAAGGTACATAATGAGAAAGGATTCTGTATTTCTGTTATCAGAAGTGATCATGGTGGAGAGTTTGAGAATGCAAACTTTCAAATGTTCTGTGATGAGAATGGGATCTGACACAATTTCTCTGTGGCTAGAACACCTCAACAGAATGGGGTTGTTGAAAGAAAGAACAGAAGTTTGCAAGAGATGGCAAGGACCATGCTCAACTCATGCAGCTTACCAAGATCCTTCTGGGCAGAAGCTGTTAGCACAGCATGTTACCTTCAAAATAGAATATTGGTAAGACCAATTCTGAAAAAGACTTCCTATGAATTGTGGAAAGGAAGAAAACCCAACATATCATATTTCCACACCTTTGGCTATGAATGTTTTATACTCAACACCAAGGATGATCTTGGAAAATTTGATGCAAAGTCTGATAAAGGATTTTTCATTGGATATTCTGAAACATCTAAAGCCTATAGAGTGTATAACTCTAGAACTTTAACTATTGAAGAAACTATTCATGTTAAATTCAATGATAACAAAGAGACTGATAGGGAACTATCAGATCTAGAGGATGATTTTGCAGGAATGGAGCTGAATGACCACAGCAACTTGAAGGATGAGCAGCTGTCTGAAGTACCTACTGTTACTAAACCTCTTCAGACAAATGTTGAGTCTCAGACAGAACAAACAGATTTGATACCTCCTCAGAAACCTGATTGGAGATACAAATCACATCATCCTAAATAGCAAATCATTGGCAGCACTTTAGAAGGAGTTAAGACAAAATCAAAATTCAAGAATCTGAATTCTCTTGCTCTCTTGTCTGAAATAGAGCCAAAGAACATTGATGAAGCTCTGCATGATGAAGGGTGGATCCTAGCCATGCAAGAAGAGCCGAATCAGTTTGCTAGGAGTGATGTCTGGACCCTTGTTCTTAAACCCCATGGGAAAACTATTATTGGAACCAAATGGGTGTTCAGAAACAAGTTGTCTGAAGAAGGCAAGGTAGTCAGAAACAAGGCAAGATTAGTTGCTCAAGGATACAACCAGAAAGAAGGTATTGATTTCACTGAAACCTTTGCTCCAGTGGCCAGGTTATAAGCAATTAGAATTTTTTTATCTTATGCTGTAAATAATGGCATCATGCTATATCAAATGGATGTTAAAAGTGCCTTCCTCAATGGTCTCATTGAAGAAGAAGTCTTTGTTAGACAACCCCCTGGTTTTGAAGATATTGCTCTTCCTGAACATGTTTTCAAACTCAAAAAGGCTCTCTATGGTTTGAAACAAGCCCCAAGAGCTTGGTATGATAGATTGAGCAGTTTTCTTATCTCAAATGGTTTTGAAAGAGGAAAAGTGGATACAACTCTTTTTAGAAAATAGTCTAAAAAAGATCTTATACTTGTTCAGATATATGTTGATGACATTATCTTTGGTTCAACTGACGCTTCATTATGCAAGGAGTATTCAGAGTTAATGCAATCAGAGTTTGAAATGAGTTTAATGGGTGAACTAAAATTTTTCTTAGGAATTCAGATTAAGCAAGATTCTGACTGTATATGGATCCATCAAGAAAAATATACAAAGGAAATGCTTAAGAAGTTTAACTTACATGATTGCAAACCCAAGTCAACTCCAATGCATCCCTCTGCATCTTTAAATAAAGATGAGAAGGAAGAACTAGTGAATCAAACTTTGTATAGAGGAATGATTGGATCATTATTATATCTAACAGCAAGCAGACCTGACATAATGTTCAGTGTATGTTTGTGTGCTAGATTTCAATCTGATCCAAGGATTACTCACTACAAAGCTGTAAAAAGAATTTTCAGATATCTTAAAGGTACTACTAATCTTGGTCTGTGCTATAAGAAAAGTAAGGATTGCAGGTTAATAGGTTACTGTGATGCTAATTTTGCTGGAGACAGAATTGAAAGAAAAAGCATTAGTGGTGGATGTCATTTCTTTGGAGAAAATATGATTAGTTGGTCAAGCAAAAGGCAAAGCACAATTGCCTTATCAACAGCTGAAGCAGAATACATCTCAGCAGCCAGTTGTTGCTCACAACTGTTATGGGTGAAGTATCAGTTAGAAGATTTTAACATTACTATATCTGCTATACCTGTTTTGTGTGATAATACAAGTGCTATTAATTTGTCTAAAAATACCATTCAACATTCTAGGGCTAAACATATAGAAATAAAACATCATTTCATTAGAGACTATGTTCAGAAAGGTGTTTTTGATATTCAGTTTATTGATACAGAGCATCAATGGGCTGATATATTCACAAAACCTCTGACTGAAGATAGATTTAAGTTCATTAGAAATAATCTGAACATACATGCATTTTGATTGTGTGTGATATGATCTGTTGAAAATGATGTGTCTGAAATTTCAGCTTGTCTGAAACAAGTGACTTGTTTGAAATTTTGGGTTGTCTGAAATCTATATGGGTGTCTGAAATCTGTCACTTGTCTGAAGTAAACAAATGACGTTGCTTTCTGAGATGGTTTAATTCCATTTATTTTGTCTCTTCCACTTCGCACGTTTTCCTATGTTTGCGCAGCCAGTACATGCCATCATTACTTCATGGGTCTATAAATACAAATGCATCTGGGTCAGAGAACTTTACCGTTCACTATGTTGTATTCACTCCTGGCTGGGAAGCAAGAAATGGTGGACAGAAGCAGTTCACAGAGTTTCTGTATGGCACCTCTGAACCTGTAGGCTTGGATGCAAAGCATATGTCAGACAAGGCTAGGGTTTTGCATGTCATCTTAGGGTGCTCTGTAATCCCTAAGAGTGGAAGCAGAAACCATGTTTCTGAGTTGGAGAGATTTTGTCTGATTCACCTACTGCAGAAGAAGAAGGTGAACCTCCCCAACATCATAATGTACCACATGCAGAAGCATCTCAGAGACTTTGTTGGGAGTTTCCCACACAATACCATCATCACCAAGATCTTGCTGCATTTCAAAGTCCCCATTGAGAGGCTTTTTGATCGCCTTTCACAGCCTATGTTTGGTGAATCAAACCTAAAGAGCATGGGAATAAAGCTGACTCCAAGACCTCCTTCACCATCCATGAAGGAGAGCATCCTCTTAGAGAAGGCAGAAATGAGGAACACAACAATGCAGATACTGGAGAATGAACTCATGGGAGACATCAGGAGACATGAGTTCAAGCCATCAAAACCCTCTCCTCAAGCAAAATTGAAGAAGCTAGCTGTGAGGAGTGCAGCTAAGGTAGCATCTGCATCTGTGCAGAATCAGGTGTCTGAACCTATTCAGAAGGCTTCCAAAAGGCCATCTGAAATTGTGGGTCAGTTGTCTGAACTTGTACAGGCTCCAGAGCCTACTTTTGAAATGGAAGGACAGGCTCAAGAGGCAGATGAAACTGATGCAGTAGTAGCTGAGCCATTGGCTGCTTGCCCATCTAATCCTAAACTCATTCAGGTGGCTGCATTGGCTACTGCTTTGGAGCAGGAAGAGCTGGAGAAGAAAGCTGAGCAGGAGAAGACTGATCGTGCTCTTGCCATTACATCTCAACTTGCCTATGCAAAGGATGATAGGCAAGCTACATTGGCTGAAGTTTCAATGAAGAGGAAAAGGTCAAGTGGACCTCAGAGAAAGAGAACCAAAAGCAAGCTACTTCAGACTGCACCTGAACCTAGGGTGACAAGAAGTATTGCTTCTCTGCTTGAAGCAGAAGATGAAGCTGGGAAGTATCAAAATTTTGTTAAAGCTCAACAGTACTTTAAGAGGAGAAGGGAAGAAAAGCAAGCACAAAGAGAGAAAGAAGAGAAGGAAGCAAAAGCAAAGGTATCTGAGGTAACTAAGCCTCCTTACAAGAGAATCAAAGTCAGATTTGACAATGTTACACCATCACCTCCCTCCTCACCAGAAAAACCTAAACAACCACCTCAACCTGTATCTCAACCTTCACCACAACCTATATCACAACCCTCACCTCAACCTTCACCAAAACCTCAATCACCAGAAAAACAACCATCTCCACCTCCATCACAACCTTCACCACCTACACAAACAGAAAACCTACCCTCTGAACCCTCTGAACCAACAAAAAACAAACCCTCTGAACCTACCTCACCACAACCTTCAGAGAATCAACTCTCTGAACCTACATTACCTTCCCCATAAAAAAATCAACCATCTGATCCATCATCACCTTAACCAATCCAACCTTCTGAACCTTCACCTCCTCAACCTCAACCATCATCACCACCTTTACCTTCATTACCACCACCACCTACACCTTCACCACCATCATCCCCTTCACGTTCTCTGCAAGAAGAGCTCTCTGCTGAAGAAGAGCAAGTCCTTGCTGAAGCTCTACAGTTGTCTCTCCTTCTTTCTGATCCCTGTTCATTGCCTAAGTTTGGCAACCTATCTGAAGAGCTACAGTATTTCAGACCAGCACCTGCTGTATCCTTGCATCATGGCTTAATCAGAAAAACTGTTGCTGAAGTTAGAAACCAATACAGTGCTCTTTCAGGAGGATTAGAAAAGATCATGAAGGGTGTTGTCCCACCTGCACATACTTGGGCTCCCATCAATCCATTCTCAGATGATTCCCTCAGGCTGAATAGTGATGAATGGAGTTTTGTGAGGCAGCTGAACACTGAGTCTGAGCTGTTTCAGAGGGATCTGCACAAGGGAGTTGGGATGAGAGGCTACAGGCCTCCTAGAACTTGTTCAATCAGGCCAACCACTAAAATCTTGGTGAAACCTGATAGAATAGTTCCTATGTATCCCTTAAAGGAAGGTCAGGGTGAGAAATTCAAAGGAGCTAAAGTTTATTCTGTATCTGCACCTCTATATGAAATGATGAGTCCATCAGAGTGGGAATCTTTACCAGAGTTCATCAGAAACTAAGGAGGAGGCCTGGATCAACTACTTCAAGATTGGATGTGGTCCTCTTACTGGAAGATCAGAGAAGATGCTGGATCTTCTTCGGGATCAACTGGTCCTGATGCTGATTCTGAAGTTGGACTTGGAAAGTCAACCAATATCCAATATCACTATCTGAGAGATCACTTTCCCCCACCTGCTGACTCTTTTAATGAAGACTGGGTAGTATTGAACCCCATTGGCACCTTCTTTTTCCCTTTATTCAAGCCATCTGAATATAGATTGAAGTCAGGCTTTGGAGTGCTTAGATTTGTTTGCCCCTACATCCAATTGATTTTGTATGAATATGAGCAAGACTTGTCTAAGGAAAATCTGAAGCTGAAGACCAAAGTTAAGAAACTTGAAAAGAAGTATGTTGATCAAGAGAAGAAGACTAAGCATCTAATTGCTAAACAAGAGCAGATTCTTCAAGAACAGAAACTTATCAGATCTGGTCAGCAAGAATTGAAAACCTCAGTGGAAGCAGCAATAGACAAGGCCAAGGAAGACTTAATTTCCTTTCTGACTGAGGCCTTGCTGAAGAAGAAGGATTAAACTATTAATTTAGCCATTGTATTTGCTTATTTTCATGTTTATGACAAGTGTCTGATTGTCTATTTCTTTATCTGAACATTCATTAAATACAATCAGTGGCTTATCTCATATTTTGAGTTGATTATTTGTGCTCTGATATATATGTTTTATCTGAATATATTGCTCTGTTACTATTTTGCTTTGATATTCCCTTTTGATTGATGACAAAAGGGGGAGTATTAAAACTAACCAAATCTGAAGTGGTTACAGGACTCAGGGGGAGTACATATGTTTTCTGAGAAATTTGAGCAAATGAGTAAAATATACCTTAAACAGAACCTGTTAAAGGATATTTCTATCTCAGGGGGAGCTTTCTTATTCTCAAAAACTGATTACAGATTTGTATATTTTAACCAAATTTGTCATCATTAAAAAGGGGGAGAATGTTGAGTCTCAAAAATATCATAAAGTGGTTTATGATGTTTTAAGACAATTATATTCCCAAGTTTTAATGGTTAACAAATTTGACTTAAATTATTTATCATAGATAGATATATGCTTTAATGTTTTATCTATGATTTCAGCTAGAGTCACTATGAGCCTACATAAAAAGACTATGTGTTGAAGCTGTCTGAAGAAGCAGAACTCGTCTGAAGAGTTGAAGCTGTCTGAAGTAGCTCAACCCGTCTGAAGTATCAGTGTCGTCTGAAGTCTTTTGATGACGTGGCACCTCTAGTCTGAAGATTGTGAAGACGTCTGAAGCTCTTTTTAATCAAGCACGTTTTTTGTTATAACCTCTGGCATTCCTTTTTGAATTTCAAGCACGTTCTCTGCCATACGCGTCCTCTGCTACGCAGCCCTTGCAGCAGCAACAAAAAGCAGCTTTTTGGCAGGAGCAAAACTTGTAACGTGTCAGGAATTGTCAGAAATGTCAGAGAATGTCAGAGCTCACAGCAGGCTGTCTCACAACGAATTTCATGCTATTCCTAAACGGTGGTTTTCTCCAACGGATTGATATTTGGATATAAATACCCCCTCCTTTGAAGACCATCAAGAGAGAAGAATTTTGTGAAAAAGAACTAAAACTCTGCAAGTTTTTCGCTGTAACAACTCTGATAATATTTATCTTTGTACACATATTGTAATATCCTGAGCATATCTTAGTTTTTTTGTACATATGTAATTGTTTACGCTTCAAGACTGATATAGTTTGTAAGCTTAAGCATTTTATCTTCTTTGTATTTGTTTGTTGAGCCTGGAGAGGCTTGTCTGAAAAAGAATACTTGTTGGTCTGAGCCTGGAGAGGCTTGTCTGAAAAAGAATACTTGTTGGTTTGAGCTTGGAGAGGCTTGTCTGTAAAAGAATACTTGGTTTTAGAGCCTGAAGAGGCTTGATTGTAAAAGAATACTTGTAATCTTGAAAGATTAAGAGAAAATCCAATTGCTAGTTGGCATTGGGACTGGACGTAGCTCACAGTGGTAGTGAGTGAACCAGGATAAATTCCTTGACTAAGTTTTCTTACCCTTATCTCTTGTCAATTCTTTTTATACTAATCAAGGGGTTAGAGTAATTAATCTGATATTTTATAAAGGCACAAAACATCTTTTAAAATTAGTTTTTACAAGTCGTCTGAAAACTTCAGACAGCCCTTTAAGAGCCTGTTTGAAATCGTGTTTTTAACACCTGTTTGCGAAAAGCTTTCTAAAATATTTAGAAACACTATTCAACCCCCCCTTCTAGTGTTTCCCTGTGTTCCTACAGAAAGTGGGCTGACTTTGTCAGTCGGTCCACAATCACCCAGATAGCATCAAACCCAGCTTGAACTCGAGGCAAACCAACCACAAAGTCCATAGCTACACTCTCCCACTTCCACTCAGGGATATCTAAGGGTAAAAGGGTTCCAGATGGCTTCTGATGTTCTATTTTAACCTGTTGGCATACTAAGCACTTAGAAACATAACCAACTATGTCTCTCTTCATACCATCCCACCAAAACATCCTCTTCAGATCCTGATACATCTTAGTAGATCCAGGATGTACAGAAAACTTACTCCTATGAGCTTCCTCCAAAACCTGCTGCCTGAGGCTACCCCCTTAGGGACACAGAATCTCCCTTGGAAGAGAATTATCCCATCTTCTGACTCTGAAAACCCTAACTGGTGTTTTCTCTCTTGAAGGCTTGAGTCCAAACTCTGGGCCTCCTTGATTAGAGCTTTCAGCTCACTGGTGATATCAAGCCTATGAAGAATAACCCTATGTTCACCAACTATAACACCTAAGTTTAGGTTTCTGAACTCTTCCAACAAATTCAATTCATGAATCATCATTGAAGACACATGAAGGGATTTCCTACTGAGGGCATCAACCACTACATTGGCCTTACCAGGATGGTACTTCAATTCAAAATCATAATCTTTGAGAAATTCCATCCATCTCCTCTGCCTCATATTGAGTTCTTTCTGATCAAAGAGATATTTCAAACTCTTATGATCACTAAAGACCTCAAATCTCACACCAAACAGGTAATGCCTCCAAATCTTGAGCGCAAATACCACTGCTGTTAATTCTAGGTCATGAGTAGGATAGTTCTCCTCATGTGGTTTCAACTGTCTAGATGCAAAAGCCACTACTCTTCTATCATGCATAAGAACACAACCTAAACCCTTCCCTGAAGTATCACAAAATACCTCAAAGGCTTTGGACAAATTTGGTAATGCCAATACCGGGGCGGTGGTTAACTTTCTCTTGAGCTCCAAGAAGCTCCGCTCATAGATCTCATCCCACACAAAGGCTTGCCCTTTCCGAGTTAACCTTGTGAGAGGTAAGGCTAGATAGGAGAATCCCTTAATGAATCTCCGATAGTAGCCGGCCAATCCTAGGAACCTCCTAATCTCCGTAACGGTATTAGGTCTTTCCCATTCAAGGACAGCTTCTACCTTGCTAGGATCAACGGACACACCCTCACTGGTAATCACATGTCCTAAAAATTGAACTCTATCACTCCAAAATTCACACTTCTCGGGGTTAGCAAACAACTTCTTCTCCCTCAAAACTCCTAACACAATCCTAAGGTGTCTCTCATGTTCTTCTACACTATGGGAGTAGATTAGAATATCATCGATGAAGACGACGACAAACTGATCTAGATAGGGCCTAAAGATTCGATTCATGTAGTCCATGAACACAGTAGGAGCATTGGTTACTCCAAATGGCATCACCAAATACTCATAATGCCCATACCTAGTCCTGAAGGCTGTTTTTGGTATATCCTCCCCCTTAATCCTGATCTGATGATAACCGGACCTTAAATCTATCTTAGAGAAAACTGAGGCTCCCCTTAGTTGATCTAGAAGGTTATCTATTCTAGGTAAAGGATATTTGTTCTTAATGGTAACCTTGTTTAACTGCCTATAATCTACACACAGCCTCATACTCCCATTCTTCTTTTTCACTAAAAGCACTGGAGCCCCCCAAGGTGACACACTAGGCCTAATGAACCCCTTAGACATAAGATCTTCTAAATGGGCTTTAAGTTCACTAAGTTCTAGTGGGGACATTCTGTATGGTGCTTTAGAGATAGGTCCTGTACCTGGTACTAAGTCTATGGTAAACTCTATCTCTCGGTCTAGAGGTAATGTGGTTACCTCACTAGGAAAAACATCTTGAAACTCTCTAACTGTAGTTACACTACATAAATTTATCTTGGACTCTAGAGTTGAGGAAAGTAATAAAACAAAGCACTCACTCCCATCACTAAGGCATTCAGACACTTCAGTGACATTGGACAGAAGAATTGATGGTTTCTCCCTTGAAGGAGGAGGAAGGAGTGGAAAAACAACCTGTTTATTAAAACAATCAAGCATGACTCTATTTGAAGACAACCAATTCATACCAAGAATAACATCTATACCCCGTAAAGGCAAAAAAACTAAATCAACCTCGAAGGCCTTCCCTTGTATCACAATGGGGCACTGAATACACACAAGGGAAGTAGAAATGGCCTCCTTGGCGGGAGTAACAACATTAAGAACATAAGGTAAAGATACAACATGCAAACTCAACTGTTCTACACAATCTAGAGAAATGAAAGAATGAGTTGCTCCTGAATCAAACAATACAATTAAGGTTCGATCTCCTAGGGTGCACATACCTCGCATCAAATTATCAGCAGAAGTTGCCACTTCCCCGCTCAGAGTGAAGACTCTTCCAGTGGTTTGGGGTTTTGGTAGATCCTTCCTCTTGGGACATTCATTCTTCATGTGACCAGGTTGCTTGCAAAAGAAACATACATTCTTCCCCGTTAGGCATTCTCCAGAGTGTTCCTTTCCGCCCTTGGGGCAACTAGGTACCCCTTGGCGTTGGGCCGATCTAGTAGTCAAAGCTGAGGTGCCTTGCCACTTAGGCCTCGGGCCCTTAAACTGATTAGATCCCTCTATCTTCCGCTTTCCTTTATTATCAGTAGGTGGTGCTGAACTAGTGGTTCCTCTGACATTCTTCTCCGCAATATAGCACTTGTTTATCAGTGTAGGGAAATCCTTAATCTCTAAAGTTCCAACCCGATCCAGTATATCAGGTCGGAGGCCTCCTTCAAACTAGTTACACCTCCACTCCTAGTGCTAGCAGTCTTCCACCAATCCTCAGCTTCACCCCTCAGCATATAAATAGCAAAGCCCACCTTAGATTCATCCGCACATCTCATCACATCAAAGATTCTATTAAGATCCCTCAGCCAATTGGATGACACGTCCGGATCGTATACCCCATTGAACTGAGGAGGGTTGTGTTTTCGAAACTCCGCCAGCCCCTGAACAAACGGATCCGCCACAGGAGCATGTGGTGTCCCAGTTGTCCTTCGAGCCAACTCCTGAAGTAATGCAGTATTAGCAGCCGCCTATTCCCCCATCACATGTGTGAAAGCTTGCAAATCTGCTGCTACCGGGTCAGGTGGTGGGTTCTGAGAAGAGGAATTGGTTCTGGGGCGACCCCTCCTGCCACTTGCCATAATTATCTACACATTATTAAGTAAACATCGAGGTGATCAGTCTCTCAATTCACAAAACAATGCATAAATCAAAATAACAAATCACAGGAAAATCCTACTACCACAGTCCAATTGGATTGAACTGCTCTGATACCAAAATGTAACGCCCTAATTTCTAAATTCAGAACTTAGTCCGTTGGAAACCAAATTCTGAAAATTTGAAACTAAAACGTACAATTCTGATTATCAAACCTCACATTTACATAAATATCCCACAAAGCTCATACAAATGTGAATAATTCAAACCTTATTTTCATAATCAGAGTCCATATATACATCTAGTCCAGAGATTATAAACTGACATCAAAAGAACTATTTACATATACCAGCTCTCTAATACATATATATATAGATCAGGCCCGAAGGCTACAAACTGAACAAACTTAAACAAAATGCAAGGAGATCCAACTTGCATAAACAATCCAAAAAGAGAAATATCTAGATCCAACATTTCCAGCTCTAAATCACTTATTATCTCCTGGAGGTACCTGCACACCTAGATTATATCCACAAAACGCGTGGTGAGACTAATGCCTCAGTGAAATATAACTAAGCATACTAAGTATACAGGAAACAAATACCAATCAATGTATTTCAAACTAATAACATTCAACATCATTATGTATTCGTATCTCATAACATAACTAACTTAATCATAAACAATAAAATGCAACTCACTGCTTTACTTAGCAGGCAAGATGTTTTCACTTAAACTGGAGTTAGAACTAAGCTCAAACTACGGGAAACGTGTTTCCCGGGGACGTATCCCTCCCATTACTGTACCGAAGTCAAGTTTTCACATAATTATTTAGTTTTCTTAACTCACAGCGCAAAGGTCGGCTTGAATTAACTCACGGTCGAAACCGGTAAACATGAATCGATAGTTAGACCAGAATTTCGAACATTTAGAGTGTTTCGAGACTTTCGCAAGTTTCGTAACTTTCGTAACTTCAAAATTCAATAGCATCACAATCGATCCAAGCATAATCTAATCAAACTCATTGCAAACATCATAATTCTATCCATTTTAATCTCATAGAAAGGGAAACAAAGAGTGGGGTGTATACATAGAGCATTTCGTAATCTCGTTTCTTTCGTAAGTTTCGCTATCCTAAGGTTTTCAACGAAAATCACCGATCAAATGACTCAATCATACACCACAATCAACAATCTAGCTACAATATGCATATAGAAAGGGAATCAAGATAGTAGGGTTCATACAATGGGGAGAAATCAAAATCAAGGAAAAGTGAGAATGTGTGAGTTATACTCACCAAATCTAGAAATTCAAGAGGAGAAAGAGGAGTTGAATCGATCCAATTGATGATCCTTGTTTCGATTCCCTTTCTAATCTCCAATTTGAGTTCCCTCTCTCTAAGCTCACTCTTTCTCTCTCTAGGTCGCGTGGAAGGAGAAGAAGAGAAATAAAATTTTCAGATTTTGCATGTCCGGGTATTTATACTGGACAGCTGGTAATCGATTACAGTCGTGCTGTAATCGATTACCAGAGGTAGAATTTACACTGGAAAACGTTTCTGGGAATCTGGTAATCGATTACAACCCTTGGTAATCGATTACCAAAAACTCAGCTCTCAGGTAATCGATTACCACCCTGTGAGTAATTGATTACACAAAATCAGCTCTCGGGTAATGGATTACAAAATCCCTGTAATCGATTACCAAAAACTCAGCTCTCAGGTAATCGATTACTACCCTGTGAGTAATCGATTACCTAAAAACTAGCTCTCGGGTAATCGATTACAGACTCCTTGTAATCGATTACCAGAACTCAATTTGTCTTAAGTTAAAACATAACTTTGTTTGTGATAGGGTTTTAACCTATAGTTCCTTAATTTTCCTCTCTTTACTTACTAATACTTAATTCTCTTGTATGCAATCTAATAAATTATTTAGGTTCCTAATTTGCGGGATGTTACACCACTCGTAGGTAGCTTGAAAATAATATGGCTTGTTGCAAGGTTAATCATCATTTCATTTGAAATGTTATGTGAAAAAGGAAATGGTGATGATAGAGCTAAAAATTGAGAGTGATTTAAAGGGAATGGTGGTGGTGTAGTTGAAAGTTGAGGGTGATTCAGAGGGAATTGAGGTGGTAGAGCTGATAATAGATGCAACTCATGACTCACCTGGACTAAATTCGTCATACTTTTCTGTGCCAATTCCATAACTATATTCTGATTCCACTCGTGATAGTAGTGGTGCATTAACTCCTCCTCAGAACTGAAGAAGGCAGAGCAAAGAGGACAAATAAAATGGCTAACAGTACCATTGTTGTTGTTGTTACTATTTTTGTTGCTGTCGTTGTTGATCTCACCCTCGATGATAGGTTCAGGCTTCACCATGTTGAAAGAGAAAGCTTTCAAAGGAAAAAGGAAGGATCTTGATAGAGAACAAAGTTGTAGCTTGAAGAGAAAGTTGTGAATGGGGTGAAAAGGCCAAGCGAAAGCCTGAATTTATGGTGGGTTTTGGAATCCGATGATGGTCGAGATCTCAATTCATTTTTTATTTAATATTAATTTTATGAGGTAGCTTTTTGTAGCATTAATTATATAAGAAATGTGTGATGATATTTACACATTTGGATTATATATATATACACGAGTTGTAATAAATTTTAAAGTTATTAAAATCTCAATTGATTATTTTCTTTTATAACAACATTAGTTTTGTACTTTAATCTTTAAAGTACATTTTTTACTTTAGAATAGTCAAATTTATGTATAAATTTCAGTCATATATTTATTACAAATTTTATGTCATTAAATGACATTAAAGAAATTTGTATTCATTAATCATAGTTATATATAGTCTAAACAAATTTATAGAATTCCACTGAAATTTTTGTATATAATATTAAAAAATATGAAATACACAATTCAACTTCAAGTGATCTCCATTTTATAGCCTATATAGTTAAAAACAAAATAAAAAATAGTATGTAACTGTAAAAATATTTTTAATAAAAAAAATCCAAGTCTTTACTATTGAGGCATATTCAATTTTATACTTTACTCTCCTTTTTATCTATTCACTCGACTTCTTCATTTTGTGTTACAAGTCATCTGACCTTTCACATGAAATCTAATCAATATTTTTCTTTCTTTTAATTACTCAATTAAAAACTTAAAAATTATTTTCACTAATTTCTTTAATTATTAATTTTTTTATCTATATTTAGTATAATGAAATATTTATAAATTACCATTAAAATCATCTTTTATACATTAAATCAATAATTGAAATTTAGAAAAACTAAAAATTTCAAATGATTGAAACTTTTATATTTTAGGATATGATTTTATTACAAATAATTATATTAATTAAATAAACTTTCTTTTTTTAATTTATAATTTTTGTATTTCACTTTAATATATAATTACCATTACAGTGTATGTATAAAATATTTATGTGAAACATTGGTTTGTATAATATTAATTATTTAATGTAAATCATCTAAATGCACACAATTTATATATTGGAGATGGGGGTGGGGGTGGGGGTGGGTTCAATCCGACCATGTAATGGTTATAAGGATTATAAACCCCTCCAATAGCACCACTCGTAGGTTGCTTGAAAATAATATGGCTTGTTGCAAGGTTCATCATCATTTCATTTGAAATGTTATGTGAAAAAGGAAATGGTGATGATAGAGATAAAATTGAGAGTGACTTAAAGGGAATGGTGGTGGTATAGTTGAAAGTTGAGGGTGATTCAGAGGGAATTGAGGTGGTATAACTGATAATAGATGCAACTCATGACTCACCTAGACCAAATTCGTTATACTTTTCTGTGCCAATTCCATAACTATCTTCTGATTCCACTCGTGATAGTAGTGGTGCATTAACTCCTCCTCAGAACTGAAGAAGGCAGAGCAAAGAGGACAAATAAAATGGCTAACAGTACCATTGTTGTTGTTGTTACTATTTTTGTTGCTGTCGTTGTTGATCTCACCCTCGATGATAGGTTCAGGCTTCACCATGTTGAAAGAGAAAGCTTTCAAAGGAAAAAGGAAGGATCTTGATAGAGAACAAAGTTGTAGCTTGAAGAGAAAGTTGTGAATGGGGTGAAAAGGCCAAGTGAAAGCCTGAATTTATGGTGGGGTTTGGAATCCGATGATGGTCGAGATCTCAATTCATTTTTTATATAATATTAATTTTATGTGGTAGCTTTTTGTAGCATTAATTATATAAGAAATGTGTGATGATATTTACACATTTTGGATTATATATATATATATATACACGAGATGTAATAAATTTTAAAGTTATTAAAATCTCAATTGATTATTTTCTTTTATAACAACATTAGTTTTGTACTTTAATCTTTAAAGTACATTTTTTACTTTAGAATAGTCAAATTTATGTATAAATTTCAGTCATATATTTATTACAAATTTTATGTCATTAATTGACATTAAAGAAATTTGTATTCATTAATCATAGTTATATATAGTCTAAACAAATTTATAGAATTCCACTGAAATTTTTGTATATAATATTAAAAAATATGAAATACACAATTCAACTTCAAGTGATCTCCGTTTTATAGCCTATATAGTTAAAAACAAAATAAAAAATAGTATGTAACTGTAAAAATATTTTAATAAAAAAATCAAAGTCTTTACTATTGAGGCATATTCAATTTTATACTTTACTCTCCTTTTTATCTATTCACTCGACTTCTTCATTTTGTGTGTATAAGTCATGTGAACTTTCACATGAAATCTAATCAATATTTTTCTTTCTTTTAAATACTCAATTAAAAAACTTAAAAATTACTTTCACTAATTTCTTTAATTATTAATTTTTTTATCTATATTTAGTATAATGAAATATTTATAAATTACCATTAAAATCATCTTTTATACATTAAATCAATAATTGAAATTTAGAAAAACTAAAAATTTCAAATGATTGAAACTTTTATATTTTAGGATATGATTTTATTACCAATAATTATATTAATTAAATAAACTTTCTTTTTTTAATTTATAATTTTTGTATTTCACTTTAATATATAATTACCATTACAGTGCATGTATAAAATATTTTCTAATTAAAAAATATTTATGTGAAACATAGGTTTGTATAATATTAATTATTTAATGTTAATCATCTAAATGCACACAATTTATATATTGGAGATGTATGTATACAAAAATTACTTCATACAACACCTTTTTGTTATTGTAAATGTTATAAATGGTTTGGATTTTATAAGACTTCACATTGCAATTTTTTCGTACCTTATAAGGCAGGTCTTCTTTTTGCACCTTCT
Source organism: Sesbania bispinosa (assembly GCA_026901365.1). Taxonomy (NCBI): domain Eukaryota; kingdom Viridiplantae; phylum Streptophyta; class Magnoliopsida; order Fabales; family Fabaceae; genus Sesbania; species Sesbania bispinosa. The sequence goes on along the minus strand of QLOH01000041.1, from coordinate 1,158,797 downwards.
AAGGCGTGTTTTTCTAAGTGCACCCCTTTTAGGAATAAGAAACAAACAACAAATAAAAGAAACACAAATCGAGGGCCATAATATAAACTTTATTTTTTGCCATATGAAACAAAATAAGATAGAATAAAGTAAGAAAGATAAGTATAGTTGTGGGTTCGAGAGTTACAAGATTGTAAAGGTTTTTCTCTCCTCTGATGTTCAAAAGAAAAATATTGAGTTATATACAACTGTTAATTGAAAAATTACTAGGAAAAATGCTAGTAATTTTATAATTTATCATACGTTTGTGTATTGTGTTTTTATTATGATTTAAACATTAATTTACAATGCAAGTGTTTTTCATATCTTATAACTTATAAGGCATGCTTTCCTATGCCAATCCCGGCCTTTTAAGAAAAATATATTAATTATTTTAATATTTATCCATTGCGAGAGGGAATTGAATTTATAGGGATTGTATTAATTAGACAAGAAATTCTCACTAAAAAATGACAAACAAAAGAAACACAAATCAAGGGCATAAAATAAATTACTTTTTTCCATATGAAAAAAAAAAAATAGGATAAAATAAATTAGATAAGTATGGTTGTGGGTTCGGGGGTTACAATATCCAAAAGGTTTTCCTCTCATATGTTTAAATGAAAAATGTGGAGTTATTGATAAGTGCTAAATTAATGATAAATTTCTATATAATTACAACACTTATCAAGGGCAAAATGTTAGATTTATTCCCCAATTTATCTCCTTATAGTCTAAAATGCAGATATTGTGATTATCTAATTCAAATTTTAATTTGACGCTATTTTGATAAGAAATCTGTTGATTTTGCAGATAAAAAGGAAGGTTTTAAATGGAGTAACAAGATAGCTGTAAATAATGATAAGGTCAGCAAGAGATCAAGCTAAAAAGAAGGAAATCAGGAAAGTAAAGCAATTAAAGATAAGATTAGCAAGAGATCAAATCAGAAACGAGGAAATCAGTAAAGAACGGAGATCTGCGCTCCACCTGCGCTAAGCACAAGTGGAACACAGGAATTAAAATTCCTCTCTGTTTCCTGCGCTTCATCTGCAATGAGCGCAGGAACACGGGATTCTGTTTCCCAAAAGATCAAAGCAAGATCTGAACAGGCTTTCCAAAGTTCTATTTAAAGGACCTTTTGCATAGATCAAATGGGGAGACGGCGGAGCAGATCTGGAGCTAGAGAAAAGTGTGACAGTTTCTCAATTGGTCTGTAATGACTACCATGAGTAGCTAAACTCTCCCATAGGATTGAATGTAGTCGATTCATGCCCCCATTGTATTTGGATTCTCTTTGTTATCTATTAATCTCTATTTTATAATATATTGGTGTTTTTACTCTGTTCTTAATGCTTAGCTTCCGCCTTTGTGCCGGAGTTATGATATGGTTTTACGGGGCGCACTGGAAGCTGGTTTTGTAAAATTAGGAGCGAGTTCTTAGGAGCCTAGGAATAGGGATCTTGAATTCTGATTTGGGTAAGATCACTCTGTAGGTTAAACGCCTAGGAATAGGGTTTAATTTATGCATCGCTATTAACAACTGATCTTAATGCTAGGATTAATTTGTTAAATCGCCAAGGAATTGGGATCTTGGGAGTTAGTTCTAAGGATTTCATAGTTGAGGAATCTTTATGAATGATATTTATCTGGGCTTCAATAATTATAACTATAAATTCTTAGATTTCATTGGTTTCCAAATACAAGAAGGGTGCGAAAGACGGAGTTCAATCCTAGTTCTAGTAATTGCTCAACCTATCTCAATTTATTGTTTTTTATTTACTATTGCAATCTACACAAACAACAACCATCCTCTCTCACTTGATAAGTGTGACCACTGATGGGATTTAGGAAAGTGTACCGAAATTCCAGCAATATAATAGTAAGTAAGAGTATCGTATCCACAGGGAACGGTTCAATAAAGATTAGTGGTCACAACTATCAAGTAAAAACATATGGTTGTTTGTTGAGAATTGCGAAAGTAAATTAAAACAAAATATAAATTGAGATAGAGATAGAAACAGTTACTTGGACTAGGATTGAACTTCGTATCATCGCACTCCTTTCGTATGTGATCCCCAATATTATTTTACCCTGGTCTCCACAGTGATAAAATACTCAGAAATAATTCATGTGGGTTCTTACAAGCGACAAATTACCCCGACTTGATTGCTCTACTTTTTCGTTCGTTAACACTATCAATTAGCCCTATATTCCTATAGTGACTACAATGAAGAGACTGTCACACTTCTTCTTCAATGATCGGTTCTCACTATAATCATATAGTAACTACTATGAGTACTTTTACCAATCAGAATCCAAGTTTCCTATTCCTAGGCTCCCCCAAACTCGCTATTAATTTTATAGAACCACCTCTCGAATGTGCCCTATAAAACTAACCTATAACTCCGGCACACAGGTAAAAGCTACGCACTAAGCAAAGTATAAAAATACCGATATCATAAAAATAGGGATTCATAAATAGTAAAGAGAATTCACATACAATCGGGGATTGAATCAACTAAATTCAATCCTATTGGAGAGTTTAGCTACGTATGGTAGCCATTACAAACCAACGGAGAAACTGTCACTTTCTCCAACCCTTTCTCTGCTATACCGTATCTCCTCGGCCTCTGGTCTCCAAAAGCTCCTTTGATCTTTGCAAAAGGTCCTATTTATAGATGAAGGAAAGCTATCTGAAATCTGGAAGGAATCTGACTTGAATTCAAATTGAAAACAAATCCCGCGTTCCTGCGCTCAGCGCATCTGCAGCGCAGGAAACAGAGAGCAATCCTGGTAGTTGCACTTCACCTGCGCTCAGCGCAGGTGGAGCGTATTTTTCGTTCCAGCTTTCCTTGATTCTTTCCTTTTTCAGCTTGATCTCATCCTGATCTTATCCTTGTTTGCTTGGCTTTCCTTGTTTCCCTCTTTTTAGCTTGATTATGTGTTTATCTTGACTTTAAATTTAAATTGGGAAAGTTATCCGCAGAATCTTTGTTTAAATGGCTGCTGATCTTATATTTATTTGCTCTCATTTAAACTTCAAATCTGCAGATCCTATCCTCAAATAATGCTATCTTCTTTTCTCATTTAAATCTCTCTCATAAATCTGCAAAATCAACAGCTTTTCTATTAAAATAGCATCATATTCAAATTCAAATCAAATATTCACAAATTATGCATTTATTATTAAAAAGAGGTATTTTGGGGAATAATTTACTATTTTACCCTTGATGAGTGCAATAATTATATAGTAAATTATCATATATTTTTCACTCATCAAATTCCCCCCAACTTATCTTCTTGCTTGTCCTCAAGCAATAAAACCTTTTGCAATCAAATGGATTCAATTCCCCTGTCAAGATTCTAAAAATAAAATTAAGGAAATAAATTTATCACCTCTTTCTAGGCAGCTGTCACTTTCCAAATGTTTGATTGAAAGTTAGAATCAAGTGATATTTCCAAAACTCAACCCAAACAGGATAAAAATACATTCAAACTTTTTCAGAAATAGCAACCAAAACAATAAGTGAAGAAAAAAATGAAGGAATCCTCTCATGCTTACGAGTAAGTGTTTCCCGCAATTTCTCACCGTAGTTGAACAACTAAGATTGATAGTCGTTTCTGGTCATTAGACATGAACATGGTTAACATGGATCAAAAGGTCTTTCTTTGGTTGTAATGAGGCTAGGCTATCAAGAATTCATGGTTTTTCTGGATATGCAAAGAAACACTAGAATAGAGAGCAATTTTGAATTTTTCTTTGTTCTTCGAGCCTTCTCTCAATTCTCCATTGCATTCTTGACTTGCATTTGTTCAGCTGGCCTCTTCTCTTGTTTGATGATTCACTCCCCCCAACTTGTTTACTTTTATTCACTTTTTCTTTTTGATTTTTGGGGGAGTGATTTTCTTTTGCTTTATTGTGCCTGCTCTTTGTATTTCTTTAAGTGAATCAATTCACTTTTCAAGTCACCAACCAATCTTCCCATTTTATCCATTTTCACCTTCGCTCTCTATCCCAAGTGTGTATGGACAGGATATAACATTAATTTCTGCTGATGTGCATAAGAAAAGAAACATTAAAGCTCAAATGGGTTACCAAAAAAAATTGGAAAAATTTTTCATGGGTTGGCTTTTTGGCACTGAGCAAATAGTTAAACCACAAAATTTTGCCTTTATCACTTCCATATTTTCCAAGTGCAGAATAAAGTCCAAAAACTCAAGCAATAGCAGTTGACAAGCAGCGGTGAAAACTCTCATATCAGTGTTTGGTCCCACAACTCACCAGCTTTTTGGCTAATTTTCCTTGATGAAATCACTTATTGAAATTAGTTAAATATCCTGATATATTTTCCTGTATAATATCCTAATCCTAACTGATTATGGATTCAATCACAAAATTCCTATTTCTTTCCTAATTTGGTTAGTTAGACTGCCTAGCTTTGAGATTTTTAAATTAATTCCTTAAATCCCTATTCCTAAAACCTAAAAAAAATTGAAATATAAAATAAAAAACATAATTAACTAAAAAAAATAAAAGAAAATAGAAAATAAAAGAACGAAAAGAAAGAAAAACACCAGTGTCAATCTTCATCCTCTGTATCTTGTAAGTCCTTGTTCTGCTCTCCAGCTGCTGCTGCTCTACCTCCCCTTGGATGAATAGGCCTGTCCCCAGGCCACCGCAAGAATATCCGGAACGCTTCAAGCAGCATGCTCGAGTATGGGTCTGGTAACTCCTGTTTGGTTTGAGGTCAACTGGTCTTTCTAACACAAGTTGCATGGTCTGAGAGCCTAATAAAGACAGAGTAAATGAAGATTTCAATTGGTGAAAACTAAAGAAAACATACCTGAAACTTGAAAGTTTCAAAATTGATGGAGGTTTGTGAGTGGAAAAAGTGAAAAGAAGGTCTTAGGAAGTAGAGAGTTGGTACAGAGAAAAAAGGGGACGAATAACTCCCCCTATTTTTAGTTCAATTCAAGCAACAACGCGTACCTGCGCTCAGCGCAGGTGAAACGCAGAAAACAGTGACTAAAATTGCAATTCTGCGCTTTACCTGCGCTCAGCGCAGGTGAAGCGCAGAAAATAGAATGAAATTTTGCAATTTTCAGTCACGTTTTCTGCTACTTCCTATTGTTTAAAAATTTTATTTTCCACAAACTTATTCCAATCAATTTTGAAAATTTCCTAAATCCTAAAAAAATGAAAAATCCTAATTAATAAACAAAATTTAAAACAATTAAAAACTTAAAAATCTCTGGGTTGCCTCCCAAGAAGCGCTCGTTTAACGTCATATAGCTTGACGCCTATTTTTCAAGGTGGCTAATATTGGAATCCTTTAGCGAGCCTTTGTGTTGCACCTTTGACTCCTTTGGGTAGTGACCCTACCCATATTCTTGCCTCGGACCAATTCTGAATGTGACTTGAATATACCCATTTTGTCTTGTGTCTGGAGTTAGACCATGTTGCTAACTCCTTTGGCCTGACTTTTCTCTTCTTTGGAGTCTTTTGTTGAGTTGCATAGGTCTTCTCCTCCTGAAGCTTGGAAAATTCAAAGTTGTTAGATCTTACTCTTTTTGCTTCACAAGGATCCTTGGTATGGAATATGCCTGACCACTTTGTCCTCATTCTGACTTTAAGTCCTGAGTTTGATTTGCTTGGCATGATTTTTCTCTTTGCTCTGCTCAGGTCAGTGTAGTCACATGTTTTTCTCTTGTGGAGCTTGGAAGGTTCAACATCTGCACACTGTCTTTCTTTATCTTTCTTCAGAGGTCTTTCAGGATATGGCAAGTGCTTCAATCTTGAGACTACGTCCTCTTCTTTTTCTTCTTCTACTTCTGCTTCACCTTCTTCTTCTTCCTTTTCCTCTTTTTCATCTTCTTCATTTTCTTCCTCAGTTTCTTTTGCTTTTTCAATGTCCTTTCCTTCATCAGCCAGATTGTCATTGTTTCCTTCCCCTATCAGTTGACCACTTATGGTAGGAATATCATCACAAAGTTCCTCGGAGTTGGGTTGTGTATTTGTTGAGATTTGTTCCGACTGTTGGTTGGCTCTTATTTTTGCCATCTGCTCTACTATTTCATCAGTGAATGTCTTTTTCTTGATAAAGGGCTCTTCCATGAATTTGACATATATTGGCATTTGCTCCATATCTTCCTCAAATGGGATGTTAAATGTTTTGAGAATGTCCTTGAATCTTGCAATTTGCCTGTCTAGATCTTTCTTGGAGGGATTCTTTGGATATGGCACGTACTTATCTTGAGATACCTGAGTGTCTTTTTGTTCCCTTTTTTTCTTAGTTGCAATTTCTTCTTCAATATTATCTTGCTCTTTCCTCTTCAGAACTTCTCTTTCCACAATTAAATTATCACTAATCCCTTTTCCTATTTCCTTACCACTCCTGGTAGATATTGAGTTGCAAAACTCCTGCTGTGCAGAAAATTGCTTCCTTACTTGCTCCACTTGAGTTGCCAGGTTTCTGAATGTTGTCTCTATGGTTCTTTGACTGGCATTCATATCCTGCATAAGTCTATCGAGCTTCTCGTCAATTCTTGAATTTATGTCATACAGTGTGGACCCTCTATCTTGGCTTTTTCCAGAGTTGTTGAGTGTCTATGCTTGAGGAGGCATACCTTTGAGAGGAACGCTTATAGCCAGGCAACCAGGATTTATAGGCATGATATGAGGGACATTGCCAGGATGTGGACAATTTTGGTGTTGGCTAACATCCAGCCCACCAACCACGTTTCAGATATCATCATGCCAGTAGCACATCTCATCTATTGCATCCTGACTGGGCAGGACGTTGACATTGCCAGGTGATATCTCATAAGATATTCATGACAACATCCTCTGTTGGGCGACGGAGTGCACAGTCCCGGATCAACCTAGGATTTCCTGCTCTCATCACTGCTCTATGCAACTTCCAGGGGGTGGAGGTGTACCCCACTGAGCGTATCAAGACCCCTATGACTAGAGGGTACATTGACGCTAACTACATCCCTGAGGAGGAGGAGGAGGATCAGCCACCGGCATCAGAGCAGCCACCACCATAGCAGCAGCAGCCACCATCAGCAGACACACACATCCCATTTTGGGCACAACACAACATTTCTCAGAACTCCACACTCCACAGAGCATTGGTCCACCTCCAGGAGTACCACTACCAGACCAGGCAAGACCCTTACCCAGGCATGCACCCAGACCAGTTCAGAGAGTATTTGCAGTGGCCTGGGGACAGGCCTATTCCTCCAGGAGCAGCTGGTAGAGGAGCTGGACATGATGATGACATGGAGGATGGGGATTGATTTAATGTTTTTCTTTTCTTTTCTTTTATTATTTTTCTTTTATTATTCACTAGATCTGTACTGTATATACAACACTACTGACACATTATCTTTATGCAGTGCAGCATTTTCAGGACCATTTTTTCTTTTTTTGTTTAGGATGGTTGATTTTTAAATTTTTAGGACCTTAGAAATAGGGATTTAAGGAAATAAAATTAAATTCTCAAAACTAGGCAGTCTAACTAACTGAATTAGGAAAGAAATAGGAATTTTGTGATTAAATCCATAATCAGTTAGGATTAGGATATTATGCAGGAAAATATATCAAGATAGTTAATTAAATTCAATAAGTGACTTCATCAATGAAATTAGCCAAAAAGTCGGTGAGTTGTGAGACCAAACATTTAATACGAGAGTTTTCACCGCTGTTTGTCAACTGCTATTGCTTGAGTTTTTGGATTTTATTCTTCACATGAAAAATATGGAAGTGATAAAGGCAAATTTTGTGATTATAAATTATTTGCTCAGTGCCAAAAAGCCAACCCTTGAAAATTTTTTCCAATTTTATGGTAACCCATTTGAGCTTTAATATTTCTTTTCTTATGCACCCCATCCAAAATAATGTCTATATCATGTCCCTTACACACTTGGGATAGAGACCAAAGGTGCATTTTGATAAAATGGGAAATTGGTTAGTCACTTGAAAGTGAATTAGTTGGTTACTTGAAGAAATGCAAAAAGCAGGTACAAGAAAGAAAAGTGAGTCACTCCCTCAAGAATGAAAAAGAAAAACAAAAAGTGAATAAAAAAGGGAGTGAATCACCAATCAAAAAGAAGAGGCCAGCTGAATAATGCAAATCAAGAATGCAGTGGAGAATTGAGAGAAAGTGCAAGAAAAAGAAAAATTCAAAATTTGCTCTCTATTCCAGTGTTTCTTTGCATATCCAGAAAAACCATAAGTTCTTGATAGCTTAGCCTCATTACAACCCAAGAAAGACCTTTTGATCAATGATTGACCATTTGCATGTCTATTAACCAGAAACGACTATCAATTTTAGTTGTCCAACTGCCGTGAAAAATTGAGGGAAACACTTACCCGTGAGCATGAGAGAATTCCTTGCTTTATCACTTATTGTTTTGCTTGCTACTGTTAGAACCTCAGGAAACACTAGAAGGGGGGTTGAATAGTGTTTTGAACTTTTTAAATAATTTTGGAAATCTTGAAATAAATAATACATGCATTAAAACAAGTTATTATGAAAAACTTAAAAATCAGAGTTAATAAAAACGTGTGAAAGATAAGAAAGATAAATTTAACAAGCTTTCTTACAATACTTAAGAAGATTTTAAGTAAACATTCAATTAACTTAGTTTCTTGTTTCAAACAGATTTATTTAGAAACATCTTAAAGTACCTTCTGAAGATTATTACAGAGAATCACTTCAGAACCTTTTCTGAACTGCTTCAGATGATTGGTGATCGTCTGAAGTCTGTTTCTAACTTCTGAACTGAGTTCTTATCAGACTCACTTCAGAGGGTTATTTCAAAAGTTCTTCCAAGTACATTTTCTGCAATACTTCAAATGATATGAGATAAATTAAAGTTAGTTTATATTTGAAAACTGTTTTATTAAAATTGTTGAATTAGAGTTTGATATGAAAAATTACTTTTCAATCCCCTTAGAAAATATAAAACTGAAAATAAATGAGTTTAAGGGAAAGAAGACTTAGCCAATAATTTATCCTGGTTCACCCACCAACCCAGTGAGCTACATCCAGTTCCAGGGCAAACCACCACTAGATTTTCCACTATCTGAACTCAGATACAAGTATTCTTTTTCCACAGCCACTTTAGGCGTAAACACAAGTATTCCTTTGTTTTCAACTGCCTCTCCAGGCAACTCATGCAGTATTCTTTTACAGACAAGCCTCTCCAGGCTCAAACACAAGTATTCCTTTGTTTTCAACTGCCTCTCCAGGCAACATATGCAGTATTATTTTACAGACAAGCCTCTCCAGGCTCAAACACAAGTATTCCTTTGTTTTCAACTGCCTCTCCAAGCAACATATGTAGTATTATTTTACAGACAAGCCTCTCCAGGCTCAACAACAAGTATTCTTTCTTCCACCAAGCCTCTCCAGGCTCTCAGACACATAAAGTGTTTACAACATAAACTAAGTTTAAGTTTCTAAGAAACATAAACTCAAATTCTTCTTGTACAAAGGGATTACTGAGTCTAACTCAAGATACATGAAATGAATTCTAAGTACAAGGGTAAGACTGAGATACAAGTGTATAAATTTAGGTTCAATCTCGTCTCTGTATCAGGGATAACTTCCTCAGAGAATTGGCTCGGTAGGATGTTGATTTGAGCTTCAGCCGTTTCTCTCTTGCGCTTGACTATGGTTTATCTTGAGATTCATTCTAGCCCTGGGTTCACTAAAGGTTCGCCTATCTTCATAATCCTTCCTTGAGGCTATTTATATGTTCTGGAAATATAGCCGTTGAAGATTGCTTGGTTACCGTTGAGGAGAAGTGATTTGGCTCAAATAGCCATTGTGAAATAACTTCTTAAACGGTTGCTTCTTCTTAAGCAGAATAGGTGTGCAAATAGCTTAGCTCTGACACATTATTGATGAGTTCTTTAACCTTGAGAGATTTTCTTTAAACATGTAGATGTTTCTCTTCTTTCTCTCTACTTCTTCTTTTCTGTCACCCTTTCCTGTATGTGAATGTGAGGAGATATCCGTTGGATTTGTCCTTTAGCCCAAATTGTGCTAGCTTCCTTTCTTCTTAGCTTCTGACATTCTGTTGTTGTCTCCTTTTTCTCTCTTGACCAGAGTTCCTTCAAATATTTAGACAATATTCTAGCCGTTGAACAAGTGGTCTTTGCCTTTGTTGAGACTTCTCATATTTGAGCTTTGTTCATGTAGTCAAAATTGAGAGTCTTCATGTCTTCAGAAAGATTGAAATATCTCATCAACTTGTTCAGAGAGTATGTGTGTTCAGAAGATTGAATTCTTTAATCTTCACATACTTTCAGACAATCAGTGAGCTTTCAGATGGTTGCATTATTTCAGCTTGATGTCATCAGCTTCAACATATGCTTATCTCAGATGATTGTTTCAAGCATTTCTTAGTTCTTCAGATTAGAGATTCTTTCAGCAGGTTTCTTTCTTCAGATAGTTGCAGCTCTGTTCTTCTTTGTCTCTTCTTATTCTTCTGTGATTCATATGGATAAAGATGTTGAATTTAACAAACTTAGTTCAAACATCTTTCTCGTCACTTTTCTTCAGACTTCTGATTCGTTCTAGGCAGCAGCAGGTGCAGTAGGTCTGCGCACGCAATTTCTTTTTGTTGCAGGTGCAACAGTAGTTGCAGAGTTTCCTTATTTGTGCAAATTATTTGAATGAGGTAGAAAAGTGATTTTGATTCTTGAGCTGGATAAGGTTAGTCCATTTGAAGGACCGTTCTTTATCCTTAGCAACGTCTTCAAAAGGTCAAACCTCGAATCTGATACTTTCCACCTTCAGATGCACAGAGTGCTTCAGATGATCTTCGAATCTTCAGATGATAGTCACTCTTCAGACGAAATCAAGTTCTTCTGTTCTCTTCAAGTCTTCAGACGATGAATATGATTTAGATGGTCTAGTCTTCTTTTCTTCTCCTCTGTTATCCTTCTGATGCAAGCTTGTCTTCAGATGATCAAGGCTTCTTCAGGTCTTCAAATCTTCAGATTGTCTTCAGATCTTCAGTTCGTCTTCAAGTCTTCAGATTGTCTTCAGATGATCAAGTTTTTACTTTTCTTCAGATTCAGTGCTTCGCTTCATCTTCTGATTCGCATTTGTTCTTCTACACTTCAGATGAGTACTTCAACCCGAGGCACAATCTACAAAACAATACCTTTCTTAGTAGCACCTATTTTCTTTTAATCTAGTCTAATTTGTTAATCATTAAAACCTAAGGATACTGAGTCTTAAGTTAAGTATGAATGCTCAGACTAATTCTTAGACTCAACGGCTACTTTTGAAAAAGTTTGAATGTGTTTTTATCCTGTTCAGATTGAGTCTTAGAAATATCATTTAATTCTGATTTTCAATATGATATTTGGAAAGTGACAGCTGCCTAGCAAGAGGTGATGAAATTATTTCCACATTAAGTGAGAATCATAATAGGGGATTGAATTCATTTGATTGCAAAAGGTTTTCTTGCTTGAGGACAAGCAAGAAGCTAAGTTAGGGGGAATTTGATAAGTGTTAAATTAATGACAAATTTCTATATAATTACAGCACTTATCAAGGGCAAAAATGTTAGATTTATTTCCCAATTTATCTCTTTTTAGTTTAAAATGCAGATCTTGTGATTATTTAATTCAAATTTGAATTTGATGCTATTTTGATAAGAAATCTGTTGATTTTACAGATAAAAAGGAAGGTTTTAAATGGAGTAATAAGATAGCAGTAAATAAGGATAAGATCAGCAAGAGATCAAGCTAAAAAGAAGGAAATCAAGAAAGCAAAGTAATTAAAGATAAGATCAGCAAGAGATCAAATCATAAAGGAGGAAATATGTAAAGAACGGAGATTTGCGCTCCACCTACGCTGAGCGCAAGTGGAGCGCAGGAATTAAAATTCCTCTCTGTTTCCTGGGCTTCATCTGCGCTGAGCGCAGGTTGAAGCGCAGGAACACGGGATTCTGTTTCCTAAAAGATCAAAGCAAGATCTCAACAGGCTTTCCAAAGTTCTATTTAAAGGACCTTTTGCATAGATCAAAGGGGGAGACGGGGGAGCAGATCTGGAGCTAGAGAAAAGTATGACAGTTTATCTATTGGTCTGTAATGGCTACCATGAGTAGCTAAACTCTCCCATAGGATTGAATGTAGCCGATTCAAACCCCCATTGTATTTGGATTCTCTTTGTTATCTATGAATCTCTATTTTTATAATATATTAGTGTTTTTATTCTGTTCTTAATGCTTAGCTTCCGCCTTTGTGCCGGAGTTATGATATGGTTTTATGGGGCGCACTGGAAGTTGGTTCTGTAAAATCAGGAGCGAGTTCTTAGGAGCCTAGGAATATGGATCTTGAATTCTGATTTGGGTAAGATCACTCTGTAGGTTAAACACCTAGGAATAGGGTTTAATTTATGGATAGCTGTTAACAACTGATCTTAATGCTAGGATTAATTTGTTAAATCGCCAAGAGAATTGGGATTTAGTTCTAAGGATTTCATAGTTGAGGAATCTTTATGAATGATATTTATTTGGGCTTCAATAATTATAATTATAAATTCTTAGATTTCATTGGTTTCCAAATACAAGAAGGGTGCGATAGACGAAGTTCAATCCTAGTTCTAGTAATTGCTCAACCTATCTCAATTTACTGCTTTTTATTTACTATTGCAATCTACACAAACAACAGCCATCCTCTCTCACTTGATAAGTGTGACCACTAGGATTTACAATTGAACCGTTCCCTGTGGATTGCAATAAACCCCTTTACTTACTATTATACTGCTGTGATTTTGGTACGCTTGCCAGAATTTCAACAGTTATGTGTAGTTGTTGATTGAAAATAAGAAGGAAATATGTTAATACATTTATAATTTGTCCGGCGTATTGATAGGACCCTTTTAGGACCGAAATTTTTGCAACAGTTAAGATGATAAAGGAAAAGTTGTTGGATGCTCAAAGAAGGAAAGAGAGTTGTGTTAACTGGAGGAGGAAATCCTTAGAGTTTGAGGAATGTGAGCATATATTTCTAAAGATAACTCCTATCATAAGTATTGAAAGGACCATAAAAGCTAAAAAGTTAAATTCTAGAATCGTTTGTCATTTCCAAATACTGAAAAGAATTGGTCCTGTAGCTTACCAGGTGGTCTTATGTAACGTCCTAATTTTTAAATTAAAAAATAATGGTTGTTCAAAGCACTATTCCCGAATTTGTGAAATTATTTTGCACATTAATGATATCGCATACAATGACAATCAACGCATACGTAATCCAACAATTACTTAAGCTCCAATTAAACAGTCATTTATACATAACTAGTTCATTGCCAACATTGGCTCCAATCAATATACAATTAAAACTATAGGCTTAATGGGATACAATTATACATGTGTCCTGAAACAATCATAATAATGCCCTTAAGGCTCCACATGTATGAAAATATTCCATTTCAAAATAATATTCTAGCCTATATAATCAAAAGAATTCAAATACAATAGAAGGGGTCACATGACCCGTCAACCATCTTGCCATCCTTCCATCTGAGAACCCTACACATCTAATTAAATCCACAAAATGTACGGTTAGACTAAAGTCCCAGTGAGTGTGATTGTGCTAGGTGCAGGTGTACAGATAATACATGTATATATACAAACACAACGAAAGTCCACAAATTCAACTCATAACGATTCAATCATCAAACTATCCATACAACCTCTTGGTGTATTACCCAACACCGGTGGGGTCTTAACACTTAATCCTCTGACATGGATTGAGCTTAATACCATTCAAGGAACGTCTCCCTTGTGGCCATTTAACCTTCTGTTTTAATTAACATTTACAGTCACATTTAACATTCTTAACTCTTAAGTACAAGACCATCCTTTTTCCTCTTTGGACCGAAATCCCGTTTGGTTTCCATTATACAATCATGCATTTGTACACATATTCAGTTTAAGAATTAGAGGTATCCACAGTCAAACATATTACCTTAGCCTTTAACATATAGGGAGAGGAAGTAAAAATGGTTTACAACATTTATTCATTCCATTAACCCTAACTACATCAAATCCCTACATGTTCCTTCAATCATAGAATAGAAATAACTCAAACTACATACATTTTCAAGTTCCCATTACCAATATACAAGCATTTCCCCCAAAAATCCCCAAATCTCCTATCCTAGGGTTTGGGCCTCAAGGGAAAAATACCAATCAATCCAGGCATTCAACCATTCCATAAATATACAGTCCATTCCAAGCAAAAACTAGTAATAGAGAAAGAGAATAGAGGAAGGGAATTATGCAAGAAGAGGCACACACAAGATAGGAGTGAGGGGAGAACCACACTCACCTCAAATGGAGAAAAGAATGAGATGGAGAAGTGAGGAGGATTATTCCAAGCCTTTGGGATGGTGGGAGAAACCTTCAATCAAGCCTTCCTTCTTCCTTCTTACCCCTTCTCTCTCTAAGTTCTCCTCTTTCTCTCTCTAAAAACCCTAAGTGAATTTAATAAAATGATGGGAGAGTGAGGGTTCTGCGCGTTTTTAAAAACTAGAAACGCATTCGCTCGCTCGAGCGAGCATCAGCTCGCTTGGGCGAGAAAACTCTTTGTGTTTGGCTCACAAGAAAATGCGATTGCTCGCTCGAGCGAGCAAACTCTCTGCCAATACCCCTGAATTCCATTTCCTTGCTTGCTGGAGCGAGCATACCATAATGCAATTTTTTGGTTTGCTGCACAAATCAGTCCCCTAACACCCAAATACTATCAAATCATTTCCTTTCCTCTCAAAAGCTATTTCATTATTACTTTTAACACATAATATGATTGAAACTCGGGATGTTACAATTCTACCCCTTTAAAACAATTTTGTCCCCAAAATTGTCTAATAACATAAGTATGCAAAACACACTTACCTCAATCAAAAAGCTCCGGAAATTGGGAGCGAATAACATCCTCTTTCTCCCATGTCGGCTCCTCAGGTGACTGACCTGTCCAAATCACCTTCACTAGCGGAATGGTCTTATTCCTCAGGGTCTTGATGCTTCATCCATTAACCTGTGCGGGTCTAGTTGGAACTGTCAGATCATCCCTCAATTGTACTGATTCTGCACTTATGATGTGGAAAGGATCGTGAAAAAACTTTCAGAGCTGGGACACATGGAAGACATCATGGATATTGGACAAGTGGGGTGGAAGAGCTATGTGGTAAGTGTTAGTATATGCACTAGAGACTTATATGTTTTTTGAACATCCATCACATGTATCATATTATTTTATAAAGGCAATTCATTTTTTTAAGAATACAATTAATGTCCTGAGAATAGTAAGCTCAAAATTCATAAGAAATCAAGTAGATGACTTGATCGTGAGATCTTATGAAGAACTATTTTTAAAATAGTCACTGGTCAAGTATCATCTTAGGATAAAGATGCATTTAGACTAGTATGTGAATTCATTGATGATCACATCTCATGGATCACGGATATGAGATATCATGTGCTCACATAAGTACATATTAAGAGTAATAGTGTACTGGACAGACCCACATTAAGAACGTTGCATGGATTGTTACATAAGGGTCATGAACGTTTCTTAAATTGATTAATGTTATATGAAGTCCTTTGACCTGAAATCACTACGATTCCTACATAAGGAATTATATGTTTTAAATATCATCAAACGTTGCCTGTAACAAGGTGATAATAAAGTTGGTATTTAGACATCTAATAAATTATGTGGTGGGATGTGAGTGACCTAGATGGGATTTGTCCGTCCTATGTAACAGGAGTTATATCTGTAGGCCTCTTGATAAAGTGAGACTGCAAAATGCATGGCCATGCTCAGGAGGATAAACATGAGATGTTTATTTTCTGTACAGTCTACTTGGGGATCAAGAAAACATAAATTGAACTATACAAGGTTGACACATTCCATGCCCTTGTGTTCAATTAGATATTTGGACAAAGGGACAAATCATATAAATTATTATCATAAAATAAAAAGTTGTTGATAATCTCAACATTTGGGTAGTATTGATGTATTGCTAGATACCGCTCACTATTTATGATATTAAATATAAAAGGGTTTTATTTTAATATCATAACCAAATATTAAAAGCCTATTGGGTCACACGCATACAACAAGCCGCTAGGAAAAGATAATAATTCTAATTTGATTAGAATTATAACCTAACGGGCCAGGCCCATATGTGTTAGGGATAAGTGAGTGAAGGGTAAAACCCTAGCCACCACTCTATAAATAGAGCATGAGATGCATTACCCTAAACACACGAGTAATCGCTCTTACTCTCTAAACACTACTAGCAGAGTTGAGGAGGGTTTCCTAGTTCGGTTGTTGGCGTGGACACCTCTAGAGACGTGGCTGCTATTGCCTCGTTTACAATCCTCATAAGGTATGTCATTATGTTTCATGCCTTTTATGCCTTAATTTGTGTTTTAGCATTAACGATTATAACAAGGGAGGGAATCCATTTATTCCGCTGCACCCTGACCACATGCTTGATTCCCTTCAATTGTTGGCATACCAAACACCTAGAAACATACTATGCTAAATCCATCTTCAAGCCATCCCACCAAAACATACTCTTCAAGTCTTGGTACATCTTGGTAATTCCAGGATGCACCGTGAACTTTCTCCTATGAGCCTCCTCCAAAATCTCCTCCTTAAGACTACCCTCTTAGGGACACAGACTCTTCCTTCGAAGAGAATCATCCCATCACCTGACTCGGTGAAACCCGGTTGTCCCTTACGGGCCTAGAAGTCTGAAACTAATGCCTGGGCTTCCTTAACTCTAATTCTCAACTCATTGGTGACCTCTATCCTACAAAGTCTTACATTGTTCCCCTCAAAGCTCACATCCAACCAAAGATTTCTAAATTCCTCCAAAAGCTCCATCTTGTGTACCATCATAGATGATACATGCAGAGATTTCCTACTCAGGGCATCAGCCACTTGGCCTTGCCCGGGTGGTACTTCAACTCAAAGTCATAATCCTTCAGAAATTCCATCCACCTCCTTTGCCTCATGTTAAGTTCCTTCTGATCAAAGAGGTACTTAAGGCTCTTATGAGTATGAAGACCTCAAACTTCACCCCATAGAGGTAATGCCTCCAAATCTTGAGGGCAAAAACCACAACTGCTAGTTCTAAGTCATGGGTAGGGTAATTCTCCTCATGGGGCCTAAGCTGCCTGGAGGCATAGCCCACCACTCTCCTCTCCTGCATCAACACACAACCTAAGCCATTTCCTGATGTATCACTATGAACCTCAAAGGGGTTTAGGCAAGTCTGGAAACGCTAAGACTGGGGTGGTGGCCAATCTCTCCTTGAGTTCCAAGAAACTCTTCTCACATTTCTCACATTTCTCATCCCACACAAAAGCATGACCCTTACGGGTCAACCTAGTGAGAGGCAAGGCTAACTGGGAGAATCCCTTAATAAATCTCCGGTAGTAACCGGCTAGGCCTAAAAAACTCCTGACCTCAGTGATGGACTTAGATCTCTCCCACTCAACCACAACTTCTATCTTACTGGGGTCTACAAACACCCATTCCTTAGATATGATCTGACCTAGGAAATGAACTCTATCCATCTAAAACTTACACTTCTCTGGGTTGGCAAACAACTTTTCTCCCTCAACACTCCTAGTACAATTCTAAGATGTTGCTCATGCTCCTCTAAAGTTTGAGAGTAGATAAGGATGTCATCAATGAACACGACAACAAACTTATCTAGGTAGGGCCGGAAGATCCGGTTCATGTAATCCATGAACACCGCAGGAGCATTGGTTAAGCCAAAAGGCATCACCAAGTACTCATAACGCCCGTATCTAGTTCTAAAGGCAGTTTTGGGGATATATTCCCCCCTTATCTTTATTTGATGATAGCCTGACCTCAAGTCTATCTTAGAGAGAATCGACACTCCTCTAAGTTTGTCTAGAAGGTTATCTATCCTAGGCAAGGGATACTTATTCTTAATGGTTACTTTATTCAGCTGCCTAAAGTCTACACACAACCTCATACTCTCATTTTTCTTTTTGACCAAGAGCACAGGTGCTCCCCAAGGTGACACATTAGGTCTCATGAATTTCTTCTCAAATAAATCCCCTAACTGTTTCTTAAGTTCACTCATCTCTAGTGGTGACAACCTATAAGGGGATTTAGATATAGGCCCGGTGCCCGACACTAGGTCTATTGAAAACTCAACCTCTCTGTACGGAGGTATGGTTGGTGCCTCACTAGGGAAAACATCCTGGAACTCCCTAACCGTAGCTATATTACTCAAGTCGGATTTGGACTCTACGGTTGAGGAAAGCAATAAAATGAAACAATGACTCCCATCAGACAGGCATTCAGAAATCTGAGTATGCTAGAAAGTAAGTACGAAGGATTTGTTGAGATCTTGGCAGGCGTACCAATATCACAACAGTATAATAGTAAGTAAAGAGAGTTGTCGTATCCACAGGGAACGGTACAAAGATAAATCCTAGTGATCACACTTATCAAGTATGGGCAGATTTGAATGTTTGTTTGGGAAGATAAAAGATAAGAAAGAGGAAATATGGATAAGGTTAAGCAAATTAATGAAACCAGGATTGAACTTCATCGATCGCACCCCTCTTGTAATTGGAACCCAATGATATTCATGAATTTATAATCATAATATTGAAGCACAAATAAATGTTATTTCACAAAGGTCTCCACAAATATGAAATACTCAGAAACAATCTACCTTGGTCTCCACAGTCGTAAATTGCCCCGGTTTAAAGATCATTTTGTTAAAGCTATCAATTCACCCTAGTCTCCATAGTCGTGAATTGAGTGTTTTCACCAATCAGATTTGGAAAACCGTTTCTCAACTCGTTTAAGAAATCGCATCATAACTCCGGCACAAAGGCGGAAGCTAAGCATTAAGAACATAATAAAAACACCAATATTAAAAAAATAGGGATTCATAAATAACAAAGAGGATCCAAAATACAATTGTGGATTGAATCAACTACATTCAATCTTAAAGGAGAGTTTAGCTACTCATGGTAGCCATTACAAACCAATAGAGAGACTGTCACACTTTTCTCTGGCTCTAGATCTACTCACTGTCTCCGTATCTCTTTGATGCCAAAAATTGACTGCTAATAGTCCTATAAATACTGTTCTGATGGGCTTTTGAGAGTCTGCTTGAGGCCCATTAGAAATTAAGTTTCGTGCTCATGCGCTCCACTTGCGCTCAGCGCAGGTGGAGCGCAGATCTCGGAGTCTTACTTTTCCTGATTTTCCTCTTTTTGAGCTTATCTTGTGCTATTCTGATCCTTATTTGCTGCTATCTTGATGCTGTATTTGAATTTTAGTCTTTCATCTGTAAAATTCAACAGAATCTTTATCAAAATAGCATCAAATTCAAATTTGATTTAAATAATTACAAGAATTGTACTTTAAGCCAAAAAGGGATAAATTGTGGTATAAATTCATCATTTTGCCCTTAATAAGTGTTGTAATTAAATATGATTTTTACATTAATTTAACACCTATCAAATTCCCCCAACTTAGCTTCTTGCTTGTCCTCAAGCAAGAAAATCTCCTAGAGACAGTTGACTTCAATCCCCATTTATGGTCCTCACTATTAAGGAAACAAATTCAAAATCCCTTGCTAGACAGTTGTCACTTTCCAAATTTCAGATTGATAATCAGAACTAAGTGGTGACTCCAGTCGTCAATTAGATCAAGATAAAAATGCATTCAAACTTTTCAAAAATAGTAATCAAAACAATTATTGATAAATCAAGGAATTTTCTCTCAATCTCACGGGTAAGTATTTCTCTCAAATTTTTCACTGCAGTTGAACAACTAAAGTTGATAGTCATTTCTAGTTAATAATCATGCACATGGTCAACATGGATCAAAAGGACTTTTTCAGGTTGAAATGGGGCTTGGCTATCAAGAAATCATGGTTTTTCTAGATATTCAAAGAAACACTAGAATAGAGAGCATATTTGTGGTTTCACCATTTCTCAAATTTTCTCTCAATTCTCCATTACATTCTTGATTTGTATCATTCAATTGGCCTCTTTTTGTTTGGTAATTCACTCCCTTCTTTATTCAATTGGCCTCTCCATTCTATCATAATTGCACCTATGTTCTCCATCCCAAGTGTGTATGGGACATGATATAGCTACCATTGAAATCAATTAACTACCTTGATACATTCTCCTGCACAATATCCTAATCCTAACTGATTATGGATTCAATCACAAAATTCCTTTTTCCTTTCCTAGTTCAGTTGGTTAGGCTGCCTAGTTTTAAGATTTGAAATTGAATTCCTTAAATCCCTAAAAAAATTACCCTAATATATCCTAACGCAACAATAATCATACTAGAATCCATACTGCATAGAAATGATGAGTCAGTAGTATTAGGTACAGTACAGATCCAATGAAAGAAAATAAAAGTAAAAGAAACAAAAAAATGAAAAAGAAAAAGAAAAGAAAACACCAAAATAAATCCTCATCCTATCCATGTCCATCTCCAGCTACTACTACTCCACCTCCTCCCGGAAACCCAGGCATGTCCCCAGGCCACTGCAGATAATCTCTAAACTGCTCAGGTGGCATGACAGGAAAGGGGCCCTGTAGGTTGTGGTATAGGATCTGTTGCACGTACAGCATCCCCCGATGGCCAGCTATGTTCTACTGACATAGGTGCTCATTCCACAAGTGTTGTGAAATGCCATCTGGAGGTGGCTGCAATAGTGCCCCCTGAAGCTCTGGTGGTGGCTGCTCTGGTTCGGGCTCTGGTATACAGTTAGCTTCAATGTACCCCTTTGTCATAGGGGTCCTGATAGACTCAGTCGGGTGTACCTCAACACCCTGAGATTTGCATAGAGTAGTGATAAGGGAAAGGAACCCGAGACTGATCCTGGAGCGTGCGCTGCGACACCCCACAGTAGATGCCGTAAGGAATATCTTATGAGATATCACCTTCGCAATTTCAACGTCCTGTGTAGTCAGGTTACAGTATATAAGATGGGCGGTCTTCATGATGATGTCTGATACATTGTTGGTTGGCTAGATATTAGCCAACACTAAGACCGTCCACATCCTAGAAATGTCTCGCGGGTCCTTCCTGAAGATTCTGGCTGCTGACTGGTAGGTGTTAAGCTCATAAGTGCGTCCTGGTAAGCACAAATACTCAGTCATCCTCGTATCCAGATCTTCATTACCATAAGTGCCAATATCATGAAGCAGCTGGTGATACTGGCAAACCATCTGGTCCTCATCATCAGGACCAGGTCCTCCCAGAAAATCATTGATCGCATCGCGATCATATCTCACCCAACGGCCTCTCACATACGACCGTCTCGCCACATCAGCATCGTGATCACCGATGGCATTAGCATAGAATTCCCGGACCAGCACCGGGTCAAAGAACTTGTCAGGCTCAACAACTCTCCTCTAGTGCCTCCTGGTGATCTCATTGTTGAAATCCTCGAACTCTCCAAGATGAACTGATACTGGTCTTTCCTTAATGAAGTTACAGTTCAAAAGGGAACTGAACGCCTCTGCAGCTGCGGGACTCTTAAACTTCATGGGATCGAAGTTGGAATCATCCCGAGCCCTCTTGCCTCTTTTACCTCTCCTAGAGGTACTAGTGGTATCAATGATCTTGGTGCGAGCCATCTGCAAAGATTCAAAAAGAATCAGAATTAATTCAATGAATGGAAATAAAATTTCTCAGCCCAATGATCATTACAGTTATTTATCATGCTTTGTCAGGCTCAATGTAACAAAATTTTTCCATCAAATGGAATTGTCCAATGATTCATACACTGAAAACAAAGCATTACCATTTTCAATAATAACAATGTATGTGAATCAAAGAATATACCAACAGTTACCAATTTGATTGATCAATTATATCCACCATATTACCCAATGCCAAATCAACAATATCTATTAAAGTATGTCCATAAATGGGACCAATATACTCAGAACAGGGCATTCAATTAGTAAATGGTGTTAAGCTCAATAAATTCAACATGCATCAATGCAAAAATATTTATTCAATGATTAATATAAAACAAAAATAGAGTATCAATATCATTAACCAAAATATCCAGCAAAACTCACTGAGCATAAACAAAGTATCACCAATTTCATCACTGAACCACAACTAGCATGCTATCATAAGTTGTATTGACAACTAATCCTAACCACATAGAGTTCTAAGAAATTAAGTCTTCAATCCTAAAGTTCAACCATTCCAAACAAAAAACAGAGGATTTCAATCGGTAAAATCTTCTCAAAACCATAAAAACATACCTGGAATAACAAAAGAAAAAGGAAAGGAAGAGTCTTTTGAGTGAAAAAGTGAAGATGAAAGGTAAGGAAATGCAGGGGATTCTCTAAACGAACAGGGGAAATGGTTGGAATGACCATCCCCTGCTCCAACTTTTGAATTTAAGCTGGAGCGGGAATTTGCGCTCCACCAGCGCTCAGCGCAGGTGAAGCGCAAAAAAAAAGAATTGAAATTGAATTTATGCGCTTCACCTGCACTGAGCGCAAGTGGAGCGCAGAAAACAGAATGAAATTTTAATTACTTCATTAAATTTTCTGCTACTCCCCAGTTTAAAGTGTTCATCTCTATTCTTCACACCTTTATCAATCCACTTCCTAACTTTTTCTAAGCTAAACAAATAAATAAACTAACTAAAATACACAAAAAGAAAAACTGCAAAAATTAATAAAAACATTGGGTTGCCTCCCAGGAAGCGCTCGTTTAACGTCATATAGCTTGACACCAGTTTTACTCAAGGAGGTTTTAACTGGAGGATGATGGTAGGTTCAACTGATCCACCTCTTGTTGCCTTGATCCATCCCCCACACCATCCTTTTGTCTAATCATCAATCTCTTCATACTCTTCTTCCTCAGCTGTTGTTGATCATTTTCTCTTCTTGAAGCGGAATTCCACCATGGATTCCTGAAGCTGCTTATTTCTTCTTGTTGGTTTCCTCAGAATATTGGGAAGCTTCTTCTTCCTATGCTTAGGAACATTTTGGCAGGAAATTTCTTTTCTTTTCATTCTCTGCAGTTGTGGTTTAGAATGAAGAATGAGCTATACAGATCCCATCAGTAGGATCTAACTCCAATTGGTCTGGTGGTTTAGCTTGGTGGGGAATTCCTCTGTCTAAATGGGAGATTATACTCTCATCTTGAGAGCTGAGTTTGAATTTTCCCCGATCAACATCAATTATCATTTTGGCAGATTTCATGAAAGGTCTTCCCAGAATTAGGGGGACATCAGTATCCTCCTCCATGTCCATCACCACAAAGTCTACTAGATACTCAAACTTATCCACTTTTAGAGGTAAATCTTCAATTATCCCATAAGGATATGTTGTGGACTTGTTTGCAAGTTACAAAGCTACATTTGCAGGTTTGACCTTCAAATTACCCAGTCTTTTGAATAATGATAAAGGCATCAGATTGATGCTATCTCCAAGATCTAGCAACGCCTTTGTGACTAGTAAAGTACCAACAGTGACTGGTACAGTGAATCTGCTTGGATCTAATGATTTCTCCGGTTTGTAGACTACATCTGATTCTTCTAGCTTCTTATCAACTTCCTCTTGATCTGTATCTGATTGGACACATGTTTCAACAATATCCTCTTCTAGTAGCTCCTCTTCAGATGTTAAGTTGTCCTCCAAATCACTCCCCCCCGATGTGTTACTATTTGTAGTAACTGCATTGCATTGTTCTTTGGGATTTGTTTGGGTGTTAGCAGTAAATTGTCCCTTCTTGTGTTCTGCAATATCCTTTGTTAACTGGCCAACTTGTGTTTCTACAAGCCTGAGGGTTGCATCTGTATTCTTCTTATAGGCGTCAAAAGATTGTATAAGTGCATCAATTTTCTCATCCAGTTTTGACAACCTGTCATTCATTGGATTGTAGCTTTTTTGCTGTTGCTGCTGATAAGGAGTTTGTCTATTGGAATTTCCAGCATCTTGTCTCCGTCCAGAATTGTTGTTCTGATTATTTCTCCACCCTTGCGAATAACTATTTGAGTATTGATTGTTGGAGAAATTTCCCGACCTTCCTTGATTGCCCATATAGTTGACATGCTCCTCCTGGATGTCTCGATAAGAACAATGACCATTAGGATGGTCTCCTCCACAAAAATCACAAGTTAATTGTGGAGTTGGGCTTGGATGAGACTGTACTATATGCAACTGTTGAGGAAGTGTATCCATCCTCTTGGTAAGTGCTTCTAACTATTGAGTAATGAGCTTTTGCTAAGCTAAGAGTGCATCATTACTGTTTAATTCTAACACTCCCTTCTTCTGAACTGGTTGTCTCCCATGTTGAGCTTGCTGATCATTAAGTGAAAAATTAGCAATTATTCTAGTGGCATGCTCTGCGTCCACCGTCATAATTGTGCCTCCTGTTGCAGCGTCTATGAGCATCTTTGTGTCGGGTCTGAGTCCATTGCTAAAGATATTCAGTTGTGCAATATACTCCAAACCGTGGTTGGGAAACTTTCTCAACAAGGATTTGAATCTCTCCCAGGCTTCACATAATGGTTCATCTGCTCCTTGCCTGAATGTGGAGATATATAACATAGTCTGGATATAGCGAGATGGTGGAAAGAATCTTTTCAAGAATTTATCTTCTACAACGCTCCAACTAGTCAGACTTTGATTGGGATGTGACTTTAGCCATTCCTTAGCTTTACCTATCAAAGGGAAAGGGAATAAACGTAAGTAAACAGATTCAAGTTCACCTTCCTCAAAACCCATGGTACCAATCAATTCATAAAAAGTAGAAAGATGAGTATGTGGATCTTCATGATCCAATCATGTGAGTTGATGGGCACTAATGAGACTCAAATATGCGGGCTTCATCTCCAAAGATTTTGGCAGTAGCAGGTACAACTATGCTTGAAAAATATCGAGTCCCTTTTTGCATGACATAGTCTCCTAATGTCCTTCTTGGTGGAATTGATGGTCTTTCTTCAGCCATCTCTTTATCTTCTTCTTGATTTCTTCCTTGTCTTCTTCTCCTGTTTCTACTCACGTTTCTTCTAGATGTCCTTTCTATTTCAGGATCAAATATCAATTGATTTTGAGACACCTGTCCTGCAAGAGCATAAATCAAGAGACTTGAACAATGGTTAGTTCGGAAGAGAGGAACAAAATAAAATAAAAAATAAATTTTCATAAAAAACCTAAAAATTAGAAAAAAAATTAAATTCCTAAAAAAGAAATAAAAATAAAAGAAAAATAAAGAATATAAAAATTTAAAAATATTTACAACTTGATAAGATAGACATCCCAAGAATTTAAATCGAGACACCGTTCCCCGGCAACGGCGCCAAAAATACTTGTTGAGATCTTGGCAAGCGTACCAATATCACAGCAGTATAATAGTAAGTAAAGAGAGTTTTCGTATCCACAGGGAACGGTACAAAGATAAATCCTAGTGATCACACTTATCAAGTATGGGCAGATTTGAATGTTTGTTTGGGAAGATAAAAAATAAGAAAAAGGAAATATGGATAAGGTTGAGCAAATTAATGAAACCAGGAGTGAACTTCATCGATCGCACCTCTTGTAATTAGAACCCAGTGATATTCATGAATTTATAATCATAATATTGAAGCACAAATAAATGTTATTTCACAAAGGTCTCCACAAATATGAAATACTCAGAAACAATCTACCCTAGTCTCCACAATCGTAAATTGCCCCGGTTTAAAAATCAATTTGTTAAAGCTATCAATTCACCCTGGTCTCCATAGTCGTGAATTGAGTGTTTTCACCAATCAGATTTGGAAAACCGTTTCTCAACGCATTTAAGAAATCGCGTCATAACTCCGACACAAAGGCAGAAGCTAAGCATTAAGAATACAATAAAAACACCAATATTAAAAAAGCAGGGATTCATAAATAACAAAGAGGATTCAAAACAGAATTGGGGATTTAATCGACTACATTCAATCCTAAACGAGAGTTTAGCTACGCATGGTAGCTATTACAAACCAATAGAGAGACTGTCACACTTTTCTCTGGCTCCAGATCTACTCAATGTCTCTGTATCTCTTCAATGCCTAAAACTAACTGCTAACAGTCCTATAAATAGTGTTCTGATGGGCTTTTGAGATTCTGCTTGACGCCCATTAGAAATTAAGTTTCGTGCTCCTATGCGCCACTTGCGCTCACCGCAGGTGGAGCGCAGATCTCCGAATCTTGCTTTTCCTGATTTTCCTCTTTTTGCGCTTATCTTGTGCTGTTTCGATCCTTATCTGCTGCTATCTTGATGCCGTATTTGAATTTTAGCCTTTTATTTGTAAGAATCAACAGAATCTTTATCAAAATAGCATCAAATTCAAATTTGATTTAAATAATTACAAGAATCGTACTTTAAGACAAAAAGGGATAAATTGGGGTATAAATTCACCATTTTGCCCTTAATAAGTGTTGTAATTAAATATGATTTTTACATTAATTAACACCTATTAGGTTGTTGAGTCTCAAAATATTATTAAAAGGCTAATAATGTTTTAAGTCTCATAACCCCAAGTATTAATGAATAACAA
Source organism: Sesbania bispinosa (assembly GCA_026901365.1). Classification (NCBI taxonomy): domain Eukaryota; kingdom Viridiplantae; phylum Streptophyta; class Magnoliopsida; order Fabales; family Fabaceae; genus Sesbania; species Sesbania bispinosa. The sequence goes on along the minus strand of QLOH01000041.1, from coordinate 1,132,158 downwards.
ATTTGGTTAACGTTTTTATGAGAAAGAACAGTTTCTGCTGAAGGTGGTTTTCAGTATTTCAGAAGGTACCAGCTCAAGAAATCCAACCCTCTAAAGTGGTGAAACCTTCCGAAGTAAAGAAACCTACTGAGAGATCACGGTCTGCTGAAGGTGGAGAACCTCCTAAAGTATTGAGACGTCGTACTGAAGCTTGTACGTCTTCAATATAGTATTCTCTGCTTATTCTCCTTGAAGACTCAAGTCAACTGTAGCTACCTCAGTTATTAGTGCTTCTCATTCTTCTGAAAAGTCAGAGGACTTGCTTTTTGGAATATTTCAAATTTCTCTCACCAAAACGGCAAAGTCTGCTTTGAAGTACAAGCTTCTCAGAAAAAGTGAAGCCTGTGCTGCTGACTCTACTACCTGCTTCTGCAGAGGTTTCAGGCTATGTGTCACAATGGGAGCATTTGCATTAAATGCTATCTCTCAACGGGAAATCAAATGGAGCTCTTCGGACTAAAGCTTCCCTCTCTATAAATACAAGACTCCATGCAGAAACAAGATAGAGAAGAGAACACAGAGAAATCAACTTGCTGAAATGCTGCTTAAATTCATACTCATTTGTTTCATTATTTCTTATTTGTACAACAATTTCATATTATGAGTTTTACTCAGGTTATTTGTACGTTTTACCCAGTTCTAGCTCTAAACTTGTGTAGTTCAAGAGTTTGAGCTTTTTCATTCAAACAATTTTTACTGGTTTAGCCTGAAGAGGTTGTGTTCAAACAATACTTGGGTTTTTAGCCTGGAGAGGTTGTGTGTTCAAAGAATACTTGGGTGATTAGTGCCTGGAGAGGCTAGGTGTGCAAACAATACTTGTATCTGATCAGATAGTGGAAAGTCCAGTGGTGTAATTGCCCTGGGACTGGACGTAGCTCACTGTGTTAGTGGGTGAACCAGGATAAATTGCTTGGCTAAGTTCTCTCAACCCTTATCTCTTTACATTCCGTTTTAACTAACCTAGGAGGGTTCAGAAAAGTGATTTTATAAATCTACGCAGAAAAATAATCTCTTTATCACGCGAAAAAATTTCAAAACTATTTTATTCAACCTACTGAGTTGTATCAGCAAGTTGCTGAAGACACCAGTTTTGGAAGGTTGTTTAAATCTGTTTACAAACTATTTGCTTGTTTCAAAGGTTTTGATAAAATCTGTAAAGAATTATAAAACACTATTCAACCCTCCCCCTTCTAGTGTTTCCTGTGCTTCTAACAGTTTGTATCAGAGCTCAACCTCGGGTTTGGCATCTAACAAGTGCTGAGGGAAAAGATCCAGATGGAAGCCTCTACAAGCATCTCTCACTACACTGCTGAAGGTGCCTTAGTTTTTAGACCCCCTGCTTTCAATGGCTCTGACTACCATTTCTGGAGGGATCGTACGAAACTCTTCATAGAAAGTAACAACATAGATCTATGGGATGTGGTCACTGATGGTGATTATATTCCTACCAATAATGGTGTGCCCATTCCCAAGTCAGAATGGACTGGTGATCAGAAGGCTCGTGTACAACTTAATGCCGAGGCAAAACTCTACTTGATCTGTTCTTTGAGTAAATCAGAGTATGAGAAGGTGCATGGCTGCTCTTCTACCAAAGAAATTTGGGATACATTAACTGCAGCTCATGAGGGAACTGACAATGTGAAGCAATCCAAAATCAGCATGTTGGTGCATCAGTATGAGATGTTCAAAATGCATGAATTTGAATCCATTGATCAGATGTTTGGAAGATTTCAAACCATCACAAATGGACTCAAATCTTTGGGAAAGACCTATGATTCAGGTGATAAAAATCGCAAAATCCTTATAAGTCTACCAGAGATTTGGAGGCCCAAAGTGACTGCCATTCAAGAGGCAAAAGACCTCAACTCTCTGAGAATGGAGGAACTTTTGGGATCCCTCAAAGTCAATGAGCTGAAATTGGAGAAAGAACCCCCAAAAAGAAGTCACTTGCCCTGAATTCTAAATTCAAACTGGCTAGGTCTGGTGCACAAAGGGCCTTGAAAGTGGAGGAGTCCTCAGAAGGTTCTGAAGACTCAAAAAGTGGATCTGATGATGAAGATGACCTTGCTCTTCTGCACAGGAGGATAAAGAGGATGCTTCAGAAGAAAGCAAAGTTTAGAAAGCAATCTTCATCTGACAGCAAGATAGGTAATTCAGGTAAAGAGACTTTCTCTTCTGACAAAATTATCTACTATGAGTGTAGATAGCCTGGCCACATGAAAGCTGATTGCCCAAAGTTAAAGAAGTTCTCTTCAAAGAAGAAGAAATTTCCAAGAAAGAAGAAAAACTTCATGGCCACATGGGAGGATCTTGATGATTCAACCTCTGAAGAAGATCATGAAGCTACTAAAGAAGCTAACCTTTGTTTGATGGCTAGCCTTCCATCATCAGATAGCTCAGAATCAGAGGTAATACCTCAAACTCTTCAAGATATGTATGATGATTTGGTGGAAAGTTCTAAGGAACTTTTCCATGAGTATAAAGAGTTATCAAGAGCTTACACTGAAGTTGCAACCAAAAATGAAGTTCTTGAAACTGAATATTTGTTACTCAAGGAAAAACTCCTTAGTTTTGAGTCTTTTGATTCAACTGGTTTAAAAACTTAAAATGAGATTCTTAAAAAACAAGTTGCTGAACTCACAAAAGACCTTGTTGCTTTTGTCAATGGAACTAAGAACCTAAATAGGCTTCTGGGAGTTCAAATGAATTCCAAAGACAAAAGTGGTCTTGGTTATTCAGAAATTTCCTCCCTGCCTGATGTTGAAATTAAAGGTGCTGAAAAGGCTAAGAAAGGTAAGGGATGTCTTCATTGTGGTAAGCCTGGACACAACATGTCACAGTGCCGACACAAAAAGAAAGACAGACCTGCTTCTAACAAGAAAGGACCCAAAAAGATGTGGGTACCTAAAACCTTAATTGTTCTTGTTGCAAATGTGTTTAACAGGACAAAGGAGACGCCACAAATGGTCCCTGGACAGTGGCTGCTCGCGACACATGACAGGAGAAAGGTCTTTATTCCAAAACCTTAGACCAAAGGATGGAGGAGTGGTGACCTTTGGAGGAGATCAGAAAGGCAAAATCACTGGCATTGGTTCAGTAGGTATACTCCTTTATCTGTCATCCACAATGTCCTTTTAGTTGAAGGTTTCCAACATAACCTGATGAGCATAAGTCAATTGTGTGACAGTGGTTTTGTTGTATCCTTCACAAGGGATGGCTGCATAGTCAGAGACTCCTCTGATCAAATCATTTTTATTACCAAGAAACACAGTAATGTGTATAAAATTGATCTTGAGGACCTTGCTTATCAAAATGTGACTTGTCTTATTTCTGTGAAAGATGAAAAACAAATTTGGCATAGAAACTTGGGCATGCCAGCTTGAGATTAATCTCAAAGCTTACAAAACATAATCTTGTATAAGGAATACCCAAGCTTTCTTTCAAATCTGATATTTTATGTGAAAATTGGTTAAAGGGGAAGCAAACCAGAAATTCTTTCAAAAGTATAAATGTTGTTTCAACTGCAAGACCCTTAGAACTACTTCATATTGATTTGTTTGGTCCTACAAGAACATAAAGTCTTGCTGGTAAAAAGAATGGTTTGGTCATTGTTGATGACTATTCTAGATTCACATGGGTAATATTCCTAAAAAGCAAGGATGAGACTTTTGAGAACATTGCCAAATTCTGTAAAAGGGTGCAAAATGAGAAAGGATTTTGCATATCTTCCATTAGAAGTGATCATGGAGGTGAGGTTGAAAACTCAAGCTTCAGTATGTTCTGTGATGAGAATGGGATCCCTCACAATTTCTCAGTGGCTAGAACACCTCAACAAAATGGGGTTGTTGAGAGAAAGAACAGAAGCTTGTAGGAGATGGGAAGAACCATGCTCATTTCAAGCAATCTTCCAAGGTCATTCTGGGCAGAGGCTATTCACACAGCTTGCTATATCCAAAACAGAATTCTGGTAAGGCCTATTCCCAATAAGACTCCCTATGAATTGTGGAGAGAAAGAAAACCCAACATTTCATATTTTCACATCTTTGGCTGTGAGTGTTTCATACTCAACACCAAGGATGATCTGGGTAAGTTTGACTCAAAATTTGACAAGGGATTCTTCATTTGTTATTTAGAAACCTCTAAGGCATATAGAGTTTACAACTCTAGAACCCTAACTGTTGAAGAAACCATTCATGTTAGATTTAATGATGCTAAAGAGACTTTTAGGGAACTATCAGATCTAGAAGAGGATTTTGCAGGAATGGAGCTGAACCCTACTTCAGAGAAATCAAAGGCTAAGGATGAAGAACTTGCTGAAGGACCCTCTGAAATACCTGCTGAAAAGTCAACTCTTCAATCTGCTGGAACTGATACTCATTAGAGAGTTGATGCTAAGTCTCAAAATGAGCAAGTTTTCCCTCACTGGCATGAGTGGAGATACATAACTCATCATCCTCGAGATCAAATCATTGGTGACACTTCAGAAAGAGTAAGAACAAGATCAAGACTTAGAGAAGTCAATAATCTTTCCTTCCTTTCTGAAATTGAGCCAAAGAATATTTAGGAAGCTCTGCATGATGAAGGGTGGATCCTAGCCATGAAAGAAGAGCTTAATCAATTTTCCAGGAGTGATGTTTGGACTCTTATTCCTAAACCCCATGGGAAAACTATTATAGGAACCAAGTGGATGTTTAGAAACAAACTCTCTGAAGATGGTCAAGTTGTTAGAAACAAAGACAGACTTGTTGCCCAAGGCTACAATCAACAAGAAGGTATTGACTTCACTAAAACTTTTGCTCCAGTATCTCGGCTTTAAGCCATAAGGATTTTACTTTCCTATGAAGCAAATAATGGCATCAAACTATATCAAATTGATGTTAAGAGTGCCTTCCTAAATGGTTTCATTTAGGAAGAGGTATTTGTTAGACAACCCACTGGTTTTGAAAATTTAACTTTTCCTGAGCATGTTTATAAACTGAAAAAGGCTTTGTATAGTCTGAAACTAACTCCTAGAGCTTGGTATGAAAGACTGAGCAATTTCTTACTAAAAAATGGTTATGAAAGAGGAAAAGCTGATACAACTCTTTTCAGAAAAATGTCTAACAAGGACCTGATTCTAGTCCAAATATATGTTGATGATATTATTTTTGGATCAACAAATTTCTCTCTGTGCACTGAGTTCTCAAGGCTTATGCAATCTGAATTTGAAATGAGTTTAATGGGAGAACTAAAATTTTTCTTTGGACTTCAAATTAAGCAAGATTCTAATTGTATATGGATCCATCAAGAGAAGTATAAAAGGAAATGCTTAAAAAGTTCAATATGCATGATTGCAAGCCCATGGCAACTCCTATGCACCCCTCATCTATATTAAATAAAGATGAAGGAGAAGAACCTGTTGACCCAACCATGTATAGAGGTATGATTGGATCCTTTATGTATCTTACAGCAAGTAGGCCTGACATTATGTTCAGTGTATGCTTATGTGCAAGATTTCAATCTGATCCAAGAGTAACTCATTAACAAGCTATAAAAAGAATTTTCAGATACTTGAAAGGTACTACTAATCTTGGTCTGTGCTATAAGAGGAACAAGGATTGTAGGTTAGTAGGATTATGTGATGTTGATTTCGCTGGAGATAGAGTTGAAAGAAAATCAACCAGTGGTGGATGTTACTTTATTGGAAGCAATCTGATAAGCTGGTCAAGCAAAAGACAAAGCATAATAGCTCTTTCAACTGTTGAAGCCGAATACATTGTTGCTGCATGTTGTTGTTCACAGCTGCTCTGGGTAAAATATCAATTAGAAGACTTTAATATTCTTATTAAATCTATTCCAGTCTTCTGTGATAACACTAGTGCAATCAACCTTTCCAAAAATCCAATTCAGCACTCTAGAGCAAAACATATTGAAATAAAACATCATTTTATACAGAGCATCAATGGGCTGATATATTCACTAAACCTCTTGCTAAAGATAGATTCAAATTTATCAGAGAAAATTTGAACATTCTCACACTTTCTGAAAATTAATTTTCACTGAATTGTTTACATAGAAAGTGTTGACATGCACAAGTGGTATCCCGAATCTATTTCATACCTATTTTTCACTTCTTCAGTAAGCTCTATTTGCCCTCTTGATTGATGACAAAAGCGGGAGTATTAAGAAACTAACAAAATCTGAAGTTAAGTATTTCAGAAGGATTCTCAGATTCAGGGGGAGCGAATGAAGCAAAGTTTTAAGCAAAGTTGTAAACAAGTTTTAGCAAGAAGCTCTACCTCAGTATCTGATATAGGGGAGAAATACTCTAATCTTTTATTATTATTTTCCTTTCAGATATTTGATTTAGTTCTTAAACAAATTTGTCATCATTAAAAAGGGGGAGAATGTTGAGTCTCAAAATGTTATTAAAAGGCTAATAATGTTTTAAGTCTCATAACCCCAAGTTTTAATGAATAACAAATTTGGTTAACGTTCTTATGAGAAAGAACAGTTTCTGCTGAAGGTGGTTTTCAGTATTTTAGAAGGTATCAGCTGAATAAATCCAACCCTCTGAAGTGGTGGAACCTTCCGAAGTAAAGGAACCTGCTGAGAGATCACGACCTGCTGAAGGTGGAGAACCTCCTGAAGTTGTGAGACGTCGTACTGAAGCTTGTACGTCTTCAATATAGTATTCTCTACTTATTCTCCTTGAAGACTCAAGTCAACCGTAGCTATCTAAGTTACTTGTGTTTCTCATTCTTCTGGACAATCAGAGAACTATCTTTTTGGCATATTTCAAATTTCTCACACCAAAAAGCCAAAGTCTGCTGTGAAGTACAAGCTGCTCAAAAAAAGTGAAGCCTGTGCTGCTGACTCTACTACCTGCTTCTGCAGAGGTTTCAGGCTATGTGTCACAACGGGAGCATTTGCATTAAATGCTTTCTCTCAACGGGAAATCAAATGGAGCTCAACGGACTAAAGCTTCCCTCTCTATAAATACAAGACGCCATGCAGAAACAAGATAGAGAAGAGAACACAGAGAAATCAAATTGCTGAAATGCTGCTTAAATTCATACTCATTTGTTTCATTATTTCTTGTTTGTACAACAATTTCATATCCTGACTTTTACTCAGTTATTTGCACATTTTACCCAATTCGAGCTCTAAACTTGTGTATTTCAAGAGTTTGAGCTTTTTCATTCAAACAGTTTTTACTGGTTTAGCCTGAAGAGGTTGTGTTCAAATAATACTTGGGTTTTTAGCCTGGAGAGGCTGTGTGTTCAAAGAATACTTGGGCGATTAGAGCCTGGAGAGGCTAGGTGTACAAACAATACTTGTATCTGATCAGATAGTGGAAAATCCAGTGGTGTGTTTTCCTTGGGACTTGACGTAGCTCACTGTGTTGGTGGGTGAACCAGGATAAATTGCTTAGCTAAGTTCTCTCAACCCTTATCTCTACATTCAGATTTAACTAACCAAGGAGGGTTCAAAAAAAGTGATTTTATAAATCCACGCAGAAATACAATCTCTTTATCACGCAAAAATAATTTTAAACTATTTTATTCAACCTACTGAGTTGTATCAGCAAGTTGCTGAAGACACCAGTTTCGAAAGGTTGCTCAAATCTGTTTACAAACTCTTTGCTTGTTTCAAAGGTTTTCATAAAATCTGTAAAGAATTATAAAACATTATTCAACCCCCCTTCTAGTGTTTCTTATGGTTCTAACACGGGTTTCTCCCTCGAAGGAAAAGGAAGACTAGGAAAAACAATCTCTTTGTTGTAACAATCTAGCCTGACATGATTATGGGATAATCAATTCATGCCTAAGTTAACATCAATACCACTCAAGGGTAAACAAATAAGATCAACAATGAAATACTTCCCTTGTATCACAATAGAACAATTTAAACATGCAAGGGAAGTGGTGATTGCCTCTTTGGTCGGGGTGAGAACATTCAAGTTAAAGGGTAAGGGGGTGACATGCAATTTCAATCTTTCCACACAATCACAAGAAATAAATGAGTGCGTTGCCCCAAAATCATACAGTACAATCAAAGGAATCTCATTAAGAGTACATATACCTTGCAATAAGTTATTGGTCTTAGCGGTCGTTCCCCCACTAAAGGTGAAGACCCTCTCGGTAGCTTGGGGTTTGGGAGCATCAACAGTCTTCTTTGGCCAAGAGATCACCATGTAACCCGGTTGTGACAAAAGAAACACTTGCCTTGCCCCTTCAAACACACACCCTTGTGGGTTTCCCACAAGATGTGCACACTCGAGTCGTCTGAGTGGAGGGGAGAGAAATTTGTTTGCCCTTACCTCCCTGAAAATGAGTTCGGTTGTTCCTTCCTGCAGGTGCATCCTCCCTCTTCTTCTTGCCTTCCACCCAAGTCTTCACCACGGGCTTGGGTACCTCTTCCACCAGGTTTTGTTCCGCCACCATACACTTGGTGACCAAAGTAGAGAACTCCCTCAGTTGGAGAATGGCTACGTTCCTCTTGATCTCGGGTCTTAGGCCCAACTCAAAATGGGTGCACTTCCAACCCTCATTAGGGTTAGCCTAGAGCCAAGGAGTGATACTTGGAGAGTTCGTCAAATTTGGCCACATATTGGCCCACCGTCATGCTTCCCTACTTCAACTGCAGGAACTCAAACTCCTTCTATTGCTTCATAGGCTCCGGAAAGTACTTTTCTAGGAACGTTGCTTGGAACCCCTCCCAAGTGAGCAGAGTTCCCAGAGGATTCAATCTTGCCCTGGCGGCCTTCCACCAGTTCTCTGCCTCCCCTTGTATGCATGCAGGTGGAAAAACGCACCTTGAACTCATCAGAACACACCATAACTTCAAAGATCTTGTTCATGGCATTGAGCCATGAATTTGCGGCTTCGGGGTCATAGGCTCCGGTGAAGGGCGGAGGGTAGTGTTTTCTCAATTCCGCCAACCCCTAAACAAACAGGTCCGTGACACCCATAGGTGGTGGTGTGTCCCTAGGCCTTTGGCTGATTTCGTGAAGCACTGTTGTATTATTTGCATTCTTCTCCCCCATCATTTGTGCCAAAGTTTGCAAGGCAGCCGCCACAGGGTCGGGGGTTGAACCATGGGTGGAGGAGTTGTGGGATTAACTCGTGGCCTACCTTTCCTTCCGCCAGCCATAACACTCTACACATCATTAATAAAACATCGAGGTGATCAGACTCTCAATTTCATAGTAATGTATAAAGAGGATAGATAACTTTAGGAAACAAACAAATCCACAGTCCAATTGGATTGAATTGCTCTGATACCATAATGTAACGTCCTAATTTCTAAATTCGAAAATAGTTCCTATTGGAAGCACTATTCCCAAATTCATGAAATTATTTCACACATTAATGATATCGCATACAATCACAATCAACGCTTAGGTAGTCTAACAATTAATTAAGCTTCAATTAAATAGTCATTTATACATAACCAGTTCATTGCCAACATTGGCTCCAATCAATATACAACTAAAACAATAGGCTTAATGGGATACAATTTTACATGCGTCCTGAAACAGTTACAAAAATGCCCTTAAGGCTCCACATGTACAAAAATATCCCATTTTAAAATAATAGGCTATCCTATACAATCAAAAGAATTTAAATACAATAAAAGGGGTCACATGACCCATCAACCATCATGCCATCCTTCCATCAGTTCCATGGCTGAGAACCCTGCACATCTAAATAAATCCACAAAACGTATGGTGAGACTAAAGTCTGAGCTGTGAGTGTGATCGTGCCAGGTGCAGGTGTACAGACAATACATGTATATATACAAACACAGCGGAAGCTCACAAATTCAAGCAATTTTGTAGATCTTAGAGTTGGTGTTAGGTCTGCAGGTTAATTTCCATAAGAGTAACCTTGCTGGTGTCAATTTTGATGCTAAGTGGATGAATATGACTTCAAACTTTCTGAATTGTAAAGTGGGGTAATATCCTTTCTTCTATTTAGGTTTTCCTATTGGTGCTAATCCTAGAAGTAAGGTGTCTTGGAATCCAATGATTCAAAAGGTGCAGAAACATTTAGCCCTAGACACTATCTTTTGGAGGTCATTGTGTCCTTTTACAATCTGTCCTTCATTCTATTCTAATCTATTGTCTTTCATTCTTCAAGATTCGAGATTCGAGATTCGAGATTCGAGACTTGAGTGCTTTTACTCTTGCTCTTTTAGGGAAGTGGAGATGGAGGTTCCTATTGGAAAATCGTAGGTTATGGCATAGAGTTTTAACCTTTATTTATGGTGAGAGGTTGGTAAGTGTTGCAAGTGGTGCGACTTCAAAGGGCAGGTAGTGGTTTGATGTTTGGTATATTTAAAATAGCAATTTTGTCTCCTTAGAGTGGTTCTCACATGGTTGTGTCAAGGAATTAGGGTATGGGAAAATATACACTTTTTTGGCGTGATGTGTGGTGCGGTTCCAATGCATTATGTAATCGGTATGCAGACTTTTCTCAGTTGCTAGTGATAAAGAGGCGTCTTTAGCTGACATTTTAACCAATCCTAATGCAATAGGAATCAAAACTAGAAAATGTCAGCATACCGATTAATTATATATATATATATATGAGAAGGGATCAAATTACACCAGTATAAGTTACACCAAGTATTAGCTGGTAATAAAGTATGGAGACTATCAATATTTAAAATTCTTTATACTATATATATAATTATATTAATATTATTAATATATCTCATTCGAATTAATGTGGCTGAAGCAGTTGCGCCGAGACTAGGATTAGCAGTGGCACTGCAATGACGACAACGGGATGAGGCGGGAAACCACAATGACGGAGGACAAACACGACTAGATGAGATAACAAGTAGGTATGGGAATGCTTCAATGGTGACTGGTTGGGTGGTATTATGCTACTGATTTTTATTCCGTGTAATCTTTTTTATTTTAATCTTTTTCTGTATTTCAATTTCTGTAGAAACATTGAAGACTCAGAACAAAAATTAAAGTACACGCGATCTGAGATCTCGATTACCTGATATGAGCTTTCTTCTAATAACCACCCCCTTTTCATGTGCCCTGATTGTAATTGATGGCATGTATTGTGGCCTTTTTATTTACCATATTATAAAGCAATGAATCTTGTCTTGTGATTTCCAATATGTTATCTGTTTAAATTTGGTAAACTCAATTTTATGCCAATATTGTGAAGTCTATTAATCAGTTTGAGCATTCAAACTTGACTCAGAGACTTAATATCCTTTAGTTTTAATGATTAACAAATAAGAGTATAATAAGAACAAATAAGATTATATAAACAGATTCTACTGAGAAAGGTATTGGTTTGTTGAATTGTGTTTCAGGTTGAAATATTCATTAGGAGAAGAAGAAGATTTGATGAACAGAATCAGAATCATAAGATAAGGATTAGAAGAACAAATGCAGGATGTAATATAAAGGTTGTCTGAAGTAAGCAACTCGTCTGAAGCATAGAAGTTGTCTGAAGAATGCAACTCGTCTGAAGTACTAAGTTGTCTGAAGTGCTGAAGTCGTCTGAAGTGCTGAAGCTGTCTGAAGTGCGCAAGCCGTCTGAAGTGCTGAAGCTGTCTGAAGTGCGCAAGCCGTCTGAAGATGTGAAGACTGTCTGAAGACATGAAGACCATCTGAAGACGTGAAGACTATCTGAAGAAGTCTACAAACAGAATCACAAGAATTGATCTCTTGAAGATGTTTCTAAAGTGTAAAGCACATTCTACCAAAATGGAGTACACTTATTTCAGTATAAAAGATAAACATGCTTTTATGCCTCGATCAAAGTCTTGCACAAATAAGGAAACTCTGCAAAGACTTTCTGCAACACCTGGTGCACCTGCAACAAAAGGTATTTTTGTGTGCGCAGACCTACTGCACCTGTACCTGCTGGCTGCCCAGAACTGATCAGAAGATTGAGTAAAAGCAACCAGAAAGATGTTTGAATAAAACATATTAAAATTCAACATCTTTATTCATCTATATCTCAAAGAAGAAAATGCAAAGAAGAACAGAGCAGCAATCGTCTGAAGAAAGAAGAAATGGTGTCAGGAAGCAAACAGAAAAGGAGCATATACAAAATAAGCAAAAGCACAAATCCAACGGATATCTCCTCATATACACTCCTAAGAAAAGCAGAGGAAATCAGAAGTCAGCTCAGGAACGTAGAAGAAATCATGAGACAGCTGAAGAAAAGCAAAAGGATATCAAGAGAGAGAACATGCAAAATAATATCAAGAAAATCTCTCTAAAGAGCTCATCTACAGAAGTGTAAGAACAGGACTATCTGAACACTTATTTGCTTAAGAAGAAGCAACTATTTGAGACACTATTACATAATGGCTATATGAGCCACATCATCAACATCTCAACGGTATTATGAATCATCTTCAAACGGCTATATTCCAACAGAACATATAAATAGCCTCAAGGAAGAATTTGAAGGAGTTGAACTCATTCACTTGGTTCAATCAGTTGATCAAAATATATCAGAAAAACCTTATTGTTTGTTGACCATGCTTACTTGAATCAACCATGCTGCTGATCTATTGATCAGTTAGTCAAAATTATAGTTCTTCAGTTGAACAACCAACCAGGCTATGCTTAATCTCATATGAACCAAGAATGGTTTGAAGCTGCAAGTATGCCTTGGTTTTTCCAATGATGCGGGTGAGAATGTAGCCCATGGAAACCAATGGCTGGAGAACAAGGCTGGAGCTTAAAGTCAGTATCTACCTAGCCAATTCTCAGAGGATGTTATTCCTCTTATCAGAGACAGGGATTGTACTTAAACTTATACACTTGTATCACTGTCTTAACCTTGTACTTAGAATTCATTCATTGTATCCTGAGTAGTACTCAGTTAACCTCTAGTACAGGAAAAGATTAAGTTTATGTTTCATGGAAACTTAAACTTAGTTTAATTTGTAAACACTTTATGTGTCAGAGAGCCTGGAGAGGCTTGGTGGATGAAAGAATACTTAGTTGCAAAGCCTGGAGAGGCTAGACTGAAAAAGAATACTGCATATGTTGCTTGGAGAGGCAGTTGAAAACAAAGTAATACTTGTGTTGGCTTGAAGAGGCTGTAAATAATACTTGTATCTGTGGATTCAGATAGTGGAAAATCCAGTGGTGGTTTGCCTCTGGGACTGGATGTAGCTCACGGGTTTGTGGGTGAACCAGGATAAATTCCTTGGTTAAGTTTTCTTACCCTTATCATTTGAAGCTTTACAAAGAATGTTCCTTGAAGAACTTCTGAAATAAATTCTCTGAAGTGAGTCTGAAAGAGATCAGTTCAGAAATCAGGAACAGACTTCAGACAACCTCTAGTCGTTTGAAGTATTTCAGAAACCGTTCTGAAAATACTCTTTGCTATAATCTTCAGAAGATACTTTGAGAAGCCTCTGTTTAAAACAATCTTAAGCTTTAGAAGAAACACTGTTTTTCTTATCTTCCACACGTTTCAACTACCTCTGATCTTAAGACTTGTTTTTGAACGGTGCCCATCTTCATGATTTAAATTAAAGATTTTCAAAAATAATCAAAAAGCTTGAAACACTATTTAACCCCCCCCCCCTTCTAGTGTTTCCTGTGGTTCTAACAAAAAGAACTAAAACATCTTTTTATTGGTTTAATAAAATGGCAAATTTTAGTTAAAGAAGTAAAAAGGAATCACAAAGAAACTAAACATGTTGGAGCATAATGAAAGGTAACTATTGAAGTAGGTACCCTCTTTTTTAATTACTTAGGCTTAAGCTATTTGTGAATGTTTTAGAGAGAAACTGTTGGGATGGGATAAAAGCAAAAAAGAATGGCTTCAATGGAAAAGTGTTGCCTTTCCCATGTTTGGGTGATTATTATAATAGCAGAGTCTTGTGGCAGCATTATTTGATTTGTCTAAGTAAAATTGATTTGGCTTTAATTAGTTTGCTCTGTTACATATTTGTCTTGTTTAAAACTTTAAATTCCTTTTTGAAGACAAGTTGGAAGTAAATTAATTAGATATGGTGGGTGATATCATAAGTTTATTATTTTTTTAGTGAAATATGAAAAGTTAAATCACGTGTATATAATTTGGTACATAAACTAGAAATTGGATGGTTTTTATGTTTTTAGATATAAACAACACAGAGCCATAGTTACATTTCTTTCATAGACTAGTCCCTGTTTTGATTCACCTTTTACCACCAAAGCTCTATTGTTTCTACTGTTTTGATATTTTTCTACTTCTCTGCTTTTTCTACTTTTGCCACTCATAAAGCTTGTTGTTTGGGGAAGACTTTGAGGGACTATCCTTCCAGAAATAGGTATTTTCTTCTGATATTACTCAAATGATTTCATGGTTATTCTTTGCAATGTTCCTATACACTATTGACTTCTATTTATTTGGTATGTATATGAAGTTAGAATTACTCATTCTTTTCAAACACTATTCCCTATCTAATAATTTGCATCTACGCTTAATTATGCTAATGGCATAGCTTAAAATTTAGAGGAGGCGGTCCTCAATGTCTAGATTAAGCCATTAAGGGAACCTAGTTGTTCCTCTAGTAGATCTTTTCATTTGGACATACTCAATTGTTATGGATTATGATGTGATTGGAAAACAATATTTATATGTAGCTTGTGAAGGGCATTGGTAACTTATAAAAATTAGATACGAAAAAAATGAATTAGAAAATAGATTAAAAATAGAGACGGAAATTAGAGACGAATTTTAATGAATAACAACTATAGCAATTAGAGACAAAAAAAAAGTTCGTCTCTAAATAGTGACGGGCAATAATTTGCTCAGAGACGGAATAAATTGGTCTCTTTTAGAGACGGAATGATTTTACTTTCATGATAGTCTTGGGGTGGTTTTTTTAAATTCTAGAGATGGAAATATTTCGTCTCAATTTAGAGACAGAAAGAAAAATTCTACTCTAACAAATCTGTGACGTGCAAATCAGCGACCACTAAGATTCCATCTCTGATTCCGTCTCTAATCTGTTTAGAGTCGGAAAAAGTGGTTTTTAGAGACGGAATATATTCGTTGCTATTTCATATTTTTCTGGTAGTGAGGGTTTTGACACTCCGGTCGAGAATCTATGCAAGTCTAGTGGGAACTGTGAGGTCTTCCCTTAATTGTCCTGATTCGGAGCTTATGATGTGTGAAGGATCTTGGACATATTTCCTCAGCTGGGAAACATGGAATACATCATTGACTCAAGACAAATGAGGGGGTAAGGCTATCTTGTAAGCCAGAGGGCCAACCCTTTGCAGGATCTGGAATGTACCTATGAATCTAGGGTTAAGATTTCTGGCTTTGATGGCTCACCCAATTCTTGTGACAGGGGTTACTTTCAAAAACACATGGTCGCATTCTTCAAATTCTAGGTCATTTCTTCTCTTGTCAGCATAGCTTTTTGCCGACTTTGGGCAGTAACAAGCTTTTCCCTAATGACCCTAATCTTTTTTGTGGTTTCCCGCACTAACTCCGGACCTAACAGGGTTCTCTCACGCACCCAATACCAACAAAGTGGGGACCTACACTTCCTACCTTACAGGCCCTCGTAGGGTGCCATGCCTATACTGCTATGGAAACTGTTGTTGTAAACAAACTCTATGAGAGGTAGGTACCTATCCCAACTACCCTGCTCCTCTAACACACAAGCTCTAACCATATCCTCTAGGGTCTGGATAGTCCTCTCAGACTGACCGTTAGTCTGAGGATGGTAAGTAGTACTAAACCTAAGTTTAGTCCCGAAAGCCTGGTGAAGTGCGTTCCAAAACATAGAGGTGAACCTAGGATCTCAATCTGAAATGATGCTAGAGGGAATGTCGTGGAGCTTAACAACCTCCTTGACATACAGGTCGACTAATCTACTTAGGGAATAAGTATATCTAATAGGTAGGAAATGGGTCGACTTAGTCAGCCGGTCCACAATGACCCAGATGGCATCATACCCTGCTGGGACCCTAGGCAGTCCTACCACAAAGTCCATGGCTATAATCTCCCACTTCCACTCTGGAATTTCTAATGGTAAAAGGGTTCGTAATGGTTTTTGTTGTTCTATCTTAACCTATTGACACACCAGACACCTAGAAACAAACGCAGCTATCTCACCCTTCATACCATCCCACCAAAACATCTTCCTCAAGTATTGATACATCTAGGTGGTGCCAGGATGTATCGAGAACTTGCCCCTGTGGGCCTCCTCTAAAATCTGCTGCCTCAGACTACCCTCTTAGGGATGCAGACTCTCCCTTGGAAGAGAATCATCCCATCACCTAACTCAGAGAAACTCGGCTGCCCTCTCCTAGCTTGGAGGTCTGGGTCCGAGCCCTGTGCCTCCTTAATCAGAACTCTAAGCTCACTGGTGACCTCTAACCTATAGAACCTCAAGCTACTCTCTCCGATCTCAACACTCAGGCTTAGGTTCCCAAACTCTTCCAATAACCCATTTTCAAGTACCATCATGGATGACACATGTAGGGATTTCCTACTAAGGGCATCAGCCACTACATTAGCCTTACCCGGATGGTACCTCAACTCAAAGTCATTGTCCTTCAAAAACTCCATCCACCTCCTCTGCCTCATGTTGAGTTCCTTTTGATCAAAGAGGTATTTCAAACTCTTATGATCGCTAAAGACCTCAAACCTCACACCATATAGGTAATGCCTCCAAATCTTGAGGGCAAATACCACAACAAGCTAACTCTAAGTCATGGGTAGTATAGTTCTCCTCATGGGGCATCAACTACCTAGAGGCATAGGCCACCACTCTATTCTCATGTATCAGCATACATCCTAGCCCCTTACCAGAAGCATCACTATAGACCTCGAAGGTCTTGGACAAATCCGGCAACACAAGTACTGGGCAATGGTCAACCTCTTCTTGAGATGTAAGAAGCTCCGCTCACACTTCTCGACCCACACAAAAGCTTGACACTTACGAGTCAATCTAGTGAGGGGCAAGACTAGCTGGGAGAATTTCTTTTATGAATCTTCGATAGTAGCCGACCAATCCTAGGAAACTCCTAATTTCGTTATGGTCTTAGGCCTTTCTGATGAGATTCTGGCAAGCGTACCAAAATTTCAACAGTATAATAGTAAGTATGAGTTTATCGTATCCACAGGGAACGGTTCACTTCGTATTTACTCGTGATCAGATTATCAAGTAGAAAACGGTATTTGAGAGTCTGTGGTGAGGAAAGTAAATTTGCATAAAAGAAAGAGACGATTGAGAGAAGATAAAATACTTTACTTGGATTAGGATTGAACTTCATATCATCGAACCACTTTATGCATGTGAATCCCAATATTATTTATGAATATATTTCTATAATATCCTAGCCAAACTATATTGCTTTACCCCGAGTTACCATGTAGTAAACCACTCGAAGATAATTCATGCGGGTTCTCCCAGGCGACAAATTACCCCAGCTTGATTGCTCTATCTTTCTGTTTGTTTAATACTATCAATTCGCCCTATAGACCTATAGTGTCAGCTATGAAGAGATTGCCTAGTTCTTCTTCAATGGTCACTTTCTCCTATAACCCTATAGTAACTACTATGAGTACTTTTACCAATCAGACTTTGAGTTTCCTAAGTATCGGTTCCCCCAAATTCGCTGTTAATTTTATAGAAACATCTGTCACCTGAATCATAAAATTAACCTATAACTTCGGCACACAGGCGGAAGCTATGCATTAAGCAAGGATAAAAATACCAATATTATAGAATAGGGATTCATAAATAAATACGAGAATTCTGTAGGAACACAGGGAAACACTAAAAGGGGGGGTTGAATAGTGTTTCTGAATATTTTAGAAAGCTTTTCGCAAACAGGTGTTAAAAACAAAAATTTCAGACAGGCTCTTCAAGGACTGTCTGAAGTTTTCAGACGGCCAAAAATACTGATGTTAAAAGATGTTTTTGTGCCTTTATAGAATATCAGATTGATTACTCTAACCCCTTGATTAGTATAAAAAGAATTAACAAGAGATAAGGGTAAGAAAACTTAGCCAAGGAATTTATCTTGGTTCACTCACTACCACTGTGAGCTACGTCCAGTCCCAATGCCAACTAGCACTTGGATTTTCTTTTAATCTTTCAAGATTACAAGTATTCTTTTACAGTCAAGCCACTTCAGGCTCTACAATCAAGTATTCTTTTACAGTCAAGCCTCTTCAGGCTCTACAATCAAGTATTCTTTTACAGTCAAGCCTCTTCAGGCTCTACAATCAAGTATTCTTTTACAGTCAAGCCTCTTCAGGCTCTACAATCAAGTATTCTTTTATCAACCAAGCCTCTCCAGGCTCTAAAATCAAGTATTCTTTTATCAACCAAGCCTCTCCAGGCTCTAAAATGAGTTTATAGAGAAAGAAGTTTAAGCTTTTAAACTATACAAGTTTGAAGCTCAAACGAATACAATGTACAATAAAATTCTGAGGTATGCTCAGGATATCAAATGTGTACAGCGAATTTTATCAGAGAGTTTTTACAGAGTAAAAACTTGTAGCGTGATATTTCTCTTGGCTTTCTTGTATGTTGATTTTATCACTTTTTTTTTTTCGTTTTCTTCTTTTCGTCTTCTTCTCCTTGATGGTCTTCATAGAGGGATATTTATACCCAAATTTTAATCCGTTGAAAAACCACCGTTTAGAGATAGCATTAAATGTTATTTAATCCGTTGTGAGACATGCTTCTAAGAGCTCTGATATCTCTGACACGATACAAGGTTTCTCTTGTATTAAGGCTGCTACAAATGTTGTTGCAGAGGCTGCGTTGCAGAGATTTCCTCATTGGTGTATGAAATTCAAAATCACCAGGAAAGGTCTCTGTGTTCCTTGCTATAATCGTGTTTGAAAAGGTACGTGCAACAGAGGTTCAGAAAAGTCTTCACAAACTTCAGCAGAGGGTGCCACGTCATAAGTGAGACTTCAGACGGCACTGATACTTCAGACGGGTTGAGCTACTTCAGACAGCTTCAACTCTTCAGACGAGTTCTGCTTCGTCAGAAAGCTTCAACACTTAGTCTTTTTATGTAGGCTCATAGTGACTCTTGCTGAAATCATAGATAAATCATTAAAGCATATATGTATCTATGATAAATATTTTAACTCAAATTTGTTAAGCATTAAAACTTGGGAATTGAGTTGTCTTAAACATCATATTTTCTTTTATGATATTTTTGAGACTCAACATTCTCCCCCTTTTTAATGATGACACATTAGTTTAAAATACATAAATCTGAAAGGAGTTTTAAAGATAAAAGTATAGATAACTCCCCCTCAGATGGTGATCTCTTAAACTTATCTGATCAAAAATCAATTTCTTATATACTCCCCCTGAGTCCTGTAATTACTTCAGATTCAGATTTTGTTAGATTTTAATACTCCCCCTTTTGTCATCAATCAAAAGGGAATATCAGAGCTAAACAGGAACAGAGCAATAAATGCATATAGAACATATAGCATAATGAGAACAATGCACTCATAAAAGGATGAGAAAAGCCACTGATTGTATATAGATGGGAATGTTCAGATAAAGAAACAAACAATCAGACACTTGTCATAAGCATAAACAAAAGACAATGGCTAAAATGAACAGTCTAATCTTTCTTCTTCAGCAAGGCCTCAGTGAGAAAGGAAATCAAGTCGTCCTTGGCCTTTGTTATTGCAGCTTCCACTGAGGTTTTCAAGTCTTGCTGACCAGATCTGATAAGCTGCTGTTCTTGAAGAATCTGTTCTTGTTGAGCAATCAGATGCTTAGTCTTCTGTTCTTGATCAGCACACTTCTTTTCAAGTTTCTGCACTTTGGAATTCAACTTTAGATTTTCCTCAGCCAAGTCTTGCTCAGATTCATAAAAGATGAGCTGGATGTAGGGGCAAACAAATCTAAGCACTCCAAATCCTGGCTGTAAGCTGTAGTCAGATGGGCTGAACACAGGGCAAAAGAAGGTGCCAATAGGATTCAGCAGAACCCAATCTTCATTGAAAGAGTCAGCAGGTGGGGGAAAGTGATCTCTCATATAATGATATTTGACAGTGGTTGCCTTTCCAAGCCCAACACCAGAATCAACATCAAGACCAGTTGATCCAGAAGAAGATCCAGCTTCTTCTCTGATCTTCCAGTAAGAGGACCACATCCAATCTTGAAGTAGATGATCCAGGCCTCCTCCTAGATTTGTGATGAATTCTGGTAAAGAGTCCCACTCTGATGGACTCATCACTTCAGACACAGGTGAGTTTTTATTTGAATAGCTTTTAGCTTCTTTGAATTTCTCTTCCAGTAAGGGATATCTAGGAACTATTCTATCAGGTTTCACCAAGATTTTGGTGGTTGGCCTGATTGAACAGGTTCTAGGGGGCCTGTAGCCTCTCATCCCAACTCCCTTGTGCAGATCCCTCTGAAACAGCTCAGACTCAGTGTTCAGCTGCCTCACAAAGCTCCATTCATCATTAGACAGCCTCAGGGAATCATTTGAGAATGGATTGATGGGAGCCCAAATATGTGCAAGAGGGACGCCCTTCCTGATCTTGTCTAATCCACCTGAAGAAGCACTGTATTGATTCCTTACTTCAGCAGCAGTTTTCCTGATTAAGCCAGGATGCAAGGATACAGCAGGCGCTGATCTGAAATACTGTAGCTCTTCAGACAAGGTGCTAAACTTGGGCAGTGAGCAGGGATCAGCAAGCACTTGCTCTTCTTAAACAGAGAGCTCTTCTTCCAGAGAAGGTGTAGGAGGTGGAGGTGATGAAGGTAGGAGTGGTATTAGAGCAGGGTCATGGATTTGTGGGGAAGGTAATGTGGGCTCAGAGAGTTGATTCTCTGAAGGTTGTGGTGAGGTAGGTTCAGAGGGTTTGGAAGGTTCAGAGGGTTGGTTTTCTGTTTGTGGAGGTGGTGATGGGTGTGATAGAGGTGAAGATGGTTGGTTTATAGGTGATAGGGTTTTTGGTGAAGGTGGTGGTGAAGGTTGTGAGGGTTGATGAGGTGTTTGTTTTTCTGGTGAGGAGGGTGGTGAAGGAGTTACATTATCAAATCTCACTTTAATTCTCTTGTAGGGAGGCTTGGTTACCTCAGATTCTTTTGCCTTTGCTTCTTCCTTCTCCCTTTGTGCTTGTTTTTCTTCCCTTTTCCTTTTGAAGTATTGTTGAGCTTTAACAAAGTTTTGATACTTCTCAGCTTCATCTTCTGCTGTCAGCTGAGAGGCAATACTTCTAGTCACCCTAGGTTCAGGTGCAGTCTGAAGTAGCTTGCCTTTGGTTCTCCTTCTCTGAGGTGCACTTGTCCTCTTCCTTTTCTTTGCTCCCTCAACTATGGTTGCTTGCCTATCATCTTCAGCATAGGCCAATTGTGAAGCAATAGCAATAGATATATCTGTCTTTTCTTGTTCTGCTTTCTTCTCCAGCTCCTCTTGCTCCAAAGCAGTAGCCAAAGCTGCCACCTGAATGAGTTCAGGATCAGATGGGCACGCAGCCAATGGCTCAGCTATGACTACATCAGTTTCTTCTGCCTCCTGTGGAGTCTGTACAGGTTCAGACATCTGACCCACAATTTCAGATGGCCTTTGTGATGCCTTCTGAACAGGTTCAGACACCTGACTCTGCCCAGATGCAGATGCTACCTTAGCAGCACTCCTTACAGGTAGCTTCTTCAATTTTGCCTGAGGAGAGGGTTGTGATGGCTTGAACTCATGCCTTCTTATGTCTCCTCTGAGTTCGTTCTCAAGAACCTCCATTGTTGTCTGCCTTCTTGCAGCTTTCTCAAGAAGAAGGCTCTCCTTCAAGGACGGAGAGGGAGGTCTTGGCGTCAGCTTTACTCCCATGCTCTTGAGGTTTGATTCACCAAACATAGGTTGTGAAAGGCGATCAAAAAGCCTTTCAATGGGAACTTTGAAATGCAGCAAGATTTTGGTGATGATGGTATTGTGAGGGCAGCTCCCAGCAGAGTCTCTGAGACGCTTCTGCATGTGGTACATTATGATGTTGGGGAGGTTCACCTTCTTCTTCTGCAGTAGGTGAATCAGACAAAATCTTTCCAACTCAGAAACATGGTTTCTGCTTCCATTTTTAGGGATTATAGAGCATCCTAAGATGGCATGCAAAACCCTTACCTTGTCTGACATATGCTTTGCATCCAAGCTTACTGGTTCAGAGGTGCCATACAGAAACTCAGTGAACTGCTTCTGTCCTCCATTTCTTGCTTCCCAGCCAGGAGTGAATACAACTCCTTCAGTTCTGACTTCACAGATGTGAGCAATGATATCTTCATCAACGAAGACAGGAATACCACGTACTGTGGCCTTGATGCTAGTGTAGATACCCTGAGGATTGGGTATTCCTCTAGCAGTAGCCCAGAAATCCAGCACACTTTGCTCATGCCACTGTGTCAAGTTGTGATTGAAATACTGAGTCCACCCAGCTGCATCGAACTCAGCAAACAAGTCCATTCCCAGAGATTGAAGATCCTCCAGGGCTACGCCCTTAGTTTTCACGATATTGCTTCCAGCAGATTTCTTAAGGGCCATTGGAGAGTTTTTCTGAAGAACTTGAGAGAAAAAGAATTTCTTGTAGAAGAAGGATTCTCAAGGGATGACTACTGATTCGTGAAGAGTGAAGTTCTGTGACCCACTAGCTTCCGTATTTAAAGATCCATAAAGCAATGATGGCATTTACTGGGTGCGCAGACATAGGAGAACGTGCGAAGTGGAAAAGACAAAGTAAATGGAATTAAACCGTCTCATAAAGCCACGTCATTTGTTTACTTCAGACAAGTGACAGATTTCAGACACCCATATAGATTTCAGACAACTCAAAATTTCAGACAAGTCACTTGTTTCAGACAAGCTGAAATTTCAGATACAATCAGATCACACACACTTAAAAAGCATGTATGTTCAGATTATTTCTAATGAACTTAAATCTATCCTCAGTCAGAGGTTTTGTGAATATATCAGCCCATTGATGCTCTATATCAATAAACTGAATATCAAAAACACCTTTCTGAACATAGTCTCTAATGAAATGATGTTTTATTTCTATATGTTTAGCCCTAGAGTGTTGAATGGGATTTTTAGACAGATTAATAGCACTTGTATTATCACACAAAACAGGTATAGCAAATATAGTAATGTTAAAATCTTCTAACTGATACTTCACCCATAACAACTGTGAGCAACAACTGGCTGCTGAGATGTATTCTGCTTCAGCTGTTGATAAGGCAATTGTGCTTTGCCTTTTACATGACCAGCTAATCATATTTTCTCCAAAGAAATAACATCCACCACTAGTGCTTTTTCTTTCAATTCTATCTCCAGCAAAATCAGCATCACAGTAACCTATTAACCTACAATCCTTACTTTTCTTATAGCACAGACCAAGATTAGTAGTACCTTTAAGATATCTGAAAATTCTTTTTACAGCTTTGTAGTGAGTACTCCTTGGATCAGATTGAAATCTAGCACACAGACATACACTGAACATTATGTTAGGTCTGCTTGCTGTTAGATATAGTAATGATCCAATCATTCCTCTATACAAAGTCTGATTCACTGGTTCTTCCTTCTCATCTTTATTTAAAGATGCAGAGGGATGCATTGGAGTTGGCATGGGTTTGCAATCATGTAAGTTAAACTTCTTAAGCATTTCCTTTGTATATTTTTCTTGATGGATCCATATACAATCAGAATCTTGCTTAATCTGAAGTCCTAAGAAAAATTTTAGTTCACCCATTAAACTCATTTCAAACTCTGATTGCATTAACTCTGAAAACTCCTTGCATAATGAAGAGTTAGTTGAACCAAAGATAATGTCATCAACATATATCTGAACAAGTATAAGATCTTTGTTTGATTGTTTTCTAAAAAGAGTTGTATCCACTTTTCCTCTTTCAAAACCATTTGAGATTAGAAAACTGCTCAATCTGTCATACCAAGCTCTTGGGGCTTGTGTCAGACCATAGAGAGCCTTTTTGAGTTTGAAAACATGTTCAGGAAAAGCAATATCTTCAAAACCAGGGGGTTGTCTAACAAAGACTTCTTCTTCAATGAGACCATTGAGGAAGGCACTTTTAACATCCATTTGATATAGTTTGATGCCATTATTTACAGCATAAGATAAAAGAATTCTAATTGCTTCTAACCTGGCCACTGGGGCAAAGGTTTCAGTGAAATCAATACCTTCTTGCTGGTTGTATCCTTGAGCAACTATTCTTGCCTTGTTTCTGACTTCCTTGCCTTCTTCAGACAGCTTGTTTCTGAACACCCATTTGGTTCCAATAATAGTTTTCCCATGGGGTTTAGGAACAAGGGTCCAGACATCACTCCTAGCAAACTGATTCAGCTCTTCTTGCATGGCTAGGATCCACCCTTCATCATGCAGAGCTTCATCAATGTTCCTTGGCTCTATTTCAGATAGGAGAGCAATCGTATTCAGAATCTTGAATTTTGATCTTGTCTTAACTCCTTCTGAAGTGCTGCCAATGATTTGCTCTTTAGGATGATGTGATTTGTATTTCCAGTCAGGTTTCTGAAGAGGTATTACATCTGTTTGTTCTGTTTGAAACTCAACATTTGTCTGAAGAGGTTTAGTAACAGTAGGTACTTCAGACAGCTGCTCATCCTTCGAGCTGTTGTGGTCATTCAGCTCCATTCCTGCAAAATAATCCTCTAGATCTGATAGTTCCCTATCAGTCTCTTTGTTATCATTGAATTTAACATGAATAGTTTCTTCAACAGTTAAAGTTCTAGAGTTATACACTCTATAGGCTTTAGATGTTTCAGAATATCCAATGAAAAATCCTTTATCAGACTTTGCATCAAATTTTCCAAGAACATCCTTGGTGTTGAGTATAAAACATTCACATCCAAAGGTGTGGAAATATGATATATTGGGTTTTCTTCCTTTCCATAGTTCATAGGCAGTCTTTTTCAGAATTGGTCTTATCAATATTCTGTTTTGAAGGTAACATGTTGTGCTAACAGCTTCTGCCCAGAAGGTTCTTGTTAAGCTGCATGAGTTGAGCATGGTCCTTGCCATCTCTTGCAAACTTCTGTTCTTTCTCTCAACAACCCCATTCTGTTGAGGTGTTCTAGCCACAGAGAAATTGTGTGAGATTCATTCTCATCACAGAACATTTGAAAGTTTGCATTCTCAAACTCTCCACCATGATCACTTCTGATAACAGAAATACAGAATCCTTTCTCATTCTGTACCTTCTTGCAGAATACTGTGAAATTCCTAAAAGTCTCATCCTTGCTTCTTAGGAATAACACCTAAGTAAATCTAGAATAGTCATCAACAATGACCAAACCATATTTCTTACCACTAAGACTTTCTGTTCTAATAGGACCAAACAAGTCAATGTGTAAAAGTTCTAGTGGTCTGCTACTTGAAACAACATCTTTACTCTTAAAAGAGTGTCTTGTTTGTTTCGCTTTTAGACAGCTTTCACATAAAATGTCAGATTTGTATGAAAGCTTGGGCAATCCTTTAACAAGATTGTGTTTTGCTAATTTTAAGATTAATCTCAAGCTGGCATGCCCAAGTCTTTGATGCCAAATCTGTTTTTCATCTTCAACAGAAATAAAACACTTTACATTTTGACTTGCTAGATCCTCTAGATCAATTTTGTACACATTGCTGTGTCTCTTAGCAGTAAAGAGGATTTGCTCAGAGGAGTCTTTGACTATGCATCCTTCCTTAGTAAAGGATACCACATAACCACTGTCACATAATTGACTTATGCTCAGTAAATTGTGTTGTAGTCCTTCCACAAGGAGTACATTTTTAATAAGGGATGAAGGAGATATACCTACAGTCCCTATTCCAATGATCTTCCCTTGCTGATTTCCACCAAAGGTGACCATTCCACCAGGTCTAGGTCTAAGGTTTTGGAACAAAGACCTTTCCCCTGTCATGTGTCGTGAGCACCCACTGTCCAGGTACCATTTGTGGGGTCTCCTTTGTCCTGTTAAACACATCTGCAATAGGAATAATTAAGTTTTTAGGTACCCATATTCTTTTGGGTCCTTTTTTGTTAGCTTTAGTCCTTGTCTTTCTCTTGTGTTTGCACTGAGCCATATTGTGTCCAGGCTTACCACAGTGAGAACACCCAGTAACCTTTTTTTCAGAAAAATTTAAGACAGTAGGAGGTTCAGACAAGTTATGATCACAAAAGCCTAGTCCAGTTTTGTCAAGGGAATGCCTTTGATTTCCAAGCATTATATTCAGATTTTTAGTTCCTTTGACAAATTTGGCCAGATCTTTTGTCAGTTCCACAATCTGCTCCTGAAGTTTCTCATTTTCTTCAGACACAGCTTGTGAACTGCAGTTTTTAGTCTCAAGAACTTTTTCTTTGAGCATAATATGTTCTATCTCAAGTGCTTCATATTTGTTACACATTTCTGTGTGGGCTTTGGATAGATTCTTATACTCTTGGAAAAGTTCTTGTGAACTTTCCACCAGATCACCATACATCTCTTGTAGAGTAAGAGGAAATACCTCAGCTTCAGAGCTGTCTGAAGATGGTAGACTAGCCATGAGACACAGATTTGCCTCTTCTGAAGTGTCTTCTTCTTCTTCTGAGGTTGATTCATCAAGGTCTTCCCATGTTGCCATGAGACCTTTCTTCTTTTTGAAAAACTTTTTCTTCTTGAAGTTGTTTTTCTTAAGTCTTGGGCAATCAGTCTTCATATGTCCTGGTTACTTGCATTCAAAGCAAATAATTTTATCAGAGTTAGACTCTTTACCTGTCTTACCTGATTTGGATGATGAAGGTTGGTTCTTTCTGAACTTTCCTCTGTTCTGCAACATTCTCTTGATCTTTCTGCTTAAAAGAGCAAGATCGTTTTCATCTTCTGAGTTGTCTTCAGAATCTTCATCTGCTTCTGAATTTTCCTCAGCTTGCATAGCCTTCATGCTGCTATGTCTAGACTGTTTGGCTTTGGAGTTTAGAGCTAGAGACTTCTTTTTGTTATCATCTTCTCCAAGCTCAAGTTCATGGACTTTGAGAGATCCCAACAGTTCTTCCATTCTCAGAGAGTTCAAATCTCTTGCCTCTTGAATGGCAGTGACTTTGAGTCTCCAGGACTTAGGTAGACTTCTTAGAATCTTCCTGTTGTTGTCTCCGATTTCATAGGTTCTTCCTAAGGATCTGAGTCCATTGGTTATGGTCCGAAACCTCCCAAACATTTGGTCAATATTTTCAGTTTCTTCCATTTTAAACATCTCATACTGGTGTATAAGCATGCTGATTTTGGATTGCTTGACAGTTTCAGTCCCTTCATGGGCTGCTGCAAGAGTATCCCAAATCTCCTTGGCAGAAGTGCATCCATGGACCTTCTCATATTCTGATTTATTGAAGGAACATATCAGATAGAGTTTGGCTTTAGCGTTCATCTGGACTCTAGTCTTCTGCTCCAAGGTCCATTCAGTCTTAGATATAGGCAGACCATTTTGCATAGGCACATAGTCTCCATCAGTGACCACATCCCAAACATCAATGTTGTTGTTCTCAATGAATAGCTTCATACGATCTCTCCAGTAGTGGTAATCCACTCCATTGAATGCTGGGGGTCTTGTGATAGAGGCTCCTTCTGTGATGTATTGCCTGTTGCTGTTAGAAGCTTCCATTTGGATCTTTCAGTCCTCAGTCACTTGTTAGGTGCTTCAACCCTGAGTAGAGCTCTGATACCAACTGTAGGAACACAGGGAAACACTAAAAGGGGGGGTTGAATAGTGTTTCTGAATATTTTAGAAAGCTTTTCGCAAACAGGTGTTAAAAACACAAATTTCAGACAGGCTCTTCAAGGACTGTCTGAAGTTTTCAGACGGCCAAAAATACTGATGTTAAAAGATGTTTTTGTGCCTTTATAGAATATCAGATTGATTACTCTAACCCCTTGATTAGTATAAAAAGAATTAACAAGAGATAAGGGTAAGAAAACTTAGCCAAGGAATTTATCCTGGTTCACTCACTACCACTGTGAGCTACGTCCAGTCCCAATGCCAACTAGCACTTGGATTTTCTTTTAATCTTTCAAGATTACAAGTATTCTTTTACAGTCAAGCCTCTTCAGGCTCTACAATCAATTATTCTTTTACAGTCAAGCCTCTTCAGGCTCTACAATCAAGTATTCTTTTTCAATCAAGCCTCTTCAGGCTCTACAATCAAGTATTCTTTTATCAACCAAGCCTCTCCAGGCTCTAAAATCAAGTATTCTTTTATCAACCAAGCCTCTCCAGGCTCTAAAATGAGTTTACAGAGAAAAGAGTTTAAGCTTTTAAACTATACAAGTTTGAAGCTCAAACGAATACAATGTACAATAAAATTCTGAGGTATGCTCAGGATATCAAATGTGTACAGCGAATTTTATCAGAGAGTTTTTACAGAGTAAAATCTTGTAGCGTGATATTTCTCTTGGCTTTCTTGTATGTTGATTTTCTCACTTTTTTTTTTCGTTTTCTTCTTTTCGTCTTCTTCTCCTTGATGGTCTTCATAGAGGGATATTTATACCCAAATTTTAATCCGTTGAAAAACCACCGTTTAGAGATAGCATTAAATGCTATTTAATCCGTTGTGAGACATGCTTATGAGAGCTCTGATATCTCTGACACGATACAAGGTTTCTCTTGTATTAAGGCTGCTACAAATGTTGTTGCAGAGGCTGCGTTGCAGAGATTTCCTCAGTGGTGTATGAAATTCAAAATCACCAGGAAAGGTCTCTGTGTTCCTTGCTATAATCGTGTTTGAAAAGGTACGTGCAGCAGAGGTTCAGAAAAGTCTTCACAAACTTCAGCAGAGGGTGCCACGTCATAAGTGAGACTTCAGACGGCACTGATACTTCAGACGGGTTGAGCTACTTCAGACAGCTTCAACTCTTCAGACGAGTTCTGCTTCGTCAGACAGCTTCAACACTTAGTCTTTTTATGTAGGCTCATAGTGACTCTTGCTGAAATCATAGATAAATCATTAAAGCATATATGTATCTATGATAAATATTTTAACTCAAATTTGTTAAGCATTAAAACTTGGGAATTGAGTTGTCTTAAACATCATATTTTCTTTTATGATATTTTTGAGACTCAACAAATTCACATACACTTTGGGGATTGAATCAACTACATTCAATCCTACCAAGATGTTTAGCTACGCATGGTAACCATTACAACCCAATGGAGAAGCTGTCACCTCGCTCCAATCCTAGCTCTGCCTTTGTCATCTCTCTAATCTCCTTCCTAAATGCTCCTTTTGCTAAACCCCATTTTCCTTCTTTACAAAGGGTTCTATTTATAGACTAAGGAAAGCTATCTTGAATCTGGAAGAAATCTGATTTGAAAATAGATCTGAAAAATAGATCTAAAACTAATTCCGCGCATCTGCGCTTCATCTGCGCTCAGCGTATCTGCAGCGTAGGAAACAGTAAGCCAATTCTGAATCTGCGCTTCACTGGCGCTAAGCGTGAGTAAAGCGTGGAACGCGTAACTGATTGCTCTGTTTCTTCTTTTAACAGCTTGATCTCTTCCTGATCTTATCCTTGTTTGCTTGGCTTTCCTTGTTTCCCTCTTTTTGATCTGATTCTGTGTTTATTCTGTCTTTGAATTTAAATTGGGAGGTTATCTGCAGAATCCTTGTTTAAATAGCAGGTGATCTTATCTTTATTTGCTCTGATTTAAACTTCAAATTAGCATATCCTTTCCTCAAATAATGTTATCTTCTTTCCTCATTCAAATCTTCTCATAAATCTGCAAATTTAACAGATTTTCTATTGAAATAGCATCAAATTCAAATCCAAATCAAATATTCACAATTATTACAATTATTACTAAAAAAAGATTATTTTGGGGCATAAATTACTATTTTAACCTTGATAAGTGCAGTAAAAATACAAGAATTTATCATATAATTTGCACTTATCACTTTCCCATTCAAGGACGACTTCTATCATGCTAGGGTCAACTGACACACCCTCTCTAGAAATCACATGCCCTAAGAAATGGGCCTTATCCATCCAAAACTCACATTTCTCTGGGTTGGCAAAAGGCTTTTTCTCTCTCAGAATCCCTGGGATAACCCTAAGATGTCGCTCATGCTCCTCTAAGGTCTGGGAGTATATCAGAATGTCATTGATGAACACAATGACAAATTGGTCAAGGTAGGGACGGAAAATCCAGTTCATGTAGTCCATGAACACGGCTAGAGCATTAGTCAAGCCAAACGGCATCACCAAGTACTCGTAGTGCCCATATCTAGTCCTAAAGGCAGTCTTGCAGGTTTCTTTTCCCAACTAACTCTTGTCATCCTATTATTCAGGCAACAACTGCAAGAAGGGAAATAATATGTGTCACTCATTCGGTAGTTGGAACTATAGAACTTCTCATTACACTTATGACCAACATTTTGACCATTGGATTTTGGAAGATTTATTTTGTATTACATGTTAAATCCATTAGTTCCCCTCAGAGATGTCCCAAAATTATCTTCATGGTGTCTTGGCTCAAATCTTCCAACCATCACACCATTTTCTGAATTACATTATTGCGCCTATCATACCACTTAGGGCTAAGGATAAGACTTCAAAGAATGGAAATTTTTTATGAAATAGTAAGTATTAATTGTACATTTATGCTTCCGATGTAATTAATACTTTATATTTTAATAACATCTTTCCATTCTTTGAAGTCTTATCACCAACCTTAAGGGTGGATTTTATCAAAACCAATTAAAAAAACTAACCGAATAAATTTTAACAATTTCACATGCACACATCATTAAATTTCCAATCAACTATATCTTTATATCTTATCTTATAAAATAATACTTCAATTAAAAGGAGCCAAATTTATTATCCAATATACTATTAGTTTAATGATGGGACCCAAAAAATAGAGAAATTTTCTCAAATCAAAATGGATATATCACCTAGAGTCATTTTTAAATTTACTAGTAAAAGAGTGGTGTCCTTTTACGGCAAGTGGTAATCTAATTTGCTTGCCTCAAAATGGTATGTGATTTTTAACACCACAATATGTAATGTATCTATTATTTCTATTCAAGTTCAAGTCGGGTGTAAGTTGTTGAGTCTCAAAAGTATCATAAGGTTGTTTATGATGTTTTAAGACAACTAGATTCCCAAGTTTTAATGGTTGACAAATTTGACTTAAAGTATTTATCATAAATACACATATGCTTTAATGTCTTATCTATGATTTCAGCAAGAGTCACTATGAGCCTACATAAAAAGACTAAGTGTTGAAGCTGTATGAAATAGTTCAACCCGTCTGAAGTATCAGTGTCGTCTGAAGTCTTTTGATGACGTGGCACCTCTAGTCTGAAGTGTTGAATTCGTCTGAAGTCTCATTTATGACGTGGCACCCTTTGCTGAAGTTTGTGAAGACTTTTCTGAACCTCTGTTGCACGTACCTTTTCAAACACGTTTATAGCAAGGAACAAAGAGACCTTTCCTGGTGTTTTTGAATTTCATACACCACTGAGGAAATCTCTGCAACGCAGCCTCTGCAGCAACATTTGTAGCAGCTTTATGGCAGGAGCAACCTTGTACCGTGTCAGAAATATCAGAGCTCTCAGAAGCATGTCTCACAACGGATTAAATAGCATTTAATGCTATCTCTAAACGGTGGTATTTCAACGGATTGAAGATTGGGTATAAATACCCCTCCTTTGAAGACCATCAGGAGAGAAGAATTTTTGTGAAAAAGAACAAAAACTTTGCAAGTTTTTCGCTGCAACAACTCTGATAATCTTTATCTTTGTACACATATTGTATTATCCTGAGCATACCTCAGCTTTTCTGTACATTTTGTAATTGTTTAAGCATCAAGGCTGATATAGTTTGTAAGCTTAAACATTTTATCTTCTCTGTATTTGTTTGTAGAGCCTGGAGAGGCTTGTCTGAAAAAGAATACTTGTTGGTTTGAGCCTGGAGATGCTTGACTGTAAAAGAATACTTGGTTGTAGAGCCTGAAGAGGTTTGACTATAAAAGAATACTTGTAATCTTGAAAGATTAAGAAAAAATCCAATTGCTAGTTGGCATTGGGACTGAACGTAGCTCACAGTGGTAGTGAGTGAACCAGGATAAATTCCTTGGCTAAGTTTTCCTACCCTTATCTCTTATCAATTCTTTTTATACTAATCAAGGGGTCAGAATAATTAATCTGAAATTTTATAAAGGCACAAAACATCTTTTAAAATCAGTTTTTTACAAGTCGTCTGAAAACTTCAGACAGCCCCTTAAAAGCCTGTCTGAAATCGTGTTTTTAACACCTGTTTGCGAAAAGCTTTCTAAAATATTTAGAAACACTATTCAACCCCCCATTCTAGTGTTTCCCTGTGTTGCTACAGTTGGTATCAGAGCTCTACTCAGGGTTGAAGCACCTAACAAGTGTTTGAGGACTGAAAGATCCAAATGGAAGCTTCTAACAGCAACAGGCAATACATCACAGAAGGAGCCTCTATCACAAGACCCCCAGCATTCAATGGAGTGGATTACCAATACTGGAGAGATCGTATGAAGTTGTTCATTGAGAGCAACAACATTGATGTTTGGGATGTGGTCACTAATGGAGGACTATGTGCCTATGCAAAATGGTGTGCCTATACCAAAGACTGAATGGACCTTGGAGCAGAAGACTAGAGTCCAGATGAACGCTAAAGTCAAACTCTATCTGATATGTTCCTTGAATAAATCAGAATATGAGAAGGTCCATGGATGCACTTCTGCCAAGGAGATTTGGGATACTCTTGCAGCAGCCCATGAAGGGACTGAAACTGTCAAGCAATCCAAAATCAGCATGCTTATACATCAGTATGAAATGTTTACGATGGAAGAAACTGAAACCATTGACCAAATGTTTGGGAGGTTTCAGACCATAACCAATGGGCTCAGGTCCTTAGGAAGAACCTATGAATCTGGAGACAACAACAGGAAGATTCTAAGAAGTCTACCTAAGTCCTGGAGACCCAAATTCACTGCCATTCAAGAGGCAAGAGATTTGAACTCTCTGAGAATGGAAGAACTGTTGGGATCTCTCAAAGTCCATGAGCTTGAGCTTGGAGAAGATGACAACAAGAAGAAGTCTCTGGCTCTAATCTCCAAGGTCAAACAGTCTAGGCATGGCAGCATGAAGGCTATGCAAGCTGAGGACACTTCAGAAGCAGATGAAGATTCTGAAGACAGCTCAGAAGATGAAAATGATCTTGCTCTTTTAAGCAGAAAGATCAAGAGAATGTTGCAGAACAGAGGAAAGTTCAGAAAGAACCAACCGTCATCATCCAAGTCAGGTAAGACAGGTAAAGAGTCTAACCCTGATAAAATTTCTTGCTTTGAATGTAAGCAACCAAGACATATGAAGGCTGATTGTCCATGACTGAAGAAAAACAACTTCAAGAAGAAGTTTTTCCAAAAGAAGAAAGGTCTTATGGCAACATGGGAAGACCTTGATGAATCAACCTCAGAAGAAGAAGAAGACACTTCAGAAGAGGCAAATATGTGTCTCATGGCTAGTCTACAATCTTTATACAGCTCTAAAGCTGAGGTATTTCCTCTTACCCTACAAGAAATGTATGATGATCTGGTGGAAAGTTCCAAGGAACTTTTCCAAGAGTATAAGAATCTATCCAAAGCCTACACAGAAATGTGTAACAAATAGGAGGCACTTAAGATAGAACATATTATGCTCAAGGAAAAAATTCTTGAGACTGAAAACTGCAGTTCACAAGCTGTGTCTAAAGAGAATAAGAAACTTCAGAAGCAGGTTGTGGAACTGACAAAAGATCTGGCCAAATTTGTCAAAGGAACTAAAAATCTGAATATAATGCTTGGAAATCAAAGGCATTCCCTTGACAAAAGTGGACTAGGCTTTTGTGATCATAACATGTCTGAACCTCCTACTGTCTTAAATTTTTCTAAAGGCAAAAAGAAGGTTACTGGGTGTTCTCACTGTGGTAAGCCTGGACACAATGTGGCTCAGTGCAAACACAAGAGAAAAACAAGGCCCAAAGCTAACAAGAAAGGACCCAAAAGAATATGGGTACCTAAAAACTTAATTATTCCTGTTGCAGATGTGTTTAACAGAACAAAGGAGACCCCACAAGTGGTACCTGGACAGTGGGTGCTCGCGACACATGACAGGAGAAAGGTCTTTGTTCCAAAACCTTAGACCTAGAGCTGGTGGAGTGGTCACCTTTGGTGGAAATCAACAAGGGAAGATCACTGGAATAGGGACTGTAGGTATATCTCCTTCATCCCTCATTAAAAATGTACTCCTAGTGGAGGGACTTCAGCATAATTTACTAAGCATAAGTCAATTATGTGACAGTGGTTATGTGGTATCCTTTACTAAGGAAGGATGCATAGTCAAAAACTCCTCTGATCAAACCCTCTTTACTGCTAAGAGACATAACAATGTGTACAAAATTGATCTAGAGGATCTAGCAAGTCAAAATGTAAAATGTTTCATTTCTGTTGAAGATGAAAAACAGATTTGGCATCAAAGACTTGGGCATGCCAGCTTGAGATTAATCTCAAGGTTAGCAAAACACAATCTTGTTAAAGGATTGCCCAAGCTTTCATACAAATCTGACATTTTATGTGAAAGTTGTCTGAAAGGGAAACAAACAAGATCCTCTTTTAAGAGTAAGGATGTTGTTTCAACTAGCAGACCACTAGAACTTTTACACATTGACTTGTTTGGTCCTATTAGAACAGAAAGTCTTAGTGGTAAGAAATATGGTTTGGTCATTGTTGATGACTATTCTAGATTTACGTGGGTGTTATTCCTAAGAAGCAAGGATGAGACTTTTAGGAATTTCACAATATTCTGCAAGAAGGTACAGAATGAGAAAGGATTTTGTATTTCTGTTATCAGAAGTGATCATGGTGGAGAGTTTGAGAATTCAAACTTTCAAATGTTCTGTGATGAGAATGGGATCTCACACAATTTCTCTGTGGCTAGAACACCTCAACAGAATGGGGTTGTTTAGAGAAAGAACAGAAGTTTGCAAGAGATGGCAAGGACCATGCTCAACTCATGCAGCTTACCAAGATCCTTCTGCGTAGAAGCTGTTAGCACAACATGTTACCTTCAAAACAGAATATTGGTAAGACCAATTCTGAAAAAGACTCCCTATGAACTGTGGAAAGGAAGAAAACCCAACATATCATATTTCCACACCTTTGGCTGTGAATGTTTTATACTCAACACCAAGGATGGTCTCGGAAAATTTGATGCAAAGTCTGATAAAGGATTTTTCATTGGATATTCTGAAACATCTAAAGCCTATAGAGTGTATAACTCTAGAACTTTAACTGTTGAAGAAACTATTCATGTTAAATTCAATGATAACAAAGAGACTGATAGGGAACTATCAGATCTAGAGGATGATTTTGCAGGAAAGGAGCTGAATGACCACAGCAGCTTGAAGTATGAGCAGCTGTCTGAAGTACCTACTGTTACTAAACCTCTTCAGACAAATGTTGAGTCTCAGACAGAACAAACAGATTTGATACCTCCTCAGAAACCTGATTGGAGATATGAATCACATCATCCTAAAGAGCAAATCATTGGCAGCACTTCAGAAGGAGTTAAGATAAGATCAAAATTCAAGAATCTGAATTCTCTTGCTCTCCTGTCTGAAATAGAGCCAAAGAACATTGATGAAGCTCTGCATGATGAAGGTTGGATCCTAGCCATGCAAGAAGAGCTGAATCAGTTTTCTAGGAGTAATGTCTGGACCCTTGTTCCTAACCCCCATGGGAAAACTATTATTGGAACCAAATGGGTGTTCAGAAACAAGCTGTCTGAAGAAGGCAAGGTAGTCAGAAACAAGGCAAGATCAGTTGCTCAAGGATACAACCAGCAAGAAGGTATTGACTTCACTGAAACCTTTGCCCCAGTAGCCAGGTTAGAAGCAATTAGAATTCTTTTATCTTATGTTGTAAATAATGGAATCAAGCTATATCAAATGGATGTTAAAAGTGCCTTCCTCAATGGTCTCATTAAAGAAGAAGTCTTTGTTAGACAACCCCTGGTTTTGAAGATATTGCTTTTCCTGAACATGTTTTCAATCTCAAAAAGGCTCTCTATGGTCTGAAACAAGCCCCAAGAGCTTGGTGTGACAGATTGAGCACTTTTCTAATCTCAAATGGTTTTGAAAGAGGAAAAGTGGATACAACTCTTTTTAGAAAATAGTCTAACAAAGATCTTATACTTGTTCAGATATATGTTGATGACATTATCTTTGGTTCAACTGCATCTTCATTATGCAAGGAGTTTTCAGAGTTAATGCAATCAGAGTTTGAAATGAGTTTAATGGGTGAACTAAATTTTTTCTTAGGACTTCAGATTAAGCAAGATTCTGACTGTATATGGATCCATCAAGAAAAATATACAAAGGAAATACTTAAGAAGTTTAACTTACATGATATCAAACCCATGTCAACTCCAATGCATCCCTCTGCATCCTTAAATAAAGATGAGAAGGAAGAACCAGTGAATCAAACTTTGTATAGAGGAATGATTGGATCATTATTATATCTAACAGCAAGCAGACCTGACATAATGTTCAGTGTATTTCTGTGTGCTAGATTTCAATCTGATCCAAGGAGTACTCACTACAAAGCTGTAAAAAGAATTTTCAGATATCTTAAAGGTACTACTAATCTTGGTCTGTGCTATAAGAAAAGTAAGGATTGCAGGTTAATAGGTTACTGTGATGCTGATTTTGCTGGAGACAGAATTGAAAGAAAAAGCACTAGTGGTAGAGCCTGAAGAGGCTTGACAGAAAAGAATACTTGTGGTAGAGCCTGAAGAGGCTTGACAGAAAAGAATACTTGTGGTAGAGCCTGAAGAGGCTTGACAGAAAAGAATACTTGTTTGTGTCTGGAGAGACTGTACTCGTGGTGTCTGGAGAGACTGTACTCGTTGTGTCTGGAGAAACTGTACTCGTTGTGTTTGGAGAGACTGTACTCGTTGTGTCTGGAGAGACTGTACTCACATTCAAGCTTGTAATCTGAATATTCATATAGTTGAAATCCAGTGGTTGTTTGCCATTGGGACTGGACGTAGCTCACAGTGGTAGTGAGTGAACCAGGATAAATTTCTTGGCTAAGTTTTCTTACCCTTATCTCTTGTCAATTCCTCTTATACTAATCAAGGGGTTAGAGTAATTAATCTGATATGTTATAAAGGCATAAAACATTGTTTTAAATCTGTATTTTTATACCGTCTGAAAACTTCAGACAGTCCTTTAAGAGCCTGTCTGAAATCGTGTTTTAACACCTGTTTGCGAAAAGCTTTCAAAAATATTCAGAAACACTATTCAACCCCCCTTTTAGTGTTTCCCTGTGTTCCTACAGCTTTTTGATCGCCTTTCACAACCTGTGTTTGGTGAATCAAACCTCAAGAGCATGGGAGTGAAGCTGACTCCAAGACCTCCCTCTCCGTCCATCAAGAAGAGCCTTCTTCTTGAGAAAGCTGCTAGAAGGAAGACAACAATGGAGGTTCTTGCGAATGAACTCAGAGGAGACATAAGGAGGCATGAGTTAAAGCCATCAAAACCCTCTCCTTAAGCAAAATTGAAGAAGCTACTTGTGAGGAGTGCTGCTAAGGTAGCATCTGCATCTGTGCAGAGTCAGGTGTCTGAACCTGTTCAGAAGGCATCACAAAGGCCATCTGAAATTGTGGGTCAGTTGTCTGAACCTGTACAGACTCCACAGCCTACTTCTGAAATGGAAGGACAGGTTCAAGAGGCAGATGAAACTGATGCAGTTATAGCTGAGCCATTGGCTGCTTGCCCATATGATCCGGAACTCATTCAGGTGGCAGAATTGGCTACTGCTTTGGAGCAGGAGGAGCTGGAGAAGAAAGCAGAGCAAGAGAAGACTGATAGAGCTCTTGCTATTGCTTCACAGTTGGCCTATGCTGAAGATGATAGGCAAGCAACCATAGCTGAGGGAGCAAAGAAAAGGAAGAGGTCAAGTGCACCTCAGAGAAGGAGGACCAAAAGCAAGCTACTTCAGACTGCACCTGAACCTAGGGTGACTAGAAGTATTGCCTCTCAGCTGGAAGCAGAGGATATGGCTAGGAAATACCAAAATTATGTCAAGGGACATGAGTATTTTAAAAGAAAAAGGCAAGAAAAACAAGCACAAAGGGGGAAGGAAGAGAAGGAAGCAAAGGCAAAAGAATCTGAGGTAACCAAGCCTCCCTACAAGAGAATTAAGGTGAGATTTGATAATGTAACTCCTTCACCACCCTCCTCACCAGAAAAACAAACACCTCAGCAACCCTCTCAACCATCCCCTCAACCAACATCTCAACCTTTACCATAACCTTCACCAAAACCCCTATCACCTGAAAAACAACCATTTTCACCTCTATCACAACCATCACCACCTCCACAAATAGAAAATCAACCTTTTGAACCCTCTGAACCTACCTCACCACAACCCTCAGAAAATCAACCATCTGATCCCCCATCACCTCAAGTAATCCAACCTTCTAAACCTTCACCTCCTCAATCTCAACTACCATCACCATCTTCACCACCACCACCTATACCCTCACCACCTTTATCTCTTCCACCTTCACAACAAGAAGAGATCCTTGCTGAAGAAGAGCAAGTGCTTGCTGATGCTCTACAATTATCTCTCCTTCCTTCTGATCCCTGTTCATTGCCTAAGTTTGGCAACCTGTCTGAAGAGCTACAGTATTTCACACCAGCACCTGTTGTATCCTTGCATCATGGCTTAATCAGAAAAATTGTTGCTGAAGTTAGAAACCAATACAGTGCTCTTTCAGGAGGATTAGAAAAGATCAGGAAGGGTGTTGTCCCTCCTGCACATACTTGGGCTCCCATCAATCCATTCTCAGATGATTCCCTCAGGCTGAATAATGATGAATGGAGTGTTGTGAGGCAGTTGAACACTGAGTCTAAGCTGTTTTAGAGGGATTTGCACAAGGGAGTTGGGATGAGAGGCTACAGGCCTCCTAGAACTTGTTCAATCAAGCCAACCACTAAAATCTTGGTGAAACCTGATAGAATAGTTCCTAGGTATCCCTTAAAGGAAGGTCAGGGTGAGAAATTCAAAGAAGCTAAAGTTTATTCTGCATCTGCACCTCTGTCTGAAATGATGAGTCCACCAGAGTGGGAATCATTACCAGAGTTCATCAGAAACCAAGGAGGAGGCCTGGATCAACTACTTCAAGATTGGATGTGGTCCTCTTACTGGAAGATCAGAGAAGATGCTGGATCTTCTTCGGGATCAACTGGTCCTGATGCTGATTCTGAAGTTGGACTTGGAAAGTCAACCAATGTCAAATATCACTATCTGAGAGATCACTTTCCCCCACCTGCTGACTATTTTAATGAAGACTGGGTAGTACTGAACCCCATTAGCACCTTCTTTTGCCCTGTGTTCAAACCTTCTGAATACAGATTGGAGCCAGGCTTTTGGAGTGCTTTGATTTGTTTGCCCCTACATCCAACTAATCTTCTATGAATCTGAGCAAGACTTTTCTGAGGAAAATCTGAAGCTGAAGACCAAAGTTAAGAAGCTTGAAAAGAAGTATGCTGATCAAGAGAAGAGGACTAAGCATCTAATTGCTACACAAGAGCAGATTCTTCAAGAACAGTAGCTTATCAGATCTGGTCAGTAAGAATTGAAAACCTCAGTGGAAGCAGCAATAGACAAGGCCAAGGAAGACTTGATTTCCTTTCTGACTGAGGCCTTGCTGAAGAAGAAGGATTAAACTGTTAATTTAGCCATTGTCTTTGCTTATTTTCATGTTTATGACAAGTGTCTGATTGTCTAATTCTTTATCTGAGCATTCATTAAATACAATCAGTGGCTTATCTCATATTTTGAGTTGATTAATTGTGCTCTGATATATATGTTTTATCTGAATATATTGCTCTGTTATTGTTTTGCTCTGATACTCCCTTTTGATTGATGACAAAAGGGGGAGTATTAAAACTAACATAATCTGAAGTGATTACAGGACTCAAGGGGAGTATATAAGCTTTTGAGTACATAAGTAATAATCTGTTACAGAACCTGAACAGAAACTGTTAAAGGATATTTCTATCTCAGGGGGAGCTATCTGTGAAGTCTATTAATCAGTTTGAGCATTCAAACTTGACTCAAAGACTTAATATCCTGTAGTTTTAATGATTAACAAATAAGATTATATAAACAGATTCTACTGAGAAAGGTATTGGTTTGTTGATTGTGTTTCAGGATGAAATAATAATCAAAATCAGAAGATTAGGATCAGAAGAACAAATGCAGGATCAAGGATAAAGAAGCTGTCTGAAGACGTGAAGACCATATGAAGACAACATAAAGAAGCCTTCTGAAGAAAAGAAGCTGTCTGAAGCAAGGAAGCCTTCTGAAGCAAAGAAGCCTTCTGAAGAAACGAAGCTGTCTGAAGAAGCAGGACTCGTCTGAAGAGTTGGAGTTGTCTGAAGTAGTTCAACCCGTCTGAAGTATCAGTGCTGTCTGAAGTCTCACTTATGACGTGGCACCCTCTGTTGAAGTTTGTGAAGACTTTTCTGAATCTCTGTTGCACGTACCTCTTCAAACACGTTTATAGCAAGGAACACAGAGACCTTTCGTGGTGATTTTGAATTTCATACACCACTGAGGAAATCTCTGCAACGCAGTCTCTGCAACAACATTTGTAGCAGCACCAACGTTGTACTCTGCAGAATTGTGAAGACACCCAGAAGCGTGTCTCACGATGGATTGAATAGCATTCAATGCTTTCTCTAAATGGTAGTATCACAACGGAAATATCATCATCACCAATCCAAAAGAAAGCACAAGAAAAGCTCAGGAGACTAAGCAGAAGCAACAAAAAGAAATGTTTGAATAAAATATTTTAATTCAAACATATTGTATCATCTGCAAGAAACAGCCATTGAACAAGACACCTCACTCAAAGAAGAAAGAAGAAATGGTGTCAGGAAGCAAACAAAAAATGAGCATACACAAAATAAGCAAAAGGACAAATCCAACGGATACCTCCTCATATACACTCCTAAGAAAAGCAGAGAAAATCAGAAGTCAGCTGAAGAAAAGTAAAAGGATATCAAGAGAGAGAACATGCAAAATAATATCAAGAAAATTTCTCTAAAGAGCTCATCTACAGAAGTGTCAGAACAGGACTGTCTGAACACATATCTGCTAAAGAAGAAGAAACTGTTTGAGACACCATTACATAACGGCTATATGAGCCACATCATCAACATCTCAACGGTATTATGAATCATCTTCAAACGGCTATATTCCAACAGAACATATAAATAGCCTCAAGGAAGAATTTGAAGATGTTGAACTCATTCACTTGGTTCAATCAGTTGATCAAGATGTATCAAAAAACCTTATTGGTTGTTGACCATGCTTACTTGAATCAACCATGCTGCTGATCTATTGATCAGTTAGTCAAAATTGTAGTTGTTCAGTTGAACAACCAACCAGGCTGTGCTTAATCTCATATGAACCAAGAATGGTTTGAAGCTGCAAGTATGCCTTGGTTTTTCCAATGATACGGGTGAGAATGTAGCCCATGGAAACCAATGGCTGGAGAACAAGGCTGGAGCTTAAAGTCAGTATCTACCTAGCCAATTCTCAGAGGATGTTATTCCTCTTATCAGAGACAGGGATTGTACTCAAACTTATACACTTCTATCACTGTCTTAACCTTGTACTTAGAATTCTTTCATTGTATCCTGAGTAGTACTCAGTTAACCTCAAGTACAGGAAAAGATTAAGTTTATGTTTCGTGGCAACTTAAACTTAATTTAACTTGTAAACACTTTTTGTGTCAGAGAGCCTGCAGAGGCTTGGTGGAAGAAAGAATACTTAGTTGCAAAGCCTGGAGAGGCTAGACTGAAAAAGAATACTGCATATGTTGCTTGGAGAGGCAGTTGAAAACAAAGCAATACTTGTGTTGGCCTGAAGAGGTTGTGAACAATACTTGTATCTGTGGATTCAGATAGTGGAAAATCTAGTGGTGGTTTGCCTCTGGGACTGGATGTAGCTCACGGGTTTGTGGGTGAACCAGGATAAATTCCTTGGCTAAGTTTTCTTACCCTTATCTCTTATCAATTCTTTTTATGCTAATCAAGGGGTCAGAATAATTAATCTGATATTTTTAAAGGCACAAAACATCTTTTAAAATTAGTTTTTACAAGCCGTCTGAAAACTTCAGACAGCCCCGTAAAACCCTGTCTGAAATCTATATGCCTAAGTTCTCTTTTCTTTAATCTCTTTATTTCCAGTTTTCATATTTATGTTGGGGTTTGAAAAGTATTTTCTATAATAAACTTAACACAACTATTTCAATAAAATGACCTTTCATATGTATAAAACATGAGATGGCTCTTATATCATTTGTAGCTTTACAAAGAATGTTCCTTGAAGAACTTCTGAAATAAATTCTCTGAAGCAAGTCTGAAAGAGATCAGTTCTGAAATCAGGAACAAACTTCAGAGAACCTCTAGTTGTCTGAAGTATTTCAGAAACCGTTCTGAAAATACTCCTTGTAATAATCTTCAGAAGACACTTTGAGAAACC
Source organism: Sesbania bispinosa (assembly GCA_026901365.1). Classification (NCBI taxonomy): domain Eukaryota; kingdom Viridiplantae; phylum Streptophyta; class Magnoliopsida; order Fabales; family Fabaceae; genus Sesbania; species Sesbania bispinosa. The sequence continues at coordinate 1,089,538 of QLOH01000041.1, read as the reverse complement.
TTTGTTTAAAACAATCTTAAGCTTTAGAAGAAACACTATTTTTCTTATCTTCCACACGTTTCAACTATCTCTGATCTTAAGACTTGTTCTTAACGGCACTCATCTTCATAATTTAAATTAAAGATTTCCAAAAACTATCAAAAAGTTTGAAACACTATTCAACCCCCCCCCCCCTTCTAGTGTTTCCTGTGGTTCTAACAATTGGTATCAGAGCTCACCTTCGGGTTGAGCATCTAACAAATGCAGAAGGAGTAGATCCTCAGAAGATGGAAATCTCACCAAGCTGAAGCAACTCTGAAGAATGATAATGAGAAAATAAAATCACTTTCTTAAAACTCATTACTCATACAAGGCATCTTTCAGAAGGATATAGCTGGAAAAGGAAAGTGTATCTATCTCTAGATCACAACCGGGTAACACCTTTCCTATCTCTGTTTAAATCTAAATTTAAATATAAATGTTTATTTGGTGAATGTTTTGTTTTATCGAAATTACTATTACATAAGAGTACTTGTGTGAAAATAAATTATTGCATAATAAATGTCCTACATATGTATACGTATTACTTGTTTTGTGTGTAAACTATCTGCATTATATGCGTGAATATATGTGTATAATTATTTTAGTAAAATGAAGAGTCATGTATGTGTATCATGATTATCATTAAATATGATATGGCGCAACGAGGATCAATGTATCATCAACCGGTTTCTCAAAATTGGCACGATGCACAACTCTCAATAACTGCTTGGTGCATGTAACCGTTATTCTTCATTGAACGAAGCAATGCTTGATTGCCTATTTAAGAATTGGAAGGTCATCATAGGAACTACACTTCAATCAACTTATCCTCAAAAGCCAGAACTCTTCAAGAACAATAATCTCCTTAGATCAATCGTACTCAATGGCCAACATGTCTGCATCATCAAATAACCCAAACCATCTTATGTCTGATGAGAGAATTATACCTTCTAAGTTGGTCAATCTCTCTGATTTTGATGAGGCAGATTATAAAATCTCAGAGTATTTTGATTCCGTAGGGTGGACTCCCTTCTTCAGCAACATTTCCTCTCCATGGCATGAGAAAAGTGTAATGGAGTTCTGGGAAAACATCAAAGTCACATCTGAACCCAACAGAACTGGGATTGAAACGAAAGTAATGGGAAGGTCACTGATTGTGAATACCCAACTTATTGCTGAAGTCATAGGTGTTCCTGACAGAGGGGAAAAATACTTCCAAAGATGGGAATCTCTCCATGGTGGAACTTTTGTTCTAGACCAACATCTTTTTGGAAGAAGAAGGATTGCTCCTTTCAGACCCTCTCAACTTCTGAGAACACCCAGAGCCCTCCTTGTTGTACTAAACTGCTGCATTCTTCCCAGAGGAAGAAACAATTTGACTATAAGCATGATGGAAAGGTTTGTATTGGGACTCTTGCTGTCAAAAAGGAAAATCAACCTTCCTTGGGTGTTGTTGTATCAGATGATGTACAGAGATGAGATTGGCAATGAGAATTTCTATCCTCATAACACCCTAATCATGAAAATTCTATTGCAAAAGGGATTTCCTATGAAAAGTCTCTTTGACCAACCACCTCCTGACTTCTTCACTCCGGCTGCGTATGCTGAGAAGAAGCTCCTGAGAATCAAGTGGTGATTCCTCATCTTTTTGCTATACGCAATGAAGAAGGAACTGAAGATACCCACTTAAAGTCTCGAAAAAGGAAAAGGGGTGATAATTGGTGCATATCATCAGAAGAAGGCAAATAGCAAAATTTCCAGGCTCGCAAGAAGATTGAGAGCTGCTGAGAAGAAGCTTAAAAAGGGGCTCAGAGCTGAAAAGAAGAATGTTGATGATTACTGAGAACCCATCTGATGATAAATGATTCTCTTGTGTCTTTTCATTTCTATCTTAATTTTTGTTTACTAATAGTAATAATTAGTATTCTGCTTTGTTCCATTCTTGATACATTCTGTGTGATCTATGACTGTTTATCTTGTAACTATGTATGCTTAAATGAATCGTTAACTTAACACACTTCTTTAATTAGTTCAACTAAAAGATAAAATCAATTAACTGGATAATATAAGGACAAAATTAAAATTTATATATTAAGACAAGCTCTTGCTGAAATATCATAAAATTGAAATTATTAACCTAAGACACTTGTTTTAATGATTAACTAATTCTATCAAGTAATATCATATGCTACTGAAAGGTATTTTTAGGTTGTGCATGTTTCAGAAAACAGGCCTCTGAAAATAAGCTAAAAGAAGATCAACCGAAGAAAATGCCATGTGTAAAAAGGATGAATCAAGGCAACAAGAATGTCTAAGTGTGATATCATCTCCAGTGTCTGAACTTGTTCAGACAGTTCAAAATGAACTTACTGAAACTATGGGTCAGAAATGTTAAGACAGGTTAAGATGATTGTTCAAAGATTCTCTGAAGCACAAAAAGACAAAAGACTAAAAGGAGGATTTGCAGACATCAAGTGACCGCAGAAGAAGAAAAATCTTCAAAGTAAGGTACAATGCCAGAAAAGCTTTCTTCCATCTAGACAATAATGAGGAAATCTAATGGTAACATCACTTCACCTTAAAACTTTAATTAATAACATAAAAGACTCAACATATTAAAAGCTTCTCAAATAATAATAATTATAAAATCCTCTGGTTTGATACCATAAAGATCTGTTTTCAAACATTTCTTTTCTTAAATGTTTTATCACATATTCCATTTTATTTTTTCCTTTTTTAAAAGTGTTTCGAAAAAGTAATATCTTCCAATACGTTTTCTTATGTCTCTTCTTAAAAGTCTTTAAAAAAAACGTTTTCCAAAACTTACTTTATCCATGCTAATGACTCAGTTTCCTATAGAGCTTCATCTATGACCAATCAATGATGCACGTTTTGATACTTTCAAGATTTGAAACTGCCATCATCAAAATAAATTTTAATGACAAAACTCAACTATATGAAACCATGAACCTTTTTAATTAGTGACAAAAGGGGGAGAAATATTTAACTCACAAAATGATTTAAAAGGGACTAACAATCAGTATCTGTGATAAGTAAATAAAATATGGTAATATTAGTTTTTTCAATAACAAACAATAACCATATTAGTTTTCAATAACAAACAATAATAATTGGTGTCTAAAAAGACTAACACAATTGGTATCTGAAAGATTAACATCTAGTTTCCAAAGGATAAGTTAACCAAATCTAATCTTGTAAGAATAATGATAACAATTTGCAACATTTAACAAACTAAAAGAATAAATGTTCTTCTCAGGGGGAGTATTATAGATAGGGGGAGTCTTTTATATACTTACCCATCTTTCCTTAAAACATTTTGTAAGTTATACATATCTTATTTGTCACCATTAAAAAGGGGGAGATTGTGAAGTCTATTTATCAGTTTGAGCATTCAAACTTGACTCAAAGACTTAATATCCTATAGTTTTAATGATTAACAAATAAGATTATATAAAGAGATTCTACTGAGAAAGGTATTGGTTTGTTGATTGTGTTTCAGGATGAAATAATAATCAAAATCAGAAGATTAGGATCAGAAGAACAAATGCAGGATCAAGGATAAAGAAGCTGTCTGAAGATGTGAAGACCATATGAAGACAACATAAAGAAGCCTTCTGAAGAAAAGAAGCTGTCTGAAGCAAGGAAGCCTTCTGAAGCAAAGAAGCCTTCTGAAGAAACGAAGCTGTCTGAAGAAGCAGGACTCGTCTGGAGAGTTGGAGCTGTCTGAAGTAGTTCAACCCGTCTGAAGTATCGGTGTTGTCTGAAGTCTCACTTATGACGTGGCACCCTCTGCTGAAGTTTGTGAAGACTTTTCTGAACCTCTGCTGCACGTACCTTTTCAACCACGTTTATAGCAAGGAACACAGAGACCTTTCCTGGTGTTTTTGAATTTCATACACCACTGAGGAAATCTCTGCAACGCAGCCTCTGCAGCAACATTTGTAGCAGCTTTATGGCAGGAGCAACCTTGTACCATGTCAGAAATATCAAAGCTCTCAGAAGCATGTCTCACAACGGATTAAATAGCATTTAATGCTATCTCTAAACGGTGGTATTTCAACGGATTGAAGATTGGGTATAAATACCCCTCCTTTGAAGACCATCAGGAGAGAAGAATTTTTGTGTAAAAGAAAAAAAACTTTGCAAGTTTTTCGCTGCAAAAACTCTGATAATCTTTATCTTTGTATACATATTGTATTATCCTGAGCATACCTCAGTTTTTCTGTACATTTGTAATTGTATAAGCTTCAAGACCGATATAGTTTGTAAGCTTAAGCATTTAATCTTCTCTGTATTTGTTTGTAGAGCCTAGAGAGGCTTGTCTGAAAAAGAATACTTGTTGGTTTGAGCCTAGAGAGGCTTGACTGTAAAAGAATACTTGGTTGTAGATCCTGAAGAGGCTTGACTATAAAAGAATACTTGTAATCTTGAAAGATTAAGAGAAAATCCAATTGCTAGTTGGCATTGGGACTGGACGTAGCTCACAGTGGTAGTGAGTGAACCAGGATAAATTCCTTGGCTAAGTTTTCTTACCCTTATCTCCTATCAATTCTTTTTATACTAATCAAGGGGTCAGAATAATTAATCTGATATTTTATAAAGGCACAAAACATCTTTTAAAATCAGTTTTTACAAGTCGTCTGAAAACTTCAGACAGCCCCTTAAAAGCCTGTCTGAAATCGTGTTTTTAACACCTGTTTGCGAAAAGTTTTCTAAAATATTTAGAAACACTATTCAACCCCCCCCCCCCTTCTAGTGTTTCCCTGTGTTCCTACATAAGTATGACGAACCACAAATATATGGCTCTATACTTTTGTTATGAATATGGACTTTTCATTCAACATATGGCGTTGCATGAGTTGTTTGTTCCTAATATGAATTCCTACCATAGTTGTCGTTGTTGTTATTAGACTACGCATATTAATACACATATATTATATATAAAATTTTAGTTATTATTCGTGTTGTCTCTACGGAAACATATATATGTTATATACTAATTAACACAACTAGGAGGATATTACAAAACAAAATGGAAGCTCCCGACAAAAATATCAAAGATGGGCATTTTAGGATATATTGAAAGAAAATCATATCCTATTAAGCAATCCATTAAGAGATTGAAAAATAAAAAAGAATAAAAAAGACAACATAATTGTTGAATTTCATCCAAGAAATAATTTGAAAGTGAAATGTCATTAAATAAAGGGTCCTGCTAAAGAGTGTCCTAAAGACATTGGTCAAGGAATTAATATATAGAATGTTTTATTGTAAATCCATCTACTGCATTTATAACATCAAATGTTACGTACATAATCCAATAAAAACTTTCTGTTTTTGGTTCCTAAACCAATGCACTAAGGGTACTCTTTAGCATTCCCCTTAAATATAATACTACTATATTGATTTCATTCTTTTCCAAAAGGGGATATTTGAGCGTTATCAGATAATGATTAGTTATATTAAGGAAAAAATTACATATTTCAATAATTAATGAGGACTAAATTCTCACAAGTTTTAATCTTTTATACATATGTTTTATCATGATATCAATAATCAAATTTTTAGTATTAATAATAAAGATTTTTCTAAAATGATTTATTATTTCCTTTTCTTTTGTTCTGAGTTGAATCCTATTATGAGTTATGTGCAATAGTAAATCTACTATGATTAAGAGGGGTATAAAATAAATTCAAAAGGTAAAGATAAAAATGAACTCTTGCGTATTTGTTTTTTATTGTCATTAAGGCAGCTACAGTGGTGGGTGTTCTCTCCCCTCATTCATTCATGAAATTTTGGCCATTGCACCATTTCGTGCAAACTATGTAGTTGCTTAAATTTATGGCCTCAACATGGCTATGTTGTTAGGTATGTGAAACCTTGAGGTTATGATGGATTCTAAAACTACCATGAACCTACTTGGATAGATATGGTTTTGAGGCTACTCATGGTTGTATCCTGTAGTTACAACATTGACTATTTGTATATTACCAAAATTTAGTTAAAGTTGGATCAAGTTGCATTGAGACAATTCTACCATGAAGCTAACAGTTGTAATGATGCGTTGGCTAAGTACAAGCATATGGTCCAGAGTTTAGAACTCATTTTCCTCTTATATTCCCCTAAGATCTCTCTTTTATTGCCTTTTAGAACCATTATCTAACTGTTTAGCCCAGTATTTTCGTGGCTAATGAAGATTAGCCAGTGAAAGATTAATTTTCAATGGCAATATATATTCATTTTCAGTAAAAATTAATGCTACTCACATAACCTTTTTTTATTATTTCATTCCCCTCCAAATTAAATTATAGAAATTTCGTCTTTGTCTTTGCTGCAAAAATGTTCCCTTTGCAAAGCCTTTTGTCTTTGCTGTGAAACCTTCCCGTTACAAAACCCTTCCTGCAAAATTCCATCCACCATAAACATCCAACCTCCACCGATGGAGCCCTAAATCGTGACAATTTAGTTTATAGATGAGATAGAAAAGGGGCAACGTGGCAAATCATAGTGCATATGGTGGTCGCAAACTAGGGAAGCACAACAATTGCAGAAGGCTTTATAAGTTTGAAATCAACTATAACTATACAGATTTGTTGCTATGCGAATATTTTATAATTTCTCTTTCAACATTCAACTAATTACTGAATACTTTATGATATTATAGGTTTTTGCATCCGTATTTTCATGACAAGAAAATATTAGTGACATTGGTTGTTCGTATAATACAAAAAGCTATCATCTTTTTGCATAAAAAGAGGAAAAAGATTAATTCTTTTTATGTTCATCTTTCTCATTTCTACCCAAAAGCCTGATCATGGAATGAGCAATATCACATTTTGAATTTCAATAAGTGTATCGATCGTACAACATCAAACTTGTTTATGGGTATAGAGAGATGCCCTTTTTCTTCGCATTTACCAACAGAGAGGCATGCAAATTCAAAACTGATAAGATACAATACAAAAGCATGAGATTAATTGATTAAACTATAACTGTAAGGTCCATGAATCCCTTTGAGATGTTTTCATAATGACAAATTATCAAAATATACTTACTATAATTCTGAGTATATGGACTAATGTTTTAAATTGAGTTGGTTTAAGAAGGAACGGGTAAAATGAATAAGAAGAACCACTACAGTAATATATAAGAAGAAACAAAGGAGGTTGTAGATTTTGTTTCAAGTAACTCAAGCAAGAAGAGAAAGACACTTAACAAATATCACCTTACAATAAAGAAAAGAAAGAATTAAGTAAGGTGAAAGCAAGAAAGCTGTTGAGAAGAATTAGAAGAAGATATTTCAGATTAAACTTCAGAAGAAACAATCTGTCAGGAAGCTCTCAGAAGATACACTTAAGTCTGCAAATCTCAAAATCCTCAGAACATTTTCTATCTTCCTAAAGTCATTCAGTGATAAGAAGAAAGCTCTTTGATAAAGCAAAAAGCTAAAGTTACTGTTACAGTAACAGTTCCAGAAGAAAAGCTCTTAACAGCATACATCAGAAGAAGCAGAGATTGATTCAAGGAGATTGTTTAAAACATTACTGGGTGTCCTCCTCATCATAAATAATTACATGAAGAACCAATAATTATTTCACCAAATCGAAGAAAAAATTAATAAGGAAACAAACTACTGAATGTGTTTCCTGCTGGAGAAGATACAAGTTTCAGATGATGTAGTCATCAGAAGAAAGGACCAGTCAAACCAAGGAAAGAGAAAAAGCTGCACATGACAGTGACAACTGCTGCACTTCCAGCTGGTTGATTGACTTGGTCTCCATGGAATTTCCAACGGCTATATTCCTTCTCCTTGGCTATAGAAAGAAGCCCTCTCCTCCATTTTTTACACACAACTGAACAAACAGAAGAAGCATCAAAAGTCTGTGAAATTACAATTATACCTTCTGCAGAATTTTCACTTTCTACAAATCTCCTTATTCTGAGTTGAAATAGTTAGGAAAGTGAGAAAAGTGTGTGTTGGCTCAAGTACTTCAGCTGTATACTAATTTATTGTAAACTTTGAGCCTTTACTCTTTGTATTTTTCACCACACAATTTTGTAAATCTCAAAGGAGGTGAATTCTTTTGAGAGATAGATCGGTTAAGTCTGCAAGAGTAAGGTGTGCACTGCTATTTGCAGATATCTGTTGTAAGAGGCAGAGGCTGGAGAAGAATACTGGGTGAGCCTGAAGAGGCTGCAGAAGAATACTAGTGGTGAGGAGCACTCAAGAAGTCATTTAATAAATGTTGATATAGTGGAAAATCCTATTGGGAGTAGGGACTGGACGTAGCCTCAAGGTTAAGGGGTGAACCAGTATAAATAATGTGTGCAATCTTCTTCTTCCTTAAACTTTTACTGTTGCTGTTGTATTCACATTATAATTGTCATATCATTTGCATGAAAATCTTTTAAAACCTATCTAATATCTAAGTAAGTCTTACTTCAAAAAACGGTTCAAGTCAAAAGGAATCGTATTTTCAGCATATTATAAATAGAATCCATATTGTGAGAATTAACCCTTGAACTTCTAATATCAACCAAGAATTTAACTTGAACAGAATTAAGTATTAGAAGAAAATTGCAAAAATTTTTAAAGAGATCACAATTCAACCCCCTTCTTGTGATTGCAATATTTACTTCAATAACAAGAAGATTACATAATGAAAAAGCTTGATTAAACAACTAAGATATATAAGCTAGACCAAACTAAACACAACCAACTATAGCTTGGACCAAATTCACACAGTCTAATGAAAGTAAAGCATCAACATAAACATAAATTAAAGACCCGAAACAAGACATACCAAAATTAAAATAGATAACAAACACAAAAGCACTCATGTAAAATCAACCGAAAAAATTAGAATTGAAGACCCTAGAGCTTCAACTCAAGGTCGAGCTTTATTGGTTCGTTCTTGGTAAAAACTGCTACAGGGACACAAGAAAGTGGTGAGAGTGTAAAACTTGTTGATGCAACTGCAGATGTAGGCGCAGGCATGAGTGCTGGTGCTGGTGATGCTTGTGGTTGTGCAAGAATATGTTTTAGCCTAGCACATACCTCCAATCTTTGTTCATGATGAGTAGAGAATTGAGAAGCAGCGATAGTAATTATGGGTGCTAAGGGTTGGTCCATGAAGGACAAAAAGTCCCTAGTCTCATAATAATCAAACTCTTCCACTGGTGATGGGGGTTGGGTTCGGGTCCGGGGTGGGGGTGGGGATGGGGATGGGGGTGGGGGTGAGTTCAATCTGACCATGTAATGGTTATAAGGATTATAAACCCCTCCATTAGCACCACTCGCAGGTAGCTTGAAAATACTATGGCTTGTTGCAAGGTTCATCATTTCATTTGAAATGTTATGTGAAAAAGGAAATGGTGATGATAGAGATGAAAATTGAGAGTGATTTAAAGGGAATGGTAGTGTTATAGTTGAAAGTTGAGGGTGATTCAGAGGGAATTGAGGTGGTAGAGATGATAATTGGTGCAACTCATGATTCACCTGGACTAAATTTGTCATACTTTTTTGTGCCAATTCCATAACTATCTTCTGATTCCACTCGTGATAGTAGTGGTGCATTAACTCCTCCTCAGAACTGAAGAAGGCAGAGCAAAGAGGACAAATAAAATGGCTAACAATACCATTGTTGTTGTTGTTACTATTGTTGTTGCTGCCATTGTTGATCTCACCCTTGATGATAGGTTCAGGCTTCACCATGTTGAAAGAGAAAGCTTTCAATGGAAAAAGGAAGGATCTTGATAGAGAACAAAGTTGTAGTTGGAAGAGAAAGTTGTGGATGGGGTGAAGAGGCCAAATGAAAGCCTGAATTTATGGTGGGGTTTGGAATCCAATGATGGTCGAGATCTCAATTCATTTTTTATTTAATATTATTTTTATGAGGTTGCTTTTTGTGTATATTATATATATATACACACACACGAGATGTAAGAAATTTTAAAGTTATTAAAATCTCAATTGATTATTTTCTTTTATAACAACATTACTTTTGTACTTTAATCTTTAAAGTACATTTTTCACTTTAGAATAGTCAAATTTATGTATAAATTTTACTCATATATTTATTACAAATTTTATGTCATTAAATGACATTAGAGAAATTTGTATTCATTAATCATAGTTCTGTATAGTTTAAACAAATTTATAGAATTCCATTGAAATTTTTGTTTAAAATATTAAAAAATATTAAATACACAATTCATTTAGAGCCTCTATAGTTAAAAACTAAGTCAAAAATAGTATATAACTGTAAAAATATTTTTAATAAAAAAATCCAAGTCTTTACTATTGAGGCATATTCAATTTTATACTTTACTCTCTTTTTTATCTATTCACTCGACTTCTTCATTTTGTGTTACATGTCATGTGAACTTTCACATGAAATCTATTCAATATTTTTTTTCTTTTAATTACTCAATTAAAAAATACTTTCACTAATTTCTTTAATAATTAATTTTTTTATCTATATTTGGTATAATGAAATATTTATAAATTTCCATTAAAATCATCTTTTATAAATTTAATCAATAATTGAAATTTCCAAAAACTAAAAATTTCAAATCATTGAAACTTTTATATTTTAGGATATGATTTTATTACCAATAATTATATTAATTAAATAATTTTTTTAATTTATAATTTTTGTATTTCACTTTAATTTATAATTACCATTACAATGCATGTATAAAATATTTTCTAATTACAAAAATATTTATGTGACATATAGGTTTGTATAATATTAATTATTTAATGTTAATCATCTAAATGCACATAATTTATATATTGGAGATGTATGTATACAAAAATTACTTCATACAACACCTTTTTGTTATTGTAAATTTTTTAAACGGTTGGATTTTATAATGCTTCACATTGCAATTTTTTCGTACCTTCTAAGGCAGGTCTTCTTTTTTGCACCTTCTAAGGCGGGTTTTCCTAAGTGCACCCCTTTTAGGAATAAAAAACAAATTAACAAGAAATAAAAGAAACACAAATTGAGGGCCATAAAATAAACTTTGTTTTTCGCCATATGAAACAAAATAAGATAGAATAAAGTAAGAAAGATAAGTATAGTTGTGGGTTCTAGAGTTACAAGATCGTAAAGGTTTTCTCTCCTCCGATGTTCAAAAGAAAAATATTGAGTTATATGCAATTGTTAATTGAAAAATTACTAGGAAAAATGCTAGTAATTTTATAATTTATCATACGTATGTGTATTTTGTTTTTTATTATAATTTAAACATTAATTTATAATGCAAGTATTTTTCATATCTTATAAGGCATGCTTTCCTATGCCAATCCCTTTTAAGAAAAATATATTAATTATCTTAATATTTATCCATTGAGAGAGGGAATTGAATTTACGGGGGATTGTATTAATTAGACAAGAAACTCTCACTAAAAAATGGAAAACAAAAGAAACACAAATCAAGTACATAAAATAAATTACTTTTTCCATATGAAAACAAAATAGGATAGAATAAAGTAGATAAGTATGGATGTGGGTTCGGGAGTTACAATATCCTAAAGGTTTTTCTCTCATATGTTTAAATGAAAAAAGTTGAGTTATGTGTAGTTGTTGATTGAAAATAAGAAAAAAATATGTTAATACATTTATAATTTGTCCGACATGTTGATAGGACCGAAATTTTTGCAACAGTTAAGATGGTAAAGGAAAAGCATTTGGATGCTCAAAGAAGGAAAAAGAGTTGTGTTAACTGGAGAAAGAAATCCTTAGAAATTGAGGAATGTGAGCATATCTTTATTATAATAAAAGAAAGGAAGACCGAGGCTCCTTTTTGTTGAGTCTCAAAAATATCATAAGGAAGATTATGATGATTTAAGACAGCTCAATCCCTAAGTTTTAATGTTTAACAAATTTGGTTCAAAGAATTATCATGGATACATATGTTTTTAATGTTTTATCTATGATTTCAGCAAGCCACTTTAATCTTAATAAAGACTGTCTGAAGGATCAACCTGTCTGAAGTGTTGAAGTCGTCTGAAGGTTCAACCTGTCTGAAGTGTTGAAGTCGTCTGAAGGTTCAACCCATCTGAAGTGTTGAAGCCGTCTGAAGTTGTATTTTATGACGCGGCACATCTTGCTGAAGTTGTGAGAAGACTTGTCTGAAGTTCTGAAGAGTCAAATCTCTCTCTGCTGCACGCAACTTTTCAAGGCTTATTTTGGCAAAGACACGAAGACCTTTCCTGGGTTGTTTGAATTTCATTCACCATTTGGGAAATCTCTGTAGCGCAGTTTTTGCAGGCAACAGTTGTGGTAGCTTTTGTCAGCAGCAACCTTGGACGTTGTCAGAAAAGTTTCAGAACGCACAGAATGCTCAGGAGCATGTCTCACAACGGATTAAAAAGCATTAAATGCTATCTCTAAACGGTGAATTTTCAACGGATTGAAGACTGGGTATAAATACCCTTCATCTGAAGATCATTCACAACAACGAAAAGAAGAACAACAAGAACAAGAGATTACATTTCAAGAGAAACAAAACGCTGCTAGTTTTACTCTGTAAAACATACTCTGATAAAAATTCTTTGTACATCATTTCATATATTCTGAGTATACCTCAGTTATATGTACATTGTAACTGTTTAAGCTTCAAACTGGTTTAGTTTTACAGCTTAAACAATCTTTTCTTTGTAAAACTATTTTTGAGCCTGGAGAGGCTTGTTGTCTAAAGAATACTTGTTTGTAAGAGCCTGGAGAGGCTTGTTGTCTAAAGAATACTTGTTTGTAAGAGCCTGGAGAGGCTTGACTGAAAAAGAATACTTGGTTGTAGAGCCTGAAGAGGCTTGACTGTAAAAGAATACTTGTAATCTGGTTGAGATTAAGAGAAAATTCAAGTGCTTGTTGGCATTGGGACTGGACGTAGCTCACAGTGGTAGTGAGTGAACCAAGATAAATTCTGTGGCTAAGTTTTCTTACCCTTATCTCTTGTCAAATTCGTTTATTCTAATCAAAAGGTGTTGAAAAACTGTTCTGATAATTTATAAAAGCAAGAAATGTTTTAAAAACATTTTTTCAGAACCTGTCTTAAGAAACTTCAGACAGCCCCTTTAACCTGTCTGAAATTTCATTATAAAAGCTGTTTGCGAAAAGCATTCATAAGTTATTTAAGAAACACTATTCAACCCCCCTTCTAGTGTTTCCCTGTGTTTCTACAGTTGGTACCAGAGCTTAACTCAGGGTTGAGCACCTAACAAGTGTTGAGGTTTAAAGATCCAGATGGAAGCACAACCAAACAGCAGCCACTACATCACAGGAGGAGCCTTTGTGACAAGGCCTCCAGCTTTTAATGGTGTAGACTACCATTACTGGAGAGATCGCATGAAGTTGTTCATTGAAAGCAGCAACATCAGTCTCTGGGATATAGTAACTGAAGGTGACTATATTCCCATGCGTGGTAATGAACCCATTCCTAGGTCTTAATGGTCCATGGAGCAGAGAGCTCAGGTTCAATTAAATGCTAAGGCAAAACTCTATCTGGTATGTTCATTGAACAAAGTAGAGTATGAGAAAGTTCATGGATGCTTCTCTGCCAAGGAAATCTGGGATACATTGGCATCAGCCCATGAGGGAACTGATAATGTCAAACAATCCAAGATAAGCATGCTTTTTCATCAATATGAGATGTTCAAGATGTATGAGTCTGAAACTATTGACCAAATATTTGGTAGGTTTCAGAAAATAACAAATGGACTGAGATCTTTGGGAAGATCTTATGAATCTGGAGATAATAATCGAAAGATTCTGAGAAGCCTTCCCAAGGCTTGGAGACCCAAGGTTACTGTCATTCAGGAGGCTAAAGATTTAAACACCTTGAAAATGGAGGAACTATTGGGCACTCTCAAAGTCCATGAGTTAGAACTTGGAGAGGATGAATCCAAAACTAAATCTCTGGCATTGAACACCAGGACCAGACAGACTAGGCATGGGAACATAAAAGCCATGCAAGCTGAGGAAACTTCAGAAGCAGATGAAGACTCTGAAGATAGCTCAGAAGAAGATGATGATCTTGCTCTTCTCAGCAGAAAGATCAAGAGGATGCTGCAGAACAGAGGAATGTTCAGAAAGAACCAATCCTCTACCTCTAAATTAGGTAAATCAGGTAAGGATTTACACAATGACAAAATTATATGTTTTGAGTGTAAACAACCAGGTCACATGAAGACAGAATGCCCAAGACTAAAGAAGAATAACTTCAAGAAGAAGAAGTTCTTAAAAAAGAAGAAGGGTCTGATGGCAACATGGGAGGATCTTGATGAGTCTACCTCAGAAGAAGAGGAAGACACTTCAGAAAAGGCCAATCTATGTCTTATGGCCAGCCTGCCCTCATCAGACAGCTCAGAATCTGAGGTATTTCCTTTAACCCTTCAAGAGATGTATGATGACCTGAAGGAAAGTTCCAAGGAACTCTTCAAAGAGTATAAGAATCTGTCCAAAGCCCACACAGAAATGTGTAGTAAATATGAGGCTCTTGAGATAGAAAATATTATGCTCAATGAGAAGATCCTTGTATCTAAAAATAGTAGTTCACAAACTGTGTCTGAAGAAAATCAAAAACTTCAGAAACAGGTTGAGGAACTAACAAGAGACTTAGCCAAATTTGTCAAAGGAACAAAAAATCTTAATATAATGCTTGGAAATCAAAGGCATACCCTTGACAAAAGTTGTTTAGGCTTTTGTGATCACAACATTTCTGAACCTCTTACTGTCTTAAATTTTACTAAAGGCAAAAAGAAGGTTATTGGGTGTTCTCACTGTGGCAAGCCTGGACACAATGTGGCTCAGTGCAAACATAAGAGAAAAGCAAGGCCCAAAGCTAACAAGAAAGGACCCAAAAGAATATGGGTACCTAAAAACTTGATCTTTCCTGTTGCAGATGTGTTTAACAGGACAAAGGAAACCCCACAAATGGTACCTGGACAGTGGATGCTCGCGACACATGACAGGAGAAAGGTCTTTGTTCCAAAACCTTAGGCCCAGAGCAGGAGGTGTGGTCACCTTTGGTGGAAACCAGCAAGGGAAGATCACAGGAATAGGGACTGTAGGTATGTCTCCTCTTTCCTTCATTAAGAATGTTCTTCTGGTAGAGGGACTGCAACACAATTTACTGAGCATAAGTCAATTATGTGACAGCGGATATGTGGTCTCCTTTACTAAAGAAGGATGCATAGTCAAAGACTCTCTTGATCAAATCCTTTTTACTGCTAAAAGACACAGTAATGTGTACAAAATTGATCTAGAGGAGCTAGCAAGTCAAAATGTAAAATGTTTTATCTCTGTTGAAGATGAAAAATAGATTTGGCATCAAAGACTTGGGCATGCCAGCTTGAGATTAATCTTAAAGTTAGCAAAACACAACCTTGTTAAAGGACTGCCTAAGCTTTCTTACAAATCTGACATTTTATGTGAAAGCTGTCTGAAAGGGAAACAAACAAGACACTCTTTTCAGAGTAAGAATGTTGTTTCCACTAGCAGACCTTTAGAACTGTTACATATTGACTTGTTTGGTCCTATTAGAACAGAAAGCATTAGTGGTAAGAAATATGGTTTGGTCATTGTTGATGACTATTCTAGATTTACATGGGTGTTATTCCTAAGAAGCAAGGATGAGACTTTCAGGAATTTCACAATATTCTGCAAGAAGGTACAGAATGAAAAAGGATTCTATATATTTGTCATCAGAAGTGATCATGGTGGAGAGTTTGAGAATGCAAACTTCCAACTGTTCTGTGATGAGAATGGGATCTCACACAATTTCTCTGTGGCTAGAACACCTCAGCAAAATGGGGTTGTTGAGAGAAAGAACATAAGCTTGCAAGAAATGGGAAGAACCATGCTCAACTCTTGCAACCTACCAAGATCTTTCTAGGCAGAAGCTATTAATACAGCTTTGCTACCTTCAAAACAGAATATTGGTAAGACCAATTCTGAAAAAGGCTCCTTTTGAATTGTGGAAAGAAAGAAAACCCAACATATCATATTTTCATCCTTTTGGATGTGAGTGTTTTATACTCAACGCTAAGGATGATCTTGGTAAATTTGATGCAAGGTCTGTTAAAGGATTTTTCATAGGATATTCTGAAACATCTAAAGCCTATAGAGTATTCAACTCTAGAACTTTAATTGTTGAAGAATCAATTCATGTAAAATTCAATGACAAGAAAGAGACTGATAGGGAACTATGAGATCTAGAAGATGATTTTGCAGGTATGGAGCTGAATGATAATAACAGCTTGAAGGATGAACAGGTGTCTGAAGCACCATCTGTCACTGAACCTCTTCAGACAAATGTTGAGTCTCAGATAGATCAGACAGTATCTCAGAAAACTAACTGGAGATACAAGTCACATCATCCTAAGGAACAAATCATTGGCAGCACTTCAGAAGGAGTTAAGACAAGATCAAAATTCAAGAATCTGAATTCTCTTGCTCTCCTGTCTGAAATTGAGCCAAAGAACATTGATGAAGCTCTGCATGATGAAGGATGGATCCTAGCCATGCAAGAAGAGCTAAATCAGTTTGCTAGAAGTGATGTATGGACTCTTGTTCCTAAACCCCATGGGAAAACTATTATTAGAACCAAATGGGTGTTCAGAAACAAGTTGTGCGACACCCTTAGTTGTACCGCTAAGAGTATCACATTACGAACGTAACTGATGACTCTCGTTTATGTTAAATGTATGCTTAGAAAATACGGGAATATTTTTTTTTTTTTTTTGAAAAGAGTTTAATCATTATCAACTAATCTCATTCTAATTCCATTTTAGATATTTGTAAAAGCATCCCTTCCTTAATTCTGAAATACGTTTTCGGAAAGCATCTAGTCGATTCAATCATTCCGCATACATACACAACACACACGCAAATATAAAGTAGAGACTAGGGAAGAAGCGTGAAAAATATATATGTACATAACCACAGTGTCAAGTGATCCCCGAGATACCACACCATCATACAAAATGAGAGTTCTGGCAGTAAAATAAATAAAACCTCTATCAATACAACCAAAATAAGAGGTCACTAATCAGAGCTACTACTGCTAGACTCATGACTACCCCAGACACACTCCTCTACTCATCGTCATCTGACCTAGCAGGGGCAACCCTACAACTCCTCCTCCTGGCATCCGGGAGGGTAATCATCCTGAATTCCTCTGAAGGAATACCGTCAGAAGAATCCTCCCTCAGCTCCTCGTCCTCGGGGTCCTCCTCAGGGTCCTCCTCTGGATCCTCCTCCTCGGATGAAGTATCATCAATGACGACCAGATCAGGCCCAATGGCGGTAGGACGACCGAATGCACTGAAACGCATGGTCGGTGGGGATGACGACTCTGGTCCAGGAGTGTAGCGAGGGGAATCCGGCTCTCCTATAGTGGCTATCCGAGAGGACTGGGAAGAAACAGATGGAACGGGACGATGACGACGGTTAAGGAAAGTGGTATGACGACGAAGTCCTGGTGGTGTCTCGAACTCCAGAATCACGGGCACAGTGAAGACGACCTCTGGCACAAGGGGAAGGTTAGGGTGAGAAATCGTGACGTGTACTTCCCCTGTGAATATACAACGTCTAGGAATGTCGGTGACCCGCCACTGTCCTCGTGGCCCCCATCTCAGCGTAACCCTCATGGCCGACATCTTGAACCTCCCCAAACCCGACTGGCGATGGCGAAAGAGCGCGACAACAGAGAATAGAAGCAGAGAAGAAAGGGTGAGAACATCATATGAACTCATAACAAGTAGAACATAGTAACTAGAGCACTAATAAAATATTCACAAACATCCACATAATCTCAATCACAAGTATGCATCTGATACTACCATGCTATATGTATATAATGCATGAGGGCCCGGGAAAACAACACCAAAAGCAGAGCACACAGCAACTGCTCGACCATATATGTACAATATATCAGGAGTATAGTCTGTACTAGCAAATAGTACGAAGAGCATTGCTCAATCTCTGGCCAAGACGATTTTCCGACTTCCAGACAAACTCACTGATTATGAAAACTTGAGAGCGACAGGATAGTCAAGCCTGTACCCCGTTTGCACGACAGTAGGGGGCGAGCCTACGCCACTTATGCCATTCCGGGACCTGACTTATCCTCAGGGCTGGTCTCCTTTACCGGACCGCTGGTGTTCTTTGCAAAACCCAGTGCACCCGTCCCATCCAGTTTCACACTGTACTAGAGTGGTATTGCCATATAGGTCATAAGGTTTTCAACCTTGATCATCATTAATGCTTTATGATGCATGTCACACAATCAATGCTTTCAGCATTTCATCCTTACAGGCAAAGCCCATTGAATCATTCTACGTCACCACTTTACCGTGGCATGGCCCGATTCAATGTCTTTCCTTCAAGGAAAACCAAACAATGCTTTCTCAGCATACACAGTCCTTACAAGCAAAGCACATTAAATCATTCTACGTCACCACTTTACCATGGTACGGCCCGATTTAATGTCTTTCCTTCAAGGAAAACCAAACCCTATCTTGGGTTGGAACCGCACTCTCTCACTAAGCTTCTCAAGTCTTATGTAGAAAGAGTGTGTTGGTTATGATCTTTTAAGGTAGTTTGTACTAATGTTCTCCTTTTAAGAATCAATAATCATTTTCACTTGAGTCCTATAATTTACTAAGACTTATCGTATCTTATGGATGACATTACCTACCCTAATTCGTCTTGTATGTCTAATTAGGATTAGGTTTAACCCTTAATTATAATTAGTCTTCGTTAACTAAACTATAATTAATCTTAATCCTCCTTAATTAAGTCTTAATCCTTACTTAAGATCCTAATTAATTCCTAATTATCCCTTAATCTCTTCCTTAACCTTGGATTAAGCTTTTAATTATATTTGATTAAGGTTAATCATAATTAATTAGTTCTTATTCATCATTAAGGCTTAATTATCTAATTAATACCTCATTAGTAATTATTGACTAAGATTAAGATTAATCTTCATTAATGTTAATTAACTTAATTAATTTAGGCTAATCAACTTAGGTGATTAAATTAGTTAAGTCTACTAATTAATCCTAAGTTTAATTTTCACAACTTAGATTAGTGTTTGAAGTTCAACCCTAATCTAAACCTAAGCCCATAAATTATTTTTAGTTGTCTTTTAAATTGAGTTTTGACTCTCTTTTTGAAGGCTTTGGGACTAAACAAAAGCCTAAAGGTTATTGGACCCATGAGAGCCCATTTTTATTCATAATAAATAAAAATATGATTTTTAAATAGATTTTTATTTTAGTTAAAATAAAAATCCGAATTTAATTACTTAATTTAAAAACTTATCTTATTTGCAACTTAGTCCTTTTTGTTACAAATTTATTCTTTAGTCCTTTTGGGCCAATTTAGCCCAAAAACATGTTTTAAACATTCTTTTGATCTTTTTAGGATCAAAAGGACATTCTTGATGAGTTTCATCAAGAACACTCATGAACATCAAGAACAACCTTGAATGTTCATCCAAAACTTCAAATTTTTCACAACATCCAATCTTCACCAAAACTTCACACATTCATCAATAAACAATCCAAATGCCAAATATCATACTAATCCACTCAAAATCATTCACATGCACATTAAAGTTCATAACTTCCATTTTCAAGCTCAAAACATCATTATTTTCAAGATAAATCACCAAATCAATTTTTCCACTTAAGATCAACCACATGCATGTACATATATCCATCATATAATCTCATCCAAACCATCAAAATAATTTTTGCACACATGCAGCCACTTCTTCCTCTCTTGGCCGAGAGCTTAAGGGGAAAAAGGTGGGATTTTTCAACAAAAATCCTTCCTTGGCTTGCATGCAACACAACCCAACCATCAACAACAATCCAACCAAGATCAAAGACATGCAAACAGCCACAATAACCCAGCTCATCAAGACCGAAAATATTTTCTCAAAAACAAGCTCAAAGGTTTGATTTTTCAAGAGAAAAACAAGGGAAAAAGCAAGGATTCAAGGGCAAATCCTTGACTCTAGTTACATGGCCTACTAGAGTTCAAGTTCTCCCCCCCTTTACCTTAGATCTTCAAGGGAATGAGTGCAGATTTTTCCTCCTCCAACAGCCCCTTCAAGCTCCTCCTTCAAGCCTCCAACAAGTGGATTTTGGTAGAAAGTATGTATTTTTTTTTTTCTTTAGCTTAAATCCAAGAATGGGACTTAAGCTTGGTTGGTGATTTGGGTGGAGATGAAGAAATTTTGGGGAGGAAGAGGGTGGTGGTGCGCGGCCAGCAAGGGAGAAAGAAGAAGAAGAAGAGAGAAATGGTTAGGTGAAGGAAATGGTTTAAGTGAAAAATGGCCAAAAAGTGGAGCTTTCTCCTTTATATAGGCTTAATGGTGTGAAGGAAGACATGGACAAGTGGCATACATGCACCATGCTGTGCAGCGCAATTTTCAGAGGAGAAAATAAGGTTTGTGCAATTTTTCTGGCCCGGATCAAGAGTATTCGGGCCCGGGTCGGGGTACCGGAGGGCAAAAAGGTCAATTTTTGCAGAAAAATCCCAAAAATTCCCAGAAAATTCCTAAAAATAGGAAATTTAATACTGAATCCAAAAATATAAATTTTGACAATTAAAAATAATTTTAATCATTTAAAATCCATTAAAACGCTTAAAACAGCAAAAACGGGAAAAACGGGTAAATCGGAAAAATACGGGTGTTACAATAAACGGAGAGAGAAAATTAAGGTTTTAATTACAAAGATTGTATAGAATTATAAATATCATTTTAAATCATCTTTTTAAGGTTCAAAATATATTTTCCATATTTTTCTACAATTTTTTTTTTTTATGCTGGCTATGGTTATACTGTTAACTGGGGCATTTTGATCTTTTTGCCCAGAAGTGCTAGAAAAATTCTAAATAATTTTCTAAAACTCATCACTAATTATATTAAGAGTATTTTGAATAAAGGTATAGATACCTTAGAGTTTTAGCTATTTTTAATAATTAAATCTATATTTTCCTTAACTGTATAATTACTAAAGGTATCTTAGGTTATTTTCTCAAACACCTCTCTAAAGAAATTTACTCATAATTGTGGTTGGGTATTATAAATTTGGCTGTCTATTAAAAGCTACTAAATACTTTATAATTAAATGAATATTACTATTTTAAAATTTTCTTTATTCTATTTATACACCAGTAAGAAAATTTGCGGGTGTTACATTTCTCCCCTCCTTTAAGAAATTTCGTCCTCGAAATTTGGAGTTCCTACTGCTGAATAGGGATAAATCCATCTTCTTAAGCTTTAAGAGCTACCCTCCTAATTAGATCATATAAGACCTTAATGGTTCCCTAAAAGTTGGATAATTATTCTTCTTAACATTTCCTTCTAATTCCCAATGTCCTCTTACGATATCTTATTTTCTTATCACTAGGCACACATATCCTACCCTTGAATCTAACAGTTCCATCAGCTTCCTTACAAAACTCATATTCTCCTTTCTTAGGGACTAGATTCCTCAAATCTTGCAAAGATTGATCCACTTCCTGTGTTACACGAACTTGTTCCAAGAATTCATTTAAAATCCTCAATGTTCCCAATCTTACACTCTTAGGACCAAGTTCAACGTCTAGGTTAAGATCTCTAAACTCTTCTATCAGTTCTAGCTCCTTAACCATCATTATTGACATATGAAAAGATTTCCGACTTAACGCATCAGTTACGACATTAGCTTTTCCAGGGTGGTACTGCAGACTAAGCTCATAATTCTTCAAAAAACTCCATCCATCGTCTCTGCCCTACATTAAGTTCCTTCTGGTCAAACAGATACTTCAAACTCTTATGATCGCTAAAACTTCAAACCTAGCGCCATACAGATGGTGTCTCCAAATCTTCAAGACAAAAACTACTGCCTCCAACTCTAGATCATGCGTAGGGTAGTTCACTTCGTGTGTTCACAATTTCCTAGAGGCATAAGCCACTACCTTTCCTTTTTGCATTAACACACAACCTAATATTTGTTTTGAAGCATCATAGTATACTTCAAAACTCTCTTGTGGGTCAGGTAAAACTAACGCATGCGCAGAAGTTAACCTTTTCTTCAATTCCTGAAAACTATTTTCACACTACTGGCTCCACACAAAAGGTTGGTCTTTCCTAATCAAATGGTTCAATGGAGTTGCTATCCTTGAAAATTTTTCAATAAACTTACGGTAGTAACTAGCTAACCCCAAGAAGCTTCTCACTTCCGTTAAAGTCCCAGGTGCTTCCCACTGTAACACAGTTTCTACCTTAGCTGGGTCTACGCTAACTCGTCCACTATAGATCACATGAACTAGGAAATTCACTTCCTTTAACCAAAACTCACACTTAGATAGCTTATCATACAACTTCCTATCTCTCAAGATTATTCCAAAGAATGCTATACTTTTCCTATTGGATCCTAGAAATAGGAGAGAACATGGCACGAAAGAATGAGGATAAGTTGGCTTAAATGAGGTTAGAAAACTGGATTCACTAAGGAGGGAAAGGACCACCAATGACAACCAATCCAGATGGAATTACTAGACACCTGTAGCATCCGTGGTAAAGTCCAAAGCAGATTGTAAGATTATCTATAGTCTCGGTATATAGATAGAGGCAATCTATCTTTAAACCTATCTTTGGGAATATTATTATCATTCCTTATGGTTATCCTACTCCCACGGATTGTATTTGTCCCCTAGGGCATCCTTACGTGAAACGTCACCTACTTATCTAGTACTATTCCGATCCAATCTTTAAAATCCTGCCTGAATATTTACTAATTTATATACCTTTCCTTGAGAGTCTAAGTCCATTAAGATTAATGTACAAACTAATCTTGTAAATTGGTATAACCATACTTAAACCAACGTGTCATAATTCTTACCAATTCCAATCTTAATCGTTTATGAGATTCCATTCACATACCTTATTCAATCTATAGGAGCATCAATCAAGTATACTCTTAGTCATCAAAATCAACACATACGATAATCGCTCATTATTTGACATATCTATTATTTCTACTAACCTCATGGAAGTGTTATCCTTACTTAGCTCATACCATTGTAGCTCTTGTAGTGCTTACTCGTGCATATAATTCTCCATCACATGATCTCTTTCTTCAATTTCCTGCGTAATCTTGATACTAACAGATCATTTTCTTAGTCATATCCTACCATCCGACTAAAATTTCTTAAGAACTACACCTTTGTGCTATTGGCCTCAATACTTCGACATCCTTTGTCTTAAATCGAGTTTTCCA
Source organism: Sesbania bispinosa (assembly GCA_026901365.1). Lineage (NCBI taxonomy): Eukaryota > Viridiplantae > Streptophyta > Magnoliopsida > Fabales > Fabaceae > Sesbania > Sesbania bispinosa. The sequence goes on along the minus strand of QLOH01000041.1, from coordinate 1,066,200 downwards.
CTTGTTTCTATAAATCCTTATTCTATCAATCCGTTAGAGATAGCGATCATACTCTAGTGTATCTATCAAACTTCAATCATGACACTCATTCCACAGTCAAAACCCTTTAGACTTCAAGTTCATCAACAGGGTATCTAAATATGCCTTAACTGTTAAGATCAAACCCCAATTCGTGTGTTTGTCATTCTTATTCTAAACTCCATTATTATTTATCCTGAGTATACCCCAAGCCGTCGATTATTTCTAACTTGCCTTGCCAAATTATATATATTTTCAATAACTGAATCCTCAAGAGCTATTAGTACAAATCCCCAAATCTCAAAACCTTAATAATTAAACATCAATGATCAATCATCTTAACCTTGAATTTACAGCCTCGAATCCATTATCGATCCCTTAGGTTACTCATCTAAAGGAATGGGAATCTAACCTTAGTGGTCATCCTACTCTAACTTTTAACGTCTCACTCATCACTTCAAACCACAAGCCAAATCAACTATTGACTACACTAATGTACAACCTTAGGACCTAGAGGTCTTAGCAAACTCATCTTAGAAGCTTGATTACTTGGTTCATTCATACTACCTTAATTCTAATCAGGGGGTTAAGTTAATCCTTTTATGAGGTGTGATTTTATGCTACCCTGTCTCCTTCCCAGGAGATCGCCCATCTCAGGGTTGCCTCTTTATGCCATGGAATCCTGCATTCGCAGAACAAGTCAACTTCTTCCGTTTCATGCAGAACCATTCAAGCAAGAATAAGCAACGCTACACACATATCCTCATATTACTAAGATAGTAAGATGAGAGCAACCAATTCACACAAGGCAAACAATCAACATAAACAAACATTCAACACAGAGTAAACACAGAGAGAAGGGTATTGCAGACCATACCCGAGGCCAAAAGGAAAGAACAGCTCTGATACCACTAAATGCGACACCCTTAGTTGTACCGCTAAGAGTATCACATTACGAACGTAACTGATGACTCTCGTTTATGTTAAATGTATGCTTAGAAAATACGGGAATATTTTTTTTTTTTTTTTGAAAAGAGTTTAATCATTATCAACTAATCTCATTCTAATTCCATTTTAGATATTTGTAAAAGCATCCCTTCCTTAATTCTGAAATACGTTTTCGGAAAGCATCTAGTCGATTCAATCATTCCGCATACATACACAACACACACGCAAATATAAAGTAGAGACTAGGGAAGAAGCGTGAAAAATATACATGTACATAACCACAGTGTCAAGTGATCCCCGAGATACCACACCATCATACAAAATGAGAGTTCTGGCAGTAAAATAAATAAAACCTCTATCAATACAACCAAAATAAGAGGTCACTAATCAGAGCTACTACTGCTAGACTCATGACTACCCCAGACACACTCCTCTACTCATCGTCATCTGACCTAGCAGGGGCAACCCTACAACTCCTCCTCCTGGCATCCGGGAGGGTAATCATCCTGAATTCCTCTGAAGGAATACCGTCAGAAGAATCCTCCCTCAGCTCCTCGTCCTCGGGGTCCTCCTCAGGGTCCTCCTCTGGATCCTCCTCCTCGGATGAAGTATCATCAATGACGACCAGATCAGGCCCAATGGCGGTAGGACGACCGAATGCACTGAAACGCATGGTCGGTGGGGATGACGACTCTGGTCCAGGAGTGTAGCGAGGGGAATCCGGCTCTCCTATAGTGGCTATCCGAGAGGACTGGGAAGAAACAGATGGAACGGGACGATGACGACGGTTAAGGAAAGTGGTATGACGACGAAGTCCTGGTGGTGTCTCGAACTCCAGAATCACGGGCACAGTGAAGACGACCTCTGGCACAAGGGGAAGGTTAGGGTAAGAAATCGTGACGTGTACTTCCCCTGTGAATATACAACGTCTAGGAATGTCGGTGACCCGCCACTGTCCTCGTGGCCCCCATCTCAGCGTAACCCTCATGGCCGACATCTTGAACCTCCCCAAACCCGACTGGCGATGGCGAAAGAGCGCGACAACAGAGAATAGAAGCAGAGAAGAAAGGGTGAGAACATCATATGAACTCATAACAAGTAGAACATAGTAACTAGAGCACTAATAAAATATTCACAAACATCCACATAATCTCAATCACAAGTATGCATCTGATACTACCATGCTATATGTATATAATGCATGAGGGCCCGGGAAAACAACACCAAAAGCAGAGCACACAGCAACTGCTCGACCATATATGTACAATATATCAGGAGTATAGTCTGTACTAGCAAATAGTACGAAGAGCATTGCTCAATCTCTGGCCAAGACGATTTTCCGACTTCCAGACAAACTCACTGATTATGAAAACTTGAGAGCGACAGGATAGTCAAGCCTGTACCCCGTTTGCACGACAGTAGGGGGCGAGCCTACGCCACTTATGCCATTCCGGGACCTGACTTATCCTCAGGGCTGGTCTCCTTTACCGGACCGCTGGTGTTCTTTGCAAAACCCAGTGCACCCGTCCCATCCAGTTTCACACTGTACTAGAGTGGTATTGCCATATAGGTCATAAGGTTTTCAACCTTGATCATCATTAATGCTTTATGATGCATGTCACACAATCAATGCTTTCAGCATTTCATCCTTACAGGCAAAGCCCATTGAATCATTCTACGTCACCACTTTACCGTGGCATGGCCCGATTCAATGTCTTTCCTTCAAGGAAAACCAAACAATGCTTTCTCAGCATACACAGTCCTTACAAGCAAAGCACATTAAATCATTCTACGTCACCACTTTACCATGGTACGGCCCGATTTAATGTCTTTCCTTCAAGGAAAACCAAACCCTATCTTGGGTTGGAACCGCACTCTCTCACTAAGCTTCTCAAGTCTTATGTAGAAAGAGTGTGTTGGTTATGATCTTTTAAGGTAGTTTGTACTAATGTTCTCCTTTTAAGAATCAATAATCATTTTCACTTGAGTCCTATAATTTACTAAGACTTATCGTATCTTATGGATGACATTACCTACCCTAATTCGTCTTGTATGTCTAATTAGGATTAGGTTTAACCCTTAATTATAATTAGTCTTCGTTAACTAAACTATAATTAATCTTAATCCTCCTTAATTAAGTCTTAATCCTTACTTAAGATCCTAATTAATTCCTAATTATCCCTTAATCTCTTCCTTAACCTTGGATTAAGCTTTTAATTATATTTGATTAAGGTTAATCATAATTAATTAGTTCTTATTCATCATTAAGGCTTAATTATCTAATTAATACCTCATTAGTAATTATTGACTAAGATTAAGATTAATCTTCATTAATGTTAATTAACTTAATTAATTTAGGCTAATCAACTTAGGTGATTAAATTAGTTAAGTCTACTAATTAATCCTAAGTTTAATTTTCACAACTTAGATTAGTGTTTGAAGTTCAACCCTAATCTAAACCTAAGCCCATAAATTATTTTTAGTTGTCTTTTAAATTGAGTTTTGACTCTCTTTTTGAAGGCTTTGGGACTAAACAAAAGCCTAAAGGTTATTGGACCCATGAGAGCCCATTTTTATTCATAATAAATAAAAATATGATTTTTAAATAGATTTTTATTTTAGTTAAAATAAAAATCCGAATTTAATTACTTAATTTAAAAACTTATCTTATTTGCAACTTAGTCCTTTTTGTTACAAATTTATTCTTTAGTCCTTTTGGGCCAATTTAGCCCAAAAACATGTTTTAAACATTCTTTTGATCTTTTTAGGATCAAAAGGACATTCTTGATGAGTTTCATCAAGAACACTCATGAACATCAAGAACAACCTTGAATGTTCATCCAAAACTTCAAATTTTTCACAACATCCAATCTTCACCAAAACTTCACACATTCATCAATAAACAATCCAAATGCCAAATATCATACTAATCCACTCAAAATCATTCACATGCACATTAAAGTTCATAACTTCCATTTTCAAGCTCAAAACATCATTATTTTCAAGATAAATCACCAAATCAATTTTTCCACTTAAGATCAACCACATGCATGTACATATATCCATCATATAATCTCATCCAAACCATCAAAATAATTTTTGCACACATGCAGCCACTTCTTCCTCTCTTGGCCGAGAGCTTAAGGGGAAAAAGGTGGGATTTTTCAACAAAAATCCTTCCTTGGCTTGCATGCAACACAACCCAACCATCAACAACAATCCAACCAAGATCAAAGACATGCAAACAGCCACAATAACCCAGCTCATCAAGACCGAAAATATTTTCTCAAAAACAAGCTCAAAGGTTTGATTTTTCAAGAGAAAAACAAGGGAAAAAGCAAGGATTCAAGGGCAAATCCTTGACTCTAGTTACATGGCCTACTAGAGTTCAAGTTCTCCCCCCCTTTACCTTAGATCTTCAAGGGAATGAGTGCAGATTTTTCCTCCTCCAACAGCCCCTTCAAGCTCCTCCTTCAAGCCTCCAACAAGTGGATTTTGGTAGAAAGTATGTATTTTTTTTTTTCTTTAGCTTAAATCCAAGAATGGGACTTAAGCTTGGTTGGTGATTTGGGTGGAGATGAAGAAATTTTGGGGAGGAAGAGGGTGGTGGTGCGCGGCCAGCAAGGGAGAAAGAAGAAGAAGAAGAGAGAAATGGTTAGGTGAAGGAAATGGTTTAAGTGAAAAATGGCCAAAAAGTGGAGCTTTCTCCTTTATATAGGCTTAATGGTGTGAAGGAAGACATGGACAAGTGGCATACATGCACCATGCTGTGCAGCGCAATTTTCAGAGGAGAAAATAAGGTTTGTGCAATTTTTCTGGCCCGGATCAAGAGTATTCGGGCCCGGGTCGGGGTACCGGAGGGCAAAAAGGTCAATTTTTGCAGAAAAATCCCAAAAATTCCCAGAAAATTCCTAAAAATAGGAAATTTAATACTGAATCCAAAAATATAAATTTTGACAATTAAAAATAATTTTAATCATTTAAAATCCATTAAAACGCTTAAAACAGCAAAAACGGGAAAAACGGGTAAATCGGAAAAATACGGGTGTTACAATAAACGGAGAGAGAAAATTAAGGTTTTAATTACAAAGATTGTATAGAATTATAAATATCATTTTAAATCATCTTTTTAAGGTTCAAAATATATTTTCCATATTTTTCTACAATTTTTTTTTTTTTATGCTGGCTATGGTTATACTGTTAACTGGGGCATTTTGATCTTTTTGCCCAGAAGTGCTAGAAAAATTCTAAATAATTTTCTAAAACTCATCACTAATTATATTAAGAGTATTTTGAATAAAGGTATAGATACCTTAGAGTTTTAGCTATTTTTAATAATTAAATCTATATTTTCCTTAACTGTATAATTACTAAAGGTATCTTAGGTTATTTTCTCAAACACCTCTCTAAAGAAATTTACTCATAATTGTGGTTGGGTATTATAAATTTGGCTGTCTATTAAAAGCTACTAAATACTTTATAATTAAATGAATATTACTATTTTAAAATTTTCTTTATTCTATTTATACACCAGTAAGAAAATTTGCGGGTGTTACAAGTTGTCTGAAGAAAGTAAAGTGATCAGAACCAAGGCAAGATTGGTGGCTCAAGGATACAATCAACAAGAAGGTATTGACTTCACTGAAACCTTTGCTCCAGTTTCCAGGTTAGAAGCAATTAGAATTCTTCTATCTTATGTTGTAAATAATGGCATCAAACTATATCAAATGGACGTTAAAAGTGCCTTCCTCAATGGGTTCATTGAAGAAGAAGTATTTGTTAGACAACCCCCTGGTTTTGAGGATACTGCTTTTCCTGATTATGTTTTCAAACTGAAAAAGGCTCTTTATGGTCTGAAACAATCTCCCAGAGCATGGTATGACAGACTAAGCAGTTTTCTTATCAAAATGGTTTTGAAAGAGGAAAAGTAGACACAACCCTTTTCAGAAAACAGTCTAACAAAGACTTTATACTTGTTCAGATATATGTTGATGATATTATTTTTGGTTCAACTGATTCTTCCCTATGTAAGGAGTTTTCTGAGTTGATGAAATCAGAGTTTGAAATGAGTTTAATGGAGAATTAAAATTTTTTTAAGGCTTCAGATTAAGCAAGATTCTGATTGTATATGGATCCACCAGGAAAAGTAAAAAAAAGAAATGCTTAAGAAGTTCAACATGAGTGATTGCAAACCCATGTCAACTCCTATGCATCCCTCTGCATCTTTGAGCAAAGATGAAAAGGAAGAACCAGTGAATCAAACTTTATACAGAGGAATGATTGGCTCTCTGTTGTATCTAACTGCAAGCAGACCTGACATAATGTTCAGTGTTTGTCTCTGTGCTAGATTTCAATCAGATCCAAGAATTACTCTTTACAAAGTTGTAAAGAGAATTTTTAGGTATCTGAAAGATACTACTAATCTTGGTCTGTGCTATAAGAAGAGCAAAGATTGCAGGTTAATAGGATATTTTGATGCTGACTTTGCTGGAGATAGAATGGAAAGAAAGAGCATCAGTGGAGGATTTCATTTCTTTGGAAATAACATGATCAGGTGGTCAAGCAAAAGTCAAAGCACCATTGCTTTATCAACAGGAGAAGCATAATACATCTCAGTAGCCAGTTGTTGTTCACAACTGCTATGGGTGAAGTATCAGCTTGAGGATTTTAACATTCTTATCTCTGCTATACTTGTTCTTTGTGATAATACAAGTGCTATTAATCTGTCCAAGAACCCCATCCAACATTCTAGGGCAAAGCATATAGAAATCAAGCATCATTTCATTAGAGACTATGTTCAGAAAGGTGTTTTTGATATTCAGTTCATTGACACAGAGCATCTATGGGCTGACATATTCACAAACCCCTAGCTGAAGATAGATTTAAGTTCATACGCAATAATCTGAATATACATGCATTTTCTAAATGATTGTCTGAAATATGTTGTTGTCTGATATATTAAGTGTGTCTGAAATCATGATTCATTTAGTTGAATAGAAGTACATCAGAGGAGTCACATATATACAAGCTGATTAAGCAAATAACAACTAACCAACTAACAAGAAAACAGAAAACTGCTTAACAAACAGTAACAGAAAACTAGAAGGCTAACTAACCACTGATTATCATCATTCTGTTAACACCCTCCCTCAAGTTGGAGCATGGATATCATGCAGTCCCAACTTGGAAATACAAGCATTAAAAGCAGAGGGATATAAAGCCTTAGTAAAAATATCAGCAAGTTGGTTGGATGTAGAAATGGGAAGGAGATGGATGAGGCCAGATTGGACCCTTTCACGAACAACATGACAGTCTATTTCAATATGTTTAGTCCTCTCATGAAAAGTAGGATTATGAGCCAAATAAACAGTTGATCTATTATCACAGTAAACAGAAACTGGTGAGGGAAAAGGAAGATGTAGATCTTGAAACAGAAACTGAAACCATTGTAATTCACAAGTGAGGGAGGCAAGAGCACGATATTCTGCTTCAGATGATGATCTGGATACTGTGTTTTGCTTCTTAGACTTCCAGGACACAAGAGATGATCCAAGTAAAACACATAGACCTGTAACAGACTTGCGGGAAGTGGGACATGTACCCCAATCTGAGTCAGCAAAACCAGTCAATTTAAGGGAGTTGTTAGCAGCATAAAAGAGGCCTTTGGCTGGGCAACCTTTAAGGTATCTGAGCACACGCAAAGCAGCCTTGTAATGAGAATCAAGAGGAGTGGAAACATACTGACTTAATTGCTGAACCACAAAAGATATATATGGCCTTGTAGTTGTCAAATAAAGCAAACTTTCCAATCAAACGCCTAATAAGCAGAGACATCAGGGTAAGGAGTGCCATGATCAGGAGACAATTTTGAGGAAGGATCCATGGGTGTGGACACAGGCTTAGCACCAATGAGGCCACTGTCTTGGAGCAAGTCCAAAGTGTATTTGCGTTGGGTGAGAAGGAGCCCTGACTTAGACCTTGAGATTTCAAGACCCAAGAAGAACCTAAGAGAACCAAGATCTTTGATTTTGAACTGAGAATCCAGAAAAATTTTGACTGCTTGAATTTCTTCAGACTATTTCCTGTTAAGACTATATTATCAACATAGATTAGTAGAGCAGTGAAAGAAGAAACAGAATGCATGATGAAGAGAGAGTGATCAGCATTAGATTGAACATAATTCAGAGATAGTAAGGCAGAACATAACTTTGAATACCACTGCCTACTGGCTTGTTTAAGCCCATATAAAGACTTGTTAAGCTTGCACACTTGAGAAGGAGAAGCTGCTGGAAGACCAGGGGGCAAAGTCATGTAAACTTCTTCATGTAAATCACCATGAGAAAGGCATTATTCACATCAAGTTGTTCTAAATGCCAGTTGTGTGCTGCAGCTAGAGCCAAAAGAATTCTGATGTAGTCAATCTTGATTATAGGAGAAAAGGTTCAAAGTAGTCCACACCCTCCAATTGAGTATAGCCTTGGCAACTAATCTTGCCTTGTATCTTTCTATAGAACCATCAGCATGTATTTAATTTTGTAAACCCATTTTCAGCCTATGGGAGTCTTTTCCAGGTGGTAAATCAACTAGAGACCAAGTGTTATTTGCTCTAAAGCAGAAATCTCAGTTTCCATGGCTGTCTTCCAACAATCTAAAGTACTTGCTTATGCATAAGTTTGAGGTTCGGTTTGAACAGTGACATTGATGGAAAAAATTTGGTAGATGGAGAACATTTGGTATAAGTCAGCACATTGGACAAAGGATATAGAGAAGAGGTGGATTTACCTGAACACTCCCTTGAAGAAAAATTGAGCAGCTGACAGCAGATAGGTTACAATGGTAATCTTTGAGATAATTTGGCCTCTGTCTATGTCTGGTTGGAAGTTTCTTGGAGGTGGAGGTTGAGTGGATTCAACAGATGGAGAGGTTGTTTGGGTGATATATCAACAGCATAGTAATAGGTGAGTCAAGAAGTAAATCATTGTTCAAAATAGTGGGAATTTCAAATGAATGAGTTGGTTGTGAGTTAGAATCAGTGTTAGGCATAATAGAGAAGGGAAAATTGGTTCATAGAACACAACATGCCTTGAAACAAAATCTGTCTAGAAATCAAGTCATATAAAACATATCCCTTTGTTCCTTCTTTATAGCCTAGGGAAAACAGATTTTCTGGCTCTAGAACTAAACTTTGTTCTATTTCCTTGTAAAGTGGTTGCAAAAGCTAAGCAGCCAAAAACCTTTAAGTGAATCAAGAGAGGTGGTTTGTTATAAAATAATTCATAGGGACATTTATTGTGCAAAATAGGACTAGGAATTCTATTAATGAGATGTATGGAGTGGGTGACAGCATATGACCATAATTGAATTGGAAGTTTAGCTTGAAACAATAGAGTTCTAGCTACATTCATTATGTGTTGATGCTTTCTTTCTGTGATTCCATTCTGTTGTGGGGTCTCCACACATGTAGTTTGATGAATATGCCTTATTAAGAAAGAAATCAATCATGAGAAACTCAGGTCCATTATCAGTCCTTAAAATTTTCAATTTAGCTTGAAACTGTGTCTCCTATTAGAAATGAAGTGAACTAAATGTGTTCTTGTTTCACTCTTTTGTTTCATTAAAATGATCCAGGTAAATCTACTATAATTATCAACTAAAGTTAAGAAATACCTATGTCCATGAATGGATGAAACAGAATATGGTCCCCATATGTCAGCATGTAAAATTTCAAAAATTTGATTAGAGTGACTATTACTCAGATTGAAAGGTAACTTTTTCTGTTTAGCATATTGACAAGCATCACAAGGTGAAACATGTATATTGGGAATAAAGGGAAATTGTTTACACACAATTTGAAATCTAGACTGAGAAATGTGTCCTAGTCTATGATGCCCATAACACTGAATCATTTGATCAATTAGTAGAAACTGAATTGACTGGGTAAGATTTAGTCTTTTCTTGAATGTGTGCAGGCTTTTCTTGAATCTGTGCTAGTGTAGGAGATGACTTTAGGATGAATAACCCATCATGTTGTTCAGCTAAACCAATCATCTTCAAGGTTGTATTCTGTTTGATGAAACAAAAATCAGAATGAAAAATTAGATGACAATTGAGGTTTTAACAAGTTGTTGACAGATATGAGATTGACATAGAAATTAGGAACAAATAAAGCATCAATCGAGGTTAAGGAATTTGTGAGATGTAAGTTACCACTCATAGAAGCAAAAACTTTGGAACCATTTGGTAGTGTAATTGGTATAGGTTTAATAGAATGAAGGGAATGAAACATGGTTATGTTTGATGACATGTTGATATGTTGCTCCTGTATCAAGAAGCCATTGGTTATTAGATTTACCTGGAATTGATAAAGGTTGTGAGGAATGCTGAATGGGAGTATGAGCCATATTTGAAGAATGCTGAATAGGAGCAAGAGAATCTTTAGATTGTTGCAAGAGAGACAAAATCCTTGATACTGCTCTTGAGTAAAGGTAACATTGGTGTCTGGATGATTAAAATCTGATGAAACAACATCATCTCTTGTTCATTGCTGATCACAGTATTGGCAGATTTACTATTCTTGGGTTTATATCCTGGTGGGAACCCATGCTTAAAGAAACAAGTTTCAAACAGTATGATTAGTTCTACCACAATGGGAACATAATCTTGCAGAAGAATTCTGACCTCTGCCTGCATATTGATTTCTCCCTCTTCCTCTCCAGAAAATTATTTTTACCTCTGCCTCCAACAGTGGATTATAATTAGAATTGGCTGCAAAAACCTTTAGGTTCTGATAATGCATCTGTATTGTCTCCTGGTTGTAGTTCCCTTTCTTGTTGTATCACAAGGGAAAATACCTTGGTAATGGATGGAAGTGGGTCCCATTAACATAATTTGTGATTTCACATGTGCATATGGCTCATTAAGCCCTTTCAGAAAACGAATTACATAGCTCCTTTCTCTGTACTTTTGAAACAAATCAATAGCTCCACAGCAACAAGGTACAGTGCATTTACAAATAGGAAGAGGTTGAAAATTTTTCATATTCATCCCATAGTGACTTTAAGTGGGTAAAATATTCAGATATGGTCAGAGTACCTTGTTTTAATCGATATATTTCTTCTTCCAAGTCTGAAATTCTGAAAAATGTCTCCTTGTGAGAATCTGTTTCGTAGGTCATTCCAAGCTTCTGAAGCTAATCTGATCCAGAGAATGGATTGAAGGATTGATTCTGAAACTGATCTATGGATCCAAGCAAGAACAGTTGTATTGCAGCGCTTCCAAGCTCCATACACAGGGTCTGATTCTGGTGGCGGTTTGATGGTGCCATCAACAATTCCCAATTTGTTCTTAGAATCGAGTGCGAGTTGCGACACCCTCAGTCATACCGTTAAGAATATCACATTATAACACGTAACCGTCGAACTTGCTGTTTTTAAAAACGTCAAAATACAGAAATTTTTTTTTTTTGAAAGAGCTTAGTCCTCATCAACCCATTACATTTCTAATTTTGTTTTAAGTATTTATGAAATATCCTTCCTTAAGTTCGAAACTCGTTTTTCCGAAAACATCTAGACGATTATCACCCCGCGTACATACACAGCATACACGCAGTTATAAAATCAGTTAAAAGGAAGGAAACATCATAAATATATACATACATCACAGTGTCAATGTACTTTTCGAGCCAACAAGGCAACCACGCAAAACATGAGTTCTAGTAGTAGACTAAAATAAATAAGACCTCAACAAAATACAAACAAGAGGTCGCTAGATCAGAGCTGCTACTACCTAGACTCACAACTACTCGCAACTACACTAGTCCTACTCATCATCCTCCGACTCAGCAGGAAGTCATCCACAACTCCTCCCCCAGCACCTCCGAGAGTGATCATCCCGAATCCTCTAAGGGATCGTCGCTCGAAGAGTCCTCCACTAGCTCCTCCTCCTCAGGATCCTCCTCCGGCTCCTCTTCCGGCTCCTCCTCCTCGTCCGTGGTGTCATCTATCACGATCAAATCTGGCCCACTCGGGAGAGGGCGACTAAGCGCATCAGGACGCACAGGCTGAGAAGGTGATGCCTCGGAGAGGGAGAGTATCTGGGGGAGTCTGGCTCATCATAGTCGTCATTCGTGATGACTGAGATGACGTTGAAGGAGCGGAGCAATGACGAGGGTTACGAAAAGTAGTATAGCGTCTGAGTCCTGGTGGCGTCTCAAACTCTAGGTCACTGGCACCGTGAAGTTCAACTCCGGAATCAAGGGAAGGCTAGGGTGAGAAATGATAAGGCGAACCTCCCCTGTGAACACGCATCGCCTAGGGATGTCGGTCACCCGAATCATATAATACAATTAAAGGAATTCCACTTATGACGCACTTACCTTGGATCAGATCCTCAGATTCAGCAGCTTCAGCACCGCTCATGGTGAACACTCTTCCTCTCGTTTTGGGCCTTCCAGCTTGTGCATTCAGATTTGGTGCAGGTGCACTTGCATCATCACTACCACTTCCTTTCAAGCTAGGCACTCCCCTCTTAAAATGGCCGCTTTGTTTGCAATGGTAGCAAACACTTCCGGTGGATGGGTTGACAGGTTGGTTTTTGTGCGGACAGTCCTTCAGGAGATGGTTCTTCTTACAGCGCGGGCAACTCGCATAGTTGTTTCCGGTACTGCTTACAGGACTCACTCTGCTAGCAACTACTGATTGTGGCCGTGCAGCGCTTCCCGATGACGAGCCATAGTTGTTTTCTTGGACGAAATAAGGTTTTTTCTGTCTTGTGAAATCTTGGGTTTGTTCCTCTATGGACCATAATTCTTCCACTGAGCTTGTCTTGCTTTGGTGTCATCCTCAAAAATACGACACATATTGACCATCTTAGAGAACTCGGTGATCTGATGATACCCGATAGCTTGTTTGATCTCTGGTCTCAAACCACTCTCAAACTTAGAACACTTGGATCCTTCATCTATCGTGTTCTGGAAGTACGGTCAGAACTTGGATAACTCTTCAAATTTTGCTGCATACTCCCCAACAGTTATGTTTCCTTGTTCCAGCTTCAGAAATTCTATTTCCTTACGCTTCCTCAGATCAGTGGGAAATACTTCTGGAGAAAAGTCTCCTTAAACAGATTCCAGGTAATCAATCTTCCAATAGCTTCCAACTGACGCCTGGCATACTCCCACCAGTGCTGAGCTTCCCCGACCATCATAAACAACAGCAAAAGTTACCTTCTGCTCGTCAGGACAGCCCATAGCCAAGAAAATCTTTCCAACTCTTCTAACCAAAGCTGAGATCCATCAGGGTCATGACCTCCTTTAAATTGTGGTGGATTGTTTTTCTTGAAGGTAGACAATCCACGATAAGCATCAGGACGTTGTTCTGATTGCGAGCTTGGTTCATCTCGTTCATCGTTTGTTGCTGGTTCTCTAAACATCCGCGATTCCTCCACGAGATCGTTCATCACAGGGTTACCTCTTCCTGCAATGGAATCCTGCATTCACAGAGTACGTCAGTGTCTTCCGTTTCATGCAAAACCATTCAAGCAAGAACAAATAACTCTACACACAAATCCTCATATTACAAAAGTAGTAATAAGGGCAAACAGTTCACACAAGGTAATCAATCCATACAACAAACATCACACAGAGTAAACACAGAAGAGAAGGGCATTTATAGGCCGTACCGAGGCCAAAAGGAGAAGAACAGCTCTGATACCACATAAATGGGACACCCTTAGTCATACCGCTAAGAATATCACATTATAACACGTAATCGTCGAACTTGTTGTTTTTAAAAACGACAAAATACAGAATTTTTTTTTTTTTGAAAGAGCTTAGTCCTCATCAACCCATTACATTTCTAATTTTGTTTTAAGTATTTATGAAATATCCTTTCCTTAAGTTCGAAACTCGTTTTTCCGAAACAATCTAGACGATTATCACCCCGCGTACATACACGCATACACGCAGTTATAGAATCAGTTAAAAGGAAGGAAACATCATAAATATATACATACATCACAGTGTCAATGTACTTTTTGAGCCAACAAGGCAACCACGCAAAACATGAGTTCTAGTAGTAGACTAAAATAAATAAGACCTCAACAAATACAAAAAAGAGGTCGCTAGATCAGAGCTGCTACTACCTACCTAGACTCACAATTACTCGCAACTACACTAGTCCTACTCATCATCCTCCGACTCAGCAGGAAGCCATCCACAACTCCTCCTCCCAGCACCTCCGAGAGTGATCATCCCGAAATCCTCTGAGGGATCGTTGCTCGAAGAGTCCTCTCTAGCTCCTCCTCCTCAGGATCCTCCTCCGGATCCTCCTCCGGCTCCTCCTCCTCGTCCGTGGTGTCATCTATCACGATCAAATCTGGGCCCACTCGGGAGAGGGCGACTAAGCGCATCAGGACGCATAGGCTAAGAAGGTGATGCCTCGGGAGAGGAGAGTATCTGAGGGAGTCTGGCTCATCCATAGTCGTCATTCGTGATGACTGAGATGACGTCGAAGGAGCGGAGCAATGACGAGGGTTACGAAAAGTATATAGCGTCTGAGTCCTGGTGGCGTCTCGAACTCTAGGGTCACTGGCACCGTGAAGTTCAACCCGCGGAATCAAGGGAAGGCTAGGGTGAGAAATGATAAGGCGAACCTCCCCTGTGAACACGCATCGCCTAGGGATGTCGGTCACCCCCACTGACCTTGTGGCATCCACCATAGCTGGATCCTCATGGTCGACATACTGAATATTCCCGATGTCGGCTGTCGATGTAGCGAAGAAATACAACGACAGGAAACGACAGAAGCAGAAAGAAGGGTGAGAACATCGCATGAACTCATACAAGTAGAATACAGCAACTAGAGCATACACAAGATATTCACAATTTTCAATCACAAGAATACAGTTTATATCTTAATGATGCATATGAACTAATGCATGAGGGCCCAGGGAACATCACCATCCGCAAGCACAACAAGCAACTGCCCGACCATATATGTACAACGTTCAGGAGTTAGAGTCTGTACTAGCGCGGTACTTATGATTTCTTTTGGCCAATTTTCCCGACTTCCAGACAATCTCAGCTGACCCTGAAAACTTGAGAGCGACAGGATAGTCAAGCATGTACCCCGTTGCTCGACAGTAGGGAGCGAGCCTACGTCACCTGAGCCATTTCGGGACCTGACTACCCTCAGGGCTGGCATCCCCACCCGAGGACCCTCTGGCGTTCTTTGCAAAACCCAGTGCCCCTCCCTACCAGTTTCACACTGTACCGAGTGTTACTGCCATATAGGTCGTAAGGTTTTCAACCTCGAACATCAACAATGCTTTATGATGCATGTCATACAACAATGCCTTCAACAATCACATCCCTACAGGCAAAGCCCATTGAACCATCAACGTCACCACATCCTCGTGGCGGCCCAATCAAAGTCTCCCCTTCACAGGAAAACCAAACCCTATCCCGGGTTGAAACCACGCTCTCTCACTAAGCTTCTCAAGTTTATGTAAGAAGAGGGTGATGGTTATAATCTTTTATTGTAGTTCGTACTAACGTTCTTTGATAATCATGTCCACTTAAGCCATATAATTTACTAAGACTTATGATTGTGTCTTATGAATGGTATTACTTATCCTAATTCTCCTTGTATGACTAATTAAGATTAGGTTTAACCTTTAATCATAACTGGTCTTCATTAAATGGATTACAATTTTTTAATCCTCTTTAATTAAGTCTTAATCCTTACTTAAGATCCTAATTTACTCCTAATCGTCCCTTAATCTTTTCCTTAATCTTGGATAAGGATTTAATTATGTTTGATTAAGGTTAATCATGATTAATTAGTTCTTAATCAACATTATTGACTAATTACTTAATTAATACTTTTATTAAGGTTAATTAACTTTAGACTAATTAATCATCCTTTACTTAATTAACTTAAATGAATTAGGTTAATTAACTTAGGTAATTGAATTAGTTACGCCCCTAATTAACTCTAAGTTTTAATTTTTTTATAACTTGGATTAGAGTTGAAGTCCAACTCTAATCTAAGTCCAAATTCATATTATTTTTGTTGACTTTTTAAATGAGTCTTTGACTCTCTTTTGAAGGCTTTGGGCCCAAACCAAAGGCCCAAAGGATAGATGACTCATGGGAGCCCATTTTTGTACACAACAAGCCAAAATGTTGACTTTTATGTTGACTTCTTATTAGATTTTTGTTGTAATCCGAAATTAATTTTCTTAATGTTTCTAAAAACATATTTCTTTTTGAAAATAAATTCTTTTAGTTAATTTGATTTATTGGTCCATGAAAATTTTAAGGCCCAAAAACACCTTTTTCAAGTTTTACTTGGATCTTTTGGATCAAAGGGCATTCTTGATGGATTTCATCAAGAACAACCTCATGAACATCAAGAACACCTTGAATGTTCATCAATTTTTCCATAATTTCCAGCAACCATACAATCATTTTAAACCACAAATCACACCAAATCATATCAAAATCACCAATGCACACATTCAAGTTCAAACCTCATTTTCAAGCTCATAAACACTATTTTTTCAAAGTTCAATCATCCAAAACAATTGTATACATCCAACCAACTTCATGCATTTCATGGATTCATCATACAAACATATTTCAAGTGCCAAAAAAAATTTTAAAACACATGCAGCCCCTCAAACTCTCTAGGCCGAGAGCTATAGGAGGAAAAAGGATATTTTTTTCAAAAATTTTTTTCTTGGCTTGCATGCATCAAAAACCACCAATCAAACACTTTCAAGCATCAAAATAAACATAGAAACATCACAAACAGCCCAGTTCACATAGTCCGAAACATTATACTCAAAAATAGGTTCCAAGAGTTGATTTTTCAAGGAGAAAATGATGAACAAAGACAAGGATTCAAGGGCAAATCCTTGACTCTAGTTACCAATCCTACTAGAGTTCAAGTTCTCCCCCCCCCCCTTTACCTCAAATTTTCAAGAAAATGAGTGCAGAATTCTGGTCCCAAAACAGCCCCCAAAGATGCCTCCTTTAGTCACCAACAAGGATTTTTCAAGGCTAGAAGGCTTAGAAATGGAAGCTTTGGTTCAAAGATGGAACCTTGGCTTGATGTGTTTAAGGGAAGATGAAAAATTTTGAGAGAAATTTATGGAGAGTTTCACGGCCAAGATAGAAAAGGAAGAGAGAAAATGAGAGAGTTTCTAAGCTTTGCATGTGTGAAAGAAAGAAGAAATGGTGGGTTATGGTGTAATTAAATGCCAAAAACTCATTTTTTTTACACATGGCTTTGGAGAAAGAAAGAAATTTACAAGTGTCTCCCATGCACCAAGGTTGCATTATGCACGGTCTTCTAGGAGGAAAAAGGGAAGGTTTGTGCAATTTTCTGGCCCGGATCAAGAGTATTCGGGCCCGGTTCAAGGGTCAGGAGGGGCAAAAGGTCATTTTCACAGAAAAACCCCAAAAATTCCCTAAAATAGGAAATTTAATTCTAAATCCAAAAATATAAATTTTGATGATTAAAAATAATTTTAATCACTCAATCCAATAAAACACACAAAACGGCAAAAACGGTAAAACCGGGTGTTACACGAGCTCCATTTGCTCTGGCCCATGCGTGGTAATTCTTGCCATTTAGTGGAGGTGAAACTAACACTTGTGCGGGACTTTCATTGGAATGTAGGAAATGAGGGTTTGCAGGATTGGTAAGAAAATCTGAATAGCTCTGGTATGCCATAGTTTCTTGAAACTAGAAGAAAGAAAAGATGAAACTAAAGAAGAAGAGAGAAATTCTGAGTAGCGTGCGGAAGAAAGAAAATTTTAGGCAACCAGAGCTCCAATTGGAGCTCTGATACCATGTTGAAAGTTTACTGAAATCATGATTCATATAGTTGAATAGAAGTACATCAGAGGAGTCACATATACAAGTTGATTAAGCAACTAACACCTAACCAACTAACAAGAAAACAGAAAACTGCTTAACAAACAGTAACAGAAAACTAGAAGGCTAACTAACCACTGATTATCATCATTCTGTTAACAGGTTATTTTGATTAAATATAGCAATGTAGTTGAAGGAAGCAGTTGATAAAAGTAAGGAAATTTAGATAAAGGAAAATAATATTTTTAATTGTAAAAATATATAAGAAAACCGATTAATAAAAAATAATGACTTTTAAAATTAAATTGCGATTTTAGTGATACATTTTTTTAAACTTTTTATATTAAGTTTTTTTCATATTATAGGGGAATAAATTTTACATAAATTTTATTAAAGTATAATTTTAATTTAGTATATAGATGCGAGAGATAATATAATAATTAGTATTTTACTTGTTAGTTGTTAAAATTTAAAAAAGAATTAATAAATGAATGACTATTCTAAATTGAATGGTGATAGTATTGATAGAAGTTTTTTTCTAAATTTTCTTATACACTACAGGAAATAAATCTTTATGTAAAGTTCATTAAGATTTAATTACTAATTTAGTATATATATTTCAAAAGGTAAATATAATTCACCGAAATGAAAAATTTACATAAAATGTAGGCTTAATTGCACTTTTGGTCCCTACTATCATCAATCCGCGATTTTTGTCCCGATACTTTTTCTTTCGCGATTTTGGCTCCCCTATTATTCCAATTCGCGATTTTGGTCCCTCTAACACATACTTGAGAGGTATAGGAGAACTAAAATTTTGAACTAAATCGCGAATTTAGAATAATAGGGGGACCAAAATCGCGAAAAAAAAGTAGGGGACCAAAATTGCGGATTGATGATAGTAAGGGGACCAAAAGTGTAATTAAGCCTAACACTGTATTAATATTTAAATTATAGGAAACAAATGTTTATATCAAGAATCATTGACCTTTTAAATTTTATATAGATTAATTGTTTTAAGTGTTCTTCATTGTCAATGACAATAAATAAAAATATGGGGCAATCATTTAAATTACATGTTAAAATATAGGGAAAATATTAATAAATAATAATTAATATATGAGATAAAATCAAATCACATGGGAATGAAAGGTAAATCATACATGAAGAAACATTTACATAAAGAGGCATTAATATTTAAATTGTTTGATGAATTATATTTATATCAAAGTAAAATACAAACATATAAATAAAATTTTGAGTTTAATATATGTACATTGTCAGTGTAAAGAAGTTTTACACAGATATCCAATGATGTGCTGCAACATCATTTATTGAATTTAATAACATCTGAGGTGTCATATCATTAAATGATATGGTGGCACACCATTGGTGGATATCTGTGTAAAACTTTTTACACTGACGGTTACTAATTAATCCTAAAAGTTTATTATTATTTTAAATATAAATTATTATTATATCGCAAACGGCCCCTTTTGTTGCTTCTCCTTTTTCCTTCCCCCCTCTTCCCCCCTTCCTTCCTCCCCCCTGCCTTTTTTGCCTTTTCTCTCCTTGGCGCCCTTTCCTTTCCCTTTTCTACTCGTATTTTGGCCAACGGAGACATAACTCTTTACATCACAAAGTTTATTATGGATAATTTCAATGTGTTTAGATTTCAATTTAATTACGCCGGATTGAAAATTTTACATAAATTCACTAGTAATTAAATTTTAGGGGTAAATGATTATACTACTTCGTAATATCTCGAGTCACGTCCCGTAGTGGATAGAAAATATTTATGTGACTATTAAGGTAATGTATAGTCGGCAAAATAGGCTAACGCATCAGACCGACCAGCAAAATTCCACAAATCGTGGGCTCAGATGCTTATTTTAGAAACCCGAATAACTCTCGGGTGTTTTTAACCCAGGCCAATAAAGTCCACTACCAGCATCGCACTAGCCAGACCGGGTAGCCTGAATTGTCAACTTTAATATAATGATTCAACGAATACTTCTGATGTAATTTATAAATAAGTCTTTCAAAAGTTAACTTACGTAACTTTGCTTATTAT
The DNA here is from genome assembly GCA_026901365.1 of Sesbania bispinosa. Classification (NCBI taxonomy): domain Eukaryota; kingdom Viridiplantae; phylum Streptophyta; class Magnoliopsida; order Fabales; family Fabaceae; genus Sesbania; species Sesbania bispinosa. Next base: position 1,046,280 of record QLOH01000041.1, on the reverse strand, counting down.
TTTATAAGTCAATGCTATTGAAAAATATAATTACTGCAGTTTTGATTGTATAGATTTTATAGGAATTTGATTAAACTTCATTCTTCGTTATGCAATTGTTCAACTATTAATATATTATTATATAAAGTAAATTATGATTATGGTTACGTTCTAAATTGCATATATTCATATTTGTGTAATTTTAATATCAGATCTATTTTAAGTGTTTTGGATTTTTTTTATGCAAGTCTACGTAAACGTAGTAGCTCATATTGCACATCAGGTTTTTTGTATAATTTTAAGAGATTAGATGTATTTAAAATTTTGAAATATAATTAAATTTTGTAATGTTGAGTAATACTTAATGGTTAGCATAATTTTAAACTGTTTCCAATATCATTTTATTAGTATGCTAATTAAAATTTATTTTATTACTTACTGAATTTTCATATGTTTATATATATAATATATAATCTATTATTATATATTATATTTTACTAGAATAAATTGCTTTCAGTGCATCAAACGGGCACGTGTCTAGTATTTCTAAAGATGACTCCTATCATAGGTTATGGAAGGACCATAAAAGCTAAAAAGGTTAAATCCTAGACTCGTTGGTCATTTCTAATACTGAAAAGAATTGGTCCTATAGCTTACCAGTTGGTCTTATGTAACGTCCTAATTTTTAAATTCGAATTGGAAGAACTATTCCTGAATTCATGAAATTATTTCACACATTAATGATATCGCACACAATGTAATCCAACAATTACTTAAGCTCCAATTAAACAGTCATTTATACATAACCAGTTCATTGCCAACATTGGCTCCAATCAATATACAAATAAAACTATAGCTTAATGGGATACAATTATACATGCGTCCTGAAACAATCATAATAATGTCCTTAAGGTTCCACGTGTACGAAAATATCCCATTTCAAAATAATAGTCTAGCCTATACAATCAAAAGGAATCCAAATACAATAGAAGGGGTCACATGACCCATCAACCATCTTGCCATCCTTCCATCAGTTCCCTGGCTGAGAACCGTACACATCTAAATAAATCCATAAAACGTGCGGTGAGACTAAAGTCCCAGTGAGTGTGATTGTGCTAGGTGCAGTGTACAGACAATAAATGTATATATACAAACACAACGGAAGTTCACAATTCAACTCAAAACGATTCAATCATCAAACTATCCATACACCTCTTGGTGTATTACCCAACACCGGTGGGGTCTTAACACTTAAACCTCTGACCTGGATTGAGTTCAATACCGTTCAAGGAACGTCTCCCTTGCGGCCATTTAACCTTTTATTTTAATTAACATTCACAGTCACATTTAACATTCTTAACCTCTTGGGTACAAGACCCTCCTTTTCCTCTTTGGACCAAATCTTGTTTGGTTTCCTTAAAAAATCATGCATTTGTACACATATTCAGTTTAAGAATTAGAGGTATCCACAGTCAAACATATTACCTTAGCATTAACATATAGGGAGAGGAAGTAAAAAGGTTTACAACATTATTCATTCCATTAACCCTAACTACATCAAATCCCTACATGTTCCTTCAATCATAGAATAGAAATAACTCAAACTACATACATTTTCAAGTTCCATTACCAATATACAAGCATTTCCCCCGAAAATCCTTAAATCTCCTATCCTAGGGTTTTGGCCTCAAGGGCAAAACACCAATCAATCCAGGCATTCAACCATTCATAAATATACAGTCCATTCCAAGCAAAAACTAGTAATAGAGAAAGGAATAGAGGAAGGGAATCATGCAAGAAGAGGCACACACAAGAATGGAGTGAGGGGAGAACCACACTCACCTCAAATGCAGAAAAGAATGAGATGGAGAAGTGAGGAGGATGATTCCAAGCCTTAAGGATGGTGGGAGAAACCTTCAATCAAGCCTTCCTTCTTCCTTCTTACCCTTTCTCCTCTCTAAGTTCTCCTCTTTATCTCTCTAAAATCCCTAATTGAATGTAATAAATTGAGGGGAGAGTGGGGGGTTCTGCGCGTTTTTAAAAATTGGAAACGTGTTTACTCGCTCGAGCGAGCATCAGCTTGCTTAAGCAAGCAAACTCTCTGAGTTGGACTCACATGAAATGTGTTCGCTCACTCGAGCGAGCAACTCTCTACCAAAACCCCCTAATTCCATTTCCTGGCTCGCTTGAGCGAGCATACCAGAATGCAATTTTTGGTTTGCTACACAAATCAGCCCCCTAAACACCCAAACACTACAAAATCAATTCCTTTTCCTCTCAAAACCTATTCATTATATTTTTAACACATAATATGATTGAAACTTGGGATGTTACAATTCTACCTCCCCTTAAAACAATTTTGTCCCCAAAATTGTCTCGAAACACAAATATGCAAAACACACTTACCTCAATAAAAAAGCTCCGAAATCGGAGCGAATATCATCCTCTTTCTCCCATGTTGCCTCCTCAGGTGACTGACCTGTCCAAATCACCTTCACTAGCGAATGGTCTTATTCCTCAGGATCTTGACGCTCCAGTCAATAACTTGTGCAGGTCTGGTTGCAACTGTCAGATCATCCCTCAATTGTACTGATTCTACACTTATGATGTGGGAAGGATCGTGGACATACTTTCGGAGTTGGGACACATGGAAGACATCATGAATATTGGACAAGTGGGGTGGAAGAGCTATGCGGTAAGCAAGAGGACCAACCCTCTACAGGATTTGAAAGGGACCAATGAATTAGGGATTTAGATTTTTGGCCTTGACGGCCCTTCCTATGCCTGTCACAGGAGTAACTTTTAGAAATACATGATCACCTTCCTCAAACTCTAACTCTCTCCTCCTCCTATCAGCATAACTCTTCTGCCAACTTTGGGCAGTTACCAGTTTCTCCCTAATCCTTTTGATTTTCTTAGTGGTTTCCTGAACCAACTCCGGACCTAACAAACTCTTCACCCCCACTTCGCACCAACAGAGTGGGGACCTACATCTCCTACCATACAAAGCCTCATAGGGAGCCATACCTATACTGCTTTGAAAATTGTTGTTGTAGGCAAACTCTATGAGGCGCAGGTACCTATCCCAGCTTCCTTTTTCCTCTAACACATAAGCCCTAAGCATGTCCTCTAAGGTCTGGATGGTCCTCTCGGACTGACCGTCAGTCTGAGGATGGTAAGCAGTACTAAACCTCAGTTTAGTACCAAAAGCTTGGTGTAAAGCATTCCAGAACCTAGAGGTGAACCTAGGGGTCCCTATCTACACAATGCTAAAGGGCACACCATGGAGCTTCACTATCTCCCTGATGTACAGCTCCGCTAACTTACTCAGAGGGTAGGTTGCCCTCATAGGTAAGAAGTGGGCCGACTTGGTCAGTTGGTCCACTATGACCCAAATGGCATCAAAGCATGCGAATACTCTAGGTAACCCCATCACAAAGTCCATAGCTATGGCTTCCCACTTCCACTCAGGTATCTTTAGGGGTATGAGTGTTCTTGAGGGTTTCTGATGTTCTATCTTGACCCGTTGGCATACCAAACACCTAGAAACATTACCCTGCTACATCCTTCTTCATGCCATCCCACCAAAACATACTCTTCAAGTCTTGGTACATCTTGGTAATTCCAGGATGCACTGTGAACTTGCTCTTATGAGCCTCCTCCAAAATCTCCTGCCTAAGACTACCCCCCTTAGGGACACAAACTCTTTCTTGGAAGAGAATCATCCCATCACCTGACTCGATGAAACCCGGATATCCCTTACGGGCCTAGAAGTCTGAATCTAATGCCTAGACTTCCTTAACTCTAATTCTCAACTCATTGGTGACCTCTACCCAACAAAGTCTTACATTGTTCCCCTCAAAGCTCACATCCAACCTAAGCTTTCTAAATTCCTCCAAAAGCTCCATCTCATGTACCATCATAGATGATACATGCAGAGATTTCCTACTCAGGGCATCAGCCACTACATTGGCCTTGCCCGGGTGGTACTTCAACACAAAGTCATAATCCTTCAGAAATTTCATCCACCTCATATGCCTCATGTTGAGCTCCTTTTGATCAAAGAGGTACTTAAGGCACTGAAGATCACTGAAGACCTTAAACTTCACCCCATAGAGATAATGCCTCCAAATCTTGAGGGCAAAAACCACAGCTGGTAGTTCTAAGTCATGGTAGGGTAAATTTCCTCATGGGGCCTAAGCTGCCTGGAGGCATAGACCACCACTCTCCCCTCATGCATCAACACACAGCCTAAACCATTTCCTGATGCATAGCTATAAACCTCAAAGGGTTTAGAGAGGTCTGGAAACACTAAGACTATGGTGGTGGTCAATCTCTCCTTGAGTTCCAAGAAACTCTTCTCACATTTCTCATCCCACACAAAAGTATGACCCTTACGGTTCAACCTAGTGAGAGGCAAGGTTAACTAGGAGAATCCCTTAATAAATCTCCAGTAGTAACCGGCTAGGCCTAGAAAGCTCTTGACCTCAGTGATGGACTTAGGTCTCTCCCACTCAACCACAATTTCTATCTTACTGGGGTCTACAAACACCCTTTCCTTAGATATGACATGACCTAGGAAATGAACTCTATCCATCCAAAACTTACACTTCTCATGGTTGGCAAACAACTTTTTCTCCCTCAACACTCCTAGTACAATTCTAAGATGTTGCTCATGCTCCTCTAAGGTTTGGGAGTAGATAAGGATGTCATCAATGAACACGACAACAAACTTATCCAGGTAGGGCCGGAAGATCCGGTTCATGTAATCCATGAACACCGCAGGAGCATTGGTTAAGCCAAAAGGCATCACCAAGTACTCATAGTGCTCTTATCTAGTTCTAAAGGCAGTTCTGGGGATATCTTCCCCCTTATCTTTATCTAATGATAGCCTGACCTCAAGTCTATCTTAGAGAAAATCGACACTCCCCTAAGTTCGTCTAGAAGGTCATCTATCCTAGGAGAGGGATACTTATTCTTAATGGTTACTTTTTTCAACTGCCTAAAGTCTACACACAACCTCAAACTCCCACTTTTCTTTTTGACCAAGAGCACAAGTGCTCCCCAAGGTGACACACTAGGTCTGATGAATTTCTTCTCAATTAAATCCTCTAACTGTTTCTTAAGTTCACTCATCTCTAGTGATGACATCCTATAGAGAGCTTTAGAGATAGGCCCGGTGCCCGGCACCAGGTCTATTGAAAACTCAACCTCTTGGTCCGAAGGTAAGGTTGTTACCTCACTAGGGAAAACATCCTGGAACTCCCTAACCGTAGTTATGTTACTCAAGCCGGATTTGGACTCTATAGTTGAGGAAAGCAGTAAAATGAAATAATGACCCATATCAGACAGGAATTCAGAAATCTGAGTATAGCTAGAAATTAAGCATGAAGGTTTCTCCCTCGAAGGAAAAGGAAGACTAGGAAAAACAATCTCTTTTGTTGTAACAATCTAGCATGACTTGATTATGGGATAACCAATTCATGCCTAAGATAACATCAATACCCCTCAAGGGTAAACAAATAAGATCAATAATGAAAGACTTCCCTTGTATCACAATAGAACAATTTAAACATGCAAGGGAAGTGGTGATTGCTTCTTTGGTCGGGGTAAGAACATTCAAGTCAAAGGGTAAGGGGGGGTGACATGCAATTTCAATCTTTCCACACAATCACAAGAAATAAACGAGTGGGTTGCCCAAGATTCATACAGTAAAATCAAAGGAATCTCATTAAGAGTACACATACCTTGCAATAAGTTATTGGCCTTAGCAGTCGTTCCCCCACTAAAGGTGAAGACCCTCCCGGTAGCTTGGGGTTTGGGAGCCTCAGCAGTCCTCTTTGGGCAAGAGATCGCCATGTGACCCGGTTGTGACAAAAGAAACACTTGCCTTGCCCCTTCAAACACACACCCATGTGGGTTTTCCCACAAGATGTGCACATTGGAGTTGTCTGAGTAGAGGGGAGAGCAATTTGTTTGCCCTTATTGTTGAGTCTCAAAAATATTATTAAGTAATTAATAATGATTTAAGACTCTCATATCCTAGGTTTTAATGAATAACAAATTTGACTAAGTCATTTACACATTTGATGCGTAAAAGTGCTTATATGTTTTCAGCAAGAATGGATTCAGCATGAAGAAATGTACTCCTAAAAGATTAACCTGCTGAAGTGTGCAACCTCTCTATAGTGATCAACATGTTGGAGAAACTGATACACTGAAAGGAACTTTCTGAAACTGTTTGACGTAGCTTGGTCTCCGCACCAATTTCTTTAATCATAAGAGATCTCTTAAAGACCTTGTCAAAGTTCGGAGCTGCTCAAGTAACTCTGCACATTCTCTACTCACAGCTGTGTATGCAGAAAGCCCTCTGAAGTTGTTTTTCAAAAAGGATACCTTAAAGAGGAAGTCTTGTCTGCTGCAAGTACAATTGTTCATAAAAGCAAGTCAGACCTGCACACCTACTGATTACTGTAGAACAAGCTATCAGAGCTTTGTGTCACAACGGGAGAGAATGCATTTAATGCTATTTCAACGGGAATTAAATTTAGTCTAACGGATTTCAAATCCAACTCTATAAATACCCATGGAGAGCTCATGCAAAGTAGATAGGAATAAGCCAACTTACTGAAACGTTGAAACGTTGAATTACTGAAATATCATCTGCTTATTTTATCTGTATAAAAACTTTCATATCCTGAGTCTACCTCAGTTATCTTGTACATTCCCAGAGTTTTAGCTTTAAACTTGTGTAGTTTACAAGCTTAGACTTCTGCTTTTAAAACATTAATTTGTGTTGAGCCTGGAGAGGCTTGTCTGTAAAAGAATACTTGTGTAGAGCCTGAAGAGGCTTGACAAAAAAGAATACTTGTGTTGAGCCTGGAGAGGCTTGTCTGTAAAAGAATACTTGTGTAGAGCCTGAAGAGGCTTGACAGAAAAGAATACTTGTGTTGAGCCTGGAGAGGCTTGTCTTTAAAAGAATACTTGTGTAGAGCCTGAAGAGGCTTGACAGAAAAGAATACTTGTTAGAGCCAGGAGTGGCTTGGTAGGACAAAGAATACTTGTAATAGAGCCTGAAGAGGCTTGGTTGACAAAAGAATACTTGTACTACTGATCAGATAGTGGAAAGCCTTTGTTGTTGTTGCATCAGACTGGACGTAGCTCACAGTATTTGTGAGTGAACCAGTATAAATCTGTGGCTAAGTCTTTTGAACCCTTATCTCTCGTTAATTTCAATTATTACTAACAAAGGGGATTTGAACTTGAAGTTATAAAACTCTAAGCGCTTTCATTAAAAGTTTCAACTTTATAAAAATAACCTTCTGAAGATACTTCAGAGATGTTTTTATGAAACAGCAGAGAACAAGTTTCTACAAAAGCTTCTAAAAACTCTTTAGAGTTTATATAAACACTATTCAACCCCCCTTCTAGTGTTCACCTGTGTTTCTACAGTTGGTATTAGAGCTTAACCTCGGGTTAAGCATCTCATCATGCTGAGGAAGTAGATCCATGGAAGCTTCAACCAGTAATTGTGACACCCTTCTACCCCAAACTCTTATACATTAAATAAATCGAAATATATGAAAGGTAATGTCCCACACGGGTAAAAAGGTTCACATTTCTCATCGTATAAAACGTCATTTATTTCAAAGTCAACTAACTTAAAATAGAAATAGAAATCAAAGGTTTTCAAAATACTTAAAGCAGCGAAATCTCAAGTATTAACATCAAAATATCCTACTGGCCATGCAAGGCACTTAAAACAGCTTATAAAATTTCTTTCTAAATAGAAAACATAAACCCCAATAATATGCCCTGATGACACAAGTATCAGAGCAACTCTCCCTTCAATATATCCTCGACACCAATCGTGTCATCATCATCACCTGTAAAATTAACCACAGTGTAACGGTGAGGAAAAGAATACCAACTCATACATACACATAGGAGGCTACCCTATCCTCACCCACATATAAAAATCTTTATCATCAAGTAATCACATACTCATCTCATCTTACATCTTTATTATCAAACATCTTATCTCGTCACAAATATACGAATCACACTTTATAAGCCATCAGTCACATACTGAATACATAACAGTCATCTCATCAATAATTTTCATAGCATCATAATATAACTCAACATCATCATTAAATACATGGCATGTTCATCTATCATCATGCACACCAAAACATCATCATCAATCATCATTAAATACATTGCATGTTCGTCTATCATCATGCACACCAAAACATCATCAACATCATCCCAAGGATCATGATTTGGAACTCCGCACAATGGGCGCACCTCATAAATCTCCCTAGTTGTCACCAATGATGGCCTTACCGTTAAACACCACACAGGCCGGTAAGTTGTACATCACCCCACTCTAGGCTTGTATAGAGAATATCTCCCACCATGGTCTTCTCCCTGAGTTGCACTCCACCCCTCTCTAGGCTTGTGCAATCTCAAGTACAACACCTCCCTGAGTTGCACCCCACCTCACTCTAGGCTTGTGCATCTCAAGTACAACACCTCCCTGAGTTACACTCCACCCCTCACTGGGCTTGTGTATATCAAGTACAATCACCTCCCTGAGTTACACTCCACCCCTCACTGGGCTTGTGTATCTTAAGTACAATCACCTCCCTGAGTTACACTTCACCCCTCACTGGGCTTGTGTATCTCAAGTACAACATCACATATGCTCAAGATATAATCAACATCATAATATTAAGTACATCATCATCGTCATCATCATCATTATCACCATAAAATCATCATCAATCATCCTCATCATATATCATCATAAACACCATCAATCATCATCATCATAATCATAACACTCATCACATGCTCAATGCATCATTATATAAACATCAATTCACACCCATCGTAAGGTTATATACATCATCATCATTCTCATAATAGACATCTATTCATCAAGGTTATAATCATATCATCATAGACACATCAAACTCAAGTATAACAATCATCATCAAGCACTAGGATCTCAAAATCCACACTGGTAATCGATTACCAGCCCCCAGTAATCGATTACCTGCAAACAAAGCCTCTGGTAATCGATTACAGCCCCTCTGTAATCGATTACCTGCAAGCAAACACACTGGTAATCGATTACAGCATCTCTGTAATTGATTACCTGCAAGCAATCACTCTGGTAATCGATTACAGAATCTCTGTAATCAATTACCTGCGAACAAACAGCACACCAGGCTACCCAGAAAGCCCTGGTAATCGATTACACACCCTGGTAATCGATCACCCGCGACACAGATCACAGTTCTCACGATTTTTATCACCTCTAAACCTCTCTATTCAATCTCTAATCAATCCTCTTTGTTAAGACAATCATTCATATGCGTTTATACCAACAAAACTCAGTAAAAATACCAATCGTTTCACAGATCATACAGTTAATTCATCAGAACCCCAAATCATCAAATCCCTAATTACCCCCTTTCAATATTCTCAATATCCTCTTCAATTTCACCCAAGAATTCATCAAGATTCATCAAATCAATCATCAATTAACAATTTTCATCATCCATTCTCAATATAACATATATTAATACGAATTTAAAGTCTTAAGTTACTACCCAAGCACCCCCACATGCACATACAAGCAGCACCCTCTCCCCCACCGTACCTTGAAGTGAAGATCGAACAACAAGGAAAATTTTGTCTTGGTTCTTGATGATCACTCCTCAGCAACCTCCTCTTGAGACTTGTTTTCTCCCCTCCTTAGTGTTTCGCTCTCTGACGATTTGACGAATAAGGATTAGGGTGAACTGATAACCCCTCCTTACTAAAATGCCTATATGGGCTTGGCCCACTCTCAACCCCTTATCGTCTTTTTAAATTTGAACTAGCTTTATGGATAAAACTACTCATAATATTAATTCTATTATTATTTATTTATTTCTTCTACTTTATTAATTTAATTTAATTTTACTTAATAAAATTTAGGATGTTACAATAATCCTCACTATATCACGGAAGGCGCATCTGTTACTAGACCTCCAGCCTTTAATGGTATTGATTATCATTACTAGAGAGATCGTATGAAACTGTTCATTGAAAGCAGCAACATAGATCTATTGGACGTAGTTACTGATGGTGACTATGTACCAATGCATGGCGGTGTACCTATACCTAAGGCTGAATGGACAGGCGATCAAAAAGCTCGAGTTTAACAAAATGCTAAGGCAAAACTCTACTTGATATGCTCGCTGAACAAGCCTGAGTATGAGCAAGTGCATGATTGCTCCACTGTCAAAGAGATCTGGGATACATTAGCTGCAGCCCATGAGGGAACTGACAATGTCAAACAGTCCAAGATCAGCATGCTTGTTCATCAATATGAGATGTTTAAGATGCTGGAGTCTGAAACCATTGATCAAATGTTTGGGAGGTTTCAAACAATAACAAATGGACTCAAGTCTCTAGGGAGAACCTATGACTCTGGTGACAATAATCGCAAAATTCTTAGGTGTCTTCCAAAGGCTTGGAGACCCAAGGTAACTGCCATCCAAGAAGCTAAAGATCTTAACTCTCTTAGGATGGAAGAGCTTTTGGGTTCTTTTAAGGTCCATGAATTAGAATTGGTAGAAGATGCACCAGCTAAAAAATCTTTAACGTTGAATTCAAGGTGCAAACAACCTAGGCATGAGTCACATAAAGCCATGCAAGCTGAAGAGACTTCAGAAGACTCTGAAGGTTCATATGGTAGTTCTGAAGATGATGAAGATCTAGCCCTGTTAAGTAAGAAGATCAAGAAGATGCTTCAAAAGAAAGGAAGATACAGAAAGCATTTTCTGTCATCCTCAAAAACAGGTAAAACAGGTAAAGAAATTTCTGCAAGTGACAAAGTTACGTGTTTTGAATGTAAACAACCAGGTCATATGAAGGCAGATTCCCCAAACTGAGGAAACCCTTCTTCAAGAAAAATAAGTTTCTCAAGAAGAAGAAGGGTCTGATGGCAACCTGGGAAGATCTTGATGACTCATCAGAAGATGAAGAATCATCAGACGAGGCCAACCTATGTCTTATGGCAAGCCTTCCATCATCACATAGTTCTGAGTCTGAGGTAATTCCTCAAACCCTAGATGAATATAATGATCTGATGGAAAGCTCAAGAGAACTTCTCAATAAGTACAAAGATCTTTCAAGAGCATACACTGAAGTATGTGACAGAAATGAACTTTTAGAAAAAGAAAATATTCTACTCAAAGAGAGACTCTTGATGCAGGAGACTAGTAATTCAAAAGATCCTTCTGATAAGATTGAAAAACTCAAAAGAAAGATTGATGAACTTACTAGAGACCTTGCCAGATCGGTTGGAGGAACAAAAAATCTCAAAATTTTGTTAGGAAATCAAAAAGGTTGCTTTAACAAATCTGGACTGGGATTCTCCGAAATCTCATCATCACATTCCTCTGATCATACCTCTTTTATTCCAAGCAAAAAGGATTTGAGAAAAGGTAATGGGTCCTCTCATTGTGGAAAGCCAGGACACCATATGTCTAGGTGCAAACACAAAGGGAAACCTAAGCCCAAAACTAACAACAAAGGACCCAAGAAACTATGGGTACCTAAAAGCTTGATTGTTCCTGTTGAAGATGTGTTTAACAGTACAAAGGAAACTCCACAAATGGTATTTGGACAGTGGATGCTCGCGTCACATGAGGGGAGAAAAGTCTTTGTTCCAAAGCCTTAGACCTAAGAATGGTGGCATGGTGACCTTCGGTGGCAATCAGCAAGGAAGGATCACTGGCATTGGGTTTGTAGGTATATCACCCTTATCCCTGATTCAAAATGTTCTTCTTGTTGAAGGTCTACAACATAATCTGCTAAGCATAAGTCAATTGTGTGATGGTGGTTATATTGTACCCTTCACAAAAGAAGGCTGTATAGTAAAGAATTCTTCAAATCAAACCCTCTTTACTGCCAAGAGACACAGTAATGTGTACAAAATTGATCTTGAGGAACTTGCAAATCAAAATGTGAAATGCTTACTTTCTGTTGATGATGAAAAACAGATTTGGCATAAGAAACTTGGGCATGCAAGCTTGAGATTAATCTCAAAGCTTACAAAATACAATCTAGTTAAAGGATTGCCCAGACTATCTTTCAAATTTGATATTCTTTGTGAAAACTGTCTGAAATGTAAACAAACTAAAAGCTCATTCAAGAGCAAAAATGTTGTGTCTACCTCAAGACCTTTAGAACTGCTTCACATTGATTTGTTTGGACCTATAAGAACAGAAAGTCTTGCCGGAAAGAAATATGGTTTGGTAATAGTTGATGACTATACTAGAATTACATGGGTTATCTTTTTCAAAAGCAAGGATGAAACTTTTGAAAATTTCAAAAGATTCTGTAAGAAGGTGCAGAATGAAAAAGGATACTGCATTTCTGCCATAAGAAGTGATCATGGTGGTGAGTTTGAAAACTCAAGCTTCAAAATGTTCTGTGATGAGAATGGGATCTCTCACAATTTCTCAGTGGCAAGAACACCTAAAAAAATGGGGTTGTTGAGAGAAAGAACAGAAGCTTGCAAGAGATGGGAAGAACCATGCTCTTTTCAAGCAATTTACCAAAATCCTTTTGGGCAGAGGCTGTTCATACAGCTTGCTACATTCAAAATAGAATCTTGGTAAGACGAATTCTCAAAAGAAGTCCTTATGAATTGTGGAGAGGAAGGAGACCCAACATCTTATACTTTCATATCTTTGGATGTGAGTGTTTTATACTTAACACCAAGGATGATATTGGGAAGTTTGATTCAAAACTTGACAAAGCAATCTTCATTGGTTATTCAGAAACTTCAAAGGCTTATAGAGTCTATAACTCTAGAACCTTAGTTGTGGACGAAACCATCCATGTTAGATTTAATGATGCTAAAGAGACTGATAGGGAACTATCAGATCTTGAAAATGACTTTGCAGGTATGAAACTCAACCCAACTTTAGAATGTGCAAAAGTAAAAGATGAGCAAATCGCTGATGTACCCTCTGAAGAACCTGTTGATCAACTCTCTGAACAACCTACTGAAAATCAACTTCAGAAAGTTAATGTTGAGTCTCAATCTAAGCAAGCAATGCCTTTCAGAAAAATCATGGAGATAAAGAACTCACCATCCTCAAAATCAAATCATTGGTGAAACTTCAGAAGGAGTAAAAACGAGGTCAAGACTAAGGGAAGTCAATAATCTTGCCCTACTCTCTGAAATTGAGCCAAAAAACATTGATGAAGCTCTGCATGATGAAGGGTGGATCCTAGCCATGCAAGAAGAGCTAAATTAATTTTCCAGGAGTGATGTCTGGACTCTAGTTCCTAAACCCCATGGGAAAACTATTATTGGAACCAAATGGGTGTTTAGAAACAAACTTTCTGAAGATGGAAAAGTAGTCAGAAATAAAGCCAGACTTGTTGCTCAAAGTTACAACCAGCAAGAAGGTATTGACTTTGCTGAAACCTTTGCTCCTGTAGCTAGGCTTGAAGTTATTAGAATACTTCTCTCTTATGCAGCAAATAATGGAATCAAATTATATCAAATGGATGTTAAAAGTCCATTCCTTAAAGGATTTATTGAGGAATAAGTCTTTGTTAGACAACCTCCGGGTTTTGAAGATACTGTCTTTCCTGAACATGTTTTTAAATTAAAGAAGGTTGTGTATGGTCTTAAACAAGCTCCTAGAGCCTGGTATGACAGACTGAGCACTTTTCTCACTAAAAATGGTTTTAAAAGGGGAATGGTGGACACAACTCTTTTTAGAAAAATGTCTAACAAAGATCTTATACTTGTCCAAATATATGTTGATGACATTATCTTTGGTTCAACAAATTCTTCTTGATGCAAGGAATTTTCAAGGCTGATGCAATCTGAATTTGAAATTAGCCTAATGGGTAAATTAAAGTTTTTCTTAAGACTGCAAATTAAGCAGGAATCTGACTGTATATGGATCCATTAAGAAAAATATACTAAGGAAATGCTCAAAAAATTTAGAATGAATGATTGCAAGCCCATGTCAACTCCTATGCATCCCTCTGCTATCTTGGGTAAAGATGAGGGTGAAGAATGTGTTGACCAAACCTTGTATAGAGGCATGCTAGGTTCTCTATTGTATCTTACAGCAAGCAGACCTGACATCATGTTCAGTGTTTGTCTCTGTGCAAGATTTCAATCAGATCCTAGAATATCTCACTACAAAGCTGTAAAGAGAATTTTCAGATATCTAAATGGTACTACTAATCTTGGTCTTTGCTATAAAATGAGTAAGGATTGAAGATTGTTAGGATACCGTGATGCTGACTTTGCTGGAGACAGAATTGAAAGGAAATCAACCAGTGGAGGATGCCACTTCATTGGAGACAACATGGTTAGCTGGTCAAGCAAGAGGCAAAGTACAATTGCTCTCTCAACAGCTGAAGCTGAATACATAGCTGCTGCAAGCTGTTGCCCACAGCTTCTCTGGATTAAATATCAATTAGAAGACTTTAATATTTCAATTAATTTTATACCTGTTTTGTGTGATAATACTAGTGCTATAAATCTTTCTAAAAATCCAATTCAACATTCCAGAGCCAAGCATATAGAAATCAAACATCATTTTATTAGAGATTATGTTCAGAAGGGAGTTATTAAGATAATGTTCATTGAAACAGAACTTCAATGGGCTAATATATTCATTAAACCACTTACTGAAGATAGATTTAAGTTCATTAGAGATAATCTGAATATTCTTGCATTCTCTGAAAAATAATTTTCTGAAACATTTTTAACTTGTTGATGTTTTGAACTCTCTGAGATAATTGTTCTCTCTGAAAGCTTGAACTTGCTGAACATAAGGACTCTCTGAAATAGCCACTTAGTGACGTGGCACTCTGAGATGGTTGGTTTTCTCACCCTTTCCACTACTGCACGTTGCACGTCTTTTCAAGCAATTTACCAAAATCCTTCTGGGCAGAGGCTGTTCATACAGCATGCTACATTCAAAACAGAATCTTGGTGAGACCAATTCTCAAAAGAACTCCTTATGAATTGTGGAGAGGAAGGAGACCCAACATCTCATACTTTCATATCTTTGGATGTGAGTGTTTTATACTTAACACCAAGGATGATATTGTGAAGTTTGATTCAAAACTTGACAAAGCAATCTTCATTGGTTATTCAGAAACTTCAAAGGCTTATAGAGTCTATAACTCTAGAACCTTAGTTGTGGACGAAACCATCCATGTTAGATTTAATGATGCTAAAGACACTGATAGGGAACTATCAGATCTTGAAGATGACTTTGCAAGTATGAAACTCAACCCAACTTTAGAATGTGCAGAAGTAAAAGATGAGCAAATCGCTGATGTACCCTCTGAAGAACCTGCTGATCAACTCTCTGAAAAACCTACTGAAAATCAACTTCATAAAGTTAATGTTGAGTCTCAATCTGAGCAAGCAATGCCTTTCAGAAAAAGCATGGAGATACAGAACTCACCATCCTCAAAATCAAATCATTGGTGAAACTTCAGAAGGAGTTAAAACGAGGTCAAGACTAAGGGAAGTCAATAATCTTGCCCTACTCTCTGAAATTGAGCCAAAGAACATTGATGAAGCTCTGCATGATGAAGGGTGAATCCTATCCATGCAAGAAGAGCTAAATTAATTTTCCAGGAGTGATGTCTGGACTCTAGTTCCTAAACCCCATGGGAAAACTATTATTGGAACCAAATGGGTGTTTAGAAACAAACTTTCTGAAGATAGAAAAGTAGTCAGAAATAAAGCCAGACTTGTTGCTCAAGGTTACAACCAGCAAGAAGGTATTGACTTTACTGAAACCTTTGCTCCTGTAGCTAGGCTTGAAGTTATTAGAATACTTCTCTCTTATGCAGCAAATAATGGAATCAAATTATATCAAATGGATGTTAAAAGTCCATTCCTTAAAGGATTTATTGAGGAATAAGTCTTTGTTAGACAACCTCCGGGTTTTGAAGATACTGTCTTTCCTGAACATGTTATTAAATTAAAGAAGGTGTATGGTCTTAAACAAGCTCCTAGAGCCTGGTATGACAGACTGAGCACTTTTCTCACTAAAAATGGTTTTAAAAGGGGAATGGTGGACACAACTCTTTTTAGAAAAATGTCTAACAAAGATCTTATACTTGTCCAAATATATGTTGATGACATTATCTTTGGTTCAACAAATTCTTCTTTATGCAAGGAATTTTCAAGGCTGATGCAATCTGAATTTGAAATTAGCCTAATGGGTGAATTAAAGTTTTTCTTAAGACTGCAAATTAAGCAGGAATCTGACTGTATATGGATCCATTAAGAAAAATATACTAAGGAAATGCTCAAAAAATTTAGAATGAATGATTGCAAGCCCATGTCAACTCCTATGCATCCATCTGCTATCTTGGGTAAAGATGAGGGTGAAGAATGTGTTGACCAAACCTTGTATAGATGCATGATAGGTTCTCTATTGTATCTTACAGCAAGCAGACCTGACATCATGTTCAGTGTTTGTCTCTGTGCAAGATTTCAATCAGATCCTAGAATATCTCACTACAAAGCTGTAAAGAGAATTTTCAGATATCTAAAGGGTACTTCTAATCTTGGTCTTTGCTATAAGATGAGTAATGATTGAAGATTGTTAGGATACTGTGATGCTGACTTTGCTGGAGATAGAATTGAAAGAAAGTCAACCAGTGGAGGATGCCACTGATGGGTTTCTGGCAAGCGAACCACAAATCCAGTAGTATAATTGTAAGAAAAGTATCGTATCCACAGGGAACGGTCAATTCACGTATATTCGTGGTCTATTTATCAAGGGACAAATAATAGATTTGTGAGGATATTATGCGTGGAAATTATAAATTGCAAATTAATAAGTAATAAAAATAGAAAGGAAGAGTTAGAGACACTTTACTTGGATTAGGATTGGACTTCATATCATCACACCCTTCGTGCATGTAAAAACTATCTATTATTTTAGGTTTACTCTATAATACTGTAGACAAACTATATTGCTAAGACCCTGAGTTACCAGCGGCGTCACACACTCAAAGGTAATCCATGTGGGCTCTCCCAGGCGACAGACTTACCCTCGACTTATTTTGCTTTCTTTTATTCCGTTTGTAAAAGAATTAATTGATAAACGAGGCCTACTCTTCTGGACGCACCTTCGCTAGAGTACTGTCACTACCCATCACTCATTAGAATACATCCACGTTATCGCTTCCTGGATTGACAATTAACTAATTCATTGCTATCGGTAATTTAAAAACCATGCCTATCCTGTAGACGCCCTTCATTAGAGTACTCACACTACCCATCAATCACTAGCAACACCCATGTTTCGGTTCACTGGCTACTGAGTCCTCTTATTCACTCAGAGAATGAGTTTCTTCAGAATCCGCTCCCCCATCCTCAATCCTTGTCGAAACTAGCCTATAACTCCGGCGCAAGCGCGAAAGTTAGGAATTAAGCACAGAATAAGATTACCAATATTATAGTCAGAGAGCTCATGAAATAATAAAATAGAGTTTACATTGTAACACCCGCAATTTTTCTTACTGGTGTATAAAAAGAATAAAGAAAATTTTAAAATAGTAATAATCACTTAATTATAAAGTATTTAGTAGCTTTTAATAGACAACCAAATTTATAATACCCAACCACAATTATGAGTAAATTTCTCTAGAGAGGTGTTTGAGAAAATAACCTAAGACACCTTTGGTAATTATACAGTTAAGGAAAATATATATTTAATTATTAAAAATAGCTAAAACTCTAAGGTATCTATACCTTTATTCAAAATACTCTTAATATAATTAGTGATGAGTTTTAGAAAATTATTTAGAATTTTTCTAGCACTTCTGGGCAAAAAGATCAAAATGCCCCAATTAACAGTATAACCATAGCCAGCATAAAAAAAAATTGTAGAAAAATATGGAAGATATATTTTGAACCTTAAAAGATGATTTAAAATTATAATTATAATTCTATACAATCTCTGTAAATAAAACCTTAATTTTCTCTCTCTACTTACTGTAATGCCCACTTCTTACCGTTTTACCGCATTTCGTGTTTTATGGAATTGTTAAAATTATTTTTATCACAAAAATTTATATTTTTGGATTTAGTATTAAATTTCCTATTTTTAGGAATTTTCTGGGAATTTTTGGGATTTTTCTGCAAAAATTGACCTTTTTGCCCTCCGGTACCCCGACCCGGGCCCGAATACTCTTGATCCGGGCCAGAAAAAAATTGCACAAACCTTATTTTCTCCTTTGAAAATTGCGCTGCACAGCATGGTGCATGTATGCCACTTGTCCATGTCTTCCTTCACACCATTAAGTCTATATAAAGGAGAAGCTTCACTTTATGGCCATTTTTCACTTAGCCATCTTCTCCACCTACCCATTTTCTCTCTTCTTCTTCTTTCTCCCTTGCTGGCCGCGCACCACCACCCTTCTTCTCCCCAAAATTTCTTTATCTCCACCCAAATCACCAACCAAGCTTAAGTCCCATTCTTGGATTTAAGCTAAAGAAAAAAAATATATATACATACTTTCTACCAAAAATCCACTTGTTGGAGGCTTGAAGGAGGAGCTTGAAGGGGCTGTTGGAGGAGGAAAAATCTGCACTCATTCCCTTGAAGATCTAAGGTAAAGGGGGGGAGAACTTGAACTCTAGTCGGCCATGTAACTAGAGTCAAGGATTTGCCCTTGAATCCTTGCTTTTTCCCTTGTTTTTCTCTTGAAAAATCAAACCTTTAAGCTTGTTTTTGAGAAAATATTTTTGGTCTTGATGAGCTGGGTTATTGTTGTTGTTTGCATGTCTTTGATCTTGTTTGGATTGTTGTTGATGGTTGGGTTGTGTTGCATGCAAGCCAAGGAAGGATTTTTGTTGAAAAATCCCTCCTTTTTCCCTTTAAGCTCTCGGCCAAGAGAGGAAGAGGTGGCTGCATGTGTGCAAAAAATTAGTTTGATGGTTTGGATGTGATTATATGATGGATATATGTACATGCATGTGGTTGATCTTAAGTGGAAAAATTGATTTGGTGATTTATCTTGAAAATAATGATGTTTTGAGCTTGAAAATGGAGTTATGAACTTTAATGTGTATGTGGATGATTTTGAGTGGATTAGTATGATATTTGGCATTTAGATTGTTTATTGATGAATGTGTGAAGTTTTGGTGAAGATTGGATGTTGTGAAAAATTTGAAGTTTTGGATGAACATTCAAGGTTGTTCTTGATGTTCATGAGTGTTCTTGATGAAACTCATCAAGAATGTCCTTTTGATCCTAAAAAGATCAAAAGGATGTTTAAAACATGTTTTTGGGCTAAATTGGCCCAAAGGGACTAAAGAATAAATTTGTAACAAAAAGGACTAAATTGTAAATAAGATAAGTTTTTAAATTAAGTAATTAAATTCGGATTTTTATTTTAACTAAAATAAAAATCTAATTAAAAGTCATATTTTTATTTATTATGAATAAAAATGGGCTCTCATGGGTCCAATAACCTTTAGGCTTTTGTTTAGTCCCAAAGCCTTCAAAAAGAAAGTCAAAACTCAATTTAAAAGACAACAAAAAAAATAATTCATGGGCTTAGGTTTAGATTAGGGTTGAACTTCAACACTAATCTAAGTTGTGAAAATTAAACTTAGGATTAATTAGTAGACTTAACTAATTTAATCACCTAAGTTGATTAGCCTAAATTACTTAAGTTAATTAATAATTAATTAAGTCTAAAGATAATTAATATTAATATAAGTGTTAATTAAGTAATTAATCTCTAACGACGGTTAAAAACTAATTAATTATAATTTAACCTTAACCAAGCATAATTAAAAACCTTAATCCAAGATTAAGGAAGAGATTAAGGGATAATTAGAAATTAATTAGGATCTTAAGTAAGGATTAAGACTTAATTAAAGAAGGAAAGATTAATTGACATTCGATTAATGAAGACTAGTTATGATTAAAGGTCAAGCCTAATCTTAATTAGTCATACAAGTGAAATTAGGATTAGTAATGCCTTTCATAAGACATAGCCATAAGCCTTAGTAAATTGTAGGACTTAAATGAATATGATTATCAATAAAGCTAGCACAAACTACCTTAAAAGATTATAACCAACACTTTCTCTCTACATAAAACTTGAGAAGCTTGGCAAGAGAGTGTGATTTGGTTTTCCTCAAAAGAAAGACCTTGAATCTACAAGGTTGCACCATGATAAAGTGGTGACGTAAAAAGATTCAATGGGCTTGTCTAAAGGACGTAATATTGTAAGTGTTTGCGGTGTGACATACATCATGTGCATCAGTAATGATTAAGGTTCAAAAGCCTTACGACCTATATGGCAATACCACTCTAGTACAGTGTGAAACTGGATGGGACGGGTGCACTGGGTTTTGCAAAGAACACCAGCGGTCCAGTAAAGGAGACCAGCCCTGAGGATAAGTCAGGTCCCGGAATGGCATAAGTGGTGTAGGCTCGCCCCCTACTGTCGTGCAAACGGGGGTACAGGCTTGACTATCCTGTCGCTCTCAAGTTTTCATAATCAGCGAGTTTGTCTGGAAGTCGGAAAATCTACTTGGCCAGAGATTGAGCAATGCTCTTCGTACTATTTGCTAGTACAGACTATACTCCTGATATATTGTACATATATGGTCGAGCAGTTGCTATGTGCTCTGCTTTTGGTGTTGTTTTCCCGGGCCCTCATGCATTATATATATGTATAGCATGGTAGCATCAGCTGCATACTTGTGATTGAGATTATGTGGATGTTTGTGAATATTTTATTGATGCTCTAGTTACTATGCCCTACTTGTTGTGAGTTCATGCGATGTTCTCACCCTTCTTTTCTATCTCTTCTTTCTATGTTCTTCTCGTCACGTTGACAGTCGGTATCGAGGACTTCCGTCATGACGTCGATGCAGGAGCGAATCAGATGGTTGCCAAGGGGCACCCGGAAGGTGACGGGAATCCCGCGCATGTGTGAGTTCTATGGGGGGGGTTTGTGTCACCATCACGCACCCCAGACTTCCTCTTGTACCTGAAAAGGACTAGGTTGTGTTGAGTCTAGGTAGTACGCAGCTCTAATTTAGGAATCTCTCCTTTTGTATTCTGTTAGAGGTCTCATTTATTTTACTACCGGAACTCATGTTTTAAGGTGGTCATGTGGGTATTGGAGAGGTACATCGATGCTACTTAATATGTATGTATGTATTTATGTCACACTGTTTTATGTTCTCTCAAGGTCTTTAACCATGTGTATGTTGTGTATGCGCGTAAGGTGTAATTCTTTTGACGCTTACGGAAAGATAAGTTTTTTTGAAAGTGAAGGAAAGGATATTTCATAAGTACTTAAAATAAAGCTAGAGAGGTAATAGGTCAATGACACCTAAATCCTTTTCAAAAAAAAAAACTTCCGCATTTTTTTGACGTTCTACTTCGTTGGTCACGTGTAATGCATGTGGTACTTTTAGTGGTAACTAGGGGTATCACATACATACACTTGGGGATAGAATCAATTACATCCAATCCTAATGGAGAGTTAACTACACAAGGTAGCCATACAAACCACCGAAGATGTTGTCACCATCTTCAATCCTTGTGAAGCGCTCCTCCTCTCCTACTCTAAAACTAGCTCTGGTGCATTATCACTGAAATATGAATGAATTACAATAATCGTGGACACATTGATCTCGTGCAATGAGGTGCTATTTATAGGCTAAGGAAAGACAAAGAAAATTGGGGAGAAATCTATCTAAAAATGGCAACAGCGCAAGAATCAGCGTGACTTGCGCTTCAAGCTGCACTACAGCGCAGGCTGCAGCGCAGGTTCCAGAGAGCTGCGTTTCACCCTGCGCTACAGCGCAGGCTGAAGCGCAGAATGCGTCCTGCAGCTTCAATCTTTCTCTTTTTAACTTGATCTCTCCCCGAGACTGGTTTTGGTTGATTTGTCTTTCCTTGCTTCCCTTTTTTTTATGAAATCTTGCATTTATTGAGGATCTTAGATTTAATTGGGAAGGTTGTCTACAGAATCCTTGTTTGATTGGCAGTGATCTCCTCATTGATTGCCTCAAATCTTCTTCAAATCTTTCTTAAATGTCTTCAATCAAACTCAAATCTTGCAGATATCTCCCTCATTTAATGCTATCTTTCCTTCAAATCAAATCTTTGCAATATCCTGCAAAAATCAGCAATATTTCTATCAAAATAGCATCAAATTCAAATCTAAGATTAATAAATACAATTTATCTAATATTAAATAAAAAGGGATTAAAATGGGGCAAAATTACCATTTTATCCTTGATAAGTAAACTAAAAAGTGCTCTAATTTATCAACTAATTTTCACTTATCAAAATACCCCCCAACTTAACTTCTTGCTTATCCTCAAGCAAGAGACCTCTTTGCAATCAAAAATCAATTCTATTCCCTGTGTAATCAAAAACAATTCAAAAACAAATTCAAGGAACTCTTCATCATCTCCTTGTTAAGGAGCAGTCACTTTCCAAACATGAGAAAAAATCAGGATTAAGAGATGTTACCAATCCTCAATCAGAATAGAACACAAACATCAGTCAAACTTCTCAAAAATAGCAATTAAAGCGGTAAGTGATAAATCAAGGAAATCTCTCATTCTCACGGGTAAGTGTTTCCCTCAATCTTTTTCACCACCGTTGAACAACTAGAATTTATAGTCGTTTCCAACATCTGAACCTGCAAGTAGTTAATATGGATCAAAATGTCTTTTCTTTGGGTGTAATGAGGCTGGTCTATCAAGAAATCATGGTTTTCTGGATATGCAAAGAACACTTTGAATAGAGAGCATCTTGTGATTGTGCTTGGGACTTCTCTCCATCTACCATGTCATTCTTGAATTGTCACCTTTTTTTTTTAGTTGGCCTCTTTGTTTGAAGAGATACTCCCCCCAACTTATTCAATTCCACACTTTTGTGCAGATTTTTTTTTTTTGGAATAAACAATAACATAGAGAATTTATTCATGAGGGAGTACTCTTCTTTTTGATTTCTTGTGTCTGCTATTTGAATTTCTTTGACCTTTCAATTCACCAACCTTTTGTCCCATTTTGTGGTGTTGCACCTTTCTCTCTATCCCAAGTGTGAAGGGATATGATATGATCATTAATCATGGTTGGGGTGCATTCAAAAGAAATATTAAGGCTCAAATGGGCAATCAAAAATTGGAAAAATTTAATCAAGGTTGGCTATTTGGCACTGAGCAAAATATTATAATCACAAAATATGCCTTTGTCACTTCCATATCTTCCCCTAGCAAGACAAAATTTAGAAACTCAAGCAATAACAGTTGACAAGCAGCAATGAAAAACTCTCAATTTCAGTGTTTGGGCTCTCATCTCACCGGTTATTGGCTAAAATTCCTTGATAAAGCACTTACCGGTTTTAAATAACTATCCTGATAGGTTCTTTTGAGAAGCATCCTGATCCTAACTGATTATGGAAGTAATCACAAAACCCTATCATCTTTCCTAATCTGGTTAGTTAAACTACTTAATTACAGATAATTTTGAAAGAGTTACCTTAAATCCTAATTTCCTAAGGTCCTAAAAGTCGTAAAAGTTTAAAAATTCAACAGAAAAATAGAAAATAACAGAATAAGTATTGCATAATGTATCAGTGGTAATAATATACAGTACATATCAAAAGAAAATAAGAAAATAAGAAAATAAAATGAAAAAGAAAAAGAAAAAGAAAAAGAAGGAAAAGCACCAAATAGGAAAGAAAACAATCAGTCCTCATCCTGGTCTTGATCCATGTAAGCTGCTCCATCCCCCCTGGGAAAATAGGTCTGTCCCCGGGCCACTGTAAATAATCATGAAACTGTGCAGGAGTCATGGGGTCCACACGAGCCTGATAATGTCTATTCTGAAAATGAACAGCTGCTCGGTGAATAATGGACATCTGAGTCATCAGATGAGTGTTCTGTGCCTCAAGTCGCTGGGCCCAGACTGGAGCGTCCATGTTTACTGGTGGTGGTGGTGGTGCCTGTTGCTGCTGCTGCTCCTCAACTTGTAACTCCTCAGCTGGGATAAACTCAAAATTATTTATGCATCATAATATTTAATTGCTCATAATTATGAAATAAATGGCCAATAAATTTCAATTCTTAGAGCAATTAACTAACCAAACAAATGTGCATAAAAATTTTGATTTTTAAACATTACCCAATAAATGGCAATTAATTAATCAAGACATGCTAAAGTGATCAGTTAAAGCAATTCCTAAATAATTCTAAACAGGCAAAGTGAGAATCAAACTCATGCTAAAAAATCATGTCATCAGTAACATGCAATATTGCACAATCATTTATGTATGGGCATGCAAAAATATTAGAGCAATTAATTGAACATACATTCACCAACAAAACAATTTGCAGAAATCATTGAGCACACAAAAACTACCACCTAAGCAAACATAAATAACTCACAAAGAGTCCTAACCACATGCAATCTAATTTAAAGCACTATGAACCATTATTGCTTTCCTAAAGGTTCCTAGAATCCTAAGATTTCCTATCCTGAGGTTATGCTCAAATAAAATAAAAAATCAAAATTTCAATCGGTTAAAAAGAAAGAAAACTATAAAAACATATCTGGTGTAAGCTCAGAAACTAAGAATGAAGGCTATATGAGTGAGAAAAGGCAAAGCAAATGTTAGGAATATCAGAGAAAAAGCAAGGAACAGAACGGAAGGAATTTCAAAATGAACTCCTTCGTTCAAATTTCGGGATTTAAAATCCCGCTTCCTGCGCTACACTCTGCGCTACAGCGCAGAGTGGAGCGTGTACTGCTTCAGAATTTGAAGCGTCTCGCTGCGCTTCACCCTGCTCTACTGTGCAGAGTGAAGCGCAAAAGTCAGAGAGTCAGGTTTTAATTTTAATTCTGCACTTCACCTGTGCTACAGCGCAGGTTGAAGCGCATATCTGCAATATTCTCTCTGCTTCTGCTACTCCTAGTTGATTCCATGCCATCCTTTTGAATTTAGATCTCCATTTTAACAATTTCCTAATTACACAGGTAAATCCTAAAACTAAAAATTACTAAAATGAAAATTAAATGAAAATTAAAAACTTACAAGGACTGGGTTGCCTCCCGGGAAGCGCTTGTTTAACGTCTTTTAGCTCGACGCCTGGTTACTCAACCCTTCTATGGTGGCCTCAAGTGGAGGATGATGTTTAACTCTATACCAATTCTTCCTTTGAGCTCCTACCCTCCATGCCAATTTTTATTCTTCAATCACTGTCACTGTCTTCCTCAGTATCAGATGTTGATCTCCTTCTCCTCTTAAATTTGAACTCCCATATTGACTCTGGATGCTTTATCCTCATCCTAGGCTTCCTCAGAAATTCGGAGCCTGGCAGCTTTGTTGGATTTCTGGAAATAGCATCAGTTTGTTGTAACTTGGGCGTACTTCTATGAAACGTAATGCTTTCATCTTCTGAGCTCAATTCATATCTTCCTCGATCAACATCAATGATCATCTTAGCAGCTTTCATGAAGGGTCTTCCTAAAATTAGGGGGACTTTTGTGTCTTCCTCGTCTGTCTCTGCAATGTAGAAATCTACAACATATGCAAATTTATCCACTTTGATTTGAATGTCCTCTAATATCCCATGAAAGTGTTGAGCGGATTTATTTGCAAGAAGAAACCTCACATTTGCAGGCTTGACCTTCACATTACTCAACTTGTTAAAATACGATAGCGGCATCAAATTGATGCTCGCTCCAAGATCTAATAAAGCATGAGTAGGAGGTAGATTACCAATAGAGATGGGTATAGTAAACTTACCTGGGTCAAGTGACTTACTTGTGACTAAGACCTTTTCTTCATGATGTTCCTTTTGTGCTGCTTCTTCATCTTGTTGAACAACTTCCTCTTGAAGCAATTGTTCTTCAAAGATGATTTCTTCTTCCTCATCAAGTTCCTCCTCCTCTGACTTGTTGCCATCAGTAGCAATCAAGCTGCATTGTTCCTTTGTATTGGTGAGGGTTACAGCTGAGAAGTGTTGTCGCCTGTGCACTGCCATTTCAGTTGCCAACTGACCCACTTGACTCTCTAGAGTCTTGATTGATGCCTCAGTAGTTGTCTTAAATCCACTAAATTTTTGCACAAGGTCATCAATTTTACCCTCCAAAGTGTTCAGTTTATTATATGTTGAAGGTTGTTGTTGGTAAGGTGGTTGTCTTGGTCCTCCATTCTGACTCCAACCAGAGTTGGTTTGGTTATTTCTCCAACCTTGTGAATATTGATTGTTGTTATTGTTGGAGTAATTCCCTTGCCTTCCCTGGTTACCCATGAAGTTGACTTGTTCTGGTTGTGTTCCTTGGCTATCACATTGACCATTTAGATGGTCTCCTCCACAGAAATCACAAATCAATGGTTGGGCTTGGATGGGTTGTGAGTGGACAGCTTTGAGTTGTTGAGGGAGTGTTTTCAATGTCTCAGTGAGTGCTTCTAGCTGAAGTTTAATGAGCTTGTTCTCAGCTAACAGAGCATCACTTTGATTGAGTTCCATCACACATTTCATTGGTAATTGCGCGGGCTGTCTTCCACTTTGAGCTTGTTGATCGTTCTATGCAAAATGGTTCCACTTGTTGCCACATCTATGAATTGTAGGAACACAGGGAAACACTAGAAGGGGGGTTGAATAGTGTTTCTGAATATTTTTGAAAGCTTTTCGCAAACAGGTGTTAAAAACACGATTTCAGACAGGCTCTTAAAGGACTGTCTGAAGTTTTCATACGGTATAAAAATACTGATTTAAAACAATGTTTTATGCCTTTATAATATATCAGATTAATTACTCTAACCCCTTTATTAGTATAAAAAGAATTGACAAGAGATAAGGGTAAGAAAACTTAGCCAAGAAATTTATCCTGGTTCACTCACTACCACTGTGAGCTACGTCCAGTCCCAATGGCAAACAACCACTGGATTTCCACTATATGAATATTCAGATTACAAGCTTGAATGTGAGTACAGTCTCTCCAGACACAATGAGTACAGTCTCTCCAGACACAACGAGTACAGTCTCTCCAGACACAACGAGTACAGTCTCTCCAGACACCACGAGTACAGTCTCTCCAGACACCACGAGTACAGTCTCTCCAGACACAAACAAGTATTCTTTTCTGTCAAGCCTCTTCAGGCTCTACCACAAGTATTCTTTTCTGTCAAGCCTCTTCAGGCTCTACCACAAGTATTCTTTTCTGTCAAGCCTCTTCAGGCTCTACCACAAGTATTCTTTTCTGTCAAGCCTCTTCAGGCTCTACCACAAGTATTCTTTTCTGTCAAGCCTCTTCAGGCTCTACCAAGGTTTACAAAGAAAGGGGTTTAAGCTTTTAAACTATCAAGTTTGAAGCTCAAACCAATACAATGTACAATAAAAACTGAGGTATGCTCAGGATATACAAATGTGTACAAAGAATTCTATCAGAGAGTTTTTACGGAGTAAAAACTTGCAGCGTGATGTTTCTCTTGGCTTTCTTGTATGTTGATTTTCTCTCTTTTTCTTGGTTGCTTTTGATGGTCTTCATAGAGGGGTATTTATACCCAAACTTTAATCCGTTGAAATACCACCGTTTAGAGATAGCATTAAATGCTATTTAATCCGTTGTGAGACGCGCTTCTGAGAGCTCTGATATTTCTGACACGATACAAGGTTTCTCTTGCATTAAGGCTGCTACAAATGTTGTTGCAGAGGCTGCGTTGCAGAGATTTCCTCAGTGGTGTATGAAATTCAAAATCACCAGGAAAGGTCTCCGTGTTCCTTGCCATAAACGTGTTTGAAAAGGTACGTGCAGCAGAGGTTCAGAAAAGTCTTCACAAACTTCAGCAGAGGGTGCCACGTCATAAGTGAGACTTCAGACAGCACTGATACTTCAGACGAGTTGAGCTACTTCAGACAGCTTCAACTCTTCAGACGAGTTCTGCTTCTTCAGACAGCTTCAACACTTAGTCTTTTTATGTAGGCTCATAGTGACTCTTGCTGAAATCACAGATAAATCATTAAAACATATATGTATCTATGATAAATATTTTAACTCAAATTTGTTAAGCATTAAAACTTGGGAATTGAGTTGTCTTAAACATCATATTTTCTCTTATGATATTTTTGAGACTCAACATGAATGACCTTGAATTGTAACGAAGCCCGTACAGAATATGGTGAGTTGGGCTATATCCTTATAGCCATGATTGGGACATTTGCGCAGCATAGACTTGAATCTTTTCCAAGCTTCACATAGTGGCTCATCAATCCCTTGTCTGAATTTAGAAATATCTGCTTTGGCTTCTATCTGCTTCCTAGTTGGGAAGAATCTTGTCAAGAATTTCTCCTCAACCACACCCCAATTGGTTAGGCTTTGGTTTGGGTGTGATTGCAGCCATTCCTTAGCTTTACCTATCAAAGAGAAAGGAAACAAGCGTAAGTAAACAGATTCTAAATTACCTTCCTCAAAACCCATAGTACCAATCAATTCATAAAAATTATAGAGATGAGCATGTGGATTTTCATTATCCAATCCAGCGAATTGATGTGCACTGATGAGGTTGAGGTGTGTAGTCTTCAACTCCAAGCTCTTGCGTTTGGTGGTAACACAATGCTTGAGAAGTGACGTGGTCCTTGATGGGAGATATAATCTCCTAGAGTCCTTCTTGGACGTTCCTCTGCCATATTTTTTGGTTCCTCAACAATTGTCCTTCTTCTCCTTTTCCCGTTCCTACCTCTGTTCTTTCGCGACGTCCTTTCTATTTCCGGGTCGAACTGTAATTGATTGGGGGACACCTGACCTCTCAGAAGCATAAATAAGAAACTTTGAAAAAGGTAAGTGTTGAAGAGAATTAGAAAAAATAGGAATTTTCCTAAGATAATAATAGATCCTAAAAATAATAAGAAAAATAAACAAATAAAAAAAATCCTAAAATAAAAACTTGATAACTAGACCGCCAAGGTCTACACGAATTGCAAACTGTTCCCCGGCAACGGCGCCAAAAATACTTGATGGGTTTCTGGCAAGCGAACCAAAAATCCAGTAGTATAATAATAAGAAAAGTATCATATCCACAGGGAATGGTCAATTCACGTATATTCGTGGTCTATTTATCAAGAGACAAATAACATATTTGTGAGGATATTATGCGTGGAAATTATAAATTGCAAATTAATAAGTAATAAAAATAGAAAGGAAGAGTTAGAGACACTTTACTTGGATTAGGATTGGACTTCATATCATCACACCCTTCGTGCATGTAAAAACTATCTATTATTTTAGGTTTACTCTATAATACTGTAGACAAACTCTATAATATTCTTGCATTCTCTGAAAAATAATTTTCTGAAACATTCTTAACTTGATGATGTTTTGAACTCTCTGAGATAATTGTTCTCTCTGAAAGCTTGAACTTGCTGAACATAAGGACTCTCTGAAATAGTCACTTAGTGACGTGGCACTCTGAGACGGTTGGTTTTCTCGCCCTTTCCACTACTGCACATTGCACGTTCTTCAATATTGTGCAGTCTATAACTGCCATGATTACAGCTCTAGTGACGGCTATTTAAAGCGCGTGAGCTGATGTCTTAATCTTCTCTCACGTCTCCTTGCTTACCAAGTCACTCAACTCTCAGAATACTCTCTGCACTCTTTCTCTCTCAAGTGTTCAAGACTCTATTTTCTTCCTTCTTCAATGGCGTCCAAGAAATCTGTTGTTGCCTCCAAACCTTCTGGGAAAATAGTGGCTAACAGGGTCGTGAACCTGTCAATGTTAGCTGATTTCGGGTATGACTACCAAGAGGAATTTGAAGCTGCTGGGTGGTCAGATTTATTTGGCTCAGTAAACTACTCTTGGCATTCAGGAAGTGTGGTTGAGTTCTGGGAAACTGCTGAAGAAGTTAAAGGTAAAGATGGCTATGTCTCCATCAAGGCCAAGGTGATGAACACTACTGTGTTCGTTGATGCAGATGTTCTGGAGATTGTAACCAGGACGAAGTCTAAAGGCTTAGAGTTCATGAAAGATTGGGAAAGCCAAAATGGTGGAACCAAGAAGTTTAACCTAATGATGTACGGAGAAGAAAATCCCTCCAACAAAGACACTACCAAAATGTTCAGAACTCCTCGCATTCTTCATGCCATCCTTGGATGTTGCATCTTACCCAAGATTGGTGGGAAGAATCACGTCTCTGAACTGGAAAGGTTCTGTATAGTGAATCTGATGAGTAAGCAGAAGATGAACCTGCCAAAGATCATCCTTCATCATATGATCAGAAGAGTAAAAGATTCTGCCTCCAATCTCCCTCATAATACCTTGATCATGGGTATTCTGGAGCACTTCAAGGTGCCCGTTAATAAGTTGATCGACCACAAAGCTCCTGCCTACTTTGGCTCCAAGACTCTGAAGCAGATGGGCTTTGATATCAAGCCTCCACCTCCTCCTTATCCAACGCTCAAGGAATCTGTTGTCATTGGCAAAGCTGCTGCTACTAGAAGATCAGTTCTAGAGATTCTTGAAGATGATCTTGGGGGTGACACAAGGAGAAGTGAGTTTGTTCCATCAGCTCTCACTCCTGAGAAAGTTCTCAAAAAGAAAAGGACCAGAATTATCAAGAAAATTGTTCAACCTCCTGCTGCTGATAGACTTCAACCCTCTGAAGAGGTTGCTCAGCTGACATCAACACCTTTAACGGTGGCTGATGCAACACAATTCAAAGCTTCTGAACCTGTTCAGAAAGTTCTACATGAACCTACTGAAATTGTGGGTCAGAATGCTGGGGGAGTGGTGCTCAGCTCACTAAACCTAATTCTCTAGGAAAAAGATAGGCTGGGGTGCTTGAGCATTCAAATGAGTCTTCAGAAAAGACTATTAAAGTTGTACCCCTTGCTGCAAGTCATCCAGATCCTGAACTTCAGAAAGTGGTTGCCATAGCAAATTTGCTTGATGAAGAAGAAGCAAGAAAGACAAAAGAGCAAGAAGAACTGGATCATGTTATTGCTGTCGCAACACAGCAAGCACTGCTTGAAGATGAGAGGTTAGAACAAGCTTCTAGGACCAAGAGAAGAAGGGTTAGTGCACAGAAAAGAAAAGTGAAAAGGAGATTGCTTTCTCCTATTACAGAGGCACCTCAAATGATTACAAGAAGCAGATCAATTCAGCAAGTTGATGCTGTAAGATTTCAGCTCGTTGCTTAAGAGAAGAGGAAAAAGAAGCTGGAAGAGCTCAAAAGGAAGAAGGGAAAGGTTCCTGATGAAGAAGAACCCCCATTCAAGAAAATCCAGGTGGTATTTCAAAATCTGAATCCTTAAGATGAGGAAGATTTGAATAATCTTGCACCACCACCTCCTCAACAGCATTCTGTTGCAGATTCACCAAGTCCTCCTCCATCTCATTCCTCATTCTCTAGAGATTCTGAAGTATCTGAAAGGGAACCAAAAGAAAATACAGGCAGATGCATCTGGAAGGGTGGAAACCTGCCCAGAGAAATCCTGCTGAAGCCAAAGACAAGGGATCTGTCAAGACAGAAATCATATGATCCTTGTCCATTTCTCTTCTATCAGACAGAAGTTAGGCTGAGTCAGGAAGAGCCTCACAAGCCTTATAATGTTCCATTTGCTGAGAGGCGCAGAATTCCCAAATTTCCTAATCTTTTTGAAGAATTGGAATTCTTCAAGACACATCCTCCTCTGACTAGCTTTACTGGGTTGCATGTAGAATCTCATGATGCAGTCAGGGCAAGAAACAAAGGAAAATCTCTGCTTCCAAATCAGTTGGAGAAAATCAGAAAAGAAGTAGAGCCTCCTCCACATTTCTGGAAACCTGTTGATGTCTTCTCTGATGATCAAATAAGAATGACTGAGGAAGATTGGCTGGTTGTACGCAAGCTGAACCTTGAGACTGAGCTATTTCAAAGGGATATTCACAAGGCCTTGGGTTGCAAGTACTACAAAGCTCCAAAACCGCTCTCAATGAAGCCATCTACAAGGATTTTTTGGCAACCAGATAGGATCATTCCTAGGTTACCTCTCACTCCGGGTGAAGTTGAAAAGAGAAAAGCAGCCAAATTCTATACCACTGGTAATGCCAAGGTTGAACCCATGACTCCTGCTAAATGGGAAGCCTTACCTGCTGATGTTCAAGCAAAGGGTGGCTTAGATCATACTTATAGAGACTGGGTTTGGGACTCTTACTGGCATGACTGTGAAAAGGAAGGTTCCTTCTCAGGAACAAGATTTGATTTCATTGACTGTGCCACTTCTCGCTCTCCGCAATTTCAAGAATGGGCTACCTTCTTTCGTGGAAGGTTTCCTAACTCAGTAAGGGAATCTTTTGATGACCCACGCAATTGGCAGCTGCGAACATGGACGGGTTATCCTGAGTACACTTGTCTGGTATTTCACCCTGAAGAGTTCGGACTGAAACCAGGTTTTCAACCTTTCAAGTTCATTTGACGACTGCTCTCCATCACCTTCGTTGAAGGTACTATTCAAGATGAACTTAGAGAAAGAGAAGATGAGGTCAGGAGAACCAAGATGAGGAACGCCAGACTGATGAAACAACTGGAACAGGCTAAGCAATAGATAATTGCGCTTCAGATTGTGCATTCTGCTGAACAATCTTCCCCCTCCGGAGTGGAAAGGAGAAGTCTATTATGTGGATGCCATACTATTTCAGCAAGTTGCTTATATTCAGTGATTGATATACTCTTGCATAATGATTGATATACTCTTGGGTTCCTAATTATTATTCCGCTGTTTTATTCTTGATTACTCTGATTATATGCTCTTTCCCTACCTGCTGATTATATCTGTTAAGTATTCGATTCTGTTGTACCCTTTTGACTGATGACAAAAGGGGGAGTATATGACTAACAAATCTCTGAAGATTGTTTGAAAAACATATTCATCCCAGGGGGAGCATTGTTCTAAGAAGTATCTGGTTAAAGGGGAGTATCCCTTACAATTTTAACATATTTTTCCCTTCAGATATTTGATAGACATAATCAAATTTGTCATCATTAAAAAGGGGGAGAATGTTGAGTCTCAAAAATATTATTAAGTAATTAATAATGATTTAAGACTCTCATATCCTAGGTTTTAATGAATAACAAATTTGACTAAGTCATTTACACATTTAATGCGTAAAAGTGCTTATATGTTTTCAGCAAGAATGGATTCAGCATAAAGAAATGTACTCCTAAAAGATTAACCTGCTGAAGTGTGCAACCTCTCTGAAGTGATCAACATGTTGAAGAAACTAACTCACTGAAAGGAACTCTCTAAAACTGTTTGACGCAGCTTGGTCTCCGCACCAATTTCTTTAATCATAAGAGACCTCTTAAAGACCTTGTCAAAGTTTGGAGCTGCTCAAGTAACTCTACACATTCTCTACTCTCAGTTGTGTACGCAGAAAGCCCTCTGAAGTTGTTTTTCAAAAAGGATACCTTAAAGAGGAAGTCTTGTTTGCTGCAAGTACAATTGTTCAGAAAAGCAAGTCAGATCTGCACACCTACTGCTTACTGTAGAACAAGCTATCAGAGCTTTGTGTCACAACGGGAGAGAATGCATTTAATGCTATTTCAACGGGAATTAAATTGAGTCTAATGGATTTCAAATCCAACTCTATAAATACCCATGGAGAGCTCATGCAAAGTAGACATGAATAAGCCAACTTGCTGAAACGCTGAATTACTGAAATATCATCTGCTTATTTTATCTGTACAAAAACTTTCATATCCTGAGTCTACCTCAGTTATCTTGTACATTCCCAGAGTTTGAGCTTTAAACTTGTGTAGTTTACAAGCTTAGACTTCTGCTTTTAAAACACTAATTTGTGTTGAGCCTGGAGAGGCTTGTCTGTAAAAGAATACTTGTGTAGAGCCTAAAGAGGCTTGACAGAAAAGAATACTTGTGTTGAGCCTGGAGAAGCTTGTCTGTAAAAGAATACTTGTGTAGAGCCTGAAGAGGCTTGACAGAAAAGAATACTTTTGTTGAGCCTGGAGAGGCTTGTTTGTAAAAGAATACTTGTGTAGAGCCTGAAGAGGCTTGATAGAAAAGAATACTTGGTAGAGCCTGAAGAGGCTTGACAGAAAAGAATACTTGTTAGAGCCAGGAGTGGCTTGGTAGGACAAAGAATACTTGTAATAGAGCCTGAAGAGGCTTGGTTGACAAAAGAAAACTTGTACTACAACTCAGATAGTGGAAAGCCTTTGCCGTTGTTGCATCGCACTGGACGTAGCTCACAGTATTTATGAGTGAACCAGTATAAATCTGTGGCTAAATCTTCTGAACCCTTATCTCTCGTTAATTTCAATTATTAATAACAAATGGGATTTGAACTTGAAGTTATAAAACTCTAAGCGCTTTCATTAAAAGTTTCAACTTTAGAGCGGTTTTTACGAAACAGCAGAGAACAAGTTTCTACAAAAGCTTCCAAAAACTCTTTAGAGTTTAGATAAACACTATTCAACCCCTCTTCTAGTGTTCACCTGTGTTTCTACACTTATCTCCCTGAAAAT
This sequence comes from Sesbania bispinosa, assembly GCA_026901365.1. Lineage (NCBI taxonomy): Eukaryota > Viridiplantae > Streptophyta > Magnoliopsida > Fabales > Fabaceae > Sesbania > Sesbania bispinosa. Next base: position 1,011,714 of record QLOH01000041.1, on the reverse strand, counting down.
GAGATCGGTTTTTCCTTCCTGCAGGTGCATCCTCCCTCTTCCTCTTGCCTTCCACCCAAGTCTTCACTACGGGCTTGGGTACCTCTTCAACCAGGCTTTGTTTCACCACCATGCACTTGGTGACCAAAGCAGAGAACTCCCTCAGATGGAGAATGGACACGCTCCTCTTGATCTTGGGTCTCAGGCCCGACTCAAAATGTGTGCACTTCTAACCCTCATTTGGGTTGGCTTGGAGCAAGGAGTGATACTTGGCAAGTTCTTCAAACTTGGCCACATATTGGCCCACCGTCATGCTTCCCTGCTTCAGTTGCAGGAACTCCAACTCCTTCTATTGCCTCATAGGCTCCGGAAAGTACTTTTCTAGGAACGCTGCTTGGAACCCCTCCCAAGTGAGCAGAGTTCCCAGAGGAGTCAATCTTGTCCTGGCGGCCTTCCACCAGTTCTCTGCCTCCCCTTGTAGCATGTAGGTGGCAAAATGTACCTTAAACTCATCAGAGAACACCATAACTTCAATGATCTTGTTCATGGCAATGAGCCATGAATTTGCGGTTTCAGGGTCATAGGCTCCGGTGAAGGGCGGAAGGTGGTGTTTTCTGAATTCCACCAACCCCTGAACAAACGGGTCCGTGACACCCATAGGTGGTGATGGGTCCCTAGGCCTCCGACTGAGTTTATGAACCATTGTGGCATTATTTTCATTCTTCTCCCCCATCATCTGTGCCAAAAAGTTTGCAAGGTCGCCGCCACGGGGTCGGGGGTTGAACCATGGCGGGGAGGAGTTGTGGTATTAACTCGTGGCCTACCTTTACTTCCGCCAGCCATAACACTCTACACATCATTAATAAAACATCGAGTTGATCAGAATCTCAATTTCATAGTAATGTATAAAGAGGATGGCTAACTTTAGGAAACAAACAAATCCACAGTCCAATTGGATTGAACTGCTCTGATACCATAATGTAACGTCCTAATTTCTAAATTCGAAAATAATTCCTGTTGGAAGAAGCACTATTCCCGAATTCGTGAAATTATTTCGCGCATTAATGATATCACATACAATCATAATCAACGCTTAGGTAATCCAACAATTACTTAAGTTTCAATTAAACAGTCATTTATACATAACCAGTTCATTGCCAACATTGGCTCATATCAATATACAAATAAAACTATAGGCTTAATGGGATACAATTATACATGCGTCCTAAAACAACTATAATAATGCCCTTAAGTCTCCACATGTAAGAAAATATCTCATTTCAAAATAATAGTCTAACCTATACAATCAAAAGAATCCAAATACAATAAAAGGGGTCACATGACCCATCAACAATCTTGTCATCCTTCCATCAGTTCCCTGGCTGAGAACCCTGCACATCTAAATAAATCCACAAAACGTGTGGTGAGACTAAAGTCCCAATGACTGTGATCATGCTAGGTCCAGGTGTACAGACAATACATGTATATATACAAACACAGCAGAAGCTCACAAATTCAACTTATAACGATTCAATCATCAAACTATCCATACAACCTCTTGGTGTATTACCGAGGTCTTAACACTTAATCATCTGGCCTAAATTGAGCTCAATACCATTCAAGGAACGTCTCCTTTGTGGCCATTTAACCTTCTGTTTTAATTAACATTCACAGTCACATTTAACATTCTTAACCTCTTGGGTACAAGACCCTCCTTTTTCCTCTTTCGACCGAAATCACGTTTGGTTTCCATTATACAGTCATGCATTTCTACACATATTCAGTTTAAGAATTAGAGGTATCCACAGTCAAACATATTCCCTTAGCCTTTAACATATGGGGAGCGGAAGTAAACAGGGTTTACAACATTTATTCATTCCATTAACCCTAACTACATCAAATCCCTACATGTTCCTTCAATCATAGAATAGAAATAACTCAAACTACATACATTTTCAAGTTCCCATTACCAATATACAAGCATTTCCCCCAAAATTCCCTAAATCTCCTATCCTAGGGTTTGGGCCTTAAGGGCAAAACACCAATCAATCCAAGCATTCAACCATTCCATAAATATACAGTTCATTCCAAGCAAAAACTAGTAATAGAGGAAGGGAATCATGCAAGAAGAAGCACACACAAGAATGGAGTGAGGGGAGAACCACAATCACCTTAAATGGAGAAAAGAAGGAGATGGAGAATTGAAGAGGATAATTCGAGGCCTTAGGGATGGTGGAAGAAACCATCAATCATGCCTTCCTTCTTCCTTCTTACCCCTTCTCTCTCTAAGTTCTCCTCTTTCTCTCTCTAAAAGCCCTAATTGAATGTAATAAATTGAGGGGAGAGTGAGGGTTCTACGCGTTTTAAAAACTAGAGACACGTTCGCTCGCTCGAGCGAGCAAACTCTCTGAGTTGGGCTCACAAGAAAATGCATTTGCTCGCTCGAGCGAGCAAACTCTCTACCAAAATCCCTGAATTCCATTTCCTTGCTCTCTTGAGCGAGCATACCAGAATGCAATTTTCTGGTTTGCTGCACAAATCAGCCCCCCTAACAACCAAACACTACCAAATCTATTCCTTTCTTCTCAAAACCTATTTCTTTATTATTTTTTACATATAATATGATTAAAACTTGGGATGTTACATCTTACCTCCCCAATTGTCCAACTTTCATGATGCCTTCTATGTTTCTCTACTCAAAATATTTTCTTAACCCTTCAATCATCATAAGAGTTAAGTTGGAGCAATGAAAAGAGTATCTTATGTATCCCTCTAGGCCTACTCAGATTGTTGACCAAAGTGTTAAGACACTAAGGAATAAGACCATCCCTTTAGTGAACACATATGGTTATTATTGTTAGATTTGACTACATGCCTATATGCTTCACGGAATAAAATATATGAGATATCAACTAATAGATTTCAAGCTTTGACTTGTACATGGTATGGCATGCAATAAGAAAGATTCAAGCTTTGACACGTATATGGCATAAAATATAATAAGAAAGACTTAACTTGTGGCTTGCATGGTCCTACAAGTAAATCTGGTGCGGGTCATAGGGAGTGCAACTTTACATAGTTGACTTGTAACGTCCTAATTTCTGAATTCAAGACTAATGCTCGTTGGAACCACTATTCCCAAATTCATGAAATTATTTCGCGTCATTATCGATATCGACATACAAACAACCACATGAAATTGCTTAAATAATCCAACGTTTACATAAGCGAAAGTCATCCATACAAACTCGAGATTGTAGATTAATTCCCTCTTGGGGCTTATAATTTAATACTACCATTTCACATCATATACCATCCTACAACTATACACGGATACTCAAAATCCCTCTAAGGGGTGGCACATTCCACCCAGAGGACCAATCTACCATTGAGCCTCCAAGTCGTCTGGCTTTGTTATAACAAAAACATCATGCACATCTAAAATGAAATCCATAACGTGTGGTGAGACTTACGTCCCAGTGAATGTGGTAAAACATGCAGTGTGGGGAACAGGCAAATGAAGATGCAGCATAACACATATAGATACATCACAATCTACCAGCCAGTCAGGCAATACAGGTCATAATTCCTCTGGTGGAAAACCACCCAAGCAGTCATACAATCACTCTCAAACTGAACCTCGGGTGTCAAACCCACACCAAGGGTGTCTTTTCACTGTTACATCTTTTGAGCGCTCTGCACTGTGACCAAGAACCTTCGTTCAGGGCCACCCCCATTAAGTCTTATTATCATTCAAGAATGCACATGTCATTTTTATTAACCTCTTGAGGATCCCATCTCCCTCTTGGTCGAGAGGACAATGAGATTTCTCACTCCTCTTTGGTCCAAAAACCCATTAAACTCCTCTTTGGTCCAGAGACCCACAATTTTTTATTGGCCGAAGGCCAATGAAAAAGTGTTATACATGATTAGGGTGCAAAAGCATGATGCATTGATAGATAATGAGCATGTATGTGCATGAATATGCAAATCCATGAGAGCATAGACATAATCATAAAAGCCTAAAGTGGAACCCTAACCCTTAACCCTAGAGTGAGAGTAATATCAAACAATCATCGCAACATACCATCCCTAACCCTGGGATCATCATCAAATCAACCACAATCAAGTAAAATAAGCAAGGGAAGTAAGAAGAGGAGGCATTTATAGGATCTCACACAAGAATGAAAGTGAGTGGGTGAACCATGCTCACCTCAAAGCAATAAATAGAGAAGATGGGGGGTTGAAGGTGATGATCCAAGCTCCTTTAATGGTATGGGGCTTCAATCCAAGCTTCCTCTCATTCGATCTCTTACTCTCTCTCCCTCTCTTTTTCTCTATCTAGGTTCTCTCTAAAAGTGGAAAATGGGAAAGAATGAGGGTAAAAGCCCTAATTAATGAATCTGTTTTAAAAGCTAAAACTACGCACTATCGCTCAAGTGAGGATTTCTCACTTGAGCGAGAAAAATAAATGTGCTTTGATGTCGCGTTCTCGCTCAAGCGACATCTTCATACCCTCTTCTCCTAGTTCCTTCTTACAAAATACCCTTCTAACTCAGTTTTCTCTAATCTTAACCTCTTCCTCTCATTTCCGTCAAATTTCTAAACTTAATTCTCTCCACTTCAATCTAGTTCCCTCATCCAAAACTTGTACTTTCTTCCTCATTTGTATACCTTGTTAATTAGCCTTTCTGCTTCAGGGTGTGATTCCTCTTAAGTTCAATCTACAGTTGTGTTTGGCTTAACACCTTATTTCCCTTCTAGTTTCCTCAAAACTCATGAACTCTAAATAAATTCCATATCTCTTCCCTTAAGCTACCCTCAAACCTTCAAAACCTCACTCTACTTCTAACTTCCCTCTATTGGTAGGGTTCGTAGCCTAAGACTTCCACCATAATTCTAGGTCCTAATTTTCGAGATGTTAATTGACCTACAAAGGGACGCTCCTTACTTAACTAAGGAATAAACCACCACTTTCGTCCTCGAAATATCACTCTCTCTCCTACGTAGTCCCTAAAGTAAATAAAAATAAAATTTAGTCCTCGAACTTTTAAATATCCATCACATTAGTCCTCCAACAGAGACCAATGTGACGAGATAATGTAAAGTTGGAGGACTAATGTGGTGGATATTTGAAAGTTCGAGGACTACTTATGCAATTAATTTAATTTGGGGACTAATTAGGAAAGAGATAACTAGTTCGAGAACTAATTTGAGGGTTTATTCCTTAACTAAGAGCTTTGGTCGACCAGTATGGAAAGCGAAAAGACCCTTAAAGAAGAAAATAACCTTTATGTATAGTTATTATGTTCTTTATGTTTTATATTTATGCATCTCATTTATGTGTCTTTTACATTGCATACTTTGATTACGCTCACTGGGACCTAGTTTTATCATGTGGTTACTATAGATTTGCAAAGTAATCTTTATAGGTCTCCCAGAGCTTGGAAGGCCTAGTACCTGTTACATCGATAGTTGAAGACACCCAACTATTGATCACTTAAAAGTTAGTAGCCATGGCACTTCTAGAAAGAATTGCTCATTTGAATATGAAAACAATTTCAAAGATTTCAACATTGGAATTAGTAAAAGGATTGCCTAAGATCATTTTTGAGAAAAATAATGTTTATGAAGTGTGTGTTAAAGGAAAACAAACTCATTCAAGTTTTCATCCTAAAAATATGATTTCTACAAAAAAGACCTCTTGAAATTCTGCATATTAACCCTTTTGGTCCAACCAAAACTCCCAATCTTGGGGTGAAAAGGTATGAATTAGTCATAGTGGATGATTACTCTAGATTCACTTGGGTTCTTTTCTTAACCACAAAAAGATGAGAAGTGATCGTGGAGGAGAGTTTTGAAAACTCACTATTTAAAACCTTCTTTGATAAGAATGGTATTTCTCACAACTTCTCATGTTCTAGAACTTCACAATAAAATTGAGTAGTGGAAAGAAAAAATATGACACTTCAAAAGTATTTTAAATAAATCTGGTATAACAAAGTATTTCCTGGCTAATGCATTAAGTACTTATTTCTATATTTTGAATAGAGTCTCCATTAGAAACATATTGAACAAGACTCCAAATCAATTGTGGAAAGGAATAAATCCAAAAATTTCATACTTTCATGTATTTGTTGGATAAAGCACTTACCACTAGGCCAAAAGCTATAGTTGTTAGCAAGGGCGCAACTTTATTTCCTTAAGGATTCTCAGAGTCAATCTAGCTTAAGGGGTTGCGCTCATTATAGGCGCCATGGGTTGGGATGTTAAGCACATCGAATCCTAAGGGTGACGTTGACAATTAAGCCACCAATCTCCCCTCTAGTGTCAGTCGGGGGATTCAAAGAGAACTTAGCAAATTTTGACTTTAAGTCTGATAAAGCAATCTTTCTTAGATTTAATAACATAAAAGCATATAAAGTTTACAACATCAGAAATCAAAGTGTAGAAGAAAGCATGCATGTTATTTTTAATGAAACTAAAGATCTATAATACTATTAGATGAAGAAATTGAAAGGGTAGATATCAAATTATCAATCAATAAAAAAAATTTGACTCCAGAAGCAATGAATAAAAAAATGATAAGAAAGAATGAAGCTTCTATAGAGAAACATGAAGAAAGTATGCATAATGTCACTAAATTATCCATGCCAAAAGCTGGAAACTAGTTAATGTTCATCCTTACAATCAAATAATTCTAGAAACATCAAAAGGTTGTGAAAACAATTCACACTTTCAGGGGGAAATGTAATAGCAATATTATCATAAATACAGCCAAATTTTTTTTGAAGAAAGCTCTAGAGGACAAATCATGGATCAATGTTATGTATAGGAGATTGGATCAGTTTGAGAAGAATAAAGTTTGGACCTTGGTTCCTCCCCCATCAAATCAATCCATCATTGGATGAAGAAAGTAAGGTAATAAGAAACAAACAAGCTTAGTTGCTCAAGGATACACCCGACAAGAAGGTATTGATTTTATTTACATATTTTGCATATAAAAATTTTAATTTTTTTTCAAACGATGTTCAAAGTGTATTTTAAATGGCTTCATAAATGAGGAAGTTTATTGACATCAGCCACCTAGCTAGATTCATGGATCGGGAACATCTTAATCATGTTTTAAAACTAACAAAAGCCTTGTATGGCTTGAAACAAGCTTCAAAAGCTTGGTATGAAAGATTAAGTAGATTTTGATAAAAAAAAATGGATTCTCAAGAGGAATGATTGATACTACATTACTTAGGAAGATACTTAAACATGATCTTTTAATTGTTCACATATATGCAGATGATATCATTTTTTGTGCCATTAATGAAAAAATGTGCAAAGAATTTTTTGAACTAATGAAGTGAGAGTTGGAAATGAGTTTTATGGGAAAACTGAAATTATTTTAGTACATCAAATTAGACAAGAAATGGTGGAATCTTTATCCATCAAGACAAGTATACCAAAGATCTAATCAAGAGATTCAAGATAGATGAGCTAAACTGATAGTGACTCCAATGCATCCATCAACTATACCTGATAAATATGAAAATGTAAATATGTTTTTAAAAAAGAATATAGAGTTTTTTTTTTGTTCTTTATTATACTTAATTGCTAGTAGACCCGATATAGTATTTTCTATTGGATTATATGCAAGGTTTCAATCTGCTCCTAAAGAATCTCATAATTTAACAGTAGAAAGAATTTTTAGATATCTTGTTGAAACTACTAATTTTGGTCTCTGATACAAGAAAGGAAGCAATTTTGATCTTATAGGATTCTGTGATAGTGATTTTGCCAGAGATAAGGTTGAGAGAAAAAGCATAAGTGGTGGATGTCAATTCTAAGAAATCTCTCTCATCTTATGGATGTGTAGAAAATAGAACACTAATAAATACAATTTTACACATTAATCATCCCTCAAGTTTAACCTTTTATAATTCTTATAAGCTTAATTAACAAGTCATAAACATATTTTAACAATTTAGGCTCATATTGGACTTAGTTGCAATTTTCAACATAATTGGAAAAATTCCATTGTATCAGTATTTCAAGCATAATTTGACTTATAGACATCTAAAAATTATAAAATTTATATTGTAGGAAAGATGAAAAAAAAATCCCTATAACTTTTATGTTGAACCCAAAAGTTGAATCTGATGTCTAGTGCGTCGAAATGGACTTGGAAGTTGGAACAGTCATCTTGTCATGAGAACGTGAACAACATCTAGAGATTGAGCCATAACTTGGGCTACATAGATCCTTTGTGCTGAAACCAATGGAAATAGAAAACTAACATCCTGAGCTTTAACTTTCTCAGACCACTTCCTTAGATTCAACCATCTCAATGATGAAATTCTTGGTGCTAGTGAGAGAAAAGTTTATGAATGATGGATAGGAAAAGAAAATAATGGAAGAATAATTCAAATAATGGACAAAGTGATAGATAATTTATCAATAATTCTATGAATGGACAAAATATGTTGAGTATGGACGAATAATTAGCTAAGAACGATATCTTTTCATCTCATTATAAATAGGAGGTTTGTTAGATGGGAAGACATCCCAAGTTGTAGAATTCCTAAGTCTTACTTTCTTTTATACATCTCTTTGTTGTCAAGCCTCATGGAAGGCTAAGTTTGTATTAAATACAAGGATTAATGATTATTTTATCTTTGTTATGAGATTTGATCTTTATTTACATGCATTTTGAATTATATCTACTTTGTTTTTCCACTTCCTTCAGTTTCGTATTTCTTTGATCAAAGCCTTATTGGTTAACATGTTGGGTTGTAAAATTTATGATTGAAGTTCGTTTGTAATCTTAATTGGTTAATCATCATGCAACAATTGAAGAGCATAGAGTAAGTAATTGAATCGAAGGTTGTCATTCAATTATTACTTCAATTGGGTTATGACGATAAGATTGATTTGAATCTAACAAAAGATTTTATGGTTATTTGATCTTGTAATATTAATCAATACAATTCTTGGAGTTATTTCAGTATAGATTTCGGGGATCATTGTAGGGGTTTCATATGATCATAAGTTGATAGATTTAATCTCTCGTGTGTATGCTTTTAATAATCAATGATTAACCATGAAAATAGCCCATGAATTCCTTGGAATGATCTTTAGCTTGAGTTGATTCAACATTTGCTATTATTTTGCTATTTGTTTTTTTTTTCAGTTATTGCAATCAACCAAACCCCAAAAGTAATAAATTGAATGGGTCTTCAGGGTTCAGCCCGGTTTGTACCCTTTCATTACAAGTAGTTCGCAAATCGGTAATCATAATTATAATTTTGTGTAAGTTCAACAACTGTCAAACACATTGCCCTATCCACTACAAAAAGCAAAATATATTGTTGCTGAAGTTGTTACTCGCAAATGTTTTGAATTAAATATCAAATGGAGGATTACTCCTTAAGGTACACTAAAATCCCTATTTACTATGACAACAGTAGTGCAATAAATCTGTCAAAGAATCTCATACATCATTCTAGATCAAAACATATAAACATTAAGTATCATTAATTAGGGATCATGTCTAGAAGCGTGATATTGAATTGAAGTTCATTGAAATTAAATTTCAACTTGCTAATATATTTACTAAACATCTTGTAGAAGATAGATTCAATTTTATTAAAAAGCAACTGCATACATAAGCAATAAATTGATATATTTTGTTGGTTGTCAAATACCTTTTTTTGTTATAACTTAATATGGCCTTGTAAACCCAAAGTCTAAATGATTAGAAGATAAATCCACTCTTGAGAAGCATTCAGGTTTCTCATAAAGTTTTCTAAATTCTCTCAAGACAAACTTTCACTTGAGATAGGGATGGGAGTGAGGGTAGAAAGGAAAATAAAAAAGATACAAAAGAGGTGGGAAAAGTAAAAAAAAGGAAGGTGGGAAAAGCAATCCCCTGCAATCGGTCACGTTCAGCCCATGTTTTACGCCTTCAATTTTCAATGAATTGGTCCTCTTGGGCCAAATCCAAACGTAACCGACGGCTGAGCAACCCAAATTCTAATGGATCATTGGAAAAGATGCTTTTGACCCAAAAAAAATTCTATAAGGTGCCGCACCTGCACCATACACCAATACTGCTTCCCATCTTCAATGGAGCCTGGGAGGTGACTCTACACACACTCCCGTAAAAACTATATGAAACCATCTCTGCATAACAGAATACATACACAAAAAATTTGCGTCTCCCCAAAATCCATACTACAAGTTCAAGTAAGATACTCTTTAGAGGATGACAGGATGTAAATCAGAATCAAATTGCAGTATACATTTTCCATAAATTGAGACCAAAGTCAAGCAAATATAGCACCTTTATCACATTGATAATGTCCATTCAAAATCCCCGATATAGCTTCTACAATGAAGCAGCTTTTAGTTGCAGCATGACAAGGAAAAAAATTGCCATGAACAAATGCTTCTCTGAAACGTGAGTTGGGGGGGGATCTAACACCCCAATAAAAAAAACTTCAAAATAGCAGCACTCACAATCTTTTTCTACATCAAAGCAAAGAAGAGACAAATTGGGTAATGATCAACCAACAAAACTATAGGCTAAAATGAGAAATTGCTGAAGGAAGCTTATTGTATACCGAATTACAAGATACTCAAACCTCCATTACCACATGAAGATAGGGACTGAAATCCACAACAGCCACCTTATACTTCTCACTTCTTTTATAAAATCGAAAACCTTAGGGAATTACTTGCAAACAAGTTGTATTCCTCTATGATAGCAGTCTCTTTCTTATTACAACCACAATCTTTCTCAATTTGATCTGCCGAACTTTTTGAGTTAAAATCTCCAACATTGTCACCATTCAAAGATGCAGTGCCGTTTTGGAACCAGTTGAAAGGGCTACAGGCCCACCAAAATGAAACAAGGAAAAACCAACGTTACTCTCTTGTAAATTGGCAGAATTACCATGTCCATCTTCCCCATTCAATTCAGCTTTTTTGGAATTAGCTGCAGCTGGAACAACCCTTTCTGCAATGGATCCATCAAAATGCTCTTGCATGGATGCTGGCTTAGAAATTTGAGTCAGTTCCTCTGCATTTAAGCCATTAGCTCTGGCAACTGCTGATAAACTGGAAAGGCAGTAGGGTTAAATAGGGGTGTTGGTTGCTGTAAGGCACCATACTGCAAGCAGAAGCGTGGGTCCTCATTTAAGCTATATCCAAGTGGGCCAGCATATAAATAATGATTCGGGTGTAGGAAGGGCACCAACCCATTTGTAGGAGCAGCTGGCCATGAAACTGGATTTTGATGGTAATAACCCATTGCCGAAGGAGTCTGATACACTGGAAATTGTATGCTTTGGTTTGGCATTGGAGGAAGCATGCTTTGAGGTTGAGAACACACATTGGTGGAGGAAAAACCATTTTCAAAATTTTGGGCAATTTCCACCATAGAATTCCTAAATGCATCACTTCCTGCTACATCCAAGGATAGACCAGATAGCTTGTTTGTCAAACCCTCACCATTTGCATTATGGATTTTAGCTATCCCAGCTTCATGACAGCCAGACAAGCCATTGTCAATGCAGGTTGAACTATCTCTTCCTTCAGATTTTGGCTAGCATCTTCTGAATCTGATGTTGAGGATTCCGTATTTTCACGGTTTGAAGAGGTTGTATTATTATCACCCTCGCTTAGGCATGACGAAGTTATCAGAAGTGCTGCCTTGACTGGGATCAGAAGAATTATTCAAGGTAGAGCCCCTCATCACGCATATTACAGGTTCCTCAGATGCAATTTCTGTGGAGCTGCAAGATCCTTCAGCTTCTGCATCAAGATCATTCTGACAGCCTTCAGCTATTCCACTTCTCTTCAAATCACTATCCTCATCACCAATTTCACCTGAATCACCAACTTCATCAACAGGTGACCTGACCAAATCAAACTGAAATTCTTGACCTGTGGACCTCAATGTAACATCAGGGTCTGAATTACTACGAGCATGCTTATTGTATGATTCCATAGGTTCCCAAACTTTCTTTGCTTGAAGCAAATCCCTACTGGGATAGTTCCCTGAGATGACTTTGCTTTTGGATCTCTCATGCATTGAGTCTACCTGATTATACTTACTACCACGATAAAACTGCTTAGATGTATCTACTGCAGATTCAGACTTACTTGCAGGTTTCATCTCCCGACTTAGTCTGGTCATTTTATTATTCAGGCTACAACTGCAAGAATGGAAATCATATCTGTCACTCATCCGGCAGTTGGAACTATAGAACTTCTCATTACACTTATGACCAACATTTCGACCACTGGATTTTGGAACATTTATTTTTGATTGCCTGTTCAATCCATTGATTCCCCTCATAGATGTCCCAAAATTATCTCCATGGTGTCTTGGCTCAGATCTTCCAACCATCACACCATTTTCTGAAACAACTGCATTATTGCGCCTTTCAGACCACTTTGAAGACATGTCCAGTTGAAAGTCTTTCCTATATCTAAGTCTTTGACGATAAAACTTTGATTGTTCAACTTTGGAAGTACCATTCCTGTCATGTGAATTTGTAATGTCTCCATCATAGTCATCATAAGGGCAGTCTTGTGTCCTCAAAGGACTACAATCACTAGAGAAGTCTTCATCTTGGATGTTAGGATAATCACCCTGCAGTAAATTGGCCTCATCTGTTGCAATAACTGAATTCCTGCGTATAATAGCACTATCTTGCTGCTGTATCAGCAGGTGCAGACGATTCTTCCTTTGAGACTTCAGGAGAGCCAGGAACATCAATTGATTCAGAACACTTTCTTTCTTTGTTTTTCTCCTTTCCTTTTAGTCTTTCCTTTCTCCTAAGTTTTTTTTCCCTTTCTTTTGTCCTTTTCCTTTCCTTGCGTTCTTCTTCTTCACGCTTTTCCTTTTCTTCTTCTTCAAGAAGTTTCATCTGTAAAAATATCATATATTTAGGATTTACAAAGTATAATCTCAAGATAGAACCAAGATATCTGTTTTTTCATTTTATTCCCAAAATACAGTTCCTAATAAAGGCATAATCATTAAGACCTGCTTTTCTAATGTAATGATTTCTTTGCATGCTACATGAACTCGTTCCTCCAGCAGTTTTAGCGCAAGGCAAACAAATATGCTATGTGCATTTTGACGTGCTGTTCCTTCTCTGAAAGCCTTTTCAACCTGAAAGGATAAGACATAGTTAGCAGTTGAACAAGATGTCTACACACACACCACACCAAGGCCATTGCAAAATAATCCAAACACCATAGAATATATTTGACTTGGGTGTATTGCTAAATTACTAGTGGATGTTCCAGATCTTGAATCTGAGATCCAACAAATTATGTTTAACCCTACCACATATTCTATCATTGCCATTATCCAATCTACAACTTCATCTCAAATCAAATGGCAAATTTGATTCCTATGCTTGGTGCTGGGGATCACCAAATTATCTCCAATGCAATTCATGCAGGTCATGCTAAAGTTGCTTCCTCTTCATTCAAGTCTAATTAAAGTGCCAAGTTAGAATTTGTATAAAATAATTCAATGCATATGTCATGAAGATAGCTGCTTCCACCTTATCTCAAACCAAGAACTAGCGGAATCCCTATTTCATTGTTCTCGGCTCTTGTTTCAGGTGTCATTAAGAAAACCTCAAGAATATTGACCTTAAGATAAACTCAACTTTACCATTGCTATACATGTTTATTAAGCCAACATGTCTGACCAAATAAAAGAAAACAGTCTGTGGAATCACTAAAATTTTCTGCATTATAGAGTGAAAAAGATAAGAGTTCAATGCTAAGTTCAGCACACCTAATGCCATCCTAAAGTGAAAACTGATCAATACCCTACCAATATAAAATCTAATTCTTTGTCATATTGACTTTCCCCTCACTGCAGCTACTCTACTGTTTCGTGCAGACTGCTATATTTTAATTTAATAATTAGTGACGAAGAAACATCCAATTCAAAAGATATATAAAGATAACCATGGATGGGAATCAAGAGAGACTACTAAGAACAAAAATAACAATAAAGAAAAGCATACCTGCTCTTTGAATATAACAGTTGCAGCATCTAGAAGAAATTCTCGAGCAAGTTCAGGGCTCTTCGCATGCTTTTGGGGACGGGAGCATTCTCCATCAAGCTCATTTCCATCTTTGTCCATCAAATCATCATCCTAGAAGAAAGCGTTGTATAATTAAGTGATGAAACTTAAACAAAATTCCTCATAAATGATTTTTAAAATCGCATAAATTATGGACTGCAAGGAATCTGATTTCCTTAGTGAAACTTAAACTACCTCTTCTTCTTCTGCCTCTTCAGCATGCTCAAAGAATCTTCTGATACTTTCCCCCTTTGAGATTGTAACATAACCATCCCCTACAATTAGCCTGCAATGCACACACTGTTGACCCTTTAATGCATGAGCTTTAACAGAAAGTTCAGTACAGCGGCCATCTAGTTTCCAAGCTCGGAGGGTGATGAAGCATGCACTCAAACCACCAAGATCTAGGCCACTGACTTGAACACAACCATTCATTCCAACATTTTCAAATTCCAAAATGTCAGATTTTCCTTCAGTTGTGCCTACAGCCCACTCAAAGTGATGATACGCTCCCACAGTATCCGCAAATGTTTGGCGCCAATCAGCTTGAATTGAGTCATCAGATACCTATCAAAAGCTAAGGTATTGAGTTTGGAACAATATCTAATCAAGTCCTAACATGTAGCTTGACAAACACCCTTTTCATAGAAATGTTACTAAAGACTCTCCAATTGAAATCCCAATCACAAATTTTACATTATAGAAATATGGAAGTCACACCTCATACTGAAAGGCAGTATCAGCAACACAAAACCAACTGGTGCAACGAGGTTCTCTGCGCATGCGCTTAAGTTCTTTTAGTTCCTTGAATTCTCGAAAACATTCCTTCTACAATCTCTGCAAAACCTCTTGCTATCAAACCTGATAGATAAAGGGTAATCTTTTAGTAAAATCTAAAATGAATAATTTAATATAACACAAACACAGCCCTGAAGCAAGGTTATCTAGTTTCAAATGTTGACGATATGAACTATATCATGCTAGAAATCAGGTGAATATTTCATGTAAGGTGATTAGCAGGAGAACAAAATGTAGGAAAAGAATTAGCTAAAGAAGCACAGGAATTCATTTTTTAAATCTAATGGCATGAAGACCCACATGACAATAGAAGGCAACAAGTTCTCTTCGGAAGTGGAACAAGCCAGCAACCAGACACCATGTTTTTTAACAAATTCCATGGAAGATAAAACTTCATTTAAAATCTTTCTTTTTGCTGAAAGGTCATGTAACTCAGACAAAAATGCTAGCTGAAAACACTAAATAGCAAATACTGCAGTAGATCTATAATGATATTTTTTACTTATACCAGAAAAAATTTTAAAAGGAAAAAGCATAATATTCAACCTACCAATGTACTTATGTTAAAATCGTGTGTAATGCGCAGAACCCTTGTGCATAATTCTATGCCATAATCTATATCTTTGAAACCATAATATAAATTTTTTCTTGTTTCTTTAGTCTCTTAACTCACATCCAATGTTTAAAATCTAAAATATGCATACTCAAGCTATTGTTGCCTTTTGAAAAATCTTCTTATTCGGATGGGATGGACTGAGCCTAACTTAACCTTAAAAGCTAGCTCTAGTTATTATAAGGAGCACTTTGGGTCACATAACTAGCCAATGTGGAATGATCTTAACACACACCTAAGATCAGACATCTAGTGTTACAGGACTGAACAATTGCAGATGGAACAATATCAAGTCTAGGGTAAGCTACAATAGTATTGTAACATTACTATATTAGAATTTATAATAGACTTGACCTAACTCAACCCCAAGAACTAATTAATGTTATCATAATGAGTACTTGGCCATATTCCTAGTCAATGTAGGATCTTAACACTCCTTACAAACAAGATCGCCATACACTCACAAGAGGGTCAGTGAATATCATTGTGTTAGCTACATAATTACCTAACTACTCAAAAAAAAAAATGATCATTTGAGTTAAGAATTCAGTTGGATTCAACCCTAAAAACAGCTTATCAGTGAATTTATATTCTCCATATTTGCATGATAACCACTCTTAAATACAATATCCCTTCTTATCATTTTGCCCATGTCTATGGTCCAAGAAGTACCTAATATCGAATTGTTTTTGTCAAAGATATAAAACCATTCTTGGACATTTGCCTAACAGCTTCAGCAAGTGATGCAATTCTAGTAAATGCTCAACTTGATAGTGGAGGTCCAAGAATGGTTTTATAGGCATGAAAAAGTGCACAATCCCATTTAACCTGGCTGAAATTCAACTTGACTTATGAGGAACAACAGCAAAAGGAATGAACTCCAAACCTACTGGTTATAGAGACTTTGATACCATGTTGAAAATCAGAGAGAGAAAATAAAGATTTAGAAGAGTGAGAAAGATAGACAGAGAAAGAGAGACAACATAAAAAGTCTGTAAGATGAAACACCTGAAAAATTCTCCCCCAGACTATACATCAATCATAGTAAATACTAGAGGAATATTACAAGCATATTTTGTAAATCACTCAGCCTCAATCGAGTTCCAATCAATTCCACAGAATCAATCCCCAATTAACCTCCTTGATTTTAGGGCCAACATTTCCTTAATTCAAAAGACTTTCCTTTATAGTTTTCTATACTCTTAACAGTCTTCAACAACGTCCCTTTTCTTATCCAATTACAGTCAAAAGTACCAAGTATCCAGTTGACCATTACCTTCCATTATGTCACAAATGAAGGCTGTCCTATAAACAGTCTAAACCATTCTACATTTCCAGGTCTTGATGTCATACTCATAATTTTAGCATGGACAATGACTCATTTGGGCAATGGTTTCATTATGAAATATCTAAACTATCCTAATGCAAGATTCAGTACAAAACCTTTATGAGCAGACAGGCTCTGGCAAGGCATGCAATATTGATCCAGCCTTGGCTGCCCCCTTGATTAGTGAGCTCCAGGACCCAAATGAAATCAGACAGAATATATGCATATCAGAAGAGAAGAACTGAAGATCTTGCATCACTGACCAACATATAATAATCATCTCTACCCATTACAGTCTATCCTTGACAATTAGTCTAAGGGTTCATCTAAACTTACAAATCCATGAATCACAAAAAAATGTCCCCATTCATCTGCCTGATTATGTAACCAAGCTTTTCCATTAATACAGCAAAAATTTACTCTTCATTTACTGCATTGTTGTACGCTGCTAATTCAATATTTTAACTCAATGTCTATGATGGAGTTCCCTCGTTCAACTTTTTAACATCAAGCCAACAACTCAATTGTCCTATAATCAGGCAGACAGCTAATCCATTTACAAACCACTTGCTTCTAGTGCTAGAATTTATATTATTATTCCACTGATAACAAGCTGTCATTATTTAAGGCTAACACAATCTGGGAAATGTACAAATAGATAGCCACCTGAAACATGAGTCTCTCAATAAAATCTTCTTCCTTCATCCTTAGAAGAGATTGCCTTGTCTTCCTCACCCAATGCTGACCAAAAATCCACCAGTGTATCACATGAAAGCCTGGCAGTATGCAGGGCACAGGTTCTCCCTTGTCCCCATGCCCTCTGCCGTAACTCACTATTCCTTGGCTTATCCAACCACGGCCTCCCCCACCACAGGCATCAGGATAAAGCAGTTCT
Organism: Sesbania bispinosa; assembly: GCA_026901365.1. NCBI lineage: Eukaryota > Viridiplantae > Streptophyta > Magnoliopsida > Fabales > Fabaceae > Sesbania > Sesbania bispinosa. The sequence continues at coordinate 993,994 of QLOH01000041.1, read as the reverse complement.
CTTTCCCGCTCCCTTGCACGTGCCCCATCAAATACCTGATAGGAGCAAAGTTAAGCTACCAAACAAGGAAAAGGATGGAATCATGGAAGAGCCCAACAAAAAATGCCACACTTACAATCTGTAGTCCTTTCAGAGACTTCGAATACAAGTAGCAGTCCATAAGTGTCAGTGAACCATCACGCGTTGTGGTCAAACCTCCCCAAGGATGGACAGATGGATCTTGCAATTTCATCTTGGACCCCATTGAAATTAGATGATCCAATGTTATTTTGATTTTTGAAAACCTCCAGGTCTGCCGCAAGGAAATGAACACCCTGCTCCCTCTTGCTGCCAAAGATTTCCCATACATAACCAATCTGCAAAAGCCTTCAAGAAGAGTAACCCATTGCCCTAGAGCAGTACATATTTTTCTCGCTTGCCTCAAAAAGAGGTTTGCTTGTCTATCCTTAAGAGTTCCTGCCGAGCTTGTGGTGATAGCTCACTCCAGAACTATATCACAAGAAATCAAGGAACACAATAAGAGATGCATTAAGCACATTACAATTGCAATTTTATCACCAAAAAAAATGGTAGCATGCATAATATATCCTCAGGCCAAATTCTACTTCTGTGACTTAATATCAGTTCCAGTAGATGTTCACCCCTTTACTGTCCCCTTTGTTCCCACAATTTGTTAGTTGCTTTAAAAACCATTGCTAAGTCATTGACTTAGCTAAAAAGTATCAAGAAAATGGTACTTATCAGCATATTACTCAATGGGCAATTGAAATAAATCCCTTGAAATATTAGAAATCCACATGTAACATCAATTTATTTTTATATAGTTTCCAGGCACGATGTGAACATAAGGAGTAAAGTGGAATTTCCATTTGTCACGACAACCAAATCAAAATGGAAAAAAAAAAAAGTTTATCTAACAATTATACATCCTAAACCCCAAAACACAATCATGAGTGAATTGTTTCAACTGCAAGATCCAATTCAATGTCAAACAACAAATTATTAGAAACACAACAACCAATACAAAAACAGTGATCTAGCATCATCCCGATTGTCAAAATAAAATTTAAAAAAAAAAAAAAAACAAATCTGGGAACTAATAAAATACAATTTTTAAAGATTAAAAAAAATGGATCGATTACCTTCTGGAGCTGATTGTAGCCAACATCGTCGCAATTCTTGACCAGAATCCATTGGCAGAGATAGAGTATCTGGCGGCCGATGATGGCGATGACCCATTACTGAATTGATCATTTCCTATGCGCTAATCCCGGCATTTTGTTTCAAACTCTGGAAGATTCGTCCCTCCAAGATATCATTTCTCTTGCATAAAGATTCAATCTGATTGAATTTTATTGATACAAATCGGAATCCAAAAGCAGGGACAAAATTAGCGAAATCTAGAATAATTTACAGATCGATGAGAGAGAATTGTGAGAGATTTAGGAGAGAGAAAGAAAGAGGGCTGTGGTGGATGACGAATGAAGATGAGATGTGATATCATGTGAGACTGCTTATTTGGTGTTGTGTCATGTGTTTTATATATACCGTTGTAGAGAGAAGAAGCACAACTAAGATGAAAAAGATGAGATTGGCAAATGGTTATGGTTTTTGGCTTGGTACGGTTAAAAGAAAGCAAAAGCATGAGCATGCCTCGTTTCCTTTCTTCTCTCCTACTGTTACGTGACAACATTATTTAACCGTACGTATCCACTCATTAAAACAAATATTAGGGGATTCAAATTAACTATGTTGAGATGGAAAAGAAAATTATTATTTTTACCAAATAAAAATGTCAAATATGTCTTGAAATGATAGCAATTTATACTTTTATACAGAAACAGAATAGAGTATTGGTGTGAGACTCGAGTAGTTATTTCAAAAAGAAAATTATTCTTGCATTTTACTTTTCGTAATCAACTTCAATTATAATATCATTTTTTAAGCATAAAAGTTTAGATTAAAAAAGAGTGTATTTGGCTAATTATTTAAGCTAACATGGAGGTTTTTTAGCTGGCCATTTTAGTTGACTTAGAGTTTATTGGACTAACTTATAAATTAAAATGTGTTTTGATAAATAAGTTTATTTCATTGAAGCTTATTTTTTTAATAACATTACAATAAATAAAAAATAAATAATTATTTTAAGCAAAAAATGTGGTGTAAATTAATATATGAATTGATTTAGTTGACGTCAAAAAAAAAGAATTGATTTGGTTGATTGCGTATATATGATTTGTATGAGCAGTTATATTCATAAGAAATTATATAATCACACATATATTATTATATACTCTCACTTTTTTTTAAGTAACCCTAAATATTTTTTTGTATGAAATTAAAGTTAGATAAGAAAAAGACTTGTCTCTATACAACATCACAACTAATTAACAAGAAATAAAATAATTATTTTTATTGAAAAAATGCAATACAAGTATAAGATTATTCAACATTAATACTAGACAATATGATAGTTTTTCAAATGACTTGTGTATATATGTTAAGAATCACGTTAAAATTACATTAAAATCATGTTAAATCACAATAACAATTTCTATCTAAATGAGTTTTGGAGTTCGCAACCCATTATATTTCTAAACATGTTATACTATCGTTTAATTTCATGATTTGTTTCTGTTTATTTTAAGAGTATTGCTAACAAGCGTCATAATATGATAGGAAACATCCAAAAAAAAATTCTCCTTTTCTTCTTTGTCAAAAAAAAAACATCCAAAAAAAACTTTTGATCTAAAAGGTGAGTATTTATTACATCATAAACACAAAAGTGCAATAAATATTTTCCTTTTATAAGGGCTAATATGTTATCAAAAGTGTTTAATATAATAACTTATAGTTTTGATCATTAATTAATAAATACCCTAAGATACCCATTATTGTTTTCCTTATTTTAGTTTTTATTTTTGTTTTATTCATAATACTTCATATTGTCATGATTTATACTAATTAAATAGTAACTTTTTATTATTCGGATATTCACGTATTTGGTAAAGAGTCACATGCTAACGACTGCCTTAAAAGTATATTGGTTAAGGAACTATACTAAGTCTTTATTGGAAATCACGTCATTGATAATATTTACCGTATACACATTTCAATAAAAACTTATTAATTTTGGTTCCTTAACCAGTGCCCTAAGTGAACTCGTTCCCTTTGGCAAAAACTTAGAGGTTGATTGACATACTACTATAAACTCGAATATAAGAAAAAAAAACTAACTCGCGTTAATTAAGGAAATTAGTTAACCTCGTTTAATTTTTTATGTCATCTAAAAATCAATTGTATTCTCTAAATTACCCTTGATGGAAGACTTCAATTTTATTGAAACTATTCCGAGTGGAAACACTCTCCCTACATAGTTCATTAAATAGGATCATTGGAAAATAAAATATTAATTTAATTAAAGAGTATTTTGATACGAGCTAGGTCATTAAAAAGATAAAATTAGTTAAAATTTACTTATCTCTGGGACCATCGTAAGTGAAATTTTTATTACTTATATTTCATTACCGAGGGAGTAATTATTAACCCTAGAGCATTTACTGACATTCAATATCTTTTATTTATACTTCTATAGGTTTTATAGCGGAAATTGGTATCCAAATTCTGTCATGTGACTGTTATTTACTTACCATATACTGAGCTCACAAATGTTGTTGAAACATAACATTATGTCATTATACTTCCACAATATCTTACATAGGACAAGATTTAGCATACAATGCAACGGTCCATGGATTCTCTTCTTGGAATGTGACATATTAATGCAGAACCAATTATCTCTAAATAGATGCAATCGATTATTTTGGTAAATGAAAACAAATCACTTGAAAATTTTCTACTCTCAGTCTCTCACAAATTCAAACACCAAAAAGGTCAGCACCTATATTAAGTTGAGAGAAGAGCAAGAAAAAAAAATAAATAAAGGAGTGAAGTAAAATCAGTAATTTGAGGAAGCAGAACGCCCACTCCGTTTAGCAAAGTACTGGTATATACACAATGAATAATGATTCGCTTCTAATCCTACCAATATAAAATAAATATTAAACCTTCAAATTATACTTTGACTCCCTGTAGAATGAGGATACACTGTAGAAAATAAAATGTAAACCGGTACATTTTCATTGATTGAAATTAAGAGGTGATATTTTATTATAATTTTATTTTTAACAACAAATTACAACCAGGCTTTGGACTGTTTTCATTCTGAAACAGAATTTCATCAAGGCCGTTTTCATCGTAATTTTTTATTTTTTTTAAGATATTGTATTTCCCTCGCAACACTTTCCAGATCTCCTCTAAACGCAAATACGACAAATATGAGAATGAGATCATTTTTGGTAATCACATGCAATGGTGACGACACTCGTTTATATATTTTCAGATGGAAGCACGAAAATGTGTATATGCGGGTAGAGTCGGGGTACTTGCTCTGCATCGCATGAAAAGCGTGGTTGATCTTGATTGGATGTGCATTGAGAAAAGATATAATTTTTTTATCAACTTAATTTAATTTCTGGGTAAAAATAATTTTTAAGTCGCTATGAAATATTTTTGTTCTTAAAATTTTTTTTTATTTTATCCTTATAAAATATTTAAACTATTTTTTTAGTTCTTAATATTAATTCTAATGTTAATTATGGATACTTGAGAAGCACACCCAATATATTATATAAGAGTGTTACACTTCTAAACTCTTTCATAGAGTCAAATTTCATGCCCGACTTGAACTGAAATTGTTTGTACATTTCCTCCTTTCTTATATATCATAAACAATATCTAAATGAGTTTACATATGCTAGCAGTGTTGTATATTGTGTCAGGTGTTGCACATATGATTATGGGTAAAATAAGTTTTTACTCCCTATAAAATATATGCGTTTTATTTTTGTCCCTAGAATTTTTTTTTATTTCATCCTTATAAATTTTTTAAGCTATTTTTTTAGTCCTTGGTCTTTTGTCAATTATGGATGTGTCGAACGTCTATAATAGTAACCAATATTTGAGAAGTATCCTGACACATTATATAAGAGTATTAACCTCCTTAAACTCATTAAGAAAGTCAATTTCATGTCCGGCATGAATGGAATTATTTGTACATTTCCCCCTTCCTATATATCACAAACAATCTTTGACTGAGTTTAAATAAGCTAGCAATATCGTATAATGTATCAGAGTGTTGCACATAAGATTACTAACTATGATTGGCATTCAACACATTCATAATTAATTGAAGAATCAACAGCAGGGACTAAAAAATAACTTAAATATTTTATAAGGATAAAATAAAAAAAGAAAAAAATTAGGGACGAAAATCAAAATTCAGGTACTACAAGAAATTTTATTTTTAGCAACAGCCAAACGTCGTCGCTACAAGTGAAAATTCGTCACTACAATGTATTTAGCAACGGCCTCAAGGACGTCACTAAAAGACTCGTCGTAAATGCAGTAAGAGCATCTGTAACGCTAGCCAGGGACGCACTGTTGCTTCATTGAAAATTAGCATTGGAAGCATCGTCCGAAAGTTGCTTGCCTGGCTCTAATTGTTTGTTGAAGCAACGTGAAAAACCTTTCAAAAGTAATAAAAAAATAATACTTTATGATTTTACTATTGCAATATAGAGATCTTGGAAGCAATCAAAGAGAGTTGCTTCCATTGTAGAGATAAAGTGTTTAGAGGTGCTTGTATTGGAAAGAGTAAAAATGAGTGATGTGTACAAGTGGGTCCCATGTAGAAGCACCCAAGAAGGTTGCTCCATTGTGGATGCTCTAATGACGAGCAAAACAGACCGTCTTTAGGTAGCGACGGCCGGGCCGTTCGCTACAAGCCATCTCTAAAGCCATGTCGTCGCTAAGTATTATTGTTATTTTTTAAATTTTTTTATCTAGTGACGACTATGGTCGTCGCTAATGAATATATATTTTTTAAAAAAATTAATTTAAATATTATTTATTTTATTTTAATATTTAGGTTTAGGGTTTAATATTTGATAATTTTAAAATTATAAAGAAAAATACTAAATATTATATAAACATAGAGGTGTCAAATGGGTCGGCCCGGTCGTGTCGGATCGCCCGAACCCGCAATATGGGAGGGCTTGGGCACTTAAATTAGAGGCCCCGAATTTTTGCCGGGTTTTTTAGCCCGGAAATGAAAAGGCCCGGTCTTAAGCGGGTTCGGGCCGGGCAAACGGGCGGCCCCGTTTTTTTAAAAAAAAAAAAAATTGCCTTGCTTTTGAGTTATGCTTAAGTTCGCTGGCATGGCTCATTTTTATTTTTCTTCCATCTAAAAATGTTTGAAGTTCTGAAAATTGAAATTTTCTACTGTGAAGTCAATGGGATATGGTGAGCAATTATCATTTTCTTTTGATAGATAACTAATTAATTAAAGCAATTATGATCGAGTATATTATTATATTAGTGCATATATATACTTCCTCAAATCCAAGTTTGTCAAATATGTATTTTATAATCCTATTTTGAAGAACAATTTTTGGAACAGGTGCAGTATATGTTTATTTAATTTAATTTAATTACATATCAATTTAGAACTATTATAAAATGGAAAAAATCTTGGAACAATTTAGAATCAATTTTGAAGAACAATTTTTGGAACAGGTGCAGTATAGGTTTATTTAATTTAATTTAATTACATATCAATTGAGTAGTATTATAAAATGGAAAAATCTTGGAACAATTTCGATTCATCGAATGCAAATTCATTTTGCTTTTCCCCTTTTAAATGATTTTTATAACTAAATTGTAATTTTTTTTTAGTTTTGTAAAAGTATAATTGTTTATAATTTTTAATGAGCAACATTTTTGAATAAGTTAATTTTTTTTAACCGGGCCGGCCCGCACAAGCCTGCTACCCGCATAGGGCCGGGCTTGGGCACTAAGTTCACAGGACCGAATTTTAGTCGGGTATTTTAGCCCTGCCCGCACAAGCCCGCTACCCCGATGCGGGCCGGGCCGGGTAGCCCATTTTGACACCTCTATATAAACACACCAATATAGAAAATATATATATATAATACATATACAAATATTGTTCAAACATAATACAATAAAAATATAAAAAACATCATAAAAAATCAATAGTGGCGGCGATGACGCTGGAGTTGTGCCAGGGGACGATCCCCATCCTCATCCAACGGCTGGTCATCCAAGGCGTCATCGTAATGGGGGTGAGTCTGAGCAGCCTGAGCGTCCAGCAACTCCTGCATCTGTTGTCGAAGTCGTGCAAAATCCCCCCTCCAACCGTGCAGCCTTCGCTTCAGCCCGGCTATCTTGTTCCCTTGCTTCATTGACTTCCTGGCGCAATGCTTCCTCCTCCGAATGTCATGACCCGGACCCGCCACTCCCGCTGGTATGAGCTCGAGACTCCTGAGTGAGGTTGGTCACACCTGGACGAAGGTTGGTTGACAAGTCCCCGGTGCCATAACAGCGGCCTCGAGTCTTGCCACCTGCAACATCCTTCCAGATCTATAGCTTGGTGGAGCCATCAAAGCTGGAGTTGTCCCCCATCTATGACTCCACCTCCCTCAGGCGCTCCTGGTAATTTGTCTGTTGAGTACAGGTAAACGAATAATTAGTTAGTTATATATTCAATTACAAATATCTGAAATTATATAAAAAAAAACACTAATAAGCACAAACTTGGACTTACATAGGTGGACTTTGTTCTATCATCTACCCAGTCACCATCCTTTTTTATGTGGGTGGCCACAAGAAACTCATCGGGCTCTACCTCCCGCCCCAGCTATCGAGAGTACACAAAATAATTACACAAATTAATTATTTTAATAACAAATACAAAATTAATACAGAATGGTGCTTGTTTATAGATACCATATCCAACGCTACCTCATGGTGGGCCCTGCGGCCCGTGGTGTGGACTGCTCCTCCGCGTTGAGAAGCTCGGTTGCTCTTGTTACGAGCAGACTTCCCCTTGAATTCATCAGAGGCCCAGTAGGCCATGAGACCCTTCCAGGCCTTCTCACCACACCAAATGGGCCTCCTCCCAGCCGCCTGGGCCTTGTTCATCATATCTCGAAGGCGACGAGCAATCCTCTTCTCGTACACCTTCTTGATTTGGGCCTCATCAGAAAGGTCCCAAGAAACTTTGCTCTGAAAAAAAAGGTAGGTTATTAGAAATGACATAACTTAAGCAAAAAAAATATAAAGTGTGTAGAGTTTTTATTTACCATAAACTCGACCCACCATTTGTCTTGTATATCCTACGGGGTGACCTCCCACAGGTAGTGAGGACCCCGAAATTGCGAATGAATCGCATGACCAATGGCTGCGATGGGTGGGTTGTCAGGCACCCAACTACAAAATAAACAAATTTAATATAAACTGTTAAAACAATTAATGATTCAATATTATCAATTAAAAAAATAAACAAACTCACCCCTTGCCAAAATGGTTGGATAATAACCCTACCATGAGGTTCTACCTCATAAGGTCGGCTGGAGCTGGCACCCTGGAACCGAACTGACTCCACATAAAACTCAGGGTCAGCATCCTCATCCATCTCAGCCTGAGCGTGCTCAAGGTCCACCTCCTACTCAGGCATATGTGGAAGCTCTTCATGAGGTCGGCCGGAGCTGGCACCCTATATCCCGGTGTCGGGGTGAACCTCATTCCGTCGAATGGCGGCGGGTCAATTGCAGCAGGTACAAAAATAGCTTCAGGGGAGGAAGGAGAAGACTGGAGGTGGGTCGCTGCAAACACTGAAGTACCTGGCAGATCCCGCAGCTGAGCGTGCTCATAAGAGATGGTCCTCTCTTGACGGGCACGATCCACCTATGTAGTCAGCTCTCCCGGAGGGATGGACCTCCCTCTACTAGGTGGGACCTTCTCTCCACCTCTACCATGCATACGAGGCATTTTTCCTAATTTTAATAAGTTTAAATTAAATATTAAAATACACACATATAAACTATTTATAAATTATAGGCTTCATTTCACTTTTGGTCCCCCTATTATCATCAATCCGCGATTTTAATCCCCCTACTTTTTTTTCGCGATTTTGGTCCCCCTATTATTCCAAATTCGCGATTTTGGTCCCTCTAACACATACTTGATAGGTATAGGGGGACCAAAATTTTGAACTAAATCGCGAATTTGGAATAATAGGGGGACCAAAAGTGCAATTAAGCCTAAATTATATTAAATAACTATATACAATATATAAAGTAAATAATTATAATCTACATAAATTATATAAATTAAATAATAAAACAACATACTTATAATATATCACATTAAATAAATTCAACAACATACATATATGACATTAATAAACTAATAAAACTTATAAACTAATAAGACTAATAAATAACATACCTACTAAAGAAATGTTTAAAACTAATAAACTAATAAAACTAATAAACTATTAATTACTAATAAACTAATTAAAACTGTAAAACTTACTGGTTGCGACGCCGGAGAAAGAAGAGGGAAAGAGGTGCAAAGGGAGCTACGGCCAACCGATTCAGATTCTGATCTATTCAAAATGAACCTATGAAGGAGAGGGAGTGTTTAATCGAAGAGATTTTAAAAATGAAATAGAGAGAGGGAGAGAAACAGGGCTTGAACGGAAAGGAGAAAATGAGAGGAAGGAGGAGAAAGAAGGAGGAATGTGGAGGAAGAGGGGAGGGGGAAAGGTTTTACACGTTACAGAATTTAACGTAGTGACGGTCTGGTCGTTGCTATGTTGAACGCGCCAAAATTTGAATTTTAATTAAAATGTAGCAACGACCATGCCGTCGCTTTGGCCGTTGCTACGCTTAATTTTAATATTTTCTGAAAAAAAATAATTTTTAAGTGTAGCGACGGCCCAGTCGTCGCTACCGTCGCTACGTAGCGATGGACAGGCCGTCACTATATATTAAATGCACTTAGCTGCGCTTTTAATGCTGTAGTGACGGCGTAGCCACGGCTTGGCCGTCGCTACTAGCGATGACCCATTCCCCGCGTCTAAATCAGCGCATTCTTGTAGTGTATTTTATAGGGACTAAAAAGTTGTTTTACCTTATGATTATTGACTGTGATGAGCATTAGACACATCCGCGTTTAAAAGTAAAATCAACAATAATGACTAAAAAAATAACTTAATATTTTATAAGGATGAAATAAAAAAAAAATCCAGGGATGAAAATAAAAAACTCAGATATTTTATAGGACTAAAAGGTTATTTTACCCTTAATTTCTTACTTAAATGATTTTCATATAAATTAGATAAATAAGCAATGAAACTAGGAATAACAAAAAACTCGTGTGCATGGATACCCATATATATACCCGTAATGGGTACCCACATATTTATTAAATGGATGGAGATATATATTATACTAACCGCTATGCAGATACCTGCATACTCATTAAAATATATTCTCTATAAAATATATTAAAATACAATATTTTTTTATTAATTTATAATGAGATAAACAATATTTTTTATTATTTTATAATAATTTTTAATATATTAACACGGTGATATTATAATATCGATATAATATTATAATATATTATATGACAGTTTTTTTTATATAAATTTAAATTTTTAAATACTAATGGATATCCATGAATACTCATTACACACACGAATACCCACTAATTTTAACGGATATGAATATAAATAGTGTATTGTCCACCCCGCCCTCACCCTCACCCTAATACTAAAAAATATATTAAAATCTGTTAAATATTGCGTTACTAATTTTTCCGTCATTTCGTGCAAAATTACATTTGCGGTTAAGATTTGGGAAATGAAGTTTTTTTTCTTAATGTGCTGTTTTTTAAATTTTTATTTCATGAAAGCGATGGAATTTAAAAAATCAATTAAAAACCTCTAATTTCTTATCTGTTGTTAAATAATTTTAAATTACCATTTAATCATTGAACATTTTGTTGTATAGGATTATAAAAATATTTTAAAAATTTTATTATGATAAGATTAATGTTTTTCATACACCAATACAACAATACAACATAAAAAAAACAAAAGAGAAAATAGAAGGAAGAGAGAGATATAAAATGTGGTAGGTGTTATAATGGAGAGATAGAGAAAAAATGTGTTGGTATTTTTTCGGTGTACAAGGAAAAGTTTGAACCTATAACCTCATGTTAAACTACCCAAATCCCCAACCACTAGGCCGACCCTAGTGGGTTTTAAATTCAAGAGCTTTTCCACAAAAAAGTGATTTGAGTCTGTCAGACAACCGTGTGACCATCGCAGTCAATAGAACACTGCCTGAGAACGATCCTCTGGGCCTCCAAATGAAACCCCAAAGCTAGGGATCATCAGAGCCATTAATCACGCTCTGATCACACGGTCATAGTTCATCCACTAGACTTAGGTTCCTGTCTCCTTAGAACTCAAGGATGCAAAGGTACGAGTAGTTGTATATATTTTTTTTTGTATAATTTTATTTTCTCTCATGATAATAATATTCAAGATCTCATTTTCCTAATTAATAAGACAATAACATATATATATATATATAATTATATGATAGTATATGCTTACGTAATTGATATCATATATAAATCAACTATCCGAAAAGTTTAAATTGTTGAATGAAAGAGATATAAAATTGATACAATTAAATAATTAACATGTATTACATTTAACACCATCGTCGTTACATATAATTAATTATTTTCCATCATTCTTGTACTCATTACTATTCAACTTTATGGCATGTTTGGTAGACAAGATATAATATGATAGAATATGATAAGATAGACGAATTAGATAGAAACATGATAGGATAAGAGCGTGATAAGCTCTTATCATATCCTATGTTTGATGCGCACCATGATAAGAAGACGGATAACATTATTTTATCTTATCATATGTTTGAAATGGACAGATGGTGATAGGATGATATAAAAATATTGACATGATAAAATTACCCTTATTATAAAATTTAATTTAATTTTACAGTAATTAAATTAAATTTTAATTTTTTGACTTTTCAATAAGCATACATGAATACAAAATTATTTATTATGAAAAATATCTAAATTTAATAAAAAATAATAAAATTATTAAAAATAAATATCAAAATTATCATAAAAAAGAAAGTTAAGAGAGGAGAGAGGAGAGAGGGAGTGAAGAGAGAAGAGAGAGGGAGAGAGAGAAAGAGGAGATGGAAGGAGGGGAGAGAGGAGAGGAGAAAGAGGGAGGGGAGAGAGGAGACAGGGAGGAGGGAGGGGACAAATGAGGAAGAAAAAATTGTATCATATCCTATCATTCCCTAACACAACTCCCTCATTCCCTTAGGATAAGGATTACATTAGGAGGAGATAAGCCACATGATAGAGTTATATCATATCCTATTGATGCAACAAACACATAATAAGTGATAGGATAGAATAAAGTTACCATATCATATGTGGGGTATGTTTATATCTCTCTCCTACCGGAGAAATCCAGTACCGGAATGGAGCCCTGTAAATGCACCCCTAACCCATAATAATTTTAATAAATTACAACTAAATATCTTATATTTTGCTCCATCTATTTCTATATCTTTGAACACATTGCCCATCCAATTTCTCACTCCCCTTGAATCATTTCAATTTAGCAATTCTCAAAATTTCTTAAACCAATATTTTATAATTTTCACACTTTCTATATTACCATTTTTTTATTATTTTAAGCAACTTAATCATTTTTTATCTTCAACTCAACAACTCTCAAAAGTTGTTGGATATGTGGGGTATTGTTGGATTGTCCACAACTTACCCCACACTTATATATTTTATAATTAAAATCCTAAACTACTTAATAAAGAAAGACAAAAAAAAAATTAAAACCATAGCAACCCACTTTTAGGATTGTTGCAAGTAACTACTCAAAAAATTGTTTAGCTTTGTGGGTATTTCTTCAATGAAAAAAGTTACTAAGTAGCGCTCTCTCAAATATGTTTATATGTTTTCAAGTATTTGATTTTATAGTCAAATTTTGTCTTTAATTTTTTTTAATAACAATAACTACTAGCTAATTTTATTCCATCTCACGCTTCATTTCCTTCACACACATGCACACAGACATGATAAATATTATTATTATAAATTTTTATAATTTTAAAAAAATTATCCCCACTTATCCTGGATCCGCCACAACTTGTGTTTGTGCTGATACTTTAACTAAGAGAGGTGCTAGACAGCACCGTTCAATGTAAAAGATAAGAGTCCTAGAATTGGTTAATTTATTGTGGGGTGTTTAAAAGAATTGTCTATACGTGTTGTAAAAAATTTCACAATGATATTTTTCTGTGATTGTTTTTAGATAATAGTTGTGGTTTTTCTTTATATAAAGTTTTCCACGTTAATTCTTGTATTGTGTTATTTTTCATATATTATTTCTCTATTTTTTATAGAATTTTCATAGAATGTTTGAGTAAACACCCAAAATACATGAACGTAACATTCAACTATATGTTATTTCTGTTTCGGGATGTTGCAAAGTTTTACCTTCAGAACGGTTATACAAGCACGCTGTAAGTATCCATATGCATTCTCATTAAACTGAATTTTCAGGAATCCCGAGTCACTTTAATTAAACGATAATGATTTGTTTTCACTTATTATAAAATTGATTTTTAACGCAATCAACCGGAAAGCAAAGGAGCAAACACAATTAAAAGAACATAAAAGGAATTCTTAATATTTGGATCTAATATACGGATCTTGATTTGTTGTTCTGCTTAGCTTTGATACTTATAGGCAAAAATTATGGTCTCGTTAATGCATTATGCACACAATACATATGTTTCCAATTGGACATGAGATAAGGAGGACTGAATCAACGTTGGCACCTTAGCTTAATACAATCTCTAGAACAATGAAAACATGATTAGAAACAACTTGGTTGTGTTACAAATTGTACAAAAATCTGATTAGCCCCTGACACTTAATTTAGATAATATTGTCAGAATATCAAGCACTAGATTCAGGACCGGCCGGTTTTGAATTGAGAAGTGGCTGAAGAGCTTTGACAACAATCGTCATGTTTGGCCTAAAGTCAGCTTCATACTGAACACAAAGTGCTGCAACCGCTGCCAACTACATGTCCACATTAAACACCGGTTACAACCACACAGTATCTTGGATTTTATCAAAGATCAAGTTAAGTGAAAGAACAGAACAAAGGAGCAAACCTTAGCAATTGCCTTTGGTGGGTAGTCGTTGTTTAGCTTAGGATCCACACATTGTTTCACTTTGTCCTCACTCAGTCTTGGAGTTGCCTGTAGTAATGGTTAGGAGTCATATTAGAAAAAAGAGTAGACAATAATGAAAATAGAATCCAAGGCATTGAATCAATCACATGAGAAAAATTGAATTGGGGGGTGGAGTCATCCTAGTTCTAAAAGACTGTGTGTTGATCAAGACATACCCATGTTACAAGACTTTGTTGCCCCTTGGGCATTGTATGGTCCACTGGCTTTCTTCCTGTCAAGAGTTCTAAAAGCACAACCCCAAAACTGTAAACATCGCTTTTCTGGGTTATCTGCCCAGTCATGGCATACCTGAAACATGAAAGTACTCATTTTGAAAAACATGAAATCATTTTCAACACACAACAGATAGTGTTCACTTAGGATGGGAAACTAAAGTCCTGTTTGGTTTGCATTTTCATTTCCTGTTTCCATTTCCTGTTTTTATTCTGTTTCTTGTTTACTGAAATTTTACAAAGAAAAAACTGGAAATGTTGGAATCATGTTCTGTTTTCAAAGAAAGCATTAAGAATGCAGGATTTAGCATAACTGGATTTCCTATCAAACTAAGAGTGAGGTAAAGTAGAGTTCAAGCATACTCAGGAGCATGATAGCCAAATGTTCCCAAGACTCTTGTTGAATGTAGCCTGGCTGCTGTGTCAGAAGACTGATTTGTCAAACTGAAATCTGCAATCTTAGCCTCATAGTCATTGAATAATAACACATTGCTGGATCTAACATCGCGATGAACTATAGAAGGCTGAACCTTCTCATGAAGAAACTCAAGTCCTTTTGCTGCACCAAAAGCAATTTTTACTCTTTGGTTCCAGTTCAAAACTGGACCAGGTTCAGCTCCTTGCACTCCTTTCCTTCCTGAAACATCAAAAGCCTAGTATTTAACCAAAGCACAATAACTATTTCCTTAATATGAAAGTAAGACAGTTGTATTGTTAGGCCTACCATGTAAAATGTCATGCAAAGAACCCAGACTTGCATATTGATAAACCAAAATCCTGTTATTTGCCTCCAGACAATAACCCATCAACTCCACAAAATGGTCATGCTTTAGTCTTGAAACAACTGATAACTGCATGTTCCACATTGAAATGATGCAGATTGTTGTGACAATCCCACTAGCCACAATATTGACTCTTATGAATTTTCAATCTCAAATAGTAATAATGAAAAATACCTGTACTGCAAAATCAGAGTCAGGTTCTGGCGAAGAACTAGTATCCAGCTTCTTAATTGCAGCATCTAAACCATTGCTCAACTTTGCATGGTAAACCCTCCCATAGGAACCTTCTCCAATCAAAGCCTTTGTACCAAAGTTGTCTGTTAACCGATTTAACTCATCCAATGGAATAGCGGGTATCTCAATTGGTAATGCTTTCTGCGGAGCACCACTCTTAACAACATTGCCCTTTGGCTCTCCTCTGTCACCGCCTGTATTCAAAGGTTACAGTAAATTATTACTCATAACCCCACATAGTAAAGGTACTTACTTTACATATGGGGTTTGTGAACCATGTAGAGACAACATGCATTGTGTGACTGTTCCATTGAGATGTTAAAAATTGAATAATTAGGATAGTATTATAATACCACAGTCTATTTCTACATAAATTGTGCCAAATAACTTATAAGTTTGTCATTCATTAATAAGACATGTGTCATGTAGACTTGAGGAATGAACATAGTAAGCCATAGGCCCATAACTAACACAAAAATGAGCATGTTACCTCCTCCACCACCGTATGTATTACCCCCTCTAGGTGATGTACTGTAATGGTTTGCAGGTAGACCGCTGATATCTTCTTCTGCACCCCCGCAGCACAACATAGCTCAAAGTAGTCTAGTTGGAGCAGTTGTCTCAATAAGCCATTCAGAGTAAATGATATCCAATGAATGGCCTGAAAGTGTTGCAGGTGTCAAGATTCTTTTACCATATAGCTTATAATATTGACACAAGTGCTGAAAAGGGAAGCTGGCCTTTGAAATTCAAATTTAAGGCCACCCATAATTTGTATTTGAAAATGGAATGATCAGCAATTAAACAATGTGAAAATAAGACAAATAGACAAAAGCCCCCAAATGTAAAATTGGAGAAGAATAAAATTCAGGGTTTCAGAAGGATAAATTGATTTGAAAGGAAAAAAAAAATGTTTGTTTAAGGATTACAGATAAAGCCCCTCAATCTGTTTTCGTATTCTTTTATCATGAGAATTAATTGAGTTCCCTGTTTATGTTACTTCTAATCAATCCATGGACTCAAAAGTCCCAAATGAAAAAAAAAAATGCTCACCAATTAATTATCAACAAAATTTGGAAAAAAAAAAAAGTAAAGGTGGAGAAATTGCATGTTATGGATTTGTTTTGGCATTGTTGACATTACTTTACACAAGCAATCTAAGATAAAACATTAACAGGTTGAAATCTACAACAAAAAGAAAAAAGAGAACATACACCAAAGACATTATTACCTCTGACCTGCTCCTGAACAAGCCAGAAATCTCAAGGAGACAATATATGATCAATGATGAAGGATTCTGAATAGAAAATTATATACAAGAATTTAAGGGAATGCAGAGGAGGGGGAGGAGGAAGAAGAAGAAGACATAATTGGTTGGTTTTCTTCTAACTCCTCCGAAACCAAATGAAACACCGTTTTGGACAAAAGGCACATGTTGCTGTGTTTCCCGGGAAAATCGGTTTTTAACAAAAATACCATAATAACTTAAACCAAGTGCTGCCCCAACCTTAACCTTCCGAGGGTTGTGTACGTGCCACCACGATTGATGCACCTACTTCGCTTATTACTATTTTAATGTCTATGATTTGTTATTGTGATGTGCACTTGCATGCACCATGCCAAATTGCCAATGTTACAACCCTTACATGCATAGTTGTAAATTCATCCCACTCAGCTGACCCAACATTTCCCCATATTTTTCTTTGGATGCTCAACCGTTGAATTGCTAAATCATTTTGTTCTTTCATTTTAGGAAAATTACTAAATATCTTTGAATTTTACGGGTATTTTTAAGTTCAAAGTACAATTTTGAAACATATATTAAAAATAAAGAAAAAATATAAAAAATTATAGAGCAAATATGCATAATTAATTCATGGAAAATTCTTAAAAATTACATATTACAAGAGAAAAATACTTAAGATTGTAAAAAAGATATTAATAAATATTTTTAAATAATATAAATTTAAAAATTAGAAAAGAAAGAAAGAAATGTGTTATTTTTTATGAGAGAATATAAATTAAGGGAATAAGTTACTCTTAAAAAAGTATACTCTAATTTAGTAGATAAAAGTGAATTTGTAAGTAATTAATTTGAGAGTATAAACAATTGAGATATGGACGAAAAATAAAATTTTAACATAAAAAGAAAATTAAAGATTGAAAAAAAATTAATTTAAGAATAAATAAATAAGATTCGGGAAAAAATGTTAACATAAAAAGGAAATTTTCAAAGTAATTATCCTTCGTTTAATTCTTCGGTATCAAATGCATTCGTAGCATCATATTTAGATAAATTAATCATATATAACTTATTGTGGTTGGGATGCACCTAGGGAAGTCTGGGATGAGGATTGAAGATGGAGACAGCGAGGATACGATGTTGGTGGCTCGGAGAAGTGTGTCTGATGGTGGAGAAGGGGGTTACCTACAAGGAAATACTTCAATGCCTAAGTTAACGGAATTCAGGAAAAGTGTAAGTAGGGACTAGAAGAGGTTACTTGATTTGTTGGTGGAGAGCTAGTTCCATGGTGTCACTGCTACAATGTGATGATCATATCTGTCACATCAGGTCGTAATATGTCGTAATCAGGTTTGTCCTTCTGTATTAATCAACTAATCTAGTTGCTTGTGTTAGTGACTAAGTCACCCGTCTCAGGTTAGTGGGAAGTGTATCAAATGTGGTGGGTCCATTCTATGTAGTAGATAAGTAGTCAGTTTTAGGGGCTTGGACTGGGGTTAGACCCTGTCCAGAAGCCTTACACACGCGCGCGCGCACACGCACACATATAGCCCAGTGTTGATGTTACTGATTGTTCCTCAATACAGGATAGATGTTGAGTTAGAGGCTCTAGGGTTAAATTGTCATGTGGTTGCCTAAGCCATGGTGGTGAAGTGTCAAGTCCCGACCAGCATGAAGGCTATCTCGGCCTGGTCCGAAATAATAACAATAAAATATGGGATATAATGTGACCAAACATTCCTTCATTTTATTTTCATGACTAAAAATCTTCGAAAAAGTATCCAACAAAAAAATAAAAAAAATAAAACCTTGATTAATCATTTCTTCAATCATCTTCAACAATCCAACAACTCCCTCACTAATCAAGACATGATATATATACTTTGTTTTTTCTCCCCAAATCTAAGCTTCCCACTACACACAACACCTTATACTTTTCATTTCCCAAACCCCTTAAACCATTCCTCATCTACTTTCTCTCCATTAAAATTTTTCTTCCTACTTCAATCTCAACACCAATACCGATCTTGTAATTCTCTTTCACATTACCATAATGTCAAACCGCATTGGCTTTACCTTGAGAAAGACTCATAATTCTATACTGTTTTAGCTCATGGACTCTAGCTATAGAGTACGCAACTTGGAATGAAGTGAAATAAGACTTCTAAATCTAATGGAGGTCCTTATGTTTTTTTCCTTTGAGGACCTCTAAAAATCATTTAAAGAGTGGAGTGCTTATGAAGTAGAAGTGCCACTGGTATTAAATGGAGGCTATGCCATTAAGCATGGAATTGAAAAATGCTAGGATTAGTGTTTATTAAAAGGATGACATTTGGAAATTTTTTGTATAAGTTTTAATTAGACTAAGCCATTTGATACATAAAATTGCTATATAAATTTTAGATTAAATTATGTTTTTTTTTTCCCAAAATATTACAATTTTTCTATTTGATTCCTCGTTTTTAATTTTTTCAAATGTAGTCCTCCATAAATGATATTTGTTTCCTAATAGTCCCTCAGTCATTTTTTACAATTATTTTTTCAAATGATCCCTAAAAAATTAATATAATTTTTAAATTAGTCTCCCATAAAATATTATGGTTTTAAAATTAGTCCTCCACAACTGATTTTTCTCAAATGATCTTTCTATTTTTCGTCTCATATCAGCACTTTATAGTCGGAAAAAAAAAAACCAAAGGACCATTTTTGGGGAAAAATCATTGATGAATGACCATTTAAAAAAAATAAAAATGGGGAAGTAAATGAAACAGTCTATGATATTTTGGGAGAATAATAAAACCTAGATTTTATTTGTTCAAGTAAGATGTCACATATGTATCAGATGAACAAAATCAGATGAAGGAAGTAATTAAAGGACTATTTGGTACTGGAAAAATTATTTATATGAAGGACTCATTTATAAAAGTTTGAAAATGAGACTAATTGGTGTACTATTGTTTAAACAATTAAATATTTGCATCCACAAAATCCCCCACCCCTCCTTATTTTAAGTATACGAGTTTTTATATACTGAGTCAAATAAACAAAAACTTTTTATGTAATATAATTTTTCCTGCATGAGGGTTGCTCCCAGGAACATAACTAGCATTGCAACTCATCAATGCTAAGTTTCATTCCTATATTCTAAAGCACACCATTTATTAGTATTATTATTTTTTAATAAAAAAAAAACAAAAGGAAAGAAAGCTAAGGCCAGCTTGAATGTAGTTCTCAAGTCTAGGAGAGTTTCTGAAGAATTTGAAGGACAACCAGACAACTAAAAGCTTCATTCTCTGCAGAGACCAAAATCTTAAAATGATATCGTTTCTGGCTCTGTACAATCACAGTGACACTCCTAAAATATTTACACTTTTTCAATCTTCTTTCCATATACGACCAGTGATCCTCAACTTTAATTGTTGCCTATCACCACCAGAAAAATAAAGAGCTAGGTTCCTCTGAATGATGAGTCCATCTTGACTGTCACGAACTTTTCTATGACTATCACGAATGCTCCTTGGAATTCCTTGCCATATAAGTTTGCGGCTATTTGCACCAACTTCCAAACTGTACTTGAATTTACTTGCCTCATTGTCATCACCCAAAAATCGTAAAAAAGCCATATAAACTGGAGCTGTGCCGAGCAGAAATGCCTCAAAATGCAAACAGAAATGTCTTCCAAAACAATTAAAAACCTGCAAAGAAGAGACTTCAACTTGTAAGTGAGGGACTTTTATGTTAGATGTAGATTATGTGTGTTTGGTTTACCCCAGAACCACGTTTCAAATGTGGATCCAAGCAAATGCTACTGAGAGTAACTTCTGTCCAGATCCACGTCAGTGTAAACCAAACACACCACTATGCAAATCAAGGTGGAAAAAATTTACTCATTGCAATGAAATCGTTTTGACTAAATTATTCATCAAAATTCAAAAGATGTTACAAAATTTAGCATATCAAAATATATGATTATAACAATTTACTGGTGCAATTAGCTACTCAGATAAACGCAAAAATGCCAACCTACGATAAATAGTACATAAATAAATAAACTCAAGCAAACTGTCTATTGCAATTCATAAAATAACTTACAGTTAGCATCCATGTGGCATTTTCAACTTCATGTGGATTTGATTTGACATATCTATGGTTAAAGGTGCATCCATCATGCATGTCAACCTTGTGATCATCCTTGAGGTGGGCCAAAAGAGTTGGAATGTCACCCATCACAGAACACTCTGATCCAGCATAGGGGCAACTGTATGGACGAAATGGACAATTTTGCTCATGCTTAAGCTTAGTGTAGTATGGGAATATATCATGACAACCTAGATTTTGATATCTGCAAGGAAGCTCCATCGTTTCCGCCACTTTCTCTAGAGCCAAACACCTTATATTCCCAAGATCATGGTGACATGTTGGGCAACAGTTATGCACTGCAATCTTACAATTTGAACATAATGTGTGGCCATTTGGGCACTGGAACATTAAAATTTAGAAGAGCATTAAAAAGGAACATCCAATTAAAATAAATATTAGAGATTCAGTTTTTAAATGAAAGGAACCACATGAATTATGATCAACTAATCAAAAAGGTATTCAAATGACATTCAAAATATTAGCAAACATCTAGGCGTCTCCATGGCCCTGCCTGGCTCAAAAACTCAGCCTGGATAGAGCTGTTTGAGTAGGATAAGTCTTAGTTTCAGCCAAAAAAGGGGTCAGGTCCAGGCCAAATGTTATAGCCCTGATGTATTTTCAGGCTGGGATTGAGTTTCAAGTGACCCAGCCCAGCCCGATGTATATATATATATGAACAATGTAACTTACATGTGATATTTTAGTTTGGGCATATATCCACTAGACTCTGTAATGGAATTTGATCCTAGAATGAATGATCCCATACTTAAAATCCAACTCTTCAATGTCAAGGGTTGGGCCAGAAAAATAGCTCATGTATCATGGAAGTCTACACTCTACAGAACATGGAAAGAACCAGGTAAAAGTTATTCAATATTTTTTGTTTTATTTTCTGTGCATGAATAGGCTTCAGGTTGGCCTAGTCTCAACCAGGCCCAACTCAAACCAAATAAGACCTGAGTATGATAGGGTCTGCTCAGTCTAAGTTGAGACTTGGACCAGGCCAAAATTTTGGCTTAATAAAATTTTTGGGCTGGGATAAGACAAGATTAAACCCAGCCCATGAGAACCACTTCCAACATCTGTAAAAATCCAATCAAACAACACTTATAATTGCAGGCTCAGAGTTTGTATATATCATTTCTGACCTTTATTTTGCAGGATGTGCATGATATCATAATGAAAATCACAATAGAAAGTGACTGACAACTTATAAACTGAAGTTTTCATCTGCTTGTTATTGTTTGGTATTACTCCAAAATATTCATTTGTATATCAGGAAAAATCAAGAGGTTATAACAATTTTCTCAGAGTCAAAGGTGAAAACCTACCATGTAAAGTCACTTTACAACTAAATTGAATAGACAAAGTATGATAACTAAATAGTCCCAAGGATTGAAGCCATTAAATTGGTTCATCATGCTCATCTCTCCATCCATCTCTCTTATTCAAGATAAACAACTAAGCTAATTACATACAGTTCAGAAATTTATGAAGGTACTAAATTGAAGTCCAAACTCCAATATGCATCGGCATTAATCTGAATGGTGCAGACTTTGTAGTGGAGGAATAAGTAAACAAAGAATAATATGCAAAAGTAATCACCCTATAAGAACTATGGAGATAAAGGTTAATAGTGCCATTTCTTTTATGCCTATATCCATTTTATGATTGCATCATGCAGTAAGAAAAATGAGCTTTTAGAGCATGTGCACACACAAAAACACATACTATGAAGAACAAGAAAGAACGAACGAAAGAAAGAAAGAAAGACAACTGGATATCAATTTGAAATGAAATTACAAGTACAGCACCTGATGAATTGGGGGATACATCAAATTCTTGCAAACAGGGCACTCGAGTAAGTCATAGACACCATTCTTCGAATTAATTCCATGCTTTCCACCCAACCCGCCCCTAGATTTTGTGAATGTACTATTACCATTAGCCTCCGATTTAGCCTTAGTGGTCTCATAATCAGAAAATATCTGGTGAGACTCAAGAACTTCTTTGAAAGAACTGCCTCCTGGAGCCATTGAAAATCCAGATCTACAGTATTTCTTTTTCAATGATTAAGACTCAGAATTCTGCTTAGATATCTTTAACTGTACATCTGTTAAACAGTAAAGAGGGTCAATGAATAAAAACTTACACATTAAATGTGACTATATTTATATTTTTATATGCTATAAACCAGGAAAGATTTGGAAAATAAAAACACAACCAAGGGCAACAAGGATATATTTTCAGTCAGAAGAATGACTTTATAGCTGCTTTGGATAATTTAAAGGTGGTATGACACAGCCAAATACATTCACAAACAACAGTACATAGACAAACTTCAAATGTGACTGCTTAAAGTGTTTCTGTTCCAACTAACCATGCAAATATTGACTACTCAAAACATTACTCTAAAAAATTCATGACTTCAAGAAAAGGAAATATTCATGGGACCAATATCACATAGCATAATCCCCCAAAATGTAATTTGTAAACTGAGCCTCTCACTACCAAGACAAGGGTAAATTACTCGCAAATATTCATGTATTATATAATTTTGAAAAGCAAATCAGTATTAAAGCAGAAACAAGCACCAAGAAAATGATATGTCATTCCATCTTCTCCGCCACAAACATCTAAGGCGACAAGAACAGCAAGTATTTCTTAACAAAGATTTATCATTCAAACTACTAGATTACTATGAAATCGTTAAAGTTGCTATTGAAAAGTTTCAAGCTACTTCAGCTTAAGGAAAGAGAAGAGAAAAAGTAACATAATCATAACAAAAAACACCATAGTGAAGAACAATCAATTTCGTCCCAGAAAACCCCTCCCCCTGCCTCATTTTACTGTATAACATAAAGGTCAGGAAAATTCTAGGAAATCAAGGAAAAACCCAGGTTAATATTCAGACTGACATTCCTCATCAGAACATCTCTTAGTTATTCTTCTTCACATGACAATTTGGCGACCGTGCATAGTGCAGTGCCTTTGCTTTCAATTTTATAAGAAACCAAGTTATGGCACAGATCACCCTTTCCTTTCTACCCACACCTTGAACTATCAATATGAGAGAGACCATTACATGAAGAAAGCAACAACTCAGAAATTCAATCAAGCAACATAGTTCTAGTTGGCTTTGTCAGAAATAATACCTATATCTTACTCGATAAAAGCAACCATAATGAAAACAAATCTTCAAATTTAACATCTCAAACAAACCACTCATTTAACGATTCATCACATGCAATGCAACATTGCCTTTCTTTCAACAGCAGGAAGGAACCCAAGCCCATACATAAAA
This sequence comes from Sesbania bispinosa, assembly GCA_026901365.1. Taxonomy (NCBI): domain Eukaryota; kingdom Viridiplantae; phylum Streptophyta; class Magnoliopsida; order Fabales; family Fabaceae; genus Sesbania; species Sesbania bispinosa. The sequence continues at coordinate 969,800 of QLOH01000041.1, read as the reverse complement.
ACACAATGCAATAGAAACCAGGCATAGGACACGCACAATGAAGACAAACCTGAAAACAAGCATCCAAAACCATTATCAATAAGAGGAAAAAACAAAGTCACGAGATGTAAACCAAGTGCAACCAAATTTTTAAAAAATTAAATAAATAAACAGACACCCATTTTTTAATACCAAGACTTGAGTGTGTCTGTATCACAAACAACGCAAACTAGAACATCTGGGTTTTCAAGAAAACAGACCCAGAATTTTTAAAAAATAATAATAACAATAATAAATAAAGAATACAAATCGAGCAATAAACGATGAACAATTCGTACCTCGAGCTCCTGAAGTTGCTAGCAGAAATCAAACACGGCTATGGAGATTGAAGAAAAAAGTGTTGGTTGTTGATTATGGGTGATGACCATCAAGGTTGTCTTGTCCTTCTTCTTCTTCTGCGTTGCTTCTAAATCGCAGGATTTATTTTCGTTCCTTATATTGTGCTCTGTTTTTGGTTATTTATTTATAAAATTAATTTGTTTCTGACAACAATTTTATTTTCTTTTTTGTTACCAAAAAAAATATTTTCTTTTCTGAGTTTTCGGAAATTAAAATATTTTGGCTTTGTCTGTCTCTCGGACGCTCCTAACCACGGTGGACCAGTGATCCTACTCGCACGCCACCTCTCCATGACCATAACAATAACAAACAAGTGAAATAACTTTTTTATTTTATTTTTTTATCCTTTAATGTAGTTTAATTATTCGTCATCCATCTTTTTTTTTGTAACTAATTTTTTTACTTTAAATTTATTCATGTTGAATTTGACTCATTTTTTAATTTAAGAAGTATAAATTTTGTGGAAAATTCTATGGACAAAGGGCTTTCTACAAGAAGAAGATCTCATTCTTCGAAATACAAAGAAAGTTAAGATGGAAACTGACGAAGAGGTAGATACGGGTGTAGAGGCTAGTGGAAGCAGTCCTCAACGGAATTCATACAAGGATTTAGTCCTTCAGTAGATAGGTTTGCAAATACGACCACTCTTTGATGTTGATGATGAGGTTGTTTTTGGGGAAGAATCAAATGATGAGGAGCGATCTGTAGGTGATGACATGGGTACAATGCAATAAAAAAACTCCCTAAGACCAATAATTCAGGTTGATGAGGAGGAGTATAATGAATGGTGCTTACCATGGAAACGAGCGCTTGTTGTCAAGGTTCTGGGCAAGAAGCTCGCTATGCAGTTTCTTGAAACCAGATTGTGTCGTCAATGGGCATGCAAGAATCCATTAGAATTCATTGATATGCCATAGGAATATTATCTAGTGTATTTCACAAATAAGGAAGATTACTTACATGTTCTATTTGACGGACCTTGGATGATAATAGATCACTACCTTATTGTCCAAAGATGGAGGTCGCTCTTCCTAGAAGAAGCAAGAAAGATCAAGAAGGTAGCCATTTGGATATGTGTTCCGAATTTGCCTATTGAGTTATATAACACTATTTTTCTAGCTCAGGTTGGAAATACACCGGGTTCAATGCTCAAGATTGATAGATTAACTTCATTGCATTCAAGAGGTCAATTTGCAAGAATTTGTGTGGAGGCGGAGTCTTGTTCTAAAAGAATTATGGATTCTTTAGAAAATAAAGGGGACTCCAATGCAATGGAAGAACTAAGGAAATGACTCAGAAACACACCAAGCAGTTCAAGTGGAAAATAAAGAACCTGCATGCACTATGCCCAATGGAGGACCATATGGGCCCATTGAGGGACCATATGGACCATGGATGGTAGTTAGAAAACCACATAGAAGAATATCAGAGTCTCAAAATCTCAAGAACAGACCTCAAGAACCTACCAGCAATGTTCAAGAGCCTACACCTGGATCCAGATTTTCTGTTAGAAAGTAAGGAGGTGGAAGACCAAGATGTAGAACCAGTTTCTGAGTCAGTTTCTAGTAAAAATGTTGAGCAGCAGGTAAAGGTAATTAAAATCCGTAACCCTAATGTAGGGAAGAACCCATAAAATATTCGAAACAAAAAAAAAACAAATGGCTAAAAAAACTGGTCCAACAACTTCAAAGAAAGTGACTGCTGAAATTGGGAAATACTCAAATTCTACACAAATAAATTTGCCTAAACCCTCCAGTACTAGCTCAAAAATGTCTCCCCAACCATCCATCTCAAGATAGAGGTGATTGATAACTGCCAAATATTAGGATATTTTTGTATGGAATCATGGCACTTTTGGATTAATTGCTTGTATTTAACAATTAATTTCTCCCAATTCTAGAAGTTTGAATTCAAGCAGGTATTACCTGAGTGTTGGTTTAGTTGAAGTCTTTTAATCCCATTTTGTGCTTTAATTTCAGGGAACCAAGAAGAGGAGAAAGCAGACTTAGAAGAACTGAGCAAAAAGAAGAAAAGAAGGATTCAACTCTATTTTATTTTCGCTTGAACGAATTTATTTCGCTCAAGCGAAATTCGTCCAAAGAGGGTGATTTTTGGGTGCTAAATTCGCTCAAGCGAATTTAATTCGCTTGAGTGAATTTACCTTTCTTCAGCTTGAAGAATTTTATTCGCTTGAGCTAATATTTTTGGCTCAAGCGAAATTCACTTAATCAGAAAAATAAAATAGAGTTCGAAAGGCAGTTGAAGAGATGGAGAACAAAACTTTCTAAAAAAGGAAAACTCAAGGCTTACGAGAAGAACGGAAGCTGCGGAAGCACAATCCTTCATCTCCTTTTGATTCTTGGTTGTAAAAGCTACCATGAGTAGCTAATCTTTTCTATTGGGATTGAATGTAATCGACTCGAACTCAGACGTATTCTGGTGATATTTATATATAGTAATCTTGTTTCGATCAATATTGGTATTCTCGTTCTGTTTTTCATCCTTGATTCTATCTGATCAATAGAGTTATTGAACTTGATTTTTAGATCTAACTGGAAGGTATTTCTGAAAATCCGATCTGAACGAAAATACTCGATATATCGTATTACTAGGAATAGATTTCGATATATCGATTGCGTCTAACACTTGAACGTAATGCTGGATAATCCATTGAATACTTGAGGAATCAATATTCAAAGGATTAATCTTATGAATTTTATACTTGAGGAATCAACATAAATGATTTTTATGTGTTGCATCAATATTGATAGTCTCAAATGCTATGTATTTATATTTATCCAAAATACGAATGAGTGAGATAGATGAAGTTCAATCCCAGTTTCTCTTACTGAAATCTTTCTAAAATTTCTTATTATTCTCACATTACTTTTATGCAAATTTAGTTTAGTTTAATCAAATCCATCATAAATCAATCCATGATTTTCGTATATATGCTTTTTGAGTTAAACTATGAAGTTTAATTGAATCCGTTCCTCGAGGGATCGACACTCCTACTTTAAAAATCATTATACTACAGTTGACTTTTGGTACGCTTGCCAAGGAGTTAACAGTGGTACCAAAAAGGATCAAGTGAGAAAAGAAATGGAGCATTTGTTTGTGATGAAGTTGATGGAAAAAAATGGCAGCTGGGAAGGGAGAAATTCTGAATTATCAAGAAGCTTATCTCGCTGTCAAGTTGGGCATACAGATTGAGCCCCAACCTCCTTGTAAATCAGCTCTAGCGGAAGGTAAGTCAAGTAAGTTGGCTATTGATTTGGAGATGCAAGATTGCACAGATATATCAGGTAATCCTGAACCTAATGCTTTACCTACATCCAAATTATTCAAATGAATTTTATAACCTTGAATTGTAGATCCATTTTAGCTAGAAGTTTTGTGAGTCTAATTAAGGATATTAGAGCTATGTATAATATCCAACTTATTATACTATTGGGAATTTATGCTAGTGGTGAACGTGCTGGGAAAGTTGTACAGAGGATGAGTGGGTTTTGACTCAGAGAAAATTTTTTATTCCAATGGTCATGCTGGTGGTTTTGTAGTTCTATGGGATAGCTCACGATGGGCAATAAATGTCATTTCTGATTCTAGATAGTTTGTTCATCTGAAGGTTCAGTTTGAGAAAACTACTTCGTGGTTTCTAACGTTTGTTTATGCTAGTCCACAAGTTATTAAGAGGAATAGTCTTTGGGATGATTTGCAAAATATTTCAAATACAATGGTAGGGGAATGGTGCCTGGATTTCAACTCAATCTATAGTCCTAATGAGAGACAAGGTGGTTCGGGAACTCCAATTTTACGTGGTCTGATGTCATTTCAAAACATGATTGCTAATTGCAATCTCTTGGATGCGGGATTTATAGGGAGTCCTTTTACTTGGAAGAGAGGTAGTCTATTCAAAAGACTTGATAAGGGATTATTAAATATGGATTGGAGAATTAGATTCCCGAATGCATCTCTAATTCATATGCCCTTTTAAATTTGATCATTGCCATGTTCGTATGCAATTTGAAACCAAAAATCCACCTTATCAACATCGTAGACCTTTTAGGTTTGTGGCTATTTGGCTCACACATCTATCTTTTGATGAATTTCTTAAGAAACATTGGAATTGGAATAGGGATTGGTTTTCCATCATTGAGGATTTTAAAAATCATATTCATATATGGAATAAGGAGGTCTTTGGGCATATTGGGTGGAAAAAAAAGATCCTTATTAGAATGACGAATGGTATTTCTAAAAAATTAATGTCCTTAAGAGATATTAACTTAAAAAAACTACATCAGAAACTTTGGAAGGAGTATGAAGAGATAGCTTTTCAGGAAGAATTATTATGATTTCAAAAGGTCAGATGCAATAAAATCTCCTTTGGTGACAAAAACACGAGATATTTTTCATGGTTCAACTCTTGCTAGAAGAAAATAGAGAGTTTGGTAGGTGAAAATGGGTCCTTGCTAATAGAATTACTATAATTGGAAAATTTAATCACCAATTTTTATAAAAGTATTATTCCAGGATCAGGGAAATTGTTCCCCATTATGTTTACGAAAGTATTTCCCTACTTTATCCCCATATGATATTACTCTACTGCAGCAGTAGATAATAGATGAGGATATTAGGAAAACAATTTTTGCAATGGGTGGATTAAAGGCTCCTGGTTTGGATGGAATACATGTAATATTTTATGAAACCCATTGGAATAAAGTAGGGAAGGCTATCTATAACCTTGTAAAAGATGTCTTTGATGAACCTCACAGAATGGCAACTTTAAATGACACATGCATTAATCTAATTCCTAAGGTAGAATGGGCTTTAGGCCTATTAGTCCATGCAATGTCTCTTATAAAATAATTACTAAATTAATATCTTGGAGACTTAAAAGAATAATGAATCAAATTGTGGGTCCTAACCAAAGTAGTTTTATTTCAGGTAGACAGAGTCAAGATAATATCATTATCACACAAGAAATAATACATTCTATGAGAAGAAAGAAATGTAAAAAAGGATGGATATGACTATTAAAATTGATCTAGAAAAAACATATGATAGGCTAAACTGAAACTTTATTTGTGACACACTAAAAGAAATGGGTATCCCGGATAAGCTTCGTGAAATTCAATTTTGCATCACTACCCCCATAATGAGAGTGCTTTGTATTGGCATGGCTTTGGACCCCTTCTCTCCATCCCGAGGTATCAGACAATGTGATCCTATTTCTCCCTATATTTTGTTCTATACATTGAAAAACTTTTTCATCTTATTAATCTAGTTGTTGATCATAAGTTTTAGAAACTTTTTAAAATTGGAAAAAAGTGGACCTAAATTCTCTCACCTAGCTTTTACAGAAGCTAGACTTGATCAAGTGGAGATTACTACAACTATTCTTGATCTATTTTGTTCTAGTTCAGGTCAAAAGATTAGCCAAGAAAAAACTCGGGTTTTATTTTCTAATAATATTTGTTTGCAAGTTAGGGAGGATATTTCTGAAGCTTTAGGCTTCCAAAGAATAAAAGACCTTGGAAAATATTTAAGGGTCCCTATTATTAATGAGAGGATAAATAGAAACACTTGTAACTCTATAATAGGAAGAGCAAAATAGAGATTATCAGGCTAGAAAGCTAAAACTCTGTCATTTGTTGGTCGGTTAACATTGTCTAACTCAGTCTTAAATGTGATTCCTCCGTATCTTATGCAGTCAGTTATGTTACCTAAATCAATTTATGAGGAACTAGATAAATTAGGTTATAAATTTCTTATCGGGAAACACTCAGGATTAAAGAAAAATCCATCTAATAGGGTGGGACAAAATTTGCAGCCCTAAATTAGTAGGTGGCCTTGGATAGAGAAAGAATTGTGAATTAAATAAAGCCTATATGATGAAGTTATGTTAGGGTTTAATTAACCATTCTCATGATCTATGGGTTCAAGTAATAAGAGCAAAATATAAATGTGGGAATGAATTCTTACCTAATGTTAAGACAAAATCACATGCATCAAATCTTTGGAAAGGTGTGTGTGATGTTTGGAATGACTTTATTACTAATTGTACCTGAAAAGTACATGATGGTTTGACATGTCCCCTGATCCAACAAGCTTTTCAACTAAATTCTGAATCAGGTGAGCAGCTTCCTATGGTGAATTTCATCAACTGTGATGGCCATTGGGACATGGATAGGCTAAAGACTCTTTTACCTATGAACATTTGCAAAAAAATTCAAAGATTAGTGCCACCCAATCAAAATGGAGGGAGAGATAAATTGTCGTGGAAGGGAACCAATTATGACTGGTTTTCAGTTAACTCAACATATGATTACATTACCTCATCAAGAATTTTAGCCCCAAACAGATTGATGAAGAAGATATAGGGTTGGCAAGGCCCCAAAAGAATAAGAGTTCTGATATGGAAAATTGCCTCTCAAGGCATGCTCACCAATGTCCAACGCAGACAAAAGAAGCTTACCACTGACGACAGATGCCCCATTTGTCAATCAGAACAGGAAACCAATCTGCATCTTTTCAGAGATTGTTTCGAGATTAGTCAGTTATGAAGTAATTTCTATCACTCAGACTACCTACAAAAATTCTATGCCCCCGATCAATCAATGCTTGGCTTATATTCACTCTGAGTTATCGTCCTCCGGATGGACATATTATGCGCAAAGACCTTTTCTTCGGATACACAGTTGAGGAAATTTAGAGGATGAGAAATGATGTGGTCTTTAATCAATCTCGAGTTTCAACTGAAGCTTTGAAGTTCAAATTTTGTGGTCAAGTGAGATTAGCCATAAAGGATTTGAGAAGAAGTGGTAAAAATACCTTAGATCTCAATCAGATAAATTCTCGCAGATTGGGTTGGTCGCCTCCTCCGTTTGGGTGGATGAAAGTAAATACTTATGGTGCCCTCGCTATGGGTGGTGCGGTGGCTGCTTGTAGCGGAGCTATTCGCGATCATTGTGCTCCGTTATGCAGGCAGAGTTGTAAGGAATCTTAAAAGGGATCCGGTTAGCAAAAAAAGGGATTCCGAAACATTATTTTGGAAGTTGACTCTCTGAATGCAATTAATCTGGTGGAGATGGGTTGTTTGAGTACCCACTTATCGTTTCAGCTAGTGGAGGAGATTAAAGATATTGCACAATCATCCGAAAGGGTTTCCTGGGTGCACACCCTGAGAGAATCAAATGGGCTTGCCGATTATTTTGCAAAGCATGGGCGGGAGCTCTCTGAGCAGTACCGGCTTTTTAGATTTGTTCCAAATTTTGCACATTTCTCTTTTATTATTTTATCATTCTGGAGGTTTAGTCCAGAGATCTAGTTAATTTGTTTTAATGTGTCTTTTGGCCTTTTTAAGGCCCATCTTGTCATAAAAAAATATTCATTTTAAAAGTTTGTTTTATTGGTAAATCTTTAGTGATTAAGTTGGATCAGTCCTTGTCGATCAACACACTTAATAGTATTAATAAATCTTTATTGTGTTAATACTTAATACTAAGATATGTGTGATTTAGTAATAAGTATAAGGGATATGTAAATGAATATAAGATAAGGAAAAGATTTGTTAGATTTGGCCTAAATTATTAAATCAAATATTATTAATAATAGTTTTTGTATTTTATCAATATATTTAAAATCTTATGAAAAATATTTAGTTATGTAAAAATTATGTAAAATATATTTATGAGATATGAGATAGACTTGTTTAAAATAAATAATTAGAAAGTTCTTCATTAATGACAAATGTTATGCAAATATAATTATTAACTAAGTTTTTGTTGATTATAAATACTGGTAGTGAAAAACATTTAAGTCATGTCTCAATCCTAAATGACATAATTATGGCTAATGTCTCATCTTAAATCCACTCAGTGAAATATGTTATATAAGCATTTCAATTTCCTTGGAGACAGTGGAAAAGTCTCAAGATGTTTGTCCTTCACCAAAATTATAGTCGTAGAATCATGATAGATGATAATTCCTCTAGGGGTGCACTGTATATATATTTAACAAGCCTTTGACATTTCTCATATTTACTAGCAAGGTTCAAAAACATTATTTTCCATAATGAGTCAATAGGACCATACTCTTAATGCTTTTTTATCTAGCTTCTTGCAATTAAGGTGGTACTTACTACTTCCTACATGGAACTCAGCCAAAACAGACTTCTTGCTTACCGAGGCTACACATTTGAGTAGCAACGATGAGAATCTCATTTTGTAAAGCGCTCTACCTTGGACTATGAGCCTTGCATCTTTGCTCACTGGCTCTTTAGCCTCTTTCCATAAGCAACTTCCCTTCTTGAAAGTAGCCAATGAAAGGTATCATCAATTTATCTTCTTATTAAATCACAAGAACTATACTTAGACTCGGGATTGTTTGTTGAAACATTGATTTTCTATTCCCTAGGCCCTTAGTGCTAGCAAGCTTAGATAAAATATTAGCATGAGAATTTCGTTTCATAGAAATATGGTTACCCTCTACCTTGATAAACTTCAAATTCAAGCTCTTAATTATAGCGAGTTATTTTTGCAACAAAATCTTTTTAACTTGATAGTTGCCTTGTATTTGTAAAATAACCAATTGTGAATCATTATTGATCAGAACATTGGTTGTTCCTAGCTAGTTCCTTAACTAGCTAGAGTACAACAATAAACACCTTATGCTCTGCCTGGTTATTTGAGGTCCAAAAGTTGAAATAAAGTGAATGTTCCATGACAACCTTATTACTATTTTCGATTATTACCTGAACCCCACTTCCTATGAGGTTGGAAGATCCATCAACATAAGGGTTCACCAGTGACACATACATTCACCCTATTCTACCGCTAGTTTTGTTGAGTCTCCAATCGTCTAAGATTTTGACTCCATAAGCTTTGATGGAAACAAAGGATTTAATGATTGGATAATTATCATTATATTATTTATTGGCTTTAATGTTACAATCATAACATTGAAGGGCTGTTAACATAAAGATATAACTTTTTAAGTCTAAGTTGACTCTATATAAAGGGGATATCAGTCTGAAGAAGAGTTTAGTCTGCAACATTTTCAATGTCTTTCAAATCTAAAAGTATAGTAGTGTATAAAGTTTACACAAAAGATGAAGTTTGTTCGTGATTCTATGATTTAATTCACCACGCTTGATGAATATTATTTTTTTGTTTAGAAGTCTAATATTCTTTGTGTCTCAAAGGAATTAAGGAGTATAATGTTTCTTTAGAAAGGCAAGTCCTCTGACAAAGGGTAGTACAAGTCTTATCATAATACCAAAGAAACCTGACACGCGTAAACCTTTTCTCAAAAGCAAACAACTACTCACTGCAAGTTATGATCAAGAAGACCAACATAAGAGTACACAACGACACTAAGCATTTAGTGCTCATCGAAACATTCAAATCAACAAGAGATTATGTCTAACAAACTTCAAAGCTTTATCTCCTATAAATTGGAGCATTTAAGATTGAGGAAATGATTGGTATGGAAATTGTTAAAGCATTTACTATCTATGTTGAAAGAAGCAAAAATCCCAGGCCTCTATTCACACTTTATATATTGTCCTGTACTACTTGTATACACTTGTGAGGAATTTGAATGTTTATTCTCCCATTCTTTATGTCATGAACCAACTATGCCAAAAGTTTAAGTTGTTGGGTGAAGACACATGGATGGTTTTATTCTAACATACCACCTCATGCAAGAGATAATTGGGCTTGAAGCGTGGATAATGCACAGGTCTAACTACCTTGTGCTAAAATCAATCCGCTCTTTTTTCTGTGCTAGGTTATTTTCTCTTCACATATAGTAAAACATTTCTATGCAGTATATTTCTTATTAATTCTAATTGTTTTTCCTATCTACAATATGTTTCACTTAAAGTTGAGATGTAAATGGATGAGTAGAATCATGCTTGGTAATACAATCACAAACAAACCTTGTAAGTAGTGAAAGAATCATGATCTAGACAAAGATAAGTTACATAGCAAATCAATAAATTTTTGCTCATATGAGATGAGATGAGATGGGAAGGTAAAAATAGCCAACAATTTTAGGGTGTGTTTGATTCAATTTTATTTTTTATTTTTTAAAAACTATTTTATAAAATTATTTTTTACAAATGAATAATTATTTATTTACAGGATTTGCATCACAGAAAAGGAAAAAATAAAAAACAATTTTTCAAAATATTTTAGAGTTGTTTTAGAATTTTAGTTTTTAAAAACAAAAAAATAGTTACATTTTTTTTCCTTAAAAAAACTTGTTTTTTAATTTTCTATTTTTAAATAAAAGTAATAATTTTTAAAAACTATAAATAAATATGTCCTTAAAATTGATTAATTCCTTGAGCAGAAATCATATTGGGTATTATAAGATGATAAACAATGGTTTAATTCCTTGTTTATTGAAAAATAAGACATTTTTTACAATGGATAAAAATTAATTTTCCACTTCCAAAAGTGGATCCAAACACACACTTATAATGAGCATTAAAATTTCAAAATCATTTATTTCTTTTTTCTTTTTTAAGGAATTAATTAATCTTATCATACCCTTTTTTTAATAGTCACGGTTGCTATGTAATGCAAACAAATACAAGTACGACTGATTGTCAATACCATATATCCTTTTATTTTCTTATTCTTAACTTAAAGTTGTTGAACCTATTTTTGTTTGTTTCCGATCATTTTACATTTTTATTTGAACAACATTGAATTCTCTGCATCTTCATCTTTTTAATTTTGATATATATATTTTTTCAAATGAACATACAACCAACCTAGCAAGTGCTTAGCTATATACACCAACTTTTTTTTTAAAATGTGTTCACCAATTTTAATTGTCAAATAGATACGGAAGAGCTGCGGAGTTATTTCATAGGGGAATTCAGTAGCTATTTCACAACTAACGATGCTAGAGCCTAGAGCAGCACCACAAGTGACAATCCATACACAGTAAAAATTCGATAATGCAGACTTACCAAATGCAAAATCCTACTTCCACTCGAGCAAGGGTTAATGGCCTATTTGGTCCACATGATGTGATAATTTTATTTTATCCTATCACTTATTATGTGTTTGTTGCACAAATAGGATATGATAATTTTATCTTGTTGTTTATCTCATCCTTTCCTACTAGGGTAATTCTTATCCTAAGGGGTAGCTCGGTTAGGGAGTGATAAAATAAGATAAAATAAAAAATTTCTTGCTCATTTGTCCTCTCTTTCTCTCTCCTCTCTCCCCCTCTTTCTCTCCTCTCTCTTGCCTCTCTCTCCCTTCTCTCTCTTGTTCCCCTCTCACTCCTCTTTCTCTCCTTTCTCTTTCCTCCCCCCTCTCTTGCTCCCCCCTCTCTCTTCTCTCCCTCTCTTGTTCCCCTCTCTCCACTCCTTCTCTTTCTCCCCCCTCTCCTCTCCCCCTCCCCTCTCTCCTCCCTCTCCCTTTCCCCTTTTCCATATCCCCCCTCTCTCCTCTCTCCACTCCCCTCCCCTCTCTCTGTTCTCATCCCCCCCTCTCCTCTCTCCACTCCACTCCCCTTTCCTCTCTCTGTCCTCTCTCCACCAATTCTCTCTCTCCTCTTTTTATACTAATTGTGATATTATTTTTAATAATTTTATTCTTTTTTTATTAAATTTAAATATTTTTATAAATAAATAATTTTTTATTCATATATGCTTTATTGAAAAATTAAAAATTAAAAATAACTTAATTCTATAATAAGGATAATTTTGTCATATCAATATTTTTTATATCTTATCCTATCATCATCTGTCCATCTCAAACGTATGATAAGATAAAATAATATTATTCGGCTCTTATCCTAATGTGCATCAAACATAGGATATGATAAGAGCTTATCATGCTCTTATCTTATTATGTTGCTATCCAACTCGTCAATCTTATCCTGTCCTGTCCACCAAACAGGCCCTTAGGGTTTAGAGATAACTTAAACTTTGTTAAGAGTTAGATATATTTGCGCGTAAAATATTTAGTATAACTAGTCATAAATTTATAAATAAATTAAATAATTAAATTTTAAAAAGTTATGTAGATAAAATGACTCGCAACATTCATTACAAGAATTTAGCCTCCGTTTAGTTTAGTGTTTATAAAACCATAGTTTCGCGGAATTAATTTTAAATCACTTTCATCTAACGTGCTTCGTAAAACATGTATTACTCATTTTAACAATTAATTTTTTGAATCAATTCTATCAACAATAAATCAAAGGGGACACTTATACATTGGTGAAAAAACTCGTTTCACACCAAAATATTTATATATAAGAGTATGTGTGCGCACACATTTACCTTTAATTTAGAGTATGTTTGTTCTAGAATTGTATGTTTCCAATTCTATAAATAGTTGAACCTATTTTTTTTTTTGTGTTAACCATAGATATCCCATATTAAAGGGGGAACTGTTTGGGACTTAGTCACAATTAAGCTTACTCACCTAAAATAGTTGCACTTAAAATTGAATTGGATTACCCAAAGTATAGTAAGATTTTGAATCTTATTCATAATTATATGTGTGTTTTTTTTAAGTTTTTGTATAAAAGAATTATTTTTTTTGCAAGACCACATATTTAACACAACTTCATACCTATTATATGAACTAGAGACGACTGGTTAAGTTGGAACAGTCTCATTCCGGCTGATCCAGGTAGTAGGTGGTTAAAAGAATAACTTTTAAAAGCTTGTAAAGTGAAAAAAAAAAATGTCTTTTTAAAGTTTTTTATGCTTTAAATTTCATTTTGATTTATTTAATTTCAATTTTTAACTTGTGTTTTCCAATTTAATTGAATGGGCCCATGTTTAAACATCCAAAAAAAAGTTTAGGAGAGGAGAGACATGGCATTTGATTATTTTATTACTTAAAATTTAAAATAAGAGTTTAATTATTATTCATTATCAATGTAAAAAATCTTTACACAGATATTCAATGATGTGTTGTCATGTCATTTAATGAGTTTAATATATATATATGAAGTGTCATGCTCATTAAATGATGTGTCGACACATCATTGAATGTCCGTATAAATTTTTTTTTACACTAAGAATGTATTTCTTATTAAATTCTTAAAGTAAGCTGCGTTTAATATGAAGCACCAAATGGATGCGTTATCCGTGAATCACCGTTTCATGTCGTTAGATATAATATATTTAAAATGAACGGTGCATATTCGGTACTAGTTACCGGTTGAATTAATTGACAAATTCTAAGGTGTTTATATTTACATTGTGACCCCACTTTCTTTGTAATCCGATATTTGTCCCCAGATTTATTTCATTATTCAAATCCTACCCAAATTAATTTGGGAGTAGATTTAGGGTTCATAATTTGTTTATGAGATCTGTTGAGGTTGGGCATTGAGACAGGGCAGGGTTTAACTGACGAACAACTGGAGAATCCGGTCACGAAACCTACAATTAGCGGTTAAAAACAGTGCTTCATTGATAAAGCATCCATTTGGTGTTTCATATTAAACGTAACCCTTAAAGTAATTGAATGACTCAATAATATGACTATTCATTCGTGATTTTTTTTCATAAAAAAAGATTTGTTAATTATTTCTCTATATGATATTCATGTACCACTTAAAATTTGAATCAACCCGGATGGTCCAACCATTAGTAATTTAACTATATAAAGTAACATTTTTACTTTATTATTACATCTAAGGAGTAAGATAACTTGGAAAAAAAATTAAGTTTAAAAAAATAGTTTTAAAATTTAAATATTTATTTTTAAATTTTATCCTCTAAAATACATTCTATTATTTCTTTGCTAGGCTCACCCCCTTGGTTACTAAAATTCACTGTAATGTTTCACCTTCATTGTTTTCGAATGAAGTTATTTTGTTAGAACCACAAGTTACTTCTTGTTCAATAACTCTTAATTTTATATAAGAAAAATTACATGTTTGAATTAATTTGTTTTAAGGAAATAATCAATTTCTCTTAATGGTTTCTTAATAATAAAATTTTTAAATTTTTTCCTTAAAATTAATCAATTTCATTTAGAGCCTATTTCCCCAAGGAAAAGTTTGTATAATATATACCACTTTTAAAGTTTAGACTAGAAAACAACAATTTTATTCAAAATATATATTTAAAATATAATTTAAAATTGCAAATGTTCATTTCATGAAGCTAATAGAGGTGCCCATGAATTTAAGTTTATATTAATATTAATCTTTTTGAAAATAAAGATAGTATATTAATGACATTAATTGAGTTAATTTTACTCTCTCTTTCTACATATAACAAACTTTAATTAGAGAAATGATAAAGTGAAGAATAGATTGATTCACGAAATATGACAAGTGAATTCTAGAGTATGTTTGGTAAGTCATTTTAGCTAGCTGAAAGCTGAAATTAGTAGCTAAAACCATTTCAGTTGTGTTTGGTAAGGTAGCTTTTTTGGGTAGCTACTAGCTTTTTTTAAAAAGGTACTTGAGGTAGCTTTTTTAAAAAAGCTCCAATTTTCAGCTATTGGTTGAAAATTAATTACAAATTGGGGATTGAATCGACTACATTTAATCCTAAAGAGAGATTTAGCTACTCATGGTAGCCATTGCACTTTAGAGACTGTCACACTTTTCTCCTAACTCCGTATCTGCTTACTGACTCCGTAAACTCTCTTCAATCCTTAAAAGTCCCTTTAAAAATTGTTCTGACGGGCTTTTTAGACTCTGCTTATGGCCCATTAAAAATTAGGTTACGTTTCATGCGCTTTGCCTACGCTCTGCGCAGGACACAATAACTGAACAGGCATTCATGTGCTCTGCGCAGGTGGAGCGCAGGAAACAACAACCGGTTCCTCTGAATTGTCCTCCTTTGAAGCTTGTTCTATGGTGTTCATGTCCTTGCTCACTGTTCTCTTGATGTTTCATTTGTAACTTAGCTTTTTATCTGTAAAAATCAACAGATTCTTCATCAAAATAGCATCAAGTTCAGATTTAACTTCAATAAATACAAGAGCCACAATTTAAGCTAAGAATGGTGAAATTGGGTTATAAATTCAACAATTCATCATCAATAAGTGTTGTAATTTATCTGAAAATTTACGTAATTCTAACACTTATCAGCCACTTGTTTTTTTCTAACATATCATTCATAAATTTAAAATACTAAGTTAACATATTTGATAAAAAAGGTTAACATATTAAATTATATTAATAATTATTTTTTTATATCAAACTTAACTCTAAAATTATTTACATACTTAAAAAATTACATATATATTTATATGTCATAATTTCCTTAATAAAATTTATAAATTTTTATATATAACCGGTTCAACCAGTGATTTACTGGTTCGACCGGTGACCCATTAAACCAGTAATCTGACCAAGTCGATAACGGGGTCGAGTTTTATAACATTGGTTTCTTGTATAAAACTTTGAAAATATGAAACAAAATTAAAATAGTGTGGTAGTATTTTGACAATTAAAACTAAAAAAAAATAAAAAATAAAAATAGAAAATATTTTCTTAAACTAAAAGACCCTTGAATTTTTCCCATTCCCTCATTTTCTCTCTTTCCTTCATGTCCATAACCGCCTTCTCCATTTTTTCGGCCACTTCTCCCTCCTCCACTTCGACTATCACCTTTATAAGTAACCTCTGGCTACCACCTCCACAATCTTTGTCTACTTCAAACTTCAACTCCTCACAAGCATGATAAAGAAGATGATATGACATAATTCTTTTTTAAGATGAGAGGGAATAATTGATTTTTTTTTCAGGCATAATTGAATTGTCAAGTGAATTCAGCGAAAGCTTTGGACCCGGGCCTTCGGTGGCTTACACCTTGTGTATAACTAAAAGTATGGGGTACATAATTTTCCTACCGTTTTTTTATACTTTTCCCACACCCTCCCTTTTTTAACTTCATATTTTCCTAACTACCCATACAACTTCTCCTCTCCCCCAACCCCCCACTGTAAGCCTGTAACAGCACCCCCACCCCCACCCCCATTCACCTTCTCCCCCCTCCCCTATCCCACCTCCACCCCACCTCTTCTTGCAACAACACCCTGACCTCGATCCCTACCCATACCCCTTCTCTCCCCTTTTCTTTTTTTTCCTCCCTCTCTCCCATCTTGTAACCCCACCCCGAAACCTCACCCCTGACCATTTTCCCTTTCCTCCACCCACCTCCACCTCGACCTCCATCTCTTATCTTTTCTCCCTTTCCCCTCCCCTTTCTTTATTTTTTCCTTTTTGTAATTTTTTATTCTTTCTTCATTTCATATGTGTAGTATTAATTATTTAAATTTAGAAACAAAATTAGAAATGGAATTTTTCCATCTCTAATACTTGACATATTTCATACCACAATTTTATACTTCTAGAAATTAATTTTCAAAAAATTCTAAAAATGTGTTAAAAAAAATTTCCTGAAAAATAATTTTTAGAAGGAGACATTTTTGAATAAATTCATTTTAGGCAAGTAATTTTCGAGGGTGGATAAGGGATATACTTTTTTAAAACTTAATTATATTTTTGGTCCCTATATTTTCGTAAGTAGGTTATTTAGGTCCTCATAGTTTTAATTGCTCAAATTTGGTCCATGTTATATTAAAATTGAACAAATTTGTTCCCGTCGTTAACCAGCCATCAAATATTTAATTGACTTTGCTGAATTGAAATTAATTATCTCTGAAAGCATCAAACTAACTGTAGCACTAGAGTTTGATTTCAGGCAAATTCCTACAATCCAATTTCCCTTGAGCGCAAGAACGAAATCTCCAAGCCTCATGTTCAAGCAATTGTCGCTGAGAACATTAGAGGCGGTGATATCGCGATGGATCACTGGCGGATAACGTTGGAGGTGGTAAGAGGAGTTCGCCGAAGGTGGGGTTGGCTTTGTAGACACATTTGCAGAAGAAGACCATAGAGACAGCGGGGAGTTCTAAGTAGGTGAACCCTACCGGGATAGGATAGCGCAAGGTTGATGGTCACTTGCACGTGACAGTTCTTTTACTTTCTTTGTTTTTAATTCCATTATTTTCCTTGTTATCATTAGGCATGACACATGGGATAAATGTAGTACACATCAACAAAACATATTAGGTATTAGATAGCAGGTTAATCGCAAAATTAGATTTGTTCAATTTTAAAAGAATAGTGACTAAATTTGTACAATTAAAATAATGAGACCAAAATCATCCATTTATGAAAGTATAAGGATTAAAAAATGCAATTAAGCTTTAAAAAAAAAAGGAAAGGAAGGGAAAGGTGAGGAAAGTAAAAATGAGAGTGGGAAAAGAAATTCTCAAAGTATCGAAGTACTAATGAGGCAAAAAGCCTAATGGTAGTTTGGACTCAAAAACCAAAAAAAACCCAATAGTAGTAAATCCAGTATAACAGTATTGTCTTCTAGATCCTTCCTGTTAATCAGGTTTCCTTTTCGTTGTTCCCACTTGACTGGAACTGGAAGCTCTCACCTTCTAGACCCTTCTAAACTCCCGAATCCTCCACACACCCAAACCTTTCCCTCCCTCTCTATTCATATTCATTCACACCATCATTATCATTTTCATTATATTATTACCATCTTTTCCTTCCACCCATCGCATATTCGCACCAAATTCAATGGCCAAATACGGCGAGGGCGACAAGCGGTGGATCGTGGAGGAGAGGCCCGACGGCACTAACGTCCACAACTGGCACTGGGCCGAAACTAACAGTCTCGAATGGTCCAGAACCTTCTTTAACAACCTCCTCAACAACCTCAACGTCCTCGACGGCAGCAACGGCGACCTCCACCTCACCATAAAGAACGTCGACAAGCTCGACGGCGAGGCCTACGTCAATATCCGCAAGGGGAAAATCATCCCCGGCTATGAAATTAGCCTCTCTCTCTCTTGGGAAGGTGAAGCCAAAGATTCAGAGGGAAAGATCTTGAACAAAGTCAACGGCACTGTTGAGATCCCTTACATTTCCGACGAGAACGCCGATGAGGACCCTGAGGTTAGGGTTATGGTGAAAGATGAAGGACCTATTGGGAAAAGATTGAAAGAAGCGATGGTTGCGAAGGGGAAACCGTTGATCTTGGATAAGGTTAGGGTTTGGGTGCAGAGCATGGCCAAAGGTGGACCTGTGAAGGATGATCTCGAGACAAAGAAGGTGGCGCCGCCGCAGAAGAATAATGATGTGGCAAAGAAGGAAAAGAAGGAGGTTGCGGCGGTGACGGCGGCGGCGGAGGAGAAGAAGAAAAAGAAAGAGGGGAAGAAGGGTTGTAAAACGATTAGTTTGACGGAGAAGTTTAACTGCAGGGCGAGGGATTTGTTTGAGATATTGATGGATGATAATAGGTGGAAGGGTTTCACGCAGAGCAATGCGAGGATTAGCAAGGAGGTTGATGGAGAGTTTAGCATCTTCGATGGGTCTGTAACGGGGAGGAATTTGGAGTTGCAGGAAGGCAAGTTGATTGTGCAGAAATGGAGGTTTGGGAGTTGGCCAGATGGGATGCAATCAAATGTAAGTGTTGTTATGATTGTTGAGTTTTTCTTTTTGGAGGGTTTGTTTCTGAATATGATTGTGAATTTTGCAGGTGAGAATTGTGTTTGAGGAGCCTGAATCTGGAGTTACAATTGTTAAGCTCACACATACTGATGTGCCTGAAGAAGATAGGTTAGTGTTTGATTTATTTGTTTTGGAATCTTTGTTTTGCACAATTGAGTTATTGATGTGATTGGTTACTTGTAAATGCAGATACCGGAATGCAACTGTAGTGGAGAACACGGAGAGGGGATGGCGGGATCTCATTTTCCAAAGGATACGGGCTGTATTTGGTTTTGGAATTTGAGATTTTGCCTGATACTACCATTTATGTTGTAGAATTTATTTTCTTTTTCTCTTTTCCCGAATTTTGTTTTCTTTTTGGCATGGAAAGATTATTGGATTAGCATTGGATCATTTTATTGTGAAAGACGAAGTGTCTTTTGCAATGAATACTGTTCACACTTGTTCCTCGTGTTGCAAATTGGATCTCGTTCAGTAGCATGGTCGTTGCAGTTGCTGTATGTCTAATTTAAAACGTGATCTGTCATCATCTATATTTGTTACTTGTAGTAGTTGTTATTGTTAATATTACTGGTATAACAACTTTAGCTCTTCTAACACAAACAGCTGAAACTTGAAAATTATCAACTTGCGATAATTTACATCTCCATTCTTTACAAAACTAAGAATGGATCATGAGATCATGGATATTATTTTCCAGCCGCATCTGTTAATCTGTACTTAATCTAACATGCTTGTAATCTGAAATAATGTTGAATAATTGTCATTATTTGAGATAAACATGTTAAATCACATCTCCATTCTTTACAAAACTTGTTTGCGGCAAGGATAATATCGTCCATGAACTTGGAAATATTGTATAATTGTTTGAACCTCTTTGGGATAACCGTGATGCCTTGTAGGCTGAAGATCATAGTGGTTTCTAATTTTTCATGCCAATTTTGGAGGTTTTTGTAGTGCATAGCGTAGTGGTTCTCTTTTCATATTTAGCCCTTTTAATCTGTTATGTTTCATTGAGAAGCCATTTCACTGTTCAATGGGAACGAAACGTTGTGTATTTGGCTATTTTGATTCAGAAAATGATTTTTAATATTGTTAATAATTGTAAAAAATATTACCGTATTTTTATTTTATTTTTTATTTTAATAATTGTGTAAAACGGTGAAAATAAAAAAAAAATTGATGCGGGCAATCTTGTGGGCTTTTAAAAAAACAAAAGAAAAGAATTTTTAGAGGCTTGTACTTAGGTTGTTCAAGCTCTCTGTAATTTGGGTATTAAGAAGGTTTATGTTAATTGTGAGAAAAATTACATTGAATTGTAAAAATGAATTACAGGCCTTTGTATAGGAGAGCAAATGGAATAAAATTGTACCTAGAGTATGACAAAAAATAATCACCAATACTGCTGCATAGGGACAACATCAAATTCTGGTGAGGTGCAGAGGTGTAAGAATTTGCATAGCAGTGTACTAAGCTTATTAAATACTGACACGTGCCAAACTAGACAAAAATACAAAAGAATACAACATATCATAAATCTTAACATCTCCTCTCAAGTTGGACTATGCACATCTAATAATCCTAACTTGGAAATAGAAGAGTGAAAAGGGCCTGGATGCACAACTTTGGTAAAAACATCAGCTAGTTGGGTAGCAGATGGCATTGGAAGCATATGAATGAGGCCTGAATTATTCTTTTCACGAATCACATGGTAGTAAATTTCGATATGTTTTGTTTTCTCAGGAAATTGAGGATTGTGAGCTAAATATATTGCTGATTGATTGTCACAAAATACTGAAATTGGTTCACAAAAACAGACTTTCAAATCATGGAGTAGATATTGTAACCATTGGATCGCACAAGCTAGAGTGGCCAGATCCCTGTACTCAACTTTAGAGGAGGATCTAGAGACAATGCTTGGTTTCTTAGATTTTCGGGATATAAGGGAATAGTCAAGAAAAGCACATAAACTGGTTATGTTTTTTTTGGAATCATTGCAACAACCCCAATCTGAGTTTACAAATGCAGTAAGTTTGGGAGTGGAATTTGCATAGAAAAAAGGCCTTTGGCAGGTGAAGATTCCAAGTATCTAAGAATCTTGATGGTTGCCTCATAATGACTATTCATTGGCTTTGAGACAAACCGACTTAACTGCTGAACAAAGTAACTTATATTAGGCCTGGTGGTGGTTAAATATAAAATTCTGCCAATGAGGTGCATGTATGGGGAAGGATCAGCAAGGGGAGTTCTTGAAGAGCTATGCAATTTAAGTGATGGTTCCATTGGAGTCTTGGCTGGTTTGGCAGCTAACAAACCACTGTCTGAAAGTAATTCCAATGTATACTTTCTCTGGTTGATTAGCAAAATAGTCTTTGTTCTTGAACCTCAAGCCCCGGAAAGTACCTCAAGGGGCCTAAATCCTTCAATCTAAACTTTTCACGCAGATAATTCTTGATTGATTGAATTTCATCAACATTATCCCCAACAATCACTATATCATCCACATATATCAATAAAGCAGTAAATGATGTATTAATATGCTTGACAAACAAGGAATAATCAACTTTGTGTTTACTGAAGGGAAAGTAAGACTGTGGACAACTTGGAGTACCATTGTCTGTTTGCTTGTTTTAATCCATACAAGGATTTTTAAAGCTTGCAAACTTGGTTTGGTTTGGAAGAATGTAAGCCAGATGAAAGCATCATGTATACTTCCTCTTGTAGGTCCCCATGACGAAACACATTGTTCACATCGAACTGTTCTTGGTACCAATTCTTTGTTGTTGCAATGGCTAGAAAGACCCGAACTGTTGTGATCTTTGCTACTGGTGAAAAGGTCTCTAAATAGTCAACCCCCTTTAGTTGTGTATAAACCCAAGCCACCAACCTTGCCTTGTATCTTTCAATGGAATCATCTGCAACGTATTTGATTTTGTACGCCCATTTGCACCCTATAGGTTGTTTCCCATTAGGTAGACCAACCAATTTCCAAGTATTATTTTCCTCAAGTTTAACAATCTCAGTTTTCATAGCTTCCTACCAACAATCAAACTTGCAAGCTTTAGAATAACTAGTAGGTTTGATGGGAGTGGAAATATTTAAACAAAAAGCTTTATATGAGAGAGAACATTTATAATAGGAAATCACAGACTCCAAGGGATAAGGTGTGGAGAAGAAGTTACCTGAATAGTGCTCAGAGTGATTGGACGAGCTAGCAATTGTGAGGTTGCAGTGATAGTCCTGCAAATATGTTGGTCTTTGCCTGACTCTATTTGAATGTCTGGATGGCTGCCCAGTTTGGTATTCAACAGAAATATCAATGTTATCATTAGATGGACCTTGATTAACTCTTTGGTCAATAGGAACATCATTTTCTGAAGCTGCATAAGAGGAATTTAACAATGGCTCATGTTTTGAATTAAACTGAGGTTGTTTTGTAGCTTGGGAATTGGTGTTATCATCAATTGGTTGATTAGGAATGGATGTTGCAGTGGGAATGTTCAAGAAAGAAATTGCCCTATCAATGTTGTTTTTGGAATTGATTTGAAAAGGGAAAGTGTCTTCTAAGAAGACAACATTCCTTAGCATGAAAATCTCCCTTGAACATAAATCATACAACAAATATCCTTTTGTACCATCCCTTTATCTATAAAAACAGTTTTTCTAGCTCTAGGTGACAATTTTGATCTATGTGCTTGAATATTGTTAGCATAAGCCAAATATCCAAACACTTTTAAGTGGAGATTTATGTGTCAACAGTGGTGAGGCCAACCTATTTATTATATGGACAAAACGAGTGATACTAAAGCACCATAATTTTTCTGGTAAGTTAGATTGAAAGAGAAGTGCTCGAGCTACATTTAAGATATGTTGGTGCTTTCGTTCCACAACCCCATTTTATTGAGGAATCTTAACACATGAGGTTTGATGAATAATGCCCTTACTGAGAAAGAAATCTGTCATGGAAAATTATGGTCCATTGTCACTTCTAATGATCTTCAACTTCCTTTTAAATTGAGTTTCTATTAAAGCAATGAACTGTTATAGATGCTTTCTAGTTTCACCCTTATTTTTCAATAATGTGGCCTAAGTAAACCTACAAAAATCATCTACAATAGTAAAAAAAAATATTAAAACCATGCATAGAAGCACTTGAATATGGACCCCAAATGTCTGCATGAATTAAGTCAAAGGGCTATAAAGTATGTGTTTCACTTGTAGCATAGGGCAATTTTTCTTTGTCTTGAAAACTGACAAACATCACATGGTGAAATGTTGCCTTTTGGAATAAAAGAAATTTGGATAGACAACGATTGTAGCTTGGCATTAGAAACATGTCCTAACCTATGATGCCAAAGTACGACATTCCTATTATCTATGACAGAAACATTACAATTAGAATCAAGCACCCCAGTGTCATTCATTAATTGTCTTGTCCCTGGAACCAACAGATACAACCCCCGAATCTGCTCAGTTGTAGCAATCATCGTCTGAGAAGGAATTTGCTTAATAAAACACTGATCAGAATGAAAGGAAAGGGTGCAATTGTGTGTCTGAATTAGCTTTGTGACAAATATTAAATTTATTTTAAAGTCTGACACATATAAAACAATTTTCAAAGTCAATGACTCTTATAGTTTCACTGTACCTGCTATGGAAGCAAGAATGGTAACTCCTGTTGGCAAAGAAATTGATACTGGACTAATTTCATGGAATTTGTTAAAACTAGCAAGTTAAAAAGTAAAATGGTTAGTGGCTCCTGTGTCTAGGGCCCACTGCTAACTATATTTACCTTTCATGGGAGAAGAATTAGTATATAAGGCAGCTGACTGGAAAAAGTTAGAAGTGGAGCTATTTGGCACAACTTATCTATTTGATTGCTTGAGGAGAGATAGAATTCCTTGATACTGTTCCCGAGTGAAGTTAACACTTGATTCTTGATTGAAAAGCTGGCTAGGGGTTTCTGTGGCAGAGTTGTCATCAATGGTGCTTACAACATTGGCTGATCTAGCCATTTTAGGCTGGTGGAAATCCATGTTTATAATAACATGTTTCCACAATATGATTGTTTCTTCCACAGTTTGTGAAGTGTTGATTCTATGGCAAGCGTGCCAAAGTCAACGGTAGTATAATAAAGTAAGAAGGGTTGTCGTACTCATGAGGAACTATGTTTTCTACAAATTCCTTAATTTGTACACTCACTAAGTAAATTTACATAAAAATCGAATTTGTTCATAGTTGTTGATAGTGAAAAGTTTCAATAACATTCAAATAAGTATAAAAAGTACACTAAAAAGATGTGGAGCGATTCAGCTTACAAAGTTGGGATTGAATTTAATCTATCTCACTCTTCTGTATTCTAGTTATTCAGAGATATATAGCAATCGAAACTATCAATATTGATGCAACACATGAAAGTCATTTATACTGATTCCTCCAGTATAAAATTCATAAGAAAAATCTCCTAAAAACCGATTCCTCATATATTTAACAAATTATCCAGCATTACGATCGGATGTTATAAAGCAATAGATACATTGAAATTTATTCCTAGTATTAGAACATATAGAGTATTTTCATTCAGACCGGATTTCAAGAAGTACTTTCTAGTTAAATCTCAAAATCAAAAACAGGATACTATTGATCAGATAGAGTCAAGCAGAAAGAGTAGAATGAAAATACCAATATCGAATAGAAACGAAATTACTATAAATGTAAATCACCAAAATACATCCGAGGTTGAATTGACTACATTCAATCCCAAGAGAAAGTTTAGCTGCTCATGGCAGCCATTCTAAGCACACGATATGGAGAAGAAATGAAGAAAATCTGCTCCCGAAGCTTTCCGTTCCATTCTATCCTCGTCCTAAGCTTTCTAGAAGTTGAAATATGTATTTACGATACGATCAGATATGTTTTTGCCCTATTTTATTTCTGAGTGAGTGAATTCTCGCTTGAGCGAGCTAATTCTCGCTCAAGCGAGAAGAGTACTTCATGCTGAAGAAACATGTTCTCGCTCAAGCAAGAGATGCTCGCTTGAGCAAGAACGAAACAAAGGCAAAACTCAAATTTTATGAGAATTGCGTTCAAACGAGCACTTCGTTGCTTAAGCGAGAAAGTCAAAATTGCCATTTTTCTTCTATTTTGCTCCTTTCTTCTTGTCTCCTTCAATCTTCTTCCTTCTCCCATCTTCAATCAACCTGAACAATAAACAAATTGGGATCAAATGACTTCATTTACAATCATATCTCGGAATAAACAATTGAATTCAAAAATTCTAAAGTTACGAGAATTAAATTCCAAAATAAACACATTTCAAACAATAAGTGCTCAAATTATCATTGAATTTCACATAAATTGAGCACTTATCACATAGCTTGTTAGAGGCCTATCCTCTACCTCTTCCAAACCTACCTCTTCCCCTGCCAAATCCTCCCCGACTTCTAAAGATTCCTCCAACTTGAGGCTGATTATGATTCACTGCAATCACCTTATATTCATTTATGCCTTTAGCAGAGGAAACTGGATTGAGCCGTCTTTCCTGCTGGATGACTAAGGAGAAAAATCTGTTGATGTTTAGCAAAGGATCCATAAGCATAAGCCGAGACCGAACATGAGCATACTGCTCATTCAGGCCCTTTAGGAATCGAATGACATAATCCTGTTCTCTACAAGTTTCCATCAACTGGGCACGACCACATGTACATGGAATAGAGCATTTACATACAATAACTGGTCTAAAGTTTTTCATTTCATCCCACAAAATTTTCAGCTGTGTGATATATTCAGCGATTGAGATAGTACCTTGGTGTATTATGTATATGTCTTCTTGGAGATCTAAAATTCTGAAGACATCTCCTTAAGAAAATAGATATCTAAGATCTTTTCATACCTCTGATGCTTCGTCTATCCATAGAACAGATTAGAGGTTTGATTCTGAAATCGAACGGTGAATCCATGACAATACCATTGTGTTACACCTCTCCCATGCTCCATAAAGGGTATCCCTTGTAATGAGAGGATTGATACTATCATCCACGAATCTTAGTTTGTTTTTGGAGATAAGAGCAACTTTCACGGCTCATGCATATGAATGGTAGTTCGGTCCAATAAGGGGAGGTGTGACTAAAGCCTGTGTCAGACTTTCTTTACCTTGGAGGAAAAAAGGGTTTGAAGGGTTGGTGAGAAAATCTGAGAAAGAGCTCTGGTCAGCCATGGAAGCTGATTTGAATCTATGATGAAGAAATTATTACTGAAAGATTAGGACTATAATTTTTATTAGTGACCAGAGCTCTATTTGAAGCTCTGATTCCATGTTAATTATGAGAAAAATTGCATTCTTCATTGAATAATAAAGATAAATTACATACGCTTATATAGGAGAGCAAATGGAATAAAAGTGTACCCAGAGTACGAAAAAATAACCACCAATACTACTACACAGAGACAACACCAAATTCTGGTGAGGTGCAGAGGTGCAAGAATTTGCACAATAGTGTCCTAAGCCTATTAAATACTAACATGTGTCAAACAGGACAAAAATACAAAAGAATACATAATGTCATAAATCTTAAAAGTTTATCAAAGAAAACTTTCAGGAACTTGTCTAGTGAGATTCTTCTAAAATGGAATGATTTATCACGCTTTCAGCGGTCTAGACACCAAAATTGGTACAATTTGAAGGTTGAGACTCTTTCTACTAGCCCAATTAAAATATTGGTGAACCCATTCTGATACATTTATTTATATTCAATTAATGTAGATTAGTTTGAGACCAAAATGAAAAATTAATGTATATTTGATAATGTTCACTATTTACCCACCTCTAATTTGTTGTTTACACCTTTGAATGTATAATAGTAAATTAATAATATAATCAATGTTGAATTGGACATTTGGACTTCTTTTGATATTCAATTGTGTAAACAACAATGAAATAGACCAATGCTCAAGAAGGGTTTGATCATTGGGTCCACGACCTTCCCTTAGAAAATGGCTTTCTAACATGGTGCTTATACTCCCACTAATCACACTACAACATTTTTGTTCTTTCCCAACCGTTAAAAAAAGTAGTAAAAAATAGGAAAACTGTTGTCTAAAATTATAGGCAACAATTTTCAACTGTAGACTATTTTAGTGTATCCTATTTATTTAGGCAAGAGTTTTTGACATGCTTTGGTCACACTCTTGAAAACTATAGCCTATTCATTGGGAATAGACAAAAATTTTAGGTTGATACTACTGCAACAATTTTTAAGTGTGGTCATTTTTTAAAAAACAGTTTATAACCGTTGTCTAAATAGTCAAACACAACAGTTGAAAATTGTAAACCTCAATCCATAGGCAATATTTATTAACTGTAAACGTCAACATAGGCAACAATTTTAACTGTTACTATGATATGCTATGGGCAACAATATTTATTAACTGTAATCGTAAATATAAGCAACAATTTTAGTTGTAACTAAATTACCATTTAGAGAATAGTTGACAACTGTAACTTAAAAAATTAATTAATTTTTAATGATAATAATTTTAAATATAAATTTATTATGATCCCAAAAAATCTTATATATATATATGATAGACAATTTGTATTATAATAGGAAAAGTACTTAGATTAATTTAGAAAATGATCAATGTGCATATATGAGAGCCAATAACAAGAAAATAACTAATTGATTAGATTGAAAATATCAATGGGTCCAACATGGCCCAGAATAGAGAAGTACACCCTAAAACATAGTATGTCTAGAAATCAAAGTGAATTTGGTCTATGTTTAGTGAGATTAATTATCATCTTATTTCAAGTCTTCATCTACATGTTCCAACTCTTCATTTCCAACTCATCCACATATATAACCTTGCTACATGAAATAGCATAACATCAATCCAAAACTCGTTATATATGTATCCAATTTAGAATGAAGAAAAGTAGAATTACTTATATGATAGTTACCTTTCCAAGATTTGGAGCATGTGTTGATGTGGAAGAAGGAGCATTATGTTGTCCAAGTCTTTGTGCACTACTAGCATCTTCAGGAGATGATGCTAATAAACCTTGTAACAATTCTAAATAACTTCCAAAGTCACAATGTTGTAACAAAACATTAACATGTTTTAATTTACCCAACTCATCCGACACAGTGTCTATCTTATCATTTAATGAAGTCACCTATTCATTGTACACTCTCTTGATAACATTGATCTCTGCATTTCGCTGCAAAGTTATTTGTGTGACATTTATCCCAAAACAACGCATTGCTTCCGGGTGTTCCTTCCCAAACACAGCTTGAAAAGCTTCATCATTATTTCCATCACTATTGCCAATCAATCCTTGCAGTTGAG
Source organism: Sesbania bispinosa (assembly GCA_026901365.1). Taxonomy (NCBI): domain Eukaryota; kingdom Viridiplantae; phylum Streptophyta; class Magnoliopsida; order Fabales; family Fabaceae; genus Sesbania; species Sesbania bispinosa. The sequence continues at coordinate 941,534 of QLOH01000041.1, read as the reverse complement.
TCTAGTACAAATTTAAAATCGATGTTTTGTCTCTTGAACACTATTAATTGAATATAACTGGTTTTTTTACTTACAATCACATTATCAATTTCCCCATCCAACTGTTTCCCTTTATTGTCTTTCCGAGTTTCAATGAAGGCTTCTATTTGGGAAGGGTTTCTATTATCCTTTGCACGCTGCAAACTACAATACAATGTTCTAAAAAGTATGTACTTATCTCAAAATTCATTGAAATTGAAAGGACATAAGGCTTATCAGTTGGTCCTGGAGTTTCTTAAAGAATCAGAATTAATCTACATCTAATTGTACGTACATATAAGAATTCTTCATCTAGCTTTACTAAACAGAATCACATGATACTATTTAATTTTCAAAATCAAAAACTGATTTCCCAAAATAAGCTTCAATCACCAACACATTATGAATATATAGCTCACTAGAACTTTAAGCTCCTAAACGATTCAAACTTATAGAAAATATTAATAAAGGAAGGTGTAGGCCACATACACCATTTTTCACGAATTAAAGCAAAGCTTCTTGGACCCATTCGATGCCTCCACTTTTGCTTAACTTTGTTTATAGTGTTCCTTTGACTAATTGATTGCACATTTATTTTGCAATGATTATGAAAATAAATTAACTATATGAATTTCTAGCACATACAATGAAACAAATTATAAATCTTACTTGCACAGTTTCCAAACTCCAATAGTCACAAAGCTTCCGAAAATGAGGTTCTGGCACATTTAGAGGGCAATGTTTGAGCCTTTGTTTCATGTTGGGAAACTTATCAAAATGGTCCTTTTTAATGAGATGTTTATATCTTCCCCAAGCATATCTAATAGCAGTGTCTACCCAAGCTTTTGCTTTTATCGGCAGAATAAACCTTTTTTGCAAAACCCATATAAAAATCATGTTGCGAAGCAAAAAGGTAAAACAAAACATCAACAACTCAAATGAAGCATATTATAAAAAAATAGATGTGTATATTTCTTTGATACAGACATTGGTATAATTTCAAAATTCTTTCTTGTTCTCATTTGGCAAAGCTTTCCAGCTTGTGTAAGTCAAAGGACAAAATGATGTATTTCTAGCTATTGTACCTAGGTAGAGAATTAAGTTAGATATTGCTTCATTATTAGGCCCTATAGGCCGTCCTTCAGCATTAAATTCAAGTACAAAAATGGTATATATATTTCTATTTTCTTAATTAATGCACTAAAAGTTCTATTTTTATGTGATAGGGTAAACAAATCCTTTTATGAATTAAAAAAATATAGTGAATAGTACAATCCAAAACTTGTTGGGCAACTATGACTATATCCAACGAGAAATAAAAAAAAAACCAAAATGATAGGAATTCAATACATAAAAAATCCCAGGGCTAGGTAAAAGTAATTGAATGAAACAACCTTCTGTTGCATGATCATGTACGTGATCAAAACCAATGCAAAGTATTAGTAGAAAGAAAAGTAAGTCACTATAATTCTACTGCACCCCCAAGCAACCACATATTAGACCACAATTGTATCCATCTAAACTAAACTTTAATGCAAAAAAATAGCAACCAAATTACAGCAAAAACCAGACAACAAATTAGACAATATATCAAATTCAGCTGAAAACAGAAAAGTCAGGAAATAAAATTAAGACAAACAGAGAGAGACCAAGATCAAAATCGATAGAAGAATTACACCAAACAAAAAGACATGGAAAAAAAATAAAAAGATTACACCAAGGAAAAATCACCAAAACATGTATGCAAATGTTGTGACAAGACTTTTCAAGGCAAACCCAAAAAGCTATTCATGAAACCAAATTAACTACCAATGCCAACTAAGCAAGTTCCAAATATTCCTCCAACTCCAAATACATATAGCACAAAGTCAGTGTGGCAGGATAGAACAAACCAAAAAACACATGGAAATATGCATCAACTTATAAATTCTTCAACAAACAAAATTACGAGAACCACTTGAATAACTGATTTCATGTCTTGAGGAATTAATCCAATAGTTAGCGTGCCTTGCTAAGATTGAGTTATGATTCAAATCAATTAACTGGAGAAAGTGGAAAATAAAATTTTCTCTTTTCAGATCTGAAAATAACTTTCGTTCAAATTGGTGTCACTTAGTCCTCTATCTTCCACCATCCCACTTTCCACACACTCAACCAAGTAGAGACCCCAAGTATCATCTATCAAAGCAATCATTAATCCTCCTTTAAACTACAATTATCCAAGTCAAGTTAGTGTTTCTATACATATGACTTGTCATATCATCACCTAACATTTTAAAATGTTTCTCACATTCTTAGTTTAAAGTCTTAATGTATTCCATAAAAAATAAACACAAGTACTATACAAGAAAGTTTGAAGTAGCAGAAAGTATGCAAAAATTACAATTTGAAGACCATAAAAGGAATTATTTAAATTAGAAACACAACATGACTAAAATCAATAGCTTTCTAAAATCATACGCAGCTACAAATATAAATTAAAACAGAATAGTAAACAATCTCATTGTAACCAATGATTAAGATTACCTAATTATATATGTTGGAAGAGTTCTCCCATATGCTTAAGATATCAACATAAAAAATCAAATTTTTATCCTAACATCATAAGCACAAAACATTAAACATATAAAACAAATGAGATAAAAATAACAGATCGAGAACTCTAGATGAGTGTGCAACAAAATTTGAATATTAAAAACTAAAAATCTATATAATAATGAGAACTATTTCAACTAAAAAATTGTATCTGCAGTTATCTATCCCAAGCATTGCATAAGGATAGAAATTAAATTGTTAAATCTTCTTAAACGTAAGTGTTACTTGAACTAAAAATTGCTTAACCACCACACCAAATTTCTTTTTTTATTTAATCTTTTAGACAAGTATTTTATTATATATATGTATTTTAATTAAATTTAAAATAATATTTTTTTTATAATAGTTGTGATAGACCGGCTTAACCGGTTCAATCAGTGACTCATTGATCCGACCAGTAACCTATTAACCCAATATAGTGTGATCGATTCAATGACCGGTCCAGGTTTTTTATAACACTGTTTCTTAGAGTTATTGTGATTTGAATAACTTACAGAAAGATATAGTTTCTTTACTCGTTTGTTTGTGTTTCTGTTTAAGGAAAATAATTCAATTTTAAAATTTTTAAGGAATTAAAAATTATTTGTTTTGACTTAATAATCATTTGTAATTTTAAACAGAATGAAACGAGACTATTGTGTTAGTAATGGAGGTATATATTGCGTTGAGTTTTTATTTAATTTCAGAAAAATCAAAACAAATTGAGTGTTTTTATTTTAAATTTAAAAATACATATGTTTATCACAAAGAAAAATATTGGGTCAACACAATCTTTTATCATGGGAACGTGATTAAGAGTATATTTAATAAGGCCAATAAGCTAACTACTAACTTATAAAGCTAGTTTGACCACCACAAAAGTAGTTTATTTTAGGAGCTTTTAGATAATAAGTTACAAGCTACCTCACCTAACTTTTAGCTTGTAGCTTGAAACTTATTTAATTTTCTTCCATCACTATCCCTTATATTTTAATACATTTCTCTTATTATTTTTAATTTCTTTTTACCTATTATTACCTATTTTCAATTTTAATTAGTGATAAAAACCTTTTAATTTCTTTTTATACATTATTACCTATATAATAAATAATTTAAAAAATTATGAATTAATTAAATTCTTATTTTCTTTTCACCATTTTATGAAATATATTATTTTTATATTATACTATTTATTTTATCAATTTCACTATTTATTTTAACTTTTAATTAAATATTTTATTATTAAAAGGTTTAATAAGAATTTAATTATTTTTTTAAAAAATCTAAAATTATAATTACATAATAATATATTTTTGTCTATAAAACATAAATAGATTTTATATAATAAAACTTATGTAGTTATGTCTTTTTATGTCATTTTACATTTATCAACTAACTTATCAGCTAGTTTTACCAAACGCTTCTAATTCAATGAGCTATGAGCTTATCAACTAGTTAATTTTGCCAAACACACCTTACCACACCAAATCACTCCGTGGGTTGATTATTATTTATGATTGTCTCTAGTTTTTTTTAAAGACACAATTAACATAATTATACATATCAATAAAAAGTGGTTAGAATTAGTTTATTTTATTGGAGTTTTTAAAAATAATTTAATTTTCTAGTTTTATCTTTTTATTTAGAGTGTACTTGTTAAAACTAGTTGATTTGATTCAATGTGTTTGGTGAGACTAGCTGAAAATAGTAAAATGACATACACGAACATCATTAATTATCAAATAATGATACGTGGGGGTGATTAAGGGAAAAATTTGTAATCAATTTTTAGCTAGTAGCTGAAAATTGGAGTTTTTTTTTAAAAAAGTTACCTCAAGTAATTTTTCAAGAAAAAGTTAGTAGCTACCCAAAAAAGCCACCTTACCAAACTCAGGTGAAATGATTTCAGCTACTAATTTAAGCTTTCAGTTAGCTGAAATGGCTTACCAAACACACTCTTAATATCATCAATTAACTCCATTATCATTCAATAATGAGAAGACATTAAAGTTTATAAGAATAAATAAGAAAAATAATACTCCCTCCGGTCATATTTATAAGACAATTCAGACAAAAACACATATTAAGAAAAGTAATTAATGTGTTGATTTTCAAAAAATTAGTCTATAAAATTACAAGTTTATCCCTATTTAAAATTAAATGTCACTACTATGATAATTGTGTCACCTTGAAACCTTTAATGGTCAACAAGAGCAAATATGAGAAAAAACAATAAATGCTTCTAGATTTATGTACTTTGTCTTATATATGACCATTGAAAAGTGTTAAATTTTGTCTTATAAATAGGACCGGAGAGAGTACTCGTAATAAATATTGTCTTGAAATTATAAAATGTCCCACAAAAATTTATAAAATACCGTAAATATTAAAAATGGAATATTCTATATTTTGAGTCTATAACATATTTTTATTATAAATAATATATTTAAATTTAATATTAAAAATATAATAACATATCTTATTAATTTAAATTTATTTTTTATAATAATAAATTGTGATGGTCGATAATAGATCTAAACTTAATGAATCTATTCTAAAATTATCCTTAAAAAACATATGTTCAAAGTTCAAACCCCGTTTCAAAAGAAAAAAAAGTTCAAACCCCGCGTATATTACACGACAAACAATGTTGGTTATAAAGTCACTTGCCTAAATATCAGTTTATAGAAATGTTAATAAAAACCGACATAGAAGAAACATGAACAAAGGTTTTAGAAGTAACAAAAATAAAAGTCCAGCCTGAACCGTAGATCATAGAAAAATAGTAGACTTCAATAAACAAGATTTGCGAATGATGAATCTCTACTCACAGACAACATCATAGTAGCTTGCACCTTTGTCCCTCAAACGCAAAATTACGCAAAATTTTTCTTGTAAGCCATGCCCGAGAGAATGACACGTTTCCATGTGGATCATAGAACGTCTCAAATTTCAATTTATGCTGTTTATGGAAAACATTATTATAAGAATAATTTAGTACTTAGTGATTCAGCAGAGACGATTAAAGAAAAGATGACACTACACGTCATCAGATTCCGAACATGCATTACTTTCTTTGAACCCTTCAGAGTATTTCTACATTATTGCTCTTTCATTACTATTTACTCCATCTGATTTTTTTTATAAACCACCTTTAATTAAATTACACAAATGAAGAAAAATAGTTTAAATGATTAATTTTATTGATTTCATATAAAAAATATAGAAAAAATAGGAGTAGTTTTTTATTATAATGAACCATACGCAGCTGTGGCACTGTCCGTGACCCTACCAATCCAACGGCAACGCGTTACGCGTCACGGACCACAAGCCACAGTGGGATTGGAGACATAATCTTTATTTTTGAAATTTTATTTAATTTCTTTTGTCTAAATATAAGTTTTTTTTAAAGAAAAATAAAAATAACCGACAGCGGGGAAAACGAGTGTAAACGCGTGTGTTTCACTTCCCTGAAACCAAATTGAGCCATGACTGTCACCGTTGAGTTGAATCGGTTCGTGATAAAATATATTTTCTGAAATTTTCTGGGCTTTTATCACTTTAAATTCCAATCTGGAGAAATATATTTTCTCTAGTTTTAGATTAAAAATAATTTTAAAGTAAAAAGTTTTCAAATTATCAATGTACTATACAGTTTTAACTTTGCATTAATTTTTTTTATTTTTACTTTTAATTTTAATTTTAAAGTATTTTTAAATAAAAAAGAGTTTTATATAAAATTTCATGACATCTTTTAAATTAGCTTAGTTTTTACAAAATTACTTATTTTTTTTAAAATAAATATCATGTTTAGTTTATTTTTATAATTAACTGAAACTACATGGAGCCGACCTGGCAGTGACAGAGATGTTAAAAAAATCCGTACCCGTGAATATCCGTGGATATACCCGCAATGGGGTACCCGCATATTTATATAATGGGTGGGGACAGATATTATACTACCCGCCCCCGTAGGTACCCGCATAATCATTAAAACATATCTTTTTATTAAATATATTTGAATATTATGATTTTTATTATTTTATGATGAGATATAATTTATTTTATATTATTTTATGACGATATTTTAATATATTAACACGTAATGGTATTATATAATGATTATTTATATATATAGTATGATATTATAATATATTATATAACATTTCTTATATTTTTTTTTTATAAAATTTAAGTTTTTAAACATTAATGGATATCTGTGAATACCCGGGGATAGCCATGACCCACATGGGTACCTATTAATTTTAACGGATATATATACGGGTAGACAATACCCACCCGGCCGTTGACATCCCTAAGTGGCAGTTTCGAAGTTAATCGGAAAAGCATGGTCACAGTCAATAATTCCTCATTAGCTATTTTATTAATCTAAACTAATCACATGCTAATCAATGGAATCTTGAATCATATCATTATCACAGACAAAATCGTCGTCGTCCACTCAATCCAGAAACACCAACTTTCACACCATAAACCAAAACCAATCCCCTTCCTTCTTTCCTCTTTAGTCTTTCTTTTTGTGGTTGCAATCACTGTCTTCCACACCAAACAGTTACACCGTTCTCTCTTCCTTGTTTGATTTCACACTTCTGCCCTATGTTTGGTTTTAAAAGAAAAATAGGAAAGAGAGAAATAGGAAAGAGAGATAAAAAAGAGAGAAATAGGAGAAAAATTAGATAGAAATAGAGGTTGTTTGGTATTAGAAAAATAGGAGAGATAAAAGAGAAATTAATTATTATAGTTGTTTGGTTATGGAGAAATGAGAGAAAAATGTGTAAGAAGGTAAAAAGACGAAACTACCCTTAAAATAAAAAATATTAATTAATTCAACCTCTCTCCTACAATGGGACAAAAATTGACTTTTTACAAAAAACCCTTCTCTCCCCACTTTCTCTCATGTTATGGAGAGAGTAATATCTATGTGGGCCCATCACTTTTATCAAATCAATCTCTCTCTCCCATGTTAAACCAAACAAGATGATGAGACTCTTCCCCAACTCTCTCTTTCTCAACTCTCCCATCCTTATTTCTATTAAAACAAGCGAAGGGGTATAGTACTATATGTTGTAAATACCCCTGTATTCTATTCTACATCGTATAACTTGACTTCATTGTTTCTTACTTTTTTTGTCTGACTCTCACTCTCTCTCTATCTCTCTCACAGACACTTTCACTTTGCTTTCAACCCTTTTTTCCTCCAAAAATAGGGACCCAATCAAGGACAACCCTTCAACCTCCATGGCTGAAGCCACCAAGTACGTTCCAATAGGTGTTGGAGGGAACTTGAATTCGGATCTCAAGAGCCTCTTCTCCATTCTCAAAACCAGAAAAACACTGCTTTTGCCTATGCTTTTATGTTTGCCTTTGTTGCTTTTACTGTTTTCCTTGCATTTTGCCCTTCTCCAAACGCTTCCTCTCCTTGGTTCACCAACATATTCACCTCCACTGCCACCACAACTTCCACTGCTGGTTCATACAAATCCCAACTTTCTTCCATTTTCTCTTTCTTTTTCAACAACACTACCACTTCATCTTCCTCACCATCCCCACTGCACGCCCCTTATTCTGCTTTCCCTGCTACCCTTCATAACAACACTTCTAGATCTAGCAATAACACTTCTCAATCTCCTAACCCAAGTACAAAAACACTCAAAGCCACCCCTTTTGGAAACCCAACTCAAACCACTTTCAACTCATCTCAAGATGCTGTTCCAACTACAAACCAGACCTCAAAATCTCGGGTGCCGAGTAACCACACAGCAGGGTCACCTGCTCCTGTTGTAAACAAGGAACCTAAAGTTTCTGGAACTTCTGATGAAGCTAAAGCTCTGAAGAAGACAAATCAATCTGCAAATGCTGCAGCCCCTACACCCAAAGTTTCAGTGGCAAGTCCCAAACAGAATTTGAGTTCTTCTGTGAAGGGAGGGAACACAGAGAAGGGTGTTGTGTCAAGTAATAACACGGCCTCCCTGGTGAAGAAACAAAGCAATGGGAAAAGTGATTCGATGGTGAAGGATAGCATGGTGGAGTCTCTGATCAAGTGTGATATTTTTGATGGGGAATGGGTTAAGGATGATTTCTATCCTCTCTATAAACCTGGTTCTTGTACTTTGATTGATGAACAGTTCAACTGTATCAACAATGGAAGGCCTGATAAAGACTATCAGAAATATAAGTGGAAACCCAAGGGGTGTAGCCTCCCAAGGTATGAGAATCTGGTGAATTTCTGTTTTTCTATAATTGGTTGGTAGTTAGCACTAGATTTTGAGGTTTTCCATTTGATAAGTTCTTGTGTTTGTCCAAATTGGACAATGTTTTGTTTTGTCATCTTCTTGTTTGTGTTTTGCTTTGATGGTGTTCAAAATTGCTTTGGGAATGTTTCTTTGGTACCCTCCCTTTGAATTGATCCATCCACAAGTGTTCAGTTTCTTTGGATTCCAGTTTGGTTGTTGATGTGCTAATATTTGTGCATGCAATTGGTAATAGGTTGGACGGACATAGAATGCTGGATTTGTTGAGAGGCAAGAGACTTGTTTTTGTAGGTGATTCCATCAATAGGAATATGTGGGAATCTCTGATTTGCATCCTGAGAAATGCTGTGAAAGACAAAAGTAAAGTCTATGAAGCAAATGGCAGAGTCCATTTCAGAGGGGAAGCCTCTTATTCATTTATATTCAAAGTAAGTATTGAGTTCTTCTGTGTTTTTTAGTTTTCAATTTTGGATTTTTCCTTTGTTGTGCAATTTCCCCCTTCATGGTGTGTGCTTAATGTTAATTGCCTGGCAGGATTACAACTTCTCTGTGGAGCTTTTTGTATCCCCATTCTTAGTTCAGGAGTGGGAAACTTCGGTCAAGAATGGAACAAAGAAGGAAACACTTCGTCTTGATTTGGTCGGTAGATCTTCAGATCAATATAAAGATGCCGATATAATCATCTTCAACACTGGCCACTGGTGGACTCATGATAAAACTGCTAAAGGGTAAATGCATTATAACTTCTCGTAGAAGTGACTGCAGTTCTGGCTTGTTATTTCAATCTTCTTAGGGTCAGTTTGGATAATCTTCTCTAGAAAAACTTATAGGAGAAAAAAATAAAATGAATCAAGAAGGTAAAATAAGTCTAACTCCTTTCATAAGTTGAAATTAGCCTCTCCAACTCAACTTTTTTATATGCTCTATTATTTAGCTTCTGAAAAAGTTGAATTGAAAAGACTAATTTCAACTTATGAAAGAAGTTGGAATTATGGGTGGGAATAGGCCGAGTCGAGCTAGGCTTTCCAAGGCCTGAGCCTGGCCTGCACTTTAAATCCATGAACTGAGTCTGGCCTGTTTACCTGATATAGGTTTTATTTAATGGTCTTAGCCTGGCCTATTTAAAGCCTGACTTGGCCTGACTTGGCCTGAAAGCCTGCTTAAGAGCTTGTTTTATAGTAAGGTGTTTGAATATATCATAAGCATGTATTTGAATAGACTTATAAGCTCAAATATTTAATGGAAGACAACATACTTATATATTTACACAAGCTAATAAGTATATAGTTATAAGTTAATATAATAAAAATCTTTATAATAATAATAACAATATATAAAATATCAGCATTTCATTTATATTTAGTTAAATAGGTCGGCCTGATAGGCCCAGAAGGCTTTTTTGATGGCATGAGGCTTGACCTGTTTTGCTATATAGGCTTTTGAAAAAACCTTGGTCTGATCTATTTAATAAATTGACCTGGCCTACGGCCTGATGTAGGCCGGTGCTATAGGCCCTGACGAGCGGCCTAGCCTATTCCCACCCCTAATTGGAATCATTTTACCTTCTTGATTCATTTTATTTTTCTCTCCTATAAGTTCTTCTAGAGAAATTTATCTAAATGGGTCTTAATCTAATTTTGTTTCTAATATGCCTTCCAAGTCAAGACCTTGTTAACTGTTAACTAACTTGCCTAAGAAAATTCCAGGAAGGGCTATTACCAAGAAGGTAGCCATATCTATGATGAATTGAATGTTTTGGAGGCATTCCGAAGGGCTATAACAACTTGGAGCAGATGGGTTGATGCCAACATAAATCCATCCAAGTCTATGGTCTTCTTCAGAGGCTATTCTGCTTCACATTTCAGGTACAGTAGAAATGAATTGGGGATTATTGTACTTATCTTGTTGTCACATTACTTTAGGATTCGGTTTCAATATCATTCACGATGACAATGTATTTCCTTTAAGCATATTAACAAGAAGACTGACACTAACATTTGTGTTTATAATTCTATCATACTGTAGTGGTGGGCAATGGAATTCAGGCGGACAATGTGACAGTGAAACTGTGCCCATCAAGAATGAGAAATACTTGAGGGAATACCCTCCCAAGATGAGAGTTTTGGAAAAGGTTCTGAAGTACATGAAGACCCATGTCACCTACCTGAATGTCACTAAAATGACAGATTTCAGGAAAGATGGTCATCCCTCCATATATAGGAAGCAAAACCTTTCACCAGAAGAAAGGAGGTCACCATTGAGGTACCAGGACTGCAGCCACTGGTGCCTACCTGGGGTTCCTGATGTATGGAATGAGATTCTATATGCTGAACTTCTAATGAGACAGTATCAGAATCAGCATCAGCAGAAGAGACCATAGGTAAACTACCAAACTTCAAGCCATATTTAAATTAAATGAGTTTGACTGAAAGCAGAGCCATATGCAATATACCATTTTGTCCCTTCCATATTCAGGCTAGGGAAAGAAACAAAACCATAAAGAAAAGGCTTTTGTTATTTTTTTTCCTAATTTTGTAAAGGTTCAAAAGGTTTGTGTTAAATGAAAAAAGATATAAGAGAAGTGAGTTATTTGAAACGGTCATGTTCAATAAATTTGTTCATATGAATGGTACAAGTTGGTTAGGAGACAAGATAAAATGCAATGGGTGGTTTAGTTTGTCATTGTAAACCACCCTTTCCCATTTCAACATTTTTTTAATTCCTATAGTTTCATAAATAGGTGATTTTGATCCTTAATTTTTTTTCCCCAATTAAGTCTTTATATTTTTCTGATTAATTAAATGTCATTCTTGTTAAGTGTTACATCCAATTGGTAACAAATTGAGTGAAGTGGATGGCGATTTTATAAAAAATCCTTGACCACATCACCCATTTTTGTTAGCCATGGGATCAAATACTAACAATGTGATCACATTTTCTTAATTAGAAAATAACATAATTGGATAACGTGGATGGTGATTTTTTATGATTTTTGGCAAAACAATATTCAATTCCCTTGTCATCTTAAAATCATCATGCATGTCAATCTAGTTTGTTAACAATTAGATAGAATACTAACGGAAGAATCACAATTGCTTAATTAGAAAATAATGAGGATTTTAATCGGAAGAAAAAAAACCATAGAGATTAAAATCATGCATTATGAAACTACAAGGGCAAAAATAGCAATTAAGTTTAATTTTTTTTCCATATTGAATTTTTTCTCTACTGTAACCAAATCCTTTGGCCAAATTGTTTTGGTGCCATCTCGGTAAATATATGAGTAGTGAAGGTTAAATTTTACTTTGCCTATGTTTAGTTGGAGGGATTTGGAGGGGAGGAGAGGAATTTTAAATAAGTTTTCATATTTGGTTCAATTTTTAGGAGGTGAGGGGAGGGGGTCAAAATCACTTCTAAGACTATTTTTGCTCCCCTCTAATAATGGTGGATTTGGAGGGGAGGGGAGGAGAGTTTAAATTAAATAATTAAAATGACTTAAATACCCCTGCACCCATATTAATAAAATTATGTGTATAAAAGTAAAGAAATATATAAGTAAATTAGCTTTATTTTCCCTCCTCTCTCCTTGTGAACCAAATATGTAAGGGGTCATTTTCCCATCCTCACCTCCCCATCCCCTCCCCTCTTTAAACCAAACAAATAAAATGTTACCCTCTCCTCCCCTCCCTTCCCCTCATTAAAATCCCTCCTCTCCTTTGAACAAAACAAGGCCTATAGGTTTTATCAACATCATCTTAATGTTAAGGATGCAAAGTGGAGAGATATGGGAAAAGAAAATATTTATTAAATTTTTTGGTATTTTTTAGGCAATAAATGCTTTTTATTATCTAAAAAAAATTCATTTTTATATCTTTGATATTAGTTTTGAGGGTTAATGTTAACAAAAAAATTCCTTTTAAACCTTTACATTGATTAGATTGGGGGCATCTATTGAGAAACTTTTTATGTTTTTAAAAAGGAGATTTCTAATGTATGTAACTTGGCATTTGATAAAAGTTTTTATTAAAAATTATGATTGGTATTTGGGTGACATGACATTAAATGTTATACACTTTTTTGATAAATACTTTTCACCTCTGTTTTCTTTATCTTATGCAAAGTTATGTATATTAGAAAAATCCTTTTGAAAAAATAGGAACTTGGGATCCCAATTTAAGTTTGGGGAGAGCAAGATTATTAATTTTTACAGTGATGTTTAACTAATGCTAAAGTTAAAGAATCAATAAATAAAACTTTTATTAAAAACTACTGTAAAATTACATTAAATATTATACATGAGAAAAAAGACTACTCATTTGAACATGAGAATTAAATAAACAATTTGGTGGATACATTTTTAAATATGAAAAAAATTAATAAAATAAATTCATAAATAGTTATATTTGTAGCCTAATTGAATAATATGAATTCATTATTTTTCCCTTTTCTTTTTTTGATAATATAGTATCTTTTCCTCTTAAATTCTCAAAATGGCTTCAGAAAGATTTTTTTCATCTCAGTCCAATAGATAATTCAACGTTGCGTTTGTAAAAAAATACATTTTTTCTGAGTGTATATAGAACGGGGAATCGGATAAAGTCCTATATATTAGGAGAGTAGGTGATTCACATATATGCAATGTTTAAATTTAGCATCAAATTATCTCTCTTCTTACGTAAGCTAGCTTTTACGGTATTGCTGAGCATAAATTGATATCGACTTTGGTAGGGGAATGGGGACTCGAGACCCACAAAATTCATATGCATCCGGGAGAGTGTGCAATCTCATTATAGGATGTTGCTGTACAAATAGGGTTAAGGATTAACAAGGAAGTAGTTACTCACATGACATTTGTTAATTGGTAGCTCTATATGCAACATTTATCGGGGGTGGCTTTAGAGGATGTAGAACTGCATGGTGGCCGCTTTCAATTGAAGTGGCTCATTGAGCATTTTAGGGACTTTAATCAATATGCCCACAATGAGTTTCGGGGCGTAATGATATACTTGCGCATACATATTGCGTTTGATAGGTAGACTTCTATTTCTAGATCACCTAGGTAGACATGTACCACTAAGGTATTAATCAAGTCTAGAGGATTTTCAGGTAGCTGACATGTATAGTTGGGGGTTAGCAGTGCTCAATTACTTTTATTGCAAGATATGTAGTGTGACTGACTATGCTCGCAAAGAGATTAGTGAGGCATGTTTGTGTTGGAATAGTTGTGGGCTTGGGAGAGTTTTCTCTCAATTGCAATTGAAACCCTTGATATTTTAGATAATCGGTCACTCGGTGCACGATGCAAAATATCTTAGTAGTGTTAATTTATAGTTACACAATGAGATGTGGATTGTTTATCAATGTCTAATTATTTTTTTATGCAAATTAATCGCTGGAGTGGCGGACAAACCTACTCAAGTCGAAAATATATAATCAATTACAATCGACATGTGTTTGACAAAAGGAGATTACAATACAAATGTTAGCAATTTCTAGTCATGAATATGAAAATTATATTTTGAAATTTGTTTTAGATAACTCATTTATTGTTAAATGGGTAGATTTTAGGAGTACCGTACAGAGTTGTTTTAGATAACACTCACTCATATGTGTTCATATTGTTGAGTGGTATCATCTTGATCGATGCATGCGATAGTTTGCATCTAACAATACATACCAAGTCTTTCATGCCAACCAGACAAACTACAAGATGTAACATTAAAGGGGGAGAATGTCTTACATTGGGACATTAAACACACCATATACGGGAATCAATGGGATCAAATGTGGAATTATATTTGTACGAATGTCTTAATGAAAGAACAACTATCAACGAATTAGGAGTACATGTTGTGGTATAAGTTGGATACCCGACATTGAACTAGTCAAATAGTTACAAAAATTGCAATATGATAAGTTTTTATATATTACATTTTCTTTTTTCAAAGATGTTGCTATTTGCGGTGTGGAGATAACATGTCATTTATTTGTTGCAAATTGATAGCTTTGAGCGTATATACTTTACAATTGAAGGTTAAAGTAGTTTTTTTTTTTTTTTGAAAACTTGAGATTAGAGTTTCGCCAATTGTTTAATAAAAAAAAAAATAGAATCACCAACGTGATAGTCTCAGCTCCTACAACATCCCAACCCGCACCAGATCCACAAGTTGAAGATGAACTTCTTGTTGGATGGATAAAAGGACGTGGTCTCCATGATCGTCGCAAACGAGTGGTATATGAATAATTAACAATCCTACTACCACTAGAGCCAGAGCCACAGATGTATTATGCTTCTCCTATATCACCATTTGATCCAATTACTTCTTATTGCTACCAATTCTAACTAATAAATGCCAATATGCATGCGCCCAACACTAGGTACTCATCTCCTTTTTGAATGAGGGATTGTTATGTGTCTATACTCGTTGATAGTACACCGCCATTTTAGCCCCAGGATTGTTCTACCCTCGAAGCACCCAAGCATTGGATCCATCCTTGGCAAAATGCACACTCATGTCTCCCGCATTTGATGGGATGACATATCAAGGTAGTTCTTCTAGATATGATGCAACATGGCTTTGGTTTAACTTGAATGAATCATATGCGGAAAAGACGAGTGTATCACATGTTGAAATGGAAGGTGACGACCCTGAGCCTAGAAGGAACCACCTCATCACGATAAACCCTAGCATCACCAGATGGGTTCCTTCTAGGCTTGAGGTTTTCATCTTCCATTTCAACACGTTGGCTTTTCTGCAAATGATTTATTCAAGTTAAACCGAAGCCTAGGTGTTGCATAATATCTAGAAGAACTACCTTGATATGTCATCCCATTGGATGCGGGAGACATGAGTGTACATTTTCCTACTCTTTTGCCAAGGATAGATCCAATGCTTAGGTGCTTCGAGGGTAGTACAATCTTGGGGCTAAAATGGCGGTGTACTATTAACAACGAGCATTGACATATTCAAAAAGGAAATGGGTATTTAGTGTTCAGCGCATGCATATTGGTGCTTGTTGGTTCAGATAGGAAGTAATTAGATCTGAGTGTGATATATGAGGAACACATCCCTGGCTCTAGTGGTTGTAGGACTGTTAATTATTCATGCACCACTCGAATGTGACGATTATGGAGACCACGTCCTTTTATTTGTCCAATAGGAAGTTCATCGCCAACTTGTAGTTTTGGTGCAGGTTGAGATGCTGCAGGAACTGAGAGACGTGATTCTATTTTTTCTTGACAAATAAATTACATGTTATCACCACTTCGCTAATAGCAACATCTTTGAAAAACCAATCATATAATATACAAAAACTTTTTATATTGCCATTTTTTGTAACTATTGGTCTAATCCAATGTCGAGTGTCCAACTTGTACCACAACGTGTACTCATAATTTGCTGATAGTTGTCCTTCCATTAGGGCATTCGTCCAAATATAATTCCACCTTTGATCCCATTGATTCATGTATATTGTGTGTTTGATATGCCAATCTTCGACATTCTTCCCCTTTAGTGTTACATCATGTCGTTTGTCTGGTTAGAATGGAAGACGGTGAATGTGTTGTTACATGCCAAACTGTCGCATGCAATGATCAAATTAATATCACTCAACAATATGAAAGCATATGAGTGGCACAACAGCATATGAGAACGTCGCTCATATGTGGATCACCTGCTCGCCTAACGTCTAGGTCTCTGTGCGGTTCACCATGTCCCTATATGCTCAGAAACATGTGTCTTATATAGATGCAACAATGACGTAACTATTGGACCAAGATGAATAATTATTTCTAAAGCTATTTTGAGAATTTTAAAAAAGAAAAATACTATACTATCTGTAAACAAAAAGGAGAACTAATAAACTCATGTTATTCAACCAAGCTACATATATAACCATCTATAATTTTTTAATTATTTTTCATCTTTAAAAATGCACCCACTATATTGTTTAGCTCTCACGTTCAAATGAGTAGTGTTTTTCTCATTTAGATTGCTTCTTCTCAAGAGAATCCATGGATTTTACATGCAAAAAATCTCTGAACTTTCCTTCACGAGTGAGTCTCTAAAGCATAATTTCTCTTCACGAATTTTCCAGCATTTCGTCAAGCGGTTGCTAGGAGGGGAGCATGAAAATTATATTGCGCCTCTTTAATTAGAGTCATGTGTGTGGTGTTATGTCTTAGAGCGACATAAAAAAAACAAAAAAATGAGGCGCTAAGCACTTTAGCACCATACAAGTTTCTCGTCTCCATAAAATGTTGTGCCCTGCTCCCTAACACTCACCTTTTTTTGGTCAAAACAACATTCATTGCACTCACCTATCACCCCACACAATCCACTTTGACACAAATGCATTTTGGAGAATCCAAAAAGGGTAAAATATGTTTTTGGTCCCTGTAAAATTACTGAGGTTTGCTTTTAGTCCCTATAATTTTTTTTATTAAAGCGTCATCCCAAATTTTTTTTACAATTAGTCCCTCCAATCAATTGGCGTGTGTCAGGTGCTGATGTGGCATATTTTCTCTCTCCTATGTGTACATAATTGCATTTCTGGGGTCTTAGACCGCTAGAAAATTACTCACACTCACCGCCAAAATTTTTTTTCTCCACTCCCCTTCTCCCCCCCACAAAATCCACCCACACACCATTTCCTCCATCTCAAACTGATAGCGATCTCTTCCTAACTTGGAACTCAGTCCCTCTCTTTCCCCATTTCAATTTCCTCTTTGTCACTTCACTTCACAAACACCCAAACACCCTTCTTCTTCTTTGTGGCTCAGATTGGAGAGGAAGGAATTTGAGAATTGAAACCACAACAAGAAAATGGGTTTGGAATTGATGTTCAGAGGCCACGAGACCCAACCTATGGCACTTTTACTTGTCGAAGCCTCACAAGCCATGGCTCTTCGTGACTCGCCAGATTTGCTACGTGCTTCGGTGGGGAAGGAGCCGCTAGGGATTAAGAGGAAGGGGCTCTGGATCGTGGTGACAGGTGGAGCGGGTTTTGTGATGGTCGGCTTTTTTTACCATAACATGGATGTCTTTGAGATGGATATGAAGGTGGTCAATGTCCTTTACTAACATCCGAGTTGCTGGAAAGCCGGTCGAAGCCATTGATGATGCCTTGTTTGAAGGAAGACAAAATCCCTCGATCCTTTTCATTGCAACGAACCAAGCTATCATTGGTAGAGATGCTTTTGTGGAGTGTGGTTGCAGATAAAAGCAAAAGGAGAAGAATTGAAATTTGTGAAGTAAAAGTCATCGTGATTGGAATAAGAGAGCAAGAACTAATTCAAGTAACATTAATTGCTGAGGTGAGTGATATTTGCTTACCACTTTGCAAGATCAGAGTAATTATATAGAGAGGATCGAAATATGATATTGGCTCATGAACGAATGCTAGAAAGATTGGAAAAAGTAGGGAAGACTTGGAATTCTGAAATTTCTTTGAACCTCATGTTTTCACTTTTGAGTAACTTATTTTTTCTACAAGCTGTTAATTTGTTGCTAAGTTGTTTAAAAGTTATTTTGATTAGTTAAACTTCACTATTTTGTATTTTTTGAAAATATTTAAAATATATCAGTACCAATATTTCTCTTTTTTTAAAAGAAAAAGAAAAAATTCTTTGATCATCCAGGGTAACGGTGAGCCTTTGGATTTGAAAACTAAATTTTAAGGGCTCAAGCGAAGCTTTGCAGCTTTGCATGTTCTGTGTTTTCTTTTGCAAATGGTGTGCATGGGGAGGGGACTGAAATCTGGAAATGGTTAGAGGGGGTGGGGGTGGGGGAAACGGTGTGTGGGTGGATTTTGTGGGAGGGGAGAAGAGAAGGGGGATTGGGGAAAAACAATTTCTGGCGGTGAGAGTAAGTAATTTCTGGCAGTCTAAGACCCGCCAGAAATGCAATTATGTACACATAGGAAGAGAAATATGTCATATCAAGCACCTGACACACGCCAATTGATGGGAGGGACTAATTGCAAAAAAAAAAATTTTGGGAGGACGCTTTAATAAAAAAAAAATTATAGGGACTAAAAGCAAATCTCGTTAATTTTATAGAGACCAAAAAACATACTTTACCCATCCAAAAATAATGGTGTCTAGTCACATAGGGGATGCACGCGAATCCATTTACAATTGATAGGCTTTAAATTTAAATTCGATGTAACAGGCGTAAAGTCAAATAAAAGTTCGAAGGGACTAAGCAGAAAAACTAAGTGAAGGAACTCGAAGTGGCTTGATGGAAAGCCAAATAAAGGAAAAGTTTATTGAATAAGATTAAATACAATAAGTCTATTTCCTAAATAGAGTCTCACTATTCGAATTTCATATCTATGCCCTAAGTTATTTTGGCAGGTTTTTGCCTCGAGCTGAAGAGGGCAACGATCTTCGAGCTCCCTGCCAGTGTCATGCCTTCGGAAGGGAGAAGCCCCAAAAGGTCGAATAATGAGAAGGAGAGGCTCGAAGTTTGGGATCTTCCAAATAATCCAGGGTCTTCGATCTCTCATCTTCATCATCCTTTTCTTTGACCTTTTCTTCCTCTGAACCTTCCTCTTCCCTTCCTTCCTCCATCCTCCAGGATCAGAAGACCTGGCGCAGAGCAAGCATGTGATTTCCTGCCCCATAATTGAAGCTGGAACCAAGGAGGTGGAAGCAATACCAGACCTTGCATGGGACTAAGGCCTAGTAATTTGGCTGTGCTGTTCCACCTGAAGTCTTGGTCTTCATTGAAGTGACCATTAATGTTGGACATTCTGACGACCTGAAATCCAAAGGAAATGGAATCCTCAGGTCGTACAGAGCAGCCAATACCAAGGGCCTCTTCATTGGAATAGGAGAAGATAATGGTACATTCTCCATGATGTCGTTCCTTATAAAGGAGAAGAAATTTGAAGATTTTAAGAAGGCCACCTCCAAGAGCCAATAAGAAGCAGTCCCACGCACACTGACCAAGATGGACGGTAGTCAATTGAGTCAAAGAGGGTCGGTGGTTCGAAGGCTTGGAAAGAGAAGCCAGTTTCGAAAGGAGACATATGTGCAGAGAAAGTCTCAGGCTTGTTGACAATAAGGTTCGAGATGGATCTTAGCTCGAAGATATAGTAGCCTAGAGAGCTCGGAGTTCTTTTCGTTTTAAGGTCGAAAAGAATGACTATAGCTCGAGCAAGTTCGAGGGATCAGTTATTTTTTCATTTGCTCATTAACAATTGCTCGCGGCCACGTCACCTTCAACAGTTACCAATGGAGTCCATCAACATTCATGCAGAGAATGTGGACTTATGGCAGTTCTAAAGGCATGTTAGGAGAAGCCATCTGGAAGAAGGGAACGATTACCAGGATGAAGGCTATAAATAGGGGAGAGTTTGAAAGAACAAAGGTCCGCAACCTGAATACTCAAGAGCACCTTGAAAAAAGTCGGCAACATCCACCGCAGTGATCAAGGCAAAACCAGCAAGCTTAGAGGAAGTAGGGACCCTGCAGACCAACCCCCTTATTTCTTTACCTGTTATTTTTCATGTTTTTTCTTGTTGGTCTTGTATGCTTTACGTTTTTTTATAAACTAGGAATCCATGGCACTGTCACTGATTTCTTCAGTTGCTTGTGTTTGTAAGTTACCTTTACCCTTTTAATGCAAGTTAAGGGCCCTGTCAGGGGGCCATTGTTACATCATCTTTGCTCTGTTTCATGGTAACATTATGATTTGCATGTTCAGATCGTTTCTAAGGTTTCACACTAAGGTAGAACCCACACTAAATAACAAAGGATTCGTATCTCGTCATAGACTGATCAGAGATACATTTGTTTATGTAAATTTCTAGGACAAACAAATTGGCACGCCCGGTGGGACCCTTCTACTTCAATAGTGTTGCATGAATCTTAGAAGTGGTAAGAGAACCATGACAAATAAGAACAAAAGTGGTTCTGGACACTCCTCCAGGAAGTTCCCTCAACCAACGAACCGCCCCATGATGGCCGCAATGGTGGTCAAACTCCTCAAAGGTGCATTGGGAGATACAAAGATGATGAAGTACCCACTGGTACTCTCCCACAACCTGAGAAACCCGTAGTTAGCCAAGGTGAGATCATATGAGCCCCTTAGGGCTGAAGGACTACCGCCTGGTTTCAGGCCCAAAATATGATGGCAACCTTGGGAATGCCTCAAAGTGTGTACACTAACCCTTTGGCAACACATGTTTTCCCCAGGAACAATAGGGGTTCACCAGAAATGTGGTCGAACCAACCTGGGTCAGTACCTTTCACCAATGTTGCTTTACAGTCTATGAGACAGCAAATGGATGAGAGAAACCATGATATGGTTAACACGCTGACTCATCAAATGGCAACAGTGATAACACCTCTGGTTGCAACCACTAACCAGAACTATCAGTTATTGGCTAGGCAAATGGGTAGGATAGCAGATGTCTTTGGGAATGGATCAGAGACAGATGGCTTCGAGAGACAAGAAGCCATTAGAAGAGAGCTTCAAGTCGAACTTGACTTGAATAGCGCCAGGTAGAGCACGACCAGTGATCGTGGCTCGAAACCAGGACTCTGACTTAGTGGTCAAGAGAGTAAGACAAAATTAATGTTGGGGGGGGGGGGCAACATAATATTGCCCACAGTGGTCGAACAAGTGCTGAATAGGACGACTTTAATGTGGGCTATGCAAATCAACCATATTTTGTTTCAGCATTCCCCTATGAATGTCTTAAGGGCAGAATTGCCCAGAGTCTCAAAGTCCCAAAATTCTCCAAATTGCTGGAGAAAATAGGGGAGTCCACAGTAGAACATGTGGCAAGGTACCAAATAGAGTGTGGGGACCTAGCCAATGATGAATTGTTGAAAATGAAATATTTTCCTAGTTCATTGACCAAGAATGCATTTACTTGGTTTACCCACTCTTACTCCAAATTCGATCCAGAATTGGATCGAGTTGAAAGAGCCTTTCATGAGCAATTCTTTAGAGGCAAGAGTAAGGTTAGCCTAATGGATCTGATGGGTATCCAGAGATCACCCATGAAACCATAGAAGACTATCTGAATAGATTCAGACAGTCTAAGGCTAGGTGTTTCACACCGACTGAACATGAATTAGTTCAGATAGCTTTTCTGGAGGGCTTGAATTCTCTTCATTAGGAAGAAGCTAGTTAACCTCCCGTTCGAGATATTGGCCCAATTGGCAGATAGAGTCAGAAAACTAGAACAGATAAAAGCTGAGAAGGCCAAGTATAGAAGTTCGAAAAGAATAGGAAAAAAGGGATAAGATAGCCTATATAGAGGCATATAATAATGAGAATGATTCGAACAATGATGACGAGGAAAATGAAGTTAATGTGGTTGAATTAAACCTGGGGCCATCTTATGTTTGCTCTTCACTAAGACCATCAAGGATGTGTCTGGTTCTTCTGTAAATGATAATTCTAAGAAAACCATCATATGGTTTCGATATATCAAAAGCTGACCAAATATTTGATTTCTGCTGAAAGATAAACAAATCATCTAAGTGATGATCATAAAATCCCTACTCTTGAACAGAGAAAGGGAGAAAATATTGCAAGTATCATAATGTATATGGTCATTTGACTAAACCATTGTGTTCGTTTCAGGGATTTGATCCAGAAGGCAATATTTGAAGGATATGATTTGAAGTTCGAAGAGAAAATGAATGGCCCAATGAAGGTCGATGCAGACCCATTCGACAGCAACGTTCACTATGTGGCCATTGGAAATCAATATGGTCGAGGTCGAACCCAGTGAATGCAAAGGCCACTGATATGGCCATTGATGAGTTCGAGAAAGAGGTGAAGGACATTTACCCTCAGCAGACGAAAGCATACTGGAGTACCTGACCAGAAACAGAATGAGGATAGGCATGTGATGATATGCCCCAGGTGTAGTGCAGTCTTCGACTCAGATTCTGCCAATACCTTGAGGAAGCTTCGAATAAGAAGCGCCAATTGAAGCAGAGATTGGGACCTCAGAAGTATGAAGAGGGGCAGAAAAATGTACAAGGCAATGAAAGAAGTAGGTAGAGAGACATGCCCATCTAGGAGAAATACCTTCGTTCCTCTACCTAAGGTACTTACTTCTAATCAATGGGTGAGGCAGATCCCAACTAAGCAAAGAACCAAGTAAATGGAAACCAGTGGACAACAAGCAAGAAACTTCCCACACCTCAAAAGGAAAGGAGATAATGGTCAAGCCATCTAAGGATGTTCGACCACCCCAGGAGAGTTGTATCATTTCAGCCAATACTTTAAAGCCAAAGGTTCAATGACAAGGACTCAATGGCGCAGGGCCCAGAGATTGTATAGGGCCAGAATGGAGCAGATAGAGGCTGAATGCGCCAAGACTCCTCAGAAGCCTAAGAGAAGATTTGAAGCCTCATCATCAAGGCTCAGCATGATTTGCGTGAGCAAATTAATGCTTGCAAAGGTAAAAGATATGTAAGAGGATGATCTTCTCACTGAAGAGTTCGAGTCACGATTCCCTGATTCGATTTAGGAAATTTGTGGAATCGTTTCGATCTTACTATCTGAATTTGCTCAGCAGGTGCAAAGATTGGAGAACGAAGAAGGAAGTGGTCAGCATAAACAAAACCTACTCCAGGATACATGGCCCATATGAAGCCACTATATATTAAAGAAATGGTCGAAGGGAACCTATCAATAGGGTGATTATTGATGGAGGAGCAACCAATCAATCTTCTGCCAAAGACGACATTCGATAAACTGGGTAAGACGAACAAAGATCTTCTTCCTCTACAACATTGTGATTACTGATTTTGCAGGTAAGTCATCAGGCTCAGAAGGAATTGCGGCACGGACTTGATGATAGGTGGACAGATGAGACCACTATTTTCGTGGTATAGTTCAAACAAGGGCCAGTTTCAATATGCTATTTGGAAGGGAATGGATATATGGCATAGGGGCTGTACCATCAACTATTCACCAGAAACTGTTCTTGTGGGATCAACAGGGCAATCCCATTATGGTCGAAGCTGACCAAAGGGGTCTATACTGTGGAACAGGGATTGGTGGAAATGGACTTCGACAAGAATTTGGCTCATATCAGTCCTTATGAGCTTGACTCTAAATCAGCCATTTATTCAGCCAAAGTGCCATCATTCAGTGAGGTTGGATCCTATCAAAGGATTTCTATTAAAGAGAGTTTGTCGACTTAGATATCGGCCTTAGAAATATTGGGGTGATTCATGAAAGCATAGAATCATTCATCAAGAAAGTAGCGGCCTATGTGGCCGAATCAAGTGTGAAGCTCCTCTTCGAATTTATGGAAGAAACAACAAATGGTAGTGAGGATCATCACAAGCAGCTGTAAGCCCGAGAAGGAGATTCAGTCCGTTTGGATTGCATCTATGATGAAGAAGCTTTAGATGTAGATTACGGCCATGAGAAAATACCAAGATTCGAAGCACAAGATCAACTCGAAGAAGTAAATCTAGGAACAACCGAAAACACCAAAGACCAACCTTCATCAGTGCTAAAGTAGACCCAGAGATCAAACCACATCTGATCGAAATACTAAAGCAATATAAAGATTGCTTTGCTTGGGACTACGATGAGAGATGCGAGGACTGGATCGTGCTTTGGTCGAGCACAGGATTACCACAATACTTGGGAAGAACCAGTAAAGCAGCCCCCTCGAAGGTTTGCAACCAGAAGCGGTTTCGAAGATTAAAGAGGAGATCGAAAGACTCCTTAAAGCCAGATTTATAAGAACAACCAGGTATGTAATTGGCTCTCTAATATTGTGCCAGTCATTAAGAAAAATGGCAAATTGAGAGTTTGGTATAGATTTTAGAAATCTTAATGAGGCAACCCCCAAGGACGAGTATCCAATTCCTATAGCTGACATGCTAATCGATTCAGCGGCAGGGAACGAAATGCTAAGCCTTCTTGATGGCTATTCTGGTTACAACCAAATTTTCATTGCAGAAGAAGATATTTCTAAAACTGCATTTCGTTGCCCCCGAGGCATTGGGTACCTTCGAATGGATGATGATGCCTTTGGTTCAAAAACATCTGCGCCACGTATCAAAGGGTCATGAACCTGATATTCCATGATTTATTGGTGAATTTATGCAGGTATATATAGATGATGTAGTGGTCAGTCAAAGACCAAAGCTCAACATTTGGACCACTTAAGAGTGTTCGTTCGAAAGGATGAGGGTGCATGGTTTAAAGATGAACCCTTTGAAATGTGCCTTGGGATGTTTACAGGAAATTTCTTAGGATTCTTGGTACAACAACAAGGGATCGAGGTTGATGCAAACAAAACCCAAGCAAATCATCAACACAAGACCCCCAGAAAATAAAAAACAATTGCAGAGCTTGTTAGGGAAGATAAACTATCTAAGGAGGTTCATTTCGAAACTTATCTGGGAAGACGAGGATTTTTTCTCCCCTAGTCAAGTTAAAGAAAGGGGAAGAGTTCGAATGGGAAAAGGAGCAACAAGTGGCTTTTGATTCGATAAAGAAATACTTAGCCAATCCCCCGGTAATGACTCCCTCAGTTCGAGGAAGACGCTTCGACTGTATATTTCTGACATCTGATGAAACTCTGGGTAGTATGTTAGCCCAAGAAGATGATAGTGCTTCAAAAGAGTAGTGTATTATTTAAGTAGGAGCCTTAGTGATGTAGAGAAAAAGGTATTCACCTTTAGAGAAATTATGTTTATGCCTTATTTCTCATGTACAAAGCTTAAATATTACTTGAAACCCTCAGAGGTTTTTGTAAGTTTACATTTCGATGTAATTAAGTACATGTTAATCAAGCCAATACTTCATGGAAATGTTGGGAAATGGGCATTGGCCTTAACAGAATTTTCTTTAAAGTATTTACCTTTAAAACAATAAAAGGGCAAGCCCTTGCTGATTTCTTAGTCGAACTTCCTACGGTTAAGATCGAAGAGGTTAATTTTTAGGAATTAAACCTTGGAAAACTGTTTTTTGAGTGGTTCTAAACATACTAAAGGGAGCGACATTGGGCATGCTGATTATATCCCCTAATGAGGTGATAACTAAAGTGATGTTTAGAATAAAAGGGGAATGTTCGAACAACGAGGTCGAGTATGAGGCAGTGATCGCCAGGCTCGAACTGTTGTTAAGTTCGAAGTCTCCATATTCATGTGAAGCGGGACTCTCAATTGGTTATAAATCATTGAAAGGGGTTCTACAAATGTTGTAGCCCGAAATTGGCAAAAATATTTTGCCAGGGCCAAGAGTTTATTAGGCCATTTTGAGGAAGTCGTGTCCGGAGCATGTGCCTCGAGTCCAGAATGAAGTGGCTAATGAACTATCCCAGATAGCTTCTGGTTATAAAGTCAGACCAAAATCCTCGAGAACCTGATCGAAAACCAACCTCCATTAACAATAGAGGAAAGAGTGGTTTGGAATTTAGATGTGGTAAACATCTTCAGATTGTAGGAAGCCTATATGGATTACTTAAAGGATCCATCACAACCCGTTGAGAGGAAAGTCAAACTCAGAGCTTTGAACTACACTATCTTGGGAGATGAATTGTATAAGAAATCAAGTAGGGGGCACCTGCTCAAATGTTTGGGAGAAGCAAAAGCTATCTAGCATTGGCCGACTTTCATGAGGGTATATGTGGAGCTCCCCAGGCAGGGGAGAAGATGAAGTGGACATTGCTAAGGTATTGCTACTTTTGGCCAACCATGTTGAGGGATTGTCATGATTTTGCTAAGGGATGTGAGGAATGCCAAAAGCATGGCAACATGCATCATGCTCCTGCGGCAGAGCTCCATTCTATAATCAAGCCTTGGCCATTTCGAGGCTGGGCCCTTGACCTAATTGGTATGATCCATCCTCCTTCTTCGAAAAGGACAATAAGTTTATCTTAGTAGGTGTAGATTATTTCACCAAATGGGTCGAGGCCATCCCTCTAAAGGATGTTGGGAAAAAAAGAAGTAATAGACTTCATAGAAGAACACATAGTCCATAGGTTTGGTATTCCTGAAACCATAACCACAGATCAAGGGACCATGTTCACGGGAAGGAAAGTGGCTCAATATGCAGAGTCTAGAAAAATTAAACTTCTCAATTCTACACCTTACTACGCCCCAAGCAAATGACCAAGTCGAGGCCATTAATAAGATACTGATAGGGTTGATTAAGAAACACATAGGCCAATAAACCCAGAAATTGGCATGAAACACTTAGTCAAGTGTTGTGGGCACACAAAAATTCTCCAGGGACGCCACTTGTTGCTTCCCCATATAAATTAGTAATATGGGCACGAGGCTGTTTGCCTCTAGAAATCAACCTAGAATCCCTTCGAATTCAGAAGCAACATGAATTGCCTACACAAGACTATTTGAGCCTAATGGTTCGAACCAATTAGATGGATTGGACGAAGAAAGACCTATTGCGTTGGAAAATATAGTCAAAACAAAAAGAAATAGTGGCTCGTTTTTATAATCGAAGGGTTAGTAACAAACTTTCCAAGAATGTGACTTAGTATGGGAAAGTCCAATTACCTTTAGGAAAGAAATCCACCAAAATTTGGTAAGTGGACCCCTATTTGGGAGGGACCATTCGAAGTTGAGAATGTGTTGTCAATAACGCCTATACTATTCGAGATGTTACTTCTAGTTGCGTGATTCGAGCAACAAATGGCAAACACTTGAAAAAACACAAACCAATCATGCATGAAGTAAAAAATTCATCCTAAATAAATAACTGGAGTCTGGGCCAAACGTGGCCATTACAAATTAAATAAAAACAAGCTTCAAAGAAGAAAGGCTTAACACAAAGAACTTCTAAAACAAGTTTTAGCCTTGAAATCGAGGTAATCTTCCTTAACCTTTGCAAGAGTGGCTTCAAGGGTGGCATGGTCATTCTGTGCCTTCTTCAAATCTCTGAAGTAATTGACGAGTGTATTGGAGTCAGCCTTCACCACCTCTTTCAAATGTTTTTGACGCTTTCGACCTTGCTCAACAGCCGAAGCAAGAATATCTCTTTCCTTGACCTTCGCGGCTACTTGCTTCTGCAGTTCTTCGATCTCCAAATAAAGAACCCCAAGTTGAGTAGAACCTTGTTCCAAAGTAGTGGAACATGCCTTGAACTGGGTATCATGCTCTATCAGCTTATTCCTCAAAGCAATTTCTTTGCTAATAATCTCATCCTGTCTAGTCTCGTTGGCATGAATCTTATTTATAGTTTCAGTGAATGTGTCATACCATGCACAGAACGCTCCGATAGCCCTCATCTAACTCCATAGGTATAGCTTACGAAATGGCTTTCAATTCCGCCAAAACTTCTCTGATTTCTTTATCGAGCTCGTCACTTAGAACCTCTATAAGGTCTTGAGAAAAACCCAAGTGTCGAAGCTTGTTCATCAACTCTTGAACTCGATGATGGGTACTGGACTCGAAAGTCTTAGCACTGCGACTCGCTGAAGCAACAGGAAGTGACCTTGCCAATAGTCTGTTGATGATGAAGAATGGGTCATCTTCGAGCTGTTTATAAAAATGTCAAGGTCGAAACAGGATCTGTTTGTTGAATTTCAGTCTCTTTTGAAGCCTGAGGTTCCTGTTGTTTTTAGGCTCGAAGCAAGGACAGTTTGTGGGACTTCAGTGTCTTGTAAAGGAACTTGGGCAACCGTGTTAACAGGAGGTGTTTGATCATGACCTTCATCAATATTTTCATGAGCAGTGAATGATGGGGTCAAAGGTAAATCACTCTGAGGATTCTGATTGTCTCCTTTCCCTTGAGTTTTTTCCATGGTCGAACCATCATTTTTTGATGTCCTTGAGCAAGTTGAAGTTGAGAAGACTCATTAATCTTGGGGTCTGAGGCATCTTCAACGTTTCGACTTTCAGGGGTAACCTTTTCAGGTTGAACAAGCTCTTTCTTAGAACCAGCTCCTTCGGACTGCACTATTGCTTTCCCCTTTTCTGAAGCCCGCCTTAACTATTTTGATGATAGCAACATCATCATCATCAGTAGAATCATCGGGAGCATCTTCGTTTTGTTCTTGCTCAAAGTCTTCAATCTGACTTCCTTGCTCCTCTTCTTCCTCCTCTTCTTGTGTTTGACCTTCAGAATGGTCAGGGGAGTTGACCTCAGGATCTTCAGCTGTGGTTCGACCCCCTGCAGCTTCAAATCTTAGAATCCTGTTCGACCCAGGATATTGCATAGCAAGAGGAAGATAATTTAAAAAAGTATCAAAGTGCAAGGAGCAATATTTTGTCCCTTGAAGAAAGGAACAGGAATGTCTTGGCAAAGACCAAACTGCCTAGCCACAAGAGTTGGCTGATAATGCATCAGGAAAGGAATGGTTTGATCATAATGGGGGAAGATCAGCTGATTTTGAAGGATCTCACTCCATCTTTGGTCTTGATCAGCTTGATCAGAAGGGTTCACACTTATGAGAGGTTGGTGAACCCACTTAGGGCCACGAGTTCTTTTGGAATAAGGAGTGAGTGTATCAGCAAATTTTTTTTGGTTGAAGAAATAAGACATGAAGGCTTTGATTCGACCAAGCTCTTCAGCGGGAGGACAAAGAAAAGTATATGTTAAACTCTTGGCTGTGGGCTCGAAAAGGTTAGATACCTCAGAAGAAAGCTTGGCATCTCTTGGAAACGTGGCTCGAAGCCAAAAATCAAGAAGCCAAAAAGGACCATAAAAGCCACCTAATGGTTTGGGTTGTTTGTAAAAGCTCAAAGCATCAGAAAGACACAAATACAAATGGCCAAGAAGTAGCTTAGCCAAATTAATTTTTCTGCCTTCGTGAAGGCAGACAGCTAAAGGAAAAAGACCTTGGGGGTACCTGGAGAGACCTAACACATAATACAAAATTGGATAACCAAAGCCAAAGGAAGGTAATGTGTTCTCCCTCAGAAACATCAGAAGATGTTTTGACATGGTTATTGCCAATAAAGGCTTGAAAGGTCATTTTGCTGGTGTCAATATTCTCATACTTAGTATCAGAGGGTTTGGTATTTGGGAGATAAGTCTACCGACGAGGTTCAAGACCAGTTATAATAGAAACATCCAACAAAGTAGGAGTGATCATTCCGCAAGGTAGAAAGAAGGTGCATGTACCTTGGTCCCAGAAGGTCAGTGCGGCAAGGATGAGCTCGATGTCATACTGTATGTGCGACCTGGATAGTTGAATCAGATCGAAGATCCCCAACCTCTTCCACAGATTCTCTTTCACAGATTGGACTTTGTCCAACCAGCTGAGATAGGCTTTCTTGACCATCATAGGAGAAGACTTGAAGGCATTCTTCTCTGTTTTGGCCACGTCAACTCGAACAGGATCACCAAAAGCTAGAATCTTCTCTGGTGGATATAAGGCTTGAAAGGCCTTGACGTCTGGAGTTCTAGGAGGAAACTCGTAAGGGCCAAGGAAACCCATGCGAAATCCATACACATTGGTGGGAATGATGACGCTGGAACCCCACACTTTTAGATTTTCCTCAGTGGCCTCAGGTTCTGGTACGAAGTTATCGTCGTCTCTGACAATGGTCTTGCCATTTTCAGCTGCAAGAAGGGTCGAGCAAGCCACTTGGTATTTCTCGCTTGGGAAAATCAAGGTTGTAGAAGGGGACGCCATTTGAGTGGTGAGAGCAAAATGGAAGCAAAAGCAAGAAAGAAATCCAGAAAAGCAAGGATTTTTGAGCTGGGAGCTAGAGAGCCGTGAGAAAGAAGGTAAAGAGCTGAGAGAAAAGGTTGATGAGTACTAAAAGTCTGTCACGAAGTAAATGAGGGAAAACCAAAGGTCATTGGCGGTTACAAGCCCAACTGACATTAGTGGAAGCCCAAAGGTTCTCAGTCCATGGGATCGTGGGAGAGAGAAAGAGAAACATCAAATGTTTCTGGCTTAGCATGGGGCTGCCACGTGTAAAAAATGCATTAGCTTCTAAAACAGTTCGAAGCTATGCATTTTGGGGGGCATTTGTTAGGCTTTAAATTTAAATTCGAAGTAACAGGCGTAAAGTCAAATAAAAGTTCAAAGGGACTAAGCAGAAAAGCTAAGTGAAGGAACTCGAAGTGGCTTGATGGAAATCCAAATAAAGGAAAAGTTTATTGAATAAGATTAAATACAATAAGTCTATTTCCTAAGTAGAGTCTCGCTATTCGAACTTCATCTCTATGCCCTAAGTTATTTTGGCAGGTTTTTGCCTCGAGCTGAAGAGGGCAACGATCTTCGAGCTCCCTGCCAGTGTCATGCCTTTGGAAGGGAGAAGCCCCAAAAAGTCGAATGATGAGAAGGAGAGGCTCGAAGTTTGGGATCTTCCAAATAATCCAGGGTCTTCGATCTCTCATCTTCATCATCCTCTTCTTTGACCTTTTCTTCCTCTGAACCTTCCTCTTCCCTTCCTTCCTCCATCCTCCAGGATTAGAAGACCGGGCGCAGAGCAAGCATGTGATTTCTTGCCCCATAATTGAAGCCGGAACCAAGGAGGTGGAAGCAATACCAAACCTTGCATGGGACTAAGGCCTAGTAATGTGACTGTGTTGTTCGACCTGAAGTCTTGGTCTTCATTGAAGTGACCATTAATGTTGGACACTCCGACGACCTGAAATCCAAAGGAAATGGAATCCTCAGGTCGAACAGAGCATCCAATACCAAGGGCCTCTTCATGGAATAGGAGAAGATGATGTACATTCTGCATGATGTCGTTCCTTATAAAGGAGAAGAAATTTGAAGATTTTAAGAAGGCCACCTCCAAGAGCCAATAGGAAGCAGTCCCACGTACATTGACTAAGATGGACGGTTGTCAATTGAGTCAAAGAGGTCGGTGGTTCGAAGGCTTGGAAAGAGAAGCCAGGTTCGAAAGGAGACATATGTGTAGAGAAAGTCTCAGACTTGTTGACAATAAGGTTCGAGATGGATCTTAGCTCGAAGATATAGTGGCCCAGAGAGCTCGAAGTTCTTTTCGTTTTAAGGTCGAAAAGAATGATTATAGCTCGAGCAAGTTCGAGGGATCAGTTATTTTTTCATTTGCTCATTAACAATTGCTCGTGGCCACGTCGCCTTCAGCAGTTACCAATGGAGTACATCAACGTTCATGCATAGAACGTGGGCTTATGGCAGTTCTAAAGGCAGTTAGGAGAAGCCATCTGGAAGAGGGAACGATTACCAGGATGAAGGCTATAAATAGGGGAGAGTTTGAAAGAACAAAGGTCCGCAACCTGAATACTCAAGAGCACCTTGAAAAAAGTCGCAACATCCACCGTAGTGATCAAGGCAAAACCAGCAAGCTTAGAGGAAGTAGGGACCCTGCAGACCAACCCCCTTATTTCTTTTACCTGTTATTTTTTTATGTTTGTTCTTGTTGTTCTTGTATGCTTTACACTTTTTATAAACTAAGAATCCATGGTACCGTAACTGATTTCTTCAGTTGCCTATGTTTGTAAGTTACCTTTACCCTTTTAATGCAAGTTAAGGCCCTGTCAGGGGCCAATGTTATATCATCTTTGCTCTGTTTCATGGTAACGTTACGATTTGCATGTTCAGACCATTTCTAAGGTTTCACACTAAGGTAGAACCCACACTAAATAACAAAGGATTCGTATCTCGTCCTAGACTGATCAGAGATACATTTGTTTGTGTAAATTTCTAGGACAAACAACAATGTATCAAACTATTACTAATGGACTCTATGTCTATGAATGAAGTACTGAAAACTTCATCAAGTCTTTAAATCTTCCAAGTTATCAATCATCTTAGAACCCATACCAGTCTTCGATTTCTTCTGGAAAAGATATATGAAGTCTTTTCGATTTCCTTGTTAAGTTAAAGAACTTACCATCCTTCACCTATTCTACAATCAAAATTGAAAAACCATATTCCCAACACGATCTTCTCATGTTTCGATTTTTAATACGTTAACAACCAAAACATTGTTTCTCTTTTTAACTGCCGAAAACATATATATTTTATGAGTAACAATTGAACCCCCCTTACCCAAGAAGAATCAAAATCCTTTAACGAGACTTCATGAAATTTGTCTTCCTCATTTTAAATAGTAAGATTAATCAAAAGATGTTGTGCTAGGAAACTTATCTTCAAATTATGGTCGAAAACATCATCCTTTTTTTTACACCAACGCACATACACACATCACACCTGCACTCACCTATCACTATCATCCTCACAGACAACTGCATGGATCCTCTGCAGTGCCGCAGGAGGGTGCAGCAAAATAGCTAGGGAATAACTACCGATTTTAACTACGGAATGTTTCCATAGTTGTTCCCTAGCTATTCGGTAGCTAACGTTGCTGCAGACACATCCCACTCTGCAGAGGATCCAGATCCCACAGACAACATATGCACTCACTGCAATAACCGAATTCCTAGGAATTACAAAGGTCGTCA
Organism: Sesbania bispinosa; assembly: GCA_026901365.1. Taxonomy (NCBI): domain Eukaryota; kingdom Viridiplantae; phylum Streptophyta; class Magnoliopsida; order Fabales; family Fabaceae; genus Sesbania; species Sesbania bispinosa. The sequence goes on along the minus strand of QLOH01000041.1, from coordinate 908,299 downwards.
GCGCCGCTCAGTGCTTATCCAATTTTTTGTCATAGCACAATAATTTAAACAATTAGTAGTGATTGAGTGAATTTGTTTTTGGTGCTTATTTAGAGTGTATTTGGTAAGACATTTCAGCTAGCTGAAAGATTAAATTAGTACTACTCCGGTCTCTAAGCAACTCAAATTCAATGTTTTTGGTTTTAAATATAAGCAAAATCCAACTACCTCCACCCTATTAAATTCTATTATTCCCACCATACCCTTATTTAATTTACACTTCCTTTCGAATGATCCACTTTGCAATAAATATAAGATGGATAGTTTAGTAAATGTAGTTCACTTTTTTATGTGAGTTTGAGAAAATTTAATGACTTCAACTAATATTCTTAATTAGCGTGAATTAGTTAGCTTTTGCTTATATTGGAGACAAGAGTAGTAGCTGAAACTATTTCAGTTGTGTTTAGTAAGGTAGCTTTTTTGGGTAGCTGTTAGCTTTTCTTTTTTTTTTTGTTGCAGCTGTTAGCTTTTCTTGAAAAGGTACTTGAGGTAGCTTTATTAAAAAACTCCAATTTTCAGCTACTAGCTGAAAATTAATTACAAGTTTAGCCCTTAATCACCCCCACTTATCATTATTTAATAATTAATGATGTCCTTATATGTCATTTTACCATTTTCAGCTAGTTTTACCAAACACATTCAAAAGCTTTTCAGCTTTCAACTAGCTTTAAGCTTTCGACTACTTTTTTAGCTTTCAGCTAGCTTTTCAGCTAGTTTTACCAAACACACTTTTAAGTTAGAATGCCTAAACAAGTATCTGACACATACTGAGAAAAGGGCGTGCAGCAGCAGCCTTGCACACTTACCGGTGATCCCTTTTTTTCTTAATTTAATACCAATTTATTGTTTATTAATTAAAATATTTTTAAAATAAAAATTTATAAAAATAAATAATGAGTGATGTGTAATTGTGAGACTCATTTAAAATCTGTGAATAGTAAAAAAGTAATGTGCAGAGTGAAGATGAGAGGCGTTGTAATGGTGGGACTCATTTAAAATGTGCTAATGTGGCTTAAAGGCGTTAACCTGGTAAGCCCCACGTACTATAAGCAAAGTGTTATATTAACACCATAAAAAACCATTTCCTTTCTCCCCACGTGAAACTCCATTTTGACAAAAATCACCCTACTTCAGGAAATAGTAATGTTTTTTTGTTATTTTGATAAATAAATTTTTTTAATATTAAAGTTTGGTAAAAAAATCCTTTACCTTTGCGGCAAAAATCACCCATTACAATAATAGTGTGTTTGGTAAAACTAGCTGAAAAGCTCGCTGAAAGCTTAAAGCTAGCTTAAAGCTGAAAAGCTCGCTGAAAACTTAAAGCTAGCTAAAAGCTGAAAAGCTATTGAATGTGTTTGGTAAAACTAGTTGAAAATGGTAAAATGACATTTAAGGACAACATTAATTATTAAATAATGATAAGTGGAGGCGATTGAGGGTTAAACTTGTAATTAATTCTCAGCTAGTAGCGGAAAATTGGAGCTTTTTTAAAAAAGCTACCCCAAATAACTGTTAGTTCCACAGGCAACACTAGAAGGTGGGGTTGAATAGTGTTTTATCCATTTTGATAATTTCGGAAATCTTGAAAATAAACTACAAGCCTATTAAGACAAAAAAAAATGAGAAACTTAAAATCAGAGTTAACATGAAAATTGTGGAAGATAAGAAGGACAAATTTTGACAAAGTTAGAGACTAAGGAAAGTTGAACAAAACGCTGACTAACTTGGACTCTTAATTAACTAATCTTAATCATTCAGATTCATCTCAAGATACCCTCTGAAAGATACCACAAAGAATCTTTTCAGAACAATTTCTTAGCTACCTCAGATGAATGATCATCGTCTAAAGTATACTTCTAACTTCTGAACTGAAACTGTTTCAGATTCACTTCAAAGAGTTATTTCGGACGTTCTTCAAAATATATTCTTTGTAATACACCAAACGATATAAGATTAACTGAATGAGTTATTATCTTGGAAGACTTAGCTTATTGAAATTGTTATGTTAAGTTTATTATGAAAAATACTGTTCAATCCCCATTAGAAATATAAAGCTGTAGATTAAGGAGTTTAAGGGATAGAAAACTTAGCCACAAAATTTATCCTGGTTCACCCACCAATCCACTGAGCTACATCCAATCCCAGGGTAAACCACCACTGGATTTTTCACTATCTGAAATCATAGATACAAGTATTCTTTTCTATCAAGCCTCTTCAGGCTCTACACAAGTATTCTTTCATTTTCAACTGCCTCTCCAGGCAACTCAGTGTAGTATTCTTTTACAGACAAGCCTCTCTAGGCTCAACCACAAGTATTCTTTTATTTTCAACTGCATCTCCAGGAAACTCAGTGTAGTACTCTTTTACAGACAAGCCTCTCCAGGCTTAACAAGTATTCTTTCTTCCAAAGCCTCTCCAAGCTCAGCAAGTATTCTTTCTTCCACCAAGCCTCTCCAGGCTCTAAGACACATAAAGTGTTTACAAACTAAACTAAGTTTAAATTTCCACGAATCATAAACTTAATCTCTTCCTGTACTAGAGGTTAACTGAGTACTACTCAGGATACAATGAATAAATCTAAGTACAAGGTTTTACAGAGAAAGTATTTTCTTCTAAGCTCTAATTCAACTCTGTATTTTCAAAAGATTGGTTGAATATGATAATTGATTTCCTATGAACCAAACTCTTCTGCGTAATTAGAGATATGCCATGGGTTAAGGATGAATATGATAATACATGGCAACACTTCTAATTTTCATTCTGAGGAATTGCCCGACATGGCAACTACCTCTGGTTAGCAAGAAATGCCAACATCTTCAAATTCAATCCTGAGGCTATTTATATATTCTGATGAAATATAGCCGTTGAAGATGGTTGATGATACCGTTGAGATGTTGATGATGTGGCTCATATAGCCGTTGTGTAATAGCTTCTCAAATGGTTGCTTCTTCTTAAGCAAAATAAGTGTTCAGACGATCTTGTTCTGACACTTCTATTGATGAGCTCCTTTGAGAGATTTCCTTGATATATTTTCGCTTCTTCTCTCTCTTGATTTTCTTCTGCTTTCTTCAGCTTTCTTCTGCTTTCCCCTATTTTCTTCTAGAGTATGTATGAGAAGGTATCCGTTGGATTTGTCCTTTTGCTTATTTGTATATACTCCTTTTCATTTGCTCCTGACACAGTTTCCTCTTTCTTCTTTGAGTGAGGAGTCCTGTCCTAAGGACAATAGCTGTTGTTGCTATTTCCTCTTTGAATAAAGACATATGATATTATAACCGTTGAGTCATATGGTCTCAACTTCTCTTGTGACTTCTTCTATGTTGAAATCTGTTCCATGCATTCAGAGAGTTTCATTTCTTCAGACTGTTAAGTCATTTATAACTTCCTTCAGATGATAGCTTCAAGCTTCTTTTAATTCTTCATATTGAAATGCTTTCAACTCGCTCGTTTCTTCTTGCAATATGATTCTTCTCTTCTTCAGATGATTAAAGCAAGATGCTTCTTCCTCTTAGCAGAAATCTTCTTCTTTTTTACTTCAGCAGAATGCTTCTTCCTTTACTTCAGACGATCCTAGCTTTATTCATCTTTGTCTCTTCTAGTTCTTCTGATACTTGGATAGATGTTGAATTGAATAATATTAGTTCAGACATCTTTCTCGATATTTTCTTGTCCAGACTTCTAATTTGCTTTTGAATAGTAGCAGGTGCAGTATGTCTGCGTATATAGTACCCTTTTAATTGCAGATGCAGTAGTCGTTGCAGGATTTCCTTATTTGTGCAAGTCTTTTGATCGAGGCAGAAAAGTATGCCTAACTTTTGTGCCGAAATGAAGTAGTCCATTGAATACAGTGTTCTCCATGCTTTGAAAATATCTTCATGAGAACATTTTTTGGTTCTGACGCCTTCAGTCCTTCAGTCATACAGAGTGCTTCTGATCAGCTTGCATTCTTCAAATGATAGGTATGCTTCATACGGAGTCAAGTCTTCAGTTTGTCTTCGAGTCTTCAGATGATAATCACTTCTTCAGATGGAGGATATGCTTCAGATGATGATGAGTCTTGAGACGATCTGAGTCTTTCATGTATTCAGATAGTTGAACCTTTTCTATTCTTTTCCGTGGCTTCCTTTGCTTCTAGTTGCTTCATTTTTATTGGGCATCTCTTCTTCCTTTGCTGTCTTCAGGGCTTCAGATGAATATGCTTTAGATGATTGAGTCTTTTCTTCTTCAGTTTCTGTGTTGCTTTATCTTCTGATTTTCCTTCGTTCTTCTTCTGATTTGTTCTTCTTCTTCTGATACTTCACTGGTTCTTCTTCTTCTGATTCTTCACTGATTCTTCTTCTTCTGATTCTGATACTTCAGACGAATATTCCAACCTAAACACAGTCAACAAAACAATACCTTTCTTAGTAGCACCTGTTTTCTTTTAATCTAGTCTAATTTTCTAATCATTAAAACCAAGGATAATGAGTCTTGAATCTAATTTGAATACTTAAATTAATTCTGAAACTCAACAATAACTTTTTAAGAAAAACTTGTAGCTACCAAAAAAGCTACCTTCCCAAACACTGCTAAAATGATTTCAACTACTATTTTCAACTTTCAGCTAGCTGAAATGGCAAGCCAAACACACTCTAAATACTCCCTTCGGTCCAATTTATAAGAACATTTTCTAAGGTGGGTCTTGGTCCTTTTTATAAGAACATTTTCAGATTGTCCCATGCATTAATTATTCTTTGACAAAAATACCCCCCATTAATGGAGGTAAGTGAGTAATTAGTTAGTAGAGAGAGTATGACACAATTGAGTAGTTAATTAGAAAGAGAAAGATAATGGGTCTCAATAAATTCAATGGTAGTTTAGGAAATATGATACACATTCATGACAAATTTATTGCAATCAACAAAATTAACCAACTTCCTTAATCTGTGTGAAGTAGTTAAAAAATTCTTATAACTAGGACTGGAGAAAAAAATGACCTTGGATGAAGACCTCAAAAAACATGGTAATAAAAAAAATGCTTTTAAAATTAAAGTGCCATTTTGGAGAAAAAAATGTTTTTAAAGTAAATTGTCTAAATAAATTGTTTATCATTACGCAATTTATGTAAACTCGTAACTTTTTAAAATTTTGTTGAAGATCAAAATTAGAAAACACAAATGGAAATAAAAATTACTCCATCTTTTTTTTTATCTGTCGTTTAAAGTTTTTACACATAGATTAAGAAATGCAATAAGTGTGTCTTTTTAATTCCATTGTTTACAAATATACTCTTTCTCTCTCATTAAAGCATTTAAAGTTCTCCACCATTTCTAGTCATATGCAATAAATATTCCACCATTTAATAAATTTGGAAGAGGGTAACGATGGAAAATTAGCATTTATTGTTGCCTTGATATATGAAAACGACACTTATTTAGTGTTGGAAATCCCTCCTTAATTAATTAATACATTCATGCATGGGAAGAAACAATGGATTTATCCAAGGTCTTAATTCAATGACTCTTGAAGAAATGCACATTCATCTTTGGAAAGGTGAAAAGAATTTAATACCCACTATCTCTTCTTGATGGAAGCCTCACCCCTTCACTATAAATAGGGGATTTGAGAGAAGCTTGGATCATCAATCCAACTAGAGAGTTGAGAATCAAGAGTGAGAAAGTGAGAGAGTTTGTAATCCTCTTTGAGAGAGAGTTTGAGTGATTCCACCACACTTGGTGAGATAGATTAATTTGTATTCCATCCTAGAAGGGTGATGGGATTGAGTGTTATCCTCTTGTATTGAGAGAGAATCATTGTAATCCTACTTTGATAGTGGAGATCTTTACTAGCTAGTGACCGTGGTTTTTTCTTCTCACATTGAGGAGATTTTCCACGTTAAAATTCTCGGTGTCATTCTTCTACTCTTTCTCTATTTTTTCTTTTGTCTATTTATTGCTTCCGCAAGTGCCCATTTTGCGTCTACACAAAGGAGGGAGAATTGGTACGATTTTTCCCAACAGTGGTATCAGAGCTCCCAGGTTCATCCAGGAAGCATAGCATGCGTGATACAAGATGGAATGAGCTATTTCTGATGGAGACATGTTCAAGTTGACAGCAGATAGTTATTCCTATTGGAAGCCCATGATGGAGGATCACTTATACTTCAAGGATATGCACGAGCCCATTTCTTGCAAAGACAAACCAGAAGGTAAGAGTGACAGGGATTGGGAGCTTTCGAATCGAAAAGCTGTTGCAATAATTCGAAAGTATATTGATAGAAGTTTATTTGAGCATGTGTCCACATACACAAATGCTTATGAATTGTGGTCAAAACTTGAATCTATGATTCAAAAGAAAACTCCAAGAAATAAAGCATTCCTTGTACGAAGGATGGTGAAACTTGACTACAAGGACGGACAAAGTATGATGGAGCACTTGAATACATTCAAGGGCCTTGTCAACCAATTGACAAAGATAGATATGAAGATTGATGAGACACTCAGCAACTTAGTTCTAGATGGGAAGATCACAATGGACACTGTTTCAGACAGTTTGATGAATGAAGAATCCAGAAGGAGAGAAAGAACTACAAATTTTCAATATGGAGCAAATGTTATAGAGAAGCGAGGAAGAAGTGAAACCCGTGGGAGGAATGAATCCCGTGGAAGAAGCAAAAGCAAAGCCAAAGGTCGTTCTCAATTTCGCACAAGAACAATAATATGTTACTACTGTAGCGAAGAAGGTCATAAGAGATCAGAATGCAGATTTCTGAAAAGAGACCAGAAAGTCGGAGCTGTCCATCCAGACTTAGTTGATCCAAAGAAGAAGGATTGTACTCTAACCACAGTCGTCACTGTAGACGATGATGTTTTCCTCATTGGAGAAGACAATTACCTAAATTCTGCATATGGTGATTGCTCTTGGATCGTTGACTCCGGTGCCTCTTTCCATGTAAGTCCACATGAAGATTTCTTTTCAAATTATAAGAAATGTGATTATGGCACTGTGAAAATGGGGAACCATGTCACAAGCAAGATTGTTGGCATAGGAGATGTGGTCTTGACAACAGACATAGGGAGCAAGTTCGTGTTGAAGGAGGTGAGACATGTACCTGACATGTGTCTGAACCTCATCTCAGTTGGGAAGTTAGATGATGTTGGACTTGTGAGCCATTTTGGCGCAGGAAAGTGGAAGTTGGCAAAAGGAAACATGGTGGTTGCCAAAGGTTCAAAGGAAGGATCTCTGTATATCATGCAGGGAAGAATCTGTAGTGGAGAAGCAAACGTGCTAGACGACTCCAAAGATCTTTGGCACAAATGATTAGGCCACATGAGTGAGAAAGGATTGCAGATCCTTGCCAAAGATCATCTCCCTAGCATAAATGGACAACTTCTGGAATCATGTACTGATTGTTTGGCTGGGAAGTAGTGTAGGGTCAGTTTTCATAGATCAGACGATCCCTCAAGGAGGATGGAGGCATTTGAGCTTGTGCACTCAGACGTTTGTGCACCGTCTGAAAGATCCCTTGGAGGTGCGTACTACTTTGTAACCTTTATTGATGACTACTCTAGAAGAGTATGGGTATATCTGTTGAAAACTAAAGACCAGGTTCTTCAAGCTTTTATGGAATTTCATGCTTTGGTAGAGCGTGAGATTGGGAAGAAGTTGAAATGGCTAAGAGCAGACAATGGTGGAGAGTATCGTGGTCCATTCGAGGCTAATTGTCGGACTCATGGTATCAGATTAGAAAAGACCCCACCAAAGACTCCTCAGCTGAATGGAGTGGCTGAAAGGATGAATCGGACGATTGAAGAAAAAGTCAGGTGTATGCTAAATCATGCAAACCTCTCCAAGTCATTTTGGGGTGAAGCTATGAAGACCGCAGTAGAGTTGATAAATCTCTCACCATCACGACCTTTGAAGGGAAAGATTCCAGATGAAGTATGGTATGGGAAGAAAACATCCTACAATCACCTGAAGGTTTTTGGATGCAGAGCATTCGTCCATGTACCCAAAGATGAAAGAATGAAGCTTGATGCTAAGACCAAGGAGTACATATACCTTGGATCTCTAAAGGATGAATTCGGATATAGACTATGGGATCCTGTAAACAAGAAGATTGTTAGAAGCAGAGATGTGGTGTTCTTTGAAGACTAGACCATCAAGGATTTTCAGCAGAAAAGACAAGCAAAGTCCAGGGTGAGCAGTGATGATGTGATAACTCATCCAACAACCAACAATTCAGGAGGAGAAAACTCGCAAAGCCAGACTATTGTTGATCAGATAAATCATATGCAAATGCAACCTCAAGAGGTAGATGATCAGATGATGCCAAAAGCTCAGACGAATCCAGAACCCCAAACAATGGAAGAAGATCATACGCAGCCTGAGCCAAGACGATCAACAAGAGTAAAAATACCCTCCACCAAGTACCCACCAGACCAATATGTTACACTCACAAATGAAGGTGAACCTCAAAGTTTCTTAGAAGCTATGGAGACAGAGGAGAAAGAAGAATGGATCAAAGCCATGAATGAGGAGATGGCCTCTTTACATGAGAACCATACATATGATCTGGTGGAGCTACCCAAAGGAAGAAAAGCCTTGAAAAACAAATGGGTGTACAGGCTTAAAACTGAAGAAGAAAGCTCAAGACCAAGGTACAAAGCTTGGATTGTCGTGAAAGGATTCCATCAGAAGAAAGGAGCTGATTTTGATGAGATATTTTCACCAGTGGTGAAGTATTCCTCCATAAGAGTTGCATTGGGTCTAGCAGCTAGCCTAGACTTGGAAGTTGAACAACTTGATGTCAAAACAGCTTTCCTTCATGGAGACATCAAAGAAGAAATCTATATGGTACAACCAGAAGGCTTTGAAGAACCAGGAAAGGAACACTTAGTGTGTCGTTTGAAGAAGAGTTTGTATGGTTTGAAGCAAGCACCAAAACAGTGGTACAGGAAGCTTGAATCCTTCATGACCAAGCACAACTTCAAGAAGACAACCGGTGACCATTGTGTGTTCATCAAGAGGTATGAAGATGGAAGCTTTATTATCCTACTTCTATATGTTGATGATATGTTGATCATTGGATGAGATAAAACCAAAATTGCTGGTTTAAAGAACGCTTTAAGCAAGTCTTTTTCCATGAAAGACTTAGGTCCTGCAAAGCAAATCCTTGGGATGGGTGATTAGAGATCGTTCCAAGAAGTTAATATGGCTATGACAAGAGAAGTACATTGAGAAAGTTCTCAAGAGATTCAACATGGATAAGGCAAAACTTGTTAGTGTTCCACTTGCTGGACATTTCAAGCTAAGCACAATGCAATGTCCGGCCAGTGAAGAAGAAATTAAAGAAATGAGAAGAGTGCCTTATTCTTCTATGGTAGGAAGCCTAATGTATGCCATGATTTGCACAAGACCAGATATTGTCCATGCAGTTGGTGTTGTGAGTCGGTTCTTGTCCAATCCTGGCAAAGAGCACTGGAACGCAGTGAAGTGGATATTGAGATATTTGAGGCGAACTACCAAAAGATGTTTATGTTTTGGTAATGATGATTCCGTGCTGGTAGGATACACAGATGCAGACATGGCTGGAGATGTAGATTCCAGAAAATCCACATCAGGTTTTATAACTACTTTTGCAGGGGGAGCTGTGTCATGGCAATCAAAACTACAGAAGTGTGTTGCCCGGTCAACCACTGAAGCAGAGTATATCGCAGCAACTGAAGCCTGCAAGGAGACTCTATGGACGAAAAATTTTATGTGTGATTTGGGTCACAAGCAAGAAAAATATGATGTGCATTGTGACAATCAAAGTGTAATTCATCTGGCTAAGAATCAAACTTTTCATTCCCATTCAAAGCATATCAATGTTCGCTATCACTGGATAAGGGAAGCTTTGGATGATGGCTTGTTTCAACTAGAGAAAGTTCACATAGATGATAACTGGTCTGATATGATGACCAAGACAATTCCAGTCAAGAATCTCTCAGATTGTTGCAAGGGAGTAGGACTGATGATGCCCGTCAACTAAGTCGGGAAGGGGGAGATTGCTGGAAATCCCTCCTTAATTAATTAATACATTCATGCATGGGAAGAAACAATGGATTTATCCAAGGTCTTAATTCAATGACTCTTGAAGAAATGCACATTCATCTTTGGAAAGGGGAAAAACATTTAATACCCACTATCTCTTCTTGATGGAAGTGTCACCCCTTCACTATAAATAGGGGATTTGAGAGAAGCTTGGATCATCAATCCAACTAGAGAGTTGAGAATCAAGAGTGAGAAAGTGAGAGAGTTTGTAATCCTCTTTGAGAGAGAGTTTGAGTGATTCCACCACACTTGGTGAGATAGATTGATTTGTATTCCATCCTAGAAGGGTGATGAAATTGAGTATTATCCTCTTGTATTGAGAGAGAATCATTGTAATCCTACTTTGATAGTGGAGATCTTTACTGGCTAGTGCCCGTGGTTTTTTCTTCTTACATTGAGGAGATTTTCCACGTTAAAATTCTCGGTGTCATTCTTCTACTCTTTCTCTATTTTTTCTTTTGTCTATTTATTGCTTCCGCAAGTGCCCATTTTGCGTCTACACAGAGAAGGGAGAATTGATACTATTTTTCCCAACATTTAGAAACAAATTTTATACTTTAAAACGACTATTAAAAGAAACAGAGGGAGTAATACATAATTAAAAGCTTCACAATCCGCAGCAAGTAAATTTATCCTACTCTTCCTCCAAGCTCTCGACCCTTCATGTACCTACATTCCTTTGTTTTGTTCAGCTTCGAGGAAGAGTTGGTCCATCATTACAACCAAGAATGGAACAGAAAACAATCATATATGGAGTTTCCTGCAAGGAGGGTAGTGATCTGAATCGAATGAGTTATGTGCTATGTCACCCTCAATTTTCAAGTTCATTAATTTCCACCATTCCCTTTTTCTCCTTTGAGGGGATAATCATAATGATGGATGTTTCACCATTCCATGGTTTCTTCGAGGTGCTACCTATTGGTGCCACCATTAGAGGAGGTTATCACCTTTATGAACACAATATAGGATGGGTCAACCACACATGCCGCTATCACCATCACTTTAGCACAAGTTTAATTTTCATGAGACCATATGTAAAGGATAGAAAATCCATGGTCTTATGAAAATTAAACTCAATTAAGTTTATGTGACAATGTGGTGGTGATAGTCTTCACCCTTGTGATCATAAGGATTACAATGCCTTGGAATAGAAAGACCAAAAGGTACTAGTTTAAAGGCAGCATTGAATGGGGCAAGGTCCATTATCATCCCCTTGAAATTATGACGTAGAATATAGGGGTGGTATGGTGAAATTGAAAAAAAGGGGTGGTGATCAGGCAGCTCTTAATTCATTAATTTGGACTAGCTAGATCTATCACTCTTGTGATTGACCCGTTCCTCCTCAAAGTTGAAGACGACAAATGAAAGGGTAAAAAACGCCATTGTTATTGTCATTGGTGTTGCTGAAACTTGTCGAAGTTTATCACAAAAGGGTGACATAACCTTAAAATCCTGGTGGATTTCTTTCGTAGGATTTTTCCTTTTTCTCTTTCTCAATTTATCATTAGTGGATTTCTTTCATATTTTTACCCTACCTTTTGGAGAAGGTTGCCAAGAGAATGACATATTTTTTACATACGCCTTTGGATGAAAATGTCAACATGAATAAAATACATTAGTTTTAATTGCGCAAATTTTTAGTGAGATTTTAAAAATTTGTTTCACCCAAAATTAAAGTATTATTTATAATAAAAAAATTTAATTACAAATATTTATAAGGACTGAATTATAAATATTATTAATTTGATTTGACGGGAATGGTTTTTACTCCTATGTGTCCCTTGGTGCAATGAGGAACTCAAAAGACACATAATTCTTTTAGAAAATATTTTTGATTTGTTGATGGATTTTAATTGGTTCTATTTTTACTACAACACACAAGGTAAAAGACAACATATTCAACAATACATTCACCCTTACGGTACTTTGAATGAGTGAAGATCTCTTAAGCGACACATCACTGATTGAAGATCGTTATGTGTTAAATTTAAAAGATAAATTTATTTAATTGTTATGCACGGGGTAAAAGACAACAGACTAAACAATACATCTACTCTCACGATACTTTTTATAAATGAAGGTCTCGTAAACAACACGTCAATCGTCGAAGATCGTTGCATGTTAAATTCTAAGAGATATTTTTTATTTAATTCAAATTATAACGCGCGAGGTAGAAGACAAAAAAATGAGCAATCCATCTATCAATACGATACTTTAAATAAGTGATGGACTCATAAGTGACTCATCAATTGTTAAAGATTATTGCGTGTTAAGTACTAATAGGTAATTTTTATTTAATTGAAATTATAATGCACGAGGTTGAAGATATCCGACTTAGCAATATATATACCCTTACGGTACACCCAAAAAGTGATGGCCTCGTAAGCAGGACATCAACTGTTGAATACCGTTGCAGATTTGATTTAAAAGATTTTGTTTGTGTGTGTATCCTTTCTTAATGTTTTGTAATTTTCACAATTTATAATTTTTATTTTTTTTACATTTTTATAATTATTTTTATAGCTTATTATTATTTGTACAATTTATTGTTACGTAAAAGAAACAAAAATAGGTCCATCAAAAAATAAAATCATCTTGGGCCTAACACACACAAAAAAGGCCCAAACTAAAAGAACGTTAGATTTAAAGAGGAGACAATTAAACTCACTCACTAGCCCAAACTCTTTTTTTATATTCTTTTAATATAATTATTATTTTAATTTTTCATTATTGTTTCTTGAACTCAGCCCATTTATTTATTTTTTTATACTAAGACCAAAAAGTAATATTATTAAGAAATCATGAACAAAGAAAGGTATATGTTGAAAAACCAACAAGAAAAAAATGCCTTTGCATCCATGTTTAATAAAGGCTATACAAATCAAATGCAATCAACATTCTATACTTAGCTATAAGGAAAATCACTAAACCCAAACCTTCACCTTGTGTTTGGATAGAATAATTTAAAATTCCAATATTTCATGTGTTAGAATAGTATAAGAAAGAATTTTAAATGATAAGTAGGATGAATTTTTATGACAAATAAGAGGAATTTCAAATGACACATATTGAGAGAGGATTTCAACATTTCTCTATCATGTTTAACTTTTTAGATTATCATTTCCTCTCATACTTACTATTCATTTAACATTTTCTATCACAATTTTTAGAAATTCTAAAATTCTCCATATAAACACAAACTTAATGAGCAATAAAAATAAGATCCATTCCAAAGGTGATTAAAGTCCAAAAAAAATTATGAGAAGTAATAGAACCTATACTAGTCTGGCTTTTATCTTCACCAACAATGGTCCTCTCATTTCTAAAAAAAGATCCTATTGTAATCACCTTCTTGTGATTTTCAATTATCCTCATATTGTCGCCTTCTGACTCTTCAAAAATTCTCCCTAGAAATTTCCTCTCGAAAGTCCTTTTTTTTCCGAAAGTACTTCTCTTTGAAATTGTTTTGATTTTTCAAATTGTTTCTTTCTGAGATTGCTTGTCACTTCCTAATCTCATAGTGGGTGTTTATAATCCTTTTATGAACCCAAAGTTTATCTTCTTTTTATCCTCCTTCAATCCAATTTTATCCTCATCTAATCATCATCTTTCTATCATTTTCTAATCTTTTTCATCATACTATTGTCATCTTTCTATCCTTTTTTAATTGTCTTATCCATTATTTTATATCTTTTTTTAATCTAATTTCATCCTCAATCAAATCTGTTCTTACAAAGCCTAATTTTTACTCATCGTACAATATAAGAAGGCTAATGTAAAGAAACTAGTGTGTCTTAATGCTACCTACGCCCCTCCTTTTATAAAGCTGAGGAACATCTTCTATTTATGGTATGATCTTTTAATTGGGATGCACTCTGCACTGATTCTGCCATCAGGCTGCTTGATATCAGTTCTTTCCTTATCTATCTCAATTCTCTCCCTTAGTCATGCCCGGTATCCTGATTAATATGATGTATTCGGACGGTCTACCCCTAGCTCTTCCTGGCCGATTTGTCTAGAGAAAGGACGAGCTTAGCTGGTACGTAACATAAGCCTCCCAAGCTACAAAGTGTAATGCAGTGAAGTAGCTGAATTTTCTGCTGAAGATGTACTGTTTTAATTTAACTGGTACGTTGGTTTAATCCATACCTGTTTTGATGTGTTATTTATTGTAGTAGTTTGACTAGCCATTGTCATTGAATTTGAACCGTTGGATGAGTTTGATCTTAACCGTTCGTTCCTTTAATTGACGCGCCTTTTGAGTTCGCACCTCTTCCTACGCTCAAGTCAGTATGGATCCAGGAGAATATGAGTAGTAGTAAGAGGACATACCTGAGGTACCCTTTGATATGTATTTATATAATAAGTGAGTGAGAGGTTATAGAGCGAGATAACGTAATCATGGGGTAGATGTCAATTTGTCATAAATGCCCCAATAATTGTGATTTCCCAATCATAATCGTAATTGACTCTCTTGACGATGAAGTTCTAATTAGGTATCTACCAAGGTTGGTCGAGTCCCTGGTCGGCCAGGTAGGCCAGGTACGATACATGAGCCTCCCAAGCTATGAGCTTGAAAAACAATGAAGCGTGTTGAAGTCATCCAAGGCAATAACTTGATCGGGGAGTATATCAAACCTGCTTAGGCTTGTCTTTGATAAGCTAATGATCGATCTCCCTTCTAATTAGCCGAGTACTTGATTGGCCAGGTATGGTACACAAGCCTCCCAAGCTAGGAACTTGGAAAGCGATAAAGCTTGCTAAAGTCATATAAATAACTCGATCGAGGAGTATACAATACTCAATATTTAGTGTATGTTATCGACCATTCCGAGATCTGTATTTTTTGTTATCTTTAGACTTGTACTTGGTCGGCTTAATAGTTTTAACATGTCGTCCTCAAAGTTTGTACTAAGTTGATTCGGTAGATTTTGCTTATCCCAAGACTTGTGCTCGGTCGGCTATATAAAGTCCACCTGTTATTCGAGGCTTTGCTCGGTTAGCTATATGTACTTGGTCGTCTTTAGGGGTTGTAGATCGATTTGTTAACTTGAGGTCAATCTATTCAAGGTCGTCCAACTCCGCCTTTATATATGTGATTCCCTTTAAATAGAGGTCAATTTTATGTATAGCTTAGTCATGGAACTTAGAGTAACTCGATCTTCAAGAAACTTAGATTCTGCTAAACTAAATTGAGGTATAACTTGGTCATGAAGAAACTTAGATTCTGGTGAAATCATCCAAGATAGAACTCGGTCATGAGGAAACTTAGATTCAACTTTTTAATCTGAGGTATAACTCGGTCACGAAGAAAATTAGATTCTGGTGAAATCATTAGAGGTAGAACTCGGTTATGAGGAAACTTAGATTCAACTTTTTAATCCGAGGTACAACTCGATCACGAAGAATATTAGATTCTGGTAAAATAATCTGAGGCTTAACTCGGTCATGAAGAAACTTAAAGATTTTGGGGGAAATCATCTGAGGTAGAACTCGGTCATGAGGAAACATAGATTCAATTTTTTAATCTTAGGTATAACTCGGTCACGAAGAAAACTAGATTCTGGTGAAATAATCTGAGGCTTAACTCAGTCATGAAGAAACTTAAAGATTCTGGGGGAAATCATCTGAGGTATAACTCGGTCATGTATCTTTGTGTGTGGTTGGTAGTCTTCTAGTGTAAAGATGTATTGAATAAAATTGCTCGTTTTCTTTGAGAACTCCAAACTGTTGCCTCAAATCGTTACCCCGAGGTCATCCTCGGTTTTTAGAATATCATAACTTAGGCGAAATTCAACTTGTTAATTCCAAGTTTTTTTTTAAGTTCAACTTGTTATCTCGAGGTCATCCTTGATTTTTATAGTATAATCAACTTGTTATCCCAAGTTCTGGACTTGATTTTCAGGGAATGAGCTCGTTACCCTGAGGTCATCCTCAGTTTTTAGAGCATAATAACTTAAGCGAAAATCAACTCGTTACCCCAAGTGTTGGACTTGGTTTTTAGAGTATGAGCTCATTACCCTGAGGTCATCCTCGGTTTTTAGAGCATAATAACTTAAGCGAAAATCAATTCGTTACCCCAAGTGTTGGACTTGGTTTTTAGGGTATGAGCTTGTTACCCTGAGGTCATCCTAAGTTTTTAGAGCATAATAACTTAGGCGAAAATCAACTCGTTACCCCAAGTGTTGGACTTGGTTTTTTAGGGTATAAGCTCGTTACCCTGAGGTCCTCAGTTTTAAGAGCATAATAACTTAGGCGAAAATCAACTCGTTTCCCCCAAGTGTTGGACTTGGTTTTTAGAGTATGAGCTCGTTATCCTGAGGTCATCCTCAATTTTTAGAGCATAATAACTTAGGAGAAAATCAACTCGTTACCCCAAGTGTTGGACTTGGTTTTTAGAGTCTGAGCTCGTTACCCTGAGGTCATCCTCAGTTTTTAGAGTATAATAACTTTGCGAAAATCAACTTGTTACCCCAAGTGTTGGACTTGGTTTTTAGGGTATTCGAGAACCTTTTAGAGAAGTAGGCGAAATCACCCTGTTACCCCGAGGTATAACTCGATTTTTAGGGTATTGGAGAACCTTTGGAGAAGTAGGTGAAATCAACCTGTTACCCCGAGGTATAACTAGGTTTTTAGGGTAATGGAGAACCTTTAGAGAAGTAGGTGAAATCAACCTGTTACCTCGAGGTATGACTCGATTTTTAGGGTATTGGAGAACCTTTGGAGAAGTAGGCGAAATCAACCCGTTACCCCGAGGTATAACTCAGTTTTTAGGGTATTGGAGAACTTTGTGAGTTCAACCCGTTACCCCGAGGTATTACTCGGTTTTTAGGGTATTGGAGAACCTTTGGAGAAGTAGGCAAAATCAACCCGTTACTCGGTATAACTCGGTTTTTAGGGTATTGGAAAACCTTTGGAGAACTTTGTGAGTTCAACCTGTTACCCTGAGGTATTACTCTGTTTTTAGGGTATTGGAGAACCTTTGGAGAAGTAGGCGAAATCAACCCGTTACCTTGAGGTATAACTCATTTTTTAGGGTATTGGAGAACCTTTGGAGAAGTAGCTGAAATCAACCCGTTACCCCGAGGTATAACTTGCTTTTTAGGGTATTGGAGAACCTTTAGAGAAGTAGGTGAAATTGACCCGTTACCCCGAGGTATAACTCGATTTTTAGGGTATTGGAGAACCTTTGAGAAGTAGGCGAAATCAACCCGTTGCCCTGAGGTATAACTCGGTTTTTAGGGTATTGGAGAACTTTGTGAGTTAAACCCGTTACCCTGAGGTATTACTCGGTTTTTAGGATATTGGAGAACCTTTGGAGAAGTAGGCGAAATCAACCCGTTACCCTGAGGTATAACTCGGTTTTTAGGGTATTGGACAACCTTTGGAGAAGTAGGCGAATCAACCCGTTACCCCGAGGTATAACTCGGTTTTAGGGTATTGGAGAACCTTTGGAGAACTTCATGAATTCAACCCGTTACCCCGAGATATTACTCAGTTTTTAGGGTATTGGAGAACCTTTGGATTGAAATATATTTAACTTGAAGTAGATCGGCATGGTCCTTTGGACCGAAATGTATTTAAGTTGATGAAGTCGGTCGGCCTGATACTTTGTACTGAAAATGTATGTTTAACCTGAAGTAGGTCGGCTGATCCTTTGGACTGAAATGTATTTAAGTTGATGAAGTCGGTCGGCCGAATTAAGCTGAAGTAGGTCGGCCTGATACTTTGTACTGAAAAGTATGTTTAATCTGAAGTAGGTCGGTCTGGTTCTTTTGACTGAAACATATTTAAGTTGATGAAATCGGTCGGTCTGATACTTTGTACTGAATGTATGTTTTAATTTGAAGTAGTTTGGTCTGATCCTTTGGATTGAAATGTGTCTAACATGAAGTAGGTCGGTATGGTCCTTTGTACTGGAAAGCATGTTTAATTTGAAGTAGGTCAGTCTGATCCTTTAGATTGAAAAGTATGTTTGATCTGAAGTAGGTCGGTCTGGTCCTTTGTACTGAAAAGTATGTTTAATATGAAGTAGGTCGGTATGATCCTTTGTACTGAAAAGTATGTTTAATCTAAAGTAGGTCGGTCTGATCCTTTGGATTGAAAAGTATATTTAATCTGAAGTAGGTCGGTCTGATCCTTTGGATTGAAATATATATAACGTGAAGTAGGTCGGCCTGGTCATTTGGACTGAAGTAGGTTGACCTGGTCATTTGGATTGAAGTAGGTAGGCCTGGTCTGCAAGGAATTAAATCTATGTATTTCTTTTCTAAGATATAATTTATGTTAAGAAACGTCGGTATTGAGTAAATAGATCAGTAATAGTATGAGTATAATACTTTTCATGCTACTTTGCATCTTGTTTCAAATAAAAACACTTGAAAGCACGCATTCCAATATATTGGTTGTAAGAGAATAAATGGCAAAGAAAATGAAAAGAGGAATCTAGACTAATTATTGAGATAATGTTTAGTCATTTCATATTGAGATTCATGCTCCATAATATGATAATTAAGGAAAACATAGGTGTATGACAATTAAAGAAATCATAGGAGATAACATTAATTAACTAATAATGATGATTGGCATCACGTAGGAAAACATATATAGAAATATGAATCTGACTTTATTTGATTCAATTAATTCTATTACATATTTCATTGAAATAATTAATTTGATAGAGTATTTATTGCAAAAAATGTTGAGTAAAATATAACAATTTCTTGAATAAAGTAGAGTTATATTATCACCAGTGGTATGAATGATTGTAAGCAATTAAATACAGATTGTTGTACGTCACTAAATATAAATCAACAATGTATATTTAGATAAAGGAATGAATAACAATAACATGTATATATCAATGATTATGTAGAGTAACGAAGTTAAGGAATGACTTATCTCAGCACCACTCGCTCGATGGAGAGGTTCACCCTTTTTCCCAAGCAAAAATTCGTATTTCACTTGTGGCCAGCGGGAAAAGTTTTACTGCGACCCTTCTCCTCCAGCACTCTTTGGTTTTCCTGCCTGAGTTGTTCGAGTTGGTGAACAAGCTCATGCAATGTTGGGTCTTCTCCATTGTTGCTCGTTCTTGTTCTAACCATTTTCTATGATATTTGTGGTTCTTTGGGAAAGTTTTACCAGAGCCCCACGGTGGGCGCCAAATGTTCTTACAAAGCCTAATTTTTACTCGTATAATATAAGAAGGCTAATGTAAAGAAACTAGTGTCTCTTAATGCTGCCTACAACTCCTTTTACAGGGCTGAGGGACATCTTCTCTTATGGTATGATCTTCTAATTAGGATACACTCTGCACAGATTCCGCCATCAAGTTGCTTGATATCAGTTCTTTCCTTATCTGTCTCAATTCCTTCCTTTAGTCATGCCTGGTATCCTGATTGATATGATACATCAGGACGGTCTACCCCGAGCTCTTCCTGGCCGATTTGTCTAGAGAAAGGATGAGCTTAGCTGGTACGTAACAAAATCTATTATCATTTCTCATACTCTTAATTTGATTTTTCTATCTAATTCTCATATTCCTATCCATTTTCAATCTTGTTACCATTTCTTTCAATCTAAACATCCTCATCCTTTTTTTTTATCACTTTTAGTCCTCCCTTTTTTATCTTCACCTAGCTCTCATCCATTCCTCAATCTCTTATCCATTCTTTTCATCATCCAACTTTTTTTCCCTTCTTTTCCTTATCCATATTTATTATCCTCTCTTTTCCTCATCTAAATCTCTTATTTGTTCTTTTCATCTCTTTTTTAATTTGAATTTAACTCTATATTTTATTTTCTTAGATTCATATTTTTATAAAAAAAATAAAATAAACATGACAAAATAGGTGTTCACAGTTGGTCCAAATGAACAAGAATTTCATCGCTAATCGAAGGTATATATCATGATTTGGACTTTCACTTCCTTTGCATTTGGCCTGAACAAGAATGCAGAATATGGAGTGACTTGCAGGGGAGAGACAATGTTGACCACTGGTGCAATGGAGAATGGTGATCCTTTAGGCCGATCCGCTCGATGATGAAAAAAATTATGGTGATTCCTCACTAATAAGGGCAGGCTTTGTTATGTGTTCTTTAGTTCGTGCCCTACAACAGAGAATGTTTTGTCGTGGAAAGAGTGTATCATTTTCTCAAGTCATTGAGAAAAACAAGGTGTCAAACCTGTATGCTCATGCCTCCCACCGATGTGATGGAGATTATTATAGTAGCTTAGGGTTCTTCTTTCAGAATCAGACTGTGATGAACCCATGGGTATTTAATAATTTTATCAATTAAATGGTTGGGGTTGTTATATAAAAAGCATAAGCCCTTCCCTACAAATCTATAGAAATTAATAAATAATTTTTGAGTAATAAATATGTACCGTCAATTTTTTGCAAATAAATCCTACAAAAAAAACATCATCGCTCACCAGTGAGATAGTTTAATAGTTTTCCACCCTAGACAACAGGTAGGGTCAGTGAAGGCACTCAACCCAGAATTCAATGGATATTTTGGTTGAGGTTCAGTAGTAGAGAATGTGTGTGTACCTAGGATGCACAAAGGGCCTCTTATGGGGGACAATGGAGTGTGTGGGTCTCTTTCTTATGTGGTTTGTGGGAATAACCTATCGTCTATCGGCAGTAGGTTAGAGTAGCCACATGGTCGTATGGAAATGTAAAGGCTTTTATGAATTATAGTGCGTAAATCCTTATGGTCACACACGACAGAGCAGACAAAGAGTGCATGACACAACACAGTGATACGAAAGTCATACAACAGAGCACGTGTGTGTACTTGGGCAACCAACATAGGGTAGAATGGCGGATAAGCGAGTATCCAATCAAGATATTCGAATTTGGATAAGATCTCAAAACATAAGGGTTAATTATTAAATTACTTCTTAGTTTACTTATCTATGCACCTGAATTCTTAAAAATTCTTTATAACTTAATAATTTTGTGGATAAAAAATCAAACTACATTATCTTGAACTTTCACATTTTGCAAAGAAAGGGTAAATGAAGGCTAATTGAACTAAGAAAATAGTTTATACTCTTAATGGTAAAACATTCAAAGTCCATGCATGTACTAGATGTAACATCCCGAAAATTAGGGGCTAGAAGTATAGTGAAAGCCTTAGGCTGTGAACCCGGCCAAGAGAGGAAGGTTTGGAGTAGATGAGATAATATGGGGGTTAGAATACATATATAGACAAGAATTAGGCGAACATGTTAAGAGTCGTGAGTTTTAGAAGATTTTGGAAAGAGGGACCGAGTATTAAGTCAAACAATTGTAAACCAAATTTAGAGGAAAGTGTAACATCCTAATAATTAAAACCAAATGCATATAGAAGGTTAGTAAGATAATAACCATTAAGAGAAGGGCTCGCTTGAGTGAGCATATCAGTAAAATTAGATAGTTAGAGTTCTGGTTTTCTCACTTGAGCGAGAAGGCTCTCACTCAAGCGAGAAACAAGGGAGTTAGGGAGTGCTCTCTGGAAGAATTTCGCTTGAGCGAGAAGGGCCTCGGTCAAGCAAAATTCATTCAGAGGAGGAGTGCTCTCTAGAGGAATTTAACCTGAGCGAGGAGGGTCTCGCTCAAGCGAGAGGCTTCTCGCTTGAGAAAGAATGCAAATTCAGAATTTTCTCTGCGCTCCCGCTCAAGCGAGAAGAGTTCGCTTGAGCGAGACCACGCGTCCCCGTATTTAAAACACAATTAGGGCTCAGTCTTCCCATTCTTTTCTTCTTCCTTCTTTGCCTATAGAGAGAAGGAGTTCCTAGTGAGAGAAAGTGGCCTTGGAGCTAGGAGAAAGGAGGAAGAGCCAAGGATATCCACCCCCAACCTTCACCAACTTCATTCCTCTTCTCTTTGAGCTTCCTTTGAGGTGAGTGAAGCTCACACACTTCCACTTCATCATGTGTATGCTCCTCTTATGACCCCTATTCTCCTTTTCCTCTTCCTTCTGGTATGTGGTTGTTGATTCATTGATGGACTAGATAATATGTATGGTATGAGTTGTCTATGAGTTTGAATGTGAAACCCTAGGTTAGAGGATTTTGGGGATTTTAGGATCGTGTGGGAATAACTTTTATTAGGTGTTTTTGCTGTTGATTCTTGAAGTTCTATGATGATTTTGTAGGTTATTAAGTATACATGATGTGTGGTTGATTGAGAATATTTCATGTTGGTTGTTCCTGGAATTTTTGCAATTTTAGTTGAGATTATGCAAATGTATTTTTCAACTAGAAAATGAATTTGGCCTATGGCCACTAAACACTAATTAACCAAGCTTGACTTCGGTCCAGAATAAGACAAAAATGAATTTGGCTTCGGCCCAGAGTTTTGGCTTCGGGCCAGATTAAGAGTTTTGGCTTTGGCCCAGAATATTGGCTTTGGCCTAGAATAAGAGTTTTGGCTTCGGCCCAGAATGAATGCACAAAAACTTGACTTCGGTCCAGAATAAGGGTGGGATACGTCCCCTTGGACGATGTTCCTATTGAGTCTCAAAACTGATTAAGAATTTAAACACAATTTGAGTCTCACTCTCTTAAGGTTTTAATGAATAACAAATATTAAGTAAAAAGAGTATTTACATGATATTATGCTTTCATGTTATAATTCTTGGTTTCAGATCATATTCTATCTCAAGATAATTCTGAAAGAAAGCAAGAAGTTCATCTGAAGACTTGAGATCGTCTGAAGAGGTTCACTTCGTCTGAAGAGACTACTTCATCTGAAGACTTGAGAGTCCATCTGAAGAATTTATTCCATCTGAAGACTGGAAGTACCAGAAGCTCTCTTTGACTTAACGCTTTGGTGAGAACGTTGTACACTCATTCCAATCTTTGAATCTGAATTAAGTTCAGAAGGTGATCAAAACTTCAGACTGATACCCATCGTCTGAAGCTTTTCAAAAGCCATTTTAAGAAGATCTGTTGAAACAGAAAAAGTTTCCATTGAAACACTATTCAACCCCCCTTCTAGTGTTTCCCTGTATTTCCAACAGTTGGTACCAGAGCTTATCCTCGGGGTTAGCACCTAATTAGTGCAGAGGACAAAGATCCAATAGAAACTTCTACCAGCAACAGACAATACATCATTGAAGGAGCCTCCATCACAAGACCCCCAACATTTAATGGCGTAGATTATCACTATTGGAAAGATCATATGAAGTTGTTTATAGAAAGCAACAACATATATGTGTGGGATGTGGTCACAGATGGTGATTATGTGCCAATGCATGCTGGAGTGCCCATACCTAAAGCTGAATGGACCTTGGAGCAGAAGGCTCGAGTTCAATTAAATGCCAAGGCCAAACTCTATCCAATATGTTCTTTGAAAAAATCAGAATATGAGAAGGTTCATGGTTGTTCGTCAGCCAAGGAGATCTGGGACACGCTTGCAACAACCCACGAAGGGACTGAGACTGTAAAGCAGTCCAAGATCAGTATGCTTGTACATCAATATGAGATGTTCAAGATGGAAGAGTCTAAAACTATAGACCAAATGTTTGGAAGGTTTCAGACAATAACTAATGGACTCAGGTCATTGGGAAGAACCTTTGAATCTGGAGATAATAATCGAAAGATTCTAAGAAGTTTACCAAAGTCCTGGAGACCCAAAGTTACTGTCATTCAAGAAGCTAAGGATCTTAACTCTCTTAGAATGGAAGAACTATTGGGTTCTCTCAAAGTTCATGAGTTAGAGCTTGGTGAGGACGAAACCAAGAAGAAATCACCGGCATTGAACTCCAAGGCAAGACAACCTAGGTATGACAACATGAAAGTTATGCAAGCAGAGAAAACTTCAGATGATGATACTGAATCTGAAGGTTGTTCAGAAGATGAAGATCTTGCACTCCTCAGCAAGAAAATAAAGAAGATGTTGCAAAGAAAAGGGAGATTCAGAAGATCTCAACCTTCAAATTTCAAGCAAGGTGAGTCAGGTAAAGATTCTTTTAATACTGACAAAATTACTTGTTTTGAGTGCAAACAACCAGGACACATGAAAGCTGAGTGTCCCAAGCTGAAGAAGCCAACCTTTCAGAAGAAGAAATTCTTCAAAAAGAAGAAAGGGTTGATGGCAACCTAGGAAGATCTAGATGATTCCACTTCAGAAGAAGAGGAGGATACTTTAGAGGAAGCAAACCTTTGTCTGATGGCAAGTCTACCTTCCTCAGATAGCTCAGATTATGAGGTAATCCCTCAAACCTTACAAGATATGTATGATGACCTTGTTGAAAGTATCAAAGAGCTATTCAATGAGTACAAGGAGCTCTCTAGAGCATTTTCAGAAGCAACAATAGAAAATGATAAATTACAAAAGGAAAATCTTGTACTCAAAGAAAAACTGCTTCAACAAGATCCAAGCAGCTCTAACAATCTTGAAAAGGAAAACAAAAAACTCCAAAACAAGGTTAAAAAACTGACTCTGGATCTAGCCAGGTTTTTCAAAGGAACTGATAATCTGAATAGATTATTAGGCTCTTAGAGGCACTCCTTAGACAAAAGTGACTTAGGTTATTCAGACATTACTTCTTCTGAACCTATTATTTTAAAAGTGCCTGATAAAGGAAGAAAGGAAGGTAATGGGTGTTCCCATTGTGGCAAACCTAGACATAATGAGTTCCAATGTAGACACAGAAGGAAAACAAGACCCAAAACTAACAAGAAAGGACCCAAGAATGTATGGGTACCTAAGACTTTGATTGTTCCTGTTGCAGATGTGTTGGACAGGACAAAAGAAACACCAAAAATGGTGTTGAGTCTCAATTTATCATTAAGAATTTAATAATGATTGAGCCACATATTTCCAAGTTTTAATGGACAAAAAATTTGACTAAGTTACAAGAATAACTGCCTATGCTATTAATGTATACTTTGAATTCAGCAAGCTGGTCTCTTTACATCATGAAGACTTTCTGACGTGGCAACTGTCTGAAGAAATTAGACCATCTAAAATGGTCATCTGTCTGAAGAAGTGAAGTCGTCTAAAGATTCAAGCTGTCTGAAGATTAAAGTCATCAGAAGGTTGAAGTGTCTTACTGTCTGAAGAAGTAGGATCATCTGAAGTGGTTGTTCATCTTAAGCATATTATCATCTGAAGCTCAGAAGAACAATCTGAAATGGTCTATCATCTGAAGCGTAACATCCATCTGAAGAATATGCTTTGTCTGAAGTGAAATATCATCTGAAGTCAAGAGACCATCTGAAGACATTGTCTGCATCTGTTTATCTGAGATCAAGTTTCGTCTGAAGAGGAGAAGCCTCTGAAGAGATTTGATGAAGATATTTCTCTGTCAACGCCTTCTGAAACAAGACTGTGGTCTAACCTATTTAAGGAAAATAAAACGGGAACTTTTCTGGATATTCAAATTTCTATCACTTAAGAGGAAAGTTCTGAGTGTCGCAGCATTTGCAGAAGTCAGAACAGGCCTGCGCTGTTCTGCATCCTTGTACTGTGTCAGAAGCTATCAGAGATCATTTCAAAATGGGATTATTTGCATCTCTAACGGTTGCATTGAGTGTGTCTCATTCCTGTGCTTATAAATAGCTTCGTTCAAGAACAATTCAAGAGAGAGTTGGCTGGTAGAAAAACTAAGAAAAAGCTCACAAGAAAATCATTCTAAGAGCCGAATCGTTGCATCAGTTTTTCTTTGAAAAACCTACTCTGTTTTCATTGTAATTGTACTCATATTTTCATATCCTGAGTTCTACTCAGTTATCTTGTACAATTCTGAGTTTAATCTCTGAACTTGTTCATAGTTGCTTAGCTTAAACTTATTCCTTGTAAACACTTGGGATTGAGCCTGGAGAGGCTTGCTTGTTAAAGAATACTTGGGTCACACTTGGATAAGTTTCTGAGAGCCTGAAGAGGCTTGGTGGAAGAAAGAATACTTGTGGTAGAGCTTGAAGAGGCTTGACAGAAAAGAATACTTGTGGTAGCGTCTGAAGAGGCTTGACAGAAAAGAATATTTGGTGTAAAGCCTGAAGAGGCTTGACAGAAAAGAATACTTGTGGTAGAGCCTGAAGAGGCTTGACAGAAAAGAATACTTGGTGTAAAGCCTGAAGAGGCTTGACAGAAAAGAATACTTGGTGTAGAGCCTGAAGAGGCTTGACAGAAAAGAATACTTGTAATCTTGCGGGATTAGTGAAAATCCAGTAGCGTGTTTGCACTAGGACTGGACGTAGCTCACGGTTGAGTGGGTGAACCAGGATAAATTCCTTGTCTAAGTATCTCTATCTCTTATCTCTTTCAATTCAGTTTATATACTAACTTTAAGGGGATTGAACTTGTATTTATATAAACTGAGCGTTTAAACATCTTCAAGAAAATAAGTTTTCATGTTGTCTGAAACCTTTTAGGAAGAAGACGAACTTCAGACAAAGCATTGTCTGAACTGAAAGTGAATCTTCAGATTGTGCTTCATCTGAAAACGTTTCAGACAAAAGACAAAAAGTTTCAGATAAACACTCCAGTGTCTGGAACTTTATCTGAAAAGCTCTCTTTACGAAAAGGTTTCCATAATACGTCAAGTTATATATTGAAACACTATTCAACCCCCCTTCTAGTGTTTCCCTGTTTTTCTTACAAATGGTACCTGGACAGTGGGTGCTCGCGACACATGATGGGAGAAAGGTGTTTGTTCCAAAGCCTTAGACCCAAGGCTGGTGGAGTGGTCACCTTTGGTGGAAATCGGCAAGGGAAGATCACTGGTATTGGGACAGTAGGTATAACCCCTCTTTCCCTGATTAAGAAGTTTCTTCTAGTGGAAGGACTGCAACACAATCTTCTGAGCATAAGTCAATTATGTGACAATGGATATGTTGTATCTTTCACTAAAGAAGGATGTATAGTCAAAGATGCTTCAGATCATACACTCTTTTCTGCTAACAGACACAACAATGTGTACAAGATTGATCTAGAGGAAATAGCAAGTCAAAATGTGAAATGTTTTGTTTCTATTGAAGATGAAAAACAGATTTGGCATCAGAAACTTGTCCATGCCAGCTTGAGATTGATCTCAAAGCTAACTAAACACAACCTAGTTAAAGGGCTACCCAAGCTTTCCTTCAAGTCTGACATTTTATGTGAAAATTGTCTGAAAGGTAAACAAACAAAAAGTTCCTTTAAGAGCAAAAATGTTGTTTCAACTAGCAGACCTTTAGAGTTGCTTCACATGGACTTGTTTGGGCCTACTAGAACAGAGAGTCTTAGCAAAAATAAGTATGGATTGGTCATTGTTGATGACTATACAAGATTCACTTGGGTTATATTCCTAAGAAGCAAGGAGGAACCATTTGAGAGTTTCACAAAATTCTGTAAGAAGGTGCAGAATGAAAAAGGAATCTGCATATATGCTATCAGAAGTGATCATGGTGGAGAGTTTGAAAACTCAAACTTCGGACTGTTCTGTGATGAAAATGGGATCTCACACAATTTCTCTATGGCTAGAACACCTCAGCAAATTGGGGTTGTTGAGAGAAAGAACAGAAGTTTGCAAGAGATGGGAAGAACCATGCTCATTTCAAACAACCTACCTAGATCCTTTTGGGCAGAAGCTGTTCACACAACTTGTTACATTCAAAATAGAATTTTGGTAAGACCAATTCTCAAAAGGACCCCATATGAATTGTGGAAAGGAAGAAAATCAAACATATCAGATTTCCATATCTTTGGGTGTGAGTGTTTCATACTTAAAACTAAGGATGATTTAGGAAAATTTGACGCAAAATCTGATAAGGGATTCTTTATTGGATACTCTGAAACTTCTAAGGCATACAAAGTGTGTAACTCAAGAACCTTAACAGTTGAAGAATCTATCCATGTAAGATTCAATGACTATAAAGAGACTGATAGGGAACTATCAGATCTTGAGGATGATTTTGCAAGGATGAAGCTGAATGGATAAGAAAAGCTTGAAGGACCTTCTGAGCAAAATTCTGAACCTGCATCTGAAGTTGGACCTTCTCAGACCAACATTGTTGATCAAAACTTCAGACTGATACCCATCGTCTGAAGCTTTTCAAAAGCCATTTTAAGAAGATCTGTTGAAACAGAAAAAGTTTCCATTCAAACACTATTCAACCCCCTTCTAGTGTTTCCCTGTATTTCCAACAGTTCCTTGTAGTCTGAACTCAGGTCTAACCCCAGAATAAGTGAAAATACCCTGTTCTGTCGGGCAATACAGGTCATGCATAGCATATCATTATTGAGTTGCACCATATGTTATTTCAATCAAGTTATGATATGATCTTATGATGTAGGGTGATTAGAATAGCGTATGTATGATATGCATGATTTGTTGAATGGTATGTTGCATTTCATATGTTTGTCTCCCCACACTGCCTGCTGCATGTTTTGCTCGCTGAGACCATAGTCTCACCCCACGTTGTGGAGATACATTTAAGTTATACAGGTTGGTTCAGTGATCGTATAAAGGTAAGGATGAAGCTCGGAGTGCGGATCACCTCTCCTTAGATAGTATCTTGGATTCTTCGAATGATTGACGTGTAATTAAATGTGTTTTTTGTATTATGCTAGGGTTCATGTATTTAGGAAGAATTATATATGTTAAGCCACTAAGTGGCAGATGGATTATGATTTGTATGTAACTGTGTATGTATTCGGCTTGGGTAAGCGTTAGAATTACTTAATCGTTTGATGAGTGTGTCTGTAAAGATATCGATAATGGCACGAAATAATTTCAAAATTTTGAGAATATTGTCTCCAACGGGCATTATTCTTGAATTAAGAAATTATGACGTTACACTAGAAAGACTTTTTAATATCTACTTAGATTAACGTTGGTGAACTTTGAACGAGGTTATGATTTGGTCAAACACAGTTGAGAAATTTTGCATTTTGTTTGAGTAGAAATAACACACTACAATAAACGGATTTTGAGCAATTCAAATGTGTGGTTCACATGAATCGAAAAGAAGATCGATTTCGCTGCACACGAAGTAGTTTTTCAATTTTAATTACCCCTGTATATAAATTGTCCTTTTCTATTTGATCTAATAAAATAATTAGTAAACTCATTTTAATAATTTTATATTTAAAAATAATTTCACCTTATCCCATCTAAATAAAATTAATTTTTATCAAGTCAATTTTAGAATTATATATCCAAAAATAAAAATCAATTCTATCAAAATTAATGTTATTAAAATAAATTCTACCAAACTATAAATCAAATGCACCCTTGATATTTTCCGTGCTATTGGAGTTGGACCTATGAGGTTGTTATAATCCAAAATTGTGTAACTTTTATTATTATAAATTGAATAAATGTTGTGATTTATAATTAAAATTTAATTTGTTATTTATGAATTTCTTAATTAATGTGGCTTGGACACTGGTTAATTATCTTGCTCGTTGCATGTATATAGGAGGAAAGAAAACTTTTTTTGACAGTGCAATCAGAGGTTGCTAAGCAAAAGATTACAAAAATATAGTACATTTACTTTCCTAAAGAATGACAAAACCAAAAGTAGCTCGATTTTAGGGTGGACGTAAAGTGATTGGTTTAATGTCCTCTAGTGTAGCTAGCACCCAAAAGAGTGAACCCTAGCTAGGTAACATAGCTCAGATCCTTGAGCATCTAGGCCTGCGGAAAGATCTACCGGAGATGCGGTGTTTCGCAAGAGAAAAGAAAAGGTTTGTGTATTTTCTCAAGTTTATCTATATCAAATTAAGGTAACTTCATATTATTAAAATAATAGCGGGACTTGAATAATTAATAAGACTGCTAAAAAATGGATAGAGCAAACATTTGGTTGATAAGGAAGGATTCTTCATCCAACAAAAGGAAAGAAATAAAATAAATATTTCTACCATTAATTAATGAGGTGATCGAGGAGGAGCTTATATATTAACTGCATACGTACACCAGTCCTCAATATTTGGGTCCAAAACAAAGCAAGGCAATCCCTTGATTGGACCTCGACCTTGCAAACAGAACGGCCGAACACCGCTTTAATGCCGCTTTGTTTTGTCATTTCAACCATTGTTATTTGCAGAAAAGTAAGTAGCTCCTACCTTACACGACTCATGATCACAGCATCACACAACACACAAAACTTGTCTATATAATTAAAGGCTCATCTTGTTAGTGTTCAGGTGGTAATTAACCAGTTACAGTCTATTGCTAATGACAAAAGTAAAACTTAAAATGTGATCAATAAGCATTACTTAATTATATAGGATACTTCAAATATGGTATAAATTCATGGAAATTTATATAAAAAAAAGTTTAATCATATTTTTAATCACCTACTATAACTTATCCACGGTTTTAATCTCTCTAATTTTTTTTAATGATTTTAACCCCGAATTTTACTTGAGTCTTGATCCCTTTGTTTGGTTTAAAAAGAGAAATGGGGAAGAGAGAAATACAAAATAGAGAGATAAGAAAGAGAGAAATAATAAAGAAATTAAATAAAAATAAAGGTTGTTTGGTATTAGAGAAATAGGAGAGAGATAGAAGAGAAATTAAATAAGATAGTTATTTGGTTGTAGAGAAATGAGAGAGATGTGTAAGAAGGTAAAAAAACGAAACTATCCTTGAAATAAAATACATTAATTAATTCAAATGCCCCTTGCAATTGGACAAAATAGTTATTTTCATACAATGGAAAGTTATTTTCATGTGAACCCCGTCATTTTTACAAGATTAATCACTCTCCATGTTAAAACAAATAAAGTCATGGATAATCCCTTCCCCAATTCTCTCTTCCCAATCTCTCTTGGAACAAACGAAGGGGATATCTTCAATATTTGTACTCGGCACTCCACTTCCCATCTAGTTTCAATCTAGACGTACGTACCAGTTCACAATTTTGTTTCATTTGGCTCAGCCTTATATTAATTAATCAAAAACAACAGCGTCAGCTGGCCTGTAAATTACTTTGATAATTCTCACCTCCACAACTTTGTGAGCTGTTTAAATATATATGTTCGTAACCCTACTGGAATTGAGTATCAGAAATTGATTATTATTAAGATTTTTTTTATTCCTCTCATAACTATCATCGACTTTTAATAATTTATGAACCCTGGCGGAGCGACAAGTTTTATATTTTCAATCATGCATCCTTCACCAACATAATAATTACTTAATGCTACTGTGCCTTAAAGCATAATACATCATCATGCCCTACTTACATGCATAAGCAATTTTTTTAAAAAAATAAAAATAAAAATAAAACAGCTAATAGAAGCTAATTTTCATTCTCTCAACCCCATCAAGTACAGTTCAGCAAGCTCCAGGGAGCAGAAACGTGTGAAGAAATTATTAGATCAAGAAGGAACCGTGAATATGAAGAAAGTCATTGAAAGCAGTGATAGTTAATTAATTAATATTACGCGCGCTCTTTAATTTGTCAATATGATGAAAAAGAAAATAAACAAACAGATCATCAAAATGTTTCATTTCACAATTTCACCACCAAAAAGGTTTGGTTCACGTTCTAATTGATCAAGAAAAAGGATCATTCTTTCAACGCAAAGAAAGTACCACATAAAAACAGATGAATGAAAGAAGATGAACAAGTCTAAAGTATATACAAACAGTAAATATGAGATTCTGTTATATATTATATATGAAAGAAAAAAAAAGAGTTGAAGTGATCATTAGATCATGAAGCCATCTGGGGGGTTTGGGCCTGTTGTTGTTGGGCTTGGGTATTAGAGAAGGGCAATATTCTGGGCTTGCTAAGCGACAACTCCACTGGGATTGGATAAGTGTTGTTTGTAGTTTGATTGGTAGGGGCAGTGCAGGGATTGGTAGCTACGCGTTCACAAGAGGGACACATGGTGAGAGTGGTAGCTGGAAGTTGCATGTAAAACGGTTGAGAAGTTTTCAAGGCTCTTAGTTCTTGCAGTTCCTTCTGTAACTTCCTATTCTCATCTGTTAGTGCGTCACACAATCTCTTCAAATACTCACAATCCACTTCCGTCTGCTTCAACTTTGTCCTGTAAATTCAATTCAATCAATAAAACAAACACAATAAAAATTAAAATTAAAAAAAATATATTACTAATATTTCTATTACCTTGCCCTTCTATTCTGAAACCAAACTTCCACTTGACGAGGACGAAGATTCAACTGTTTTGCCAGTGCAAGTTTCTGCTTCTGCGGTGAGGTTCAAAAATAAATAAATAAATAAAAAATATTAAGAATATTGAAAAGAAAAAGAAAAAAGAAAAACTGTTTATGCGTTGTTTGTACTTACAGGATTGAGAGTGGAGTGTTCTTTGAAGCTTTCTTCTAGAAAAGCTGATTGTTCCTTAGAGAGTCTGAGTTTCTTCCGAGTTGACCCGTTTTCCTCGTCATCACTCGCTCTTGAACTCGCTCTCTCTGCCTCACCCTCGTGTTCTCTCTTGTTTCTCGCACCGTACTCTGCATTGCTATTCCTCATACCGAAATCCATTTGAAACGGTGACACCGCACTGTTAGGGGATGACGACAGTGAGGTACCGTCGTCGCCGTCTTCAACCGCCGCCGTCGCCACCGGGAAACGGTTCACGTCCAGCCTCATTCGTTCATCGCGTGCAACTAACACTGAACGATGAATATTAATTCCATTATCTATAAGTTATGTTAAAAAACAAAAAGAAAAAAAGAAACAGAGCAAGCTTTTTTTAAAATTAAATAAATGAGAGATTATTACATGGATCGGTGAGCCAAGGGATTTTAAGGTGAGAAGAAGGGTTGGATCTGAGAACCGGAGTGAAAGGAAGAAGGTCTAGCTGAACGGGTGGATCTGAAGAACCTCTTGTTTCATCGTCGCCATTTTTTTCCTCTGCGGTGAAAGTAGTACCTCCTCGTGCTATGCAGAAACCCGGTGGGTCTTTTGTGGGCTTGTCGAGGAAAGAGAAGGGCTTTGGTGTGTCTCCTAAGCTCAAAGCGAGCTCCATGAAGAAGTGATCAATATTGTTTTGACAAAGGCTACGCGTGTGTCTTGTTATTGTACCGAAAGTAGTTATTTTTGAATGGAGAAGAAAGAGGGGGCAGACACATTCGGTGCTGAAACTTGCTTCCTTCCTCTTCGTTCCTTACACAGCAAAAACAACAAGGGCAATGCCTTTTTATTTGTGCTCTTGTTCTTTCTTTGCTTTTGTGGAAGTAAAGATTGACCGACAAACACAGGTTGACAAAGGCACGTGAACCTATTTAAATAGATGAATGGATAGATTACAATATTATAACAACAACCCTTCCCAGTTCCCATACCTTTTCCCTCCCCACCACCACCACAGGCTCGGATTAAAAAAAAAAGCATGAGATAGCTTTTTTTCCTATTTATATTTTCAACAATGTTATTTTATGATAGAGTATGTTTGCTATGCTAACATGTCAGTAATATGGTAACATATTAGTAATATATGGAAAATAAAAATTAAAATTAATAGCTGAAATTATTTTATTAGTGCTTTGTAGTATAGTTTTCTCAGGTAATTATAAGTTTTTTTTTTGAAAAATAGTGAAGTAACTTTTATAAGAAAATGTTACCTTTTTAGTTATTAGCTGAAAATTTATTACAAGTTTATCGTTTAATAATTTCATTCCTTAATATGTGTTTTTTTGTCCAAATGGACAGTTAAATATAAACTGTGCTAGTATTTAATAATTAATAATGTCATTGTATGACATTTTACCATTTTCAGTTAGTTTGATCAGACACCTTCAATTAGGGATGACAATTGATAGGGTTTGGGTAGGGTACTATAGTACTCGTCCCCATACCCGCGTTTTGAAAAAGTACCCGTACCCGGACTCATACCCGCGTGGGTAATGATTCTGATACCCTTACCCGTTGGGTACTTAAGTACCTGTACCCGTACCCATTACCCGCACTTTTGTTAATTATAAAAATAATAAATTCATTAGAAAATGAAAATTAATTAAAAAATCACTCTAGCACAAATGAAAAATAAATTATAGACCACCAAGTTTAACTACAAAACAACTTTGGTAATGTGGAAGTGGATGGAAGATAAAAACAGTGGGAGGGGAATGGAAATTAGTTCAAGTTTTGCTATTTTAGTGTTTATTAATACAAAATTATAAATTTTCCAAAACATTTAAATTAATTAAATTAGTAATATATATTAATATTTTTTGGTGACTATAATATATATTAACATTAATTAATTTTTTGGAAAAAATATTAATTAATACTATATATATTAAATTCATCATATGTATATAAATTACATTAATTATATATATTATATAAGTGTGGGTATAGATAGGGTATGGTACTACAGTACCCGTACCCGTATGGTACCCGTACCCGCACCCGTACCCATTAAAAAGTGCGGGTAATTACCCAGACCCAGACCCAAACTCATTTGGTGGGTAATTACCCTACCCATTGTGGGTAATTTTTGCGGGTAACCATTGGATCTGGGTCCAATTGTCATCCCTACCTTCAATCAAATCAACTATATAACTTTTTTCAATTTTTCAATTTTCAGCTAATTTTACTATACACATTTATATTTTTCTAAAAAAATATTAGTGATATCTAATAATTAATCATTGTTGAAAAGATTAAAAAATTATTAAAGTTGAAAAAAATAGATTTGTTATAGAACATAATAATTGTTTTATTTCTTTTGTTAGTTAATGGATTGTGAATTAATGTCTGAGATTCAAAAACTAGAGTTATAACTTATAACCACTCTTGAAGGACTCTACAATCTGTATTATGACTGCAATAGTAATATCAATTACATTAATTTATCTATAATTTTTTATAATATCAAAGAATTATTATATAATTAATCACAATTTTGACCTAATCATTGTTTAAATCTTAATTCTACACAGTATTACATTATAATATAGTACTTTATTCTATTTGGAATTTAAAATTGTTGGGAGAATGAAGAAAAATAAATCACACTCACACGGGTCAGAAAAGAACGGCCGGATATTCTACCTGATCAGATTTTTTGTTTGGATACAATCCGGTTCGCCTTCTTTCTATTTTTAATTTAATGGGTTGGTGAAGCTGATGTGGATCATAGTAACATGTACTATATACTATAACATAATAATATTAAAATGTCTAAGCGAAAAGTAGTATATAAAGAAAAGTGGAGCATAGAAATTCTATTCTAGTGTATGTTGTGTTGTGACACATGAAGGAAGGAAAAGTGGTATGAAAAACCGTGTAGTCAATTTTCAAATCAGTTTGATTATAAGAGAATTAAAGAAAGAGGCTCCGTTTGAAGTCCAATTAAATGCGTTTGCGTTTGGTTACTCACCCACCCAACTTGACAAAAATTTAAGAGGTTGCACCAAACCAAACAGGGTGTTGGTGTTGGTGTTGGATATAGCGTCATGATGACAAGGAGAAAATGATATTTCATCTAAGAGACATACATGTCTGGGATTATAACCTGCTCCTGTTGTCTTATTGATTAGCAAGTATATATGTTGGACTCTCATCTATCGTCGCCATCATGCTCATTCTCATTCTCATATATTATGCATGACAATATGATAAGAATGATGATTTGTCTTGGCTACCAATGCAGAATCATGTGGCTGATATCTATTAAGGCAAAACAGTTGCACAGTACTGTTTTCACTGTTATCTTTCTTTCGCTTTGATTTGGCTATCCAATGAATTAATTATTTAACCCCGAAAAGTTTGTGCAGTTTCCAAGTTCAACAAAAAAACAAATGGATTATTTAAAATGCCTGACCACTTGAAATGAAATGACTCTGGACTCTCATAGCTTCCAGCTGGAGATTTTAAAACTATGAAACCAAATTATTATTTGTATTATTACTTATTTTTATTACCCTTCATTATCTCATATTTTATTGAATATCACTTTTATTTAATTAAGATAAAATTAATAAATATTCTTAATGAGCTTGTTAAAAATTCATAAATAAATAAAATTAATTTATTAAATATTTTCTCACGTTTTAATTAACTTTCTAATAAATGTACTTATACTAGAAGAACAAAAAAATTTAATGCATATTATATTTTGACAAATATTAAGAATACTTATTAAGGATATAAAAATAAAAAAAGTACAAAAAAAAAGGTTAAGATTTTTAAATTTTTAATGTAATAAATATTGTAATTTTTATTTCTTGATTTATTTATAAATATCCTTTAAATACTCATTGCTAAAATAAAAAAAACGAGTGTTTTAATTAAAGCATTATAGTTATTATTAATTAAAAATGAGTTTTATTAATGAGTGTTTTAATTAATGGTGTCATTTAAAAAATATTTAATACATTCTATAGTTATTATTAATTACTTGAACATTAGTAGTAATTGATTAAGGAATTAAAAAATTGAAAATGTTTATTGAAAAGTATGGAACTTAATACATTAATGATTAATCATTTACAAAAATTATACATTTCAATAAGAACTTTTATAATTTATTTTTTAATTAGTACCCTTTAATTTAAATACTCATTAGTATATTTTGATATAATAATTTTTTATTTTATATATTAAAAACTTTCTAATTTTATTTTCTTAATTATACCATTTAAAACTTGCATTAAGTTTCTTATATTCTCATTATGAAGTGATTAAATTAAGTAACGGCATATATAGATTATAGTTTTCTCCAATATGAAATAGCTCTTACGAACAATATTCTTGAATTTTAAAAATTATGCCCTATATCATTAATTATTTGATTTGAGAATCTAATGGAAAAATATAAAAATAAATGATGTAAGTTTTATAATTGCTCTTAATAATGCTCTTAAGATACTTTATTAATATGTATGAGTTTCACTTAAACTTTGTTCATATATATTACTATATATTATCATGTCCTAAGTACTTTTTATTTTTATTTATTTTTTCACGGAAAATATTAATTTATTATTAAATAGGAGATCTGGAAATCAAAATATATAGTATTACGTACTCTAAATAATATGATACTATAAGTATTTGGATTTAATTAATATTGTAAAAAAAATTTACATTGACGTCCAATGATATACAGTATTATCACATCATTTAATGAATGTGACACATCATCATGAGTTATTAAATTCAATAAATGATATAATAGCACATCATTGGATGTCTGTGTAAAATTTCTTTACACTAACGGTGTATATATATTAAATTATAAGAATTTTACCCTTAAAAAAAATGAAATATAAGAATATCTTGATCTAATTAATAGTACTAAAGTTTAGATGAAAATCTTTCTTGCCTAAGCTATGATCAGTATCACCAGCTAATAGGCTGCTAAAACACGTTTGGTTATGAAAAACTCATGTCTTTTTAGGCCTAAGCGTGATATGTGCCGAGAAAAATATTGGAAAAAGATGGATGGGATGATTAGCACGAGATTTCAATTTGACCTTATTCTGATTATTATAAGACAGACAAACCGACCGAGCTTTACTATTCCCAGAAAAGTTTTCTGCTTTCAATCTTGCTTTGCGTTGGTTTAAGTAAGCAAATTAATAATTATGGTTTATGAAAAGGGGAAGCTAAGGTTCTTTTGTAATCTTTTGAAGCATTAAAATGGACATGGAAAAATGAATGGATTAATAAATGGACAGTTAAAAAAAAACAAAAGGAAAGGAAAAAGAGGATTGGTATCCAATGACAATGAGTCCATAAAATGAGGGTCGGGTGGGGCGAATGCAATCAAGTTGAATATTCAACGCAAATATAATACTATTGGAATTAGACCCTTCAATTCTTTTCCCTATGTTCAATTTAATTTCGTGAAACTGAAAGGTGAAGAAGAAGATAAAAAAAAATAAGTTTTATTACAAAAATATTCAATTATATATTATATATTGTTACATCATTTAATTAACATAACATCTTATGTATTATTAAATTTATAAAATGATATAGCAACACATTAATGTTTATGAAAAAAAATTACACTAACAGATTAGTTACACCAATGAGTTAAATATGTTTTTAGTCTCTCATACATCGCAAAATTTGATTTTAGTCCCTTATTTATTTTTTTATTGATTTTGGTTCTCTATTTTTTAAAATCACATGATTTTAGTTTTCGTCGTTAATTATATATATTTTGCTAAGTGATGACGTAATAATATTTCTTGTAGATTTTTCTATAGATTTTCCTTTAAATTTTTCTACAGATTTCAAAATTTAAAGAAATTTTGTTCATATTCTAAAATTTATGAAAAAATTACTTTAAATTTTTTACAACAAAGAAAAAAAAATTATAGCATCATTTTTATATAAACAGATTTGTAGTTTTTTAAAATTTTATTATAGGTGAATTTTTTAAAGAGAAAAATACAAGAACATGTAAATTTTTATCAAAAAAAATATAATAAAATTGTAAAAATGACTTATTAATAAAGTATCGTTAATAAAAAAACTAAAAATATGTGATTCTAAAAAATAAGAAATAAATCTAATAAAAAATAAATAAATGACAAAAATCAAATTTCACACATTTTTTAGAAAATATATTTAATAGACTATTAAATTCAAAGTGTAGAAGAAGAAATGAAAGGGGCCGGGGTGGTGGTCCCTCGCGCGTGGGTTAGCTTTAGAAAGAAATGGTAATTAAAAATAGGCACACAGGGGAAATGAGGAGGTCAGATATGTCATGCTTTTGGGATCATTGCAATAATTGATGTCATGCAGGCTTTAATGATAAGCTGCAGAGAGAGATGCGTGAATTATTGGGTGGGACCCTTCTTTCAGAAAACGAACCATGCCATAAAGTCACCCTCATGTAATAATTGTCGATCAAAATCGAATGTTAAAAAAGCCACGGTCCCCCACCCTCTCTCTGTAAGTACATTTAATTTCATTTAAATAGAACTAATTATGAGTTTAATATCAGTTTACACTTAACCATGCTATTTAATCCATGATATAATGTATTACTCCTATTAATTTTAATTAAATAATTTGATAATATGTTATTAAATATTTATGTAAAATTTATTACACTTATATATTCATCAAAATCCATTAATTTTTATAAAATAAAGTGATTTGTATTTAATTTTCTTTATAAAAATAAATTTGGAATAAAATTTAATATAATTTTTAATTCAATATAAAAATTATAATTTATTACATTAACTCAAATTGAATTTAGAGATAAAAAAATTTGTTATAGAATTACAAAACATATTAACATAAATTTCAAACTTCATTTACCTCTTTAAAATGTTCATATATACTCAAAATCAAGGGATGAACCTCTCTCTCCCGCTCCCGATTCTACCATCATAGTTTTTAATTTCTCAATCATGCATATTCTTAAGATAATATCAATATATTATTAAATGATTTTTTTAATTCCACCCTTATTAATTAAGAGTTTAATTACTTTACACTGTCAATATAAAAAAATTACACTATCATCAAATCATATTTTGTCACATCAATTAATGAATATGACACCTCATGTGTCATTAAACTCATTAAATGATGTGTCAACACACCATTTGATGACTGTGTAAAATTATTTTACATTCACAATGTATAGTTATTAAATTCATCAAGTAATTAATATGTATTTCTTGAATGATATTTTTTTAATATGAGAGATAAGAAATATAATAGAGAATTTATTTATAATTTTTATAAAACTTATAATAATATTAATG
Source organism: Sesbania bispinosa (assembly GCA_026901365.1). Classification (NCBI taxonomy): domain Eukaryota; kingdom Viridiplantae; phylum Streptophyta; class Magnoliopsida; order Fabales; family Fabaceae; genus Sesbania; species Sesbania bispinosa. The sequence continues at coordinate 868,543 of QLOH01000041.1, read as the reverse complement.
ATATTTATTAATTCCCGTCTCAAAACCTTAAAAATCAAGTAAAATGGGAGGGAGGGAGGGAGCGGTAATTATTAAGAACTTAAATATAAATATAAAAATATTCTTTTTCTAATTTTTCATATACTACTATTTTTTATTTTTAGCAAATTTTAAAACAGTCATTAGGAAAATACAGCACTATCATGTTATGAAAAAATATTTAAGAGTGTGACCGGTAGTGACTTGGTCAAACAATCACACCCAAGCCAAGATATCGAACTAGCACGCGTCAATGCTCTAGTAGCTACTTTAACAAATCAATATTGGGATTATATTTTGCGTTTGACTTCAAATAAAATCACACTGCATGCATGGAGGGGATCGAGATAAGCGGCTTTGATAATCCAACTCTCAACAAACACAATTATCAATCTAATACATATCCATACGTAGGATGCGTATAGGGTTAATTAAATCCAAGTTCTATTATTAGTATCTAATGAAATAAAAATAAGCTACTTGAAGCTAGGTAGTGGATAGTGAATATATACCGCGGATTCAACATTGAATAAAAGATATAGTTCTCTTGATTTTTGTTTATTTATATTTCAAAGGTCACATTCTTTTTATTGACTTTGAAATGAGACTAGTATAGATAATTCAAAATGATGCTACTGCTTATACGTACGCTGTCGTAAAAGACTAATTTGTATATGAATTTGTAGTAGTGGGGGGTTAATGACGTAGATAATTGGATATGTATCATTTGCGACTCACATATATACACACCATAAAGCTATAAATGTGAATAGGTATTATGACTTTTTCTAGACTAATTTTTTTATATATGTGTGATCTGCAGAGTTTTAAATTATAATTTCAATTATTGTGCCGTCACAACTGAAAGGTTTGTGGCCGGCTGCATCAGGTCTGCGATTTCAAACTTCATAGGCGGTACGTAAAATAATGGTCATGTTTATGAGATGAGAACATAAAACTGGAAGCAACAGAAAATCAATAAGTAATTACTAGTATATTGTGTAAGTTGGAAGAAAGGAAACCAAATAAAAGGATGATGTATGTCACAGATATATTTAGCGCCATATGGGCATGCACATAATAGAAACTGGGATTAAAATAAATGCAATGTAACCACCACCGTCTCTCACGTGTGAACACCATTTGTCAAGCTTACTCAGTAAAGTTTCGGGTGTTCAATGTTCATTCTGATGCTTTAGAATATGATATTACCTTGTCTCTTTTTTACAGTTTGATGGAGTCCCACGCATACCTACCTCAATAAAGATATTTACTGTAATTTTCTAATAGGAGAAAGATAAACACACATTTGTATGAGACTTATATACTAGAAAATTCTATTACTACAGAGAAATTGAACTCTTCAATAAATGGTATAAAATTGTCCAAAAAACTGATTAATATACTGAACTTGTATATAGGATTAATTAATTCTTAAAAAATAAACATTTTTTTGATAATGACAAACTCATTATTAAGTATCTGATTGTTTTAAAAATCGATGAAATTAAATTTAATAAATCTAAGTTTCATTTAATAAAATTAAGTTTGAGAGAATTATGAATTTGTGAAAATATTAGAAAAGTAAGTTTCAAAAATTGATTTTTATTTAAATAGTTAGATAGAATTATCTTCAATCTTTATTTAAAAATTTTCTCCGGGGTGAGGATGATAACATAGGAAAGTAGTTTGGGTGTCATGGGAGGATATTTGTAGAGATAAACACTTTGGGGGTTTGGGGTTGAGAGATTTGAGAGTTTTTAATTTGGCTCTTTTAGGCAAGTGGAGATGACGTTTGTTAGTTGAGAGAGGGAGTCTTTGGAATAGAGTTGTTACCTCTATTTATGGAGTATCTTCTGGGCGAAAGGAGGGTCGAGGAGTTCATGGGTCTAATTGGTGGTTAGATTTGTGGAGTATTGAGGCTGGTAGCAATGTTTCTTGTGACTGGTTCTCATCTAATTGTATTAGAGTTGTGGGGAATGGGAGAAATACTTCATTTTGGAGAGATTCTTGGTGTACCCCAATTCCATTTAGTGTGAGGTATGCTAGGCTATTTTCGATCACTACTAATAAGGACATATATGTCTTGGATATGAGAGATAGTGGAGAGGGTAGTCTTGGGTGGAATTGAAGTTGGAGAAGGCCTTTGTTTCAGTGGGAATTATGTCAATTGTCCCTATTAATGCTGGATCTGAGTACGATTCAACTTAATTTCAGTAATGAGGATACTTGATGCTGGAAGGCTAATTTAGAAGGTGTTTATTTCATCAAATCAGCTTATCATGGTATTATGGTTAATGATATTGTTTATGCAGAAATTCCTTTGCACAAGTTTCTTTGGTGCAACTTAGTTCCTTCTAAGGTATCATGTTTTGCATGGAGGGTGATGTTAGACAGAATTCCTTCAAAGGTTAATTTAGCTAAGAGGAACATCCTTCCCAGTTCTGATGTTGGGTGTGTATGGTGCTCACAAGGGTTGGATACTTCATCACATTCTCTGTTTGAATGTACTTTTGCTTATCATGTGTGGATGTTGTGCTTGGAATGGTGTGGTTTTTATTCTGTTATGCCAAATTCATTTAATGCTCATTTTGCACAATTTCTGGGGTTGCCGAGTTTTAATATCAAGTTGAGATGTAGGTGGTATGTGATTTGGTTGACTGTTCTATGGAGTCTTTGGTTAGCACGGAATGAAACTATTTTTTCAGATAATATCTTATCTGCATCAGAGGTGTTAGAAGTGATAAAGCTTCATTCTTGAAAATGGATAAAGGCTAGAGACTACAATTTCAGCTACCAATTCTCTTGCTGGAGTGCTGATACCTGTGCCTGTCTTAATATTATTTAATATGAGCTAGTTCATATGTTGGGCGCTGCTTGTATGCACTTTGGAAGTATTATTGCTTGGTATGGAGGTGTTTGGTTTCCTTATTTGTTGCGTTGCTTTTTGGCAGTGGGTGACTATTACGTGGACTTGCCTTGCTTCTTTCTTTGGATTGTTTTGTTTCTTTTGGGTATAACTCTGTAATTATATAGTTAACTTGGGTGCGGACTTAAATTATTTTGGATTTGTATTCCTGTTTGTAGGTGGCACTATTGTGTATGGTCTAGTTATTTTGCGTCTTAGATAGAGTGTTGGTGGATGGTTTGTTTCTTTTTAATTTCATTTGATATGTGTAACTATGTATGGGTTAGAGCACTTATTGTACTCTTTTTATTTAATATACTTCTCTTTGTTTAACAAAAAAAATTATTTTAATGTGTAAATATTGATATTTTTGGGGTCCCACACCTAAAAGTAATTCTTATCAATAAAAAGGTAAAAAAAATTTACTTATCTCATACATGGGTTTTGTCACATAAATCTTTCTTAAGTTATCTAAACATTGTATTTTTCTTAACATAATTTTGGAGCTCCCAAAATATATTTGATTTACACAAACGGTAAGAGCCTAATTGTTTTACAACTAGTGGAGTAAGCTCGTGCTACACAGGAAATTTTTACTCCAGTTTTTATATCCTATCTAACCATTTTAATCATACAATTTTAAACCACATAATGGTAAATAGAGGCACTCGTTTCACACCATATTTTACATACTCTGCAGTTTGACATTCGGAGATTTCTTTTTCATTATTGAGAATTTGTTAGAATAAAGGACAAAAGTAGTTATCCCTAATAATCATTATTAAGCAAAGAATCAAAATAAATGTCATACATGTATGCTTTTTTTATAGAAAAAAATAATTAAATTAATGGGAGTACAAGTGATACTCTAACCCATTACAAATAAACCACCAAAACTTTCAAGAGTGGTACCAAGAATTGTCCCATGTAACAGAACACTCCACCAAATGAGCCCCACAAAGAGCCAATCATTACAAGATAGAATGACACCTATACAACCTGTAACTAAAAAATACTAAAACAAAGGCACTGTACATGCACATAACCAAACCCCACAAAGATAACTTTAAACCAATTGACTAGTAAAAACAAAACTAAGTAACCAACAAATCCGGATGCTAAGTATAATACAACGAAAGGGCATGTGTATACGGAACCAAAAGAAAACGCAATTTTCTGTTTAAAGCCAAACTGTGCATCTCGTTGTGGATAATATAAATTGTTTCTGCTGATGTTGGCGTGCAGGGCGGTATTTAGGAATTTCGGGACCTTAAGTAAAAATTATGATATAGAGGCCCATGTTAATATAGACTAATAATTTTTATATTATTTTTTTGATTTTTTGAGCTGCAAAATTATTTATTAAAGTTTTATAATCAAATAATTCTAACATCTCACTCCTAATAGAAAATATAGTTAACACATTCAATCTACTTTTAGCATAGTTGATCTTAAATATGATTTAATCAATTTTAATTTTGAAAAACTTCTTTCAGAGGTCGCGACAGTTACAGGTAATGTTAATAATATTCTATAAGCAATGTATGTATTTGGAAAAGAATTTAATCTTTTTATATAGTTCAATATTTTTAATGGTGTGTTAATTTCATTTGTTAGAATTTCTTTCAATAACTTTAATTCTGAAAACAAATCAATACCATCAATTTTCAGAATGGTCCTCAAAACTCAAAATCTTTTGTCAAAGAAAAGTTAATTGCATTAATGTGGTAACCGTACAAGTAGCCAATAGATCATAGGCCCAACAATACTATTGATACAAGGAAACTCACTATTGAGTGTTGAGTGACTTTTTAATTGCAAAAACTAATAAATGGGTTGTGGACTTTTAAGTAATTTAAATGGGATTTAATTTATATACACTGTCAGTGTAAAGAAATTTTACACACATGAAAAAACGACGAGAGAAATCAAGAATGAACTTGGAAATGAAGGAAGCATCACTTCCGGTAACAATGAGATTATCAACATAAACATTTTAGCAAAGTAAATCAAGATTGAGCTGAAAAAGTCTCATCTCACAATCTCTTTGAATGGAAACGACTTTCTCCATATCTATGATGCAACTCTGTCGTTAACTTGCTTCAAAATCCATCCCCCGCCCTATGTAATAAAGAAAAGAGAGGCGATAAAATAAAAAAGAGATCAATGTTGTCTACTTGAAAGTAGTTCTTTCAGAATCTGTTGATACGAGATTCAATCAATAGAAAATAGATTTAAAAATTTCAGTCAATGTGACACAATACAACGTCTAATGATGTGCCGACACATCATTTAATGAATGTGACACCACGTGTGTTATTAAATTCAATAGCCGATGTGGCAACAAATCATTGGATGTCTGTGTAAATTTTTTTTAAACTGACAGTGTAAATATATTAAACTCATTTAAATGATAAGAAAAAAATATAAAAAATGTAAGATATGTGCCTTATAAAATATTGGGCCCTATCTCAAACATTATTAATTTTTTTAAAAATAATTTATATCAATAATACTACTATTAAAAAATTGGGCGGCCTTATAAATTTGGGGGCTCTAGGCGGTGGCCTTAATTGCCTTATTGAATGTCTGGCCCTATTGGCATGCAGGATACCTTAAAATGGCAGTACCGAAAACAAACATATGGTACAACACTCCCAGATCACACATCCAAAAATCCATCAATACGTCAGAGTAGTATCAACACACATTGCACCACATTGCATGACATTGCAAAGATACAACTCAGTGACAGAATCAAATTATAAAAACCAGGCTCTACAACAACATGATCACAACAAATACACGTTGCGCCACATTGCATCAGATTAGAAAAAATTGGAAATACTGAACACACCAGGGAACTCCAGGGAACACATACACCACCTAAATTTACTTTTTTCAGGCAGAGTAAAAATTCAGACAAAAGGCAATATCAACACACCAACACATAAAAGGATAACAAAAAGAAGAATCCTTGGCTCTCAAGTATTTCCATGTTCTTATTTTTATTAGCTCCACTACAGCTGTTGGGTCCACCAATTTATTTGAGAAAACGACATCATTATGGGCTAGCCACAATAACCATATTGTCACCATTCATATGAAAGACCATCTTATCCTGTTAATAGCACTACATTCTGGGGAGCAAATGAATTGAGTAAAGTGCTCCAAACAACTACTAGGTAACATAGAACAGAATCCTCCCCACTTCACACACGCCATCCAAACTGAGTAAGCAAAAGGACACTCAAAAAAATAGATGGGAAATGGACTCAAGCACCTGACCACACCATACACAATCACCCTCTGTTGCATTAATTACCTTCCTATAGATTAAATTATGCTTGGTTGGAATCCGATTCAGAAAAACCCTCCATATAAAATAAGAGATTTTTGTGGGTACAAGTCTAGACCAAAGGAAATGATGCACTGGAAATTCTGCACAAATGGCATCATTCACAATGACTTTATATGCAGATTTAACATAATATTTTCCTTCCGGATCCGCATTCCACCTCCAATAATCATTCAGGTCCTCTACTAGATGCACCGTCTGTAGCTCAAGGGACAAAAGATATAATTCATCCTTTTCCCACTGGAATAGACTCCGCCTCCAACTCCACATCCATCTCAAACCACCCTCACTCCTAAGTACCATATTAGCTAATGTCTCACCCTTATCATGAGCAATTAAGAATAGCTTATGGAACCTTTCACACAAAGGCACACTACCATACCACACATCCTTCCAAAAAAGTGTATCCCTCCCATTCCCTACCTTCCTTACACAACATTTTGAAAACCAATCAGAAGTGGAATCACTGATGTTATCAATTGTCCATAAGTCATACCGCCAATTTGACTCCCTCTTCTGCCTCCCACCCCCTTACAACACTCGGTCCATAAATAGAAGAAAGAAAACGTTGCCAAAATCTCCCTTTCTCAACCAACCATCGCCATCGCCACCAATTTTCATACATGTATGCTGCTTGTTGAAAATTATCTTTGGTTAAAATGTTTATTTTTCCAAATATAAAAAGGGCCAATGAAAATGGAAATAAAATTTTCTGTAGCTCTACAAAGTTTTTAAGTCCAAAAGAAACTTACCTAGAGGACTCATGCAAAGTAACCATAAGTGCAAAGTCCTTGGTTGATATGGTTTTCCAAGAGTTGTAATTATAATAAGCAAACACCAAACTTAAAATATACATAAATTCGGCTGACTTTTGAATCATTTTGTCCATTCTTTTCTTATTGATGACAAAGATAAAAATAGATGTAAAAGATAACATGCCAAAGTCATGAGTGAAATTAACTAACAACAACATACCTAACAAACATAGTTTTGAAAGAACTTATCAAAAAGCTTACTTTTGTACTTAAATATGACTAATGAACTTAAATCTGCAAAATTAAAAAGTTCAAACTCCTTACAGTTATCTCCTGATTATATGTAAAAGCAGATGAAGTTTTTGTCAGGGACGGTAATTGGCATAAGCTTCACCGTAAACCTTTATTTCTAAATTATATGTTCATAGACCTACAAATAATTGAATGGACAGAAAAAGAAGAAGCCTGTATATAACACAAAACCAATGATATGATAGATATATAACATTTAAGGGCTATGTACCTGACTTATACGCTTCATGCAGGCCAACTTTCTCCATTATCACAAAGATTATCAATATTGCATCAATTTGTTGCTTCATTTCCAACAAACTTTAGTTTTTTATATCAATGTTTATAGCCTTTACTAATATCAATATTGCATCAATTTTTATTTCCAACAAAATATTTTATATCAATGTTGGATCAATATGTTGTATGGCCTATTTATAATCCTTAGGTATTGGATATTTGTTCCCTCTCCTATCTCTACAGCAAATTCTAAGAGAGATGGAGGATTCTACGATAAAAGTTAGAAAGAAAAATAGAAAGACACATTCAAATTTATAATCAACAAAGTTGCTGACATGTAGTATTGTAGAGTTACTTACATGCATCATGTATATAATTGTTTTTTAAGCTTCTATCAAATATTCTGTGCATTTAGGTTGCATGCAAGTATTACTCAAATATAGAAATGTTACTAACGAGACTATATTGCAACTTTTTTTAATTACATGTTTCCTATTTTTCAAATTAAAAATGTTACCCACTTTTCTCCTATAGTAAAAACATAAAAGACCTTATTCAATACTCTCTGGTCTAATATATAGTAAAAAAATGAAAATTGCAATACAGTAGTCATGAATCCCTTTCTCAGTTTTTGTTCTCGCTCTCAACTCCAAATCTCAAGTTTCAACTCTAGGGATTTTCTCATTTTTCATTGTGATTTTACTCTCGGTGTCTTCTTCACAAATCGGAGAATACGGTCTTGATAATTAAATGGTGAGCTTTTGTTCCTTCAATTTCTCTAGTTTTGTTTTCAATTTCTTCTCTAATTTCCTTTTTTCTTAGATTTGGTATCAATTGTCTTCAATCTGGAAATCTCATTTTCTTTATTGCTTATATAAAAGTGTGAATGCTTCACATGATCTTCGTTTTATAGTAAAGAGCTTTGTCTTTTGTTCAACTTTGATTTCTCCTATTAACTTCATTTTCGATTTGTTCAGTCAACAATATTCAGGTTGCAAACTTGTTTTACAATTTCAATTTGTTCCACAACTCTGGTTGTAAGTAAGCTGCCCAAACCCTAATCGCTCCCACGCTTTTATGTTCCACAACTTTGTTCATTGTTGTTACGTGCGAAGATATTTTCCTCTTTATGATTGCCCTAATGTGTTATTTGCTATATTAAATTATGTGGTTGACTTTCAAAACCAATTAGTTTTCGATATTGCTGAACTGGGAGAATTAGTGCGTATAGAACAAGGAATTTAAGGAGTAAACCCTCAAAATGGTCCCTGAAAGATTGTCATCGGTCAATTTGGTCCCTAAAAGAAGCAAAATTCTAAAAAGGTCCCTAACAGATTGTAACGTCAATCATTATGGTCCTTTTGTTAACCCCTCTCTATTAAAGTTAACAGAGTTGATGATATGGCGCGCTTTGTGCTTAGTCAACACTAAAAAACTCAAACTCTTCAATTAGGTCCCTGCACAATTAGACAAAAAGATTATAAACCCATCAAAATAGTCCCCCTCCCAATGAAACGGCGCAACGATGAAAGCTTCCTCCTGTTTTTCTTCTAATTTCATTGTTTTTGGATCTGATTTTTCCATTTTCCTTTTCCATTTTCTTTTTCTATTTTCCCACACCACCATCATCCCAAGTTTCCCCCAAAACCACCAACCTCCATGCACATTGACTGTTGTAGAGCCACCCTCCTCCAGCCATCAACGTTTGTTAAAACAAAAAGAAAATGGAAAAATTATATCCAAAAACAGTGAAATCAAAAGAAAAATAGGAGGAAGCTTTCGTCGTTATGTTGTTTCAGTGAGCGGGGAACTATTTTGATTGGTTTATAATCTTTTTGTATGACTGTGCAGGAACCTAATTGAAGAGTTTGAGTCTTTTAGTGCTGACTGAGCACAAATCGTGCCACATCATCAACTCTGTTAACTTTAATAGAGAGAGGTTAACAGAAGGACCATAATGATTGACGTTACAATCTGTTAGGGACCTTTTTACAATTTTACTTCTTTTAGGGACCAAATTGACCGATGGCCAATCTTTCGGGGACCATTTTGAGGGTTTACTCGGAATTTAAGATAAGTCCATTTGCTTAAAATCTGAGAATGTATTTGATTTTGGGAGTAGATCTTACAGTTTGCTAATAACCATAGGGGATGCTACAACAATTTCTTGAAGCCCTTTGTGTGCCCTGTCTAATGCTCTTACTCTAGTTAATAGTTATCAAATAAAGTTCTAATTGTTCCATGTGTATGTCTAAATGACATTGTTTAGTTAATGGGAAGCATGCTTAAATTATTTCCTTGATGTGTTTATAAATTTTCTAGGATAAGTTGTTGTGTGGCACTACTTGCCTGCACAAGAGTACCCAGAACCTGATGTACCTGAACCACAATCAAGTTAATAACCAGATCCTTGGGGCCACAGGTTTGACAATACCTTTGGGCTGGGCAACAAGCTTGTTGGAGCAAGGATACTTCTTTCTAAGGTAAAAAATCCAAAGTCATTTCTTCTTTCTCGTACCTAGTTGCTTTGTTTCCGTTTCTTTATGGTTTCTTTAACTTAACAAAAAACTGTAATTATTTTATGCAATGTCTAATATGATTAGTAATTTCTATATGCCCACTTGCTTGCTAAATAGAAATGTAGAACTCAATGGCTTGCTAAATAGTAATTTATATTCACTTCTTAGTTTTTCCCCTTTATACCTTTATTTCTCTATCCTTATAATACTTGATCAATTATTCACTTTTCTAAAGGTTCAATGATGCAAATTTAGAGAACAATAGTTTAAGAGAATCACACCAGTTACCTACTGCATTTAAACTCGCATGTTATCATAGTTTGAATAGTTCTTACTCATCCACTCGTAACTTGAGATAAACACATTGGATTTGAGTGTCATTTTTTTTGTTAGAACCATAAGACATGCAATATTTAGACCACAAAATTTTAGATTTTCTCCTTTCCATTTAATACCAGATTAGTTTAAAGTTAGTGTCAATTCTGCATAATTGAAGTTCTGGCAGCAGTCACGTTAACCTGCATAACTCTTTATACTTATTGGATTTGAGCACCGTTTGTTTTGATAAAAAGTGTTGATATGTATCTTTCAACCCACAAAATTTCAGATTTTATCTCTTTTTATTTTAATACCACCGCTCAAAATCAGTGTCAATTTTGCATACTTGATATTTTGGCAATAACTTCATGCCTAACTCTTGATATACCAGTTGAATTGCTCCATTTATTTTGTTAGAAAGCTAAGACATGCATCTTTCAAGTTGAATTTTTTCAATTTTTATCTCCTTACCCTTTAGCACCAACTTTCACTCAAAGCCATCACAGTTTTTGCACATGACTCATATGACAGATCTTGAATTCTAGTCTAGAGGTTTACAAGATTATACTCCATTGTTTACATGTAATATTTGTAACTTCAGCTTTATTTTTTAGTGGAGTTTATCTCTAAGTTACATGTGTTAGGAATATGCACTAGAGACATATGTTTATGAACATCCATCACTTGTATCATGTTATTTTATAAAGGCAACTTATTCTTTTAGAATATAATTAATATCCTTAGAATAGTAAGCTCAAATTTCATAAGAAATCAAGTAGATGACTTGATCGTGAGATCTTATGAAGAACTATTCTTAAATAGTCCCTAGTCAAGTATCATCTTAGGACAAAGATGCATTTAGACTAGTATGTGAGTTCATTGATGATCACATCTCACGGATCATGGATATGAGATATCATGTGCTCACATAGGTACACATTAAGAGTAATGGTGTACTGGATAGACCCACCTTAAGAACGTTGCATGGATTGTTACATAAGTGTCATGAACGTTTCTTAAATTGATAAGTGTTATATGAAGTCCTTCGACCTGAAATCACTACGATTCCTACATAAGGAATTATATGTTTTAATTATCATCAAACGTTACCTGTAACAGGGTAATCATAAAGTTGGTTTTTGGACATATAATAAATTATGTGGTGGAATGTGAGTGCCCTAGATGGGATTTTGTCCCTCTTATGTAACAAGAGTTATATCTGTAGGCCTCTTGATAAAGTGAGACTGCAAAATGCATGGCCATGCTCAGGAGGATAAACATGAGATGTTTATTTTCTGTACAGTCTACTTGGGGATCAAGAAAACATAAATTGAACTATACAAGGTTGACACAATCCATGCCCTTGTGTTCAATTAGATATTTGGACAAAGGGACAAATCATATAAATTATTATCATAAAATAGGATTTATCAAAGTTGTTGATAATCTCAATATTTGGATAGTGATGTATTGCTAGATACCGCTCACTATTTATGATATTAAATATAAAAAGGTTTTTATTTTAATATCATAACCAAATATTAAAAGCCTATTGGGTCACACGCATACAACATGCCACTAGGAAAAGATAATAATTCTATTTTGATTAGAATTATAACCTGATGGGCCAGACCCATATGTGTTAGGGATAAGTGAGTGAGGGGGTAAAACCCTAGCCACCACTCTATAAATAGAGTATGAGATGCATTACCCTACACACATGAGTAGTCGCTCTTACTCTCTAAAACACTACTAGCAGAGTTGAGGAGGGTTTCCTAGTTTGGCTGTTGGCGTGGACACCTCTAGAGACGTGGCTGCTATTGCCTCGTTCGTAATCCTAATAAGGTATGTCATTATGTTTCATGTATTTTATGTCTTGATTCGTGTTTTCGCATTAACGATCATAACAAGGGAGGGAATCCATTTATTCCGCTGCACCCTGACCACATGCTTGATTCCCTTCAACATGGTATGTTGACCGTAGGAAAAATCCTTAGCTAAAATTATTTGCTAGATTATAGCTATGAATTAGCTACCAAAAATTTCTTTGTTGCAATTCCGGCATTTCTTGTAGTGTATCAAAGTTCATATTTTTTAAATGTTACTATTGTAAGTTTATGACATTTTTTTAAATGTTATAAAAAATTCATTTAACAACACTTTTGAATATTACGAAAGAAATAAATTAGTAACATTTTTCAATGTTGCTAATAATATATTAAAAATGTTGTTAATACTAATTAGTAACATTTTTTACAGTGTTGTTAATCATATGTTAAAAATGTTACTAAAACCTTTTAGTGACAGGAGCTTATACTGCATTTGATAAAATGTTGTTAAAGAAAAATGTAACATTTTCTCATTACTTAATAAAAATTTTTAAATATTACTGTAGCGTACCGCCCATGGTTTTGATACCTCGGTAGTATCTATATAGCTCGGTCAGTGTTTTAGCTGTTTAAGCTGCCATGCCCAAATTCGTCATAAGAGCTAAAACTGGAAATTCAAAAACAGTTGACACCGTATCAATTAGTCGCATATGTCACGTCACCATTCACAAAAATTCAGGAAAGAACTCAAACAAGCTAGTAGCCCCATTCAAGGACAATCAGAGACTAGAATTAAGCCGGGGAGATATCAGCGCTAAAGGAAACGTCAACTCTCACGAGACTATATAAGGACCATAACATTCATATGATAGACACCTTCATTCTTTACCTAGGCTACACAGTTACTCTACCAAATTGTACTCTCATATTGAGTAGGGTTTCAGTAGTCTTTGTTTGACAGATGGAACAACTCTGATAGGAAAATCAACGAGTACAAGACGAGAATATACTTATGCGACAACAAATCGACGAAATGTAGAACGTTGGGGTAGGAGAAAGGGAAGAAGAATAAGAAGAGGGAGGAGAAGCTTCTCATTCTTCGGAGGCACCTCACCCTTCGCAACAAGGAGGAACACGCGTTGTTCGAAATACGAACACGATACCAGATAAGCATTATCATCCTTTCTCTGATTTTATAATGTCTACACCTTTACCCAGGTATTTTAAATTTCTGGACCTCCCTACTTATGATGGAACAACTGATCCTAACACCCACTTACCAGGTTCCACACTGTCATGTTAACGACAAGTGCTACTGACCCCATTTTGTGTAAAGTTTTTCCAGGTACTTTAACTGGACCTTCCATACAATGGTATTCAACGCTAGTTCGAAACTCTGTACATGACTTTGACGAATTTAGTTTAGCATTCTGCAGGGGGACGAAGAGCCTTTAAAAGATTACATTAACCGTTTCAACAAAGAAGTGATGGAGGTGAAAGAGCTGGATTCGAAAATTCATTTAAGGGTTATTGTCAATGGTCTAAAGGAGGACCAGTTTGCAGATGACTTGGCTAAATCGAAGCCGACCGACCTTGCAGACTTCAGGAGGAAAGCTTCCGGACAAATAGGTGTCGAGGAAGCAACATTAGCCAAGAGATGGTTAAGGGCGATGTTAACCAGGCCTATAAACAAGGGGAAAGTGCAGGCAGAACCTTACTACTGCTACTCCACAACATCAACAAACCCATCCTTTTAAAGTTCATCAATCAAAATGAGGAGGGAAACAACTAAAACCACCAAGATTAGTCCCGAATTTTGATCGTTTTACTCCTCTGAACTCTAGAAGAGCACAAATCCTGCAAGAAGTTTACCATTCAAGGATCATCATTCTACCTCCCCCACCAAAGCATATCCTAGAGGGACTATTTTGTAGAAATAAACAGGGAAACACTAGACGGAGGGTTGAGTAGTGTTTCAATAAAACTTTGAACGTTTTTGGAAACCTTTTTCTTAACAAAGCGTTTTTATAAAAGCTTTCAGAAGATATGATAAGATCTGAAGATTAACGCTGCGTCTAAAGCACCTTCAGACTGATAAAACTTGTTTTATGAAAACTGAGTTTACGTTAAAGCTTTTATATGAACATCTTCAATTCCCTTTTGATTAGCTTTAAACTGAATTTAAAGAGTTTAGAAAAGAGAAAACTTAACCAAAGGATTTATCCTGGTTCACTCACAACCACAGTGGGCTACGTCCAGTCCCAAAGCCAAACACAGCACCTGGATTTCCACTAATCTTCAGAAGATTACAAGTATTCTTTTTTGTCAAGCCTCTTCAGGCTCTACAACACCAAGTATTCTTTTCCAACAAGCCTCTTCTGGCTCAACAATCAAGTATTGTTTAACAAACAAGCCTCTCTAGGCTCAACACCCAAGTGTTTAAGAATGAAAGATTTGTTCAAGCTAAAGAACTATAAATGGTTCAGAGCTTAAACTCTAAGATGTACAAAGAAACTGAGTAAGACTCAGGATATGAAAGTTTTTGTACAAGAATGAAATTTATCAGAGCGTTTTACAGCTTACAGCGTAAAAGTTGCAGCGTAAGGGCTCTTTCTTTTTAGTTTGTTCTCTATCTTTTGCATGGTCTTGCATGAAGCTATTTATAGTTGCTTGAGATGAAGTCCGTTGAAATCACCGTTGAGAGATAACATTTAATGCTATTAATCCCGTTGTGAAACAGCTTCTGATAACTTCTGACACAATACAAGGTAGATGAGCAGTAATGTCTCTGTTCTGAGCACTGCAAAGACTGCGTTGCAGACATTTCCTTTCTGGTACATGTAATTCAAATGTACAGAAAAGTCTCTAGAGCAACTTGCCTTAATAAGGTTAGACCAAAGACTTGTTTCAGAAGGCGTTGAACTGACTTGGGTCTTTATTAGAGATATTCAGATGGTTTCTGACTTCAGACACTATGCCACGTCACACGTCTTCAGATAGTCTTCTTGGCTTCAGATGATATCATGCTTCATACGGACGAACCACTTCAGATGATCTTTACTTCTTCAGATAGAAGATCACTTCAGATGGTCAACTTGCTGAAACATGAAAACTACGTTAAACGCATATGCAATTTTTGCAATTGATATATTAACAAGATTTGTTACTCATTAAAACTTAGGAAAGTGAGACTTAATCATTATTAAATACTTAATGATATTTTTGAGATTCAACATATGTAGCATACTGCCCGAGCACTTAGTTTATTTGATGGAAAGCTATTTCGCTTCATAGTTTGTGGGACTATGTAGCATACCGCCCGAGCTCTTAGTTTATTTGACCGAAACTATTTCGCTTAAACGCTTCATAGCTTGTGGGACTATGTAGCGTACCACTCATGGTTTAGATACCTCAGTAGTATCTATATAGCTCGGTCAGTGTTTTAGCTGTTTAAGTATTCCCCGATTTGTCATAAGAGCTAAATCTGGAAAGTCAATCACAGTTAATACCATATCAATTAGCCGCATAAGTCACGTTATCAATCACAACAAATAAGGAAAGAACTCAAAGAAGCAGCCGCATCCAAGGACAATGAGAGACCAAAATTACGCTAGGGAGATATCAACGCAGAAGGAAACATCAATTCTCACAAGGCTATATAAGGACCACGATATTCACAGGTTAGACACCTTCACTCTTTATCTGGGCTACGAAGTTAGTCTACCAAATTGTATTGTGACATTAAGTAGAGTTTTAGTAATTTTTTTTTTTGGTAAGTGAGAGTTTAAGTAGTTTTTGTAATAACAGTGACAATAAAACAAAAATAATTTTTTCTTTTAAAATAGAAAATAAATAATAATCCATAATACTAACTAATGACTGTTAATAGTACTCTCCTTAATATTTCACTTTTGTGATATCGTATTATTTTTTAAAGTTGAGGTGGTGAATTAGAATTACTAGACTGATGGTCACGTGAGAAAGATGTGAGTGAGTAATGATGAGGCTGGGTGTCAGAATCAGAGGAATGACGTGATTGAAGAGAGACAAGTCATACTCATTCAATTATGGGTCTGCCCATCCTACATGCCTGTGGTTACGGCGAGCCTATGTTGATCTTGTACTGTACTCTCTCCAATTAATATTGCATTGCACAACCAGAGGAAGGAATGTTACGCTCTAGGATATATTTACATTTGCTCATGATAACAAAATTTTGAATATTTTATCAAGATATTTTTTAGATTTTAAAAGATGAAATGATTTTTATTATTGGCTTTAGAACAATTCATCTCTTAAAATTTTTGTTAAAATATCTAAGTTAATTTACATTAAAATAATAAAAATATAATATATACATATAATAGTAAAAGTAAAGAATTATGTTGAGAGAAAAAAAATACAATTTACCGCATGTTGAATGGAGCACAAAGAAATGACAAAAAAAAAAAAAAACTGATAGAGATATATGAAGATATGGGAAAAAAAAGTCCTGTTAGGTGAGATTGTGTGTAAAGTGAGCAAATAAGGAGTTATTCATCCTTAAATTCTTATGAGTTGAGATTATGATGTTTTTAAAATTAAATCATTGATAATTGCACTTTTACTTATTCACTTTGCATACAATTTAACCTGTAATGAATATTCACATATTTATAAAATAAATGAGATAAGATATCAACATATTTATTAATTAAAATATATTTTTTATTATTTTTAATGAGATAAATTTTATTTTATAATAATATTTTAAATATATTAATATGTAATGTTATTATATAATTATAATTTATATTATATAATATTAATATAATATGAATATTTTTTTATTAAATTTAAAATTTAAAATATTAATAAATATTGTACATAGATACTCATTAATTTTAAAAGTATACATAATATTGTACTTCTACTTGCTAATCAGAGACTGGAAAAGCATGACAAGTTGGGTAAGGATTAAGGAACAGTGAGAAGAGAATCAGATGCCATGCGAGGAATGAAGATCATGAATATTGTATTTATAATTAATAATTATGATTTGATTAATTAATTAAAAATAGAATTGGATTGAAGTTTGAATGAAATTAGAGGGAGAAGGAGGACCCACTGTATAGGGCGATAGGGACGTCGTGCAGCGTCTCAAGGAGACAATCTACGCAGCAGCAATCATTTGTACATCGGATCTTATATGGGTTTCCCACTAATCAATTCTCTACCTGCTACCTGTGGCTGTTGCATGTGATCCCGAATGATGTGAGTGAGATTGATCACTCAAATCAAAATAATTTAATTAATTATTAATAGGAAAATATAAATGGGAATGAAAACAGGTACTTCTAGAGGGTCCCAATCCAGCGCTTTGTCCGAATTGGACAATTATTGGAACCTTGATTGATTTGAATTCATTCATTCATTCAATCCTCTCCTCTCCTTTGTATAACTTGTACGATAGGTCTATACTGTACAATGCCATCTTTCTAAACTCACCCACTTTAATTTTCTTAGGTTAATGACCTACTTACGCCGTCCTGCTATCTCATTATAGCCACCAAACTCACGCTACTACCTACCTGAGGAAAAAATATTATTTATATGGAACCAGTATGGATATATGCATCTTAACCCCTTGTTTGTTGTGAAATGCTTTTCTATTAATGGTCTTGCATTTTTAATCCAGCTAGGCCACTCGTTTCAACTTACAAGTTCCAAAAGTCCACACCAATATCCAATTGCCACCGACATATAGATATAGCAAATCAAGAATTTGGTGAGCCAAATTTATCTACGCAATTACATTATACTACAACAACTAGATGAGACTGCGCAATATTAAACATTATTTCCAAGTCTAACAAGTTCCTTTGTCTTTTCAATTAATAATTATGATCAAAGACAAGGCCATCATTTCGGGTTTTAGAATTAATCCAACTACATTCATGTATTAACTGTGAAATTGTATACACCAATTTTACAAATAAATAAATTTGAAATGTGAAGCCTTTTTTCAATTTGAATTCTTTCATAAACTCTCAATTTTATTATTATAAAAAATAATTTAATTTTATAATGTATAGTAATAATTTTTATATTAAATTTATATTTTATTATAAAAATTTAATATGGATATTTTTTTGTGATTCATGTTGCATACGAGCTAAGCTATATCTCATCTTAAACAAAGTTATATCATAGCTCACATTTTCACCATCACAATCAACTATATGTCCAAATTCAATAAATATTCTGATAAGGAAATCACAATTAGGAGTAAAGGAACATATCAATCAGTCCAATAAGGAAGTAGATAAATTGCGCTGGAATAGGAGATTAAAGTATTTGAACATAGGGCACAATTTAAGGAGACAAGAGGTGCAAGAATCAGGCTCAAGAGCATCAGACATTAAATGCTACATTGATAAAAGGGTTTATATATTAGGCCTACATAGACAAATTAAACCAACTCACTTCTTATGCTTAGCTATGTTGTTACTTTGTCTCACTGAAACCTTTAACATCAACTTAGAGTAGAGTTTGATTTTAGCCTTTGTAAAAACATTTTGGCACCCATCATGGGAATCTGGTAAAACTTTCCCATAGCACCACAAGATCATATCTTTTTAAAATAGTTAGAACAAGATCGAACAATAATGATGGATAGCATCCTACACTTCAGGATCTCATTTAACAAATGGAACAATTGGGACAAGAGAACCAAAGGGTACAAGAAGAAAAACATAAGAGAATGCAACAAAAAATTGAAGAGTTACAAAACAAACAAAACTGATGATGAGGATGATACATGTGCATCCCAAACTTCTAGAAGACGACAACAATTATATCCACAGGAGCCAGAGATGGGTTAGAACCCATTATCAGATAAGCCTATTCACCCTTTACAAATTTTGTAATGTCCATTCCTTTACCTCGGCATTTTAAATTTCTTAATCTTTCAAATTATGATGGAACTATTGGCCCAAATTCACACATGAGTATTTTCAACACTAAAACGTTGACGACAAGAGCTACCGACCCCCATCCTTTGCATCTAAGGTGTTTCTGGGAACCTTTATAGGACCGACCTTGCAATGGTATTCTATGTTAGCACTCGACTCGATACACGATTTCTGAGAGTTCAGTCGGGCTTTCTTAAATCAGTTCTCTTTCAACTACGCATTTAAAAAGGCCAAGGATAGTCTTTTCAACATATTTTAGGGAGACGAAGAACTTTAAAAAGATTACATTAACAAGTTTAATAAGGAAGCCATGGAGGTGAAAGAATTAGATCCTAAAATCCACCAGAGAGCAATTATCAACGGCCTTAAGGAAAGATAGTTTGCAAATGAGCTTGCCAAATCCAAGACAACTGATCTGTTTGACTTTCGTATGAAGGTGTCCAGACAAATAGATGCAGAGGAAGCAGTTGTGGCAAAAAGATGATTAGGGGAAATGTTGTCTAAACCAATCAACAAAGAAACTCCCCAAGTAAATAAACCAAACTCAACAACCTCAGTTGGACTTTCCGTTTTCAAGGGGAGGACGATGGGCAAAGCCACCACGTCCCAGGCCAACCATAAATCATTTCACACCCTTTAGCATAAGACAAGGACATATATTATGAGAAGCATATAATTTGAGAATTATAGAGCTACCACCTTCCCCGAAATATGTCCCAGAAGGAGTAGATAAGACTAAAAGATGTGAATTTCATCGAGCCTTTAGGCATGTTACAAAAGACATTTGGACCCTAAAGAATCAAATGGAACAACTAATCATATTGGATCACTTAAGTCTATATGTATACAATGAAAAATATGCCCAAGAAAAAAGTGAAATGTATCGTGCACACAACCAACGTTGAAGAAGTAGGGAAGAACCACAAGAGTGAAATCCAGGGCTGACTACGCCTCAAAGACGTGTAGGTTCAATTCCTACCATCACTACTAGAATTTCAGCCATTAGCGACCGATTTTTCGGTCTCTAACATGAAAATATCAGTCTCTAAATCACTTAGCGACCGATTTAGAGACTGAATTTTGGTAGTCGCTAAATCACTGGTTGCTAAATTATAGCGACCGAATTAGAGACCGAAATATTAGCAACCGATTTAGTGACTGGTCTTTGAGACTGATTTAAAGATCGAAATATTAGCAACCGATTTAGAGACTGACCTTAGAGCCTGTTTTAGAGACCGAAAAATTAGCAATTGATTTTGCGATCAATTTTAGAGACTGAAATTTTTGCGACCGATTTTAGAGAATAGGATAGTAACATAAAGGTTTCGTAGTTAATTCTTAGCTAATTCCTATCTAAAGTACAAGTTTGTTAAGCATCTTTAATGTGATTCAATATATCTATGAATGGAGGATTAATGCAATTTCACACATTTTGCAGAACAAATTAAAATGGTTTTTAATATTTTTTTATTTGAACTAAAAAACCTTAATGATATTAGAACTATCCTGAGTTCATGTCATTACAGTTTAAAACACAAGCTTTCTTCCTTACTCTTCAACTAATTTCACAATTAACACCCATCAGATATAACCACACTTGCTAAGAATATATTTGTGAGCATATATCACATTTCATATACATAACCACGGCACATGAACTTACATATATAGTCCAGTTCTTGAATAAATATAAACTAATATGTAGATAGAAATATTGAAAATAATATGAAGTAAAAAAAGTAGCATTTCCAAATTTCATTCCGGTATTTATTACCTCCCTCAGCCACAAGGTGAGCAACTACACTAGCTCCACCCAATCTAATCATGCTCCAGACCTGTTTTGAGTATATAAAATATTATGAAACTCAATAATTAAAATATGTTTATATCTAGTATAATAATAAAAATAAAATTTAGTTTTCATATTTTGGAGTAGATTATCTTTATATTATTATAACATATGCAAGTACACATTTAACAAGCTTGGATACAATCATAAACTGAGAATATAATTAAGTACCAACGAATTCCTCATAATAAATTAGGCCAATATTTTTAGTTATATTTAGGTTACGAATACTATTGCAAGTATATAAATCTATATATACTTATTTATGTTAAACAAGCAAAAGTCAAGTTTTCTAATTTCTTTTTGTTTTACAGATTAATTTATCATTTACCGACATACAGGGAGTACAAATTTAGCAACCATAGCTTATCAAGTCACTTGCCTATTTAGACTAAATTTTAGTAATTAAAAAGTCAAATCTAAAATTGTGTACAGATGTAATGTATATAGAATCAATGTGGTAGCTTACTTGAGATCCCTGGTGTACAAGTGCATTTGGTGTACAAGAGAACTATGTGGACACGTCACCAAAAAAGAAAAGAAAAGAAAAGAAAATTAAATTTTGAATGCAACACAAGGTGGAGGAAAGGAAAGTGTAAAAATAAGTATTGGTGAATCATGAATGGCTTTTAGCATCTAATAAATACAGTGATTGAAGATCTTTCTTCAAATATGTAGTAGGCTGATCTTTATTCTCAAGTGCTTCAGTTGTTTGCTGAACTCATCAAAAACTACA
This sequence comes from Sesbania bispinosa, assembly GCA_026901365.1. Taxonomy (NCBI): domain Eukaryota; kingdom Viridiplantae; phylum Streptophyta; class Magnoliopsida; order Fabales; family Fabaceae; genus Sesbania; species Sesbania bispinosa. Next base: position 846,769 of record QLOH01000041.1, on the reverse strand, counting down.
TCCTAGAAACTGTTTATGCTTATCACAAATTGCTTTAAAAAACATAACAAGGTTTCTTTTAAAAGGATCTAATCTTTTTAGTCTTTTATGAAAGGCATCCTTCATTTCACATACAATATTTGACCAAATATTAAAATTCATAAAATTACCAGACTACTTAGTGACCACAAGTTCTAGATAGTGCCATAGTGGAAGAAACGTTTAAATAGCAGAACATTTAGAAAGAAGCAATTATAACAAACTTATAAACATATTACATATTATTATCTCATCATTAGAAAGGTAATCCTAGGATAAGAAAAAGCAATTACGTGGAGCACAACAAATTTGTAATTACTGAATATTTAAACATCATTGAAAAACATACCTGAACAATCGACAAGAGTGAATCGAGTCCATCCAGGGTAGAAGCACGCACAGGAACACCAATAACAGACAAGGGAGTAAGAGCAACAACCATACCTGATATTTCAAAGTTTAATTAATTCCAATAAGATAGTTTATCTTTAAAAAAATTATACAAAGCACAATTGAAGTAATTTACCAGGCAATTGAGCTGCACCGCCAGCACCAGCAATAATAACTTTTATGCCCCGGTCACGAGCAGATGAGGCATAAGAATTGAAAACATATTTGGTTGGACAGGTAGTGCTTATTTTGATTGACTAGGGAAAGAATTGAAATAATTACAACTAATAGATGCTTCAAATATCACATGTATCTTAAGTCTAACTAAATTGATTATATAGTTGTGACCTGTGAACTACTCATATAAAAACAACAACTAAAAATCAAAACATCTAGAACATTTTAACAGGACCTAATCAACTGCATAAATCAGATTATTTTTAACACCAAAACTCTATATGCATGACATTCTTTTTAGCATAGCATGACTTGAAAATAGTATTACCAAACAAATGAAGCACAAAAAGAATGTAAATCTGTTACAGTTTCCTGCTTGCTATCATTATCTCCATACCAAAAAGAATTAATTTCCTGCATAAAGGTTATAGGGATACCCTACAGACAAGCAGGGCATATCTTCTGAATTCTGGAGGGGCAACTTTGTAAAAGTGACAAACTCCTAATTCAAGCATTACACAGCACACCATAACAATGCTTTTTGGTAACTGAATAATTCCACCACACACCATTTCAGTTTGTTCCCCTGTTCCTGCTTGTTGATGCAATGTTACTTGACTACTTATAGAAGGAAAAAATGAAATGGTAAGATAGAAACTTAACACAAATGGCCTCACTTGTACCAAAACTGTAAAAGTAGTAACAGTAACCTTCATCTTATAGGATGTATATGTTATGCTCATTAAAATCCTCAAAATTTATATATCTGAACCAATAAGAATGTTTTAGCAATATCCGAAGTACGTTCAAGATTTAATACTGGATTACAGCAGTTTGAGCTTCACTAGTTTTATCAAATACAACTTGCATCTTCTAAAGTTCTAGATACTGTATACTCATAACTAATGAAAATATGCTTTTTTAATTCAATTAACCTCAAGTCTTAAGTTATTGTGTACAAAAGTTCAAATGATCAAAAAGGTCCTAAATACTAATATACTTAAAAATTCTAGAAATAATAACTAAAGACTATTCTACTCTGAGTTGAAGCATAAGAATCATTTTGATTATGAAAAGAACAAGAAGCTGGACAATACAGTAAGAACTCACAATGCAAGCTCTGGAAAACAAACTCTCTGTGAAAGTCTAAGGTAGAAAGAATTCTTTATATGAGCACGTTCAATTCCTTCACTTTCCTCTGCCTCTGATAGCCATCTGATGATGTCTGGGAGCATAAAGTAGCACCAAACCATGTTTAATTGCAATATTGGGACATTGTCAATAGACCATGTGGAATTGATTATACTTATAATGCTTGTTGATGCAGTGTTACTTGACAACTTATAGAAGGAAAAAAATTAAATGGTAAGATAGAAACTTAACACAAATGGCCTCACTTGTACCAAAACTATAAAAGTTTATAGTAACAGTAACCTCCATCTTCTAGGATGTATATGTTATGCTCATTAAAATCCTCAAAATTTATACATCTGAACTGAGAAGAATGCTTTAGCAATATCCGAAGTACGTTCAAGATTTAATGGTGGATTACAGCAGTTTGAGCTTCACTAGTTTTTTCAAATAGAACTAGCATCTTCTAAAGTTCTAGATACTATATACTCATAACTAATGAAAATATGCTTTTTTAATTCAATTAACCTCAAGTCTTAAGTTCTTGTGTACAAAAGTTCAAATGATAAAAAAGGTCCTAAATACTAATATACTTAAAAATTCTAAAAATAATAACGGAAGACTATTCTACTCTGAGTTGAAGCATAAGAATCACTTTGATTATGAAAAGAACAAGGAGCTAGACAATACAATAAGAACTCACAATGCAAGCTCTGGACAACAAACTCCCTGTCAAAGTTTGTTTGAGGCAGAAAGAATTCTTTATATGAGCACGTTCAATTCCTTCACTTTCCTGCCTCTGATAGCCATCGGATGATGTTTGAGAGCATAAAGTAGCTCCAAACCATGTTTAATTGCAATATTGGGACATTGTCAATAGGCTGAATGGACAAGAAAATCAGAAAATGGTCCAAATTCACATAGTGAGAAAATATGTAGGGACTTATATGAAAAGAGACCATGTGGAATTGATTATACTTATACCAGTGGCTCAAATCATTTTGCAAGAGATTTTTTTAACAACCATATTAGTGTGGTTTGAACTATAACCTAATACCAGTTACTCAAATTCTTTATAACTAATTAAATCCTATTACCTTATACCTTAGTGTAATGCCATTACTTTTAATATAAGCAGAAGAATATATTTTAGTTTTTTAAAATGTATAGTTAGAAAGAATCAAAGTGATAACACTCATCACACACATCATCAAACACTATAAAGCTCACAAATCATTACCAATACAATCTCAATTTAGCCATTCACCACCCATTATCAACACATGTATAGCAACACCCAAAATGGAAGAAACAAAGGAATACACAGCAGAAGCAATATAAAACCAGTATAGAACCATTATGCTACTGGACTAGCTGCAGTGCGGGTGTGCTGTGCCTAAGCGACTAGACTAGCTACATGTTGTCATATGCTTATGCAGCCAAAAATCATTTGCAGAAAATCAGACTTGCAAATTACAACATGACTTGCAAATTAACGCGAAATTCAAATAAGCATAAATAACCTTTGGCAATCATGACCAACCTATAGATCCAATTTGTTTGATTTATTTTAAAAATAACAATTTACAGACATGATTTATTTGATCACCTGCTGCTACATAGATCCACAATGATATTCAAGCTCCAAAGCACTCTCTCTCTCTCATGCAGTAATATAATGTTAATGTAAAAAGCATCCAAACACACACTCTGCAACATCATATTTATTTACATTAAGGCACCGAGCCCTATGCATATTGACTCACACATCTCATTGGCTATTCTCATTTTCAGAGCTCAGACTTCAAGGTCACACACCATCCAATTTAAAAACACACAATCCACATACAAGTTTGGCAAAGAAACAACACCATTAGACTATATCAACCTAAAAGAGTTGCAGTGTAATTGTTACAGTAACTCACCATAGTTTATACACATAGATATTTTGCAAGTTACTCCTTGTTAATTTGAGTTAAGTTTGATAGACTCGCTGAAGTAGCAAAGTTCTCTCAAGTTTTCATGATTCACTTATCAACACAACACTATTTATAGGAATAACCAATCAATAATGGGAAATCAGAATATTCGAAGCAAATCAATATTCAAGACAAATCAGAAAATCCTAAGACAAAATGACAAGCTTCAAGCCCCTTTTTAATTTACTGAAAGCAAATTCAATCAGACTAAATCAGAATAGAGATGAAAAAACAGTAGCCGAAATGAAATCAAAGACAAAAAGAGAAAACAGAAATGCAAAATGAGCATTGTATTCAGATCCACAAATCGAAATCAATAGAAGCTTGAAGAGAAAGAAAATTTACCTTGAACCTCAAGAGAGAAGCTCGAGAACAAAGAGAACCTAGAAGACGCAAAGAGAAGTCGAAGGGAAGCTCGATGGTGAAGCTCGAAGATCGCAGGAGGTGCAGCGGGACTGACTTCGTGCGGCGTACACAGCAACCAACAGCAAACAGCAAGGGCACTCCGTGAAGAGCAGCGGCGCTCCGTCAACAGCAGGGAAGAGCAGCGGTGCTCCGTCAATAGCACAGACGAGCAGCGACGTTCCTTCAACAACACGGACGAGCAACGACGCTCCGTTAACAGGAGGGAAGAGCAGTGCGCCCTCCGTCAACAGTAGTGGCGCAACGAGGATTAGCAACGATCAGCAATGGCTGAGGATTATTTGGCAAACAGAGAGTATTTGGCTTTGAACGAGGATTAGGAACGACTGAGGATTAGGGAATATTCCACACAGGGGTTTGATATTGGGAAAAAAAGACCTCTAGGGTTTTCGCAGTAGGGGATTTTACTTCGCGGGTATAATTTTATTTTTGTTATGAAAATTTAATTTTTTTTAATTTTATAAAATATTAGCGACCGAAATTAGATACAGAAAAAGGAGTCTCTAGTAAATTAAAAAATAGCAACTGAATATTCAGTCTCTAATGAGAAAAAATATGGCTGAGTTATTTGTCCCTATTTAGCCACCGAATTTTCAGTCTCTAACTTAGTGACTGAAAAATCAGTCGCTAAATAATATTTAGAGACTAAACATTCGGTCTCTACTAATTGAATTTTATTTCATTTATTTTTAATATCAATTAATTATTTAGAGACTGAATTTTCAGTCGCTATTCAAAAAATAGAGACCGAAAAATCGACTGCTAATTTTGCAGAATTTCAGTCCCTAAATCAGTGGCTAATTAATTTTAGCGACCGATTTAGAGACCAACAATATTTTAGTTAAAAATCCCAGAAATTCGGTTTAGGGTTTAGGGTTCCCAGAAATATTTTCAGTCTCTAAATCAGTCTCTAAATCCTGAATTTTTAGTAGTGCATAATAGGAGGATTTGTAGGTGACGACTCAACGAGCTCAGCCAGAAAAAGACATCTTAGAACCATTTGCCCTATCAACAAAGACAAAAGCTCATCCCTAGGTAAGTATTTTCCTATAATTAATTACTTTCTTTGACAAAGATTTAATTTTGAGGGTTTGAAGGTCATCTATCAAGATGATCCTGTGGTAGTTAGAGTCAACATAGAAGGATGCTCGGTTAGGAAAGCTTTGATCGATCAAGGAAGCTGAGCGAATGTACTCTTTTGGAATGCATATGAGCATCTCGCCCTGCTTACAGATGTTGTCAGACCTTTTGACAGTAATCTAGTCGATTTCTCTAGAGAACAGGTAGAGGTTCGAGGTTATGTTGACCTCATAACCACATTTGAGTTTAATGGAATCTACAAAATAGTAAATGTGAACTAATTACTCAATAATTAGATGTATGAAATTCATATTCTAAAAATTGTTAATAAGCGAAATAACTTGCTTTCCACCCATATTTGATTTTGTGAATCTATTACATTTTAAATTTTATTTTTTATGATAGTGCTACTTAGTTAAAAACAAAAAAAAGTGGAGAAGTGGATTTGGTGCGACAATATCAATTGTCTTTTTTCCCACAATTGTTGTTATGTTATACTACCATTCTATTTATTTAATTTTTTGTATACCTTTGAGCAAAACAGTTTTTGGTGATTATTACAGAAAACTGACATTTTTTTTTAAAAGAAGACCCGTATTAAATGGATTCTAAAGATATTTACACAAAAATGATTTTAATGCTTCTATTTAGTGCTTTTTTTTTTTTATCCTTTAATATTTTAAAATTATAATTTCATAAAATTGATTTTAAATTACTTCTATCTAATGTATTTCATAAAATATGTATCACTTATCTCAATCATTAATTTATAATATTAATTTTATTTAATTATAAACTAAACAGACATTTAGTTTACTTTGATAATTGTTCTGATTTCTAGTGAGCAGTGAGTCTTACTTTTTTTTTGTTAGCCATAAATTTGATCAAACTACGGAAAATAATGAATGTTGAGCTGGTCTTTGTTTGGCGTATCTAGCATATCTTCAAATCAAGACCAGTTGGTCATCCCGCAGTAATTTTGTCCTTTTTCCAAGACAGTTATTAATTTCTTCATGCTTTAATTACGTATCTGATCCCACAAGAGCACCAACTTTGTAAAGCCGTGTAGTAATGGAATCCAACAAGAAAGAGTACGAGGCTAATTAACTATGCTATAAGCAGAGAGAGAAGTGTGGAGGGACATGCTAATTATCCGAAGCTTATAGCCTGTGACTGTGTCCTTGCAATTTGCAAATGGTGGGGCTGAGGTGAAGGCATATGTATATTAGGAATAGAGGGATGCCTTATCTAGATCTACGTGCAGGAAACCCAATGAAGATATGGTCAATATCTTCTTTCTAATCTTTTTGTAATCATGACTACCCATGTCGCTGTCACCGTGAGCAAAACCATCATGCCAACGCCAACCCTCTCAAACTGTTGACAACTTCAGAACCATACGACAACCGTACCATATTATATATAGTGATTATATACACTATGCTTCTTGATAATTAGTTAAAAAGAAAATATGAAAGAGAAAAATCGAGTTAAAAAATAAATGAAAAATAAAAAAATATTGTTTGATAGAAAAAAAATGAAATAAAAAAAGTAAAATAGAATTATATTTTTCTCTTATTTTATTTGATAGGAGATAAATATAACAAAAAAATGGATATATAATTAATAAAGACTAAATTTATTCAGAAATAAACATTTTTTAAGTATAAATTATAAAAATTACAATATTTAAATTTTATAATTAATATATAATTACTTTATATAATTTTTTTTAATGTATGTTAAAATATATACAACTAATTATATGTAACTAATATATATAGCAAATATTAAAACATTACTTACACAATCTGGATAAAAAAAAAAAAAAACCAATGCAGTCGTACCAATTTCGGTCTGAGGAAAAAAGAGCCTTATCTGTATACCTTCGGCCTTTGCACAACCACCGGGGCATACTGGTCCGGAAATATTTTACAGTATATATGTGATATTAGGAACAAGCTCCCCTTGAATAACTGAGGGGAACCGTGAGAGAGATAGACAATGAAAATAAGGGCCTCATAGTACAGGTGGGTCACATGAACCCAGTTCATCTCCAGTACTGAAACTATTCGGTAGAAGAGAAAAAGAGAGAGGATATATGGTGGGATCCACCATGTGGTAGGTCCCACCACATACCCTCTTTCTTTTTCTCTCATACTGGATTGTTCCAGTACTGGAGAGGAGAGGGGCTCGGTCATATAGGGCTCATATTTTCATTGTCAATGTCTCTCTTATATGACCCATCAGGAACGAGAGATGATCTGATTTATTTTTTTATTAATTTCCCACCATTTTGACAATAATTGGCAGTCAAATGGCCCACACTTCTCTTCTCCCTTCTCTCTTCTCTCTTTTTTTAATTTCTAAAATATCGAATACAAACTCATTTCTTTGCCCTATATTTCTTCTCCCTCTCCCCAAATTTCATCTCAACGAGGTGATAGAGAAAAATATGAGAGAAAGAAATGGAAAATAGAGAAAAGAAAAATAACTTAAAAATAAAGACGAAATTTTAGCACTTTTCTATGAGACAAATTATGAGTAAAATAAAATAAAAATGAGGTGTTATTTCTCTCTTATCTTGTTTAATATGAGAGAAATAGAAGAAAAATCTAGTGTAAAAGTGATCAATTTCCACTCTATTTCTCTTTTTTCTAATTTATCTCGTACCAATAGATTGAAATTTTTTCTCTTCATCATATTTCATTTATTTCCTCTCTATTTTCTCATACTAAACAGAGGGTAAAAATGCCTAGAACATAAAATTTTAATGTAATCTTTATTAATAGATTACATTTTAGTTCACACCTATTGTAAAAACTATTTTTAATTATTAAATATTAGTGTGTGTATCTATGCAATGCATGAGATGAGTTTTTTTTCACTAAATTTTAGGGTAGGGAGATGATGTCCCACTCCAAAATTGAGAAAATCTCTAGACTTAGAGAGCACCTACAGAATACTTATATTTACCCCATCTCATAAAGATGAGTGGCAACTCAAACGACAAACGTGCAATATGTGCATTAGGTGAGTTGATATAAGAATCATATGTTATGAATGATTTTATTTAGATATTTCCATAATAGTGTGCATGCTTAAAAAATGTAAAGTGTGCTTAAATTTAATTAATTTCTTATAATAATTAAAATAAGAAGGTGCAATTATAACATCAATATGATAGTACATAAAAGATAAGACTCTATTGGAATTGAATTCGGCCAAGTTTGGATACACTTCTGCAGAAGAACTTTTAAGAGAAAAAAATAGAATGAATTAAAAAGGTCAAATGAATTTAACTTCTCCATAAGTTGAAATTAGTTACTTATGGAGAAGTTAAATGGGAGAGCTTTTGGAGTAGGTGGGCTACAAAGACTAATTTTAACTTATGGAGAAGTTAAATGTATTTGACCTCTTTGATTCATGCTATTTTTTCACCTAGAAGTACTTCTGCAAAAGTTTCATCCAAAGAGACCCTTCATCATTAATAAAATGTTTAAAAAACATCTCATAATAGAATCCTTAATGCAAGTTAAATATTAAAGTTACAAAGCATCACCAAATAGTCTTAGAATGCACAACATATAGATCCCTAAAATCCACAACTACTTCAATTTTATCGCCTCCATTCATGTAATTTATTTTGCAGAGCTTCACCTTTAATCTAACAATAGTTAAAAAAGTTAATGATAGATTGGTACCCCAATAGTATCAACACCTATTTCACATCATTTATCTCTCTCTTTTCATCATATCACATTATCAGTTGCATCCATCTAGAGCTGTCAATCCGGGCTACCGTCCCGACCCGTCTAAATGCGGGTAGCGGGCTTTTTCGGGCTGGGCTAAAAAGTCCGGGAGTTATTCGGGTTTCTAAAATAGGTGCTCATGCCCTACATTTTTGCGGGCTTTTTTACGGGTAGCCCATATTTTTTGCGGGTTTTCAGGTTATCCGGGTTTTTTGCGGGTAGCAAGCTTTATCGGGTTGGGCTAAAAAGCCTGGGAATTATTCGGGCTTCTAAAATAAGTGCCCGAACTCTGCATTTTTGTGGGCTTTTACGAGCAGACCCATTTTTCCGGTTCTACATCCATCACATATTTTTCCTTTCTTCCTATCTCTCTAGGTATAATACATCCCTCAATGTGAATGAATCATTTTTTATTAAAAACTATAAGAAATATGTGTATTCTCATTTTTAATGAAATATTATTAACATAGAAGTGTCTACACAAAATATGCTTAAATGTACTTTTAATCCCCTTATTTTGCTAATTTCATGATTTTTGTCCCCGTGGTATATTTTTTTTTAATCATGTAAATTTGATCTCATCGTTAATCCCCATTCAATTATTATTAGTTTCTCCAAATTAAACTCCTTTTTTTGATAAGGGTGTTGGTTAATATTACGTATAAATTTTTTATATTGATTTAAATTAATGTTTGAATATTTTAATTAACATCTTTTAAAAAAAATATTTTAATTAATAAAATGAAAAGATTTGTGACATATTGTGAGAATAGAAATAAATCTAAAAAGGTACCAGTAATAAAAACCATATATAGTAACACATTATCTTGTAAAATGATGAAATTTCTACTGTATTTCGAAACTCTTGGATGGTGAGAGGGATAAACTAAAAGAAAACTAAAAAGTGATAAAAATAATGAATCCTAAACTAAAATAGGAAGAATCGTAATTTTACCTTCTTATATATATATATATATATATATATATAAATATAATTGATGACGTGAGAGAGAGAAATCTTGAAATCTTAATATTTTTGGGTCACTATTACTAATTAATCAAAGACAATAAAATAAAACGAGAGAAAATATATATGAATTAACGTAAAAAAAATTATCAATAATTCTTAGCTATTGGAAGTATTTCTATCGTAAGCTTGAACCAAAAGAAGTTTGCGTTGTCATCATATAAAAATAATATTAGCAAACCTCATTGAGTAATTTAATTTTTCACCTATCGATCAAAATAATTCAATTTTGCTTATTAATTGTTCTAAAATAAAATTAAAGAGAAATTTATCATTTGAAACCAAACCCCATTGAACAATTCAGAATAAAGTCGCAAGAGAGTTTTCAAGCCATCAGATGATCGATGCATGTGCAGGTCCGAATCCGCATGAGATATTGTTTTCGCTCGAAAAACAAACACTTCAGATCCAGAACTTTACCGCACCGAGATTGTTTCTTCTCGCAGACCGGCGATGACACGCGAGGAAGGGAGCACAAAATTTGACGGAAACTAATTGGTTATACCGGAGAGTCGCCGGAGGAGTGTTGTGTAGAGGAGGGTTCGATACAAAACGCGGAGAGCATAACGAACCATTTCAGAGAAGGGATTGCTTTATTTCTCTTCGCTCTCTTCTCAATAATTTCATTTGGTTTTGTTCACTGAGTGTTGATTTCTTTTCTTTTTTGAATCTCAAAGTTTCTGGTAAAAAACAAAAAAAAATCAATAGAATGACACATTGTACATAGAATAGAAAGCTAAGGGTAATGTCTAAAGAGAAAGAGATTGGGGAAGGTACGTAAGAGCAAAGAGATGAGTGTAGCTATTGTTACTGGGAATGAAAAAGGAAGAGCGGATGGAGTTTGATAATTGGTATTGGATGAACCATTCCAGTGCATTGATGCAAATCCTCGTTGAAAGGGAGTATATGTATGGCTATCATCAGGGGTTTGAGGTAGGTATAGGGAAGATCCGACCCAATTTTACCAATATTTAGGGACTAATAGATAAATACATATTAAATATAAGGTCAAATTAAGTGACTCTCTAAACCGGTTATCAGTACTGAATCTCAACAATAAATTATCATATTAAAGAGCTGTGATTTAGTTGGCAACGCAGGTTGAGATTGTGGGAAGTTTCTGGAGTTCAATCCCCACTAAACACACTCTTAAAAAGGAGTGATAATCGTAACTATGAATAATATAGTGAAAACAATAAATTATCATTAAAAGTTAAAACTCTTAACCATAGATGTTAGGAGAGGACAAGTAATCGGAAAAACTCATCAAGAAAGATGCGGCAGAATGACGATGATGAAGGTTCAATCGAGCAGAACTCGTGAATATTTTGGAGTGGAATTTTTTTTTTAATTTATCATAATCGTATTATACTTAAAAACTCTAGGTTGGATTTTCTAAATAAGGTGCAAGTAATGATTTCTATTTTTCTATCATTTACTGCTATCAACCGATCGATATATATATATATTGAAAAAAAATTATTTCTACAAAAAATATACCGTAATTTATATTCATTTTTTAATTATTAATTTTAAATTAATTTTTTCTTATTATAAATTAAATGAATAAGTGGAATATATTAGACTTGAATCACTACAATAAATTTGTTTTACTGACGGTAAAAAGTCGTGGCTACAAGTGAAAAACCGTCGCCACAATATATTTAGTGACGACCTCAAGGACGTTGTTAAAAGGCTCGTCGTAAATGCAGTAGTGACGAGCACAACAGGTCATCTCTAGGTAGCGATGGCCAGACCATCGCTATAGCCGTCTCTAAAGCCATGGGCGACGCTACGTATTATTGTTATTTTTTTAAAAAATTTTTATCTAATGACGGTTATGGCCGTCGCTAACGATATATTTTTTTAAAATTAAATTTAATATTATTTATTTTATTTTAACATTTAGGGTTTAGGGTTTAATATTTGTTAATTTTAAAATTATACATACAAAGATTGTTCAAACATAATACAATAAAAGTAAAAAAAAAAACATAATAAAAAAATTCAATGGTGGCGGCGACGACGATGGAGTTGTGTTGGGGGACGATCCTCATCCTCATCCAACAGTTGGTCATCTAGGGCGTCATCGTAGTGGGGGTGAGCCTTAGCCTGAGCCTGAGCAGCCTGAACGACCAACAACTCCTGCATCTGTTGTCGGAGTCGTGCAAAGTCCTTCTCCAACCGTGCAGCCTTCGCTTCAGCCCGGTTAGCCTGCTCCCTTGCTTCATTGACTTCCTGGCGCAACTCTTCCTCTGCCGAATGTCGTGACCCGGACCCGTCACTCCCGCTGGTATGAGCTCGAGACTCCTGAGTGAGGCTAGTCACACCTGGACGAAGGTTGGTTGACAAGCCCTCGGTGCCATAACAGCGGCCTCAGGTCTTGCCACCTACAACATTCTCCCAGATCTGTAGCTTGGTGGAACCATCAAAGCTGGAGTTGTCCCCCATCTGTGACTCCACCTCTCTCAGGCGCTCCTGATAATTTGTCTGTTGAGTACAGGTAAAATTAGTTAGTTATATATTCAATTGCAAATATTTGAAATTATATAAAAAACACTGAAAAGCACAAACTTGGACTTACATAAGTGGACTTTGCTCTGTCATATACCCAGCCACCACCCCTTTTTTATGTGGGTTTGCCACAAAAAACTCATCGGGCTCTACCTCCCGCCTCAGCTATCGAGACTAGACAGAATAATTACACAAATTAATTACTTCTATAACAAATACAAAATTAATACAGAAGGTTGCTTGTTTACACATACCATATCTAACGCCACCTAATGGTGGACCCTGCGGCCCATGGTGTGGACTGCTCCCCCGCATTGAGAATTCCCGGTTGCTCTTGTTACGAGCGGGCTTTCCCTTGAATTCATCAGAGGCCCAATAGGCCATAAGACCTTCCCAAGCCTCCTCACCACACCAAGTGGGCCTCCTCCCAACCGCTCGGGCCTTATTCATCATATCTCGAAGGCGACGAACAATCCTTTGCTCGTACACCTTCTTGATTTGGGCCTCATCAGAAAGGTCCCAAGTAACTTTGCTTTTAAAAAAAAAAGGTATGCTATCAGAAAATGACATAACTTAAGCAAAAAGTATAAAGTGTTTAGGGTTTTTATTTACCATAAACTCGGCCCACCACTTGTCTCGTACATCCTGCGAGGTGACCTCCCACAGGTTATGAGGACCCTAGATTTGCAAACTAATCGCATGACCAATGGCTGTGATGGGTAGGTTATTAGGCACCCAACTTCAAAATAAAGAAATTCAATATTAATTGTTAAAACAATTAAAGATTCAACATTATTAATAAAAAAATAAACAAACTCACCCCTTGCCAAATGGTTGGATAATAACCCTACGTACCATAAGGGTCTACCTCATGAGGTCGGCTAGAGTTGGCACCCTGGAACCGAACTGGCTCCGCATCAAACTCAGGGTCATCGTCTTAATTCATCTCAGCCTGAGCATGCTCAATGTCCATCTCTTGCCCAGGCATATATGCATGGAAGTTCCTCATGACGTCGGCTGGAGCTGGCACCCTGATATCCCGGTGTCGAGATGAACCTCATTCTGTCGAATGACGGCGAGTCAGTTGCAACAGGTATAGCAGTAGCTTCAGGGGAGGAAGAAGAAGCTAAGACTGGAGGTGGGCTGCCGCAAGCGCTGAAGTACCTGGCAGATCCCGCAGCTGAGCATGATCAGAAGAGATGGTACTCTCTCGACGGGTACGATCCACCTGTGCAGCCAGCTCGCCTGAAGGGATGGACCTTTCTCTACTAGGTGGGACCTTCTCTCCACCTCTACCACGCATACGAGGCATTTTTTCCTAATTTTAATAAGTTTAAATTAAATATTAAAATACACACCTATAAACTATATATAAATTATATTAAATAACTATATACAATATATAAAATAAATAATTCTAATTTATATAAATTATATAAATTAAATAATAAAATAGCATACCTATAAATATATCACATTAAATAAATTCAACAACATACCTATATCATATTAATAAACTAATAAAACTAATAATTCTATTGATTATTAATAAACTAATAAAACTTATAAACTAATAAATAACTTACCTACTAAAGCAATGTTTAAAACTAATAAACTAATACCTATATCACATTAATAAACTAATAAACTCTTGATTACTAACAAACTAATTAAAACTGTAAAATTTACTGGTTGCGACGCCGGAGAAGGAAGAGGGAAGGAGGTGCAAACGGAGTTATGGGCAACCGATTTAGATTCTGATCGGTTCAAAATGAACCTATGTAGGAGGGGGAGTGTTTAATCAGAGAGATTTTGAAAATGAAATAGAGAGGGAGAGAAACAAGGCTTGGATGGAGAGGAGGAAATGAAAGGAAGGAGGAATGTGGAGGAAGAGGGGAGGGGGAAAGGTTTTACGTGTTACAGAATTTAACGTAGCGACGTTGAGACTGTCGCTACGTTGAACGCGCAAAAATATGAATTTTAAATAAAATGTAGCGACGGTCATGTCGTCGCTACACTTAATTTTAATATTTTCAGATTTTTTTTAAGTGTGTTGTCACTACGTAGCGATGACCTAACCGTCACTATGTATTAAATGCACTGGGTTGCGTATTTAATGTGAAGCGACGACGTAGCCACGACTGAATCGTCACTATGTTCCCGCCTATAAATGGACGCATTCTTATAGTGAATAAAGCCGATAGAATAGGCTGGTTTGACTAGGCTGCTCGGTAAAATCTTTTAAAAATATAGAATTCAAATCTTTATTTTAAAAATAACAATAACTCATTTTTTAGACTGATACATGAAAATCCGCTACTTATATCATGCTGAGTTGCTCTACAACATGGCTCTGCTATAAGTAAAGTGAGTGTTGAAAATTGATAAAAGGAAAAGGAGAGATAGAAAGCAATGATGGCTTGATTCAACGTTAGTTGCATAATTGCATGACCTATACCTAAACACATGGTGTAAGTAATTATAATGCATTTTTTTTTTCCACCAATTAGAATGCATTCCTTAAACAATATAGTACTAGTATACTCCGATCCTATGTGATTACCAAGATGAGAGGAAAAACAATATACAAGGGACAGGTCGGTATGCAATCCTGTTTGCTCCCTTCGTCACACATCATTATGAGACATCTCACACGCTCCTTTTCTCGCATTAAATATATTAATTAGGATAATGATGTGGGACAACTCACCCTAAAATATTTGCCCCTGGGTAACTATTTGATGACAATGTTGATGATTAATTAATTGCGCGCGCTTATTTGGGATATCTTTCCCCGTTACATGCATTGGCTTTCCTCTAATTAACCTTTTTGAATTTGTGATGTGATGATATGAAACCAGTGCAAAATTAAAACACATTGCCATAAGGTGGTGGCCCAATAATCAAAGACAAATTATATGGGATTTACAGAAAATAATTAAGTCGTAATTAAAAGATCTGACCGAAGATATTGAAAGTTAATGGCACTTTTAGTTCCTTTGACCATTTGTAGATTATTCAAACCCATGATATTAAGTAAAGTAGATTTTGTTAAAACCGTTTACGTGTAGTATAATGTTTTATGAGTATCCACTATAAGGCCCGTCCAGTGATAGGGGGTGTGGATAGTTTGCGGTGTAATGATCCTTTCCCGTGCTGCAGCCTCTACAGTCACTTTAACCACTAAATAGTTAGGAAATAACTACTGATGTTAACTATGAAATGATTCCATAGCTATTTCTTAGCTATTTAGTAACTAATTTTGCTACATGCAGCTGCAGCCCTGCACGCTATTAACTTCATAACTTCAATTACCAAATATTAAAAAAAATAATTTTAATATTATTATTAATATGTTATTTAATATCATGACTTATTAATTACTATATTCAATATATCAACAAACTACCTCTGTACCCTACTTTTCAGACACAGGATTATCACATCGGTTCAATAGATCTTTAATCAGATAAAGGGAGACAACTTCCACACTATTCCTATACCCCCTTCCATAAAAAACAAATAAACTAAATTCCCACACACACATATTCCAATAGCACACGTGATACCACACAAAATACGAACCTTATTCAGAAACCACAAAATCCCACTCACAGTAAGTTAACCTGTTCTAACGACAGTTACCTTTTAAACGCAAAAAACAACAATGAAAAGATCAAAAACCCTAACCCCAACTTGGAACCCTAACCATACGAATGTCAGATTATTCGGTTCATTACCTACGAATCCATGCCAGTGAAGCTCTTCAATGACGTCACACAGTGAACTGCTCTTCAAATGGACTCCAAGATTGCAGCAAGCTTCAGCCTTGTTGATGAAGGAACGAGAGAAGCGCGAGAAGAATTTCACACAGTTGTGACAATGAAAGAGTCATTTTGTTTTTATTATTACATGTTAGGGAAAACGACGTCGTATTGTGCCAAGGAGAGTGTCAGCGTGTCACTTAACACGAGCACTTAATGGGAAGGCCATTTTTGGACTATAGAGCTGGATGGATCAATAAGTCAGGGACTAAAGTGTGTTTTTATATTTCTGGAGTACTAAACTGCATGGTCCCAAAAATGTCAGGGACCAAAGTGCTAGTTTAGTCGAGAAAAAAACTTCACAACTAGTTTGGCAAAAACATCTTGGTGCAGCGGTGGTAATAATTAAGGTTCTCATTCATTGACAACAATGGTCTTAGGTTGAACTTTTAGGGGTGCAATGCGATGGTGGCTCATGCTCTTTGAAATGGCGGTGAAAGATGTTGTTTGAAAAATAGTGGTGTAGCTATGTTAGGATTTTAGGGAGATGAATGAAGATGAAGGGAAATAATACAAGGGACAAAGGACGTCGAAATAGGACATTTTCCGTGGTGTGAACTTGCTCAATGCTAAGAGTGTGTTTGGTAAGCAATTTCAGCATGAAATGCTGAAATTAATAGCTGAAACCATTTCGACTTAGTAAGATAAGTTTTTTGGCCGGGTAGCTACTAGTTTATCCCTCAACCACCCCCACTCATTATTGCTTAATAATTAAAGATGTCTTTGTATGTCATTTTACCATTTTCAGTTAATTTTACCAGACACATTCAATCAAATCAGCTAATTTTTCAGGTTTCAGCTAGTTTTTCAGCTAGTTTTACCAAACACATTTTAAATTGAAAGCAGTGATGGCTAAGCCAACTTAAACACAAGGCCCATTAAAGTTGGCTTGACCCGTGCTATACAACAAATTCATAAAAAGCATTAACTAAGACACCCTTTTGGGATGGTTGTTAGTTTTCAGTTTGTGATTTTAAAAATATTTCAATCAAATTTTTACAACTCAAAATGATTTGTGTTATGTTTTAGTTAATATTTCAACCAAAAGTAGCTAGCATTTTCAGCTACTTTTAGTTTTTCTTATATTTTAATTAATATTCTTATGATTCTCATTATCATCTGCCTACATTTAAAGCGAGTTGTTAGAGAGCCGTTCTTAACAGGACTCATTTTGTATGTTACTTTTATTATAAATATGTGAATTTTCATTAACTATAATTATTGGGTAATAAATAATTAATAAGGTCTTATTACGGAGTATCTTAAGGGTAATGGTTATAGAGTATCCTAAGAGCACTTATTAACA
Organism: Sesbania bispinosa; assembly: GCA_026901365.1. NCBI lineage: Eukaryota > Viridiplantae > Streptophyta > Magnoliopsida > Fabales > Fabaceae > Sesbania > Sesbania bispinosa. Next base: position 829,148 of record QLOH01000041.1, on the reverse strand, counting down.
TTTCTCATTAAAAATATCCACTCCATTTTCAAACTTTTGGCGTTTAATCAATGTTTAACATTACTAGTATTATATTTTAACTTAAATATTCTCATTTAGGGCCACTATGTTTGTGGTTAAAAAAGTATTTTTTTAAATTGTTTTAAAAAATTGATTTTATTTTAGAGATTTTTGTTTAATCAGAAATAAGTTTTTGTTTGGCTACAATCATAAAAAAATATTTTATTTGTTACAATAAATACTTTTACATTGTTAAGTAAATGCCTTCACATTGTTAAACAATTTTCTCTCTATTCTATTTTAACTGCTTTTTTAAAGAAGTAACTCTGAGTTGCTTCTTAAAAAAGCAGAAAACCGATTATTTTCTAATTCTGCTTCTTAAAAAAATTTAGACAATCAACTTAAAAATTCATATAATTAAGTATTTTTTTTAAAAGAAGTGATTCTTTTAAAAAATAATTTTAAACAAATGGGCTCTTAATCTCTAATTATTTCATTTTTTTTATTTATGGTTGTTGTTAAGAGAGTGAAGAAGTATAATTAATAAAAAAGAATGTTGATAAGTGAAAAGAGGATATGATAAGTGAGAAATATAATTGTAGTTAGTTGAGATAATTTCGAAATGATTAACCATAAAATTATTAAATGATAATATAGCTGAATTTTTTTTATCAAGTATTGTGTTTTTAAAATATCAAAACTTTTGAAATAAAAAAGATCTAAAACATTAGAAGATTTAGAATGATGAGAGAGAGTATATATATGTATTGTATTAACTCTTATTTGTATAATATGAATGTGAGAGGATAAAATCATAATTTTTAAATTATGTGTGTATATTAAAAATAAAAAAGGTACATATAATCATATGATTCAAGCATAATTTTATTTTAATCATTTCTATAATATTGAATGGTGAAAGTTAGGACATGTTTGGAACACCTATTTGTTTTAATTTTTAATTTTTAAATTTTATTTTAAAAATTATTTTATAAATTTATTCTATATTATATTTTATTTATCATAAAAGATATCTTTAAATTAAAAACATCTTTAAATTGTTTCTTTTTTCTGATTTTTAAAACTGGTGTCTTATGTACGTACTTTGAATATTCCTTTTTAAAATTAAACTTTAAAAGTGACTTGTGTACGTACTTATTTGAATATACCTTTCCGTAGTATACGATTGTAGGAAAGAAAATGATGAAAAATCAGCCAAAGAAAAATAATGTCCGGAAAAGGAGAAAATTATTATTAATTATATTTTTAATAATAAATTCTTCATTATATATACTATAAATATTTCCTTTGTATCATACTTCAACTCTTCAAAAAGAACTCAAACTCTCAAGTGTCCAGCATGATCTCACACCTATTCGAATCTGTTTGTTTTAAATTTTAATTTGAGTCTTTAGAATTAATTTTATAAAATTGATTTTAATCACTATATATTATCTAATACATTTTATAAAATTTATATCATTCATTTTTTAAACACTGTTTAAAATTAATTTTATTCAACTAGAAACCAAACTTATCTTTAATTATTTCTCTAAAAAACTTTAGGTTGGTAGCTTAGTATTGGTTGCACTCATGAGCTAAAGAGCAGTGTCGTTGATGTTTATATTTGGCTAGCTATTTCAGCTAGCTAAAAGTTGAAAATAGTAGCTGAAACTAAAAAAGCTACAAAAAAAAAGTTGTGTTTGAAAAGATAGCTTAAGGTAGTTTTTTTGGGTAGCTACATGCTTTATTAGAAAAGCTACTTGAATTAACTTTTTCCAAAAAAACCTCATATTTTCAGCTACCAGCTGAATTTTTTTTACAAATTTACCCCTCATTAATATCCCACACCCTTTTCTATATGGGTTACTATCTCCTTCCCGCTCTCTCCTTCACTTCACATTCCTACCACACCTTGCCATTGCTGAGAGAGTTTTTCTCATCTCTGACCGCTCTCATTCTCTCCATTCAACTTCCTACTCCAATCGTCTCCTACACACAAGTTCTTGTTAATTTGCCTCACTTTGGTCCCGTTTTGTAGTTTCTAGTTTATAGTGTTTGCTCTTATAGCTTTCATCTATGTTTTTTTGGTTTATTAGAAATTTATAATATAATTTTCTGCTATTGTTGGTGGATGACGAGGCTCTGTGAAACTTTTTTGTTTTGTTTCTTTGTTGAATATTTTCTGCTATTGTTGAATGCATGTAGGCTGTGTTGGTTTCCAATATGTTGGTCCTGAATCAACCCACTGTTTTAAGCAATATGCATGTATGTAGGCAAAAGTGTTGTTCAACAAATCTTGCTTCCTGCTATGTATTTACCCTCTTAGACAATGAATTTCTTTAAGGCCCGGTTTAATTTTGCGGCTTTTATTTTGACTACAACAATTGAACTTTTAAAATTGTATGGCCACAGTTTTTCTCAGTGAATATGCTCTCATGGCTTCTCTATTCTTTCATGACGTTTTCTCATTCAATCCTTACGAATGATAAAAGGAATAGTAAACCAACAAAATATTAAGATTTACATGAATCACATATTATTTACATTCTAATAAACACTAATATGTTATTTACATAAATCATAAATTACTAAATAAATTAAAATATATAAATTTATAATTATTTGAAAATATGTAATAACAAAATATGAAGATTTGATCCAATAATTAGTAATGCCTTATAAATAATTTTAAATAAACTAAAATATATAAATTTATAATTGTTTGAAAATATGTAATAACAAAATATTAAGATTTGATCTAATAATTAGTGATGTTTTATAAATAATTTTAAATAAACTAAAATATATAAATTTATAATTATTTGAAAATATGTAATAACAAAATATTAAGATTGATTCAATAATTAGTGATGCCCTTATTTGTCATTTTACAACTTTCAGCTAGTTGATCAGCTAGTTTTAACTAACACTTTCAACTAGCTTTTCTGCCTTCAGCTAACTTTTCAACTTTCAGCTAATTTTATCAAACACACTCTATGTCTTACTTCTTCAGTTTATTTGTCCGAACCAAACGTCATTGGTGAAAATTTTAAAGACCTAATAATAATTAAAATTGTGGTACCACACACTGTCCCGTCAATCCTCTCAAAGGTGAAATGAGATGGATTAAAATTGTTAAGAAGAATCGTCAATCTATAAATTCCCCAGGGAGGTAGTCTGGAACTCTCGTTCTACAAATTTATATTTATATATATTACATCTTCAAATTTGGCATTATAAATATTTCTAAAAAAAGAAAATCAAAAGGACAGTTCCCAACTCAAAATGGGTCAAATTCCGCTCATATTTAATCACAAGTTCTCAACCGAAATTTTTGGTGAGTCAACCAAATAATTTCATTTTCTTCTTCCGTCGTTTCAGAATTAGTTAATTAAATGAAGTTCAATTTGGTGGATAACATCAATGTGACAAATATATATGGGGCATGCATATGCCTGAGTTTTCAGAGGGATATGAGCATATAATTATGAAGGCTATGATAATAATGATAAACAATAATGTAAGTTTGTCTTTTATTTTTTTGGTACAATAATGTAAGTTTGTCTAAAAGAGTAATGATGACAGAAACAAATGGGAATATATTGGCTTTCATTATAGAAACATTTGGGCATAGAAAGAAGGATGATGTTCGGAATGATGATGAGGGTTGTGAAGTGTTGTTGACCACGGACAATGGAAACATGAGATAAGATGCCTTCAGACACACTCACCCGTGTGTCCAATCATGCCCTATCACTCCACTCTTCATTTTGTTCCCTTTCTAGTTTCTACTTTTTTCAGACGACTCCGATTTAGTAATTCATTAATTAATTCTCTGTTGTATCAAAACAAATTAAAATTATTGACATAAAAATATTGTACCAAAACAAAACTCAATAAATGAAATTAAGTCATATATTCTTTACCCGTTTGATTAGAGCAAATTAAAAAAATAGAGAAAAGAGAAATATATATAAATAAATATAAAATAAAAGAAAAATAATAGTTAGTAGTTATTTGATTAGATAAAAAATGATAAAAGAGATAAATTATAGTTTTGTGTATTCCCAATATTAAAAAACTCATTTTTTTTGTATGGTAAAAATCCATTATTTGCATAAAAATCAATTTTTATGTATAACAATCAATTGTTAGATGACAAATAGTACTCGAAAGCACTGATAACTGATTTTCAAACAATAGAAAAAGATTATGAAGGCAAAGCTCTTCATTTTTATGCTATCTCTAGCCTATTTTATGTAGAGATCCTCAACACGTGGACCCCCACTTTTTTTTTTTTTCATTTCAATGCCTTTTCACCGTTGCACCAAATAACAGAAGTTGCTAACTTCTAGCTAGCAAATTCTCTCCAATTTCTCTCCTCATCTCACTTATTTCAATTCCATTTCGATACTGCAAAATGAAATGTACATGTTACGAGTTAGATATGAAATTCAAATTGTTGATAAAATTGCAAGATAATGAAATTTTAAATGTTTATATATATAGAGAACAAAAAAATGAGTCAGGATGAATTGACACCAAGTGTCAAACTTGAATACTTACACTAATTAATAACTTTTTTGTACAATGTGAAATTGATTAATCCAACCGTTGAATCATATTATATTATCATTATGATCATGTATATTAAATTTCAAATCATTTAGATATTCGTATGTATGTTATTTAGCAATGGACTTTTACTTATATTTTAAAAACATATTACACGTTAAAATAAATTGGTGTGATGAAGTAATAATTAGTTTCTGATTTGCATGAAATTTTATAGACTTGATTTGACAGCTGGATTAGTCAATTTCACATTCTATAAAAAGTTATTAATTAGCGTAAGTACTCAAGTTTGATACCTAATGTCAATTTATCCTGACTCCAAAAAATAATGTATATATCTAGATATACATGAATAAAGTGTACGTGTAAATCTTTACAAAACAAGCAACCTAACGTAAGAGGAATTCAAATGTGGAGTGAAAATATCGCTTGCTCAAGTTCTTGATTATATATATATATATATATATATATATATATATATAGATATATATATATCCAGGGTGACACATGATATACGTAGTTAAATAAATAATATATTTGGATAACATCGAAATCACATTATAAACATGGACCAATCTAACACTACTCTAATGCTTTGTCTGGTGCTATAGAAATTAATGCTAGGGAAATATGTGAAATTAGAGGCCGAGAGAAGTGGGAGAAATGGAGCATTTCTCTCTAATTTAGGCTAGAGGTGGGAAATAAATGAAGAATTAATTAAAAACACCACTTCTCTCTTATCACTTCTATCAAATCAAACAATTGAAATTTTCATTTTTCTTCTAGTTCTTACCTACTTTTCTTACACCAAATAATTCACAAATAATCTCCATCTCTTTTGTATTTCTATTTTTCCTATTTCTCTCCTCACACCAAACATAGTGTAAGTAACATTTGTTGTTATCCAAACTTGCTAAAAATTGGCTCAACCAAACCAAGTTATCACAATGACTTACAATTTGTTTGTTTGAAGAGACTATGAAAGGAGGGAAGTAGGGGTGGAGAGAAGTGAAGGTGAGAAGTCCCACTTCTCTAGTTTGGGAGAGGTTGGATTCTTGATACAGAGGGACCTTAATAAGCGTGAAACCTAGTGATTTTTTTTTTCTCAACAAGAGAGATAACTCCATTCTTCTCTTCTCTCCAACTCTAGTGACCCATCATATCATCTCATAGTCTCTATTCGCTTAACACATTTGTTTCAATTTGTTCCTTTTCTTTGTTTGGGTTGTTGAGTTAAATTTTAATTTTTTTTGAAATTATTATAATTTTCAAAATATACATTTTTCGGTTATGTCTTTTTTCATTAAAAAAAAGCTCAAAAATTGTAATCAACTAACTTCAGATTCATAAAAAAAAATTTTTTTTTATTGTTCCTTCTAAGGGTATAAATATCTTTATAATTATAAAATCTTATTCTCTTTCTTGTCACTTTTCTTTCCTACTTCACTCAATACAAACAAATTAAAAATCTATTCTACTTCTACTCACTTTCACTTCTTTTCTCATTATTTCTTCTCTACAGCCAAACAAATCATGAGAAGGATAGCTTTAGGTGAGAAATTCAGGCTCGTCTATTGTTTCACTAGTCCTGCACACAACTAAAAACGTACATTCCTTTAGTGTGTGTTTAGTTTGACATTAAAACTAAACAAATTTAAGTTTGGATTCCCCAACGCAATTATTAGCGTTGAAAACGTAAGATTACCACGTTTCAATGTTAAACCAAACATGCTATTAAACCTAAGGCCTCCCCGGCGTTTCATTTCATAGCAATAAATGATCTGTTGTTGCATATATGGAGTGTGTTTGGTAAATCATTTAAGCTAGCTGAAAGTTGAAATTAGTAACTGAAACCATTTCAACTGTATTTGGTAAGGTAGCTTTTTTGGGTAGCTACTAGCTTTTCTTGAAAAGGTACTTGAGGTGGCTTTTTTAAAAAAGCTCCAATTTTTAGCTACTAACTGAAAATAATTACAAGTTTATCCCTCAACCACTCCTACTTATCATTATTTAATAATTAATTATATGCTCATATGTCATTTTACCATTTTCATCTAATTTTACCAAATACATTCAATAATTTTTCAGCTTTCAGCTAATCTTATCAAACACACTAAGTTTTATAGAATAGGAGTGCCACTAGCATTGCATTAGCATATGCGTGGAACTCGAGTCCCACGGGTCATTAATGTCCCAGCCACAACCCACAAGCATAGGGCACGTTCTTACATTGCCATGAAATTAACTTGGACAATTATTAATTATTATATAATACCAGCTCACTACAAAAAAAAAAAGTCATACCACTACCGTCATCTTTATTGATGATCTACTTTTCATAACTAAAAAGCATTTTTACCCACCAATTAAACATTTATCGGTGAAACTGCCATACATTTCCTATGCTTTTTTATAGTGAGGTTGTGTTATGTGTGCTCCCTTGTGTTGGTCAGCTAGCATATGGTTCTAGCCTTCTAGGTGGAGTAGGGCTTGTAACTTGTGTAAAAGGAAATGATTTAATTTTTGCACACACTTTAGTTATACTTCTTGTAACCTACCTGTTTGAAAAAAAAAAATATTATATAGGATTTGACTTCTTTAAAATGAGCGGTGTTCTTTAAATGATAAAGTGAGATTTTAACTGTTTATAATAAATTAATGTAAATAATCTTTATTACAATTTAAATTATTGATTAATCAACAGTTATAATTAACCTCAGATCTTACTTACTCATGCAAAGTAGCTTTTGAGAAGAGTTAGGTGCTGTTTGGAAGAGCTTATTTGAGCTTATTTTATGACATAAGCACTTATGTAACTGTTTGGGTAAACTTATGAAAAGAGCTTATGACATACTCATAAGCTGTTTGCGGCTTATTTCAATAAGCTCCTGAGAATAGCTTATAGAATAGCTTATGGAGAATTTAAGTACACTACACCCTCTTCAATTTTCATATGTTTTAGAGTTTATTCATTAAGTGCTTATTAAATAAGAGCTTATGTTATAAATACTTAACTAAACTGTATTTCCAAACGGGGCCTTAACCCTAGATATTATCATATTAAGCTTAAAGCTTGACAATTTTCGGTAGAATAAAGACTACATTAATGCTGTGAGGGTATACTTTTAATTAAAACCTCATGGGTTTAGTTTGAAAATTAACCCAAATTAAGGTCTAGCAGGGTACATTACGTTTTAGTATACCCCTCAATTTACAGTCACAATCTAAGATTGTACATTTTGCAAAATGTCTTTTTCTTTTTCCTGATGAATTTAATTACTTAAAAATTTAGTTAGATAAAAGTAATATAACAGTAGTTTGCAAACAATTTTTTGTGAAAAGCCATGCACTAAAAAAGGTAACTTAAAAGTTTTGAGTGAATATAAGCATTTTTTTTTCCATTCTGAAAACAATGGCAAGAAAGTATTTTCTTTTCTTCTTTGAAAAATGAAACTATTGAGATGATTTTTGAAAACTTAAACCAAAATGTTGGGCATAAAATAAGTGGCTTGAGGGCCTCTAATCTATAGATAAACTTTTTGTTCAAATCCCATGAAAAATACCTGTTCGGTAATGACTTCTTTTAAACACGATGGGTCCAAAAAGACTAGACTTCCGTAATAGATCTATAAATATGTTGGACCAGAGTACTTTGATAATGTCATGGTGAGAAGTGGATATTCAAGTTATTATATTATACTGTTTAATCATCACATTTTTCTTCTAGGCCCACATTTTGAAACTAAACTTGATTTTTCAAGATATTTTCAAATAAATTCTTACCACAATTAGTAAAGGAATCGCGGGCTAGGTTAGATTTATTTTGAGACATAATACAAACCGAACTTATTAATTAAAGCTAATAAGGTTAGATTGAGTTCATAATAGAAAATTTTCTTGTCAATTCAAACCAACCTAATCACATATAGGTTAATTCAGGGAATCAGGCGGGATGATCAGATTAATTTTTCAATGAGCAAATTCCACCCCATCGATGTTGCTTTCTATTAATTTTTATAAAAATAATAAAAAATAACTTTATTTTAAAAATAATTTTTAAAATTATATATTTGTAAGAATGAAGTTGATTAAGATTTTATCAGGTAAAAAGAGGCAATCTAATACGCAAATTAAACCAGATTGAATTGATTTCGATTGAATAAAAGTCAAGCAAACCACCGAAGCCAGTTATTTTAAAATTAATAAATACAAGATTTTTATTAAAAATAATCACAACACCGCAATTAACCTGTTGTTATGGGCCTTGGAAAATATGGGCCTGCAATTGGAATTAGGATGAGGCCCCCTTAATCTTGTTCTCGACTCTTTTAAAGCTCGATAAAAAAACACCATGTCCAAAAACTGGTCTAATGAGAACTCAGAGAAATAAAAAAACTATTATAAAGGTGAGGGGGCTTGTTGACCAAAAAAAAGGTGAGGGGGCTTGAATGACCATTAGATAACACGTACAAAGATATAGCTACTTTTAAGCAAAATGTTCGATGCAGCCGTAAAAGTAATAACATTCAAATATCAGTCACTACCATTGATAATTAAATGGATTTAGAAAGTAATTATTATTATTACTAGCCATAATTATAAGCTTATAAAAGACAAAACTAAAAATCGTTTCTACATGCGGGGGTCGATATACAACCAAATTCCATTCGATAAACAAAGTATCAATTACAAGTTTATAACCTTAATGAAAACATGACACAAGAGGCCTTTAACGAATTAAGGGTATATTTCTAGTGGTCTTATAATGCAGAATTAAAGGGCCATGTGGGCGCCAGAATATCTCCTACTGAAAGAGCTTGGAAGAACTAAACCACAGACTGGAACATTGAGGTGGGGGGACTTCTACCATATAAGGTTCTCGGAGGGGCAGGGCAAACTAAGATCATGGGGCTGGGAGATGCGAGTGTGTTTGGTAAAATTAGCTGAAAAGCTAACTGATAACTTAAAACTAGCTGAAAGCTGAAAAACTATTAAATGTGTTTGGTAAAATTAGCTGAAAATGGTAAAATGACAAATAAGGACATAATTAATTATGAAATAATGATAAGTGGGGGTGGTTGAGGGATAAATTTGTAATTAATTTTCAGTTAGTAGCTGAAAATTGGAACTTTTATAAAAAAACTACCTCAAGTACCTTTTCAAGAAAAGCTAGTAGCTACCCAAATAAAATGAACATTCAAATCACTATTTCAGACTACAAAGAGAAAGAGCAAGTATCTATTGAACTACTACATCTATCATTGACAGTCTAGTCCATCTTCTCTTGAAGCAAAAGCTAATATTTGACAATGATATCTTAAAACAAGGAACCTGAACTGCTGTTGACCTTACCCCACGAAATAAGTCTGTATAAGACGCACACAAGGGAATAATACACTTATCACAGTCACAAAAGCAACTTGATAAACATGCAGTAAAAGAAGAGGTGCATTGCAAATTATGATTCAGATATCAATACCTAAGGCTATAGCCTAGTTACAAAATTTCTAAGTTCTACAAAGATGGTAGTCCTATCTCCTTCAGGAATTGATTAATTATAAGTTTATAACTGGATTATGTTTTAATAAAGAGTATTTTTCTAGTCAGAAAACAACATCAGAACTTTAGCGTATGAATTATGGGATTCTCGTACAGATCCCCTTCTAAAAATATTATTGTAAGGTTGAATAGTGAGACTAGGAAACTGCTTAACACTAATCAAGATACAAGGTGATCAGACAGAATGAAACAAGGAAACTGGACAACCACAACTATGAATAACAGAAAAGAATAATACCATTGCTTTCTTTACTTACCTACGTGCAATTCATTGTAGGTGAATCACTAGACATTCTTATCACTATCAAAATAAATCCAGCAAACATAATATTATATCCAATCATCAGATGTTTCAAATAATAATGTAGTCATCATTAAATCGTAAAAGGATTTTGTGTGTTCAAGTAGAGTAAAAATAATACACTGAAACTCAACATAGAATAAAAAAGTTTTGAAGCAATTAGGAATACAATCACACAAATGAGCCTTCTGTTTTATATAAAAACTAAATATTAGCATGGTTGTTTTATAACAAAATTTAGCTTCTGGTTGACAAGGACCTCAATGGCTCAATCCTTAAACAAGGATATTCTTATAGTGTAAGGGACAAAACTCTGAGCCTTCCAAAATCATCTAACATCTATTAAAAAAAGTGCAGTAAAAGGTGAATACTTTTCATAAATATAAAGAGCCATACAAAAGCAAGAAGCACTTACATAGGTGTTGAAATATGATTATCCGGTATGTTACAGGATAGTATAGGTACAGTAATAAATAGATTGAGAAAGACTTGTATTAGTTCAAACGTCTTCGCCTTGGAGCACGAGAATCTCCACTATCGACATCAGACACTCTTGAAGCATCATTTCTCCTCCTGGAAGTGGATGTTGACAAGGACACCATGGAATCAATTTCTACAGCAGTGTCCACTTGACTCTCTGAATTTATGACAGCACCAATGCTAGAAAAGGAATCCCTGTCTTCAACAGGAGGAGGTTGTTCTCGGTTTCTACCTAATGGATTGTTATGGAAATATGCCTCAACTAACCTTTCAGCAGAACTCAATGTTGATGAAAAGGTTCCTCTATGTGCTTGCATTCTTCGAAGCAAAAGGGTTTGTACCCTGCGGCTATCCCCAACCAAAGAACCGCCTATACTGTTCTGTGTTAAACTCACTGCATCATCTGGGGGTGCTGCACCAAGGTTATGCTCTCTCCTAACATATCTAGGCAGCCTAGCTGCCATAGACCTACTCAACAAGGAACTAGCCCTCTCTCCTGTTTCGGGTGCATTGTCATGCTCATTTGGCTGAACTAAATCCTGATTAAGATCGAGTCTGCTTCCAAGACGCCGAATCATCTCTTCCACAGGCATAGTAAACACATTCCTTTGAATGCTTTGTCTCAAAGTTGAATCCTCTGAGACATGCCTTGCATTGGGCCTGAGAGGGATTTTCAGGGTGGAATCTTCATCAGGAACACGGGCATTGTTCCCACGACCATATATCGGGGTAACACTATCAACAGTAACTTCTCCTTTGCAAACTGGACATTCCTTAGAATCCGAATGCAAATGCAGCCATGTATATACACATGGCCAACAAAACAAATGACCACAACAAGTCACAACAGGGTCCTTAGCCAGGTCCAAACAAATATTGCAATCGAAAAACCCGCCATCATTACCACGGCCCTTTTCAACATCCTCCTCCTTCTCTGATGTCTCATCCAATGTAACACCACAGTTGTTAATGTCACATGCCTTTGGCACCTCCTCTGCTCTTTCCTCAGCTGTCACACTGCCTTCCCCAGTCTGCAGCACACTTCCATTGCCAGAATTAACCAAAAAGTGATTCAATTCAAAAGACATATCTTCCGCGGTGGCAAATTGGCGCCACCAAGCTTCACTCGGGACATCATGAACATGAGGTTCAGGAAAATCATGAAGAGCATGACGACGTTGGTGGTAATGGCGCCATCGCCGCCGATGTCGAGCCCTACGCCTCATTGCTTCACTAATTCTGTGAAAAGGTTCCTCAATCCAATCATCCACGTTCAAAGCTTCACTTTCCATGGCACCAGCTAAGGGCTCTGGGCCCGGCCCCAGATTCAAATCAAGGTTCATTGCATTTGCATCGGATGTTCGTTCCCCCATCAAAACTTCACTGTCCAAGGTATAAGAACCTTACTTTGTTAAGAAACAAGATTTGGTGGAAACTAAAACAACACCAGAAATTTCCTTTTAAGATAAAAAGTGAGAGAAAGGGAAACAAAAATCAGGTCACAAAATTAGAAGGAAAGGTTTCGAATTGGCGACGGAATTGAACATTTCAGAAATTAAAATCCCTTTAAGACTGGCAATAAACCCTAACCTGGAGACAAACATGAATGAAACAGGTGGTTGCCCGAAATTAAACTGAAAAGGCATGGGGAGTTAACTGAATCGAGTTCAATTTGGAAGAGAATTGACTAACTAATGGGGAATTGATGATCTTGGAACGAGAAGAGAAGCTGAGTTGGAGATTGAAATAACAAATAACGCGTTTGTGAAAAGCAGAAAAATAGGTTGAAAAATAAAAAGATTAGGGGGGAGGGGAGAAGAAAGCAGAATTGAGAGAGTGGATTTATGGAGTGTTTAGGAAGGAAGAAGAGAGCTAACCGGTAATGGAGTGGAACGAAATTATGGGTGTGGTTTGCTCAGCGATCGCGTCCCAATGAGGAATTAGGAAGAAGAAGCATATGAAAGAGGAGGGAGTGAAGTGAGTTGTGAGCCCAGCGCAGAGAGTGAGAGGAGGGAACGGCCTTCCTCTTCTTCTCGCCGTCTGATTTGGGCGATGAAGGCGGTGGATACTCGCAGCTGCTTCACCTGCACAATTACGGCCGTCTATTTTGGGGAGTCAATTGAGTAAACAGTGAAAACACGTGACGTGAGGTTACTCGCTCGGTACACCGAGCTTATTTAAGATTTAATTTAATTTGATCCCTTTTCCGATCATTTAAAAAACTTTAGGGTGAGGGATGGTGCACCAGTAATTTTATTTCACCCCAAGGGTAGGAGGAGTGAGGATTCGAATCTGCGACCTGTCAAATATGAGACCTTATCTTGCTCCACTCAACCAATTCCTTAGGGTTTTAATTTGGTCCATTTTTATATTTTTTTATATATTGTTGTACAAATTATTTATACATATTATTTACAAGAGTAATAAAATAATTTGACTCTGATGAATTTGTGAATGATATGAGTTAATATTTTAACATAGTTGACATAAATCATCCATTTGTAATTATTTTATAATAAGATAAGGTCAAGACATTTAATGCTAATTAACTCTATATTTATAATTTTGAAAACTTATCTTGGAGAGTTTGACACTCATAAACTCTACTGTCTCCCAGTGGGATCAAAATCCTCTATCTCATCTCTGTCCCATTTCCTTTCCCCTCCAATCAGTTATTGACACATCAAGTAAAATGTCCAAGTCAGACTTCAGCCCAATTTAATGACTTTTTAGCAATGTTATCTAACAATGTGGCCCTAATGTCTCCCTTTTCTGTGGATCTCCTTTTACTCCCATTCTTCTCAACCCTTTCCTCACCATTAACGAATCTTAGAGCTCTATCTCCTCCGATAATGGCAGTAGTGCCTTGCTGTCTAATGTTGAAGGGACAACTCGCTATCCCAAAATGATTGGGTTTGAAGTTGATTTTCTTGGGTAATTTATATATTTCCCGATAAAACAATTTGAATATAAGAATGTAATCAATGATGACATATTTGCTCAATGTAATCAACCAAGAAGGGACAAAGTGGTTATGAAGTTTTTTTTCCAAAACAAACAAAATGGCATGAGAATGCACATCATGAGCGAGAAAGAAAGAAACTTGATGTCGGGTCTTGAAGAAACAAAAGTTCTGACTATAATGAGAAAAAGGCCCATAACACTCTATAGGAGGCATCCATCAAGGTTCGGAACCGAAGCCTCTTGACAAGGAAAAAAAAAAAATGAAGCCTTATCATCTCCTCCATAAGAGGTAACAGTGTCAAGTTGGATGGAAATTTGACTTGGACATTTTAATTGATGTGTCAATATCTGATTGGAGGGGACAGGAAATGGGACAGAGAGAGATAAGACAGAGGATTTTGATCTCTCAATGATTATTAGCATTCTCTCTTCTCTCAATCCTTAATACAAATCCTCTCTTTCTTCTTAATTAAATTTCTAAATACTAATAAATGCTAATTCTGTATTTGAAAAATTTATCAAGATTTAAAATCTTATCCTATCATTTTATTTTAATCCTTATTTTTAATTTTTAATATAATTTTTTCCTTATCATTATGATTTTAATCTATTTAATTATATCTTATTGTTAAATAATAATATAAATTAAATTTCAATAATAAAATATAATTTACTATTACAATTTAAAATTGAATAATTATTCAAAATTACTCTAATTAATTTTATTTTTCTTAATTTTAAAAATATTAATTTATTTAATATTTAATTTAATTAAATAAAAATATATCTTTATCCGCGTATTACGTGCGGTCAAAATACTAGTTATTAATATAATTACAATGGTTTCCATTTTTTTTTGAGTTGTTCTTTGACAAATTATTTTTTTATTGCTGGAAATATTGTAACTTGTTTCAACAAAATTTTAATTCGCAGGTCAAGTAGGTATTTCCAACGATAACGAGACTAAACTATATTTGATAAATCTAGATGTTAAGGAAGTTGCAAATTATAAAGAAAAGTAAGTAGAACTTCATTTAACAATTTTTGAACCATTCTTTCTTTTAATCTTTGGATTTTATTCACACAAGTGGTTAGCTAGACGTCAACAAAAACTTCTATGTTGATTTTTTACATACACAAATTATGACAACTTCAGATCTAATGAAATGTTCCTAAATATGTGAACAAATTTTAATTTCATTTATCGTCTAAACAAATTTACAATGCAATGTAATGCTAAATTAAAAAATATTATGCTATATACACAATTTCTTTTTTTTTTTTTTTGGGTATAATGGAGGCAACAGCCGAAAGACTAAACAAGGATCCTTATAGGAAAAGAGACTCCTACTACGTCCTGATGCAACAGGTTCCTACATCCAGGGGGAGGAGATGAAAAAGTATGGAGACCAATAGAGAGATTGAAAGCTTAATCAGCCATGTAATCAGCTACTTAGTTACCCTCTCTATATGTGTGTGAGATGTGAACCTTCCAAGGAAGCCTGATGAGGTCCTGGATTAGCCGAATTAAATTACTACACAGATGAGTATTCTTGCAACCATTGTAGATAAAGGATACGACAACTTTTGAATCAGACTCTACCCAAACATTAGCCAAATTCTGTTCTCTAGCAAGTTGTAAAGCAGTGAGAATTCCCCATAATTCAGCCTTAGTAATAGAACAGTTGCCCAACAGTCTTGCAAATCCCAACAACCATCTTCCTGTGTTGTCTCGAAATGCCCCACCGCAAGAAGCTAAAGTCCCATTATACTTTACAGCCCCATCCACATTAATTTTAATCTAGGTTTCTTGTGGGAAATTCCAACCTACTATTCTATTCTCATAGTTGTTAGTAGAGGCAGGAAGAGTTGTGATGACAGAAGCACCCCCACTGAATTCATGAAGCGTGTGAGAAATCTTATGCAGAATTTCTTGGACATTATAGGTCTTCCCCTTAAACATCAATTTATATCTTTCATTCCACAGGGTCCAAATAACCACTCCAAAAATAACATCCCACCGGTAATTATGCCAAGATCTTGCCTAGCAGGCTAGGTTGTCATTGATCCAATCCTTTGTGTCTGAGGAGAAGAAATTTGAATGGTGTTGTCCCTGAAGGAAGAAACCCCATATCTGCTTCACACTAATGCAATCTCTAAGTGAGTGAATAGTTGTCTCAGGTTCAGTTTTGCATATTGGGAAGAGAAGAGAAATGTTTAAACCTCTATTAGCAAGGGCAATGTTCGTCTTCAACCCACCTTTGAGGACTAACCACATGAAAGTTCTTATCCGTTGGGGACCTTCCCATTTCCAAATATTGTTCCAGTGACTGTGACCTCTGTTATGACATCCTTGATGAAGGAGGTTATAAGCACTTTTAGTTGAGAAAGTTCCATCTGCAGTGGGAGCCCACACAGGTTTATCTTCTCCCTACGCTGAATTACCACCAATACAAGCAGCAATTTTATTAATCTCAAATTGTGGCAAGTATATATGCATCAAACATATGAAAAATCCAATATCCATTATCATCAGAGAATTGAGAAGCTGTTGCAGTTAGAAGATCTTCAGGGACTGCTGGGTTTGCCACTTCTTGCAGAATTGTTCCATCCACAATCCAGGGGTCCATCCAGAATCTAGTAAGGTTACCACCACCAATATTCCATCTCAATCCTTGTAACACATATTTCCAAGTGGCCACTATTCCATGCCAAACCACTGATTGGTTTCTTTTTTTTTTTTTTCTGAACATTAGGGATCACCTTATCTCCAGCACCGTATTTGTATCTCATTACTTTAACCCAAAGACAGTTCCTGTTTTCAATCAAGTTCCAACCCAGCTTCATAATAAAGGCCCTGTTGAAAGAGTTCAAATTCTTCAATACCAAACCTCCCACCCTTTTATCTTTACATAATTCTCCCCAGCTAACAGTATGCATTTTCCTTTCTTCCACAGAATGAGCCCAGATAAAACTCCTTGTCATCCTTTCCAATCTCTGACAGACATTATGAGGCAATAAAACTGTGTGCATGGTATAAGTTGGGAGGGCAGCTAGCACCATTTGAACTAAAGTCACCTTCCCAGGCATGGACAAAGACTTAACCCTCCAGCTATTCAACCCTTGTTGTGCTTTCTCTATCAAGTAGTTGTATGTTACCCTTGTTACTCTTTCATGAAGAAATGGAACCTCAAGATATCTGCCCAAGTCCGATGTTAGAGAAAAACCTGTCAGTGAAGCCAATTGGTTAGCTCTGTTGTGTCCCACATTCTTGGAGAACATGAGTTTTGTCTTTTAAACATTAATTTTCTGTTTGGAGCTATCACATAACATCTTTAAACAATCCATGATCAAAGTAACCTGTTCAACATAGGCTTCCACAAATAAAATTAAGTCATCTGCGAAGAACAAATGAGAAATCTTAGGTCCATGCATTCCAAACTGGAAAGGCTTCCATTCATTTCTATCCACCTTGGACTGGATAAGATGTCCTAGTCTCTCGAGGCAAAGAACAAACAGGTAAGGTGATAAAGGATCACCTTGCCTAATACCTTGGCTGGGCCGAAAGCTGTCAATTTTGGAACCATTAACAACACTTGTAGGGATAACAATGGGTAGGGTTTGGGTAAGCTACTATAGTACCCGTCCCTATACCCGTATTTTAAAAAAATATTCGTACCCGGACCCATATAGCCTTTCTACAAGTCAATCTTAATCCCCATATAGCCTTTGTTTCCTTTGCAAGACCTCATGGAGTGGATGATTTTCCTGAGCCACTATGATGTTATATGTGGTATGTCTACCCGACACATAGCTTACTTGATTCTGGTGCATCAGGTTGGCCATATACTGCTTCAATCTGTTGGCTATGAGTTTGGTGATAGCTTTGTAAGTCACATTGCAGAGACTGATGGATCTGAATTGAGATATAGACTGCGGATGTTCAATTTTTGGTATTAGAACTAGTCATGTTTCATAAAGAGCTCGAACCTTCTCGGGGCTTAAGTAAACGTCCTTCAAAGTCTTGCATACTGCTGGGCCAATTTCATCCCAATAATTTTGGAAGAAAATGGGATGTAAACCATCTGTGCCAGGGGCTTTGTAGGGGCCCATGTTAAAAATGGCTTCTTTGATCTCTTGGTAAGAGAAAAAGCTCTGAATCTGATCCAAGTCAAGGTTTGAGAGAGTTGGAAAGGAGTTTCTTAAATCCCAAGCTGAGATACTCCCTTGGGCTGTATAGAGAGAATTAAAGAAATTTGTAATTTGCTCACGCAAAAGTTGAGGGTAAAAAATTCTTTGGCCCATGTCATTTATCAACATTTGGATTTTATTCTTCCTTCTACGCACAATTGTTAACAGATGGAAGAATCTTGTGTTACGATCTCCCAGCCTTATCCAGTCATATCTAGACTTCTGGTACCACAGAAGCTCTTCTTGGGCTAGAACATGATTATACTCATTCCAAACTTTCTTCTTCAACAGAAGGAGACCCCTATGAGGGTTCATGGATAAATTCCTGTTAATTCCTTCTAACCTCACCATCAATCTTCTTTTTTTGTGAAAGATGTTCCCAAAAACATTTTTATTCCAATCATTAGCAAGCTGCTGAAATTGATGAACTCCCGAAAACCAGTCTCTATTATTCTCCCAAGCCTTTTTAACAATAGGGGAAACTCTGATCCATCATCCATGATGCATGAAAACGAAAGGGTTTCTCACCTTGGGATTGGTTGGTGAGCAATTTGGTAGTGACCAAAATGGGATTATGGTCAGAGTTCAAAGAGGGTAGATGATAAACACTTGCCTCCGGAAAGGAGAGCCTCCAGACATCATTCGACACTGCTCTATCAATTCTTTCTCTAACACCATGCCCTTCCCAGGTAAGGGGGCATTATAGCCCAAATCCTCAAGCCCACAAGAGAAGAGACATTGTTTGAAGTCTTCCATAGAAACCCAATTTGGGCCTGCTCCTCCAGACTTCTCATCAGCCCAAAGATAGGCATTAAAATCTCCAAGAGCTAGCCACGGTTCATGAACAGTGGAAGCCAAGTCCACCAAATTTCTCCATAATTCTCTCCTCACCATCATTCTTGGGCTCCCATAAATAACAGTGATGGCCCAAGATTGGGAATTGTTTGGATACGATATTCTCCCATGTATAAATTGATCATATGACTTGAGGACTTCAAAATGAAAATTAGAGTCATCACAACAAAGCCATATACCTCCAGAGTAGCCCCTAGCTTCCACCTTGTAGTCGTTTGGATAACCAAGTTTAGAGATGACTTGATCACTACGGGGGCTCAAGAATTGCTCAAAAGTGAATATTATGTCTACTAACTAAATCCCTCGTAAGATTAGTGAATATTATTTTTTTTATGAAACCAATAAAATTAACCACTTAAACTATTTTTCTTGGTATGTGTAATTCAGTTAGAGTGCCTTGTAAAAAGGATCGAAGGGAGTATGAGTCAATATTTTAACACAGTTGACACAAATCATCCATTTGTAATTATTTTATGACAAGGTAAGGTCAAGGCATTTAATGTTAATCAACTCTTTATATTTATAATTTTGAGACCTTATCTTGGAGAGTGAGGTACTTATGAACTCTACTCTCTCAATGATTGTTAACATTCTCTTTTTTCTCATTTGATAGTGAATTCTGCACACTTTTTTTGAGAGTGAGATTCTCTTTCTCAATCCTTATTACAAATATTCTCTTTCTTCTTAATTAATTTTTTAAATACTAATAAATGTAAATCCTGTATTTGGAAAATTTATCAAAATTTAAAATCTTACCCTATCATTTTATTTTAATCCTTATTTTTAATATAATTTTTTCTACTTATCATTATGATTTTAATCTATTTAATTATATCTTATTGTCAAATAATAATATAAATTAGATTTCAACAATAAAATATAATTTACTATTACAATTTAAAATTGAATAATTATTTAAAATTACTATAATTTTTATTTTTCTTAATTTTTAAAACATTAATTTATTTAATATTTAATTTAATTAAATAAAAATATATCTTTATCCGCGTATCACACGGGTCAGTCAAAATACTAGTTATTAATACAATTACAATGGTTTCCATTTTTTTTTCTGAGTTGTTCTTTGACAAATTATCTTTTTATTGTTGGGAATATTGTAACTTGTTTCAACAAAATTTTAATTCGTAGGTCAAGTAGGTGCACTACAACAAATTTTACTTTAGGCAACACTTTTTTGTCCATATTTAAAAAACCATTGCTGAAACATGAAATAGACAACGGTTTTACACCTGCAAAGCTCATTTATATTTGGCAACGATTTTCAAGTTGTAGTCGTATTTTAGGCAACACTTTTTTTTACAACGGTCGACAAACGGTGTCTAAAACATGAAATAGGCAACAATTATTTAATTTCGCAGATCTTTCTTAGTCAACGATTTTAAAACTGTTGTCAAAACATAGAATAGGCAGCAGTTTTAAATTGTTGTGATTTTCCATAGTTAACGATTATTAAACTGTTGCCAAAACATAGATTAGGCAACAATTTTTAAATTTTACGATTTTTTAGTCAACGATTGTAAAATCGTTGCCAAAACATAGAATAGGCAACATTTTTTTCAATTATGGAGATTTTTTAGTCAATGATTATAAAAATGTTGCCAAAACATGCAATATGCAACAATTTTTTAACAAGAAACAACAAAAAAACCGTTATTTAAACTATTAAACAAAATTGAGTTAATGTTTAAGTTTTCAAGTTTTTGTTTTACTAAAATTTTATTTGTCAAATCAATAACCTTAACATAAAAAATGATATCTTTGATTTTAAACTAAGTGATTATATAAATTTATTTTAAAATTTATGGTTCATATGATATAAATATTAAAATTAATTGACAATGTATATACCAAATATATGTGTTAGCTTAGTGGATAGAACTTAGTGTGTAAAAGTGAGGAACTGTGTTCAAATCCTACTTTGGCCATGCTTGTAGAACCGTTGCCTAAAACTTTTTGCCACTGTTTTCTATTGTTGTCTAAAATAGAAAATGTTGTTGTAGTATTTCCAACGTGTTGGGGTGAAATTTACAAATTTTACTAAGTTTTCATAAGATTAGTGTGTTCGAGTTCGAAGTATACAATGAAAGATTCGAAAGCCTAGTATGAATCGAAATACATTATAACTTAGTGAAGTTTTTGTCTTTTGAATTCGAAGTATAAGACATTATGCTATATATATATTCAAAAGGAATGCAGACGTTTGATTAAATGCCTATTCGAATTCGAAATGTCTTTTGAATATGAAGGAAAGGAAAAGGAGTTCTATAATCTTTACAGAATCTGAAGAGTAGAAAGATAAAGAAAAGCAAGTCTTTTATTCATATACAAACATAATTCGAATTATATAACAAAGTTCGAATGAAAATACATAAAAATATACAAAGGTACATGAAAATAAAAGTTATTCTAAATCTTCAGAGAACTTGACTCCTGTATTCCTGGGTCTTTAGGGAACTTGATTCTGCCTCCCTGTCCTTCATTTGACCCTCTTCTTCCTCCTCCTCTCCCACAAGCTTTGATTGAATCACCAGGGCAAGGGCATCTTGCAGACATGATAGAATGGCCCTGCGATTCAATTTAGAAGTGAGAAAGATGGAGTGAAGACCAAAAGAAATAAAATTTAGCTAGTACGTTCAACCCAAGAAAATCCTTATAAAGGATTGAAGAAGCTTATAGCTTTGGCTATTTCGTCAACCTCATAAAAAATGAAATCATGAAAGATCAGGTTGTACGTAATAGCCAAAGGAAGAAACTTTTTCATTTTGAACAAGGAAAGGAATGAAGAAGAACGTCAAAGGCAAGGGGTATTTATACTGATAGGATTGGACGGTGCCATTAATGTGCCTGCAGAATGGTCTAATAAGTTTGAAGGTCAAACTCACATGTGGTCGGTGGTCAAGTTTACCAACAGATTGACCAATCAAAATTTACAACACGTGAAACTTAAGGGAATTAATCATTCAACATTTGGTTAAGTTTCCCAATATGGTTCAAAATCAAATCAGAATCGAAGGCTTGTTCGAAGTTGAAAGAAGCCCAGTAACTTAGAAGAATTTACAAGGTTAGAAGTCTAAAAAGCCATTTGAAGACTATTCAAATTTCAAATGAAGCAGTTATTTAAAGTTATCACTCAGAGACAAGTGTCAAGACCTTAGGCTATCAGTTATTTGGCAAGTAGAAGACCGTTGCTGCTTTGCATACGTGTCATACTTAGAAATTTGACACCTCATTTAGGCTTGTAAACGTGTCAAAATATTGTTAAGTGTCCGTTAGGATTAGAAGTCTATAAATAGGCAGAATTCTGATGTAACAAGGGTTGGATTTCATTTTACTGAAACTCTCTGAAAACACCCAACGTCTAACATCATAAACGACTAAGAGGTTACAATTCTGCAATTTCTTTTCTTTGATTACTTTCTGCTTTTACATTCATGCAACTTTTCTTTCCTTTGATTACTTTCTTGCATTTAAGTTTCTATAACTTTTTCTTTCTTTGATTTAAATTCTGCACTTTCAATTCTTGCACTTTGTCCTCAATTCTTTACTGCATTTACTTCAATTTCTTTTTAAGTTTCAAATCTCTGTTTTTATTCATTTTTTCTCTTTGAAATTCTATTTCATTCTGCAAAAGTGATTCTTTTGAATTCATTCTTTTGGAAGAAATCAGTTATTCAAAATTCTATTACTCTTTGAATGCAATTTCTGAGTAAACCTAATTTTAAAAAGAACCTTTAGAGGATTCAGATTCTAGTCCCATATTGTACTTTTAGAATCAAGAAAGTTTTTGAACTTGATTGAACAAACACAACGATAACGAGACTAAACTATATTGATAAATCTAGATGTTAAGGAAGTTGCAATTTATAAAGAAAAGTAAGTAGAACCACATTTAATAATTTTTGAACCATTCTTTCTTTTAATCTTTGGATTTTATTCACACAAGTGGTAAGCCAGGTGTCAACAAAAACATCTATGTTGATTTTCTACACACACCAATTATGACAATTTCAGATCTGATGGAATGTTCCCAAGTATGTGAACAAATTTTAATTTCATTTATCGTCTACACAAATTTACAATGCAATGTAATGCTAAATTAAAAAATATTATGCTATACACAATTTCTATGACAACCTTGTTTTGCCTCTGTATTGGCCACAATTGTTGACATTCAAATTGACAAAGGTTGTGCTATCATGCTTGCACTAATTCTTTGCATGCAAAAGGCACCTAATTTTATTATGAGAATAAGAAATGTGAAAAGTTATTTTAAGGTAAAATGAATAATATTAAAAGGAGTATATATATGGGTACTCTAACCCAACACAATATCACAACAAAGTAGCAAAGTAACAAAATATAACCAAAATACATGCCTGAAAGCTTAAACCAAACAAAAAAATGGGCCACACTCGTTTCAAGTAAAAAGAAAAGAGAGTGAGTCCAAGCTAAAATCAACAACTTCAATCGCCCTAGCCAAGCATTAATATTACACCAAAACATACTAGCCAAGCATTAATATATCAAGAACATATGAGCCAACATCAATAATTCAGAATCGGCTACATATGAAAAAGCTACACGTACCTATATATGCGCACCAGGACCAAAGAATGTCACGCCTACTAAAAGACGTACAGGGCAAACCAGTAAGAGCAACCACCAATACATAACGATAGAAGTTAACACACACGGGAGTAGATCTCCAACACCGACAACATAATTGAGTGATGATATTGGAAAAAATACCAAATGGATTCCATTTAGTAGTAATGCAACCAACAAAATGCATAAATACAATAACAACAACATCTAAAGCCATATGCAAGCACCCCGCAGCACAGAACAAAAAGCTCGTATAGAATAAAAATTGAGACAAGACCTGAGATCATCAAATCACATACTAAAAGGATAACACTTACACCCACTACATGATCCTTAGCTCTTAACTACTTCTAGGTTTTGACTTTAATTAAGTCTACAATCTCAATGGTCTCTAAAACCTTATTTTAAAAAAACCTCATTCCAGGCAAGCCATAAGGACCACACAACAAGTACACCCAACCATATCACTTCCCACCAAAGCCTATTTTGGGTATTGCAAATTAGTAAACCCACAAACCAGATAAAATTATGATAGCATACATCATACAAAACAGAACAGAAGCCATATCACTCTATACACAATATCCAAACTCGGTAAGTGAATACACATTCAAAATATAAATGGGTAGCGGTTTCTAATCCCTGACCACACCATACACAATCATAAACAGAGGTGTTAAGCACCTTTTCTTTTAATTTTTTTCTTAGTAGGAATTTATGCATTGGAACTACTTTAGACCAAAAGAATTTATGCATCCAAAAAGATATCTACAAAAATATCCTCATTAGCAATCACTTTATATGCGGACATAACAGAGTAAAGCCCCTTCGCATCTGCCTTCCAACGCCAGTAGTCTGTTTTATCTTCAATCAAGCTAACCAATTGTAACTGTAGAACAAGTTGTGCTAACAAATCATATTAATTCCCATTGGAACAAGCTCTTGTGCCAACTCCAATGATCCATGCCACACCCTTCTCACTCCTACTTTACATATTAGCTACATTCACATCTTTATTAATAGCAATACAGAAGAGTCTAATGTAACAGTTACACAGCCTCACCACCACATCACACATGTCTCTGCAAAATAAAGTATGTATTCCATTCACCACTTCCTTGACGCAACATCTATTGAGAGAACCAATCCACAGAGATAGTGCTTCTTGTTTCAATAGACCATAAATCTAACCATCAAGTTAAATTAAAATAAATAATTAATAAACTAAATTTTTTTAAAAAAAAATTATCACTAACGACGGCCATGACCGTCACTAGTAAAAAAATAATATAATATATGTTGCATCGGCCATGGCCGTCGCTAGGTTGTGACAGCTGAGTGACGGTCATTGATCCCTCCACTTAGCGACGACCTTTAGGTTAGCGATGACGTAAGCGAAGGTCAGACAGACGCTAAGTAGCAACGACTTATTTTGCTCGTCGCTATTGTATTAACGACGGACATTTTAGCGACGTCCATCAATTTTAATATATCATTAAAATATGTCAAAATTAATATGATATATACCGAAAATAAAAAAAATTAATCATCAAGTTATTAATGTTAAAATTTTTCACAAATTAATAATCATGATGATGATAAATAATTATAATTTCATAAAAAAAAAATCATGTTGATTCTAAAGTTATCGTGTTATGTTGCATCTTTTGTTTCGTTTTATCTGGTAATCATTTTAAAATTAATTAACATAAAAGAAATATTTTTTTGCTGTCTGATGATTCATTTTTGTTTTGTACTTAGATGATCTAAATTAGGTTGTCTTATTCGCCGTTCGATTGATAGCTCAACCCCTACTGTCCCAGATATAAACTATGCCCTTTCTAATTTATTAATGGATTTCTTGTAATTAAAGGACAGTGATTATAATTAATCAAAGCAAATCCCTTTTCTTTTGGTCTAAAAAGTGAATACAACTAAATTGTGTCTCCGTAACTGGTGCGACACACAAACACGTAAGCGCATATATGTGGATTTAGTCCAATACAAAGCCCCAAGAGAAGGAGCCTAACGTGTTCTGCTGTTTACTTTTCATCCTCCAAACTATTCTATGATTTTGCTGAAGATCTATTCCTTAATTAATTTCTATATCTGCCTCAGTCTCATTCTTTGTTGAGCCAGTCGCGCGGCCTATTCCACGTTTCCCCTGTTTGCTAGAATGAAGCACATGCAGCACTAGTTTTTCAGATGTTTATTTTTTTTATCCAAGTTTAAATTTACCCTTCATCATGCTTGTTCTGCAATCGGCAATGCGTTACACAAGTGACACAGATACGCACATAAAATATCGTGCCCGGATCCTTGTTAGCAATTTTGCATCTTCAAGACTTCAACAATACTAGCTACGGAATAGTTGAGAATTAGCTATTCTTATAGCTACATAGTATTTTCATAGCTAATTACTAGCTATCTGAGCTGATTCTACTGGAAAATAATAAATCACTATAGAGGATCGATCCAAATTTTAAAATATCGAAAATAATTAAATTCATTATATAATTTTGTTACCACAAAATGGGTATTCATATTAATGTATCATGCAGTCATAAAATTTACCTAAACAATTTTTTTATATCATAATGAAATGTTATATGTATGACACTCACCTCACCCTTTTATAACTTGTCTCTATTATACTTAAATATTGTATTGAGTGTTGTAGTGCTTTTTTAATACTATCCTCTGTCCTGCTGACTGCGCGAATATCCAATTATTCTTATCACCAATAACTCAAAAATTTAGTGTGTTAAGGAGACAAATATTAGTTATAGATGTTTGATTATATGCTGATTTAATTAAATTATAGGTACTTAGTAAATGAATTTATTTTAATAATTTATAGTGGCTTTTTACTGTTTGAAATACCGTTTGAATTTATAACTTATTATTTTTTAATATTTTTATCTTTAATATTTTAATAAAAGTCTATTTTTGACAAATATTATTTTTTTTAATAAAACTTATATAACTTATAATTTTATTTTTTTACCTATCAGTTAATTTCAGTTTTGCCAAATATAACCTTGTTTAGTTATCGATCCCAGTTCTCTAGACAAGAACAAAGTTAATTAACAATTATATGAATATTAGATCTATTATATAAATAATAAGCAGTATTTATATTAAAATAAATAATAAACAATATTTATATTCAAGTAATTTGTGACTAGTTATTGCATTTATAAATTGATGTCAGGGCGTCGGGCTCATGCGGTTGGGTTCTAACGTACGGGAAAAAGAAAAATAACAAAAAACAGAAAACTCTCATTTTGGTTTAGGAAATATCAAATATACGAGGTGGATCATATTAATAGAATTTTTGTCGATGAAAAAATTATTTAATTTTAATCCGTTTTAAGAATTAAATTGACATTTAAAACAATTTTTTAAGAATTATATAAAATGAATAAAAAAAGTATTTTTTACGGGACTAATATCACCAATTTCAAATCTTTCCTAAATTAAAATGATGATTTACTATAAATTCTAAAATATATATAAATAAATAAATAAATAAAGATTATGTAGATTCACTTTAATATAACATTATAATAAAACAAATTAACAAGACCAAGAACAAGAAGGCCTTCTTTATGGCCCTGCTCACTTACACTTGAACAAACTCTCACTTCACTTACACAATGCAAAAGCAAAATTATAGTACTTTTTACTTTAAGCTGATAGGAACAGAAGATTGACGGTATCAAGATTCAAGAACAGCTTAAGTCTCAACGTTCTCTTTCTCTTTCTCTCTCTTCAACTACCATTGACTTTCTTACAATCGGTTCTGATTTCTCCCTGACTTCCCGTTAAGGGGCTGATGTTACCCATATTAATCATAGACTGAACGAAGGCTTGGAAGAACGCCGTTTGGTTGTTGGCAAAGTTGTTTACAACAGAGATTGTGGAAGAGCCATTCGTGGAGAATAGTTCCTGGTCCGTTTGGAGAAGACCTTGGTTGGTCAGAAGATTGCTGAAGTAGTTGTTGTCAAATGCGTCAGCAGAAGAAGGGTCAAGATTGTTCAAAGTAGAGCCATTCCCATTTTGTGGACAATTTTGCTGTAGGGTAGCCAAATACGTCGAGTTCAGGGTTGGGTCAGGGCTGCCACTTCCACTGAAGTTGAATAGCCGTTGGGAGAAAAATTGGCATTGGGCACGCCCAAATGTGTGTGCACCTAAAAGTCCAATTAATTAAACAAATGTTAGAAATAATTTTTTTTATATGTCCTCCCCACCCAACAGATCAAAGTGTGTATCACCAAACAGTCAATAGTTCAATTCTTATTGTAGAGGCTGATTTTATGTATTGTACATGCTTTAAGTTCAATGAATTCTTATTTGATGGAGCAAATTAGAAATATATTATTCATTCATGTGTTTTTTATCCAAAATTTTAAACTTTTGATATAATTATTAAATTTTGAATCAAACCTAACTCGTACTAATTTTTAAGATGAGTATTATTCAAGACTTATTTTGGCTTTATCTTTAATTAATGTAGGACTTCCAACCGTAGTAATAATTACCTGATAATGCAACGAGATCATTGGTGTCTAGGCCAACGGCAGAGAATTTTGATGTGAGGTTGGCTAGGCTCTCAAATGGAGAGGGAAGAGAAGTGTTGGCACCACCTTGGTTTGCAGTTAGACCATCCCTTCTTCCAAGTAGTACGTTCCATGAAGGACCCCCTGACTGCAAAATTATTTTACTTTAATTTACTCTCAATTAAATGTCATCTTGCTCCAATAATTAAAATTTATTGAATATGTGATCTTGTATATATATGGAACAATTCTTGTGTATTGAGAAATTAAGGAAGTTAGTTACCAAGGAGACAGAGGATTCAGCTGCAAGGGCAAGGAGATCAGCACAAGAAACGACGCCGGGGCATGAATTTTCAAGAGCGCTTTTGATGTTGTCAACTATGTCAAAACCCCGAGCGGAATTGAAGTTGGGAGCTGCATTTTTCTCACTCTGTGTGATGTTACCACCCTGGTCTAACAAAAGGGACGCATCACACCCCTATAATTGACACAAAAAAGGAGAATATTTATCATCAATAGTCTAAGAATACATGGTTATATAAAAATTAATTAGACTTATTATAATCAAGCTTCTTAATTGAGAAAAAGATTAATTAATTGGAGTTGTATAGGAGGATATATATACATACATTGACAAAGCAATCATGAAAGTGGAGGCGAATGAGGCTTGCGGCAATACGGGAATCAGATTGCAGAGCCTGCTGAACAGCATTCCTGACGATGGATGACACATTGGGGCATGTACTAGAATAGAAGGTTGCATTCAATTGCCCCTTTGAAGGAAAAACAAGGGTGGTTAACACTGTCACTAGGAAAATGGTAGACGGTAGGGAATTATAACTAGTAGAAACCATGATTGGTTTAATTTGTTCTATCTTATCTTATTTCCCAATTTGTGATACTGATATCTAGGTGACATATGTGTATATATAGAAAAGAAAGCGCGTCATGCATTTATTACCTTATAATTTTCTTTAACATAAAGTCTTCTCTAGTTATAACTTAGAAGTGTCAACTAGACACAGTTTAACATATAATTAAGATTGGGAATATGTAGTGGGTATACTTGGGGACAAGGGAAGGAAAATTAAAACCGTAGTGATAGACACTTAACTAACTCCAAATATATTATAATTGTCTCTTTGATTTGACGTTGAAATTGAGATCAAACTCAAATTTAAATCTCAATATAATTATTTTTATAGTATTAAAAACGTAAGTTTATAATATTTTTCAATACTAAAACTAAACATACTCTAAATAAGCTGAAGATATAGACCTTAATATGAGAGCAACTCCCTTTGCTTATATATTACTTTTCCATTGAGCATCCCATAAATGATAAAAATTAACATTGGAGCAATTTGCTTGTTAAGTACCATGTGCTCATAAGCACCAATACTTATGTGGGAGTTGGTAATGATGGGTCACAATGAGTTATATATTAAGCAATAATATTAATAATATAGAAAACGTAAAATTATTTGTGGGATTTAATAAAATTTTTATATTTAAAAGAAGAGTTACTTGAGTTGTAAAACGTAAATATAAATTATATATGATCATGACATTCACTTAAAAGATGTGTAAAAAATATCAAAGGGAGTTATTGGATTGGAGTGATCTTAGGTGCATGTTAATTAGAATTTGTACTTTGCATGTAAAAAGTATCAAAAGTTTATTTATTTATTTGTATTTTGGATGTAGAACAAGTTGATATTAATTAATTAATATGAAATATGAATGACAAAAATATCAGCACACTTTAAAAACGTTCTAATAATGAAAACTTGATTTATTATTTTAAAACTAAAATAAATAATTTTCCTCTTGGATAAGCTCTTCTGCTTTTGTATTGGCCGAACGTGGCCTTTAACTGCAATCTCCTATATTAAGTACATTGACTATTGAACCAACTCTGAACTAGGAAAGTTTATCGATTAGTATATATAAATTACACCCATGTAAGTTATACTAAATATTACACCACTGATAATTTTTTAATAGATTATTGTATTAAGTAATCCAACGTTGGATTCAAAGTTACTATTGTATAGATCATACATATAAACTTTTACATTAATCTAAAATTATTTGATATGTCATTGAGATCGATGTCTCAGAATTAACGTCATATATACATTTGAAATATATGAAAAAACTAACCATTTGATTATCAAGTTATTAATGTCAAAATTTTACGAAATTTGACACAAATAATCATGATGATGAATAAATATAATTCAACGGATGGATTACTAAAAAAACACATTAGATTTGTAGTTATTAACGGTATAATACTTAGTGTAACTTACACGTGTGTAAATATATATATCTTCCTTAACGTCGGACACTTGATATATGTATAATTATTCTTTTCTCTTTTTTATAAAATTTCAATAAAATGTAGAAAAAAAAACTACCAAATTATTACATTTGGTTGTTCTGAAGAGATCGAGTAGTACTGTAACTAATAATTAGGACTTAAGAAAAAAAACTAATAATATAGGAGTACCTTCTACCAAAAGAAATTATTCTGAATGGGACAAGAGGTCACAATTTCTACAACGTAATAATTCAATAACATGTCGATATGATCATTTATTGTCCTATTACGTATTCTAAATTCAAAATTACACCTGTCCGTATATATGATTTCTAACTTGAAAAAAAAAAACAATTTTTTTACATTATTACCAACCTAAACTCTTGTAAATAATCAAATAAACAATATTCCAGTATAACATATGTACGAATGTTATTTTCTTTTAAATAAATCACATGTATTTTCTATTAAATGCAATTATGCCTTCAATTAGGAGTTTTCACATCATTGTGGAAACTTTGTCAATAGAGCGATTTTTTTTTAACTCAATGTTATTTAAAAGAAATTTATATATCATTTAATTGGACCAATATTTTTATCACGCGTTTAATTGGATGTTGCAATAATGAAATTTCATGTGTATGTGTTTGATTTTAATAAAAATCACATTACAAATGATGATTCACATATTAGATATTTATTAGGGAAAAAAATATAAAATCACCTTGAACTTTTGTCCTTTTATAAATAGGCATAATAGACTTTTAATTTGTCTCAATTATTAACCCTTAAACTCTTATCATTATTACAATAGATCCATTCATTAATATCTCAAGTTAAATAATTACTATAACCAATCTCAATCTTTCGAGATTTTGTGTTTCAAATATTAAAAAACCATAGAAGAGTAAAATTTACATTTTTTTATTCTTGAATTATGTCAAATTTCAAGCATATTTAAAATTTTAAAAGCGAAATATGACCGTGTGTTCTTTTAATTTAGATTTCTTTTTCCTATTTTATTAATTTTTGAAACTTTATTTTATATAATTTCAATATTTTAAACACAATTTTGAAGGGTTGAGATTATATTTGTTAATTTTTTAACTTCATGCTAATGAAATGACATATTGCAACAATAATAAAAATTTAAGGATTAACTAGGATAAAATAAAAGTTCATGGTACCTATTTGTAAAAGGATAAAATTTAAGGGTGTTTATATACTCTTTTCTCTTATATTTATAATGTAATTTTAATAGAAATGTGGTTAAATGTCAAAAGCAAAAATGGAGAGTAAACCGCGTATCAGCAATCTTCACGCAAATAAGTCGCAAAGTTATTAGCAAATAGCAATCTAAATACTTAGATATTAAGTAAGAGAGAAAAACATTGCCAATCATTTGCTCACCGACGTGATCCTTTGTTCCTTTGGTCAATTCTATTGTCTTATTCCTCCATTTATTTTCAAATATATATTTAGCTGTCCAATGCTATACTAGTATTCATTTAGCATGCATATGGCATTTTCGGAAACGTCTTCATCTGTTGTTATCAAGTCTATCTAAAATATTAAGAAAGATTCTCTGGCCTAGAAAAAGTTATAAACATAATGAGATATATTTTTCATATATACAACCTGTTTTTTTTTTCTTTTTATCACATTATTCATTATGTAATTTTTTTTTATAAATGTATTATACAATTATCATTTCTCCAACACAAAAGAGCTAGGTCCTTGTTTCATTTTTATATATATTCCTTTCTAGTAGTGGTCTACAGACATATTAAATCAAAGTCTTGTAAAAAGACAAATTAAATTTTATGGTATACTTCTCACTAACTTAAAATCGTTACAACTTGCAAGAATCTCCAGCTCCCCGCAATCAAGGGAGATATTATAATTAGCGGGTCATCTACCACATGCCACTAGTGTAAAAAAGCAAACGACGGTTAAAAGAAGATTGTCAGTAAAATTAGGGCGAGGGTATTTTTTAAATTATTGTGCAGTTTTTAATATGATGGTTGCTTTTTAACCGTAATACAAAAGCTAAATGACGATGGTCCCCAAAATTGTACGTCGTTTGTCCTCTGTCTCAAAAGAAACAACGACAGTTAAAATTCAATCATAGTAGAAAATGCAGGGTGTAATCGGGTCGGGTCAGGTTTGAGGTGATATAAGTCTGAATCGATAGAATTGTAAGTGGTTGAGTTGGTTCGGGTTTTGTATTTTTTGGGTGAGTAACTCGACCCGAACCAACCCAAATATGTCCGGGTTGGGTTGGGTCATCGGGTCATGAGCATTTTTCCTTTTTAAAAAAATGTGGAAGATGAAATGAAATTAAAATATAAAATGAAAAAAAACAGGGAAACATAAAATGAGATAAGCAAATGAAATAGGGTTTGGGGAATCACCCTTGCTTGTGTTGTCACTAGGCCTATTTTTGTTCTCCCCGGGCAGGAAAATGAAATAAGATTAGGGCTTCTTTTTTCTGTTTTGGTTCGGGTTGGGTCTATCGGTTTAAACATAGGCAAACTTAAGACACGAACCGAACCAAATCGGTTTTGAAAGGAAATGTTTGAACCAAACCGAATACCCGAATCAAACCGTTAGATATCCTCCGGGTTGGGTTGGGTTGGGTTTATCGAGTTCGCAGGTTGGGTCGGACCCACTTACACCCCTAGACAATGGTAAAAAACAATGAGTTGATTTTCAGCCATAGTAGAAAGGATAAACGACGATGGATCAGGGGGGAACCATCTTCGTTTCTCTAATTAAACGCAACAGAGAAGCCCTTCTCCCTCATTTGCTCGCACCATCCTCTTTCGTCTTCTCTTTCTCTCTCAGACCCTTTCCCTCTTGTCCCTCTCCCTCCACCGTGCGTTGCGCCTCTCCCTTCACCGTTTGGCATCCCCACCGTGTCTTTCTCTTTGTTGTCTCCCACGTTGCTTCGTCAACTGTGCGTCGCACCCCTCGCCCCACATTTCTCTCTGTTTTTCATGTTCTCCGGCGCTTGACCATTGTTGTTTTTCACATTCTCCGGTTGCTGCTACTTCCTCGTCATGGTGGTGTGTTTGGTCTGCCGCGTCTGCGTGGTGCTTCGTTTGGTCCGTCGCGACTGCATGATTTCTCTGCCCCTGCATGGTAGTTGTTGTTGCTCTGCCCTTGCGTTGCTGCTGCTCCTGTGCTGAGGTTAATGGAAATTTTTCTTGCATTTTTTACTCTTTTTTGTTCCGTGAATGTTAGACATTGCTAGACATTTATGCTGTTGTGAAAATGCTTTTTGTTTATGTATTGAGAATTAATTTAGGTTGCTATGAAAATGTTTTAGCTTGCTGAATTGAGTTAGGTTGTTAAAATGGAATTGGTTTATTCTGTTAGGTTAATGAATTGCTTAGGTATATATATAAACTTAATTAAATTTATAAATAAGGAATTAATTTGGGATCGTTGCTTAGATATACATGAGCATTCATGAGCTTGTTTCAGTATTGCGTGTTGTTTTTCGTATGGGTGATTACGATAGGGTTGAAAATGTTTTTGGTGAGTATGGATGAAAGACTTATCGGATATTAGGTCACTCTGAGAGAAGTTCGAGATGGAGAAACTGTGACGAAGATTTATGTTGAGGAAGAATTGAAGAACAGAAGGAACAATGTGAAAATGGAAGAATGTGATAGAGAGCTATGAAGCATTGTTGAAGCATGTGTCGGAAAAGTGAGAAGTATCACTTTTCTTCAACTGATTCAACGTAACATAGATATAAGTGTCGGAGAAGTGAGAAGTATTACTATTTGAGTGACCTAATATTCGATATAAGTGTCCATCACGCATTAGCGATGAGTATGAGAGAGAAGTGGAAGAATTTCTACAATTTGTGCATCGTAATGTTGCTAGTAGAGCTGATTTGGGAAGGTTTAGATGTCCTTGCGTGAATTGTTTGAACGGAAGAAGACTGAAGGAGAAACAAATCAGGGAGTATATTTTGTGCAATGGTTTTCTTAAAATTTATACAACATGGACATGACATGGTGAATTACTTCATTTGCCAAGTGACAACCCAACCGAGGAGGATTTTCATTCAACCATGGATGACCGATTAGAGGACATGATTCGTGATGTCGGAACAGATAGATTTATAGAAGCTCATCTGTATGAACATATGTCTAGTGATGCAAAGGCTCCGCTTCCTGGGTCAACTAAATTCACACGGTTGTCAGCAGTGTTAAGGTTAATGAATTTGAGGGCACTAAATGAGTGGTCTGATAAAAGCTTCACGGCATTGCTTCAGTTGCTAACTGACATGCTTCTTGAAGGAGATACACTACCCTAATCATAATTATGAGGCGAAGAAAATATTGTGTATGATGGGTGTGGAGTATAAAAAGATACATGCTTGCCTTAATGATTGCATTTTGTATAGAAAAGACTATGAAAGGTTGAAAAAATGTCCCAAGTGTGGGTTATCACGTTTCAAGGTGAAGGACAATGATTAAAACGGTAATGATGAGGTCACAAAGAAGGGTCTCCCTGCAAGTTTGTATGGTATCTTGCAATAATCCCAATGTTTAAGCGTTTGTTTGCCAATCCTAATGACACGAAAGACCTTAAGTGACATGTAGATGCGAGGATATGTGATGGAATGTTTCTCCATCTGGCTGATTCTTTAAAATGGAAGAACTTGATAATGAGTTTCTGCAATTCGGGAATGAGTTGAGAAATCTCAAGCTTGGACTAGCTTTAGATGGAAGGAATCCGTTTGGATATTTAAGCACCAATCATAGTTCATGGCCTGTTTTTCTAGTTATTTACAATTACCTCATGGGTTGTGTAACATCCTAAAATTTCTAGGATAGATAAAATAAAATAAAAAGAATTATTATTATTATTATTATTATTATCTTTAATTATTATTATTCAGAAATCATATTAATTAATTAAAAAGGGAATGAGTGGGTTGAGGGTAGGCCCAGCCCAGTTAAGTAATTATTTAAGGAGGGGTTATCAATTCACCCTAATCCTTATTTTTCAAATCGTCAGAGAGCGAAACCATAAGGAGGGGAGAAACGACTTCGCAAGGGGAAGGTGCTGCAGAGTAATCATCAAGAGAGAACCTATTATTTGCTATTTGATCTTCGCCTCTAAGGTACGGGGGGGAAGGGTGTTGCTTGTATGTGTATGTGGGAGTGCTTGGGTAGTGAGGGCAACCATAAGACCCTTTAGGAATTCTAAATTTGAGAACCTATCTGTGAATCATGTGCTGTGTGTTTGAAATGTGTTTGATTTGATGTATGCATGTGATGACCTTGATGAATTGGGTGATGGTAGCGAGAATAGCGAAAACGGGGTGTGGTGACCATGATGGGGGACATTCGATGCACGGGCCCATCGAGGGGGTGCAACCTAGGGGCGAATATCTTTGCACGGGCCCATCGAGGGGGTGCAACCTACTGTATGGTGTTAACGGTAGGGCCATCATTGGTAACAACTAAGAGGATTGATGAGGTGCGTCCATTGTGCGGAGTTCCAAATCATGACTCTTGGTATAGATGTTGTACATGTGCATGGTGTGAGCATATGCCTTAATTGAGATTGTGTGAATGTGTGAACCTCTATTTGTGTGAACCTGATGTGTGAAATGAGACCATGATGGGGGAACACTCGCTGCACGGACCCATCGAGGGGGGTGCAACCCAGGTGACGAATATCTTGCACGGGCCCATAGAGGGGGTGCAACCTGGGGGCAAATGTCTTTGCACGGGCCCATCGAGGGGGTGCAACCTACTGTGTGGTGTTAACGGTAGGGCCATCATTGGTAATGATGATTGTTTGAGAAGTGTGAATTTACGTTATGAAAGTGTGAAATTATATGTGTATGAACCTGAGGTGTGAAATGAATAGTATGTGAATTAAATGATGATATGTATGGTGATGGATGGGAATGAGGGTAGCCTTCTGTATTGCATGTATATGTATGTATTCTTTTCCTCACCATACTCTTTCTGTGGTTTTTATAGGTGATGAAGATGGCACTCAATGTGCCGAATTTTGAAGGGACAGGGTCTCGCTCTGATAGGTGTGACATTGGGGTTTAGTGTTTAGGAGTTTATTTCCTTTCATTTTAATACGTGGAGATTTAGGAAGAATATTTTTAAGGGTCTTATATGGCCAAGACATATTTTTATTATGTTGATAAAATAGTTTTTGAAAACCTTGATTTTACCTTTTGTGGAAATTTAGTTTGATTTGGATTAAGAAATTGCTAAATAAGGATTGTGAACCTTTTTACCTCAACGTTGACCATAAGTTTTTCTTATATTTCGATTTGATGATTTTATTAGTATTTGGGGTAGAAGGGTGTCACAGGTTGTGCATGAAGCGCAAATACACGATGTTATATGAGATGATCTCTGGTCAACGTCAGCCTGAAAATGCCATAGATGTTTATCTCAGCTCGTTGATTGAAGATTTGAGATTGTTGTGGGATAAGGGGGTAGATGTGTTTGATGGGTTTGCCAACGAATTTTTCCAGATGCATGCAATGCTATTTCTTACTAACAATGATTTCCCTGCATATGGGAACTTGTATGGTTATAGTGTTAAGGGCCATAAAGTTTATCCTGTGTGTGAAGAAGGCACCTTCCATCAACAATTGAAACATGGAAGGAAGACAGTGTATGTTGGGCATAAGAGATTTTTGAAAAGGTATTACCCATATCGAAGATTGAGAAAGGCTAGCTTTTAATGAACATCCAGAGGATGAGGTTGCGCTGAATCCATTAACAGGTGTGCATATTTATGAAAAGGTGAAGGAGTACATTAATGTTGTATTCGGAAAGAGCAAAGAAAAGATAACTGACCTGAGCATATGGAAGAAAAGGTCCATATTCTTTGATCTCCCGTACTGGTGCAAATTACATGTTCCACACTGTATAGATGTTATGCATGTGGAGAAAAAGGTTTGTGATAGCTTGATTGGAATCCTTCTCAATATTAAATGGAAGACAAAGGATGGTGTGAAATGTTCATTTGGACTTTCTTGAAATGAAGATATGAGAGGAGTTGGCACCAAGGGAGGTTGGTAAGCGCACATATTTTCCCCCGACATGCCACACCTTATACAAAAAGGAGAAGACTAGTTTTGCCAATGTCTTAAAGGTGTGAAGGTATTGCAAGGATACTCTTCAAATGTCATGAGCCTTGTATCAATGAAGGATCTGAAACTAGTTGAGCGAAAGTCTCATGATTGTCATGTCCTGATGCAATAATTATTGCATGTGGCTATTCATGGAATCTTGCCAAAAAATGTGAGGCATACTATAACTCGATTGTGCTCATTCTTCAATTTGATTTGTAGTAAAGTCATTGACCATCAAAAGTTGGACCAACTCAAAGAAGACATTGTTATGATCTTGTGTCAATTGGAGATTTTTTCCTCCATCATTTTTTGACATCATGGTGCACATGCTTGTTCATCTTGTCAGAGAATTTAGATTGTGCGGGTCAGTTTATCTAAGATGAATGTGTCCAGTTGAGCGTTATATGAAGATTTTGAAAGGGTAAGTGAAGAATCAGTATGTCCAGAAGCTTCTATTGTTGAAAGATACATTGCAGAAGAAGCTATTGATAGTTTTGTACCGAGTACTTGTCAAAAGCAAAACCTATAGGACTTCCTGCCAAATGTTGGCACACCAAACGATCCACAAGTAAGTGCTCACGATCGAGGTGTTCATTTGGTAACCAAATCCCAGGAAGAAATTCTCCACGCACATTTGTACATATTAAATAACACAGATGAGGCACTACCTTACTTAGTTGCTCACAATGTCATTGTGAAGGAGAATAAGCCAAGACAACCAGAGAAGTGGGTGTTGATGGAGCATAACAAGACTTTTATGGCTTAGTTTAAAAATGAAATCATGAAAGATCCTACCACATCTGAAACATTGACATGACTGACACATAAACTCAAGTTTGATGTCTTAACTTATACTTGATATGAAATTAATAATTGTTTATTCTATAAAAAATATTATCATCTATAAAGACATTTTCAATAATATTTGAAAAAATTGGTTTAATTAATAGATAATTATTAATGATAGTTTTCAAATATTTTATTATGTTAAATATTTGTTGAAAAAATAAAGAAAAAATTAAAAATCTCCTTTGATTAAATAATTAATTAAAGAGAAAATTAACATTAATTTTGTTGATGAAATTTTATATGAAAGTACATAGAAAACTCAAAAGAATGAAGATCCAAAATTATTTTATAGTGGGTCATTTAAAGAAATGACAATATATGTTGCTCAAGATTGTTTAATATATTATTTAAAGACAAAACCCCTCCAATGTGAATTAATATGGATTATAAAGTGGTGCTTTTAAGTGTTTAACGTAGTTATCAAAGGGTTGTGGCTCATTTGGCAACGCAGGCTGAGATTGTGGAGAGAGCTCTCGAGTTTGATCCCCACTAAACACACTCTTTGAGAGGGGTGAGGAGCCTTAACTGTCACTAAGCCCCGAATAGGATTGCCCTAGTAATAGAGGATACATGTGGTTAATATAAAAAAAAATGTTTACTCGCATATTTAGAGCTTGAATTTAAGACTATTAGTTAAATTAAAACTATTTTTTTGTGTTAACCATAGATATCCCCTATTACTAAGGTAATTCTATTCGGGGTTTATTTACAGTTAAGACTCATCATCCCCTAAGAGTGATTAGTGGAATTCAAACTCAAAGTTAAATTAAAACTATTTAGTACATAATTCACACAATTGGTTAACAAATTAAATTTTATATAAAAATGTAAAAACGATCATTGATATTTTAAAAATATAAATAATTAATATATATTTATTTTAATACTTAAAAACTATTAAGACGATTAATTATAAGAACTCAACCTTTTATTTATTTAAAATAGAAAAGCTTTGCTAAATGACACGAATGAATAATATAACCATTGAATAGTGTTTTTTATTTAATTTTATTGTGATCTTTTTGTATTTAAAAAAAATGTCCCTTTCAAAAAAAAATTGTCCAAATTCACAAATCACTTGATTGCCATTTAGAGATTGATTAATAGGAGTGAAATATGAGAGACAGAAGATAAAGTAAGGTAGTCCTCTTTTACGGATCGGGATCCTCTCCAGCGGTCCAGTAGTTTCCAACACATTTTAGCTACCGAATCCGAATAGTTACGGAATAACTATGGAAATAATTCCGTAGTTAATTCGTATCTATTTCCTAGACATTTTGTAGCTAAACCTGCTGGAGAGGCAAGTCAGTAGGAGAGGATCCATGCACCTCACTCACTTGTGTTTGATTGAGTAGAATATATGGAGAAAAAAAGGTAATAATTATACAAATAGATAAAGAGACCCTTGTTCCAAGATTAAAAAAAAAAAGAAATATAAGTGCTAGTGAGAGAATGTTAAGAGGATACTATATATGGTAATCTTCCTCACAACCAATTCTTTCTCATACATTTCTACATGTTTGAGGAGATTGGGTTGTGGGTGGGATCCACTTTTTTCTCTCTTCAGTGTGAGGCTATTTGCCTATAGGAAAAATCGATTCTATTATAATCGAACAAAAAAATAAATCGGTTCAGCCTAATCTCCATTCCAAATTTTAAATAAAGAGAGACTAACTCTCTTCCCATCCCAATTAGGTTGATTTCACTTTTCTACTCCACCTTAATCACCTCAACCAAATAAAGGCTACATAATTGTAATACTCCCTCCATTCCATTTTGACAGTCGTTTAAGGTTTCTACACACAAATTAAGAACAATAATAAATGACTTAAAAGACATAGTAATATTACTAAATTACCCTTATTAATTTACTACACACTTTTTTTCATTTTACCTAAATATATTAATGAGTAGTGTGGTGCACAATTTTTTAAGTTTCTTTTCCCATAAAAGTGGAATAGTAAAAATGGAAAACTAACATTAATACTCACATAGAAACTAGAGAACGACTCATATTATGAAAAAAATTTATTTTCCTAAAACGACTATCAATATGAAATGGAGGGAGTAGTATGTTTGATTTTTTATCAAAACTAAATTACAAACATAAATCTAAGTAAACATTCCGCATTGAGTATTGTGTGAAACCAGACTCACACTAACAACGAGAACTAATAATTAACTGTCCCCACTCTCCAAGTAAAATTAAATTAGATACTTCAATTCAATACCTTACACAATAAAAGAAGCATTGTCAATAAAAAAACATGTGTGACACCGGAATTGGGTCCACGTGGAGTTGGTGAAAGTGGTTTGCAGCCAACTTTGAAATTAAAACGCTCCGTTTATTTTGAGTGAGCATAATTTATTAATTAAAATCAAGGTTTTTCCCTGTGATTTTAGAGAGTGTTTCATAAAATTAACTGATAAACTAGTTGATAGTTAACTGATAAGTTAATTATTAGTTGATAAGTTTCTAGTTATAAACTCCAAGCTTATAAACTTGCTTATCACCACAAGAAATTTGTAAATTAGTGACGGCCATATAGCCACGGTCATGTACTAGTCGTCGTTAACGCATCACTACAGTATTAATTACATTGTTCAGTGTAATTAAAATTCAGTGACGGCTTGGCCGTCTCTAGGTAGCGACGGTCTTGTCGTCGCTACACTAAATTTTTTATTTTTATTTTTCTGAGAAAAAAAAATAAACGTAGCGACGACCTTAGCGAGCTAGGTCGTCGCTACATTAAAAATAAAATTTGAAATTGGCGCGCACTGATGATTTTAAGCGTAGCGATGGCTTGTACGCGTGAAAAACCCTTCCCCCTCCCCTCTTCCTCCATTTTCAACTTCTTTCTCCTCTAACCTCTCTTTTCCTCACCTCAAGTCATCCTTGTTTATGTCCTCTCTTTTCCATTCCCAAAAACCAACCGATTAAAAAGTTCCCCTCCTTTAGAGGTTTGTTTTGAACTGATCAGAAACAAAAATAGTTGCCTGTAAGTGACTTTAGAGCTCCTTCATTCTTCATTCCTTCTCGGACATCACAACAAGTAAGTTTTACAATTTTAATTAATTTATTTGTAAATAACAGTTTATTTGATTTATTATTAGTTTATTAATGTGATATAGGTATTAGGTCATTAGTTTTAAACATTGCTTTAGTAGGTATCTTGTTTATTAGTTTTATTAGTTTTATTACTATATTCGTAATTAGTATATTAGTAATTATTTAATTTATACAGTAGTAATCAGTAATTATTTTTAACTGTATATTAGTAATTATTTTAATATTATATTAGTAATTAGTAATTAGTTTTATTATTATATTAGTAATTAGTATATTAGTAATTATTATTTATAATTAGTAATTAACAATTAATATATTAGTAATTAGTAATTAATATATTAGTAATTATTTAATTCATATAAATATTAATTAGTAATTTTAATTTGGAAAAATGCTTAGGATGCACGGTAGAGGTGGATAAAAGATCCCATCGAGTAGAGGGAGGTCCATCCCTCCGGGCGAGCTACGTGAGATGGCAGCTCGCGCGATGCGAGAGAGGGCCAACCTCTCTCATTCTGATAAGATGCCGGGGGGTCCATCTACCTCAGTGGCTCCGGCAGCCGCCATCCAGACTTCTTCTTCTTCCTCCCCTCCACTTTCTGCTGCAGAGGTTGATGGTATGAGGTTCATCCCGACACCGGGAGTAGTTCAAATGCCTCCAGTAGCGGAGGATGACGTTGTGCCCGAGCTGGACGCCAAGGACGCCCAGGATCAGATGGATGGGGACGCTGACCATGAGTCTGATGGGGAGCCAGCTCGGTTCCTGGCTGTCAGCT
Organism: Sesbania bispinosa; assembly: GCA_026901365.1. Lineage (NCBI taxonomy): Eukaryota > Viridiplantae > Streptophyta > Magnoliopsida > Fabales > Fabaceae > Sesbania > Sesbania bispinosa. The sequence continues at coordinate 786,873 of QLOH01000041.1, read as the reverse complement.
CATCCCGACCTCATGAGGTAGACGCTCAAGGTCGGGTTATTATTCGACCATTTGGCAATGAGTGAATTTGTTTTTTTTTCCTTCTTTAGAATTAATATTTATATATCATCTTTAATTGTTTTAACTGTTAAAATTCAATATTTTATTTTGCAGTTGGGTGCCTAACAACCCACCTATCGCAACCATTGGTAATGCGATACGATCACAATTCTGGGGTCCTCACTACCTGTGGGAGGTCACCCCGAAGGATGTAAGAGACAGATGGTGGGAAGAGTTCATAGTAATTATAAACCCTAAACACTTTAAAAAATTTTCTTAAGTAATGTCAAATTGTTATAACTTACCCTATTTTTATTTTGCAAAGTCAAGTGACTTGGGACCCTTCACATGAGGCCCAAATCAAGAAGGTGTACGGGCAGAGGGTTGCTCGTCGCCTTCGAGATATGATGAACAAGGCCCGAAAAGCTGGGAAAAGGCCCACGTGGTGTAGTGAGGAGGCCTGGGAGGGTCTTTTGGCCTACTAGGCCCCTGAAGAATTCAAGGGGAAGTCCGCTCGTAACAAGAACAATCGGGCTTCTAAACGCGGAGGGGCAGTCCACACCACGGGTCGCAGGGCCCACCATGAGGTGGCGTTGGATATGGTATGTATAAACAAACACTTTTTTTGTATTATGTTTCTATTTGTTGTTAAAATAATTAATTTGTGTAATTTTTCTATGTAGGCTCGACAACTTGGGCGGAAGGTCGAGCCCGACGAGTTATTTGTTGCCACCGACATAAAAAAGGGTGGTGGCTGGGTAGATGATCGAGCGCGATCAACCTATGTAAGTGTTTTTTAATAAATTTTTTTATATAATTTCATATAATTGCAATTGAATATATAACTAACTATTTATATTTTTACCTCAATAGACAAATTACCAGGACCGCCCGAGGGAGGTGGAGTCATAGATGGGGGACACCTCCATGACTGGTGCCTCCACCAAGCTGGAGATCTGGAGGGATGTTGCGGGTGGCAAGACCTGAGGCCACTGTTATGGCACCGGGGACTTGGCAACCAACATTCGTCCAGGTGTGACCAACCTCACTCAGGGGTCTCGGGCTCATACCAGCGGGAGTGATAGGTCTGGGTCGCAACATTCTACTGAGGAGGCGCTGCGTCAAGAAGTAGGCAATGCAGGAGTGTCGCCAAGCTATAGCGAAGGTTGCACAGTTGGAAGATGAGTTAGGACAACTCCGACAACAGATGCAGCTGTTGTTGGATGCTCAGGCTGCAACTCAGACTCAATCGCACCCCCACTATGATGCTGCCCTGGATGACCAACTGTTGGATGAGGATGAGGAGCCGACCCCACCACACCCCAGCGTCGTTGCCGCCATTGATTTTTTTTTTTATGTTTTATTATACTTTTATTGTATTATATTTGAACAAATTATGTATATACATTTATATATATATATATATATTCTTCTTCTATCATTGTGTTGATATGATATTTAGTATTGTTTTTATAATTTTAAAATTAATAAAAAATAAATCGTAAAACCCTAAATATTAAAATAAAATAAATAATAATAAATATATTTTTTTAAAAAAAATATATCCTTAGCGGCGGCCTTTGCCGTCGCTAAGGTCGTTGCTAGATAAAAAAATAAAAAAAACCATAGCGACGACCATGATTTTAGAGACGACTTTAGAGATGACTCGTCTCTAGGTAGCGACGGTCCATTTTGCTCGTCGCTATTGCATTTACGACGAGCTGTGTAGCGACGTCCTTGTGGCCGTCGCTACGTAGTCTGTAGCGATGGCTTTTCTCCTTTTAGCAACAACTTACAACCGTCGCTAAAAGACGAATTTCTTGTAGTGTACTACTCCGTACTTGAATAGAAGCAAAAATAACTAAATTCACACATATTAAGAAAGTTAGTTAAACTAATTAAATTTTCTTGATATCATGTAAAATGTACTTGCATTGCCTAAATTACCCTTCATTCAATTTTATTGAAACTTGTTTCAAGTGGACATACTCTCTTTCTATTGATACATGATTCATTAAATAGGGTGGTTGGAAAGTAAAATCTGAATTAAATAAAGAGTATTTTTGGTTTATCTCATTAAATAGGGTAAAAGTAGTTAAAATTCGCTTATATTTTAGTCCACCATATGAGGTTATTTTTTTTTTGCTTATATTCAAGTCCGGAGGAAGTATTAAATTAAAAGTGTTTGGTAAAATTAGCCGATAAGCTAGTTAATAAATGTAAAATCAAACAAAAAACGTAAAAAGGACAAATAAAAAGTGTATTAAAATATGAGGAAAAAAAAGGAAAAAAAAAAACTATAAGCTAGAATCTGATTCCTCTAGTCCTATTTATAAGACAAAATTTGAAACTTTTTCATAGTCCTATTTATAAGACAGAGTATATAAATCTAGAAGTATTTATTGTTTTTTTTCCTCATATTTACCCTTGTTGATCTTTAAAAGTTTTAAAGTAACACGATTACCATGGTAGTGAAATTGAATTTTAAATAGGGGTAAACTTGTAATATTGTAGAATAATTTCTTAAAAATCAATACATTAATTACTTTTCTTAATATGTGTGTTTTTGTCTGAATTGTCTTATAAATAGGACCAGATGGAGTATAAGCTAGCTAACTAAAGTACTCCATCCGAACTCAATTATAAGAAAAAAAATTAATTTCACACAGATTAAGAATAACAGTTACTTTCATTTAATTTTATTGATTTCATAAAAGAAATTATCTCAATGCCTAAATTACCCTTTAGAGTTTCTACTGTACATAAAAGGTCCCCTGATAATTGAGTTGGAAAACGTTAAATGTAACAGCACGTTTTGATAATTAGGTGGTTGGAAAACGTTAAAAGTTGGAATAATTTCAAATAGTTGCTACTGAACGTGCAAACGTTTGCCTTCTTCTCTTGCATTATATTGGAACTTGTTGTATTAATAGGGGGTTGGAAATAAAAATTTGAATTAAATTATGGGTATTTTGGGATGACAATATTAAATAAGTTGAAAACAGTTAACTTTTACTTATATTTTGAACCATCAAATTAAAGTTGACATTTGCTTATAATTGAGTCCGGAGGGAGTATCTTGTAGCTTATAAGCTAGAAGTTCCTAAAATAACTAAAAACTTGTGCTATCAAACACTTTTGTATTGGTCAAACTAAATAACTTATAATTAAATTAGTCAAATAAGCTAATAGCTGATTTATTGATCTTATTAATTAAACACATTATCTTGAAGATTATTATGGAGGCTTTTTAGCAAAATTAAATTAATTTGCAGATAAATGTAATTTTCTTATTAATTAGCCGGCGGATTGTTTGATTAGCGATACTTGCATATATATATCAAGTGTCAAACGATCATATAATTAATTTTTGAGATCGACTTGTGAGATCTTAATTAATACATTGACCATTGATATATGTTGGGAATGCTAATGTATTCCCTCTTAATTTATAAAAGGAATGCATTACCAAATCTTACCTTTTTATTTTGACAAAAAAATCCATATGTTTCTTTCTTTAAAGGATCTAAGAGCATCTTTATCGTTCGTTTTTTACTCAATGTTCTCAGTGCAACATCGATTGGTTTGGGTTCTGCAGTGACAGGGAGATGCGTCTCACAGATGCTTTTAAAAAAATTCTGCTGCATGCAGCACCCGCAAAAGCGGGTTGCTACAGGATTTTTTAAATAATATTATAATATTTATTTATAATAAATAAATTAATATTTTTATAATATCATATGTAAATGTGGGGTAAAGTGTGGTGTTCATTTAAAAATCATTTAAGAGTTACTGGATTAGAGATAAAAAGTGAATGAGTTGCTTAAAGTAATAAAAAAATATAATAATATGGAAAAGTGTGAAGAATTATAAAATATTAATTTAAAAAACTTTGGAGAGTTGCTGGGATAAGGATGCTATAAATTTATGGACATAAATTAATTTAATATTTAATTATTTTTAAAATTTATATTTATCTCTTTTCTTTTTTATCTCTCCCATTAATTTCTATTTTTTTTATTTTTCTCTGGTATCTCCCCCTCTCTCTCAATTCATTATACCTTCTCTCTCTCCTTTCTTCCGTTTTTTTTTTCTGTGCACCTGATCATCATATATTCAAAAGCAAAATGGAGATATATGGATGCAGGTGACATACAGTGGAAGTATGGTATATATGAATGCAAAACTTACACTAACCAATATGAAAAACAAAAAAAAAATCGCTATAACCATAAAATAAATGTTTAATATAAGATTTCAATCATTCTTATAAACGTACAACCTCCTGTCACTGGGATTTTTAATTTGCATTAAACTTCCTTTGTTGAAGTGCTGCACTCATATATCTCCAAGAAATTATTATTAGATGGTCTCGGACTACCACGTTATTTATGGTTCTGACCAATTAATATTTGACACATAAGTAAAATTTATGGTCCGACCTTGAATTCAATTTTAATTCCGACCAATTTTGCTTATGTGTCAAATGTTAATTGGTAGGGACCGTAGATGACATGGTAGTCCGGAACCATCTAATAATTTTTCACTGATAAGAGGTGCACAAGAAAATAAAAAGAAGAAGAAGAAGAGAGAGAATGTATATAATAAATGGAGAGAAGAGAGAGAAATGAAAAATAGAAATTAATGTGGGAGATATAAAAAAGAAGATAGAGGAATATAAATTTAAAAAGTAATTAAATTTTAAATTACATTTATATCTATAAATTTATGTCCTTTACCATTTGTTTGTTTTAATAGAGATACGAAATAGAGAGGTGGGGAAGAGAGAGTTTAACCAGTTTGGTTTCTCAAGAGAGAGAGAGAGTTTGGGGTGAGTTTTGAGTGAGTCCCACAAAATTTTTTGTCTCCTCAATGGTGGAGGGAATAAGGGGAGAGATGGGGGTAGTTTTATAAATTGACAATTTTACCCTTGAAGAGTAATTCTGTCTTTTTACCTTTTTACACATCTCCCTCTCTCTCATTTCTCCACAACCAAACAACTGTCATAGTTAATTTCTCTTCTATCTCTCTCTTATTTTTCTAATACCAAACAACCTCTATTTCTATTTAATTTCTCTACTATTTCTCTCTTCCTTATCTCTCTTTCCTATTTCTCTCTTCCATATTTCTTTCTTTAAACCAATCGAAGGGTTAAAGAGAAAAAAATGTGAATTATTTTATCAAAATAAAAAGGTGTGATTTGCTAATTTACTCTTTTACAAATTAAATGGGAGTACATTATGCAGCTAATAAGTTTGATAAATCCCCTAATAAGTTTGATAAATCCAGCAGAACTAGCTATGCCATATATATCTTGAAGATTGGGACATTATTCACTTAATGCTTATATATTGACGTGACCATTATCTGCAGCCATGTTTGATAAGTTCAGCATAAAGCTTATGCCTTGCATCTTGAAGAATGAAGATGGAGACATTTACACCGCCGGTTCAATTCCAACACATATTAAGATATAAAGCAAATTTTGATGAGGGTTTTATTTAATTAATTAAAACAGTTTATTAAAATTATTATAGTTTTATTGAAAAATTTTTAATTTTTCTTTAAAAAAATTTAAATATAAAATTTCTTATTAAATTATTATTATAAATAATTAATGTTTATGTTAATATTTTGATGACCTTGATATATCAGAATATTTATTATATTACATTTTAGAAAATATATATTTTAAATAGGATTAATATGATATATAGAAAAAATAACTAATAAAATAAATAAGATAATTACTACTTTAGTCCTATTTATAATAAATATAAAACTAAAATCTGCATACCAAAAAAAGACATGTATCAATATCAGTAAATTATAATTAAATGGACGATAATTTTAAATTTTACTCCAGTAATAGTGTTAATAAATGATTACCATTATAAAATATTAAAATTACACCTAATAAAATTAACATTAATTCCCACCAATCTTTAAATGGGAATGTAGCAATTTACCATTTTTTTTAAAAAAAAATCTACATTTTTAATTTTTTAAAATTCAAACGACACTTAATAGATAATACCTACAGTTATATTTATTTCGTATTCCTCTAAGAATTGTATGTAGTAATCAATTATGATGTGGCCTGGGCAACGTACCAAGCCAGCTAAAGAAGGTTATATGACACAAACTTCTCTTTCAGGCAACTTAACGTGCCTATTCAACTTCTGATTAGTCGTTCACAACCCCACAATGATGCCCTTTGGCATCATGTCATCTGTTTATGACATTTTGGTAACCCATATTTTTAGAAATTTAATGTTTTTTAAATTATTTTAAAAAATATTAAAATATATTTTTTTAACCCTGAAATAGAGACGAATTTGAATGTACATGCATTCATTCTACGGACGGAAATCTTCTGTCCCCAAATTGTGTCCCATTTCCTGTCCCTCCTATCACAATTTGACACATCAAATAAAATTCCACATCAGATTTTACTTACTCTAACGCCGTTAACTCAGCCTCTACCTTCACCATCAGTTATATCTCTCTCATTGTTGTCTCATCTCTGATTTAATTTCTCACTATTTCAGGATAGGCACAATTCTCACATTAGAATTCGAGAGTTTTTATTGTTGTCCTGGGAGTGGACGAGACTTTCGATGAGGAGAAGGAAGTTGGTCTGTGAAGAAGCCGAAGGGGAATCAACTGTACAACTACATTTTTGTTGAGGAAATGCTACAAGCCACCAAAAGATTTTCCGACCCTCTTACCACTTTATCATTCCACTATAATAAATTTTGTCAAGTTTAATAACTATCATAAATTTTTATTACTTTAAAATTTCTTACCCCGTATCATGCAAAACTTGCTCTTCTATTTTGCTGGGCGGACTTGCTCCTGTATACAAGACTTTATATACTTGGTCTTCCTTAATTAGTAGCAAAATGATTATACACTTTGTACAAAAAAAAATAATGATTATACACTTGCTAGGCTAACTTGAATGTTTGTTTTTGCTAGTTACAGTTTGCACTTTGTTTTATGTCTTTTCATACTTATATATAATTTATTGAATAACTTCTAATTCCATCGATGAGTTCAAGAAGGTTAAAACAGTTAGAAAAAAATGGTTAACGCATCCTTTCTTAGAATATATTTACAAAAGGGTATGTTTTCATTTTTAAAAAAGAAAAGGAAAATAAGATCATACATTATAAAAGAAAAGAATTGAACAATTTAATAATGTACAAGTTTGTATATTTGGAATTCACTTTCTTTAAATTATTTTAGTGGTGTTAAATGGGGGCAGCAACCAGGGGTGAATTGTGAGAAGCAAATACTGTCAGTGTCTAGACTTAAGTATCTAGGGGGTCCACACACAGCAGAGTTGGAGTTACATAAAATGTTATGAGCTATGTCAAAGCTTGTATATCTGCTTAATATTACCACATTTTCATAGGTGGGCATAGTGATAAGCACATGATAGTAGTTACAGAAAGTACATGATCACATTCCTTGCCAACAAGTTACTTTTTTCTGGTCAATGTGCACTTTAAAAATAGTATATTTCATCATACTTACATCAAAAGCTGAATGAGTGCAAGATGTAAGAAAGAATAAAATTTCAAAGTGCCACTCACACAGTTTATGAGAAACAATATGTGAGCATTGATCAAATAATATCCACCACAATGCAGGGATCACAACCGAGTTTAGGACAAACATACTGCACAAAAATTTAAAGATGCTCAAATCATTAAACACATAGATTGTAGATTCATTACTTGTTCAGGACAATCCTCAGATGACAAAAAATTATACTACAATAGATTGAAAGCATCTCTCCAATGTCAAACAACAAGATATTCAAAGCATCTCTCCAATGTGTTTTTTCTTTTATTACAATAGCAAGAACTGCTCTATATTTGAAGCATGCACCAAATTTCTTCAATGAGCTTGGTTTGATCTGTCCAACAAGATAGGGGTCAACAATATGCTCTCCAGTATGCCCTTCTTTAGCCATTCAAGTGCCCATTCTACTAAATTCACCCGTTCCCTGATCAGTTATGGATCAACAGCTGACCTGCCACAAAGAACCTCAAAAAGCACAACCCCAAATGAATAAACATCTTATTTATAATTTATCTGTAAGTTGCTGCCTGCCTCCGGTAATACTCAGGATCAAGATAACCAAAAATACCTTTCACACCAATACTCACATTTGTTTCAATGATGAAAGGCCCAGATCTTGAAAGACCAAAGCCAGCAACCTTAGCCACATAATTTTCATCCAGCAATATATTGGTTGATTTAATGTCACGTATCATTTCACCCATTTTCAACCACAAGTATCATTTCTGAATTTTCTTCACAAAAACCAACTAGTGAAACAAGGTGGCGATGGAAAATTTTGGATAAAATTGTTATTTCAGTTTGGAATTCTGGAAGGCTTTGTCTTGAACCTGTCATACCCCTCTTGACAGCAACCTTCACATAGTCTCTATTAAGACCGTACCAAACCCACCAGACCCTATAATCAAACTTCTATCACGATGGCCTTGTCCATTTAGTCCAATTTGGAGGAGTCATGGTTATCTGTTCAGACCCAGAATTCATCCCTTGTAAGTCACCCATTTCATCGAACACTCGGGGTGCACCTTCACAATTTGCCTATGTTGTTCACAAGCGTGCTTCCTAGTAGTAAGCACAACTTTCATTTGGATGCGCTCACACATGGCTTAACAAGTATGGCTTGATCCCAATCTCTTCACTCCCTCTGAAAATAATCCATGCTGAAGAATCACCGAAATTGGGGGAAAAAAGACAGAAACTGAAAGAATGAAAACAGAGGGAAGCCAAAGTTGTTTTCTATTTCTTAATTAGATTTCAATATCTCTTATAGTGTACAGTTGTGTTGCGTGGCTCGAAAAATAAAAATAAAAAAGCTAATGGTGAAGGAAGATAATAAATGGAGAGGAATAACGTGGTGAAGGAAGACACCATGATAACGCCGTTAGAACAATTCAAAAGCTGATGTGGAATTTTTATTGACATGACAAATTGTGATTGGTGAGACAGGGAAGGACAGGAAGAGGGGACAACAAATTTTCGTCCTCATTCTACACACCTATGTACAGCTAGTGTGTTAACATTTTGGGATGAAATATTATTACATGCATGGGAGCAATTCTTTATTTACTTATCTTTTTCTTTTCCTTATATAATCATTCTTTTCTTATCACATTATGATTGTTAAAATCTGAATATATTATCAGACAATTAGATATATATTAAAAAATTTGTAATTTTAAAGTGCCGTTTGTGTAGAATTTAAAAGCTAATATAAATTATATATATGATATAGATTTTTAAAGATATTCTTAAAAGCTACCTTATACTTTAAAAATACTAAAAAAATCAAACTTTTTAAAATAGATCAAGTGTGTTTTCAACCTTTTTTTCATGGTGTTCAAAGAATAATAAGTGACAGCCACTGCAGCTGGCCATAAATCAAGTTAATTATTTGGCTTAAGTGTATATTTACGGATTTAAATATGGAGCAAAATAAGTCAAATTAAGCAGATTTTCCTTGATAAGCAAGCTGCTGTTCCATTTGAATCAAATAATCCTCTTGACTAAGTTGTTTTTCTTAAGAGAAGGTGAACATCAAACTATTTTATTGCAGAACTGAATATGAATGTGCAGATGTTTTAACAAAAGCCCTTCTAAAAGGGAGATTTAATTTGAAGGTTTAAGAAACAAACAAACTTGGTGTTTGCAGCTATTAAGGCAATTAAGGAGGAGATTAATTATTGAAAGTGTGCCTACAAATTAAAAGTTTGTTTATTTGTTATTAATGGCCTAGAGACTTTATAGCTAGGAGATGCTGATTCTGTTTCTTATCAGATTTAGGATGTTGTTAACCATGCCTTATAATATTTGCTCTTATATATTAGGATAGTGGATATATTTCTCTTATATTTTCCCCTGTTTTTTCATTTTCTGACAGAAAGTATAATATATTCAAGATTTGTAAGTTGTGTTCTTCATCTTATCTTTTTAGTTATTGAGTACTATATATATAGAGTTTATATATATAAATATACATACATACTTGTTCTCGCTGGGAACTATACATTTGGGAGAATAGAAACGACAGAATAATTTAGGGATAAAGCTGTGAAAGTAGACATGCATATATATATATAACTCCCTCCAAGGTTGGCATGGCTTGAACCCGTAAGTGTAAAACCTTAAATTTTCCTCATAAAGAAAAGAATGAAAAATATATTACAAGACTGAAGACTCACATTCGCTTCATTTTGTAGATAAACTTATTCTTTTATCTACTGTAAAAGTTTCTCTTCTTCCTCAGTTATCAACTTTATGTAAAGAATAAATAAACATGAAGCAGCTTGCTTATTGGACAGTTTCTCTTTTGGCAGAATAAACCTCATATTAATTCCTTTCAGTGAGAGATTTGGTCACCAAATATGCATCCACGTACGGCCAAGTTAATTTGGTTTTGGTTAATTAATTTCCAAGTGTAGACTAGATCGATCTTAAGTGTATATTATATATATACTGTGACAAAAGCGCACTGCATGTTCAATGGCCGGTGGGGATTGTTATCAATGGCTTCAAACTCCATGGAAGGAGAACCAACACAGCTCACGGATGATTATGATGACTTGATTTCAACCACTGACGTTGAGCTTGGCGTAACAAGAAGGCGGCCCCTAAGATTCTTCGCTTTGAAACTGATTTGATCACCCACATCAGAGAACAACCTCAATTGATGGTAACTTTTGAACACCCAAACTCTAACCTCCTTTTCTTTTCTGATTTCTTCTAATAGGTTGCTAACTCAAGTTCAACACTTCCAAGTTTTTCAGAAATTTTCAAACTCTAATAGGTTTTATCTTTGTGACCATTGGTAACTATAAATTAAAATAAATTTCATTTATTGTGGTTTTCACAAGGCTTGAATTTATCTGGGAGGGAATATAATATTCAACTCAATCCCCAATGAGTTGCATTTCCCCTGCTAATTACAAGATTTGGTTGTCTGTGCAAGTATATATATACCTACAATAATAACATGAACAGGAAGTCATATAAGCATGAAGGATACATAGCCAAGCATCAATCTATTTCAATGAAGAACATGGCCCGGGTTACCTAAATATATTCTATAAACATGTTCAGCCTATACCATCATCAGTGACACTCATATCTTGGATGTATTTTACTCTAAGAAGAATTTGATCACATCTACTATATGCACAATCACATTATTTACAATTAAATTCAAAGTTCTATTTTCCATTAATAAAATGGGGTTATTTTGTTACAGGTACAACATATTAAAGGACTGCCAATGAATTAGGATGGAAAATTGGACTAAGTCCATCAACAGGGTTTCACTGTACAACAATTTAGGACCTTAGAGGAAAGTTTCTTTCTAATATATACTGCAAGCATGCATCTGCACATGATTAATTTCTATTGGCTTCCTTCAAATTTCTAAAGCAATTTTAGAATCCGAAGATCATTTTAAAATTTTCAACTGGTTTAGAGGTATGATAAAATTGTTTTGACCATGGTATTTCTCTTGGTGTTGGTGGGGAATAATGTTATAACTCTTTCCTGTCAAGTATAAAACTAACATCTTGGTATTGTTTTTTTCCCAAATATGGTTTTGTACTGCATATGCATGTGTGTTATGGTCATGCATATTTCTCAATTGACTAATGTTTGTTTCGTTAAGTAAATTACTACACAAGTTTGCTAAATGAGTTATGCTCACATCTCACACCATTAATTATTTTGTCTGCCCTGCCATGGTTGCTTTGTAGCTGCTACAACAATGAGAATGCATGGACCCAATTCATGTGGAAGCCTTATGTCTGAAGTGGAATGTTAGAAAAGTTCATGAACTTGGTTTGGTGGATATTATTATTCATTTAGATTGTCAAAATGGTTCATGCTTTGACCCAACTTTTAACCACGTTGAATTTCTTTTATTCCTAGAAAGTTTAATGTCATAGCTGATACAATGGCCAATTTTTTTTTTCATGATTACCACCTATGTGTCGACTTCATGAAATGAAGAAAACAAAGGTTATGAATAGGAACAATTGTTAAGTACACATGATATGAATAGCAACAATTGTTAAGCTTTACGTTTAAACAAAAAAAAATTAGGAAGCTTTAAAAGAATTAGAGAGCATATAACTAAAAAATTGTTGCACACATTAAGTGTCAATCATCTTTATATATAAAAGTAAGGTAGTCTTGAGTATGTCCTTGGAGTAGTTTTTCCCTCCTAAATTAACGGTAAAAATGTCATTTTACTTAAAATATTTTATTTTTTTTATCTTATATTAAATACATATTGACATAAGTCATATTAATGTTTTTTTTAATAATGTTCATTGTTTTCCAAAAACACTTTTTTGACTTTGACTATTGAGATGATTATAGCACTTTCATATAATTTTGCATCACTTAATGTTGGGGTTTTTCATATTCATTATTATAGTAACTATAATAATTTGAGTGGAGTTTCATCTTTTATTATTCCTTTGAGTGCTTTTACACATTTTTTTCATTTGATAACAATTTTTATTATTTTTCTTTTGCATTTTTTTGCTTTTATGTAATTATTAAATTATAATATTAAATAAAGTAATATATTTTTAAAATTTTAGAAAGACAAGATATATTTTATTTAAATTTTTAAATATATTAATATATTTACTTTAATATAATTGAAACATTTTAGATAAAATTTATTTATAGCTATATTGTCGAAGTAAGATTACAAATAAAATTAATAAAATAAATCAATGAAAAAATTATTTCATTAATAATAAAAATTAGCTTTATAACTATTTTTATTAAGTTTTCAAGATTTTGTCATGCATATAAGTTAAATAAATGAGTAAAATATGTTTTTAATCCTTGAAATATAGTCAAGATTTGATTTTAGTCCCTGTAATTTGAAACCGGTAACTTTGGTCATTCAAAAATTGAAAGTACACCAAATTATTCCTTATCGATAAAAATTCGTAGCTAATCTGTAGCAAAACTATACAATAAAATTTAAATTGGTGTATTTTCAATTTTTGAAGGATCAAAATCATCGATTTTAAATTATAAGGACTAAAACCAAATCTCGACTATATTTCATGGACTAAAAATGTATTTAATCTCGACTTATATACATAAAATAATATTATAAAAAATTATATATATTAGAAGTAATTCAATTTCTAATATATATATATAGTTAATTTTTTTGGAAATTTTTACGCACTTATAGTGATGGTCAAACTGATATTGAAACACCAGAGAATTTACTGATAAAGTCTACAGGTTATTCAATTGGAGATATAGTTTCCTTTGCATACCCTAATTTACTATCAAATTTTGAAAACATAGATTTCGTTCAAGATAAAGCAATTCTTGCTCCTATATTGGATGTTGTTCATTCCATCAATGAATATGTCATGACATTATTTGCTGGAGAAGAAAGAGTGTACTTGAGTTCTGATACTATATGGAAGGTGGATGAGAAGTTGGTATTGAAGCTGATTGGTTGACAGCTGAATTCTTAAACGATATTAGGTGCTCCGGACTCCCTGATCATAAGTTAGTGTATTGGAGTGTCTGTTATGCTAATGAGGAATCTTAATATATCCATTGGACTTTGCAATGGAACCAGATTAGTAGTTGATCAGTTAGGTTCTAATGTCATTGGAGCAACTGTTATTACGGGAACACATTTGAGAACAAATGTTTTCATTCCTCAAATGAATTTAATTCCATCTGATAATCTCACCCATTAAAGTTTCAACGAAGACAGTTTCCATATTGTGTCTTTGCTTTGCTATGACTATTAATAAAAGTCAAGGCCAGACATTGTCACATGTTGGTGTGTATTTACCAAGACCTGTTTTTTTGCATGGTCAACTATATGTTGTTGTATCTAGGGTTCAAGTGTTATAATGTTACGAAAAATATAGTCAATAAATAAGTGTTTCAAAAAATTAAAATGAAACAATATTGTTGATAATGTTTATTTGTAATTATTAAATTTGACTATTTCATGTTTCTAAATCCATTTTACTTCTTTAGTTTGTTATATTCTTAATATACTAACGATAATCAAATTAAATATTAAAAATTAATTAATCTTATCATTTAATATTTACATATATTAAACATGTTAAATATATTATTAAATTTTAAAGTTGATAATCTATTTGAATAATAAATCTGTGCATCGCATGGGTTGGACACTAGTATCTCATATATCTTGACTTGAGGTATGTTTTTCCTCTTATCATATGTATATATATATATATAACTTTTCTCTAATATCTCTCTCTCTCTCTATATATATATATATATTAGAGAAGCTGCCAACTGAAAAGATATATATCAAGAAACATCACCCTTCCCCCTTTTTGTTATATTGGAAACTCATTCAATTCAAAATGCTTTCCTATTAAGGAAAGAATATGGCTCACAAACCTAAAGAAAGAGAGAAAACTCTCACTTTGTATAAGAAAATTCAATTGTATTTTATGGTTCAAACACATTACATGAACTCAATTTATAGGAGAAACACATCTGTTAGTTTACACATAAGTCAGACTGATTTGAGATGCACCGAAAGGCTATATTATACTAGTCCATCATATTTAACTTGCAACAAAAACACTTTATTTTATTAGGCCGTGCATGGCTCTATTTCATCCTCCCCGGGTTTGACAAGACTTGCCCTCGTGTCAGACCCTGCTTCATCGTCTAAGTATGGTGAAAGGTCTGCAACGTTAAAAATGGTAGAAACTCCTTAGGAACCTGGTAGCCCTACTATGTAAGAATTATCATTAATCTTCTGCATAGCTTTGAATGGACCATCATCTATGGGAGATGACTTGGCATTTGGTTGATTCGGAAATCGTTCTTTTCGAAAATGAATCCATACCAAGTCTCCGACTTGTTCATGCAGCTTTTTGATGTCCTTCGCTCTTTCTTTTGCATCTGCACTGTACTGACAACTATCAGATGAAGGTGTTAAGTGGACTGAGTGGGCGGTTGCCATAGATGACCTGTGCAAGGATGAGATCCCACTGCTTTAAATTCTTCCCAACAAAGTTTCAAAGTAAATTTCCCCAAAGCCTATTTCCCATATTCTTCCACAAATTTCTCCAGAAATGACTTAGAAACTTGACATCTCGGTTAGAAGTAATGGTCTTTGAAATCCCATGAAGACAAACCATCTCCTTAAAGTATAAGTCTGCAACTTGAACATCATCATTGGTCTTCTGGTAGAGAATGAAATGAGCCATCTTTGAGAATCTATCTACGACTAGTTGACTACCATTATAGAATCTTTCTGTCGCTGAGTTCGTGGTAGTCCAAGGACAAAGTCCATGCTAACATCTTCCTAAGGTGCTTCTGGAACGGGCAGAGGTAAGTATAAACTTGTATTATGGCTTTTAGTTTTGGCCAATTGGCAAATTCTGCATCTTCGAATATGCGTATTAACATCTCTTTCAATATTTTTGGCCAATATAAATTTTCTTTGACTAAAGCCACGATTTTGTCTCGCCTAAAGTGACCTGCTATAATCCCCCATCGTGAGCTTCCAAAATAATTGTTTCTCTCAATGAACATTGAGGAATGCATAATATGTTGCCTCTGAACAAGAATCCTTCATGTCTATGGTATTGTCGGAAAGGTTGAACATCCGTAGAACTCCAGATACTATGAAAATCAGGATCATTCTGATACAACTTTTTAATAATCTCAAAGCCAACAACTTTGGTTTGAAGAGTTGAAAGTAGAGCATGACGACGACTTAAGGTATCAGCTACTACATTTTGAACTCCCACCTTATGTTTGAGTAGGAATGGATAAGGTTGTAGGAAACTCGATCCAAGCAGCATGTCTGAGACTAATCTTTTGTTGAGAGTTCAAGTGTTTGAGGGCTTCATGATCGGAGTAGAGAATAAACTCTTTATTCAACAAGTAGTGACTCCAATGTTGTAGTGCACGAACAATGGTATAGAACTTCTTGTCATAAGTGGAGTAATTGAGTTTGTCATTGTTTAGTTTCTCACTGAAAAAGGCTATGGGATGTCCTTCTTGACTTAGGATAGCACCAATCCCAGTGTTGGAAGTGTCACGACTGACTTCGAACACTTGGTCAAAGTTTGGAAGAGCTAGCACAGGTGCTTCAGTCAAACGTTTCTTTAGCTCCTTAAAACCTTTCTAAGCTTGCTCTATCCATTGGAACTTGTCTCCTTTGATTTGATGCAATCTGTGAGTGGGGTGCAATGGAGCTAAAGTTCCTGATGAACCTCCTATAGAAAGAAGCTAATCCATGGAAACTCCTTACATCATGGATGGATCTTGGAATGGGCTAGTTGTTAATAGCTTTAATTTTGCTTGGGTCAACTCGAATGCCTTCAGCAGTAATGATGTATCGAAGAAAAAAACTTCATTAGTCAAGAAAGTGCATTTCTTCAGGTTGACATATAGTTTTTGTTCACGAAGAGTATGTAACACTTGTTGGAGGTGCTCTAAGTGTTCCTCTTTTCCTTTGTTGTAGATAAATATGTCGTCAAAGTAAACAACAAATTTACCAATGAAGGGTCGAAGTACCTGATTCATGAAACGCATGAATGTGCTAGGAGCGTTTGATAACCCGAAGGGCATCACATGAAGGGAATCAAGCATGAGGTAAGGGTGCAGCGGAATAAATGGATTTCCTCCCTTGTTATGATCGTTAATGCGAAAACACGAATTAAGGCATAAAAGGCATGAAACAAAAGGTCGTACGTTTTAAGGATTGCGAACGAGGCAATAGCAGTCACGTCTCTAATGGTGTCCACGCCAACAGCCAAACTAGGAAACCCTCCTCAACTCTGCTAGTAGCCTTAGAGAGTAAGAGCGATTGCTCATGTGTACAAGGTAATACATCTTATGCTATATTTATAGAGTGGTGGCTAGGGTTTGACCCCTCACTCTATTAACCCTAACATATATAGGCCTGGCCCATTATGTTATAATTCTAATCAAATTAGAATTATTATCCTTTCCTAGTGGCTTGTTGTATGCGTGTGACCCAATAGGCTTTTAATATTTGGTTATGATATTAAAATAAAACCCTTTTATATTTAATATCATAAATAGTGAGAGGTATCTAGCAATACATCACTACTACCCAAATATTGAGATTATCAACAACTTTGACGAATCCTATTTTATGATAATTTATATGATCTGTCCCCTTGTACAAATATCTAATTGAACACAGGGCATGGAATGTGTCAACCTTGTATAGTTCAATTTATGTTTTCTTGATCCCCAAGTAGACTGTACAGAAAATAAACATCTCATGTTTATCCTCCTGAGCATGGCCATGCATTTTGCAGTCTCACTTTATCAAGAGGCCTACAGATATAACTCATGTTACATAGGAGGGACAAATCCCATCTACCTTGTTACAAGCAACATTTGATGATATTTAAAACATATAATCCCTTATGTAGGAATCATAGTGATTTCAGGTCAAATGACTTCATATAACATTTATCAATTTAAGAAATGTTCATGACACTTATGTAACAATCCATGCAACATTCTTAACGTGGGTCTGTCCAGTACACTATTACTCTTAATATGTACCTATGTGAGCACATGATATCTCATATCCATGATCCGTGAGATGTGATCATCAATGAACTCAAATACTAGTCTAAATGCATCTCTGTCCTAAGATGATACTTGACCAGGGACTATTTTAAGAATAGTTCTTCATAAGATCTCACGATCAAGTCATCTACTTGATTTCTTATGAAGTTTGAGCTTACTATTCTAAGGACATTAATTGTATTCTTAAAAGAATGAATTGCCTTTATAAAATAATATGATACATGTGATGGATGTTTCAAAAACATATAAATCTCTAGTGCATATACCTAACAATCGTATAGGTCATCTCTGGTTTTGAAAGCGGTCTTCCATTAATCTCCTGGCCTAATCCTGATCTGATGATATCCGGTATGAAGATCAATCTTGGAAATGATTGAAGCTCCATTTAATTGATCAATCAGATCATCGAGTCTTGGTATCGAAAACCGATACTTGATGGTGATTTTGTTAACAACTGTTGAGATCTTGGCAAGCGTACCAATACCACGACAGTATAATAGTAAGAGAAAGGGTTGTCATATCCACATGAAACAATACAATTTAAATTCTTAACGATCAATCTAATCTAATTGAGTAGGATAAGATTTGTTTTGGACTTTTGAATTTTAAAATACTGAATTTAAAATACTGAATTTAAATGCATAAAATAAAGATAGTTTGGATATCCAAAACAAATTAGCAAAGGAGAAGTTAATGATGAGAAAACTAGGATTGAAATCCGTCTATCACACCCTTCTCATATTTTGAAATCATTGAAATATGGGAATTTACAATTATAATATTGAAGCACAAATAAATGTTATTTCATAAAAGGTTCCCACATATATGAAATACTCAGAAACAATTCATGCGGGTTCCCACTGTCACAAATTGCCCCGGTTGAAGAACAGTTGTTAAAGCGATCAATTCATCCTGGTTCCCACAGTGACAAATTGAGTGTTTTCACCAATCATAATTCAAGAGCCCTATTCCTAGGCACTCAGGAACTTGCTCCTGATTTCACAAAACCACTTCCCAGTGCACCCCATAAAATCATATCATAACTCTGGTAAAAAGACGGAAGCTAAGCATTAAGAATAGAATAAAAATACCAATATTATAAAACAGGGATTCCCAAATAACAATTATTCAAAATATAATAGGGGATTGAATCGAAATCATTAAATCCTTAAAGAAAGGTTTAGCTACTCATGGTAGCCATTACAACAAACCAAAATAGATGAGAAGAAAACACAAACGAGACTGTCACCCTCTTTGTAATCTCCCTCCTTCTCTACTAAGGCTTCCTAGAGTCTGTCACTCTCTTGGCTCTTAAGGATTCTCAATCAAGAACTCTCCAATTGCAACTTTGAATTGTATTCTCCACTGATAACCAGAGTAATCCTTGTATTTCACTTCTAACTCCCGGTATATCTTAAATTGTGGCTCTTGGCGTCCTTTTATAACCATCTGAATGCCCGTAGAAACCCTAATTGCAGCCGAATAACGTTAGGTTACGCGTTCTGCGCTTCATCTGCGCTCATCTTGAGTGAAGCGCAGGAAACAATGAGCAACAAGGGTTTCTGAGCTTCACCTGCACTCCACTTGCGCTTCACCTGCGCTCAGATTGAGTGAAGCGCAGAAAACAATGAGCAACAGGGGTTTCTGCGCTCCACCTGTACTCAGCTAAGGTGGAGCCTAGAAAATAGCAAGCTCTTTTATCAATTTTTCAGCTTCTGATGCTTTGCTCCTTGCTGCTTCTGTCTTTTCTCACTTCTTTCTTGATGCTTTCTTTTTCTTATCCATTTTCTTGCATAAATTAGCAAATTTTCCATCAAAATAGCATTGAATTCCTAACTTGCTAAAATAATTACTCATGCTGCAATTTAAGCTAAAAGGGGTGGATTTAGATTGTAAATTCAACAATTCAAACTCAATTGGTGCTATTTTTATATGCTTATTTTACTACTTTCTAGAACTTATCAACAACTCAACTAACGACGCACATTTGCCAACTCCCATCCTTCTTCGATACTAAAATAGCAGGCACAACACAAGGGCTAATAGCCCAATACTTTCTTGGATCAACCCTTTCTTCAACAGCTCTTCAACTTTACGTTGGATCTCAACATGCTCTTGTGAACTCATTCTATAAATTGGTCTGTTAGGAATTACAGCTCCGGGAATGAAGTCGATGACATGTTGGATATCTCGCATTGGAGGTAGTCCATGAGGAGTCTCTTCTGGTATCACGTCTGGATATTTCGCAAGCAGTTGTTCAATCTCCGGTGAAAGGATAGTACCCTCAGTTGATTCAAGTAGTAGTGTGAGACTCATGGCTTGTGCTTCCTCTTTCGTCACCTTGAATTGTTCCTTGGCGACCAAAGACACCCATGGCTTTGTTTCCTTATTGTCTTGCTTGAATTCATTGGGCAGTAGAGGCGCTAACTAGATCTTCAATCTATCTTTCACAATGGAGTAGGTATTTGATTGACCATCATACAAGGCACGACGATCATATTGTCAGGGTCTACCAAGAACAAGATGGCATGCTTCCATAGGAATAACATTACACCATACTTCATCTTGATATTTCTTTCCAATTGAAAAAGACATAAGGCAACATTTTGTGTTGGTAGCTTCAACTTCTTCACCATGTAGTTCGATACTACATTATCAGAACTTCCACCATCTATGATAACATCACAGACTTTGCCTTAAGTAGTGCAACGAGTGTGGAAGATGTTGTGCTTCAGCTAAGGTTCTTCTTTCACTGGTGCGGCGTGTAGGCTTCGTCTAATCACCAATGATTCGCCATGATCAACAATGGTGAATTCTTCATCATATATTGGCTCTTTTTCATTAAACACCGACTCTTCATCTTCATTAGATGCCTCATGGACTACTCCTTCAATAATAGTGACAATTTTACGATTTGGACAATCAGAAGCTATATGGCCAAATCCTTGACATTTGAAACACTCGGTTGCTTTTGGGTTGATTTCTTTGGTGGGATTAGTAGGGGTTTTGTTCGATGGGCTAGGTTGTTAGGTTTGTGGTTTATGGGTGTATAAAAGGTTCCAGGAGGAGGAAGGTTGGTATGAGGATTTCTTGGTTAATTGTTTTTCAATTCGGATGGCCAGACGAATAACATCATATGAAGTCCAATATTGTTGAAGCTGGACTTGGTAGATAATGTCTATGTTCAATCCTCCAAGGTAACGAGCAATTAATTGCTCTTCCTTTTCTTGGATGTCGCATTTCATCATGATCTTTTCAAATTCTCTGGTATAGTCTTATATGGACTGGGTCTTTTGCCCTAAGTTCTGTAATTGAATAAAATTATCTTGTTAATAATGCTCAGGTAAGAGCTTACGTGTAAGCTCGCGAGTTTCTCCAATGTCTTGATTTTACTCTTCCCTTCATGCTCTTGCTTCTTCTTAAAATTTTCCCACCATATGGAAGCATGCTTAATCTCCAGCTTGACTACAACAATCTTGACTTTTTTATCCTCAGGGACTTCTTTAAACTCGAACACTTGTTTAATAGTTTAAAGCCAATCAACAAACCCATCAAGTTGGAGTCTGCCTTCAAAATCGAGAATCTCTACCTTAATATCACTACTCCGGAATTATTGTTTCCGAGAGCGATGATTGTCAGTGTATGGGGACTCACTTTTCATCTGATTCTTCTTCTAATCGCCTTCTTTGTTCTTCAATTTGGGCTTGTTGAGTTTCAACAGTGGCTTGAAGTTGTTGAAGTTGACGTCTCAATTCCTCCATCTCAGTTTCATGATAAGGTCTTTATCTTGGTGATATTTTGTAGGTTATAAGTAGGCTAGGTATGTATTTGAGGTTTAAAGTGCAAAATAAAAAATTGGAAAATTTTGGGGCAAAGTGGAGATTTTAAAAAATTTAGGGGCTAAAAGGTAATTTCAAAAAGTTTTGGGGCGACTTTGTAATTTTTAGAAAATTATGGGGTAAAACTAAAATTACAGAAAATTTAGGGGCCAAACTGTAATTTCAGAAAAGTTATGGGTTGAAACAAAAATTATTGAAAATATGAGGTAGAATTAAAATTACCAAGAGTTTGGATGACGTGGCAAGTGGGAAAACTGGCAAGATGTAATGGGGCTTACGTGACAAAATTGACACCTCAGTGTTGTCGTGGTCGTCTTCAACTTCTGATATTCCGGCGATCAGAAAATGATTTTCCAACGACGGTACAATGATTTTCCAGCGACGGTACGGTTGTTTACGGCGAAGGCGAAAATCACTAATCTTAGGTTTTTTGACCTTTTGAACACGATGATGGTGTCAGTTTTCTCAGAAAATGACCGGAAACTGGAGTTTTAAGGGTGACAATCGTGAATACCTCTTAAAAACTCCAAACTCACCAATTCCAGACACTTAAACTCAACACCGAAATTTGGAACCTTGCTCTGATACTAAAATGGCTCAGAAGCCTAAAGAAAAGAGAGAAAACTCTCACTTTGTATAAGAAAACTCAATTGTATTTGATGGTTAAAGTGCACTACATGAACTCAGTTTATAGGAGAAACACATCTAGTAGTTTACACATAAGTCAAACTAATTCGAGGTGCACCGAAAGGCTATACTATACTAGCCCATCATATTTGACTTGCACCGAAAACACACGTTATTTTATTAGGCCGCCCGCGAATCTATTTCAGAATAGGTTATTTCTCTATTTTATAAGGTTGTGGATCGTTAATTATCATAGGAGATTTTAATTAAAATTCCTCTCCCATTTGAGTTTTGAGAGTGGCATACGTGTTTCTATAGCCAGCCAGAGCTTTAGAGTTTGCTAATTTGGGTTCAACTTGGATGGAGCCATTGGATTTCAATTCACTTGGCATCGATAATAATATATATCCAATGTATGTCTTGAGCATCTTGCTCATAACATCTTGATCAATAAAGCTCTAACTCACCATGGCTGGTCAACTTAATTATTTTCCCAAAGCTATGGTTGAGAACGTCTTCTATTGGTTACACTTAGACCATAATATGTTAGAAATTTAATGGACTAGGAACTTAAGATGATAACCATCATAATTAGAGATTTTTTTATGTCAAATCACCAAGAGAATAAATAAGATAAACAAATGACCGAAGCGTACTAGGATCCATTAGCAAACTTGATATATGAACTTGTTGGTTTGATCTTCCAAGCCTTATATGTACAATTCCTCTCCAAAATAAAGAGTTCCTCTTCTCTAATTATGGGATGTCAAAAAGGAAAACTGTACATATAACTTGGGGACCATAACCTTATAAAATAAGAACATACCTTTTCATGAAGAGTTGTATCCTTTGTAGTTTTCTTTTTTCTATTTTGGCCCATCATAAAAATAGAAATAAGACTTTTGGTATCTACATTTTGCAAAGCTCGTACTTAGTGAGATGTCATTGATCTCAAAAATCAATCCTTATAAGATCACTCAAAATGGGATTAGTCTTTAGATAACTTATAACACATAATTAATTATAAATATAGGCCCACATATTTGATAAATATCTAACAATCTCCCACTTGGGCCACATATGTCATTAAATCAATCATGTACTATAAGACAACCTTATGAACTCAAAACTATTATCTTTACCAAATAACATCTCTAACAATCTGGTCCATTAATCATATCAACATAGAATCAAAGCGATCTTCGTTACATTCATCGTAACTAGACCCATCAACGGTCATGTATATCAATATAACAAATGATATAGATCAAGTATGGATGTTTGGCATGGAAAATTACATGCAATGTGATCCAAACATGCCTATTTCCAATTGGTCTGTTCCCGGGTTACTTAAATATGTACCTCACATTCCAACAATGTACGCAATGTCCGGACGTGTACTATAATGTCCTAATTTCTCAATTCAAGAATAAGTGTCCGTTGGAAACACTATTCCGAATTTCTGAAATTATTTCGCGTCATTTCATGTATCGGCATACAAGCACAATTGCCTAAATAGTCCAACGTATGCTTAGGCTACCTCAACATTCAATAACACAATTCTAAACATTCCCCTAAGAGAGACAGGGAGGGACCCACACTTGGCGTGTTTAAGGTTCATAAAACTCTTGCCGAAAATCCGGCAGAGTCTCCCCTGAAAACTGGACATTTCCCAATTTCCAGATCCGCCTGAAAACCAGCAAAACACCAGTACAGTTCATAATAACAGAAGCACTAATCCATTTCAGTAATAAGAGGCCTCCGTGGCTAAACCAAACATTCACATCAATCTCTTAAAATAATATAGTCCAATAACCTATAAGCATATACATATATACACAATTCTTAATCATTACATGACTTTATTAAATCTAAGCGTCCTAAGGCAACTGGCACTTGGGGAGGTGGGAGGGTCCGCCTCGAGACTCCGACTCGTCCTCCAATGCTAAGAAATCTTTTCCTGCACAACTGAAGATGTTTTGCGACAACGTGGGATGAGACTATGTCCCAGTGAGTGAGGTAACAGTGTGTGCATGTGTGGGGAGACAACACATGATATACAAAACTATAGCATAACTCAACTCAAACAACTCAGAAAAGAATTCATAATGACAATCATTCCATAACAATTATATGAGCAGTAATGATTATGCAAGGTTATGAACATGTCAATGCAACTAACATCCAATCTATCTACCGTATTTATTCTGAAGTGTTTCGTTATTCCCCAACACCCACAGGGTCTTTTCACTGTCACGTGCTTTGAGCGCTCGACCATGTGACCAAGGACTGTCGTCCAGGGCCACCCTCATTAAGTTTTTATCATCAACATGCATGATTTATTTTTAATTGAGGAATCCCATATACCTCTTGGCCTAGAGGTAAATGTGATTGCCTCTCTTGCAACATGAATCCAAGGACCGGAGACAAAGTCTCAGAAACATGAGTCCAGGGACCAAAAGTCAGAGTGTGTAACATGATCAATTTAAACATGAAATCCAAGGACCCCAAATAATTCTTTTCAAGCATGAAGTCCAAGGATTCAAAAGTCATTAATTTCAACATGAGGTCTAGAAGACCCAAAACTCTTCCTTTAAAAAACATGTGGTCCTAAGACAGAAATCCTTTTCTTTTTCAAAATCACGAGTAAATGATTTCATGAGGATAATAACACTTTCATAAGCATGTACATATGCATAATCAACAATTAATTTAACATTCAACATCAACAATCCAACATTCCATAAAATTCCCAATTCCTCTAACCTAGGGTTTTACCCAAAATCAAGCAATCCAAGGCAATCCATACATAAATCCTATTTTTAACCTCCAATAATCATATAATAAAGGCTCAATCATCCATTATACAAGAAAATCCTCAAATCCCCAATTTCCTAACCTAGGGTTTGGCCAACAATTCATATATTAAATTAATCTAGCAATCAACCCTAGGTTTTGCATAAACTCATACATAATAAACTATAATAGCAAGGGGAGGAAGAATATGGAGCATACATAGGAGAATAACTAAGAAATAAGTGAGTGAGAACCACACTCACCTCAAATGGAGAACCAAAGGGGATGAGAAATGGAGAAATAGAGGTGGAGGAGAAAGGTGGAGTTGATCCCCAAGCCCTAGAGTGGTAGAGTGCCCCTCGTGCAGCGCTTGAGCGTGCACAACCAGAAGCCCCGTTATGATTCTGTCCCGCGCATGCCTGAGCATGGGTCCAACGTGCCGCTCTAACACTCACTCTCTGCCACAGGCACGCTGAAGCGTTCTGCCTGTGTGCCGCTTAAGCACTCACTCTGTGTCACAGGAACGCTGAAGCGTGCTACATGAGCGCTTGAGCGCCCAACACCCCCTTTTGGTTCTACCTTACGCACGCTTGAGCGTGCTCCTGGTACGCTTGAGCGTGCAACAACCAGAATCCAATTTTATGGTTTTTGATGCTTTTACTCATTCCAAGCTTTTCTAACCCCTTAAACCTTTCCTAGAAACCCTAAAATCAATTCCTTATCCTCTCTAATCACCAACTACAATTTCTTTGCCCCTAAAGCCTATTTCCTAACCAACTTAACATACCTGATATCTAACTTGGTATGATATGCCTCTAAGGTAAACCTACGATCACTTGGGGCTTGATATTGGTTTCTTCTTCTAAATTTCCCTTAACATTCAAGGACCCTTGACTAAACCTCCTATCCTTTCTACAAATTCATTCCTACTTCCTCAGGTTCTCATTCCCCTCCTAATTCTCTTCTAGATTCTACTTAGGCTCAGACTTTGGGATGTTACATGTACATACTTGAGCATACATTAGACTCCCTACAATCGATGCATAAGGAATCTTTTGCATCTCTTTAACTTCAAACTCATTCTTAGGGCTCGAGACTAAATTTGTCTCCTTTAGCTACAAGGGTGTCACCTGGTTTACAATTTTTCATGCCAAATATCTTTAGAATTCTTTCAATATAGCTCTTTTGTGATAATCCAAGAATCCCTAATACAAAAGATGCATTTCCAGGATCTTTCATCTCAAATTTCTTTGATAGAAATCTCTTGGTTTCATGCTAGAATCATATATCATTACTAGCAAGAAGTATATCATCCACATATAAAACCAGAAAAATGTATTTACTCCCACTAATTTTATGGTACACACAATCATCGACAAAATTAACCTCAAAACCAAATGAGGTGATCACTTAATCAAACTTATGATACCTTTTGACGGAAAGCTTGCTAGAGCCCATAGATGGATTTCTTTAATTTGCAAACCATTTTCTTTGCATCTCCTAACACAAAGTTTTCTGGTTGTACCATATATATTGTTTCATCAATGTCTCCATTGAGAAACGCAGTCTTTACATTCATCTGATGTAGCTCAAGATCAAAATGAGCCACAAGTGCCATTATAATCCTAAAAGAGTCTTTCTAAGAAACTAGACAGAAAGTATCTTTATAATCAATGCATTCCTTTTGCGTAAAGCCCTTGACAACAACGCGAGCCTTATATCTTTCCATATTACCCATTGAATCCCTTTTGGTTTTAAATATTCATTTACAACCAATGGGCTTCACACCTTCAGGTAAAGTGACAAGATTCCAAACGTCATTGTCTTTCATGGACTTTATTTCCTTATTCATGACGTCAATTCACTTTGAGAGTTAGAACTTTGCATGGCTTGGTAGAAGTTGACTAGGTCATCTTCCACCATTCTAATGTCAGCTTCATGTTCTTGGAGAAAAAGAATATAGTCATCTGGAATTGTGTTTCTCCTCTCTCTAGTGGATATCCTTAATGGCAATTGTTCTTGAGGTTGTTGAGTTTGTTCTTCAGGAGTAATATCTTGATTTTGAATAGGGAGTTCATTGACATTGTCTTGTTCTGGATTTGTTATTTGAGAAATGTCAGGATTAGAAACTCGATCACTGTTAATAATAGATGTAGGAAGAGAAACAAATTTCTCTTTAAAGGCAATGTATCTAACCTTATCTTCCCCTTCAAACTTAACATCCTAAAAGAGTCTAACATTCCCTGTCTCAAAAAATGATCTAGATGTGGGATCGTAAAACTTGTAACCCCTTGACCTTTCAGAATATCTAACAAAGTAACAACTAATTGTTCTTGACTTCAGTTTCTTTTCATTTGGCCTGTATGGCCTCGCCTCAGCTAGACAACCCCAAATGTGAAAATGTTTTATGCTAGGATTTTTACATAACCATAATTCATAAGGGGTTTTGGCTACTAATTTAGTTGGTACTCTGTTTAGTATGTAAGCTGCAGTATTTAGTGCTTCTCCTTAGAGTAATTCTTGTAAGGTAGAATCACTAATCATACTCCTCACCATGTCTTTTAAGTGTTCTATTTCGTCTCTTAGCAACACCATTCATGTTAGGGTTACCCGACATGGTGTATTGAGGGATGATACCACACTCTTCAAGGAATTTAGAAAACAGTCTTGGACGTTGTTCACCTGATCCATCAAATTTACCATAGTATTCACCACCACTGTTAGATCTAACAACTCTAACTCTTTTATTAAGCTGATTTTCAACTTCAGCTTTAAACCTTTTGAACACGTCTAGCGACTGAGACTACTCACGTCCAACTTCAAATTAATATGATGATATTCATGTGCAACTAATTAGAGAAGGGAAACATAACTCCAATTATTTCAAAAAGTATAAACGAAATTTAAATCTTCAATAATTGGAAGAAGAAGATTCCAATTTCAACATGAAACTTCTAAATGGAATCAACATCAAATTCTATCATAATTATAGACATAAGCATAATGAATCAAGAAAGTTCATCTCTCAATGATTTAACATAAAAGTGGCTCTGATACCACTTAGAAATTTAATGGAGGAACTTAAGATGATAACCATCATAATTAGAGATCTTTTTATGTCAAATCACCAAGAGAATAAATAAGATAAACAAATGGCAGGAGCGTACAAGGATCCATTAGCAAAGTTGATATATGAACTTGTAGGTTTAATCTTCCGAGCCTTATATGTACAATTCCTCTCTAGAATAAAGTGTTCCTCTTCTATAACGATGGGATGTCAGAAAAGAAAACTGTACATATAACTTGGGACCCTAACCTTATATAATAAGAACATACCCTTTCATGGAGAGTTGTATCCTTTGTAGTTTTCTTATTTCTATTTTGGCCCATCATAAAAATAGAAATAAGACTTTTGGTATCTACACATTACAAATCCCATAATTAGTGAGAAGTCATTAATCTAAAAAATTAATCCTTATAAGTTCACTCAAAATTAGGGATGTCAACGGGGCGGGTAGTGCACAATCCGTATTCATACCCGCTAAAATTAACGTGTACCCATGTGGGTTATGGGTATTCGTAGGTGTCCACGGGTATCTATTAATGTTCAAAAATTAAAATTTTATAGAAAGAAAGTGAAAAAATGTTATATAATATATTATAATATCATATTATATGTATAATTTATCATTATATAATACCATTACGTGTTACTACATTAAAAATATCATTATAAAATAATATAAAATAAACTATATCTCATCATAAAATAATAAAAGAACCCAAATATTCAAATATATTTAATAGAAAAAATATATTTAATCAGTATGCAGGTACCTGCGGGGCGGGTAGTATAATATCCGTCCCCACCCATTTTATAAATATGCAGGTACCCATTACGGGTATATCCGTAGGTATCCACGGGTACGGGTTTTTTGGCATTCCTACTCCAAATGGAATTATTCTTTAGATAATTTATAACACATAATTAATGATATATGTAGGCCCACATATTAGATAAATATCTAACATAATATTTTGTAATGCTGCTGTGAATATGAGTATTGAAATTTGTAATGATATTTATCGCATTTGTCCTTAAAGTTGGAATATTGTATTTGTTCTTAAAGTCAGAACTCATGGGTTTAAGCGGGCTTCTTTGCAATTTGTGTGTCAAATTTAAGGTATGTTTCATATCTGCTGTTGAAGGAAAGTCATTATCTATTCTCTTAGGACTTTGGTTAGAAATTCTGACTTGATAAGCTTATAATTTGGAACACAAGCATTATTCTAATTTTGTAGGAACTATTTATAGAAGAAAAAAGCATCTAATCTATATTAGGCAAAAAAAGTTACTATAGTAAAAAAAAATCAAAGTTAGGCATTGATAACCAAGGAAAGAACTGTTGAGTGTCACTTTTAGAAATTTGTTGCTTACTGCCTTCATCTAATACAGTCTCCCTTATTGCCAGCCCCTAGTTGTGTAAAGAAAAGTGCTCGAATCTTGGAGAACTTATTAAGTTTACTTAGTTAGAAATGATTCTATCTTACCTGTATTTTAGATTATTGCTTGTCTTGGAGGAATTCTTTGTTGAAATGGAGCTTGAATTATTAGAAACTTATGATGGAAATGATAAGGTTTGTATTTTATCTTGAACTCTTATTAATAAGGAAATATAAGTTATGTATATCAAGAAGCTATGTTCAATTATTGATTAATTAGTGATTTGTAGTTTAGTTGTCCTAATTACATTACAGTCCTCTCAAAAGAATTTTTATTTAAGGGATCTGATGGGTACTCTAACTTAGAGTGCGATTAATGAACCACACTCTATAATTGTAGTGTAATTAATGCTATAAATATATACACGAGTATTTTCAAGAATTTGGTAATCTTTTTTTTTTAAAAAAGAAATCCAAAACAGTAGAGACGAATTTCAATTCAATGACTTATCTGATTCAAGACGGAATACAAGTCAGTCTTTAAATAGAGACGGAATGTTGCTATTTTTCATTCTTGTGCTAGAGACTGGAGAATTAAACATTAGAGATGGAAATTTTTTGTCTCAACTTAGAGAAAGAATTTTTATTATTTTTAGTAAAAAATCTATCTCTAATTAATCTATGACGAGCAAATCAACTACTGATATCATTTATATCTCTAAAGTGTTTAGAAATGAAAAACATCCATCTCTATTCCAGTTTTTTCTAGTAGTGTTTGAGGAATGAGAATGATGGAGTTTTGCAAGTATCAACATGGAGAAAGGGAAGCATAAGATATTTGATTCGCTATTTAGAGCGTTGTAACACAGTTCAGGAGAGTTGTGATGTTAGAGCCAGTAAATAAAGAAGAAATGTTTCTGATTGAGTTACGTTGCCACGTTGAGAGACTATATGGCCACACATGACGTCAGAATCTACATTTTCATGATGGAAAGATCGTGTTGCCACACAACACTATGCCAAAAAAGGCCAATAAGGGCTTTCCCATACACCATAAAAAGGCGCTTCCATGCGCACTAATAGAAACTGCTCTTGTATGGTCGTTGAGAGAAGGGCGTGTCTGGAAACGCCCTGACGGAAGTCAGTTCAGGGCGGTTAGAAAAACACAGAAGCGCCCTCAGCGTTTCGACAAACAGCGTCTCCTTGGGAGGGTGCTCTCTGGAAGCGCCCTATTTTTTGTTAACAAGGGAGCTCCATCTGAGCGCCCTAAATAGACTCTTGTGTTGCTTTATGAGGGAGCTCCTGGGAAGCGCCCTTTTTTTCTTAGGGAAGGCGCTCCTGGGAAGCGCCCTCGTATTATATTTTTTTGGGGAAGTATCATTCTGATCCTAATATTTTTTAGCATTCTATTTTAAATAGTTTTCATACCAATGAGGTACCTCTGAAACCATGCATATTCCTTATCATTCAAACAATTATTAGATGTATGAAGAACCCTTTCATTCCATTTACACATTCACAACACAAACACAAGTAAGGTTATCATCAATACTCCATATTAAGAATTCAAGACCTGTAATACTTTGAATAGTTTCCTATATATATTTTTAACTTTTCCGAAAGTATGAAATACCTATACAACTACATAGAAGCAACCACAAATCATGACATGGGACAATACTCAACTCAATTGGTAAATACATAACATACATGACCTATAAAAATTTTGGCAAAGTTTCCTCTGTTTATTCAACTTTTCCCAATTTATCAAACACCTGTAAAACTTCATACCAACAACCATAATTTATCATTCAAACAGATCTAAAATATTTTGAATAGAATATGCTTAACAACATCCATTATCATGATTTTTACGTTCATAACACTACTAGCTACTCATCTAAATTTACCTATAAAAATTTCGGCAGAGTTTCCTCGGTTTATTCAACATTTCCCAATTTATCAAACACCTATAAAACTCCATACCAGCAGCCAAAATTTATCACTCAAAGAGTTATAGCCAGTTCAGAATAGAACATCAAAATATACAAAATTTACAGAACTTATCATTAATACACAACTTTGTACAACATTTTCAAATTACAAGTACATGTGTTTACTTACCATCAACAAGTACAAAACAATCATATACAATTGGTTACTACATGCTTTACCCATTCTTCTCTAACCTCATCAAGCTGCTCCATAGTGTAAGTCGAGCATCAGTGTTGAGCAAAGTACTATAAAAGCCAAAAATTGATTTCAATAAAAGAAGTACTAAACGAGGAGAAAAATACTTAATTGTTATAACAATTTGAAATTTCCTCTTTTGGTATTATGAGTGCATTTTGATTGATTATCCCCTTTATAAAACGTATAACAAAAAGTCCGCAGTCATTGTTGTTTGTTTGCCTTGGACACTACAAAAATAATTTATAATCCAAATCACTTACGTGATAAGTTACGAAGGAACACAAGAGTTCGCGTAACATTACCTGTATGCGGCACTAAGTGGGATCAGGGATAATCCTACTCCTTGGTTGCGGAAAACCGCCTAGTTTTTTTATATTCAGCAAAAGATCTAAACCAATATAAAAAATAATGTGTATGAGATCTCTAAACAATGTAAGTGTGATAGTATAAAGTTAATTGACATGGAATACTTACTTATTAATTATAGTCTTCATCGGGTCATAATGTTTAGGATCAATGCGCAAGGAGTCCAAAAAGTAAACCTTGCCAAAATCCCTTAAATTCATGTCCATAAGAACCCAATGTCACCTACAACCATATTGCAAGATGTGTCAAACGTACAATTTTTTAAAAACAATAATATTGAGAAATAAACATATACTTCACATACCTATCATGATTGTAAGGAACTAGAAACAACTTATCTTGCCCGCGATTGTTATACATCACACTACCCACATTTCTTCTTGCTTCGGTGTTGCATTAAAAGTTGTGGTGATTTGTGGAGATATGAAAACAAATCTATCTGTGCGGGAACTAGGAACTAATAGCTCCTTGTACAAATAACTATACAATAAAAAATTGGATAGTTAACTAAATTTACAATGCTTATCATAAAATGAGAATGACATACTATGAAATATTTTGAATTCAAATCACCTTCAGTAGATGTTTTGTGATAGTGCCATCTAACCAATAACGATACAACACAGAATGAAGACAATTTGCATCGATCCATGCATGTACTTCATCCGGAGTAACAATACCCGCACCTATCTTGCAACTAATGGTAGCACCACTTTCTTGTATCTTTATCGAGTAGTACATATCTAGTAGTTGCAAGTTCGAGGTGGAAGATTGGCGGGCCTTAAGGTGACAACCCGTGCAGGAGTTTCTCTAATGGGAGACTTATGTATTGGTGATTCATTTGAAAAACGAGTCTCCACAAGCAGTGCCGCTGCGGAAGTTTAGGGAGTCTAAAAATTCAATAAATTGAAGAATTAGTATTTGTAATTCAACTTATATAAATTCACTTTTCACACAAATAAAACTATAAACGTACCAATGCATCCAATCCAATATAAGTACATGGCCAAGCCACGAAACACCCTAATGCATCTCCAACTCAATTCCCCAAAACGATCTGGGCATGGAAGCGCATCATGTGGTTCAATAGCAATTTGACCCATGACCTTCAATTGGTTGGAGGGAAGGGGGCAATTGTTTAAGATCTGGTCTGGGTAATTGTGTGCTTGCCCCTTACCAACCACTCGTAAGATAGGGTCTCCCAAATACATTTCACATTGAAATAAACCTTAAACCATTGAGATAAATAAATATGTTTACGGATAAATAGTTTGTAAAAAATAAAACTCTTAAAATGTATATTATGAATAAAGAAACAAACAATTACCTTAGGCAAGACAAGTCTGGGAGAACTATTAGAATCTCTCATACTATAATCTCTGGTAACTTGTTCAAGCTTTCTTGTAGTATCATCAAGTCTTTCCTTCATCTCTTTCCAACTAGTTTTCATTTCCCTCATTTCCTCTAAAATATTGTCATATTGCTCTTGAGATACTACATTTTCTTTGGGTTTAGGAGCTTTGAAATATTCTCCAGGATATACATCGAAACCCATATCCCGAACACGACCTTTATACACATCTTTCTTAAGAACCGTGTCAATGACATGTCTCTCATCAAAGTTACCAGGCTTAGCTTGAGATAACATTTCCTCCTAGTAACACAAATGCAAAATGGGAGTAAATGTAATACTCAATGATACAGATATATACTAAATTTAACACACAATAACCTTAAATATATACTTACACATTGTGTGAAGACCTCTTCAACTCTTTCATTGTTGGCATTCTTCTTCTTGTTAATCCGAACGGTTTTCCACAACATATGTCTCGAAACTTCAGTGCTTCCATCACCCGCTTCTTGTAACTGTAAGATATAATTTACATACTATTAGTACTAACAAAAAGTACTATATGGGTATTTTATATTAACGACAATAATCACCAGTTGTTGTTCAAGCTGAGCATAACCCAAACGTGAGGCTCTATATGGGTATTTGGGATTTGAAGCCCGGACCTTATTTTTCTCACCAATTTCCTGCAATAACACATGGTATACATATTCAACGAGTTATTCGTTAACAAAAAAAATAAAAATATTGAGCATATGGATGAATATAGTACCTTGAAATATTCCTGGCTTCGTTGGGCAACAAAAAAATCCCATTGCTCTTGTGATATTACATCTTCATATCTCTTAGGAGGATGCGAGATTACTTCACCATTCTCATCAAAAATATGTTGGGTGGATAATATTGACCTAAAAGCTCTATGTCGTTTACCAGCCAACATAAGTACATATCTCATGTTGCAATCATCAATTTCAAAAGTCGACTACATAGAAAACAAAACATAATACATTAATTTCAGATTAGGTGTCCTTAACTTAAAATAGAAAGGGGGACATAGTAAGTACCTTTATTTCCTCCCATATCATATTCTTATACTCCTTCATTTCTTCATTTTTCCATTGTCTTATAGTAATTGGTACCTTTTGACGAACAATGGCACCAATATAACTACTCAGTGGAGGGCCACCAAGTTTAATAGGTTGGCCCCTTGAATTTCATGCAACCTAAATAAAATGACAAACTATATAGTGACATAATTCAACTTAATAAACATAATTTGATGTACACATACATTTGGTTACCTGAATTTTGTTTCCCTTGTTCCTCTCTTTAATGACCTAGGCCATAGTTGTTGCCCAACATTTGTGTTGGTCATCCATATTTTGCCCATTTTCATTGTCGGAGCCTTTAGCTGCAAGAGAAACATGAGAGATTAATTAGTATATTCTTTTATTAGTATGCAAGACAAAAGAAATAGCTATTTAAATATGTAAAAACATACATACATTTGCTAACTCATTTTTTCCCTTTTCTAGTTGGTTTGAAACTTGTGGGTCCATTTCTAAGACGAATTGATGGGTTGATCCAAATATCCTCATCATGGCCCGCTCTCATGTACAACCCATCATCTGTTGTGGAGTCACCCTGTAATTGTGATGTCGTGAGAAAAGGATCATCTTCAACATCATCCTCCTCCTCATCATCCACATTTGGGTCCTCATTGAATTTGTTACTTAACATCACTATAGAGCAGTTCACGTCTGTAGGATTAGTAACATAGAAAACTTGTTGAGCTTGGGATGCTAGGATAAATGGATCATCTTTGTACCCTTCCTTGCTAAAATTAACTTGCATGAAGCCAAGTATGTCAACCCGATGATGAGATTCTGGAAAACGTACCAAAATTCCAGCAGTATAATAGTAAGTATGAGTTTATCGTATCCACAGGGAACGGTTCGCTTCGTATTTACTCGTGATCAGATTATCAAGTAGAAAACGGTATTTGAGAGTTTGTGACGAAGACAGTAAATTTGCATAAAAGAAAGAGATGATTGAGAGAGGATAAAATACTTTACTTGGATTAGGATTGAATTTCGTATCATCGCACCCCTTTATGCATGTGAATCCCTATATTATGAATATATTTCTATAATATCCTAGCCAAACTATATTGCTTTACCTCGAGTTACCATGTAGTAAACCACTCGAAGATAATTCATGCGGGTTCTCCCAGGCGATAAATTACCTCGGCTTGATTGCTCTACCTTTCCGTCTGTTTAATACTATCAATTTGCCCTATAGACCTATAGTGTCAGCTATGAAGAGATTGCCTAGTTCTTCTTCAATGGTCACTTTCTCCTATAACCCTATAGTAACTACTATGAGAACTTTTACCAATTAGACTTTGAGTTTCCTAAGTATCGGTTCACCCAAATTCGCTGTTAATTTTATAGAAACATCTGTCACCTGAATCATAAAATTAACTTATAACTCCGGCACACAGGCGGAAGCTATGCATTAAGCGAGGATAAAAATACCAATATTATAGAATAGGGATTCATAAATAAATACGAGAATTCACTTACACTTTGGGGATTGAATCAACTACATTCAATCCTATCGAGACGTTTAGCTACGCATGGTAGCCATTACAACCCAATGGAGAAGTTGTCACCTTGCTCCAATCCTAGCTCTGCCTTTGTCGTCTCTCTAATCTCCTTCCTAAATGCTCCTTTTCTAATCTCCCTTTTACTTCTTTACAAAGGGTCCTATTTATAGACTAAGGAAAGCTATCTTAAATCTGGAAGAAATCTGATTTGAAAATAGATCTAAAAACAAATCTAAAACTAATCCGCGCAACTGCGCTTCATCTTCGCTCAGTGCATCTGCAGTGCAGGAAACAGTAAGCAAATTCTGAATATGCGCTTCACTTATGCTAAGCGCGACTGAAGCGTGGAACGCGTAACTGATTGCTCTGTTTCTTCTTTTAATAGTTTGATCTCTTCCTGATCTTATCCTTGTTTGCTTGACTTTCCTTGTTTCCCTCTTTTTGATCTGATTATGTGTTTATTCTGTCTTTGAATTTAAATTGGGAAGTTATCTGCAGAATCCTTGTTTAAATGACACCTGATCTTATCTTTATTTGCTCTGATTTAAATTTCAAATTAGCAGATCCTCTCCTCAAATAATGCTATCTTCTTTCCTCATTCAAATCTTCTCATAAATCTGCAAATTTAACAGATTTTCTATTAAAATAGTATCAAATTCAAATTCAAATCAAATAATCACAATTATTACAATTATTACTAAAAAAAGGATTATTTTGGGGCATGAATTACTATTTTAAACTTGATAAGTGCAGTAAAAATACAAGAATTTATCATATAATTTGCACTTATCAAATACCCCCCAACTTAACTTCTTGCTTGTCCTCAAGCAAGAAACCTCTTTGCAAGCAAAAATCAATTCAATCCCCCTGTACAATTCTAAAAAATAAGAACAAATTTTTCATCATCTCTTTATTAGGCAGAAGTGACTTTCCAAATATTAGAAAAAATCAGAATTTAGAAATGTTACCCATGCTCAATCAGAATAAGCTACAACAATTCAGTCAAACTTTCTCAGAAATAGTAATTAAAGCAATAAATGATAAACCAAGGAATTCTCTCATGCTCACGGGTAAGTGTTTCCCTCAATTTTTCCACCACAGTTGAACAACTAGAATTGATAGTCGTTTCTAACTTCTAAACATGCACATGGTCAGTATGGATCAAAAGGTCTTTTCTTTGGTTGTAATGAGGTTGGGTTATCAAGAAATCATGGTTTTCCAGGATAAACAAGAGAACACTTAGAATAAAGAACATCTTTTGATTTTTCTTGAACTTGGAACTTCTCTCCATCCTCCATCTCATTCTTGATTTGTGTCATTCAGCTGGCCTCTTTCTTTATTTGAGGATGCACTTCCCCCAACTTATTCAATTCATGCACTTTTTCTTTTTGATTTTTGAGGGGGGTGATCCTTTTTTGCTTTCTTGTTCCTTCTCTTTGTATTTCTTTGACTTTCTAGTTACCAACCTTTTCTTCCCATTATCAAGATGCACCTTGCTCTCTATCCCAAGTGTGTGGGACAGGACATAGATGTCAATTATGGCTAGGGTGCATAAGAAGAAACTTTCAAGCTCAAATGGGTTACCAAAAAAAATTGGAAAAATTAAATCAAGGGTTGGCTTTTTGGCACTGAGCAAATTATGTAAACACAAAAATTGTCTTTATCACTTCCA
This sequence comes from Sesbania bispinosa, assembly GCA_026901365.1. NCBI lineage: Eukaryota > Viridiplantae > Streptophyta > Magnoliopsida > Fabales > Fabaceae > Sesbania > Sesbania bispinosa. The sequence goes on along the minus strand of QLOH01000041.1, from coordinate 749,242 downwards.
TATTTTCCATGCACAGAGTAAAATCTAAAAACTCAATCAATAACAATTGACAAGCAGTGGTGAAAACTCTCAATTTAAGCGTTTGGACTCACAACTCACCGGCTTTTTTGGCTAAATTCCTTGATAAAACACTTACTGGTTTTAATTAACTACCCTGATAGGTTCTCCTAAGAAGTATCTTAATCCTAACTGATTATGGAATTAATCACAAAACCCTTTCTTCTTTCCTAATCTGGTTAGTTAAACTGCCTAATTTTAGAGAATTTTGAAAAAAATTTCCTTAAATCCCTAATTCCTAAAATCTTAAAAATCCTAAAAATCCTAAAAAGAAAAAGAAAAACAAAGAAAATGCTGAAAATGCACTGCATAACAAAATGATGTATCAGTGGAGTATATATACAGTACATATCCAGAATATAAAAATAAAAATTCAAAGAAAAAGAAAAGAAAAGTACCAAATCAAAATATCAGTCCTCATGACTGCCTATGGAGAGAAGACATTTGAGCCATCAAGTGCTGGGCCCAGAAAGGAATAGTCCGGTCTGTTGCTGCTACTGGTGGTGCCTACTGCTGCTGCTCATCTTCATCCTCATCTTCCTCTGGAATACAATTGGCTTCAATATAACCTCTGGTCATGGGGTTCATGATGCGAACCGAAGGGAACACCTCAACACCCCTAGAACTGCAGAGGGCTGTGATAAGTGAAGGAAAGCCCAAACTGATCCTGGAGTTGACACTGTGGCGCCCCACAGAAGATACAAAGTCTGCTATCTTGTGTGTGATGATACTGGCAATATCTATGTTTGTGCCAGTGATGATGTTGTAGAGGAGGTGGGCTACTGGCATGGTGACGTCTGATACATGGTTGGTGGGCTGGATGTTAGCCAACACCAACACTGTCCACATTCGTACGATGTCCCTCATGTCTCGCCTATAAATGCGAGTAGCATATCCATAAACATTCTTCTCAAAGGAACGTCCCTGCAGGCATAGTCTCTCTGCAGTCTGAGTATCTAGGGGGTCATTCCCATAGACCCCCACAGTCCTTATCCTCTCACGATGCTGACACTCCATGAGTCTTCTATCCTCAGGTCCTGGAAATAATAAAAGTCTGTTGATCGCATCGCGATCATAAGAAATCACATACCCTCGGACAAAAGAATGCCGCCTCACATCAATGCCATGGTCTCCAATGGCATTGGCATGCAACTCCCTAACAATGTCAGGGTCAAAATGTGAATCTGGGCGGCTGAGGCGGACCCAGTTCCTCCTGTGTATCTCAGCTATGAATTCCTTATATTCGCCAGGCTGTAATGACACTGGCCTCTCTTTGATAAAGTTACTATCCATCAGTGAACTGTAAGCTTCTGAGGACTTAACATCATTGAATCTGCGAGCATCAAACTCAGGGTCCTCTTGGGGTGCCTCTCTGGCTCTCTTGGCACCCCCCCTTGCTTCTCCTAGAGCTGCCTGCTGAGTGCACTATCTTAGTGTGTGCCATCTACAATTTTAAAAATTTAACCAAAATTATTCATGCTATTAAATAATAGATTATTCATAATTGAAATTAAATGGCAAGTATAATTTAAAATTAGAACAATCAACTAATCACACATTTTTGCACGAAAATTATGATTTATAAATTACCACATTGCCAATTAATTATTTTATTAAGAACAAGCTAAAGTGATCAATTAAAGCAAGTCCTGATCAATTTTAAACAAGAAAAAAATGGTAACAAAAATTAAACTCACAAAACATAATACATTAATTTAGCATTTAAACATGCAATAAGGAACAGTTATTCATGCATGGTCATGCAAAAATATTATGGTATTTATTTAGCATTCATGCACCAAACAAAACAACTTGCAAAAATTCAATGAGCACATTAAAACTACCACCTAATCATACCAGAATATACCATTAAACATACCATAGTAACAAACATACTAAACAAAGACTTTATTGACAAATGTTCCTAATTAAAAAAGTCCTAAGAGCCTAAGTTTCCTACCCTAAGGTTTTGCTCAAATAAATGAAAAACTGAAAATTTTAATCGGTGTAAACTAATTAAAACTATAAAAACATACCTGGTGTAGGTTCAGTAATTGGAAGGAAGTGAAATGGTAGTGAAAAAGTTAGAGAAAAGGATGAGATTTCAAAGAAAATGGGAGTTTAAGAGTTGAGGAAAGGTTGAAATGACCTTTCCTCTTTCAAATTTTAAATTTAAGGTGCAGCGCGCGATTTCGCTGCACTTTCGCTTAGCGAGAGTGCAGCGCGTGCTTCATAGGAATATGAAGCGAGCTGCTATGCTTCACCTATGCTAAGCGTAGGTGAAGCGTAGAAAACAGAGAGAAATTTTGATATTTTTGCGCTTTACCTTTGCTTAGCGAGAGTAAAGCACAGAAAGCAGAGACTTATTTTCAATTCTGCGCTTCACCTACGCTAAGCGAGGGTGAAGCGCAGAAAACAGAATTTAAATTTTATTCCTGTTTTCTACTGCTTCCTAACTCTAATTGGTTTTCATCCTTTACTCATTAAAATCAATCCAATTCCCAACAATTTCCTATTATACACAGATATTGACTCTAAACAAAAATCGAAAACAAAATCAAGGACAAAATTAAAAACAAAAATGCTGGGTTGCCTCCCAGGAAGCGCTTGTTTAACGTCTGATAGCTCGACGCCTGATTACTTAGAAACTTATGGTGGCCTCAATTGGAGGATAATGGTTGACTTTGTTCCAGTTCTTCCTTTTAGTTCCCATCCTCCATACCAATTTCTTATTTTCTCATCATCACTGTCTTCACTGGCTTCTTCTTCTGATGCTGCCTTTTTTCTCTTTTTAAATCTGAACTCCAACATGCTTTCTGTTTGTTTAACTCTCATTCTTGGTTTCCTCAGAAATCCAGAAACCTTTTTCTTCTTTTGCTCCACAATATCTGGGGGAGCTTCTTTCTTTCTTACCTTTGGCAGCTGAGATTTAGATATAAATTTATAGATCCCATCAGTAGGATCCATTTTTAATTTTTCTGGAGTCTTTTGTACTTGGGGGATTCCTCTGTTAATGTGAAACACAATGCTCTCATCTTTAGAGCTCAATAGGTATTTTCCCCGATCAACATCCACTATTGCCTTGGCAGCTTTCATAAAGGGTCTTCCCAAAATTAAGGGGACAACAGTATCCTCCTCTTCTGTCTTTGCAATGTAAAAGTCAACAAAATACACAAACTTGTCCACTTTAACTGGTAAATCTTCAACCTTCCCATATGGGCTTTGAGTGGACTTATTTGCAAGTTGTAACTTTATGTTGGCAGGCTTGACCTTCAAAATTCCCAGCTTGTTAAAATACGATAGCGGCATCAAGTTGATGCTCGCTTCAAGATCCAATAAAGCATAAGTAGCTGGTTGATTACCTATAGAAAGAGGTACAGTGAACTTACCTGGGTCAAGTGACTTGCCTGTGGTGTAGACCTCTTCTGGTTCTCCTTCTTCTTTTTGCAAAATCTCTTATGGCTTCTCCTCTAATTGAACACTCTCCTTGACGATCTCCTCTTTGGGCACTTGTTCTTCAAATGTGATTCCTTCTTCTACATCACTTTCTTTTGTAATGTTGCCATCAGTAGCAATCAAATTGCAGTGCTCTTTTGGATTTGTCTGAGTGTTTGTTGTAAAGTGGCCATTCTTGTGTTCTGCTATCTCTGTTGCTAGTTGGCCCACTTGATTTTCTAATGCTTTGATTGATGCTTCTGTGTTCTTCTTGAATCCATAAAATCCTTGTATGAATGCATCAAACTTCTCTTCCAACCTGTTCAATCTGTCATGCGTTATGGTTGCTGCTGGTATGGTGTATGTCTGTTCCCTTCATTCTGCCCCCATCCAGAGTTGTTTTGGTTATTCCTCCATCCTTGTGAGTACTAGTTATTATTGTTGGAGAAATTTCCTTGCCTCCCCTGGTTACCCATAAAGTTCACTCGTTCGACTTGGTTTTCTTGGTAAGAACATTGACCATTGTGATGGTCGCCTCCGCAAAAGTCACAGATCAAAGGTTGGGCTTGAATAGGTTGGGATTGGACAACTTTTAACCATTGAGGAAGTGCTTTCATCTGTTCTGTGAGTGCTTCTATCTGTCTCTTGATAAGCTTATTTTCTGCTAGAATAGCATCACTATTGTTGAGTTCCAACACTCCTTTCTTCTGTATTTGAGTTGGCTGTCGTCCACACCGAGCTTGCTGATCTTTCTAAGCAAAGTTGTCAATGATTGAGATTGCTCGCTCTACATCCACGGATAAGATAGTTCCTCCTGCTGCAGCATCTATGAAAGATTTGGAATCAGATCTGAGTCCCTTGCAGAAAATGTTGAGTTGGGCAATATCATCATAGCCATGATTGGGACATTTGCGCAGCCTAGATTTGTATCTCTCCCAAGCTTCACATATGGTTCATCTGATCCTTGTCTGAATATGGAGATATCTGCTTTGGCTTGTATGTGTTTCCCTGGTGGGAAAAATCTTGTTAGAAATTTTTCTTCAACCACATCCCAGTTGTTTAAACTTTGGTTTGGATGCGACTTCAACCACTCCTTAGCTTTTCCTATCAATGAAAAAGAAAACAAGCGTAAGTATACAGATTCTAAATCACCTTCCTCAAATCCCATAGTGCCTATTAATTCATAAAAGTTTGAAAAATATGTATTTGGATCCTCATGATCCAATCCTGCGAATTGATTGGCACTGATAAGATTGAGGTGAGCAGCCTTCAACTCCAAGGACTTCGCAGTTGTGGGTAAGACAATGCTTGAAAAATGGCGAGGTCCTTGATGCATGACATATTCTCCTAAGGTCCTTCTTCTTGGTGGTTGTTCTTCTACCATATTTTTGGGTTCTTCCTCAAATATCCTTCTTCTCCTTCTCCTGTTTCTACTTCTGTTCTTCCTTGATGTCCTTTCTATTTCTGGATTAAACTGTAACTGATTTGGGGACACCCGGCCTCTCAAAAGCATAAACAAGAAAACTTGAAACGGGTAAGTGTGGAAGAGAATTTTAAAAATAAAAATTAGAAATAAAAACAAAAAGAAAAATTCCTAAAATTTCCTAAAAATAAAAATAAAAATCTAATCCTAAGATAGAGTATATACAACTTGATAATTAGACCTCCCAAGTCTATACGAATTGATACACCGTTCCCCGGCAACGGCGCCAAAAATACTTGATGAGATTCTGGCAAGCGTACCAAAATTCCAGCAGTATAATAGTAAGTATGAGTTTATCGTATCCACATGGAACGGTTCGCTTCGTATTTACTCGTGATCAGATTATCAAGTAGAAAACGGTATTTGAGAGTTTGTGATGAAGAAAGTAAATTTGCATAAAAGAAAGAGACGATTGAGAGATGATAAAATACTTTACTTGGATTAGGATTGAATTTCGTATCATCGCACCCCTTTATGCATATGAATCCCTGTATTATTTATGAACATATTTCTATAATATCCTAGCCAAACTATATTGCTTTACCCCGAGTTACCATGTAGTAAACCACTCGAAGATAATTCATGCGGGTTCTCCCAGGCGACAAATTACCCCGACTTGATTGCTCTACCTTTCCATTTGTTTAATACTATCAATTCGCCCTATAGACCTATAGTGTCAGCTATGAAGAGATTGCCTAGTTCTTCTTCAATGGTCACTTTCTCCTATAACCCTATAGTAACTACTATGAGCACTTTTACCAATCAGACTTTGAGTTTCCTAAGTATTGGTTCCCCCAAATTCGCTGTTAATTTTATAGAAACATCTGTCACCTGAATCATAAAATTAACCTATAACTCCGGCACACGGGCGGAAGCTATGCATTAAGCGAGGATAAAAATACCAATATTATAGAATAGGGATTCATAAATAAATACGAGAAGTCACATACACTTTGGGGATTGAATCAACTACATTAAATCCTATCGAGACGTTTAGCTACGCATGGTAGCCATTACAACCCAATGGAGAAGCTGTCACCTTGCTCCAATCCTAGCTCTGCCTTTGTTGTCTCTCTAATCTCCTTCCTAAATGCTCCTTTTCTAACCTCCCCTTTACTTCATTACAAAGGGTCCTATTTATAGACAAAGGAAAACTATATTAAATCTGGAAGAAATCTGATTTGAAAATAGATCTAAAAACAGATCTAAAACTAATCCGCGCAACTGCGCTTCATCTGCGCTCAGCGCATCTGCAACGCAGGAAACAGTAAGCAAATTCTGAATATGCGCTTCACTTGCGCTAAGCGCGAGTGAAGCGTGGAACGCGTAACTGATTGCTCTGTTTCTTCTTTTAACAGCTTGATCTCTTCCTGAACTTATCCTTGTTTGCTTGACTTTCCTTGTTTCCCTCTTTCTGATCTGATTCTGTGTTTATTCTGTCTTTGAATTTAAATTGGGAAATTATCTGCAGAATCCTTGTTTAAATGGCAACTGATCTTATCTTTATTTGCTCTGATTTAAACTTTAAATTAGCAGATCCTCTCCTCAAATAATGCTATCTTCTTTCCTCATTCAAATCTTCTCATAAATCTACAAATTTAACAGATTTTCTATTAAAATAGCATCAAATTCAAATTCAAATAAAATAATCACAATTATTACAATTATTACTAAAGAGGGATTATTTTGGGGCATAAATTACTATTTTAATCTTGATAAGTGCAGTAAAAATACAAGAATTTATCATATAATTTGCACTTATCACCCGAACACTAGTATTGTTGTCAACTCACTTACAACCAAACACAGGCAACTGAAAGTGAGTATAATCCAATTCCCATATGCGATCAATGACCCTAAAATATGACATATTTGCATAAACTGGATTTCTATCTTTTGCACTTGACATGTGCAATGCTTGGGAAATTAAAGTCACACCACTATTTTGAACTGTTTTTATATCATCATGGTCCTTTGTGTAGAAAGTGTACCCATTAATCATGTAAACCTTGTAAGATATTACATGAAAACTTAGGCCATATGCTAAAAATCTTAATCTAGTAAAGACTAAAGTAGGATTTTGGTTCATATTATAAAAAATCTTATACTTAAATCATGCGATAAAGATTCGATTGTGCTCCCTTGTAATCCAATTATCTCCTCGGTTAGGATTCGAGTGCTGAAGTATCTCCTTGTGTATTTCAACATACGACTCTACCTCATCATCATTATACAAGACATAAAGGTGTGCTTGAACTCATTCCTCTCTCTGAATAATTATGACATCATTCTCCCCAATCCCTCCTGATTCTAATCTTCTTTTGTGTCTAGAGGTCGTAAGCCCTATGGGGTTGACACCATTAAGGTATTCAGTGCAAAATTCAACAGTTTCTTCAATAATGTACCTTTCAACAATACAACCCTCAAGCCGACTATGATTCTTAACATACCCTTTTAATATCTTCATATATCGGTCAATTGGGTACATCCATCTCATGTAAGCTGGTCCACACAATTAAGTCTCCCGAACCAGGTGAACTGTGAGATGAATCATTTTGTCAAAAAAATTAGGGGGGAAATACATTTCAAGCTCGCACAGTGTGACAACTATCTGTCTTTGTAAAATGGGCAACTTCCCAGGGTCAATCACTTTACCACAAATAGTTCTAAAGAAATGACACAGTTTAGTTAGTGTAACGCGCACTTTATTTGGAAGAATGGAGCGTATTGCAACCGGAAGCAAATGACCCATAAGAACATGACAATCATGAGACTTCGCACCGTTCAATCTTTGTTCTTTCACTGATACTGGATTTCTAATGTTAGAGGAAAATCCCTCAGTAACTTTGACTCCCTGCAGGAACTTGCAAAAAATAACTTTTTCTTTTTTGCTAAGAGTATAAGCCGCCGGGGGAAGATATGTGCATGAATCCCTTTTTTCTGGGACCAATTCTTTTCTTATACCCATTTCCAACAAGTCCAATCTCGCATTTATCCCATCCTTGCTCTTGCCTTTGACATTTAGTAACGTGCCAACAAAAAAGTTGATAAAGATTCTGTTGATTTTTCCCACAACTCATCACCCGTCAATGGAGAAGGAGACCTCCCCTCTTCGGTGTTGCCATTGAATGCTTTCTTCCATCCCCTATAACAATGGGATAAAGGCAAAAACTTACGATGACCCTGGAATACATTCTTCTTACAATGTGTGATAAGTGTTAAACTAACGTAAAATTCATATATAATTATAACACTTATTAATGGAAAAATGGTAAATTTATACCCCAATTTATCCCTTTTTGGCTTAAAGTGCGATTCTTGTAATTATTTAAATCAAATTTGAATTTGATGCTATTTTGATAAAGATTCTGTTTATTTTTACAGATAAAAGGCTAAAATTCAAATACAGCATCAAGATAGCAGCGGATAAGGATAGGATCAGCACAAGATAAGCTCATAAAGAAGAAAATTAGGAAAAGCGAGATTCGGAGATTTGTGCTCCACCTGCGTTGAGCGCAAGTGGAGCGTAGGAGCACGAAACTGGAATTCTAATGGGCCTCAAACAGAATCTCAAAAGCCCGTCAGGACATTATTTATAGGACTGTTAGCAGTCAGTTTTAGGCATCAAAGAGATAGGCACGACAGAGCAGATCTGGAGCTAGAGAAAAGTGTGACAGTATCTCTATTGGTTTGTAATGGCTACCATGAGTAGCTAAACTTTCCCTTAGGATTGAATATAGTCAATTCAATCCCCAATTGTATTTAGATTCTCTCTGTTATCTAAGGATCTCTATTTTTTTTAATATATTGGTGTTTTTACTTTGTTCTTAATGCTTAGCTTCCGCATTTGTGCCGAAGTTATGAAATGATTTTATGGGGCGCGCTGGGAAGCGGTTTTGTGAAATCAGGAGCTAGTTCTTGGGAGCCTAGGAATAGGAATCTTGAATTCTGATTTGGGTAAGATCACTCTATAGGTTGAATGCCTATGAATAGGGTTCAATTTATGGATAACTATTAACAACTGATTTTAATGCTAGGTTAATTTGTTAAATTGCCAAGGGATTAGGATTTAGGAAATTAATTCTAAGGATTTCATAGTTGAGGAATCTTTATGAATGACATTTATTTGGGCTTCAATAATTATAATTATAAATTCTTAGATTTCATTGGTCTCCAAATACAAGAAGGGTGCGATAGACGAAGTTCAATCCTAGTTCCAGTAATTTGCTCAACCTTATCCAAACCTCTCATTCTTTTATTTACTATTGCAATCTACACAAACAATCATCTTCCCATACTTGATAAGTGTGACCACTAGAGTTTATATTGTACTGTTCCCTATGGATACGACAACTCTCTTTACTTACTATTATACTGCTGCGATATTGGTACGCTTGCCAAGATCTCAACAATGTGCCAAGCGCATCCAAGAAGTATTTTCATCACAAACAGGACATGTACACTGACCCTTGACACTATAGCCAGACAAATTACCATAGGCCGGGAAATCATTAATCGTTCCAAATAACAACTCCCTCATTATCCCAAGTCTTCAATAAATGGTGTCAAGTACACATCTATATCATTACCCGATTGTTTGGGCCCCAACATCAACATAGACAACATCATATATTTGCGCTTCATACAAAGCCATGTAGGTAGATTATATATCATCAATACCACTGGCCATGTGCTATGGGTACTAGATTGGACACCGTGCAGATTCATTCCAGCTGTTGATAATGCAAGTCGAAGATTTCTTGCTTCCTCCCCAAAAGAGGGGTACTCATCATCTATCTTCCTCCACTGCGGAGAATCCGCGGGATGCCTCAACATGCCATCCTTGACTCACTCATTTGCATGCCATGTTAAGTGTTTTGCATCGATGACACTACGATACATTCTTCGAAACCTTGGAATTATCGGAAAATACCAAACCACCTTGGAGCAACCGTTGTACAGTGGTTTTTCAGCATCACTAGCTAAGGTATCAAACATTTGGGGACAATTTCTAAGGTCCTCTTCAACCATATTTCGAATATCATCAATTCTGTCACAATCCTCCCATTCGGTCTCACATTCATCATCTCAAGGTTCTACGTTGACATTATTCTCTCCTATACCATTATGTTCACTTCTAGTCTCACCATGAAATGCCCAACATGTGTAACTTCGATCAATTCCAAAACAGAATAGATGGTTCCTCAACTCTGCTTCACTTACTCGCTTAGCACAAAAACATTTCAAACATGGACGACACACAATTCTACTAGGATTTGTTGCATGGTCAACAACAAACTTAATGAACATTTCCACTCATTCCTTATACTCATTTTTCAAACGGTTTGCAAACATCCAAGAACGATCCATATTCTACCAATATATCATCAAATCATTTATAATTAGCTCGAAAAGGAACACATTATTTACATGTAATAAATAACTAAGCTAATAACATTAATGCATGCACATACAAATATATAAGCAAATAACATTAATGCACGTGCATACAAATATATAAGCTAATAATATTAATGTTCTAATACAATCATCCCAATCATTTTCATAAATAATATTATTAATCCTAATCAAATTAATTGCAAAAATTTAAAATAATTGCAAAAACAGTGGTGCAGCTAGCAAAAAACATGGGTGCAGTAAGTAAATTAGTTACAGTAAATATAAAAAATTGCAGAAACATGGTGCATATAGCAGAAAAATGGGTGCAATAAGTATTTCAATTACAGAAAAAAAAAAACCTAAGATTTTGGTGCAACTAGCAGAAAAGGGTTACAAATAGAAAAATAGTTGCAGAAACCCTATCTCTTTGGGAGCGGCTGCTGCGGACAACAGCGCTGCTATGGACGTCGCGACAACGAGAGAAGCTGAACGCGGCAGACAGTTGAAGCTGCACCATGAGGAGGAGCTGAATGCGGCGACGGGAGGAGCGCGCTGCTGCTACGGATGGTTGAATGTGGCTAGCAAAACGCGAGGTTGAAACTCGCGAATGGAGACGGTAGCTGTGCGGCGGACGCGGCGGCTGCAGCAGTTGCGCGGCGGATGGAGAGAGAGAGGACGTGATGACACAGAGAGAGAGCGGCAAAGGTTTTTAGAGAGATAGGGTGTTGTGTATGAGAGGCGCGGGAGAAAAATAAACGTAAAATGTGTTTTTATTAACTGTGGAGGGCGCTCTAGTGAGCGCCCTGAAAAATAAAGGAAGAGGGTGGTCCATGGAGCGCCCTAATTTAAAAAAAACAAACAAGAGGAGGGAGCTTACTGAGCGCCTTGAAAAAAAAACAGTAGAAGGGCGTTCCTAAAGCGCCCTAACGGGAAGCGCTCAGGAAGCACCCTAACAGTATAAAATTTAAAAAAAAGTTGTCTTATTTAAAAGGGTGTTCGTACGAGTGCCCTGATCAGTTAAATAGATAATAAAATATATGGTGCTCATGTGAGCGCCCTAACAGGAAATACTAAGGGCGCTCCCCCGCCCAGATTACAAGCACCCTAAAGTTAAAAAATTCAATCTGTGCGCTAATCCACACGGAAGCGCCCTAAACTAGGTACGCTTATATCTAAAGGTGACAAAACGGGCTACCCGGCCCGATGCGGGCCGGCCTGAAGCGGTTCGCGGGCTAAAAGGGGCCGGGCCAAAAAGGCCCAAATTTAATTAGGGCTAAAAGATGGTGCCCAAGCCCTATAAAACGCGGGCTAAGCCCGGTATTTAGCGGGCTTTGCGGGCTAAGCCCGGTATTTTGATAAAACGGGCTGGGCTAAAATAGCCCTATATTAATTCGGGCTCATTTTTTAAAAACCAAGCCCTATAATTTAACGGGCGGGTTCGGGCTGACCCGATGGGCTTGGCCCATTTTGCCACCTCTACTTATATCCTAAATTTGGCGTAGTGCAAAGACAAAGCGTGGCCATAGCAACATTTGTTAGAATCAGTACAAATATTCTGTTTTGACAGTTTTCATATATGAAGCTCGAGTTTCTCTTTTCTTCTCTCGCTATCTCCACGACATTAGGGCTTGGGAAGCTTCAACTTTGAGGAATCAAGTGGAAGATTCATCAATCACTAATGGAGTTTCTTTTTTTCCTTCTTCTTTTATGTTTTTCTTCTCCTCTACTATGTGTAACTAATTTCCCAGGTTAGGAAAGGATGATTCTCTATTCAAACTCTATGTAATGAACCTTTTTTCTTATCTTAATTCAATTTTAATTTATTTAATTGAGTTAATGTTTCTTTGCTTAATGCCTTTTTTAGATTGACCATCTAAGAATTGAAGTTAGACATTAATGTGTAATTGGAAAATTAATAGTTGTGTTGGAACTTGAAGTAAGTCACCATAATTTTTTATATCCTAGGAATATGAATTAATAATTGTGAGATTCTATGAATTCATGTGTTTCATGCTTGTTTGAATTAGGAATTCCTAAGGGATTAGGATTCTTGATTTAAAGAAAGGGGTTAGAGGTCAAGGAATTAGACTTAACCTAAATTTGATAATTCAATCTTCAATTAAGTAAATAAACTTGAATTGAGAATCAGTTACTTTTACATATAGTGAGGATAGAGATGATTCTAACCCTAACCACTATCATTGTATTGATTCTATTAGATTCTTGTGTTCAAATTATAATTCACTTAGTGATTGTCTGGTGATCAATTTCTACATTCTAAAAATGCAATTTCATTCTTCTATTTTAGTTGTTGATGTTAGTGTGACTAATGATGAATTTGTGAGTTAATAGTTGAATAACAACCCCTAAAGAACTATATCCCAACTCATCACTTTTATTACTTGATACAATTTGGTTCTCTTTCCAATTTTCTCTACCATTCATTAACCTCTCCTTGAACTACAATTGGTTCTTCAACTGCAACTATGAAGGTGGTAACCTTTGTGTTAACTTTAAAACATCAAGATAGGTTTCCCAGTCCCAATCTCTGTGAGAAAAACAGGGAAACACTAGAAGGGGGTTGAATAGTGTTTCAATGGAAACCTTTTATTTTTAGTGAATACTTTAAAAAGTTTCTGTAAAAAACTTCAGATGATAAAGATCGTCTGACGATAGTTACTGCCTTCTGAACCTTGGTTCAGACACAAAGACAGTTTTGATAAATAGTTTTGTCTGATGTTAAGACTTTCGCTCTTGAAAACTTTTCTAAACCCCTTTGTTAGTTTAAGAACTGAATTGAAAGAGTTTAAGGGAAAGGAAACTTAGCCAAGAATTTATCCTGGTTCACTCACTACCACTTGTGAGCTACGTCCAGTCCTAGGGCAAACCACCACTGGATTTCCACTAATCTTCCAAGATTACAAGTATTCTTTTCTATCAAGCCTCTTCAGGCTCTACACCAAGTATTCTTTTCTGTCAATCCTCTTCAGGCTCTACACCAAGTATTCTTTTCTGTCAAGCCTCTTCAGGCTCTACAACAAGTATTGTTTCTTCCACCAAGCCTCTTCAGGCTCTCAGACACTTATCCAAGTGTAGCCTAAGTATTCTTTCAAACAATAAGCCTCTCCAGGCTTGTAGCCCAAACTGTTTTAGGATAAAAACAGATAAAGTTCAATCAACTAACTTCAGATGATAGATTGAACTTATCAGAAGTGTACAAGTAACCAAGATTTACTCAGGATAAGCAAATAAGCAAATGTACAGAAAATATCAGAGTATTTTTGCAGCGCTTTCGCAGAGTAAGATTTCTTTGATAGCTTTTCTTCTTCTTCTTCTTCTTTAACCTGCATGGGCATATTTATTGTCTTCGAGAAAATGTTGCCCGTTGTCAAATAGCATTAAATTCTTCAGGAGACGTTGAGACACACTCTGTCCAACACGTTCTGAGCAGTCTTAGGTGCAGCAGGTCTGCGCACACAATGCTTTTGAGCAGGTACAACAACTTTGCAGGCTTTCCTTAAAATGCTAAACATTTGAACGAGGAGAGAAAGCAGCTATGATTCTTATGCTGAAAAGGGTTAGACCATTGGGATGAACGTTCTTCTTACATAGTAGCGTCTTCACGGGTCAAACCTTAAACTTGATACCTTCAGCCTTCAGATGCAAAGAGTGCTTCAGATGATCTTCAAGTCTTCAGATGATAAACACTTTTCCGATGAAGTTGATCTTTCAGATGATCCTTTACCCAGACAATATGATCTGAAACAGTGCAACATCCTGTGAGAGCATAGTATCATATAAATGCTTTTTATATTTTATATTTTATATTTGTTGTTCATTAAAACTTAAGAGAGTGAGACTCAAAATATTTTTAATTCCATATATTTAATCCTTTGAGACTTAACAATCTCATGCTATTAAGCCCCAATTTGTTGCTTCAATGGTTTCTTGAGTTTGTTCAAGTTCTATTTCTTTACAAACCATCATTTTTCCTTTCCACTTGTGATACTTTTATACTGATAATTCTATTGTAATTAAACTCCATCATTCAATCAAGTTAACCTACAAAGTCAATGATAACTTGCTCTGATACCAACTGTTAAGGAAGGTAGCATTTGGTAGATGAACAAAACAGAGTAAAATAGAATGAAGAAAAATAGAACATCATATTAAATAGTACTGCCTTATGAGTAGGGCCATAAAAAAATTTTATTTTCTTATAAAAGGGTCTGGAGGGAATAGCATATTAAATTTTATCTTACCATTATTGGCTCTTTTAAATTTATGTTTCCACTCATATACAAACTAAAACTTTTTTTTTGGTCAAGAGATTATTCATTCATTGGAAAAGCCCAGCGAAACACTTACAAAGCTTATAGGATGCTAAAAAAAGAGTATTACAACAATGCACTACATATCAATACAACAAACCAATCATGCATACTCATAAACGTAATTAACTTAACAATAACAAAAAAAACCTCCTAATATAGAAATCCTGGAAAAAGCCTTGGAGTTTTCTTCTTCCTTTCTTTTTTTATTCCTTCTTGATCGACACATGTCCAACGTCCACTCAAAGCAAAACATCACAACATTAAAGACAACTAATAAATCAGTGTTGCAAGATGGAGCTCAATGGTGAAAGTGCATAAAGCAGTAAATCTGTGTAAAACAGTATTGCAAAATACTAATAGATATAGCTGTAACAGAATCTGTAGATGGTGAGAAAAGATAATGAAGAGGTAGTGGAGGGAGGAGGAAGAAAAAGGAAATGTAGGTAAAAAATAAAAATTATCACTAAAGAGAAAGAGAGAGATTGACCCACCTAAAATGAGTAAAAAACCATCACACGGAGAGAGAAATCCCTAGTAAAGAACCCCAAGGAAGTGGAGGATGTTGGCTAGCTGCAGCATTAGGGTTCTCTGTTTGATACCATGTAAAGTTAAATTATGCATTGAATTGAATACTAAGACAACAATAATAGTGGTAGTACTATCTTATACGCATTTAATTTTATTATTTATTTTAAATTTTAAATTTATTCTTATTTAAAATAACCAAAATTATGAATTATATTTGATTATTGATAAGAAATATATGCTACCGATTTAAATCTGTTAAAAGCATTTAAGGTCTGAATGTATGAAAAAAAATCTTAATTTTAATTTGTTCTAATTATCAAACCCAAAATTAATTGACAAATTAGAAAAATATACCAATTAAGATATAAGTTTAATGGACATAGATTGTCACTGTAGAAAAGTTTTACATAGAAATTTAATCATATGTTTCCAAATCATTTAAATAAAATGACACTTCATATGTTATTAAACTTAATAAATGATATGAGAACATATCATTGAACGTCTATATAAAATTAAATGAGTTAATATACAATTTAGTCCCTGAAAGTGTCATGTTATTTTTACTTTTAGTACCTGAAAGTTCATCCGTGTACAAATTAGTTCTCAAAAGTCTAAAATTGCTTACTTGTTAGTCCCTCCGTTAAACTCCATTAGTTTAATGAAGAGTTAATATATAATTTACTCTCTGAAAGTGTCACGTTGTTTACTTTTAGTCTCTGAAAGTTCATTTGTGTACAAATTAGTTTCCGAAAGTCTAAAATTGCTTACTTATTAGTCCCTCCGTTAACCTCTGTAACATAAGTGAAACGAAATTGCTGATCTAGATCATTAAATGCACTAGTGGACTATTAAGTGATGTCTACATGGAAGCTCAATTGTTTAGTCTTTAATGTTGGACCGATTTTTAACTAATTTCCCTAAATTTATAACCATCATTGATCTCCGTTCTTCTCTCAATTATTCTCCCCCTACGAGAAACTATCTAGCAACCCTAATATCCACTATTTAGGACCATAACAGAACTATTTTACAACCCAAATCTCTATTCTTCTCTCCATTCTTTTATCCCCAATTTTATAACCATAATCTCTATTGCTGTCTTTAATATTATCTCACAAATCCTAAATCAAATAACCCAAAGAGACAATGAGAACTACAATGAATTGGGAAACAAGTGGAAGTGTCTATGGTGATGAAAGTGGCGTGATGAACCTATGTGCAAGAATGGAAAGAATAAAATAAAATGGTTCTTGAGGTGTCCTTTCTTTGGGGTAAACCATTTTTTGTTTAAGTTGTGTTTTAAAAGTGGTTTCTTACTATTTTTTTGTGTATTTTGCGCAGAGGAATGATTTTGATTGTTAATACTTTGAATCAAAGTTTATTGCGAGGAAGGGAATTTATTAGGGTTTATGCATAGAAGACTTATATGAGAGGTTGATTGGTAGTAAATTTGTAAGAGATTGAGTGAAAGGATGAAATTAAATATTAGGGTTTTATTTTGGAAATTTTACTTCCCTAATTATATTTCAGGTAGGCATCTTACGTGTCACATAATAGTATAACTGTGTAGTTAATTAACTTGTCAACTCAGCACTCCTGTTTCATTAAACGAGTTAATATATAATTTAGTACTTGAAAGTTCACGTTTACTTTTAGTCCAGGAAAATTTATCCGTGTACAAATTAGTCCCCAAAAGTTTAAAATTGCTTACTTATTACTCTTAGTGTTAATTTTTTTAACACTAACCTTGTGTTTGGATAGAGAAATTTAAAATTACTAGAATTCATGTGTTAAAATAGTAGAAGAAAGAATTCCAAATGACAAATAGGAGGATTTTTTATAACAAATAGGGGAATTTCAAATGACAAATATTGGGAGAGAATTTCAACATTTCTCTTTTATGTTCAAACTTTTTATATTGTCATTGTCAATTTCTCTCATTTTAACAATTTACTCAACATTGTCTATTACAATTTTGAGAATTCTAAAATTCTCCATCCAAACACAAGGTAAGAGTGTATTGTAATTAAACTTATATATTAAATCCTTGTGATATTCTTTAATTTATCTATCTTATGTGTGAAAATGAAATAAACTAGATATATAGTCCTTTATTCACACAATCAAAATATACAACAATTCATATAAAATACTCCCTTAGACTTGAATATAAGTAAAAAATAAAAATAAAATTCACATAAATGTTAAGGAAGTTACTTAATCTTAATTAATTTTCTTGTTATTCATTAAAAAATGATTGCTTTCCAAAAATGACCCTTCATGGAATATTTCAATTTTATTGAAATTTATTTCAAGTGAAAATGTTCTATTTCTATTAGTACACGGTTCATTAAAGAGTCATTGTAAAAACACAATATGAATTAAATAAAAGTTATTTTAACCATCTAGATCAGCCTAGTGGTGGAGGATTTGGGTAGTTTAGAATGAGGTTTTAGGTTCAAACCTCATTCTCTTCCTTATACACATAAAAAATAATAAATGATATTTCAGAATGGTCTCATTAAATAAGGTGAATTTAGTTAAATTTTTATATTTTAGTTCGCCATATGTGAGTATTTTTTAGCTTATATTCAATTCAAGTCCAAAAAAGTATTATTTTTTATCTCTTAATTATATCACTTATCATACCTCACATTTTTCTAAATGTTGTTTGTATTATTTTACAAGTAACATTTCTCATACATTTAACATTAGTTTTACCTTGTAAGGAACACATATTTTCTGCATCTGTTTCTATTGATGTTTAGACATAATTTTTTTAATAATTATAAAACATGATACATTATTACCTTTAATAGATAAAACTAATTAATCTAGTATTAACCTAAAAATACAAATCTTGCATGAATATACAGAAATCGATATTCCATAAGCGACATTTAATTATTATAAATATGACAAAATATTATAATTTATTCTGTCATTGTTAATATAATACCCAATGTTACAAATATGGAGTTAAAAATACAAACATTAATAATTAATAATTAAGTTTCAGTAAAATAAAATATGATTTATTCATTTAAGTATTATGATCTCTCATTTCTATTAGCACAAAAATTTTAAAACTGTAATCTAAAAGTATAAAAATGAATTTCTATAAAGCATCCCACTCCCACATGATCCATACATGATATCTGTGCAGTAATTATTTTGAATTATCCATTGATCCTATATAATGGAAGAGAATAAGGAGTAAAGGAGGGTCCTTGTTATTGTTAAGGAGGGTCACGGTTGCGGGGCCCACCATCCCCCTTCTTAAAAGTATAAACGATAGAACCACCCACTCCTTCCATCCCCTCTCTCCATTTTTTTTGTTTTTTCATTTTTCTTTTCTAATTTTTCTATTTGCCAATTCTCCCTCTTCCACCCTGGCATCCTCGTCCGTACTCTGTCTCTTTCCACCGGCTACCGCCCCACCCGGTCACCTTCCCCACACGTGCCTACGCTCCCAGCACTCCGTCACACGTGTCGCCCTCACCCATACAGCACCCCTTTCCGTGGTGCAACAAATAAAAAGCCACAGACACAAACCAGAGCAGCACAACACACATATGGAGAGAGAGAGAGAAAGTGTGTGTGTCTGTGTCTGTGTCTGTTTTTAGAGAGTTAATAACCTCATAAAAGCATAAATTTTTTCTTGGTCTTTGAGGGGCGTGAAGTAGATGGGTGTTTAGTGTTTATCCTTTTCTTTCTCTCTCTCTCTACATACACCTCTATGAGTTCTTTTTCTATCATCATTTTCCCCCAATCTGAACTGAAAGATCGATTATTGGGTGTGTGAGTTTCAAAGTCTATTGGTTTATTTTAGTGGTGAATCTGGTGAGATAGAACAAGTTCACATCTTGCACCGATGAGAATCCGAAAGAGGCAAGTACCTTTCCCTCTCTTGCCGGTGACTCTCTCAGATCCCAACCTGATCAACCGGTCACCGGTGTTGGTGCAACTCAACGATGCTTCAACCACCTCACCAAAACCTTCTTGCACTCATGCCTCGGCTACTGCACCGCTATCCTTCTTGGATCCTCCTCAGCCGTCTGATCAGCCACTCCCACCGATCGGGAAACCAACCAACGGCCCTGATGATTCCTTCGCACACAGGAGGCAGGACAAGAAGCAAGGATGTTTGGTTAGTTAAACTATATCACATGAATCAATTTAATTTTTAGCTATTTTTTCTTTCTTGGGGGTATTTCATAAATTAGTGCACTTTTCTCCTACCTATAGAAAGGGGTTGGTGTAATTTATTTAATTTTTTTTTTAATTTTTATTTTACACTCACAAAGGGGCTGTAACCATGGATCATATATATGTGTTTTTTGGGTGTTTTGATTTGCAGGTGGAAGGAGAGGGACAGAAGGGTAATGATACCAGGTAAGAACGAGACCAACATATGAATTTTCAAAAAAAAAAAAAAACAGACATGAAATTATTTCCTCTCTTATTCTTTCATGAAATCTCAGAAGTAAAAAAAAGTGAAAACATGGAGACCCATAACTTAATTTTTTAACCGGCATGGAAAAAGAAATAGTTTTTAAATTATTTATTGTGCACCAACAAAAAAAAAAAAAAAGAAATACTGTTAGTGGAAATACTGTTGAAAGTGTTTTAATTATACCTTCCTATCTAAACCGATGGTTTCTTTCTCAAAATTGGCTAACTACCATTTGGCCTTGAGGTGCACAAACAGGTAGAACCAAATGCTGGTCCACAGTTCCATCACATCTATCTTCTTTCAAAATATTACATTCCTTCTTTCTTTTCATCCTTTCCCTTTTGGCTGTAAATTATGTATGTGTGTGTGTTTGTTTGTGTGGTTGTGACTTGTGAGTCTTTTTTTTTGGGTCTTTCTGGGTTTTTTCTTTGTTTTGTAGGAAAGGAAGCATCTTGAGTTCAGAAATGCCAAGTGAAGTCATCTCACCCTCCTCAAGCCCTCTTAATTCTAAACAAGGTAACTATATAAATCTGTTATAACAATATAAATCTGTTGTAACTAACTAACAATGCACTAGCTGGTTTTGACTTGGTTAGACTTTAACCGTTAGAGAGTTGTTATTGTTAGTATTATTATTACATGGTGCAGATGGGAGATGGTGTGAGGGAGAGAAAGCATTTCCATTCAAGAAAAGAAGAGGAAGCTTCGAGAATGTTGCAATAGAGGATAGCATTAGCATTAACAATGATAATGGTAACAAGAAGAAGATGAAGACAAAGAGAAGATTGAAGACAAAGATGAACAAGAAATGTTTGGGCCAAGATGATAGTAATAATGAATTAGATGAAGAGGTGGTGATGAGAGAAACGAAAGCTGATCATGTGAATGTTGGTAAGAAGAGGGTAAGAGGTGGTGCACTCATGGAAGGTTCAAGGTGCAGTCGTGTGAATGGGAGAGGATGGAGATGTTGTCAACAAACACTGGTTGGTTATTCACTTTGTGAGCATCACTTAGGGAAAGGAAGGTTGAGAAGCATGACAAGTGTAAGAAGCAGGTCTATTGCTACACCAAAGAATAATAACAACATGCAAGAACAAACACTATCTGAATTACCTTCATCTTCTACTACTTCTCTACCTGAAAAGCAAACCAAGTGTATCATTCATCTGAATGATGGTGAAGACAATGATGAGAAGAAGCCAGTGATGGTTACAAAGAAGAGGATGAAGCTTGGAATGGTGAAAGCAAGATCAATAAGCAGCTTGCTGGGACAAACCAACAACACTACTGAAATTGCTCTAGTTGCTGAGAAAGAATAATAACAAGTAAGGCAAAAAAAAATGTTATTATTTCATGTACTTAGGATTTGAATGAAAATTTCAATAATGGTACGTGGGTGCAACTTCTTCCATCTAGCTATATATGTTATCGTTTTCTTGTTCATGTTATGTGAAGCTAGCTTTATTTATTTTTGGAGTATTTTTCTTCCCTATATATATATATATATATATATATATATATATATATATGGTTCACCTGTGATGATTATTTAAGTATATTGGACCTTGCCATGATCTGATTAATGCAATATTTATAGAGCCACTTGATTAAATTATACATCGGAGTTTATACTTAAGCGATGGACTCGATCATGATCACGGTGTCTTCTTTGACCAATGAAACATTGAACTATATATCACGTGATATACTTTGTTATCAACAAAATAGGAAGGCGAAATAAACAATAATTGAATTCATTAAGTTAAGATTTAGGTAATTTATTGTATGGTCTGTGATAGAGTCAAGTCTTCCATGCACACATGGTCTCAACGATTCATTGCGTGCATTTTCATTAATAAAACAGAGAATTTACACACATCGATCGATAGGGAGGGAGTAGAAAGAAATAGTTGTCTTTAATGGTTTTCACATTGAAGAATTTTTAATTAATTAACGATTTGCTATAACGCAAATTTGTATAGTTTCTAGCTACTCCTTGAATTGTATATCATGCATGTAAGTGGCTTTTCTTTTATTCTTGCTTATTTGTTGCAGTCTACAGTGGGGATCACATGTGGCTGCGGTTGACATAGTCTGAACCAAACATGTATGTACATATGTGGGAAATCATATATTAATATGAACTAATTAATAACATGGCTTTATAGTATCAGCTCAAAGGTAAGACTGCTCAAACATTTATTTTACTGCTCAAACATTTATTTTAGGTCCCAGATTGTTAATAATATCCTTTATAAAAATAATTAAAAATAATATTATAATTAGGCCTAGTTCACTAGTTTAGAAATTGATTTTCCTTTTCAAGGGTTGATGGTTCAATCCTTGCTAAATGAATTTTAACTTTTAAGGCTCTTTTCTTTCATATTATGTATTTAAAAATGCCCCAAAATAAAGGTTTAGTTGAAGCCTCATTACATGTTGAGCCGACCTTGTAGGATCTAGGAGAAGTTTTTTTTTTTTTTTTCCATTTTATTTTGCAAGGCTTGTTCTTTTCAGATACCACGGGAAATTTGAAAAACATATTAGATGAACCAATTGAAAACAATTTTTCATATTTGAGGATAATTATTTATAATCCCCCAATGGTTTGATTTCGTCTGCCTTATGGTATTAATTATAGAGTTTAAATATATATACATTATCAGTGTAAAAAAATATCAAATGATGTGTTGTTACATTAATATTAATTAAATAATGTAGCTGTTCATTATTGGATGTATGTGTAAAATTTCTTTACACTATCGATATATATTAATTAAATCCTAATTATAACTGTAATTTGTCTTCATTTGCTGTGAAAAACCATTTGTTTCCAGAGCTTCCGTTTGAGTTCATATGAATGGAACCAAACCAAACCAACTCCTTCTTTTTCTTTCCATGACATGACCAACTACGATTATTTCTAGCAGCCAAAATTTTAATTTTAATTTTTATTAGAAGGGTATTCCTCCTCAATCAGTGAGTTTGGAATATATTTAATTGAGCGGCTCTTAGGACTTAGAAGCACGAAAGCAAAAGAAAATCTTTTAGTCAACGGAGAAGAAATGAAAAGTCATCGGAGTGACGTAATAAATATATATTTTAAAAATGGAAATATATATTGGATGCCGTCAAGAAAGGTAAAATTTTTCTTTGCCTTATGGTATTAATGAAAAGCATGTTGTAGACCCCATGATATGTACATAGACAATGTCCGTTAATTAAATAAATGATACTACATAGTATTTAACTGTGTACACTTTCATCATTATGAATAAACTAGTTATATGCGTGGTTTCTCTGTAATTTCTAAGGGAAGAAAAGTTGAGGAGGTGATCGCTTGAGAAGGGTCAATTCCTGCATAATTAAGGTAGACCCCTACAGGGAACACTTTAGAAACGCCTGTAGTACTAGTACAGTAGCAATTTCTCTGTCCTCATACTGCAAAATTTTCAGCAATGTAGCTAGCTAGATCAATAAAGTTTTTGTTTGGTCATCAATGTTTTAGATGGCCCAATATATAGTACACAAGTATTTATATACTTTAATTAATTAATTAATTAATTAATTAATTAAATTATTCTGTCTATTTTGTTTTTTATTTTTCTCATTTCCTTATATGGAGGACCTTTAATTTCTAGCAAGTTTCATGAACTCTACTAGAGAAAATCTCTCCATGTATATGCTTTTCCCTGATAAAAGTCCATGCATTTGATCACTTTGGTTTGATGCCTGTGGAAAGCTTTGGTAGTTGCATCTCTTTCAAATGGTTGTCTTGGAATCAATGGAATCTTTAAAGATATTGAAGTTGATGGGGTTAATGGGATATATGAGTTTACGGATGACAGCTAATGAGAATTTTGTTATCTTTTTTCAGTGGTTACTACTACTCATGCATATGTATTAATTCCAATTGTCATAGTCATATATATATGTATACGTCTAATACCAATGAAATCCAAGTTAATTATTTGGTCATATAGCTAGGAAGCTGGGTTAATTAAAATGAAGCATATGATTCTTCTATATAGCTACTTGCTAGCTAGGCTTGCTTTGTTCTAGCTATAGCTCATTTGGTGTCAAGGGGAAAGTTCAGAATGTGGTGCAACGAAAGGCTATGAAGACGTTAATGCTTAAAAGACAGGATTTTAGTTTAACTATTATTTTCTTTTTCTTTGTTTTGGGGCTTAGGAAGAATATAGAAAATAAAAGGAAATGGGTGGTAATTAATGGGATCGGCTCTCATTAAAATGGCGTTCAACTATTGTTGTGCTTTTCCATTTTATATATATAGAAAAGCATTTTTTAAAAAAATAAAAAAATGGAATAAATTCTTTGCCGAAAACGAAAATTCAGTTTTGTATTTGAAAAGTTATCACTCAATTTTTAATTTTCTCTGGGGAGAAAAATATATATCATAATGGTATTTAATTTCAGAGGCTGAGCCATTAAATGTGACAGAGATTCTTCCGGATGGAGACGATTTGGATGGAGACGATCTCCCACCACTACTCCACAAAACGCAAGACTCATTCGCTCCACCCAATTGCTTCTAGATATATATGCGAAATCACTAACCATGTCTTTGGATTGAGAAATTTGAAATTATTAGAATTCATGTGTTAAAATAGTAGAAGAAAGAATTCCAAATGATAAATAAGATGATTATGATAAATAGGAGAATTTCAAATGACAAATATTGAGAGAGAATTTTAACATTTTTCTTTTATGTTCAAACTTTTTAGATTGTCATTGTCATTTCCTCTCATTTTAATAATTCACTCAGCATTGTCTATTACAATTTTGAGAATTCTAAAATTCTCCATTCAAACACACTATAAGAGGGTTCAACGTTGAAACGTGGTAAACTCATGTTTTTGAACGCTAGAAATAATTACGTTAAAAAAAACTAAACTTGAGTATGAATAGTTTTAACGTCAAATCAAACACACACTAGATCTTAACAAGAGAACTTAAGATCAAACAATACACCTTTAAACTAATTTATCTTTTGATAACTCATGTTAGATTTTCAATTTGTTCTAGCCAATTAAGTGCATATGCTGTAAAGAACCTCACAAAAGTCTTGAACTTCTTTGTCTCCTATACAATAATTGTTGAGAAAATGATCTTTAGTCTGAAGAATTTTCTTATTTGTAAATGAATTTGATTGGTAATTGAGGGCATCAAATTGAGTTTTGCATTCCCACCTTCATACTTTTCCTCGTGACATTCATTCCTACCGAATAGTATTATCGTAAATGTTGCACGAGCACAATGTTTATAATAGCATATTGGTATCTTGATTTTTAGAGCATCATGTATTTTAATTCGTGATTCTTAACAAACCTTCGTTTAGTCATTGACATTACTTAATTTCTATCCACTAAAATCCAAATTTCTGTTAAGTTAGTCCTGTCAAGTTAGTCCTGATATAAACTACTTAACTAGTAGGACAAAAAATGACATCATTTTCCCCCATTTTTAAGTGTGAGACACTTAGACCTAACAGTCACTTAAAAAATACCATTGGAGAAAATGAATAAAGAACGAAAAAAGGGAAGAAGAAGTGATTGTTAGGGTTTGGTGTTTTACACTTGAAAAATGGGGAAATGGTGTTTTTCTTGTCCTACTAGCTAGGTAGTCAATGTCTCACGTTAATGTGATATATCGGCACTAACTTAATAAAAGGATTTTTGACTAAAGTGTTACATGAAAAGTAACGTCAAGGACTAAAATGAAATTTGTTAAAAGTCAAAGATTAAAGTGTATGGTGATCTAGAAGTGAGGAATTGATATGCTAATTTACTCTTTATTATGCAAAAGCAATGAAAAAATTGAAATTATATTAGAATAATTTTAGTATAATTGTGTCTTT
Organism: Sesbania bispinosa; assembly: GCA_026901365.1. Taxonomy (NCBI): domain Eukaryota; kingdom Viridiplantae; phylum Streptophyta; class Magnoliopsida; order Fabales; family Fabaceae; genus Sesbania; species Sesbania bispinosa. The sequence goes on along the minus strand of QLOH01000041.1, from coordinate 723,668 downwards.
TTTATTACTATATTAATGTAATTTGAGTTTTTGATTAATTATGTCTAATGAATAATAGATGCTGACGCAAGCATTGTTCCCTCTACACATGGTGACTCAATCATTTTGGTATTGTATCAAGAAAGTTGCATAAAATCTTAACTCTAAATAAGTGCATACCTAACGTGGGCTAGTAAAAATATCTTGTAAGTTCGTAAAAGCTAAGTTTTAGACTTTCCAATATATCCAAGCTAACATTGCAAATATTCACAGGCAGTAATAACATAACATGTCTGTTAAGTGTTATAACTTGTGATGAAAATGGTCAAAGGGGTCATTTCCTTGGTTTAACTAGCAAGGGCACTTGTCAGCAGAGAAAGCGCAAATATGCCTAAAGTTAGAGGGGACCCAAACAGCAAAGCGAGTATTGGCAATAGCATCCCCAGTGAGATAAGATATTCAATGGCATGTGGCCAATAGGCCCACCAATGAGACACCAATCTATTATATATATGTAATGTTACTTCACAGCAGAAAGGTCAATGTGAGAGGATATATGGATTTATAATGCTGATGGGTGTTTTACACCAAAAAGCATCTTTCCAATTCCTCATTTGTCCATCTATTCATGTAAAAGATTAAAATAAAAAAAATTGTGTTATTATTCCATTTAAAGGCAAAAGCAACCGGCCAGCACAAATAGTTACAAACAAATAGTAGAAAATGTACCTCAGAGCTCTTAGCCAGGCTGGTGCGTATAGCACAAAGCCACAAACATATCTGTGTAGGATATTGAATTATGGAAACCACAAAATACAAATCATTTGATAATTGATTCAACTTCTGCAACCATTGGACCCAGGTTCATGCTGACCCTCAAAAAGGGGTGTACTACAAACAGAATTAATACATGCATCCCTTTATGGTTTCCAATTTCAAGTTTATTTTTTTAAATAGTGAGAGATTTGGTTGTCTAAGCATTAAGTGCTAGCTTCATATGGGAAGATAAGAAAATTTGAGAATTCGTTGGCTCTCTCTGATTTTTCAATGACATGACAATTTTTATGATATCATCATCAATTATATATATCAGATGCGCAGAAAGTGAGTTATAATTTCTGATCTTTTCTAATTTCTGATGTGCAACAGAAAGAATATTGATTGTGATGAATGATGATGATGATATAAGAAGAAAAGTAAGCATGTGATCGATGCTTTTGCATAACCATATTAATATTTCTGCATACAAGTTTATTGGAAATGTAGATTACAGAGTCTTGTGAGAACAAAGCACATAAGAGGAGAGGGGGACCATAGTAGTTAGCTGGACTTTGATGGGGATGCCAATGTTGAATTAATGACTTTCTTGGATTGTTATTATATATATATATAAGTGTGGCTCAACTTATAGCTTCCTATGTCAAGGCTAAGCATATCCATATTCAATTAATCATGCATGTAGGTGTTACATTTTTGTCAATCTTTTGTGTCCTTATATAGGGTGGACATACTAGTAAGCAAGGCTAAATGAAAGATTGGAAAAGACCTACATATACATATATATCACTTTGCCGACAAATAATAATAATGCTACATTCTTAATATCATTAGGACTCAATTCTGTTTCGTTGTTAGTGTGTAAAATTTGATTACATTATTACTCAAAAACATATCATTAATAGAATTTGACTATGTACTATATTTCGAACTCTTTTACAGTGTGTTGATGCATTATTGAATAATGGTCTACACAGTTTTAGAATGTATGTGTGGATCAAAATGAAACCTGGATTATATTAGTCACAATCAAAGGTTCGTTTAGATGAACAGGGTCATAGGAGAAAGCAGCCATAAATAACTCTGAAATTTTGTTCATTTAATTTGGGGGTTGTAATATTATTTGATTACATTATTTTTTTTTCTCCACTCGCTACTACTAGTACTTAATAAAATATCAAAAATTTGGTTTTAAGTTGCTTTTGTGGTTATAATCACAGTTACCTTGTGATTATTGAAATTACATGAAATCATAGACAAATGCTGCTAAGACCTTCCAAATCACAGTAAATACGGTCGCAATCATGACTATGATTGCAAATTGTAATATAAAATGATGACAGAAAGCAATTGAAGAGCCCCACAAGAGCAGGAATTTTAATTTGTCTATAGGCTTTTAGTGCACAAACAGTGACCTGCATTAATCCTAGACATTAATCATCCAGCTTAGTGCTGGGTGTTGCCATCTATTCATAACCAAATGCAATTGAACAGCAGAAACTTATAATTATTAGGATAAATGTCAAGTGGCTACTGGCTAGCTAGTGTTTAATTATGCATGTAATTTATCTTAATGTGTAATTTGGTTTACACTGTATGTTTCAAATTAACGTTACTGAGAGTAGCGTCCGCTTGATCCAAATTTGAAACACACAAAGTCAGTTAATCGAATTACATTTTCTTGAGACTGGATAATTTTTTATGCATTGAAATTAGCGTTACTGTTATTGTTAAGTTGCAAGTTCCATCAGAGGGTACCATTTTCTAACTGGACAAAGCAAACACCAATAGCATGGTATTGGTGGTGCTGGTTAATGCCGATGTCATGTAGCAATTTGTTTGTCTCGTTAAAGTCAAAAGAGTTGGCTGAAATTGATTTGGTTTATTCGAAGTTCCCACTGGCTTTGGTCTTCACTTTTTAGTAAACTATTAAAATTTCTAGTTTGCCCATGCTAAGAGAAAGTTACAGAATTTTGACACTTATAAATCTGACAGGGGACGTGTATATATATATACAGACATGAATCTTGTGAAACCAAAAACTTGGAGCCCATGTTTTCTTTGCTATTGTAGCATTTGCCCAAGTGGCTGAGAAAAATTATCTTCACACATCCATTAATAGCAGTAAATTCACAAAACAACATCTTAAAGCCACTAGACATGTTTTTTCACACCTCCATCATATCATTGACTATAAGCAACAACTTAAATCCTGTCTACCACTTTACCCAATAGCAAAAGACAATGGAACAAGAGGAGGATATCTACATTTTCATAGAACAGGGCTTGCATGGTGTTTTTAACTAGTAGTTAGATAAAGGTGTGGCAGGTAATGTGGCTAAGTGATTATATATTAAAAGAATTCCAATTTGCACAGATTGAGAGTGTCCAGAATGGTTTTATTTTTTATTTTTATTTAAATAGCTTTGGAAATATAAACGAATGATCGAAATGCCAATGCAGGATGAAGAACTCATTAACTTACCGAATCTAACATGGTGTTTTCGTTAAGGATTTTACATCACAACTTTCAGGCATATGTCATTCCTCTAAATTGGTATCAGTAACTAAAGTAACAGAATCAGTTAATTTAGTTACTGGTAAATAACATAAATCACTATTATGCCCTCTTTTAGAGAAAAAATGCACTAATCAACAGGACTTGGTTCTGTTTCTTGTACAATGCCACTTCTCTCGTGTCGTGGCTAATTCCTGGGATATTCGGATGTTTGCTTTGTTTATTTATATAAAAATATGAATCTTATGTTAATATATAGCAAAAAGTTCAGGGCTGCGTGGTAACAAAGTAACGATTTTCACGTTTTAAAATGTGTAACATGATAAAATAAATTAAAATTACATTGGGAAAGTTTATTAAATAATTTACCATAAAAAATATTTTTACTATAATTCACATAATTTTATCGTGTTTTATAGTGACCAATGGCAGATCTTGACCAAATACTTCGGAGGGGCTATGTAATATAAAATTGGGTTTAGGCATAAAAAAAATTATTATTTATTTATGTTCATAATTATCTGCCCCATTTGAAGAATCTTGACCAAATATTTTGGAGGGCATGTAGTATAAAATTGGGTTTAGGCTTAGAAAGTTATTATATTTGTTCATAATTATATGTCCCATAATTAGAAGAATTTTTTTATTTCTATTTATTTATCTCATTTAAAAGTTCAAAAAGGTAATAAATAAATGTAAAAAAAAGTTAATAAATATATTTTCTATTTTTATCCTTAATAAGAGAGATAATAAGTGAAAAATTTAATGAATAAAATAGAGAGATAAGAAATATATTAAGAAAAATATAATAATTTTATTGTAAATCAATACATTTATTATATTTCTTTAGTTTTGGTCCCTAATTTATTGTTTTCTTTGGTTTTGGTCCTCGATTTTTTTAAAAAATTACATGCTTTTAATCCTTGTTGTTAACTATACTATGTTAAGTCGCGTTCGCAGCTCCACTACGGCTTTTCCGAGTTAAAAATTCACAAGAAATATTTTGTGATTTTTCCTCTAAAATAAATCATCTATAATAAATTTCCAATTTTTGCATAAAAATGCTAGTGTGAAATTTTTTAACTTTGCTATAGAAATATCTATAGTAAATTTCCCGCAAATTTTAGAACCTGAACAAATTTTCCTATGAATTTTGAATTCTACGGGAAAATTTGAAGGAAAATCCATATAAAAATATATAAGAAATATTATTACGTTATCACTTAGCGGAACATAACTAGCGGCAAAGATTAAAATCTTGTAGCTTTTAAAAATAGAGGATCAAAACCAATGAAAAAATATATGAGAGCCCGAAACCAATGTTCACTGTGTGCTTCGAATAATCTTTACATATTTACAGGCTTCTTCTTTTTCTCTCTCTAGAAAATTAAAAATAGCAATATGACTTCTGGGTATAAGGAGACAACTTTGTTCTGATAAAAAATGTAGTTGCAACGCAGGTTTCCTTTTTGGTGCAAAACATTTGAAACAACCCGAGTTATCATTTGTTTTTCCTTCTTCAGCAAAGTCTTTATCACAGACACATGAAAGCTTTTGACTTTGCAGAGTCTAAGGCATGAATACTTCAAAAGCTTTTGACTTCATATGTAGAGACGGAGCTATTAAGGGACAAAGGGGGGCCATGCCCCCCTCCCTTTATGTATATATTAGTTTATAATATATATATATTATAAACTAATATATATAATTTATAAAAAAGACTAATATATAATGATTTTTTTATCAAATTTTATTAAATCACTTATTATATTTTTTATCTTTTTTTCTCTTATTCTCTCATTATAGAGATTATTATTGTATAATTTGATTGTACAAATACATTTCTCATATATTTGAATAAAATTATATAGTGGAAGCCTAGTTAGAGAAAAATATACTGCCTAACTAAAATTAACTAGAGAGATGTCTCATTGTTTTTATTGAAAGAAAAATTGTCAAAATTTTTAGCATAGTGTGATATGAAGAAATATAAAACTCTTATATAATAATATATTTTGTTAGAGTAAAATTTTATCATACTATTTAATTACTTTCAATTTATCAAATTTTTTCTTTGGATATATATTATCCTATTATTATCTTATTTTTTATAACATTTTTTGTATAATAATAATTTTATATACCAGAAAAAAAAAATTGTATTCATATTTTATTTGGCCCCCCTTAACCTTATGTCCTGGCTTCGCCCCTGTTCATATGCTTGTGACTTCAGACACCCTTCAGACTTCACACAATTTTATTTTTCAGATGGCTTCCTTGATATTGTCTAAAATTTTCTGATTTCTGAAACTGAAATATATAAAGTATTCGTAGTTAGTTTTTACACAATCCTCTAAGTTTGTTTATCATCAAAATTTGGATATGGAGACTCTTAAGATTTATCAAGTCTTGAACACATTTAACCCTTTGATAAATCCACTTTAGTAGTAGATTTATAGATTAATTTTAGGTAGTTTTTAGTTGTTTAGGTTGATAATTTTGTAAATTTGTAGTAAAATTTGTATATAATTGAGTTTGTTTGTATTTTAGGTGATTTTAGTAAATAATAATATTTTTCTCTAATTTTTCATTGTTTTGTTGGTTTTAGGAATCTTCTGAAAAATAAGAAAGAAAGAAGTTAAAGAGAAGCAATTTTGAAGTTTGTGGAAGAGTCAAACAATGAATTTTGGAGGCAAAGAAGGTGCAAATTGAAAGATTTACATTCTGCCAGATCTGTGTGGGAACAGACAAATTTCATGTGAGGACGCGACACTGCCAGAAGCTACAAAAATTACAAATTGCTCTCTGCCTTGTTCGTGTGGGAACATGGCAGAGTTTGTGTGGGGACACGATTTCTGCAGAAACATTATAACTAGTATCAATTAGGAATTAGTGTGACAGTTATTCATTTTTTCAGATTCTCTTCTTTTTCCTCTCAATTTCTCTCATCTCTCTCTTAGGATTCAACTCAAAGGTGGAATCTAGGGCTATTCTCCATGGATCTCATTCTTGAGTTTGCATCTTTCTTCTCTTTCCTCTTCTCTTTTGTAATGAATTGCTAGATTCTCTTAGGTTAGGAGTTGATGGAACTTCACCTAAATTTTGTGTAAGTATTTCACTCATTCAATTCAATTTTCGTTTGCAATTCAATTGCTTTCTTCTGCACTTAAAGCTTCAATTGAATTGGCCAATCAATTGTATGAATTGAAAGCTTCCCTCACAATTGGAAAATTTGAGGAAAGTTTAGATCCGAAGCAAGCAACATAAAATTCTGATTGCCTAGGAATAGGATTCAGTTTTTATGTGATCTTTAGCAATTCTTAATGATAATGCATGTCTCAATTAGGTTCACCTAAGGAATTAGGGTATTTAGTTGAAGACATAGGGTTAATCTACCAAGGAATTGGATTTTAACTAGGTTTGTGAATTGGATCATTGAATCATTTTTAACAATTGAATTGAGTGAAGTGTATACTTGCATGAAAGGAAGATTGAGTGAAATCAACCCTAACCAATTTTATAAAATTCGTATTTCAATTTTACTGCACTTTTATCAAATTGATCAAAGCAACTTTAAGGTTTCTGGTTTAGTTGTAAGATTTAGTTTACTGTTTTAGTTGTAAATCATTGAACACAATTGAATTTCCCTTATTCAACTAGATAAGTTCCCTGTAAATTGTTACTTGAGCTTCAATCCTTGTGGATACGATACCCTCATTTACTTCGAATACTTGACGATATTGGTGCGCTTGCCAATTTTTCCATCAAGTTTTCTGGCGCCGTTGCCGGGGATTGATAGATTCAATATCAATAGTGCAGTGGATTTTCTAGATTGGATACACTAACTGTTTTGATTCATTTCTTCTTTTTCTATTTGTTTGTTACTGACTTAATTATGAACATGCCTTTCTCTTTGTGTGTGAGGAAAAATTAAATAGAAAGTTGTATTAATTACTATTTGATCATGGATCGGTACAAAATTGAGGCAACATTTGCTCAGAATGAACTCCTTTTACAGCAGCTAGATGCACTGCATCAACGTTTAGACAATCTACAATCAGGAGGTAGAAAGACAACATAATGGTTTGTGATTTTTGCCAAGGAAACCACCTGAATGGGGATTGTGACATGGATGATGTTGCAAACTTCTTTGAGAATGCACGTAGACAGCAAAATTTGGATCCTTATTCAATCTACCAGCAAGAAGATTATGAATATAATCATAGTGTATTGTGGCAACAACCTTTTCAACCAATTGACATGCAATATCAACAAGAAGAATCATATGTGCAATATGATGAGCAAGAGATTGATAGAATTTCTACATTAGAAAATTCACTCCTTAAACTAACTCAAGAAAATATTTCTTTTATGCAGGAAACAAAAGCAAGGTTTAAAGCTCAAGAGTCTTCATTAAATAATCTTGAGAATCAAATTGGATATCTATCCAAGCAACTATCTGAAATTCCTCAAGAGGCACTTGGAGTTGTTGTGAAATATTCAGATGACAGTGATAATTGTTTTGAGGAAGACTTGGAAGTAGATGAGTGTTTGCCAAATTTAGAAGCACAAGGAATTGATTCATCTGTGCATTTGATAAAAGAAGAGCTGCAAAAGGAGGAGGAAGAGAAAAAGGAGCTAAAGATTGAGCATGAGCCTTCACCCTCTGATATGAAATACGATGTTGTTGGAGAGGTACATGCAAATATAAAGATCATCAGTAATGGTTTGAGAAAAACAGAAAAAGAGAAATTATTGAGAGTGGTTGGAGATAATAAAGCAACATTTGGATTAACAATTTCTCTTTTGAAAGTTAAAATTGAAGGAGATGAAAGTCCAAAGTTAACAATCCAACAAGTTGTGCTTAATCTATCATGGTTAATTGGAGGAAAGCACCAAAGGAAGTATTTGAAAATCTTTGATAATGGAATAAGATACAATGCAGTAAAGGAAAAGGGGGTAAAATTTGTTTCATGCTTTCAGCCACCTTGAAGGAGAATTTTGTGTCAAGCTAATGACGTTAAAGAAGCGCTATATTGGAGGCAACCCATAATTCAAAAGCTTTAGTTTGATATTTTTTGCATGTTGTTCAACTTTTGTTCATAGGATTTATTTTTTTTTAGTAGGCATAATGGATTCTGGACAAATTAGGAGTACTGTGATATTTTGCTACTTGTTTGAGTGTATTTACATGACTAACAAGTGACATTATGTTGCAGGAAATTGAAAAAAATTATGCAGATGCCTTGAAATGTTTCTGCCAAGATCGTGTCTTCACAATCTGTGATCCATGTGGGGACGTGATAATAAAAAAGCAACATTTGATCAAGTCTGATGCTCTAAATTAGCCTCTGTCAGAATCGTGTCCTCACAAGCCTTGCTCATGTGGGGACACGAAAATGAAAAAGAAAAGCAAGAAGGAAAATGTGACAGTAGGTGCTCTCTGTCTAATTTTGGTGAGAACGTTCTTTTGCCTTTGTGTAGACACGATTTTTAAACTCAACTCCAACAACCATCACTTCTCATATACATACAAAAAAAATTAAAATTGCTATTACTTTTGTTTAACGTTCTTTTCATTTTTTTTCCTTTGCTTTTGTTCTTTTCATTTCTTTTTGTTTAATTTTTTTTTTACGTTTACTCTTTGTTCTTCCTGGTACCTCCTTCCTGTCCCTTTCTCATTACAAACCCCATCCCTCAAAAGCAAAGCTCTGTTCTCATACATTCTTCATCCTCTTAGGAAGAATAGGTGAATAGTGCGCAAAAGAATGGTGAACAGCGCGCAAAAAAAAAATTTGGAACGGAGATTGAAATAAGGAAGAAACAAAAAAATGGTGGGGGATTTACGCGCACGAGGAATAGGGGGAACCAAAAAAGGAACGGTGATTTAGTCCAAGAGGATGAAGAATTTATACAAAAAGAAATGAAAAGAACAAAAGCAAAGGAAAAAAATTGAAAAAAACGTTAAACAAAAGTAATAGCAAGTTTATTTTTTTTTTGTATGTATATGAGAAGTGATGGTTATTGGAGTTGAGTTTAAAAATCGTGTCTACACAAAGGCAAAAGAACGTTCTCACCAAAATTAGACAGAGAGCACCTACTGTCACATTTTCCTTCTTGCTTTTCTTTTTCATTTTCGTGTCCCCACATGAGCAAGGCTTGTGAGGACACGATTCTGGCAGAGGCTAATTTAGAGCATCAGACTTGATCAAATGTTGCTTTTTCATTATCACGTCCCCACATGGATCACAGATTGTGAAGACACGATCTTGGCAGAAACAATTCAAGGCATCTGCATAATTTTTTTTCAATTTCCTGCAACATAATGCCACTTGTTAGTCATGTAAATACACTCAAACAAGTAGCAAAATATCACAGTACTCCTAATTTGTCTAGAATCCATTATGCCTACTAAAAAAAATAAATCCTATGAACAAAAGTTGAACAACATGCAAAAAATATCAAACTAAAGCTTTTGAATTATGGGTTGCCTCCTATATAGCGCTTCTTTATCGTCATTGGCTTGACATAAAATTCTCCTTCAAGGTGGCCGAAAGCATGAAACAAATTTTACTCCCTTTTCCTTTACTGCATTGTATATTATTCCATTATCAAAGATTTTCAAATACTTCCTTTGGTGCTTTCCTCCAATTAACCATGACAGATTAAGCACAACTTGTTGGATTGTTAACTTTGGACTTTCATCTCCTTCAATTTTAACTTTCAAAACAGAAATTGTTAATCCAAATGTTGCTTTATTATCTCCAACCACTCTCAATAATTTCTCTTTTTCTGTTTTTGTCAAACCATTACTGATGATCTTTATATTTGCATGTCCCTCTCCAACAACATCGTATTTCATATCAGAGGGTGAAGGCTCATGCTCAATCTTTAGCTCCTTTTTCTCTTCCTCCTCCTTTTGCAGCTCTTCTTTTATCAAATGCACAGATGAATCAATTCCTTGTGCTTCTAAATTTGGCAAACACTCATCTACTTCCAAGTCTTCCTCAAAACAATTATCACTGTCATCTGAATATTTCACAACAACTCCAAGTGCCTCTTGAGGAATTTCAGATAGTTGCTTGGATAGATATCCAATTTGATTCTCAAGATTATTTAATGAAGACTCTTGAGCTTTAAGCCTTGCTTTTGTTTCCTGCATAAAAGAAATATTTTCTTGAGTTAGTTTAAGGAGTGCATTTTCTAATGTAGAAATTCTATCAATCTCTTGCTCATCATATTGCACATATGATTCTTCTTGTTGATATTGCATGTCAATTGGTTGAAAAGGTTGTTGCCACAATACACTCTGATTATTTTCATAATCTTCTTGCTGGTAGATTGAATAAGGATCCAAATTTTGTTGTCTACGTGCATTCTCAAAGAAGTTTGCAACATCATCTATGTCACAATCCCCATTCAGGCGGTTTCCTTGGCAAAAATCACAAACCATTATGTTGTCTTTCTACCTCCTGATTGTAGATTGTCTAAACGTTGATGCAGTGCATCTAGCTGCTGTAAAAGGAGTTCATTCTGAGCAAATGTTGCCTCAATTTTGTACCGATCCATGCGACACCCTTAGTTATACCGCTAAGAACATCACATTATAATACGTAACCGTCGAACTTACTGCTTTTAGAAATGTCAAAAAAAACAAGGAATTATTTTTATTTTTATTTTTTGAAAAGGATTTAGTCGTCATCAATCTATTACATCTCAATTTTTCATTTTAGGTATTCATGAAATATTCTTTCCGTAATCTGAAACTCGTTTTCCAAAAAAACATCTAGACGATTATCAACTCGTGCACACACACAACATACACACAGTTATAAAATCAATCATAAGAAAAGGAAACAACATGAATATATACATACAACATAATAACAGTATGTCTCTCGAGCCATCCTGATATCCACATCAAAATATGAGTTCTGGTAGTAGACCAAATAAACAAGACCTCGATCAAATACAAAATAAGAGGTCGCTAAATCAGAGCTGCTACTACCTAGACTCAAAACTACACTGGTCTCACATCTACGCGAGATGTCCGTCACCCGCCAGGTTCCTCTGGGCATCCACCGCTGCTGCACTCTCATCGATGTCATACTGAAAATCTCCGATGTCGGCTATCGACGTAGCGAAGGAACACAATAGCAGAAAATAACAGAAGCAGAAAGGAAGGGTGAGAACATCGCATGAACTCACAACATGTAGGACACAATAAACTAGAGTACACGCACAGAATTTACATCCAATTCAATCAATCAAATTTATACAGTTATATCATCTTGATGCACATGAACCAATGCATGAGGGCCCAGGGAAACATCACCATCCACAGTGCACACAACAACTGCCCGACCATATATGTACAACGTATCAGGAGTTAGAGTTTGTACTAGCATTGGTACAAAGAGCATTGCTCATACATTTTGGCCAAATCATTTAAGCGTTCTTCCAGACAATCTCAACTGACCCCGAAAATCATGAGAGCGACAGGAATAGCTAAGTTGGGTTCCCCAATCTCGACAGTAGGAAGCTAATCTATGTCACCTGAGATCTTCCGGGAGCTAGGCTATCCTCAGGGCTGGCGTCCCTTTTGAGGACCCACTGACGTTCTTTGCAAAACCCAGTTGCACCCTTCCCAACCGATTTCACACTGCACCAAGTGTTACTGCCATATAGGTCGTAAGGTTTTCAACCTCGAATATCATCAATGCTCATGATGCATGACACATAACAAGGTTTCAAAGCAAATACATCCTTACAGGCAAAGCCCATCGAATCATTCAACGTCACCACTTACCCGTGGTACGGCCCGATTCAATGTCTTTCCTTCAAGGAAAACTAAACCCTATCTTGGGTTGGAACCGCACTCTCTCACTAAGCTTCTCAAGTCTTATGTAAGAAGAGGGTGTTGGTTATAATCTTTTATAGTAGTTTGTACTAATGTTCTTAATAATCATGTCCACTTAAGTCCTATAATTTACTAAGACTTATGATTGTGTCTTATGGATGGTATTACTTATCCTAATTCTTCTTGTATAAATAATTAAGATTAGGTTTAACTTTTAATCAATCTTCATTAACTGGGCTATAATTAATCTTATTCCTCCTTAATCTAATTAATCTTATTCCTCCTTAATTAAGTCATAATCTCTTCCTTAGTTTTGGATTAAGCTTTTAATTACATTTGATTAAGGTTAATCATAGTTAGTTAATTCTTAATCATCATTACTAATTAATTACTTAATACTTTTATTAAGGTTAATTAACTTTAACCTTAATTAATTATTCGTTACTTAATTAACTTAAGTAGATTATGTTAATTTAACTTAGGTAATTAGATTAGCTAAGTCTACTAATTAATTTCTAAGTTTTAATTTCTTAATAACTTGGATTAGAGTTGAAGTCCAACTCCAATCTAACTTTAATTTCATAATCTAATCTTGATTGGCTTTTAATGAGTCTTTAACTCCTTTTCTTAAAGGTTTTAAACTTAAATTAAAAGCCTAAAGGTTTTATAACTCTTAGGAACTTATTTTTAGTCATGGTAACCTAAAATATTGACCTTTAAGTTGACTTTTACTTTGTTGGAATTGGAGATCCGAATTTGTTTTATTTATTTTTAAAGACTCATTCTTAATTGCACTTTAGTCCTTTTACTTGTAAAATTGCTTCTTAGTCCTTTTGGACCACCAAAGCCCATAAACATGTTTTCAACATACCCTTGACCTTTTTAAGATCAAAAAGGTATTCTTGATGAGTTTCATCAAGAACAACTCATGAACATCAAGAACAACTTGAATGTTCATCAAAACTTCAAATTTTTCACAACATCCAATCTTCACCAAAACTTCACACATTCATCAACAAACAATATAAATGCCAAATATCATACTAATCCACTCAAAATCATCCACATACACATTAAAGTTCACAACTCCATTTTCAAGCTCATAAACACTATTTTTCAAAGATCAATCATCCAAAACAATTGTATACCTTCAACCAACTTCATGCATGTTCATAGATTCATCATACAAACACATTCCAAGCACCAAAAAAAATTTTGAAATACATGCAGCCCCAAAATCCCTCAAGGCCGAGAGCTATTAGAGGAAAAAGGGGAAAATTTTTCCAAAATTGTTTCTTGGCTTGCATGCACCAACAATCACAATCCAAGTACATTCCAAGCATCAAAATAAACTTTAAAACATGTAAACAACCCAGCTCCAAGAATCCAAAACATTTGCTCAAAGAAAAGCTCAAAAAGTGATTTTTTTCAAGGAGAACAAGAGTAAAAACAAGGATTTTAAGGGCAAATCCTTGACTCTAGTTACCAATCCCACTAGAGTTCAAGTTCTCCCCCCCCCTTTACCTAAGAAATTTTCTGTAAAAATAAGGTGCAGTAACAGCCCCAAAAACAGCTCCAAGATCCTCCTCTTGATCACCAACAAGGACTTCTACAAGGTTGGAGGCTAGGTGTTTAAGCTTAGGTTCAAAAATGGAACCTTTAGCTTGAATATGTTTGGAAGAAAAATGGAAAACTTGAGAGAAAATGGGAAGGAAGCTCACGGCTGCAAGGGGATGAGAATGAGTGAAATGAGAGAAAAAAATTCTGGTTTGCATGTGAAAGGAAAAGGAAGAAAGTGGAGTTTTTGCTTTAGGAAACATAAATGACACATGGCTTATTTGCTTGCACACTTGTCTTGTAAGGAAGGGGAAAATTTACAAGTGTCTCCCATGCACGTTATTCTGCATGCACGGCTGTTATGATGTGTCAAGGTGAGTCAGTGTAAATTTTTCTGGCCCGGATCAAGAGTATTCGGGCCCGGTTCAAGGGACAGGAGGGGCAAAAAGGTCATTTTCACAAAAAACCCCAAAAATTCCCAAAAATTCCCTAAAAATAGGAAATTTAATTCTAAATCTAAAAATATAAAATTTGATGATTAAAAATAATTTTAATCACTCAAAATCCAATAAAACACTCAAAACGGCAAAAACGGCAAAACGGTAAAAACGCGGGTGTTACAATCCATGATCAAATAGTAATTAATACAACTTTCTATTTAATTTTTCCTCACACACAAAGAGAAAGACATGTTCATAATTAAGTCAGTAACAAACAAATAGAAAAAGAAGAAATGAATCAAAACAGTTAGTGTATCCAATCTAGAAAATCCACTGCACTATTGATATTGAATCTATCAATCCCTGGCAACGGCGCCAGAAAAAAATTTTATATACCAGAAAAAAATTGTATTCGTATTTTATTTGGCCCCCCTTAACCTTATGTCCTGGCTTCGCCCCTGTTCATATGCTTGTGACTTCAGAAACCCTTCAGACTTCATACAACTTTATTTTTCAGATGGCTTCCTTGATATTGTCTAAAATTTTTTGATTTCTGAAACTGAAATATATAAAGTATTCGTAGTTAGTTTTTACACAATCCTATAAGATTGTTTATCATCAAAATTTGGATATGGAGACTCTTAAGATTTATCAAGTCTTGAACACATTTAACCCTTAAAAATAAAATATATTTAAAATAATTAATTTAAGAAGTTCCTTGAATGCTTCATTTCCTTGAAAAAGCATTAGAGTTAAATATATTTTTAATCCATAGAAATGTAGTAAAATTTGGTTTTGTCCCTTATTTATTTTTCCATTGATTTTGGTCTTCCATTTTTTAAAATCACATGTTGTTAGTCCTCTTTATTAACTATACACTATTAAGTCACTTTTGCAGCTCCATTACAATTTTTTTTCAGATAAAATTCACATGAAATATTTATTGTGATTTAATTTTTTTCTAACCCAAACTCATATTGGGCATGTATGAAAATCATCCTTAGACTACCAAATCGATCATAAACTAGTAGAACTGGTCAAAATTGGTCCGATCGATTGGGCTATTAATAAACTTTAGATAATACATGTTGCTTTTATTCATCTTGAGATTTAAGGTCATATACTTTATGTTAGGCAAGATCACTTAACCATTATGCTAATTATTGCTCTGCAAATATATATTCTTGTTGTTTCATGTATTACTTACTTTGGTTAGATAGAATTCGTACCTCAAAATATTTAACATAACACAACAAAATAAATTTTAATACATGAGTCTAGGCGTAACTTTGGTCAAAATTATTCCACTTAATAATGTGACACACCTGGTATAGTTGAGGTTTTGTTTTACTAATTAAATAAAGAAATTCTCAAAGTGATGAAAAAGTGGGGAAAATTTTCGCAAAATGTTTTAATGATCTTTACAACAAAATAAAATGAGTGGAAGTAAATATACTAATATATATATATATATATTGTAAAACACACAGGAAAACACTAGAAGGGGGTTGAATAGTATTTTTATAAACTTAGCGTTTTTATGGAAACATTTTTGGAAAATTAAGTTTAAAACGCTTTCAGACAGTGATTCACAGAAGCTATCTGAAGTATAAGTCACAGAGGTTTTTAAAAAGCTTTTCGTAAGTGGTTTTCTCAAAAACACTTATAAAAACTTAGATTAAATTAATTCCCTCTTCTTGTTAAAATAAACTGAATGTAAAGATTTAAGGGTAAGAGAAAGTACTCAATCAATTTATCTTGGTTCACCCACAACCATGGGCTACATGCATCCAGTCCTCACACACCGTGAGATTTTCCACTAACTTCTCAAAGTTACAAGTATTATTTGTTATCAATTGCCTCTTCAGGAAACATACCAAGTATTCTTCTTGCAGGGCCTCTCCAGGCTCCTAAGTATTCTTTTTTATCAAGCATTTCCAGGCTCTACAACAAGTATTCTTTTTCTATCAAGCCTCTTACAACAAGTATTCTTTGTTACCAAGTCTCTTCAGGCTCTTACAACAAGTATTCTTTTTCTTCAAGCCTCTTTAGGCTTCTTACAATAAGAATGAATACAAGTTATTTGAACCTAGAACATGAATTCTATGTTCTGGATGTACAATGTAAAATAATAGTGAATTGACACTGAATATAAAAGATTAATTCTTGTACATTATATACAAACATAAGCAGAACTTCTGACAGCTTCTAGCTATACATATTGCTGACTTGAACCAATCAACTTCTTGACCCTTAAGCTTAGAATCTCTACAGTATGCTTCTCAACAATTCTTCATTACTTCTAACTTGTTGCACTCCTTTTTGACTTAGAGGTTGCACCCTTCCTTTTGATTTTTCGGTCTTTCATCTTGAGCTCAATTTGGTGCTTTTCTGATGCATATGTTGTAGATCTGCTATTTTGTGTATCTTCACACAAACTTGTGCTTGCTTCCTTTTGAATATTCATTCTTGCGCACACTATCTCCTTTCTTCACTTTTTTCATTATTAATCTTTTTCTTTCTGAGAGCACATGGCTCTTACTTGAAGAAGGACTTATTGAGAGTTCAACTGTTCTGAAAACCACCAGCCCTTGAAGCCTAGCCCAAAAGCTCTTTCTTGGTGAATCACCCAAAGAGTATTTATACTTGAGTTTGAGAAGTCCGTTAAAATTTCCCATTGTGAATCCTTTCTGAAAAAGGTACGAGATTGCAACTCTCTTTCTGACTTTTGCAGCTTGACCACAGTGAACTTTCCTTGTTAGGCTTGACGTTGAAGTTCTAGCCAAAAAGGTTGTCTCTAGTCTTGCCTTTCTGGAGTCTTGAGGTTGCGTGTAGTTATGGTACTAGCTTTGAATTGCCAAGTCATGTGCCCTAGTACTTCAGACAGACTTAGTCTTCATATGGGAACCATCATCTAAACTAGTTTCACTTTAAATGGATCCTTGATCTTCATACCTTGAGTCTTCAGAACTTGACCAACTTCAGATCTTAGCTTGACTTCAGAAAGGCTTCTTTCATATCGATGACGCACTGCAGATGAGATATTTTGCATACCTGAAATGTTAATGCATTCACCAGTGGAAGATATTAACTTAGTTTATTTTAGGTTTGTCTTCACCAAAACCTGAGACTCAATATATATACAGTAAAAACTCTATAAATTAATAATGTCGGGACCACGTAATTTTATTAATTTAAAGAGGTATCAATATCGATAAAACATATGTACATTATTCTTCATGAATAAAACATATGTACATTGTATTGACTAATTGAATTATGTCCATGTACAATGTGACTAATTAAATATATAATACAATGCCTTTACAACCAATTACGCGGAAGGAAGCACTCATAGCGGCAACAACTCTTCGCAATTTTTTGTTGTAGTATGAAAAAACAACACTGGACCTTTTGGATGCAGTAAGGAAAGCTAGAGATGAAATGCAACTAGATTTAAATTTTAAGAAGAAGCAAACAACAATAGAATCATATTTTACTAAATTGACCTACTTATATTTGTAATTTTATAGAATTATTAATTTATAATATTGAAGGGACCATAAATGTATATAAGGGTCTTCCAGAAAATTATTATCTTATTAATTTATCGAAATTATTATTTTAGACCTTGGACCCAAGTCGGGACCAAGAAAAAAATATTATTTTAGAGAGGTTATTAATTTATCGAGTATTAATTTAAATAGGTTCTACTGTGTGTGTATATATATAAAGTCTGTGAAACTGTTTTTGGGCATCAATGTCATTCCATACAAGTTATCTAATCCAAATATACATGTAGAAAATAAAATCCCTCAGCTAGGCAGATGTGGTCACTTTGGTCCAGGTCATTGTGCTGTGTTGAGCTCAATAGTGGTTGTGCCTAACAACTATTTAAAAGGGAATGTAAAAAAATACGGATCCTAATCTAGTAGAGTTCTCCGTATCAGTCACTATAGTGGGGGAAATATGCGTCTCGTGCAATGAGAGTCCTATTCTATCTACCGCTCTCCATCACTGAAGTAGACGATCCTTACTTATTCTACCATCTTCTCTCGGATACACGTTTAATCATGCATACAAACAAACAGAGTGGGTGAGATATTGATCCCATTTAACAAAAGTGCAGGGAAAACATAAGCATCATAATACAATTACGGATGATAATAGACACTCCGTATGACTAACAACAAAACAACAGTCAACATATATTCATTGACAGTAAATTTATTTTATTATGTTATTAACAGTAACAACAGAGTCTTTGTAAATCAATAAAACAACACAAAGCAAGTAATATAGACAAGTCACACAATTATTAAATCAGACATACATTAACTTATGAAATATCATGCAGTGCAATGCATGTGGGCCCCTAACAACGTCCTTTCATTAGACTACCTCCATAGAGTTTTTAGATATTGGAGGAGCGATGGTCAAAAGCTCTCGTCACAGAATACGGCCCCACTACATATAACAGGTACAAAATTTCATTATAAAGTGCACTTTTAAAAACTCGATGGGGGTTGTGATGCACTCAACTATCTTGATGATTCCAGGGTCCAGTTAGGCTTGTCAAGCCTTAACCACAGTCTGGAGAGGCCACCCCAGCCATTATGGCTGATGAACTGGACATGCCCACATATATATATATATATATGCCTATCCTGGTTATCCCTGTCTATCTAACACCGCACCCGGTGTATGCTCCCTCATGGCTCTCATACTGTCACAATTAAAACCAGTTTTAGGAATTACCTTTTGGTTTCTAAAGACAAAGTATTATACATGAAAACAATAATCACAATCATTTTTCACACAACTTAAAGTATTTTTGTCTTTATGAAGTGTTTATTTCTTTCACAAATTATTAACATCCAATTTCATATCCTTTTAAGGCCATCAATAATTTTACTTTTTCAGGCCTGAACTTAGTAATTGTTTTGAGGAATCCATATCAACCAATCTTATTGATTTTAGAAAACATTTTATCCAAAAAAACATCTTTAAAGAAATAAACACTCACACACACAAAATCCCATTGTTTAATTTGAAATCATCAATTTACTTAAAACCTTTCATAAAACCTTATTTTTTATAAAAGAGAAAATAATTCATTATTTTCAAAGTCATTTTTCCTCAAAATCCTTACTAAGCATCTTCCTTAATTTAAAGAGTCATATTAAAAAAAAAAAAGTCGTGACATTGTCATCATTACTTACTCATACATCATGCTTATATGCATTATACAACAATTCACATTTCTCAATCAAACAACTCAAGCATGTATTTATAGAATCAAATCAAGTTTAGGCAACTTCACAAAACTTCCAAAAGACATGTTTGCATTCAAGACTAATTTTCATTTCAAGCAAGCAAATCATCAATCACACATGTCATTCCTTTGATTCCTAAAGTAAGGTCGAATGGTATAGAACCATTTAGTCATATCTACCATTTTTATTTCATCAAGAAAAAGACATGAAAACCATTCATAAGGAACCATAAGAAAGGAAATAATGTTGTAATTATAGAACATATATTCTTTGAAGTTTTAAGAAAATAGTAAAGGTATAAGCATATAGAAAATAGTTAATAATTCCAAAAGAAAGTTCAAAGACATGAATGATAAAACCTTTTAGCAAATCATATGAAATTTGTGAGTTACTAAGGCATGCGATTCACATCCCACTTTCCATTCTTAATTATTTGAACCATTAACCTATTGGTTGATTTAGGAGGAGGAGGAGGCAAAAATAGGAATCAATAATGTTTTGAACATAGGAAAGGAAAATAGAAGCAAAGAAGTTAAACGAATTAAAGACAATATACAAATACTTGTAACCGTATTGATTAAAGAAGCAAAGGAAGAAGAATAAATCATAATTTAAACAAGAATAGAAAAGATATCAAGCTTTCCAAGGAAATCAAGATAAAAGGCGTTTGAACCATAAGTGAAGCGATCAATAATCATAGGAATACAAGTATGAAGGGTAATTGGCTTACAGTAAGAAGAGAAATCAAAATGATCCAATCAAGACAACTTTGATAAATCAACCATAAGTCATAGGTTAATTTAAAGTAGTCATCAAAATTTCCTTAAGCCATGAAAAAATGATTTTAATTTGGAAAGGTTTAATCTTCATTTTATCAAATCATGAATTAATACATAGTTGTTTACATAAAGGATTTATTTCAACCAAAGAAAGCAAGGATTAAAATGAATAAGAGATGAAGGGTGGTAAAGCCAAATTATTCTAAGAGGTTGGACAAGATTAAAAACCAATTCTTTTAAAAAACTTGTGATGGTAAAACATCCAAGAATCAATGTGTAGTTAAATTGGTTTAATTCTCAAGGACTATGGATTCAAGAGGCATTAAAATAAATTTAACTTAAAGAGGTATAAAAATTTCAATCAAGATAAAATTAAAGACAAGACATGGATAAGCTCATAGTAGATTAGGAATAAAGAGGAATTAAATAGGTAAACAAAAAGTAAGTCAAGAATCAATTATGAATCAAGAGTCATGATAAACCAATAATCAAGAATTAAGAATAGGCTAGAATTTAGAATATAAGTCAAGAATAAAGCATAGATTAAAATTCATTGTGAATAAGGAATCAAGAGTTATATGAATCAATTTTTGTAATGGATATTCAAGAACAATATCTAAATAAGGATAGAAGCTAGGATGATTAAGAATCAATACAAGTGAAGAATCAAGAATTTATAAGGAGTCAATGATAGATCACGAATAAGAACAAATATCGATTCAAGAAATAAATTTAGAAGTAATGATAGATTAAGCATCAAAATTAACTTAAAATCAAGAATCATAAATAGATAATGGTAAATTAAGAAGAATGACCACTCAAGGATTATCTTGGATTCAAGAAGTAAATATATAATCAAATATAGATTAGGAATCAATATTAGAGAAGAATCAATAATTACAAAGAGACAATAATAAGTCAAGAATGTATTCAAGAAGAAACAATTAGAAATCAATATAAATGAAGAATCAAGAATGAATTTAAGAGGTAAATTTAGAAGCAATATAGATTAGGAATCAATATAAGTGAAGAATCAATAATAAATCATGAATGGATTAAGATGCAAATTTAGAAGCAATATATATTAGGAATCAATAAAAATTAAGAATAAATCAAGAATAGATTCAAGAGGTAAATTTATAAAAAATATAGATGAGGAATCAATATAAATG
The DNA here is from genome assembly GCA_026901365.1 of Sesbania bispinosa. NCBI lineage: Eukaryota > Viridiplantae > Streptophyta > Magnoliopsida > Fabales > Fabaceae > Sesbania > Sesbania bispinosa. The sequence goes on along the minus strand of QLOH01000041.1, from coordinate 702,310 downwards.
AAGAATCAATAATAAATCAAGAATGAATTTACCACTGAGCATGTGGATCGGCTGGTAAGAGGTTGCTCCAACTTAACTAGTGGTCTCCAGTTCGAGCCCTGAGTATGCAGTTGTGTTAAATACTCTAAGGGAGAGCTTTGCCGCCCATAAATGTCCTACCTGGCTTGAAAAAGCTTGCCTCCCATGGAGGATATATACATGTGGTCTTACAACAAAAATAAAAAATGTATTCAAGAGGCAAATTTAGAAGTAATATAAATTAGGAATCAATATAAATGAATAATCAATGATAAATCACGAATGGATTCAAGATGCAAATTTAGGAGCAATATAGATTAGGAATCAATATAAATGAAAGAATCAATTAATAATAAACAAAGAATGGATTCAAGACGTAAATTTAGAAACAATATAGATTAGGAATCAATATAATGAAGAATCAACAATAAATAAAAAATGGATTCAAGAGGAAAATTTAAAAGCAATATAGATTAGGAATCATAAGTGAAGAATTAATAATTATAAAGAGACAATAAATCAAGAACGCACTTTGAATTAGAATATTTCAAGAATCAAAGTAAAACCAATAATAAACCGAGATTAGGATAAATTAACAGTTCAATAATTAGGATGGATAGGAAATGCTAGTAAATCAAGATAGGTACCAAAAATCAACGAGTAAACCCTCAAAATGGTCCCTGAAAGATATGGGGTCGGTCATATTGGTCCCTGAAAGATAATAAATTGTAAAAACGTCCCTGAGAGATAGTAGCGTCAGTCAATTAGGTCCTTCCGTTAATTCCCCTCTGTTAGAGTTAACAGAACTGCAAGTAAATCCTCAAAATGGTCCCTGAAAGATATGGGGTTGGTCACATTGGTCCCTGAAAGATAATAAATTGTAAAAACGTCCCTCAAAGATATGGGGTCGATCACATTGGTCCCTGAAAGATAATAAATTGTAAAAATGTTCCTAAGAAATAATAACATCATTTATTATGCTTTCTTTTTCTTCGTTGATTTCGTTTCATTCCGAAATGCGAGTCATGCTTCACAATTTCTGGAAAGGCTGGACTAATGACATTTACCCTGCTATCTTGGTCCTATCAATTGAAAATCATGAAAGGAACTGCAAAAGGATTGGTCTATGTGCATGAATTTAGCCCCAAAAAATATGTCATTAGAGATCTCAAGCCAAGTAACATATTTGTTGGACATAACATGACACCTTACATCTTTGATTTTAGACTTGAGCGCCTTGCAAATATTGCTGGGGGAACCCCAACCTTGCAATCCCACTGAGTGGCTGTAGAGAAATTCCAAGAGAGACAAAAGAGCTTGTCCACTGAAGATGCAACTAATATTTTGGGAAATGGTTATCAGGCTCCAGAAGCACTCAAAGTGGTGAAGCCATCACAGAAGTGAGATGTTTATTCATATGGTGTGATTTTGTTAGAAATGATCACAGGGCGATTACCCATTATCCAAGTGGGTAACTCAGAAATAGACCTTGTTCAATGGATTCAGTTCTGCATTGAGGAGGAAAAGTCACTCTCAGACGTATTAGACCCATACTTGGCTGAAGATGTAGATAAGGAAGAAGAGATAATTGCAGTTTTGAAAATTGTGATGGCTTGTGTCCATAACAGCCGTGATAAGAGACCTACAATGAGGCACGTGCTTGATGCTTTGGATAGATTGTCCATTTCCTCTGATTGAGAAATTTCAGGGAGTTGTGAATCCAGCTCATGTGTGAAACTTTTGCTTTTACTCTTTCTTGCCATATCATTTTTACTTCTATTTCTCTATGCTTTCTAAAGTTTTCCCATCTTCAACGGAATAATATTTCAAGATTCATTTGATGGTGGGCTTCCTCAAAGTCATCTTCAACAAGAAGATGATGATTTGGCTTATGCACTTTCTTTGTCCTTAAAGGTTTTGTTGTTTCTATTTATTCTTAGACTGCAGAGGAAGAGGATATACGTGAGCTTCTAGTGAAAGAGGAAACCAAAAGAATCGGAGTTCATGATACATTAGCCAAGAGAGAGAAAACCAACAATAGCAGACACGGACCAAAGGTGTGTAGAGCATTATAGTAGAAATATATGCATGTATTGGGTGGTCGACCAATAATATTTAGGAATGGAACGAAATCATCGAGGAAAAAGAAAGCATAATAAATGATGTTATTATTTATCAGGGACATTTTTACAGTTTATTATCTTTCATGGACCAATGTGACCGACCCCATATCTTTCAGGGACGTTTTTACAATTTATTATCTTTCAGGGACCAATGTGACCAACCTCATATCTTTCAGGGACCATTTTGAGGATTTACTTGCAGTTCTGTTAACTTTAACAGAGGGGAATTAACAAAAGGACCTAATTGACTGACGTTACTATCTCTCAGGGATGTTTTTACAATTTATTATCTTTCAGGGACCAATGTGACCGACCCCATATCTTTCAGGGACCATTTTGAGGGTTTACTCACCAATTAGGATGGACCACTTTGAATTTGAATATTTCAAGAATCAAAGTAAAACCAATAATAAACTGAGATTAGGATAAATTAACAGCTCAATACCAACATAATCAATCCTTCATCATCAACCAAATTTCAAAAGAAAAATAAACATAAATCAATAATCAAGCCAGAATCAAGAGAAAGCTAAAATTAACCAACAACAAGAATTAAAAGCAAGATAAACGCAAGATAAACAAAGGGATTATAGGCCACAAACAAACCATGGTTAGGGTTTGTAATTAATATTACATTCATCTAAAATTAAGAAACTAATCTAGGGAGTTAGAGTCTCTCCCCTAAACCTAATGGAAGTTATATTTCCCTCTACTTCCATGAGAGAAAATCTCCCCTACCTCTTGATACAACTGCAACTTCAAGGAGAAGAGATTTTGGGTTCCTTTGGGTTCCTAAAGGTTGATTCTTGCTAGATTGGAAGTTCTACCAGGATTTGTGTGAAAGATCTTGCAAGAAAAGGGAGAAAACATGTTAGTATGAAGCTTCATCTATGGATAAAGAAGGAGGGCTCAACCAAAGAGAGAAGGAAAAAGGTCCAGAGAGAATTACCTTATCCAAATGGTGCTTCTCTCTCTATCATTTTCTATTTTTTAACTAAATTAATAATTTAAGGTGTAACATCCCACTATTAGAGATTTTAACTTATAGGAAATTCATAACATGAATAGGATGAAGTAAGTAATTGATAAGGAGAAGCTTAAGAGGCAAAAATCAGGGTTTTATGCATCAGGGTTTTCGCTCAAGCGAATTATGCAGCAAAAACTATAGGATTTTGGTTCTGCAAGTCTCTCTCAAGCGAGAGCATCTCGCTCAAGCAAGATACAGGACACAAAATATGTTGCTCTCTGGATGATTTTTGCTCAAGCTAGCAGTTCTCGCTTAAGCGAAAATATTCCAGAGAGAGGGTATTTTTCGTGGGCATTCTCGCTCAAGCTACATGGACTCACTTGAGCTAGAATGACCATCTCGCTCGAGCGAGAATCTCGCTTGAGCGAGAAGACGGTTACATCATTTTTAAAACACGATTTCAAGCAGTTTCCCACTTAGTTTCTCTTCCCTTTTTCGTTCTTCCAGAGAGAGAAAGAGAGGTTTTAGTGAGATAATGCCCCAGTGAAGATCAAGAACAATTTCTACTCTCCAAGATCAAGTCCCCCACCAATCTACTCACCTCCAACGCTTCCTCTCTTTCGTTCGTTCTTCGTTTTCTCGAATCTCAGGTGGGTGTGATTGTCTGTCTCTTTGCTGTTTGAATTTCAGAGCATGATCCCCTATTCTCCTTTCCCTTTCTTTCATTGAATCATGATGTGTATTTAGTTAGTGTAAATGTGATGGTTGTTTGGTATATGATTTATGTGAACCATAAGATAGAAGACTTAGGAGAACATGTATAGAGATCTTTACGCATGTTTATATATGATCATGAGCCTTTGGCCATCACAATTATGCATTATGAGTTAATAATCACAGAGCTTACAACCATTTCAGAGCCTCCGGGCTAATTCAGGGGTCTTCGGACTATCTCAGGCCTTCAGGCAATCATATTTAAGCAAGACGAGGCGAACTCATCGACCTCTCGGCCAAGGGGAAGATGGGGGACCCTTAATCATGATAATAAAACAAGTTACGTGTACATCATGTTCAAATAAAACTTAATCTCAGGTTTCCCTGGACGATGGTCCTTGGATTCATGGCCGAGCGCTCAATCACAGTCATGTTACAGTGAAAAGACCTCGGGTGTCGGGTTACAACACTTCACAGACATGCATTTATCAGCTTTATTATTATTTTATGTTGTGTTTGATTGATGTGAAGTTGTTATTTGATTATAATGGTTGTTTGAGAAGCATGATAATTGCATGTATGTTCCCCTAGAGTGTCTTTGTTCGTGCCCACTGGGATGTTGGTCTCACCCCATTCCGTGGAAACAATATTTCAGTTGTGTAGGATACTCCTCAGGATGGAGATGATCAGTAGGAGCTGTATGGCATGGATAGTTTAGTACTTTGTTATGTCCTACGCACTTAATACTTGATATGTTATATTTATAACTTGTATTGACTGGAGCCTGTGTGGCGAACCTAGGTTATGGTTATCACTTTGTTTTGTGTATGAAATGTTTGAAGCTTTAGTAAGTGTTGGATTACTTAAGCGAATTATGTTGTATGCCGATACGCGAAATGAATGAAATGATTTCACGAATTTGGAAATAGTGCTCCCGACAGGCATTATTTATGAATTTAGAAATTAGGACGTTATATTTTGGTATCAGAGCCAGGTTAAATCCAATTGGACTATGGTTATGTGTTACTCCTTAAGTTAGTTATAGTCTAGTATGCATTATTAGGGAATTGATAGACTGATCATCTGGATATTTCTTAATAATGTGTATAGGACCATGGCTAGCGGTAGGAGAGGGCGTCCTCGTGCCAACTCACCTCCTCCCCCACGGGTCAATCTCATAATTCCGTAACGGCAGCCCTTCGGATGCTCACTCAAATCATGGGAGATCAAACAGCTTCTATTGTTGCAGTTCTTCAGGCCTTGCAAAGGTAGACCACCGGTACTCCTCCACCGATGGGTATGCCAGAACCTTTCCTTCAGGGGTTAACTGAGTTCAGGAAACACCATCCCCCAGCTTTCAGTGGGGCATATGACCCAGTAGCAACAGACTCATGGCTTAGTTCCATGAACAAAATCTTTGAAGTGATGGCATGCATGGATAATCTCAAGGTCAGATTTGCTACTTATATGTTACAAGGGGAAGAGGACAATTGGTGGAAGAGTGTGAAGACCAGTTTGATCCCTCCTGGAGCCTTGCTCTCTTGGGATGCGTTCCAGCATGCATTCCTGGAGAAATACTTCCCAGAACCATCCAGGAAACAGAAAGAGCTGGAATTCCTTCAACTGAAGCAAGGCAACATGACTGTGGGCCAATTTGTGGCCAAGTTTGAGGAGCTGTCTAAGTACCATTCACTACTGCAAGCCAATCCCAATGAGGGTTGGAAGTGTTCTCACTTGGAGGAGGGTCTCAAGCCCAAAATCAGAAAAATTGTTTCAGCCTTCCAGCTTAGAGAGTTCTCAACCTTGGTGACCAAATGTTTGGTCGTCGAGCAAAGTTTGGTGGATGAGGCACCCAGGCCGTTAGCTAGGACTTGGGTTGAGCGTAAGAGAAAAAGAGAGGATGCACCCGCTGGCAAGAACTTTCGACCTCAGTTTCAGGGCGGAAAGGGCAAGCAGGTCGCCCTTCCCTCCCCTTCAGCTAATCCAGTTTGTCCCAAATGTGGCAAGCACCATCGGGGCGAGTGTTTGGTAGGGCAGCGAGTTTGCTTCTACTGCCGTGAGCCAGGCCATGTGTTGTTAGATTGTCCAAAGAGGAATAGGGATCACCCCAAACCCCAAGCTACCGGAAGAGTCTTTACCCTCAAGGGTGAGGTGGCGGCTCAGACTGATGATCTGATTCAAGGTACATGTACTCTAAATGATACTCCTTTGATTGTACTGTATGATTCCGGGGTAACTCTTTCCTTCATCTCCTGTAATTGTGTGGAAAGGATGAAATTACATGCCACTCCTTTACCCTTTCATTTGAATATTCATACCCCGACTAAGGAGGCCATTTCCACTTCCTTAGTATGTCATGCTTGTCCCTTAGAAATCCAAGGTAGAGTTTTCAATGTTGATTTGATTTGTTTGCCATTAGAGAAACTCGATATCATTTTGGGCATGAACTGGTTATCTCGTAATCAGGTCATGCTAGATTTTTTTAATAAAGAAATTGTTTTTCCAACTCTCCCCCTTCCTCCGAGGGAGAGGCCATCTTGCTTATTTTCTTGTTCCACTCAAATTTCTGAATGCCTGACTGATGGTAGTTGTTGTTTTATATTACTGCTTTCCTCAACTATAGAGTCGAAACCCGACCTAGATAGCATAGCCATTGTTAGGGAGTTCCAGGATGTTTTCCCTAGTGAGGTGGCCACCTTACCTCCGGATCGAGAGACTGAGTTTTCAATAGACCTTGTGTCGGGCACAGGGCCTATTTCTAAGGCTCCCTATAGAATGTCACGCTTAGAAATGAGTGAACTTAAGAAACAACTAGAGGAGTTAATAGAGAAGCAATTCATTAGGCCTAGTGTGTCCCCTTGGGGAACTCCAGTACTCCTCGTCAAGAAGAAGAATGGTAGCATGAGGTTGTTTGTTGATTATAGGCAGTTGAACAAGGTAACAGTCAAGAACAAATATCCCTTGACTAGGATAGATGACCTGTTAGACCAGCTAAGAGGGGCGACAGTATTTTCTAAGATAGACTTGAGGTCAGGTTACCATCAGATAAAGATTAGGAGTGAGGACATCCCCAAAACTGCTTTTAGGACTAGATATGGGCATTATGAGTATTTGGTGATGCCATTTGTCTTAACCAACGCTCTAGCTGTATTCATGGACTACATAAATCGAATCTTTAGGCCCTACTTGGATAAGTTTGTGGTCGTATTCATTGACGACATCCTAATTTATTCTAAAACCTTAGAAGAACATGAACAACACCTTAGAGTAGTTTTGGGAATGTTGAGGGAGAAGCAACTGTTTGCTAACCCTAAGAAATGTGAGTTTTGGTTGGATAAGGTTCATTTCCTAGGACATGTTATATCCAGTGAGGGTGTGTCAGTGGATCCTAGTAAGATAGAGGCGATGATTGGTTGGGAGAGACCCACGTCAATCAGTGAGGTTAGGAGTTTCTTAGGATTAGCTGGGTATTATCGCAGATTCATTAGGGGTTTTTCTCAGTTGGCCTTACCTATCACCCGGCTGACCCGTAAGGGTCATGCTTTTGTTTGGGATGAGAAGTGTGAGAAGAGTTTCAAGGAACTCAAAGAGAAGCTAACCACCACCCCGGTATTAGTATTGTTGTATTTAACCAAATCCTTTGAAGTGTACAGTGACGCTTCAGGGAAGGGTTTAGGCTGTGTTTTGATGCAGGATAAGAGGGTAGTGGCTTATGTCTCTAGACAGCTTAGACTCCATGAGGAAAACTATCCAACCCATGACTTAGAGTTAGCCGCAGTAGTGTTTGCCCTTAAGGTGTGGAGACACTACCTGTATGGAGTGCAGTTTGAGGTCTTTAGTGATCATAAGAGCCTTAAGTACCTCTTTGATCAGAAAGAACTTAAAATGAGGCAGAGAAGGTGGATGGAATTTTTAAAGGACTATGACTTTGAACTTAAGTATCACCTAGGCAAGGCCAACGTAGTAGCCGACGCCTTAAGTAGAAAATCCCTGCATGCGTCATCCATGATGGTGCATGAGTTAGAATTGTTAGAGAAGTTTAGGGATTTGAAACTTGAGGGGAATTATGAGGGAGATAGTATGAGGCTTTACAGGTTAGGAGTGGTCAATGACTTGAGGGCTAGGATTAGAGAGGCTCAAGTATCAGACTTAGAGCTCCAGTCCCGGAGGGGACAACCAGGGTTCTCCGAGTCAGGGGATGGGACGATTCTCTTCCAAGGGAGAGTTTGCATCCCTAAAGGGGGTAGTCTTAGAGAGGAAATTCTAGAGGAGGCTCATAAGAGCAAGTTCATTGTGCATCCCGGTATTACCAAGACGTACCAAGACTTGAGGAGCATGTTTTGGTGGGACGGAATGAAAAGAGAGATAGTTGAGTTCGTTTCAGGGTGCCTTGTATGTCAACAGGTTAAGATAGAACACCAGAAGCCCTCAGGTACACTCCAACCTTTAGAAATTCCCGAGTGTAAATGGGAGGCCATATCCATGGATTTTGTGATGGGACTACCTAGGGTCCCAATAGGCTTTGATGCCATATGGGTAATAGTGGACTAGCTGACCAAGTTAGCCCATTTCTTACCAATCAAAGCAACTTACCCTTTGACCAAACTAGCAGACTTATACATCAAGGAGATTGTGAAGCTCCATGGTGTACCTTCCAACATAGTGTCAGATAAAGACCCCAGATTTACCTCTAGGTTTTGGAATGCTTTACATCAGGCTTTCGGTACTAAACTAAAGTTTAACACCACTTACCACCCTTAGACTGATGGGCAGTCTAAGATAACCATCCAGACTTTAGAGGACATGCTTATATCCTGTGTTTTGGAAGAGAAGGGTAGTTGGGATAAGTATTTACCACTCATAGAATTTTCCTACAACAACAGATTTCATAGCAGTATAGGTATGGCACCTTATGAGGCCTTGTATGGTAGGAAGTGTAACTCACCGTTGTGTTGGTGTGAGGTTAGAGAGAAAAGCTTGTTAGGAATGGAGTTGGTGCAGGAAACCACAGAAAAGATTAAGAGAATTAGGGAGAAACTGGTAACTGCCCAAAGCCGGCAGAAAAGTTATGCTGATAGGAGAAGGAGGGACCTAGAGTTTGAGGAAGGTGACCATGTGTTTCTGAAAGTTACTCCCATCACTGGCATTGGAAGAGCCATTAAGGCCAAGATGTTGAATCGCCGTTTTGTGGGTCCTTTTCAAATCTTGCAAAGGATTGGTCCCCTTGCATACAGAATAACCCTCCCACCCCATTTGGCCAACATCCATGATGTGTTCCACGTCTCACAGCTTAGAAAATACCTTCATGACCCTTTCCACATCATAAGTTTAGAATTAGTACAATTGAGGGAGGATGTGACCATTCCCACGAGACCTGCACAGATTATTGACCGAAGCGTCAAAACCTTGAGGAATAAGATCATTCCGTTAGTGAAGGTGTTTTGGGAGGGTCAGTCGCCCGAGGAAGCAACTTGGGAAAAAGAGGAAGATCTTCGTTCTCAGTTTCCAGAGTTATTCGTTTGAGGTAAGGAACTTCAATTCCCCATTTTTATTCTTTAGTCAACTATCATTAGTCAATTTTGGGGACAAAATTGTTTTAAGGGGGGTAGAATTGTAAAATCCCACTATTGGAGACTTTAACTTATAGGAAATTCATAACATAAATAGGATGAAGTAAGGAATTGATAAGGATAAGCTTAAGAGGCAAAAATCAGGGTTTCATGCATCAGGGTTTTCGCTCAAGCAAGTAGGTCTCGCTCAAGCGAATTATGCAGCAAAAATTATAGGATTTTGGTTCTGCAAGTCTCTCTCAAGCGAGATACAGGACACAAAATGTGTTGCTCTCTGGATGATTTTCGCTCAAGCTAGCAGTTCTCGCTTAAGCGAAAATATTCCATAGAAAGGGTATTTTTCGTGGGCATTCTCGCTCAAGCTAAATGGACTCGCTTGAGCTAGAATGACCATCTCGCTCGAGCGAGAATCTCGCTTGAGTGAGAATCTCGCTTGAGCGAGAAGACGGTTACAACATTTTTAAAACACGATTTCAGGCAATTTCCCACTCAGTTTCTGTTCCCTTTTTCGTTCTTCCAGAGAGAGAAAGAGAGGTTTTAGTGAGAGAATGCCCCAGTGAAGATCAAGAACGATTTCCACTCTCCAAGATCAAGTCCCCCACCAATCTACTCACCTCCAACGCTTCCTCTCTTCCGTTCGTTCTTCGTTTTCTCGAACCTCATGTGGGTGTGATTGTCTGTCTCTTTGCTGTTTGAATTTCAGAGCATGATCCACTATTCTCCTTTCCCTTTCTTTCATTGAATCATGATGTGTATTTAGTTAGTGTAAATGTGATGGTTGTTTGGTATATGATTTATGTGAACCATAGGATAGAAGACTTAGGGGAGCATGTATAGAGATCTTTACGCATGTTTATATATGATCATGGGCCTTTGGCCATCACAGTTATGCATTATGAGTTAATAATCATAGGGCTTACAACCATTTCAGAGCCTCAGAGCTAATTCAGGGGTCTTCGGACTATCTTAGGCCTTCAGGCAATCATGTTTAAGCAAGACGAGGCGAACTCATCGACCTCTCGGCCAAGGGGAAGATGGGGGACCCTTAATCATGATAATAAAACAAGTTACGTGTACATCATGTTTAGATAAAACTTAATCTCAGGTTTCCCTGGACGACGGTCCTTGGATTCATGGTCGAGCGCTCAATCACAGTCATGTTACAGTGAAGAGACCCCGGGTGTCGGGTTACAACACTTCACAGACATGCATTTATCAGCTTTATTATTATTTTGTGTTGTGTTTGATTGATGTGAAGGTGTTATTTGATTATAATGGTTGTTTGAGAAGCATGATAATTGCCTGTATGTTCCCTTGGAGTGTCTTTGTTCATGCCCACTGGGATGTTGGTCTCACCCCATTCCGTGGAAACAATATTTCAGTTGTGCAGGATACTTCTCAGGATGGAGATGATCAGTAGGAGTTGTATGGCATGGATAGTTTAGTACTTTGTTATGTCCTACGCACTTAGATACTTGATATGTTATATTTATAACTTGTATTGACCGGAGCCTGTGTGGTGAATCTAGGTTACGGTTGTCACTTTGTTTTATGTATGAAATGTTTGAAGCTTTAGTAAGTGTTGAATTACTTAAGCGAATTATGTTGTATGCCGATACGCGAAATGAACGAAATGATTTCACGAATTTGGAAATAGTACTCCCAACAAGCATTATTTCTAAATTTAGAAATTAAGACGTTACATAAGGTAGCTGAAAGTTTAAGCTAAATATTATATTATTTTTTTATCATTTTATTTGGTTGGTAATTACCTTTATAAAATATTCAGAGAATATAGGTTCTATACTGTCCGTCTAAAAAGGTTAGGTTCCTAAGTTTAACATTCTGGAGCTCTACAACTCCAAATCATTTTCCCTTTTTATCAATAGCTTCTAGAGGAGTGCTAGCAACACACTCTTTCTAACACACTTCATGTGATTGGTTAAAATTCACATGGGTCCCACCAAATTATGTGGGTCCCACTACCAATGTGATGGGACCCATGTGAATTTTAACCAATCACAAGGAGTGTGTTGGAGAAAGTGTGTTAGTGAGTGTGTTGTTAGCACTTCTCTAGCTTCTAAATATCAAATTATCTTAGTGATATTTTTTCTAGATTTTTCCAGACACAAATTCACCTGAGTTTAGCTCCTAGATCATCCTTTCTGCAAGTTTTCTTAGGTTGTGCGCCTATTACTACTTAACCCGGGGAAAATCATTGTTTGATCAGGTCAACCATCTGTATTCATCCATATACTGATTATTTAATCGTTTCCTCATCCAATCCCAACTCCGGTTCCAGTTAGATTAATATTATTTTAACATAATGCAGAATGACGAAATTTTGACCAACTCATATCACTTAGTCAATCACACTATTCCAGGGTGACGTGGTGACCCTAGTCACTATTGGTACTATTTGGGTAGTATTCGGCACTAAAGGTTACTATTTGGCACTTTTTTCCACTATTTGGCACTATTCAACCTACTATCTTGATTATCCTTTTCGTGCACCATGTGTCTCTCTAGTACCGTTTCTCTCTCTCTCTCTCTCTCTCTCTCTCTCTCTCTCTGAGTTTCTTGTTTTCTCAGGTCCCGACTCCCAAGTCTCAATTCTCGTTTTCACTATTTTACTCTGTTTTCTTTGTTTTAAAGGTCATTTTTTGATAAAATATTTTTTAAATATCTTTTTTATTATTTTATTAAATTTCCCACTATACAAATCCTACCGAAAATTCTATGATGTTACATTTAACTCTTTACAAAATACAGATTTGACAAATCCACACATTGAATAATATGATATTAACATGTTGATCATAACACACCAAGGTTTAGAGAAATAAGATATTTATAGGTAAAATCTTTTAGTCAATATTTACTTATATCTAAACAAGTATATTATACATTAAAATAAAGTTATTTGATGAAGTGTCAAATAGTTTGTGAGTTGTATGAATTTTTATAGACTTAATTTATTTATATAGACCTTTTAATCCAATGGTTAGATCTCGGTGAAATTCAACATTCATACAAAAAAATTGATCAAAGTAACTTTGACTCTATAGTTGCTCCTAAAGTAACTTAATCCATACCAATTTATACAATATAGATTTTTTTTATTACTAAAAAATACATATATATTATGTCTACTTTTAGAGTAGAGTTTATAAGTTTTTATGTATAATAGTTAGTTAGTCACTCACTCAAAGCAATAACCTAGCTAATGACAATATATATATATATGAGGAGAGATCAAATTACACCGGTGTAAGTTACACCAAGTATTACACCGCTAATAACTACAAATCAAATATGTTTTTTAGTAATCCAACCGTTGAATTGTGTTTATTCATCATCATGATTATTTGTGTCAAATTTCGTAAAATTTTGACACCAATAACTTGATAATCAAATGGTTGGATTTTTCATATATTTCAAATGTATATATAACGTTAATCTTGAAACATCTCAATGACATATCAAATAATTTTACATTAATATGTCATTCAGCGGTGTAATACTTGGTGTAACTTACACTAGTATAATTTGAACCCTCCTCTATATATATATATATATATATATATATATATATATATATATATATATATATATATATATATATATATATATCGACCCAACCCGGGATCTATTTGAGTTTTATAACTTTGTATACATGTGCAAATAAAAGAGCAACTTGCACATATAATAACCTGATTTTATTCGAGCCATTTCGTGGTAACACGAATTGCTGACTTTTAGTAGCCAAATTCTATCTATAGTGTCTTTCATGAGTTTCATCTCATGAGAACCAACAATCAGTACATGGCATATAAATTAAAGAGGGGCAATCTTGATTTAATAGAAATAAAATATAAATATTATTAATTTGAAAGTGAAATAAAATCTAATTAAACTTCTTAGTTCTATCACTTAATCTAGGCATTGAATAAATGGGGTTTAAATTACTTTGATAATTTATCTTTTTATATTTGAATTAGTTTATTCTACATTTTAAATAATTTATTTTAATATTTTTAAATTAAGAATCTGCAAATATATATTAATCATAATCAAGGGAGTAATAAACTACAATGAGTTGGTTTAAGTAGTGCATATTTATTTCCCTTTAAGCAGAATCGTGGTTCAAATCCCGTGAATGGAAATAATCTCTGTTAAAAAAGCTAATCTTACTATGAACTATGATGTGATTGTCTTCCGTAAAGAACACCTATAATTAAAAAAAAAAAAACATGGCCAATGGTAACCGGAACAAAGGCATGTTGACCTTCTAAAATGTGGACACTGAATTAATTACATACATAATGCTTATGTCACATTGCTGATGTACTATAATAGCCTAGCAAAAACAAAAGCATATATGCCCCGTGCTACATTAAAAGGTGTATGTATTTCATTGGATGATACAGCTGTAATGTAGTCCATTAAATTTAATACTGGTTTAGTTTTGAATAAAGACAAATAAGCATCATATCAACCATTCAACGTGAGGAACGACCATTGAATTCAAAGGTGCCGGCCCAAATTATCTATCTTCTTTCCCTTTTTTCCCCTATTTCTTTAAGAAAAACATAATTTTTTAATTAAAAAATTTAACAAATAAAAGAAAAATATGAACAGAGAATGAGAAAATCTATGATTGAAATATTATATTTCTATTAAAAATAGAAAAAAAGACATGAGCATGATTGATGAATGAGTCAAGAGTCATTGGATTTGGATCCTCTATATTCCTACATATGTATCATGTCTCTTTTTCTCTGCCACAGGAGCTATGTAATAGGGGAGGATTGTGATTCTAAATTAATCCATTTCTCTTATGCTTTGTTTGGTGTAAATGAAGTAGAGGGGAAATAGCTAAGCTGCAGAGAAATAGAGGACGGGTTCAAAACTCACCTTGTTTGGCATATATAGCAAAGAAATAGGAGAAAAGTCAAGTAAACCTGTGGGTCCCATGCTTTACTCATTTCTTCGCAAAATTAGTGAGAGATTGTGAAGAAATGAGCATGAGGTAATCAGCCACAATCGTTTCTCCTTGCGCTTTTGTTGTGCTCTGGTCCATGTTGGAGAAAGAGGTGGGATTCCGGTCAGAGGAGGCGATAAAGACGAGGTGGACCAGGTAGCCGTTCCGGTGGTCGAGGCTAAACGACGGTGGAAGACATACACGACAGAAGGTGAAGTTGTCCCTTTCCTTTGCTTTGGTAAAAAATCGAACACCTAACCGTTTTGGTGAGTGTTGTAGTGAAGGGGCCTCCCACAACGTGTCCTCTTTGATGTTTGGGTTTCAAATGTGAAGTGGGGTTTTACACTTTCAGGTTGCACAGTTTTCCTATATTAGCACCACAATGAGACCAAGAAACTCATGGAAAAGGTTGGTTTCTATACAACTTTCCTTGGATATCTACTACCATGTTTGTTATCTTAACTACTTAAAGTAAACAACTTGGTTGCTTGTATCTGGTCTTTGGAAGCTGTTAGGGGAAGGGTTAATTCATGGAACCATGAAAAGTAACTGCCTTGGCTTGCCTAACTCTAATTCCTTATTGTTTTGTACATGTCTGGTGAAAATTTTACAGCTTTTGATGTTTTCAAGGATTGGGTCGGGTTTGCTTTTGAGGGAGACAGAAGTGAGGCCTTCTGGGCTGACTTGCGGGAATAACTTATAAAAGAAGTAATCTGTTACTAACTTGATTGAATTTAATAAAATTTGAGTGTTGGTGAAGAGGTGGCGTTTAAAATACACCCCTTCAACGAGCGGTGTAACTTACGCATCTCATTAACATTAGTTCGATTTAATAATATTTTAATGAAAGGTCATGATTTGATAAGAGATAACCGGTATCTTTTTCTTTTTTTTTGTCATTTTTGCACAGCAATACTATCAATTTATCACCCTTTTCTAACATCGCGGCTTTGCGCATTCATCACCGTCACAATGGCATTGGCTGCATTGAAATCTCAGCAAACAAGACAAATCATCTCCGAATTGAAATCTGGGCACACCTTGAATTCCTAGGCTTCCTTTTAGATTGAGACCTCCAAGCTTTCCTTTCACCACTACCATTGCTGGAGAGAGCAGCAACACTCAAGCTTCTCTTTCTTTCAGACGCTAAACCTCCAAATCCCCTGCCTTCACCTCGTTCTTCAGCTCATCCACCACCGCCTCGTACGGCGCCACCACCTCCCTAGGCGACGCCACACCACTACCACCTCTTCTCCTACCACTTCCCCTCCCACCGCTACTCTGTCAGAACCACTCCCTCAACGCGACGAGCTTCCTCAGCTCTGCCACCACTGCCACATCAACAACCCTCATCTTCTTTGGGTAAAAACCCATGGTAGACGTCCTACGGTTGACGCAAAATTACTTTCTACCTAGATCTGGTGGCAAATTACCCATCTTGATTTTTTCCAAAAATTAATAGTTTTCACACAGTACCCAGAATCGAGAACCCCACCATTGTTGGCATCCATTGAGTTAATGTCTTGCCAAAAGATATTGGCTTTTACTTTTTAAACAAATACATTAACAAAAACTCCAAACTTTAACTAGTAAAAGATGCTCCATTATCAATGAAGGTAGAAAATGTGCAGTTAAAAACTTTGAAGCCAGAAACCAGGAGGTGATGGTGTTCATTGTCAATGATAGGAAACAAAATACAAGGACCAATTTACAATTTTAACAAATTTAAATTATTAATAATTATAATTTTGACCACCGAGTTATACTGTTTACCGTGGGTTAAATCTCAGGGTGTAACTTACACCAATTCTTCGAGGAGTGTATTTTAAACGGCACCTGGTGAAGATTATGGAAAAAAATTATGGAAATCTACTATTCGATTTAATTTTTTGTCCATTATAGTTGCAGAATTGTCTTGGAGTAGTATGTGTTATATGCAGCTAACTTCA
The DNA here is from genome assembly GCA_026901365.1 of Sesbania bispinosa. Lineage (NCBI taxonomy): Eukaryota > Viridiplantae > Streptophyta > Magnoliopsida > Fabales > Fabaceae > Sesbania > Sesbania bispinosa. The sequence goes on along the minus strand of QLOH01000041.1, from coordinate 685,985 downwards.
AACAAATCGATTCCAAGGCCCTGGAAATCGATTTTTTTGCAATATATATGTGGCAAAATATTAACCAACTTTTAATAGTTTACTATTTCTCTTTTATCTCTTCAATCCAACCAAACAACTCAACTTTACATTTCTCTTTATCTCTTCTCTATTTCTCTCAAACCAAACAACCTATATATAAATCATCTCTATCTCCTCTCTACTTCTCTCTTTCCTATTTCTCTCTTCTATATTTCTTTCTTCCCTATTTCCCTAATATAACCAAACATAGGCTTAGTCTCTGTTTGGTAGATGAGAAAATAAAGAGGAGAAAGGTGAAATAAGGTGGAAAGAAGCATCTTTACTTGTTTAATAGCAGAGAAATAAGAGAGGAGATAAATTTAAAGATGTGGTACCCATCCAAAAAAAATTTCTTCTCAAGAGAAGAGAAATTAATAGAGAGGAAATCCATTCTTGCACTATATTTCACTCTATTTCTCCCTTACCAAACAAGATGAGAGAGAAATACAATATATTTCCACTCTATTTAACTTTCATTTCTCTTCTACCAAACAGTACAAATTTTTTTCATTATTTCTCTCTTCTTCATTTCTCTCTTCCCTATTTCTCTCAATCTCATTTCTCTCTTCTCTAGCAAACACACCCTTACACCCTATTTAGTCAAGCAAAAATTATGGGGGAGAGAAGAGAAATAGAGGGAAGGGAAATGTTAATTGTGTTTGGTAGAGTGGAATTATGTGAGGAGAGAAATGTGCAGTGTGTGGGACCCATGGGGTAAAATTTCTCTGCAAAACAGCGAAGAAATACCGAAGAAAGAGAAGAAAATTGGTGAACTGAGTTGAGAGAATGAGTCAGAATCTTTATTGACCATATCATTGCCCTTCTTTCTCTTTCTCGCTGCACTATCTCAAGTCTACTCTAAACCCTATACTCTAAACCGAGTTAATAGGACTTAATTTAGGACATTTGTTGCATTACTTGCTCTGGTTCCTTTTGTTGTTGGACTATTTCTTTATTTGGATTAGATGGCATATGATTACATTGACATTTTGTTTTGCTACAGTGGAGGCCTATATATTACTAGCTAGAACAGGGGAATTCTCCTTATTTGTGGTTTGGTTTTGTTTTCTAGTATTTGGCTTTAGGCTTATGTAATTTTACGCTTCCCTTTTAGTTTATCCAATTTATATATTAATTAAGGGTATTTTAGTCTTTATATATTATAATCCAATTACTATCATTTCTATTTATCTTTTACCAAATAAAAATATCATTTCTCTCCATCCTATTTCATCTCTATTTCTTTTTTATTTTTCTCTATTTCTAACATATTTCTCTTCACTTCATTTCTCTCTTTTCTATTTCTTTCTACTCTATTTTTCTCCACCATACCAAACAAAGGCTTAGTCTTCATTTGGTAGTCGTGAGGTAGAGGTGAACTGGGAAGGTGAGAGAGAAATATCATAGAAATGGAAAAGAGATTAAAAAGTAAGGTGAATCCCGCGAATTTTTATTTCTCCTCAAATTTGATTAGAGGTAAAGACGAGAGACCTTCGAAATTCTAGTTATCACATTTCCTATCACTTTATCTTTAACCAAACTACCTTTCATTATTTCACTTTTATTTATTATCTATTTCTCTCGTACCAAATTATTTATAAATCATCTCTATTTTAAATCTATTTCTTTTAATTTTTATTTCTCTCTTTTTTTTATCAGCAAACACAGTGCTGATTAGTAATGATACATGATATACCGTCTCCTTGGTCCTTATATATCTGTTTTTTTTATTAGTATTATTATTTAATTAATTTATCCACAAGACAAGTTCACGGTTCACAAGAGATAAGCACTAATAAGGGAGGTGTGATGTGAAATGAGATGAGATGACTCGTGAACAATATTGAATGCCTATAAATTAGAAGCCAACTAGATGAAAGCAACAAAGAAAGACCCTCGATCTTTTCGTTTCGTTTTCATTTTTCTCTGGTCACCTGTGCTCTGGGTGAGAGAAACACGTATTGTGAAAGGAAGAACACTGATCAAACTTATTGAGAGAAGTGGGAGAACTCTTTTTGTTTGATTGCATACCATACGATACGTGTCGCTCTCACCTGGAGCACAGCTGCCCAAAGCTTTTCATGAGAATTAATCAAATCCATGCCTTCTCTCATCGATCTTGCTTTTCTTCTCACTTGGTGAGTTAATTTGTGTTTCCTTTAGTTTCTTAATTACCAGTCTTTAATTTGGATTTGGAATAGTCACATATCATGCCTACATTTCCAATCAACAAGGATTTGTCTCATGAAACCCATAAATTATTAATTAATTATATTCCTGAATTTAGTTAAAATTGACGTTAATGATCATTGTCTTCTTTCTTTCCCTTTATTGTGAAACTTTTTTCTAATTATCTACATGCTTTTTCCAAATTATTAAATGCTTTTTTTATGTTCATATAATTAACACTCCACCTCCTTTCTTGTGTCCATATTTTGTGTTTTTTTATTTTGTGGGGTGCACTGTCCCACGTTTAATTTCTTTTAATAAAAAAATATTAATTTCTAAAACTGATATACCATGCAAATCTGCAATTACTAATTCGGGAGCAATAATGAAATAATCTTATAATAAATGTATAGCTAATCTTTAACTGCAGGTTGGTAATAAAATTACTATTAAATTATTAATTAGCAATTTGATGAATCTTCCGTAGATCACTTTTTACATTGATCCACCATGCCCGATCTTTTTATTTTTGTTTCTTTCTTTCACATAAAAGGTGTGTTTATTAGACAATTATTAATATTAAAATTTTGAATTTTTTCTCTTAGATATATTATTTTTAGTTATTTTCATTTATATATCAAGCTATTATTTGTATTAATATAGTAAGGTGCTTAGGAAAATTTGAGCAAAAGATATTTTTAAAATTTAGAGTAAATTACTTTAACCTCCCATCTATTTTATACTTTCACCACAAAATCCCATTTATTTCTTTTTTTGGTAATGATAGGGGGAAAACCCAACAAAAGTACATATGAATTGTCCTCGAGAAAAGGACATACCTACAAGGTCCTGGAATGAAAGAGGGCCACACTCACTAGGAGGTGAAATAAAGGTTTGGAGACCCAAAGGAAAATTGAATGAATAAGAGGTCATGAAGTCAATAACTTGGTTCCCTTCTCTGTATGTAAGAGACACATGCATCTGCCAAGGTAAATTCCATAGCTCATTAATTGATGCAACAACCTTACTGCAAGGATGAGATTGAGGGAAGCCCTTTGTTAACAAAGGAACAACAATTAGTTACCGCCAAAAGAAGAAGGTCAAAAGTGTGCTCTGAATGAAGTCAGAGGTTATTAGTTCCCGCCCTACTGGGCTCCGTACCACTATGGGTAGAAAACAAAAGAGTATGTAGTAACCTTAAATGAACTTACTTCTACAGAGAAAAAAGTCGTTTAATATCTACAAAAAAATTGTGAGCGACTTTCAAATTGTCGATTGTCAATGGGTAATAACCGGCTAGGGTCAAAATCTAAAAGAAATATATATTAGCTTCATAATATGCTTTACAAGTCGTCGTTTTACATTTGTTTTGATTTTGACAACATTTATTTAATTTTACAGCTTAAATAACAATTAACAATCAATTCTTTCTTGTAGAGAGATCGACGCTGAAAGAAGGTTGATTTGAACAAAGGAAAGCACTTTAAGGAGAAGGGCCTAGGTTGTAATTGCTTTAGATTCTATTAAACTTTCATCCCAAAGTAGAAAAAAAAAAGAATTTTGGCGTGCCTAAACTGGATGCTAGAAACTCTTGTGCGACATGGGTGGAAGGAAACCCGGGAAGTTGGTTTCTATCAAGAAGAAGATCATTACTAAGATGAGATGTGATGGCCCATATCTTGATGAACAGGTAGCCAAGAGATTACTTATCGAAAATGGTTGAAGGGTCTTCTCAATGGTCAGTCCTTTTGGCATTAAGGACTTACTTGGACCAAGTAGCAACTTGGTGCCTCCGAGGGGCAACCATGCATGGCCGAATTCTCCAAATACTTGATGGATGAGTTGGTCGTCCTTATTGAAATAAAGAAAGATTTTGAAGCTTTGACAACAAAGATAAAGGAAGACGATAAGAAGATGATGAGTGCACTTGAAAAAGTTAAACTTATAAAAAAAAGGCTCTTGATGAAAAAACGACTGAGTTTAATAAACTTGTCATTGAGTGGGGATACTTTGGTCGAGATTTACCGAATTAAAGTAACAGTTCACCATTTGCATCGAGGTCTCCTTCGAGCTACTCAGTGAAAGTCCTATGAATGGCATTTCCTAGCTTCACCCTTATAACTTTGGTTTTAGTGTGAAACAAAAGTTTGAATTCATGCTTAGCAACACGACATGACCCCATTTTCCGCACCATGTGAATCCTGCCAAGAGAAAGAAATTAGAGGTAGAATGAGGATTTAAGGGGTTGAGGGGTAAATTAAAAGAAGAGATGAATTGATGGTCATGAGTTTTAAGGAGAATTTAGCCGGGAAACCAAGTATCCAGCCCAACAGAATGGTAGATGGAACTTAGGAGGAATCACACCCTTGGCTGAGAGACTAGCAAGCAGTGTTATATGAACCGGACTGGTCATTGACTCGGTCACACTATTGGGTTAATGGGTCACTGGTCGAACCAGTGAGTCATTGGTTGAACCGGTTAAACTGGTGTATCACAATTTACAAAAAAAAAATTATTTTGGATTTAATTGAAATATACATATATAATAAAATGATTGTCTAAACAGCATACCCTCCTGCAGATGAGTTGATGTAGCGGTTTAGGCGCACTCCTTCCTGCTTGATCTCTTGGACGCGGGTTCGACTCTCACGTACCCATGCCAAAATTTTGAAGATTTTTAACAACTCTGCTGATTTGACACTCTTGCAGGCGTGCAGGACTTGACAGACTGCGTGTAGATGGTGACTGAAAGGCTGCTGACTCTTGCAGGCGTGCAACGTGTAGGCTGGTGACGGACTTGACAGGCTTCGACCCGGCCGGTTCTCAACCGATTCGATGACGTCATATACGATTCAAATACAAGAACGATCTAACTTCTAGATCGGACCGGTCCCAAGTCCAGTTTCCGATCCAATCGGTTGAATCGGTCGGGTCGGTCCGAGTTTGATAACACTGCTAGCAAGGTATGAAGATGAGGAAGAAAGTAGTGGTTTGAACGAGGGAACTAGATTGAAGTGGAAGGAATTAAGTTTAGAGGGTTGTCGGTAAAAAGGGAAGAAGCTTAGACTATAGAAACTGAGTTAGAAGGGTGGTTTTGGTAGAAAAGAACTAGGATACAAGGTTCAAAGTTAGCAGGAAGAGCTTGGGATGGAAATAGGAGAACTCCATTCTGCAGTGGGCTCGTTCAAGCGAGACTACTCTCGCTTGAGCAAGAGGGAAACTCGCTTAAGCGAGAGTGCCTCGCCCAAGCGAATCTATCAGCAAAAAGGGTAAGTTTGTGTTCTGTCATTTTCGGTCAAACAAGAAACAAAACTGGTTTGGAGGGCTCTCTGTGTTGAATTGCACTCAGGCTCGCTCAAGCGCAATTAGGGAATTGCACTCAAGCAAGGTGCCCTCACTTGAGCTAGAAAGCCCCTATTTTCCTCTGAGTTGGTCTCACTCAAGCGAGCAGACTCTCGGTTGAGCGAGAATGCAAATCCTGTGGCGCATTAATATGTGTTTCAGTTAGGGCTTTCGCGTTATTTCTCATTTCCTTTGTTTTAGTGAGAGAGAGGGAAGCAAGGAGCTTGGATTGAAGTCTCAAGGCATTGGAGGAGCTTGGAACCACCATCTTCCACCTCTTCAGCATTATCCATCTTCATCCTTGAGGTGAGTGTGGTCACCCACTCATTTTCATCTTGTCTGCCCTATTGGATGTTCCCTATTCTTCTTTCCCTTGCTTCTTTACCTTGTTGGTGATTAGTGTGATTTGGTTGATTTTAGGGCTACTAAGTATCTCTTGAATTGTATGTGTTGATGCCTTAAAACCCTAGGTTATGCTTAGTTTTCTAAGTTGCAACTCTCTATGGAAAATCTATTTGTGCATACCATGCCATTCATACTCATAGACATATATATATTTATGATACTTTCAAGCTTTCATGGGCCAATGGCCAAGAAAGTATATGTCACAGGGTCTCCGGACCATCACAAGGTCTCTGGACCATCACAGGCCTTTGGGCATTAAGTTATAAGAAGAACGAGGTAACCACATCGAACTCTCAGCTAAGAGGGAGATGGGGGTCTTCAAGCTAAAAATGACAACATGCATTATTCATTCATTGATAATAAAATGTAATCATATACTGCATGTGTTTACCACTCTCACTAGGACGCTAGTCTCACCCCACGATGTGGGAATTATATTCAGATGTGCAGGGTCCTCGTCCGAGTGCTTGATCGGGGAGCTGCGGGAGTCTTGGTTGGGCCTGTGATGGCTCGACTCTTTCGGTTTAGATATTCTTTGGTATAGGCAAACAATTGTTGTTTTGTGGGGATAGGATAGTACATATGGGGCCCTCAGGGATACTTTTCATGTTTCTAGGACATATGTTTTATCGTATCTCATTATGCTCATTTAATTGATATTTGTATTCTAAGCCCTCGTTGGCAACAGTTGTATCCTTATGTTAATGTACTGGAGTCCTGCTTAAGTAACTGTTGGATTACCTAAGCGTTGTTTGTATGTGTTTGTCGATGTCAATAATGCACGAAATAACTTCACGAATTTGAATAGTGCTTCCAATCGGCATTATTTTTTAATTAAGAAATTAGGAGGTTACACACCACACCAAAATAAATCAACTTACAGACCTCACCTTCAACAATCATCCCCCAAACTTCCTCGTCGTTGTTTCCCAAATCAATGCTCGAATCCTCCCTCCCTGGAAAAAAAAACAACACATTTATGTGAATATAATTGTAAAACGACAACACCATCAAACTATAAACACGCCTCATAGTCCATCAATACCATTTCTATTAAAAAAGATGGTTCATCCAATGGATACAACTCCCAAAGACGAACAACTCTCGCCTTCAACCTCCAATTCTGCCTATCAGGATACACACAAGTCAAGCGACCCCACTACACACCAACACACCCCTAATTTTGGCTCTAAGATTTGAAATTCAAAATTTACATAACTTGGCCTGATCGTATCCAAGCAAAATCTTCACCTATAACACTTTAAATGGAAAAGCATTATCATCATTAGATTTTCAAACAACATAACAGGTATATAAAAATGAATAACACTTGACACATCCCACTGACACACCACATAACCTACAATATCATAACCGATGCTACAACCAGAATATTTTGCACATACAACTTCCGTGATATTCTTTTACATAGTAAAAAGGTGAACCACAATCTATCATGCACGTATAAGTATATAAGTATAGATGTCTAAAACGATCCAAGATGAGACTGAAAATTCTGATCCTGAGGAATCCCTACATTGGTGTGGCAACAAAGATATAAATTATTTGTCCTCTTTGTTTGTCCTTTTTTTCTTTCTAATAATTATATTTCCTTTCTCTTAGTTGTTTAATTTCCTATACAATGTTATTTTTAAGGATTTTATTAATTGGTATTCTTAAGCTATTAATTAAATATTAATTAAAAAATAAAAAATATTTATTAAAGACATTATAAAGAGTTAATATTTTTTAATAGATATTTTGTATTTTTAATAATTCCTTAATCAAACACTTGTTAATATACTCCATTCGGTTCTATTTATAAGACCCTCTTTTGATCCAAACACGCTTGGTAAGAAATCATGTTTTAATGCATTAATTTTTAAAAATATCCTCTAAGTCACTACAACAAATCAGCGATTTAGATGTGTTTATTGTGAAAATTTTCAATTAAGTTTCGAAAACTTTCTTGATTCTAAAAGTACGATTTGGGACTAGAATCTGAATTCTCTAAAGGTTCTTTTTAAGAAATAGGTTTACACAGAAATTACATTCAATAAGTAATAGAAAATTGAATTACTCTCTATTAGTAGAAATGTATTCTGAGAGTAAAATGAAGAGTAAAAACAGAATTCTAAAGAGAAAAGAAAAATGGATATAAATATTGAAAACTGGAAAAGAAAATTAATATAAATGCAGTAAAGAAAAACTAAAAATAAAATGCAGAAACTTAAATGTAGAAGTAAACAAAGAAAAAAGAAAAATTGCAGAAACTTAAATGCAAGAAGCAATTAAAAAGAAAAGAAAAGAAAAGTGTAGAAATGTAGATTGCATTAATGAAAAGCGGATGGATACACATACTTGATCTCCTTATTAACCTTTTAGTCTATTACAAGTATGGACGTTTGGTATTTTCATAGATTTGAGGAAAATGAAATCCAACCCTTATTACATCAGAATTCTGCCTATATATAGATTCCTATCCTGACGGCTAACTAACAAGATTTTGACACGTTTACAAGCCTATTTGAAGTGTCAAATTTCTAAGTGTGACACGTATACAAAGGTAGCAACGGTCTTCTATTTGTCAAATAACTGACGGCTTGAGGTCATGTCACTTGTCTCTGAACGGTAACTTCCAATAACTGCTCCATTTGAAATATGATGAGTCTTCGAATTGCCTTTCAATATCTGATGGGTCTTCAAATTCTTTTCAGGCTTCTGACTTCATGAATTCTTCTAAGTTATTTGAACCTTCTTTCTTTCTCGAACTAGTGTTCGATCCCTATCTTAATTTCGAATCACACACTACGCCAATTTTAGGATATTAGAGCTGTCTTTAGGGCGCTCCCGTGTTAGCTAGCGTCTAAAATGATCATTTTAAAATCAGGGCGTTCCAAAATTTGGGCGGGAGCGCCCTTACAGGTAAAATAGAGGGCGCTCCATCTACGCACCCTCATTCCCAGGGTATTTTTTTTAATTCTGTGGAATTGAGGGCGCTCCCAGGGAGCGCCCTCCTTCCTAGAGGAATTTTCCATAATTTTTTCCCAGGGAGCGCCCTCATTTCTGGTGGAAATTTATTTTTTTTATTTCCCTGCAATAGAGGGCGGAGCGCCCTCGTTGCCCCTGTTTCACTTTTAATGTTTTTCATTCACAGAGATCCTCATTCACTCCGGCGTCTGTCTCCCTCTTCTTTTTCCTCTCACACTCGTCCATCTCCACCTCCTCCGTCCACCATTCCCGTCGTCCATCTCATCCTCCTCCGTCCACCGTCCCCTCCTCCGTCTCCTCCTCCTCCGTCCACCGTCCCCTCCTCCGTCAAGCATTTAGCTCACGTGGCCTCCTACTCCACTGTCCCCTCGCGCCGTCGAGCATCTCCTCCGTCGCGGCGTCTTCCTTTCTCCTCCCTCACTTCGCATCGCCGCACAGCTAGGAGAAGCTCCGTCCGCCTCCTTCTCCATTGTCTTCGAGCGGCCGCAGCACAACAAGGAAGGGAGGTAGGTTTGCTAAACTTTTTTTCTATCTGCACCCCTCATTTTGGAGTGTTTTCTGCTAGTTGCACCCCCTTTTTATTTTTACTATTTTTTATTAAAATGATTATGTTAAAATTGTTATCATTCATATTGATATAGTTGTTGATAATAGGGAACGAAATGTGTTCCATAAATTTGGGATGCTTAAAAAAAAAGTGAAACGTTGTTCAAATTTTTACAATGATTTAGGTATTAGGTAAACATGCATGTAGTAAATTTGTTATTACATTTAAATTATATGTTCCTGTTCGAGTCAATTATAAATGATTTGATGTTTTGTTGATAGAATATAGATTTTTCTTGGATGTTTGCAAACTGTTTGACAAATGAGTATGAGGAAGGAGTGGAAATGTTTATAAAATTTGCCATTGACCATGCAACAAATCCTAGTAGAATTGTCTGCCCTTGTACGAAGTGTTTTTGTTCTAAGTGAGTTAGTGAAGCAGAGTTGAGGGGCCATCTTTTCTATTTTGGAATTGATCAGAGTTACACGTGTTGGACATTTCATGATGAGATTAGTAGTGAACAAAGTGGTATGGGAGAGAATAATGTCAATGTAGAACCAAGTGATGATGACTTTGGGATCGGGTGGGATGATTGCGACCGAATTGATGAGATTCGAAAGGTGGTTGAAGAGGACCTCAGAGATTGTCCCCAAATGTTTGATACCCTAGCCAGTGATGCTGAAAAGCCATTGTACAACGGGTGCACCAAGTACACAAGGTTGTCAGCTGTGTTGAAGTTGTATAATTTAAAAGCAACAAATGGTTGGGCTGACAAGAGTTTCACAGAGTTACTCACCTTGTTGAAAGAGATGTTACCGGAGGACAATGTGCTACCTAACAGAACATATGAGGCAAAGAAGATGTTATGTTCTATTGGGATGAGCTATGAGAAGATACATGTTTGTCCCAATGATTGCATTTTGTTTAGAAATGAGCATGCATCATTAAGTGTATGTCCTAAATTCAATGTGCCTCGTTATAAGAAAGAGACTACACCAGCAAAGGTGGTTTGGTATTTTCCCATAATACCAAGGTTTCGAAGGATGTATCGTAGTGTCATTGATGCAAAGAACTTAACTTGGCATGCAAATGAACGAATCAAGGATGGCATGTTGAGACATCCTGCTGATTCTCCGCAGCGGAGGAGGATTGATGATGAGTACCCCTCTTTTGGCGAGGAAGCAAGAAATCTTCGCCTTGCTTTATCAACAGATGGAATGAATCTGCATGGTGTCCAATCTAGTACTCATAGCACATGGCCGGTGGTATTGATAATATATAATCTACCTCCATGGCTCTGTATGAAGCGGAAATACATGATGTTATCTATGTTGATATCGGGACCCAGACAACCGGGTAATGATATAGATGTGTACTTGGCACCATTGATTGAATACTTGAAGCTATTGTGGGATATTGGAGTAGATGTCTATGATGGCTACAAAGAAGAATCTTTTCAGTTGAGGGAGATGTTGTTTGGAACGATAAATGATTTCCCGGCATATGGAAATTTGTCTGGCTATAGTGTAAAGGGTCAGTGTGCATGTCCTGTTTGTGATGAAAATACTTATTGGATGCGCTTGACTCATTGTAAGAAGAATGTATTCCTGGGTCATCATAAGTTTTTGCCTTTATCCCATCGTTATAGGGGATGGAAGAAATCATTCAATGGCAACACTGAAGAGGGTATGGCTTCTTCTCCATTGACTGGTGAGCAGTTGTGGGAAAAGGTGGGTAACTTGACCAACAACTTCGGCAAACCTTTTGTCGGACAACTCGTTATCGGAGGGTGGAAAAAGAAGTATATTTTTTTTTAGTTGTCATATTGGAAGACATTGTTTGTTAGACATTTCCTTGATGTGATGCATATAGAAAAAAATGTGTGTGAGAGTGTTATTGGCACGTTACTGAATGTCAAAGGCAAAACCAAGGATGGGATAAATGCGAGATGGGACTTGTTGGCAATGGGTATAAGGGAAGAATTGGTCCCAGACAAAAGGGGATCACGTACATATCTTCTCTCGGCGGCTTATACTCTTAGCAAGAAAGAAAAAGTAACTTTTTGCAAGTTTCTGCAGGGAGTCAAAGTTCCAGAGGGTTTTTCCTCTAACATTAGAAATCTAGTATCACTAAAATAACAAAGATTGAAAGGTGTCAAGTCTCATGATTGTCATGTTCTGATGGGTCATTTACTTCCGATTGCAATACGTTCCATTCTTCCAAATAAAGTGCGTGTTACAATAACTAAACTGTGTCATTTCTTCAGAGCTATTTGTAGTAAGGTGATTGACCCTGGGAAGCTGCCTATTTTGCAAAGACAAATAGTGGTCACACTGTGTGAGCTTGAAATGTATTTTCCTCCCTCTTTTTTTGACAAAATGATTCATCTCACAGTTCACCTGGTTCGAGAGACTCAATTGTGTGGAGCGGCTTACATGAGATGAATGTACCCGGTTGAGCGATACATGAAGATATTAAAAGGGTATGTTAAGAATCGCAGTCGGTCTGAGGGTTGTATGGTTGAAAGGTACATAGTTGAAGAAGCTGTTGAGTTTTGCACAGAATACCTTAATGGTGTCAACTCCATAGGGCTTACGGCCTTTAGACACAACAAAAGCTTAGAATTAGGAGGGATTGGGGCAAGTGAAGTCATAAGTATTCAAAGAGAGGAATGGGTTCAAGTACACCTTTATGTCTTACATAATGATGATGAGGTAGAGTCGTATGTTGAAATTCACAAGGAAATCCTTCGGCACTCTAATCCTAATAGAGGAGATAATTGGATCACAAGAGAACACATATGATAGAACAACGGTTCAAAATAGTGATGTCACTTTAATTGCCCAAGCATTGCATATGTCAAGTGCAAAAGATAGAAATCCAGTTTATGCAAATATGTCCTATTTTGGGGTCATTGATCGCATATGGGAATTGGATTATACTAACTTCTGGTTGCCTGTGTTTGGTTGTAAGTGGGTCGACAATAATAGTGGTGTTCAGGTTGACAATCTTGGCTTCATGCAAGTTAATTTTAGCAAGGAGGGGTACAAAGATGAACCACTTATCCTAGCATCCCAGGCTCAGCAAATTTTTTATGTTACTGATCCTGCAGACATGAATTGCTCCATAGTGATGTTAAGTGACAAATTCAATGACGAACCAAATGTGGATGATGACCAACAGATGATGTGTGCTACACTAGACCGGATCACAATGAGGGTATTCGGATCAACCCATCAATTCGTATTAGAAATCGACCCACAAGTTTCAAACCAACCAGAAAAAGAAATAGAATGAGTTTGTCAATGTATGCATGTTTATACATATATAAATTGCATTTTTTTCTTGTATACTTTTAAAAGAATTTATTAAATAATCTCATATATTTTTTATGCAGCTATCATGTCAGGCTCGAACCATGATGATTGTCAAAACATGGATAGAGAGCACCGACGTGGGGTAACAGCTATGTCTCACATAATCAAAGAAAGAAATAAGGGAAATAAAATCAAGGTAAGCACTTAATTAGCACCATTTCTATAATTTATGCTTATTAAGTTGAATTATGTAACTATAAAGTATGTCCCGTTACTTAGGTTTCATGGAATGCAAGGGGCCAACCTATTGCACCTGGTGGCACGACACTTAGTAGTTACATTGGTGCAGTTGTTCGTCAAAGGGTACCAATTACAATTAGGCAATGGAAGAACGAGAATTGCAAAGGATACAAGGATATGATATGGGAGGACATAAAGGTATGTACTATGTCCCTTTTTATTTATTAATAAGAATGGGAGGACATAAAGGCACATGACTAACTCATTATTGTGTTATGTTTTGTTTTATATGTAGTCCGCATTTGATGTTGAAGAATGCCATAAAAGATATATTCTTATATTGGCTGGTAAAAGACATAGAGCTTTTAGGTCAACATTATCCACCCATTTTCTATTTGATGAAAATGGCGATCTCATCCCACATCCTCCTAAGAGATATGATGAGGTAATCTCACAGGAGCAATGGGATTATTTTGTTGCCCTACGGTCACAAGAACATTTCAAGGTACTATATTCATTCATACATAGTTTTTTTAAACCTTTTCAAGTTAACTAATATTTTTACACGTTGAATAACTGCTTGAATATATTTACCATGTGTTATTCCAGGAAATAAGTGAAAAAAAACAAGGCTAGAGCTTCTAATCCTCAATACCCATATAGAGGTGCACGATAGGTGCAGACATTGTTACTCCTGATGAAATGACTGCATGGATCGATCTCAATTGTCTTCATTCGATTTTGTACCGTGAGTGGTTGGATGGCACTGTGATTGATATCTATTGCAGGTAATTTCAATTCAAAGCATCTCATAGTTTGTTTATCTCATTTTTTTTGCTTGCTTTGACATTATCTACATTTTTTTGTATAGTTATTTATATCATTCAGTCTTAGCTCCATCTTCCCGTACGGATCGATATGTTTTCATATCTCCACAACGCACCACAGCATTCAATGTGAATGACAAGCAACATAAGTTGGTGGGAGATATGTTGTACAATAGACGTGGGCAAGACAAATTGTTCCTGGTTCCATACAATCATGTCGGGTATGTGTAGTATATGTTTATGTCTCAATATTCTTGTTTTTAAAAAACTATATATTTGACATAACTTACATTGTGGTTGTAGGCGACATTGGGTTCTTCTTGCATTGAGTCTTAAGGATTTTGGCAAGGTTTACTTTTTGGACTCTTTGCATAATGATCCAAAACATTATGAACCCATGAAGACAATGATTGATAAGTAAGTATTCCATGTCCAAATAACTTATACTATCACACTTACATTGTTAAGAGCTCTTATACAATTTATTTGTCATATTGGTTTAGATCATTTAAAGAATATAAAAATTTGAGCGGTTTCCCGCAATCAAGGAATAGGATTATCCCTGATCCCATATGGTACCGCATTAAGGTAATATATTTCAGATTTGGACATTGTGTTTCTTCATAACTAAGCGCATAAGTGTTTTTGATTTTAAATTAATTATACTTGTAGTGTCCAACCCAAACAAACAACGGCGACTGTGGGCTCTTTGTAATGTGTTTTATGAAGGAGATCATTGATCAAAACACACTAACAATACCTAAAGAGGTAATTATAACATGTGATAGCAATTAAGTTTTTTTAACCCTCATTTACTAGTTTATTTATTGAAATCAATTTTTGCCTTTTACAGTGCTTTGCTCAGTACCGAAGCTCAACTTACACAACAGAGCAACTTGATGAAGTTCGAGAAGAATGGGCAAAGCATGTAGTAACCACTTGTTTGTAATTGATTTGTATATTATGAGGGTAAGTAAACATGTACATAATGTGAAAATGTTGAACAAAGTTGTATATTACCGACAAGTTATGTAAATTGTGTACCTTTTCATATTAAATTCTTGACTGGTAATAACTCTTTGACTGATGAATTCTGGCCGCTGTTATGGATTTTTACAGTTGTTTGATAAATTGGGAAATGTTGAATAAACAGAGGAAACTCTGCCAAAATTTTTATAGTTTAGATGACTAGAGTTGTTAAGCATATGAGACATGTATATTTACCAATTGAGTTGAGTATTGTGAGATGTCATGTATTTTGGTTATTTCTATATAGTTGTATAGGTACTTCATACTTTCACCACACTTTATAGCATGCATAGGAAACTATTCAAAGTATGACAAGTTTGAATTCTTCATTTGAAGTAGATATGTGTGTTGTTTAATGTGTAAATGAAATTAAAGGGTTCTTCATAGAATGACTAAGTGTTTGAATGTTAAGGAATTAATATGCATGGTTTTGGAGTAAGCCATTAGGATCAGACTGAAATAAATATGCAGGTTAAAGTGGGGAAAAAAACAAAAAAAAAATGAAAAAAATAAGCACGTCTTGTGCTTAAGGAGGGCGCTCTAGGGAAGCGCCTTTGTTTAAAACAAGGGCGCTCCAAGGAAGCGCCCTCCCCTGAAGACGCTTCACGAGGGCGCTTCCGTGTTTTTTTGGAGCGCCCTCTTTTGGCTTCTTTCAGGGCATTCCTCTGCACGCCCTCCTTTTAATGACCAAACTAAAGCAAATTCTATTAGTGCGCACGGAAGAGCCCTTTAATGCTGCATGGGAGCGCCCTTGAAGGCCTTTTTTGGCATAGTGACATCTGGAAACTGAATAAAACTTTGAATAATTAACCTCCTGTATTTCCACGCATTGCATTTCTGATTGATCAATTTAGAGGTGGACTTGACCACTGACCACGCGTGGGTTTGACTTCCAACTTGATTGGACAAGTTTGCATGCACATTAATTCCACCGTCCAAATCTTTTACTATAAATACGCCTTGGCTTTTACATTCTTCTTCATTCCCTTCTGTTTCATCATGAAGAAGTTTCTTCCTTTGGCTACTACGTTTGACCTAATATTCAATGATTTCATTTTTGATAAGGTCGACGAGATAGCCAAAGCCATAAGCTTTTTCAATCCTTATTAAGGATTTCCTTGGGTCGAACGTAATAGCCAAATTTTACTACTTTTTGTATTCCCTCCATCTTTCTCATTTTAAGATTGAATCACAGGGCTGCTTGAATATTTCAGCATAACACCATTTCCCTGGTGGTTCAATCAAAGCTTGTGGAGGAGGAGGAGGAAGAAGAGGGAAGAAGAGGGTCAAATGAAGGACAGGAAGGCAAGAGTCAAGTTTCTTCCCAAAGCTTAAAATAGTCTTTTACTTTATGTATTTTTGTATTTCTTCTGTATCTCATTCGAACTTCTCATGTAATTCGAAGGACCTTTTGTATAAATAAAAACTTGTATTTATGTCTCATGCCTTTAGAGTTGATTTATATTTAATAAATAAATTCATCCAAAATTCTCTTCCTTCTTGTTATAAAAAATCATTTCGAATTTGAATACATATCTAATATAAACGTTACTTTATATAATGCATGTTCAGAGATCAACATCTCTATCTTCGAACTTGAAATAATATAAACTCTTCGAATTTTACTAAGTTAACTTGAATCTTGATCAATAATAATTCTGTCGAATTTCTCTTCATATGCCTTTGCATTCGAAAATATTGATCTCTTATAACTTAGTAAAATTTTGAGTTTCAGCTCCAACAAGATGTGAACGGGTAGCATCAGCCATGACACCGTCGCTAGTAGCGTCAACCAGGTCGACACAAGGCCGATGCTAACGTTGAATTTTATTTTTTTTACATTTTTTTATGTAGCGTCGGCCTGACCGACGCTAATGGTAAAATTAACTTTTTTTTATTTTTTTATTTAGCAACGACCAGGCTGACACTATAGGTAAAAAAATTAAAAAAAAAAATTATTTAGCGTCAGCTTTCGTAAAGTTAGTGTTGGCCTGACCGATGCTAATTTCTTGTTAGTTTTCACTATGTATATAATATTTTGCACTATATATTTCAAGAAACAAACTTAGCGTAATGATAATGCTTCTACTGGGTATCATGCAGGTTATGGGTTCGATTCTCACAATTGAAAAGTCTGGGAAGAAAGGATTTTTTAAAAAAAATTATTAGCGTTACCCCGGCCGTCGCTAAAGGTCGACGCTATGTTGTGACGACCATGGAACTAGCATTGGCCTTTAGCGACAGCCAGGCCGACGCTACATAGCGTCGGCCGTAAAATGTCATCGTTACTGCATTAACGACGAGACTTTTAGCGATGGTCGGTGTGTCGTCGCTAATTATGAAATAGCTATGGTTTTTCCTGTAGCGATGACTTTTGGTCGTCGCTAAAAACCGTTTTTTCTTGTAGTGAGTACCAAATTTACCCCTATTTAAAATTAAACTCTAATCAATTCCACACATTAACCAACTTTTAAAAACTATAAAGATTCATTAATTATGAATGGTAAAACAGAAAGAACTAATAAATGTTTTTAAAACTTTGAAAATGATTTTATAAAACAGACCAAGAATATTTGTCATTTGATTAAAGTGATAAACAAAAAAAGCAAGAAGTGATTTAGTTTCCATTGATACAACTTCTCAAAGGTTAATGTACGAATCGGGATGACAATAGATAAAATTTACGTAAGGTATTAGATTACCATATTCCTATATTTGTTTTTACTTAAAAAAAAAAAAAATCTTGTATCTGGAATCAATCTGACGTGATAGCAACTTTAATATCCATATAATCTTACCTAATGAGTACCTATTTATTGGAACCCGTTACTTGTATTTTAATTAAAATGCATTTCCCTTTTAATGTATTTTTTTAATAAACCAATGAAACAAAGATCACTGACTAAAAGTATCCACATTATAAAACATATAATAAATACATGGGTTGGATATGTTTTCTTTTCTTCAAAATATTGTGAAATTTGATTTTGATCCCTCATATTATTTTTCTATAGTTTTGGTCCTCTATTTTTTTAAAACCACATGATTTTAGTCCTCATTGTTAATAATGCTCAGTTAAGTGAAGACGTAAAAATATCTTTTCTAGATTTTTCAATAAATTTTCCTATGAATTTTAAAAATTTATAGGAAATTTCATTCAGATTCTAAAATTTGTGAGAAATTTCCTAGGAATTTTTTATAACAAAGTAGGGAAACTTCACTGCAACATTTTCATGTAAAAATTTGATGATTTTTTTGGAAATTTACTACAGATGATTTTTCAAGAGAAAAATTCACAAGAAATTTCACTAAAAATATATGATTTTAAAAAATAGAGGATTAAAACCAAAGAAAAAATAAATGAGGGACCAAAATTAAATCTCACTATATTTTTAATAATTAAAAACATATTTAACCTTCTATACATTATATGAGTATGGTGGAAACTATAATTCCTATATATTCACACCCATTCTCTTAGTTTTTTATTTGAAGTAATTACTTGATCTGAACTCATACTCATTTAATGAAAAAAAAAATCTTACACATAAATTTAATTATTAAATTAAAAATTATCATTAAATAAATTGAGTCTTTAAAATTTCATAAAAATTAAAACTATATTTCGTTAAATAATTTTAATATAATGCATGGTGTACTTATTAAAATTTAAGTAAATATGAATCATAAGATTATATACGTATAAAAGAAAATTTATTTAAAAAATTGACATGGATGATCATTGAGATAATTTCATAAAATTCAGTAGTTAGAATGATGTGATTTAATATCTATAAAACATTATTAAATGAATTAAATATTATAAGTCTTATTTAGACCCCACATGTATATGTGTATAAAATAAAAATATTCAATTTTTTTTGTCCAAACTATATATTTTTTTATGGTAAATATTCTTATTCGAGCTGAGAACATCCAGATCATGATGATGCTAACTTTGTCAGTGTGTTTTTTTTTTCATATACAAGATTTGAATGTAAGACTTTATTTAAGGGAATCAAACACGTATAATTTGAATTAAGTAGCTATATATAAAATTCAATCAATTCAAACTCATGCGTAATGAAATCAAAATAACTGATCCATTAATTGCTCCATAGACCTTCCCACTTTGCTTATGTTACAATTATTTTCACTCATGACAATAAAACCATTAGAGCTGGAAAAATGGGCTAGTCCAACCGGTCCGGTCGACAAAATCCATAAAAATGTAGAGTTTAGACGAAGGTTGAATAATTTCCGGACTTTTTTTTATCACAACCCTATAAAGTACGTTACCCGTAAAACCCGAAAAAAGTCGGGTAACCCGCAAAAAATTGTGCTACCCATAAAAAGCACGTAAAAATGTATGACTCGGGCATTTATTTTAAAAGTTCAATTAACTTCTAATCCTACCTGATAAAGCCCACTACTCACTTAGGGCTGGTTAGGTAGCCCAAATTACCAACTCTAAAAACCATCTTTAAACGATCATAATTAAACTCAAAACTTCATGCATATTTGTAAAATTATCACTCAACGTACATGCTATAAGACAATAAAATCAAAGTCATTTAACTTTCCTTCAATAAACATGCACAATGATATCTGGCTTGATTTGGTTCTAAAAACTATCGCATTTACAAATTCATTTAATTTTGATGCAATGCCAACATAAAATCCTTAAGCAAGACATATACTTATTTTCTCTTATACAATATCTTGGGTTCAAATTTTATCTATGGAAAATATTATCATTGAAAGAGTTGATCCATCATAACGTGTTGATGTTCCCGTTCGAGAAGGTAGTGCTAGCCCAAGGCGGAGCCCGCTAAAGCAAATGCTTTGAGCCTTCCTTTTTACAAAGTCTCTTTATATATATATATATATATATATATATATATATATATATATATATATATATATAAACAAGAGTAATAAAATATTAATATTAAATATAAAGATATTATTAATTGTTAATATTTCTTTCTCTCATGAAAAATTAAAATATTATTAATTGATTTACACGGTCATGCATCACTATGTCAATAAAAAAACTATTCTCACATGCTCCTCATGATATTAACTATTTCAAAGGCCCTTTCTTTTAATAACATGGTAATGCTTGGTTAAGTAATACAATCATATTTATAAGAAACATAGAATTAAATCATCAAGATAGAAAAAATACCTTGAAACCAATTAATTGTAATTAATAACGTTATAATTTTATAAATTTTATTTTAAAAATATCTTTAATATTAAATAATTAAAATAACAATAAAGTTCCTCTTATTAATTAAAACTATCATTAAAGTAGTAACTCATGCTCCAAAAATTGGTCATTGAAACTTCATAATTAATATAATTAAAAATAATATTATACTTCTTATATTTAGGATCAAGTAAAAACACATTTTTGTCTTTTATAAATAGGACTGGACATAGTAATATACAAACTAACCAGTGCGTCAAAATTAAACTAAAATAATAATTTAAAGAAATGAAAATACGTTTAACTTAATTTTAATTAATGCATAATTTTCTTAAAACACTTTTTCATAAAAAAAAATAAAGAATCTTTATCACTGCAGGTAGAGAGTGAAATTCTTAAACATGTTACAAGGTTTTCAAAATTAATTATGTACTATATCAATCCAATACGTAAGGAATCTTATTTAGTTATAAATTATAGAAAACAGAGGATTTTATTTTCATTTTTAATATTGTTGTAACACCTTAAATTTCTAAACCAGAACTTAATCCGTTGGAAACCAAATCCCGGGCTTAAACTTTAAAGTATACTATTTCGAATATCAACTCATTCAAGAAATTGTAAGAAATCAAACGAAAATCCAACAATTCCATGCTAAACAATGATATAAGAGTCCAAAATAAGTACAACCTTTTTCATAGAAAACTCCTCTAAACCATTAAGGGATTACAAAGCAAACTTACTACGTAACATCAATCCTACTAATTCATATATACATATACACATATCGATTCAACCAGAACAAACAAAAGAAAGAACAAATATCTATCCTCCCAAGCTCTTCACTTCCCGGATTGGGAATCTAACGACGGAGGTACCTGTTCAGCTATACAAAATCCACATAACACGTGGTGAGATAAAAATCTCAGTGAATATAACTCATATGCATAAATGTAAGGAATAGATAGTTATGCCAATTCATATTCTATAAAAATTCAATACAATCATCACATATGTATTATGCAACATGATGCACTCACTACTGTGCCCAGCAGGCATGTTCTTATCTCTTTCTAGAGTTAGACCTGAGCTCAGACTACGGGAACCGGCTTTCCCGGGGACGAATCCCACCCAAACTGGGCCGAAGCCATGTTTTCAATACCATTAATTATTCGTTTTTACTCACGGCACAAGGTCGGCATTAGTATTTACTTTAACCATTCAAAATCATGATAAAATCATAGTGTTATGCATGAAATATAACAAGCATATGAAGTTCCGCTAATCTCGAGTGTTTCGAAAGTTCAACTCTACGCACATACATTTCAATTTCCAATCCAAACATTGAATTAGTCATTTCAATCCATAAGTAGTACTAAACAAAAGGTTATAACCGAATAGAATGCTCATATGAGTTACAATCGAGGGGTTTCGATAGTTTCGACAGTTTCGATAACTTCAAAACTAAAGATTCCGACGCTCGATTCTATACTCATATGCTCAATCTATCGATAATCAGTCCAAACAACAAGTATTTACCAATTCTATCAATCATCTAACCAGCATCAAGAAAGGGGAGAGAAAGGGGTGGGAGCATGCATTGAGACCAATAGATTCTACCATAAAAGTGAGTTATACTCACCAATCTTATGAAATCAAGGGAGAAAATGAGGACTTGAAGTGATTCAATCGGTGATTCAAGCTTCAATCTCCAAAGCTCCGAAATTGACTTCCTCTCTCTAGGATTCTCACTTTCTATCTCTAGGGTTGAAGAAGAGTGGAAAGAAATGGTGAGTTTCGATTTTTCTGCATGTCCAGCTTTTATACTGGACCGTTGGTAATCGATTACAGTAGTGCTGTAATCGATTACCAGAGGTAGAATTTACGCTGGAAAACGTTTCTGGGAATCTGGTAATCGATTACAGCTCTTGGTAATCGATTACCAAAAACTCAGTCCTCAGGTAATCGATTACCACCCTGTGAGTAATCGATTACACAAAATACAGCTCTCGGGTAATCGATTACAGACACCCTGTAATCGATTACCAAAAACTCAGCTCTCAGGTAATCGATTACACCCTGTGAGTAATCGATTACCTAAAAACTAGCTCTCAGGTAATCGATTACCGACTCCTTGTAATCGATTACCAGAACTCAAAATTACTTCAATTTCACTTAAGTTAAAAACATATACTTGTTTGAAATAGAAATTTGACCTACACTTTACTTATCACTATCAGTTTCTAAATTTAACAAATATAGATCACCCCCTTCACTTACTGATTTAAGATAGCCTACTAGTGGGATGTTACATTCTACCTCCCTTAACGCAATTTTGTCCTCAAAATTGATTAAAGATACCAAAGGTAAAATATAATACCTCAAAGGAATAAGTGAGGATATTGACTCTGCATATCTTCTTCTTTTTCCCAAGTTGCTTCATTAGATGACAGGCCTTCCCATAAGACCTTAACCAATGGAATTGTTTTATTCCTTAGGGTTTTGGCACTTCTACTTACAATCTGTGCAGGCTTAGAAGGAATTGTGAGATTTTCCCTCAATTGTATTGATTCTGAGTTTAGAATATGAGAAGGATCAGAAATATACTTTCTTAGCTTAGACACATGAAAAACATTATGGATTCTGGACATATGAGGTGGAAGAGCAATCCTATAGGCAAGAGGGCCAACCCTCTGCAGGATCTGGAATTGACCAATATATCTAGGACTCAACTTCTTGATTTTCATAGTTTTTCCAAGACCAGCGACAGGAGTTACTTTTATAAAAACATGATTTCCCTCCTCAAACTCTAAATCTTTTCTTCTGTTATCAGCATAGCTTTTCTGCCGGCTTTGTGCAGTTGCAAGATTTTTCCTAATGACTCTAATCCTTTCCGTGGTTTCCTGTACCAACTCTGGACCTAACAGAGCTTTCTCACCAACCTCATGCCAACAGACAGGAGATCTGCACCTCCTACCATACAGAGCCTCATAAGGCGCCATACCTATACTGCTATGGAAACTATTGTTGTAGGAAAACTCTATGAGAGGTAGGTACCTATCCCAACTGCCCGATTCCTCTAGCACACAAGCTCTTAGCATATCCTCTAAGGTTTGGATGGTCCTCTCAGACTGACCATCAGTCTAAGGATGGTAAGTGGTGCTAAACCTAAGTTTAGTCCCGAATGATTGATGAAGTGCATTCCAGAACCTAGAGGTGAACCTAGGGTCCCTATCAGATATGATGCTAAAGGGAATGCCATGGAGCTTAACAATCTCCTTGACATGCAAGTCAGCTAACTTCTTCAGAGGATAAGTATTCATAACTGGAAGAAAATGGGTTGATTTAGTTAACCGGTCCACAATGACCCAGATGGCATCAAAGCCAGCCTCGACTCGTGGCAATCCTGCCACAAAGTCCATAGCTATACTCTCCCACTTCCACTCAAGAATTTCTAATGGCATAAGGGTTCCTGATGGCCTCTGGTGCTCTATTTTCACTTGTTGACAGGTCAGACACTTCGAAACATACACAGCTATCTCCCTCTTCATCCCTTCCCACCAAAACATCTTCTTTAAATCCTGATACATCTTGGTAGAGCCAGGATGTATAGAAAACTTGCCCCTGTGGGCCTCCTCTAAAACTATTTGCCTCACACTACCCCCCTTAGGGACACAAACTCTTCCTTGGAAAAGAATTGTCCCGTCATCTGATTTAGAAAATCCTGTTTGTCCAATTCTACCCTGAAGTTCTGAGTCCGAACCCTGAGCTTCCTTGATCAGAGCTTGAAGCTCACTAGTAATTTCTAACTTGCACAACCTAATATTGCCTTCACCAACATCAACACTAAGACTAAGGTTCCTAAAATCCTCCAGAAGATTCATTTCATGAACCATCATGAATGATACATGAAGGGATTTCCTACTGAGAGCATCAGCCACTACATTGGCCTTGCCCGGGTGGCACTTCAACTCAAAGTCATAATCTTTAAGAAATTCCATCCACCTCCTTTGCCTCATATTGAGTTCTTTTTTATCAAAGAGATATTTCAAACTCTTATGATCGCTAAAGACCTCAAACCTTACACCAAACAGGTAATGCCTCCAAATTTTGAGGGCAAAAACCACAGCTGCTAATTCTAAATCATGGGTAGGATAATTTTCCTCATGAGGCCTCAACTGCCTAGAGGCATAAGCCACTACTCTCCTTTCCTGCATCAAAACACATCCTAAGCCTTTACCTGACGCATCACTATACACTTCAAAGGTCTTGGACAAATCCGGCAACGCCAGTACCGGAGCGGTAGTTAATCTATCTCTGAGTTCTAGAAAACTCTGTTCACACTTTTTGTCCCACACAAAAACTTGATCCTTTCGAGTCAATCTTGTGAGAGGCAAAGCTAAACGGGAGAATCCATTAATGAATCTCCGATAGTAGCCGGGCAATCCTAGGAAACTCCTAATTTCCGTGATGGTCTTAGGTCTTTCCCACTCAAGAACGACTTCTACCTTACTAGGATCAAATGATACCCTCTCTCTAGTGATAACATGCCCTAAGAAATGGACCCGGTCCATCCAAAATTCACACTTCTCAGGATTCGCAAACAGTCTCTTTTCTCTCAGAATCTCTAACACAATCCTAAGGTGATTTTCATGTTCTTCTAGACTACAAGAATAGATCAAGATGTTGTCAATGAATACCACTACAAACTGATCCAAAAAGGGCCGGAAGATACGATTCATGTAGTCCATGAATACAGCAGGAGCATTAGTAACACCAAATGGCATCACTAGATACTCATAGTGCCCATACCTAGTCCTAAAAGTTGTCTTAGGGATATCTTCCTTCCTAATCTTAATCTGGTGGTAACCCGACCTAAGATCTATCTTAGAAAACACCGAGGCACCCCTAAGTTGGTCTAGGAGGTCATCTATCCTAGGAAGTGGGTACTTGTTCTTAATGGTGGCTTTGTTCAAGTGTCTATAATCTACACAACCTCATACTCCCATTTTTCTTCTTCACTAACAACACTGGAGCTCCCCAGGGTGACACACTAGGCCTAATGAACCCTTTAGCTATCGAATCTTCTAGTTGGGTTTTAAGTTCGTTTAGTTCTAGTGGAGACATTCTATATGGAGCTTTAGAAATGGGTCCCGCACCTGGTACTAAGTCTATGGTAAACTCTAACCCTCGGTCCGGTGGTAAGGTTAAAACTTCACTAGGAAAAACGTCTTGGAACTCCCTAACCGTAGCTACACTGCTTAAATCTACCTTAGATTCTAAAGTTGAGGAAAGTAGCAAAATAAAACATTCACTCCCATTACTGAGACATTGGTTAACCTGGGTGACACTGGATAAAAGTATAGGGGGTCTCTCCCTCGGAGGAGGAGGAAAAGGGGAAATATAACCTTTTTATTGAAACAGTCTAATGTAACCTGATTGGAAGATAATCAGTTCATCCCCAAAATAATATCCATACCCCTCAAAGGTAGACAAATCAAATCAATTACAGAAACCCTACCCTGAATAACAATAGAACATTTAGAACACACAAGAGAAGTGGAAATAGACTCTTTAGCTGGAGTAATTACATCAAGAATATAAGGTAAAGAATCAACAGACAATTTCAACTGTTCAACACATTCAGAAGAAATGAAAGAATGGGTTGCCCCATAATCAAACAATACAATTAAGGTCTTCTCTCCTAGGGTGCATATACCTCTCAACAGATTGTCTGCAGAAGCTGCTACTTGCCCACTGAGGGTAAAAACTCTTCTAGTTGATTGAGGTTTCTGGGAATTCTTCATTTTTGGATAATCTCTCTTTATGTGACCCGGTTGCTTACAGAAGTAGCACAAGTTCTTCCCCATCATACACTCCCCAGCATGTTCCTTTCCACACTTGTTGCACTTAAGTCCTCCTTGTCGTTAGGCTTGTTGAGTGGGCAAGACTGGTTTGCCTTGACACTTAGGCTTGGAGCCTTTGCCCGGAAGGGGCACCTCAAACTTCCTCTTTCCCTTATTCTCCATTGGTGTAGATGATGAAGTAGTTCCCTTGAAATTCTTCTCAGCAATGTAGCACTTGCTCACTAACAATGAAAAGCCTCTAATTTCTAATGTTCCAATCCGGTCCAACAGTTCAGGTCTTAGTCCTCCCTCAAATTGAGCACACCTCCACTCCTCATCAGTCACAACTTGAAGGTAACGAGAATACTTGACTAGCTCCTCAAACTTTGCCACATACTGACCCACTGACATGTCTCCTTGCCTGAGTTGCAGAAATTCAGTCTCCTTTTGCCTCTTGATGGTAGCTGGAAAATATTTCCCCAAAAAAAAATTTTGAAACACCTCCCAAGTCATAGGAGCCTCCACCTCTGCAGCCCGAACCTTAGCAGTTTTCCACCAGTCTTCGGCCTCTCCCCTTAACATATAGACTGCAAAGCCCACCTTAGCCTCATCAGTGCACTTCATCACTTCGAAGATTCGATTCAAGTCCCGTAACCAATTAGTAGCAACGTCAGGGTCGTAAACTCCGTTGAGCTGCGGAGGAGTGTTTCTCCTAAATTCTGATAATCCCGCAGCAAAAGAATCTACAACAGGAGGTGGTGGTGGTTCTATATACCTCCTAGCCATTTCTTGAAGCATGGTTGCGTTGGTGGCAGCTTGCTCCCGTGCCGCTTCCGCTTGCACTCGATTAGCATTCATCTGCTCTCCCATCATTAGTGTCAGAGCTTGAAGAGCTGCCGCCACAAGATCCGGAGTAGGACCCTGAGAGGATGATGATGACGATGAAGGAGGTTGATTGACCCTTGGACAAACTCTCCTGACGCCTGCCATAATTCCCTACATATCATCAAGCAAATTTCGAGGTGATCAGTCTCTCAATTCACAAAATAATATATATGGAATCATTAACAAACCACAGAATATCCTAATTTCACAGTCCAAATGGATTGAACTGCTCTGATACCAAAATATAACACCTTAAATTTCTAAACCAGAACTTAGTCCGTTGGAAACCAAATCCCGGGCTTAAACTTTAAAGTATATTATTTCGAATATCAACTCATTCAAGAAATTGTAAGAAATCCAACGAAAATCCAACAATTCCATGAACATACTAAACAACGATATAAGAGTCCAAAATAAGTACAACCTTTTCATAGAAAACTCCTCTAAACCATTAAGGGATTACAAAGCAAACTTACTACGTAATATCAATCCTACTAATTCATATATACATATACACATATCGATTCAACCAGAACAAACAAAAGAAAGAACAAATATCTATCCTCCCAAGCTCTTCATTTCCCGGATTGGGAATCTAAAGATGGAGGTACCTGTTCAGCTATACAAAATCCACATAACACGTGAGATAAAAATCTCAGTGAATATAACTCATATGCATAAATGTAAGGAATAGATAGTTATGCCAATTCATATTCTATAAAAATTCAATACAATCATCACATATGTATTATGCAACATGATGCACTCACTGCTGTGCCCAGCAGGCATGTTCTTATCTCTTTCTAGAGTTAGACCTGAGCTCAGACTACGGGAACCGGCTTTCCCGGAGATGAATCCCACCCAAACTGGGCCGAAGCCATGTTTTCAATACCATTAATTATTCATTTTTACTCATAGCACAAGGCCGACATTAGTATTTACTTTAACCATTCAAAATCATGATAAAATCATAGTGCTATGCGTGAAATATAACAAGCATATGAAGTTCCGCTAATCTCGAGTGTTTCGAAAGTTCGACTCTACGCACATACATTTCAATTTCCAATCCAAACATCGAATTAGCCATTTCAATCCATAAGTAGTATTAAACAAAGGGTTATAACCGAATAGAATGCTCATATGAGTTACAATCGAGGGTTTTCGATAGTTTCGAAAGTTTCGTAAGTTTCGATAGTTTCGATAACTTCGAAACTAAAGATTCTGACGCTCAATTCTATACTCATATGCTCAATCTATCGATAATCAGTTCAAACAACAAGTATTTACCAATTCTATCAATCATCTAACCAGCATCAAGAAAGGGGAGAGAAAGGGGTGGGAGCATGCATTGAGACCAATAGATTCTACCATAAAAGTGAGTTATACTCACCAATCTTATGAAATCAAGGGAGAAAATGAGGACTTGAAGTGATTCAATCGGTGATTCAAGCTTCAATCTCCCTCCAAAGCTCCGAAATTGACTTCCTCTCTCTAGGATTCTCACTTTCTCTCTCTAGGGTTGAAGAAGAGTGGAAAAAATTGGTGAGTTTCGATTTTTCTGCATGTCCAGCTTTTATGCTGAACCGTTGGTAATCGATTACAGCACTACTGTAATCGATTACCAGAGGTAGAATTTACGCTGGAAAACGTTTTTGGGAATCTGGTAATCGATTACAGCTCTTGGTAATCGATTACCAAAAACTCAGTCCTCAGGTAATCGATTACCACCCTGTGAGTAATTGATTACACAAAATACAGCTCTCGGGTAATCGATTACAGACACCTTGTAATCAATTACCAAAAACTCAGCTCTCAGGTAATCAATTACACCCTGTGAGTAATCGATTACCTAAAAACTAGCTCTCAGGTAATCGATTACCGACTCCTTGTAATCGATTACCAGAACTCAAAATTACTTCAATTTCACTTAAGTTAAAACATATACTTGTTTGAAATAGAAATTTGACCTACATTTTACTTATCACTATCAGTTTCTAAATTTAATAAATATAGATCACCCCCTTCACTTACTAATTTAAGATAGCCTACAAGTGGGATGTTACAATTGTAGTCAATTTGTTATAGATAAGTTTTTCTTTTCCCAGTATTTTTCTATACTTATTGTTATAGCCTTTCTTAAATATAAGTTGATTAGTTTTTTAAGTAAAATTAAAATATACATAGAAAATGTTTTATTTACATGCTACTGGACCTCAGGAGTGTCAAATCCGAGTAATCTAAAATAAAAATATATTTTTCTTTCTTTGGCTACTACTTGTAGATAATAAGATAAGACTGAAGTCATTTTCACTCTTGTATTGATTATTAAAAACCACTAGTGAGTGGGCAGGAATAAGTATTAGATTTAGCTAATATACATGTAAAAATAATTATAACAATAATTATTAATCATGAATAAAAAAGAAAAAAATAATTAAATAATAATGATTATAATAAAGTTTATTGTAAAGACATCTTAATAGAAAATATACTTGAAAATATACTTGAAGCGTTAATAATTTAGTAAACATTTCTTGATAAAACTTGTTCATATGAAATAATATTGGTCCACAAATATGAAATAAAATCACTATATCAAAAATTATAAGCCGCCATTGAAAGAAGTTTCTTAAAAGACCTGGAAAGAAATGTGAAAAGGTCATAAAGAAGATTAATATATAATATTCATTTATTGAACACAAATTGATGGAAAATTATTTGAACAATAAAAATAATAACAAAAACAAATAATAATAATTTCCAATTAAAAGAGATGGAGAGCAATATAATTTAAACTTTGGAAGACTTCTCTATATAACATTTGATGTTGTATCTGAAATATGCCTTTCATCATCAGTTAGGAGTAAGTTCAATTCTCCGATAATTCCCCATGGGAGAAGACATACTTTGACAAATAAATTCTGACATGTTTAGGGTCTAGTGAGGGACCTGTACGTGCGATGCACAGGGAATAAATTTGAGCGAAATAATAAAAAAATTGTTTTTTAGTGTGAGCTAACAGTATATTTGGAAAGTAATTGTAACACTAATTACTAAAAGAATAAAAAATGGAAAAAATACATAAATAATTACTCATAATAAAGTTCATTTTAAAACAGTAATAATAGGAAATGTATTTATATTGTTTATCATTGAGTTCAAATTGTTTTAAATAACATTTCATACATAGAAGTTTTATCCATCAAATCAGAAATAACTATATCACAAAATATAAACAGCAATGCAGAGAATTTTCTTGAAAAACCTGACAAAGAATAAAGTAAAAAAGACATAAATAATGTTAGAATATGACATACATTCATTGAAAAAGTAGAAACAAATTAATTTCAATAATAGAAAGAATAATAATTTGAAATAAAAAGTGTTGACCACCAACCTAATTTAAACTTTGAAAAACATCGTTTTGTAAAACATTTGAAATTGTATCTGAAATACGACATTCATCATCATATATGAGTATTTTTAATCCCCGGCACTTCATCATCACATAAGACTTTTCCTATATTTTAACCCGTAAATTAAGTGATTGCTCCTGATTTTTATTTATCACCATTGCAAATAAAAGAACAATAGAAAATAAATAATCTAAGTCAAAATTTAAAAGGAAAGTGAAAAATTAATATAAAATAATTAATCTATATGATAATCTAAAAGGTATCATTTTATCATATGAAAATAGTGACAATATCGTGATTGTTCATATAGAATTACTCATTTGAATTATCATAAGTAGATTATCATTGATTTTATGTAGAATAGTCAACCTAAAGTGAGATATCTTACTCTTAAGTTATTATCTTTCATACATATTTACTTTTATTATTTTAATATAAATTTATTGTATATAATCTGACAGTGTAAAAATATTTTACCAATTACATTGTCATCCAATGTGTGTTGTCACATTATTTAATGAGTTTAATAATACATGAGGTATCATGCTCATTAAATGATGTGGCAGTCCATCATTGGATGAAAGTGTGAAATTTTTTTACACTGTCAGTGTATACCAATTAAACTCTTATAATATTATTGTCTTTTCATTAAAACTTTTTATTCATTTATGTTATTATGTTATAAGTATTTATCCCTTATAATATAAATTAAAATATTAGTACATTTTATGTAAATTTTTTATTATCGGGTAAAATATATTTACCCCTTACAATCTATATACTATATCATTTAAATATTAATGAACTTTTATGTAAAGATTTATTCCTTGTGGTGCATAAAAAAATATTATAAGAAAATTTAGAAAGAAATTTCTATCAATAAAATCACAATTCAATTTAAATAAGTAATTCAATTTCATTAAGTATTTTTTAAAATATATTTACCACTAAAAAATAAAACATTTACAATCAATGAAAATTTCTATTAAAAAATAATTGAAGTATACAATCAATATTATTACTATTAAAATAAAAAAATAAAACATTTACAATCAATAAAACATTTACAATCAATATTATTACAATTCAATTTAAAAATTTATTATTTGTATTAATTAATTTCTAAATATTATTACTAAAAATAAAAAACGAAAGTATATATTAAAAAAAGTAACATATGGACATATTATTTGATTCTTAATATATTGTTTTATTGTATGCATAATTTGTAACACATATATGTATCTCTTTAATGCTCGTTTAGTTTCGGATTTGACACAGTACAAAATCAATTCTAAAGAACTGATTTTAAATCACTCTCGTCCAACGTATTTTGTAAAGCGTGCATCACTCATTTTCCACCATTGATTCTAGAATCAATTCTACTCAACTATAAATCAAACTGACACTTAGGGTATGTTTGCGAGTTATGTTTTGGAGGGAAAGGGAGGGAAAGGAAGGGCTTATTGAAAGCCCTTCCCCCCTTTGTGTTTGGGAGTTTGGGGATTTTACAAAGTCTTCTCCTCCCCTTCTCTCCCTCCTTTCATCATCTAACTCTTTTCTTTCCCTCCCTTCTAAACTATGAAAATTTACAAAAGGAACTTCTCGAAAGAATTACTTCATCGATGTGTTGTAATAAAGAAAAATCATGAGTAATCTCAAAATTATTTAATATTGAATTGTTAAAACTTGTATGCATAAAAATTTAAAATGAAACAAAAGTAAATGTAACATTTTACTTTTATATTCATCTCATATAAGTGGAAGACTTGAATGGTTAAATAATGAAGTTATTGAAACTCTTGTTAAATATATATAAAGAATAATATAATAATAAAATTTGACGATAATAATGAAATTAAGTAAAAATTAAGGAACATACCTTAAATAGCTAAGAAGTGTTTTTAATATTTTAAAAAATGCTCAATATACTTAATACTTGTTTAATTTAAAATGAAATGAGAAAAGAGGAAAAGAAACATTTTTAACAATTAGTCATTTGAATAATTTACAACTAACACTAAACATGTTAGATTTATAAATTTCTTAACATTAAATATACCAAAATCATTTTTTATATTAAAATTTATTAAAATATTGTTTTAGAAATTCGACTAAATTTTTTAACACAAAATATATCAAATACATTTTTTATATTAAAATTTATTAAAATATTGTTTAGCAATTCGACTGATATATTAAACAATTTTCTATATATGTTTTGAATATATTTTTTTAGAAATTTAAATTTTTTTCAAGAGAGAAGAGTATAATTTACCCATTAAAATATTAATGCATTTTTATGTAATTGTTCTTCATGTATGATTTATTTTTACGCTATAATTCAAATATTAATAAATTTTTTAATAAAATTTTCATTCCTATTTGATTTAATTTTATCACATAAATTAATTATTATTATTATTATTATTAAGAATTTTTTCTATATTTCATCATGTAAGTTAAATGATTGCTCCTATAAATGATCAATGTTCCTATTTAAAAGGTCAATGATCATAATATTGGTGTGTTTTCATTCAAAATTTTTATTTCTATTATTATAAGCATTTATCCCCTATAATTTAAATTTAAATATTAATACATTTTATAAAATATATATTTAATTATATTAAGGTTACATATTATGGTACAGACATGTGTTTTACAATCATTTTTAAAAAGACATTTATAAAAAATCAATATTAAATGAAGTAAACCATTCCCACTTTTGCAATCTTTTCTCGATTATTTTTTTTTAATAAAACTAAGAAAGTGAGTTTTAGGAATGATGCTTAAAGGTTTTCCTGTTGTATAGATATAGATGTGCAAGCTATTGGTATGTATTAGATTTCAAGAAATAGCAGTACATATTGTGCATTGTAAATAGGAAGTACTGAAAAACACAGTAACGAATTTCCTCATCAAACTATGTGAGCTATACGTAGTATTTGATCTTCAACAATTGATATACATCACATTAGATAAAATTGAAAAATATTACATACACCCAGTTTAAAACATGTTTTTTTTTACAAATTTATGCACAACAGAAAACATCAAAGCTAATCATCACTTGTCACTGATGTGATCATATCCTACTAAAGAGTACTTTCTATTTGCATTGTAAAATCTACATGTAAATCACTCTCACTCTCACTCTCACTCAGATGAATCATATGATCCAAACCGCAAATGACACCAAATTTAACATTTACTTACTAAAGTTAAGATTGGGTTCAATAGTTGATATTGAATCAATATTCTTGTGGTAGAAAAATTGAACACTTGTATGTTCTCAAGGGAGCTTTCATCAATGTCTTGAGACACAGGGTCAAATCAGCTAATAGATAAAATCTGCTGCAAAATTATTTATCCTATACAATGTCCCAAATTAGAGGTATATGAGTGTTATAAGTGTTTCATTTCCAAATAAAGACAATTACACTATTTCCCACTATCTTCCTCACTCTCTGTTCAGAAACTATTATTTCTGTGTCAAATTTCCACCGTAACTATATATATATATATTACTTGAAGTGACATGTTATGCCTATCATAATACAATCATCCTATTACAATTTTGACCTTAGCACCAGTCTCTCGATCTCTACAAATGCAAGAAAAGCAACAAAGTAAATCAATTTTATTAGGAAAGGAAAAGTGAGTACAATATAAACTTCAAATAAATAAATAAAGAATATGATAAATGTACTGATTCTGAATTTCATAATATAAATATCTTTCTATTAAAGTTTATTTTCCAAACACAAATACAAATATCTTTGTGTATGATAAATGTACTGATTCTGAATTTCATAATATAAATATCTTTCTATTAAAGTTTATTTTCCAAACACAAATACAAATATCTTTGTGTGAAGAGTCAGCTGACCTTATGTTTAAAATACATAAACTTTTAAAAAAAAAGAACAAAAAAAGCTTTTATGTTGTCATGCCACACTAATTCTATTAAATTTTATTTTCCAAACACAAATACAAATATCTTTGTGTGAAGAGGCAGCAGACCTTATGTTTAAAATACATAAACTTCTCAAAAGGAGAAAAAAAGGCTTTTATGTTGTCATGCCACACTAACTCTGTGATAGTATAGCCTGACAATGAGCTTATAAATATGTCACTTCTGTGATATGTCCTACTAAAGAGTACTTCCTATTTACATTAGTAATCTATACTTAAATCACTATCACAGAAGTGATAAATCATCTAATCCAAACCACAAATGACACTAAATTTAATAGTTATATACTATGGTTAACATTGGGTTAATAGTTGGTATTGACTTAAAAAAAACATTTATTTGCTTACTCAGTATTGATGATTTTCTTAGTCAATGTTTTTGTGGTGAAAAATTCACCACTTGGTATATTCTCAAGGGAGATTTTATCAATATCATGAGACACACAGGTAAGCTATAAAAGATAAAATCTGCTGCAGAATTTAAAAAGACATTTATAAAAAATCAACACTAAATGAAGAAAACCACCGCCACTTTTGCAATCTTTTCACTCGATTATCTTTTTTAATAAAACTAAGAAAGTGGGTTTTAAGAATGATGCTTAAAGGCTTTCCTTTGTTATATAGATATAAAAGTGCAAGCTATTGGTATGTATTAGATTTCAGGAAATAGCAGTACATATTATGCATTGTAAATAGGAAGTACTGAAAAACACGATAACAAATTTCATCATCAAGCTATGTGAGCTATACGTGATATTTGATCTTCAACAATTGATATACATCACATTAGATAAAATTGAAAATTACATACACCCAGTTTAAAACATGTTATTTTTTACAAATTTATGCACAACAGAAAACATTAAAGCTAATCATCACTTGTCACTGATGTAATCATGTCCTACTAAAGAGTACTTTCTTTTTACATTGTAATCTACATGTAAATCACTATCACTATCACAGTCACTATCACTCAAATGAATAAGATGAATCATATGATCCAAACCGCAAATGACACCAAATTGAACATTTACTTGCCACATTTAATATTGGGTTCAATAGTTGGTATTGAATCAATGTTCTTGTGGTATAAAATTGAACACTTGTATCTTCTTAAGGGAGCTTTCATCAGTGTCTTGAGACACAGGGTCAAAGTCAGCTATAATAGATAAAATCTACTGCAAAATTATTTATTCTAGACAATGTCCCTAATTAGAGGTATATGAGTGTTTCATTTCCAAATAAAGACAATTACACTATTTCCCACTATCTTCCTCACTCTCTGTTCAAAAACTACCATTTCTGTGTCAAATTTCCACCGTAACTATATATATATATATATATATATATATATATATAAATATATATATATATATATATATATATATTACTTGAAGTTACATGTTATGCCTATCATAATACAATCATACTATTACAATTTTGACCTGAGCATCAGTCTCTCAATCTCTACAAATGCAAGAAAAGCAACAAAGTAAATCAATTTTGATTAGGAAAGGAAAAGTGAGTACAGTATAAACTTCAAATAAATAAATAAAAAATATGATAAATGTACTGATTCTGAATTTCATAATATAAATATCTTTCTATTAAAGTTTATTTTCCAAACACAAATACAAATATCTTTGTGTGAAGAGTCAGCAGACCTTATGTTTAAAATACATAAACTTCTAAAAAAAGAACTAAAAAAAGCTTTTATGTTGTCATGCCACACCAATTCTGTTAAATTTTATTTTCCAAACATAAATACAAATATCTTTGTGTGAAGAGGCAGTAGACCTTATGTTTAAAATACATAAACTTTTCAAAAAGAGAAAAAAAAGGCTTTTATGTTGTCATGCCACACCAACTCTGTGTGATTGACTCACTTTCTCATCAGCATCGGTGAGTATAGCCTGACAATGAACTTATAAATATGTCACTTTTGTGATATGTCCTACTAAAGAGTACTTCCTATTTACATTAGTAATCTATACTTAAATCAATATCACAGAAGTGATAAATCATCTAATCCAAACCACAAATGACACTAAATTTAATAGTTATATACTACGGTTAACATTGGGCTCAATAGTTGGTATTGAATTAAAAAAATAACATTTATTTGCTTACTCAGTATTGATGATTTTCTTAGTCAATATTTTTGTGGTGGAAAATTCACCACTTAGTATATTTTCAAGGGAGATTTAATCAATGTCTTGAGACACACAGGTCAGTTGTAACAGATAAAATCTGCTGCAAAATTAATTAATCCTCAATGTCCCAAATTAGAGGTATATGAATGTTTCATTTTCTAATAAAGACACTTACACTATTTTTTACTATGTTCCTCTCCTTATTAATAAACTACCATTTCTATGTCAAATTTCCACTGCACATATGTGTATATATATATATATATATATGTGTGTGTGTGTGTATTACTTGAAGTTACATGTCATGCCTATCCTAGTACAAACATGCTATCACAATTTTGACCTGAGCACCATTCCATGCCTCCGCGGAACAATGAACTCTAAATTTCTACAGATGCAAATGCAAGAAAAGCAAGTAAATCAGTTTTGATTAGGAAAGGAAAAAGTGAGTACAGTAAAGACTACAAATAAATAAAAAAAATATGATAAATTTACTGATTTTGAATTTCATAATACAAATATCTTTCTTGTCAAATTTTAAACACAAATACAAATATATTTGTGTGAAGAGGCCACAGACCTTAAGTTTAAAATTCACAAACTTTTCAAAAATGGAAGTTAGTCACCTTAAGTATGAACAACAAACTGAATATATAAAGCCAAGATTGCAATTGAGTATGAAACAGAACATCAAGAAAGATTCACAAATACAACAGCAAGAAAGCAGAACAATGCACAAAAAGAATTAATCACTTACCAAAATGTGACAGCCTATAAAAAGTAGAATCCAAAACCTGTTTTAAAAGAAGCAGAGGAAAAATAAATCAGACCGTGGGAACAAACAAAAGATCATAATTCTTCATGTATTTCATAAAGGAAGGAAGGAACACAAAGGTAAAAACACAATAGCAAACATCTATGGCACAAAGAAGGAGCACAAAGTTATCTTAAGGGCTTTGAATTATATCCCATATATTTTTGTAAAATTAATTTTCCATGCATTCATACTCATAACTATGAGTGCATAAGTATTTTCTAATGTGTTAAAATTGCAACCACATAAAAATTTTCTATTTCCCATTTTCCAAATGGTACAAACCATTATATATAAACCTTGTACAAAATTCAATCACAAATCCATGAACGACCAAAATAAGTCAATCCAAAAGAAATAAATATTCACCATTGATTAATTACTTACAATGAATAGCAATAGCACACAAAATTTAAGTTGCTTTTCAGAACTGTGATAATCAAAGGTCTTGTAAAAAAAGGCCCAACTGAATCAACCTTGTTGTCCTCCCTTCCTTCACCCACTGCCTCTCGGCAAACACAACAATCAGAACACCCTTTACATTTGATAAAAAAAACTTTAATTGACATGTCATACAATAGGACTATAAATAAATAACATTACTCTCAGTCTCAGATATGACAAAAATTAAATTAAAAAGAATTAAAAAAAGCATAAAAATAGAATAGAAATCTAGCGAAAGACATAAATCCTTACCAATAAATAGCCTCAGGTATTTTATCAAACGTGCTATAATTATTTATTCCCACAATAAAAGAAATCTAATGGAAGATATAAATCCTTACCAATCAATAGCCTGGAATATTTTATCAAATGTTATATAATTATTTATTCTCACAAAGAAATCTAATGAAACAGGGTCAGGAAATTAAGACTTTCAAATAAGGTCTAAGCTCAATCACAGAAAGCATAATATGAAAATTAATCAGCTTTCCATATTATACAGAGCACCATTGAAAAAAACAATGATGAGAGGAAAGGAGAAATGGCAAGCACTCATAAAAATTTACTTTGTAGAGCTTATTGCCATTTGCAAATTTATCATGAGCTCTAAATAACACCCCAAATGAGCTCCCTTGATGCAATTGATCTCCAGAGTTGAGAAGAATCCAACATAAAATATATCAAAAGAGATATTTTACACAGACACATAAAAGGAAAAAAAAGCAAAAATTATCAAAACTAAGATTTTCTACATTATGAAATTGGAAAACTAAAATTTCAAGGACATGGAACTCAGAATTTGAATAACATGCAATTTCAAAATGAAACTTACTTTCAGAGCGAAAGCAATCCAAGATCATTTGCAGAAAAATTAACATGCAAAATAAAAAAAATTAGCAAATACTCCAGGTCTATATATACCGAATAGTTATCAAAATATTGAGGAGAGAAAGAAACCCAAATTTTTATCATACCTTCATCGAATAAATTCGCACAATATGTAAAGCGAAACCCATGCAAATCAAAGAATATAAATGGTGAGCATCATCTCCGAATGGGAAAATGAGAAATTAACATGATACAAAGGGAAAAATGAAAGGTTTACAAAACCAGTGGACAAAACTTAAAATCATACCTTTTCACGCCGACGTTGCATGTTAATTTCTCCTCTGAAAGTGGAAAAAATAGAGATATTAATTCTCCTCTGAAAAGGGGAAAATGAAGCAAAAATTGCAAAGAGAAATGGTGCATTGAATGGAGAATAGTACCAACAATAAATGTATTCTCATCTGAAAGTGGAAAAAACAGGGATATTAATTCTCAAAATTTCAAAATTTAAATTCAAATTTTAATAAACGTTTGTTAATTCTGGAATAAAATTTTATCACAATTTTACCTCTTGTTTGCAGCAACAATTCTTAGAAGTTCATCCATATCCTTTGATACTAAATCTTGCACACCCTCTATAAGTACCTCTTCTTTGAAATGCTTAATACTTTTTGTTGAAAGAGATTCCATAAGATATTAAAACCCTTGACAATAGCGTTTGCAACCTCAAATGCTAAAATACCAATTTTATTCCCCTTTGTTGCAGCTCAAGATACAAACTCGTTGCCAGCCAACATTGTTGCACTCTTTGCTTGAGCCATGGCCGCATGCGCCTTGTCGTTCAGCTACTGTAGTCCAGGAAATTTTTTTTTTTCTTTCTATGGGAGAAGGACGGAAGGAAGAGAACAATTAGAAGGGTTAGAAATGAAGGTGAGAGACAAATCATCAAAATTGTGACCATGAAAATAGATGAGAGGAAGGAAATTTCAGACTCAATAAAAATAACAGAATAAAAAAGATAGAGAGAGAACATAGAATCTACCAACCGCGACCACCATCACGACCACGGGCACGGCCACCGCCGCCTCCAACCTCACGACCAGACCAATGCACCACAGAGAGTCGAGAAGCTTTCATAATGAGGCAGACAGAGAGTCGAGAAGCTTTTAGCAATGGAGGGAGGCTCAAGCTTTTAGCAATGGAGGGATCTTAGCTTTGGAAAGGTGAAGTATATGTGATTTTCGAAATTAAAATGCACCCACTATTTTACCATATTTTGAGACTCATTAATGGTGAATGATTGATTACTTTTTTAACCCCATTTAAGCCGGAAAGTTGAATTTACACCTCTAACCCTTGTTCATTACTATATATATATATATATATATAGATAGATGTTGTCTAAATAATAATCTTATAAGATTAAACTAATCAATATATATATATATAGATAGATGTTGTCTAAATAATAATCTTATAAGATTAAACTAATCAATATGGTAAATGAAGCGCCCACATGTTCTCACTTAAAAAAATCACGGCATCTAAATCCCTCAACCTTTGTCAACTCAACAAAGATAAATGAAACCATACCCTTCATTTATAGCTTCATGCAAAGAAGTTATACTAATGAGCTGTCCATAATAAATAATAAAAATAATACAATTTTGTTTCAAAAACAAAAAATAGAGACCAAAATACAAGTTTTTGACCTGCAACTGTGGACTGGATCTCCATCTTCCCTTCTTGTCCATCAAAGGGTACAACTTGATTTTCTTTCCTGTTCCTACTTCATTTTTTGTTGTATTACAAACTGGTTGTTTAGGGTCATTTTTCATCTAGCCAAGTATGATCATGCTCATGCATATGTTGTATGTTCACATTTGCAATCCCTTTCCCCAATTTATTGTGAAGCTTCTTATTATTACAACTCTCCTTTGTGGATCTGTAGTTCATGTGAGGTGCTTGAATTTTAGCTATCCATCTTTCTATTATGAAAACAAAACAGATTTCAACATGTCTAGAAATTCAATTATGCATAGTGGTACTATTCAATTCCCCATAGAATCATCAGGATCAGAGATCTCAAATTTTTCTGGAAGGGTCTTCCAGAGTGAACAGGTGAAGCTATGGGACAGTCAAAGAGGCATGAAAGTCTCATTCAATTCAATATTTGTTTTCAATATTCGACCTGTAACCTCTCCTGGTGGTGAGGGATTAGCTTTCATATTAGCAGCCAACACCTCTCTTCCAAGTAACAGTGCAGGTCAATGGCTTGGGATTGTCAACTCAACAAGCATAGGGGTAACCATGTTGCAGTGGAATTTGACACAAGGAAAAGCCACCCTGAAGATGTTGATGATTACCATGTTGGGGTGGATGTAAAAAGCATCTATTCCATCCAGCAAGAGCCTCTTGGAGCACATGAAGTTAATCTTTCAAGAGGCATTGATGTTATTGCAACAGTTCAGTTTGATGCCAAAGAAGGAAAAATGTCTATTTTTGTTTCTAAACTGCTTCCAGAAGATGTTTATGTGGGATTTTCAGCTTCCACAGGGGTATATACACAAGTTAACACAATAAAATCATGGTATTTCTCAAGCTGGGAGTATATTGAGAAGGATCCAATCAATCTAATATGGCTATGGATCTTGATTCCTATAACTGTGGTTGGAGGGGCATGTGGGCTTGGTGGTTTATATTACTGGAAAAGAATACACAAAAAGGAACAGGGGCAGAAAGAAGATTTGCAGATAGAGCTTGAAATTAAAGGCTCATCTAATGCTCCACATAAATTTCAGCTGAAGGAGCTTCTATCTGCCACCAAGAATTTCAACTCATTAAACAAGCTTGGCAAAGGAGGATTTGGGACAGTTTATAAAGGCAACTTGAATGGCAAAGATGTTGCTGTGAAAAGGATTTCAAAGGATTCAAGTCATGGGAAGCAAGATTTTATAGCTGAAATCACAACCATAGGCAATCTCAATCACAAAAATCTAGTGAAATTAATAGGATGGTGCTATGAAAAGGGTGAGCTACTACTTGTGTATGAGTTCATGCCAAATGGAAGCTTAGATAGATTCATTTTCTCTGGAGGAACCACAACATCTACAGGGGATTCAACTCTGAGTTGGGAAAGGAGGCTTAGTGTTATATGTGGGGTATCTAAAGCACTGGATTATCTTCACAATGGTTGTGATAAAAGAGTGTTGCATAGGGACATAAAAACCAGCAATGTAATGTTGGATTCAGATTTCAATGCTAGACTTGGAGATTTTGGATTAGCTCGTACCATTCATCTTAGTGAAAAAACTCACCACTCAACAAGAGAAATTGCTGGAACACCAGGATATATAGCACCAGAAAGCTTCCACACTCGAAGGGCTTCTGTTGAAACTGATGTCTATGCATTCGGTGTTCTGATGCTAGAAGTTGTCTGTGGAAGAAGAAAGCTTGAACACAAACAGTATCTGAATAATTATAATAATAGCATTATGGATTGGGTTTGGGAGCTTCATAGTGAAGAAAGCATAACAGATTCTGTAGATTTGAGACTGAATGGTGATTTTAATAAGGTTCAAGCTAGGTGTGTGCTTGAGTTGGGGTTAGCTTGTTGCCATCCCAACCCATATGAGTGGCCATCCATGAGAACTGTCATGCAGGTGCTACAAGGGGAAACAGCTCCACCATTTGTACCTGTTGAGAAACCTGCTTTTACATGGCCAGCAATGGCTCCTGTCCTCAAAGAAGAGTTAAATTCACATACTATTGGATCCCAAAATGAACCAATAACAGAACTGATTAGTGGGAGATGCTGTGTCTCCAAAAGTAATTAGACTATACATAATGATTTCTATACCTGTAATGAAGTTTTAGGGTAAAATAAGCACTTTGTTTTAAAACTTGTAAAACATGTTGAATGTGCAGGAAACAATAAACTTCATATCTGGAATAAGAGAAATAATCATGTAGCGCAAAATAATATTATTTGTAATCAAAACAACTTCATTCAATCCTTAAACTTTGGTCTGACCATCAACATGTGATAACAAACCAACAAAAGCACTACTAAAAGCATTAAACTATCCCTGGATGAATTAACAGCTGTCTGAAACAACACACATGAATTACATGATATAACATTGAAGTTTGACAGTGATACTCAAATCATAGCAAGCTTACTTAATTTCCATAAGGCGAAACTAAGCTTTCAATGTAATTCTTATCCTCATAACAATAGATGTTGGTAGGAATTGCAACACGTAGTTCAACTCTATTCTCTGTAAGGTCATAGAGGACTACTTCATCTTCTATCAGCAGCAAGACATTACCATTCCCAGACATGCACAATACACTACCCGAAGCTTCTGGGATATTTGAAAGATATTCATAACTTACATTCAACAGACAAGTCCAAGTCTTGTCAACTCCAAATTGCCAAACAACAAAATGAGTGTCGTTCTTCTCGTGAGAAAGACACAGACATTCCCCCAAAATATTAAGAGATGGCATTAAAGAGGAGGGCATTACAAGAGGAGGCACCGATAATTCTGTATATGTTTCAGTCGCCAGATCAAGCAAAACAATTGCAAATTTATCCCAATCACCATATCGATCCAAATCACTCATGTAGTGATGCCCTGAAAATATAAGAGCGCCATTTAGATAAATTCCATCAGTACGAAACGGAGAGGGGAATATTGGAAACACTGGAATGTTTCTCCAACTATTGCTTCCCATGTTGTAAACTTTCACAGGGTGGTTTCCTTCCACACTGTAAAGCAAAGCCACCACCTTGTAAGTGTCACTTGAAGGATCATACCCAAACCCAAAAGTAACAGGTTCAATTTCTGGTCGACATAAATATGGCGACTTTGGAGATCTTGACCTTGTGGCTGGGTTCCAAAATCGAACCCAGCAACGGTCATCAA
Organism: Sesbania bispinosa; assembly: GCA_026901365.1. NCBI lineage: Eukaryota > Viridiplantae > Streptophyta > Magnoliopsida > Fabales > Fabaceae > Sesbania > Sesbania bispinosa. Next base: position 642,548 of record QLOH01000041.1, on the reverse strand, counting down.
CAGCATTGCCATCGCCCAATTGAACACCAACAAAACAGATCAACCCGTTGCAGGTACCAATGGCACGGTACTTGTTCTTTAATCGAAAGTGAGAATTTTGTTCATTGACAAGAGTTGTAGGGTTTTCAATTAACTCATTGTAGGAGCAAGATGAAAGAATTTTATTACCGGAATCGTTAATATTTCTTTCAAACAGTAACCGTAGGTGGGCGAGATTGCCATTTTTAGCGGACGATCGACGAAGGTGTAGCTTCACAAAGGGGGGATCGGAGATGAGGGAGTTCCATGACTTGCAAACGCACCGGAATCGCACCAGAGATTTAACCGGAAGTCGTGATAGGATTTCAGCGATGAGATCGTCTTGGAGAATCGGTGGCGACTCAGCAGCAAGGAGATGACGTTGGGGTTGCATGTTGCGGTGGTGGAAGGTCAAGGGTTAACCTCGTTCAGTTCATAGAAGGCTTTGAAACGGTGGTTCTTGAATAACAATGAAGAAAGACGTTTTATAGATTACAAGGTTGCTTTTCGTAATCCACGTTCATATGAAAATAATACTAGTCTCTCATATGAAAATAATCACATTTCAGCATCAAGTCATCAAATACCTTCCCTTATTGAAAAATGAAAATAATACTAGTCTCTTAAATTTAATTAATATTATTAATTCTATAAAAAATATTGTTTAATTTTTTTATTATACTATTTTTTTATCTTATTTACTAATTTATCTCATTTTAATCATTTATTAACAATTCATTCATTCTCTCCTCTTTTAAAGGAATAATAATTATTTAAGTAAAATTAGTAAAAGAATTAATTCTATATTAAAATGGTTAATGGATAAATAATTTGAAAAAATAATTAAATTTGCTACATGGACAACTATTTTGATTTGGATGGAGTAAATTAATTCTATATTAAAATGGTAAATGGATAAATTACCTACTTCTAACATGTAGCTTTTTTCTTTTTGTTATTAATATTTTAATGCAATATTCATGATTTACCATATCTTTTTTATATCCTTTTAAAAAACAAATGGAAGCACATTACACATCATACAAAGAAAATATATTAACAATGTCCTCTTAATGTAAAAAATTATTACTTAATTATATTTCAAGTCTAAATTAAATTTCATTTATTAAAATATAAAATTAAGATAAAAATGTATTTTATACACACACATATAAGGTAAGTAATTTAAAAATTTTATGAATTATTTTAATAATTGTTCTCTTTTTACTATTTTGGGAATTATTTTTATGTTAACTAATTATTTTAATTATTTCAATTTTTATTTTAATTTTTAATCAAATACATTATCCATAAAAAATAAGAATTTGAAATTTATTTAAATCTAAAATTACAATTACCAAATAATATATTTTTTCTAAAAATAAAATATAAATAATTAAAACTATATCCTAAATCCTAAAACTAATATTATAACTAATTAAATAAATAAGTAAAATTAATTATATAAACAATTAAAACTAATTAAAACTAACTAAAACTGTAAAACTTACAAGGTGGCTGGCAAAGGAGGCTGGACAGCAGAGGGCGGCGGAGGAGGACGGTGGGACGGTGGAAATTGAAGATAAAACGGTGGAATGAGTACGGGGCTACAATGGAGGGAGAGGGAGAGGTTGGGGGCTCAACGAAGGAGGAAGGGAGGGAGGGAGACGGCGGCGCATGTAGGGGAGGCAAAGGAGGAGGGAGACGGAGGCGCGGGAGGAGGAGGGAGAGGGAGAGGGAGAAAGAAATGAGGAGGAAGAAGAAGAAGAGGGGAGGGGAAAGGATTTTATGCGCGTAAGTTTTAAACTTAGCCCCGGCTTGACCGTCGCTAAGTTAAAAAATTTCTCTGACGCGCCAAATTTAATTTTTAATTAAAAACGTAGTGACGGCTTGGTCATCGCTACGTTTATTTTTTTTAATTTTCAGAAAAAAAAAATTAATTAGTTTTTTAGCGTGGCCGTCGCTACAACGCGAAACGTAACGACAGCCAGGCCGTCACAACGTATTAATTGCATATCTGCGCGTTGAGCTGTGCATTTAATGTTGTAACGACGGCCCAGCCATCCCTAGTAGCGACGGTGCATAACCGTCGCTACATTTTCACGTCTAAATCAGCGCATTCTTGTAGTATTAACATTTAAGTAAATATCGATCATAAGATTACATACGTATAAAAGAAAATTTTATTTAGAAATTGACATGGATCATCATTGAGATAATTTCATAAAATTAAGTAGTTGGGATGATGTCATTTAATATCTATAAAATATTATTAAATGAATTAAATATTATAAGTCTTATTTAGACCTTACCTGTATATGTGTATAAAATAAAAATAGTCAATTCTTTTTTGTCCAAACTATATATTTCTTTTATGGGAGGTAATCCTATTCGAGCTAATTAAGAACATCCATATCATGGTGTTTTTCATATACAAGACTTGAATGTGAGACTTTATTTAAAAGTAATCAAACATGTATCACTTGAATTAAATACCTATATATAAAATCAGTCAATTTAAACTCATTCATAATGAAATCGGAATAATTGAACCATTAATCGCTACGTAGACCTTCCCACTATGCTTATGTCACAATTATTTTCACTCAATGACAATGAAACCATTGGAGCTGAAAAGATGGGCAAGCCTGACTGGTCTGGTCCACAAAAGCCCGCAAAAATGTAGTGCTCAGGCACTTATTTTAGAAGTCTGAATAACTTCCGGACTTTTTATCCCAGTCTGATAAAATACACTACCCGTAAAAACCCGCAAAAGTCGGGTAGCCTACAAAAACCCACAAAAATTTGGGCTACCCATGAAAAGCCCGTAAAAAATGTAGGGCTCGGACATTTATTTTAAAAACCCAAATAACTTTTGGACTTTTTAGCCTTACTTGATAAAATCTACTATTCACTTAGGGCGGGCCGGATCGGTCGGATATCCCAAATTTCCAACTCTAAAAACCATCTTTAACCGATCATAATTTAACTCCGTGCATATTTGTAAAATTATCACTCAGCGTACATGCTGTAAGACAATAAAATCAAAGTCATTCAACTTTCCTTCAATAAACATGCACAATGATATCTGGCTTGATTTGATTCTAAAAAATATCATTTACAAATTCATTTAATTTTGATGCAATGCCAACATAAAATCCTTAAGCAAGACATACTTATTTTCCTTTAACCAATGTCCCGGATTCAAATCTTGTTTAAGAAAAAAAATCATCATTAAAAGAGTTAATCTATTATAATGTGTGGATGTTCCCGTTGGAGGAGGCAGTGTAAGCATAAGGGGAGGCAACTAAAGCAAATGCTTTAAGCCTCCCCTCTTAAAAGGCCCTCTCTCTCTCTCTCTCTATATATATATATATATTAAATATAAAAATATTGTTAATTGTTGATATTTCTTTCTCTCATAAAAATTTAAAATATTATTAATTGATAGATAGTATTTAAAAGCATTTTTTTATAAAAAAAATAAGCCTCATAATTTAATAAAATTCTCTTTTTAAATAGAAAATTAGGCTCCCCATTTCTTTTAAAAAATAAGCCTCTCATTTTATAATTTGCTTTAGGTTTACATATTTATTGGGTCGGTCCTATGAGGAGGATTGCCTCCCATAAAGGATACATATGATTTATAAAAAAAAAATGCTTTTACACTGTCATGCATCACTATATCAATAAAAAAATTATTCTCACAAGCTCCTCATGATATTAACTATATCAAGGGCCCTTTCTTTTAATAAAATAGTAATGCTTGATTAAGTAATATTAATTTGGTCCTATTTATAAGAAACACAGAACTAAATCATTAAGACCAAAAAAATGTCTTAAAAATCAATTAATTGTAATTAATAATATCATAATTTTAAATTTTATTTTAAAAATATCTTTAATATTAAATAATTAAAATAACAATAAAATTCCTCCTAATTAAAACTATCATTAAAGTAGTAACACATGCATGCTCTAAAGGTTGGTCATTGAAAATAGCGTAATATATCCATTATCATAAGGAATAGGTGAGTAATGAACAATAAATTAAGGATATAAAAGAAACTTCATAATTAATATAATTAAAAATAAAAATAATATTATACTTCTTATATTTTTTTGGTTTAACCACATATATACATCATGGTGGGAGCGGATTTTTTCTATCCACAAGACTCAAACCTGAGAACCTGAGACCTTACTTAAGAGGAATCAACCATGTACCACTTAAACCAACCCCCGTTGATTTACTACTTCTTTTTATGTCTTTAACCAGATGTAGATATAGTAATATACAAACTTTACTTTATGTCTTTAACCAATGCGTCAAAATTAAATTAAAATAAAAATATATTTTTCTTTCTTTGGCTACCACTTGTAGATAATAAGATAAGATAAGACTGAAGTCATTTTCACTCTTGTATTGATTATTAAAAACCATGTTGTCTAAATAAATAATTTTGTAAGATTAAACTAATCAATTGGAAAATGAAGCGCCCACATGTTCTCATTTAAAAAAAAATCATGGCATCCAAATCCCTCAACCTTTGTCAACTCAACAAAGATAAATGAAACCATACCCTTCATTTATAGCTTCATACAAAAAAGTCATACTAATGAACTGTCCATAATAAATAATAAAAATAATACAAAATTTTGTTTCAAAAACAAAAAATAGAGACCAAAATACAAGTTTTTTTTATCTGCAACTGTGGACTGGATCTCCATCTTCCCTTCTTGTCCATCAAAGGGTACAACTTGATTTTCTTTCCTGTTCCTACTTCAATTTTTGTTGTATTACAAACTGGTTGTTTAGGGTCATTTTTTCATCTAGCCAAGTATGACCATGCATATGCTGTATGTTCACATTTACAATCCCTTTCCACAATTTATTGTGAAGCTTCTTATTATTGCAACTCTCCTTTGTGGATCTGTAGTTCATGTGAGGTGCTTGAATTTTAGCTATCCATCTTTCTATTATGAAAACAGAACAGATTTCAACATGTCTAGAAATTCAGTTATGCATAGTGGTACTATTCAATTCCCCATAGAATCATCAGGATCAGAGATCTCAAATTTTTCTGGAAGGGTCTTCCAGAGTGAACAGGTGAAGCTATGGGACAGTCAAAGAGGCATGAAAGTCTCATTCAATTCAACATTTGTTTTCAATATTCAACCTGTAACCTCTCCTGGTGGTGAGGGATTAGCTTTCATATTAGCAGCCAACACCTCTCTTCCAAGTAACAGTGCAGGTCAATGGCTTGGGATTGTCAACTCAACAAGCATAGGGGTAAGTAACATTGTTGCAGTGGAGTTTGACACAAGGAAAAGCTACCCTGAAGATGTTGATGATAACCATGTTGGGGTGGATGTAAAAAGCATCTATTCCATCCAGCAAGAGCCTCTTGGAGCACATGGTGTTAATCTTTCAAGTGGCATTGATGTTATTGCAACCGTTCAGTTTGATGCCAAAGAAGGAAAAATGTCTATTTTTGTTTCTACATTAGGAGACTTGAAGTTGAAGACAGCAATGCTTACAGTGGATATTGATCTCTCTAAACTGCTTCCAGAAGATGTTTATGTGGGATTTTCAGCTTCCACAGGGGTATATACACAAGTTAACACAATAAAGTCATGGTATTTCTCAAGCTGGGAGTATATTGAGAAGGATCCACTCAATCTAATATGGTTATGGATATTGATTCCTATAATTGTGGTTGGAGGGGCATGTGGGCTTGGTGGTTTATATTACTGGAAAAGAATCCACAAAAAGGAACAAGGGCAAGAGGAGGATTTGCAGATAGAGCTTGAAATTAAAAGTTCATCTAATGCTCCACATAAATTTCACTTGAAGGAGCTTCTATCTGCCACCAAGAATTTCAACTCATCAAACAAGCTTGGGAAAGGAGGATTTGGGACAGTTTATAAAGGCACCTTAAATGGCAAGGATGTTGCTGTGAAAAGGATTTCAAAGGATTCAAGTCATGGGAAGCAAGATTTTATAGCTGAAATCACAACCATAGGCAATCTCAATCACAAAAATCTAGTGAAATTAATAGGATGGTGCTATGAAAAGGGTGAGTTACTACTTGTGTATGAGTTCATGCCAAATGGAAGCTTAGACAGATTCATTTTCTCTGGAGGAACCACAACATCTACAGGGGATTCAACTCTGAGTTGGGAAAGGAGGCTAAGTGTTATATGTGGAGTATCTAGAGCACTTGATTATCTTCACAATGGTTGTGATAAAAGAGTGCTACATAGAGACATAAAACCCAGCAATGTAATGTTGGATTCAGATTTCAATGCTAGACTTGGGGATTTTGGCTTAGCTAGAACCATTCATCTTAGTGAAAAAACTCACCACTCAACAAGAGAAATTGCTGGAACACCAGGATATATAGCACCAGAAAGCTTCCACACTCGAAGGGCTTCTGTTGAAACTGATGTTTATGCATTTGGTGTTCTGATGCTAGAAGTTGTCTGTGGAAGAAGAAAGCTTGAACACAAACAGTATCTAAATAATTATAATAATAGCATTATGGATTGGGTTTGGGAGCTTCATAGTGAAGAAAGCATAACTGATGCTGTAGATTTGAGACTGAATGGTGATTTTAATAAGGCTCAAGCTAGGTGTGTGCTTGAGTTGGGGTTAGCTTGTTGCCATCCCAACCCATATGAGAGGCCATCCATGAGAACTGTCATGCAGGTGCTACAAGGGGAAACAGCTCCACCATTTGTACCTGTTGAGAAACCTGCTTTTACATGGCCAGCAATAGCTCCTGTTCTCAAAGAAGAGTTAAATTCTAATACTACTGGATCAGAAAATGAACCAATAACAGAACTGATTAGTGGGAGATGATGTGTCTCAAAAAGTAATGTTTTTATTTTTTTTTCATCTAAGTGATAAATGAAACCTCATTACTCAACAGAGGAGTTTGCCAGAAAACCAGGGATATGTGGTTGAAACTGATGTATTTGCATTTGGTGTTCTAATACTGAGAGATTTGTCTAAGGAAGAAAGCAGCAGCATCAAAATGAGCTAAATTTATGAGTATGACAACAACATTGTAGACTCTGCATTGGATATTCTTATCTAAGGAAGTGTCTAACTGATGCAGTAGATACAGGGCTAATTTAGAAGTGGGGAGGGATGAATACTCACACAAGTTAGAATAAGATTGCCATGCCTAACTATTAGAATGAGCTTTTCCCCCCTAAAAGAGGATAAGTTGAACCAGTATTATTTAACCAATAACACAATATTCTTTGCATTTAAAATATGTGCTTGGAATTATATATTTTAAGAATTGGCTTATTAGTTGTGAACACGTTAATTTGATTGGGTCATGTAAATAAAGAATATAGAGTTAGTTGTATATTATAAGTTCATTAACAATTTTCCTATTCTATTTATTTGATAGGATACAATTATTAAAAATAAATGTATATTGATAAAATTCAAATAAAAATGAGAAAAATTATAAAACTCAATAATATTTAAGTTAATGAATGATTTCAAAAATATATTTATTTTATTTGAAAATATACAAAATAAAATATTTTTTTAAAAAAAAATTATATAAATATAACAATATTTATAATTACATTCCTATGTTACATAAGTATTTCTCCATGATTCAAATTTTCATATGTTTTCTTGTAATCTTTCCATCCCTGTGAAAAAAGAATATTTACCTTTAATTTGTGAAATTAAAATTTTTTTTACCTCTCAAGACTAAGATACTAAAAAATTTTGATATATAATCTCTATCTTTGTAAGATATACATGTTATCATTTATATATTAATACACTTTCATATAAAATTTTCATTTCAACATATAAACATTTAATTACATCTATAGCTTATAAATTAAAAAACTTTTAGTAAGGTTTTTTCCCTCTGTAATGTATAAGAAAACATACATTAAGTAATTTAAGAAATAAGTTAATATCAACAATATCATATTTTATTTTTAAAAAAAAGTTACTGTTTTTATTAACTATTTTTTTAAAGATTAATACAACTTCAAAAAATATAAATAAAAATTTTACAATCAACACAAATTTACATTAAAATTATTCAACTAAAATATAATTTATACCCTTGTTGGTTAGATATTAATGTACTTTCATATAAAATATTCATTCTTGAGTAACGTACTTTCACTCTTAGGTATGAAGGAGCTTTCTCTGTTATTTAAAAGAATAATATAGAATTTATTTGATAAGACATTTAAGTTAAATAAAAGTTAAAATTGATAGCTAAAATCATTTCATTAATATTTGGTACGGTAACTTTTTAGGCCGCTACCAACTTTTTTTAGAAGTTGCTTGAGTTAGCTTTTAAAAAAAACTCTTTTTTTCCGCTATCGATTGAAATTTTTTTCAATTTTATCTCTCAATAACCCTAACTTATCATTATTTAATAATTAACAATGTTTTTATATGTTACTTTACCATTTGCAACTAACTAATAGCTAATTTTATCAAACACACCTTCAATTAAATTTGTTAGTTTTTAATTTCCAATTAGCTTTTTAGTTTTTAATTAATTTTACTGAACACACTCGTCACTAGAGCTGTTAATTCGGGTTACCCGGCCCCAGCTCGACCCGGCCCGAGAGGGTAGCGGGTTTTATTGGGCTGGGTAAAAAAGCCTGGAAGTTATTCGAGATTCTAAAATAGGTGCCCGAGTCCTACCTTTTTTAGGGTAATCCGATTTTTTTACGGGTTTTTACGGGCTACCCGGTCTTTTGCAAGATTTTACAGATAGCGAGTTTTATCGAGTTGTGCTAAAAAACCGGGAGTTATTCGAGATTTTAAAATAGGTGTTGGAATAGGCTTGATCGAATTAACCGATTTTACTAGCTCTACTCATAACTAATAGAATGTTATAAATCCCATTAGTCGATGATACACTGCATGTGCCAAATCAAATTCACATGAAAAGAAAATTACTATTCATTGATTGCTTTTAAAGGATTTTGATGACCTTGGTATGCCACTACATCTACATGCAAATATTAATGGATTGCCTATCTCCTTTATGATCCTGGCATGCACCTAGTCCTAGTCCTAGAGTCACTAGTGCCTCTATACTGTGACAACCAATATTCAAATAGGTAACTAGCACACAATCCCAAAGGACCAAACACTTTAGAGAAGATTGACATTGATCTAATTCATTTATTGCCTATATTTTTCCATTTTCAACTAGCACACATTATTAACCCCAAGCGGTTGGTTGAGTGGAGCAAGGCGGGGTCTCGTATCTGATATGTCGCAAATTTAAAACCCCTACTTGTCCCCTTGGAGTGAGGTAAAATGTAAGTACCTATGTAAGTACTCAAAGAGCTCGGAGGCTTTCCCTGCCTTGGACTGAGGCACCATCCCCTCACCCTAAATTTCAATTCATAAAAAAAAAAGGGGAAAAATATGTTTTTTGTCCCTGTAATTTCGGTCAACTTGGGTTTTCGTCCCTATACTTTAAATCCTTGGTTTTTTGTCCCTGTACTTTCTAAACCCCTAAACATTAGTCTCTGCCGTTAGTTTGGACCGTTAAACCTGTGACGTGTCAATTACCTAGCATGCCACGTCACAGGTTTAACGGTCCAAATTAACGACATGGACTAATGTTTAGGGGTTTAGAAAGTACAAGGACAAAAAACCAATGATTTAAAATATAGGGACGAAAACCCAAGTTGACCGAAACTACAGGGACGAAAAACATATTTTTCCCAAAAAAAAACTAGCACACGTTATTAAATTGATTGAGCATGGCAACGGGGCGGGGCGGGGTTGGGTTGGGTTTGCTCTCCTCATTTTCACCCGGAATAGTTGAGGTGAGTTTAGATTTGGATTTGAAGGAAGTCAATATGAAATTACGAAACACAACCTCTTCCTTGTTGTTCCCGTGGGAAATCCGCAGGATCTCATCTTATCTATTTTTTCATTTTTTTTAATAAATTAAATATATATATTTTTAAATAAGTCATATATATCTAACATATTCTAATTTAAATAATATGTAAATATAGACATTGAGAATCTTAATAATAAGAACTTAAGAACTATAATATATTTTAAGGAAAATATACAAATTTGCTTTTATTATTTAATTATTCATATAATTAAAATTATCAGAGTATTAAATATTCTTTTTCAATTTTTGTTAGGAGGATAAATAGTTATAAAAAATATCATAAAATTTAATTGATTAATAAAATAATTTATAAAAAATATTTAATATTTAATTTATGATGAAAATGAAAATATTATTAATGCTTAAGAGTTTATTATATCATAAACGTTAATTTAAATATATTTTAATCTTAGCCTTTGAAAAATTAAGGGTGGATGGAATGTTATTAAACTCGAGACTCGGTCAGGGTACTGAGTTAATGGGTCAATGGTTTAACCAGTGAGTCATTGGTAATTATACCAGAAATATATTAAATATATTAATAAAAATATATGTATTTACTAAGAGTATATATATATATATATATATGTTAAAATAATATATAATAATAATCTGATTTTAAGTATTTTAAATTTTTTATTCAAAATTGCAATATGTATGGTTTATATATAAAAATCGGCACATATGTAGTAAGGAGCAAGTTTAGTCTAGTAGTGTGACTAACAACCAGCATCTAGAGCTGCCAATTCGGACTACTCGATCCGACTCGACCCCATACGGGTAGCAGGATTTATCGGGCAAGTTATTCTAGCTTCTAAAATAAGTGTGTGGGCCCTACTTTTTTTGCAGATAGCCAGGTTTTTTTACGGCTTTTAGTGAGCTACCCGGCCTTTTGTTGGTTTTTAAGGTAGCGGGCTTTATCAGGATGGGCTGAAAAACCTGAGAGTTATTTTGACTTCTAAAATAAGTGTTCAAGCCCATTTTATCGGCTTTACCAGCGTCAGGGGAGTTCGAACCTTGCATAGTGCACTTTCCCTATTATTCAGAAGAGCTTACATGTGGGATGGACAGATGCATGGCAAACGGTCGAATCTGAACCAATTTTGCCTATTCACAATCAGTTTGATTGGTACAAATGCAAATCAGAACTGAATCCTTGACTAGATCAGCCATAGACCTGATTTTCGGTTGAACCACAACACAGTGAACCATAACACACTAAATCCTCGAACCGGGAATATCCACATCATGGTGGAACTGATTTTTTCTTTTTACAAAACTCAAACTCAAGGCTTTATTAACCAACCCCATTGATTATGTGTACTTTTTAGTTTTTAATTGAACATTCTCTTCATTTATTATTTTAATAAAAAAATTAAGTTAAAGGGGTGGGATGCAGAAGATCCCGATCCCATAAGAATACACGCATATAAAATTATCATCTCTCTTTCCAATATTGGCCGGCCTCGTTATGATTTGGGAGTTTTAGTCATTAATTATCTCTTAAGTTTCGGAGAACAATCCCTATTTTGTTTGCATTGCTATTTTAATCTATTGGGTTCCTTGTTCAGCACTCAGTAGTTCTGTTCTCTATGACTTTTGTTTTGAATGTTATGCTTTTCATTGTGTTCTTGTTTTAGCTTGCCATTTGTGTTTTTGTAATGTGTTTAACTATCCATTGTACGTATATTAGTAACCAAATTTATACATAAACAAAAACTAAAAACTACAAAAACTTGACCCCTTACCCGGTAAATAAATATAAAAGAAATTGACTGACCTTACGTAATTACCAATTTTTTTAAAATCGGACCGGTAATTAAACCGGTGAAGGTATTGGTTCACGGTTCAGTGATTCAATCGTGGTTGAATTGTGGTCGAATCGATAATAATTAAATATATTTTTTAATATTATATAATATTTTTTAAGTAATAAAATAAGATAAATTCATAAGAAATCAAGATATATAATATTATAAATTAATATAAAAGACTTTATTATATATATTATATCATAAAAATTCATAATAATTGACTGAATAATAAATATTTATGTGTAATCCTTAAAAAGTTATTTTTATTTATCTTAAAAATATTTTAGTTTAAATAAAAAATCAAAAAATAGAAAGAAAAAAAAATGAAATTTTTGAAATTGGCTGGTTCAACCAGTTTTCTGGCACCGGTTCTGAAACCAGGCGATTTTCAGGGTTGTATGGACCAGACACCAAGTCGGTTCCCGGTACCGGTTGAACCGGCCGGTCCGGTCAAGTTTTGATAACCATGTATAAAAGAAAGAGATATAAAATTCATACAACAAAAAACATACAACAACTCATATAATACATTTTTCTCTCTATCTCTTTCCATCACATCACCAATCAGATCTCTCATTTTTCTCTTTTCTCTCTTCCTCTCTATTTATTGTATGTTGTACATATTGTACAACTAACATTACTCTAAAAAAAACTATAAACAGAGAGTTTAAAAGTCCAAAGTCCAATGAGCAAAATGACAACACAGCAACAAGTAGAGGAAAGAAAAAGCCATGATCTACTTGTTCATTGAGTCATTGACTATATTTTTAAAAAAAATGGAATTTAGTACATGTTTGAATCGTTAAAATTCAAGCAACATCATATGATAAAGCCAACATGTTTTAATTTTCCTTAATTAATCCATCACTTGAAATATTTTCACATGGACAAACTCCATATAGGTTCAGTGTCACCGATTAATTTGAAAGGTTGATATAAGTTGAAAGGGTTAGTAGCAACAACTTGGAAAGAGTCATTGAAGCCACTCATTCATATGTAATGTCAGCACTACAATGTTTTTTATTTGAGTGATTCTCCGCATAGGATCAATTCTTTCCACCTCATGAATTAAAGATCAAAACCATCTATTTTTGGGTTCCCATTTCCTTACACAAGTTCTAACATTATTTTAATGGTACAATATTCCCCAAGAGGATTTTTCTTCTTTTTTTTTCCATTACTCAAAAAGGACACAGGAACTTTCCCAGAAATAGATAGGATGAAATCATAAGAAAATTCTAAGCATTTAAAAAATATTTAAATCATTCGGTCCGATCCAACTTATGTATATGATGCACCATAAACATTTCATAAGTCAGAACTCAGAACTGGCCTTCAATTAACCCCTTGTTGTTAATCTGAAATTATTACAAATCCTTCAAATTAAGGCCATTTTTTCTTGGCTATTTCACATCACTAGAATATGCACTTGTCTTGGCTAGTACAATATCAATTCTTAGCAGTCATCTTCAGTATCATAGCCTATACAGAAGTTGGCTGCTTTTACTTCAATTTCCCTACCTTCCAACCACATGATGAAGCAAATTTGTTGCTAAGCAAAAACTCAAAAATATACTTAAATGCCATCCAAATAACCCCTGATATTCGTGGTGAGATAAAGAATTATTCAGGACGTGCTTTTTACAAAAAGCCATACAGACTTTGGAAGAATGACAAAATTGCTTCCTTCAACACCACTTTTGTGCTCAACATCAGCCCCCAAACATCCCCTGGTGGAGAAGGTTTAGCCTTTATCTTAACTGCAGATCCCACTCTCCCAGAAAACAGTGCAGGAGAATGGCTAGGAATTGTGAATGCTACTACCAATGGAACTTCTCAAGCTGGAATTCTAGCAGTGGAGTTTGACACAAGAAAAAGTTCCACAGAAGATGGCCCTAACAACCATGTTGGCATCAACATAAATAGCATCTACTCTTTCAAACAGGTACCATTAATAAACACTAGGGTCAATATTTCATCAGGTATAAATGTAACTGTGAGAATTCAGTATGTCAATGATACTATATCTGTTTTTGGTTCCATGAGTGGAACTTCAGAGATGGAGACCCTTTTGGTATCTCCACCTCTTAATCTATCTTCCTATCTTCAAGAAAAGGTTTATCTTGGTTTCTCTGCTTCAACAAGCAATTTCACTGAGCTGAACTGTGTAAGAGCATGGGAATTCAATGGTGTAGATATTGCAGATGGTAATAAAAATCTGTTATGGGTTTGGATCATGGTGCCAGCAGTGATTATCATTGGTGGGTTGGTACTATTTTTCTTGCTTTGGCAAAGGAAAAGAAACATGGAGAAGCCAGAAGATGCATATCCAAGGATAGAGGATCAGATTCAACACTCCTCTATGGCTCCAAAGAAGTTTCAACTAAGGGAAATTAAAAAAGCAACAGGTGGATTCAGCCCTCAAAACAAGCTTGGTGAAGGTGGATTTGGAACTGTCTATAAGGGTCTCCTAGGAAACAAGGAGGTAGCAGTGAAGAGAGTCTCCAAGAACTCACGTCAAGGGAAGCAAGAATTCATAGCTGAAGTGACAACAATTGGAAGCCTTCACCATAGAAACTTGGTGAAACTGATAGGATGGTGCTATGAGAACAGAGAACTCCTCCTTGTGTATGAGTTCATGCCAAATGGAAGCCTAGACAAGTACCTATTTGGTGATAACAAAGTTGGTAATGGCCTTGGAATGGGTTATTCAACACTGAATTGGGAAACTAGACATAGTGTGATTCATGGGGTGGCACAAGCATTGGACTATCTTCACAATGGGTGTGAAAAGAGGGTCCTTCACAGAGACATTAAGGCAAGCAACATAATGTTGGACTTAGATTACAATGCTAAATTGGGAGACTTTGGACTTGCTCGTACCATTCAAAAGAGAAATGAAACTCACCACTCCACAAAGGAAATTGCAGGAACACCAGGTTACATGGCTCCAGAGACCTTTCTCACAGGAAGGGCAACAGTGGAAACTGATGTGTATGCATTTGGTGTTCTTGTGTTGGAGGTTGTGTGTGGAAAGAGGCCAGGGAATATGTATGTACAAGATGATTATAAGAACAGTCTTGTGTATTGGGTTTGGGAGCTTTATGGAAAGGGTAGAATAGTTGGTGCTATGGATGTAAAGATGAGTAAGGAGGAGGAGATTAAGGAGGAAGAAGTGGAAAGTGTGCTTGTTCTTGGGTTGGCTTGTTGCCATCCTAACCCACACCAGAGACCATCTATGAGAACTGTTCTGCAGGTTCTGAATGGGGAAGCATCTCCACCAATGGTTCCAAAGGAAAGACCTGCTTTTGTGTGGCCTGCAATGCCCCCATCATTCAAAGAAGATGAAGATAGCTCTCTTGTCCAGGGATCTCTCACTCCAATATTCACTGATATCACTGGCAGATAGAAATCATTTGCTTTGACCAAAACTGGGAATTAGTTAAGATTATCCTGGTTAGTTGGAATTGTTGTTGTATTCATTGATGTTTTTCCATGTCAATGTGTACATATATGCTGAATGATAAGTATATGTACTATAGCTTGATATATATTTGTAAACAACTTTTTTCTTGTGTAGATTTTAGATCAGTAATCCTTGCACATATGGGTCCTGTTGCTGCATAAATGTATCCATCATATATCTGAAATCCATGTGTTTTTTTTTTTGGATGATTCTGCTTATGATCTCTTTTTATTATTGCACATTTGCCTCCTTCAAAATGCTAGGTTGTCACGTCTAAAATTAAAAACAGTTGTGGATGTGGTTGTCCTTGGGTTTTAATTTTAAATTTTACGAGATTGATACGGTCCTTGCAATTGTTGAGACATCTTTGGCATGAAAATAATTTGCATGAGTTGACATGAATGGTTCATTACTTCATCCATTCTCATTATTTAACCTTTCCACATGTTCTCACACATATTCCATGTATTCTCAGTTGGTGTGCCATGTTGAATGGATATTTAAAAAGAAACAAAAATATTAAACAGAGGTCCTTTTATAATAAAAAGATTTTTAAATTAAAACATATGTTTAAAAAATAAATAATGATTATACAATGTTTAAAAAAAAATTCAAAAAATATTATTTTTATCTTTTTGTAAATTAAAAATTATAGCTTCTAAAAGAATTTAAAATGCTGAATTGATCCCATCCCCGGAAGGTGATTTGAATAGAAAATATAAAAGGGTAGGTTGGGTTTGACTAGAAGAGCTCAACAAACGCAGCCGTTTTTTTTTTTTTTTTTGGGTCGAAAACAAACGCAGCGTTTCAAAGCAGAAGAATGACTCTGAACTTCGCGGAGCAACGCAAAAATCAGACTGGGCCCAAAGTGTGATTGGGCCTTGAAATGAAAATTAAGGGTAGAATTGACAATACATATATCATCCATTCCAAAACCCTAATCCCTTCCCTTTAAATGGTTTCGGTCTCCCGTTGTTTCTCCCATTCGAAGTTCAAGATTAAAACTTGGTTGTTTGGTTTCAGTTTCTCTGTGGTTCTTTCTGCTTTTTGGGTGTTGTTTTCATTCATCTTTTGAATGCTGTTGTTTAGGTTGAAAACCATATGATGAATTTGGATTTACATTTTCTCACGACGGTCGTCTGAGATTCACTTGATGCAATATTCCTCAGTATCTGATGGTTTTCTTGCCTTTTTATTGTGCCAAAATTAGAGTCTTTAATTTCAATTGTCTTTTGTTTGAGGAGAAGAGCGTTTTGGGAAAAATAGTTTGAACTTTGAAGAAGATATCGATGTAAGTGAGTAATCTTATACAATTTTTGTTTAAGGTAGAAAAATAATTTAGATTCGTTGGTATTTTTATTGGGGGATTTTCTTTTTTGTTGCTGTGGAATATTGCAAACCTTCCTATTTGCGTGACAATTTTTTTTATATAACACTAGTGTTGATATGTGTCATGGTAAAATCCACCGTTACTAGCAGGACTTTTGGATTTTTGTTTGCACAAATACAGATTTATAATAATCCAAAATATAAGGATTGATGGATTGTTTTCGTAAATCTTTTGAGTCCTAAACATTATAATACTCAAATTTTGGTGACTCGTTCATTAATGTTTTAAGAATGCAAAATTTTTATCTTAATTAAAATTTTAAGTGTTAGTTAATATTATTTAGGGTTAATTGTGATTTTTATGGACTATTGTGAAATTTTTACATTTTTAATATGTTAGTTAAAAATACATAAATTTAATATGATTATTATTTGTGATTTTTATGGACTATTGTGAAATTTTTACATTTTTATATTATTCACTAAATTTTCCATGCAAGAGTTTAGGGTTAATTGATAAAATTATTAGAAGAAATGTTTTTCACTTTTTCTTCGATTAATTGCGTCTTTTAGTATTATTTAAATGCATCTTTATAACATTCATATTCTGCTTAAGTATTTTATTTGGCTTACTTGCAACAAATTGACAATGTTTTATGGGATAACTAAAATGAACAGCATCTATCTGTCCAGTAGATTTTTTTCTATTGTTCATTGGGAGGGTTTTTATGTTTTGGTATCATTATAGTTTATAGGTAGGTAGGATATAGAGTAGTTTCTATATTTAGAGTATTTTTTTTATAAACGTGAACTATATTTGGTGTTCATTATATTTATAGATTAAGAGGTAGAGTAGTCTAGCTTTGGGGTTATTTTGGTAGAGTTATGCATTGTTCCTAATATTTATTTTTTATATTTTACTGTGATAGAAAAGAAAAAAAAAATATAGGAAAATATTAGGTGTGAAAAAAGTGTAAAATAAATGAGTTGTGACCATTAATAAAAGCCAAAAAATTAGACATTGTCACACAGTATTTATTTACCAAAAACCATTTTATATGTTGTTATATATAGTGTGAAGTCTCGACAAGGACTTAATTCTTATATGTGATTATATTTTTAAACGTTATAATTTAACGAAAAATATAGTGTATAAAGAGATATTTAAAAATATAAATAATATGATATGATATATTTTACATTTATAATTATTAATGATTAAAATTTGTTATTTTTAAACAAATTTTCTATGTTTTAATATTTTTTAATTATTTCTATATAAACAATTATAAATTTTAATATTAAAAAAATCATTAATATTACCATTTTCTAAAGTTTACATATTTATATTAATTAAATTAAATATATCATAGTATTCAGTATAAATAATTTGTTTGAATAATAATACATGCATCGCATGGGTGGAACACTAGTTGTATAAAAGATTGGAGTTTGGAGTTTGCAAAGTGCGGTGCCTTTGTTCCGAACAAAACTAGTTCGTCAGTCTTTCTTCTATGAGAACAAAAGCCTAACGATCTCATTCTGATATAATACATTCAATAACATGAATTGCAATATTGTATCAAGCACTAGTAAACCAACATGTTAATTTGCTCATCAATCTTACACCAATGATAACTTACAGTAATATATGGAATTGGATCTTTCATGCCATGTCAGTGCTGTTGATTATAAAACGAATTGACTGGATTTCATAATTGAGAAATTATATTTTTACATCTAAAATGTACAACAAATAATAATACTACAATCAGAGAAAAAAAAGTGAAGTGTGGAGGAGTATGGTGGGTGATGTCATGATGTGATGGTCTGATTGAGAGAAAAAGATTTGTTGTATGAATAATTGTATGTATTTATTGAATAAATAAAGGGACTCTTCCGGAATTTAATACCAAAGTCATATAATGGGCACTTCTTGCATCAGATGATGCCTCCCCAGGCTGATAGACTCAACAAATTTCTTCTACCTAGAATCTTCAGATATCCCGAGTACTGCATCCAGCAAAATATTTGAAAAATTAATTATGGATGCAGTATAAGTGATGATAAAGGTAAATTAAAAATAATGCAATGTTATGATATATTGTTAGGTCTTCAGGCCTTAATAATAAAAAAGCAATTAACATGATGATTATACTAATTGAAAAAAAGCCCAAAATTAAATCGTTTCTATGTTCTTTTGTTTCAAGATATATGCAGTAATGGACTCACCAACTTGTTATAGTTCATAATTGCATATGATGATCCATGGTATAGGCATGAATATCAGAAGGACTAGTACCGGGCCTAACAAAAACCATCAGAATAAAGTCAAACATTTGAGACATAATAGATCTGGGCAGCTATGTAGAAGAAATCTTCAACAGTTTAAGCCAAAGCCTTGTAAAAACAGACAGGACAGAGACATGCGACCAATGTGAGATTAGGCGTTAGATAGCAGCTCTAAACATACACAACATGTTGATAACAAAGTTCAGAGTGATGCAGATGCTTTCAAGTGTTTGCACCAAAAAAGTGATAAGGCTTCACACAAGGATTACCTAATGTTTTCTGTGTCAATTAATTTATAATTTTTTATGACATTTACTCCAGAACAGAAATGACATGAAATGCCACAGAACTAGTAGACATATGCAGTTAAGCTAGCTAACAGAATTATTCCCAAACAGAAATACAATTACTTTTTTCAAATGTTGCATGACTTTCTACCCTTAAAATCAGACAAAGTAAAAAGATGAGAACTTTTGGGAAAAAAAAATCCAATAACTTAGTATGAAAATACCTTTTGTTAATGGTGCCATAATGGAATTTGGGCTTTCCTGACTTCATATCCTCAACATACTGCAGCCATGGAAAAACACAACAGACATTATGAGTAGGAAAAATTAAAAAGACCCAAAAGCATACAAAATGTTCAAATAACTGAACCATACCAAACCTAAAGTAACCACCATTGATGAAAAAGATAGAGAGCTAAAAGGTATTTCATTGAGCGAGAAAAGCTGGCATTCTGATGATTCTGGACCAGGTGAAAAGTGGGGATTCTTCAGCCTTGCTAAGAAGATTATATAAGTCTGTCTCAAACATGCCATAATAATGATAAAAAATCTCTAGACAGGAGATCAACAGAGAAGAGAGGAAAAAAAAAAGCAAAGAAATCAATGCTTCTTGCTCACTTGGCCAATTAAAGGAATATCCAACTGAGCAAAGGGAGAAATCACTTCCACATCAGCATTGGCTTCCTCCCTTGTTTCCCTGATAGCACCTTCCATAGCCGACTCTCCAATTTCCAAATAACCAGCAGGAAGTGTCCTTGTTGACACCAAAATATGAAATTAACATAGCTTACTGATGAAAAGAGAAGCAAACTTCATCATAACACGAAATTTATCAGCATTTTGTTTTTATATATAGATTTCAGGGAAAAAGGTGTACACGTTGTAGTATTTCACTATAATCACTGATATCGATAGAGATATAGATGGATTTACAATGGATTGAGACTGAACTGAAGGAAAAAGATACAATAGCACAAGGAATTTGAGAGAGGCTATGATCTCTCCTATTCACTCCTTAGTCACTACTTCATTACCTTTTCTATCTTACTCTTCTCTCACTTTATATTTTCCTAATTTCCTGTAGCTTACAACAGAGTTTCCCTCCAATTTCCTCCTATGGCCACACTAGCAGTTAATTTACCCCAGCCATGCTAATTCCCTTGCCCATTTGGAGCATTGTTCCACTATAATTCTTCCACATATACACCCCCACAGTAGGAGGTTTCCTAACAGAATGTAACCTGAATCAATGGAAAGACACAGTTCAATAAGAAGTCCAATCATACCATAGGCCATAAGATGGTTCAATCTTCCGCTTGCAAAGGAGGACCTTGTTATCATGTTCAATGAGGCAACCGACTACCTACCTTGCCATCCAAACTCACATCATGTTCAGAAGAAAGTGATTAAGTACTAGGACAAATAGCATAAAACTATTACAGTAATTATTTCAGACAAAAGTCAGATAATATATCTCAAAAAATATAATCCTCCAAATCCCTAGTTGTTTTTGCATTTGCACTGCCAGTTTTGCAGAATATAGAATTACTTCAGAGAATGAGAGTGATTTATGCATAACACTTTAAAACAATTCACATGTAGACACTGATATGATTCAGGAAGTTCTAGAGTTAGTTGCATTTTAGTTATAGAATCAATTAGGTGATATTAGTTGGATGGGGAAACCCTGTGTGAAGGATTTACCCTTGCAGGAGAATTCGCTCCTTTTCTTTGCTGCCTTTCAATGTTCAATGACAGAAGTATTCTTTTCTCTTTCTTCTCTGTTTCACATCTCTCTCTAAATTATCATATTCTGTTGTTGGGTTCATAACAGATACCTTGTTATCTACATCAATGTCAAAATCAAATCCATGCATTACATAATAAATAAAAGATTAAAAGTCCTAAAGCTGATATAAATAATATGTTTTCTCAGCTCAATGAATGTTGAGCAAAGTCTTGAACAACTTTTTTTCTTTAACATGTGCCTGAAATGCACCTTAATATGTTTGGATATCTAATAAAAAGTGGAACGGAATGGAATAAATTTACCATTCCATTATTTGGATATTTTAATGATGGAATGGAGAAAAAGATTCCGCCCAAATAGGAAACAAAGAAAATGTGAGGTATTGAAAAAATTTCTTCCGATTTTAAACAATCTAAACATTGGAACATATAATAATTCCATTCCATTTCATTCCACTCGATTTCATCTCTTTCCATCTATCCAAACATAGATTACCACTCAAACCAGTTTGCAAGCAAAAGCCACAATATTTAAAATAACAAGTGATATACCCATGACCCAAGCATATCCTAAATGTGTTATATGCTTCTTGCACAGCTACCATCTTGTGCGTCACACACACACATGTTCAAGATGCTGTTATGTAAATTATTCACATGTTCAAGATAATTGCCAGTCAATAATAATAATACTCTTGTTTCTGCTGCTGCATAAGCACTAAATTAAGCTAAGGCATTTACCATTTTTGGATTCTGATATGTAACCTTTCCACAACTTGTACATATAGCTCTCAACCTTTCTTCTCCTTCAGGTATACCATGCTTCGTTGGACCACCACACCACTGGCAGAACTTAATGTTTTGAACATTTCCCTACATTTTGATAGAAATCAACAAATAATCATTACATAAATGGTTATGAGATGGCATTTCCTCTACAAACATTTGAGAAAAGGAAGAAAAATAAAAAATAAGGTAACAATTTTGTAACTATTAGGAAAAAAATTAAAAAAACAAAAAAGTTCTCTCACAGAGGAATGAACTGAAGAGTCATCCGAAGTAGCTGAGAAGGAAGAGGAATCCATGGTAGGAAGCTATTTGAAAGAGGGGGTATGGGATTGAAAATGGAGGAGAAGAACCTTTGATTTCTACGACCTTTCCAAGTCTGACAAACAAACAAACACAGATGAATCTTAAAAAGCTTTCACCATTGCTGTTTTTTATCCGTAGACGGAAAAGGATAAAGATGGATATGAAGTGAAGTATTTAATTTATTGTTTGAATTCTTCAAAGTAAGATAAAATTAAAAGTATTTCATTTTATTTAACATCTTATCTATTCTCTTCCTCTCTTACTTAGATTCTGAAATGAAATTATTTCATTGGTTTAATTGTACTTTTAATTCCTATTATCATCAATCCGCGATTTTTATCCTCTTATTTTTTTTTTCACGATTTTGGTTCTCCTATTATTCCAAATTCGTGATTTTGATCCCTCTAACACATACTTGGAAGGTATAGAGGGACCAAAATTTTGAACTACATCACGAATTTAGAATAATAGGGGAACTAAAATCACGAAAAAAAAATAGAAAACCAAAATCGCGGATTGATAATAGTAGGGGACCAAAAGTACAATTAAGCCTATTTCATTATAACAAGACAAAAGTTTTTATTTCATTCTGTTTCACTTAATTTCATTCAATCCCATTTCATTCATTTTCATTGTCCCTCAAAAGGGGGCATATTAGCTGTTGATAGAGAACAGACAATGACATCTGAGCGAGAATAATAATAACCACAATATCCTATGTTTATTTTTAATTTTTTTTTTTAAAAAAGGAAGACAATGCAGTTGCCAGTTGGTAGAATTTCCCTGTAATAAGCCATAATCACCGAAAAATTATTTCTTTTTTTTGGGTCAAGAAAAAAAAATATTTCATTAGACGTATATTTTACTATAGGCAACTTAGGATATGGACCTTGCAAAAGTGCTGTAGTATGAGTATGATAAACTATTTTTTAGCAAATTTGTAGCAAAACATAATTAAAAATTACCTATAAATTTATAAAATATATATAATTAATTCATAGCAAATACATGGCTACAAGATTGTTATAAAAAAAACTAAGATCCTGCTAACGAGTGTCCTAAAAACATTGGTTAAGGAACTAAAAAGAAAAGAATTTTATTAGAAATCACAGTCTTAATTGCATCTATGATATTAAATATCACATACTCTAATAAAAATCTTCTATTTGTAGTTCCTTAATAAGTGTCCTTATGACACTGATTAGCATTTTTCAAAAATCTATTTTACAGCACCTTTTTCGGAGACACCACTTTCCGGACCTGATTTTACTATAATCACCCTGGTTAGTAAATTCAGACTGTTTTTTTTTTTTTTTACAAATATCAGACGATTCAGATATCAAGAAACTATAATCAAATCCAAATTTCAGCAAATCCAGATTGCATGTTTCCCTTTGTGTCTAATGAGTGGGTAACAGATCAAGGAAATTACGTGAAAGTTGTATTTTAGGGTTTTAGCTGCATTTTATGGAAATGGCAATTGATATTTTCAATTCAGTGATTCAGTCGCTTGTTGCCTTGTTCTAAGCAACAATTAACTCCAAAATATGTAATATGCTCATTGCTCATGGATTTTGAAATTAATCAGTCAATTAATGCAGTTAAAATGACACAATTACTGCCAACAAGTTCGTACCTTATGGATTTCACTCCTCGATTAACATCAAGGTCTTTCGAAGATTATGGTTACTCCATCAGAGAGAGGAGAGAGATGCGAGAAATTGAGCAGCTCATGGGGTTAAAAAAAAATAAAAGAAAGATGAGATAAATTCTTAACAGCAGCTTTTGAATGAAATGAAATGGTATACATTCATAAAGAAATTAAAATACACGAAACAAGTATGAGGGATAAATAGGGTGAGAGAAAAAAAAAATCTCACTCCTTTAATAAACAGAAAACTTGAGAACATATTCATTAGAGAGAATGGTAATGAACTAATGATAAATTTGTATTTTACAACAGCATACATATTATTTCCACCAGTGTATATTAAAATTACTGAAAACTAAAATCTAATGAAAGTGAGCTTTTTATTGAATAAATTAGGATGGGCAAATAACAGCTACGAGCTGGAAGACTTGTAGAAATGGTGTTAGTAAGAGTCCTTAATCCAAGGCCAGCTTATCACACAGAGATTGATAAGCTGCACTGCAATGCTTGAACTTTTCCTCCCCTATAACCTATCAATTTGAATAATACTTAAAACAATTAGCAAGCTCTACAACTATTGATTATCCTCTAAGAAATAGAACAAGAAAGGAGGAACTAATTAGTGGTTAGAGCTTGGGAACACCTTGGAAGAGCCTTGATGACGATCAGGATGCCATTTTAGGGCACATGCCCGGTACCTGATTTCATAAATCATAAAATAGTTACAAATCACATTAAAGAGAAATCAGCAATACTGGCTTCCAAAGTTCCAAATATAAAGAGGATGAGGAAAATAACTCACGCAATTTTCACATCTTCAAGTTTCAGAGGACCAGAAGCACTCAATCCAAGCGCTAATCTATCAGAAACTAAATCTGAATATGAACTATCAGACTCAGAATCAGACTCAGTTGAAGAGTCATATTCATTTTCCCTCCTATGCCTCCAATTCCAAGATTTCCTATAATTAGAAAAGCCTCCTGACCTCCATTGAGAATTTTCCTCATTTATAAAGGACCAATAGAAGAATCGATTACCACCAAAGGCGGAGCGGAAAATGTTTTCAACATCAAAATCATCTTCACAAAACTCAGGATCTCCTGAAAGAGATCAAGTTTGTCAAAATTTAATAAGTGAATCCAGAATATGCTCTATAGATATCTGCAATATTCTTTGCATTCAAATAAAGAACACAATGCCACTATTTTAAGAAAGCTAATGATGCAAGTTAAAACCAAATTGGCTGTATGATCTCTATTAGTTAAATCCATCAATCCTACTCAAGTAGAAATGAAAAGTTTCCAGACAACATGCAATTAGAATATTTCCCAGAAGAAACCATCCCACACAAACTCCAACTAAGAGAACCAGTACTATGAATACATGTCATAATCTATTATCACAGCATAAGTACTGCCAGCATCCTTACTTCTATATTGATGCCTTGATCCTTGATTGCCATTCCTGTACCTTCCAGAGTCCTTAGGAGAATATTGTTTTCTATACCATGAGGAGCCTCGACTTGAGGATGGATCATCCTCATCCAAATCTTGTTTCCAGCTCTAAACCAAGGAAGAAAAAGGCAAGTATAAGCATTTTAAATGCAACATCTTAAGACAAACAAAACCAGGGAAGAATGCAGGAAGGGAACCATCTAGATCTTATGACCTGAAGAGCTCATAAAGAGAACAGCCTACCGAAATCAATGATACTGATGACACCTCAATATCACATCAGTCTTTATTGGGAGAAGCATACTAATGCAAACTATATCTACATTACTAGCATTAGTAAGGCCTAAAGGATTCTTTGAGAAACATGGTGAACAAAGACAGACTAATCACATTGCAATGCATTTTAAACATAACCCAGTAAAAGGAGACAAAAGGCTATAGTCCAGATCATACAAATGCAAGCAACAGTAGTTACAGTGGCAGAATTTAGGTCTGTCAGAAATTCTTCTCATTATGAAAAACTGGAAAAGTAGTCATTGCAGACATATAACATAGAACAGAATAAAGTGTTCATAAAAAATTTAGGAAGAGAAAAGGTCTTCTTTTATAACTTGTTCAAATTATTTATTATTCTTTAATCTCTAGAGGACGGGGACAATCCAAGTTTTACAATGGCTAACAGTATTTTTATGCAAAAAAATAAAATATCAACAAAAAAATGCCAAAAAAATAAAAGAAAAAAATAAAAAGCCCCCCAAAAAAATGCCAATAACTAAATGAATAATAGGCAAAAAGAGCTCAAAATCCCATAAAGTCATTGTTTATATTATGACCTAGAGCCGGCAAAATGGGCTAGCCTAACCGGGCCAGCCCACAAAAGCCCTAAAATATGTAGGCCTCGAGACTTTATTTTAGAAGCTTGAATCCTGATAAAGTTCGCTACCTGCAAAAAAGACCATGCCCACAAAAAAACAGCAAAAATGTAGGACTAAGACCTTCATTTTAGAAGCTCGAGTAACTATCAGACCCACAAAAGTCTACTACCTACCTACATCAAGTCGGGTCATGTAGCCCAAATATGTCCCTCGTTTGGATTTTATAGGCCCCAAAACATCCCGCAGTTCTTCTCGTACCAAATTAATCATGTTATATGTTATGGCACTGAACCAAAGGGTTATGATTGGGGAGGGACCAGTGTTAATCTTAGACGGTGGCTCATTTTTCCCATTGGACAATATTCAGCTAAAGACGAAAAAAAAAAATCTTTGCAACATAATTACTTGTGTTTCTATCTGATATCAGTTATACTATAGAATAGTGGGCATGCAAGTTAATATACAATTTAGTCCCAAAAAATGACAACTTGTATTGTTTTGTTTCCTAGGTGTGCCCATATGCATGAATTAGTCCCTGAATCTGAATATATCAACTTCTTCACAAATACATCACTTTGTCTTACAAATCCATCCTTCAATCAAATAGGCAACACATGGCATTTATGTAGACATTCATGTAGGCAGAGGCATGTTTGCAGGAATAAGACTAAAAGAGAGGCATGAGATTAGATTAATATAAAGACATTTTGTTTTTCAAGCATTGAAATTGCAGAGGCATGTTTGCAGGCATAAGACTAAAAGGCATCATCACCAACCTGAAACATGAATTCTGCATAAGCATTGATATTGCGGAGCAATGTTTGTTTTGCATGCATCCTTCTAAACCTTCTCGAGTAATTGTTGCATCTCTGCAATTAAACGGTGTTAGCAAAAAAAAAAATTCTTATACACAAGGAACAGGGGGAAAAAACGAGTTGGTTAAACTATTGACCATACAAACTCTGAAAAGAATAGATAAACATTAACAAGAGCAATAAACACATGGCTGTATAAGCTCTAATAGGTCTTTTAAAATGTATCAGAAGATGAAGAAATTAAGACATTTAAAATAGCTAATAAGTAAATTAATGCTTGAAAATAACAAATAAAATGGGAATATGGAAATCTCTTGTTGGATCAAATGGAGAAGAGAGAGAGAGAGGAACTAACAGATTCCCAAAAATTGCGCCTTTTGCGTTCCAAGGGAAGAGTGGAATGGAAGAATCTGAGGGAGAGGGAGAGACGATTGGTGTTAGAGTTGGTCAAGGTCGCTTTGATGGCGCTATTCATTTTCTGAAAATCTGGAATGTGCGAGTGCGATCGACCTTGAAGTTGAAGCTAACTCAAGTTTAAGTTTAACCCAGCAAGCAGCGAACATGAGCGTGAAGACGCCACCAAAATTCGGGGGAGAGAATCGAAGCTCAAATCCTCATATCAAACCTATTTCAATCGCCTCCGTAAGGAAGCCCCCTAATCTACGAGTGTTTGGGAGAAAAGCAAGGGGAGCGAAATATAAAATTGGTTTAATTACACAATTATTTTTTGAGTATGCTAGCACTAACTTTGGCAACGTATTTCACTTTAATCATTGAAATTATAAAAATCCTTCATTAGTTCATCACTTTGACCATCTTTCATTTAGTTCCAAATTATTAACGTCTTAAATCTTTACTGAGGTGTCACCCAATAAAAATTAAAGTGCAAAATTTTTAACAACTCATGAACTAAAATATAAGATTTTTTATCACTTTATAAACCGTTCTTTCTTTTTTTAGTTTTTTCTCTGCTATGTCTCATTCATTTTCTAGACGTTATTGCTTTGTGAGACAATGAGAGTAATTGTAACTTCTTCCTTTATATACAATCCACTTCATATTATTAATTATGATCAATCTATTATTAAAAAACACAAACAATATCGAGGTGTCAATAGCACAACCTAGGGTGTTAAAAGCAACTCCTTAAAATCAGGCGTGCACTCAATTTTCGGTCAGTGCGGTAGCAAACCTATCCGTTTCTTTTTTGGGTCACTAGTCAGTGTGCCTGTATATGTTTTAAACTGGGCTAGATTTTTTTAGAGTGACCTCCTATTTCATGGGGTTATTTTTTGACAAATAAAATGGGTTTATTTTTTTGGTCGTTACTCATACTCAAGTGAAAGAGGGAGTTGCTTTTACCATCCCCTTTTTGCTATTTACACCCCCATAATGTTTGTAAATTTACATTCCCATCATACCCCTATCAATTTAAATTAAATAGAAATTCCCTCCCCCACCTCACTCACTCTCTCACACGACTTTAATTCTCGGAGAAACAAAACCCCGTCGCGCACCCCGTTTTTATCAATCGAAGAAGAAATCAAGCATCAAATCCATCAATCTCTTCCTCAATCAGTTCAGGTAAGTTTGTATGGTTTTATTTCTACTGTTAAAGGTTGTATTTTCGTAGGTTTAGAGTGTGTTTCCCGTTCTGGAAGTGAAAAGCGAAACGGGTATTATTTTTCTGGGTTTTCGCTGCTTTCGGAACTATATTTCCAAAAGTTCCCCGATTTAACAAATTCCGGAAATGTCCAAACAATTACTTCTGGAAGTAGGACGAAAGAGTTTTAAATTTTATTTAGCTTCTGGTGATATTCATCCAGATACTTCCGGAACTTATAGGTCGGAACATACCGGACCTGTAAAACAGGAAGAGAAGTTTAAAGAAATTATCTTCCGGAATTATGTTTCCGGATATATACTTTCGGTAATTTCCATAATAATAGTTCCGGAGCTTAATTGTCTAAACTGTTCAGGAATCTTCCGGAAGTATCAGTTTCAGACATTTCCGAACTGTTAGTTCCAGAAGAGAAGTTGTTTGAATTTTTTTTTACTTTATTTACATTATTTGAATTTTTTAAATTTTTTTAATAATTTTTTTATTTTGATTAGTATTTGTTAAATATTTTATTTTTGTAATGATTAGTGTTATGTTAAACGTTTATTTATTTTAATGGCATTTTTCAAAATCATACAAAAAATAACATATTTAATTATGAATATTGTATTAATTTTTTTATATAAATTTCATATAAAATATTTTTTACGTATATTAATTATATCTAACATAAATCATAATTATTTATAAAATTTAATTTGAGTTAAAACTTAAAAATAAGTGAATCAACTCTCTATATTATAATTTTGAGACCTCAGTTTGGAGAGTAAAACACCCACTCACCTTACTCTCTCTCTCTCTATGATTTTTTACATTCTCTATTTCTCTCACTGGATGGTGAATTTCAGTCACACTTGTGAGAGTGTCGTTCTCTCTCACAATCATTAATACTAATTTTATTTGTCTTTCTATTTAAATTTTTAAATGCAAATAAATGTTAATCTTAAATTTTGAAATTTATAAGATTCAAAATCTTATCATAATATTTTCTATTTCAATCTTTTTTTCAATATATAAATTTATTCTTATCTTTATAATTTTAATTTTTTTTATTATATCTCATTAACACATAATAATGTAAATTAGATTTTAATAATAAAATATAATATACTATTACAAAATATCCATAATAATTTTAAATTACATTTTAAAAACATAATGACTAATATAAAAATTAATAATATAATTTAGAAAGCCCTACACCATAACTGTGGGAAGAGCTCTCAGGTTCAATAAAATTTTAAAAATGATTATTTATATTATATATAATTAATACAATTAAAAATTTATTATATATGATATTTATAAAATATTACTTTAAATTATAAGGACATATATTAAAATATAAAATATATATACAGTTTTAGAAAATGAAAATGAAAATCCTATTCCAAACCTACGATTTTCAGTTTTGTATAAAAAAAATTAAAATACTTTTCACAAACAACAAAAACATAAATTGTATTTCTAACATACGATTTACTTATAATTTTTTTAATATATATTTTTAAAATAAAAAATTAATTTTTTTTAAATAAGTAAATCGTATTTTGTTTTCTAATATTTTACAATCAATATTTTACAATCAAAATAATAAATCGTATTTTACATCTACGATTTTGCTTATGAAAAATATTTTTTTTAATAAATCGTATCTTCAAACAACGATTTTCATTACTACTTCATTCTAAATCGATAATTTTTTTTAAATTTATACCAGAGTGGTAAATTGCAAAAGGAATTGCACTAGTTTGATAAAAAAAAAAAAGCCAGGAAAGGGTACACAGTGGCAACATATACACTTGGTACGGGTTAGAGCTTAAAGGGTATAAAATTATGAAATTTAATCTTATTTTTTTGTAAGTTCTTGTTAAGTTTGGGGAACTTGTGGGAATTTTTCTTTTTTACTTTTTATTTTTTTTATTTATAATTTAAATACATGTTTTTTAATAAGTCTTATATATGTAATATATTTTAATTTAAATAATATGTAAATATAAATATTTATAATCCTAAAAAAAATAAATTTAAGAATTATGTTATATTTTAAGGAAAATATATAAATTTACCTAAATCATTTAACTATTAGTATAATTAAAATTATTTAATCATTATATCTTGGCGGAAGCGAGTTCTTGCACCCCATAACCGTTTTTGCCCCCATTAAAAGTGGGACGAGTTTTATTTAAACCCAGTCCATCAAAGTTGGGCCGTAAATAGGGATGGCACTCGCGCAGGGCGGGGGCGGGGGATACCTCCTTGCTCCCTGTCCCCGCCTCCCGATTTTATCCCCATCCCTGTCCCCATCCCCACCTCGGGGTAATTTTCTCCCCCATCCCCATTCCCCGCATCCCCACGGGTCCCCAAGGGGACTCCATAATTAAAAAATATATATATATATATATATAATATAAAGAATAAAATTAGTTAAAATAATATAAATAATTAAAAATTTAATTTTTAAATTTAAAATTAGGATAATATAAATAGAAATTATATATATTATATTATAGTATAGTATATATATCATATAAATAAAAAAATTTATATATGTGTGTGGTGGGGCGGGGACCCCCGCTGGGCGGGGAGCATGATCCTCGTCCTCATCCCCAAGTCTGTCTCGGGGGGATTTTAGTCCTCGTCCCCATCCTCGGGGCCCCATATGGGGCAGTCCCAGCGGGTATCCCCACGTGCAGTACAAAATTGTCATCCCTAGCCGAAAACGGATCGATATCCACGTGTTCGGATTTAATTGTCATGTCTAAAAAATGATGATTTTAGGGTAAACAAGTTTGGATCACGTAAGATTTTAATGCTAAAAAGACGTCAAAATTTAAAATTTATATAATCCCAATGGGTTGGTCAAGTAGAGTAAGATAGAGTCTCGCATCTGACAGGTAAAAGGTTCAAACCCCAAAAGGAGGTAAATGTAAGTACATTTGTAAGCGCTCTTTGAGCCCGGAGGTCTTCCCTACTTTGGACCGGGGTGTCATCCCCTTACCCTAAATGTTTGTAACAAAAAAAATTATAACTTATATTGTTTTATAAACATATACTAAACTTCTAATTATTTTAAGAAAATACTAATTAATATCCCAAGATTTTTATTTTGATGTATATATAATATTTAATATTATAAATGAAATCAATAATGCAATTTTTAATAAGTTTTTATATATTTATTTCTTAATTAATATCTTTAAAACACTTATTAAGAGGAGTCTTATTTATTTCTAACATATTTGTCATCTGAAAGTCATATTGTATTTTAATTAATCTAGCTCAAATCGATTGAAGCTATCTACTTGAAAAGTAATTACTACATTTCTTGCTACTTAAATCATTTGATATTGGTTAAATTTTTACTTATTTAATATTTGTATTGAGAAAAATAAGTATAAAATTTTGAAATATCATATTGATTAATTAGATGTGACAAGCCGTGGTCGTGGACATGATCTCTCGACAGCTGCTAGCTGACTTGTGAGTTGGTATATGCTGTTTTTGCACCGTCCCATGAATAATTACACCCACAGTCCCACTCCACTCAAGTCACGCACTGTCCCAACCAAAAAGTAAGAGTGAAAATTGGAAACTCAAGAAAAGCCCCTTCCAAATAAACAAGGCCCAAATCAACTTTTTCTAGTAGGCCCTGTGTCTCGCCCAAAATTTCCTTTTTCCGCTTAACCATATTAGTATTAGTCATTAGGTCATCTTTCGTCCCAAAAAAAAATAAAATTATTAGGTCATCTACATTTTAAAGGAAAAAAAGGTATACTAGTCATTGATAAGAAATTTTGTAGGAAAATTTCTAATAAATTCAGTTTATTATGTATATACGTATAATATTAATTGTTGTTTTTTATTAATAATTATTTTTAAAAATTTCTCTTAAAAGAATTAAAATCTATTTAGATTATGTATTGCAGAGTTGGTACTTGGTACTAGATAAGAGAGTTCTTGCATATGAATTTTGATAGGAAGCTCAAAATATATCTAGGGGCAATTTAGTGTAAAATATGTGATACGCTAATATATCATCATGCAACGCAATATATCATAACCTTTTCCGCGTTATTCCCTAAAAATATGCTTCGTCCAGATAAAAATATAATAATAAAAATCTCATATGTGGTGATATAAAATATAAGCAAATTATAACTAATTTTACTCTATCTAATGATATCATCCTAAAATACTTTTTATTTAATTTAAATTTTTTTTTTCTAATAACCCTATTTAATGAACCATACCTTTCAAAACGAAGAGAAAACTCCCATTTAAAACAAGTTCCAACAAAATTAAGTCTTCCATAAAGAGTAGTACTATAAGAAATGAAATCAAGAGAATGTTAACAAGTGCATTTAGGCCACTGGTTAAAGAACCAAAATTAGAAAGTCTTTGTTAGGTTGTATAACATTTAATGTTACAAATGCAATCAATATTATGATTTTCAATAAAGACTTCTTATATATTGATTCCTTAACTAATATCTTTAGCAAAACCCATAAAATTATAATTTAAATGATATTAAAAAAAAATAAATGAGATTAATTAACATTATTAAGTAGCGTAAATTTTTTTTTCCTTATATTCCACTCCAGAGAAAGTTTATCTAAAATATTTTTTATTATATTTAATAAATTTTAAAATAGTATACTACATATGTTTCAAAATATTGATATTTGAAAGTTTTTATACATAAATTAAGAAAACCATTAAATAAAACCCGTAAAGGGAAAATATAATTATATTTAATTAAATTATATATTTTTTATTGAAATAGTTAATACATTTCTAATTTGTTGATACTTTTTATTTATTTCAGAAAGATATCAAAAGATAGTAACAAATTTAGAAAAATAAATAAATTACAAAATATTAGATAAAATATAACAAAATTATTCTCTATATTTATTATATTTTAAAACAAAATAAATATAAAATTAGCCAATGATTAATGTAGTAATATTCCTTTCAAGTATATACAACGCCAACCTTCATGAATGTCATAATTAACAACTTCTCAAGTTCAAATGTCACACATTTAAAGAGTAAACCACCATTTTGGTTCTTGAAAATGTACGTGTCCATCAAATTGGTCCCGAAAGGTAAGAAACTTATTAATAAATCCCAGAAACTATTCGTTATTAGTCACTTTAGTTCCCCCGTCATCTTTTATTTACTTAACAATGTTAGCTTTATTGATGTAACACATTGAGTGCCAATTGGGTTGCTTAGGTGGCCTAACTTAAGTATACAAACCACATGTCCATGGACTAGAATGAAGGAAATTATCAAAGTATAAATTGTCTCCATCTAATTTAGGGCTTCAAACAGGGGTTGCAGATGATGAACCCTAACCTCATGACTTAAAATGATGAGAGGTGGATATTTCAAAAACCATTTTCAACCTCAAAGAAAAGCATTTAATTCAATCCGGAATACATTTGAACATTAAACGGTGAATGTAGCTGAAATCAAGGTGAGTAAATCACAATGGTGTTACTGTGGGACAAGGGTAGTTGTGTGCACATTCAAAACAATGAACCCTCACTACAAACATTTTTTATTTAGACAACAACAGAAAACAGTGGTCAAATATGTTAAAACCATGGGCAAAAGTTTTAGGCAACAGTTTTACGGGTATTGTTTTTTAGGTAAGGAACGACTTTTCACTTTTGACAACATATATTTAAAAACTGTTGCCTAAAATAAGGGAATATGCTACAATTTTTAATCATTGACTAAAATAAAGGAATAAACCACAATTTTCATAATAAAAAGAAAAATTCTTAAAGTGGTCAAGGTAGAATTTGAACATAGCTCCTCATCTTCAAACATCAAGTTCTATCCACTAAGCTGACACGTATATTTGTTTTTTTTTTGTGCATTTTTTTTTGTGCATAACACATATATTTGTTACATATATTATCATTTTTAATATATGTGTGTGAGAGAGAGAGAGCCAAAAGTTTTAAAAAAAAAAACTTATAAAATCTCTTAGCTAGTTTAAAATCAAAGATAATTTTTTTTTGTTAAGGTCATTGATTTGATAAATAAAATTTTAGTAAAATAAAAACTTGAGAACTTAAACATTAACTCAATATTGTTTAATAGTTTAAACAACGGTTTTTTGTTGTTGCTTGTTGAAAAATCGTTGTCGATTGCATGTTTTGACAACAATTTTATAATAATTGACTAAAAAATTCTTCACAGTTGAAAAAATGTTGCCTATTCTATGTTTTAGCAGCGGTTTTACAATCATTGACTAAAAAAGTCCGCAAAATTTAAAAATTATTGCCTATTCTATATTTTGGCAACAGTTTAATAATCGTTGATTAGGAAAAATCACCACAATTTAAAAAATGTTGTCTATTCTATGTTTTGCATATAGTTTTTAAAACCGTTGACTAAGAAAGATCTACAAAATTAAATAATTGTTACCTATTTCATGTTTTGGCTACGGTTTTTCGACCGTTGTCAAGAAAAGTGTTGCCTAAAATACGGCTGCACTAATTAATAACTAGTTATAGAATGCATATTAGTCAATCTAACCGTTGAGTTGAAAGTTCTTATATAATAGATTAATTTTACAAAAGTTCATACAAATCAAAAACTAATTAATACTTCATCACACCACTTTGTTTTAATATAAAATATATGATTTAAAATATAAGTAAATGTTCACTATTAAATTATATAGCTATAAATGTCCAAATTATATAAAATTTGATATACATGATCACCGAGATAATATGACACAATTCAACAGTTGAATTGATGAATTTCACACTTCATTAAAAGCTATTAATTGACCTAAGTGTTGAAGTCTAATCCTATGTATCAATCGATCTTGTTTCATATATATAATGTATCAATCGATCCTGTTTCATCTATATATATATGGATTTAATTGATATACACTGTCAGTGTATAGAAATTTTACACAAACATCAAATGGTGTGTTACCACATCATTTAATGAATATCAATTAAATGTGTTATTTAATTCAATAAATAATGTGGCAACACATTATTGGATGTCTGTGTAAAACTTTTTTACACTGACAGTGTATATATATTAAACTATATATATATATATATATATGATTTTCATTTGAGGAAAAAGTTGTCTCTTATTTTCAATGTTTGCAAATATTTTCTTTTTAAATATTGAACAAATTATGAAGATTTAGAAATGAATATTGCACGAGTAAAGTCTAAAATATTCTCAAATAATAGATAGTAAAGGCGTGAAAGGTTCCCACTACTTTAGAGAAAATAATGTGAGCAAAACCACTTTTTTTTTCTTCCAGACTAGATGCAATAAAGGGGAAAAACTTTATGTTTAAGCTTTTTTTTTCATTTATATATTGAAAAATTGTTGACAAGTATTCTTATTCATTAAGGAATTAAAAATTATTTTTTTATTAAAAAGTATAACAATTAATATTATCAATACATTGAATACTTTAATTTTTAATTTAAATTATTTATTAATTTATTAAAAAATACCTTTAAAACCATAAAGGAAATTCTAAATTTTTCATATTTCCAATATTAAATGCATTGATTTATTATTGGAGGAAATTGTCTTTAAGTCATCAATTTATTTATTTCCTTGAAGGCAGAAAAAGAAAAAAGGGGATGCATTAGGTACTACTACTAGCAGTGCCAGCTATTTCCAACAATAAACGTGACCCGCGAGGATGAGATTAGATATTCGAAACAGACGGTCACGATCTCTCTAAATCGAATTTGCGGTTCATTTGAGGCGAATTTCATTTGCCACTTTTAAACCACAGCGCGGGTACCTCAACCACACAAGCCAAGTTCGTTAAAAAATATAAATATAGAAAACACTACTCATAACACGTAGCTTCGTTATTTCGGAAATTCTAAGGTACTCCAAACACATTCTCCACTTTCTTCTTTCTTTCACACATTCCATCCTCTCATCAAATCTTTGCAGGTAAGAAATTCTCAATATTCATGCCACCCTGATCTTCATTTCAATTTCTTTCCCACATTTTCAATTGTAAGAATTTGTCTTTTTATGTCACACTCATATTATATTGAAAATGCGGCATTTTTGTATATGATTGATGATCATGATCTTCTGATTAATTATTTTCCTCATCTTCTTAGAAAAAAAAATTACACAAATAAAATTGGCACTTAATAACCCCAGATCTTATGTAAGAAACATTGATTTTGGTTTCCATTTCATTGTTCATTATAACTATTTTAATGTAAATTCGATGTCTTTGAGCAGCAATCAATAAATAAAAATGGCAGATGCTGAGGATATTCAACCTCTTGTTTGTGATAATGGAACTGGAATGGTCAAGGTATGGATCCAACAATGTGCTGCTTTTTGATCTTCCATGATCAATTCAAGAGTAATCTGATATATGTGATATTTGTAGGCTGGATTTGCTGGAGATGATGCTCCAAGGGCTGTGTTCCCTAGCATTGTGGGTCGTCCCCGCCACACTGGTGTGATGGTTGGTATGGGACAAAAAGATGCATATGTTGGGGATGAAGCACAATCAAAGAGGGGTATTTTGACTCTGAAATACCCAATTGAGCATGGAATAGTTAGCAATTGGGATGATATGGAGAAGATCTGGCATCACACTTTCTATAATGAGCTCCGTGTGGCTCCTGAAGAGCACCCTGTTCTTCTCACTGAAGCACCACTCAACCCTAAGGCCAACCGTGAGAAAATGACTCAGATTATGTTTGAGACCTTCAACACTCCAGCTATGTATGTTGCTATCCAGGCTGTGCTTTCCCTTTATGCTAGTGGCCGTACAACTGGTAAAGATTCTTCTTCAATATCTGTTTTTCCCCTCTTTTCATAATTGTTAAAAATATGGACTGATATATGCTGATCTTTCTTGGAATTTGGTAATTTGAGGCAGGGTGCATGGTACATGTGTAGTTATTGTTGTCATGCCACGTGTTTTTCATTAGAGTTTCAAGATGATTTTCAATTGAACATGGTTAGAATGTCCATATCAAATTAATTGTATATACTATATACTGATCAATTGAGTTTTATTTGTTTATTTCTAAACATTTTGCAGAAGTTAATAATGTCATACTTTCTGTTCCATTTCAGTATAAGTGCCCTGATTTTCATGAATGTTAAAATGAAATATAAGAACATCTTTGGATTGATGGAAAGGAATGCAATGGAGTGTAATAGGATGAAAGCATTGTTTGGATTGATTAAAATATAATAGAATGGAGTAGAATTTGGTGAAATGCTTTTTCTTCCCCCAATTTGGGATTATGGGTAGAATCAACTTATTATTCACTAATCTCATCACCATTCTATCTATTTCCCAAATAATGGAATGAAAACTTTGAATATCTAAATAATGTTATGGTAACTTTATTCAAATTCATTTCATATCATCCTATCTTATTCCATTCCACCCATCATTGCCTAAGGAACTTGGCTTATATACTGTGTAATTATATAGCTTGACATTGAAATGGGTTGACAATGTGGTTTTTATGCTGTTATAGGTATTGTTCTGGACTCTGGAGATGGTGTGAGCCACACAGTTCCTATCTATGAAGGGTATGCACTCCCACATGCAATCCTGCGTTTGGACCTTGCAGGGCGTGATCTAACTGATGCCCTCATGAAAATCTTGACCGAGCGTGGCTACTCTTTCACCACTACTGCTGAGCGTGAAATTGTGAGAGATGTGAAGGAAAAATTGGCCTACATTGCTCTTGATTATGAACAAGAGATAGAAACAGCAAAGACAAGTTCAGCTGTTGAGAAGAGCTATGAGCTACCTGATGGTCAGGTTATCACAATTGGTGCTGAAAGATTCCGTTGCCCTGAAGTACTCTTCCAACCATCCATGATTGGGATGGAAGCTCCTGGCATACATGAAACCACATACAACTCCATCATGAAGTGTGATGTTGACATTAGGAAGGATCTCTATGGTAACATTGTCTTGAGTGGTGGTTCCACAATGTTCCCTGGCATTGCTGATAGGATGAGCAAGGAGATCACAGCATTGGCACCAAGTAGCATGAAAATTAAGGTGGTGGCTCCACCAGAGAGGAAGTACAGTGTCTGGATTGGAGGCTCCATTTTGGCATCCCTCAGCACCTTCCAACAGGTAAAGGACTGCATGACTTCAATTACATGTGAATGAAACTGTTAGGTTTTGTAAAGATAATGCAGGAAATTATTCAGGGAGTTTTATTTGAAGAATATGTAGAGACTTAATAAAATAGAAGGAATAACCAACATAATACTCAGATAGATCAAGAGAAGAAAACTTGTATAACAACAAATAATGTAGTTTAAGAGGCTTAGTGCTGATCTGATCCTTTTTTGTCATTTCACTTATATGTTTCTTTTCTGACTGTAGATGTGGATTGCAAAGGCAGAATATGATGAATCAGGCCCATCAATTGTTCACAGGAAATGCTTCTAATGATGCAGAGTGTCCAGAAAATTTTTACTAAAGAAATACCATAAACTGATTGAGGAACTTTGATATCCTATTTTTTTTTCACCATTTTTTTTTATCATGTTTCTGTGTTTTCCTTTATTGATATGTTGGTATAAGAGCATGAAAGCAAAGCGAGATATGTAAGATTTTTTTTTTTTTCTTATGTATTACCATTTTGTTGTAGAAGAGCTCTGTATTGTTACTTATTTGGTTTGGTTGATTCAACAATTCTTTCAAGTATTTTGATAAGCATAGTGGTATGTAATGTATTTGATTTATTATTATCTGCAATGAAGGAGTCATTGTTGATCTGATCATGGTCCAATCTTTAATAATAATCATTGGTATTTGGAAACTTTGCATGTGATAGTTCAGAGCTCCATGACTGAGATGATAAAAAATTTATTATGGTGTATTTTTCATCACACACACACATATGTAGCACAGCAATAAAAATTTTTACCCTTAAGTAAAGGAAATTAAAAAATTGGATCATATGAGTAGTATGTGTTTCCCCCATCTCACTCACAAGAAAAATACACAGAAAAAAAAAAAAGAACAACTTACCATGCATGAGGGTTAGAGAACAAGATCAACAAGACCTTGAAATTTAGCTACATGAGTTGACAAGTATAAATGAAAATTGGTATCATGAAAGATGAATTCCGGAAAATGTATAAGGTTATATACATAGAGAGAGTGTAAGGATATGTTAACAGCATGTGTCAAACTTTGAGAGTTATACTACTCAAAATTTGGACATTCATTGGTATATTCCGTATATATAGTTTGGGAGGAGAGTTGTTGTAACGGTAAAGCAAAACTAACT
This sequence comes from Sesbania bispinosa, assembly GCA_026901365.1. Lineage (NCBI taxonomy): Eukaryota > Viridiplantae > Streptophyta > Magnoliopsida > Fabales > Fabaceae > Sesbania > Sesbania bispinosa. The sequence goes on along the minus strand of QLOH01000041.1, from coordinate 602,832 downwards.
TACTAGAAATAGCAAAAGCCAAACAAATAACCTCAATCCTAACATAAAATTTATAAAGAGAAAAAAAAAAGTTGAAGTTAATCATCCATTATCACTATGTGTGGTTGGTAATTAAAAGATTACTGAAGTTAATGGTAGGGTAATGTGAGCCGTCATCACCATTTACCATCTTTCAGATGCGAGAATCACGGATTTTAGATTTAGTAGTTGCAAAGGTGACAGACACAAGAAAATTGGCGAGAAAGGCAAAAGCACAGAAGAAAAGTTTAAGGAAAGTTCTGCGGTCTTTCAAGAATCCTATATTTCCACACCATTCTATGATGGAGAAAATTTACCACTTGCACTGAAAAAGTAGGTTTTGTCGAGGAGGGAAATTAAAGTGGGTCAAGGTTTCTTGAGCACACATGTTCTAGATAAATCATCAAAACATTTGCCATATCATGTTTGGTTTAGTGTTGGAAATGTGATACCAACGTTAGAAATAGTTACGTCAAGGAATCAAAACTTGAGTTTAATCAGTTTTAACGTCAAACCAAATTTAAGGCGAAGGGATGGTGCTCCAGTGAAGGCCGCCGAGCTCAAAGAGCACTTACAGAGGTACTTACGTTTACCTCACCCCAAGGGGATAAGTGGGGGTTCGAACCTGTGACCTGTCAGATGCGAGACTCTATCTTGGTCCACTTGACCAACCCCTTGGAGCTAAACCAAACACACTAATTCACATGAAAATGCTTGAACTCCACAAATAATTAATAAATATTAACAACTTCTCAAAATTACAAAATAATAATGGACTGTAAGATGACAATTGATACAAGATCAGTTCACCAAATGACCATATAAGGATTTATTTTTACTGAAAATTAAATTGAGAAACCAGAACAAATGAAAATAAGTACATTAACTTCCATTTTAGTTTCTTGTTTATTATTTTCAGGTTAATTACAACCTTTAGATTCTTGACAAATTATCTCCTGTAATTTTAATTTTGATAACTTACCTACTTCATATACTAAACAATTCACTTTAAATTGCCATACAACTTTACTTCTTAAATGTTAGAAAGTATGACTAAAGGAAAAAAAAAAGGCTTAATGACATGCATACTGTTTAGTACAACAAATATTTGATAGCATTATAGAAAGATCAGTAAATTTGCTAAATGCCTCAAGTTTTTGCAGGGATCTTTTTTTTCTGTCTAGCTACAAATATTTTTCATGAGTGACAATTCTTTTTGAGTCAGGAATATATGGAACTTATACAGAAAATTTACTAAAAATTAATTTGTCAGAAAATGAATGTTAAACCAATTAATTTACATTTTGAACCTTTTTTAATCAAACTATAAAACTGAGTTTGGAATTGGGACTGCACCATGCTGCTTTCTCAAAGCAAAGCTACTTGAGATATCTTTCAATTCTCAAAATCAAAAGAGGCTACGAAGTTGCTGGATCAAGCCAGTAGTAGTATATTTTAGTAATGAGTGTTAAAATCACGCTTCAGATTATCAACTTTATTGAAACAAACAACATATATAATAGTATATTAACACAATGCAAAGTAAGTCTAACACTAACACCATGAAGAAACCCCTCAAATAAAGAGAAAAACATGGCTTCCCTCATTTATCACCAGCAAATGTATTTCCAATAGAGGAGGTACAGTTTGAAAGTAAAGCAAAGAAGAACCTTGAAAGGTGAGAAGAAGTGCTTAAAATAAACAATTAGATGCTGCAAAAATGTCTAATGAAGTATTAAATTGTTTTAGCTTCCTTTTGGATAATCAAGCAGAACCAGTCAAGTTTGTTGGCTATAGTTCTAGAAATAAACCCTTATTACTCATTCCATTTCCTGGAAACTCCTAAAATTTGATGGTCCAACCGTGTCAATAAACCCTTTGATGGACAACTCAGGAACTGTAACATTCTTCTCTCGCAACTCATGGTCAATGAAGATAACAACCACTGTGATATCATCATGGAAAAACCGCCTAATCCCCTTTTCAACCTTCTGAAGGTCTTTATATCTCATTTCCCTTTTCCTAGCTGCTTCATTTAGAGCAGCCTTAATAAGTCTTCTTGCAATCCCCTGGTGTTCATAAAATGAAAAGCACACAATAAGAAAAACTCAAGAGATTTTGATATCCAAGGGCAAAATATGATTGAAGGAAAAAGGACAAGTAGAAAAAGCATACAGTTCGTGGATTGTTATAAACAATTTCAACAGCTTCCTGATTTGTCATATGTTCCCAAAGTCCATCAGATGCAAAGATGATGAACTTATCATTAGGTTGTAAAACTCTTGAACATATAGATGGTTCTGCTGTTAGCACAGGACGACGAATAGGTTCAGGTAGGTGGAACCGTGGGAATGAAGGATCAAATGAGAACTCCGGCCGCTTCAAATATGCATCTCCTATAGATCTGGATACCTGATCTCATTTGTGGGGTGGACAAGAAAACTAATGTTACAATGATTGTAAAATTAATTACATACGCAAATACAATGATTAGCAAGGAAGTGAACAGGAATCAAATGTATGAAACCTAAAAATTTAAGCATGTAATGGGAGCTGTGAGACACCTTGCTAGTGTGTTTGGTTTCCACCAAAACCAAGTTTGAAACGTGAATCCGAGCCAACGCTACTCTTAGTAGCATTTACTCAGATCCACGTTTGAAACGTGATTCTGGAGTAAACCAAACATGCACTAAGTGTGTTTGGTTTCCACCAAAATCACATTTCAAACGTGCATCTAGGCTAATGTAATGTAATGAGTAGTGTTGGTCTGGATTCACGTTTGAAGCGTGAATCCAATGTAAACCAAACAAACTATAATTCCATTAAGCATCAACAGTGCATAGACATTAGAGTTAGACGCAATGGGAGAATATTTTTACATAGAAACAGAAGCAAAACAAAAAGATAAAGGTAATGTAAACCATTATTCCATTAACAAAAGTAATCTATTTCTAATGAGAAAAGAGAAAGAAAACCTGGATGATGCCTTTAATACGCCATGTTCCATGCTTCATAACTACAATTTGTGAATCTTCTGGATGCAAAGATCTGAGTTCTCGTCTAACCTCCTCTTTGCTAGCGTTGTGCTCTTTGGTCAACTGTTCAGCAATGATCTTGTTAGATCCACCTGTAGAACCAATTACAGCACGAGAGTCTCCAAGATTGGCAATGTATAGTGTCCCTTTCCAGATAACACCAACAAGACAACAAGAACCCATTGCTGCTATCAATGGCTTTATTCCATAGCTTCTTCGAACAAGTGTCAGAAAACCATCCTCGGTAGCAGAAACAGCATTCCTGATAATATCTTCAGAGATAGAACCATTTTCTTGAGCAACCCCTGCAATGAGATTCAACACAGAACTTCCATTACTTCTTAAACCAATGCAGTATCTAGTGAATGCACAACAAAAATAAAGATAGGGAAAAAGGAAGAGCTAAGCCGATAAAAATATATGCAATTTCCAGCCAGACAGTAAAAGCACACACACACACATGTTGATGTACACAAAAAATAAAAAGAAACAGAAGTAAGAGAAAATGAAAACAAAGACTATGGAATTTCATAAACTATATCAATCCAGAATTGGCAGGTAAATCAATTGTTTTCATGCGTCATTGATCTCATATTATTTGTGCCAATTTTTCAAATTACAAGGGAAGCATCATATTTTCCATACTCATAGACATAGCACTCCAAATTACAAATATTAAAAACAGCACACTAACTTTAAATGAATGATACCACAAGGGTCTACTTGGTCGAGTAGCTTCCTAGGTGGTGTGTGGGAAGGTGAAAATAGAAGACAGTGAAAATGATTTTCAACTCAGTTATGGCCCAAGCATGTGTAAAGTGATTTTCATTCCAAATTTTCCATCTTCTCCATTTCCTAAATATAAAATTGTATTAACTCTAGTCCAAAAAAGAAATAGAAAAGAAAGGCAAATGATGGCTGATAAAATCGAGAATCACACACACATAATAAACATAGGAAAGCTAAATTGAGGATGAACTATGTGACAGATGGTTCTAACTTCTAAGAAATATTTTCTATACCCTCTCTTGGATATATACACACATATTCAATAATTGTTTCCTATAAAAGAACACTACTTTAAAGTATGGAGGGAAGAGTAAGACCCCAAAAAAGATGTTGTTTATCCATGCTTCTGAAAGCAAATTGAATTTTACTCGGTTTCTTGCAGCCAAAAATATATGCAATTTGAACAAACCAACAACAGAACCAGCCAGCCAAAACCATATAAAGCCAAACTAAAGGGCCATCCAAATAACAACAAGAGCTAATCTTATATGCAACAAAAAGGTCCAAATATAAACATTGATTAACACTCCAGCAAGTCAGCCCTGTCCATTGCCCACAAAACAAATTTTCATGGTCATTAGATCTTACCAAGAACAGTCAAGATTGAAACAAAGTCACATGATTTTTTAAGTGATATATATATATATATATATATATATATATATATATATATATATATATCCACTTTTTCTAGGAGTAAATCTATATCAAACTTCGCTTAATAGCTTTTTATGAACATTGAATTTCATCAATCTAACCGTTAAATAATATGATAATAGTATAATAAACATGCACACCTAATTTTAGATAAATTGAAGATTCATAGACATGTAATGCTGAGAAATTAATATTTATTTATATTTTAAAAATTATATTGTTTGATGAAGCATCAATTAGTTTCAAATTGCATGAATTTTTGTAAAAGTGGAAATTAAGTTGCAGAACACAGCTATCTCTGAGAGTAGAACACCCCCCCACCCAAAACAAAGAACCTCAGAAATGATTCTCCAGTGTTAAATTTTCACTTGACCCTGTCACAAGAAAATTCGTGTCATGTAAAATTTTATCATACAAGAATCCATTCCCACGAACCACAAATATCGACCATATTACTAATGTGTCTCAAGTCTAAGGACTAATATTTGAAATTTGAGGATTTTAGAAACTAGATGGAATTTGGGGTTTAACTTAAAATGAAAAATGAATTAAGAAACCTCCAAAGAAATCTGTGTAAGACTCACTCATAAGATTATGGAAGAGGTGATCATTGATGAACCGGGAAGCTTCTGGACCACCATGGCCATCGTAGACACCAACAAAGACAGCATCAGAACCGGTCTCAACCTGGCTATGATCCTCAATAACTTCGTTGGCCTGAACCACTGCAAAGGAAAACTCACCACAAGAGTGCTTCTCGAGGTCCCTGTACCACACGAGAGCATCTTCAACGGCAGAAGAGCTATCAAAATCATCATCCTTGCTCATACGTGCATATCGCCTCACCGGTCTCAAGCACGCAGAAACTATCCTTGCCAACCACGAAAACATCCCACATTTCCCTCTCTCACTGATCCCTCGAAGAACCGTAGCTCGTGAGCCCAAAACACGCAGCAGACTTTAGTGCCTCAACCGATGTGGTTTTCTGAATTGGGAAACGAAAATACCCAGATGGGAAAAACTGAGATTCTTGATGGAAAACACGATTTTTAGTGCCAAAACCAGAAAAAGGTTGTAACTTTGACACGAGAAATTGGTGGGCAAGGCAAAGAAGAGAGTAAATTAGTTGTAGTATTGAGAGAAAGAGAAAGCCTTTTGAAAATTTTTGGATTTAAGGAGAGAGAGTTTTTCAAAAACAAATGGAAAGATCTGATATTTGGGAATCAAAAGAGGAGAAGAGAAAGAAGAAGATGAAGGGGGAGGAGTAGAGAGTGAATGGTTTTATTTTATCTCAGGAGTGTTGAAAAGGAGTGGTTAGATACATACATGTTGGCGGGTTGCACATAATGGTGTTTGTTTGTTTGTTTCTTTGTTGTGTGTGTGAAAGAAGAATGAAAAAAGAGATAGCGGAATCGTGGGGTAAGTAAACTGGGATTATTCTTAAGCAAGCAAAAGAAAATACCTTAGTTTCTCAGCAAAGAGTGAAGATTGATTTGAAGTGAATGCTGTGGGTGAGACTGAGCAAGTGGAAGGAAGAGGAAAGTTGAATTAAGCCTGAGTTGACTTTGAGATGAAGAAGAAGACGAAGAAGAAGAAGAAGAAGAAAGAATAGCGTATCACCTTTCCTTTCCTTTCCTTTCCATTTTCTTGATTTGTAGTTGAGGTATGAGGAAACTAGTCTCACAATTGTTTAATTAATCTGTCAATTGTATTATTAGTTTATTAGTACTACTATATATTTTTGGAGATTAAACATTCAAGTAAGAAATGGACAATATTAAATTACACAAATTTAAGTTTTTAAAAATAAGTAATTATATGATGTGATGCTTTATAAGAACTAGTATTATGTTAATATTCAGAGAAAAGTATTAAAATAGTTTTAAAGTTTTTGCTTTTAAAAAAGTTATTCAATTATTATAAATTATTTTAATTAATAAAAAATCTTTAAAAAGAAAGTAGGAATGATCAGATCCCAAATTAACTTAATATCATTGTGTTTAATAAAATTAGCTGAAAAACTAGCTGAAAGCTGAAAAACTATTGAATGTATTTGATAAAACTAGTTAAAAATGGTAAAATGTCATTTAAGAACAACATTAATTATTAAATAATTATAAATGTGAGTGGTTGAGGGCTAAACTTGTAATTAATTTTCAGCTAGTAGCTGAAAATTGGAGCTTTTTTAAAAAAGCTACTCCAAGTAGTTTTTTTAAAAAAGTTTATACTTACCCAAAAAAAGCTACATTCCCAAACACTGCTTAAATGATTTTAGCTACTATTTTTAACTTTCAACTTGTTGAAATGACAAGTAAAACACGCTCTAAATTACTGGGGAAAATAATTTCATCAACTAAACTATTAGTTCACCCTTTCTTATGTTTTTTATATTTAATTCTAATGGGTATTACTATTGTTTTTTCCTCAAGTTACTTAAATCGCCTAAATTGCCTTTGATTTCTTTTGATTAGAATTGGGTGGACCCAGCTCCAAATTGCTACCACACACACCAAGAGCGGCTACCAACTTCCAACAAGTTGTGCACTTTTCAGTTTTCACTATTGTTAACAAATTCAAGTTCAACAAGATTCAAGCCCCTCAGGTCTAGATAATCTGCTCAAAACTCAGCTTCAATATAAAGTCATCTTTATATATTAGATTTAAATGTTCAATTTTTTATCTCATAAAACTAAGTCATATTTCTTCTAATAAAACTATGTATTTTAGATGAACTCAAAATTTATTTAGTATTGGAAGTACATCAGAATTTCTCGTCAAATTAAGAAAACTCTCCTATATTATACTTAAAAATTTTAATACACATTCTTCAATTCTATCAAATTATGCGTATTATTCTATGTGATAACTTCATTAAAGAATCAATATATACTATTTGATGATTTCAAAATCCCACGGTAAAAAAAAGAAAGACTTTCTGAATTTTCTATGTTGTTTTGATTCTAGTTTTTTTTTTTTTTAAATTTGTATTGCTTACTCAAATTAAGAGGCCAAAAGGGTACAACCCATATGTTGTGGTCAATAAAATTTTCAGTGCAATTATTGTTTATTTTACAGAAATTATTTCAGTACATATGAACTTGGATGAACATTGGCCACAAGATATCCAATTGTCCCAATGCAATCAAAAGGCTAAATTGGACACCTGTAATTGAGTAGTTGTGGCTTATAAATTGTGCAACATGTTTGGATGGATTAAAAGGAGGAAATTGGCATTGCGGGATAGAGGGCATGTTGTTTTCTGAAGGAAAAGGGAAAGTCACTTGCACACATGAGGCATGTGAAGTGGCCTTTTTTGAATCCACACCCTAACAGATACAGTTGCATTAAAGGTTTGTGGTTGCTACCTAGGAGGCAGGGACCATTTGATCCCCCAAATTATCTTCCTTTCTTTTTCACTGCCACATCCTTGAACTTGTATGGGCAATTTCACAAGAGATTCATTGCTCAACCATAAGTCAAATTTCAATTTTCAACCCTAAGGATCACCTCATCTCCACCCAATCCCATGCGTGTTTTGTGTCTCAGCAGGCCATAGCTATTAAATAGTTGTTCCCTAAAATGTCATTAGCAAGGATTGGAATCCCCTCCACATAAAAAACTTAACGGTAGAAGATCTGAACTCTTAAACATTTAATATAAGTATTTTATATAATTAAATAAAAAATATATGTACAACTATGCATACTTCAATTGGTGCAAATGCAACTCTAATGGATCCATAAAAAATGCAAGCAATACAATTTTTTTTCATCATATTTCTTGTGGTTGAAATTGATATGGGTCACACCACTTTAGGAATGAGACCCACGTAGTTTAATAGAACCGTAAATTATTAGAATAATTATTTCTGTTAAGAAAAATAGTTTTGTTATTATGTTATAATTAGCTTTAGTTAGAATTAGTTCAGTATTATATCATAGTTAGTTTAGTTTAGTTAGATTAATTCTATAAATAATTGTTGTACAATTTCCATTCATCATCTACCAATGAGTTACATAAACAATCTTAATGATTGCTATTGGGATGACCCATGGGAGAATCCATAGTACTTTTCCCTAACCTTTCTTTATTATGCTTCTACTCCTTTATCTTATTTCACTAAGATGAATTTAAACCAATCACAATGAGTGTGCTGAGAAAAATGGTTAGAAAGTGTGTTAGTTGCACTTCTCAACAAGACAACAATACCTAATACAAACAAGTTTTCTAATAAAAAATTAAAAATGTAAAGTATTTATTAAATGATAGTTAACAAGTGGTCTAAGTGTATTGTTTAAAAAATATATTAGTGTGTGTTTGGATGGAGAATTTTAGAATTCTCAAAATTGTAATAGGAAATGTTGAGTGAATTGTAAGTATTGGAGGAATTAGTGTGAATTAATTGATTGGTATTGTTTATTATTTGGTGGACTCAATGTAGTTTGGCGCTATGGTGTTATTAGTTTTATGGACTTGTAATGAGGTTGGGTTGATATCCCTTCTATTTGTTCTTTGATTTTGTAACTTTATTTGGGTTGGAGTACCCCTTGTACTCCCTTTTATTATATTTCACTTTGCCTATTAAAAAAATGAAAGAGAGGCAATATATGTAGGAATAATAGAGTGTAAACTAGCAAATCAGTCTCTGACTTTTTTAGGATCACGCAGTTTAGTCCCTAAGAAATAGAAAACCCCAATATAGTCCCTGACCTCTTGTTTTTTCTGTCACTATAGTCCATCTATGTGTGTTTTCCGTTAATTTATTTTACGATGTGTCCCGTTTAGTGACACTCTGTCACACTGTTTGTCACTATATATAGTATCCACTGTGGCACAAAAATGATGTGGTATTGTCAAATTTATAGCTTAAAAGACTTCAACTCCAACAGTCGTGTGAGCTTCCCTATTCTCCTTTTTTCTCTCTTCTCCCCTTTCTTTATTGAAATGTCTCAACCCCAATGACACGTCATAAAAAATTAACGAGAAACATACAGTTAGACTATAGTGATAGAAAAAAAAAGTCAAGAACTATATTAAAGTTTTCTATTTTTTAAGGACTAAATTATATGATTAAAAAAAAATGGGGAACCATTTGCTAGTTTAGTTGAATAATAGGAGAGGAGATTTTACCTATGACCATCTTATTCATCCCCATGTTTGTTTTCTCCTCATCAAACGGATTGTAACAAATAAAAAATGGAAGAAAAATTAAAATTTAAAAAAATAGAGAATGAATTGTGAAAGTGAAAAAAGAGCTTGACCACTAATCAATCAAAATCATTGAGCCCAACAAAATTGATTTAAATAGTATGAATAAACGTGTGGTATGAAAGAGATTCAATTCTTCATTGTTGGTTTGAAGAGGTGATAGTGGACCTACCTAGGTGATCTTCTACGATAAATAACATTGGACCTCAATAGTAGGGAGAGCGATCTGAATCTGAACTGTTTAAAAAGCTCAGTAACTTGAAGAATGCAACGTCCATGTAAAAAGCACAAAGATACCCATACATATTTAATCATTTTTAAGTAAAATATCACGTTGTTGACAAAAAAAATAGTAAAATATTAAGTTGGAGTTTTATGAAAAAAAATCTCTATTAAAATAATTAATCTCAATCATGATGTGAATGATATTGCCAAAAGAATAGGCATGATTTATAATAAAAAAAAATTAAATAAGAGGAATTAACATTATTCTCATTATCTTTCTTTAAGATTATATATGGGCAAGTTTTAAAAATTGACTTGTTATATATCATTCGATTATTTGACAATTAAGAAAAATATGTGTGAATTATAATTTATTATCAAAATTAATCAATTTTCAAGACAAAAAAAAATCTATAATTTCACCGCACTCCCATTTATATATTATAGATTATTTTATCAAAAATAGTTTTTTTAAACAATTAATTTTAAATTTTAAAGATATTTGAAAATGAGAAAACATTACGCTTTGATTATGTACGTACTCAAATAGAGCTTACTTAAATTTCACGCAATAATAAAAAAATTATTAAGAAGAACATGTTAAAAACGCGTTGTTATCATTTTCCTGCGAGGAAGTTTGGAAATCTTTTAAAACTAAGACTAGACATCCATGACCTCAAACAATTATATATCACTGATCAAATTAACACTTAATTATGGAGATATGATAATCAATATTGTCTCTCCATGAAAACTCTCTGGAAGCCGCTTCCACAGTTCTACGCCATGTCTGCAAGAAGCAATGAAAAAGACAAATTATGCAAACGTGATAAGACGTGAGGACATGGAAAAAACTTATGCATAGGTATTGATTGAAGGGCTGATCAACCTCAGCTGCACTTTTCTTCTCTTATTGATAAAAACAAGTGATGCGTTGCGTTTTTCCTTTCTCACAATTTTATTCCTTTATGTTGCTTCATGATTGAGACGTTACAACTCACAACGATCTTTATATTGATGTGGTTTGATATTTTTTAGTCTATTTTTAATTAAAATATATTTTCGGTACAAAAAAAAATGATTGCAGCTCTTATTATTTGTATCTTTTCAATTAAGTTCACTAATCAACTATTCACGTTCAATGTGATTACCATTGTTAATCATTCAAAATTTCAAGTATACACTCTTAATTCACCAAACAATGATCGGTCATAGTGGAAGTAAATGGTTATCCTATGCAAAATGTTAGGGGTTCGAATCCTTGAATTGCTATTATTAGGGATGATAATGTTTAATTGGGTTTGGGAATATCCGTGAGGACTGCCCTATTAGGTATAGGGACCTGAGATATGGGATTTTTCCCTGTGAGGATGAGGATGAGGACAACCCCCCAAGGCATATTTAGGGATAAGGATCATCTCCCCGCTCGACGGGGTCCCTATCCCACCTCTAACAGATATAAAAATAATTAATATATATGTAAGGTTGTCAATTTCCTCTGTCATTTGATTTGACTATTCCCGTTTGATCTACCTCATTTAGAACCTTGTGTTTGGAGATTTTTTTGTTATAGAGATAGGGTTGAGTATGAAAAACCGCTCCAAATATATTTTGGGATAGAGCATGGATCATGCTCCTTACCTCGCAAGATCCCTAAATAATTCAAATAATAAAATTATCCTTAATTATATGTATGTATGTATATATATATATATATATAATTGACTTTTAGCATTTTTCTTAATATTTAATCTATGGGAACCTGCAATGATATATGAGGAATGGGGTGGGGAAAATATTTCCCAAGATTGGTAATGGGGTAGGGATGGATAGATAATTGAGAGGTAGAGACGGGGAGTAGGGAGGTACTCCCCCGTTCCTGCCCTTAGTGGATGACATCCCTAGCTACTATTAGAAGGACTTTACCTAACTAATTCAACCTACAATTATATTTGTGGGGATTTCTAATGAAAGACAAAAAAAAAAAGACTATTAATTATGTCATTGCCCACAACATATAAACATGCATGCAATTTTCAGTTGCAGAGAGTGACCCTCTTCATGGATAAAATGATGAACTCTTTATATATGTGAGAGTAAAATATGTTTTCAGTCCCTATAAAATTATTGAGTTTTTCTTTTAATCCTCATAAAATTTTTCTTTTTAAAACCATCCTCCTAATTTTTTTGTTTCAAAATATTCACTGTAATTTCAAGAAATATTTTAAATGCCGATGTGTCACATTATCATTTTACTCATCATCTCATTCACCATCTTACTCATTATCAACCCCAACCCTTAAATCCTCCATCTCCTTCCTCTTCCTCTTTCTCCTCCCAAAGCCCCCATAACCCATGTCCCTTTTACCTTTGCCTCCTGCAATTTATTAATGAAAGGAATTTGGATTTCTATTAACCCATGCCAAAGGAGAGAGTGGTCATAGAAGACTTGAAATAGGAAGGAAATAAAGAAAGTTAAAAGAGAGAAATTGCAAGAACATCTTCCTGAAATCAAATTGGCTTTGGCTAGTGTTTGGGAGGAGAACCTTAAATAAGTAAGAATGCGATCTTCTTCTTGACTACACCACCACCTATTTTTTTCTTTTTCAATTTACAATTTTTCTCTAAATGACTATTGTTCGTGTATGAATGTCGAACCCGAGTCCGGAGGTGAATGTTGAACACGGATGCGAGTCTGGTTGAATCTCGGATATCGAGTCATAGCGACGGTGGGGTGTACCTACGAAGACACTCTGACGCTCAAGTCAGTAATGATCTGAGATGAGGCAATCAATGTGTAACTAATGTGTACCTGACATCTGACGTCTATAGTATTTATAGGAGAATATCTTGGGATTTGGGTCAAAGGCCCTGATCCATAAGGTATAATCCCTTGGAGTGAGGTGTAGGCGATGCTCCGGTGCTCCACACGTGGCTGTCTTTAAGATAAAGACCGGTATGCAGGAGCGGAGCCGACTTGCAAGTAGGCGCAATGTTCGACTTGCTCTAACGGGTTGGATTCTGCGGGTTATGGGCCTTTCGGCCCAATCCGTAACAACTATTAAAAAAACAGTATGTTCTTCTCCTTCAAGAGCCTCAGTATACCCTTTTAGTATTTTACTCGTTCTCCATCCATTATGCCTTCTCTATCTCTGGTTAGTTATCCTATGAATTTGGATAGCTAGGGAAACAATGAGAGTTTTATTTGTGAAATGAGAAAAAGAGAAAAAGAAAGAGTGAGTCCAAATTCGCACTTATGCAGACCTATTAGTGCATATATATGCTTAACTCTTGCCATGGAATTATTATTATTCTGCACGCAATAAAAATGGAGAAAAAAAAGTAACTCAAGCTTCAACAATACAAAGATTTTGATTTTTTGCATTTCTAACATTCGAAATGATGCTTCGATCTTTGGGAGAAGAGGAATGGGAAGGAAAGGGAAGATTTAATTAAGGGCTAAGATTGATGTTGAGTAGGATGATTAGTGGGATGATACTTTAACGCATCAACACTTAAAAAAATTACTTGTTATGGCGGGGGACTATTTTAAAACAAAACTTTTTTGGGAGGATGTTTTTAAAAAGAAAAATTTTATAGGGATTAAAAGTAAAAATCACTAATTCTATAGGGATCAAAAACATATTTTACCCTATATATTAATTAATTTTGAGAAATATGACACTCACTTTTTTCATGTTCTCAACTACAAATACATGTGTATTTTTTATACTATTTAGTGTGTTACACCTTCATGGTAAATATTTTTAAATAATTAATATTTTAAAATCTATATATATATGATTATAATTTTTAATTGAATTTTTCCTGATATAATTTTTTTAATTTAAATTAAATTTATTATTATTATTTAATAATATATAATCTCAACTAACAATTATAACAACAAAAAATCATGATCAAATTTACAAGTACGAACAATATGATAATTGGAATAAATGATAATTTTAAAATAATATGAAGCATTATTGGTTGAATAGTATGATTAGTATAATTGAACTTTATAAATTAATAATTTAAATTCAAAACAATTATATTTGAATATATACATTCACATTAAGACTCTAATTCAAACTAATTATCCTTTAATATTTATATATCAAATTCAAATTATATAAATTATCTTTTACTTGCATCCTTAGCTTTTTCAGAAGAGCTATATTTATAGTTTATAATGTTAAATAGAATATACTATTTTACTCAAAGTATTTCTAAAAGAATATTTGGTATTGACCAACAAAGGATGTATTTCAATTAATCTACAATAAATTTGGATCTTTTAAAATGGATGTATTTTAGAGATAAATTACATAATTTTAATTGCTAGTTAGAAAATAAAACATTAAAATTGTTGTAAAACACATACATATATAATTAATTAAAAAGATATTAAAATTTTAATTAATATTAATTACTTTTTCAATAATTGTAACTATAGAGTGTTAAATATGTTTTTAGTCCCTCAAATATAGTTGAGATTTGGTTTTAGTCCCTGTAAATCAAAACCATTGGAATTGGTCCCTCAAAAAGTAAAAATACCCATTTTATCCTTATCGATGAATTTTCGTAGCTAATCTATAACAAAATCTGTAGCTAAACTGTGCAAAAGGACTAAAGTGATGCATTTTCAATTTTTGAAGGACTATAACCACTGATTTTAAATTACAGAGACTAAAACTAAATCTTGACTATATTTCAGGGACTAAAAATATAATTATTTTTTATTTGCATTTTACCGGTGTAGTTGGTAATGGTATATGTACTAGGATAGTGATAGCATAAGCATAGTAACCCATAGCAGAATGCAGGAAAATAAAATTTAAAAAAACACTTCAGTTTATAATAGAGTAGGATATCAATTACGCTGGTCGCTGGACACTTAAAAAAAATAGTAAACTAACAAATCGGTCCCTGACTTTTTTAGGGTCATGCAATTTAGTCCCTAAGAAATAGAAAACCTCAATATAGTCCCTGACTTTTTACTTTTTCTTTTACTATAGTCAAACTGTGTGTTTCCTATTAATTTTTTACGACGTGTCACATTTAGTGACACTCTGTCACACTGTATGTCATCGAGGCGCAAAAAAAACATCATTGAGGTTGAGACATTCCAATGAAAAAAATGGGAGAAGAGAGAAAAACGGAGAATATGGAAGCACACGACTGTTGAAGTTAAAGCATTTCAAGCTATAAATTTGACAAAACGACATCATTTTTGTGTCACGGTGGACACAATAGTGACAAACAGTGTGACAGAGTGTCACTAAACATGATACGTCGTAAAAAATTAATGGGAAACACACAATTGGACTATAGTGAAAGAAAAAGTAAGAAGTCAGGAACTATATTGGAGTTTTAAATTTCTCAGGGACTAAATTGCATGACCCTAAATAAGTCAGGGATCGATTTGCTAGTTTACTCCTAAAAAAAAATTTCCTATAATTTCTTTTCATTCCGTATAGTGCAGTGCACTGGTTTTTAATATGATATTAATTAATTAATGTGTTAGTTTTAAATGAAGCAAGTATGGGGATGTAGCTCAAACGGTAGAGCGCTCGCTTTGCATGCGAGAGGTACGGGGTTCGATACCCCGCATCTCCACAGCTTCTATCAGTATTTGTTGGTTTTGTTTTTTAATCAAAATAATAATAAAAATTCTAGGCTTCTGATTCTGATGACATTTTCTAAATTTGATCCCTTTCTTTGGAATTATGCAACATTTTTAATTTTTTTTCATAAACATTATATATACATTTTTTTATCTGTTTTTCCAGCAACAGATTATGTGATGAATGTCTGCGCTCTGAAACGGGTCGATTAATGGAGCTCAAACTTCTCTAATTAGCAAGTGTTAGCTTATAATAATAATAATCTACCAGCTTACTATAACATTTACAAATGATTAGCAATAAAAAAAGGACTGATCATTCCACAAGAGTTCCATGCGACATGCAACGGCATTTCTAGATGTTTTTGAATGTGCATAAAGTGTTTGATTTAATCGAAAATCACCTTTTAAATTTGGAATATTGTCATTTTTAGGACGAACGTTTAAAATATGATTTTATAATAAATTAAGTAAAAAGTCATCTTTTTTTTTCCATAATGTTTTCATTTTCTTTTGTATCAATCTAAATTTAATTTCATTCAAGTTATACAAAATAAAAGTTTATCAAACATGCCTGGTTATTTTAGCTTAAAATGTAAACATTTTTTGGTGAAAAGCTTAAAAAGTAATTTAGAAATGTATAAGAAAATAATATTTCTTTCTTTCAGAAATTTTATATAAAATAATTTATTTTACGTTTGGTTTATGATTATAAAAAAATATTTTTATTTTATCTCATGTATTTATTTTGAAAAGCTATATATATATATATATATATATATATATATATATATATATAAACTTCTAGAAAGGTTAAAAATGATTTTGTTTAGCAAATTTTAGGTGCCATTTGAAATACACTCCTCCTACTAAGGGTGTAAGTTACACTCCTGTAAAAAACCGACTAAAGTATCGCCTACAATTTTAATTTAAACTTAAAACAGAAACTTTGGTTTGGTCCTCACATTATTGCCCTTTGTTGTAGCGTCCGCCATGGTGGTCGTCTAGTTGCTCCCATTGTCTCAAGGTTTTTTCGTTTGCTTTTTGCTCTTTTATTTCTTCTCTCCTTGCTTTTCGTCGTTACACTCTACGTTCTTGTGTTTCTGGCTGTACATCTCCGTCGCAATTGGTGTTGGTTCACGCTATTGACTTCCATGGCCATCGCGTTGATGTCGAGAAGGAACGCAATCACTATGGCATGGCACTGCTCATTGGAGATGAAGAAGCTTCCGTGACCGCACTGTGAGGGGCCTACTTCGCGCCTGTTTGCATTGTGGTTATGCTTGCTGTGAGGGGGGATGAAGCTGCATGGAGAGGGTGACGTGGAGGCCTATAATGGACGAACAGGGGGAAGCGATAAGCCATAGTTGAAGAAGAGTGACACATGGGCTACAATATGATTACTAAGGCAGAGACATTCTATGACAATGGTTGGACAGAAGACTTCATCAAGAGATTCAACCCTGTTTTTGAGGGGACTCGAGAAGTCTGAACTCTACTAACACATCTAACCACTTCATATCTCATGAATGATGAATCCTATACTACTTCTTAACTCCACTAACACATCTAACTCTACTCACTACTAGCCACCAACAAACCCATCCACTAATCCTCCAAAACTATCAACGTCCCACATAAGGTCAACAATCACCACTCAACCCCTCTATGGAAACCATGCTTTACACATTTCGATGTATTTCAATCACCTATTTTGGGCCAAAATCTAAGAACGATGCAAAAAAAAAATGAATTACAGTTGGACTAACTTGCAAATACACAACTTGGACAAACAAATGAGAAACCGATTCATAACCTGAAGATTGTAGCCATTCGATATAAAAAGGCTGCATCCTACGACTAATAGTGAAGAGTGTAACATACAGCCCTTTTTCAAGGGGTGTATTTTAAATGCCACTGCAAATTTTAATTTTTTTAAATTATCCTGATAAAATAATTGAAAAGTGATTTTAAAATTTCTTATTATTATAAATTAATAAAAACAAATGCACCCAGAAGTGGATTACGCCACTAGTTTCCGATCACTCGATCAGGCATGATTAATATAAATTCATTGAATTATATATATTTTGCACACTTGTAATTAAAGAGACATTGATATTTCTCATTAATAAATAACTATAGTAGATGATGACAATTTATAAAAAGATTGTTGTATTTATAGCAAAAAGGTCTAGACATATATATTTTTCTTGCCTATATCAAAATATATTCTTTTTTCCTATCAACATGTTACAAAAGTTGCATCTTAATTTTCCCAACTTGGGGCAGGAATTTTTCTCGGGGACCGAAATAAAATATTAAAAATTACGATAAAATATTAAATAAATTTAATTATGAATAGTAAATTTTATTTAAATAAAACTTTTATTTCCTTTATCTGCATGAAATTTCTCAATAAGTTAGCAAATTTGTTCAATATCAAATTATTTTAAAGAGTCTTTGGGATCTAAAATTAAACTGAGCATAAAAAATTCAACTGCCTTTTCGTTAAATCTTCTATTTAATTCAGAAAATTTTAAATAAATTTTTTAGTTTTATCAATTTATCCTTTGCTTTTATAGACAAAAGCCAGAGATTATAATGCACATAATCTAAATCATCTATTCTTTTTTTGGATCCATTTTGTAAAAAAATGAAAAAGTATATACTTGAATTCTTCGCATAACATGATGAAGAATAGAGTTGTACCCAATGTTTTAAGCCATGTTTTTGGACTTGCATCCCAAATTTATCAAAGTCATGTCCTAAAACAAAACATATGGTAAGATGCTCCTTAGATATTATTATTATTCGCACCACCCCTTCTTTTACTAATGCACCACCCTTTTTTATTAGCATACTTTAACTAAAATATTTTTAAATTTTTTTACTATAAAAAATTTGAATTTCTGGTACATAATTTTCCAAAATTGTATTTCGGGAATTCAATTTTCGATGTATAATTTAGAATTAAAAGCCGAAAAATGAATTTCTGAAATAGGAAAAATTTGAATTTAGAAACAAAATTTGTTTTATATCTAAATTCTGTTTCTGAACTGTTACAAGAGAGCAATTTAAAGACAACAAAAATTGTCTTCAAATTCAATTTTTTTCTATTTCTGGAAATAGAATTTTTGGAATACAATTTTGAGTTGCATACGGGAAATTTAATTCTCAATAATGTTATAATGAGTTTTCTAAACTGTGCAACATTGCACATGCCACACGGTAATAAATAAAAAATGAAAATTTTAATTGAAAATTACAACTATCACATTATTCAATGCATTGACAATATTCAATATTATATTTTTCATTAAAAACTTTCAACTTTTGATTTTTTATCCCGTACAAGAAAAACGATGTTATAAAACTTGGACTGGTTATCGACTTGGTCAAGGTAGTTGGTTAATGGGTCACTGGTTAAACCATTGAGCCACTGGTTGAAAAAGTTAAGCCGCTATATATAATAATTTATAATTTTTATACTTAAAAATTGAAGGAAAAATGTTTAATTATTGTTTGTAATAAAATATTATAATCTATAAATTGATTGTTATTTATTATTGTTTATTGTTTTTTTCTTAAAATTTAATAATTTCATACTTTATTGAAGATCAACTAAAATTATTAATAAAATTGATTTTGTATAATAAATGAAAATAAGTTAATATAGACCACATGTTGTATTCCTCTCCTTCGTAATATGCTAACAATAATAATAGCTCAAATAGTTGAAAGTAGTAAATGAGTAAAATGTTTTAGAATTCAAATGTTATAAATAATAAAAATTAAAGGTCAGTTGTATTTCTCTACTTCGTAATTCGAAATTTATCTTGGAAAATAACATAAATCTCTCCGTCTTCCCTAATAATACAGACGCGCAACTACAACATTGCTTCTCTTTCCACTGTAAACACATTAGCATGTAGTCATTCACTCTTTAAACATATTTGCACTCTTTCCTTTTCGCAAATGGTCTCTTCTTCTCTCCATGATAAACACAAC
This sequence comes from Sesbania bispinosa, assembly GCA_026901365.1. NCBI lineage: Eukaryota > Viridiplantae > Streptophyta > Magnoliopsida > Fabales > Fabaceae > Sesbania > Sesbania bispinosa. The sequence goes on along the minus strand of QLOH01000041.1, from coordinate 583,260 downwards.
AATTTCTTAAGCATTCACACAGGAATCAACGGGGCTGCATCTCAAAGGTTGACAGCCGCCGTTTGCGTATTGAAGGGTGAACAAATTGACTGAATTGCTTTTCATAGGCAACAAATGTTGTTTGAGTCCCAGGTCCTTCACAAATCCGATCGAGTCAAACCAATGTTTTGAAAATTCAATTTATGTACCACAATATTACATTGTTTTCCAAAAGTTCATTTTTCCAAATAGTTTGTGTTTTCTTAAATAAAATAGGGTGGTGTGGTTAGAAAAAATAGGTGGTGTGAATAACAATCTCTCCTAGATATTGTTTCAAAGTGGCCTAATGGGTCTAAACTTGTATGTACCCAAGGTAAGGGGAGTTGCTTTTAGCACACTTTTTTATTATTCACAACCTCACCCTTTTGAATTTTTGTTTTCCCAAACTACCCTCCTCCCATCACCCTTCTCCAACCCCACGGCCACGCCACCTTCACCTCTCGACACCCCCCACCACCACTTCATTCAATTTTTTTTCTATTTCCGAAAATTATTTTTGAAAAACCACTTCCAGAAATTAATTTCTGAAAGCTAAATGATAAAAATGGCTTCTAGAAATTAATTTCCAGAAATGTATTACTTTCATAAATTTTCAATTTGTAGCGACGATTTTTTTTGTCTCTAATAGGAATTAGAGACAAAAAAAAAATTCTTGTCCCTAAAATTGAAACATAATTCCTTCGCCTCTAATAGATTTAGAGACAAAAATTTGAGACAAATTTTTTCCGTGTCTAAGATTGAAAATTAAAAAAAAAACATTTCCAAAAATTTTCAGAAAATAATTTCCGGAAGCCACTTTTATCATATAGCTTCCAGAAATTAGATTTTAGAAACTTTCAGAATTTAATTTTCAAACAAAGATAGAGGGTATTTTGGGAAAATAACTTTTTAAGGGTATAAATAACAAAAAGGTAGGGGGTGCTAAAAGCAACTCCCCAAGATATGTTTTGATTGAGTTAGGACACTAATGGACTAAGAAGGCCAGTTGGGTTGTGATGCTCGCATTGGGTCGGGGCCATTGTTTTTCTCACCGTGTTTTTTGCTATCCCACCCCCATATACTTTTGAAAAATTATAAACCCCATAACTGCCTATAGTTAAAAGGTTTACAAACAAGGCTGTCTGGGAATAGTTCTCGGACAACCTTGTGCGTAAGCCATTTTTTTACAAAATAAATGACTTACGGACAAGGTTGTCCGAGAACTATTCACGGACAGCCTTGTCCGTAAGCCTTTATTTTTTTTAAAAAAAATGACTTATGGACAAGGCTGTCCGGGGATAGTTCCCGGACAACCTTGTCCGGAAATTTAATCACAAAATAGTTCCTTTTTTGCTGCACAGTCGATTCATACAAGCACATACAAGTAACAGAGAGAAACACAGAAGAAGAAACATCACACCGCCATCGCAATTAAAGCAAACGCAGCAACACGTGACGAGATCAGAGGCATCGATTTACCCTTCTTGGCGAGATTGACGAGCGCATGAGTGGCGCGCTTGGTCGCTGCTCGATCGGCTTCGTTCCACGTGAAAGTAGACTTGAGGACACTCACCTGTTCGGAGATATCGGCGAGCAGGGCTGCCCGTTCGTCCATTGTCCATCCATGCGACATTTGTCATCTCGTTGTCGCACCGGTTGGGATCAACAGTCGCGGTGCTGCTCACGCTTCTTTCTTTATCTTCCTCACGACCGCAACTCTCCCCCTTTTTTCTTTCTCTTCCTCACGGCCGCAGCATTCCAGACCAGTTGCATCGCCGCAACACTGTCACAGGCTCCAGCCCGAACAACAGCCTCCTTCATCTCCGGTCAGCCACCGCAGAGCCGAAAGAGTCCTCCAATTTGTCTGAGAAAGGGGAGGAGGAAGAGGAAAGTCCTCCAATTTGTCCGAGAAAGACCTTCAATTCCGACGCATCCCCTCCCTCTTTCTTCGCCATTACCACTAACTCACTCACCATTCATTCTTTGGTTCGTCCATAATATTTTTTCTTTCTCGCAAGGGAGAATTTTGTTATGAGAGTGAGTGTTGAATTATTGATAATAAAAGTCACAAACAGTAGGTAATGTGGTTCCAGATGCCACACACAAAATAAAATGGCCATTCGAGGACTTTCCGGATAAGGTTTCCCGGGAACTATTCCCGGACAGTCTTGTGTGTAAGTCATTTTAAAAAAAAAAAAAGGCTTACAAACAAGGCTGTCCGGGAATAGCTCCCGGACAACCTTGTCCGTAAGTCATTTATTTTGTAAGAAAATAACTTACGGACAAGGTTGTCCGGGAACTATTCCGGACAGCCTTGTCCGTAAGCCAATTAATTGAAGGGCAATTTTGGATTTTATAATTTTTCAAAAAAATATGGGGGTGGGAAAAGCAATGACCTTGGGTCGGGCACCATGCCTACACGACTACTTAAGGCGATACCTCTTGAGAAAAAAAAGGTGATACCTCTTAAGCTCAAATATAGAATAATATCTCCTCACATCCATACCAAACTCTAAACTCGTGTCTCTAATCTTGCTTGTTGCATTTTATAGGACAACTGAAGGAGAGACCTCATTCAATACAACCAAGCTAGACCTATGAATAGGCAGATAGGCCTTTTTCCACATGATCATGCCTTTACCAACAGAATCACCACAACTAAGAAGCAAGCATATAAAGATCAAACTCTTCATCCAAGAGTTCCTTATTGATGATCAAATATCAACTCTGATATGTGGACACCCAATTATATTAACGCCCATTTGGCACTCTTCATCTTCCTTTATCTCTCTTTTCATGTTACATAAAACCAACCATCACATTTATCACTTATATCTCTTTTTTCTTATCTTTTTCTAGGTGTTTATACCTCTAGAAATGGCCATGAATAATATTCCATCAAATATATATTTAAACACATAAACACATTGCTATCAAATATATGTATGACACTATATCTTTAATAAATTTCTTGGTTATTGGTTTTACTGCTGATGCTGCTGCTACTGGTTTTACAATGTCACTGGTTTTGTTTTTCTTATTTTGGTAATTGGTGCAATACATTTAAGACCACAAGGTGGTTTTACAATGTTGCTGGTTTTTTTTTTTTTTTTTTGGTAATTGGTGCAATACATTTAAGACCACATGGTGTTAATTCCTTGTCTCCTTGGCCCTGTTGCTGATTCGATGCTTGATCCTTTTTTTCTTGATTAGGCGTTGGTTGTTCGTATCTAATGTGGCATCTTCATTCCATACATTTTATGTGGTTTTGGTTGGTGTTGTATTATGTGTCCGTGCTTATAATTTAGCCCCATCCGAGGTGGTTGCGAGTTTTCAGTTTTTTGTTTTTAAAAAACTTTAAATTAAGTTTTTACAACTCAAAACTAAAAACTGAAAACCACTTTTTGTGATTTTAAAAATGTCAGTTTTGAAAACCACAAAAACAAGTTTTCAATTTTTAGTTTTGATTTGTTAAAATTTGATTGAAAAATTTTAAAAACTAAAAACTGAAAACTCACCCCTTGTTTCTTAATTTTGAAATACTACTTATACTCATTTTTAATTTATTTCTCTTTTGTTTGTGCTTTGTTTAGTAAAAAAAGTATCTGAATTTCATAGTCCATTAATTTCCACTACTTTCTAAGGGCGGGTACCATTCATATCACTCTCTTCTTTAAAGTAATGTGTTTGAGAATAACATTGATCTGAATCTATATTATTTTAGTGTAAACCACAACGGTAAGAAGTTAAAACATGCAAAACTCAATTCTATTTGATATAGACGCCCTTTTGTTAGTTGACTAGTTGTCTTCAATGTTTTCATGTCTTCTCTTTTTTAAAATATTTTTAATAAAACTCATTTAAAAAATATGAATATACCCTAAATGCATCACTCAGCCCTGAAGTCAAAGAATCAAACCATGTTAATTCGATAGTTATTACCACCTAAAAAAAGAAGTTTAGGATTAGGAGATGGCATGACATGTGTGTGCTAGGTTGAGATTAGGACAGATACAAGGCTAGTTAAACAGAAAATTGAATAGTAAAAACTAAAAACACCCACCAATCCCCCAACTCAACTCTTTCACGTTGAGAACTCATGTCAAATTGAACCACTTCCATTCTCATTCTCATTCTCATTCTCATTCATTCATTTCCCATTTCCCTTTCTTCAATAATATCAATGGCTGCTTCCCATCCATGTATTTCGGCAATTACCACTACCACTTACATCCCTTCTTCCTCTTCCAAATCCCCTTCTTCTTGGAAAGTCCTTGGCACCAAGTGGCCGAAGCGTGGTTGCTGCAGAGCCATGGTTCAGACGGGTGCTCCCGCCGCGTACGCCAAGGAAATGGAGCGCCTTTCCGCCAAAGAATCCCTTCTCCTCGCTGTCAGTCTTCCATTTCCCCCCTAAAGAAACAATTTTGCTTCATTTTCCGATTATGGGTGTGACTGATTCTCACTGCATGCTGCCATTTATCTTGTTTTATTGCTCTCTTTTGGTAACCGAAATGAGGATGGGTGAAAAAGTTAATTTGGGAGGAATAAAAATAAAAATGAAAATTAATTACATTTAATTTAGGTACTGGGTAGGTGTATTGGGCATCGTTTTCTTTACCCCTTTGTATTCCCCAAACAAATGCTTTTGTAGTTTATGTTTATTTCATAATTACTTATAAGAAAGGAAAATTAAATATTCTGATGCTGTACTAATGTGGGGTAGTGGAGATGTAGAATGTAGTGTTTTAATTATGTTTTTCTTCACCTTTTCCTGTTAAATTCATGATGTTCGTGCCCAAAGAACCTGGAAATTAAATTGCATCTGCTGACAACCCCTGCTAGACAAAAAGAATCAAACAATGAAGATAGAATTTACTTAAATGCAAAGAGGAGTTGTTTTCTAATATTGTTTTTATTGTGAGTTTGAGAATTGAAGTAGTTGAATTATTATTGAAGAAGGATGGAGTGTTTATACTGGCTAAAGAACAATGATGAAGTAACAGAAGACAGTTACAATCAATGAACAATGACAACTAACAGTAACTAACTACACAGATTAAAATCAAGGGGATTTTATATCATCTATCAGTTTTTGCAAATCATCAAGCTTAGACTCAAACATACTTAGTTACTTACTCTGGAGACATCCTTTCAGTTCAAAGATGCAGGGGGTTTTGAGGCCTTAGTTTCTGGGAAGGCAACTGAATATCAAAGAATTGATGTGAGCGAAAGGATAACTATTCTTGAGCGGCTCAATCCAACACCTCGCCCCACAACGTAAGGGACTAAATATCCCTGTCTATGCTTCTGTATGAGATGTTCACACATTTTTATGCTACAGGTCACCCTTTCTGGAAGGGCGATGGAACTTTGAGTGGTTTGGTCCTGGAACACCCGGATTATTTGCAGCTAGATTTATGTTTGAGTGAGTTCTCTCTTTGCAGACTTGCTTTTTATTTTGTCAGTATTCTAGTTTCCTCTTGGGACTTCAAATTGTTCACTTTACCTGCACTTAAATTTGGATTCATCTTACCTGCGAGCAACAATGCTCCTGTTTGCTATATATCTTATATTTGCAGGTATTTTCCTTCAAGTTTGGCTAATTTGTCAAAAATGGATGTCTTTATTAAGGATGGAAATGCAAAGATTACTGCAAACATGAGATTACTAAACTCGGTATATATTTTTGAGTTTCCAAGTTTTTATGCATGTAAGAATCTTACTTTAGCATCCAGCAAGCATTGCAAGCTTCTTTTATAATTTTTTATCAGCTTGAAAATTGAAAACCCCACAATTATACAATCACCGTATTTATTTAAAGCCTTTTTTCCCTTTCCAATTTTCATAAGGACTTCTTCTATGTGAATTAAATGGTTTTAAGTAGTATTTTTTAGCATGAGGTTTACCATTTTTTTGGAGGTGGAGAACTCAGATTGTTCTTTAACTTCGCATGGTTGTCTAATTATGCAGCCAATTCACAAAAACCATGCATTTTCACCTCTTGATGCTATCCGAATAGTAGCCTGTAAAAGTATACTTTATATTGTAATTAGTTCTTGTAAGATGGTGAAGGAAACATTACACCTCCCTGAAAGCCAGGGTAATGTCCCTATAAAAAGTCTTAACTAATCATGCAGTTACCTGAAAATCACTTGGTTGAAGGTCATTTGCATTTATATCTCTCAATTGCAATTCTTTGTGATGTTTTCTATCATTTCTGTGATGATGTGTTGCCAAGAGATCCATAACTGATGTACTAGCACCAATTGATTGGGAACAAAAATGATAGTCATATGAGTGGATTTGATGCACTTTACTCCAGTCTTTTACAGTTAGAGAGTGGTGCATGCACTAAATGTCTGTCCATTAAAGTTTAAAAGATAAATTTTGTATGTTTCAAAAGAAGCTATGGGAAATACAAAATATTAGAATGAAAAAAAAGGATGTGGGGGAAACAATCTTCATTACACCTGTAACTTGTATGTACACACTTATACTTTCTCTTAATAAATTTTTTTAATAAAAATTACACTTATAAGTTATAACTTCCTAACTTTTGTTATTATACAATTTGAAAAGTATTTTGGACTTTTTCCTTGATATTTTATGTCAAAAAAGATGGGAAAATGCCTTGATTTTACATAATGATGGAGGTACCAGTAGTCTTCTTCATGCTATTTATTGGATAGAACAGCACTTTTCTATTTGCCATGCTCCACCTTTAGTCCAGAAACTAAATATTTTTTCCTTTCTCTTTGGGATGTGTTTGAAAGAGTGCTATCTTGTGTTCAGTAGTATTAGGTAAAGTTAGTTTGTGAATCCATCCATATAACTTATTTAAAATTTAAGTTAAACTTATTTCTAATAGATACTTTTCTTAGAAGCAATGATAATGCCTACAGAATACATTATTGTACGCCTGCCTTTTATATCATGTTTTGAATTCTCCTTTTCTTTTTTGTGTTTGAGTCATTATCATTACATTGGTTTTAATCACAGTTCACTTTGCAATCAAATGTAGATAGAAAGCAAAGTTATTCTCTCAACCAAGTTATCTGTGGAGGGGCCACTTAGAATGAAAGAGGAGTATGTTGAAGGGGTTCTGGTGTCACCAACAATTATTGAAGACAGAGTACCAGAACAGCTTAAAGGTGCACTTGGGCAGGCAGTTAATGCTTTACAACAACTTCCAGTCCCTATACGTGATGCTGTTGCCAGTGGGCTGAAAGTTCCACTAAGTAAGCTACTGCAAATTTTCTATACTCATATCTGAGCAAGTCCTCTGACTTAAGTGTTCTGGGAAATATGCAAAATTTGTTGAATTTTTTTTTCACCATACACTGAAGATTATGTGCTGAAAACCTGAAATATGTGGAAGCAATTGGTTGGGAAATACCTTATCTTGATAAAACCTGAACTTTCATGTACGTTTTCATTATTCAAGATATTAAAGAATGTGTTATGCCACCTTTACACTCTGTTTCTATGCAGCTATTGTTTGGCATTTGCCAATAATGTTAATGCCTTGTAATTGACATTTTCTTTTACTTGTTTCTCAATTATTAAAGATACATGTGGCTTGTTGCCTATAAGAAAAAGGTACTTGTAGCTTGGCTTGGCTTGAAATGATTAGAAACTTGAGAACATTGTGGAATGTCTTATAAGATGTTTGCTGTGATATTATCTAATGATTTTCAAAATAATATATATGCAGAAAGATAGGATATGCAAGAAATTATGTATGTGATTATGACATTTGTGAATGTATATTCAGTATGCACTTTCTTGCAAATGTCGTTGTGAAAATTTCATCAAACTTTTCTTGTGTATGAAGGTGGCAGCTTTCAGAGGCTCTTCATGATTTCTTATCTCGATGAGGAGATACTTGTAAGTTTTTAATATATTCTCATTGAGAAATCAGTTTTAGATGAATTTAATGAATGTTTCCCCAGTAGATGACAGTGCTGATAAAGCCTATGTAAAATCTTGAATTTTAATGTGTGTACTAAGAAGCAAAGGTATGGGTCTTAGTATTGCATCAGATACAAAATGATATGGGGATACGGTCATTATCAGAGAAGTTTTATAATGTTATTATGTATCTTAGTATTCAAAATTAGTTTTCTAACGTTATTCAAAATTCGAAGTTCCAATGTTATTATCTATAAAAAAATCTTCTGCAACTGAAAACTTTTCTAGTTGGAGTTTGGGATAAGTCTTACTTTAATTGTCAAATCAGACTATGGTGACATACATTCTGATAATGTGGTAAAGGATAAGATGTATGTGAAGCCTTTAGTCATGCTGGGTTATAACCTTGGTTTCTAGTGAGTGTTATCCGTTTGCATGAAAAGTCGTACATACTAATTCACAAAAAAAAAAGTAGTATGTACTTATACTAAATTGTTTGATGCCTCTTTGGGGAGATTCCAGCATCTCTTGTAACCATCCTCAAAATCTTGTAGAGTTACTTTTCCTCACTGTGACATTTTGGATGATTAGTGATGGGAGTCAAATACAGCTGAGGGTGTATTCAGTCTTGAAGGGAAGGCCTCAATAATGATAATATGTTATTTTATCATTATTAGATGATACAATTAGCATTGTAGAGAAGAGAATATTATAGTGGATGAATGGTCACATAAGACAAGATAGGATTACGAATGAAAGCATAAAAAATTGGGGTAGCACCTAATATGGAAAAGATGGAAAAGTCTCACCTTAAGAGATTTGGACATGTATTAAAAAGCACCAATAAGGAGGGTGGATCAAAAGTAGGATAGCTCAATAGTTTAGAGGTAGAGGGAGATCAAGGAAAACTATTGATCAAACTATTTGGGAGGATTTGGATTTAAATGGTCAGTTATTTATTAGACATGATTTATGATAGGACATTCTGACACCGTTTAATCCTTATGGCCGATCTCACCTAGTGGGAAAAAACTTTGGTTGTTGTATTAGATGATATGCAAGTTGCTTTATTTTTAGATGCAAATAATTCTTTAAGATCGTCTTAATTTTTATGTCTAGAAAAATTTCTAAATTATTGCTATAGGAGCTGATGTAAATCTGTTGTTGCTTTCAAATTACACTTTTTAGTGTGTCTGTGTGTGCTGCTTTTGAATGTCACAGTAAGTCAGTAACATGAGAGAAAAAAGTGAAAGGAGATAGGATTCAAATGATGTTCTTTCCTTTTCAATTTTCATTTTAATTGGTCTTTGTGAATCAAGTTAAGTGTAACCTTAGATATCATGTATGATAATGTGTATGCTGGTTTTGATGCAGATAATAAGGAGCACATCTGGGATGCCTGAAGTTTTAACGAGGCTGGATGCATCACCTTCTTCGTTGGGTGAATCCAGTCCAGAGTACGTAAGCTAGGAAATCCTATACATGGAAAGGGAAATTTTGTTCCTCCTTACTCATGGTGATAAGTCAATTACCTATTCCTCTCAATCCCCTTCGTGCCCATGGACAGCTTCTATTTTTTTCTCACTGAAAACTCCTTTTGGTTCTTCTATAAAGGGTATAGAATGTGAATACAGAAATGTCAATTTGAAGCTGACACCAATTCTTACAAAACCTTGTATCTCTTACTTAGTGTCACAACAAAGTGGTTCTCTGATGTAGAGATTGAGTAATGCTACTCATACAAACAATAGTGAAATAAAAAAAAAAACAAAATATCTTCCCGTGATCCATGCAGATATTTTACATGCATTTACTGACCTGTATTTTTGTTGGGTTTTTATTTTTATGGCTAAAACAACCAATTGTGTCAGTGCCAATTATTCTAAAAATAACACTACAATTTTCAAATGTCATTCTTTTTTGGTTTAACTTGTGTTCATTTGCTACCAATGATATCTCTGTCGTATTAAATGCTCATCTGGATAAGCTATGAATGGAATCAAAATCCAAAGGCAACCAAAATAAAACCACTAGTATACAGTTGGACCTTGATGCTATTGCTACCAAAGATATCTGTCGTATTAAATAACTGTTCAATTGTCTCCTTTTTTTTAATGCATATGAAAATTTGGACCTTGATATTCTAATTCAAGTGGAGTGGTAGTAAAGGAGGTATTCTTGTACCCTGAAAATGGGCCATCTCCAAAAAAGAAAAATGGGCCCAGCTAGATTTGCATTGTATATTTGTTTAGTAGTACTGAGGGAAAAGTCAACTATGTAGATGTGTTAGTCCAAAAAAAAAAAAAGTATGTAAATGTGTCACCAACCAAAAGAAAAACGGTATGAAAATATGTGAAAGCGAAGATTATTATTATTATGGTAAAAAGCGAAATCATAGTTTTATTCCAAGGAAATGGGTGGGAAAGAAAAATCAAATTATCAATTAAAAATCTATCACAATGGCAAGTTGAATTCCAAAGAAAGACAATCACACACACACACTCTCTAGAGGAAGGGGGCAGGTAGGTTACGTCGTGGGTAGATTAAATTGAATCCAGAGGCACTACAATAATAATTTATGTACACACGGTGGTACTAATGGTGCGCACAACATGTGTACTATTCTTAACATTTTTCCCCCTAATTTTAATTATGCGATAAATATATATGTATTAAAAAAATGGTGGGTGCATACAAGTACTGTATTTTGGCAAGATGAACATTCTCTCTCCACCATAAGCGTCAGGCTGTCCACTCTTCATCGGTGAGGCTAATTAAGTTCCACGTCAGTCGGTGACAAATTGCTCTGTTTTTTCATAGGTTAATGGGGGAGCCTGGCCTTTCTTTTCTGCGTCAATATTTTTGTGCAGTGTGAACATCTTTGACATCAAATATTAATGTAATGTAATGACACCGTATTATTTGACAAAACTTAGATAAATAACCATGTTGTCACATTGATCTGTCTCATCTTTTGATCTTTACAAGTTGCTCTAAGGTCAAGTCAAGTACTCTCAAATCGACTCTTCACCCACTTAGCTTTTAACAAACTTAAAACAGAAATGTTCCCATGAGCCATTACCTTGTGTTTGAATAGAGAAATTTAAAATTACTAGAATTCATGTGTTAAAATAGTAGAAAAAAATATTCTAAATGACAAATAAGAGATAACGGATCTCTCTATTTCTTAAGGAAATGGAGGTATCCATTTCGTCAATTGTAAGGTTGACACGCATCAAAATAAACCAACGGTTGAGATTATTTTTTAATTAATTCAGTTTTAAAAAAAATGTTTCGATAGTACGCTACAGTGAAGTGAAATGAAAAGGAAAACGAAGACGCGAAACAAACTCACATTCCCGCCATTGCCATACACTTGCACTTGGACCTGAGAATGACGGAATAAGTGAAACTCACGTCCTTGTATCGGCTCTTTCGTACTTGATTCTCGCTTGCCTCATCGTTGGCTCTTTGGCCACCCTCCCCTGCCATTGTTCCACCACAGTGTCATGCTTCTGGGTTCAAAACAGAGGAAATGACGTCTGCCCCAAGTTTCTCTGGTTCACCGTCTTGCGGTGAGTGGGAAATTTGTTTATTTTTATTGGAATCCAATGTAACTGAAAACAAATGATTCTGTTGAACTCATTTTTATAAAAAAAACCCATTTCTTGTTTGATTGAAAAACTTCATTTGAGCTAATTGAAAACTGTATATTCATTCTATATTTTTTTTCCCAGAAATCATGAATGTGTCATCAATTCCAGTTGCTGAAGGTGTAGAGAAATGGGTCAACGATATTCACAGCAATATTGTGCAACATGGAAAAGAATGTATTGTTGACTATGCACCACAATTGGGAATGGAGTTTGAATCAGAGGCTGTGGCATATGAATTTTACAATGAGTAAGAGAGTTGGGTTTGGTATTCGTCAAGAATATGGAAATAAAAGCAAAAAAGATGGAATTTTGACTTCAAGAAGATTCTCATGCTTCAAGGAGGGTAAACGAGACGTTGACAAACGTGACCATTTGACAAAAGAGCCTAGAGCAGAAACCAGAACAGGATGTGAAACACGTATGGTTATTTCACTTGATCGGAAGATAGGGAAATACAAGGTTATTGACTTTGTAGCTCAACATAATCACCCTCTTCAATCTCCAGAATATGCCTATATGATTCGGTCTCATCGAAACATTTCTGAGTCACAAGCATCACAAATTGTATTGGCGGATGAATCTGGGTTAAAACCAAAAGATTTTCATGAATATGTGTCCAAGCAAGCTGGTGGAATAAACAATGTTGGTTATACAAGACAAGACCTTAAGAATTACCTTCGGACTAAAAGGAATCAGTCTTTAAGGTATGGTGAAGTGGGTGCATTGTTGGTGTACTTCAAACAACGAAGTGAAAATCCTTCATTCTTTTATGACTTTCAAATGGATGTTGAAGAGCAAATAACAAATATATTTTGGGCAGATGCACAAATGATAAATGATTATGGATACTTTGGTGATGTCATCACTTTTGACACCACATACAAGACAAATAAGGATTACCGACCCCTAGGAGTATTTGTTGGGCTTAATAATCATAGGCAAACAATTGTTTTTGGGGCAACATTGCTATATGATGAAACCATCACTTCTTTTCAATAGTTATTTGAAACTTTCCTCAAAGCAATGGGTGGAGAAAAGCCTAAAACAATTCTAACAGATCAAGATGCAGCAATGGCAAAGGCTATTTTTTTAGTTATGCCAGAAACATTTCATGGATTATGCACTTGGCATATTAGAGAAAATGCCCTAAGACATGTGAACCATCTTTATCAAAAGAGTTCACAATTTCGCTCAAATTTTGAAGCATGCATTGATCTACATGAGGAGGAAGGTGAATTTCTGAATGCATGGAATGATTTACTTGTTGATCATAATGTTTCCGATGACTCATGGCTACATGGGATTTTTCGAGTGAAGGAAAAGTGGGCATGGGCTTATGTTAAAAAAACTTTCACGGCAGGTATGAGATGTACTCAATAAGTGAGAATTTATTCAATTATGTGAATTTATGATGTTTTGTAATCTTTAGTTGTTGAGGCATAATGTTTTAATTACATTCACTGTAGGTATGAGATCAACTCAATTAAGTGAGAGCTTTAATGCTGATCTGAAAAACCATTTGAAGTCAGATTTAAATTTGGTACAATTTTTCACTCACTTTGAAAGAGTTGTAAATGGAAAAAGGAACAATGAGTCAGAAGCCGAATATGAGTCAAGACATAAGCTTCCTAGATTAAAAATGAAGGCCCCTATGCTTGTGCAAGCTGGAAACATTTACACTCCAAAGCTTTTTGAGGGGTTCCAAGAGGAATATGAGGAATTTCAAGGCACTTGCATAAAGGAATTGAAAGAAGGGTTCTATATTGTTACAAATTATGATAACAGTAAGGAGCGGATAGTAGTGGGGAATGTGGTGGATCAAAAGGTTGCATGTGATTGTCAGAAATTTGAGACTCATGGTATCTTATGCAGTCATGCTTTGAAAGTTTTGGATGTGATGAATATCAAGCTAATTCCTCAGCACTATATACTAAAGCGATGGACAAGAAATGCAAGGTTGGGAAGTAACCGAGATTGGAAAGGACAACATATTGAGTTGGACATAAAAGCCCATTTCACGAAGAGATATAATGCGTTATGTCCTCGAATGATTAAATTGAGAGATAGAGCATCTGAATCTCATGAAACATATACCTTTTTGTCCAAAGTTTGTGAAGAGTCCAACAAAATAATTAATGTTATGTTGGCTGCAACATCTATGGGTGGAGAATCAATGGGAAAGTGTGATGTATCCATATCAATTGCAAATGAGAAAATTGACAACAATGTGAACAACATTGATTTTGGTGGGGCGAAAGGCATAAAGAAGCGAGATTCCTCACATAAGGGTAAAAAACGACCTAAATCTTGGGTTGAGAAGTTGGCTCAAAAAAGAAAGGCAAACCTAGCACAAAAAAAGAGAAAGACTCAAGAAAATTTGGTAATTTATTGCTTACTTTCTTTTTTTCAATGAGTTATCAATTTCCTTATTATACATGTTACTTATACTATAAACTATATAGGAACAATCTGTAGCAACAAGTGATGGTATACATTCTTTTGATACAAGTCATACTTTTACTCAGTTGTTAACGGTAAGCAAGTTTTCCATTCATGTGTAATGTTGGAATTTTCACCTTGTCCTTTGTAAAAGTTTATTTAATTGTCTTTAAAATTATGCAGCAACCACTAAACTGCATGTCAATTTCTCAAACTTCGAATCATATAAATGAGAATGGTAGTCAATATGGAAGTGGGATCCAAGTTTTGAATGCAAGTCAACCTGAGAATGTAAGACTTTATCTGAATTTAAATGAAGCTGACAATGGAAATCAACATGGGAATACAATCCAAATGACACAATCAAGTCAAGTTCAGGGTGCACTAGACCTACAGAACTTCATCTAGGCATAATGGACAGATTTTGTGTATAAATTTCATTTTGGGTCATGTATATATACTTGCTATGTTTTTTGTATGATGCAGGTATTGGTTTATTAGACACCTTTTTTGGGAATAGGTTCTATTACATAATGGATATATTTTGTAATTATCATTTCTCCATCTATGTGGTCCATTATTGCACAAAAGATCAGTCTGTAACTCATCAGTAATCAATACTAGAAACTTTTGAATTTCATTACTATATCATTGTAATTTGATACAAGAGATATAAGAGCTCTCATTACAATTTGAGTACAAGACTAGTTGCACTTTCTAAAAGAGCTCTCACTATCAATTTTAGTACATGATAATTTAATACAAGACCAATCCCTATCAACAATTTCACTATTCAAACATCAGCAGATAACAGAACTGAAGATGGCAGATAGCAAAAATCCCAGTAGCAGATAGCATATTGCAAACAGTCCCTGCAGCAGATAGCAATGTTGGAAGGTTGGGTGTTCAGAATAATAGTAATGTTGGAAGGTTGGGTTTTCAGAATAATAACATGCTGATGGATATATTGCAGCACCAACAAAGGCAGCAAAACCAGCAAAAACAACAGCAACAGCTGCAGGCAGTAAATAGTCTTGCTTGCTTGTTCCCTCCTAAGCTTTTAATGACACTTTGCAAGAAGTAAATAGTCTTGCTTCTGCCAATCAGGATCACAGTTATGTTAGGAGTACCGTTATTGAGTATAGTCTATTGCCACAAAAAATCAAATAATTCCTTGAGTGTATCTCAATTTCCTGTTGGGGACACCAAAACCTTGAGTGTATCTCAATTTTCTGTTGGGGACACCAAAACTAGAGGCGGTCTCTGTTGGGGACATACTTGTTCAATAGGTTCCTCTGTTGGGGACATACATTGTGAAACTGAAAAAAAATAACCAGTGCTGTCAAGTCCAAACTATTTGAACACTCTCCATGCATTAAAAAAATCCAGAAGCTATTTGCAATACCTGTAATGACAATTGCCTTAACATCTCTCTCTATAGCCTGATCAAAACTCTCCTTTAAACTGGGGAATACTAGAGAGAGAGAGAGAGAGGCAGAAACAAGAGCCAACATATTGTGAGTAATGGAAAAGAAAGGTAAATAGTCAAGCCAGTTGGTGAATGGTTATGTTAGCATCTTAATCATGTAAATTACACATGAGGTTTTCTAAATGTTTATTTTATCAGTCAAATTCACCATCACGTCATAAGTATGATACTAATTTAATTAACAGAATCCACATATGAATTTGACCGCAAATATAAATTCAGGGACATTGAGCATAATTTTTTAATCCAGTAGAACTAATATGCCCAACTATCTACATGTTTGGTTGAAAGCAAAGAAGCACTAACAGAACCTCAAATCCAATACAATATGCATAAAGTGCTTCATCATTGTTTTTCAAACTTAAACCACTTCAAGTTTGCATAAAGTGCTTCATTTTCAAAAGGCAGGGCACTAGTTGGTAATGGTTCTAATCTTTTTTTGATAACAACAGGAGGTAGCTTTTGCTTATATTTCTTTGCCATCATATCAACATCCAGAAATACTCTCTTTGTATGGCCAAAAAAAAAATAAATAAGCATCTATCATGATCAATCCACTAAAACCATAGAAGATCTTTAATAGAAAAATAATAAATAAATACCTCTTTATTTGATAGGAAAAGGCCGGGTTCACTTTCAAGCTCTGCAATGCTGCAAGGTAAGAAAAGCAAATTGCTATCAGAAGCAATTTATAGCACTAACTTATACTCAATTCCACTGTTTGGTCTTTCATGGCATGAGGCACCACCATTTCCTAGAATTGGAAAAACCCACATTTTTCAAATTGGATTAAACCATTTTGTGCATCGTGACAACCTTATTTTCTACCTCAGTTTTATTCTACCTCAGTTCTTGGCAATGCTGAACACTAGTAAAACATTTAAAAAAATATGAACACACCATTTCATTTGTTAATTCTATAACATAGACAACGCCATTCTCATTAGAGACAATATGCAAGAAGAGAACCTCTCGTATATATCGGATCTCAGCCTCAGGCCGTAGGCTAGAGAATGAAGAAAGTCAGTATAACGATAATTATGTGAAACATATATAAGCTGTCTACTTTAACAGAGAAAAAATTTGTCACATAAAACATTCCTGGTCAATGAATGTGAATAAATAATAATAATAACCAGAGTACCCGACAATAGCAGCAGGGAAGGCTACTAGCAAACAAGAAGAGAATACTATCAGGAGATAGAGATTTTTTTGGGGGAAGAGGGGGGTTGCAAAATACCAATAAGGGCGTGGCGGCCCAGGGGGCGGTGTGGCACGGCGGCATCGCAAAGGGGAATAGCTTGCTGGGGTGGAGCTCATCTTCCCCATTCTGGACACAGCGGCGGCGCGGCAGACCAGGGGAGGTGTGGAACGGTGGCGTCACGAAGGAGAAAGGGTCACAGAGGATAAGGGCTTGTTGAGGCGGAGATTATATTCCACATTCTGGACACAACAGCGGCGCCAGAAAGACGGGGAGGGTGGTGCGGCCACGGTGAGGCAAGAACGGTGGTTGCTGTTTAGTGCAGAGTTCTGGACGGCTGAACCTCACTTGAGTTCTTCCAAAAAAACTAATTTCATTTGAATTACGAAATTAAATCATAGCCATTGATTTATTTTTACGCCACGTGTCATTATCTTATGTAACGAAATGGAATTCTCCATTTCTTATGGAAATGGAGACAATCTGGACGTCAAATAAGAGGATTTTTTATGATAAATAGGGGAATTTCAAATGATAAATATTGAGAGAGAATTTCAACATTTCTCTTTTATGTTCAAACTTTTTATATTGTCATTATCAATTCCTCTCATTTTAACAATTCACTCAATATTATCTATTATAATTTTGAGAATTCTAAAATTCTCTATCCAAATATAAGGTTATTGATCTTCATAGGACGTGGAATTGTGAGAATCAAAGAGAAAATAATAGAAAAGTGGAGAAAGATAATTGGTAGAAAACAGAAAAATATAAACTTCAGTAAAATTTTGCCTAGTTTGGCATTATCCCATATAGGGTGCTTTCTGAAAATTCATTCAATACACAAATAGCAAACACCTCGCATGTTTTTGAAGTTAATAGGAAAAAAAATCAAATACAAAAAGGTTTAGTAAGAGTGTGTAATGTGTTGCTAATTGCTATTAGTACTCGATGCATTGAATAATCTTTTATATTTCAGGGCGAGCATTTAACAATTCCGTGACAAAGTCTATCATTTGAAAGGAAAAGACAAAAGAAGCAACAACGACTTATATGATTTACATGAGAGTAAATTAACAAATCTCTCCTTTTTTTTTTATCATGCAATTTAGTCTCTAAAAAATAAAATTTTTTAATATAATCTTTGACTTCTTATTTTTTCTTTTATTATAGTCAACTGCGTGTTTCTTGTTAATTTTTTTACGACGTGTCACCTTTAGTAATACTTTGTCACATTGTATGTCACTAAAGTGTCCATTATGACACAAAAATAATATGATTTTGTCAAATTTATAGCTTGAAAGGCTTCAACTCCAACCGTCATGTGCTTCCCTATTCTCCCCCTTATTCATTGGAAGATCTCAACTCCAATGACGTTATTTTTGACCCCGATGGCAAATATTGTGACACATCATAAAAAAATTAACGGAAAATACACAGTTGGACTATAGTGACAGAAAAAACAAGAAGTCGGGGATTATATTTGGGTTTTTTATTTCTTAGAGACTAAACTGCATGACCCTAAAAGATTCAGGAACCAATTTGCTACTTTACTTATTTATATGATGCAAAGGGAATCAGAGTACCTGTCTCCTTGATTTCTTGTTTTTTTTTTTTTATAAAAGTTTATACATTATTCAGGAATTTTCTTTTTTAGTCATTTGTTTGTTTTGTTAAGATGTTATTTTTATTTGTTTTATTGAAGTAATAAGAAATAAGTATATACCAATTAGAGGTTGATCTAAGTGTTATATATATACTTAATTTCTGTTAAACAATGTCTCATTTTTGCGTAAGATTGTCTCCAGGGTATGTGTGATTTAAAAATAAAAGAGCTTATATATGTAAAAGAGTAAAGTCTCTGGTTTGGTTATTGAAAATATTTTGGAATATTAATTTGATAAATGCATTTATTTAAACGTCAAAGATATTGTTGACCAAAAAAACATCCAAGGATATTTTTCTACATCAAAATAGAACTTTTTTGATGATAATTATTATTTGATCACTAACTTGATTTATATTACTAATAT
The DNA here is from genome assembly GCA_026901365.1 of Sesbania bispinosa. NCBI lineage: Eukaryota > Viridiplantae > Streptophyta > Magnoliopsida > Fabales > Fabaceae > Sesbania > Sesbania bispinosa. Next base: position 564,513 of record QLOH01000041.1, on the reverse strand, counting down.
TTTGTTAATGAAATTGATATATGTGCCAAAAATATTTGGAGAACTAAGAGTTTATTTTTATTGTGCAAGACCACATGTATCTTTAAGGGAGTGAATCATGTTTGAGGCGGCAAAAGTCTCCTCAAGAGTATTTAATGAAACTACATATTCAAGGCTTCAACTCGAGATCACTGATTAAGCTGGAACATCTGTTTATCAGATTCACATGCTTGATGGTTAATAGTTTATTGTATGAAAATTAACAACTAATTTTAAAAGAAAACCTACATAATATGTCATCTTTTAAATTTCTATATATAAATTTTCCAATTTAATTTGAATAGTATAAGAGACCGTGTATTAATACTGCAATTTGCAAATAAATTTAAAGATTACCAACTTCTTGACCTCACATACGACTATTCTACAAGTCAACCCATTTTTGTTATATTTTTCTAATAAAAAGAAGAGTTTAATCTATGTATATGGTTAGTGTACATAGATTTTACACAGACATTCAATGATATGTTACTACATTATATATTGATTTTAATAACACATGATGTGTCATATTCATTAAATGATGTGGCGACACATCACTGAATGTCGGTGTAAAACCTATTTATACTGACAGTGTATATAAATTAAATCCTAAAACAAAACCACCTTTTGTTGAATATATTATTGCTGCGAAAAATATATATTAGCTCGACCCGATTGGGTGTAGATAATTGAACTTAATCAGATGTCTTACCGACTCATTACGTGGTCTAATTTTAAAATTAAAACATATTTTAAATTATATTAAAATAAGTCTTATACATTATATGATATTTTTAAATATTAAAAATATATATAAAATATGGAGATGAGAATTTTTTAAGTTATGAAAAAAGAAAACAAATTATATGAATTAAAACACATCATTATATATATATATATATATATTAATTTAATAGTATATGGATTTTACATTTATAGTTATGGAAAATTTCAAAGTTGACAACTCAAAAATTTATTATTGACTATTTAGATAATAGCATTCAATAGTAATATAAAACTATAGAAAAATAAAAAAATGAGATATTTAATATAAAAGAAATTATGTGACATAGTATTAAAGATTAAAGCAAATTAATATATTTTAATAATGAGAATTTAAATTTAATATATTAATATTTAGCTATCTTGAAAAGTTGTCCTACTCTAGGAAAGAGTACAATGGATCTATCATACGACGAAAAAAGCAACAACAGGTAAATTTTTTTTTATCTATATAAGAAATATAATACCACTTTTAATTGCGTTAATTATTAATTTATATATTTTTAATTTATTGTAAATGATTAATAAAATACTCACTCATTAAATTATTTAATATAAAAAATATTTTAAAATAAAATTATAATTTATGACATTATTAATTATTATTATCATATTTAATACGTTTTCTTAATATTAATGATTTTAATAATATAATTTTAATTTATATTAATGATTTTAATAGTATATTTTTAATTTATATATTATATATAAGGTTAGGAGCAAAGGTAGTAGTATTAAAGACATATAGTGCTATATTTCCTTGGTCTTTATTTTAGTCGTATATTTTTTAATAGTATAATTTTATAAAATTAATTTTAAATTACTTATATCCAATGTGTTTTGTAAATTATGTATAATTTATTTTCAGCAATTGATTTTTAAAATAAATTCTACTCAATTATAAACTAAATAGACACAATTTTTTTTGTTAATATATATTTTTTTTGTTTGATACCAAACAAACAGACATAATTGACAACTCTATCATGTATAATGCCTTATTAAACCCGTTGACGTGCACCAAAGTCTATCCTAACCAAATACTTCAATGATTTTAATGTAATGGTTTAGTATAATCAAATGGTAAGAAACATTTATAAAATTAAATTTAATTAAATATTTTAAAATAAATAAATTTGTGATCAGGGACGAACCCAAAAATCACGTGAAGAGGGTCGGAAGTGTATAAATAATACTAGTTAAAAAAATTATTTATTAGGTCAAGTAAAAAATAAACCAAAAATTACAAATTATCATATATTCTCAACTTTTCTTTATTATTTCATAGTATACAAAAGTTATCACACAAAGGATAGATATGTGAGCCATTATATTTTATAAAAAAAAAGGGAAAAAAGTATATAACCATCTTAAACTTTCACCCTTTTACAAATAGGCACCATAAACTTTTATTTTGTCCTAATTAACCCTTAAACTTCTATTATTGTTGCAATATGTCATTTCATGAACATAGAGCTAAATAATTAACAAAACAAATCATAATTATTCAAGATTTTGTAATTAAAATATTAAAATAATATAAAATAAAGTTTTTAAAAAATAAAAAATAGAAAAAAACCCTATATTGAAATAAAACATCATCATGTTTCGCTTTTAGAATTTCAAATGTGTTTGAAATTTGACAGAATTCAAAAATAAAAATAAAAAATTTTACTCTTTTACATGTTTTTAATATTTGAAACACAAAATATTGAAAAATTGATATATATTATGTTCATTATTTAACTTCATATTAATGAAAGGACCTATTTCAATAATGATAAGAGTTTAAAGATTAATTGGGACAAATTGAAAGTTCATGGTGCTTATTTACAAAAGGCCAAAAATTCAGGGTGATTTTATGCTCTTTTTCCTAAAAAAACATGATAACTACTTTTTTAGCATAATTTATTAAGAGAGTTTGAATAAAATAATTAAGAAGATTAAGTTTTATATAAAAAAGACCAAAAAAATATTTATACCATAAATATATTACATGGTATTTTTCTCAATTGTGGGAGGAGGGGCCAAGGTCCACCCTTACCCCTTATACTTCCGTGGAAAAAATCTACAATCTTCTAGGAGTAGGTATTCCTTCCATTTAAAATCTAACACCTGGCATGATTAGTTATGCATCCCCAATTTTAATTTGAAAAAAGGAAGTTAAAAAAAGAACAAACTGTCAGATAACAAAGTGGGAGTATTAAGGAGTGGGTGCTCCTGGAGTACTAAAAATTTGTTCACGTCCGTGATTGGTTACATGAAGAATCCCAATTAAATAGATAAAAATCAACAGATTTAAAATAATAAAAGGCTTCTAACAAACATCGGCCATTTTGTCTTTAATAGATAGTCCAATAAATGTGGAATTAACCACTTAGATCAATGACAGTGATTAGATAAAATACTTCTCACAGTAATGATTTTGGGAGAATTTTAGGATTCATCCCCCCCCCCCCCCTCTCTCTCTCTCTCTCTATATATATATATATATATATATATATATATATATATAAAAGTCGACCCTTCACAATATATAAATAATATAAATTTAAAATTGCAAAAGTAATTAGATATTTTTATTAATTTAAATTTATTTTTTATAATAATAAAGTGTGAGAGTCTATGATAGACCCAAATTTAAGGATCTATCATAAAATTACCCATAATTGTATGATTTAAACCTTTAATATTATAGTTAAATTCATCTAGGATCACCACAGCCGGCCAATGTTTCTCTGGGTTCAAAGCGATTTTTCTGATGAGTCATTTTGAAATGAATAAAAAATATTATAACTTCATTTAAAATTTATTTTTTTTGATTTTTTTGAGATGAAAATTTATTTATTAAATTATTATAACCAATTTCATTTAACATTTCTTTTCTATATATAATAAAGTAAATCCATTTAATCTTTCATGGGACATTGGTAATGAGAATAATGTTTAGAATTGATTATTAATAATTATTATTTATGAGAAGAGAGAAAGTCATGATAAAAGGGGGTCTCTTTTTTAGAAAAAAATACTTAATTACTCATAATAACTTAATATTATTCACTAAATAGTTATTAAATATTTTTGAAAAATATTAATAGCAAATAATTATTTTTTAAGCCTAGAATAAAAGTATTTTTTGAGGCATAAAGCGATGACATTAGAAGCCTCGGGGTTGGGCCGACCCTTAGGATCACAATTCACTCTCACTATGATTGGATAAATATTACCATTTAGTTTTCGACCAAAAAAAATATTAGCATTTAGTTATATATAGATGAGTTAAATATGTTTTTAGTCCCTGAAATACAATCAAAATTTGGTTTTATTTCCTATAATTTAAAACCAGTGGTTTTGATCCTTCAAAAATTGAAAATACACCAATTTAGTCCTTATTGATAAAAATCTGTAGCTAATCCGTAGCAAAACAATGCAATAAGAACTTAATTAATTGGTGTATTTTCAATTTTTAAAGGACAAAACCACCGATTTTAAATTATAGAGATTAAAACAAAATCTTGACTATAATTCAGGGACTAAACATTTTTAACCCTATATAAATTAGTGATAGTAAGAAAATAATTTTTTTTATCTTTGATTGGGAATCCCCAAAATGTGAGTTTATTTATGTAAGGAAATAAATTGATTTTATTTATTTATTGGTAGGAAACGAAAATACCACTTAATACCCTCAATTAGTCATTTTTAACTGAATAAAAAAATATTATTAAAATATTATAACTTCATTTAAAATTTATTTTTTTATTCTTTTGAGATGAAAATTTATTTATTAAATTATTATAACCAATTTCATTTAACATTTCTTTTCTATATATAATAAAGTAAATCCATTTAATCTTTCATGGGACATTGGTAATGAGAACAATGTTTAGAATTGATTATTAATAATTATTATTTATGAGAAGAGAGAAAATCATGATAAAAGGGGGTCTCTTTTTTAGAAAAAAATACTTAATTACTCATAATAACTTAATATTATTTACTAAATAGTTATTAAATATTTTTGAAAAATATTAATAGCAAATAATTATTTTTTAAGCCTAAAATAAAAGTATTTTTTGAGGCCTAAAGCGATGACATTAGAAGCCTCGGGGTTGGGCCGACCCTTAGGATCACAATTCACTCTACCATTTAGTTTTCAACCAAAAAAAATATTAGCATTTAGTTATATATAGATGGGTTAAATATGTTTTTAGTTCCTGAAATACAGTCAAAATTTGGTTTTAGTTCATATAATTTAAAACCGGTGGTTTTGATCCTTCAAAAATTGAAAATACACAAATTTAGTCCTTATTGATAAAAATCTGTAGCTAATCCGTAGCAAAACTATGCAATAAGAACTTAATTAATTAGTGTATTTTCAATTTTTACAAGACAAAACCACCGATTTTAAATTATAGAGACTAAAACAAAATCTTGACTATATTTCAGGGACTAAACATTTTTAATCCTATATAAATTAGTGGTAGTAAGAAAATAATTTTTTTATCTTTGACCGGGAATCCCCAAAAAGTGAGTTTATTTATGTAAGGAAATAAATTGATTTTATTTATTTATTGGTAGGAAACGAAAATACCACTTAATACCCTCAATTATGACCAAATTTATTTAATGTAATTTGATCCAACCTTGAGATAAATAAGAATACCTTGGTCTAAAAGTAAACCGTACTCTTTAAATTCGCTTTGGTACAATGTAATATCCACCCAATATATATATATGCACATATATATTGTGTTAAAAAGCCTTTTGAAAAAACAAATCAAAACCATATAAAAATGGTCGAAGTGATATATAATTCAGCCACATGCACTCGTTTTTAAGTTTTAAAACCCTACCCAGTGTTTCGAAATTCTAATAGAGTATTCCAACTTGGGTACGATTGGATATGGATGCGTACTATTAGAGATAACTTAATTACTACACTGGAATAGACAGCTTACCAGAAGTATATATATAATACAGTGTTTATTTAATTTAGAAATGATATTTTTACAATAAAAATTACATCATTCACCTATTCATTTTCAGATAATAAAATAAGAAATTGTACCGGAAAAAATCATACATGTTCTTTCTCTAATTTCTCAAACGAGTATAAAAACAATATAATGTTTTTTTATGTGTAAATATCATTATATATATGTTTTTATTCTCTGGCTTGTATATATATTTAAAAAAAAAGCATTTGGACCTAAAATATGGCTATTCTTGCACGAAAAGCAATAAACAGATATACCACATGTTTGTCTTTTAGCATGTTCTTGTTTTCTTTGCTAAATATTCAAAACAAACCATGGTCATTATTAAACTCTATTTAGAGGATCAACTTAGCCTTGTATATGTGCCGTGGCATTCACGACCTAAGATCTGGCTCCGATCCTTAATCAGGGCACAAAAATTGAAAATGAAAAAAAAAAAAAAATGCAATTGCAATTCACTCATTGATTTCTTCTTCCTTTATAAAGTTAAATAAAATAGAATCAAATGTGCCATCTATTGATATTAATTAAGCTTGATGAATATCATTGATTCTTCTGGTCAAATATGTGAGGGAAATTAAATTTGGAGGAGAGAAAGATTGAAAATAAGAAACTGATCAGTCAGACATTTAGAAAACCAAAACATTTCATATATATATATGTAATCAAACACAGAAGTCAGAAGCTATATATATATATGAACCTCAAAATTGAAGAAACAGATCTATATATCTAGAAACAAACGTATTCTATAGAAGTTGAGGCTCTTCAAACCCTTGCATGTGGGTACTATCCAAGGGCAGCAATGGAAATTCACCAATCTCAGAAATAAACCCTTCAAAATCAGAGAACCCTCCTAAGTAGCCACCAGAACTGTCATCACTGCAAGAAGCTCCTATTTCTTCTTTGACTCTGCCCCAAAACCCACCATTCCTCACCTCTGTTTTCATCATTCTGGAATCCTCTGACAAGCCACTACCACTGCTACTACTGTTGCTCCTTGAATATTCTTCTTCTCTTCTTTCAATTGGCTTTTTATTCTTTTCTCCACTTGGTTTCCCAGTTAATTTCTGCACAAGTTCCCTGAAATTCTCAGCATCTGTTTTGATGATCTCAGGTGCAAATATGTGAATTATGCGTATCTTGGGTTTGGTTTTGGATATTGTGTGGGAGTCTCTGTGCATGCCTAGGGAAGGTAATTGGTGTGAATGCCCTATGCATGTATGATTTTGTTTTCTCACCTTGTTTTCCATGGAGAATCAAATTTGAACAAGATGCAGAGAGGGGAAAAAAAAGAAGGAAGAGGGAGGTTATTGGTTAATCTGTGCAGTTGTTAGAAAGAAAGAAGAAAGGGAATCAGATATATATACAAGAAGCAAAAGGGCACAGACCCAAAAGGAGACAAAAGAGAACAAATAATTAAAAAGGGGGAAATTTTAGAAAGGAAAAATATCAAGCTGTCTGTTGGGAGGAAGGATTAGATGAATCCTGGTCTGACAAATGCAAAGAGAGAGTCAATAAAGTAATAGGACCTCTATGGTCCCCTGGTTTTTAATTTGATTATTATAGAAGAAAGAAATGTTGTGTAATTGCTATATATTAATTATAATATGTGCATATGGATATCTATCTTGAGGAGAGGGAGAATGGATGTGGACACATTTTCTCTTGTTTACCCTCCTTTAAATGACCATAGCTTTGAACATAGTTGCAAATTATTTTTATAATTTTATAGTTATAATCTTAATTATATAAATTAGTAGTTGATTTTTTAGAATTATCAACTGTCAAGCTAGCTAGTACCTATTAATTTATTTATGAGATATGATGGTTAACATGGGTCAAAAGTGAATGAAAGAGTAGCCAAATTAATTAACTCATTTCCCCAAAACTATGTCACATAGTTAACTTTTTAGGGAAGATAATAAGTTACTACTTGTTTTGAGGGCTTAAAAGGCTACTGTGTTTTTTAAAGGCAAAATTTCTAGGGGAGAAGATAAATTAAATTGCTAAATACAGAGGATGTAGTTGGATATATAATTGTCCTGTTTTATTATTAAAAAAGAAATGATATACAAGTGATCATATGATACAAATAATGTATAAATATCACTGTTACAACGATCGAATTAAACGCGCATTTAATTTAAAAATTAGTCGTGATGAGAGAGTCTACTCATACTCATTATGTGTTTGATTTATCCCGAAATCACGTTTCAAACGTAGATTTAGATAAATGTTGTGTTCTAAAAATCGGATCAGATCGGTCAGTCCGACCGATAAACTGGTTAATCGGCCCTGTGTTTGGTCCCAACAAACTTGAGAACCGGTGTTGCAAAAAACCGGTCAAAAAATCCGATAAATCGATAAAAAACCAGTAAAACCGATCAAAACCGGTAAAAAAATACCGGTTGAACCATTTTTTTAAATTCAATTTTTTATTTTTTTATTTTTATTTAATTTAAAATACTTTTAAGATAACTAAAAACATATGTTTCAGAATTACACGTATACATTTATTATTTTTTGAATTATTTTTATTTTTTTATTTTATAAACCTTATAATAAGATTATTTAAATAAATTTATAATTTCATATATGTTAATTTTTTATAATTTTATGTTATTTTATTAATTAAAATATTATATAATATTTAAAATATATATTTAATTAATAGCAGTTCAACCACAATTGAATCATTGAATCGCGAACCAGTGTCTTCACCGGTTCAATCACCGGTTTGATTTTTAAAACATTGGATAAACGTTACTTTCAGTAGTGTTAGCTCGGATCCACGTTTGAAACGTGATTTTGGAGTAAACCAAATATATACTTAATTTAAAAATATATTCAGTATTAAACATTTAAAAAAATGATTACATTATATAAGTTAGTTTGGACTTATAAGTTTTTGCTACTTATATATTAGTTTCTAATTAACTTTATAATTTAATCAAGCATTACATTATATGCAAAAGGGCATGTTGTTAAATTGTTCTTTCATCTTCAAATCAAGCCACCAACCGTCAGTTATTGGGTGGAATCTATAGTATATCTATACATTTCTTCAGAATTGGCCGTTAAGGAGATAATCTCAGTGTACTACATGAATATTAATTCAAGCCCTTTCGACTAAGAAATAGCTAAAACTAACCAAGTTAGTTACTTAGGTCCGTTCGGAATGGTTATGAGTTTTCAATTTTTAATTTTTAAAAATTTTAAATTAAATTTTTACATCAAAAATTAAAAATCACAAAAACAAGTTTTCAATTCTTGGTTTTAAATTATAAAAACTTAATTAAAAATTTTTAAAAACCAAAAATTGAAAACTTACAACCCGAATCATCCCTTAATTATTTCGAATAGTACAGTAAGATTTTAGCAATATGGCTGTTCTTTTTATATACAAATTAAATATACAATATTAACCACGCTATAATCAGATATTGTTATCTATTTATGCTTTTAGCTAATTACTCATACCTCAGAAGCCCAAAATCTGTTTAGGTATGGCGGGTGTGTACGAGAGTTTTATACTTATGTCATTTAATCATTTTTAGAATGTAAAATTGGTGATTTTATCATTTATGTATGTTGGAGTATGAAACTCGGACTCGGATGCTTTAAGGATCTCGAACTCAGTCTTTGTGATTCTCGGACTCGATTTTGGTCTCTGATAAATCTCTCTACTCGTCCACAGCGAGAAGTACCTGCAAAGACACTCTGACACCCAAACTAACCTAAACCCTAACAGAGTAATAACAAATGATGTAATTTATGCGTACCTAACCTATGACGCGATACCCATTATAGAAGAATATTTAGGGATTTGGGCCTCGGGACATGATCCGATACGAGATTGTACGGACGCGCCTACGATGCTCCCTCTAGGGTTTCTGAGTTGGGTCGACTTAATTATATACTTGGGCTGAATTATGTACTTTGATCGACTTATGTGCTTTTTATCATTCCGAGAGACCTTATTGGACTAACTTGAGTAGGGCCCAAATGGTATTCCTCCATACATTATTATTTTTATGATATATATAATTTTATATTAATTTTGATGTAATATGTTGAAATAAAGTATTGATATTTTTTTATTTGGTTTAACCACAGGTATCCTCCACGGGAGGCAATCCTGTTCGAGCCGGAAACATCCACATCATGGCGGGGCTAACTCTCCCAGCGGGATTTTTTCCATTCACAAGACTCGAACCCGAGACCTTGCTTAAGGTGAAATAAGCATGTACCACTTGAACCAACCCCGTTGGTAATAAAGTATTGATATCATATCAATTAGTTTTTTTTTCATTTATATAAACTTTTTTCGAGATTGATATATATTTCATAAAAGCTCTCAATCTAACATTTAGATTGATTAATTTTATATTCTATAAACTATTATTAAACGTGTGGTATAAGTGTAAAAGATTAATGTCTAAATATATTATTCTACAAGAAAAATATCATACCCAATATATATATATATATTTTGATTTAAGTAACAAGGAATTACCTTAGAAAAAATGTAGCAAGGAATTTTTTTTAACACTTTGACTTTTTATAAATAATTAAAAAGTAAATATTTAAAAAAATTGCCTATTCATGAGTATCAACCTAACTTACAGTGTGTTTGAATTAATGGCAGAATATGTAAAACACATGTGAAAAATCCTAATGCTACTCAAAATAACGTATTATCATATGCATATTTACCTAAATGAAACGTTAATATAAACAAACACTTACACTCACAAAATATTTGGGGTCAAATAAAATGACTTTAATTTAAGATACCAAGGTCTCACACATAAAAATAAGATTCCTCCATCTCGTATTATACAAATGGACATCTTTAATGACAGGGAGAAAATCGTGCATCGAGTCGAAGAAATTATGCATGAAGTTGTTTTAAAACACATACTATATGGTACAGCTAGATTTAGCTAGTACATGAAATTTCGTTTGACATTGGGGGGTTAGGTAATTGTTGCACGAAATCAGTGTGGTTGGAATATTGAACCCCACATGCATAAGTTAACGACAGCTCAGCTATACGTAATCGCGCTACAGAAGAGCAAACTGTGCAACTCTTTGAAGAATCTGTTTGTTTGGATCGCCTCCTCCTCGCACACATTCTCTTACTCTGCTTTTTTATTAATTGTATGCCTACATATGTTACTTTTCATCTTCACTCACTCGACATGCAATGATTAATCAGCAGCAAACCTAAATTAAAATTATATTCCTAAATATTCCTAATTAAGTTCATCATCAAGCCTTTCGTATATAAATAGATGTGCTTACTTGTGATTTGATGCGTCTATAGAAATTTATATTAAGGTAAATAATAGTTATAACTTTACATGATGTGATTAGTTAATAGAAAATTAAGTGTGTGTTTGTTTTAAATTTTGAACGGTGTAAATTTTAAATCACTTTTATTTAATATATTTCGTAAAATGAGCATCATTTATTTTAAATCACTGGGTCTAGAATCAATTATATACAACTATAAATATAACATATACTAAATTATGAAGATCTCATTTAATTCTAAAAAGATAAGTCTAATGAGTAAATTACGATAATTAAAGTCGTTCTATTCATCATTCATTCTTAAAACACACACAAACTAACTCCTATTTTATAAATATACTACATTTAATCAAACCCCTAAACCTTGATTTTTGTATTAAATTATTAAGTACATAAACCTCTTTCTATTTTATAAATACATTACAACAAAATCCCTTTATCGTAGTAAAAATTTAAAATTATTAAATATATAATGATAAAAATATTAAGACACCATTAAAGTAATATAAGAGAATAAATAATAAAATAAATTTTGGTTTTATATCTTTAAAATAACAAGAATTACTTCAACATTTGTGTAATAAAAAATTAATCACGTGAATTATCAATAATTAAATCTATAAAATATGATTTTACTTTTAGTAATTTAATTCTTTAAAAAAATTATCTTAATAAATTAATTTTATTATATCTTATTAAATTTATGTGATTAAGTTTTCATGAACTTTTTATTGCTAATTAAAGATACTAAACTATATTTTTTTTTATCTCTGATTCTCTTATGTTCCTCAAATCTTATTCTCAAACTTTTATCATTTAAGTATTTAAAATTTTCAAAATTTTACTATATATAAAAGGAACTTAATTATAATGCTTCAATAAAATATAAGGATGTTTGTATAATGTTAAGAATTAAATTAAAAAGTTCGGGATTGAATATAAAAAGTAATGTATTTAGAAGTTAAACAAAAATATCTAAAAGATAATTAAGGAGACTATCATATGAAAATGATTAATATATTCTCTAATAAATATATTTTAAAATTAAAAAATCCAAATAATATGGAAAAATTCAAATTTCTATAATAATATAAAAATTTGTAATTTACTAATTAATCCTTTATTACAATTGAAAATAAAATAAAAAATAATGTGGATAATATTGAATAAGGAGAAATTTAAATTTTTATAATAATAAATTTTTATAATTTGAAATAAAAAAAAAACACGTTTATTAATGTGGAAGATTGGTTGGTGTGAAGTAGTAAACGTGATCAGGGTTGTCTTGGTGTGGGAGTCTCACATGTAAGAATGAGTTTTAGTTACTTAGATTTAATATATAGTGGTAGATTAGAAATTAAGTTTAAACTCTTTTTAATTTCATTTCTAATGTTATTAAGTAATTTTTAATATTTTTTTTATGTGAACCACAAATATCCTCCACGTACGGATAAAATCATTCTCAAATCAAGAATATACACAGAGGGATTTATTTTCATACACAAGAATGAAATCTTAAAACTTATTAACTACTTAAGGGTGAATACCAAACCAACCAACAAAGCAGTATATATATATATATATATATATATATATATATATATATATATATATATATTTTGTAAGATTCAATTTGGTGCTAGGCCGTAGAAAGCAGAAGGCCTGATCCATCTTCTCTAGGACTTCCTTTTTTGTGTTCATTTACTTTGTCTCTGTTTTTTTCTTTCTATTTTAGTGTTGTTCTGGTTCTGGAAGGATCTCCTTAAAAATTTCTAAAAAATTGGATAAACCTTATTTTTGTTCATACATGAATAAACCAATCCGTGTGACCTGAGACCCACCAAAATTGAAGTGTAGAATAGTAAAAAATGGCCAATTATGTTGTTAATTAAGTGATTTTTAGGCCCAAATTAACTCACCTGAAAATGATTCTCTCCACCCCTACGAGCAATTAAATAGCAACTGATCATTCAATCAATTATGCCTTTTTCGTGGCCTTCTCACATTCAATCAAATTTAGTGTTTATTAATGGAAATTTCAAGTGTATATCAGCCAAGGAATTCTACTAGTTAAAACCCATTAAGGTCAGTTTGAACATTAATAAATTTATTTTCATGGATATTAGAATGAGGTGGTAATAAAAAAAAGAGCAAATTAGCACATTAGTGCTTGACTTTTAGGGATCATACACTTCAGTCCTTACTTTTCAGAAACTGTATGATAGTCCTTGACGTGAGCATCCGTCTTGAACTTAAGTCCAAACGCTTAACTTCTATTAACTTCGTGTTGGCATGACACCTTAACTGACACATAGGTGGTAACGATCTTCAAAACGGCGACATTTTGCTTATTTTTTGAGAGTGTGACTCCATCCCTAACTGTCATTTCATTTTGGCGTCCATGTTCATCCCCGTTCTTTCCTTTAATGTGTTTAGGTTCTTCAGCCCAGAAAGGTAATCCTATAATATTTCCATTTACAAATTAAAATTTATGTTTCTTATAGGTGAAAGAATTCTAGCTTTTGTAAAGAGAATAATTTTGGTAGATTGATTTAATTAAAAATATGTGGAGCTACCCATTCTTTATGTCGTTTCTTCCTTCAACAGGGTGAAAAAATGGTAGTTGCAATTGTGGGAGGGTAACATCCTTATGTGGAATATTTTCATTGTCATAATTGAACTTCACATAAACAAAATCTAATGAGGGAGAAATTGATTAGAGTGAGCGTGAGAGGGGGAAGAAAATTGAAGCGAAGTGAGTAAAATTGGTTTGTGATTTGGGGGAGAAGAGCACTAATCGAATCAATGGTTTTAGGTAGGAAGAGAGTGAGTGATGATCAAAGTGGTAAGGTAAGTGTGAAAGGAGAAGGTGAAGGGGAGGAGATGGAAATGAGAGACCTAACAATGATGAACACGTACGATTATGGGAGATAATAACATTAATCCATGTTTTATAAGGTGACAATGATACTACAACAAGCAGAAGCAAAACGTCGTCGTTTTGAAGCTCTTCACCATCTTATGTGTTAGGTAATGTATCATATGTTAGCACAAAATTAACAAAAGTTAAGCGTTTGGACTTAAGTGCATGACCAATACTATCGTGATTAGGGACTAACATGCAGTTTCTCAAAATCTGGGACTAAAGTATACGACATCCTAAAAATCAGGAACTGATGTGCTAGTTTACTAAGAAAACTTATTAAGATTTTATTAAATATAAGTTCATAGCATTTTTAAGTTTTGGTGCAAGACGTACCACAAATATCATCCACGTGCGGCAATCTTGTTCTAGCCGGATAAGACTTCTATGGGCGGCAAAACTCTCCCTCCGAGTATTTAACACAACTGCATTCCCAGGGCTCGAACTCGAGACAACTGATTAAGCTGAAACAGCCCCTTACCAACTGATCCATGTGCTCGGTGGTATAACATTTTTAAGTTGATAATGTATTAGAATATGAAACCCAATTAACAGTAGTACATTACATAAGTGACCCTTACTTTTCCCACCCCCATTTTTGCTATTCCCACCCCACTATTTTTCCACTCAAGTCCACTACCACCCCCTTTCCCTCTCCCCGTCCACCCCTCTCCAAAATATTTTATTAACTATTAATCCGTCCCCAAAATATTTTATATATTTATAGTATTACTTTTTATAATTTTTTTACTATTTATATTGAGTCCTCATTTCCTTTTTTATATTATTTATTTTTTCTTATTTAGAGATTATAAAATTTTATTTAAAATTAAAAAAGATTGTGTTTTATTTTAATGTATTTTTTAGATAAGCATGATAAAAAATAAAAATCTTATAAAAATAAAAAGAAATTTTCTTTGATTTGGTTTGGTTTGAATTTCACTTTTAGAATTAGATAATAAAATTAAAAAAATATATTTTAATATCTTAATTTTTTAAAAAATAGGCCTACATAAATTACTTGAGTTTAGGCCAAAATAAATTAATTCTTTTTAAAACAACTGGCAATTAATGCAACATCGGCAATTTAGATATCTGTCATTCTGTCTCTTAGTTATAAAGATAAAGAATTAGTTCAAGAATTGCCACTTGTCTTGATTGTATGGTTTGATGGAACGCCCGGCTGGTAATAGAATTGCCGCCTGTGTCCTCGCTCAGTAACTGAGCTTTCTCACAATCATAATCTCGGATCTCTCCAAGCACTAAGCACTAACACTTTTCTTTATATAATTTTGGGCACTTTCCCTTGGATCGACATTCACACGTGATTTGTTTATTCAAAAAAGCTGTATCAATTATAAAAATATTAAGCTGATTATATATGTGTGTGTTTGTTTGGTATGTAAAATGCAATGGAAATGATTAAGGAAAAAAAGAAGTAGAAGAGAAGCAGAGAATTTCTCTTATTGGTGTGGCTGAGAAATAGTAGAAAAATGTAAGAAAAAAAGAAAAAGAATAGTGGGAACATGTGAAATGGATTTCTTTATTAATTTGTGGAGAATTAGAGAAAAAATGATTATCCTATATTACTCACTATTATTTCTTGGATCTGTAATACGTACAACCTTACATTTGTATTTTTACTAGTTGTAGGGAGTCATTTAATCAATTTTATCTAAAATCGCGCATATTTTTTTTTCTTATTCCTCTTTTTATTTTTCCATTTCATCCAAACACAATGTAAGTGAATGTTTTTTAAATGCATATTTAGATAAAAATAATAAATAATTTTCATTGATTAAATGTACATTTTTTAAGGAGATTAATTAAATGTACGTTTCAAACTCTCGAAATGTAAAATAAATGGACTTTAAATCATTAATGAACCCATAATGATTTAATACAAAGGAAAATATTATGTAATTTTTACAAAATTTACTATAACAGTGGAAAGTGTCACGAGAATACGTAACATATATATAGGTGTGTGTACTTTGTAAAAAAAAAATCTTAATTTTACGATAAATATGTGTGACTACTGACTAGTGACTACTTAAATTACTAATTTTTAATCTTACGATAAAACTTTAAAAAAAATAATTTAAGAACTTCTGTTCGAACCATTGTTTATGCAAAAATTTACAAATTATCATTTAACGATTTATATGATTATAATAAAAGACCTAAAAAGAAACAGAAAGAGAAAAGCTGAGAGAAGTGATAATCTGATTATCGATAAGGTGTGATATGGAGAAGAAAGATGAGGGGTCAAATGAGTATGAGAAATTTTGGGACGTGTATATATATCATTATTGCTAAAAGAATTTGATTATAATAAATAATTACTTTAAAAATTCACATACATATTTTTTGGTGTGTAATGTATACTATAAGGGCATGTATCAGCTACAGACCAACCAGATTAATTCCTTCTAATATGTAGAAAACTTTTTTCAATATATTTAAGGGTCTCAGCTATATATACCTATTGTGTTAGGCTTTATTTGTGAGTCAAACTCATTACATAGTTAAATAATAATAAAAAAATCTTAAACAAATATATAAAGAATTAAAATTATATTCTTATTTTATATACATATATATATATGTGACAAGCTATTAAATATTTATTAATTTTAAAATATATTTAATAAATATTACTCCCTTGTTTTTTTATCTATCCACTTAAAAAAATTAAGAGAGCATTTATTATTATTTAATGATCTATTTAAATAAAAAAAACACTTAGAATAAGAAATATAATCATTATTTTTATTTTCATAAAATTAAATTTTAAATTTTTTGTTTTACCCTTTATCTCTCTTAATACTATTGGGTCTCCATAATTTTTAATAATGAGTCTATTAATACAAGGTTAAAATGGAGAAAAATGTATTTATTAATGCAATGAGCTTGTAAGTGGATAGTTAATCAAGAATGGTTTTTTTCTCGAAAAGTGAACGGTTAAATTAATAGCAACTAAGGTAATATATTAGGAAGTGTAAAAATAATTTTGAGAAAAAAAATAAGAGTGTTAATTAATTGTCTTCCTTAATAATTTGTAATGAGCAATTTGCGACCAAATGTTCCATAATTCATCAAGGATTAATAATGAAATTTAGATACCGAAACAACTTCCTTGTATGTATATCTATAGCTATTAAAGGAGAGGGAGTAGTAGCTTATGTTGTTGTGGTGCAAAACTCGGACTTGGGCGTCTGATGATGTAACGCCCTAATTTCTAAACTCAGAAATAATGCCCGTTGGAGACACTATCCCTGAAGTTCTCGAAATCATTTCATTAAATTTTTAATATCGTCATACATTCGCTCAAACTTTCCAACGATTAGCTTAAGCAATTACAATACAACATCAAAATCCCTAAATAAGAGTAAATCTTACTTAAACTTAGGGAAGAATCCACACTTGGAGAAGTGTGATTCAATGAACTCATACCGGAAATCCGGCAGAGTCTCCCCTAAAACCGGTTAATTACCAAATTAAGCTTAACCTGAAAATCAGCAACACCAACACATTTCAATATCATAACTATCATAGCATTAAAACTAAGCCTCAGTGGCCAACTCAGAAATAAATATACTTATACAATTCACATCAGTACACCTCGGCAAATAACCGATTAAGCAATGTACAAATACTTTAGGAAACTACTTCTATTAAACTAATCTCCCAGCTGAATTAAGACTCAGCTCCACCCTCACCTTAGCTGCCTCAACCTCACCGGAAGTACCTGCATCACTAGATATATCCCCGAAACGTGGGGTGAGATAATAATCCCAGTGAATACAACCATGTGCATGAATGCAAGGAGCATATATCAATGACAATTAACAATTTAAACAAACTTCTTAGAACATAATTCAAGTAAACGGATAGGTGAGACATACGGTGTGGGGAAAGTTAATTACTGACTAAATGTAACCATCATCATGATCATAACTAAAAACAAGTAAATGCACTAATGATGCAACTCACTGCTGTGCCCAGCAGGCATGAACTTATCACTTAAACTGGAGTTAGAACTGAACTCAGACTACGGGAAACGTCTTTCCCGGGAACGTATCCCACCCATTACTGGACCGAAGTCAAGTTTCACATAATTATTTAGTTTTCTTAACTCACAGCGCAAAGGCCGGCTTGAATTAACTCACGGTCGAAACCAGTAAACATGAATCGATAGTTAAACCAGAATTTCGAACATTTCGAGTGTTTCGAGACTTTCGCAAGTTTCGTAACTTTCGTAACTTCGAAATTCAATAGCTTTACAATCAATCCAAGCATAATCTAATCAATCTCATTGCAAACATCATAATTCCATTCATTTTAATCTCATAGAAAGGGAAACAAAGGGTAGGGTTCATACATGGAGCATTTCGTAATCTCGCTACTTTTGTAAGTTTCGCTATCCTAAGGTTTTCAACGAAAATCACCGATCAAACTACTCAATCTTACACCACTATCAATAATCTAACTACAATATGCATATAGAAAGGGAATCAAGAGAGTAGGGTTCATACAATGGGGAGAAATCAAAATCAAGGAAAAGTGAGAGTGTGTGAGTTATACTCACCAATTTTCTTGAAATTCTCAAGAGGAATTGATGGATTGGGAGTTCCTTTGATGAATCCTAGCTTTGATCCTCCTTAACCACTTCAAAATCCCACTTTCTCTCTCTAGAAACACTCTTTCTCTCTCTAGGGTTCGAAGGGGAGAAGAAAAAGAAGAAAATGAGTTTCTGATTTGCATGTCCGAGTATTTATACTGGACAGCTGGTAATCGATTACAGTAATGTTGTAATCGATTACCAGAGGTAGAAATTACACTAGACAACGTTTCTGGGAATCTGGTAATCGATTACCAAAAACTCAGTCCTCAGGTAATCGATTACAACCTGTGAGTAATCGATTACACAAAATTCAGCTCTCGGGTAATCGATTACAGACCCCCCTGCAATCGATTACCAAAAACTCAGCTCTCAGGTAATCGATTACAACCTGTGAGTAATCGATTACCTAAAAACTAGCTCTCGGGTAATTGATTACATACTCCCTGTAATCGATTACCAGAACCCAAAACTCTTCATTTAAACCTGAAAATAGAATTCTAAGTTAATTTCCATAATCCCCATTCAACCTCTAATTACCAACACAATAATCTTATTCTTAATCCCTAAATTCACTTAAGTTAAAGCTTAAAACTTGGTTTTATACTTGAGTTTTTTTAACCCATAGCTCCTCAATTTACCTTAATTCCTCAACTTATCTTCCCTTAATTACTAATACATAACCCTCTTATTTTCAGCCTAATAAGTTATTAAAGCTCCTAATTTGCGGGATGTTACATTCTACCCCCTCTTTTAACAATTTTGACCTCAAAATTGTTTAAGAAACAGAAATTAAAGACTATCTCAACTCAAAATTGTTTAAAATTGTATTTGAAGTAAAGGGATTAATTGGAAAAATGACAATATTTGCCCCCTTAACCTGAGTTTCTGGCTTTGCCCCTGCATATATGTAAAAATGACATCATTCATAACTCAACGTCACTCGTGCGAATACACGGGGTACCGTGCTAGTTTCTGGAAAAGTGGAGGAGATTTCAGATAACAGAAAAAACAGGGATGTTATTTTTTAAAATCAAGAAGGGCAAAAGGCTCCTGCTCATTGTGTGATGCAGTGAATTAAACACTAAGAAATGCGCATGCGCTTTTCAAACATTTACTAAATTGCGCATGCGCATTTTATATTGTGTAAACATTCTACAAAGTGCGCATGCGCATATTATCGTTTGTAAACAATCTATAAATTGCACATGCACATTTAGGGGATTTCTTGATTTAAAATGTATTTATTATGAATTAATTTGTCAGATCGCTGCGTGGCTCGTGCCATGGAACGAGACTCACCCCGGGGGGCTCCTGGTGAAATATGGTGATTTTTCTCCCCAACATGTAATTACCGTGAATTTTTAACCCAAAAAATAGAGATAAATCAATGGAAATTCAGCGGAAAAGTGAAAAAATTGGGGAAAACATTTTTTTAGGACCCATATGTCCTGCCAGGTGCCCCTGCATGGTTGGGATGTGAAAACCATGTAGACGATGAAATTTTTCTTACATCTTAGTTGATTTGAGGAATGTTTAAGTTATGGTTCCCGAAACGTCACCCCTTACTTTCGCCGTCACAATTACCTCACCCATAATGTTTTTTCCCGACTTCTGTGGTGACAGGATCACTTGGTAGGACAT
This sequence comes from Sesbania bispinosa, assembly GCA_026901365.1. Taxonomy (NCBI): domain Eukaryota; kingdom Viridiplantae; phylum Streptophyta; class Magnoliopsida; order Fabales; family Fabaceae; genus Sesbania; species Sesbania bispinosa. Next base: position 544,196 of record QLOH01000041.1, on the reverse strand, counting down.
ATGGGTCCTGATAAAATTTTTTCCCAATTTTTCACTTTTCAGGTGAATTTCCATTGATTTACTCTATTTTTTGGGTTAAAAATTCACGGTAATTACACTTTGGGGAGAAAAATCACAAAATTTCACCGGGAGGCCCTCGGGGCGAGTCTCGTTGCATTGCACGAGCCACGCATGTAACATCCCGCAAATTAGGAGCTTTAATAACTCATTAGGCTAAAAATAAAGAGAATTATGTATTAGTAATTAAGGGAAGGTAAGTTAAAGAATTGAAGGTTTAAACTTGAGTTTAAAACTAAGTTAGAATTCCATTTAGGTTAAAATAAAGGGTTTTGGGTTGCTGGTAATCAATTACAGAGAGTCTGTAATCGATTACCCGAGAGCTAGTTTTTAGGCAATCGATTACTCACAGGTTGTAATCGATTACCTGAGAGCTGAGTTTTTGGTAATCAATTACCAAGGGTTGTAATCGATTACCAGAGTTCCAGAAACGTTTTCTAGTGTAATTTTCACCTATGGTAATCGATTACCAGCTGTCCAGTATAAATACGTGGACATGCAAAAATCAGAAAAACTCACTTGCTCTTCTTCTTCCTTCGAACCCTAGAGAGAGAGATGAAATTCTAGTGAGAGAAAGCTTGGATTAAGGCTTGGAGGAGGGGATTGAAGCTAGAAAACATCAAGGGCACATCTCTATTCATCAATTCCTCCTTGATCTTCAACAATTGGTGAGTAAAGTTCACTCACACACTTCCTAGTGATTTTGAGTTTTCCCCAATGTATGAACCCTATTCTCAAATTCCCCTTTCTATTTGAGTATTGTGGTTAGATTAATGTTGATTGCATGAGATTGAGTAGTTGTTGTTAGGTTTTTCATTGAAAACCTTAGGGTAGCGAGATTTGCGAAAGTAGCGAGATTACGAAATTGACGAAATGCTCGTTGTATGATCCCTACCCCTTCGATTCCCTTTCTATTCGGTTAAATTGATTGGATTTATGATGTTTGTGTTTGAGTTGAGTAATTAATGTTTAAGTGTTTGGAAAATCTTGGAACGTCGAAGTTACGAACTTACGATAGTTACGAAACCTTCGAAATGCTCAATGTATGAACCCCAACCCTTTAATTCCCTTTCTATATGACTATTTTGATTGGAGTTGTGATGTTTGCATTAGAATGGAACGATTGATGTTAGAACTTTCTTGAAAAGGTTGATTATTACATGTGGGAGTATGCTCTGATTTCATGTTGTGGGCGTATGCGTCGTGTTCATGTTGTGAGCGTATGCGCCGTGATCAGTTGAGGGCGTATGCGCCACAGCCCGTTGGCTGGGTTATGCCGATTATGTGCCTTTATGTTTAAGTTTTCCCATCCTGTCAAGTTACTAAGTGTTAAGTTAAATTTATATAACATGCCAATTGAGTTGATTAGGACATTATGATTCAAATGATTAGAATAGTTAGGTATGCCTTATGAATTGCACTAGGTGTTGTATTGCATATGATTGTTTAGTCTCATTGCATGTTACATACTTTGCTCGCTGAGAACGTAGTCTCACCCCACGTTTCGGGGATATACTCTAGTTTGTGCAGGGAAATCCCAGGTTAAGGTGAAGGAATGGATGGAACTTTGGAGAAGAACTCTACTTTAAGGAGAAGAAGTGCTAGTAGGAGTAGTTTTCTTTTGATAATGATAGTTAATAAATTTTCATTGTATTCGAATCATGTTTAGCCTGGGAAGCTTAGTCATAGATATTAATTGTATTTGATTTATTCATGTATGTAATTAGTTTCAGCTTAAGCAAATCGTTGGATAGCCTAAGCGATTGTTTGACGATATCGAAATCGAAGCGAAATAATTTCAGAAATTCAGGAATAGTGTCTCCAACGGGCACTATTTATGAGTTAAGAAATTAGGACGTTACAACGCAGCCATCTGACAAAATAATTCATAATAAATACATTTTAATTCAATAAATCCCCTAAATGCGCTTGTGCAATTTATATATTGTTTACAAACGATAATATGCGCATGCGCACTTTGTAGAATGTTTACACAATATAAAATGCGCATGCTCAGTTTATAGCTATAAAATGCGCATGCGCAATTTATTGAATGTTTGAAGTGTGCATGCGCATTTCTAAGGGTATAATTCACTGTATGACCCAATGCACAGACGCATTTTGCCCTTGTTGATTTTAAAAAAAATACTTCCCTGTTTTTTTTCCTGTTATCTGAAGTCTCCTCCTCTTTTCCAGAAACTAGCACAGTACCCGTGCATTCACACGTGTGACGTTGAGTTGTGAGTGATGTCGTTTTTACATATAAGATTAATTTTTATAATATAATAATTTATTATATAATTATATACATCAATTAATGAAAAGTGAAAAATTTATTGTTATGCTTTTTATAAATTTTAGAATTTATTATTTTTTAGTAATAATTTTTTCCTTAAAATTTAAAATAACAGTGGCATAATTAAAATAAATAATAAAAGAGAATAAAAAATTAAAATAATTCATAAAATTTTGATATTACTTATTTATACTATATATACAAATCAAGAATGTTATCTTAATTTGGTATTGAATATTTGATTTAGGTTTTAGTTTTAATTTATTGCTATATATATAATTATATATATGAACAAATAATAAAATTGTATTTGAAGTAAAGGGATTAATTAGAAAAATGACAATATTTGCCCCCTTAACCTGAGTTTCTGGCTTCGCCCCTGAATATATGTAAAAATGACATCACTCACAACTCAACGTCACTCGTGCGAATACACGGGGTACTGTGCTAATTTCTGGAAAAGAGGAGGAGATTCCAGATAACAGAAAAAACAGGGAAGTTATTTTTAAAATCAACAAGGGCAAAATGCGTCTGCGCATTGTGTGATGCAGTGAATTAAACACTGAGAAATGCGCATGTGCATTTTATATTATGTAAACATTCTACAAAGTGCGCAAGCGCATTTTATCGTTTGTAAACAATCTATAAATTGCACATGCACATTTAGGGGATTTCTTGATTTAAAATGTATTTATTATGAATTAATTTGTCAGATCGCTGCATGGCTCGTGCCGTGGAACGAGACTCACCCCGGGGGGCTCCTTGTGAAATTTGGTGATTTTTCTCCCCAACATGTAATTACCGGGAATTTTTAACCCAAAAAATAGAGATAAATCAATGGAAATTCAGCGGAAAAGTGAAAAAAATTGGGGAAAACATTTTTTTTAGGACCCATATGTCCTGCCAGGTGCCCCTGCATGGTTGGGATGTGAAAACCATGTAGACAATGAAATTTTTCTTACATCTTAGTTGATTTGAGGAATGTTTAAGTTATGGTTCCCGAAACGTCACCCCTTACTTTTGCCGTCACAATTACCTCACCCATAATGTTTTTTTCCCGACTTCTGTGGTGACAGGATCACTTGGTAGGACATATGGGTCCTGATAAAAAATTTTCCCAATTTTTTTTCACTTTTCAGGTGAATTTCCATTGATTTTACTCTATTTTTTGGGTTAAAAATTCACGGTAATTACATTTTGGGGAGAAAAATAATAAAATTACACCGGGAGGCCCTCGGGGTGAGTCTCGTTCCATTGCACGAGCCACGCAACCATCTGACAAAATAATTCATAATAAATACATTTTAATTCAAGAAATCCCCTAAATGCGCTTGTGCAATTTATAGATTGTTTACAAACGATAATATGCGCATGCGCACTTTGTAGAATGTTTACATAATATAAAATGCGCATGGTCAATTTATAGCTATAAAATGTGCATGCACAATTTATTGAATGTTTGAAGTGTGCATGCGCATTTCTAAGTGTTTAATTCACTGCATGAGCCAATGCACAGACGCATTTTGCCCTTGTTGATTTTAAAAAATTACTTCCCTGTTTTTTTCCTGTTATCTGAAGCCTCCTCCTCCTTTCCAGAAACTAGCACAGTACCCGTGCATTCACACGTGTGACGTTGAGTTGTGAGTGATGTCGTTTTTACATATATGATTAATTTTTTATAATATAATAATTGATTATATAATTATATACATCAATTAATGGAAAATGAAAAATTTATTGTTATGCTTTTTATAAATTTTAGAATTTATTATTTTTTAATAATAATTCTTTTCCTTAAAATTTAAAATAACAGTGGCATAATTAAAATAAATAATAAAAGAGAATAAAAAATTAAAATAATTCATAAAATTTTGATATTACTTATTTATACTATATATACAAATCAAGAATGTTATCTTAATTTGGTATTTAATATTTGATTTAGGTTTTAGTTTTAATTTTTTGCTATATATATATAATTATATATATGAACAAATAATAAAATTGTATTTGAAGTAAAGGGATTAATTAGAAAAATGACAATATTTGCCCCCTTAACCTGAGTTTCTGGCTTCGCCCCTGAATATATGTAAAAATGACATCACTCACAACTCAACGTCACTCGTGTGAATACACGGGATACTGTGCTAGTTTCTGGAAAAGAGGAGGAGATTCCAGATAACAGAAAAAACAGGGAAGTTATTTTTTAAAATCAACAAGGGCAAAATGCGCCTACGCATTGTGTGATGCAGTGAATTAAATACTAAGAAATGCGCATGCGCTTTTCAAACATTTAATAAATTGCGCATGCGCATTTTATATTGTGTAAACATTTTACAAAGTGCGCATGCGCATTTTATCGTTTGTAAACAATCTATAAATTGCACATGCACATTAGGGGATTTCTTGATTTAAAATGTATTTAGTATGAATTAATTTGTCAGATCGCTGCGTGGCTCCTGCCATGGAACGAAACTCACCCCGAGGGGCTGCTGGTGAAATTTGGTGATTTTTCTCCCCAACATGTAATTACCGTGAATTTTTAACTCAAAAAATAGAGAAAAATCAATGGAAATTCGGAGGAAAAGTGAAAAAATTGAGGAAAACATTTTTTTAGGACCCATATGTCCTGCCAGGTGCCCCTGCATGGTTGGGATGTGAAAACCATGTAGACGATGAAATTTTTCTTACATCTTAGTTGATTTGAGGAATGTTTAAGTTATGGTTCCCGAAACGTCACCCCTTACTTTCGCTATCACAATTACCTCACCCATAATATTTTTTCCCGACTTCTGTGGTGACAGGATCACTTGGTAGGACATATGGGTCCTGATAAAAATTTTTCCCAATTTTTTCATTTTTCAGATGAATTTCAATTGATTTTACTCTATTTTTTGGGTTAAAACTGACGGTAATTACATTTTGGGGAGAAAAATCACAAAATTTCACCGGGAGGCCCTCGGGGTCAGTCCCGTTCCATTGCACGAACCACGCAGCTATGTGACAAAATAATTCATAATAAATACATTTTAATTCAAGAAATCCCCTAAATGCGCTTGTGCAATTGATAGATTGTTTTCAAACGAGAAAATGCGCATGCGCAATTTGTAGAATGTTTACACAATATAAAATGTGCATGTGCAATTTATTGAATGTTTGAAGTGTGCATGCGCATTTCAAAGTGTTTAATTCAATGCATGACCCAATGCACTGGTGCATTTTGCCCTTGTTGATTTTAAAAAATTACTTCCTTCTTTTTTTTTCCTGTTATATGAAGCCTCCTCCTCCTTTCCAGAAACTAGCACAGTACCCGTGCATTCACACGTGTGACGTTGAGTTGTGAGTGATGTTGTTTTTACATATATGATTAATTTTTTATAATATAATAATTTATTATATAATTATATACATCAATTAATGGAAATTGAAAATTTTATTGTTATGCTTTTTATAAATTTTAGAATTTATTATTTTTTAATAATAAATTTTTTCCTTAAAATTTAAAATAACAGCGGCATAATTAAAATAAATAATAAAAGAGAATAAAAAATTAAAATAATTCATAAAATTTTGATATTACTTATTTATACTATATATACAAATCAAGAATGTTATCTTAATTTGGTATTTAATATTTGATTTAGGTTTTAGTTTTAATTTTTTGCTATATATATGAACAAATAATAAAATTGTATTTAAAGTAAAGGGATTAATTGGAAAAATGACAACATTTGCCCCCTTAACCTGAGTTTCTGGCTTCGCTCCTGAATATATGTAAAAATGACATCACTCACAACTCAACGTCACTCGTACGAAAACACAGGGTACTGTGCTAGTTTCTGGAAAAGCGGAGGAGATTCCAGATAACAGAAAAAACAGGGAAGTTATTTTTTAAAATCAACAAGGGCAAAATGCGCATGCGCATTGTGTGATGCAGTGAATTAAACACAGAGAAATGCGCATGCGCTTTTCAACCATTTAATAAATTGCGCATGCGCATTTTATGTTGTGTAAACATTCTACAAAGTGCGCATGCACATTTTATCGTTTGTAAACAATCTATAAATTGCACATGCACATTTAGGGGATTTCTTGATTTAAAATGAATTTATTACGAATTAATTTGTCAGATCGCTGCGTGGCTCGTGCCATGGAACGAGACTCACCCCGGGGGGCTCCTGGTGAAATTTGGTGATTTTTCTCCCCAACATGTAATTACCGTGAATTTTTAACCCAAAAAATAGAGAAAAATCAACGGAAATTCAGCGGAAAAGTGAAAAAATTGGGGAAAACATTTTTTTAGGACCCATATGTCCTTCCAGGTGCCCCTGCATGGTTTGGATGTGAAAACCATGTAGACGATGAAATTTTTCTTACATCTTAGTTGATTTGAGGAATGTTTAAGTTATGGTTCTCGAAACGTCACCCCTTACTTTCGCCGTCACAATTACCTCACCCATAATGTTTTTTCCCGACTTCTGTGGTGACAGGATCACTTGGTAGGACATATGGGTCATGATAAAAATTTTCCCAATTTTTTCACTTTTCAGGTGAACTTCCATTGATTTTACTCTATTTTTTGGGTTAAAAATTCACGGTAATTACATTTTGGGGAGAAAACTCACAAAATTTCACCGCGTGGCCCTCGGGGTGAGTCTTGTTCCATTGCACGAGCCACGCAGCCATCTGACAAAATAATTCATAATAAATACATTTTAATTCAAGAAATCCGCAAAATGTGCTTGTGCAATTTATAGATTGTTTACAAACGATAAAATGCGCATGCGCACTTTGTAGAATGTTTACACAATATAAAATGCGCATACTCAGTTTATTGCTATAAAATGCGCATGCGCAATTTATTGAATATTTGAAGTGTGCATGCGCAATTCTAAATGTTTAATTCACTGCGTGACCCAATGCACAGACGCATTTTGCCCTTGTTGATTTTAAAAAATTACTTCCCTGTTTTTTTTTCCTGTTATATGAAGCCTCTTCCTCTTTTCCAGAAACTAGCACAGTACCCGTGCATTCAAAAGTGTGACGTTGAGTTGTGAGAGATGTCGTTTTTACATATGTGATTAATTTTTTATAATATAATAATTGATTATATAATTATATACATCAATTAATGGAAAGTGAAAAATTTATTGTTATGCTTTCTATAAATTTTAGAATTTATTATTTTTTAATAATAATTTTTTCCTTAAAATTTAAAATAACAGTGGCATAATTAAAATAAATAATAAAAGAGAATAAAAAATTAAAATAATTCATAAAATTTTGATATTACTTATTTATACTATATATACAAATCAAGAATGTTATCTTAATTTGGTATTTAATATTTGATTTAGGTTTTAGTTTTAATTTTTTGCTATATATATAATTATATATATGAACAAATAATAAAATTGTATTTGAAGTAAAGGGATTATTTTGAAAAATGACAATATTTGCCCTATTAACTTGAGTTTCTGGCTTCGCCCCTGCATATATGTAAAAATGACATCATTCACAACTCAACGTCACTCGTGGAATACACGGGGTACTGTGCTAGTTTCGGGAAAAGAGGAGGAGATTCCAGATAACATAAAAAACAGGGAAGTTATTTTTTTAAATCAACAAGGGCAAAATGAGCCTGTGCATTGGGTGATGTAGTGAATTAAACACTGAGAAATGCGCATGTGCTTTTCAAACATTTAATAAATTGCGCATGCGCATTTATATTATGTAAACATTCTACAAAGTGCGCATGCGCATTTTATCGTTTGTAAACAATCTATAAATTGCACATGCACATTTAGGGGATTTCTTGAATTAGAATGTATTTATTATGAATTATTTCGTCTGATGTTTGCGTGGCTCGTGCCATGGAACGAGACTCACCTCGGGGGGCTCCTTGTGAAATTTGGTGATTTTTCTCCCCAACATGTAATTACCGTGAATTTTTAACCCAAAAAATAGAGAAAAATCAACGGAAATTCAGCGGAAAAGTGATAAAATTGGGAAAAACATTTTTTAGGATCCATATGTCCTGCCAGGTGCCCCTGCATGGTTGGGATGTGAAAACTATGTAGACGATGAAATTTTTCTTACATCTTAGTTGATTTGAGGAATGTTTAAGTTATGGTTCCCGAAACGTCACCCCTTACTTTCGCCGTCACAATTACCTCACCCATAATGTTTTTTTCCCGACTTCTATGGTGACGGGATCACTTGGTAGGACATATGGGTCCTGTTAAAAATTTTTCCCAATTTTTCACTTTTCAGGTGAATTTCCATTGATTTTACTCTATTTTTTGGGTTAAAAATTCACGGTAATTACATTTTGGGGAGAAAAATCACAAAATTTCACCGGGAGGCCCTCGGGGTGAGTCTCATTCCATTGCACGTGCCACGCAGCCATCTGACAAAATAATTTATGATAAATATATTTTAATTCAATATATCCCCTAAATGCGCTTGTGCAATTTATAGATTATTTACAAACGATAAAATGCGCATGCGCACTTTGTAGAAAGTTTACACAATATAAAATGCGCATGTGCATTTTATAGTTAGAAAATGCGCATGCTCAGTTTATAGCTATAAAATGCGCATGCGCAATTTATTGAATGTTTGAAGTGTGCATGCACATTTCTAAGTGTTTAATTCACTGCTTGACCCAATGCACAGACGCATTTTGCCCTTGTTGATTTTAAAAAATTACTTCCCTGTTTTTTTTTCCTGTTATCTGAAGCCTCCTCCTCTTTTCCAGAAACTAGCACAGTACCCGTGCATTCACACGAGTGACGTTGAATTGTGAGTGATGTCGTTTTTACATATATGATTAATTTTTTATAATATAATTATTTATTATATAATTATATACATCAATTAATGGAGAGTGAAAATTTTATTGTTATGCTTTTTATAAATTTTTTAATTTATTATTTTTTAATAATAATTTTTTTCTTTAAAATTTAAAATAACAGTGGCATAATTAAAATAAATAATAAAAGAGAATAAAAAATTAAAATAATTTATAAAATTTTGATTTTAATTATTTATACTATATATACAAATCAAGAACGTTTATCTTAATTTGGTATTTAATATTTGATTTAGGTTTTAGTTTTAATTTTTTGCTATATATATAATTATATATATGAACAAATAATAAAATTGTATTTGTAGTAGAGGGATTAATCGGAAAAATGACAATATTTGCCCCCTTAACCTGAGTTTCTTGCTTCGCCCCTGCATATATGTAAAAATGACATCACTCATAACTCAACGTCACTAGTGCGAATACACGGGGTACTGTGCTAGTTTTTGGAAAAGAGGAGGAGATTTCAGATAACAGAAAAAACAGGGAAGTTATTTTTTAAAATCAACAAGGGCAAAATGCGTCTGCGCATTGGGTGATGCAGTGAATTAAACACTGAGAAATGTGCATGCGCTTTTCAAACATTTAATAAATTGCGCATGCGCATTTTATATTGTGTAAACATTCTACAAAGTGCGCATGTGTAACATCCCGCAAAATTGAAAATTTTAATAACTTAGTAGGCTGAGAATAAGTTGAGGGATGAAGGTTAATTGAGGAGCTACAAGTTAAAACTCAGGTATAAAATCAAGTTTTTAGCTTTAACTTAAGTGAACTTAGGGAATTTGGGTTCTGGTAATCGATTACAGTGAGTCCGTAATCGATTACCCGAGAGCTGGTTTTGGTAATCGATTACCTGAGGGCTGAGTTTTTGGTAATCGATTACCAAGGGTTGTAATCGATTACCAGATTTCCAGAAACGTTTTCTAGTGTAATTTTTACCTCTGATAATCGATTACAGCATTACTGTAATCGATTACCAGCTGTCCAGTATAAATAGTCGGGCATGCAAAATCAGAATTTCTATTTTTCTTTCCTTCTTCTTCCTCGAACCCTAGAGAGAGAGATGGAATTCTAGTGAGAGAAAGCTTGGATTAAGGCTTGGAGGAGGGGATTGAAGCTAGAAAACATCAAGGGCACATCTCTATTCATCAATTTCACTCTTGATTTCATAGAATTGGTGAGTATAACTCACACACCCACTTTCCCCTTTGATTTTGATTTCTCCCTAAAGTATGAATCCCATTCCTTAATTCCTCTTCTATATGATTATTGTAGTTATATTAGTAATGTATGCTTGAGATTGAGTAGTTTGATTAGTATTTTCATTGAAAACCTTAGGGTAGCGAGATTTACGAAAGTAGCGAGATTACGAAATTAACGAAATGCTCAATGTATGAACCCTACCCCTTAGATTCCCTTTCTATTTGATTAAATTGATTGGATTTATGATGTTTGTGCTTGAGTTGAGTAAATGATGTTAGGGTTGCTTGGAAAATCTTTGAATGTCGAAGTTACAAACTTACGATAATTACGAAGCTTTCGAAATGTTTGAAATCTTAGTTGAGGGCATGTGCGCCAAGCTCAGTTGAGGGCGTGTGCGCCAAGCTCAGTTGAGGGCGTGTGCGCCAAGTTCAGTTGAGGGCGTGTGTGCCAAGTTCAATTGAGGGCGTGTGCGCCAAGATCAATTGAGGGCGTATGCGCCACAGCCCGTCGGCTGGGTTATGCCGATTATGTGCCTTTATGTTTAAGATGTTTGTTGGTATGTATATCTTATTTGGTGATGATTGATGCATTTCATTTTCTATCTTTCGTACGCGACATGTTTGCATGGTTATACTTCACTGAGACATTAGTCTCACCACGCGTTTTGTGGACACAATCTAGGTGTGCAGGTATCTCCTGGTAGGGATCAGTGATTTGAAGGCAGGAGTCTGATATATGTTGGATTTTGTATCTCTTAGATTGTGTAGGAGTACTTCTGTATATTTTGGTTTTATGTTAGAGATGCTTAGTTTGTAGCCTTCGGGCCTTTTGTGTACTTTTACAGAAGTGTGTATATGTATATAAGTTTGAGTTCTTCAAAAATTGTATAAGTTATCGTTGGTTTCTTATCAAATTGTGATGTATGATATTCGAAATGTCGCGATTTAAATTTCGAAAATTTAGGGTTTAGTCTCCAACGGACTAAGTCTTGAATTTAGAAATTAGGGGCGTTACAGCATGCGCATTTTATCGTTTGTAAAAAATCTATAAATTGCATATGCACATGCACATTTAGGGGATTTCTCGATTTATTGTGTAAACATTCTACAAATTGTGCATGCGCATTTTATCGTTTGTCAACAATCTATAAATTCCACATGCACATTTAGGGGATTTCTCGATTTAAAATGTATTTATTATTAATTATTTTGTCTGATGTCTGCGTAGCTCGTGCCATGGAACGAGACTCACACCGGGGGGCTCCTGGTGAAATTTGGTGATTTTTCTCCCCAACATGTAATTACCGTGAATTTTTAACCCAAAAAATAGAGAAAAATCAACGGAAATTCAGCGAAAAAGTGAAAAAATTGTGGAAAACATTTTTTAGGACCCATATGTTTTGGTAGGTGCCCCTGCATGGTTGGGATGTGAAAACCATGTAGACGATGAAAATTTTCTTACATCTTAGTTGATTTGAGGAATGTTTAAGTTATGGTTCCCAAAATGTCACCCCTTACTTTCGCCGTCACAATTACCTCACCCATAATGTTTTTTTCCCGACTTCTGTGGTGACAGGATCACTTGGTAGGACATATGGGTCCTGATAAAAAATTTTCCTAATTTTTTCACTTTTCAGGTGAATTTCCATTGATTTTACTCTATTTTTTGGGTTAAAAATTCACGGTAATTACATTTTGGGGAGAAAAATCACAAAATTTCACCGGGAGGCCCTCGGGGTGAGTCTCGTTCCATTGGACGAGCCACGCAGCCATCTGACCAAATAATTCATAATAAATACATTTTCATTCAATATATCCCCTAAATGCGCTTGTGCAATTTATAGATTGTTTACAAACGATAAAATGCGCATGCGCACTTTGTAGAATGTTTACACAATATAAAATGCGCATGTGCATTTTACCGTTATAAAATACGCTTGCTCAGTTTATAGCTATAATTTATTGAATGTTTGAAGTGGGCATGCACATTTCTAAGGGTTTAATTCACTGCATGACCCAATGCACAGTCGCATTTCGCCCTTGTTGATTTTAAAAAAGTACTTCCCTGTTTTTTTCCTATTATCTGAAGCCTCCTCCTCCTTTCCAGAAACTAGCACAGTACCCGTGCATTCACACGAGTGACGTTGAGTGTTGAGTGATGTCATTTTTACAAAGATGATTAATTTTTTATAATATAATAATTTATTATATAATTATATACATCAATTAATGGAAAGTGAAAAATTTATTGTTATGCTTTTTATAAATTTTAGAATTTATTATTTTTTAATAATAATTTTTTCATTAAAATTTAAAATAACAGTGGCATAATTAAAATAAATAATAAAAGAGAATAAAAAATTAAACTAATTCATAAACTTTTGATATTACTTATTTAAACTATATATACAAATCACTAATGTTTATCTTAATTTGGTATTTAATATTTGATTTAGGTTTTAGTTTTAATTTTTTGCGGTATATATAATTATATATATGAACAAATAATAAAATTGTATTTGAAGTAAAGGGATTAATTGGAAAAATGACAATATTTGCCCCCTTAACCTGAGTTTCTGTCTTCGCCCCTGCATATATGTAAAAATGACATCACTCACAACTCAAAGTCACTCGTGCGAATACACGGGGTACTGTGCTAGTTTCTGGAAAAGAGGAGGAGATTTCATATAACAGAAAAAACAGGGAAGTTATTTTTTAAAATCAACAAAGGCAAAATGCGCCTGCGCATTGTGTGATGCAGTGAATTAAACACTGAGAAATGCGCATGCGCTTTTTAAACAATTAATAAATTGCGCATGCGCATTTTATATTGTGTAAACTGTAACATCCCAAAATTTAAGAAAAATCTAGAATTAGAATTAAAGTACCTATAATTTATTTTATGCAAGTAATTAATAAAATAATAAGAATAGTATAATTTAATTATAATAATAATAGTAGGTTAGAAATATGTTAGATAAATGAATTATGAGGTGAGACAATATTTATAAAAATGGAGTATTTACACCTAAATTTTATTATAGTCAAATTAAATCCCATTTTTATTGTTATGGCTATATAATTCTTTGTGTTATTATTATTATTATTAGTATTATTATTATTAGTATTAATTAATTAAGTAGGGAAAGAAAAGAAGTAAATTAGGGTTAGGGTTTGAAATTGAGAGAAAGGGAAAGAAAAGAAGAGGAGAAAGAAGGGGAGGGGGCGGCGGCTGTGAGGAAGGAGAAGGAGAAAGAAATGAAGGAAGAGGGAAAGGGAGAAAGAAAGAGAAAGAGATCGAGGGAGAGGAAGAGAGATATAGAGATCGAGAAAGAGGGTGAGGGATTGGGAGACAAAGAAGGGGGTTGGCCATGTAGAAGGGAGGAGATGCGGCGGAGAAGAAAAGAAGGGAGGAGAGGGACGGCGGCTCCGGTGGTGGCTCGCGACCGTTTCGAATCGGCGATGGTGATAGGGAGGCCGCGCAACAGCGATGGCCATGGCAGATGCGCCGCTGCGCGCGAAGCGGCTGAGGACGGAGGCGCGGCGGATCCGGGGCTGCTGGCCGCAACAACGGCGACCATGGAAGGAAGAAGAGAGGAGGCAGCAGCAGCGTCGATGGCTGCACGTGGCTGAAACGGCCGCTCATCGGCGGAGCTAAAGGAAGGGGAGTAACTCGCGGCTGCGAACGGTAGTGACCGGTGGTGGCTGCACGGTGGAGCGGAGTTGCGGCCAGTGGATGAAGGAGAACGTAGGGAGGTGAGGGAGAACAACCCACATGGGCTCACACGGCGGTGGGTTTGACTAAACAGCCGTAATTCCGACGACGGTGGTTGGAGCGGAGAGTATTGGTGGCGGATGAGCGGAGGTGAGTGTGGTTTCACTCACTCTTTCTTAATTTTTCTCTATGTATGCTCCCCATCCTTCCTTCCCTTGCTATTATTAAGATTTATGCTCTGATTTGTGTAAATATAAAGTTGATTGTTTGAATGAATTGAATGTGATTTAGTGATTAACTCTCGATTAGAGGAATTTGGGGGTTTTCATAAAATTGAAGGTTTGAGGTGTGATTGTGCTTATAATTGCTCATGTTTATGTAGTTCCTCACGCTTGTGCATAATTCGAATGGTTGTACATGAATTTACCCCCATTATATTCATTGAAAAGAAATTGGGTCTTAGGACCTCATGTTTTGAAAAGAAAGGAGTTGGGTCTTTGGACCTCATGCATAAAAAGGAATTCATGGGTCTTCGAACCAATGAGGGATCTTCGGATCAATGAGGGGTCTTCGGACCAAAGAGGTACAAGAGAGGTAATCACATTTGCTCCTAGGCCAAGGGGTAAATGGGGTTCCTCAATTAAAAATGAATTATGCATGTTTAATAATAAAACTTAATGAGGGTGGCCCTGGACGATGGTCCTTGGTCACATGGCCGAGCGCTCAAAGAGGTTAACAGTGAAAAGACCCCGTGGGTGTCTGGGTTATGACACTTGAGGACTAACTTTGCATTGACTGCTTATGTTACTGACTCATGATTTCATATTCGATCTTAAGTCCCTTTTCATAGTTCTCTAAATTATGTTGTTTGTCTCATGGTCTAGTTACCTGTGTTGTGATTCTTATATGATGCTTATGTCATTGGTTGTTTTTCCCCCACACTTCACACACTTTTATCATACTCACTGGGACGTAGTCTCACCCCACGTTACGAGGAATTACCTTCAGTTGTGCAGGATGGGGTTCCGTGACATCGGAAGAGGAGATTGAGTTCTACGGTGGGTACTTATGCCCCCCATGCTGCCTTTAGTCCTTGAATGTTCAAGCCTAATCAATTTATGTAACGATTATGATTTGTGTATGTATGTATATGTATTTAAATCATTGGATTGTATTATTTGAAGAGTAGGGTGTGCCTGTTTGGTTTGGCCATGGAGGCCCATTTTGATATAGATTTGGATTAGTTATTGTATCTTATAAACTGCACTGGTATTTTGCTGGTTTTCAGGTGATTCTGAAAATTTGGAAATGTCCAGTTTTCAGGGGAAACTCTGCCGAATTTTCGGTAGGAGTTTATGAACCTTAACACTCTAAAGTGTTGATTCGTTCCCATATTTCAAAGTTAGAATTGACTTTGAGAAAATGTGATGTATGAAGTATGTGGTAGTCTAAGTAAACGTTGGATTTCTTAGGCATCGTTGTATTATGTGTGCCGATATCGAAAATGGCGCGAAATAATTTCAGAAATTCGGGAATAGTGTTTCCAATGAATAGTATTCTTGGATTTAGAAATTAGGATGTTACATAAACATTCTACAAAGTGCGCATGCGCATTTTATCGTTTGTAAACAATCTATAAATTGCACATGCACAGTTAGGGGATTTCTTGATTTAAAATGTATTTATTATGAATTATATTTTCAGATCGCTGCGTGGCTCGTGCCATGGAACGAGACTCACCCCGGGGGGCTCCTGGTGAAATTTGGATATTTTTCTCCCCAACATGTAATTACCGTGAATTTTAAAACCCAAAAAATAGAGAAAAATCAATGGAAATTCAGCGGAAAAGTGAAAAAATTGGGGAAAACATTTTTTTAGGACCCATATGTCCTGCCAGGTGCCACTGCATGGTTGGGATGTGAAAACCATGTAGACGATGAAATTTTTCTTACATCTTAGTTGATTTATGGAATGTTTAAATTATGGTTCCCGAATCGTCATCCCTTACTTTCGCCGTCACAATTACCTCGCCCATAATGTTTTTTTCCCGACTTCTCCGGTGACAGGATCACTTGGCAGGACATATGGGTCCTGAAAATTTTTTTCCCATTTTTTTCACTTTTCAGGTGAATTTCCATTGATTTTACTTTATTTTTTGGGTTAAAAATTCACGGTAATTACATTTTGGGTAGAAAAATCACAATTTCACCGGGAGTCCCTTGGGGTGAGTATCGTTGCATGGCACAAGCCACACAGCCATCTGACAAAATAATTCATAATAAATACATTTTTATTCAAGAAATCCCCTAAATGCGCTTGTGCAATTTATAAATTGTTTACAAACGATAAAATGCGCATGCGCACTTTGTAGAATTTTACACAATATAAAATGCGCATGTGCATTTTATAGTTATAAAATGCGCACGCTCTGTTTATAGCTATAAAATGTGCATGCACAATTTATTGAATGTTTGAAGTGTGCATGCGCATTTCTAAGTGTTTAATTCACTGCATGACCCAATGCGCCGACGCATTTTGCCCTTGTTGATTTTAAAAAATTACTTCCCTATTTTTTTTCCTTTTATTTGAAGCCTCCTCCTCTTTTCCAGAAACTAGCACAGTACCCGTGCATTCACACGAGTGACTTTGAGTTTTGAGTGATGTCGTTTTTACATATATGATTAATTTTTTATAATATAATAATTTATTATATAATTATATAATCAATTAATGGAAAGTGAAAAATTTATTGTTATGCTTTTTATAAATTTTAGAATTTATTATTTTTTAATAATAATTTTTTTCATTAAAATTTAAAATAACAATGACATAATTAAAATAAATAATAAAGGAGAATAAAAAATTAAAATAATTCATAAAATTTTGATATTACTTATTTATACTATATGTACAAATCAAGAATGTTTATCTTAATCTGGTATTTAATATTTGATTTAGGTATTAGTTTTAATTTTTTGCTATATATATAATTATATATATGAACAAATAATAAAATTGTATTAGAAGTAAAGGGATTAATTGGAAAAATGACAATATTTGCCCCTTTAACCTGAGTTTCTGGCTTCACCCTTGCGTATATGTAAAAATGACATCACTCACAACTCAACGTCACTCGTGCGAATACACGGGGTACTGTGCTAGTTTCTAGAAAAGAGGAGGAGATTTCGTATAACAGAAAAAAACAGGGAAGTTATTTTTTAAAATCAACAAGGGCAAAATGCGCCTGCGCATTGTGTGATGCAGTGAATTAAACACTGAGAAATGCGCATGCGCTTTTCAAACATTTAATAAATTGGACAAATCCGGCAACGCCAGTACGGAAGCGGTAGTTAATCTATCTTTGAGTTGTAGAAAACTCTGTTCACACTTTTTGTCCCACAAAAAAGCTTGACCCTTTCGAGTCAATCTTGTGAGAGGCAAAGCTAAACGAGAGAATCCATTAATGAATCTCCGATAGTAGCCGGCCAATCCTAGGAATCTCCTAATTTCCGTGACGGTCTTAGGTCTTTCCCACTCAAGAACGGTTTCTACCTTACTAGGATCAACTGATACACCCCTTCTCTAGTGATAACATGCCCTAGGAAATGGACCCGGTCCATCCAAAACTCACACTTTTCAGGATTAGCAAACTGTCTCTTTTCTCTCAGAATTTCTAAAATAGTCCTAAGGTGATTTTCATGTTCTTCTAGACTACGAGAATAAATCAAGATGTCATCAATGAATACCACTACAAACTGATCCAAAAAGGGTCGGAAGATTCAATTCATGTAGTCCATGAATACAACAGGAGCATTAGTAACACCAAATGGCATCACCAGATACTCATAGTGCCCATATCTAGTCCTAAAAGCTGTCTTAGGGATATCTTCCTTTCTAATCTTAATCTGGTGGTAACCTAACCTAAGATCTATCTTAGAAAACACCGAGGCACCCTTAAGTTGGTCTAGAAGGTCATCTATCCTAGGAAGTGGGTACTTGTTCTTAATGGTGACTTTGTTCAATTGTCTATAATCTACACACAACCTCATACTCCCATTTTTCTTCTTCACTAACAACACTGGAGCTCCCCATGGTGATGCACTAGGCCTAACGAACCCTTTGGCTATAAGATCTTCTAGTTGAGTTTTAAGTTCATTAAGTTCTAGTGGAGACATTCTATATGGAGCTTTAGAAATGGGTCTAGCACCTGGTACTAAGTCTATGGTAAACTCTAACTCTCGGTCCGGTGGTAAGGTTAAAACTTCACTAGGAAAAACGTCTTGGAACTCCCTAACCGTAGCTACACTGCTTAAATCTATTTTAGATTCTAAAATTGAGGAAAGTAACAAAATAAAACATTCACTCCCATCACTAAGACATTGGTTAACCTGGGTGACACTGGACAAAAGCACATGGGGTCTCTCCCTCGAAGGAGGAGGAAAAGGAGGAAATATAACCTTTTTATTGAAACAGTCTAATGTAACCTGATTGGAAGATAACCAGTTCATCCCCAAAATAATATCCATACCCCTCAAAGGTAGACAAATCAAATCAATTACAGAAACCCTACCCTGAATAACAATAGAACATTTAGAACACACAAAAGAAGTGGAAATAGACTCTTTAGCTGGAGTAATTACATCAAGAATATAAGGTAAAGAATCAACAGACAATTTTAATTGTTCAACACATTCAGAAGAAATGAAAGAATGGGTTGCCCAGAATCAAACAATACAATTAAGGTCTTCCCTCCTTGGGTGCATATACCTCTCAGCAGATTGTCTGCAGAAGCTGCTACTTGCCCACTGAGGGTAAAAACTCTTCCAGTTGATTGAGGTTTCTGGGAATTCTTCATTTTTGGACAATCTCTCTTTTTGTGACCTAGTTGCTTATAGAAGTAGCACAAGTTCTTCCTCATCATACACTCCCCAGCATGCTCCTTTCCACACTTATTGCACTTAAGTCCTCCTTGACGTTGGGCTTGCTAAGTGGGCAAGACTGGTTTGCCTTGCCACTTAGGCTTGGAGCCCTTGCCCGGAAGGGGCACCTCAAACTTCCTCTTTCCTTTATTCTCCATTGGTGTAGATGATGAAGTAGTTCCCTTGAAATTCTTCTCAGCAATGTAGCACTGCTCACTAACAACGAAAAGTCTCTAATTTCTAATGTTCCCATCCGATCCAACAGTTCAGGTCTTAACCCTCCCTCAAATTGAGTGCACCTCCACTCCTCATCAGTCACTGCTTGAAGATAACGAGAATACTTTGCTAACTCTTCAAATTTCGCCACATACTTGAGCCACTAACATATCTCCTTGCCTGAGTTGCAAAAATTCAGTCTCCTTTTGCCTCTTGATAGTAGCTGGAAAGTACTTCCCCAAAACAGGTTCTGAAAGACATCCCAAGTCATAGGAGCCTCAGCGTCTGCAGCTCGAACCTTAGCAGTCTTCCACCAGTCTTCAGCCTCCCCTCTCAACATATAGACTGCAAAGCCCACTTTAGCCTCATCAGTGCACTTCATCACTTCGAATATCCGATTCAGGTCCCGTAGCCAATTTGCCGCAACATCAGGATCATAGACTCCGTTGAACTGTGGAGGAGTGTGCTTCCTAAACTCTGACAATCCCACAACAAAAGAATCTACAATAGGGGGTGGTGGTGACGGTTCTGTGTACCTCCTTGCCATTTCTTGAAGCATGGCTGCATTGGTGGCAGCTTGCTCTCGTGCCACTTCCGCTTGGACCCGATTCACATTCATCTGCTCTCCCATCATTTGTGTCAGGGCTTGAAGGGCTGCCGCCACAGGATCTTGAGTAGGACCCTATGAAGATGATGGTGATGAAGGAGGAGGAAAATTAACCCTTGGACGACCTCTCCTGCCGCCTGCCATAATTCCCTACATATCATCAAGTAAATTTTGAGGTGATCAGTTTCTCAATTCACAAAATAACATATATGGAATCATTAACAAACCACAAAATATCCTAATTTCACAGTCCCAAATGGATTGTGTGAAGTCTATTAATCAGTTTGAGCATTCAAACTTGACTCAAAGACTTAATATCCTTTAGTTTTAATGATAAACAATAAGAGTATATAAAGAGTATATAAAGAACATATAAGAACATAATAAGATTATATAAATAGATTCTACTGAGAAAGGTATTGGTTTATTGATTGTGTTTTAGGTTGAAATATTCTTAGAAGAAGAAGAAGATTGATGAACAGAATCAGAAGATAAGGATTAAAAGAACAAATGCAGGATTTAATATAAAGGTTGTCTGAAGTAAAGCAACTCGTCTGAAGTGCAGAAGCTGTCTGAAGTAAGCAACTCGTCTGAAGCATAGAAGCTATCTGAAGAACGCAAGCCGTCTGAAGTGCTGAAGCCGTCTGAAGTGCTGAAGCTGTCTGAAGTGCGCAAGCCATCTGAAGACGTGAAGACCATCTGAAGACGTGAAGACCATTTGAAGACGTGAAGACCATCTGAAGACGTGAAGACCGTATGAAGACGTGAAAACTATCTGAAGAAGCCTACAAACAGAATCAAGAATTTATCTCTTGAAGACGTTGCTAAAGTGTAAAGCACACTCTACCAAAATGGAGTACACTTATATCAGTATAAAAGCTAAACATGCTTTATGCCTCAATCAAAGTCTTGCACAAATGAGGAAACTCTGCAATGACTTTCTCTAATGACTGCTGCACCTGCAACAAAAGGCATTTCAGTATAAAAGCTAAACATACTTTTATACCCTCGACCAAAGTCTTTCACAAATAAGGAAACTCGGCAAAGACTTTCGGCAACGCATGCTGCAACCTGCAACATAAGGGATCTGCGTTCGCAGACCTGCACCTGCGACTGCTGCCATACAGAGGTGATCAGAAGACTAAGAAAAAGCAACCAGAAAGATGTTTGAATAAAATATGTTAAATTCAACATCTTTATTCATCTATA
Organism: Sesbania bispinosa; assembly: GCA_026901365.1. Classification (NCBI taxonomy): domain Eukaryota; kingdom Viridiplantae; phylum Streptophyta; class Magnoliopsida; order Fabales; family Fabaceae; genus Sesbania; species Sesbania bispinosa. The sequence goes on along the minus strand of QLOH01000041.1, from coordinate 523,101 downwards.
TCTCAGAAGAAGAAGAAATTAGTGCAGAGGTCAAAACTATGATTCAACGGCTATAATATCATATATCTTTATTCAAAAGAAGAAACTGCAAACAACAACTATTCGACAAGACACCTCACTCAAAGAAGAAAGAAGAAATGGTGTCAGGAAGCAAACAGAAAAGGAGCATATACAAAATAAGCAAAAGGACAATCCAACGGATATCTCCTCATATACACTCCTAAGAAAAGCAGAAGAAATCAGAAGTCAGCTGAGGAACGCAGAAGAAATCAAAAGACAACTGAAGAAAAGCAAAAGGAAATCAAGAGAGAGAACATGCAAAACAATATCAAGAAAATCTCTCTAAGAGCTCATCTACAGAAGTGTCAGAACAGGACTGTTTGAACACTTATTTGCTTAAGAAGAAGCAACCGTTTGAGACCCTATTACACAACGGCTATATGAGCCACCTCATCAATTATCTCAACGGTATTATGAATCATCTTCAAACGGCTATATTCCAACAGAACATATAAATAGCCTCAAGATTGAATTTGAAGATGTTGGTTGTTGGTGGGGTTGGTTGAAAGAGAATCAACCATGCTACTGACCTATTGGTCAGTCAGTCAAGGATTGTTCGGAAGAACAACCAACCAGGATGTGCTTAATCTCAAATGAACCAAGAATGGTTTGAAGCCGCAAGTATACCTTGGTTATTCCAATGATACGGGTGAGAATGTAGCCCATGGAAACCAATGGTTGGAGAACAAGGCTGAAGCTCAAATCCAGTATCTATCTAGCCAATTCTCAGAGGATGTCATTCCTCACATCAAGACAGGATGTACCTAACTTATATACTTGTATCACTGTCTTAACCTTGTACTTAGAATTCAACCTTTGTATCCTGAGTAGTACTCAGTTAACCTCTAGTACAGGAAGAATTTAAGTTTATGTGTCGTGGAAACTTAAACTTAGTTCAAATTGTAAACACTTTATGTGTCTGAGAGCCTAGAGATGCTTGGTGGAAGAAAGAATACTCATACACTACGGTGGTTAGTGTCTGAGAGCCTGGAGAGGCTTGGTGGAAGAAAGAATACTTAGTTGCAAAGCCTGGAGAGGCTAGACTGAAAAAGAATACTGCATATGTTGCCTGGAGAGGCAGTTGAAAACAAAAGAATACTTAGTCGTAAAGCCTGGAGAGGCTAGACTGAAAAAGAATACTGCATAAGTTGCCTGGAGAGGCAGTTTGAAAAACAAAGGAATACTTGGTGTTGTCTAGAGAGACTATACTCGTGTTGTCTGGAGAGACTGTACTCGTGATGTCTGGAGAGACTATACTCGTGATGTCTGGAGAGACTGTACTCTTGATGTCTGGAGAGACGGTACTCGGTATAGCCTGGAGAGGCTTGCCTGAAAAAGAATACTGCATGAGTTGCCTGGAGAGGCAGTTGAAAATGAAAGAATACTCATTGTTTAGCCTGAAGAGGCCGTGGTAAAATAATACTTGTATCTGAGTTCAGATAGTGGAAAATCCAGTGGTTGTTTGCTTCTGGGACTGGATGTAGCTCATGGGTTTGTGGGTGAACTAGGATAAATTTTGTGTCTAAGTCTTCTTTCCCTTAATCTCTTTATTTACAGTTTTCATATTTATGTTGGGGATTGAAAAGTCATTTTCATAACAAACTTAACACAACAATTTCAATAAAATGATCTTTCATAAGAACAAAACATGAGATGTTTATCATGTGACTTGAAGCATTAAAAGGAATGTCTTTTGAATTACTTCTGAAACAATTATCTGAAGTGAGTCTGGAAAGACCCTCAGTTCAGAAATCTGGAACAGGACTTCAGACAACCTATAGTCATCTGAAGTATTTCAGAAACAGTCTTGAAAAACATTCAATGTAATAATCTTCAGAAGATATCTTGAGAAGTATCTATTTAAAATAATCTTAAGACTTAAAAGAAACTTTATTTTTCTTATCTTCCGCACATTTTAATTATCTCTGATCTTAAGATTCATTTTAAACATTATTCATCTTCATGATTTAAATAAAAGATTTACAAGATTGACACGAAAAGCTTAAAACACTATTCAACCCCCCTTCTAGTGTTTCCTGTGGTTCTAACAATTGGTATCAGAGCTCACCTTCGGGTTGAGCATCTAACAAATGCAGAAGGAGTAGATCCTCAGAAGATGGAAATCTCACCAAGCTGAAGTAACTCTGAAGAATGATAATGAGAAAAGAAAATCATTTTTCTTAAAACTAATTATTCATACAAGGCATCTTTCAGAAGGATATAGCTGGAAAAGGAAAGTGTATCTATCTCTAGATCACAAACGGGTAACACCTTTCCTATCTTTGTTTAAATCTAAATTTAAGTATAACTGCTTATCTGCTGAATGTTTTGTTTTATCGAAATTGTTATTACATAAGTGTACTTGTGTGAAAATAAATTATTGCATAATAACTGTCCTATATATGTATGCATATTACTTGTTTTGTGTGTAAATTATCTGCACTGCATGCGTGAAAATATGTGTGTAAATGAAGAGTCATGTATGTTTATCATTTAATATGAAACGACACGTTGAGGGATAATGGATCATCAAACAGTTTCTCATAATTGGCACGATGCACAACTCTCAATAACTGCTTGGTGCATGTAACCGTCACTCCTCATTGAACGAAGCTATGATCACTGCCTATTTAAAAGGAGTTTGGATGATCATAATGGAAATTACACTTCATTCAATCATTTTCTTAAAAAGGTCAAAGCTTCCTCAAAGCACCTATTCTCAGAAAGTTCAACAGTTCAATAGTACTCAATGGCCAACATGTCTACATCATCAAATGACTCAAACCATCCCGTGTTTGATGAGAAAATCATACCCTCTAGAATGGTAAAACTCTCTGATTTTGATGAGGCTGGGTATAATATCACATAGTACTTTGACGTTGTGGGGTGGACTCCTTACTTCAACAAATATCTCCTCACCGTGGCATGAAGAAAGTGTGCTAGAATTCTGGAACAACTCCAACTTTGTGTCAAATGATGATTGGACCGGGATTAAAATAGAGGTAATGGGAAGATCAATTTGTGTGGACTACAAATTGATTGCTGAAGTGATTGGTGTGCCTGCTAGAGGAGAACAGTACTTTCAGAGGTGGGAATCCTTGCATGGTGGAACTTTCATCTTTAATGAAGTTCTCTTTGGAGGAAGACGTCTAGCACCCTACCGACCTTCTCAACTTTTGAAGATTCCCAGAGCACTTCTTGCTGTGCTAAACTGCAACATCATTCCAAAAGGACGCAACAGGTTAGAAGTAAATCAACTGGAAAGGTTCGTATTGGGACACTTGCTGACAAAGAAGAGAATCAGTCTTCCCTGGGTGCTGATGTATCAGATGATCTTCAGACAAGATATGAGAAATGAAGATCTCTATCCTCACAACACCCTGATAATGAAAATACTGATGCACAAGGGCTTTCCAGTGGAAAGTCACTTTGACCAACCGCCTCCTCATTTCTTTACTCCGGGAATGTATGATCAGTCAGACCGGACTCTAATTGATAGAGAAGAAGCTCCAGAGAATCAGGTGATTAGTCCTCCCTTGGTTGCTCCATGCAACAAAGGAAAAGGGTTTTTACTCATCTGGGTGCTCATAAAAGAAAAAGGATGGTGTTGGGTGCATACAATCTGAAGAGGGTGAATGACAAGGAATCGGCTGGCAAAGAGGTTGAGAGTGGCTGAGAAAGAGCTGCAAGAGCTCAAAGCTGAGAAAGAGACTGCCAACGCCGCTGAAACCCATCTGATGACCATTGAATCCATTTCAAGTGTCATGTCTTTTTGTTATTATTTTTGTTTTACATCTTAAATATAAATATCTTTTATATGATTATCAAATCTCTTCTCGTCTGTGTATGTTTAAATAGTGTGTCTTTTATCTTTGAATGCTCGAATGAATGTTTAACTCAACACAACTTTTTCTCGGTACAACTACTTTGATAAAATCAATTAACTTAATAAGATAAAGACAAAATTAAGATTCATCTACTATAAAAAATCCTCTAATAATTTAACTTGCTGAAATTTGATAAAATTAAAATAATTAATCTAAGACATTTGTTTTAATGATTAACTAATATGATTAAGAAATATCAGATACTACTGAAAATCATCTTTAGTTCATGTTTCAGAAAAACAGGTTTCTGAAAATAAGCTAAAAAAAGATCAACCGGAGGAAATGCCATGTGTAAAAAGATGAATCAAGGCAACATCATCTAAAAGAATGTCTAAGTGTGATATCATCTCCATTGTCTGAACCTGTTCAGACAGTTCACAATGAACTTACTGAAAAAGAATACTACATATGTTACCTGGAGAGGCAGTTGAAAATAAAAGAATACTTAGTTGTAAAGCCTGGAGAGGCTAGACTGAAAAAGAATACTGCATAAGTTTCCTGGAGAGGCAGTTGAAAACAAAGGAATACTTGGTGTTGTCTGGAGAGACTGTACTCGTGTTGTATGGAGAGACTGTACTCGTGATGTCAGGAGAGACTGTACTCGTGATGTCTGGAGAGACGGTACTCGATATAGTCTGGAGAGGCTTGCCTGAAAAAGAATACTGCATGAGTTGCCTGGAGAGGCAGTTGAAAATGAAAGAATACTCATTGTTTAGCCTAAAGAGGCTGTGGTAAAATAATACTTGTATCTGAGTTCAGATAGTAGAAAATCCAGTGGTTGTTTGCCTCCGGGACTGGATGTAGCTCACGAGTTAGTGGGTGAACCAGGATAAATTTTGTGCCTAAGTCTTCTTTCCCATAATCTCTTTATTTACAGTTTTCATATTTATGTTGGGGATTGAAAAGTCATTTTCATAACAAACTTAACACAACGATTTCAATAAAATGATCTTTCATAAGAACAAAACATGAGATGTTTCTCATATCACTTGAAGCATTACAAAGAATGTCTTTTGAATTACTTCTGAAACAATTATCTGAAGTGAGTCTGGAAAGACCTCAGTTCAGAATCTGGAGCAGACTTCAGACAACCTATAGTCATCTGAAGTATTTCAGAAACAGTCTTGAAAACATTCAATGTAATAATCTCAGAAGATATCTTGAGAAGTATCTGTTTAAAATAATCTTAAGACTTAAAAGAAACTTTATTTTTCTTATCTTCTGCACATTTTAATTATCTCTGATCTTCAGATTCATTTTGAACATTATTCGTCTTCATGATTTAAATAAAAGATTTACAAGATTGACACGAAAAGCTTAAAACACTATTCAACCCCCCTTCTAGTGTTTCCTGTGGTTCTAACAGATTGAACTGCTCTGATACCAAATGTAACACCTTAAATTTCTAGCTAAGAACCTAGTCCGTTGGAAACCAAGTTCTTAACTTAGAATTTGGAGCGTAACGTTTTGAATATCAACTTAATCACGAAATTGTAAGGAATCCAACGAAAATCCAACAATTCAATGAAGCATTCTAAGTAATAACACATGAATCCAAACTAAATTCACATTTTCATAAACATAAGTCCTTAGTCTATCAAGCCACTAAGGATACAAAACAAACTTTCTAAGAAACTTCAGATATACTAAGATATATACATATATACATGATAATCATCTTAGAACGAACATAAAGGAAACTAATGCCTATCCCAAAGCTCTTTACTTCCCGGACTGGGTGTCTGGCAATGGAGGTACCTGTTCAACTAAACAATCCATATAACGTGTGGTGAGATAAAATCTCAGTGAATACAAAACACATGCATGAGAGCAAGGGATAAGAAACTCATGTCAGAACATAATTCATAGAATCAACCAAACCATCAATAATCAAATGAAAAGCAATATGATGCACTCACTGCTGTGCCCAACAGGCATGTTCTTATCACTTTCTAGAGTTAGACCTGAGCTCAGACTACGGGAACCGGCTTTCCCGGGGACAAATCCCACCCAAACTGGACCGAAGTCGTGTTTTCAATACCATTGTTTATTCATTTTTACTCACAACACAAGGCCGACTTTGAATTTACTTCAATTTAATCATAGTCCATAATTAAAACAATAACACAATGTCTCATGCATAACAATATCAAGCAATTAAGCTAGTTTCGACTATTCCGAGGTTTCGACCCTTACGACTTAAATCCAAATTACCATTTCGAATTCTAGCTCAAGCTACAACATTCAATAACTATAAATAATCGAGGAATTACAATTGATTCGGATGTAAATATAAGGTGGAACCAAGTGGGATCGATAGTTTCGATAGTTCGATAATTTCGATAGTCTCGATAGTTTCGAAAACTTTGAAACTAAGGATTCCGATACTCGATTCCCAATCCATATACTCAATCCAACAATTACCATATCAATACAATTAGAATCTACCAAGAAAGTCTACAATCCACGAATTAAAGGAAGGGAGATGAGAGAATGGGCACATGCATAAGAATCATCCTAATACCCAAAGAGAAGTGAGTTGTACTCACCAATCCAAGCAATTCAAGAAGGGAAATGAGGTTTGGAGGTGATCAATTTGATGTTTCCTTGTCCCGAATCTGTTCTCAAGCTTTGAATTGAAGTTTCTCTCCTAGGTTTTCTCTCTCTCTCTCTCATTAGGTCGGAAAGGGGAAGAGCGAAAATGAATTTCTTGTTTAATTTTGCACCAGCTAAATATATTTTTCGTGCTGGTAATCGATTACCAACTTACTGTAATCGATTACCATAGGCTAAAAACACTAGAGATCCCTTTCTGGTAATCTGGTAATCGATTACCACTCCTGGTAATCGATTACTATAAACCCAGATTTTTGGTAATCGATTACCAAAATCCTGCTCTCAGGTAATCGATTACCAACAGACAGCTCTCTGATAATCGATTACCACCTCTTTGTAATCGATTACCTACAAAACAACTCTCTGGAAATCGATTACCACCTCTTGGTAATCGATTACCAACAAAACAGCTCTCATAAACTCCTAGAATTTACTTATTTTAAGAATCATAACTTAGATTTATTCCCTAATCCTTATTACTTCCAGTTTCTCAACTAAACATAAAAGATTACCCTTTAAACCTTATAATTTATCATAGCTTGATATGCGGGATGTTACAACCACATGTCCTGCCAGGTACCCTTGCATGGTTGGGATGTGAAAACCATGTAGGCGATGAAATTTTTCTTACATCTTAGTTGATTTGAGAAATGTTTAAGTTATGGTTCCCGAAACGTCACCCCTTACTTTCGCCATCACAATTACCTCACCCATAATGTTTTTTCCCGACTTCTGTGGTGACAGGATCACTTGGTAGGACATATGGGTCTTGATAAATAATTTTCCCAATTTTTTCACTTTTCAGGTGAATTTCCATTGATTCTACTCTATTTTTTGGGTTAAAAATTCACGTAATTATATTTTGGGGAGAAAAATCACAAAATTTCCCTGGGAGGCCCTCGGGGTGAGTCTTGTTCCATTGCACGGCCAGGAGGCCATCTGACAAAATAATTCATAATAAATACATTTTCATTCAAGAAATCCCCTAAATGCGCTTGTGCATATATAGATTGTTTACAAACGATAAATTTCCATACGCACTTTGTATAATGTTTACACAATATAAAATGCGCATGTGCATTTTATAGTGTTATAAATGCGCATGCTCAGTTTATAGCTATAAAATGCGCATGCGCAATTTATTGAATGTTTGAAGTGTGCATGCGCATTTCTAAGTGTTTAATTCACTGCATGACCCAATGCACACGATTTTGCCCTTGTTGATTTTAAAAAATTACTGCCCTTGTTTGAAGTGTACCCCGTGTATTCGCACAAGTGACGTTGAGTTGTGTGTGATGTCATTTTTACATATATGCAGGGGCGAAGCCAGAAACTCAGGTTAAGGGGGCCAATATTGTCATTTTTCCAATTAATCCCTTTACTTCAAATACAATTTTATTATTTGTTCATATATGTAATTATATATATAGCAAAAAATTAAAACTAAAACCTAAATCAAATATTAAATACCAAATTAAGATAAACATTCTTGATTTGTATATATAGTATAAATAAGTAGTATCAAATTTTATGAATTATTTTAATTTTATTCTCTTTTTATTATTTATTTTAATTATGTCACTGTTATTTTAAGTTTTAAAGAAAAAAATTATTATTACAAAAATAAATTCCCAAATTTATAAAAAGCATAACAATAAATTTTTCACTTTCCATTAATTGATGTATATAATTATATAATAAATTATTATATTATAAAAATTAATCATATATGTAAAACAACATCACTCAAAACTCAACGTCACTCGTGTGAATGCACGGGTACTGTACTAGATTCTGGAAAAGAGGAGATTTCAGATAACATAAAAAACAGGGAAGTTATTTTTAAATCAACAAGGGCAAAATGCGCCTGCGCTTTGTGTGATGCAGTGAATTAAACACTGAGAAATTAATGCGCATGTGCTTTTCAAACATTTAATAATTGCGCATGCGCATTTTATATTGTGTAAACATTCTACAAGTGCGCATGCACATTTTATCGTTTGTAAACAATCTATAAATTGCACATGCACATTTAGGGGATTTCTTGATTAAATTGTATTTCTTATAAATAAATTTGTCAGATCGCTGCGTGGCTCGTGCCATAGAACGAGACTCACCCCGGGGGGCTCCTGGTGAAATTTGGTGATTTTTCTCCCCAACATGTAATTACCGTGAATTTTTAACCCAAAAATAGAGAAAAATCCTTGGAAATTAGCGGAAAAGTGAAAAAATTGGGGAAAACATTTTTTTAGGACCCATATGTCCTGCCAGGTGCCCCTGCATGGTTGGGATGTGAAAACCATGTAGACGATGAAATTTTTCTTACATCTTAGTTGATTTGAGGAATGTTTACGTTATGGTTCTCGAAACGTCACCCCTTACTTCGCCGTCACAATTACCTCACGCATAATGTTTTTTTCCCGACTTCTGTGGTGACGGATCACTTGGTAGTACATATGGGTCCTGATAAAAAATTTTCCCCAATTTTTCACTTTTAAGGTGAATTTCCATTGATTTTACTCTATTTTTTGGGTTAAAAATTCACGGTAAATTACATTTTGGGGAAAAAATCACAAAATTTCACCGGGAAGCCCTCGGGGTGAGTCTCGTTCCATTGCACGGGCTACGCGGCCATCTGGTAAAATAATTCATAATAAATACATTTTTAATTCAAGAAATACCCTAAATGCGCTTGTGCAATTTATAGATTGTTTACAAACGATAAAATGCGCATGCGCACTTTGTCGAATGTTTACACAATATAAAATGCGCATGTGCATTTTATAGTTATAAAATGCGCATACTCATTTCATAGCTATAAAATGCGCATGCGCAATTTATTGCATGTTTGAAGTGTGCATGCACATTTCTAAGTGTTTAATTCACTGCATGACTCAATGCACAAGCGCATTTTGCCCTTGTTGATTTTAAAAAATTACTTCCCTATTTTTTTCCTGTATCTGAAGCCTTCCTCCTCTTTTCCAGAAACTAGCATAGTACCTGTGCCTTCACACGAGTGACGTTGAGTTTTGAGTGATGTCGTTTTTACATATATGATTAATTTTTTATAATATAATTATTTATTATATAATTATATACATCAATTATGGAAAGTGCAAAATTTTTTTATGCTTTTATAAATTTGGGAATTTATATTTTTTAATAATATTTTTTTCATTAAAATTTAAATACAGTGAGATAATTAAAATAAATAATAAAAGAGAATAAAAAATTAGAATAATTCATAAAATTTGATTATCTTATTTATACTATATATACAAATCAATTTTTATCTTAATTTGGTATTTAATATTTGATTTAGGTTTTAGTTTTAATTTTTTTGCTATATATATATATTATATATATGAACAAATAATAAAATTGTATTTGAAGTAAAGGGATTAATTGGAAAAATGACAATATTTGCCCCCTTAACCTGAGTTTCTGGCTTCGCCCCTGCATATATGTAAAATGACATCACTCACCACTCAACGTCAATCGTGCGAATGCACGGGGTACTGTGCTAGTTTCTGGAAATGAGGAGGATATTTCAGATAACAGAAAAAAGGGGAAGTTATTTTGTAAAGTCAACAAGGGCAAAATGCGCCTGCGCATTGGGTCATGCAGTGAATTAAACACTGAGAAATGTGCATGCACTTTTCAAACATTTAATAAATTGCGCATGCGCATTTTATATGTGTAAACATTCTACAAAGTGCGCATGCTCATTTTATCGTTGTAAACAATGTATAAATTGTACATGCACATTTAGGGGATTTATAGATTTAAAATGTATTTATTATGAATTATTTTGTCTGATGGCTGTGTGGCTCGTGCCATGTAACGAGACTCACCCTAGGGGCTCCTGGTGAAATTTGGTGATTTTTCTCCCTAACATGTAATTACCGTGAATTTTTAACCCAAAAATAGAGAAAAATCCATGGAAATTCAGCGAAAAGTGAAAAATTGGGGGAAAACATTTTTTAGGACCCATATGTCTTGCCAGGTACCCCTGCATGGTTGGGATGTGAAAACCATGTAGGCGATGAAATTTTTCTTACATCTTAGTTGATTTGAAGATGTTTAAGTTATGGTTCCCGAAACGTCACCCCTTACTTTCGCCGTCACATTACCTCACCCATAATGTTTTTCCCGACTTCTGTGGTGACATGATAACTTGGCAGGACATATGGGTCCTGATAAAAAATTTTCCCAATTTTTTCACTTTTCAGGTAAATTTCCATTGATTTTACTCTATTTTTTGGGTTAAAATTTCACGGTAATTACATTTTGGGGAGAAGAATCACAAAATTTCATCGGGAGGCCCCCGAGGTGAGTCTCGTTCCTTGGCACGGGCCATGCAGTCATTTGACAAAATAATTCATAATAAATACATTTTAATTCAAGAAATCCCCTAAATGCGCATGTGCAATTTATAGATTGTTTACAAACGATAAAAGCGCATGCGCACTTTGTAGAATGTTTACACAATATAAAATGTGCTTGTGCATTTATAGTTATAAAATGCGCATGCTCAGTTTATTGCTATAAAATGAGCATGCGCAATTTATTGAATGTTTGAAGTGTGCATCCGCATTTCTTAGTGTTTAATTCACTGCATGACCCAATGCACAGGCGCATTTTGCCCTTGTTGATTTTAAAAAATTACTTCCCTATTTTTTTTCCTGTTATCTGAAGCCTCCTCCTCTTTTCCAGAAACTAGCACAGTACCCGTGCATTCGCACGAGTGACGTTGAGTTGTGAGTGATGTTGTTTTTACATATATGATTAATTTTTTTATAATAAATAATTTATTATATAATTATATACATCAATTAATGGAAAGTAAAAAATTTTTGTTATGATTTTTATAAATTTTGGAATTTTATTTTTTAATGATAATTTTTTTCATTAAAATTTAAAATAACAGTGACATAATTAAAATAAAAATAAAAAGAATAAAATTAAAATAATTCATAAAACTTTGATATACTTATTATAATATATATACAATCATGAATGTTTATCTTAATTTGGTATTTAATATTTGATTTAGGTTTTAGTTTTAATTTTTGGCTATATATATAATTATATATATGAACAAATAATAAAATTGTAAAAAATGAGATATTTGGTATTTAGGTTTGATTTAGGTTTTGAAGTAAAGGGATTAATTGAAAAAATGAGAATATTGGCCTCCTTACCCTGAGTTTCTTCTGGCTTCGCCCCTGCATATATGTAAAATGACATCACTCACAACTCAACGTCAATCGTGCGAATGCACGGGTACTGTGCTAGTTTCTGGTAAAAAGGGGGAGATTTCAGATAACAGAAAAAACAGGGAAGTTATTTTTGTAACATCCCAAATTAGAAACTTTAAACAACTTATTAGGGTGAAATAAGAGGGTTAAGTGTTAGTAATTAAAGGAAAATAAGTTAAGAGACCAAGTGTTAGCCTTAACCAGAAGTTTTAATAACTCATTAGGTTAGAAATAAGATTATTGTGTTTGGTAATTAGAGGTTGAGTGGGGATTATGGAAATTAACTTAGAATTCTATTTCAGGTTAAAATGAAGAGTTTTGGGTTCTGGTAATCGATTACAGGGAGTTTGTAATCGATTACCCGAGAGCTAGTTTTTAGGTAATCGATTACTCACAGGTTGTAATCGATTACCGAGAGCTGAATTTTGTGTAATCGATTACGTAATCGATTATCTGAGGGCTGAGTTTTTGGTAATCGATTACCAAGGGTTAATCGATTACCAGATTTCCAGAAACGTTTTCTAGTGTAATTTTTACCTCTGGTAATCGATTACAACACTATGGTAATCGATTACCAGCTGTCCAGTATAAATACTCGGACATGCAAAATCTGAAGGGAGATATTTTCTTCTCTTCCTTCACGCTTTTTAGAGAGAAGAGAGAGAGAGAGTGGACCTAGTGAGAGAAAGCTGATTTGGGAGCTTGGGAAGGAATTCGGAGCTAGAATCATCAAGTGAAACACTTCAATCTTCCATCCTACTCTTGATTCCCAAGGATTGGTGAGTATAACTCACACACCCACTTTTCTCTTTGAGTTTGATTTCCTCCCCAATGTATGAACCCTACTCTTTAATCCCTCTTTATATGATAATTGTGGTTAGATTAGTAATGTATGCATGAATTTGAGTAGTTTGGTTGGTTGTTTCGTTGAAAACCTTAGGGTAGCGAGATTTACTAAAGTAACGAGATTACAAAATGCTTAATGTATGAACCCTACCTCTTTGATTCCCTTTCTAATTAGTTAATATGATTGAATTGATGAAGTTATGCTGGAATTGAATTTCATGCTAGGAATTGATTATAAATCCCTTGGATTTCAAAGTTACGAAAGTTACGAAAGTTTTCGAAACACTCAAAATACTCGAAATTCTAGTTTTGGGTTATCAATTCATGTTTACCGTTTTCGACCGTGAGTTAATTAAGCCGAACTTGTGCTGTGAGTTAAGAAATTGATTGATTATGTAAAGATTATTGACTTCGGTCCAGTTTTGGGTGGGATCGTCCCCGGGAAAGACGTTTCCCGTAGTCTGAGCTCAGGTCTAACTTCAGTTTCAGTAATAAGTTCATGCCTGCTGGGCACAACAGTGAGTTGCATTATTATTGCATTATAATGACTTGAGCATTATTATACTAGCTGAGATTGTAACACCCCATTTTTACCGTTTTCCCGTTTTTGCTGTTTTAAGCGTTTTAATGGATTTTAAATGATTAAAATTATTTTTAATTGTCAAAATTTATATTTTTGGATTCAGTATTAAATTTCCTATTTTTAGGAATTTCTGGGAATTTTTGGGATTTTTCTGCAAAAATTGACCTTTTTGCCCTCCGTACCCCGACCCGGGCCCGAATACTCTTGATCCGGGCCAGAAAAAATTGTACAAACCTTATTTTCTCCTCTGAAAATTGCGCTGCACAGCATGGTGCATGTGTGCCACTTGTCCATGTCTTCCTTCACACCATTAAGTCTATATAAAGGAGAAAGCTTCACTTTATGGCCATTTTTCACTTAGCCATCTTCTCCACCTACCCATTTTCTCTTCTTCTTCTTCTTTCTTTCTCCCTTGCTGGCCGCGCACCACCACCCTTCTTCTCCCAAAATTTCTTCATCTCCACCCAAATCACCAACCAAGCTTAAGTCCCATTCTTGGATTTAAGCTAAAAAAAAAAAATACTACTTTCTACCAAAATCCACTTGTTGGAGGCTTGAAGGAGGAGCTTGAAGGGGCTGTTGGAGGAGGAAAAATCTGCACTCATTCCCTTGAAGATCTAAGGTAAAGGGGGGGAGAACTTGAACTCTAGTAGGCCATGTAACTAGAGTCAAGGATTTGCCCTTGAATCCTTGTTTTTTTCTCTATTTTTCTCTTGAAAAATCAAACCTTTGAGCTTGTTTTTAAGAAAATATTTTCGGTCTTGATGAGCTGGGTTATTGTTGTTGTTTGCATGTCTTTGATCTTGCTTGGATTTGTTGTTGATGGTTGGGTTTTGTTGCATGCAAGCCATGGAAGGATTTTTGTTGAAAAATCCCTCCTTTTTCCCCTTAAGCTCTCGGCCAGAGAGGAAGAGGTGGCTGCATGTGTGCAAAAATTATTTTGATGGTTTGGATGTGATTATATGATGGATATATATACATGCATGTGGTTGATCTTAAGTGGAAAAATTGATTTGGTGATTTATCTTGAAAATAATGATGTTTTGAGCATGAAAAATGCAAGTTTGAGCCTTGAGCATGTGCATGTGTGATTTGGATAGTTTGAAATATCCTATTTGATGTTTAAAACACATGGATGAGATTATGTGTGATTTTGGCAAAGATTGGAGAAAGAAAAAAAAAAAAAGAAAATTTGATGAACATTCAAGCTTGTTCTTGAAGTTCATGAGGATTCATGATGAGATTCATCAAGGGAGACCTTTTGATCTCGAAAAGATCAAAAAGAGGTTTAAAAACATGTTTTAAGTGTAAGGGACTAAAAGATAAATTTTTTTTTTACAAAAGGGGCCAAAGTGCAATTAAGTTAAGTTGTTAAAATAATTGGTTAAATTCGGATTTCCAATTCCAACCAAGTAAAAGTCAACTTAAAGGTCAATATTTTAGGTTGCCATGACTAAAAATAAGTTCCTAAGAGTTATAAAACCTTTAGGCTTTTAATTTAAGTTTAAAACCTTAAGAAAAGGAGTTAAAGACTCATTAAAAGTCAATCAAGATTAGATTATGAAATTAAAGTTAGATTGGAGTTGAACTTCAACTCTAATCCACGTTATTAAGATTAAAACTCAAGAATTAATTAGTGGACTTGGCTAATTTAGTTATCTAAGTTAATTAACCTAATCTACTTAAGTTAATTAAGTAAAGAATAATAAATTAAGGCTAAAATTAATTAACCTTAATCAAATATAATTAAAAGCTTAATCCAAGATTAAGGAAGAGATTAAGGAATAATTAGGAATTAATCAGGATCTTAAGTAAGGATTAAGACTTAATTAAAGAAGATTAAGACTAATTATAGTTCAGTTAATGAAAACTAATTGTAATTAAAGATTAAACTTAATCTTAATTAGTCATACAAGAGGAATTAGGATAAGCAATGCTATCCATAAGACACAAATCATAAGTCTTAGTAAATTATAAGACTTAAGTGGACATGATTATCAAGAATATTAGTACAAACTACCTTAAAGGCTATAACAAACACACTCTTTCTTCATAAAAACTTGAGAAGCTTAGTGAGAGAGTGCGGTTCCAACCCAAGGTAGGTTCGATTTTCCTTGAAGGAAAGACATTGAATTCGGGCCGTGCCACGGGGATGTGGTGACGTTGAATGGTTCAATGGGCTTTGCCTGTAAGGATGTGAATGTTGTGAGCATTGTTGTGTGACATGCATCATGAGGCATTGTTGATGTTCGAGGTTGAAAACCTTATGACCTATATGACAGTAGCACTTGGTACAGTGTGAAATCGGTTGGGAAGGGTGCAACTGGGTTTTGCAAAGAACGCCAGTGGGGTCCTCAAAAGGGACGCCAACCCTGAGGATAGCCTAGCTCCCGGAAGATCTCAGGTGACGTAGATTAGCTCCCTACTGTCGAGATTGGGGAACCCAGCTTAGCTATTCCTGTCGCTCTCATGTTTTCGGGTCAGTTGAGATTGTCTGGAAGAACGCTTAAATGAATTTGGCCAAAATGTATGAGTAATGCTCTTTGTACCAATGCTAGTACAGACTCTAACTCCTGACGTGCTGTGTATATATGGTCGGCGCAGCTGCTATGTGCTCTGCCGATGGTGATGTTTCCCTGGGCCCACAGTCATTAGATATTACATTATAATAGTAGAGTTGCGTTCATATGAGTACACCATGATGAGATGTCGTGATTGCTTATTGATTCGACTGTGTGGATTGCCTCTATGTGTGTGCTCTAGTTTGGCTGTATCCTACATGCTGTGAGTTCATGCGATGTTTCTCACCCTCCTGTTCTATGTTTTCTTTCTATGCTCTTCTCGTCACGTTGATAGTCGGTAATCGAGGACTTCCGTCATGACGTCAATGCAGGTGCGACTCAGATGGTTGCCGAGGGGCACCCGGTGGGCGACGAGTGTCCCGCGCAGGTGTGAGTTCTATGGAGGGGGAGTCCTGTGTCATCATCACGCACCCCAGACTTCCTCTTGTACTTGAGAAGGAATAGGTTGTGTTGAGTCTAGGTAGTGGCAGCTCTGATCTAGCGACCTCTTGTTTTGTATTTAGTTGAGGTCTTATTTATTTAGTCTACTACTGGAACTCATAGTTTTGCGTGGTTGCTTGTTGGCTCAAAAAGTACATCGACAACCGTGATGTATGTATGTATATATATATATATTTATGATGTTTCCCTTCCTTATGATTCATTTTATAACTATGTGTATGCGTGTAGGTAGGCGCGTAATAAGCGTTCTAGATGTTTTTGGAAAATGAGTTTTAAATTTAAGGAAAGGATATTTCATAAGTACTTAAAATAAAGCTAGAGAGGTAATAGGCCAATGGCACCATAAACCCTTTTCAAAAAAAAAAAAAAAATTTCCGTATGTTGACGTTTTGAAAACAGTAAGTTCGTTGGTCACGTGTCATATGTGACATTCCTAGCGGTATAACTAAGGGTGTCGCAGAGATTATTATCTCACCCCACGTTTCAGGGGATTTATTTTAGTTGTGCAGGAAATTCCAAGTGATATGACGGAAAAAGGTGGTTGAAAGAGCTGAGTTTATTCCGCAATGGAAGTTCTTTGTAATAGAAATTAGTTTAATTATATTCGTGGATAATCGACCTAATGATGTATAAACGCATGAGCATGTTTTAGCCATGGAGGCTTAATTATGAGTTTTAAAGTATTCATGTTATTAGATTGTACTGGTTTGCTGAGTTTCAGGTTAACCTTGGATTTGGTAACATCCGATTTTTAGGGGAGACTCTGCCAGATTTCCGGTATGAGTTCATTGAAGCACACTTCTTCAAGTATGGATTCTTCCCTAACATTAAGTAAGATTTACTATTATTTAGAGATATTGATGTTGTAATGTAATTGCTTAAACTAATCGTTGGATAGTTTTAAGCGAATGTTTGACGATATTGAAAATTTAACGTAATGATTTCAAGAACTTCGGGAATAGTGTCTCCAACGGGCATTAATTCTGAGTTCAGAAATTAGGGCGTTACATTTTGGTATCAGAGCATTTCAATCCAATTGGACTGTGGTTAGGCTAGTTGCCCGTGGCTTATTGTGATCTTTTAGTACGTGTACTCATTATAGGGACTGATCACTCCTATAGTGTGTGCATTGTACACGGAGATTATGGTTAGTCATGTGAGTAGGTTACCTTGGTCAAGGAGTTAGAATACTTCTTAACAAGGGTAGAGCCACCCATCTTGTATTAGAAAGAGAGTAACTTAAGTTTATTCCTAAGAACATTATACTCACCATAGAAGCTTTATAGAATGTGACCCTGTAATCCTAGTGAACATTAGGCACCTCTGAGGTAGTTAGTTAAAATAGATTCTTTATTTGTGGATGTTGATTTGTTGTTTGACTTATAATGTGGTATTCATTGTGTGACTTGTATAATTTGAATGTTTTGTGTGTTTTCTTGTTGTTTGAATTGGAATGTTGGTTGTTTGAATGGTTTTGTGGCACGTTATGTTAGAATGTGTGCGTATACGTTAGGTAGTAATTCACATAGTTAGAGTTTCTTTTGAGACAAACTTTTGTGAGGCCATGTTAGAAGGAATGCGGGACTATAGTCCAAGTTAAGATAGAAACTCTACGTAGGGTAAACCAGTGATCATAGAGACACCTAAGAGGACTTAACTTAAGTACGCTTAAGACCTTACCTAAAGTTAGCAAACTTAGCAGGGACATATAGACATTTAGACCTAAACTTACAAGGGTTAGGAAATTGATATTTCTTTTGAGTCGATGTAGGAGTAGGCATATTTCCTAGGCCGCCTTGAGGGTAGTCGGGAGACGGTCAGGCGAGTGGGGATTCTTTTAGCCACCTTGCCCTTTGCTTTGTCCATGGATTACATGGACAGATCTTTAGACTCTATCAGATGGGTAGGTAGTCATGACGACTACCATTTCCTCACCTTTACATCTTACATTTAGAGAACACTTAGTGGCCCTAGAGACAGAGTCTTACGACCCTAATATTTTAGAAACCCTTAGGAGAGATCACCATACTTGTACCTTAAGACTACAACATTAATTGTTAGCCACTGAGAGTTGGGAGCATGTTTAGGAGATGAATAAGATAGAGATCCCTAGTAAAGATAGTGATATTTCGATTATCTAATGTTAGTACCATTCCAGAACTTACCATTAGTAATATCTTTAACCCCAACGAGTGGGTAAGTTGTCGTGAGAAAACAATACTTTTGCTCTTTCTTTTCACCCTTAGGAAATACTTAAGAATATTAGGAAGTGATGCTTTGAATATCTGAAAATTTAGAAATCATCAAATAAGAACACTTCACCCATACCTTAAGTCTAACCATATCGGTTTTAACTTCGAGGACTCGGAGAAGTACTTGGGAAAGGAATTAGGTAGAGGCTTTTAGTCAGGATAGTTGGTATGAACCAAATTTTTCTCGGAAATCCAACTTAGTAGTTCCACCATCCTTAATCACCTAATTCAACTTATTACCACTAGTAGAAAGAAACCTTAGCCATAACTCTTCTAAGGGAGAGGAACCTTAATCAAGAAAGTTAAGAATTCTAGTATAGATTACGTAAGGCAGTGTAGATTTACCTACAACTCAGGTAAGGACAGGAAGTTCACAATTAAGCCATATTAAGGGTAGTCCTGTAGAAAGGGGTTAGGAATCACCTCAGAGAATTGTTAGAGAGAAAGTGAGTGAACCTAATACCTTGGTTAAAGATAACAAAGTAGCGGGAATAACATAGACTTTTAGAATTTAATAGAAAAGGGGAGGAAACTATAATTGAGGTCTTAATGGGAAGTGAATAGAATAAGTAGATTAGTAGACAACTATAGAGTTAACCAATAATTTATCAAGTAGCAGTAGATGTTCTCCCAGCCACCCAAATACTTATCCTTCTCTATGAATTCCATGAGGGAAAAACAAATTAGTTTAGATATCTGGATGTAGGTTTGGTAACTCCAAGAGAGAAATCAAGATTTTAAACACTGAGAAATATTAGGGAGAGCCTGAACCCTTAAAGGGGGTAGTTTTATAGTCAGACCATGAGAATCCGTAGAAGGCACTCAGTACTTGAACCCAACTAAGTTTCACCCAACCTGAAAGTTAGATTTGATTGTCTATAGTTAGGCCTAGTCATAGTGTTAAGAAAGGATTGAGATATTGTTAGGCACACTCACTAGGTTAGAACTCTAAAGCATTTAGAAATCTTTACTTATAGGAGGACTAGGGTATGGACGAAATTATGTCACTTTCCTTTTCAGTGAAAACTTAGAACCAAATTAAGTACAAGCCCTGACCGGTAGGGTGAGATAGAGAAAGATCCCAGTAAGGGAAGATAGGAGACTACGAGGGTTTACCATGTTCATGCTGTAACTGATAGGTATTATACCTACGTTTATGGCATGAGTGTTGTTAGAATTCCGTTATTTTATTAGAAGAATGAGTGACCTTCCTCTCGCTTATGTGCGGTGTTTGTTTATGTGATTATGTGAACTTAATTCCTCGAACATGACGTGAGCGTTGGATTATTTAGCCAACACAAACTTAGTGATTCGAGGGATTGAGTAATTATGTGTGCATGACTTATAGTTAGTAATACAGTAGAGCTTAGAATATAACATGTAAATCACTTGGAATTTTCTCAAACCTAGCTAGATCAGTAAGAACATAAGACTTGAAACCAACCGGTAGTTGATGGGTTTGGGTATGGAATTAGGATCCTTACTTAGTTGTTGTGTGAAATCTTTTCCTATGATTAGATTTTATCAAGGGTGTTGTCTAACCAAGCCAGTCAAGTATACTTAAATAGAGTAAAAAGTCTCTTCATGTGTCTCTCGTGAGAATGCATGAAAGGAGTTTATTAAAGAAGTTCAGGAACCTAAGTTTAGGAGTAACTATTGGGGAGCATAGTGTCAGACTTCATAGTATCGCATTCACTAGTGAGCTAAGAGCTCTAATTAGGGAGGCTCAGAGTTTGGACTCTAGCCTCCAAGAAGGAAGGCAACCATAGGGTTTTCTGGATCAGAAGATGGGATAATTCTCTTCCAAGGGAGAGTCAGTGTCCCTAAAAGGGGTAATCTCAGGCAGCAAGTGTTAGAATAAGCTAATTGAGGTAAGTTTCTTGTACATCCTGGCTCTACCAAGATGTATCAGGATGTGGAAAGAAATATAGTAGGTTAGGTTTTTGAGTGTTTAATGTGTCAGCAGGTCTATATAGAACATCGAAACCATTAGGAACCCTTTTACCATTAGTAATCTCTGAGTGGAAGTGGGAGAGTATAGTTAGGGACGTTGTGATAGGTTTGCCCCGAGTCCAAGCTGTTGGTGATGCAATCTGGGTGAATGAGGACTGACTGGCCAAGCCAGCTCACCTCCTACCAGTTAGGAGTACCTTTTTCCTTTAGCAATTAGCAGGTTTGTATGTTAGAGTGATCGTCAGACTCCATGGCATTTCCTCTAACCTCATATCAAATAGGGACACTAGGTTCACTTTTAGGTTTTGGGATACTCTTCACCAGGTTACGGGAATGATTTCCGGAACTTTTAGTTGAGGTAAATTTAAATTCTGTTTCTTGTACAATTTTGAGGGCAAAATTGCTAGAAGGGGCTAGAATGTAACATCCCGCAAATTAGAAACTTTAAACAACTTATTAAGCTGAAATAAGAGGGTTAAATATTAGTAATTAAAGGAAAATAAGTTAAGAGAGAAAGTGTTAGCCTTAACCAGAAGTTTTAATAACTCATTAGGTTAGAAATAAGATTATTGTGTTTGGTAATTAGAGGTTGAGTGGGGATTATGGAAATTAACTTAGAATTCTATTTCAGGTTAAAATGAAGAGTTTTGGGTTCTGGTAATCGATTACAGGGAGTTTGTAATCGATTACCCGAGAGCTAGTTTTTAGGTAATCGATTACTCACAGGTTGTAATCGATTACCCGAGAGCTGAATTTTGTGTAATCGATTACGTAATCGATTATCTGAGGGCTGAGTTTTTGGTAATCGATTACCAAGGGTTGTAATCGATTACCAGATTTCCCGAAACGTTTTCTAGTGTAATTTTTACCTCTAGTAATCGATTACAGCACTATGGTAATCGATTACCAGCTGTCCAGTATAAATACTCGGACATGCAGAATCTGAAGGAAGCTATTTTCTTCATCTTCCTTCACGCTTTTTAGAGAGAGAGAGTGTGGACCTAGTGAGAGAAATCTGATTTGGGAGCTTGGGAAGGAATTCGAGCTAGAATCATCAGGTGAAACACTTCAATCTTCCATCCTACTCTTGATTCCCAAGGATTAGTGAGTATAACTCACACACCCACTTTTCTCTTTGAGTTTGATTTCTCCCCAATGTATGAACCCTACTCTTTAATCCCTCTTTTATATGATAATTGTGGTTAGATTAGTAATGTATGAATGAATTTGAGTAGTTTGGTTGGTTGTTTCGTTGAAAACCTTAGGGAAGCGAGATTTACGAAAGTAGCGAGATTACGAAATGCTTAATGTATGAAATCTACCTCTTCGATTCCCTTTCTAATTAGTTAATGTAACATCCCACTTGTAGGCTATCTTAAATTAGGAAGTGAAGGGGGGTGATCTATATTTGTTAAATTTAGAAACTAATAGTGATAAGTAAAATGTATGTCAAATTTCTATTTCAAACAAGTATATGTTTTTAACTTAAGTGAAATTGAAGTAATTTTGAGTTCTGGTAATCGATTACAAGGAGTCGGTAATTGATTACCTGAGAGCTAGTTTTTAGGTAATCGATTACTCACAGGGTGTAATCGATTACCTGAGAGCTGAGTTATTGGTAATCGATTACAGGGTGTCTGTAATCGATTACCCGGGAGCTGTATTTTGTGTAATCGATTACTCACAGGGTGGTAATCGATTACCCGAGGACTGAGTTTTTGGTAATCGATTACCAAGGGCTGTAATCGATTACCAGATTCCTAGAAACGTTTTCCAGCGTAAATTCTACCTCTGGAAATCGATTACAGCACTACTATAATCGATTACCAACGGTCCAGTATAAAAGCTGGACATGCAGAAAAAATTGAAACTCACCATTTCTTTTCACTCTTCTTCAACCCTAGAGAGAGAAAGTGAGAATCCTAGAGAGAGGAAGTCAATTTCGGAGCTTTGGAGGGAGATTGAAGCTTGAATCACCGATTGAATCACTTCAAGTCCTCATTTTCTCCCTTGATTTCATAAGATTGGTGAGTATAACTCACTTTTATGGTAGAATCTATTGGTCTCAATGCATGCTCCCAACCGTTTCTCTCCCCTTTCTTGATGCTGGTTAGATGATTAATAGAATTGGTAAATACTTGTTGTTTGGACTGATTATCGATAGATTGAGCATATGAGTATAGAATTGAGCGTCGGAATCTTTAGTTTCGAAGTTATCGAAACTTGCGAAACTATCGAAACTATCGAATCCCCTCAATTATAACTCATATGAGCATTCTATTCGGTTATAACCCTTTGTTTAGTACTACTTATGGATTGAAATGGCTAATTCGATGTTTGGATTGGAAATTGAAATGTATGTGCGTAGAGTCGAACTTTCGAAACACTCAAGATTAGCGGAACTTCATATGTTTATTATATTTCACGCATAGCACTATGATTTTATCATGATTTTGAATGGTTAAAGTAAATACTAATTCCGGGCTTGTGCTGTGTGTAAAAATGAATAATTAATGGTATTGAAAACATGGCTTCGACCCAGTTTGGGTGGGATTTGTCCCCGGGAAAGCCGGTTCCCGTAGTCTGAGCTCAGGTCTAACTCTAGAAAGTGATAAGAACATGCCTGCTGGGCACATCAGTGAGTGCATCATGTTGCATAATACATATGAGATGATTGTATTGAATTTTTATAGAATATGAATTGGCATAACTATCTATTCCTTGAATTTATGCATGAGTTATATTCACTTAGATTTTTATCTCACCACGTGTTATGTGGATTTTGTTTAGCTGAACAGGTACCTCCGTCGTTAGATTCCCAATCCGGGAAGTGAAGAGCTTGGGAGGATAGACATTTTTTCTTTCTTTTGTTTGTTCTGGTTGAATCGATATTTGTATATGTATATATGAATTAGTTGGATTGATGTTACGTAGTAAGTTTGCTTTGTAATCCCTTAATGGTTTACAGGAGTTTTCTATGAAAAGGTTGTACTTATTTTGGACTCTTATATCGTTGTTTAGTATATTCATGGAATTGTTGGATTTTCGTTGGATTTCTTACAATTTCTTGAATGAGTTGATATTCGAAATAGTATACTTTGAAGTTTAAGCCCGGGATTTGGTTTCCAACGGACTGAGTTCTGATTTAGAAATTTAAGGCGTTACATTTTAGTATCAGAGCAGTTCAATCCATTTGGACTGTGAAATTAGGATATTCTGTGGTTTGTTAATGATTCCATATATATTATTTTGTGAATTGAGAAATTGATCAACTCGAAATTTGCTTGATGATATGTAGGGAATTATGGCAGGCGGCAGGAGAGGTCGTCCAAGGGTCAATCAACCTCCTTCATCGTCATCATCATCCTCTCAGGGTCCTACTCTGGATCCTGTGGCGGCAACTCTTCAAGCTCTGACACAAATGATGGGAGAGCAGATGAATGCTAATCGAGTCCAAGTGAAAGCGGCACGGGAGCAAGCTGCTACCAACACAACCATGCTTCAAGAAATGGCTAGGAGGTATACAGAACAACCACCACCTCCTGTTGTAGATTCTTTTGCTGCGGCATTATTAGAATTTAGGAAACACACTCCTCCGCAGTTCAACGGAGTTTACGACCCTGACGTTGCAGCTAATTGGTTACGGGACTTGAATCGAATCTTCGAAGTGATGAAGTGCACTGATGAGGCTGAGGTGGGCTTTGCAGTCTATATGTTAAGGGGAGAGGCCGAAGACTGGTGGAAAACTGCTAAGGTTCGGGCTGCAGAGGTGGAGGCTCCTATAACTTGGGTGGTGTTTCAAAATTTGTTTTTGGGGAAATATTTTCCAGCTACCATCAAGAGGCAAAATGAGACCGAATTTCTGTAACTCAGGCAAGGAGACATGTCAGTGGGTCAGTATGTGGCAAAGTTTGAGGAGCTAGCCAAGTATTCTCGTTACCTTCAAGCTGTGACTGATGAGGAGTGGAGGTGTGCTCAATTTGAGGGAGGACTAAGACCTGAACTGTTGGACCGGATTGGAACATTAAAAATTAGAGACTTTTCGTTGTTAGTGAGTAAGTGCTACATTGCTGAGAAGAATTTCAAGGGAACTACTTAATCATCTACACCAATGGAGAATAAGGGAAAGAGGAAGTTTGAGGTGCCCCTTCCGGGCAAAGGCTCCAAGCCTAAGTGGCAAGGCAAACCAGTCTTGCCCACTCAGCAAGCCCAACGCCATTGAGGACTTAAGTGCAACAAGTGTGGAAAGGAGCATGCTGGGGAGTGTATGATGGGGAAGAACTTGTGCTACTTATGTAAGCAACCGGGTCACATAAAGAGAGATTGTCCAAAAATGAAGAATTCCCAGAAACCCTCAATCAATTGGAAGAGTTTTTACCCTCAGTGGGCAAGTAGCAGCTTCTGCAGACAATCTGTTGAGAGGTATATGCACCCTAGGAGAGAAGACCTTAATTGTATTGTTTGATTCTGGGGCAACACATTCTTTCATTTCTTCTAAATGTGTTGAATAGTTGAAATTTTCTGTTGATTCTTTACCTTATATTCTTGATGTAATTACTCCAGCTAAAGAGTCTATTTCCACTTCTCTTGTGTGTTCTAAATGTTCTATTGTTATTCAGGGTAGGGTTTCTGTAATTGATTTGATTTGTCTACCTTTGAGGGGTATGGATATTATTTTGGGGATGAACTGGTTATCTTCCAATCAGGTTATATTAGACTGTTTCAATAAAAGGGTTATATTTCCCCCTTTTCCTCCTCCTCCGAGGGAGAGACCCCCTATACTTTTATCCAGTGTCACCCAGGTTAACCAATGTCTCAATAATGGGAGTGAATGTTTTATTTTGCTACTTTCCTCAACTTTAGAATCTAAGGTATATTTAAGCAGTGTAGCTACGGTTAGGGAGTTCCAAGACGTTTTTCCTAGTGAAGTTTTAACCTTACCACCGGACCAAGAGTTAGAGTTTACCATAGACTTAGTACCAGGTGCGGGACCCATTTCTAAAGCTCCATATAGAATGTCTCCACTAGAACTAAATGAACTTAAAACCCAACTAGAAGATCTGATAGCTAAAGGGTTCATTAGGCCTAGTGTGTCACCCTGGGGAGCTCCAGTGTTGTTAGTGAAGAAGAAAATTGGGAGTATGAGGTTGTGTGTAGATTATAGACACTTGAACAAAGTCACCATTAAGAACATGTACCCACTTCCTAGGATAGATGACCTTCTAGACCAATTTAGGGGTGCCTCGGTGTTTTCTAAGATAGATCTTAGGTCGGGTTACCACCAGATTAAGATTAGGCAGGAAGATATCCCTAAGACAACTTTTAGGACTAGGTATGGGCACTATGAGTATCTAGTGATGCCATTTGGTGGTACTAATGCTCCTGTTGTATTCATGGACTACATGAACCGTATCTTCCGGCCCTTTTTGGATCAGTTTGTAGTGGTATTCATTGACGACATCTTGATATATTCTTGTAGTCTAGAAGAAAATGAAAATCACCTTAGGATTGTGTTAGAGATTCTGAGAGAAAAGAGACTGTTCGCGAATCCTGAGAAGTGTGAGTTTAGGATGGACCGGGTCCATTTCCTAGGGCATGTTATCACTAGAGAGGGGGTATCAGTTGATCCTAGTAAGGTAGAAGCCGTTCTTGAGTGGGAAAGACCTAAGACCGTCACGGAAATTAGGAGTTTCCTAGGATTGGCCGGCTACTATCGGAGATTCATTAATGGATTCTCCCGTTTAGCTTTGCCTCTCACAAGATTGACTCGAAAGGGTCAAGTTTTTGTGTGGGACAAAAAGTATGAACAGAGTTTTCTAGAACTCAAAGATAGATTAACTACCGCTCCGGTACTGGCGTTGCCGGATTTTTCCAAGACCTTTGAAGTCTTTAGTGATGCGTCAGGTAAAGGCTTAGGATGTGTTTTGATGCAGGAAAGGAGAGTAGTGGCTTATGCCTCTAGGCAGTTGAGGCCTCATGAGGAAAATTATCCTACCTATGATTTAGAATTAGCAGTTGTGGTTTTTGCCCTCAAAATTTGGAGGCATTACCTGTTTGGTGTAAAGTTTGAGGTCTTTAGCGGTCATAAGAGTTTGAAATATCTCTTTGATAAAAAAGAACTCAATATGAGGCAGAGGAGGTGGATGGAATTTTTTAAAGATTATGACTTTAAGTTGAAGTACCACCCGGGCAAGGCCAATGTAGTGGTTGATGCTCTCAGTAGGAAATCCCTTCATGTATCATTCATGATGGTACATGAAATGAATCTTCTGGAGGATTTTAGAAACCTGAGTCTTAGTGTTGATGTTAGTGAAGGCAGTATTAAGTTGTGCAAGTTAGAAATTACTAGTGAGCTTCAAGCTCTGATCAAGGAAGCTCAGGGTTCGGACCCAGAACTTCAGGGTAGAATTGGACAAGCAGGATTTTCTAAATCAGATGACGGGACAATTCTTTTCCAAGGAAGAGTTTGTGTCCCTAAAGGGGGTTGTGTGAGGCAAATAGTTTAGAGGAGGCCCACAGGGGCAAGTTTTCTATACATCCTGGCTCTACCAAGATGTATCAGGATTTAAAGAAGATGTTTTGGTGGGAAGGGATGAAGAGGGAGATAGCTATGTATGTTTCTAAGTGTCTGACCTGTCAACAAGTGAAAATAGAGCACCAGAGGTCATCAGGAACCCTTATGCCATTAGATATTCCTGAGTGGAAGTGGGAGAGTATATCTATGGACTTTGTGGCAGGATTGCCACGAGTCCAGGCTGGCTTTGATGCCATCTGGGTCATTGTGGACCGGTTAACTAAATCGGCCCATTTTCTTTCCAGTTAAGAATACCTATCCTCTGAAGAAGTTAGCTGATTTGTATGTCAAGGAGATTGTTAAGCTCCATGGCATTCCCTTTAGCATCATATCTGATAGGGACCCTAGGTTCACCTCTAGGTTCTGGAATGAACTTCATCAGTCATTCGGGACTAAACTTAGGTTTAGCACCACTTACCATCCTCAGACTGATGGTCGGTCTGAGAGGACCATCCAAATCTTAGAGGATATGCTAAGAGCTTGTGTGCTAGAGGAATCGGGCAGTTGGGATAGGTACCTACCTCTCATAGAGTTTGCCTACAACAATAGTTTCCATAGCAGTATAGGTATGGCGCCTTATGAGGCTCTGTATGGTAGGAGGTGCAGATCTCCTGTCTGTTGGCATGAGGTTGGTGAGAAAGCTCTGTTAGGTCCAGAGTTGGTACAGGAAACCACAGAAAGGATTAGAGTCATTAGGAAAAATCTTGCAACTGCACAAAGCCGGCAGAAAAGCTATGCTGATAACAGAAGAAAAGATTTAGAGTTTGAGGAGGGAAATCATGTTTTTATAAAAGTAACTCCTGTCACTGGTCTTGGAAAAACTATGAAAATCAAAAGTTGAGTCCTAGATATATTGGTCCATTCCAGATCCTGCAGAGGGTTGGCCCTCTTGCCTATAGGATTGCTCTTCCACCTCATATGTCCAGAATCCATAATGTTTTTCATGTGTCTAAGCTAAGAAAGTATATTTCTGATCCTTCTCATATTCTAAACTCAGAATCAATACAATTGAGGGAAAATCTCACAATTCCTTCTAAGCCTGCACAGATTGTAAGTAGAAGTGCCAAAACCCTAAGGAATAAAACAATTCCATTGGTTAAGGTCTTATGGGAAGGCCTGTCATCTGATGAAGCAACTTGGGAAAAAGAAGAAGATATGCAGAGTCAATATCCTCACTTATTCCTTTGAGGTATTATATTTTACCTTTGGTATCTTTAATCAATTTTGGGGACAAAATTGCGTTAAGAGGGGTAGAATGTAACATCCCACTTGTAGGCTATCTTAAATTAGTAAGTGAAGGGGGTGATCTATATTTGTTAAATTTAGAAACAGATAGTGATAAGTAAAATGTAGGTCAAATTTCTATTTCAAACAAGTATATGTTTTTAACTTAAGTGAAATTGAAGTAATTTTGAGTTTTGGTAATCGATTACAAGGAGTCGGTAATCGATTACCTGAGAGCTAGTTTTTAGGTAATCGATTACTCACAGGGTGTAATCGATTACCTGAGAGCTGAGTTTTTGGTAATCGATTACAGGGTGTCTGTAATCGATTACCCGAGAGTTGTATTTTGTGTAATCGATTACTCACAGGGTGGTAATCAATTACCTGAGGACTGAGTTTTTGGTAATCGATTACCAAGGGCTGTAATCGATTACCAGATTCCTAGAAACGTTTTCCAGTGTAAATTCTACCTCTGGTAATCGATTACAATAGCACTGTAATCGATTACCAATGGTCTAGTATAAAAGTTAGACATGCAGAAAAAATCGAAACTCACCATTTCTTTCCACTCTTTTTCAACCCTAGAGAGAGAAAGTGAGAATCCTAGAGAGAGGAAGTCAATTTCGGAGCTTTGGAGGGAGATTGAAGCTTGAATCACCGATTGAATCACTTCAAGTCCTCATTTTCTCCCTTGATTTCATAAGATTGGTGAGTATAACTCACTTTTATGGTAGAATTTATTGGTCTCAATGCAGGCTCCCACCCCTTTCTCTCCCCTTTCTTGATGTTGGTTAGATGATTGATAAAATTGGTAAATACTTTTTGTTTGGACTGATTATCGATAGATTGAGCATATGAGTATAGAATCGAGCATCAGAATCTTAGTTTCGAAGTTATCGAAACTATCAAAACTTACGAAACTATCGAAACCCCTCGATTATAACTCATATGAGCATTCTATTCGGTTATAACCCTTTGTTTAGTACTACTTATGGATTGAAATGGCTAATTCGATGTTTGGATTGGAAATTGAAATGTATGTGTGTAGAGTCGAACTTTCGAAACACTCGAGATTAGCGGAACTTCATATGCTTGTTATATTTCACTCATAGCACTATGATTTTATCATGATTTTGAATGGTTAAAGTAAATACTAATGCCGACCTTGTGCTGTGTCTAAAATCGAATAATTAATGGTATTGAAAACATGGCTTCGGCCCAGTTTGGGTGGGATTTGTCCCCGGGAAAGCCGGTTCCCGTAGTCTGAGCTCAGGTTTAACTCTAGAAAGTGATAAGAACATGCCTGCTGGGCACAACAGTGAGTGCATCATGTTGGATAATACATATGAGATGATTGTATTGAATTTTTATAGAATATGAATATGCATAACTATCTATTCCTTGAATTTATGCATATGAGTTATATTCACTGAGATTTTTATCTCACCACGTGTTATGTGGATTTTGTTTAGCTGAACAGGTACCTCCGTCGTTAGATTCCCAATCCGGGAAGTGAAGAGCTTGGGAGGATAGATATTTGTTCTTTATTTTGTTTGTTCTGGTTGAATCGATATGTGTATATGTATATATGAATTAGTAGGATTGATGTTACGTAGTAAGTTTGCATTGTAATCCCTTAATGGTTTAGAGGAGTTTTCTATGAAAAGGTTGTACTTATTTTGGACTCTTATATCGTTGTTTAGTATGTTCATGGAATTGTAGGATTTTCGTTGGATTTCTTAAAATTTCTTGAATGAGTTGATATTCGAAATAGTATACCTTGAAGTTTAAGCCCGGGATTTGGTTTCCAACGGACTAAGTTCTGGTTTAGAAATTTAAGGTGTTACAGTTAATATGATTGAATTGATGAAGTTATGCTGGAATTGAATAATTCATGCTAGGAATTGATTATAAATCTATTGGATTTCGAATTTACGAAAGTTAAGAAATTTTTCGAAACACTCAAAATACTCGAAATTCTAGTTTTGGGTTATCAATTCATGTTTACCGATTTCGACCGTGAGTTAATTAAGCCGGCCTTGTGCTGTAAGTTAAGAAATTGATTGATTATGTAAAGATATTGACTTCGGTCCAGTTTTGGGTGGATACGTCCCCGGGAAAGACGTTTCCCGTAGTCTGAGCTCAGGTCTAACTCCAGTTTCAGTAATAAGTTCATGCCTGCTGGGCACAACAGTGAGTTGCATTATTATTGCATTGTAATGACTTGAGTATTAAGTTTATGAATATGTTATGTTAGTTATCTTTAATTGATATGAATTTGAGTATGATATTTTGCTTTATATTAGTTAGTTAAGTTGATCTTCCCCACACTTTATGCATGTTTAGTTATACTCGCTGAGATTATTATCTCACCCCACGTTTCGAGGATTTATTTTAGTTGTGTAGGAAATTCCATGTGATATGATGGAAAAAGGTGTTAAAGGAGCTGAGTTTTATTCCGCAATGGAAGTTCTTTGTAATAGAAATTAGTTTAATTGTATTCGTGGATAATCGACCTAATGATGTATAAACGCATGAGCATGTTTTTAGCCATGGAGGCTTAATAATGAGTTTTAAAGTATTCATGTTATTAGATTGTACTGGTTTTGCTGAGTTTCAGGTTAGCCTTGGATGTGGTAACATCCGGTTTTTAGGGAAACTCTGTCAGATTTTCGGTATGAGTTCATTGAACCAAACTTCTTCAAGTGTGGATTCTTCCCTAACATTAAGTAAGATTTACTATTATTTAGAGATATTGATGTTGTAATGTAATTGCTTAAACTAATCGTTGGATAGTTTTAAGCGAATGTTTGACGATATTGAAAATTTAACGTAATGATTTCAAGAACTTCGGGAATAGTGTCTCCAACGGGCATTAATTCTGAGTTCAGAATTTAGGGCGTTACAATTTTTTAAAATAACAAGGGCAAAATGCGCTTGCGCATTGGGTCATGCAGTGAATTAAACATTGAGAAATGCGCATGCACTTTTCAAACATTTAATAAATTGCGCATGCGCATTTTATAATGTGTAAACATTCTACAAAGTGCGCATGCACATTTTATCGTTTGTAAACACTGTATAAATTGTACATGCACATTTAGGGGATTATAGATTTAAAATTATTTATTATGAATTAATTTTTCTGATGGCTGTGTGGCTCGTGCCATGGAACGAGACTCACCCTGGGGGGGCTCCTGGTGAGATTTGGTGATTTTTCTCCCCAACATGTAATTACCGTGAATTTTTAACCCAAAAATAGAGAAAAATCAATGGAAATTCAGCGGAAAAGAGAAAAAATTGGGGAAAATATTTTTTAGGACCCATATGTCCTGCCAGGTGCCCCTGCATGGTTGGGATGTGAAAACCATGTAGACGATGAAATTTTTCTTACATCTTAGTTGATTTGAGGAATGTTTAAGTTATGGTTCCTGTAACGCCATCCCTTATTTTCGCTGTCACAATTACCCTCAACATAATTTTTTTTCCCGACTTCTGTGGTGTTAGTATTGTAACATCCCAAAATTTAATAATCTAGAATTGTAATTAAAGTATTTATAATTTATTTTAAAATAAGTAATTAATAAGATTAATAATAAGGTTAGTATAATTTTGATAATAATAACAACAACTATTAATAAAATAGTATTAATGATATAATAGTGATCCGATTATATAGATAGTAAGAGGGAGATATAAGATTTGATTGTAGAAGATATAATAATTGGTATTAATATAACAAGATAATAATAATATTATTAATAGATAAATCATAGTATTAAGGTTACAATTAACCTGTTTATCATAAATATAACAATATTAAGGATTTGTAATGATAATCTTAAAATTATTATTACTATTAGTATTCTTATTCTTATTATTAATATTATTATTAGTATTAATTTATTAAGTAGGGAAAGAAAAGAAAGAGGATTAGGGTTAGGAAGAGGAAAAGAGAGAAAGGGAAAGAAAGAAGAGGGGGTGGCGGCCGTGAGAAGAAGAAAGAAAGGAGAAGGAGAAAGAAAAGAAGGAAGAGGGAAAGGGAAGAAGAGAGGGAGAGAGTGGTGGGCGGCTGCATCTGTGGTTTAGAGAGAGAGAATGAGATCGAGAGAAATGTTGAGTCTCAAAAATATCATAAGAAAATATGATGTTTAAGACAACTCAATTCCCGAGTTTTAATGCTTAACAAATTTGAGTTAAAATATTTATCATAGATACATATATGCTTTAATGATTTATCTATGATTTCAGCAAAAGTCACTATGAGCCTACATAAAAGGACTAAGTGTTGAAGCTGTCTGAAGAAGCAGAACTCGTCTGAAGAGTTGAAGCTGTCCTAAAGTAGCTCAACCCGTCTGAAGTATCAGTGCTGTCTGAATTCTCACTTATGACGTGGCACCCTCTGCTGAAGTTTGTGAAGACTTTCTGAACCTCTGCTGCACGTACCTTTTCAAACACGTTTAATGGCAAGGAACACAGAGACCTTTCCTGGTGATTTTGAATTTCATACACCACTGAGGAAATCTCTGCAACGCAGCCTCTGCAACAACATTTGTAGCAGCCTTAATGCAAGAGAAAACCTCGTATCGTGTCAGAAATATCAGAGCTCTCAGAAGCGTGTTTCACAACGGATTAAATAGCATTTAATGCTATCTCTAAACGGTGGTATTTCAATGGATTAAAGTTTAGGTATAAATACTACCCCTCTATAAAGACCATCAAAGGCAACGAAGTAGAAGTGAAAAAGAGAAATCATATACAAGAAAGCCAAGAGAAACATCACGCTGCAAGTTTTTACTCCGTAAAACTCTCTGATAGAATTCTTTGTACAAATTTGTATATCCTGAGCATACCACAGTTTTTATTGTACATTGTATTGGTTTGAGCTTCAAACTTGATAGTTAAAAAGCTTAAACCCCTTCTTTTGTAAACCTGTGGTAGAGCCTGAAGAGGCTTGACAGAAAAGAATACTTGTGGTAGAGCCTGAAGAGGCTTGACAGAAAAGAATACTTGTTTGTGTCTGGAGAGACTGTACTCGTGTGTCTGGAGAGACTGTACTCGTTGTGTCTGGAGAGACTGTACTCATTGTGTCTGGAGAGACTGTACTATCGTTGTGTCTGGAGAGACTATACTCGTGTCTGGAGAGACTGTACTCGTTGTGTCTGGAGAGACTGTACTCGTTGTGTCTGGAGAGGACTGTACTCATTGTGTCTGGAGAGACTGTACTCAAATTCAAGCTTGTAATCTGAATATTCATATAGTGGAAATCCAGTGGTTGTTTGCCATTGGGACTGGACGTAGCTCACAGTGGTAGTGAGTGAACCAGGATAAATTTCTTGGCTAAGTTTTCTTACCCTTATCTCTTGTCAATTTTTTTTATACTAATCAAGGGGTTAGAGTAATTAATCTGATATGTTATAAAGACATAAAACATTGTTTTAAATCAGTATCTTTTATACCGTCTGAAATCTTTAGACAGTCCTTTAAGAGTCTGTCTGAAATCGTGTCTTTAACACCTGTTTGCGAAAAGCTTTCTAAAATATTCAGAAACACTATTCAACCCCCTCTTCTAGTGTTTCCCTGTGTTTCTACAGTTGGTACCAGAGCTCTACTCAGGGTTGAAGCACCTAACAAGTGACTGAGGACTGAAAGATCCAATGGAAGCTTCTAACAGCAACAGGCAATACATCACTGAAGGAGCCTCTATCACAAGACCCCCAGCATTCAATTGGAGTGGATTACCACTACTGGAGAGATCGTAAGAAGTTGTTCATTGAGAGCAACAACATTGATGTTTGGGAGGTGGTCACTGATGGAGATATATGCCTATGCAAAATGGCTGCCTATACCTAAGACTGAATGGACCCTGGAGCAGAAGACTAGAGTCCAGATGAATGCTAAAGCCAAACTCTATCTGATATGTTCATTGAATAAATCAGAATATGAGAAGGTCCATGGATGCACTTCTGCCAAGGAGATTTGGGATACTCTTGCAGCAGCCCATGAAGGGACTGAAACTGTCAAGCAATCCAAAATCAAGCATACTTATACATCAGTATGAGATGTTTAAGATGGAAGAAAACTGAAACTATTGACCAAATGTTTGGGAGGTTTCAGACCATAACCAATGGACTCAGGTCTTTAGGAAGAACCTATGAATCTGGAGACAACAACAAAAAAGATTCTAAGGAGTCTACCTAAGTCCTGGAGACCCAAAGTCACTGCCATTCAAGAGGCAAGAGATCTGAACTCTCTAAGAATGGAAGAACTGTTGGGATCTCTCAAAGTCCATGAACTTTAGCTTGGAGAAGATGACAACAAGAAGAGTCTCTGGCTCTAAACTCCAAAGTCAAACAGTCTAGGCATGGCAGCATGAAGGCTATGCAAGCTGAGGACAGTTCAGAAGCAGATGAAGATTCTGAAGACAACTCAGAAGATGAAGATGATCTTGCTCTTTTAAGCAGAAAGATCAAGAGAATGCTACAGAACAGAGGAAAGTTCAGAAAGAACCAACCGTCATCATCCAAATCAGGTAAGACAGGTAAAGAGTCTAACCCTGATAAAATTTCTTGCTTTGAATGTAAGCAACCAGGACACATAATGGCTGATTGTCCAAGACTGAAGAAAAACAACTTCAAGAAGAAGGTTTTCCAAAAAGAAGAAAAGTCTCATGGCAACATGGGAAAGATCTTGATGAATCAACCTCAGAAGAAGAAGAAGATACTTCAGAAAAGGCAAATCTGTGTCTCATGGCTAGTCTATACCATCCTCAGACAGCTCTGAAGCTGAGGTATTTCCTCTTACTCTACAAGAAATGTATGATGATTTGGTAGAAAGTTCTCAAGAACTTTTCCAAGAGTATAAGAATCTATCCAAGGCCCACACAGAAATGTGTAACAAATATGAGGCACTTGAGATAGAACATATTATGCTCAAAGAAAAGGTTCTTGAGACTAAAAACTGCAGTTCCACAAGCTGTGTCTGAAGAAAATAAGAAACTTCAGAAGCAGGTTGTGGAACTGACAAAAGATCTGGCCAAATTTGTCAAAGGAACTAAAAATCTGAATATAATGCTTGGAAGTCAAAGGCATTCCCTTGACAAAACTGGACTAGGCTTTTGTGATCATAACTTGTCTGAACCTCCTACAGTCTTAAATTTTTCTAAAAAGAAGGTTACTGGGTGTTCTCACTGTGGTAAGCCTGGACACAATATGGCTCAGTGCAAACACAGAAGAAAGACAAGGCCCAAAGCTAACAAGAAAGGACCCAAAAGAATATGGGTACCTAAAAACTTAATTATTCCTGTTGCAGATGTGTTTAACAGGACAAAGGAGACCCCACAAATGGTACCTGGACAGTGGGTGCTCGCGACACATGACAGGAGAAAGGTCTTTGTTCCAAAGCCTTAGACCTAGAGCTGGTGGAATGGTCACCTTTGGTGGAAATCAGCAAGGGAAGATCATTGGAATAGGGACTGTAGGTATATCTTCTTCATCCCTTATTAAAATGTACTCTAGTGGAGGGACTACAACATAACTTACTGAGCATAAGTCAATTATGTGACAGTGGTTATGTGGTAGCTTTTACTAAGGAAGGATGCATAGTCAAAGACTCCTCTAAGCAAATCCTCTTTACTGCTAAGAGACACAACAATGTGTACAAAATTGATCTAGAGGATCTAGCAAGTCAAAATGTAAAGTGTTTCATTTCTGTTGAAGATGAAAAACAGATTGGCATCAAAAGACTTGGGCATGCCAGCTTGAGATTAATCTCAAGATTAGCAAACCACAATCTTGTTAAAGGATTGCCCAAGCTTTCATACAAATCTGACATTTTATGTGAAAGCTGTCTGAAAGGGAAACAAACAAGACACTCTTTTAAGAGTAAAGATGTTGTTTCAACTAGCAGACCACTAGAACTTTTACACATTGACTTGTTTGGTCCTATTAGAACAGAAAGTCTTAGTGGTAAGAATATGGGCTTGGTCATTGTTGATGACTATTCTAGATTTACCTTGGGTGTTATTCCTAAGAGCAAGGATGAGACTTTTAGGAATTTCACAATATTCTGCAAGAAGGTACAGAATGAGAAAGGATTCTGTATTTCTGTCATCAGAAGTGATCATGGTGGAGAATTTGAGAATGCAAACTTTCAAATGTTTTGTGATGAAGAATAGGATCTCACACAATTCTCTGTGGCTAGAACACCTCAACAGAATGGGGTTGTTGAGAGAAAGAACAGAAGTTTGCAAGAGATGGCAAGGACCATGCTCAACTCATGCAGCTTACCAAGATTCCTTCTGGGCAGAAGCTGTTAGCACAAACATGTTACCTTCAAAACAGAATATTGGTAAGACCAATTCTGAAAAAGACTGCCTATGAACTGTGGAAAGGAAGAAAACCCAACATATCATACTTCCACAACCTTGGGTGTGAATGTTTTATACTCAACACCAAGGATGATCTTGGAAAATTTGATGGCAAAGTCTGATAAAGGATTTTTCATTGGATATTCTGAAACATCTAAGCCTATAGAGTGTATAACTCTAGAACTTAAACTGTTGAGAAACTAGTTCATGCTTAAATTCAATGATAACAAAGAGACTGATAGGGAACTATCAGATCTAGAGGATGACTTTGCAGGAATGGAGCTGAATGACCACAGCAGCTCGAAGGATGAGCAGCTGTCTGAAGTACCTACTGTTACCAAACCTCTTCAGACAAATGTTGAGTCTCAAACAGAACAAACAGATGTGATACTTCCTCAGAAACCTGATTGGAAATACAAATCACATCATCCTAAGGAGCAAATCATTGGCAGCACTTCAGAAGGAGTTAAGACAAGATCAAAATTCAAGATTCTGAATTCTCTTGCTCTCCTATCTGAAATAGAGCCAAAGAACATTGATGAAGCTCTGCATGATGAAGGGTGGATCCTAGCCATGCAAGAAGAGCTGAATCAGTTGCTAGGAGTGATGTCTGGACCCTTGTTCCTAAACCCCATGGGAAAACTATTATTGGAACCAAATGGGTGTTCAGAAACAAGCTTGTCTGAGAAGGCAAGGTAGTCAGAAACAAGGCAAGATTAGTTGCTCAAGGATACAACCAGCAAGAAGGTATTGACTTCACTGAACCTTTGCCCCTGTGGCCAGGTTAGAAGCAATTAGAATTCTTTTATCTATGCTGTAAATAAGTGCATCAAGCTATATCAAATGGATGTTAAAAGTGCCTTCCTCAATGGTCTCATTGAAGAAGAAGTCTTTGTTAGACAACCCCTGGTTTTGAAGATATTGTTTTCCTGAAACATGTTTTCAAACTCAAAAAGGCTCTCTATGGTCTGAAACAAGCCCCAAGATCTTGGTATGACAGATTGAGCAGTTTTCTATCTCAAATGGGTTTGAAAGAGGAAAAGTGGATACAAACTCTTTGAAAAACAGTCTAACAAAGATCTTATACTTGTCGATATATGTTGATGACATTATCTTTGGTTCAACTAACTCTTCATTATGCAAGGAGTTTTTCAGAGTTAATGCAATCAGAATTTTGAAATGAGTTTAATGGGTGAACTAAAATTTTCTTAGGGACTTCAGATTAAGCAAAATTCTGACTGTATATTGGATCCATCAAGAAAAAATATACAAAGGAAAATGCTTATAAGTTTAAACTTCATGATTGCAAACCCATGGCAACTCCATGCATCCCTCTGCATCTTTAAATAAAGATGAGAAGGAAGAACCAGTGAATCAACTCTGTATAGAGGAATGATTGGATCATTACTATATCTAACAGCAGCAGACCTGACATAATGTTCAGTGTATGTCTGTGTGCTAGATTTCAATCTGATCCAAGGAGTACTCACTACAAAGCTGTAAAAAGAATTTTCGATATCTTAAAGGTACTACTAATCTTGGTCTGTGCTATAAGAAAAGTAAGGATGCAGGTTAGTAGGTTACTGTGATGCTGATTTTGCTGGAGACAGAATTGAAAGAAAAAGCACTAGTGGTGGATGTCATTTCTTTGGAGAAAATATAGATTAGCTGGTCAAGCAAAAGGCAAAGGCACAATTGCCTTATCAACAGCTGAAGCAGAATATATCTCAGCAGCCAGTTGCTGCTCACAACTGTTATGGGTGAAGTATCAGTTAGAAGATTTTAACATACTATATCTGCTATACCTGTTTTGTGTGATAATACAAGTGCTATTAATTTGTCTAAAAATCCCATTCAACATTCTAGGGCTAAACATATAGAAATAAAACATCATTTCATTAGAGACTATGTTCAGAAAGGTATTTTTGATATTCAGTTTATTGATACAGAGCATCAATGGGCTGATATATTCACAAAACCTCTGACTGAAGATAGATTTAAGTTCATTAGAAATAATCTGAACATACATGCATTTTGAATGTGTGTGATCTGATCTGTCAAAAATGATGTATCTGAAATTTCAGCCTGTCTGAAACAAGTAACTTGTCTTAAATTTGGGGTGTCTGAAATTCATATGGGTTTCTGAAATCTGTCACTTGTCTGAAGTAAACAAATGACGTGGCTTTATGAGACGGTTTAATTCCATTTATTTTGTCTCTTCCACTTCGCACGATCTCCTATGTCTGCGCACCTAGTACCCTGCCATCATTGCTTTATGGGTCTATAAATACGGAAGCTAGTGGGTCACAGAACTCACCGTTCACTATTCAGTAGTCATCTCTTGAGATCCTTCTTCTACAAGCAATCCCTTTTCTCTCTCAAGTTCTTCAGAAAACTCTTCCAATGGCCCCTAAGAAATCTGCTGGAAGCAACATCGTGAAGACTAAGGGTGTAGTTCTGGAAGGATCTTCAATCTCTGGGAATGGACTTGTTTGCTGAGTTCGATGCAGCTGGGTGGACTCCGTATTTCAATCACAACTTGACACAGTGGCATGAGCAGAGTGTGCTGGATTTCTGGGCTACTGCCAGAGGAATACCCAATCCTCAGGGTATCTACACTAGCATCAAGGCCACAGTACGAGGTGTTCCTGTCTTCGTTGATGAAGATATCATTGCTCACATCTGTGAGGTCAGAACTGAAGGAGCTGTATTCACTCCTGGCTGGGAAGCAAGAAATGGAGGACAAAAGCAGTTCACAGAGTTTCTGTATGGCACCTCTGAACCAGTAAGCTTAGATGCAAAGCATATGTCAGACAAGGCTAGGGTTTTGCATGCCATCTTAGGGTGCTCTATAATCCCTAAAATGGAAGCAGAAACCATGTTTCTGAGTTGGAAAGATTTTGTCTGATTCACCTACTGCAGAAGAAGAAGGTGAACCTCCCCAACATCATAATGTACCACATGCAGAAGCGTCCTCAGAGACTCTGCTGGGAGCTTCCCTCACAATACCATCATCACCAAAATCTGCTGCACTTCAAAGTTCCCATTGAAAGGCTTTTTGATCGCCTTTCACAACCTGTGTTTGGTGAATCAAACCTCAAGAGCATGGGAGTGAAGCTGACTCCAAGACCTCCCTCTCCGTCCATGAAGGAGAGCCTTCTTCTTGAGAAAGCTGCAAGAAGGCAGACAACAATGGAGGTTCTTGAGAATGAACTCAGAGGAGACATAAGGAGGCATGAGTTCAAGCCATCAAAACCCTCTCCTCAAGCAAAATTGAAGAAGCTACCTGTAAGGAGTGTTGCTAAGGTAGCATCTGCATCTGTGCAGAGTCAGGTGTCTGAACCTGTTCAGAAGGCATCACAAAGGCCATCTGAAATTGTGGGTCAGTTGTCTGAACCTGTACAGACTCCACAGCCTTCTTCTGAAATGGAAGGACAGGCTCAAGAGGCAGAAGAAACTGATGTAGTTATAGCTGAGCCATTGGCTGCATGCCCATCTGATCCTGAACTCATTCAGGTGGCAGCATTGGCTACTGCCCTGGAGCAGGAGGAGCTGGAGAGAGAAAGCACAACAAGAAAAGACTGGATAGAGCTATTGCTATTGCTTCACAATTGGCCTATGCTGAGATGATAGGAAAGCAACCATAGCTGAGGGAGCAAAGAAAAGGAAGAGGTCAAGTGCACCTCAGAGAAGGAGAACCAAAGGCAAGCTACTTCAGACTGCACCTGAACCTAGGGTTGACTAGAAGTATTGCCCTCTCAGCTGACAGCAGAAGATGAAGCTGAGAAGTATCAAAATTTTGTTAAAGCTCAACAATACTTTAAAAGGAAAAGGGAAGGAAAAACAAGCACAAAGGGAGAAGGAAGAGCAAAGGCAAAAGAATCTGAGGTAACCAAGCCTCCCTACAAGAGAATTAAGGTGAGATTTGATAATGTAACTCCTTCACCACCCTCGTCACCAGAAAAACAAACACCTCATCAACCCTCACAACCTTCACCACAACCTTCACCAAAACCCTATCACCTATAAACCAACCATCTTCACCTCTATCACAACCATCACCCACCTCCACAAACAGAAACCAACCCTCTGACCCTTCCAAACCCTCTGAACCTACCTCACCACAACCTTCAGAGAATCAACTCTCTGACCCCACATTACCTTCCCCACAAATCCATGACCTTGCTCTAATACCACTCTTACCTTCATCACCTCCACCTCCTACACCTTCTCTGGAAGAAGAGCTCTCTGTTGAAGAACACAAGTGCTTGCTGATCCCTGCTCACTGCCCAAGTTTAGCACCCTGTCTGAAGAGCTACAGTATTTCAGATCAGCACCTGCTGTATCCTTGCATCCTGGCTTAATCAGGAAAACTGCTGCTGAAGTAAGGAATCAATACAGTGCTTCTTCAGGTGGATTAGACAAGATCAGGAAGGGTGTCCCTCTTGCACATATTTGGGCTCCCCATCAATCCATTCTCAAATGATTCCCTGAGGCTGTCTAATGATGAATGGAGCTTTGTGAGGCAGCTGAACACTGAGTCTAGCTGTTTCAGAGGGATCTGCACAAGGGAGTTGGGATGAGAGGCTACAGGACCCCTAGAACTTGTTCAATCAGGCCAACCACCAAAATCTTGGTGAAACCTGATATAATAGTTCCTAGGTATCCCTTACTGGAAGAGAAATTCAAAGAAGCTAAAGCTATTCAAAGAAAAACTCACCGGTGTCTGAAGTGATGAGTGCATCAGAGTGGACTCTTTACCAAGAATTCATCACAAATCTAGGAGGAGGCCTGGATCATCTACTTCAAGATTGGATGTGGTCCTCTTACTGGAAGATCAGAGAAGATGCTGGATCTTCTTCTGGATCAACTGGTCCTGATGCTGATTCTGGTGTTGGACTTGGAAAGTCAACCACTGTCAAATATCACTATATGAGAGATCACTTTCCCCCACCCGCTGACTCGTTTCATGAAGATTGGGCTCTACTAAATCCTATTGGCACCTTCTTTTGCCCTGTGTTCAGCCCCTCTAACTACAAACTGCAGCCAGGATTTGGACTGCTTAGATTTGTTTGCCCCTACATCCAGCTCATCTTCTATGAATCTGAGCAAGACTTGGCTAAGGAGAATCTGAAGTTTGAAGTCCAAAGTGCAGAGAAACTTGAAAGAAGTGTGCTGATCAAGAACAGAAGACTAAGCATCTGATTGCTCAACAAGAACAGATTCTTCAGAACAGCAGCTTATCAGATCTGGTCAGCAAGACTTGAAAACCTCAGTGGAAGCTGCAATAAACAAGGCCAAGGACGACTTGATTTCCTTTCTCACTGAGGCCTTGCTGAAGAACAAAGATTAGACTGTTCATTTTAGCCATTGTCTTTTGTTTATTCTCATGCTTATGACAAGTGTCTGATTGTTTGTTTCTTTATCTGAACATTCCCATATATACAATCAGTGGCTTTTCTCATCCTTTTATGAGTGCATTGTTAACATTATGCTATATGTTCTATGTGAATTTATTGCTCTGTTACTTGTTTAGCTCTGATATTCCCTTTTGATTGATGACAAAAGGGGGAGTATTAAAATCTAACAAAATCTGAATCTGAAGTGATTACAGGACTCAGGGGGAGTAAATAAGAAATTGATTTTTGATCAATCAGTTTAAGAGATCACCATCTGAGGGGGGAGCTATCTATACTTTTATCTTTAAAACTCCTTTCAGATTTATGTATTTAAACAAATTTATCATCATTAAAAAGGGGGAGAATGTTGAGTCTCAAAAATATCATAAGAGAAAATATGATGTTTAAGACAACTCAATTCCCGAGTTTTAATGCTTAACAAATTTGAGTTAAAATATTTATCATAGATACATATATGCTTTAATGATTTATCTATGATTTCAGCAAGAGTCACTATGAGCCTACATAAAAAGACTAAGTGTTGAAGCTGTCTGAAGAAGCAGAACTCGTCTGAAGAGTTGAAGCTGTCTGAAGTAGCTCAACCGGTCTGAAGTATCAGTGCTGTCTGAAGTCTCACTTATGACGTGGCACCCTCTGCTGAAGTTTGTGAAGACTTTTCTGAACCTCTGCTGCACGTACCTTTTCAAAACACCTTTATGGCAAGGAACACAGAGACCTTTCCTGGTGATTTTGAATTTCATACACCACTGAGGAAATCTCTGCAACGCAGCCTCTGCAACAACATTTGTAGCAGCCTTAATGCAAGAGAAACCTTGTATCGTGTCAGAAATATCAGAGCTCTCAGAAGCGTGTCTCACAACGGATTAAATAGCATTTAATGCTATCTCTAAACGGTGGTATTTCAACGGATTAAAGTTTGGGTATAAATACCCCTCTATAAAGACCATCAAAGGCAACAAAGTAGAAGTGAAAAAGAGAATCAATATACAAGAAAGCCAAGAGAAACATCACGCTGCAAGTTTTTACTCCGTAAAAACTCTCTGATAGAATTCTTTGTACACATTTGTATATCCTGAGCATACCACAGTTTTATTGTACATTGTATTGGTTTGAGCTTCAAACTTGATAGTTTAAAAGCTTAAACCCCTTTCTTTGTAAACCTTGGTAGAGCCTGAAGAGGCTTGACAGAAAAGAATACTTGTGGTAGAGCCTGAAGAGGCTTGACAGAAAAGAATACTTGTGGTAGAGCCTGAAAAGGCTTGACAGAAAAGAATACTTGTGGTAGAGCCTGAAGAGGCTTGACAGAAAAGAATACTTGTGGTAGAGCCTGAAGAGGCTTGACAAAAAAGAATACTTGTTTGTGTCTGGAGAGACTGTACTCGTTGTGTCTGGAGAGACTGTACTCGTTGTGTCTGGAGAGATTGTACTCGTTGTGTCTGGAGAGACTGTACTCGTTGTGTCTGGAGAGACTGTACTCGTTGTGTCTGGAGAGACTGTACTCATTGTGTCTGGAGAGACTGTACTCAAATTCAAGCTTGTAATCTGAATATTCATATAGTGGAAATCCAGTGGTTGTTTGCCATTGGGACTGGACGTAGCTCACAGTGGTAGTGAGTGAACCAGGATAAATTTCTTGGCTAAGTTTTCTTACCCTTATCCCTTGTCAATTCTTTTTATACTAATCAAGGGGTTAGAGTAATTAATCTGATATGTTATAAAGACATTAAAACATTGTTTTAAATCAGTATCTTTTATACCGTCTGAAAACTTCAGACAGTCCTTTAAGAGTCTGTCTGAAATCGTGTCTTTAACACCTGTTTGCGAAAAGCTTTCAAAAATATTCAGAAACACTATCAACCCCCCTTCTAGTGTTTCCCTGTGTTTCTACAAGAAAGAAATTGAGAAAGGGCCGAGAAGAA
Organism: Sesbania bispinosa; assembly: GCA_026901365.1. Classification (NCBI taxonomy): domain Eukaryota; kingdom Viridiplantae; phylum Streptophyta; class Magnoliopsida; order Fabales; family Fabaceae; genus Sesbania; species Sesbania bispinosa. The sequence goes on along the minus strand of QLOH01000041.1, from coordinate 479,115 downwards.
GAGGGGTGGAGAGGGACGCCGGAGCTTCTGCGTCTTGCTGCTGGACGGAGGAGAGGCGGTGGCTGCGGAGGATCGCGACGGCGACGAGGAGAAGATCGCGCGGCCGCAAAGGATGGTTGTGACCAAGTAGTGGCCGCGAAGCTGCGCGATCGGCGCGGAGGTGCAGCGGCCATCCTTGGCCGCGGAGATGACGAGGTGGTGGTGTGGCGATGGCGGACGCGCAACGACCTGTGAGGGGAACAACGCTTCTGTGGCAGCATTTTGGCGAGACCCGTGAACGGTGGTGGTTGTACGGCGGACAACGAACGGTGGCCGCGGCGCGGCCAGGGCTGCTGGGAGTCGCGGCAGCTGCAGGTGGGTCGCGAGTTTTCCATTGATCAGACTGCGAGTGACGGCGGCCGGAGGGTGAAGAACGGTGGTGCAGATCGGCTGGCCAGGGTGAAAGGCAGCAGGGTCTGCACGATGGTGGCTGCTAAACGAGGAAGATAATGGTGGCTGCGAGACGTGGCGGACTCCGGTGGTTGGACTCGGTGTTCGTTCGCCGGAGAAGAGGGCCTTCACGCGGCGGAGGTTGTCGCGGATCTGTTCAGGTGAGCGAAGCTAACACACTGTCACAACATTTTGTATGCGTTCCAATCATGATCCCCACTCTTCTATTCCTTTTCCTTTAGTATTTGGTTGTTGATTTAATTGTTGGATTGATTCTCTTGATGTTTTCGTTACGCTTTAAGATGATTTGTTGTATGAAGATGTATGATTATAGGTTAGAATTTAATATAAAATATACTTTCAAGGTTGCTAAATGAGAACGTGATTTCAGATTGACATTCTTGAGGTGATATGATTATCATAATAATATTTAGATCTATTATGAGACATGTGCTATTTGTGATGTTTGAGCAATTGCATAAAGGCCTTTGGCCCCAGTTAATTGGAAATGAATTTGAGCTTCGGCTCCCAGTTTAAAGTGAATTTGAGCTTCGGCTCCCAGTTTAAAATGATTTTGAGCTTCGGCTCCCAGTTTTGAATGAATCTGGCTTAATGGCTTCGGCCCCAGTTCACCTTAATTAATCCAGATTGGACTTCGGTCCTCAGCTAATTGGACTTCTGTCCCCAGTTAAAACACGGGTTTCGGCCCCTAGTTAATTTTGCGGTATTATGCCCAAGGAAGATGTTCCTTGTAGTCTGAGCTCAGGTCTAGCCCCAGATAGTGATAAGACTCCATCTGCCGGGTAATGTAGTCATGCATTCATGTATAGCACATTTACTTGAGATTGTGGCATTAGACATGTGATATGCTTGTGTTTAGTTAATTCGAGAATAGAAGAAGTGTTCATGTGCATTAGAATGAATTAATTGTGGTTTGTTGAATGATATGTTGCATGTCATATGTTTGCCTCCCCACACTGCTTGCTGCATGCTTTGTTCACTGAGATTATTATCTCACCCCACGTTACGGGGATATATTCTAGTTATGCAGGTTAATCAGATCTTGTATTAGAGGAAGATGGAGCTGTTGGAGTGGACTCACCCACTCCCAGTGGTCAAGAAGTTTAGTTGTTTATTTTTGTATTGATAGTTTAATTATGTAATTATATAAAGATGTATTGGAGATTAGATTTTGAAATATGATGTAGTAGTCTTTAGTTTGGCCATGGAGGCCTATTGTTATTGAATTGGATTACTGATTGTGATATTATGAACTGTACTGGTGATTTTACTGGTTTTCAGGTGATTCTGAAAATTTGGAAATGTCCAGTTTTCAGGGGAAACTCTGCCGGATTTTCGGTGGAGTTTATGAACCTTAACACTCTAAAGTGTTGGTTCGTTCCCATATTTCAAAATTAGAAATTGACTTTGAGAAATGTGATGTATGAAGTATGTGGTAGTCTAAATAAGTGTTGGATTGCTTAGGCATCGTTGTATTATGTGTGCCGATATCGAAAATGGTGCGAAATAATTTCAGAAATTCGGGAATAGTGTTTCCAACGAACATTATTCTTGGATTTAGAAAATAGGACGTTACAAGTATCACTTGACAGGACATATGGGTCATGAAAATAATTTTCCCAATATTTTCACTTTTCAGGTGAATTTCATTGATTTTACTCTATTTTTTGGGTTATTACATTTTGGGGAGAAAAATCACAAAATTTCACCGGGAGGCCCCCAGGGTGAGTCTCGTTCCATGGGACGAGCCACGCAGTCATTTGACAAAATAATTCATAATAAATACATTTTAATTCAAGAAATCCCCTAAATGCGCATGTGCAATTTATAGATTTTTTACAAACGATAAAATACGCATGCGCACTTTGTAGAATGTTTACACAATATAAAATGTGTATGTGCATTTTATAAGTTATAAAATGTGCATGTTCAGTATATTGCTATAAAATGCGCATGCGTAATTTATTGAATGTTAATTTGAAGTGTGCATGCGCATTTCTCAGTGTTTAATTCACTGCATGACCCAATGCACAGGCGCATTTTGCCCTTGTTGATTTTAAAAAATTACTTCCCTATTTTTTTTCCTGTTATCTGAAGCCTCCTCCTCCTTTCCAGAAACTAGCACAGTACCCGTGCATTCGCACGAGTGACATTGAGTTGTGAGTGATGTCGTTTTTACATATATGATTAATTTTTTATAATAAAATAATTTATTATATAAGTATATACATCAATTAATGGAAAGTGGAAAATTTATTGTTATGATTTTTATAAATTTGGGAATTTATTATTTTTTAATGATAATTTTTTTCATTAAAATTTAAAATAACAGTGACATAACTAAAATAAATAATAAAATAGAGGCTTAAATATCATTTTGGTCCCTACATTTTTTCGTGTTTTTGGTTTTAGTCCCTGCCAATTTTTTTTTTTAAATTTAGTCCCCACTTTTTCAAATGTATGTTATTTTAGTCCCTGACTTAAAAGCTTGAGTTGGCTTGTTAAAGAAAAACAAAGCTTGAGCTTGACTTGTTTAGCTCATTTATAATTTTATTGTTTTTGCTTTTATGAAAATTTTTATTAAATCATTTTTAAAGTTTTTGAATTTAGTATTTAATAAATATTTTACTATTAAATGATAATATAAAAATAAAAATATATTCTTAATGTATGATATATATATATATAGTTAAAAATTCTAAAATATTATATTTTTCGAAATTCAATGCATAAGTTATTGATTAATATAAGAAATATTTCAATACTTATTTTTAAACATATAGAATAATTATTTTACTTTATTATTTTATTATTTATTTTAAAAATAAATTTATAACTGTATTTTTTTTTCTATTTTTTATTAATCTTACTTTATTTTAAATATTTATATAATTAATTATTATATATATAATATGCGAGCTATCCACGAGCTCTTAATGTCAAGCTTCTAATGCTTGGGCTTGACTCATTTGAATAATCGAGCACAATCTTAACTTGGGCTGTTTGTTTAATTAAACAAACGAGCTTGATTGAGTATTTAACAAGTCGAGCTCAAATAATTCACGAATAGCTCAGCTCATTTACAGCCCTAAGAGCAGGACTGACTCTTGTAAACTGTGATTCAATAATAATAATAAAAGATAATTAAAGTGTGATTTAAAAAGAAAGAAAGAAACAAACATTGCCTCCCGTGTAGGATACCCGTAGACTGTGGTTCATAAAAAATTCACTTTATTAAAAAACTCAAGTGAGAAAACGTGACATGTGTAACACCCGCGTTTTACCGTTTTTGCCGTTTTAAGTGTTTTATTGGATTTTGAGTGATTAAAATTATTTTTAATCATCAAAATTTATATTTTTGGATTTAGAATTAAATTTCCTATTTTTAGGGAAATTTCTGGGAATTTTTTGGGGTTTTTCTGTGAAAATGACCTTTTTGCCCTCTTGTCTCTTGAACCGGGCCCGAATACTCTTGATCCGGGCCAGAAAAATTTGCACAACCCTTCCTTTCCTCCTTCTAAAAGCCGTGCATGTCTTGTGTGTGTGCATGAAGGACATTTGTCCACTTCACACTTTGTTTCTAGACAAGTGTCAAGCTTAGGGAAAAGTAAGACATTAAAAACACCAAATTCATTACTCTTTCTTTTTCCACATGCAAAGCTTAGAAATTCTCTCATTTTCTCTCTTCCTTTTCTCTCTTGGTCGTGAACTCTCCATCAACTTCTCTCAAAATTTTTCATCTCCCCTTAAACACATCAAGCCAAGGTTCCATCTTTGAACCAAAGCTTCCATTTCTAAGCTTTCTAGCCTTGAAAAATCTTTGTTGGTGACTAAAGGAGGCATCTTTGGGGGCTGTTTTGGGACCAGAATTCTGCACTCATTTTCTTGGAAATTTGAGGTAAAGGGGGGGGGGGGAGAACTTGAACTCTAGTAGGATTGGTAACTAGAGTCAAGGATTTGCCCTTAAAATCCTTGTTTTCACTCTTGTTCTCCTTGAAAAAATCACTTTTTGAGCTTTTCTTTGAGCAATGTTTGGATTCTTGGAGCTGGGTTGTTTACATGTTTTTAAGTTTATTTTGATGCTTGGAATGTGCTTGGATTGTGATTGTTGGTGCATGCAAGCCAAGAAACAATTTTGGAAAAATTTTCCCCTTTTTCCTCTAATAGCTCTCGGCCTTGAGGGATTTTGGGGCTGCATGTGTTTCAAAATTTTTTTGGTACTTGGAATGTGTTTGTATGATGAATCTATGAACATGCATGAAGTTGGTTGAAGATATACAATTGTTTTGGATGATTGATCTTTGAAAAATAGTGTTAATGAGCTTGGAAATGGAGTTATGAACTTTAATGTGTATGTGGATGATTTTGAGTGGATTAGTATGATATTTGGCATTTAGATTGTTTGTTGATGAATGTGTGAAGTTTTGGTGAAGATTGGATGTTGTGAAAATTTTGAAGTTTTGATGAACATTCAAGTTGTTCTTGATGTTCATGAGTTGTTCTTGATGAAACTCATCAAGAATACCTTTTTGATCTTAAAAAGGTCAAGGGTATGTTGAAAACATGTTTATGGGCTTTGGTGGTCCAAAAGGACTAAGAAGCAATTTTACAAGTTAAAAGGACTAAAGTGCAATTAAGAACAAGTCTTTAAAAATAAATAAAACAAATTCGGATTTCCAATTCCAACCAAGTAAAAGTCAACTTAAAGGTCAATATTTTAGGTTGCCATGACTAAAAATAAGTTCCTAAGAGTTATAAAACCTTTAGGCTTTTAATTTAAGTTTAAAACCTTTAAGAAAAGGAGTTAAAGACTCATTAAAAGTCAATCAAGATTAGATTATGAAATTAAAAGTTAGATTGGAGTTGGACTTCAACTCTAATCCAATTTATTAAGAAATTAAAACTTAGAAATTAATTAGTAGACTTAGCTAATCTAATTACCTAAGTTAAATTAACATAATCTACTTAAGTTAATTAAGTAACGGATGATTAATTAAGGTTAAAGTTAATTAACCTTAATAAAAGTATTAAGTAATTAATTAGTAATGATGATTAAGAATTAACTAACTATGATTAACCTTAATCAAATGTAATTAAAAGCTTAGTCCAAAACTAAGGAAGAGATTAAGACTTAATTAAGGAGGATTAAGATTAATTATAGCCCAGTTAATGAAGATTGATTAAAAGTTAAATCTAATCTTAACTATTTATACAAGAAGAATAGGATAACTAATACCATCCATAAGACACAATCATAAGTCTTAGTAAATTATAGGACTTAAGTGGACATGATTATTAAGAACATTAGTACAAACTACTATAAAAGATTATAACCAACACCCTCTTTCTTCATAAAACTTGAGGAGCTTAGCGAGAGAGCGCGGTTCCAATCAAGAGAGAGTTAAGTCTTCTCTAATGGGAGGACTTTGAATCAGGTCGTCTCACTACGAAGTGAGGACGTAGAATGATTTGAAGGGGCCTTGCCCGCGTAAATGAAATGCTGGAAGTATCAATTGTGTGGTGTGCATCATAAAGCATAAATAATGATCAAGGTTGAAAAGCGTCAGGACCTATATGACAATAACACTATGGTACAATGTGAAACTGGTTGGGAAGGGTGCACTGGGTTTTGTAAAGAACGCCAGAGGGTCCCGTAAAGGACGCCAACCCTGAGGATAGTCGAGTTCCAGAAAGGACATCAGGAGACGTAGAGGTAGCTCCCTACTGTCGAGTTCGAAGGGTGAAAGCTTAACCCTGTCACTCTCATGGTTTCCGGTCAGTTGAGATTGTCTGGAAGTCTGAAAATTTGTTTGGCCAAAATTGAGCAATGCTCTTTGTACCAATGCTAGTACAGACTCTAACTCCTGATATATTGTATATATGGTCGAGCAGCTGCTGTGTGCTCTGCTGATAGTGATGCTTCCTAGCAGTTGCTGTGTGCTCTGCTGTTGGTGATGTTTCCCCGGGCCCTCATGCATTAGCCATATGCATCATGATAACATAAACTGCATTCTTGTGATTGAGATTGTGTGAATGTTGTATGAATGATCTAGTTACTGTATTCTACTTGATATGAGTTCATGTGATGTTCTCACCCTTCCTTTTCTGCTTCTGTTATTTCCTGTCGTCGTACTTCTTCGCCACGTCGACAGTTGGTATTGGAGAGCTTCAGGATGTCCACTATGAGGATCACGTTGAGGTGGGAGCCACGGGGCCAGTGGCGGATTACAGACGTCCCTAGGCGATGTGTTTTCACGGGGGAGGTGCGCGTTACCATTTCTCATCCCAGCCTTCCCCTGGTACCGGAGATAGATTTCACAGTGCCGGTGATCCTTGAGTTTGAGACTCCACCCAGACTCCGTCGCTACACTACTTTTCTCAATCGTCGTCATCGCCCCTCTCCATCGACATCGTCACAGTCCTCACGGATGGCGACCATGGGCGAGCCAGATTCCCCTCGTTACTCTCCCGGTCCAGAGGTGTCACCTCCACAACCCGTATATCCTGACGCATTTGGCCGTTCCCGTCCGAGTAAGCCAGACATGATCGTGATTGATGACACTACATCTGAGGAGGAGGACCCAGAGGAAGACCCGAAGGATGACTCTGAGGATGAGGAGCCGGAAGAGGATTCTTCCAGTGACGACCCCTCAGAAGACTTTGGGATGATCAACCTCGGGGGTACTGGAGGGAGGAGTTGTGGATGGATTCCTGCTGAGACGGATGATGACGAGTAGGATAGCGTAACTGGGGGGTAGTTACGAGTCTAGTTAGTAGCAGCTCTGATTTAGTGGCCTTTTGTTTTGTTTCGTTTTGGCTGAGGTCTTATTTATTATAGTCTACTACTAGAACTCTTGTTTTGTATGGTGGTATTGTTTACTCTAGGATTACTTTGACACTATGGTTCTGTATATATGTTATGATGTTTCTTTCCCATGATCCCCTTTATGTAGGAACACAGGGAAACACTAAAAGGGGGGGTTGAATAGTGTTTCTGAATATTTTAGAAAGCTTTTCGCAAACAGGTGTTAAAAACACAATTTCAGACAGGCTCTTCAAGGACTGTCTGAAGTTTTCAGACGGCCAAAAATACTGATGTTAAAAGATGTTTTTGTGCCTTTATAGAATATCAAATTGATTACTCTAACCCCTTGATTAGTATAAAAAGAATTAACAAGAGATAAGGGTAAGAAAACTTAGCCAAGGAATTTATCCTGGTTCACTCACTACCACTGTGAGCTACGTTAAGTCCCAATGCCAACTAGCACTTGGATTTTCTTTTAATCTTTCAAGATTACAAGTATTCTTTTACAGTCAAGCCTCTTCAGGCTCTACAATCAAGTATTCTTTTACAATCAAGCCTCTTCAGGCTCTACAATCAAGTATTCTTTTATCAACCAAGCCTCTCCAGGCTCTACGATCAAGTATTCTTTTATCAACCAAGCCTCTCCAGGCTCTAAAATGAGTTTACAGAGAAAGGAGTTTAAGCTTTTAAACTATACAAGTTTGAAGCTCAAACGAATACAATGTAAAATAAAATTCTGAGGTATGCTCAGGATATACAAATGTGTACAGCGAATTTTATCAGAGAGTTTTTACAGAGTAAAAACTTGTAGCGTGATGTTTCTCTTGGCTTTCTTGTATGTTGATTTTCTCACTTTTTTCTTTCGTTTTCTTGTTTTTTTTATGGTCTTCATAGAGGGGTATTTATACCCAAATTTTAATCCGTTGAAAAACCACCGTTTAGAGATAGCATTAAATGCTATTTGATCCGTTGTGAGACATGCTTCTGAGAGTTCTGATATCTCTGACACGATACAAGGTTTCTCTTGTATTAAGGCTGCTACAAATGTTGTTGCAGAGGCTGCGTTGCAGAGATTTCCTCAGTGGTGTATGAAATTCAAAATCACCAGGAAAGGTCTCTGTGTTCCTTGCTATAATCGTGTTTGAAAAGGTACGTGCAGCAGAGGTTCAGAAAAGTCTTCACAAGCTTCAGCAGAGGGTGCCACGTCATAAGTGAGACTTCAGACGGCACTGATACTTCAGACAGGTTGAGCTACTTCAGACAGCTTCAACTCTTCAGACGAGTTCTGCTTCGTCAGACAGCTTCAACACTTAGTCTTTTTATGTAGGCTCATAGTGACTCTTGCTGAAATCATAGATAAATCATTAAAGCATATATGTATCTATGATAAATATTTTAACTCAAATTTGTTAAGCATTAAAACTTGGGAATTGAGTTGTCTTAAACATCATATTTTCTTTTATGATATTTTTGAGAGTCAACACTTTATATCTGCGTGTATGTTGTGTATGTATGCGAAATGATTGAATCGTCTAGATGTTTTTAGAAAATGAATTTCAGACTTAAGGAAAGGACATTTTCATGAATACTTAAAATGGAATTAGAATGCGATTAGTTGATGATGATTAAACTCTTTTCAAAATTTTTTTTTTTCGTATTTTGTAAGTTTTAAAACAATAAATTCGACGGTTACGTTTTGCAATGTGATACTCTTAGCGGTATAACTAAGGGTGTCGCAAATGTATCAGAGCAGAAAGTATGAGCGCACTAAGTCTTATCAAAGCAAATAAAACAAATTAAGCGTTTATCATAGCATAATATATATATATATATATCAGAGCATACTAAAATAAAACAAGTATCTCAGATAATGCAACAACAAACACTTATATTATAAAACAAAATTGTTCAGAGCAAAATCAACATAAGATAAAACAAAAATTATGTGTGGCAACACATCATAGACTTATTCATCCTTTTTCCTAAAAGCCTACTTGATCCACTCTATCAATTCTGCCTTGGCCTTGTCAATTTGGGAAATTACAGTTGCTCTAACATCAGCTTGCCCTGCCTTGATCTCTTGTTGCTCTTGTTGAATTTTATCTTGCATAGAGACTAAGACAACATTATTCTTTTCAAGCTCTTGCACCCTTTTCTTCAGAATCAAATTCTCCTCTTCAACATTCAGCAGAGGCTTATAGAAAATTGTGGAAATGTGCTTGCAAGTGAATCTGAAGTACTCAAAGCCCTTTGGAAACCCAAACTTGGCAGCATCCTTCACATCATAGAAGTACTCTCTGTTAGGGTTGGGACACCACAGAGACCTTTCTACATTGAGAGGTTCATACAGAGGGAATTGTCCTCTGAACCAGTTGTGCTTCTCAAATGCAAAAACTCCTGTGTAGGTCATAGAATCCTCATCCTGTCCTGAAGTACCAGAAGTTGATCTAGCCTGCTCTCTGATGCTCCAGTAGGATGACCAGACCCAATCCTTACACACATGGTCCAGTCCTCCCCCTTGCCTCTTCAGATAGGCAGGTAACTTCCTCCATTGCTCAGGTGTGAGAGGTTTGAAATGAGTAGCATAAGTAGGGTATACCTTAGGTTCCTTTAGCTTCTCTTCTGGTCCTTCTACAAGAGGATATCTGGGTACAATCCTGTCAGGCTGAACATATATCATAGTAGAAGCTCTCATGAAGATAGGTCTTGGTGGTTTGAAACCTATTAGACCTTCAGTGAACATGATGTCTCTCTCAAACATCTCAGCTTATACACACAACTTTCTCACAATTAACCATTCTTCATTGGAAAGTCTGTGTTGATCATCAGAGAAGGGGTTGATGAGGCTCCATCTATGAGAGGGTGGCAACACACCCTTTCTGATCTTCTCCAGCTAATCAGATAACAACTCTTCCTCATTCCCTTGCTTCTTCCAGATCTTCAATCTTCTTTCTCTGGCCTCTTCCACAATTTCCAACATTAAACCTTTGGGTTCTGTGAGTGGGGGGTCCTCTTTGAAGTACAACAACTTTTCATAAAGGTTAGGGAATTTTGGTAACCTAATCCTTTCTTCCATAAGCACAAGACAAGCCTTGTGGGGAACTTCTTCAACAACCTTTAACTGATATGAAGTGGATTATTTAGGTGCAGAATCAAAGGTAGGTTCCAAGGTGAAGACACCACCTTTGTTAGCAAACCGAATCTGTGAAGGCAACATGCTTCCTTTCTAGATCACCACTTCTTGCTGTTGGTAAACTTGGCTTAGGTTCTAGTTCTGGTTCTGACTCAAGCCCAGATTCAGAAGATGAACCCTTCTCATCAGATTTCTCATTAGATGAAGGTGTTACATTTCCAAATATGATCCTTGGTCTTTTGGCAGCAGGTGCAACAACTTCTTATTTTTCTTTTTCCTTCTCCTTTTCTTTCTCCTTTTCTTCTCTCTGCCTATTCTTCTCATACTGGAACTCAACATACTGATGATACTTGACGACATACTCTTTTTGGATAGAGGATGTAACACCTTAAATTCCAAGGTAAGAACCTAGTCTGTTGGAAACTAAATTCTTAACATAGAATTTGGAGCTCAACGTTTTGAATATCCAATAGTATCATGAAATTGTAAGAAATCCAACGAAAATCCAACAATTTAATGAACTTACTAACTAATACATAACAGTCCAGTATTAGGTACAACCTTCATATAGAACACTTTTCCAAATCCACTAAGATATACAAAGTACACATACTACATGACACCAAGTTCTACTAATCCATATATACAACTAAGCATGTCGATTTAGTCAAAACAAACAAGGAATAAGACAAATATCTATCCCCCATGATCTTCACTTCCCGAATTGGGAATCCAATGATGGAGGTACCTATTCAGCTAAACAAAATCCACATAACACGTGGCGAGATAAAAATCTCAGTGAATATAACTCATATGCATGTATACAGGGAAAAGATAGTTATGTCAATTTATAAGCTATAGAAATTCAACACAATTATCAAATGAGTATAATGCAACATGATGCACTCATTGTTGTGCCCAGCAGGCATGATATTATCACTTTCTAGAGTTAGACCTGAGCTCAGACTACGGGAACCGGCTTTCCCAGGGATAAATCCCACCCAAACTGGACTGAAGTCGTGTTTTCAATACCATTAATTATTCTTTTTTACTCACAGCACAAGGCCGGCTTTAGTTTTTACTTTGACAATTCATAACCATGACAAATAATGGTACCAAGCTTTAAATATGACAATTACATGAGATTCCGCTAATTTCGAGCATTTCGAAAATTTCGACCTTAAGAACATACATTTCAATTTCAAATCCAAACACCAATCTAACCAATTCATTTCATAACTAGTATTAATCTAATAATTATAACCGAATAGAATGTTCATACGAGCTACAATCGAGGGGTTTCGATAGTTTCGATAACTTCGAAACTAAGGATTCCGACGCTCGATTCTACACTTATATGCTCATTCTATCGACAATCAATCCAAATAACAAGAATACACCAATTCAATCAATCATTTAACCAGCATCAAGAAAGGGAAGAGAAAGGGGTGGGAGCATGCAATGAGACCAATCATTCCTATTATAAAGGTGAGTTATACTCACCAATCTATGAAATTAAGGGAGGAATTGAGAGCTTGAAGTAATCCAATTGTCGATTCTAGCTTCAATCTCCTTCCAAGGCTCCAAAATTAACTTTCTCTCTCTAGAACTCTCACTTTCTCTCTATAGGGTTGAAAGAGGGAAGAAGAAAATGATGCGTTCTGAATTTTTGCATGTCCGACCTTTTATATAGAACAGCTGGTAATTGATTATGGTAATGCTGTAATCGATTACCAGAGGTAGAATTTTACACTAGAAAACGTTTCTGGGAAACTGGTAATCGATTACACCCTTTGGTAATCTCTTACCAAAAACTCAGTCCTCAAGTAATTGATTACAACCCTGTAAGTAATCGATTACACAAAAACGGCTCTCAGGTAATCGATGACTACCCTGTGAGTAATCGATTACACAAAAATTGCTCTCAGGTAATCGATGACGTAATCGATTACCACAGGTTCAGCTCTCTGGTAATCGATTACCAACAGGGTTGTAATCGATTACCAGTAACAAAATTTCTTAGATTTGATTAAGTGAAAATATTAACTTAGTTTTTAAAACTTACATTGTAATTCCTTAATTCTTCTACTTCCCTTTCCTCAATTATTCACTAGTATTCTTAGTTAAAATCTTATGACTTATAAAGTCTAATATGCGGGCTGTTACATAGGCACTCCTGGTAACTCTCTGAGTAGGTTCAGGAGGTGCATTCAACCATTTCATCCTTCTTCCTCTCCTTTGCTTAGAGCAAGATCTCTTTTTCTTCCTTGCTTGCACCCTGTTGTACTGCTCATCTTCAAGAAAAGCTTGCAGAGATGCAACAGCAAGTGCATAGTCTTGCTTCTCTTGTTCTTTGGCCTTTTCTTCTTCTTTTTTCTCCAGTGCAGTAGACAATGCAGCTACTTCAGCTAAGACTGGATCAAACGGACATGCAGCAATGGGCATTGCTTCAATAACTTTCTATGATGAACCTGGTTCAGATTCAACATTGATTGTTAGAGATGCAACACTATCTTTCTTTGCTTCAGCAACCTATCCCTCAGGAATAGAGGTAGGCTCAGAAGATAGAATGATAACTTCCTCTTTAGTCTGACCCACAATTTCATATGGTACAGATTGGACTGTCTGAACAGGTTGAGACTGTCTGAGTTCTGCTTGCCCAACTTTAGATGGTCTGGCCTCAGATGATGTGGCTTCAGGTCTTTTTATCACAAGCTTTGAACGAGGCTTTTTCTACATGGCTTTGTTGGAGTCTTCTGGGTGACAAATTCATCTTTTCTTGTGTCTCCCTTCAGCTCATTCTCCAAAATATCTATTGCACTACATCCAGTGGACTCAACCTTGTGCAATGCCAATGATTCTTTTACTGAAGGCTCTGGAGGAGGAGGAATAACCTTGATGCCCATCTGCTTTATGTTGGTGAGAGAGAAGTAGGAAGGGGCGTTGTGATCATAATGCCACTCAATAGGCACTTTGAAATGCATCAGAATCTTCATGATCAGGGTGTTGTGGGGGAAACTTCCTGTCGTATCATTAACTTTCTTCAGCATGTGAAAAAAATGATTCTTAGAAGATCAACCTTCTTTTTCCTCAGCAGGTGAATGATGCAAAACATCTCCAGTTCAGAGACATGATTTTTGCTACCCGCTTTAGGGATTATGGAGCACCCTAAGATGACATGCAATATCCTTGCCTTAGGAAACATGACAGATGAATTCATGTTCTCAGGCCTGTCCAGATTGTACAACATTTTGTTGTAAATCCTTGGTCCACCATTCTTGCATTCCCACTCAGGGTAGAAGATGGTTCCTTCAGACTTTCACTCCAGTTATGATGGAAAGGATATCAGTATCCACAAAAACTGGAATCCCCATAACTTTAGCTTGAATGGAGTTGTAGCTTCCATCTCTGTTGGGAACAGTTCTTGCAGTTCTCCAGAAGTCAATGACACTCTGCTCGTGCCATCTACAGTTTACATGCTCAAAGAATGGAGTCTAGCCTACTCCATCAAACTCAGCAAAGAGGTCCACACCAAGCTTTCTGAGTTTAGAAAAGTCAGATGGGATCTACAAACCAGAAAAGTCATTAGATCCAGGCAGATTCACTGTACAAGTCACTGTTGGTACTCTACCAGTCACAAAGTCATTGCTAGACCTTGGGGCTAGCATCAATATGATGCCTTTATATTTGTTCAAAAGACTAGGTGATTTGAAGGTAAAACCTGCAAATGTAGCCTTGCTACTTGCAAACAAGTCCATAACATATCCTTATGGGATTATTGAAGATTTGCCTTTAAAGGTAGACAAGTTTAAATACCCAGTAGATTTTGTGGTGATGGATATGGAGGAGGATATTGATGTCCCCCTAATTCTGGGAAGTGCGACACCCTTAGTTATACCACTAAGAATATCACATTATAACACGTAACCGTCGAACGTACTGTTTTTGAAAACGTCAAAATACGGAAATATTTTTTTTTTGAAAGAGCTTAGTCCTCATCAACCCATTACATTTCTAATTTCATTTTAAGTATTTATGAAATATCCTTTCCTTAAGTTCGAAACTCGTTTTCCGAAAACATTTAGACGATTATCACCTCACGTACATACACAACTTACACGCAGTTATAGAATCAGTTAAAAGGAAGGAAACATCATAAATATATACATACATCACAGTGTCAATGTACTTTTCGAGCCAACAAGGCAACCACGCAAAACATGAGTTCTAGTAGTAGACTAAAATAAATAAGACCTCAACAAAATACAAAACAAGAGGTCGCTAGATCAGAGCTGCTACTACCTAGACTCACAACTACTCGCAACTACACTAGTCCTACTCATCATCCTACGACTCAGCAGGAAGCCATCCACAACTCCTCCTCCCAGCACCTCCGAGAGTGATCATCCCGAAATCCTCTGAGGGATCGTCGCTCGAAGAGTCCTCCTCTAACTCCTCCTCCTCAGGATCCTCCTCCGGCTCCTCCTCCGGCTCCGTGGTATCATCTATCACGATCAAATCTGGCCCACTCGGGAGAGGGCGGCTATGCGTATCACTACGCACAGGCTGAGAAGGTGATGCCTCGGGAGAGGGAGAGTATCTGGGGGAGTCTGGCTCATCCATAGTCGCCATTCGTGATGACTGAGATAACGTCGAAGGAGCGGGGCGATGATGAGGGTTACGAAAAGTAGTATAGCGTTTGAGTCCTGGTGGCGTCTCGAACTCTAGGGTCACTGGCACTGTGAAGTCCAACTCCAGAATCAAGGGAAGGCTAGGGTGAGAAATGATAAGGCGAACCTCCCCTGTGAATACGCATCGCCTAGGGATGTTGGTCACCCGCCACTGACCTCGTGGCATCCACCGCATATGGATCCTCATGGTCGACATACTGAATATCCCCGATGCCAACTTTCGATGTAGCGAAGAAATAAAACGACAGGAAACGACAGAAGCAGAAAGAAGGGTGAGAACATCGCATGAACTCATAACAAGTAGAATACAACAACTAGAGCATACACAAGATATTCACACTTTTCAATCACAAGAATACAGTTTATATCTTAATGATGCATATGAACTAATGCATGTGGGCCCAAGGAAACATCACCATCCGCAGAGCACAACAGCAACTGCTCGACCATATATGTACAACGTATCAGGAGTTAGAGTCTGTACTAGCGCGGTACTTATAATTTTTCTTTTGGCCAATTTTTCCCGACTTCTAGACAATCTCAACTGACCCTGAAAACTTGAGAGCGACAGGATAGTCAAGCCTGTACCCTGTTTGCTCGACAGTAGGGAGCGAGCCTACGTCACCTGAGCCATTTCGGGACCTGACTATCCTCAGGGCTGGCATCCCCACCCGAGGACCCTCTGGCGTTCTTTGCAAAACCCAGTGCCCAGTCCCTACCAGTTTCACACTGTACCGAGTGTTACTGCCATATAGGTCGTAAGGTTTTCAACCTCGAACGTCAACAATGCTTTATGATGCATGTCATACAACAATGCCTTCAACAATCACATCCCTACAGGCAAAGCCCATTGAACCATTCAACGTCACCACATCCCCGTGGCGCGACCCGAATTCAATGTATTTCCATCAAGGGGAAACCACACAACGTCTTCAGCAGTCACAATCCTTACAGGCGAAGCCCCTTTGAATCATTCTACGTTACCACATCCCCGTGGTACGACCCGATTCAAAGTCTTCCCTTCACAAGGAAAGCCAAACCGCACTCTCTCGCCAAGCTTCTCAAGTCTTATGTAGAAAGAGTGTGTTGGTTATAACCTTTTAAGGTAGTTTGTACTAATGTTCTTGATAATCATGTTCACTTAAGCCCTATAATTTACTAAGACTTATGATTGTGTCTTATGAATGGTATTACTTATCCTAATTCTCCTTGTATGACTAATTAAGATTAGGTTTAACTTTTAATTTTAACTAGTCTTCATTAACTGGATTACAATTAATGTTAATCCTCTTTAATTAAGTCTTAATCCTTACTTAAGATCCTAATTAATTCCTAATCATCCCTTAATTACTTCCTTAATCTTGGATTAGGATTTTAATTACGTTTGATTAAGGTTAATCATCATAATTAATTAGTTCTTAATCAACATTATTGACTAATTACTTAATTAATACTTTCATTAAGGTTAATTAACTTTAGACTTAATTAATCATCCTTTACTTAATTAACTTAAGTGAATTAGGTTAATTAACTTAGATAATTGAATTAGTTACGCCCACTAATTAACTCTAAGTTTTAATTTTTTAATAACTTGGATTAGAGTTGAAGTCCAACTCTAATCTAAGCCCAATTTCATAAATTTTTTTTGGTTTTCTTTTTAAATGAGTCTTTGACTCTCTTTTTGAAGGTTTTGGGCCCAAATCAAAGGCCCAAAGGTTTGATGACTCATGGGAGCCCATTCTTACTCATAACAAGTCAAAAAGTTGACTTTTATGTTGACTTTTACTTTGGTGAAAATAGGAATCCGAATTTTAGTCTTTTATTATTTTAAAAACTTTCTTTATTTGCATTTTAACCCTTTTACTTATAAATTTATTTCTTAGTCCTTTTTGAACCATCAAGCCCATAAACACTTTTTTTAACTTACCCTTGACCTTTTCAAGATCAAAAAGGTATTCTTGATGAGTTTCATCAAGAACAACTCATGAACATCAAGAACAACTTGAATGTTCATCAAAACTTCAAATTTTTCCACAACATCCAATCTTCACCAAACTTTCATACAATCATCAACAACCAATTTAAATATCAAATATCATACTAATTCACCCAAAATCATCCACATGCACATTTAAGTTCATAATTCATTTTCAACTCATAAACACCATTTTTTCAAAGATCAATCATCCAAACCAATTGTATACATCCAACCAACTTCATGCATGTTCATGGATTCATCATACAAACATATTCCAAGTTCCAAAAAATTTTTAAAACACATGCAGCCCCTCAAACTCTCTAGGCCGAGAGCTATAGGAGGAAAAAGGGAGAATTTTTCCAAAATTGTTTCTTGGCTTGCATGCATCAGCAATCAAAATCCAAGCACATTCCAAGCATCATAATAAACTTAAAAACATGTAAACAACCCAGCTCCAAGAATCCAAAACATTTGCTCAAAGAAATGCTCAAAAAGTGATTTTTTTCAAGGAAAAACAAGAGTAAAAACAAGGATTTTAAGGGCAAATCCTTGACTCTAGTTACCAATCCTACTAGAGTTCAAGTTCTCCCCCCTTTACCTCAAATTTCCAAGAAAATGAGTGCAGAATTCTGGTCCCAAAACAGCCCCCAAAGATGCCTCCTTTAGTCACCAACAAGGATTTTTCAAGGCTAGAAGGCTTAGAAATGGAAGCTTTGGTTCAAAGATGGAACCTTGGCTTGATGTGTTTAAGGGAAGATGAAAAATTTTAAGAGAAGTTGATGGAGAGTTCACGGCCAAGAGAGAAAAGGAAGAGAGAAAATGAGAGAGTTTCTAAGCTTGCATGTAGGAAAAATGAGAGAGAAAGGTGAGTTGATGTGCCATGAAGGCTTGCTTCTTTTTCAAGTCTTGGAGAAAAGAAAGAAAAGTACAAGTGGCTTCCATGCATCAAGGCTGCACTATGCACGACCTTCTAGGAGGAAAAAGGGAAGGTTTGTGCAAATTTTTCTGGTCCGAATCAAGAGTATTCGGGCCCGGTTCAGGGGACAGGAGGGGCAAAAAGGTCATTTTCACAGAAAAACCACAAAAATTCCCAAAAATTCCCTAAAAATAGGAAATTTAATTCTAAATCCAAAAATATAAATTTTGATGATTAAAAATAATTTTAATCACTCAAAATCCAATAAAACACTCAAAACGGCAAAAACGGTAAAACGCGGGTGTTACAGGAAGACCTTTTATGAAAGCTGCCAGGATGATCATTGATGTTGATAAAGGAAGATTCAAACTGAGCTCTCAAGATGAGAGTATTGTCTTCCATCTGGACAGAGGGATTTCCCAATAAACTGAACCACCAGATGAACTGATACTAGACCCTACTGATGGGATCTGTCATACTCATTTTGAACCACAGCTGCAAGGAGCAAAAAGAAGAGGAACTGACTGCAAAAATGTTCCTAAGCATCAGGAGAGGAAAACAGGCGTCAAGCTATATGACGTAAAACGAGCTCTTCTTGGGGGGCAACCTAGTGTTTTTGAATTTTTAAATTTGAATTGTTTTTATTTTGTTATGCATAATTTTGTTTGTTAGTTAGGATTTAGAAGAATTCAAGAATTGTTGGAATAAGTTTGTGGAAAAACAAAATAAAATTTTTAATGAATAGGAAGTAGCAGAAAACATGACTAAAATTGCAAAAATTTCACTCTGTTTTCTGCGCTCCACCTGCGCTGAGCACAGGTGAAGCGCATAATAGCAATTTTGTCTCTGTTTTCTGTGCTTCACCTACGCTGAGCGCAGGAGAAGCGCAACGGCACATGTTTAAAATTTTAAACCTGCGCAGCGCAGGTGCGCGCTTTCACTTAAATTGAATGAAAAACAGGGGAAGTTACTCATTTCTTCCTCCCATGTTTCCCTTGGTGCCATATCCTCTGAATCTTCCAAGCTTTTCTTCCACTTTTTCCACATACAAACCTCCTTCAATCTTGATTCTTTGCAGTTTACAAGTATGTTTTCTTGTTTTAAAGTTGTTTTTACCGATTGAAATCCTTGTTTACTCTGTTTTCTGTTTGAATAGAACCTTAGGGTAGTAAAACTAGGCTCTTAGGATTACATGTTTTTAGGATTATCTATTAATGAAGCCTTTTGAGTAACATGCTGGATGTGGTTAAGAAGTGCAAATATTGATTGTTAATATGCTCAGTGAGTTTTGCAAGTTATTCTGGTTAGTGACATTGATGCTCTGTTTTTGTTTAAAATTTTATACTGACCATTGCATGAATAAATTGGCACTGATACATGTCTGACTATATCTGTTATCTGAGCTTCACACCATTTACCAATTAAATGCCTTGTTTTGAGTTTGTTGGTGCCATTTCTAACGTCCTAATTTCTAAATCCAAGATTAATGTCCGTTGGAAACACTATTCCCGAATTTCCAAAATTATTTTGCACCATTTTCCATATCGATACACATAATACAAAGATGCCTAAGCAATCCAACGTTTGCTTAGACTACCACATAATTCATACATCACATTTTAAACACAAAATTCTAAATTGGAACGTGGGTTGACCAACAATCACAAGTGTGAGAGTTCATAAACTCCTACCTGAAATCCGGCACAGTTTCCCCTGAAAACTGGACATTTCCCAATTTCCAGAATCACCTGAAAACCAGCAAGATCCCAGTACTAATCTAGTCTAGAGAAGAAATAGGCCTCTGTGGCCAATCTAAAGGTTTCTACATCAATTACTAATTAATTAAAGACTACACTTAACCATATGATGAAATCTCTATTTAAGTACATTATTAACGATTAATTACAATGAATAATACTTCATAATTACTATCTGGTCTCAAGATGTGTAGGTTTACTCCAAAAGCCCCTCTTCATCTCTGGACAAAGGCTAGAATACCCTGCATAAACTAAAATATATCCCCGAAATGTGGGGTGAGACTACGGTCTCAGTGAGCAAAGCATGCAATAGGCAGTGTGGGGAGTCTCACTCAAATGCAATGCAACATACAACAGATACTCATAGATCTAGTAGTCTGAATACATAATAATTCTGAACTAGGTATAATTAGACATCCTAACATACTAATTAATTCTGTCATGCATCAGAATTCTAAAGCACATAATAATTCTAAAATACCTAAAATTCTGAAATACATAATAATCTGAGAATCTCTGTAGTCTATATGATGCATGAACTGCTTTCCCGGCAGTACGAGTTCTTTTCACTATTTCTGGGGCTAGACCTGAGCTCAGACTACAAGGAAAATCTTCCTTGGGGACGTATCCCACCATTATTCTGGGGACCGAAGTCCAAGTTTTACTCTAGGGACCGAAGTCCAATTACTCTGGGGCTCTAGAAGGCGTCAATGTGGCTAATACTCACATCCCGTCTACAACCCCCTTTTTGGGCTATGCCTAGATTAGAGTATTAGCAACTCGACTTCTCCACCCCCCTAAGGTGAATCATTCTCCGAAGAGAACCTTCCATGCCTGACCCAAATGCCTAGGGACTCGGCCCGTGGATCCTCTGATAATCTGTGGGTCTTAAGAGGCGTCAGTGAGGTCGATACTCAAATCCCAACTACGACCACTACCTCTTGGCCCTTGTCCGGATAGGAGTATCAATGACCTGAACTTCTCCACCCCCCTAAGGTGGATTATTCTCTTAGGAGAACCTCCCTTAACCGAATCCAAGACCTACTGGGACTAGGCCCTGGACCCATGTGGAATTAAGTGTGTCTTTTAGATAATGGGAATGCATGGAAACATACTTCTAATAACACATAATATTATAATCCTCAAAGCATAACGTTATACAAGTTCCCTAATTAAAAGTCCTAAATCAATTTCTCCACATAAACCCTAGGTTCATGTTCCTATGCATAACCATATCGAAATTATATATAAATCCACCAAATCATTAAGGAATACAAGAAAACCATCAAGAGAAACATGCCTTAGGAACCATTCATAAGAAATCACAAAGTTCCTAACTTAGCTCAACCTAGGGTTTGCACATTTAGAGCCAATAATTTATCCAACAATAAATCAACACCCACACATTAAAAGAAAGGGATTAGAAGAGTGGGGATCATGATAGGAACACACACAAGATGTGGTGAGGGTGTGTGAGCTTCACTCACCTTGAAATAGAGGAGGATTTGGGGAAAAACATGGAGGAAAGAGTGAGGATCCTTAGCTTCAAGGTTGAAGGTGATGGTGAGGAACCCAAATCCAAGCCCTCCTTAACTCTCCCTTAGCTTCTCTCTAAGCTCTTTGTCTTCTCTCTAGGGTCTCTCATGGAAGAGGAAGAAAAAGAAGAAGAAAAACGGGAACGCGAGGCTAGGAGCGAGCAAGGCTTAAAAGCCAAGCTGCCAGGGCACGCTGGGGCACACTAATTGTGCGCTGGAGCGCACAATCTCTATAGGTTGTAGCGTATAAGTGCGCTAGGCAGGGACGGGGTGCGCTGAAGCGCCCAAGACAAAGGTCACACAACACTAAGTGGAGGCGTGCCCTTAAGCCCCCAGGGTGTGCTGCACCCATCCAAGTGTGCTGCAGCCCCCAAAGTGTGTTGAATCGCGCTTGCCAAGCCCCCCTATGATCACTGAATCAAGTGCGCTGAAGCCCCCAGGGTGTGCTACAGCCTCCAAAGTGTGCTGAAGTGCACTCCCTCACATCCAAAAACTCCCCTCAACTCGTTAATCAACACGTGAGCTCCACTACGATTTAGGTTGCTCTGACTCTTTGCCATTCCTCATTACTTTTTCCAAAATCCTACCATTCCCACTTAGTTCTCCTTCTAATTTCCCTTCTAACTTAGTTCTTCTTCTCCTGATCGTATCCATAACTTAAGACTTTCACTATACCCTTTTATGTTCAAATCTTGGGATGTTACACCATTAAAGAACATATTTTAAATTAATCATTTTGGATTATAGTTTTGCATGTTCTTGAATGGTGATAGTTTGGCATTTGGTAATATGATAGTTGTGATTAATCAATCAAATTGGTGATTGTTGGTGTGTTCATTGATTTTTACAAGCTATAATGACTGAGAGTGTTAGTGTTCTGTTTTTCACACTAACCATTTCATGAAAACTGAATTAATTCTTCCTGAATCAATGAACAATCTTTTTTGATTGAGCCTGATAATGCATGATAATTGATTGTTCTGTTTCTGGATTTAAATTGGTTCTAATAAGACTTCTTTCATGAAATGTGTATGTATTGCATAGTTATAAATACTGATCATTGAACTGAGAAATTTTGCTGACATGCATTAGACTAATTCTGGTTATATTTTTGCAGATGGTTCGCACCAAGATTACTGATACTGTTGGTGCCTCCAGGACAGGTAAAGGAGGAAAGAGGGCCCGCGATGAACCCAACTTCGATCCAATGAAGTTCAAGGGCCCCGAAGCCGCTAAAGCACACAGTTCTTTTTTGAACTGTAATTTCATTAAGGAGAGGCCAGTAGCACTCCACCCAGGGGAATTTGATGACTTCAACAATGAGATCTCCAGGAGGCGTTGGAGGAGAGTAGCTGAGCCGGATAGGCATTTTGACCCGGAGCTGGTCCGAGAATTCTATGCCAATGCCATAGGAGTGCCTGATGGTGGAGCTGAGAGGAGGTCCTATGTGAGAGGACGTTGGGTGAATTATGATCGCGATGCGATCAATGATTTTCTAGGCAAACTGAGCCCTGATGATGAGGAGCTGATGGCTTGCCAATATCATCAGTTGTTACATGATATTGGTATATATGGTAATGTGGATTTGGATAAGAGGACGACTTAGCATTTGTGCATAGCTGGACACACTTTTGATATCAACGCCTATCAGGAGGCTGCCAGGATTTTCAGGAAGGACCTGCGGGATATTTCCAAGATGTGGACGGTCCTAGTGTTGGCTAATATCAAGCCAACCAATCATGTTTCAGACATCATCATGGAGACAACACACTTTATATATTGTGTCCTTACTGAGGAGTATATTGACATCGCCAAGGTTATATCTTACAAGATATACCAGACGGTGCAAGCTGTGGAACGTCGCAGTGCACGCTCCAGAATCAGTTTAGGATTTCCGGGGCACTCATTATTGCCCTGTGCCGAACTCAGGTTGTTGTACACGCCACCGCTCCTATCAAGACCCTTATGACAAAGAGGTACATTGAGGCCAACTGCATACCACAGGAGGAGTTGGACCACCTCCAGAGCCAGAGCAGCCACCACCAGCTGACGCACCTTATCCCTTTTGGGTGGAGCATCTGTTTCGTCAGAACTCCACCATCCACGGAATGTTAGTTCACCTACAGGATTATTTGTACCAGACTAGACCGGACCCCTACCCAGGCATGCTACCAGACCAGTTCCAGACTTATTTGCAGTGGCCTGGGGACAGGCCTATTATTCCGGGAGGAGGAGGGGAAGCAGATGGTGATAGAGATGGACAGGACGAGGACATCCAGGACATGGTGGATGAGGATTGATCTCAGTGTTTTTCTTTTCTTTTTCTTTTTCTTTTTCATTTTATTTCTTCTGTTATTTTTCTTTTATTTCTTTCTTTTTTATTTGATCTGTACTGTATCTGACATATCACTGAGACATCATTCCTATGAAGTATGGATTTTTAGGATCATTCTTGTTGTTATTTTAGTAATTTAGGAATTTTGTTTTTCATTTTTTTAGGATTTAGGAATTAGGGAATTCAATATCAAAATCGCAAAACTAGGCAGCCTAACTAACTGAACTAAGAGAGAAAAAGGAATTTAGTGATTGAATCCATAATCACTTAGGATTAGGATATTGTGCATGAGAATATGTTGAGTCTCAATATAAATTGAAGTATTCAAATTAAAGACTCATTACCCTTGGTTTTAATGATTATCAAATTTGTTGATCACATTATCTGAATAAGAAATAGATTCTGCTCAAAGGTATTTGTTTTGTGTCGCAGGAAATTACTATCATGAACATACTGAATCTGCTTGTGCCAAATCAATCTAAAGAAAGCATACTCTAAACTTGCTGATCCAAGAGCAACATGCTAATAACAAAGCAACCTTCAGAAAGAAGAACCTTTTTTAAGGATTGATCAATCTGCTGAAGAATTGATTAAAAACTATCTGAAGAATTGATCAACCTACTGAAAGTATGTGCGGACTAAACTTGTGACCTGCTGAACACATACTCTCTGAAATACCATTTGATAATGTGGCAACTTATGAAAGACTCTCTGAAGTATTTGGACTTACTGAAGTATTCATCTCACCTTCTGAAGAGCTGCATCGTCTAATGTATTAAGAAGACTTACTAAAGATGTTCAACGTAAATCCTGCCATAGTCACAAGACTCTCTGCTCAAAGCTTTAAAGATCTCTAAAACGTCTACTGCTTTCTGCAAACATCTACAACAAGGAAGTCTACAAAAGTTCGTTTTGCTTCTCCCGAAGAACAATATATGAAAAAGGACTTTTATGCCTGCTGTAAAGTACACTCTGTGTAGAAAAAGTAAAGACTGTGCTACTACCTACTCTCTGCTACACTTGTTCTACAAGCTATCAAAAACTATAGACCATCTCTCAACGGTAACCAAGCTAACCTCAACGGTTACATTTCTGGTCTCTATAAATAGCTTCATTCAAGACTTTGAAGATTGGGGAAGCCCAAGAGATGGTTGGATGAAACCCAAAATAATATCCCCTCAAACAAACTCTCTGAGGAAGTTATCTCTCATACAGAGATGAGATTGAACCTAAATTATATACTTGTATCTCTGTCCTATCCTTGTACTTAGTTTTATCCTTTGTATCCTGAGTTACACTCAGTAATCCCTTTGTACAAGAAGAACCGAAGTTTATGTTTCATAGAAACTTAAACTTAGTTTAAATTGTAAACACTATTAAGTGTCTGAGAGCCTGGAGAGGCTTGGTGGAAGAAAGAATACTTGCTGAGCCTGGAGAGGCTTGACTGTAAAAGAATACTGCTTAAGTTGCCTGGAGAGGCAGTTGAAAACAAAGAATACTTGTTTCAACCTGGAGAGGCTGGGTGAACAAAGAATACTGCATGAGTTGCCTGGAGAGGCAGTTGAGAACAAAGAATACTTGTCGGGCCTGGAGAGGCCAGGTGTGCAAATAATACTCGGTGTAATCTTGTGGGATTAGTCGAAAATCCAGTGGTCGTTTACCTTGGGACCGGATGTAGCTCACTGGGTTAGTGGGTGAACTAGTATAAATCTCTGTATTAAGTTCTCTCTTCCCTCAACTCTTTACTTTCCGCTGTTATCTGTTTAAACTAACCAATGAGGGATAAAGAAAAGTTGTTTTATTAATCGGAGCAGAAAAACAATCTTTTCTTTAAGAGAAAATAATTTCAAAAAGACTTTCACTCAACCTTTTGAGTTGCATCAGCAAGTTGCTGAACTCCCAATTTCGAAAAGGTTGAAAAAATATTCTCAAATCAGTCTTGCTTGTTTTCGAAAGGTTTTCCAAAAATCTGTAAAGATTATAAAACACTATTGATAAGTGCAAAATATATGATAATTTCTTGTATAATTACTGCACTTATCAAGGGTAAAATAGTAAATTTATTCCCCAAATTACCTCTTTTTAGTAATAATTGCATATTTTGTGATTATTTAATTCAAATTTGAATTTGATGCTATTTTAATAGAAAATCTGTTGATTTTGCAGATAAAAGAGGAAGTTTTAAAAAGAGAAACAAGATAGCATCTATTTGAAGAGAAAATCTGCAGATGAGATTCTAAATGGCAGCAGATCAAGATAAAATCCGTAGTCATTTAAACAAGGATTCTGAAGATAAAATTCTCAATTTGAATTTGAAGATCAAATCAGCATAAGATCAAGCTAAAAAGAGGAAAATAAGGAAAGCAAAGCAAACAAGGATAAGATAAGGAAGAGATCAAGTTGAAAAGGAGGAAATTAGGAAAAGCTGGAACGAGAACTACGCTCCACCTGCGCTAAGCGTAAGTGGAGCGCAACAATTAATTTACTTTCTGTTTCCTGCGCTTCATATGCGCTGAGCGCAGGTTGAAGCGTAGGAATACGGAAACAGATTTCTGATAAGTTTTCCAACAAGATTCCTTCCAGATTTCAAATAAGCTTTCCAATTTCTATTTAAAGGACCTTTTGCAAAGACCAAAGCAAGTCCCCGAGACCCAAGGGAGGCAGAGGAGCTTTTGGGAAGAGAGACGGTGGAGCAGAGCCAAGGCTGGAGAAAAGTGTGACAGTTTCTCCGTTGGGTTGTAATGGCTACCATGCGTAGCTAAACTCTCCAATAGGATTGAATGTAGTCAATTCAATCCCCGATTGTATGTGAATTCTCTTTATTATTTATGAATCCCTATTTTTATGATATCGGTATTTTTATTTTGTGCTTAATGCTTAGCTTCCGCCGGTGTGTCAGAGTTATAGGTTGGTTTTATGGGGCGCATTCGAGAGGTGGTTTTATAAAATCAATAGCGAGTTTAGGGGAGCCTAGACGTAGGAAACTTGAACTCTGATTGGTAAAAATACTCATAGTAGTCACTGTGGACACCGGGGCGAATCTATAGTGTTAACAAACGAAAAACGGGTCTTTAAAGTCGGGGTAATTTGTCCCTTGGGAGAACCCGCATGAATTATTTTTGAGTATTTTATCACTGTGGAGATCAGGGTAAAATAACATAGTTTGGCTAGGGTATCATAATTATATATTCATAAATAATATTGGGGATCACATACGAAAGGGGTGCGATGAAACGAAGTTCAATCCTAGTCCAAGTAACTGTCTCTACCTATCTCAATTTAATTTCTATTTTTATTTATTTTCGCAATTCTCAATCAACAACCATACTCTCTACTTGATAGTTGTGACCACTGATCTTTATAAATTGAACCGTTCCCTGTGAATACGATACTCTTACTTACTATTATACTGCTGGTATTTTGGTACGCTTGCCAGAAACTCAACAAGTATTTTTGGCGTCGTTGCCTGGGAACGGTGTATCAATTTTTAAAGACTTGGGAGGTCTATCCTATCAAGTTATAAATATTTTATTTTCTTTTAATTTCTTTTTAGGGATTTAAATTTTTAATTATTTTATTTTAATTTTTTTCTTTTTATTTAGTATTTTTTGTAAAAAAAATATTTTTTTAAAAAAATTTAAAAAAATTATTTTTTAAAAAAAAAATTATTATTTTTTATTATTTTGTTCCTCTCTTCCGAGCTAACATTAGTTTGAGCTTTTTGATTTATGCTCTTGTGAGGACAGGTGTCTCAAAATCAATTGATATTTGATCCTGAGATAGAAGGGACATCTAGAAGGAACTAAGGTAGACACAGAAAAAGGGGCAAGGATAAGCTTAAGGAGACAATCTCAACGCTCTCAGTTTAAATATCCCAAGTGAAGTAAATGTTGAATGGCTACTGAATGATAAAATCCACCAAGAAGAACACTTGGAGATTATCAAAATCCACCAAGAAGAACCTTTGGAGATTATGTTATGAAGCAAAAGCCAAAATATTTCTCCCACACAACGATTCAAGGTAACTTTTCTAATTACAACAATTATTCTAACAATTTTTCACAGGATTGGGGAAGTTACCAGAATCAAAATTTTGGGTGGCAACAAGATGCTGTTTTATCGCATATGCAAACTTCTGCAAATGAACTCATCACACAAAATAAGAGTATAATGCAACAAATAGAAGCACTCAACAAGCTGCTAGATAACCTTCCTCAGCAATTGCAGGCAGTGCAGTCTCATCCTGACCAGTCCCCACAATTAACTTGTGATTTTTGTGGAGGTGACCATCCCAATGGAAATTGTTCTTATCCACGCACTCAAGAAGAGCAAGTTGATTATATGGGACATCAATAAAGATTAGGCGACTTCTCCAACAGTAACAACTTTGCAAACAATTACTTACAAGATTGGAGAAATAGCCATAATAAAAATTGTAGGTGATGTTTCATTCCATGTGCAACCTTCTTCCCAACAGCAGCAAAGCTACTCTTCAGTTCAACCATGGCATTCAGATGGGGAAGATCCTATTGAAAGAAAGTTGCAAGAAGTGATACAATTTCAGAAGGATTGTGAAGAAGCAGGACTACCTGCTGACCCCATACTAGCTAAGATAGTAGAAAATATGACCAAATATCGGTTAGAACAAATTTCAGTAAATGCACAACCCAACACTGAAGAACAATATGACGACATGACCACCATAAGTGTTCAACTGATAGGAGAGGAAACCAATGACAATCTGGTTGATGAAGAAGAGAAAGCTGAAGAAGTGGAACCAGGAGAAGCAAAAGAAAAAAAAGAAGAAGAAGGTGAAGCAGAAGAAGAAGAAGAAGAAGAAGAAGAAGAAGAAGAAGAGTTAACTGAAGAAACACAAGAAAGAGAAGCTGAAGAAAGGGAATCAGAAGAAGCTGAAGAAGAAAAGGAAGAAGAAGAAGGTGAAGCAGAAGTAGAAGAAGAAAAAGGAGAGGATGAAACAGAAAAAAATGTGCTTAAAGAAGAGAATGACTATGAAGGGGAGGAAGAGAACAAAACATATGAGAGTGTACATGATGAAAAAGATCAAGAAAATGAGAAAAAGAGTGAACAGGGAGATAGTGAGTCAAAGCCCGAGAAAGGATGGGAAGTGGTACCAAGACCAAACACCTTACCTTATCCAACCAGCCCCTCCAAAGGAAGATCAAGAAAGGCATGGTGCAAGTGTTAAACCTTCCAGACCTCACAAAAGAAAGGCCTGCGAATACACTGACCTAACCAGAGCAAAGGGAGAAAGAATCAGGCCAAGAGAATCAAATTCAAAGCCTAGAGCCAGATTGAAGACAAAGTGGTCTGGTGTGTTTCATATAAAAAACCCTTGTGAAGCAAAGAAATGGAGAATAATCAGCTATGTTGAAAGACCTTGTTGATTGCATGTCATGGTAAGACAAAAGGTGTTAGGTAACTGAAACTTACTACCCATACTGCAAGACTCCTGACTACCACAAGATGACTAAGGGGGTACACCTATTCTTATATCATTTCAAAAGAAATCTCTTTCCTTAGCCCTTCTCAGTTTATGTCTTTAAATGTCCATGATATTCGCACTATGTTGTTAAGTTAGGGTATATCTTGGACCTATAAAATTCTTTTCAATCTCCACATACCTTCCTAATGGTTCATATTCCTCTCATATGGCTAAGCAAGCTCTGGTTCACTCTAAGTAGGGTAGCTATCCCAATATGAACTAACATTCCCATAATCCCTCTAGTGTGACCTTTAACAAG
This sequence comes from Sesbania bispinosa, assembly GCA_026901365.1. Lineage (NCBI taxonomy): Eukaryota > Viridiplantae > Streptophyta > Magnoliopsida > Fabales > Fabaceae > Sesbania > Sesbania bispinosa. Next base: position 449,753 of record QLOH01000041.1, on the reverse strand, counting down.
TGTTTGCATAAAAGAAATTTTAACTATGTGGACTGCTACATAGTGAGCATACACACTCTAATATAATAAGTCATAAGCCATTCAAACAAACCAACATTACAATAAAAAAGCAAGACACGCAAAACATTCAAATCATACAAGTTACACGATTAAGACCACATTATAAGTCAAACAACAAACTAACCTTCACAAGTAATGAATCTATCTTAACTAACTACCTCAGAGATGCCTAATGTTCACTAGGGCTCTAGGGTCACATTCTATAAAGCTTCTATGGTGAGTATATTGTTCTTAGGAATAAACTCAGGTTACTCTCTTTCTAATACAAGATAGCTGGCTCTAACCTTATTAAGGAAGTATCCCAACTTCCTGACCAAGGTATCCTACTCACATAACTAACCATAATCTCCGTGTACATCGCACACACTATAGGAGTGATCAGTCCCTATAATGAGCACGTGTACTGCAAGATCATAATAAGTTATGGGCAACTAACCTAACCACAGTCCAAATGGATTGAACTGCTCTGATACCAAAATGTAATGCCCTAATTTCTAAACTCAGAAATAATGCCCGTTGGAGACACTATCCCTGAAGTTCTTGAAATCATTTCGTTAAATTTTCGATATCACCACACACTCGCTTAAACTTTCCAACGATTAGCTTAAGAAATTTACAATACAACATCAATATTTATAAATAAGAGTAAATCTTACTTAAATTTAGGGACGAATCCACACTTGGAGAAGTGTGATTCAGTGAACTCATACCGGAAATCCGGCAGAGTCTCCCCTAAAAACCGGACAATTACTAGAATTCAGCTTAACCTGAAAATCAGCAAAACCAGTACATCTCAATATTTAAACCTATCACATCATTAAAACTAGGCCTCAGTGGCCAACTAAGAAATAATTATATTTATATAAGATACAACAATAGACCTAAATGAGTAACCAAATAACAGCTACAAATACATTAGGGACTAATCCTATTAACGAATCTTCCAACTGAAATAAGATTCATCTCCATCCTCACCATAATTGCCTCAACATCAACAAAAGTACCTGCACAACTAAAGTAAATCCCCGAAACGTGGGGTGAGATAATAATCTCAGCGAGTATAACTTAACATATATAGTGTGAGGAAAAACAACCATCAAGCATTGAGATACACCTAAAGCATATTTATAGATAGCTAATGAAAGAATAATTAAGACATGTAACTCATGTAACATGAACTAACAATGATGCAAAACATGATGCTCATGATGCACTCACTGCTGTGCCCAGCAGGCATGATCTTATCACTGAAACTGGAGTTAGACCTGAGCTCAGATTACGGGAAACGTCTTTCCCGGGGACGTATCCCACCCATTACTGGACCGAAGTCATGTTTTACTTAGTTTACTTAACTTTTACTCACGGCGCAAAGGCCGACTTGAATTACTCACGGTCGAAACCGGCTTAAAAAGGTTACAATGCTAAATATGCTTCATGAAAACTTGATTATCAAATATTTACACTTAAATTCACCGAAAACTGAGTAGACAATGTATTTCGAGAGTCTCGTAACTCTCGTAAGTTCGTAACTTCGAAATTCAAGGGTTTTACATCAAATACTAACATCACCTACTCAATTCCAGTACAAACATTACTAATCTAACCACAATAATCACATAGAAAGGGAATTAAATAGTAGGGTTCATGCATTGGAGAGAAATCAAAATCAAAGGGGAAAGTGCGTGTGTGAGTTATACTCACCAAATCTATGAAATCAAGAGGAGAATGAGAATTTGAAGTGATCCAATTGATGATTCTAGCTTCAATCTCCTTCCAAAGCTCCAAAAATTGACTTCCTCTCTCTAGAATTCTCTCTCTCTCTCTAGGGTGAAGAAGGGTGAGAAAGAAAATGTGAAAATCTGATTTTTGCATGTGGGACTATATATATTGGTTCGCTGGTAATCGATTACAGATAGTCTGTAATCGATTACCAGTAGTCGTAATATGCACTAGAAAACCTTTCTGGGAATCTGGTAATCGATTACAACTCTTGGTAATCGATTACCAAAAACTCAGCCCTCAAGTAATCGATTATGTAATCAATTACATAAAATTCAGCTCTCGGGTAATCGATTACAGACCCCCTGTAATCGATTACCTAAAAACTAGCTCCCAAGTAATCGATTACAACCTGTGAGTAATCGATTACCTAAAAACCAGCTCTCGGGTAATCGATTACGAACCCACTGTAATCGATTACCAGAACCCATATTCCCAAAGTTCACTTAAGTTAAAGCTTAAAACTTGGTTTTATACTTGAGTTTTAACCCATAGCTCTTCAATTACCTTAATTCCTCAACTTATATTCCCTTAATTACTAATACATAACCCTCTTATTTTAAGCCTAATTAGTTATTAAAGTTCCTAATTTGCGGGATGTTACATCAAGCTATATGACGTTAAACGAGCGCTTCCTGGGAGGCAACCCAGAGATTTTTAAGTTTTTAATTGTTTTCAGTTTTGAATTCTTTTGTTCTTGTTTGTTAATTAAAATTTTTCATTTTTTTAGGATTTAGGAAATTTTCAAAATTGATTGGAATAAGTTTGTGGAAAATAAATTTTTAAACAATAGGAAGTAGCAGAAAACTTGACTGAAAATTGCAAAGTTTTATTCTGTTTTTACGCTTCACCTGTGCTGAGCGCAGATAAAGCACAAAATTGAAATTTTAGTCACTGTTTTCTGCGCTTCACCTGCGCCCAGCGCAGGTGAAGCGCAATGGTACATGTTTTTTAAACTTAAACCTGCGCTCCATTCACGTTGAGCGCAGGTACGCGCTATTACTTGAATTGAGCTAAAAACAGGGGAAGTCATTCGTTCACCCTCCCCTGTTTTCTCCTGTACCGCCTCTCTACTTCCTAAACCTTTCTTTTCACTTTTTCCACTTACAAACCTCCTTCATTTTTTAATCTTTCAAAGTAGTTTTCACCAATTGAAATTTTTCATTTTCCTCTGTTTTTATGGTTTGAACTCTAGGATAGCAACATTAGGATTGTGAAAGTGTATATTGTTGATAATTTCTATCTTGGATGTCATTATGGCTTTGCGAAATATGAAGAACAAATTGTTGATTGGAATGCTCTTTGTTTTGTGAATTATTTAGTTTGAAAGTGATATGCTCCGTTTGTTTAAAATTTCAACTTTCACTTTCCATGAGTTAATTGAGTACTTGCAAAATAAATGAGTATATTCTGTTTTTAAGAAGCCATTACCAAGTGCAACTAAAATTTTGTTGTGAAGAGATTGATTCTTTTGAAAGTATTCTGAATTTTGCATGCAAACTGGTTAATGATAGGCTTCCATGTTCTTCATAAATTAGTGTTTGCAATGAGGCATCATTGAAATGAATGTGTTTTTAGCAACTAACTGTTGTTACTTGACTTTTCAAATGCCTAGGATCAAATACATTGTTGGCCTTTCCCGTGGCTCTAGCTCACGAGGAGAAGGCATGGGGAAGAGGGTCAGAGATGAACCCCAATATGATCCCATGAGATTCAAGAGTGCAAAGGCTGCTGCAAAATATGAAGGTCTCAAACTATGCAACTTTGTGATGAAAAGACTAGTTGACCTCAAACCAAAGTAGTAAAAGGAGTTCAACATGGAGATTACTAAACGCAGATGGTGGAGGATGGCTACTCCAAACAGATTATTTGACCCGGGGCTGGTCCGGGAATACTATGTCAATGCAGTCACAGAGCCTGGAGATAGAAGAGAGAGGAGATCATTCCCACCTTCAGAAGCATATGTACTAGACCCATACCTAGGTATGCTGCCTGATGAGTTCCGGACATTCTTGCAGTGGCCTGGGGACTTGCCTATTCATCCAGGGGGAGGTGGAGCAGCAACAGGAGAGCAGGATGAGGACTTACAGGATACAGAGGACGAAGATTGATACTGGTGTTTTTCTTTCTTTTCATTCTTTTATTTTCTATTTTCTTATATCTTTTTAGGATTATTTTTTAGTTAATTAGGATTTTTGTTTTATTTTTCATTTTTTTAGGAATTAGAAATAGGGATTAAAAGGAAATAAATTTAAAATCTCAAGCTAGGCAGTCTAACTAACCAAATTAGGAAAGAAATAGGAATTTTGTGATTAAATCCATAATCAGCTAAAATTAGGATATTATGCAGGAAAATATATCAGGGTAGTTAATTAATTTCAATAAGTGCTTTATCAAGGAAATTAGCCAAAAGTCGATGAGCTGTGAGACCAAACACTGAATTGAGAGTTTTCACCGCTGCTTGTTAACTGATATTGCTTGAGTTTTTGGATTTTATTCTGCACATGAAAAATATGGAAGTGATAAAGGCAAAATTTTGTGGTTTAATTACTTGCTCAGTGCCAAAAAGCCAACATTTGAAAAATTTTTCCAATTTTTTTGGTAACCCATTTGAGCTTTAACATTTCTTTTCTTATGCACCCCAGCCAAAATAATGTCTATATCATGTCCCTTACACACTTGGGATGGAGATCAAAGGGGTAATTTGATAAAATGGGAGAAATCGGTTGGTTACTTGAAGTTGAAAGGAATACAAAGAGAAGGACAAGAAAGCAAAAGAAGATCACTCCCTCAAAAATCAAAAAGAAAAAGTGAATAAAAAAAAGGGGAAGTGAATCATTAAACAAAGAAAGAGGCCAGCTGAATGATACAAATCAAGAATGAAGTGGAGAATGGAGAGAAATTTCAAGTTCAAGAAAAATTCAAAGAAGCTCTCTATTCCGGTGTTCTCTTTGCATATCCAGAAAAACCATGATTTCTTGATAGCCCAGCCTCATTACAACCAAGAAAGACCTTTTGATCCATGTTGACCATGTGCATGTCTAATAACTAGAAACGACTATCAATTGTAGTTGTTCAACTGCTGTGAAAAATTGAGGGAAACACTTACTCGTGAGCATGAGAGAATTCCTTGATTTATCACTTATTGTTTTGGTTGCTATTTCTGAAAAAGTTTGAATTTTTTTTTATCCTGTTCTAATTGAGTTTTGGAAATATCACTTGATTCTGATTTTCAATCTGATATTTGGAAAGTGACAGCTGTCTAGCAAGAGGGGATGCAATTTTTTCCTTATTCTTGAGAATCTTAACAGGGGGATTGAATCCATTTGATTGCAAAAGGTTTTCTTGCTTGAGGACAAGCAAGAATCTAAGTTGGGGGGAATTTGATAAGTGCAAAATATATGATAATTTCTTGTATAATTACTGCACTTATCAAGGGTAAAATAGTAAATTTATTCCCCAAATTACCTCATTTTAGTAATAATTGTATATTTTGTGATTATTTAATTCAAATTTGAATTTGATGTTATTTTAATAGAAAATCTGTTGATTTTGCAGATAAAAGAGGAAGTTTTAAAAAGAGAAACAAGATAGCATCTATTTGAAGAGAAAATCTGCAGATGATATTCTAAATGGCAGCAGATCAAGATAAAATCCGCAGTCATTTAAACAAGGATTCTGAAGATACAATTCTCAATTTGAATTTGAAGATCAAATCAGCACAAGATCAAGCTAAAAATAGGAAATTAAGGAAAGCAAAGCAAACAAGGATAAGATCAGGAAGAGGTCAAGTTGAAAAAGAGGAATTTAGGAAAAGCTGGAACGAGAACTACGCTCAACTTGCGCTCAGCGCAAGTGGAGCGCAACAATTAATTTACTTTTTGTTTCCTGCGCTTCATATGCGCTGAGCGCATGTTGATGCGTAGGAATACGGAAACGGATTTCTGATAAGATTTCCAACAAGATTCCTTCCAGATTTCAGATAAGCTTTCCAATTTCTATTTAAAGGACCTTTTGCAAAGACTAAAGGAAGTCACCGAGAACCAAGGGAGGCGGAGGAGCTTTTGGGAAGAGAGACGGTGGAGCAGAGCTAGGGCTGGAGAAAAGTGTGACAGTTTCTCCGTTGGTTTGTAATGGCTACCATGCGTAGCTAAACTCTCCGATAGGATTGAACGTAGTCGATTCAATCCCCAATTGTATGTGAATTCGCTTTATTATTTATGAATCCCTATTTTTATGATATCAGTATTTTTATTCTGTGCTTAATGCTTAGCTTCCGCCTGTGTGCCGGAGTTATAGGTTGGTTTTATGAGGCGCATTTGAGATGTGGTTCTATAAAATCAATAGTGATTTTTGGGGGAGCCTAGACATAGGAAACTTGAACTCTGATTGGTAAAAATACTCATAGTAGTCACTGTGGACACCAGGGCGAATTGATAGTGTTAACAAACGGAAAATAGGTCTTTAAAGCCGGGGTAATTTGTCGCTTGGGAGAACCCGCATGAATTATTTTTGAGTATTTTATCACTTTGGAGACCAGGGTAAAATAACATAGTTTGGCTAGAGCATCATAATTATATATTCATAAATAATATTGGGGATCACATACGAAAGGGGTGCGATGAAACGAAGTTCAATCCTAGTCCAAGTAACTGTCTCTACCTATCTCAATTTAATTTCTGTTTTTATTTACTTTCGCAATTCTCAATCAACAACCATACTCTCAACTTGATAGTTGTGACCACTGATCTTTATAAATTGAATCGTTCCCTGTGGATACGATACTCTTACTTACTATTATACCACTGGGATTTTGGTACGCTTGCCAGAAACTCAACAACTATTCAACCCCCCTTCTAGTGTTTCATGTGGCCCTAACAGAATGTATCAGGGTAGTTAATTGAATTCATTAGTGATTTTATCAAGGAAAAATAGCCATAAGCCGGTGAGTTTGTGAGCCTAAACACTTTGAGAGTTTTCACCATTGCTTGTCAACTGCTATTTCTTGAGTTTCTGGATTTTATTCTGCACATGAAAAGCATGGAAATGATTAAGGCATCTTGTAACTATATAAATTGCTCTGTGCCAAATAGCCAACCTGTGAAACGATTATCAATTTTTAGTTGTTCAACTGCAGTAAAAAATTTGAAGGAAACACTTACCTGTGAGAATGAAAGAAATTCCTTGATTTATCACTTATTATTTTGATTACTGCTTCTGAGAAATTTGAATGCACCTTTATCTTGTTCTGATTGAGGATTGGAGTCACCACTTGGTTCTGATTATTAATCTTAAATTTAGAAAGTGATAGCTGTCTAGCAAGAGTTGCTAAATTTGTTTCCTTATTAGTCATGACTATAGCGGGGGATTGAAGTCAACTGTCTGTAGGAGATTCTCTTGCTTGAGGACAAGCAAGAAGCTAAGTTGGGGGGAATTTGATAAGTGTTAAATTTACGTAAAATTCCTATATAATTACAACACTTATTGAGGACAAATTATTGAATTTATACCCCAATTTATCCCTTTTTGGCTTAAAATGCAATTCTTGTATTTATTTAAGTCAAATTCGAATTTGATGCTATTTTGATAAAGAATCTGCTGATTTTTGCAAATAAAAAGCAAAGTTTCAAATTAAGCATCGAGATAGCAGCCAACAAGGATTGGAACAGCACAAAGCAAGCTTAAAAGGAGGAAATCCAGGAAAAGAAGTTGCTGAATTGTGCGCTCCACCTGCGCTGAGCGCAGCTAGAGCGCAGGAAACGTAACCTAATTTTTATTGGGCTGCAATCAGAGTCTCAAAATCCCACCAGAATAGTTTATAAAGGCACTTTTAGGGATTGAGACGACAAACTGAGACGTACAGAGCCGTTGAATAGATCTAGAGCTAGAGAAAAGTGTGACAGTCTCTCTGTTGGTTTGTAATGGTTACCATGAGTAGCTAAACTCTCCGATAGGATTGAATGTAGTCGATTCAATCCCCAATTGTATTTTGGATCCTCTTTGTTATCTAGGAATCACTTTTTTTATAATATTGGTATTTTTATTCTGCTCTTAATGCTTAGCTTCCGTCTTTGTACCGGAGTTATGATATGATTTTATGGGGCGCATTGGGAAGTGGTTTTGTGAAATCAGGAGCGAGTTCCTGAGTGCCTAGGAATAGGGCTCTTGAATTTTGATTTGGGTAAAAATACTCGGTGGGTTGACTGCCTAGGAATAGGGTTCAATTTACGGATAGCTATTAACAACTGATCTTAAGGCTAGAATAATTTGTTAAGCAACCATGGAATTGGTTGTTTAGGGAGTTAATAATAAGAATTTCATATTTGAGGGATCTTTATGAATGAATTTTATTTGGGCTTCAATTTTTATAATTATAAATTCCTAGATTTCATTGGTTTCCAAATATAAGAAGGGTGCGATAGACGAAGTTCAATCCTAGTTTCCATAATTTGCTCAATCTTATCCTTATTTTTTCTTTCTCTCTCTCTCTCTTATATCTTATTTAAAAAACTATTGCAATCTTCCCAAACAAACATTCAAATCTGCCTTTACTTGATAAGTGTGATCACTAGAATTTAATTTGTACTGTTCCCTGTGGATACGACAACCCCTTTCTCTTACTATTATACTGCTGTGATATTGGTACGCTTGCCAAGATCTCAACAGTACCCTGAACTCTGACTTTTGGTCCCCAATATGCTGCTTGTTGTTGAATCTGTGCGCTGTAAGGATCACCGAAAGGTTGGAAAACCACCCCCGGATAAGTCTAGTAGAAAATAGAATCAGTTTGCGTGCTCCTTGCACCGCACTGGTGCTGGCTGAAATTAAACGTGTGACACACTCAATACGAAACTGTAAGCATGGTGGAAGGTGGAACAAGCAAAGTGAACATTCCACTCTAGTGAGAAGCGGATCTGGCAACGGCAAGATACTCTGCTAAGTCCTAATATCATGATCCCTAAAGACCCCACTCTTATGATGGGTTTCTGACAAGCGTACCAAAATCCCAACAGTATAATAGTAAGTAAGAGTATCGTATCCACAGGGAACAATTCAATTTATAAAGATTAGTGGTCACAACTATCAAGTGAGAATATAGATGTTGGTTGTTGAATTGCGAAAGTAAATTAAAACAAAAATAAATTGAGATAGGTAGAGACAGTTACTTGGACTAGGATTGAACTTCGTTTCATCGCACCCCTTTCGTATGTGATCCCCAATATTATTTATGAATATGTAATTATGATACCCTAGCCAAACTATGTTATTTTACCCCGGTCTCCATAGTGGTAAAATACTCAGAAATAATTCATGCGGGTTCTCCTAAGCGACAAATTACCCCGGCTTTAAAGACCTGTTTTCCGTTTGTTAACACTATCAATTCGCCCTGGTGTCCACAGTGACTACTATGAGTATTTTTACCAATCAGAGTTCAAGTTTCCTATGTCTAGGCTCCCCCAAACTCGCTATTGATTTTATAGAACCACCTCTCGAATGCTCCCCATAAAACCAACCTATAACTCCGGCAGACAGGCGGAAGCTAAGCATTAAGCACAGAATAAAAATACCGATATCATAAAAATAGGGGTTCATAATAGTAAAGAGAATTCACATACAATCGGGGATTGAATAAACTACGTTCAATCCTATCGGAGAGTTTAGCTACACATGGTACCATTACGAACCAACGGAGAAACTGTCACACTTTTCTCCAGCCCTAGCTCTGCTCTGCCATCTCCCTTGGGTCTCCGGGACTTTTTTTGATCTTTGCAAAAGGTCCTTTAAATTGAAGTTGGAAAGCTATCTGAAATCTGGATGGAATCTGATTTGAAATCCTTTGAAAAACTGATCCCGTATTCCTGCACTCCAACCTGCGTTTAGCGCAGATTGAAGCGCAAGATCCAGAGAGAAATTTAATTGCTGCACTCCAGTTGCGCTCAGCGCAGGTGGAGTGTGATTCAAGCTCAGCTTTCCCTGATTTCCTCTTTTTCAGCTTGATCTCTTCCTGATCTTATCCTTATTTACTTTGCTTTCATTATTTCCCTCTTTTTAGCTTGATCTTGTGCTGATTTGATCTTCAATTTGAATTAGAATTTAATCTGCAGAATCCTGATCCAAATAATTGTTGATTTTATCTTGATCAGCTGCCATTTAAATCCTTATCTTGCAGATTCTTTTTTTCAAATAGATGTCATCTTGTTTCTTCTTTTAAATCCTTCCTATTTATCTGCAAAATCAACAGATTTTCTATCAAAATAGCATTATATTCAAATTCAAATTAAATAATTACAAAATGTGCAATTATTACTAAAAAGTGGTAATTTGGGGCATAAATTTACTATTTTATCCTTGATAAGTGCATAAATTATACGAGTAATTATCATATATTTTTCACTTATCATCTTATCCCTCTCAATAATTTTGACTTTCCCTGGTTACCCTACCTTTCCCGAGGTTTTCTAAGCCTATTGGACATTTGTTGGGGTTTCCGATGCGCACTCTGATCCTCTAACTCTGTGGTAGTTATCCCCTAGTGGTTCAGTACCTCTCTATCTTCCTCTTGGCTCACTACCGACGTCTAGACTCACTAGGGTCTCCTCACCTTCACCCTCCCTCGGTGAAACTGTGAATTCTATTAATCAGTTTGAGCATTCAAACTTGACTCAAAGACTTAATATCCTTTAGTTTAATGATTAACAAATAAGATTATATAAACAGATTCTACTGAGAAAGGTATTGGTTGTTGATTGTGTTTAAGGATGAAATATTCATCAGGATCAGAAGAACAAATGCAGGATTTAATATAAAGAAGCTGTCTGAAGCAAAGAAGCTTTTGAAGCAACGAAGCTGTCTGAAGAAGCAGAACTCGTCTGAAGAGTTGAAGCCGTCTGAAGTAATTCAACCCGTCTGAAGTATCAGTGCCGTCTGAAATCTCACTTATGACGTGGCACCCTCTGCTGAAGCTTGTGAAGACTTTTCTGAACCTCTGCTGCACGTACCTTTTCAAACACGTTTATAGCAAGGAACACAGAGACCTTTTCTGGTGATTTTGAATTTCATACACCACTAAGGAAATCTCTACAACGCAGAATTGCAGCAACAACGATTGGCAGCTTTATAGCAGCACCAACGTTGTACTTTGTCAGATTGTGAAGACACCCAGAAGCGTGTCTCACGACGGATTGAATAGCATTCAATGCTATCTCTAAACGGTGGTTATCACAACGGAAATATCATCAGCACCCAATCGAAAGAAAGCACAAGGAAAAGCTCAGGAGACTAAGCAGAAGCAACCAAAAGAGAAATGTTGAATGAAATATTTTTCATTCAAACAGATTTTATCATCTGCAAGAAACAGCCATTGAACAAGACACCTCACTCAAAGAAGAAAGAAGAAATGGTGTCAGGAAGCAAACAGAAAAGGAGCATATACAAAATAAGCAAGAGGACAAATCCAAGGATACTCCTCATATACACTCCTAAGAAAAGCAGAGGAAATCAAAAGTCAGCTGAAGAAAAGCAAAAGGATAAAGAGAGAGAACATGCAAAATAATATCAAGAAAGTCTCTCTAAAGATCTCATCTACAGAAGTGTCAGAACAAGACTGTCTGAACACTTATTTGCTTAAGAAAAAGCAACCGTTTGAGACACTATTACATAACGGCTATATGAGCCAAATCATCAACATCTCAACGGTATTATGAATCATCTTCAAACGACTATATTCCAACAGGACATATAAATAGCCTCAAGAAAGAATTTGAAGATGTTGAACTCATTCACTTGGTTCAATCAGTTGATCAAGATGTATCAGAAAAATCTTATTGGTTGTTGACCATGCTTACTTGAATCAACCATGCTGCTGATCTATTGATCAGTTAGTCAAAATTGTAGTTGTTCATTTAACAACCAACCAGGCTGGAGCTTAAAGTCAAGTATCTACCGAGCCAATTCTCAGAGGATGTTATTCCTTTATCAGAGACAGGGATTGTACTTAAACTTATACACTTGTATCACTGTCTTAACCTTGTACTTAGAATTCATTCATTATACCCTGAGTAGTACTCAGTTAACCTCTAGTACAGGAAAAGATTAAGTTTAAGTTTCGTGGAAACTTAATCTTAGTTTAATTTGTAAACACTTTATGTGTCAGAGAGCCTGGAGAGGCTTGGTGGAAGAAAGAATACTTAGTTGCAAAGCCTGGAGAGGCTAGACTGAAAAAGAATACTGCATATGTTGCCTGAAGAGGCAGTTGAAAACAAAGTAATACTTGTGTTAGCCTGAAGAGGCTGTGAATAATACTTGTATCTGTGGATTCAGATAGTGGAAAATCCAGTGGTGGTTTGCCTCTGGGACTGGATGTAGCTCACGGGTTTGTGGGTGAACCAGGATAAATTCCTTGACTAAGTTTTCTTACCCTTATCTCTTATCAATTCCTTTTATACTAATCAAGGGGTCAGAATAATTAATCTGATATTTTGTAAAGGGCACAAAACATCTTTTAAAATTAGTTTTTTACCAGCCTTCTGAAAACTTCAGACAGCCCCTTAAAACCTGTCTGAAATCTCTATGCCTAAGTTCTCCTTTTTCTTAATCTCTTTATTTCCAGTTTTCATATTTAAGTTGGAAATTGAAAAGTATCTTCTATAATAAACTTAACACAACTATTTCAATAAAATGATCTTTCATATGAATAAAACATGAGATGTCTTATATCATTTGAAGCTTTACAAAGAATGTTCCTTGAAGAACTTCTGAAATAAATTCTCTGAAGTAAGTCTGAAAGAGATCAGTTCAGAAATCAGGAATATACTTCAGACAACCTCTAGTCGTCTGAAGTATTTCAGAAACCGTTCTGAAAATACTCTTGTAATAATCTTCATAAGATACTTTGAGAAGCCTCTATTTAAAACAATCTTAAACTTTAGAAGAAACACTGTTTTCTTATCTTCCACATGTTTCAACTATCACTGATCTTAAGACTTGTTTTTAACGGTGCCCATTTTCATGATTTAAATCAAAGATTTCCAAAAACTATCAAAAAGTTTAAAACACTATTCAACCCCCTTCTAGTGTTTCCTGTGGTTCTAACAATTGGTATCAGAGCTCACCTTCGGGTTGAGCATCTAACAAATGCAGAAGGAGTAGATCCTCAGAAGATGGAAATCTCACCAAGCTGAAGCAACTCTGAAGAATGAAAATGAGAAAAGAAAATCTTTTTCTTAAAACTCATTACTCATACAAGGCATCTTTCAGAAGATATAGCTGGAAAAGGAAAGTGTATCTATCTCTAGATCACAACCGGGTAACACCTTTCCTATCTTGTTTAAATCTAAATTTAAGTATAACTAATTATCTGTTAAATGTTTTGTTTCATTAAAATTATTATTACATAAGTATACTTGTGTGAAAATAAATTATTGCATAATAATTCTCCTATATATGTATGCATACTACTTGTTTTGTGTGTAAATTATCTGTATTACATGCGTGTTATATGTGGGTAAATGAAGAGGGTGAATGACAAGGTAAATCGGCTGGCAAAAAGGCTGAGAGTGGCTGAGAAAGAGCTGCAAGAGCTCAAAGCTGAGAAAGAAGCTGCCAACGCCGCTGAGAACCCATCTGATGACCATTGAATCCACTTCAAGTGTCATGTCTTTTTTGATTTTTATTTTCTTTGTTTTACATCTTAAATATTATAAATATCTTTTATATGATTATCAAATCTCTTCTCATCTGTGTATGTTTAAACAGTGTGTTTTTATGCTCGATTTAATGCTTAACTCAACACAACTTTTTCTCGGAACAACTATCTGATAAAATCAATTAATCTAATAAGATAAAGACAAAAATCAAGATTCATCCATATAAATAATTAATCTAAGACATTTGTTTTAATGATTAACTAATATGATTAAGAAATATCAGAAACTTCTGAAAAGCATCTTTAGTTCATGTTTCAGAAAAACAGGTTTCTGAAAATAAGCTAAAAGAAGATCAACCGGAGAAAATGCCATGTGTAAAAAGATGAATCAAGGCAACATCATCTAAAAGAATGTCTAAGTGTGATATCATCTCCATTGTCTGAACCTGTTCAGACAGTTCACAATGAACTTACTGAAATGTGGGTCAGAAATGTTAAGACGATTGATACACAAAGCACTGAGCCTACCTCTACGCTTGAAAAGATAATTTTGACTTAGTAACATTTCTACTTTCTGAACCTGTTCAGAAGGCTCTCGGTGAACCTCCTGAAATTGTGGGTCAGGAATGTTAAAGTAATGAAAACTCAAGTTATTAAAGTCTATTTCAATCCTTGAGGGACAGGTTAAGATGATTGTTCAAAGATTCTCTGAAGCACAAAAAGACAAAAGACTAAAAGGAGGATTTGCAGACATCAAGCGACCTCAGAAGAAGAAAAGTCTTCAAAGAAAGGTGCAATGTCAGAAAAGCTTTCTTCCATCTAGAGAATAATGAGGAAATCTAATGGTAACATCACTTCACCTTAAAACTTTAATATCCGTGAAAAATTGTTCTCTAGTAAAAGATTTTTAATCAAAAATAATATTTTAATTAATAACATAAAAGACTCAACATATTAAAAGCTTCTCAGATAATAATAATCATAAAATCCTTTGGTTTGATACCGTAAAAATCTGTTTTCAAAAATTTTCTTCTTAAATGTTTTCTCACATATTCTATTCTATTTCTCTTTCTTTTCTGGTTTTAAAAAGGTGTTTCGAAAAAGTAATATCTTCTAATACGTTTTTATGTCTCTTCTTAAATGTTTTCAAAAACGTTTTCCAAAACTTACTTTATCCATGCTAATGACTCAGTTTCCTATAGGGCTTCATCTATGACCAATCAATGATGCACGTTTCGATACTTTCAAGGTTTGAAACTGTCATCATCAAAAGCTATCTGAGCCCATATACATCGCGTGAACAACAATCCAATGGATTCATTTTCCTTACTTCTCTATTTTACCCTTGCTTCAAAGTCCTATAAATTCACAAGAGCCCCTCACACAAACTCACATCTTCAAAGCTCCTCTATAGCTTTGTCTAAGGTTCTGAGTAAGTGGCTCCCAAAGGATGATGAAGAAGCAAAGGAAAACAGAAGAAGGACCTCTGAAACATGTTGAGGCAAAGATCAAGTCATCTTGGATGATGTATGGAATGAAGAGTAAGGGAAAGGGTTCATCTGAAAACCCGTTTCTCTATACTTGGACCATGGTGATCTTGCTGCATCACAGGTGGACTGGAAGATCACTGGGAGATCCCAGAATAGTCAATCTTATTAAAAGAACTACTGACAAAGTGGTTCTTGAAGTAAGGTGGTGACTAATGATCGAGACACAGTCTTACATGATGCACCTCCATCGTCCCAGCGGCTAGAAGGAAAATGCGTGCAGCACGGCACGGTTGGGATGAAGTCTGGGGCTCTGAGGCAACTCCTGAAGCTTCTGCAGCAGAAGGAGTGGTGATAGCTTTGAAAGAGATGAAGTCTATAAGGCTATGCCTCAGGCCTTCGAAGGAATCTCCGGAGGAAGCAATGGATGGATACATTCTATTTTTGGAATGTAACCTCTTTTCTTTTTGTGAAACCTGCTTTTGTATTTATCAAATGTTTGAGAAAATTTAAACTTGTGTACTTCTGTTTTTATTTCAGTTTATTTTGTTTATCAAAAGTTGTATTATTTATTTGGTAAAGAAGTACTATATTTTTTTAACAATTGATATTTATTCCTTAATCTTTGGTATCTGAAAAATAACAAAAATAATTTGAGTAATAACGTCCCTGCAAAATTAGAACAACAAGGGAAAATATTGTAAAAAAACCTTAATGTAAGCTAAAAAGGGGAGAAATATAACAGTGAAGAAATACGGCTAAAAATAATTGATTAAAGTAAATAAACTTAAAATAGAATGATATATATATATGAAACTCAACTATATGAAACCATGAACCTTTTTAATTAATGACAAAAGGGGGAGAAATATAAAACTCACAAAATGATTTAAAAGGGAAAAATAAGGGAAAATATAAATAATAAAATGATGTATGTCAGAAAATGACAATTGGTATATGTAATAACAGTATAATTATAACTATAACAATCAGTATTGTGATAAGTTAATATTAGTTTTCAATAAATAACAAACAATAATAATTGGTATCTAAAAAGATTAACATCTGTTTATAATAACAATTGGCAACATTTAACAAACTAAAGAATAAATGTTCTTCTCAGGGGGAGTATTATAGATAGGGGAGCCTTTATATACTTAACCATCTTTCCTTAAAACATTTTGTAAGTTATACATATCTTATTTGTCACCATTAAAAAGGGGAGATTGTGAAGTCTATTAATCAGTTTGAGCATTCAAACTTGACTCAAAGACTTAATATCCTTTAGTTTAATGATTAACATAAGATTATATAAGAACAAATAAGATTATATAAACAGATTCTACTGAGAAAGGTATTGGTTTGTTGATTGTGTTTTCAGGATGAAATAGTAATCAGAATCAGAAGAACAAATGCAGGATTTAATATAAAGAAACTGTCTGAAGCAAAGAAGCTTTCTGAAGCAACGAAGTGTCTGAAAAGCAGAACTCGTCTGAAGAGTTGAAGCCGTCTGAAGTAGTTTCAACCCGTCTGAAGTATCAGTGCCGTCTGAAGTCTCACTTATGACGTGGCACCTCTCTGCTGAAGCTTTGTGAAGACTTTTCTGAACCTCTGCTGCACGTACCTTTTCAAACACGTTTATAGCAAGGAACACAGAGACCTTTTCTGGTGATTTTGAATTTCATACACCACTAAGGAAATCTCTGCAACGCAGAAATTGCAGCACAACGATGGCAGCTTTATAGCAGCACCAACGTTTCTTTGTCAGAATTGTGAACACCCAGAAGCGTGTCTCACAACGGATTGAATAGCATTCAATGCTATCTCTAAACGGTGGTATCACAACGGAAATATCATCATCACCAATCCGAAAGAAAGCACAAGAAAAGCTCAGGAGACTAAGCAGAAGCAACAAAGAGAATGTTTGAATGAATATTTTAATTCAAACATATTTTATCATCTGCAAGAAACAACATTGAACAAGACACCTCACTCAAAGAAGAAAGAAGAAATGGTGTCAGGAAGCAAACGAAAAAGGAGCATATACAAAATAAGCAAGAGGACAAATCCAACGGATACCTCCTCATATACACTCCTAAGAAAAGCAGAGGAAATCAGAAGTCAGCTGAAGAAAAGCAAAAGGATATCAAGAGAGAGAACATGCAAAATAATATCAAGAAAGTCTCTCTAAAGATCTCATGTACAGAAGTGTCAGATCAAGACTGTCTGAACACTTATTTGCTTAAGAAAAAGCAACCGTTTGAGACACTATTACATAACGGCTATATGAGCCAAATCATCAACATCTCAACGGTATCATGAATCATCTTCAAACGGCTATACTCCAACAGGACATATAAATAGCCTCAAGAAAGAATTTGAAGATGTTGAACTCATTCACTTGGTTCAATCAATTAATCAAGATGTATCAGAAAAAATCTTATTGGTTGTTGACCATGCTTACTTGAATCAAACCATGCTGTTGATCTATTGATCAGTTAGTCAAAATTGTAGTTGTTCAGTTTAACAACCAACCAGGCTGGAGCTTAAAGTCAAGCATCTACCAAGCCAATTCAGAGGATGTTATTCCTCTTATCAGAGCAGGGATTGTACTTAAAGTTATACACTTGTATCACTGTCTTAACCTTGTACTTAGAATTCATTCATTATACCCTGAGTAGTACTCAGTTAACCTCTAGTACAGGAAAAGATTAAGTTTAAGTTTCGTGGAAACTTAATCTAGTTTAATTTGTAAACCTTTATGTGTCAGAAGCCTGGAGAGGCTTGGTGGAAGAAAGAATACTTAGTTGCAAAGCCGGAGAGGCTAGACTGAAAAAGAATACTGCATATGTTGCCTGAAGAGGCAGTTGAAAACAAAGTAATACTTGTGTTAGCCTGAAGAGGCTATGAATAATACTTGTATCTGTGGATTCAGATAGTGGAAAATCCAGTGGTGGTTTGCCTCTGGGACTGGATGTAGCTCACGGGTTTGTGGGTGAACCAAGATAAATTCCTTGACTAAGTTTTCTTACCCTTATCTCTTATCAATTCCTTTTATACTAATCAAGGGTCAGAATAATTAATCTGATATTTTGTAAAGGGCACAAAACATCTTTTAAAATTAGTTTTTTTACCAGCCTTCTGAAAACTTCAGACAGCCCCTTAAAAACCTGTCTGAAATCTCTATGCCTAAGTTCTCCTTTTTCTTAATCTCTTTATTTCCAGTTTTCATATTTAAGTTGGAAATTGAAAAGTATCTTCTATAATAAACTTAACACAACTATTTCAATAAAATGATCTTTCATATGAATAAACATGAGATGTCTCTTATATCATTTGAAGCTTTACAAAGAATGTTCCTGGAAGAACTTCTGAAATAAATTCTCTGAAGTAAGTCTGAAAGAGATCAGTTCAGAAATCAGGAATATACTTCAGACAACATCTAGTCGTCTGAAGTATTTCAGAAACCGTTCTGAAAATACTCATTGTAATAATCTTCATAAGATACTTTGAGAAGCCTCTATTTAAACAATCTTAAACTTTAGAAGAAACACTGTTTTTCTTATCTTCCACATGTTTCAAACCTGACTGAAGAGTTAGCATAGGAGGAGTTAAACCTGGTGGTAGAAAGGCTAGCATGGTGAAGAGGTGAGGAAGGAAGTAGAGACATTGGAACGAGGGAATTAGATTAAGACGGAAGGAACTAAGCTTAAACGAATTGGCTGGAAGGAAGAAGAGAGGCGTAGACTCAAGGAACCGAGGTAGAAGGCGATCTATATGGAAAGGAACAAGGGAATAGAGGAGCATAGTCTCATGGACACTTAGAACCTTTGATGTAAGCCTTATTGGAGTGAATTGATGAGTTATCACATGATTCATGTAAAGTCTGCCCCGTTAGGCTTCAACCAAGGTTATTGCTTAATTTTGGGTTTTAAGCCTAATGACCTTGGTGCACTAATTCGATAATATCTAGAGTTATAGGTGTCCAATTGAGGTGATTCCACTTGAATTGGAAAGCTAAGATCCGTGGCTTCCGTTTGATATGCTATACAATAGTATTCCGACCTCACTTGCACCTCCAAACAGAAGGTTTGGCCGCTTGAGCGCCTGGATGCGTGCTTGAGCGCACGCAACTCAGAAAGTTTGCGCTCTTGAGCGCACTTGAGCGCGCGTGTGTAGTTTTTGTTGAGCAACTCTGAGAGTTATGCACTTGAGCGCACGAGCGCGTCCTGTCCTCTTTAAACACGCAGAATCCGCCCATTTCTTCATTTTTTCTTCTTCCTTAGGGTTTAGAGAGAGAAGGAGAGGATCTTAGAGAGAGAAAGTGAGAGAAAGGAGGAGTAAAGCTAGCTTGGAGCTTTCCCCACCCCTTGGAGCTTGGAGATCATCTTCCTCTTCTCTCCATTTTCATGTAGTCTCGTCGATGATGTGGGAATTATATTCAGTTGTGCAGATTGTTGTCCAGGTGCTTGACAGAAGAGTTGAGGACTCTTTTGGATGGATTGTTGTGGCCATTTGGGGTTGTATTTCCCTTTCTGAATTGTGGGGTAGTGAATACGATGTGATTATATGGGGGGGATATTATGATACTATGTATTGATGAATTCAGTTATGTTGAGCCCTTGAGGCAATTTACCTAGAATGTGTTGATGTATTAATTTTGTGAAAGCTTAAGCAAACGTTGGATTTCCTAAGCACTTATGTGGTTCGTATATGGATATCGATAATGGTGCAAAATAATTTCAGAAACTTAGAAAAGTGTCTCCAACAGACTTTATTTCTAGGTTCACAGAATTAGGACGTTATAAACTGTACTCTATTTCCCGCTCACTGCCCATAACTACAACTATATGATGAAGACATGAGATGAGGAACTAAAAGATTAACTAATTGGGATCGATGTGCCTAATGGGGTCCGTGACTCCATTAAACTTTCCCGGAGGAAGACTTTAGTTACAAGAAAATAGGACAACTCAGGTCGACACCGAAGACCCTCCTCGGAATGGCTGGAAGAGCGCCAACAAGGAAAAAGAAAGAACATAATAATGAAATTATAAGCATCCAGGTAAACCATATGTGATGTTAACTGAATTGGGATATGTAACATTTAGATGAATTGACATGGAGAGGAACTTTGTAACATCCCAATATTAGAGACTTTTAATTTATAGGAAATTCATAACATGACTAGGACGAAGTATGGAATTGATAAGGAGAAGTCTAAGAGGAAAAATCAAGGTTCATGCATCAGGGTTCTCGCTCAAGCGAATTATGCAGCAAAAACTATAGGATTTTAGTTCTGTAAGTCTCGCTCAAGCGAGAGCATCTCGCTCAAGCGAGAACCAGGGCACAAAATGTGTTGCTCTCTGGATGATTTTCGCTCAAGCGAAAATACTCCAGAGACGGGGTATTTTCGTGGGCATTCTCGCTTGAGCTAGAATGACAATCTCGCTCAAGCGAGAATTCTCGCTTGAGCGAGAAACGGTTACAGCGTTTTTAAAATACGATCACAGGCAGTTTTGCACTCCGTTCCTTCCCTTTTCTTTGTTCATTCAGAGAGAGAAAGAGGGTTTTAGTGTGAGAACGCCCAATGAAGATCAAGAACGGTTTCTACACTCCAAGATCAAGTCTTTCATCAATCTTTTCTCCTTCAAACGCCATTTACTCTCCGTTCTTTCTTCATTTTCTCGACCCTCAGGTGGGTGTGACTCTCACTTGGTTGCTATTGTTACTGCCAGAGCATGACCCCCATTCTTCTTCCCCTTCCCTTCATGGAATAATGATGTATGTATGAGATAAACTTAGGAAATATGAATGCATTGATGATTGGATGTATTGATTTGTAAAACCATAGGGTAGATGACTTGAATGATTATGTACTATGAATCTTGAATATGTTATTATGGAATCATGGGCCTTTGGCCATCACATTCATGAATTATGAGTTAAGATATCACATGGCTTACAACCATCACAGAGCCTCCGGGCTATAACAGGGTCATTGACCGTCACAGGCCTTCGGACAATCTATTTAAGAAAGAGGGGGTAACCACATCGAACTCCTGCCCAAGAGGGAGATGGGGTCCCCAATCACAGAATGAATTATGAATTGAGATACTATTTAAGACTTAATCATAGGAAGCCCTGGACGACGGTCCTTGGTTACATGGTCGAGTGCTCAATCACAGTCACAGTCACATTACAGAGAAAAGACCCTGGGTGTCAGGTAACAACACCTCACAGTCATGCATTGCATCAAAGTATTGATTTAAAGATGTTGAATCATGTTTAATTGCTTTCATTTATGTTTCTTGAATCAATATGTATCCTTGTGGTGGTTCTTGGTTGTTTTCCCCACACTGCACACACTTGTCACGCTCACTGGGATGTTGGTCTCACCCCTCTCCGTGGGAATATATTTCAGATGTGCAGGATACTCCACAGGGTAGTGACGAGCAGTAAAGGACTCATGGATGCTATTAGCTTAATGTTTGGTTATGCCTGATGTATTTACGTTACTTAGGACCATTACTGATATTAATTAGGATGTTCTTAGGAATTTATATGGGTACCTTAATGCATTGAATTGGAGCCTTGATGGCAACCTTGCATTGGTATTTCTTGGACTTATGTATATCTATTGTTTGGAGCTTTAGTAATTGTTGGGTTATTCAAGCGATTGTGTTGTATATTGATACGCGAAATTAATGAATTGATTTCATGAGTTTGGAAATAGTGCTCCCAACAGGTATTATTTCATGGGAAATTGCTGTCAAGACTTCAGAAGATATATTCTGTCAGGAATCCTTTAGAAGAAGCATTCTGGACAACAAAGCTTAAGTTTCTAAATTATATCTTCTGACTTATATTTAGAAGATGTATCCCCTGTTAACATAAAAGAAAACAATCAAGAAGAAGATGTGAAGTTGCTGTCAAACATAATCAAATTCCAGAAGAAAGACTTCTGACAGCAAATGTGCAAAAGAAGTAAAGCTGACTTGATCTTCTACAAATATGAACCTACTGAATCTGTATCATCATAGGATTAAATTACATATATACTCAGTGTTCTTATAGAAATCAATTTGCAAATAAAAAAGAATCATCATAGAAGAAGAATTTTGGTTAAGAAGAACATGCTCCAGAAGATGGATTCTCCAGTAGATATGACCAGTCAAACTGAAGAAAGAGAAAAAACTGCACATGACAGTGACCACTGACTGTTGACCAGTTGGAGTTTCATCTTCCTTTCCAAGGCATCCCAATGACTATTGTTTTAGAAAACCTTGGCTATAAAAAGGAGCTCTCCCTTCCATTTTAAATACATAGACCAGAAGAAGGAATTAGGCATCAAAATTACCATCTATATATACCTTCTAGAATATCTTCTCTCTCTACAAATCTCTTAGATTTTTGTCAAATAGTTTAGAAAGTGTGAAAGAGAGAGTATTGGCTCAATTATTTCTGTTGTGCTATTTCTGTTATAATTTTGAGCATTATTCTAATTGTAATTTCCTACTTTTATCTTCTGTAGTTTATGCTCTATATTGATTCTGATTATCACTTCATTCATTTGCATAAAAGGTTTTTAAAAAATCTATCTAATACCTAAGTAAGTGATACCTCAAAAGTTCCACTAAAGAAGGAGTTGTATCTTTTGCATACAATACACTCTCACAATTTAACTATCTTTCACTTGATTTTAATCTTCTAATATTAAGCCAAGTATTACTTGAGAAGAAAAGATATTAGAAGAAGTTGCAGAAATTTAAAAAGACATCACAATTCAACCCCCTTCTTGTGATTGTAACATTTACTTCAAGGATAAATTCTCCAACAATTTTCAAAATCATTATAGGATTTTAAAGTAATAGGAAAAAAAGTAATAACCGTAAGAAGTGTGAATCAGGGAGAAAGAGAAATGAAAATGAAGGAATGAGATTCCAGGTCACAACCCAAGAATTTTCGGGTTGTAACTAGATGACAACATCCATTCAATCACAAACACAACAGTAGGGAGTTAGGGCCACTCCCCACTCAATGGAAGCTAGATCTCCCCTAGCCTTCCATAGAATTCAAATCCCCCTACACTCTAAGCAAACCAACACACTCCCTTATCTATCACTAGGCAGTTCACTTAGATCGATTTCCTCTAAATGATTTTTATGTTAACTAGGCTCCAAAGGTGACTCACGTCCAGGTGCTTGGGCTAGGGGTCCGGTTCTAGGAGATCGGTATGTGTTATTCTTCCTCCCTAACAGGTGGTTGGCACTAACCTTGCTAGGGAAACATTTTTAAACTCCATAAACAAGGTATTTTAAATTCTTCTCTTTGTTTTTCTCTTTCTTTCAACTTGTTTTTTTAACCAGGGTGGAGAAGAACTAATTATTTAACAAAATAAGCATTTTGAAAGAAGTTACCATACCTAAGTTGCTTCATTTAAATCCGAAAGGTACCAAAAGAATTTCAAAATTTAAATAAAAGGGTACCAAAGAAATTAAAATTTCATTAGGTTCAAAGTTGGACAACTAAGGGTAATATTTTTTCAAAGTTCTGAGGCCTTAATAAAAATCCTAAAGTGCCATTTTCATTCACAAACACACGAACAAGAATAAGTCATCTCAAAATGGTTACTGGTCAGGTTCTAGAATATACAAACAAGTGAAACACACTAATACAAGAAAGAAATATGATAAAATTTCATTAATTTGAAATATATAGAATCCTTACTCAAGTCAAAATTTCACATATAGAAGCTATATTTAACAGAATTGAATCTTGGATATTATATATATATATATTTGTAACGCCCTAATTTCTGGTCTCAAAAATAATGCCCGTTGGAGACACTATTCCTGAATTCCTTGAAATCATTTCGTTAAATTTTCGATATCTTCATACATTTGCTTAAACTTTCCAATGATTAGCTTAAGCCAAAACAAGACAAACATTAAAGACCTTCAATAAGTATGAAACCTACTTAAGTTTAGGGAAGGATTCACATTTAGATAAATGTGATTTAATGAACTCATACCGGAAATCCGGCAGAGTCTCCCCTAAAAACCGGACAATTACCAAATTCAGCTTAATCTGAAAATCAGCAAAAACCAGTACAACTCAATAACATACATATCATAAGAGTACAACTAGGCCTCAGTGGCCAACTCAAAAATAATTACACTTATACAATTTACATCAATACACTCCAGTGAATATCCAAAAAAATACAATTATAAGTAATCCAAGAACTATTCCTATTAAACTAATTTCTCTGCTGAAATAAGACTCAGCTCCACCCTCACCTGAAATTGTCTCAACCTCACTGGAGGTACCTGCACCACTAAAATATGTCCCCGAAACGTGGGGTGAGATAATAATCCCAGTGAATACAACCACATGCATGAATGCAGGGAGCAGATATCAATGACAACTTAACGATTCAACAAAACTTCATATCTTACACTTTCATGAATCCAAAACATAACACATAATTACCATTAGTCAATATCAAACTAAAAGCAACACATAATTCGATTAATGTGAAATGTTGAGTAATGCAATTTATGATGCTCATGATGCACTCACTGTTGTGCCCAGCAGGCATGATCTTATCACTTTCTAGAGTTAGACCTGAGCTCAGACTACTGGAACCGGCTTTCCCGGGGATGAATCCCACCCAAACTGGACCGAAGTCATGTTTTACTTACTTGATTTTTAACTCACAGCGCAAAGGCTGGCTTAATTAACTCACGGACGAAACCGACTTATATTACTCAAATGCACATAATCTCCATGAATCAACAAATGACATTCTAAGGATTTCAATGCAAAACTTACTACCAATCACCCAATCCTAAGCAATGTTACTAGATCATTCGAAATAACTAAATAGAAAAGGAGATCAAGGAGTTGGGTTCATATATTGAGCATAACGACAGTTTCGTAAATCTCGCTAGTTTCGATTCTACGAATAACAGTCCCATATTTTCAATTCAAACTCTAAAACATTTGATAGTTTCGATAGTTTCGAAAACTTCGAAACTAAGGATTTTGGCGCTCGATTCTATACTCATATGCTCAATCTATCGATAATTACTTCAAACAACATAAATACACCAATCCAAAGAAGAATCAATCATCATCGAGAAAGGGGGAGAAAGGGGAGGGTTCATGCACAGTAGAAGATAGCTATTTTCTATCATATAAGTGAGTTATACTCACCCAAGAGTGAAATCCCACTTGAGAAGGTAGATGAAGTAGTTTCCTTGCCACGATTCTCCTTCTTCAAGCCTTGATTGTGAAACCTCTCTCTAGAATCCTCTCTCTCTCTAGGTCTTTTTAGGAAAAGAAAGAAATGAATGAGTTATGTTTTAAGTTGCTGGTTTTAGCGGATTTTACTGATGGTAATCGATTACAGACCCACTGTAATCGATTACCAGCAGCGAAAATAAACACTAAAAACCCTTTCTGGAAAACTGGTAATCGATTACAACTTATGGTAATCGATTACCACAAATCCAGCTCTCGGGTAATCGATTACAGACTGTGAGTAATCGATTACCACAAATACTGCTCTCAGGTAATTGATTACAAACTCATGGTAATTGATTACCAAAAACTCAGTTCTCTGGTAATCGATTACAAACTCTCTGTAATCGATTACCAGCAAGCCAAATTTACTAATTTTACTTAGACAAAATCCTTAACTTAGTTTTATAACTAAGTTTTAACCTTTAATTCCTCAGCTTACCTTCCTTTAGTCTCTAATACAATAATTGTTAGAACCACAGGAAACACTAAAAGGGGGGGTTGAATAGTGTTTTAAACTTTTTGATAGTTTTTGGAAATCTTTAATTTAAAACATGAATATGGGCACCGTTAAAAATAAGTCTTAAGATCAGAGATGTTGAAACATGTGGATAAGAAAAACAATGTTTCTTCTAAAGCTTAAGATTGTTTTAAACAGAGGCTTCTCAAAGTATCTTCTGAAGATTAATACAAAGAGTATTTTCAGCACAGTTTCTGAAATACTTCAGATGACTAGAGGTTGTCTGAAGTCTGTTCCTGATTTTTGAACTGATCTCTTTCAGACTCACTTCTGAGAATTTATTTCAGAAGTTCTTCAAGGAACATTCTTTGTAAAGCTTCAAATGATATAAGAGATATCTCATGTTTTGTTCATATGAAAGATCATTTTATTGAAATAGTTGTGTTAAGTTTATTATAGAAAATACTTTTCAAATTCCAACTTAAATATGAAAACTGGAAATAAAGAGATTAAACAAAAAGGACTTAGGCATAGAGATTTCAGACAGGCTTTTAAGTGGCTGTCTGAAGTTTTCAGACGGTTGTAAAAACTAATTTTAAAAGATGTTTTGTGTCTTTATAAAATATCAGATTAATTATTCTGACCCCTTGATTAGTATAAAACGAATTAACAAGAGATAAGGGTAAGAAAACTTAGCCAAGGAATTTATCCTGGTTCACTCACTACCACTGTGAGCTACGTCCAGTCCCAATGGCAAACAACCACTGGATTTCCACTATATGAATATTCAGATTACAAGCTTGAGTTTGAGTACAGTCTCTCCAGACACAATGAGTACAGTCTCTCCAGACACACGAGTACAGTCTCTCCAGACACAACGAGTACAGTCTCTCCAGACACCATGAGTACAGTCTCTCCAGACACAACGAGTACAGTCTCTCCAGACACAATGAGTACAGTCTCTCCAGACACACAGTACAGTCTCTCCAGACACATGAGTACAGTCTCTCCAGACACCATGAGTACAGTCTCTCCAGACACCACAAGTATTCTTTTCTATCAAGCCTCTCCAGGCTCTACCACAAGTATTCTTTCTTCACCAAGCCTCTCCAGGCTCTCACCACTTAGTGTAGAGTATTCTTTCTTCCACCAAGCCTCTCCAGGCTCTCAGACACTTATCAAGTGTAGAGTATTCTTTCTTCCACCAAGCCTCTCCAGGCTCTCAGACACATAAAGTGTTTCAAATTAAACTAAGTTTAAGTTTCCACGAAACATAAACTTAATCTTTTCCTGTACTAGAGGTTAACTGAGTACTACTCAGGATACCATGGATAAATCTAAGTACAAGGGTAAGACAGTGATACAAGTATATAAGTTTAAGTACAATCCCTGTCTCTGATATGAGGAATAACATCCTCTGAGAATTGGCTAGGTAGATACTGACTTTAAGCTCCAGCCTTGTTCTCCAGCCATTGGTTTCCATGGGTTACATTCTCACCCGTATCATTGGAAAAACCAAGGCATACTTACAGCTTCAAACCATTCTTGGTTCATATGAGATTAAGCACAGCCTGGTAGGTTGTTCAACTGAACAACTGCTATTTTGACTAGCATAGTTGATTCAAGTAAGTGTGGTCAACACCGATAGGATTTTTCTGATGCATCTTGATCAACTGATTGAACCA
Source organism: Sesbania bispinosa (assembly GCA_026901365.1). Taxonomy (NCBI): domain Eukaryota; kingdom Viridiplantae; phylum Streptophyta; class Magnoliopsida; order Fabales; family Fabaceae; genus Sesbania; species Sesbania bispinosa. Next base: position 422,330 of record QLOH01000041.1, on the reverse strand, counting down.
AGTGAATGAGTTCAACATCTTCAAATTCTTTCTTGAGGCTATTATATGTTCTTTGGAATATAGCCGTTTGAAGATGATTCATAATACCGTTGAGATGTTGATGATGTGGCTCATATAGCCGTTACTTAATAGTGTCCTCAAACGGGTGCTTCTTCTTTAGAAGATATGTGTTTCAGACATTCCTGTTCTGACACTTCTGTAGATGAGCTCTTTTAGAGAGATTTTCTTGATATTATTTTGCAGGTCTCTCTCTTGATAACCTTTTACTTTTCTTCAGCTGACTTCTAATTTTCTCATTCGGGATTTTCTTAGGAGTGTATATGAGGAGGTATCCGTTGGATTTGTCCTCTTGCTTATTTGTATATGCTCCTTTTCTGTTTGCTTCCTGACAAGGCCATTTCTTCTTCTTCTTTGAGTGAGGTGTCCTTGTTCAAGTGGCTGTTTCTTGCATGAATAAAAATATGTTTGAATTAAAATATTTCATTCAAACATTTCTCTTTGTTGCTTCTTAGTCTCCTGAGCTTTTCTTGTGCTTTCTTTTGGATTGGTGATGATGATATTTCCGTTGTGATACCACCTTTAGAGAAAGCATTGAATGCTATTCAATCCATCGTGAGACACGCTTCTGGGTGTCTTCACAATTCTGACAGAGTACAACGTTGGTGCTGCTATAAAGCTGCCATCGTTGTTGCTGCAATTTCTGCGTTGCAGAGATTTCCTCAGTGGTGTATGAAATTCAAAATCACCAGGAAAGGTCTCTGTGTTCCTTGCCATAAACGTGTTTGAAAAGGTACGTGCAGCAGAGGTTCAGAAAAGTCTTCACAAACTTCAGCAGAGGGTGCCACGTCATAAGTGAGACTTCAGACAGCACTGATACTTCAGACGGGTTGAACTACTTCAGACAGCTCAACTCTTCAGACGAGTTCTGCTTCTTCAGACATCTTCGTTCTTCAGAAAGCTTCTTTGCTTCGGAAAGCTTCCTTGCTCAGACAACTTCTTTTCTTCAGACTGCTTTATGTTGTCTTCATATGGTCTTCACGTCTTCAGACAGTTTGCCACTTCAGACGAGTTGCATTCTTCAGAACAGCATTCTTTATATTGATCCTGCATTTGTGTCTTCTGATCCTAATCTTCTGATTCTGATTACTATTTCATCCTGAAAACACAATCAACAAACCAATACCTTCTTAGTAGAATCTGTTATATAATCTTATTTGTTAATCTTAACACTAAAGGTATTAAGTCTTTGAGTCCAGTTTGAATGCTCAACTGATTAATAGACTTCACAATCTCCCCCTTTTAATGGTGACAAATAAGATATGTAGCAACTTACAAAAATGTTTTAAGGAAAGATTGGTAATTATATAAAAAGCCAGCTCCCCCTATTTATAATACTCCCCCTGAGAAGAACATTTATTCTTTAGTTTGTTAAATGGTTGTCAGATTGTTAAATGTTGCAATTGTTATTATTATTCTAATCGGTTAACAAGATTAGATTTTATTAACTTATCCTTTGGAAACTAGATGTAATCTTTCAGATACCAATTGTGTTAGTCTTTTTAGACACCATTATTATTGTTTGTTATTGAAAACTAATATTACCATATTTATTACTTTATCATAGATACTGAATGTTATATAATTACATATACCAATTGTTTATTACCATATATTACCATATTTTATTTAGTTATCACAGATACTGATTGTTAGTCATCCCTTTTAAAATCATTTGTGAGTTTAATTATTTCTCCCCCTTTTGTCATTAATTAAAAAGGTTCATGGGTTCATATAGTTGAGTTTCATAAGTGAATGGTTCATTTATTTTATATTTCTTCTCCTTTTATTATTTTTGTTACTTTTATCAGGTAATTTTTGTTATTTTATTTCATAAGTTTCATATAGTTGAGTTTTATAACTTAAGTTTTATTCTATTTAAGTTTATTTACTTTTATCAATTATTTTTGTTATTTTTCAGATACCGAAGATTAAGGAATAAATATCAATTGTTAGAAAATACAGTAACTTCTTATACCAAATAAATGATACACCATTGATAAACAAAATAAACTGAAATAAACACAGAAATACACAAGTTTAAATTTTCTCAAAACATTTGATATACAAAAAAGCAGGTTTTCACAAAAGGAAAGAGGTTCATTCCAAAAATAAATGTATCCATCCATTGCTTCCTCCGGAGATTCCTTCGAAGGCCTGAGGCATAGCCTTATAGACTTCATCTCTTTCAAAAGCTATCACACTCCTTCTGCTGCAGAAGCTTCAGGAGTTGCCTCAGAGCCCCAGACTTCATCCCCAACCGTGCCGTGTTGCACGCCTTTTCCTTCTAGCCCCTGGGACATGGAGGTGCATCATGTAAGACTGTGTCTCGATCATTAGTCACCACCACCTTACTTCCAGAACCACTTTTGTCAGTAGTTCTTTTAATAAGATTGACTATTCTGGGATCACCCCAGTGATCTTCCAGTCCACCTGTGATTGCAGAGTAAGATCACCATGGTCCAAGTATAGAGTAAACGGGTTTTCCAGATGAAACCCTTTCCCTTACTCTTCATTCCATACATCATCCAAGATGACTTGATCTTTGCCTCACCATGTTTCAGAGGTCCTTCTTCTGTTTCCTTTGCTTCTTCATCATCCTTTTGGAAGCCACTACTCTAGAACCTTAGACCAAGCTATAGAGGAGCTTTGAAGATGTGAGTTTGTGTGAAGGGCTCTAGTGATTTTATAGACTTTGAAGCAAGGGTAAAAATAGAGAAGTAAGGAAAATGAATCCATTGGATTGTTGTTCACGCGATGTATATGGGCTCAGATAGCTTTTGATGATGGCAGTTTCAAATCTTGAAAAGTATCGAAACGTGCATCATTTGATGGTCATAGATGAAGCTCTATAGGAAACTGAGTCATTAGCATGGATAAAGTAAGTTTTGGAAAACGTTTTTGAAAGACATTTAAGAAGAGACCTAAAAACGTATTGGAAGATATTACTTTTTTCGAAACACTTTTTAAAAACAGAAAGGAAAGAAAAACTAAATGGAATATGTAAGAAAACATTTAAGAAAAGAAATTTTTTTGAAAACAGATTTTTATGGTATCAAACCAGAGGATTTTATGATTATTATTATTTGAGAAGCTTTTAATATGTTGAGTCTTTTATGTTATAATTAAAGTTTTAAGGTGAAGTGATGTTACCATTAGATTTCCTTATTATTCTCTAGATGGAAGAAAGCTTTTCTGGCATTGTACCTTACTTTGAAAATTTTTCTTCTTCTGCGGTCACTTGATGTCTGCAAATCCTCCTTTTAGTCTTTTGTCTTTTTGTGCTTCAGAGAATCTTTGAACAATCGTCTTAACCTGTCCCTCAAGGATTGAAATAGACTTTAATAACTTGAGGTTACATTACTGTAATATTTCTGACCCACAATTTCAGGGGGTTCACCGAGACCCTTCTGAACAGGTTCAGAAAGTAGAAATGTTACTAAGTCAAATTATCTTTTCAAGCGTAGAGGTAGGCTTAGTGCTTTGTGTATCACTTGTCTTAAACATTTCTGACCCATAATTTTCAGTAAAGTTCATTGTGAACTGTCTGAACAGGTTCAGACAATGGAGATGATATCACACTTAGACATTCTTGTTGCCTTGATTCATCCTTTTCACACATGACATTTTCTCCGGTTGATCTTCTTTTAGCTTATTTTCAGAAACCTGTTTTCTGAAACATGCACATCCTGAAAATACCTTTCAGTAGCATATGATATTACTTGATAGAATTAGTTAATCATTAAAACAAGTGTCTTAGGTTAATAGTTTCAATTTTATTATATTCAGCAAGAACTGTCTTAATATATAAATTTTAATTTTGTCCTTATCTTATTCAGTTAATTGATTTTATCTTTTAGTTGTACTAATTAAAGAAGTGTGTTAAGTTAATGATTCATTTAAGCATACATAGTTATAAGAGAAACAGTATAAACAGTCATAGATCACACAGAATGTATCAAGAATGGAACAAAGCAAAATACTAATTATTACTATTAGCAAACGGAAAATTAAGAGAGAAATGAAAAGACACAAGAGAATCATTGATCATCAGATAGGTTCTCAGTAATCATCAACATTCTTCTTTTCAGTTCAAAGCCCCTTTCTTAAGCTTCTTCTCAGCAGCTCTCAATCTTCTTGCGAGCCTGGAAATTTTGCTATTTGCCTTCTTCTGATGATATGCACCCAACATCACCCCTTTTCCTTTTTCGAGACTTTAAGTGGGTATCTTCAGTTCCTTCTTCATTGCGTATAGCAAAAAGATGAGGAATCACCACTTGATTCTCAGGAGCTTCTTCTCTTTTGATAAGAGTTCGGTCTAACTCAGCATACGCAGAGGCGGAGTGAAGAAGGTCAGGAGGCGGTTGGTCAAAGAGACTTTCCATAGGAAATCCCTTGTGCAATAAAATTTTATGATTAGGGTGTTATGAGGATAGAAATTCTCATTCCCTATCTCATCTCTGTGCATCATCTGATACAACAACACCCAAGGAAGGTTGACTTTCCTTTTTGACAGCAAGGAGTCCCAATACAAACCTTTCCATCATGCTTATTCTCAAATTGTTTCTTCCTCTGGGAAGAATGCAGCAGTTTAGTACAGCAAGGAGGGCTCTGGGTGTGCTCAGAAGTTGAGAGGGTCTGAAAGGAGCAATCCTTCTTCTTCCAAAAAGATGTTGGTCTAGAACAAATGTTCCACCATGAAGAGATTCCCATCTTTGGAAGTATTTTTCCCCTCTGTCAGGAACACCTATGATTTTAGCAATAAGTTTGGTGTCCACAAACAGTGATCTTCCCATCACCTTCGTTTCAATCCCAGTTCTGTTAGGTTCAGATATGACTTTGATGTTTTCCCAGAACTCCATTATACTTTTCTCATGCCATGGTGAGGAAATGTTGCTGAAGAAGGGAGTCCACCCTAAGGAGTCAAAATACTCTGAGATTTTATAATCTGCCTCATCAAAGTCAGAGAGATTGACCAACTTAGAAGGTATGATTCTCTCATCAAACATAGGATGGTTTGGGTTATTTGATGATGCAGACATATTGGCCATTGAGTACGATTGATCTGAGGAGATTAGGGTGTTTGAAGAGTTCTGGCTTTTGAGGATAAGTTGATTGAAGTGTAATTCCTATGATGATCTTCCAATTCTTAAATAGGCAATCAAGCATGGCTTCATTTAATGAAGAATAACGGTTACATGTACTAAGCATTCATTGAGAGTTGTGCATCGTGCCAATTATGAGAAACCGGTTGATGATACATTGATCCTCGTTGCGCCGTATCACATTTAATGATAATCATGATACACATACATGACTCTTCATTTACTAAAATAATTATACACATATATTCACACATATAATGCAGATAATTTACACACAAATAAAGTAATACGTATATATATTGGACATTTATTATGCAATAATTTATTTTCACATAAGTGCTCTTATGTAATAGTAATTTCGATAAAACAAAACATTCAGCAAATAAACAATTATATTTAAACTTAGATTTAGACAAGGATAGGAAAGGTGTTACCCGGTTGTGATCTAGAGATATATACACTTCCTTTTCCAGCTATATCCTTCTGAGAAATGCCTTGTATGAATAATGAGTTTTAAGAAAGTGATTTTATTTTCTCATTATCATTCTTCAGAGTTGCTTCAGCTTGGTGAGATTTCCATCTTCTGAGGATCTACTCCTTCTGCATTTGTTAGATGCTCAACCCGAAGGTGAGCTCTGATACCAATTGTTAGAACCACAGGAAACACTAAAAGGGGGGGGGGGGTTGAATAGTGTTTTAAACTTTTTGATAGTTTTTGGAAATCTTTAATTTAAAACATGAATATGGGCACCGTTAAAAATAAGTCTTAAGATCAGAGATGGTTGAAACATGTGGAAGATAAGAAAAACAATGTTTCTTCTAAAGCTTAAGGTTGTTTTAAACAGAGGCTTCTCAAAGTATCTTCTGAAGATTAATACAAAGAGTATTTTCAGCACAGTTTCTGAAATACTTCAGATGACTAGAGGTTGTCTGAAGTCTGTTCCTGATTTTTGAACTGATCTCTTTCAGACTCACTTCTGAGAATTTATTTCAGAAGTTCTTCAAGGAACATTCTTTGTAAAGCTTCAAATGATATAAGAGATATCTCATGTTTTGTTCATATGAAAGATCATTTTATTGAAATAGTTGTGTTAAGTTTATTATAGAAAATACTTTTCAAATTCCAATTAAATATGAAAACTGGAAATAAAGAGATTAAACAAAAAGGACTTAGGCATAGAGATTTCAGACAGGCTTTTTAAGTGGCTGTCTGAAGTTTTCAGACGGGTTGTAAAAACTAATTTTAAAAGATGTTTTGTGTCTTTATAAAATATCAGATTAATTATTCTGACCCCTTGATTAGTATAAAACGAATTAACAAGAGATAAGGGTAAGAAAACTTAGCCAAGGAATTTATCCTGGTTCACTCACTACCACTGTGAGCTACGTCCAGTCCCAATGGCAAACAACCACTGGATTTCCACTATATGAATATTCAGATTACAAGCTTGAGTTTGAGTACAGTCTCTCCAGACACAATGAGTACAGTCTCTCCAGACACAGCGAGTACAGTCTCTCCAGACACAACGAGTACAGTCTCTCCAGACACCATGAGTACAGTCTCTCCAGACACAACGAGTACAGTCTCTCCAGACACAATGAGTACAGTCTCTCCAGACACAACGAGTACAGTCTCTCCAGACACCATGAGTACAGTCTCTCCAGACACCATGAGTACAGTCTCTCCAGACACCACAAGTATTCTTTTCTATCAAGCCTCTCCAGGCTCTACCATGAGTATTCTTTCTTCCACCAAGCCTCTCCAGGCTCTCAGACACTTATCCAAGTGTAGAGTATTCTTTATTCCACCAAGCCTCTCCAGGCTCTCAGACACTTATTCAAGTGTAGAGTATTCTTTATTCCACCAAGCCTCTCCAGGCTCTCAGACACATAAGTGCTTACAAATTAAAATAAGTTTAAGTTTCCACGAAACATAAACTTAATCTTTTCCTGTACTAGAGGTTAACTGAGTACTACTCAGGATACCATGGATAAATCTAAGTACAAGGGTAAGACAGTGATACAAGTATATAAGTTTAAGTACAATCCCTGTCTCTGATATGAGGAATAACATCCTCTGAGAATTGGCTAGGTAGATACTGACTTTAAGCTCCAGCCTTGTTCTCCAGCCATTGGTTTCCATGGGTTACATTCTCACCCGTATCATTGAAAAAACCAAGGCATACTTACAGCTTCAAACCATTTTTGGTTCATATGAGGTTAAGCACAGCCTGGTAGGTTGTTCAACTGAACAACTGCTATTTTGACTAGCATAGTTGATTCAAGTAAGTGTGGTCAACACCGATAGGATTTTTCTGATGCATCTTGATCAACTGATTGAACCAAGTGAATGAGTTCAACATCTTCAAATTCTTTTTTGAGGCTATTTATATGTTCTGTTGGAATATAGCCGTTTGAAGATGATTCATAATACCGTTGAGATGTTGATGATGTGGCTCATATAGCCGTTACTTAATAGTGTCTCAAACGGTTGCTTCTTCTTTAGCAGATATGTGTTCAGACAGTCCTGTTCTGACACTTCTGTAGATGAGCTCTTTTAGAGAGATTTTCTTGATATTATTTTGCATGTTCTCTCTCTTGATAACCTTTTACTTTTCTTCAGCTGACTTCTAATTTTCTCGGATTTTCTTAGGAGTGTATATGAGGAGGTATCCGTTGGATTTGTCCTCTTGCTTATTTTGTATATGCTCCTTTTCTGTTTGCTTCCTGACACCATTTCTTCTTTCTTCTTTGAGTGAGGTGTCTTGTTCAATGGCTGTTTCTTGCAGATGATAAAATATGTTTGAATTAAAATATTTCATTCAAACATTTCTCTTTGTTGCTTCTGCTTAGTCTCCTGAGCTTTTCTTGTACTTTCTTTTGGATTGGTGATGATGATATTTTCGTTGTGATACCACCCTTTAGAGAAAGCATTGAATGCTATTCAATTCATCGTGAGACATGCTTCTGGGTTTCTTCACAATTATGACAGAGTACAACGTTGGTGCTGCTATAAGGCTGCCATCGTTGTTGCTGCAATTTCTGCGTTGCAGAGATTTTCTCAGTGGTGTATGAAATTCAAAATCACCAGGAAAGGTCTCTGTGTTCCTTGCCATAAACGTGTTTGAAAAGGTACGTGCAGCAGAGGTTCAGAAAAGTCTTCACAAACTTCAGCAGAGGGTGCCACGTCATAAGTGAGACTTCAGACAGCACTGATACTTCAGACGAGTTGAACTACTTCAGACAGCTTCAACTCTTCAGACGAGTTCTGCTTCTTCAGACATCTTCGTTGCTTCAGGCAACTTCTTTGCTTCGGAAAGCTTCCTTGCTTCAGACAGCTTCTTTTCTTCGGAATGCTTTATGTTGTCTTCATATGGTCTTCACGTCTTCAGACAGTTTGCGCACTTCAGACGAGTTGCATTCTTCAGACAGTTTCTTTATATTTGATCCTGCATTTGTTCTTCTGATCCTAATCTTCTGATTCTGATTACTATTTCATCCTGAAACACAATCAACAAACCAATACCTTTCTCAGTAGAATCTATTTATATAATCTTATTTGTTAATCATTAAAACTAAAGGATATTAAGTCTTTGAGTCAAGTTTGAATGCTCAAACTGATTAATAGAATTCACATAATTCACTTATTTTCAGCCTAATGAGTTATTAAAGTTCCTAATTTGCGGGATGTTACATTCTACCCCCCTTCAAGCAATTTTGTCCTCAAAATTGTTTAAGAAAGCAGAATTAAAGACTACCTCAACTAAAAGTTCTGAAGGTCGTTCCCGAAAGCCTGGTGAAGTGCATTCCATAACCTAGAAGTGAACCTAGGGTCCCTATCTAATATGATGTTAGAGGGAATGCCATGGAGTCTGACAATCCCCCTAACATACAAACCTACTAGCTTGCTAAGGGAAAAAGGTACTCCTAACTAATAGGAGGTGAGTCGACTTGGTCAGTCGGTCCTAAATCACCCATATGATATCAAACCCAGCTTGGACTCGAGGAAATCCTACCACAACGTTCATAATTATACTTTCCCACTCAGAGATGTCTAACGGTAAAAGGGCTCATAATGGTTTGGATGTTCTATATTGACCTGCTGACACCCTAAACACTTAAAACATAATCTACTATATCTCCTTTCACATCCTGATACATCTTAGTAGAGTCAAGATGTACAGAAAACTTACCTCTATTAGCTTCCTCTAACACCTGCTGCCTAAGGCTACCCCCCTTAGGGACACAGACTCTCCCTTGGAAGAGAATCATCCCATCTTCTGATTTTGAAATCCTAACTGTTGTCTTCTCTCTTGGAGACTTGAATCCAAACTTTGAGCCTCTTTGATTAGAGCTTTCAGCTCACTAGTGACCTCAATTCTATGAAGTCAGACACTATGCCCTCCAGTTGACACACCTAAACTTAAGTTTCCGAACTTCTCTAACGAACTCCTTCCACGTATCATCACGAGAGACATAAGAAGAGAATTTATATTCTATTTGAGTATACTTGACTGACTTGGTTATACAACACACTTGATAGAAATCTAATCGTAGGAAAAGATTTCACGCAACATCTGAGTAAGGATTTTAACTCCATACCCAAACCCATCAACCACCTGTTGGTTTTAAGTTTTATGTTCTTAATGGTCTAGCTAAGTTTGAGAAACTCCAAGTGATTTTCATGTTTGCATTCTGTAACGTCCTAATTTCTAAATCCAAGAATAATGTTCGTTGGAAACACTATTCCCGAATTTCTGAAATTATTTCGCGCCATTTTTATATCGGCACACATAATACAACGATGCCTAAGCAATCCAACGCTTACTTAGACTACCACATACTTCTTACATCACATTTCTCAAAGTCAATTTCTAATTTTGAAATATGGGAACGAACCAACACTTTAGAGTGTTAAGGTTCATAAACTCCTACCGAAAATCCGGCAGAGTTTCCCCTGAAAACTGGACATTTCTAAATTTTCAGAATCACCTGAAAACCAGCAAAATCACCAGTACAGTTCATAATATCACAATCACTAATCCAATTCAATAACAATAGGCCTCCATGGCCAAACTAAAGACTACTACATCATATTTCAAAATCTAATCTCCAATACATCTTTATATAATTACATAATTAAACTATCAATACAAAAATAAACAACTAAACTTCTTGACCACTGGGAGTGGGTGAGTCCACTCCAACAGCTCCATCTTCCTCTAATACAAGATCTGATTAACCTGCATAGCTAGAATATATCCCCGTAACGTGGGGTGAGATAATAATCTCAGTGAACAAAGCATGCAACAAGCAGTGTGGGGAGGCAAACATATGACATGCAACATATCATTCAACAAACCACAATTAATTCATTCTAATGCACATGAACACTTCTTCTATTCTCAAATTAACTAAACACAAGCATATCACATGTCTAATGCCACAGTCTCAAGTAAATGTGCTATACATGAATGTATGACTGCATTACCCGGCAGACGGGGTCTTATCACTATCTGGGGCTAGACCTGAGCTCAGACTACAAGGAACGTCTTCGTTGGGCATAATACCGCCAATTAACTGGGGGCCGAAACCCGTGTTTTAACTGGGGACCGAAGTCCAATTTACTGGGGACCGAAGTCCAATCTTGATTAATTAAGATGAACTGGGGCCGAAGCCATTTTTACTAGGGCCGAAGCCAAAACTCATTTTCTCTAGGAGCCAAGGCTCAAAATCGTTTTCCGGTTAATTGGCCAAAGGCCTGGATGCAATGCACACACAATACATAGTTCATGAATTTTTCTATATCTAAACATGTTCTACTTTACAAATCTTAGCATGTGCAATAACATCTATCTATAACAAAACCATCATAAAACATCAAGAATCATCTATAATAATCACCCAACAACATTTCACCCACAAAATCCCCAATTTCCCCTAACCTAGGGCTTTCACTTTCAAGTTCATAAGCAATTCAAAACATGAATATTCCCTAATCCAACTATAACACAACATCCATAAGCTAAAAGGAAGGGGAATAGGAGGATAGGGATCATATCGGAAGCACCAACATGATGAGGTGAAAGTGTGTGAGCTCTACTCACCTGAACAGATCCGCGACAACCTCCGCCGCGTGAAGGCCCTCTTCTCCGGCGAACGAACACCGAGTCCAACCACCGGAGTCCGCCACGTCTCGCAACCACCATCATCTTCCTCGTTTAGCAGCCACCATTGTGCAGACCCTGCTGCCTCTCACCTTGGCCAGCCGCTGCACCACCGTTCTTCCCCCTCTGGCCGCCGTCACTCACAGTCCGATCAATGGAAGCTCGCGACCCACCTGCAGCTGCCGCGCCTCCCAGCAGCTTGGCCGCGTCGCGGCCACCGTTCGCTGTCACCGTACAGCCACCACCGTTCACGGGTCTCGCCAAAACGCTGCCACAGAAGCGTTGTTCCCCTCATAGGCCGCTGCGCTTCCGCCATCGCCACACCACCACCTCGTCATCTCCGTGGCCAAGGATGGCCGCTGCACCTCCGCGCCGTCGCGCAGCTTCGCGGCCACTGCTTGGTCGCACCATCCTTTGCGGCCGCGCGATCTTCTCCTCGTCGCCGTCGCGATCCGTCGCAGCCACCGCCTCTCCTCCGTCCAGCAGCAAGACGCAGAAGCTCCGGCGTCCCTCTCCACCCCTCTTCTTCTCGGCCCTTTCTCAATCTCTCTCTCTCGATCTCATTCTCTCTCTAAACCACAGATGCAACCGCCCCCACTCTCTCCCTCTCTTCTTCCCTTTCCCTCTTCCTTCTTTTCTTTCTCCTTCTCCTTTCTTTCTTCTTCTCACGGTCGCCACCCCCTCTTCTTTCTTTCCCTTTCTCTCTTTTTCCTCTTCCTAACCCTAATCCTCTTTCTTTTCTTTCCCTACTTAATAAATTAATACTAATAATAATATTAATAATAATAATAAGAATACTAATAGTAATAATAATTTTAAGATTATCATTACAAATCCTCAATATTGTTATATTTATGATAAACAGGTTTAATTGTAACCTTAATACTATGATTTATCTATTAATAATATTATTATTATCTTGTTATATTAGTAACAATTATTATATCTTCTAAAATCAAATCTTATATCTCCCTCTTACTATCTATATAATCGGATCACTATTATATCATTAATACTATTTTATTAATAGTTACTGTTATTATTATAAAAATTATACTAACCTTATTATTAATCTTATTAATTACTTATGTTAAAATAAATTATAAATACTTTAATTACAATTCTAGATTATTAAATTTTGGGATATTACACATGCTAAGTTTTACTATATTACTAACACTAAGTCATGCACACATAATTACTCAATCCCCCGAATCACTAAGTTTGTGTTGGCGAAATCATCCAACACTCACGTCGTATTCGAGGAATTAAGTTCACATAATCACATAGACAAACACCGCACCCAAGAGAGGAAAATCATTCATTCTTCTAAGAAAATAAAGGAATCTTAACAACACTCATGCCGCAACCGTAGGTATAATACCTCCCGGTTACAGTATGAACACGGTAACCCTTCTAGTCTCCTATCGTCCCATAATGGGATCTTCCTCTATCCCACCTTACCGGTCAGGCTGTACTTAGTTTGGTTTTAAGTTCCATGGAAAAGGAGAGTGACATAATGTCATTCACACTATGGTTCTCCTATGAGTTAGTACTTCCACTTGCTTAAAATTTTAACCTAATGAGTGAGCCTAACAACCTCTCAATCCTTCCTAACACTCAGGCCAGATCTAACTATACATAATCAAGTCTAACTTTCAGGTTGAGTGCAACTTAGTAGTGCTCAAGCACAGAGTGCCTTCTATGGATTCTCATGGTCTGTCTATAAAACTACCCCCTTAAGGATTTAGGCTATTCCTATTATTATTTTTTTTTTGTTCTAAATCTTAATTTCTCTCTTAGAGACATCAAGTCTACAACTAGGTACCTAACTAATTTGGTTCCCCTTCTCATAAGCTCTAGAGTTATTACTATTATGGTGCGAAAAGAATTTCCTATTTCTGTTTAGAATGTGAACCTATGTAAACATGGTTACGACTACAACATAAAGATATAAGGTTTAAAGTTATAGAATTTCACTTCTGGAATATATGGATAAGGTTGAATATCTAGACTAGAAGGTATTGTTTTCTCGTAACAACTTACTCAATCGGTAGGGTGCAAGGAGGTTACTAATTGTAACTCCTGGAAATGTGATAACATTAGATAACAGAGAACTCCCTACTTTTACTATGAATTTCTGACTTGTTCATCTCCTAAACATGTCCCCAACTCCTAGTGGTTAACAATTGATGTTGCTGTCTTAAGGTATCGGTATAGTGATCTCTCCTAAGGGTTCTAGGATGCCATGGTCACAAGACACTGCCTCTAGGGCTGTTAGGTGTTCTCTAAATGTGGGATGAAAGGATGAGGAGATGGTAGCCTCCATGACTACTCACACGTCTGGTAAGGCGTAAGGATCCTGTCCATGTAATCCATGGATAAAGCAAAGAGTAAGGTGGCTGAAGGAATCATCACTCACAAGATAGTCTCCTGACTATCCTCAAGGTGGCCTAAGGAAATACACCTATTCTTACATTACCTCAAAGAAACCTCAATTTCCTAACCCTTCTAAGTTTAGGTCTAAATGTCTATATGTCCCTGTAATGTTTGTTGGCTTTAGGTAAGGTCTTAAGCCTACTTAGATTACAACTCTTTACACACTTCCCAGATGGTTGGAATCCCTTGGATGTCTCTGTGACTTCTATTTTACCCTGAGTAAAGTTTCTATCTTAATCTGGGCTACAACCCCCATATTTCTACTAGTATGACCTAAACAAGGGTTTGAATCAAAAGAACTTAACCTTGTAAGTTAATACCCAACAAACACACATACCTTGACATAATATGTTATAAACAGACAGTAATTCATCAAACACAATCATATCATGCACATTACACAACTGAAAACACATCATAAGTCAAGCAACAACCATCCTTCAAATATTAAATTAATATCCACTAACTAGCTCAAGGGTGTCTGACTTTTATTAGATTTTCAGGGTCACTTTCTATAAGGCTCCTAAGGTAAGGGTTCCATAGGAATTTAACCTAAATTACCCTCTTTCTCACACAAGAATGGGTGGCTTTAACTTTGTTAGGGAAGTATCCTAACTTCCAGACCAAACTATCCTACTCACATAACAAACCATGATCTCCATATGCATCACACATCATAAGAGTGATCAGTTCCTATAATGAGTACACGTACCAGAAGATCACAGTAAGTCACGGGCAACTAACCTAACCACAGTCCAATTGGATTGAACTGCTCTGATACCAAAATGGAACGCCCTAATTTCTGGTCTCAAAAATAATGCCCGTTGGAGACACTATTCCTGAATTCCTTGAAATCATTTCGTTAAATTTTCGATATCTTCATACATTTGCTTAAACATTCCAACGATTAGCTTAAGCCAAAACAAGATAAACATTAAAGACCTTAAATAAGTATGAAACCTACTTAAGTTTAGGGAAGGATTCACATTTAGATAAATGTGATTCAATGAACTCATACCGGAAATCCAGCAGAGTCTCCCATAAAAACCGGACAATTACCAAATTCAGCTTAATCTAAAAATCAGCAAAAACTAGTACAACTCAATAACATACATATCATAAGAGTACAACTAGGCCTCAGTGGCCAACTCAGAAATAATTACACTTATACAATTTACATCAATACACTCCAGTGAATATCCAAAAAAATACAATTATAAGTAATCCAAGAACTATTCCTATCAAACTAATTTCTCTGCTGAAAGAAGACTCAGCTCCACCCTCACCTTAAACTGTCTCAACCTCACTGGAGGTACCTGCACCACTAAAATATGTCCCCAAAATGTGGGGTGAGATAATAATCCCAGTGAATACAACCACATGCATGAATGTAGGGAGCAGATATCAATGACAACTTAACGATTCAACAAAACTTCATATCTTACACTTTCATGAATCCAAAAACATAACACATGATTACCATTAGTCAATATCAAACTAAAAGCAACACATAATTCAATTAATGTGAAATGTTGAGTAATGCAAGTTATGATGCTCATGATGCACTCAATGTTGTGCCCAGCAGGCATGATCTTATCACTTTCTAGAGTTAGACCTGAGCTCAGACTACGGGAACCGGCTTTCCCGGGGACGAATCCCACCCAAACTGGACCGAAGTCGTGTTTTACTTACTTACTTGATTTTTAACTCACAGCGCAAAGGCTGGCTTAATTAACTCACGGCCGAAACCGGCTTATATTACTCAAATGCACATAATCTCCATGAATCAACAAATGACATTCTAAGGATTTCAATGCAAAACTTACTACCAATCACCCAATCCTGAGAAAACGTTACTAGATCATTCGAAATAACTAAATAGAAAGGGAGATCAAGGAGTTGGGTTCATATATTGAGCATAACGACAGTTTGGTAAGTCTCGCTAGTTTCGATTCTATGAATAACAGTCCCACATTTTCAATTCAAACTCTAAAACAACCACATCAATCTATGAAATAGCGTTAAACAAATAACTATAACCAATTCAACTAACAATATGAGTTACAATCGAGGGAATTCGATAGTTTCGATAGTTTCAAAAACTTCGAAACTAAGGATTTCAACGCTCGATTCTATACTCATATGCTCAATCTATCGATAATTACTTCAAACAACATAAATACACCAATCCAAAGAAGAATCAATCATCATCGAGAAAGGGGGAGAAAGAGGAGGGTTCATGCAAAGTAGGAGATAGCTATTTTCTATCATATAAGTGAGTTATACTCACCCAAGAGTGAAATCCCACTTGAGAAGGTAGATGAAGTAGTTTCCTTGCCTCGATTCTCCTTCTCCAAGCCTTGATTGTGAAACCTCTCTCTAGAATCCTCTCTCTCTCTCTCTCTAGGTCTTTTTAGGAAAAGAAAGAAATGAATGAGTTATGTTTTAAGTTACTGGTTTTAGCGCATTTTACTGATGGTAATCGATTTCAGACCCACTGTAATCGATTACCAGCAGCGAAAATAACACTAAAAACCCTTTTTGGAAAACTGGTAATCGATTACAACTTATGGTAATCAATTACCACAAATTCAGCTCTCGGGTAATCGATTACAGACTGTGAGTAATCGATTACCACAAATACTGCTCTCAGATAATCGATTACAAACTCATGGTAATCGATTACCAAAAACTCAGTTCTCTGGTAATCGATTACAAACTCTCTGTAATCGATTACCAACAAGCCAAATTTACTAATTTTACTTAGACAAAATCCTGAACTTAGTTTTATAACTAAGTTTTAACCTTTAATTCCTCAGCTTACCTTCCCTTAGTCTCTAATACATTAATTCACTTATTTTCAGCCTAATGAGTTATTAAAGTTCCTAATTTGCGGGATGTTACAATATTTATAGAGACACCCACACACACTGTAACGCCCCCGAGCCGCTTGTAGGATTGATGAAGGTCCCCACAAACCAACACGAGTCTTTCCAGCATGCTTTTTCCTCACTTGCACACTTTCCGGGAAACTTCCTAGAAGGTCACCCATCCCAGAATTGTTCCAAGCCTAGCACACTTAACTATGGAGTTCTTATGTTATGGGCTTCCGAAAAGAAGATGCATCTTGTTTTGTATAGTTCTCCACAACAATTTCCTTTAAGCTATCTTCAACTGTACAGTCCCATACCTACACAGCCTCTGCATCCCTCTCATTCGGGTGTGGGTTCGGTTCATCCATGTGTGTTTAGAAGCCTGCCAGGAGCCGCTCATTGTCCGTGACTCTTTGCACCGGTGATCACTCCCCACCCTCATTAGCCTCTGGCTCTCACATGCCCACCAGCTTTCGCCTAGTTCGTCCCCGAACCACACCGTACTGGGAGATGCTCGGCTCTGATACCATTTGTAACGCCCCCGAGCCACTTGCAGGACTAATGAAAATGCCCACAAACCAACACGAGTCTTTCCAGCATGTTTTGTCCTCACTTGCACACTTTCCGGGAAACTTCCCAGAAGGTCACCCTCCCCAAAATTTCTCCAAGCCAAGAACGCTTAACTATGGAGTTCTTATGTTATGGGCTTCCGAAATGAAGATGCATCTTGTTGGTATAGTTCTCCACAAAAATTTCCTTTAAGCTATCTTCAACTGTACAGTCCCATACCTACACAGCCTCTGCATCCCTCTCATTTGGGTGTGGGTTCGGTTCATCCATGTGTGTTTAGAAGCCTGCCAGGAGCCGCTCATTGTCCGTGACTCTTTGCACCGGTGATCACTCCCCACCCTCATTAGCCTCCGGCTCTCACATGCCCACCAGCTTTCGCCTGGTTCGTCCCCGAACCACACCGTACTGGGAGATGCTCGGCTCTGATACCATTTGTAACGCCCCCAAGCCGCTTGTAGGACTAATGAAGGTGCCCACAAACCAACACGAGTCTTTCCAGCATGCTTTGTCCTCACTTGCACACTTTCCGGGAAACTTCCCAGAAGGTCACCCTCCCCAGAATTTCTCCAAGCCAAGCACGCTTAACTATGGAGTTCTTATGTTATGGGCTTCCGAAATGAAGATGCATCTTGTTGGTATAGTTCTCCACAAAAATTTCCTTTAAGCTATCCTCAACTGTACAGTCCCATACCTGCATAGCCTCTAGATCCCTCTCATTCGGGTGTGGGTTCGGTTCATCCATGTGTGCTTAGAAGCCTGCCAGGAGCCGCTCCTTGTCCGTGCCTCTTTGCACCGGCGATCACTCCGTCCTCATCAGCCTCCGACTCTCTCTCACACTCACACACTTCAACTTTCTATATGTGTCCTATGGTCTACATCGATCCTTTAAAACTTAAAACTGTTTATTTTTGTGTATACTTATATAACTGGTACAATTTTATATATAACTATTAAAAATATATATTTGCAGTCCCCATGCTGCCGACTTTGTTGAGACAAGCTCATTCCCTAAGAGTTTTAATGATAGCAAACCTTAATATAATATGCAAATGCTCCCAGGATATCTAAGATTTATCTATTACACTAATGGTGTGTGAAGAATGTGCAACTCTTAGATTATGACATACATGATTTGAACCACAAGAAGCAAAGTCAGTCTAAGCAACACAAAGGAACTTAAAAGTTGAGCACAAGACAGAACAAAAGGCAAGCTAAGGTTGGACAAGCTCAGACTGCTCATAGGTGAGACTGAGATTCAGATGCATTAGTTGAGACTCAGACTCAATCCCATGCACCCTGACGTACAAGCATCAGAAGCAAGTCAACATAGTACGCTGATAAACTCCACAAGGACGCTGACACAACAGCAAAGCAACAGTAACACGCTGACACAAGCAGCAGTAGCTCTGCAGTACAGACACACTGACACAAGCAAACTAAGCACGTTGATTACTCTGAGCTCCTGCAACGACTATTTCAAAATGGTGCCATAGAGTATATAAGGAAGACTTATTGACATAGAAGAGATAGACAATTGCACAAGTTGATAAATCCTAGTCTCAAGTCAATCGCATCTCTCATAAGTCTATTCCAAATTGTAAAGCAATCATCTCTTCTGTTCAATCCTTATCTTGTAATTCTAGAAGAGTGATTGTACCTAGTTAAGCTCACTGTATACCCTTACCTTGTACGTAGAAGCTAGACTGAATCTCAATCTCAATCTCATCTCACCTCAGTCTCAGCTAAGTTAGGAGGTGCCTAAGCTTAGCCCGAGGAAGTGTAAACCTGGAGAGGCATTGTAACAAGAATACTCAGACGTGAGCCTGAAGGGGCAAAAGAAAGAATACTTGTAAATTGACAGTTTGTCATAGTGGAAATCTCACAAGGGTGTGAGGATTGGACGTAGCCCAAGGTGTGGGTGAACCGGTATAAATATTTGTGTGATCTATCTTACCTTCTTGCTCTCTTATCTTATCTTATCTTATCTTATTATAACTGAATCTAACTTAACTAAGATAAACCAACCCAAGCTGATAACGTCTTATTTAATTTTATCTTAGTTGTGTCTTGCCTAACTCAAGCTGTGATAAGATTTGCCTTGCAAGTCAATCTGAGTTTCCAAGTAAGAAAGACTTGAGTGCCAAGCTCAGATTGACCATGAGGATTTTAAGGAACAAATTTAAGAGTTTCTATTCACCCCCCCCTTCTAGAGACATCCAACCAATTTCAGGCTTCTCTTTGTCTTTTTTATAATCGCTAACGTCCGGGACTATATATATAATACAAATCCTAAATATCGTAAATGAAAAAAAATAAATAAAATGCATGAAATTCAACCTCTTCCCCAAGCTTAAAATTTACATTGTCTAAAAGGTAAAGGAAATAAAGGAGTCGTGTAAAGGGGAACTCACAAAACCATATTAAATATGTTGGAGGAGGATCATGATAAAAACTCACTACTTTGTTTCTTGTAGGTGTCCAATGTGGTTGATAATTCAACAATTTATAACTTCATTAATGGAATGAGGAGTAGAGAAAAGTTTTTCAAGCTTGAAATTAAAGAAGAAAGGAAAAAGATGGGTGAAAGAAGAAAAAATAAGGTAAAAATTAACTTCATTAATGGAATGAGGATTGAGGAGTAGAGAAAAGCTTTTCAAGCTTGAAATTTAAGAAGAGAGGAAAGTGGTGGGTGAAAGAAGAAAAAATAAGGTAAAAGTTAGGTGATCTTAAACTCATCATCACACAGCACACGAGTGTAGTGCCAACTCACATGGGACTACTCCACGTCGTATGTATGATACGTGAGATAATCATTGTGCGACGTGGCGAGATGCCAGAACCAACCATTCAAAAGACAAAAGAGCTAGTGTGACTCCGACCCTGAGTCTGACTTGGTTGACGTGGTTCCATCTTCACTTTTTCTACTTCCTCCTCATCCTTTCTTTCTTTCTCCTCTTAGCCGGATTCTCTTTCTTCGCCTTTTTCTAACCAGTGGCACTTTTACATCACTGTATTTATTTATTCTCTCTATGTAACATCCCACATTTTAGGCCTTAAAAATTCATCAGGTTTAGAGGGAGATCATTGTGTATGTATTTGAGAAACTAAAAGTTAAAAGGATTGGGGTGTAAAAATCTAAGTTTCAAGACTTTCAATTAAGTAAATTTTAGAAGTTTAAGTTGTTGGTAATCGATTACCAGCAGTTTGTAATCGATTACCAGAGAGCTGATTTTAGGGTAATCGCCTGTCAAAGATGTGTAATCGATTACCTGAGAGCTGAATTTCTGGTAATCGATTACCAACATCTTGTAATTGATTACCTGAGAGCTGAATTTTGGGTAATCGCTTGTCAAGGATGTGTAATCGATTACCTGAGAGCGGATATTTTTGTAATCGATTACCAGGTATAGTAATTGATTACTAGAAAATCTGGGTCTTTCAGTAATCGATTACCAGGGATGGTAATCGATTACCAGATTACCAGAAGGGTCTTCTATTGTCTTTTTAGCCGTTGGTAATCGATTACAGTGAGTCTGTAATCGATTACCATCACTTAATATATATAGTTGGTACGAAAATAAACTAGAATTTTTCATTGTCTTCCACTCCTTTTTCATCTTAGAGAGAGAGAGAGAGGGAACCCTAGAGAGAGAAATACCAAATCGAAGCTTATGAATGGATTCAGAGCAAGGAAACATCAAGGAAATCATCCACAAACACCTTTCTCTTCTTGAATTGCTAGGATTGGTGAGTATAACTCACTTATATGGTGGTAGTTGTTGGTCTCAATTGCATGCTCCCCACCCCTTATCTTCCCTTTCTTGATTGTTAGATAATTATTGTTTGAATTAGTGGATTATTGTTGTTGGAATGATTATTGAGTGTTTGAGCATATGAGTATAGAATCGAGCGTCGGAATCCTTAGTTTCGAAGTTTTCGAAACTATCGAAAATTTCAAAACTATCGAAACCCTTCGATTGTAACTCATATGAATATCCAAATCAATTATAGTTCTTTATTAAATGCTAGTTTATGGATTGAAATGGTTAGATTGGAGTTTGAATTGGAAAATTGAGATTTATGTTCATAAGGTCGAAACTTTCGAAATGGTCGAAATTAGCGGAATTTCTTATACTTGTTACATTTAAAGCATTGTACTATCATTTTATCATGATTATGATTAGTTAAAGTAAATTCAAAGCCGGCCTTGTGCTGTGAGTAAAAAGAACAAATGAATAATGGTATTGAAAACACGGCTTCGGTCCAGTTTGGGTGGGATTCGTCCCCGGGAAAGCCGGTTCCCGTAGTCTGAGCTCAAGTCTAACTCTAGAAAGTGATAAGATCATGCTTGCTGGGCACAGCAGTGAGTGCATCATGTTTGCATTTTAATTCCATGTTAGTGGTTCAAATTCTTATAAATAGTGATTTTTATCTTGACATGAGTTATGTTCCCAGCATCCATGCATGAGATTTATATTCACTGAGATTTTTATCTCACCACACGTTATTTGGATTTTGTTTAGCTGAACAGGCACCTTCGTTGTCAGACTCCCAGTCCAGGAAGTGAAGAGCTTCGGAATGGAATTTAGTTCTTTTATGCTTGTTCTAAGTAATTTCCTATGTACATATGTATATACTTTAGTAGAATTGAAGTTTACTTAGAAAGTCTTTTGTATCCAAAATTTGCTTGATGGATTAAAAGAAGTAATGTGTCATGTAAATGTTTGAATTTAGTTGGACTTATGTGTTATTATTTAGATTGCTTCATTGAATTGTTAGATTTTCATTGGACTTCTTACAATTTCGTAAATGAGTTGATATCTAAATTGTTACACATTAAATTCTAAGCTAGGAATTTGGTTTCCAACGGACTAAATTCTGGTTTAGAAATTTAAGGCGTTACTCTCTATCTCATTTTAAGCAAAATAAATTGTCAAAAATACATTTTATAGTTGTTTGACATGTTTTTGTTATTTAATATTGTCTCATTAATAAAAGTTTAGTCTACTTATTTGGTACCGGATTATTATAAAATTTTATCCAATGATAAAAAATTGTGTTAAAAATACAAAAAAAAATGAGTTATTCATATTCTTTTTTACAACATTTCGTCAAATATCTCAAGCTACCTGATAAAAATCAAACCAGTTCTAATTAAGATTTTTTGTTGTCATGCAGTTCTAAGAATTCTTTGTTATGTTCGAAGCAGTTCTAAGAATTCCAACTATGTATTTTTTGTCAAATAAGAAGACCAACTATGTATTTTGCTTGACTCAACTGATGTGCTTGGGCTTTCGATAAAAAAAACTGATATATTTGGGCCTTAAGACTGTAAGCCCATAGTGAGCCTAGACTTTGTAAAACTTGTATGGGCTTCATGACAAAAAAAAGGATTTATACAAAAAAATTTAAGAAAAAAAAAGTAAAAAGTATATATAGACTAAAACTTATCTAAAACATAAAAATATTAAAGTAAGAAATAATGTGAGTATGAGTTCAAACATCACAATGCACGAGTTTAAACCTCACAAATCATTTTACCCCTTTTTTTCTCTTTTTCTTTACTTTCATGTGAGTTAAAAATTGTAGTGGAGTGAAATTATAAGAATTTATATAAAAATACAAAAAATGAGCAAAAAAAATATATAGACAAGATCTAAATATAAAAATAATTGTGGGGCAAATAACGTGAGTAAAAGTTGAACCTTCATAATGCATGAGTTAAAATTCATAATTTATTTCATCTTTTTCCTATTCTCCTTTCCTTTCATGTGAGTCTTCCTTACGTTTTTTTTAAGACTGTCTAGTGATAGGTTCTCCTTTCCTTTCATGTGAGTCTTCCTTGCATTTTTTTCACGACTGTCTAGTGATAGGTTCTCCTTTAAATGAAAAGTATAAAATAAATTTTAAAAAACTATTTACTCACATTCATGGTAACATATAGTTGTGTGCACCAGGAGTGTGAACCACAAACGTATTATACCTATATTTTCTTATATATCACTTATATAAGTATAGAATATATTAATCAATGTTCACCTATCATATTCAATTCATAAAATAAATAGTATACACAAATCATAAATTAATGAATAATTTTATTGAATAAAATGTTTGTAAACATGGAAAGGTTTGAATGACTTGTCTATTTTAATTTACTTTAATTCTGAATTTAGGCTATCATTGTGTTTTTTCTTGTTAATACATTATTTAACATGTTATGACTAGATGAGGTCGTTCTACAATAGTTTGTCTTTTAAAAAATAATAAACCATGAAAATATGAACAAAGATTCTCGCACTTAGGCAAAACAATTTTCTTTGCTATCTGTATGGCATGGAATGCATTATCACACACGCAACACATCGTTAATGTGAATGTTATCACATCATCCACAAAAACTCTCACATTCACCACATATCTGATTGTCTGACATATGACATGTCTTCACTTCTTTTCTATGCTATTTCTCAGTACAATATGCATGTATATCGAGATCATCCTACTCTATGACATTTTTAGCAGATTTAAACCGATTGCTAGTGATCCGAGAGAATTCTCTGGCCATAACTAGCCTGCCTTGTTTTATAGTATTTCAATTTTCATATTACAAAATATAAAGGAATAAACTTTACAATACTACTATTTGATCTAGTTGTTCAATGTTAGATCAATTAATGTTTTATCAATAAAAATAAATCACATGTTTTCTTAGGAAGAATTAAGAAACGCGACTTAATTAAAAACTTTGGAATTTCATTACATAAAACATAACTGCAAGTACATATAATGATCTTAAAGGCATGTAAAGATAACTTTTGTTACTCGCTGAAATAACACATAGCTAATTACTTATATTCTTATGTTAATTTCATAACTAGACGGGTTACAAGCCAAATAACAATGAAAGGTCTAGTTTAGAGCCAGAGAGCTCCAGCCTCCTTGAGGTGAGGAACCAATTTGTTATTTAAATGGTAGGTTACGAGGGAATCAACCCCACCGATGAACTTTCCCCCAATGAAGATAGCGGGAATGGGTTCGGGTTTTCCAGAAAACTGGCGGAGGACATCTCGGATGCCAGGCCCATCAACATGCTCATCCAGCTCCACCACCTTAGGGCCTACACCGAGGCTGAAGATGAGGTGCTTGACCATTCTGGACATCCAACAATCATTCCCGCTGAAGATCACCACTGCGTAGGACGATGTCAGTTGTTGCACAATCTCATCAGGAGTCATTTTGTGTTCTAAGGGCTGTGACGACGACTCTTCCTTTATTTCGGTCTGTGATTTCAAAGGATTCATTTTGGTATTTTACGAGAAAGAGAGTAGTGAAAAATTAACATAACGATTATAGTTTATATAGAGGGTGAGGAAAGTTGAAAAGCAATAGTGTGAGAATGTCGTGACAACCAATGATGTTGCGTGATATTCCTTGGTGGTGTGCATGTAACATGCTGCGTTAGGTAAACCGTAATGATGAGAAAGCATCAGTGATTCCACAGGCACAAAATGAGTGCGTTTCATGTGAAATTATGAATTGGCAGATGAAAAAGAAATTGAAGGGCGTGTTAATTGTGAATGGGGATTTTGTGTTGGTTACACTTTGCCTCGATGAAAGAGAGAAAATGAAAATATTATGTTGTTGTTTAATTTCCAGCTAAGATGAAATGAAAAACGGGGAAAAACGGCGAAGGGAAAAGAGAATATCAAGGTTCCTTGCTTTCAATACAACTTAGAGATGGGGGGCACTAGAAACCGTAAAAGAGAGGGAAGGGTCACACAATGCAACAGTTGTTATACCACATGCATGATAAGTACCTCATAATTATACAAAAATCAAAAGTTGCCATACATGTATACTACATATGTGATGCCAAAGTAGTGATGTTTCTCATGCCATTCCTCTACCTCTTCCATGGGTTCTTGTATTGTATGCCATATCATAAGTTTTATTGATATTAATAACAATATATAATATATGAGAGGGAGATTAAAACCCACATAACTCAAGCAATTTTTCTTGGGAAAAACTTATATAAGTCTTAGTCTTGTGAAAAAAAGTGAATAAGACTTGTTTTGTTTCGTAATAATAATTTAATAGCATTTTTTTTATAACATCAATCATTGTTGAGGATAAGAATGTAAAAAAGGAAAATATTTATAAAAAAATTAGAGCGTTTATTGCAGTTTAATGTTTTTTTATTTTAAAACTACTTTCTTTTTCTTTAATGTTATTATACCTAGCATGGTGTTATCAAAACCGTTTAACGAGTTTAATTAAATTTGATGCATTCATCAAGAAATCATAATTGAGTTCTTATAGCAATTTTATTGAAAGATTAGAACTGTTGACTAGCAGAAAGATAGGCAGTCTCATGCTTGTCTATCAACATTTTTTATTGTTTGAGAAAAATATAAATTTAAATAAGATAGACATTGCATTTCTATAAGAAAGACTATGTTTGGTCTCTTATACTTGTTTATTTGCATTTTCTATTCTTTAGGAAAGACATAATATATACATTTAAATCATTAAATGAAAACAAAATAATGGATTTGAATTAATTAAAATCATATGTAATATATAAAAATAAATTAATAATAACCTAAAATATATTATTTATAATTTTTATTGTTTTATCATAATCCTTTATTTCTTAATTGAGAGACCAAACAATAAATTTTTTTTTAGAAACATTGTTTTTCTCCTTATATTTTAATAATAAAACTTAATAAGTCATAATTTATAATTAAGCCATAAGAAACATACCAATAAGACAAAAACAGCAATAAAATTAAATAGTTGTTTACCTTTTATACTCACTCATCTCATGTTTATTTTTTATTAACAAATTTAATTCTATTATTGAATATATAATTGAATAAAATTTTAACAAAATGAAATTGAATATGTGAACCAGAAGTAGACTACGTAGCAAATCAAAGCAGTTATTTTTTCTCACCCTATGTAATCCATCAACTATAAAGAAAATTGAGGATTTTTTATTCAAGACTCTCAATCATCTTTGCAACAGCTGCACACATTCTTAAGAACTCCAACAAAACAAAAAAAAAGATCTAATATCAAAGCATCTTTAACCAAAACATTATGATTTGCATAACATGTATAAAATAAGTATAAATCACAAAGTGGAGTTCATTCCTTCATGGTGAGCAGTAACACCATTCTAAAATTGCAAGAGATCATGAATTACAACAATTTGATTGGACAATTTCGCTACCTGTAAAAAAAATCAAGAAATTGATAAATATAATTAATTTTATAAATTTCACAAACATCTGCATCTTGTATTTCAGCTTGCCAACTTGATGTTCTGTAGAAATAATAAATAAATATATAAATAAAAATTGTACACAGAGGTAGAAAAATTAAAATTTATACATACATAGATATCTTTGTTTAAAAATCTACTGAGAACTGCATCTTCTATTTTATCCATTGTGTTATGGAGAATGTGTTCTTCTTGATGTTCCTGCAACACAACTTAAAGAACCAACTTTATTCAGTTCTAGCCATTAAGTTCCGGAGAATGTGGTAAAAAACATTTTTAATTAAGAATATGGTAAGAAATGAAAATGAATGATTTTGGTGTCATCACGTGATATACTTCACATTAGTAGATCTTCCTTCTATATTATGTAATAGATCCATGAATATGGTTGGATTAATGAAACAAAACTCATAAAAGGCACTTTAAAACAAATTGAAAAAAGATAGTGTTTTTTTTCTGAAAAAGATGTTAAGTGAAGATAACCAATAGCTTGTATATACTTTATTTGATGTAAATCTTTTAAAAGATTAGACAAACTTAAAATAATAATGACGAAAAAACCTTACTTTATTAATGATAAGAATCTAGTTAATAAAAACCAAAAGAGCACCCGCTGCCACAACCTTTACGTATTGAAATCTATTAGTTTGTGTGATTCCAAAATTTGTAGCAAACTACTAGATTATTTGTAGTAAAAGTTGTAAAAGATTGCATCAAATTTAAAGAATAACAAAGGAATAAAATCTTACTTTATTACTTAATTATAAGAAAAAAAGTAATTCAATAAAATTAAAAAGGCTCCAATCACTGTAAACTTCTCAACATCTAAAATTTGTTGGGCTTAATTATCCCGATAATAATAAATTATTATTTATTATATTGATACAAAACCTATACCAATTTGATATTATAAAGACGTGGTCTTCGAAGGCCCTTGGATGATTTCATATCACTGTAAAGAGCTCATAAAGCCCGAAAGGTAGTTGTGTGAGTGCAATTTCCAAACTTACCCATTAGATTATATTACAAAAAAATCGTATGGAAGGTTGGCTTGAAGTCGAGGGGGATGTGTTGAATATCTGGCAAGCGTTCCAAAGTAAACTATAGTATAATAGTTTAAGAGTAGGGGTGTCGTACCCACGAGGAACAGTTTTTAATTAAAATTCAAAGTTATTATGCTCACTAAGTATATATACATAGAAAATGGATTTGTTCATGATGGATTAGTAATAAAAATAAATTACGTTGCATACAAAGTAATAAAAAGCAATATAAAGGTTTAGAGAGAATTTAGTTGGAAAAGTTGGGATTGAATTTTATCTATCTCACTCGTTTATAATCTGGATAAATAAAGATATATAGCATTCGAAACTATTGATATTGATGCAACATACTAAAATTATTTATATTGATTTCTCAAGTATAAAATTCATAGGAAAAATCTCCTAAATATCGATTCCTCAGATATTTAACAGATTATCTATCATTACGATCAAATGTTATAAAGCAATCGATACATTGAAATCTATTCCTAGCATTACAACATATCGAGTAATTTCGTTCAGATCGGATTTCCAGAAATACTTTCCAGTTAGATCTAAAAATCAAATTCAAGAATCTATTGATCAGATAGAATCCGGCATTTAGAACGGAACGAAAATACCTATATCAAATAGAAACGAGATTACTATATGTAAATATCACCGGAATACATCTGAGTTCGAATTGATTACATTCAATCCCAAGAAGGAAATTGGCTACTCATGATAGCCATTATACAAGAAGGATTTGGAGAAGAATTGAAAAAACGGCTTCCGCAGCTCTTCGTTCTATTTCGTCCATGTTCCGTACTTGCCAAAAATAGAAAACCTATGTTGTCAATGATGAAAATATGTTTCTAACTCTGTATTATCATTGGGTAAGTGAATTCTCGCTTGAGCGAGCTAATTCTCGCTCAAGCGAGAAGAGTACTTCAACGTGAAGAAAAGTCTCCTCACTCAAGTGAAGGTATTCTCGCCTGAGCGAGAATATCACTCAAAAACCCCCTCATCTGGACAATTCTCGCTCAAGCGAGAGGATTCTCACTTGACCGAGAAAATAGCAAAAGCTCCCTTTTTGCTCTTTTTCTTGATTTCTTCCTAATTCTTTCAATCATTTCCTTCTTCCATCTTTAATCACCTGATATTTATATAAAATTTGGCATTAAATGACTTCATTTATATCCAGACTCGGAAACATACATTTGGATTCAATATAATTATTAAATTAGGGACAATTAATATCTAACCGATACAATTAAGACAATAACTGCAAAAATTCCATATGCAAATTACTAGTTGTCATACTATGTTTGAGTCACTAATACTTTGATTTTACAAACTTAGCCACATTTGCTTTCTTAGCTAGGTGGTTTCAATTTGGATGAGCCATTTAAATCAAATTTCATTTTAGAATTGCTTGCTGTCACAATATTGAGCACTATCTGCATATCATAAGCTAAACATATCGAATTTAGAAGCCATTTTTTTGTTAGAATTATAACACACAACGCTTTTAGAGGATATAGGTATTAGATAGAATTTCATTTCCATTGTGTACCAATTTGAATTTAAATTCAATCATTTTCTGCATAATTTGCATTCTAGTCTAGTCCTGGCAGCATTCGTTCATTCATTCATATATAGAGCTATATTTATCGAATTTGAGTGCCTTTTTTTTTAGAAAGCTAAGGTATATACCTTTGAACCCACAAAGTTTCAGATTCAGTTTCCATACCAATAAATACCAGTTTGAATCTGAATTATGAACTTTTTCTGCATAACTCGCATCACAGTTTGAGCAGTTTGTACTCATTTGTTCATATCTTGAGCTAAACATGTCGGATTTAAGTGCCGATTTTTTTTGTTAGAAATCTAAGGTATATACCTTTGAACCCACAAAGTTTCAGATTAAGCTTCCATGCCAATAAATACCAGTTTCAATCTGAATTTTGAACCTTTTCTGCATAACTCACATGTTGTCACAGTTTGAGTAGTCTGTACTCATTTGTTCGTATCTTGAGCTAAACATGTCGGATTTGAGTGCCGATTTTTTTTTAGAAAGCTAAGGTATATACCTTTGAACCCACAAAGTTTAAGATTAAGTTTCCATGCCAATAAATACCAGTTTCAATCTGAATTTTGAACTTTTTCTGCATAACTCCCATGTTGTCACAGTTTGAGCAGTTTGTACTCATTTGTTCATATCTTGAGCTAAACATGTCGGATTTGAGTGCCGATTTTTTTGTTAGAACCCTAAGACACATATATTTCAACCTACAAAATTTCAGATTTTATCTCTTTTATGTTTAGTACCAGTTTTTTTTTTAAATTTAATGTCAATTTTGAGGGCACTTCTTAGCATGTTCTGCGTTAGTTTTTGGTTTTTATTTTGTAGGACTTATTTTGATTTATAATTTTAATATGGAGAATAATTATTACACTAGATAAACATTAATTTAGTTTTTCATGCCAATTGGACCAATTTTATTTTGAATTAAAAACTTTTTCTATATAGCTCGCATGCTGTCACAGTTTGAGCATTTTGTACTCATTTGTTCATATCTTGAGCTAAACATTTCGGATTTGGGTGCCTTTTTTTGTTAGAACCCTAAGACATATATATTTCAACCTACAGAATTTTAGATTTTATCTCTTTTTTTTAGTACCAGTTTTTGTTTAAATTTAGTGTCAACTTTGAGAGCACTTCTTATCTCTTATTGTTGATTATTCTGTTGTATGATCAGGTGATTTGTTTTAATTTTAAGTGAGCTAGCTAGCTACTGCAACAAAGGTCATAATCTAAGGCTTTTTGGCTTTGAATTTAAGCTATCAAGTGATTTGTTTTAATTTTTTGTATGTACAAGTTTTGGTACTTTTTTTGGCTTTGAATTTAAGCATAATCCTATTATTTCAGCTAGATACAAAGTGTTACCATCTCAGAACTAAAGCATTTGTTTCTTTGGTTTTCTTAAAAATTTACCAATGTTCTTCTTAATTTATTATGTCAGCTTGCGTCTGGAGAAGTTTTTTTTGTCCAAATCAACCTATTGCTCTCAAGTTATTAGGATTAGAAAGGTCAACCCAAGCTCTTTAAGGTAAGCTTCCTGCATTGTTGTTAAAATTAGGTTCATTGTTGTTTTCCTATTTTTAATTTTTAGTTTTTAGTTAGGGAGTTAAAATTTTGTTTTCGGTTCTGTTTTCTGTTTTGTTTTCTATTTTTATTTTTCTGTCAAGGCCAATGGGCAGTGTTATATTTACATGCGTGCAAATGCTAGGTTGAGCACTTTTATATATCAAAGCAAGCACTGATTAGTATTAACCAGTAGGAGTATGAATTAGTATATTTTATAAGAAACAACACTAGGATTCTCATACTAGGAACATTTGTATATAAGATTTCTAGGCTACTCGGGTATGCCTAATGGTGAGGTCACCAAGCAAGTGTCTGCTATGTGAAATTTATGTAATTGTTTCAATTTAAATAATTTAATCCTCTTTATTTAGGAACCTATAATAGAGGAATT
The DNA here is from genome assembly GCA_026901365.1 of Sesbania bispinosa. NCBI lineage: Eukaryota > Viridiplantae > Streptophyta > Magnoliopsida > Fabales > Fabaceae > Sesbania > Sesbania bispinosa. The sequence continues at coordinate 391,260 of QLOH01000041.1, read as the reverse complement.
AATTATTAATTCAGAGAGTCCAAGACTGAGTCTACAAGAGGTATTAGTTATTCATCTTTTGGTTCATTTTAGTTCATTTGAACTAGTTTTCCGGTTTGGTTTAGTTCAGACCGGTTCAGTTTGGTTCATTCACACGTGGACACCCCGAGTCTACTATTTTCCTGTTCCTCATACCAATTCCTGAATTGATCTATCTTTGACTGATAGTTCTTAACCATAGCTTCAATACATACACATGTGCTTTCACTAATCACTACACTACAATTTGTTTTATCTATTTTTTTAGTTGTATTCGTATTTTGGTGTAACTAGAAAAATATTACGTGCATAGTTGCAAACGTATTGAGTTGAATTTGATTATCTTTTTTTCTTTGTTGCAGAAAGATCCTAGTTTGGGTACATTGTCATTTATTTTGGGAAATTATGAAGAAGCAAATTGAAGACCAAATTTTTAACTAATTGGTTTTGATTTCGAAACTTGAAGGTAGGTGCTGAGTTTATAGGGACATTCATTCTCATATTTGTTGGGACATTAACCGTTATTCTTAACCAAAAGACACAAGGCTCTGAGACTCTGATTGGATATGTTGCCTCTACCGGTCTTGCTGTTATGATTGTCGTCCTGGCCACATCTCAGGTGCTAATCTTAACCCTGTTGTTTGAGCTATGTATTATAAAGAATTATGAGCCATATGCCTAAAAAGCCACCACTCATTTCTAAGGTATGTGCTCATGCTGTTCTGTGTGTATGTTTGTAACTTATGAAATCAGGATGGTCAATGGCCATGAGTATTCAGTGATAACTACTCATTTAATTTTTTTCATTTAACATTTAACCTCTTCCAGGACCATGAGCGTGTTCGATTCTCCTAATTAGGCACTGAGAAAGCTACTTCTGGAAAACATGCCAATGTAATAGTTGCATATAGTGAATTTTCTGGCACTCTTCTTGCCTTTAAATGAAACAGCAAGGTGGTGAAAGCCCAAGGGATCAACCACTTGAGGCTCTTTGGCCTAAATTACAAGTATTTAACCAATATTCTCAGACCTAATTAAGATTTAGTAACGTTTCTTTCCATGCCTTGATAATAACTGATTTTTTTTGTAAGTTGCCTACTGCTTGATGGTCTTTTACTATTTTTCAAGATAGTTATCTTGTTAGTTTTAGAATTATCAAATAGTAAAAACTTCTTTGATTGATAGAAAGGATGGGGAGGCAAATTTATGTTGATAGGCTTAGTGGAAAAGAAAGCTAGCTTAGAGGAATAGTTGGAATAACTTTGGGTAGAAATGGCTTACTAGTTGCTTGGTTACAAATGTTGGGTACATGGCCTATTTATAGGCCTCAACACACCATTCATGCTTTATCATGAGAATTCTAGAGATATCTATTCTAGAGTTCTCTGTCTATATTTAATTGTTTACATAATTCTAGAATTTTCTATCTAGTAGTTACTAACATACATATCTAGCTTTTTCTACACTTATCTAACATATTCTAGAAATTTGTATCAAACTTTAACACTCCTCCTTGATACAAATTTCTGTAACTCCAAGCATAATGCGTAGTTGTTTGAACCTTGCTCTCGGTAGTGCCTTCGTGAATATATCAGCTACTTGATCTTCAGTCTTGCAATACTCTAGCTTGATTTCTTTAGTTGCTTCTGCTTCTCTGATGAAATGGTATTTGATTGCTATGTGTTTTGTTCTACTATGATGCACTGGATTCTTAGTCATTACTACTGCTGATTTGTTGTCGCAGTAGATTACGGTAGGCCCATCTTGTTGTTCTCCCATTTCTGCAGGTATTCTTTGAAGCCAAATTGCTTGACTTGTAGCTTCAGCTGCTGCAACGTATTCTGCCTCTGCGGTTGATTGTGCAACTGTTGCTTGCTTCTTTGATGCCCAAGAAAATATTCCTGATCCATGTGAGAAGGCATAACCAGAGGTGCTCTTCAAGTCATCTATCAATCCTGCCCAATCACTGTCGGTGTATCCGAGCAAACTTGAGTTGGTCATGGTTTTGTACCAAATACCAAACTTCTTTATGCCTTGTAGATATCTTAGAATTCTTTTAGCTGCTCCAAAATGAATTTGGCTTGGGCTTTTCATAAACCTTGATAGAAGACTTACAACATACATTATGTCTGGTCGTGTGGCTGTTAAATATAGTAAGCTCCCGATCAGACTCCTGTAGCGAGATGCATCAGCTTCTGGTTCTCCATCATCTTTTTGTAGCTTCTCGTTTGTCACGAGCAGAGTAGTGACAGTCTTGCATCCACTCTTCTTGAACTTCTTGAGTAGAGCTTCTGTATATTTCTTTTGACAGATGAATATCCCTTCTTTCTTTTGACTTACCTCAATACCAAGGAAGTAGTTCATCAAGCCAAGGTCTGTCATTTCAAATGTCTTCATCATGTCTTCTTTGAATTCTATCATCATCTTCATATTGTTCCCTGTGTAGATAAGATCATCTACATACAAGGAGACTATGAGAGTGTCATACTGACCTTGGGTCTTGATGTATAATGTTGGCTCACTCTTACTCCTCCTGAATCCATGATCGGTGAAGTATTGATCTATTCTGCTGTACCACGCTCGAGGAGCTTGCTTCAAACCATATAAAGCTTTTCTAAGCCTTAGCACTTTGTCTTCATTGCCTTTGCTCACAAAACCTTGTGGTTGCTCCACGTAGATCTCTTCTTGTAGTACTCCATTGAGAAAAGCGGACTTCACATCTAGTTGGTAGATGTTCCAGCCTTTTTGTGCTGCTAGAGCTATTAGAGCTCTAATTGTATCTAGACGCGCTACTGGGCAAATATCTCGTTGTAGTAAACTCCAGGTTATTGTGAATAGCCCTTAGCTACCAACCTTGCCTTGTGCTTTTGTATGGTGCCATCGGGATTGAGCTTTGTCTTATACACCCATTTTACCCCGATGATATCTTTGTCTTTAGGACAGTCTACTAGCTCCCATGTATTATTTTTCTCAATCATTTTTATCTCTTCTTCCATATCCTTGACCCATACTTGTTGCTTTGACGCTGCTTCAAAGCTTTCAGGTTCAAGTATGGCCAAGTTGCAGGTTTCATATATATCTACCAAGGATCTAACTCGTCTGGGAGTAGACTCTGGTGATGGAGTTTGTTGTTGTGGAGGAGAATGAGGCTCACCTGGGACTTCTGTAGTTTCTTCTTGAGGTTGCTGCATTAAGATAGAAATGTTTTTCTCTATTTTCTCATCATTCCAATTCCAGGTAGCATTTTTATCGACTTCAACGTCTCGGCTAATGGTGAGCTTCTTGGTTTGCTAGTTATAGACTCGGTAACCCTTTGACTGTGTGCTATACCCTAGGAAGATGCCTCGTACAGTCTTGTCTTCTACCTTGTGCCTCTTCTCTTCTGGAACATGTATGTAGCAAATAGATCCAAAGACCTTTAGGTGCTTTGCTGATGGCTTTTGCCCACTCCAAGCTTCGATCGGAGTCTTATCTTGAACTGCTTTAGTCGGACATCTATTAAGTATGTAGACAGCAGTATAGACTGCTTCAGCCCAAAAGGTGTTTGGTAATCCTTTCTCCTTGAGCATCGATCTGGCCATCTCCATGACGGTGCGGTTTTTTCTCTCAGACACTCCGTTTTGTTGCGGAGAATATGCGACTGTAAGTTGTCGCTCAATGCCTTCATCTTCACAGAATTTATCGAACTCATTGGATGTGTATTCTTTGCCACGATCACTTCTAAGTACTTTTATCTGTTTGCCACTTTGCTTTTTGACAAGGGCCTTAAACTTCTTGAAAATACCAAAGACTTCTGATTTTGCTTTTATGAAGTAGACCCAAGTCATTCTAGAAAAGTCATCTATGAAGAGTATGAAATACCTGTTGTTATGGAGTGACAGAGTCCGCATTGGTCCTGCATATAAGTAAAAATGACATCACTCACAACTCAACGTCACTCGTGCGAATACACGGGGTACTGTGCTAGTTTCTTGAAAAGAGGAGGAGATTTCATATAACAGAAAAAACAGGGAAGTTATTTTTTAAAATCAACAAGGGCAAAATGCGCCTGCGCATTGGGTGATGCAGTGAATTAAACACTGAGAAATGCGCATGCGCTTTTCAAACATTTAATAAATTGCGCATGCGCATGTTATATTGTGTAAACATTCTACAAAGTGCGCATGCGCATTTTATCGTTTGTAAACAATCTATAAATTGCACATGCACATTTAGGGGATTTCTCGATTTAAAATGTATTTATTATGAATTATTTTGTCTGTTGTCTGCGTGGCTCGTGCCATGGAATGAGACTCACACCGGGGGGCTCCTGGTGAAATTTGGTGATTTTTCTCCCCAACATGTAATTACCGTGAATTTTTAACCCAAAAAATAGAGAAAAATCAACGGAAATTCAACGGAAAAGTGAAAAAATTGGGGAAAATATTTTTTAGGACCCATATGTCGTTCTTGGTGCCCTTGCACAGTTGGGATATGAAAACCATGTAGACAATGAAAATTTACTTACATCTTAGTTGATTTGAGGAATGTTTAAGTTATGGTTCCCGAAACGTCACCCCTTACTTTCGCCGTCACAATTACCTCACCCATAATGTTTTTATCCCGACTTCTATGGTGACAGGATCACTTGGTAGGACATATGGGTCCTGATAAACAATTTTCCCAATTTTTTCAATTTTCAGGTGAATTTCCATTGATTTTATTCTATTTTTTGGGTTAAAAATTCACGGTAATTACATTTTGGGCAAAAAATTCACAAAATTTCACCGGGAGGCCCTAAGGGTGAGTCTCGTTCCATTGCATGAGCCACGCAGCCATCTGACAAAATAATTCATAATAAATACATTTTAATTCAAGAAATCCCCTAAATGCGCTTGTGCAATTTATAGATTGTTTACAAACGATAAAATGCGCATGCGCACTTTGTAGAATGTTTACACAATATAAAATGTGCATGTGCATTTTATAGTTATAAAATGTGCATGCTCAATTTATAGCTATAAAATGCGCATGCGCAATTTATTGAATGCATGCGCATTTCTAAGTGTTTAATTCACTGCATGACCCAATGCACAAGCGCATTTTGCCCTTGTTGATTTTAAAAAATTACTTCCCTATTTTTTTTTCTGTTATCTGAAGCCTCCTCCTCTTTTCCAGAAACTAGCACAGTACTCGTGCATTCACACGAGTGACGTTGAGTTGTGAGTGATGTTGTTTTTACATATATGATTAATTTTTTATAATATAATAATTTATTATATAATTATATACATCAATTAATGGAAAGTGAAAAATTTATTGTTATGCTTTTTATAAATTTTAGAATTTATTATTTTTTAATAATAATTTTTTTCATTAAAATTTAAAATAACTGTGACATAATTAAAATAAATAATAAAAGAGAATAAAAAATTTAAAATAACTCATAAAATTTTGATATTACTTATTTATACTATATATACAAATCAAGAATGTTTATCTTAATTTGGTATTTAATATTTGATTTAGGTTTTAGTTTTAATTTTTTGCTATATATATAATTATATATGTGAACAAATAATAAAATTGTATTTGAAGTAAAGGGATTAATTGGAAAAATGACAATATTTGCCCCCTTAACCTAAGTTTCTGGTTCCGCCCTGCATATATGTAAAAATGACATCACTCACAACTCAACGTCACTCGTGCGAATACACGGGGTACTGTGCTAGTTTCTGGAAAAGAGGAGGAGATTTCTGATAATAGAAAAAAAACAGGGAAGTTATTTTTTAAAATCAACAAGGGCAAAATTGTAACGTCCTAATTTCTAAACTCTTAAATAGTGCCCGTTGGAGACACTATTCCTGAATTTCTGAAATTATTTCGCTTCGATTTCGATATCGTCAAAAAATCGCTTAGGCTATCCAACGATTTGCTTAAGCTGAAACTAATTACATACATGAATAAATCAAATACAATTAATATCTATGACTAAGCCTCCCAGGCTAAACATGATTCGAATACAATGAAAATTTATTAACTATCATTATCAAAAGAAACTACTCCTACTAGCACTTCTTCTCTTTAAAGTGGAGTTCTTGTCCAAAGTTCCATCCATTCCTTCACCTTAACCTGGGATTTCCCTGCACAAACTAGAGTATATCCCCGAAACGTGGGGTGAGACTACAGTCTCAGCGAGCAAAGTATGTAACATGCAATGAGAGTAAACAATCATATGCAATACAACACCTAGTGCAATTCATAAGGCATACCTAACTATTCTAATCATTTGAATCATAATGTCCTAATCAACTCAATTGGCATGTTATATAAATTTAACTTAACACTTAGTAACTTGACAGGATGGGAAAACTTAAACATAAAGGCACATAATCGGCATAACCCAGCCGACGGGCTGTGGCGCATACGCCCTCAACTGATCACGGTGCATACGCCCACAACATGAACACGGCGCATACGCCCACAACATGAAATCAGAGCATACTCCCACAACTGAAATCAGAGCATACTCCCACAACTGAAATCAGAGCATACTCCCACATGTAATAATCAACCTTTTCAAGAAAGTCCTAACATCAATCATTCCATTCTAATGCAAAAATCACAACTCCAATCAAAATAGTCATATAGAAAGGGAATTAAAGGGTTGGGGTTCATACATTGAGCATTTCGAAGGTTTCGTAACTATCGTAAGTTCGTAACTTCGACGTTCCAAGATTTTCCAAACACTTAAACATTTATTACTCAACTCAAACACAAACATCATAAATCCAATCAATTTAACCGAATAGAAAGGGAATCGAAAGGGTAGGGATCATACAACGAGCATTTCGTCAATTTCGTAATCTCGCTACTTTCGCAAATCTCGCTACCCTAAGGTTTTCAATGAAAAACCTAACAACAACTACTCAATCTCATGCAATCAACATTAATCTAACCACAATACTCAAATAGAAAGGGGAATTTGAGAATAGGGTTGATACATTTGGGAAAACTCAAAATCACTAGGAAGTGTGTGGGTGAACTTTACTCACCAATTGTTGAAGATCAAGGAGGAATTGATGAATAGAGATGTGCCCTTGATGTTTTCTAGCTTCAATCCCCTCCTCTAAGCCTTAATCCAAGCTTTCTCTCACTAGAATTTCATCGCTCTCTCTAGGGTTCGAAGGAAGAAGAAGGGCAAGTGAGTTTTTCTGATTTTTGCATGTCCACGTATTTATACTGGACAGCTGGTAATCGATTACAGTAATGTTGTAATCGATTACCATAGGTGAAAATTACATTAGAAAACGTTTCTGGAACTCTGGTAATCGATTACAACCCTTGGTAATCGATTACCAAAAACTCAGCTCTCAGGTAATCGATTACAACCTGTGAGTAATCGATTGCCTAAAAACTAGCTCTCGGGTAATCGATTACAGACTCTCTGTAATCGATTACCAACAACCCAAAACCCTTCATTTTAACCTGAATGGAATTCTAACTTAGTTTTTAACTCAAGTTTAAACCTTCAATTCTTTAACTTACCTTCCCTTAATTACTAATACATAATCCTCTTTATTTTTAGCCTAATGAGTTATTAAAGCTCCTAATTTGTGGGATGTTACAAAAATGCGCCTGCGCATTGGGTGATGCAGTGAATTAAACACTGAGAAATGCGCATGCGCTTTTCAAACATTTAATAAATTGCGTATGCGCATTTTATATTGTGTAAACATTCTACAAAGTTCGCATGCGCATTTTATCGTTTGTAAACAATCTATAAATTGCACATGCACATTTAGGGGATTTCTCGATTTAAAATGTATTTATTATGAATTATTTTGTCTGATGTATGTGTAACATCCCAAATTTTATAAATAAAAGAAAAGGAAGAAATAATAGTATTTTTATTTTTAATAATATTAATTAATTAAATAAGAGGAATAAATAATAGTGTTAACATTATTAGTAGTTTTATTAATAAAGCTACTTCATTTTAAAAAGAAGATAAGGGGGTTGAGAGTGGGCCCAAGCCCAATTAGGCATTCTAGTAAGGAGGGGTTATCTGTTCACCCTAATCCTTATTCGTATAATCGTCAGAGAGCGAAACGCTAAGGAGGGGAGAAACCGAGTCTCAAGAGGGGATTGCTGCAGAGTGAGCATCAAGAACCAAGAAAGGGACTTCCTTGCGGTTAATCGATCTTCGCTTAAGGTACGGTGGGGGAGGGGGTGTTGCTTGTATGTGCATGTGGGGGTGCTTGGGTAGTGAGGGCAACCATAATGTAACATCCCGGAAAAACAGGACCTAAATCCAATAGGAGCTAAGTTAGGAAGGGAATGAGCAGTTGAGGATGGAGATAGGACTTTGAGTGGAATTGCGAGGATAATGAGGAATTATGGGTATTAAGGGAAGATTTAGAAGAGTAATCAAGTTATAAATGTGTTTTGGGTAAAGGAAACTAGGAAAATGGAATAGGTGAGAGTTGAAATGAGTTAGAAAGGATAAAGATAAGAATTTGAATGTGTAATAACTAATAAGGAATACTTAGGAAATTTCTTATGTAGAGTAAGATTTAGATGGCTAATTAGGTGTTAAGTAAGTGAGGAAAATAGTTTGGAAAGTTTGGAAATGTAATTAAGGCAAAGAAACTTAAAAATCATAAATCAGTATTTTAGCATAGGCTAGAATGGGCTAGCTTAAGCTAAATATGCAAAAAAGATTACACTTTCAGTTTCTGCAAGTTTAGCTTAGGCGAGATCCAGCTAGCTTAAGCTAGAATCATGGGGTTTTGTACATTCTCTCTGGACATTTTTAGCTTAGGCTAGAAATGTTTAGCCTAAGCTGGCCTCTGATTCTGTGTTTGTGCATGTTCTCTAGACATTTTTAGCTTAGGCTAGAAATGTTTAGCCTAAGCTAGCCTCTGATTCTGTGTTTGTGCATGTTCTCTGGACATTTTTAGCTTAGGCTAGAAATATTTAGCCTAAGCTAGCCTCTGATTCTGTGTTTGTGCATGTTCTCTGGACTTTTTTAGCTTAGGCGAGAAATGGTTAGCTTAAGCTAGAATGGCCTGACAACATGCAACCAACTTTCTAGCCCAAGATAGAATATTTAGCTTAAGCTAGAATACACTTAAGTGGGTTTTTAGCGATTTTTTCAAACAGAATTAGGGGATTCTTTAGTTTCCTCCTTTGAGATTCTAGAGAGAGGTCAGAGAGTTTAGAGAGAGGAAGGGTTTTCTTGATGGAATTAGGTGTTTTGGGGCTTGAAGGCTTGGATAGGAGGATGGATCTTCACTTCAAGCTTCTCCTCTACTTCAATTTCTCCTCTTTGAGTACCCTTTAGGTGAGTACAACTCACCCACTCTCATATTCTTTGCTTGTATGCTTGAGCATGATCCCTACTCTCAAATCCCTTTCCCTATGCTTGTGAGTATTGATTATTAGAGACTATGAATGGTAGATGCATTGTTTATTGTTGGAATTAGGTTATGAAACTTAGAGAAATTAGGGTTTTGTTGTCATATAGGTTGTTATGTTTGTAATTAGTATGAATATAGTTACCTTTATATCTTGTTCATGATTAAGAGGAAACAACCATGTTATTAAGAAAATTCAAGTAATCAAGCTACTTAATATTCAAGTGAAAGATTCATGTTAAGGCTTCGGCCATCACGGGTCTTGGACCAATTATGTTAAAACTTGGCTTCGGCCGTCATGGTAATGGTGGCGACGTAATGTCCCCAAGGGGGATACCCCTTGTAGTCTGAGCTCAGTCTAACTGCATGTTAATTGAAAAGATCCCTACTGCAGGGGTAAGCAATTCATGTTATGTTAAGTTCACCTTTACGAAAGTTTGGATTTAAGAATATCGGTGCACACTTGTGTAAGTTTACATGTATCCTTACTCCGTGTTAATATAATTTTTCATTATATAATGAATCAGAATGTGATCATGAGTTACATGTTGATATGTGTTGTGTGTTGCATTTTATATAAATGATTCTCACACTCCATTTGCATAGTTGTATTCGCTGAGACTGTAGACTCACCCCACGTTTCGGGGATATACATTAGTTGTGCAGGAAACTCTAGGTGTTGTTAAGGCAGGAAAGAGGATTTGTGGAGCTGAAACGCATTTGAGTTGGAAGTTTTAATTATTTGAAGTAGTTCCTGTTGTAATTGATAATTAATTAATCACTAATGTATTTTGTATATGTAGAATTGTTTTCGGATTGGCCATTGAGGCATAATTTTGATGTTATGGTATTTGTGTTATTGAACTGTATGGGTTTTACTGAGTTTCAGGTTAAGTTTTGGAATCAGTAAACATCCAATTTTTAGAGGAGACTCTGCCGGATTTCCGGTATGAGTTCATTGAATCACACTCCTCTAAGTGTGGATTCTTCCCTAAGTATAAGTAAGATTTATACTTATTTAGGGATTTTGATGCTTGTATTGTAATTGCTTAAGCTAATCGTTGGGAAGTTTAAGCGAATGTGTGACGATATCGGAAATTTAACGAAATGATTTCAAGAAATTCAGGAATAGTGTCTCCAACGGGCAATATTTCTAAGTTTAGAAATTGGCGTTACACATAAGACCCTCTAAGGCTTTAAATTCGAATTGATTAATGTTTATATTGAGTATGGATGATGAAAATTGGTGATTATTGATGAGTTCTATGATTATTGATGAAACTTGAATGGATTGAATGAGAATAATGAGAATAGTGAAAAGGGGTTAACGAGGGTTTGATGATTTGGGGTTTTGATGGGAAAATTGTGTAAAACTGTTAAAGATTGATGATTTTGATGAGTTTGATGAATATAAACGAGTATGATTGATGTTTTAACAAAGAGGATTGAATAGAGGTTGAATAAAGGGGTTTAGAATGGGTGAAAGTCGCGAGAACTGCGATCTGCGTCACGGGTAATCGATTACCAGGAGTGGTAATCGATTACCAGAGGGTTCTGGGCAACCAGGAGGGCTGTTTGCTCGCAGGTAATCGATTACAGAGATGTTGTAATCGATTACCAGAGAGTTGGTGTGTTGATAATCGATTACAGAAGTTTGGTAATCGATTACCAGAGTGTTTGGTTACAGGTATACAAGGTGGTTGTAATCGATTACCAGAGACCTTGTGTCCAGGTAATCGATTACTAGAGGTTGGTAATCGATTACCAAAGTGGATTTTGAGATCCTAAGTGCTTAATGATGATTGATGTTGTTTGATAATGCTTTATTATGATATTGGTGTTGATGATAATTTGGTGTGCATAATGATCAGTGAATATGCAATGTGATTGATGATGATTGGATGTGCATATTGATTGGTGAATATGCCATGTGATTGATGATGTTTTGGTGTGCATAATATGCAATGTGATTAATGATGATTGGTGAATATGTATGATGATACATGATGATGATGATGAATGGTGCTAATTATAATGATCGATGATGATGATGTTGGTGTTGTACCTGAGTATAACTCGGAGAGGTGAATAGTGTACCTGAGTATAACTTGGGGAGGTGATAATGGTGATGATGATTTAATTAACCTTATGTTGTAAATGATGCTTGAGTATATATATGATGTTGTACCTGAGATACACAAGCCCAGTGAGGGGTGGGACGTAACTCAGGGAGGTGATTGTACTTGAGATACACAAGCCCAGTGAGGGGTGGGGTGTAACTCAGGGAGGTGATTGTACTTGAGATACACAAGCCCAGTGAGGGGTGGGGTGTAACTCAGGGAGGTGATTGTACTTGAGATACACAAGCCCAGTGAGGGGTGGGGTGTAACTCAGGGAGTTGATTGTACTTGGGATACACAAGCCCAGTGAGGGGTGAAGTGTAGCTCAGGGAGGTGAATGTTGTACCTGAGTGTAACTCAGGGAGGTGAGTATTGATTATGTTGGTGATTATGGTACCTAAGTGTAACTCAGGGAGGTGAGTATTGATTGTGTTGGTGATTATGGTACCTGAGTGTAACTCAGGGAGGTGAGTATTGATTGTGTTGGTGATTATGGTACCTGAGTGTAACTCAGGGAGGTGAGTATTGATTATGTAATTGAATATGGTACCTGAGGTGTACAAGCCTAGAGTGGGTGAAGTACAACTCAGGGAGGTGCATGATGGTGATGATGATATGATGATTATGATGAATATGATGTAAATGATGATATTGATGATTGTGATGAGTATGATGATATTGATGATAATGATAAGCATGATGATAATGATGATAATGATGATTTTGATGATAATGGGGATTATGATGATTGTGGTGATATTGATGATGTTGTTGGTGTATATGATGATGATGATGATTATGTTTTACATTTGATAATAGAATAAGTTATATGATGATGTGTCTTACATGAGGGTGAGGATAGGGTAGTCTTGTAACATCCCGCTAATTAAGACCTTAATTTATAGGAGATTTATAACTTAAAGTAGAATGAAGAAAAGATTAGGCACATAAAAGCTTAAAGGGGTAAAAATAAAGTTTTAAGTCATCAGGTAATTCGCTCAAGCGAATGAAATTCGCTCAAGCGAATTATGCAGCAAAAACTGCACAAGTTCGTTCTGTAATTTTCGCTTAAGCGAGTAGCAATTCGCTCAAGCGAAAAATGGGGGAAATTAGAGTGCTCTCTAGACGTTTTTCACTCGAGCGAAAGTATTTTCGCTCAAGCGAAAATTAGAGGGGGAAGTTAAATTCGAGCAATTCGCTCAAGCGAATTGGATTCGCTTGAGCGAGTAAACGGTTACAGGGTTTTTAAATTTCGATATCAAGCCATTCCAGTCAGTTTTTCCTTTCTCTTCTTTGTTCTTTCAGAGAGAGAAAACGTGGTTCTAGTGAGAGAATGCCCCAGTGAAGATCAAGAACGGTTCTTGCGCTCCAAGATCAAGTCTTTTCATCAATTCTTCTCCTTCAACGCTATTTACTCCTCGTTGTTCTTCGTTCTCTCGACCTTTAGGTGGGTGTGATTGTCTGTCTTCTCTGTTATACGAATTCCAGAGCATGTTCCCCTATTCTTTCTTCCCTTCTTTCCTTGAATTATTATGAGAATGTTAATATGAGCATAGTTGGTACAAATGTGATGGCTATTGGTGTATGAATTGTGTGAACCATAGGGTAGGAGACTTATATGATTATGTGCATTAATTTTAAGCATGTTTATATGTGATCATGGGCCTTTGGCCATAAAGATTATGCATTATGAGTTAATTATCACAGGGCTTATAGCCAATTCAGAGCCTTCGGGCTAATTCAGGGGTCTTCAGACTATCTCAGGCCTTCGGGCAATCATGTTTAAGAAAGATGAGGCGAACTCATCGACCTCTCGGCCAAGGGGAAGATGAGGGAAACTCAATCATGTTAATAAATCAGTTTATGTGTACATCATATTCAGATAAGACTTAATCTCAGGTTTCCCTGGACGACGGTCCTTGGATTCTCAGGCCGAGCGCTCAATCATGATCATGTAACAGTGAAAAGACCCCGGGTGTCGGGTTACAACACTTCACAGACATGCATTTATAAGCTTTATTATTATTGTGCCTTGTTGATGATTATGAGCTTGTGGTTGACTGTATTGATTGCGGATAAGTATGATCATTTGCCTGTGTTGTTTCCCCTAGAGTGTCTTTATTCATGCCCACTGGGACGTTGGTCTCACCCCATTCCATGGGAACAATATTTCAGTTGTGCAGGATGAGTTCCGGGATCAGGACGAGTAGTAGAGGATACATGAAGTACTATAGAATAGACCTTTATTTCTTATGATTGTTATTAATGTTGCTTAGGACTACCGTAGTCATTTGTTTCATTGTTTCCTAGGAATTACTATGCTAATTTTTAATACATTGTATTGGAGCCTTGACGGCAACTTTGTTGGATTCTTTTCTATGTTTATTTATGTGATGTGGAGCTTTGGTAATGGTTGGATTACACAAGCAATTATGTCTTTTTTTGATACGCGAAATTGACAAATTAATTTTATGAATTTGGAAATAGTGCTCCCAACAGGCATTATTTCTGAATTTAGAAATTAGGACGTTACAAGTCTCCTATGTGTATGTATGAGTAGTATTCTTTTCCTTACTGTTTCTATCTGTGGTTATTATTTATAGGTGATGACGATGGCACCTCAGGTGCCGAGTATTGAGTTGATGAGTGTTGCTCTGGTACATGTGACATCAGGGCATATTATTGAGGGTTCTTTTCTTTATGCTTCTAGTAGGGAGGGATTTTGTAAACACTTTTAAATGCCTTACATGGCGAGTAGGATGTTTTAATTGTTGATAATTTGGAGATTCTGCTGCTTGTGTATTTTGAAGACCTTTGAGTTCTACTTTTATTTTAATTAAGTTGTTTTACAATGAATGAGATTTTAAATGAAGAGATATGTGAACCTTTTTACCCGTTGAGGGATACTGTTTTTGAAAAATATTTTGACTTATTAATTGTATAAGAGGTAGAGTAGAAGGGTGTCACAGTCTGCGTGACCCGTGCCATGGAACGAGACTCACACCGGGGGGGGCTCTTAGTGAAATTTGGTGAATTTTTTCCCCAACATATAATTACCGTGAATTTTTAACCCAAAAAATAGAAAAAAATCAACGGAAAAGTGAAAAAATTGGGGAAAATATTTTTTAGGACCCATATGTCTTTCTTGGTGCCCTTACACAGTTGGGATGTGAAAAACATGTAGACAATGAAAATTTACTTACATCTTAGTTGATTTGAGGAATGTTTAAGTTATGGTTCCCGAAACATCAACCCTTACTTTCGCCGTCACAATTACCTCTCCCATAATGTTTTTTTTCCCGACTTTTGTGGTGACAGGATCACTCGGGAGGACATATGGGTCCTGATAAAAAAATTTCACAATTTGTTCACTTTTCAGGCGAATTTCAATTGATTTTAATCTATTTTTTGGATTAAAAGTTCACGGTAATTACATTTTGGGGAGAAAAATCACAAAATTTCACCGGGAGGCCCTCGGGGTGAGTCTCGTTCCATTGCACGAGCCACGCAGCCATCTGACAAAATAATTCATAATAAATACATTTTAATTCAAGAAATCCCCTAAATGCGCTTGTGATATTTATAGATTGTTTACAAACGATAAAATGTGCATGCGCACTTTGTAGAATGTTTACACAATATAAAATGCGCATGTGCATTTTATAGTTATAAAATGCGCATGCTCAGTTTATAGCTATGAAATGCGCATGGGCAATTTATTGAATGTTTGAAGTGTGCATGCGCATTTCTAAGTGTTTACTTCACTGCATGAGCCAATGCACAGGCGCATTTTTCCCTTGTTGATTTTAAAAAATTACTTCCCTGTTTTTTTTCCTGTTATCTGAAGCCTCCTCCTCCTTTCCAGAAACTAGCACAGTACCCGTGCATTCACACGAGTGACGTTGAGTTGTGAGTGATGTCGTTTTTACATATATGATTAATTTTTTATAATATAATAATTTATTATATAATTATATACATCAATTAATGGAAAGTAAAAAATTTATTGTTATGCTTTTTATAAATTTTAGAATTTATTATTTTTTAATAATAATTTTTTTCATTCAAATTTAAAATAACGGTGGCATAATTAAAATAAATAATAAAACAGAATAAAAAATTTAAAATAATTCATAAAATTTTGATATTACTTATTTATACTATATACACAAATCAAGAATGTTTATCTTAATTTGGTATTTAATATTTGATTTAGGTTTTAGTTTTAATTTTTTGCTATATATATAATTATATATATGAACAAATAATAAAATTGTATTTGAAGTAAAGGGATTAATTGGAAAAATGACAATAATTGCCACCTTAACCTGAGTTTCTGGCTTCGCCCCTGCATATATGTAAAAATGACATCACTCACAACTCAACGTCACTCGTGCGAATACACGGGTACTGTGCTAGTTTCTGGAAAAGAGGAGATTTCAGATAACAGAAAAAACAGGGAAGTTATTTTTTAAAATCAACAAGGGCAAAAGGCGCCTGCTCATTGTGTGATGCAGTGAATTAAACACTGAGAAATGCGCATGCGCTTTTCAAATATTTAATAAATTGCGCATGCGCATTTTATATTGTGTAAACATTCTACAAAGTGCGCATGCGCATTTTATCGTTTGTAAACAATGTATAAATTGCACATGCACATTTAGGGGATTTCTTGATTTAAAATGTATTTATTATGAACTAATTTGTCAGATTGTTGCGTGGCTGGTGCCATGGAACGAGACTCACCCCGGGGGGCTCCTGTTGAAATTTGGTGATTTTTCTCCCCAACATGTAATTACCGTGAATTTTTAACCGAAAAATAGAGAAAAATCAACGGAAATTCAGCGGAAATGTGAAAAAATTGGGGAAAACATTTTTTTAGGACCCATATGTCCTGCCAGGTGCCCCTGCATGGGATGTGAAAACCATGTGGACGATGAAATTTTTCTTACATCTTAGTTGATTTGAGGAATGTTTAAGTTATGGTTCCCGAAACGTCACCCCTTACTTTCGCCGTCACAATTACCTCACCCATAATATTTTTTCCCAACTTCTGTGGTGATAGGATCACTTGGTAGGACATATGGGTCCTGATAAAAATTTTTCCCAATTTTTCACTTTTCAGGAGATTTTCCATTGATTTTACTCTATTTTTTGGGTTAAAAATTCACGGTAATTACATTTTGGGGAGAAAAATCATAAAATTTCATCGAGAGGCCCTCGGGGTAAGTCTCGTACCATTGCATGAGCCACGCAGCCATCTGACAAAATAATTCATAATAAATACATTTTAATTCAATAAATCCCCTAAATGCGCTTGTGCAATTTATAGATTGTTTACAAACGATAATATGTGCATGCGCACTTTATAGAATGTTTACACAATATAAAATGTGCATGCTCAGTTTGTAGCTATAAAATGTGCATGCGCAATTTATTGAATGTTTGAAGTGTGCTTGCGCATTTCTAAGTGTTTAATTCACTGCATGACCCAATGCAAAGGCGCATTTTGCCCTTGGTGATTTTAAAAAATTACTTCCTTGTTTTTTTTCCTGTTATCTAAAGCCTCCTCCTCTTTTCCAAAAACTAGCACAGTACCCGTCCATTCACACGTGTGACGTTGAGTTGTGAGTGATGTCGTTTTTACATATATGATTAATTTTTAATAATATAATAATTGATTATATAATTATATACATCAATTAATGGAAAGTGAAAAATTTATTGTTATGCTTTTTATAAATTTTAGAATTTATTATTTTTTAATAATAATTTTTTTCCCTAAAATTTAAAATAACAGTGGCATAATTAAAATAAATAATAAAAGAGAATAAAAAATTAAAATAATTCATAAAATTTTGATATTACTTATTTATACTATATATACAAATCAAGAACGTTATCTGAATTTGGTATTTAATATTTGATTTAAGTTTTAGTTTTAATTTTTTGCTACATATATATATATATAATTATATATATGAACAAATAATAAAATTGTATTTGAAGTAAAGGGATTAATTGGAAAAACGACAATATTTGCCCCCTTAACCTGAGTTTCTGGCTTCGCCCCTGCATATATGTAAAAATGACATCACTCACAACTCAACGTCACTCGTGCGAATACACGGGGTATTGTGCTAGTTTCTGGAAAAGAGGAGGAGATTCCAGATAACAGAAAAAACAGGGAAGTTATTTTTTAAAATCAACAAGGGCAAAATGCGCTTGCGCATTGTGTGATGCAGTGAATTAAACACTGAGAAATGCGCATGCGTTTTTCAAACATTTAATAAATTACGCATGCGCATTTTATATTGTGTAAACATTCTACAAAGTGCGCATGCGCATTTTATCGTTGTAAACAATCTATAAATTGCACATGCACATTTAGGGGACTTCATGATTTAAAATATATTTATTATGAATTAATTTGTCAGATCGCTGCGTGGCTCGTGCCACGGAACGAGACTCACCCCGGGGGGCTCCTGGTGAAATTTGGTGATTTTTCTCCCCAACATGTAATTACCGTGAATTTTTAGCCCAAAAAATAGAGAAAAATCAACGAAATTCAAAGGAAAAGTGGAAAAATTGGGGAAAACATTTTTTTAGGACCCATATGTCCTGTCAGGTGCCCCTGCATGGTTGGGATATGAAAACCATGTAGACGATGAAATTTTTCTTACATCTTTGTTGATTTGAGGAATGTTTTAGTTATGGTTCCCGAAACATCACCCCTTACTTTCGTCGTCACAATTACCTCACCCATAATGTGTTTTTTTCCGACTTCTGTGGTGACAGGATCACTTGGTAGGACATATGGGTCCTGATAAAAGATTTTCCCAATTTTTTCACTTTTCAGGTGAATTTCCATTGATTTTACTCTATTTTTTGGGTTAGAAATTCACGGTAATTACAGTTTGGCGAGAAAAATCACAAAATTTCACCGGGAGGCCCTCGGGGTGAGTCTCGTTCCATTGCACGAGCCACGCAGCCATCTGACAAAATAATTCATAATAAATACTTTTTAATTCAAGAAATCCCCTAAATGCGCTTGTGCAATTTATAGATTGTTTACAAACGATAATATGCGCATGCGCACTTTGTACAATGTTTACACAATATAAAATGCGGATGCTCAGTTTATAGCTATAAAATGCGCATGCGCAATTTATTGAATTTTGAAGTGTGCATGCGCATTTCTAAGTGTTTAATTCACTGCATGACCGAATGCAAAGGCGCATTTTCCCTTGTTGATTTTAAAAAATTACTTCCCTATTTTTCTTCCTGTTATCTGAAGCCTCCTCCTCCTTTCCAGATACTAGCACAGTACCCGTCCATTCACACGTGTGACGTTGAGTTGTGAGTGATGTCGTTTTTACATATATGATTAATTTTTTATAATATAATAATTGATTATATAATTATATACATCAATTAATGGAAAGTGAAAATTTTATTATTATGCTTTTTATAAATTTAGAATTTATTATTTTTTAATAATAATTTTTTTCATTAAATTTTAAAATAACAGTGGCATAATTAAAATAAATAATAAAAGAGAATAAAAAATTAAAATAATTCATAAAATTTTGATATTACTTATTTATACTATAGATACAAATGAAGAATGTTATCTTAATTTGGTATTTAATATTTGTTTTAGGTTTTAGTTTTAATTTTTTGCTATATATATATAATTATATATATGAACAAATAATAAAATTGTATTTGAAGTAAAGGGATTAATTGGAAAAATGACAATATTTGCCCCTTAACCTGAGTTTCTGGCTTCGCCCCTGCATATATGTAAAAATAACATCACTCACAACTCAACGTCACTCGTGCGAATACATGGGGTACTGTGCTAGTTTCTGGAAAAGAGGAGGAGATTCCAGATAACAGAAAAAATAGGGAAGTTATTTTTTAAAATGAACAAGGGCAAAATGCGCCTGTGCATTGTGTGGTGCAGTGAATTAAACATTGAGAAATGCGCATGCGCTTTTCAAACATTTAATAAATTGTGCATGCGCATTTTATATTGTGTAAACATTCTACAAAGTGCGCATGCACATTTTATTGTTTGTAAACAATCTATAAATTGCACATGCACATTTAGGGGATTTCTTGATTAAAATGTATTAATTATGAATTAATTTATCAGATCGCTGCGTGGCTCGTGCCATGCAACGAGACTCACCCCGGGGGGCTCCTGGTGAAATTTGGAGATTTTTCTCCCCAACATGTAATTACCGTGAATTTTTAACCCAAAAAATAGAGAGAAATCAACAGAAATTCAGCGGAAAAGTGAAAAAATTGGGGAAACATTTTTTAGGACTCATATGTCTTGCCAAGTGCCCCTGCATGGTTGGGATGTGAAAACCATGTAGGCGATGAAATTTTTCTTACATCTTAGTTGATTTGAGGAATGTTTAAGTTATGGTTCCCGAAACGTAACCCCTTACTTTCGTCGTCCCAATTACCTCACCCATAATGTTTTTTCCCGACTTCTGTGGTGACAGGATCACTTGGTAGGAATTATGGGTCCCGATAAAAAATTATCCCAATTTTTCACTTTTCAGGTGAATTTCCATCGATTTTACTCTATTTTTTGGGTTAAAAATTCACGGTAATTACATTTTGGGGAGAAAATGTGAAGTCTATTAATCAGTTTGAGCATTCAAACTTGACTCAAAGACTTAATATCCTTTAGTTTTAATGATTAGCAAATAAGATTATATAAACAGATTCTACTGAGAAAGGTATTGGTTAGTTGATTGTGTTTCAGGATGAAATAGTAATCAGAATCAGAAGATTAGGATCAGAAGAACAAATGCAGGATCAATTATAAAGAAGCTGTCTGAAGAATGCAACTCGTCTGAAGTGCGCAAACTTTCTGAAGACGTTAAGACCATATGAAGACAACATAAAGCAGTCTGAAGAAAAGAAGCTGTCTGAAGCAAGGAAGCTTTCCGAAGCAAAGAAGCTGTCTGAAGCAACGAAGATGTCTGAAGAAGCAGAACTCGTCTGAAGAGTTGAAGCTGTCTGAAGTAGTTCAACCCGTCTGAAGTATCAGTGTTGTCTGAAGTCTCACTTATGACGTGGCACCCTCTGCTGAAGTTTGTGAAGACTTTTCTGAACCTCTGCTGAATGTACCTTTTCAAACACGTTTATGGCAAGGAACACAGAGACCTTTCCTGGTGATTTTGAATTTCATACACCACTGAGGAAATCTCTGCAACGCAGAAATTACAGCAACAACGATGGCAGCTTTATAGCAGCACCAACGTTGTACTCTGTCAGAATTGTGAAGACACCCAGAAGCGTGTCTCACGATGGATTGAATAGCATTCAATGCTTTCTCTAAAAGGTGGTATCACAACGGAAATATCATCATCACCAATCCAAAAGAAAGCACAAGAAAAGCTCAGGAGACTAAGCAGAAGCAACAAAGAGAAATGTTTGAATAACATATTTTAATTCAAACATATTTTATCATCTGCAAGAAACAACCATTGAAAAAGACACCTCACTCAAAGAAGAAAGGAGAAATGGTGTCAGGAAGCAAACAGAAAAGGACCATATACAAAATAAGCAAAAGGACAAATCCAACGGATACCTCCTCATATACACTCCTAAGAAAAGCAGAGGAAATCAGAAGTCAGCTGAAGAAAAGCAAAAGGATATCAAGAGAGAGAACATGCAAAATAATATCAAGAAAGTCTCTCTAAAGATCTCATCTACAGAAGTGTCAGAACAAGACTGTCTGAACACTTATTTGCTTAAGAAGAAGCAACCGTTTGAGACACTATTACATAACGGCTATATGATTCACATCATCAACATCTCAACGGTATTATGAATCATCTTCAAACGGTTATATTCCAACAGGACATATAAATAGCCTCAAGGAAGAATTTGAAGATGTTGAACTCATTCACTTGGTTCAATCAGTTGATCAAGATGCATCAGAAAAATCCTATCGGTGTTGACCACACTTACTTGAATCAACTATGCTAGTCAAAATAGCAGTTGTTCAGTTGAACAACCTACCAGGCTGTGCTTAATCTCATATGAACCAAGAATGGTTTGAAGCTGTTAGTATGCCTTGGTTTTTCAATGATACGGGTGAGAATGTAACCCATGGAAACCAATGGCTCGAGAACAAGACTGGAGCTTAAAGTCAGTATCTACCTAGCCAATTCTCAGAGGATGTTATTCCTCATATCAGAGACAGGAATTGTACTTAAACTTATGTACTTGTATCACTGTCTTACCCTTGTACTTAGATTTATCCATTGTATCCTGAGTAGTACTCAGTTAACCTCTAGTACAGGAAAAGATTAAGTTTATGTTTCGTGGAAACTTAAACTTAGTTTAATTTAAAAACACTTTATGTGTCTGAGAGCCTGGAGAGGCTTGGTGGAAGAAAGAATACTCTACACTTGAATAAGTGTCTGAGAGCCTGGAGAGGCTTGGTGGAAGAAAGAATACTCGTGGTAGATCCTGGAGAGGCTTGATAGAAAAGAATACTTGTGGTAGAGCCTGGAGAGGCTTGATAGAAAAGAATACTTGTGGTAGAGCCTGAAGAGGCTTGATAGAAAAGAATACTTGTGGTGTCTGGAGAGACTGTACTCGTGGTGTCTGGAGAGACTGTACTCGTGGTGTCTGGAGAGACTGTACTCGTGTCTGGAGAGACTGTACTCAAACTCAAGCTTGTAATCTGAATATTCATATAGTGGAAATCCAGTGGTTGTTTGCCATTGGGACAGGACGTAGCTCACAGTGGTAGTGAGTGAACCAGGATAAATTCCTTGGCTAAGTTTTCTTACCCTTATCTCTTGTTAATTCTTTTTATACTAATCAAGGGGTCAGAATAATTAATCTGATATTTTATAAAGACACAAAACATCTTTTAAAATTAGTTTTTACAAGCCGTCTGAAAACTTCAGACAGCCACTTAAAAGCCTGTCTGAAATCTCTATGCCTAAGTCCTTTTTTGTTTAATCTCTTTATTTCCAGTTTTCATATTTAAGTTGGAATTTGAAAAGTATTTTCTATAATAAACCTAACACAACTATTTCAATAAAATGATCTTTCATATGAACAAAACATGAGATATCTCTTATATCATTTGAAGCTTTACAAAGAATGTTCCTTGAAGAACTTCTGAAATAAATTCTCAGAAGTGAGTCTGAAAGAGATCAATTCAAAAATCAGGAACAGACTTCAGACAACCTCTAGTCATCTGAAGTATTTCAGAAACTGTGCTGAAAATACTCTTTGTATTAATCTTCAGAAGATACTTTGAGAAGCCTCTGTTTAAAACAATCTTAAGCTTTAGAAGAAACATTGTTTTTCTTATCTTCCACATGTTTCAACTATCTCTGATCTTAAGACTTATTTTTAACGGTGCCCATATTCATGTTTTAAAT
This sequence comes from Sesbania bispinosa, assembly GCA_026901365.1. Taxonomy (NCBI): domain Eukaryota; kingdom Viridiplantae; phylum Streptophyta; class Magnoliopsida; order Fabales; family Fabaceae; genus Sesbania; species Sesbania bispinosa. The sequence goes on along the minus strand of QLOH01000041.1, from coordinate 368,292 downwards.
TAAAGATTTCCAAAAACTATCAAAAAGTTTAAAACACTATTCAACCCCCCCTTTTAGTGTTTCCTGTGGTTCTAACAAATTATTGTATTAGAGACTAAGGGAAGGTAAGCTGAGGAATTAAAGGTTAAAACTTAGTTATAAAACTAAGTTAAGGATTTTGTCTTTCAAATTATAAAACTTAGTTATAAAACTTAGTTACAAATTATCACTTTCTTAAAACTCATTATTCATACAAGGCATTTCTCAGAAGGATATAGCTGGAAAAGGAAAGTGTATCTATCTCTAGATCACAACCGGGTAACGCCTTTCCTTTCCTTGTCTAAATCTAAGTTTAAATATAATTGTTTATTTGCTGAATGTTTTGTTTTATCGAAATTACTATTACATAAGAGCACTTGTGTGAAAATAAATTATTGCATAATAAATGTCCTATATATATATGTATTACTTGTTTTGTGTGTAAATTATCTGCATTATATGCGTGAATATATGTGTATATTTATTTTAGTAAATGAAGAGTCATGTATGTGTATCATGATTATCAATAAATGTGTTATGGCGCAACGAGGATCAATGTATCATCAACCGGTTTCTCATAATTGGCACGATGCACAACTCTCAATGAATGCTTGGTGCATGTAACCGTTATTCTTCATTAAACGAAGCCATGCTTGATTGCCTATTTAAGAATTGGAAGATCATCATAGGAACTACACTTCAATCAACTTATCCTCAAAAGCCAGAACTCTTCAAGCACCCTAATCTCCTTAGATCAATCGTACTCAATGGCCAATATGTCTGCATCATCAAATAACCCAAACCATCCTATGTTTGATGAGAGAATCATACCTTCTAAGTTGGTCAATCTCTCTGACTTTGATGAGGCAGATTATAAAATCTCAGAGTATTTTGACTCCGTAGGGTGGACTCCCTTCTTCAGCAACATTTCCTCACATGGCATGAGAAAGTATAATGGAGTTCTGGGAAAACATCAAAGTCATATCTGAACCTAACAGAACTGGGATTGAAACGAAGGTGATGGGAAGATCACTGTTTGTGGACACCAAACTTATTGCTAAAATCATAGGTGTTCCTGACAGAGGGGAAAAATACTTCCAAAGATGGGAATCTCTTCATGGTGGAACATTTGTTCTAGACCAACATCTTTTTGGAAGAAGAAGGATTGTTCCTTTCAGACCCTCTCAACTTCTGAGCACACCCAGAGCCCTCCTTGCTGTACTAAGCTGCTGCATTCTTCCCAGAGGAAGAAACAATTTGACTATAAGCATGATGGAGAGGTTCGTATTGGGACTCTTGCTGCCAAAAAGGAAAGTCAACCTTCCTTGGGTGCTGTTGTATCAGATGATGTACAGAGATGAGATAGGCAATGAGAATTTCTATCCTCATAACACCCTAATCATGAAAATTTTATTGCACAAGGGATTTCCTATGGAAAGTCTCTTTGACCAACCGCCTCCTGACTTCTTCACTCCGGCTGCGTATGCTGACTTAGACCGGACTCTTATCAAAAGAGAAGAAGCTCCTGAGAATCAAGTGGTGATTCCTCATCTTTTTTCTATACGCAATGAAGAAGGAACTGAAGATACCCACTTAAGGTCTCGAAAAAGAAAAAGGGGTGATGTTGGGTGCATATCATCAGAAGAAGGCAAATAACAAAATTTCCAGGCTTGCAAGAAGATTGAGAGCTGTTGAGAAGAAGCTTAAGAAAAGGGCTCTGAACTGAAAAGAAGAATGTTGATGATTACTGAGAACCTATCTGATGATCAATGATTCTCTTGTGTCTTTTCATTTCTCTCTTAATTTTTGTTTGCTAATAGTAATAATTAGTATTCTGCTTTGTTCCATTCTTGATACATTCTGTGTGATCTATGACTGTTTATACTGTTTCTCTTGTAACTATGTATGCTTAAATGAATCGTTAACTTAACACACTTCTTTAATTAGTACAACTAAAAGATAAAATCAATTAACTGGATAAGATAAGGACAAAATTAAAATTTATATACTAAGACAAGTTCTTGCTGAAATATAATAAAATTGAAATTATTAACCTAAGACACTTGTTTTAATGATTAACTAATTCTATCAAGTAATATCATATGCTACTGAAAGGTATTTTTAGGTTGTGCATGTTTCAGAAAACAGGCTTCTGAAAATAAGCTAAAAGAAGATCAACCGGAGAAAATGCCATGTGTAAGAAGGATGAATCAAGGCAACAAGATTGTCTAAGTGTGATATCATCTCCATTGTCTGAACCTGTTCAGACAGTTCACAATGAACTTACTGAAATTATGGGTAAAAAATGTTAAGACAAGTGATACACAAAGCACTAAGCCTACCTCTACGCTTGAAAAGATAATTTTGACTTAGTAACATTTCTACTTTCTGAACCTGTTCAGAAGGGTCTCGGTGAACCCCCTGAAATTGTGGGTCAGAAATGTTAAAGTAATGTAAACTCAAGTTATTAAAGTCTATTTCAATCCTTGAGGGACAGGTTAAGATGATTGTTCAAAGATTATTTGAAGCACAAAAAGACAAAAGACTAAAAGGAGGATTTGCAGACATCAAGTGACCGCAGAAGAAGAAAAATCTTCAAAGTAAGGTACAATGCCAGAAAAGCTTTCTTCCATCTAGAGAATAATAAGGAAATCTAATGGTAGCATCACTTCACCTAAAAACTTTAATTAATAACATAAAAGACTCAACATATTAAAAGCTTCTCAAATAATAATAATCATAAAATCCTCTGGTTTGATACCATAAAAATCTGTTTTCAAAAATTTCTTTTCTTAAATGTTTTCTCACATATTCCATTTTATTTTTTCTTTCCTTTTTGTTTTTAAAAGTGTTTCGAAAAAGTAATATCTTCCAATACGTTTTTATGTCTCTTCTTAAATGTCTTTCAAAAACGTTTTCCAAAACTTACTTTATCCATGCTAATGACTCAGTTTCCTATAGAGCTTCATCTATGACCAATCAATGATGCACGTTTCGATACTTTCAAGATTTGAAACTGCCATCATCAAAAGCTATCTGAGCCCATATACATCGCGTGAACAACAATCCAATGGATTCATTTTCCTTACTTCTCTATTTTACCCTTGCTTCAAAGTCCTATAAATTCACTAGAGCCCTTCACACAAACTCACATCTTCAAAGCTCCTCTATAGCTTTGTCTAAGGTTCTGAGTAAGTGGCTTCCAAAAGGATGATGAAGAAGCAAAGGAAAACAGAAGAAGGACCTCTGAAACATGTTGAGGCAAAGATCAAGTCATCTTGGATGATGTATGGAATGAAGAGTAAGGGAAAGGGTTCATCTGAAAACCCGTTTCTCTATACTTGGACCATGGTGATCTTGCTGCATCACAGGTGGACTTGAAGATCACTGGGTGATCCCAGAATAGTCAATCTTATTAAAGAACTACTGACAAAGTGGTTCTTGGAAGTAAGGTGGTGACTAATGATCGAGACACAGTCTTACATGATACACCTCCATTGTCCCAGGGGCTAGAAGGAAAAGGCGTGCAACACGGCACGGTTGGGATGAAGTCTGGGGCTCTGAGGCAACTCCTGAAGCTTCTGCAACAGAAGGAGTGGTGATAGCTTTGAAAGAGATGAAGTCTATAAGGCTATGCCTCAGGCCTTCGAAGGAATCTCCGGAGGAAGCAATGGATGGATACATTCTATTTTTGGAATGTAACCTCTTTCCTTTTTGTGAAAACCTGCTTTTGTATTTATCAAATCTTTTGAGAAAATTTAAACTTGTGTATTTCTGTGTTTATTTCAGTTTATTTTGTTTATCAATGGTTGTATCATTTATTTGGTATAAGAAGTTACTGTATTTTTCTAACAATTGATATTTATTCCTTAATCTTCGGTATCTGAAAAATAACAAAAATAATTGATAAAAGTAAATAAACTTAAATAGAATAAAACTTAAGTTATGAAACTCAACTATATGAAACTTATGAAATAAAAGTAACAAAAATAACAAAAGGAGAAGAAATATAAAATAAATGAACCATTCACTTATGAAACTCAACTATATGAAACCATGAACCTTTTTAATTAATGACAAAAGGGGGAGAAATATTAAACTCACAAATGATTTAAAAGGGATGACTAACAATCAGTATCTGTGATAAGTAAAATGGTAATATATGGTAATAACAATTGGTATCTATGATAAGTAAATAAAATATGGTAATATTAGTTTTCAATAACAAACAATAATAATTTGTGTCTAAAAAGACTAACACAATTGGTATCTGAAAGATTAACATCTAGTTTCCAAAGGATAAGTTAACAAAATCTAATCTTGTTAACGATTAGAATAATAATAACAATTTGCAACATTTAACAATTGACAACATTTAACAAACTAAAAGAATAAATGTTCTTCTCAGGGGGAGTATTATAGATAGGGGAAGTCTTTTATATACTTACCCATCTTTCCTTAAAACATTTTGTAAGTTGTACATATCTTATTTGTCACCATTAAAAAGGGGGAGATTGTGAAGTCTATTAATCAGTTTGAGCATTCAAACTTGACTCAAAGACTTAATATCCTTTAGTTTTAATGATTAACAAATAAGATTATATAAACGGATTCTACTGAGAAAGGTATTGGTTTGTTGATTGTGTTTCAGGATGAAATAGTAATCAGAATCAGAAGAACAAATGCAGGATCAATTATAAAGAAGCTGTCTGAAGAATGCAACTCGTCTGAAGTGCGCAAACTGTCTGAAGACGTGAAGACCATATGAAGACAACATAAAGCAGTCTGAAGAAAAGAAGTTGTCTGAAGCAAGGAAGCTTTCCGAAGCAAAGAAGCTGTCTGAAGCAACGAAGATGTCTGAAGAAGCAGAACTCGTCTGAAGAGTTGAAGCTGTCTGAAGTAGTTCAACCCGTCTGAAGTATCAGTGCTGTCTGAAGTCTCACTTATGACGTGGCACCCTCTGCTGAAGTTTGTGAAGACTTTTCTGAACCTCTGCTGCACGTACCTTTTCAAACACGTTTATGGCAAGGAACACAAAGACCTTTCCTGGTGATTTTGAATTTCATACACCACTGAGGAAATCTCTGGAACGCAGAAATTGCAGCAACAACGATGGCAGCTTTATAGCAGCACCAACGTTGTACTCTGTCAGAATTGTGAAGACACCCAGAAGCGTGTCTCACGATGGATTGAATAGCATTCAATGCTTTCTCTAAAAGGTGGTATCACAACGGAAATATCATCATCACCAATCCAAAAGAAAGCACAAGAAAAGCTCAGGAGACTAAGCAGAAGCAACAAAGAGAAATGTTTGAATAACATATTTTAATTCAAACATATTTTATCATCTGCAAGAAACAGCCATTGAAAAAGACACCTCACTCAAAGAAGAAAGGAGAAATGGTGTCAGGAAGCAAACAGAAAAGGACCATATACAAAATAAGCAAGAGGACAAATCCAACGGATACCTCCTCATATACACTCCTAAGAAAAGCAGAGGAAATCAGAAGTCAGCTGAAGAAAAGCAAAAGGATATCAAGAGAGAGAACATGCAAAATAATATCAAGAAAGTCTCTCTAAAGATCTCATCTACAGAAGTGTCAGAACAAGACTGTCTGAACACTTATTTGCTTAAGAAGAAGCAACCGTTCGAGACACTATTACATAACGGCTATATGAGCCACATCATCAACATCTCAACGGTATTATGAATCATCTTCAAACGGCTATATTCCAACAGGACATATAAATAGCCTCAAGGAAGAATTTGAAGATGTTGAACTCATTCACTTGGTTCAATCAGTTGATCAAGATGCATCAGAAAAATCCTATCGGTGTTGACCACACTTACTTGAATCAACTATGCTAGTCAAAATAGCAGTTGTTCAGTTGAACAACCTACCAGGCTGTGCTTAATCTCATATGAACCAAGAATGGTTTGAAGCTGTAAGTATGCCTTGGTTTTTCCAATGATACGGGTGAGAATGTAACCCATGGAAACCAATGGCTCGAGAACAAGGCTGGAGCTTAAAGTCAGTATCTACCTAGCCAATTCTCAGAGGATGTTATTCCTCATATCAGAGATAGGAATTGTACTTAAACTTATGTACTTGTATCACTGTCTTACCCTTGTACTTAGATTTATCCATTGTATCCTGAGTAGTACTCAGTTAACCTCTAGTACAGGAAAAGATTAAGTTTATGTTTCGTGGAAAATTAAACTTAGTTTAATTTAAAAACACTTTATGTGTCTGAGAGCCTGGAGAGGCTTGGTGGAAGAAAGAATACTCTACACTTGAATAAGTGTCTGAGAGCCTTGAGACGCTTGGTGGAAGAAAGAATACTCGTGGTAGAGCCTGGAGAGGCTAGATAGAAAAGAATACTTGTGGTAGAGCCTGGAGAGGCTTGATAGAAAAGAATACTTGTGGTAGAGCCTGGAGAGGCTTGATAGAAAAGAATACTTGTGGTAGAGCCTGAAGAGGCTTGATAGAAAAGAATACTTGTGGTGTCTGGAGAGATTGTACTCGTGGTGTCTGGAGAGACTGTACTCGTTGTGTCTGGAGAGACTGTACTCGTTGTGTCTGGAGAGACTGTACTAAAACTCAAGCTTGTAATCTGAATATTCATATAGTGGAAATCCAGTGGTTGTTTGCCATTGGGACTGGACGTAGCTCACAGTGGTAGTGAGTGAACCAGGATAAATTCCTTGGCTAAGTTTTCTTACCTTTATCTCTTGTTAATTCTTTTTATACTAATCAAGGGGTCAGAATAATTAATCTGATATTTTATAAAGACACAAAACTTCTTTTAAAATTAGTTTTTACAAGCCGTCTGAAAACTTCAGACAACCACTTAAAAGCCTGTCTGAAATCTCTATGCCTAAGTCCTTTTTTGTTTAATCTCTTTATTTCCAGTTTTCATATTTAAGTTGGAATTTGAAAAGTATTTTCTATAATAAACCTAACACAACTATTTCAATAAAATGATCTTTCATATGAACAAAACATGAGATATCTCTTATATCATTTGAAGCTTTACAAAGAATGTTCCTTGAAGAACTTCTGAAATAAATTCTCAGAAGTGAGTCTGAAAGAGATCAGTTCAAAAATCAGGAACAGACTTCAGACAACCTCTAGTCATCTGAAGTATTTCAGAAACTGTGCTGAAAATACTCTTTGTATTAATCTTCAGAAGATACTTTGAGAAGCCTCTGTTTAAAACAATCTTAAGCTTTAGAAGAAACATTGTTTTTCTTATCTTCCACATGTTTCAACTATCTCTGATCTTAAGACTTATTTTTAACGGTGCCCATATTCATGTTTTAAATTAAAGATTTCCAAAAACTATTAAAAAGTTTAAACACTATTCAACCCCCCTTCTAGTGTTTCCTGTGGTTCTAACAGAAAAATCACAAAATTTCACCGGGAGGCCCTCGGGGTAAGTCCCTTTCCATTTCCCGAGCCACGCAACCATCTGACAAAATAATTCATAATAAATACATTTTAATTCAAGAAATCCCCTAAATGCGATTGTGCAATTTATAGATTGTTTACAAACAATAATATGCGCATGCGCACTTTGTAGAATGTTTATTCAATATAAAATGTTCATGCTCAGTTTATAGCTATCAAATGCGCATGCGCAATTTATTGAATGTTTGAAGTGTGCATGCGCATTTCTAAGTGCTTAATTTACTGCATGACCAAATGCACAGGCGCATTTTGCCCGTGTTGATTTTAAAAAATTACTTCCCTGCTTTTTTGTCCTGTTATCTGAAGCCTCCTCCTCTTTTCCAGAAACTAGCACAGTACCCGTGCATTCACACGTGTGACGTTAAGTTGTGAGTGATTTCAACTTAAAAAAAAGATTAATTTTTTATAATATAATAATTTATTATAAAATTATATACATCAATTAATGGAAAGTGAAAAATTTATTTTTATGCTTTTTATAAATTTTAGAATTTATTATTTTTTAATAAAAATTTTTTTCCTTAAAATTTAAAATAATAGTGGCATAATTAAAATAAATAATAAAAGAGAATAATAAATTAAAATAACTCATAAAATTTTGATATTACTTATTTATACTATAGATACAAATCAAGAATGTTATCTTAAGTTGGCATTTAATATTTGATTTAGGTTTTAGTTTCAATTTTTTGCTATATATATATAATTATATATATGAACAAATAATAAAATTGTATTTGAAGAAAATGGCTTAATTGGAAAAGTGACAATATTTGCCCCCTTAACCTGAGTTTCTGGCTTCGCCCCTATATATATGTAAAATGACATCACTCACAACTCAACGTCACTCGTGCGAATACATGGGGTATTGTGCTAGTTTCTGGAAAAGAGGAGGAGATTCCAGATAACAGAAAAAACAGGGAAGTTATTTTTAAAATCAACAAGGGCAAAATGCGCCTGCGCATTGTGTGATGCAGTGAATTAAACACTGAGAAATACGCAAGCGCTTTTCAAATATTTAATAAATTGTGCATGCACGTTTTATATTGTGTAAACATTCAACAAAGTGCGCATGCACATTTTATCGTTTGTAAACAATCTATAAATTGCACATGCACATTAAGGGGATTTCTTGATTTAAAATGTATTTATTATGAATTAATTTGTCAGATCGCAGCGTGGCTCGTGCCATGGAACGAGACTCACCCCGGGGGGCTCCTGGTGAAATTTGGTGATTTTTCTCCCCAACATGTAATTACCGTGAATTTTGAAAAAAAAATAGAGAAAAATCAACGGAAATTCAGCGGAAAAGTGAAAAAAATTGGGGAAAGGATTTTTTTAGGACCCATATGTCCTGTCAAGTGCCCCTGCATGGTTGAGATGTGAAAACCATGTAGACGATGAAATTTTTCTTACATCTTAGTTTATTTGAGAAATGTTTAAGTTATGGTTCGCGAAACGTCACCCCTTACTTTCGCCGTCACAATTACCTCACCCATAATGTTTTTTCCCGACTTCTGTGGTGACAGGATCACTTGTTAGGACATATGGGTCCTGATAAAAAATTTTCCCAATTTTTTCACTTTTCAGGTGAATTTCCATTGATTTTACTCTATTTTTTGGGTTAAAAATTCACGGTAATTACATTTTGGGGAGAAAAATCACAAAATTTCACCGGGAGGCCCTCGGGGTGAGTCTCGTTCCATTGCACGAGCCACGCAACCATCTGAAAAAATAATTCATAATAAATACATTTTAATTCAAGAAATCCCCTAAATGCGCTTGTGCAATTTATAGATTGTTTACAAACGATAATATGCGCATGCGCACTTTGTAGAATGTTTACACAATATAAAATGCGCATGCTCAGTTTATAGCTATAAAATGCGCATGCGCAATTTATTGAATGTTTGAAGTGTGCATGCGCATTTCTAAGTGTTTAATTCACTGCATGACCCAATGCACAGGCGCATTTTGCCCTTGTTGATTTTAAAAAATTACTTCCCTGTTTTTTTGTCCTGTTATCTGAAGCCTCCTCCTCTTTTCCAGAAACTAGCACAGTACCCGTGCATTCACACGTGTGACGTTGAGTTGTGAGTGATGTCGTTTTTACATATATTATTAATTTTTTATAATATAATAATTGATTATATAATTATATACATCAATTAATGGAAAGTGAAAAATTTATTGTTATGCTTTTTATAAATTTTACAAATTATTAATTTTTAATAAAAAAAAATTTCCTTAAAATTTAAAATAACAGTGGCATAATTAAAATAAATAATAAAAGAGAATAAAAAATTAAAATAATTTATTAAATTTTGATATTACTTATTTATACTATAGATACAAATCAAGAATGTTATCGTAATTTGGTATTTAATATTTGATTTAGGTTTTGGTTTCAATTTTTTGCTATATATATATAACAATATATAAGACCAAATAATAAAATTGTATTTGAAGTAAAGGGATTAATTGGAAAAATGACAATATCTGCCCCCTTAACCTGAGTTTCTAGCTTCGCCCTTGCATATATGTAAAAATGACATCACTCACAACTCAACGTCACTCATGCGAATACATGGGGTACTGTGCTAGTTTCTGGAAAAGAGGAGGAGATTCCAGATAACAGAAAAAACAGGGAAGTTATTTTTAAAATCAACAAGGGCAAAATGCGCCAACGCATTGTGTGATGCAGTGAATTAAACACTGAGAAATGCGCATGCGCTTTTCAAACATTTAATAAATTGTGCATGCACATTTTATATTGTGTAAACATTCTACAAAGTGCGCATGCGCATTTTATCGTTTGTAAACAATCTATAAATTGCACATGCACATTTAGGGGATTTCTTGATTTAAAATGTATTTCTTATGAATTAATTTGTCAGATCGCTGCGTGGCTCGTGCCATGGAACGAGACTCACCCCGGGGGGCTCCTGGTGAAATTTGGTGATTTTTCTCCCCAAATTACCGTGAATTTTTAAAATAAAAAATAGAGAAAAATCAACGGAAATTCAGCGGAAAAGTGAAAAAATTGGGGAAAACTTTTTTTAGGACCCATATGTCCTGTCAGGTGCCCCTGCATGGTTGGGATGTGAAAACCATGTAGACGATGAAATTTTTCTTACATCTTAGTTTATTTGAGGAATGTTTAAGTTATGGTTCCCGAAACGTCACCCCTTACTTTCGCCGTCACAATTACCTCACCCATAATGTTTTTTCCCGACTTTTGTGGTGACAGGATCACTTGGTAGGACATATGGGCCCTGATAAAAAATTTTCCCAATTTTTTCACATTTCAGGTGAATTTCCATCGATTTTACTCTATGTTTTGGGTTAAAAATTCACGGTAATTACATTTTGGGGAGAAAAATCACAAAATTTCACCGGGAGGCCCTCGGGGTGAGTCTCGTTCCATTGCACGAGCCACGCAACCATCCGAAAAAATAATTCATAATAAATACATTTTAATTCAAGAAATCCCCTAAATGCGCTTGTGCAATTTATAGATTGTTTACAAACGATAATATGCGCATCCGCACTTTGTAGAATGTTTACACAATATAAAATGCGCATGCTCAGTTTATAGCTATAAAATACGCATGCGCAATTTATTGAATGTTTGACCCAATGCACAGGCGCATTTTGCCCTTGTTGATTTTAAAAAATTACTTTCCTGTTTTTTTGTCCTGTTATCTGAAGCCTCCTCCTCTTTTCCCGAAACTAGCACAGTACCCGTGCATTCCCACGTGTGACGTTGAGTTGTGAGTGATGTCAATTTAAAAAAAAGATTAATTTTTTACAATATAATAATTTATTAGATAATTATATACATCAATTAATGGAAAGTGACAATTTTATTGTTATGCTTTTATAAATTTTAGAATTTATTATTTTTTAATAAAATTTTTTTCCTTAAAATTTAAAATAACAGTGGCATAATTAAAATAAATAATAAAAGAGAATAAAAAATTAAAATAATTCATAAAATTTTGATATTACTTATTTATACTATAGATACAAATCAAGAATGTTATCTTAATTTGGTATTTAATATTTGTTTTAGGTTTTAGTTTTAATTTTTTGCTATATATATATATAATTGTATATATGAACAAATAATAAAATTGTATTTGAAGTAAAGGGATTAATTTGAAAAATGACAATATTTGCCCCCTTAACCTGAGTTTCTGGCTTCGCCCCTGCATAGATGTAAAAATGACATCACTCACAACTCAACGTCACTCGTGCGAATACATGGGGTACTGTGCTAGTTTCTGGAAAAGAGGAGGAGATTCCAAATAACAGAAAAAACAGGGAAGTTATTTTTAAAATCAACAAGGGCAAAATGAGTCTGCGCATTGTGTGATGCAGTGAATTAAACACTGAGAATTGCACATTCGCTTTTCAAACATTTAACAAATTGCACATGCGCATTTTATATTGTGTAAACATTCTACATAGTGCGCATGCGCATTTTATCGTTTGTAAACAATCTATAAATTGCACATGCACATTTAGGGGATTTCTTGATTTAAAATGTATTTATTATGAATTAATTTGTCAGATCGCTGCGTGGCTCGTGCCATGGAATGAGACTCACCCCGGGGTCTCCTGGTGAAATTTGGTGATTTTTCTCCCCAAATTACCGTGAATTTTTAAAATAAAAAATAGAGAAAAATCAACGAAAATTCAGCGGAAAAGTGAAAAAATTGGGGAAAACATTTTTTTAGGACCCATATGTCCTGTCAGGTGCCCGTGCATGGTTGGGATGTGAAAACCATGTAGACGAAGAAATTTTCTTACATCTTAGTTTATTTGAGGAATGTTTAAGTTATGGTTCCCGAAACGTCACCCCTTACTTTCGCCGTCACAATTACCTCACCCATAATGTTTTTTCCCGACTTCTGTGGGGACAGGATCACTTGGTAGGACATATGGGTCCTGATAAAAAATTTTCCCAACTTTTTCACTTTTCAGGTGAATTTCCATCGATTTTACTCTATTTTTTGGGTTAAAAATTCACGGTAATTACATTTTGGGGAGAAAAATCACAATTTCACCGGGAGGCCCTCGGGGTGAGTCTCGTTCCATTGCACGAGCCACGCAACCATCTGACAAAATAATTCATAATAAATACATTTTAGTTCAAGAAATCCCCTAAATGCGCTTGTGTAATTTATAGATTGTCTACAAACGATAATATGCGCATGCGCACTTTGTAGAATGTTTACACAATATAAAATGCGCATGCGCAATTTATTGAATGTTTGAAGTTTGAAGTGTGCATACGCATTTCTAAGTGTTTAATTCACTGCATGACCCAATGCACAGGCGCATTTTGCCCTTGTTGATTTTAAAAAATTACTTCCCTTTTTTTTGTCCTGTTATCTGAAGCCTCCTCCTCTTTTCTAGAAACTTGCACTATTCCCGTGCATTCACACGTGTGACGTTGAGTTGTGAGTGATGTCAATTTAAAAAAAAGATTAATTTTTTATAATATAATAATTTATTATATAATTATATACATCAATTAATGGAAAGTGAAAAATTTATTGTTATGCTTTTTATAAATTTTAGAATTTATTATTTTTTAATAAAAATTTTTTTCCTTAAAATTTAAAATAAGAGTGGCATAATTAAAATAAATAATAAAAGAGAATAAAAAATTAAAATAATTCATAAAATTTTGATATTACTTATTTATACTATAGATACAAATCAAGAATGTTATCTTAATTTGGTATTTAATATTTGTTTTAGGTTTTAGTTTTAATTTTTTGATATATATATAAATAATTATATATATGAACAAATAATAAAATTGTATTTGAAGTAAAGGGATTAATTTGAAAAATGACAATATTTGCCCCCTTAACCTGAGTTTCTGGCTTCGCCCCTGCATATATGTAAAAATGACATCACTCACAACTCAACGTCACTCGTGCGAATACATGGGGTACTGTGCTAGTTTCTGGAAAAGAGGAGGAGATTCCAGATAACAGAAAAAACAGGGAAGTTATTTTTAAAATCAACAAGGGCAAAATGCGCCTGCGCATTGTGTGATGCAGTGAATTAAACACTGAGAAATGCGCATGCTGTAACATCCCAACATTTAAGAATCTAGAATTTTAATTAAAGTACTTATAATTTATTTTAATGCAAGTAATTAATAAGATAATAATAAGGTTAGTATAATTATAATAATAATAATAGGTTAGATAATATGTTAAATAAATGAGCTATAAGGTAAAATAATATTTATAAAGATAGAGTATTTAAACATAAATTTTATTAGAGTCAAATTAAATTTCATTATTTCATAGCAATATAATTCCTTGCATAAAGAAAAACAAAGTAAACAAAATAGATACTTATATATTTCATATATGTAATCTAACCTTATTTTTACTATATTTATAGATATAGGTTAAAAAAAATGAATGCAGAAAGGGATCAGGTATCATAGGAAACCCTTACGCCCCTTTTTACAAACACACACACACACACATTATTTCCTAAACCTAACAGAGAGAAGAGGGGCAGCTGAGAGAAAGAAAGGGAAAGAAGAAGAAAGAAAGATGCAGCGGCGGCTATGGAGGAAGAAATGGGAGGAGGCGGCCATGGTTGGTGGTTCGACCAGAGGAAGAGAGGGACGGAGCGACCATGGCTGTGGTTGCTGATCGCAGATGGTGCGACGATGACAGGAGGTCGCGCGGCGGCGAGGCGAGGACGTATGCGGTGGTGCGCAGTGTCGCGGCGGCTGAAGGGCTGCGCTGTTGTGGCCAGAGGAGCCGCGTAGCGGCGACGGTTCAGGGAAGGAGGTGAGTGGTGGCTCGCGGCCATCTGAACGGTGGTGGTGGTGACCATTCGCGGCGGACGCGGCCGCGGAGGGAGATGCTCAGAGGACGGAGGAGCCATGGAAGCCCCATGTGACGGAGAAGACGCGAGACGGTAGAGATAGTGGCTGGATGGGGTTCCCGTGGCGGTGACTGGGTAGTGAACCGCGGAGGTGCGCGGCTGCGCACGCGGTGGCCCTAGGGTGCAGACGGCGGCCATCTTGGCCGCAGCTAGGAAGTGGTGAGGGTCCCCCTTCTTTCTTTTCTCATGCTCTGATTTCCTATTCGTTAAATTTCTAATTACTTTTATCCCTTGATTTGGCTGAATAAGGAGACTATTGGGCTGAAGGGTATCCTATGGGCGGTAGCACCATGGTGGCACCATGGTGGTGGCTGAGGAATGGAGGGACAAAACTTGCTTTGGTTCACGGGATTGGAGGTGAGTATAACTCACACAACCACTCTCATTCTTGCTTGATTTCCGTGAATGATCCCTAATTCCCCCTTTCCCTTTCCTCTAGTCATGTATGTCCATGAATGATTGTTGGTGTTCTATGGCTGGTCCTTGTATGAATGATATGGTTAGAGACATGGTTTAGGGTTTGTATGTTAGGGTTTTACCCATCCCCTTTCAATATTGTATAGTTATGAATTATGCTTGAGGAATATGCTATGGATGATTGGGGGTTGGGCTGTGAGATTAACATAATGGGGTTTCCTCATGGCAATGAGAATGTTTAGATCCGTTAAGAAACATGTGTTATTTGTGATGTTTGTGCATTGCATTCAGGCCTTTGGCCCAGTTAATTGGAAAATGAATTTGAGCTTCGGCTCCCAGTCAAAAATGAATTTGGCCTCGGCCCCAGCTACGGCTTCGGCCCCAGTTTTGGCTTATGCCCCAGTTCACCCTAATTAAGCAAGACTGGACTTCGGTCCCCAGCTAATTGGACTTTGGTCCCCAGTTAAAACACGGGTTTCGGACCCCAGTTAATTGGCGGTGTTATGCCCAAGGAAGACGTTCCTTGTAGTCTGAGCTCAGGTCTAGCCCCAGATAGTGAAAAGACCCCGTCTGCCGGGTAATGCAGGTCATGCATAACATTTCTATGTTCCAGTTTTGCATTACACATCATGTATTGCTGGGTGTAGTTGTAATATGGTGATTGATATGGTTATGCATGATATGTTAAGTTATGTGTTGCATCTCATATGTTTGCTTCCCTACACTGTATGATTGCATGGTTATGCTTGCTGGGACATTAGTCTCACCCCACGTTACGGGGATATATGTTAGTTCATGCAGGTTATTCCAGTGTATGCTCAACGGAGAGGGAGCTTTTGGGGTGGGTCACACACTCCCAGTAACCAAAGGGAAGTCTCCGGAGAAGATTTATTTGTAATTATATCCAGATGTTATTGGAGATTCGGTTGTAGTGACTATCTCGTTGATGTATGATGTAGTAGTCTTTAGTTTGGCCATGGAGGCCTATTATTATTGAATTGGATTAGTGGTTTTGCTATTACAAACAGCACTGGTATTTTGCTGGTTTTCAGGTGATTCCGGAAATTGGGAAATGTCCAGTTTTCAGGGGAAACTCTGTCGGATTTCCGGTAGGAGTTTATGAACTCTCACAATTGAGGGTGTGGTTGCCCCATGCTTCAGTTTAGAATATTGTGTTTAAAGTGTGATGTATGAATTATGTGGTAGTATAAACAAACGTTGGATTGTTTAGGCGTCTTTGTATTATGTGTGTCGATATCGAAAATGGCGCGAAACAATTTCAGAAATTCGGAAATAGTGTTTCCAACGGACATCATTCTTGGATTTAGGAATTAGGACGTTACACATGCGCTTTTCAAACATTTAATAAATTGCACATGCGCATTTTATATTGTGTAAACATTCTACAAAGTGCGCATGCGCATTTTATCGTTTGTAAACAATCTATAAATTGCACATGCACATTTAGGGGATTTCTTGATTTAAAATGTATTTATTATGAATTAATTTGTTAGATCGCTGCGTGGCTCGTGCCATGGAACGAGACTCACCCCGGGGGGGCTCCTGGTGTAATTTGGTGATTTTTCTCCCCAACATGTAATTACCGTGAATTTTTAACATAAAAAATAGAGAAAAATCAACGGAAATTCAGCGGAAAAGTGAAAAAATTGGGGAAAACATTTTTTTAGGACCCATATGTTCTGCCAGGTGCCCCTGCATGGTTGGGATGTGAAAACCATGTAGACGATGAAATTTTTCTTACATCTTTGTTGATTTGAGGAATGTTTAAGTTATGGTTCCCGAAACGTCACCCCTTACTTTCATCACCGTCACAATTACCTCACCCATAATGTTTTTTCCCGACTTCTGTGGTGACAGGATCACTTGGTAGGACATATGGGTCCTGATAAAAAAATTTCCCAAATTTTTCACTTTTCAGGTGAATTTCCATCGATTTTACTCTATTTTTTGGGTTAAAAATTCACGGTAATTACATTTTGGGGAGAAAAATCACAAAATTTCACCGGGAGGGCCCTCGGGGTGGGTTTCGTTCCATTGTACGAGCCACGCAACCATCTGACAAAATAATTCATAATAAATACATTTTAATTCAAGAAATCCCCTAAATGCGCTTGTGCAATTTATAGATTGTTTACAAACGATAATATGCGCATGCGCACTTTGTAGAATGTTTACACAATATAAAATGCGCATGCTCAGTTTATAGCTATAAAATGCGCATGCGCGATTTATTAAATGTTTGAAGAGTGCATGCGCATTTCTAAGTGTTTAATTCACTGCATGACCCAATGCACAGGCGCATTTTGCCCTTGTTGATTTTAAAAAATTACCTCCCTGTTTTTTTGTCCTGTCATCTGAAGCCTCCTCCTCTTTTCTAGAAACTAGCACAGTACCCGTGCATTCACACGTGTGACGTTGAGTTGTGAGTGATGTCAATTTAAAAAAATGATTAATTTTTTATAATATAATAATTTATTATATAATTATATACTTCAATTAATGGAAAGTGAAAAATTTATTGTTATGCTTTTTATAAATTTTAGAATTTATTATTTTTGAATAAAAATTTTTTTCCTTAAAATTTAAAATAACAGTGGCATAATTAAAATAAATAATAAAAGAGAATAAAAAATTAAAATAATTCATAAAATTTTGATATTACTTATTTATACTATAGATACAAATCAAGAATGTTATCTTAATTTGGTATTTAATATTTGATTTAGGTTTTAGCTTTAATTTTTTGCTATATATATATATATAATTATATATATGAACAAATAATAAAATTGTATTTGAAGTAAAGGGATTAATTGGAAAAATGACAATATTTGCCCCCTTAACCTGAGTTTCTGGCTTCGCCCCTGCATATATGTAAACATGACATCACTCACAACTCAACGTCACTCGTGCGAATACATGGGGTACTGTGCTAGTTTCTGGAAAAGAGGAGGAGATTCCAGATAACAGAAAAAACAGGGAAGTTATTTTTAAAATCAACAAGGGCAAAATGCGCCTGCGCATTGTGTGATGCAGTGAATTAAACACTGAGAAATGCGCATGCGCTTTTCAAACATTTAATAAATTGCGCATGCACATTTTATATTGTGTAAACATTCTACAAAGTGCGCATGCACATTTTATCGTTTGTAAACAATCTATAAATTGCACATGCACATTTAGGGGATTTCTTGATTTAAAATTATTTATTATGAATTAATTTGTCAGATCGCTGCGTGGCTCGTGCCATGGAACGAGACTCACCCCGGGGGGCTCCTGGTGAAATTTGGTGATTTTTCTCCCCAATGTAATGTCCTCATTTCTAATTTAGAAATAATGCTTGTTGGGAGCACTATTCTTAAATTCGTGAAATCATTTCCTTCATTTCGCATATCAATATACAACATAATGGCTTGAGTAACCCAACAATTACTAATCTCCAAACATTACATACATAAATCAAAGAATACCAATACAAGTTTGCCATCAAGGCTCCAATTCAATGCATCAAGTAACTTCATAAATTCCTAAGAACATCCTAATTAATATCGGTAATGGTTCTAATCAATGTTAAATACATCAAACATAACCAAACATCAAGCTATTATCATCAATGAGTCTTCTACTTGCTCGTCACTATCCTGTAGAGAGCGAATTTCGTCCAGAGAGCACTCTAAAACCCCCCATTTTTCGCTTGAGCGAAAATGAGTATGTTTGAAAGTGCGGTTTTCATCAAAACCCTATCAAATAACCTATCAAACTGAAGCCCCGGAAATAAGCTTTCTAATGAGAGTGGAATCACCTCAATCGGACATCTACAACTCTAGATATTTGCAATTTAGTGCACCAAGGTCATTAGACTTAAAACCTAAATCAAGCAACAACCTTAGTTTTTGCCTCTTAAGTTTTTCCTTATCCATCTACATTCAAATTCGAATTCGAATCTTATATTTAAACATTATCCTAAACTTGATATTACTCTCTTATCTCTATTTCTTGTGATGTTATCATTCCTATTTTGAAATATGATCTTTAAATTAAAATGCTAAAGCATATATCTTTCCAGAGGATATCCCAATCGGTTATGATATTATTATATTAATATTAATAATATAATAACTACTACATTTATAACAATTAAGGTTAATTGAAACATTAATAATATAATTTATCTTCTAATAATTTTATTATTATCTTGTTATATTAATAACAATTATTATATCTTCTAATATCAAATTCTATATCTCTATTTTAGTATTCATATTATCGTGCCATTATTATATCATTAATATTATACAATTATTTTATTAATAGTTACCGTTATTATAATAAAGATTCTCTTTTCATAACCAATATTATCGAAATAAATTTATAAGTATTTTTAATTTATTATCATTATTATTTTTATTATAATTTTAGATTTCTAAATTTTTGGGATGTTACAACCAACATGTAATTACCGTGAATTTTTAACATAAAAAATAGAGAAAAATCAAGGGAAATTCAGCAGAAAAGTGAAAAAATTGGGGAAAACATTTTTTTAGGACCCATATGTCCTGCCAGGTGCCCCTGCATGGTTGGGATGTGAAAACTATGTAGACGATGAAATTTTTCTTACATCTTAGTTTATTTGAGGAATGTTTAAGTTATGGTTCCCTAAACGTCACCCCTTACTTTCGTCGTCACAATTACCTCACCCATAATGTTTTTTCCCGACTTCTGTGGTGACAGGATCACTTGGAAGGACATATGGGTCCTGAAAAAAATTTTCCCAATTTTTTCACTTTTCAGGTGAATTTCCATCGATTTTACTATATTTTTTGGGTTAAAAATTCACGGTAATTACATTTTGGGGAGAAAAATCACAAAATTTCAATGGGAGGCCCTCGGGGTGAGTCTCGTTCCATTGCACGAGTCACGCAACCATCTGACAAAATAATTCATAATAAATACATTTTAATTCAAGAAATCCCCTAAATGCGCTTGTGCAAATTATAGATTGTTTACAAACGATAATATGCGCATGCGCACTTTGTAGAATGTTTACACAATATAAAATGTGCATGCTCAGTTTATAGCTATAAAATGCGCATGCGCAATTTATTGAATGTTTGAAGTGTGCATGCGCATTTCTAAGTGTTTAATTCACTGCATGACCCAATGCACAGAAGCATTTTGCCCTTGTTGATTTTAAAAAATTACTTCCCTGTTTTTTTGTCCTGTTATCTGAAGCCTCCTCCTCTTTTCCAGAAACTAGCACAGTACGCGTGCATTAACACGTGTGACGTTGAGTTGTGAGTGATGTCAATTTAAAAAAAAGATTAATTTTTTATAATATAATAATTTATTATATAATTATATACATCAATTAATGGAAAGTGAAAAATTTATTGTTATGCTTTTTATAAATTTTAGAATTTATTATTTTTTAATAATAATTTTTTGCCTTAAAATTTAAAATAACAGTGGCATAATTAAAATAAATAATAAAAAAGAATAAAAAATTAAAATAATTCATAAAATTTTGATATTAGTTATTTATACTATAGATACAAATCAAGAATGTTATCTTAATTTGGTATTTAATATTTGATTTAGGTTTTAGTTTTAATTTTTGCTATATATATATATATAATTATATATATGAACAAATAATAAAATTGTATTTGAAGTAAAGGGATTAATTGGAAAAATGACAATATTTGCCCCCTTAACCTGAGTTTCTGGCTTCGCCCCTGCATATATGTAAAATTGACATCACTCACAACTCAACATCACTCGTGCGAATACACGGGGTACTGTGCTAGTTTCTGGAAAAGAGGAGGAGATTCCAGATAACAGAAAAAACAGAGAAGCTATTTTTTAAAATTAACAAAGGCAAAATGCGCCTGTGCTTTGTGTGATTCAGTGAATTAAACACTGAGAAATGCGCATGCGCTTTTCAAACATTTAATAAATTGCACATGCGCATTTTATATTGTGTAAACATTCTACAAAGTGCACAAGCGCATTTTATCGTTTGTAAACAATCTGTAAATTGCACATGCACATTTAGGGGATTTCTAAATTTAAAATGTATTTATTATGAATTAATTTGTCAAATCGGTGCGTGGCTCGTACCATGGAACGAGACTCACCCTGGGGGGCTCTTGGTGAAATTTGGTGATTTTTCTCCCCAACATTTAATTACCGTGAATTTTTAACCCAAAAAATAGTGAAAAATCAACGGAAATTCAGCGGAAAAGTGAAAAAATTGGGGAAAACATTTTTTTAGGATTCATATGTCCTGCCAGGTTCCCCTCCATGGCTGGGATGTGAAAACCATGTAGCCGATGAAAATTTTCTTACATCTTAGTTGATTTGAGGAATGTTTAAGTTATGGTTCCCGAAATGTCACCCCTTACTTTCGGCGTTACAATTACCTCACCCATAATGTTTTTTCCCGACTTCTGTGGTGACAGGATCACTTGGTAGGACATATGGGTCCTGATATAAAATTTTCCCAATTTTTTCACTTTTCAGGTGAATTTCCATTGATTTTACTCTATTTTTTGGGTTAAAAATTCACGGTAATTACATTTTGGGGAGAAAAATCATAAAATTTCACCGGGAGGCCCTCGGGGTGAGTCTCGCTCCATTTCCCGAGCTACGCAGCCATCTGACAAAATAATTTATAATAAATACATTTTAATTCAAGGAATCCCCTAAATGTGTTTGTGCAAAATGCGCATGCTCAGTTTATAGGTATAAAATGTGCATGCGCAATTTATTGAATGTTTGAAGTGTGCATGCGGATTTCTAAGTGTTTAATTCACTGCATGACCTAATGCACAGGCGCATTTAGCCCTTGTTGATTTTAAAAAATTACTTCCTTGTTTTTGTTCCTGTTATCTAAAGCCTCCTCCTCTTTTCCAGAAACTAGCACAGTACCCGTGCATTCACACGTGTGACGTTGAGTTGTGAGTGATGTCATTTTTACATATATGATTAATATTCTATAATATAATAATTTATTATATAATTATATACATCAATTAATGGAAAGTGAAAAATTTATTGTTATGCTTTTTATAAATTTTAGAATTTATTGTTTTTTAATAATAATTTTTTTCCTTAAAATTTAAAATAACAGTGGCATAATTAAAATAAATAATAAAAGAGAATAAAAAATTAAAATAATTCATAAAATTTTGATATTACTTATTTATACTATAGATACAAATCAAGAATGTTATCTTAATTTGGAATTTAATATTTGATTTAGGTTTTAGTTTTAATTTTTTGCTATATATATATATAATTATATATATGAACAAATAATAAAATTGTATTTGAAGTAAAGGGATTAATTGGAAAAATGACAATATTTGCCCCCTTAACCTGAGTTTCTGGCTTTGCCCCTGCATATATGTAAAAATGACATCACTCACAACTCAACGTCACTCGTGCGAATACACGGGGTACTGTGCTAGTTTTTTGAAAAGAGGAGGAGATTCCAGATAATAGAAAAAATAGGGAAGCTATTTTTTAAAATCAACACGGGCAAAATGCGCCTTTGCATTATGTGATGCAGTGAATTAAACACTGAGAAATGCGCATGCGCTTTTCAAACATTTAATAAATTGCACATACGCATTTTATATTGTGTAAACATTCTACAAAGTGCGCATGCGCATTTTATCGTTTGTAAACAATATGTAAATTGCACATGCACATTTAGGGGATTTCTAAATTTAAAATGTGTAACATCCCGCAAAATTAGGAGCTTTAATAGCTCATTAGGTTGAAAATAAGTGAATTAATGTATTAGAGACTAAGGGAAGGTAGGCTGAGGAATTAAAGGTTAAAACTTAACTATAAAACCAAGTTTAGGAATTGGTCTAAAAAGTAAAATTAGTAAGTTGGGTTGTGAAACATACAATAATATATCCTTGACCTCCTTTCTTTAGTATTTCCTTATTTTGTATAACTAACAGAAGATTCAATATTAAAAAGGATTAGGATGTTAAAATCTAAGTTTAGGACCCTTAACTAAGTAAATTCTAGAAGTTCAAGTCCTTGGTAATCGATTACCAGTGGGTGGTAATCGATTACCAGAGAGTTGTTTAGGTTGGTAATCTCCTGTTAAGAGTGTTGTAATCGATTACCTGAGAGCTGTTTGTATGGTAATCGATTACAAGATGCTATCAGGCGATTACCTGAGGGCTGATATTTTGGTAATCGATTACCAAGAGTAGTAATCGATTACCAGGATATATGGGTCTTTCAGTAATCGATTACCAGGGTTGGTAATCGATTACCAGGTTACCAGAAAGGGTTCATGAGTGTATTTTAGTCTATGGTAATCGATTACAGTAAGCCTGTAATCGATTACCAGCCCGATATATATATACCAGGAACGTTTTTAAAATCAGATTTTAAGAGAAAACCTAAACCTAGAGAGAGAGCGGGGTTCTAGAGAGAGAAATAAAATTTGAAGCTTGAAGAATGGATTATGGGCAAGGAAACATCACTTAATCGTCTCCAAACTCTATTCCTCATCTTGAATTTCTACATTTGGTGAGTATAACTCACTTTTAGAGTAGAAACTATTGGTCTCAATGCATGTTCCCACCCTCCTCTCTTTCCCTTTCTTGATGCTGGATATTTGATGATTGAATTGTTGATTTCTTAATGTTTGGATTGATTATCGATAGATTGAGTATATGAGTATAGAATCGAGCGTCGGAATCCTTAGTTTCGAAACTATCGAAACTAACGAAACTATCAAAACCCCTCGATTGTAACTCATATGAGCATTCTATTCGATTATAACCCTTCGTTTAATACTACTTATGGATTGAAATGTCTAATTCGATGTTTGGATTGGAAATTGAAATGTATGTGTGTAGAGTCGAACTTCGAAATACTAGAGATTAGCGGAATTTATGAAATGCTCATTGTATGAACCCTACCCCTTGAATCCCTTTCTATATGATTTAAACTGAATGGAATTATGTTATCAAGGACTTTGAGCCAAAAGATTGATCAGTTAAGTCATGGGTCTTCGGACCAAATAAGTTATAAGAGAGGTGATTCCATTTACTCCACGGCCAAAGAGTTAAATCGGAATTCCTCAATGAAATAAAGTACATGTGGTTTACTAATAAGACTTAATTAAGGTGGCCTTGGACGACGGTCCTTGGTCATATGGCCGAGCGCTCACTTATGTTAAAGCGATAAGAACCCTTGGTATTTGGGTGAAAATACTATATGACTAACGTTGTGTTTATGTTTGGTATTGATTGGATAACCACACATGTTATTATGGAATTCAACTACTATTATCTATACGAGATTATGTGCTATATGATGAGTGATGTTTTGTCTGCCTCCCCACTATATACATGTGTATGTTTGGTTATACTTGCTGAGACTGTAGTCTCACCCCACGTTATGGGGATCTACTCTAGTGTGCAGGGAAGTTTTTATGACATTGAGGTTGGCTAAGGAATCCTAGGGGCAATGTCTTCTTCAGCTGGAGTTGTATTAATTAATAATGAATTTGTGATGTAATTAACATTTAGTGAATTATTTTGATGTATGAAGTTAAATAAGAACATATTGGATTGGCCTTTGGAGTTGGATTTATAATTCTATGGGGGTTTATGTTATTACATTGTACTGGATTTTGCTGATTTTCAGGTTGAGCTGAATTTGGTAGTTATCCAGCAGTAAGGGGAGACTCTGCCGGATTTCTGGTATGAGTTCATTGAATCACACCTCTCTAAGTGTGGATTCTTCCCTGAACTTAAGTAGGTTTCATACCTATTTAAGATCTTTAACGTTTGTCTTGTTTTGGCTTAAGCTAATCGTTGGGAAGTTTAAGCATATATATGACGATATCGGAAATTTAACGGACTGATTTCAAGGAATATAAGAATAGTGTCTCCAACGGGCATTATTTTTGTAGTCTAGAAATTAGGGCGTTACAAAATGTATTTATTATGAATTAATTTGTCAAATCGGTGCGTGGCTCGTACCATGGAATGAGACTCACCCTGGGGGGCTCCTGGTGAAATTTGGTGATTTTTCTCCCCAACATGTAATTACCGTGAATTTTTAACCCAAAAAATAGAGAAAAATCAACGGAAATTCAGCGGAAAAGTGAAAAAATTGGGGAAAACATTTTTTTAGGACCCATATGTCCTGCCAGGTGCCCCTACATGGTTGGGATGTGAAAACCATGTAGACGATGAAATTTTTCTTACATCTTAGTTGATTTGAGGAATGTTTAAGTTATGGTTCCCGAAACGTCACCCCTTACTTTCGCCGTCACAATTACCTCACTCATAATGTTTTTTCCCGACTTCTGTGGTGACAGGATCACTTGGTAGGACATATGGGTCCTGATAAAAAAATTTCCCAATTTTTTCACTTTTCAGGTGAATTTCCATTGATTTTACTCTATTTTTTGGGTTAAAAATTCACGGTAATTACATTTTGGGGAGAAAAAATCACAAAATTTCACTGGAAGGCCCTCGGGGTGAGTCTTGTTCCATTTCCCGAGCTACGCAGCCATCTGACAAAATAAGTCATAATAAATACATTTTAATTCAAGGAATCCCCTAAATGCGCTTGTGCAAAATGCGCATGCTCAGTTTTTAGCTATAAAATGCGCATGCGCAATTTATTGAATGTTTGAAGTGTGCATGCGGATTTCTAAGTGTTTAATTCACTGCATGACCCAATGCACAGGCGCATTTTGCCCTTGTTGATTTTAAAAAATTACTTCCCTGTTTTTTTTCCTGTTATCTGAAGCCTCCTCCTCTTTTCCAGAAACTAGCACAGTACCCGTGCATTCACACGTGTGACGTTGAGTTGTGAGTGATGTCGTTTTTAGATATATGATTAATTTTTTATAATATAATAATTGATTATATAATTATATACATCAATTAATGGAAAGTGAAAAATTTATTGTTATGCTTTTTATAAATTTTAGAATTTATTATTTTTTAATAATAATTTTTTCCTTAAAATTTAAAATAACAGTGGCATAATTAAAATAAATAATAAAAGAGAATAAAAAATTAAAATAATTCATAAAATTTTGATATTACTTATTTATACTATATATACAAATCAAGAATGTTATCTTAATTTGGTATTTAATGTAACATCCCGAAATTTAGAAATTTAGAAATATAATTTAAATAAGTATAATTATATTTCAAAGACGTTAGCTGTAAAAATAGAAGTTACATATTAATAATAGTAAATATTAATATACCTGTATTTATTGGATAATAATATAATAATATTATTAAGAGATAAATCATAAGATTGCAAATAACATTAATTGTTATAAATATAGTAATTGTTACTTTAATAAAATAATATCAGGATTAATAATGATAATCTGATAAGGGAGATATGGTTAGTATTCTAAAGTAGGATAAGATTTTAAAATAGGAATAATGAGATCACGAGGATTAAGGGTAAGAATCAATATAAATTTAGGATAAGATTTAATTATAAGATTTGAATTTAAATTCAAATGTAGATGGTTAAGGACTCCATAATATCCTAATAATTCCTAATATAAATGAATAAATAAAATAAAAGAAAAGAAAGAAATAATAGTATTATTATTTTTAATAATATTAATTGATTAAATAAGGGGAATAAGTAATAGTATTAGTAATATTAATATTTTTATGAATAATATTATTTAATAAAATAAGAATGAGTGGGTTGAGGATGGGTCCAACCAAGTTAAGTATTTAAGTAAGGAGGGGTTATCAATTCACCCTAATCCTTATTTTGCAAAACGTCATAGAGAGAAACCTTAAGGAGGGGAGAAACGACTCCACAAAGAGAAGGTGCTGCAGAGTAGATCAGTAAGAGGGAGCCACCATTTGCTTTTGGGATTGTCATCTCTAAGGTACGGTGGGGGAGAGGGTGCTGCTTGTATATGCATGTAGGGGTGCTTGGGTAGTGAGGGCAACCATAAGACCCTCTAAGACTCTAAATTCAAAATTGATATATATATATATATTGAGTATTGTACGATGAAAACATGTTGGTTGATGATTAATTCTGTGAATCTTTGTGAATCTTGATTGGGTTGAATGAGAATAAAGAGAATAGTGAAAAAGGGTTAATTAAGGGTTTGATGAATTGGGGTTTTGATGGGAAAACCATGTAAAACTGTTAAAGATTGATGATTTTGATGAGTTTGATGAATATTAATGATTATGAATGGTGGTTGATCGAAAAGGATTGAATAGAGGATGAATAGAGTGAGGTAGAAGTGTTAGAAATCGTGAAATTTGCGATCTGCGTCGCGGGTAATCGATTACCAGGAGTGGTAATCGATTACCAGTGTGTTCTGGGTAGTCCAGAAGTGTTGTTTGTTCGCTGGTAAACGATTACAGGATTGTGGTAATCGATTACCAGAGAGATTGCTTGCAGGTAATCGATTATAGGGGTGCTGTAATCGATTACCAGAGTGTTTGGTTGCAGGTAATCGATTACAAGGTGGATGTAATCGATCACCAGAGACCTTGTTTTCACGTAATCGATTACTAGAGGTTGGTAATCGATTACCAGAGTGGATTTTGAGATCCTGATTGTTTAATGGTATTGATGGTGTGTGATAATGCTTGATGATATTTGGTATGCATAATGATTGGTGCTTATGCAATATAATTGATGATAATTAGTGTACATAATGATTGGTGCTTATGCAATATAATTGATGATAATTGGTGGGCATAATGATTAGTGCTTATGCAATATAATTGATGTTGTTTGGTGTGCATAATGATTGGTGCTTATGCAATATATTGATGATATTTGGTGTGCATAATGATTGGTGCTTATGCAATATAATTGATGTTATCTTGGCATGCATATAGTTCGTGATTATGCAATGTATGGATGTTATTTTGGTATGCATATGGTTGGTGAATATGCAATATAATTGATGTTATCTTGGCATGCATATAGTTGGTGATTATGCAATGTATGGATGTTATTTTGGTGTGCATATGGTTGGAGAATATGCAATGTAATTGATGTTATCTTGGCATGTATATGGTTGGTGAATATGCAATGTATGGATGTTATTTTTGTATGCATATGGTTGGTGAATATGCAATGTAATTGATGTTATCTTGGCATGCATATGGTTTGTGAATATGCAATGTATGGATGTTATTTTGGTATGCATATGGTTGGTGAATATGCAAAATATTTAATGATGATGTTACCTAAGTTGTGAGGGCCCATAGAGGGGGTACAACTTAGGAGAGATGCCTTGAGCATATATGATGAGACCTGAATTGTGCGGGCCCATAGAGGGGGTACAACTCAGGGGATCAAGATGGGGCGTTCGATGCACGGGCCCATAGAGGGGTGCAACCTAGGAGTGATTGTATTGGCCCATAGAGGGGGTGCAACCTAGGGTTGAATGTCGTTGTGCGGGCCCAACGAGGGGGGTACAACCTATCGGTTTGTGTGGTGACACCGATAGACTATCTTGGTAATAACTAGAGTGATTGACGAGGTGCACCCATTGTGTGGAGTTCCAAGTCACGATCTTTGGGTAGGTGATGAGATGAGTTTTGGAGCATATGATAAGTTGGAATACTCAACGATGGAATTGAGTTATATAATAACGAATTTTGGGTGTATATGATAATTTGGAATACTTAAACGTAACGTCCTAATTTCTAAACTCATAAATAGTGCCCGTTGGAGACACTATTCTTGAATTTCTGAAATTATTTCGCTTCGATTTCGATATCATTAAACAATCGCTTAGGCTATCCAACGATTTACTTAAGCTGGTACTAATTACATACATGAATATCTCAAATACAATTAATATCTATGACTAAGCCTCCATGGCTAAACGGTATTCAAATACAATGAAAATTAGTTAACAATCATTATCAAAAGAAACTACTCCTACTAAGCATTTCTTCTCGTTAAAAGTAGAGTTCTCCTCCAAAGCTCCATCCATTCCTTCACCTTAACCTGGGATTTCCCTGCACAAACTAGAGTATATCCCCGAAACGTGGGGTGAGACTACAGTCTCAGCGAGCAAAGTATGTAACATGCAGAAAGAGTAACAATCATATACAATATAACACATAGTGCAATTCATAAGGCATACTTAACTATTCTACTCACTTGAATCATAATGTCCTAATTAGCTCAATTGGTATGCTATATAAATTTCACTTAACACTTAGTAACTTGACAGGATGGAAAACTTAAACATAAAGGCATATAATCGGCATAACCCAGCCAACGGGTTGTGGCGCATACGCCCTCAACTGAACTTGGCGCACACGCCCTCAACTGAACTTGGCGCACACGCCCACAACTGAACTTGGCGCACACGCCCACAACTGAACTTAGCGCACGCGCCCTCAACTAAACTTGGCGCAGACGCCCACAACTGAACATGGCGCACACGCCCACAACTGATCTCGGCGCATACGCCCACAAACAATAATCAAATCTTTTCAAGAAATTCCTAACATCAATTATTTCATTCAATGCAAACATCACAATTCCGATCCATATAATCATATAGAAAGGGGATTAAAGGGGTGGGGTTCATACATTGAGCATTTCGAAGGTTTCGTAACTATCGTAACTTCGTAACTTCGACATTCAAAGATTTTCCCAAGCAAACCCTAACATTATTTACTCAATTCCAGTGCAAACATCATAAATCCAATCAATTTAACTATATAGAAGGGAAAATCAAGAGGTAGGGATCATACAATGAGTATTTCGACATTTTCGTCAATTTCGCTAGTTTCGTAAATCTCGCTACCCTAAGGTTTTTAATGAAAATCTAACAACAACTACTCAATCTCATGCAAACATTACTATTCTAACCACAATACTCACATAGAAAGGGAATTAGAGAGTAGGATTCATACATTGGGGAAAACTCAAAATTACAAGGGAGTGTGTGTGTGAACTTTACTCACCAAATCTAGAAATTCAAGAGGAGAAAGAGGAGTTGAAGCGATCCAATTGATGATCCTTGTTTCGATTCCCTTTCCAATCTCCAAAATCACATTCTCTCTCTCTAAGCTCACTCTCTCTCTAGGGCGCGAGGAAGAAGAAGAAGAAGAAATGCTGAATATCAAATTTTGCATGTCCGACTATTTATACTGGACAGCTGGTAATCGATTACAGTAATGTTGTAATCGATTACCAGAGGTAAAAATTACACTAGAAAACGTTTCTGGGAATTTTGTAATCGATTACACCCTTTGGTAATCGATTACCAAAAACTTCACTCTCGGGTAATCGATTACAGACTGTGAGTAATCGATTACCACAAATACTGCTCTCAGGTAATCGATTACAAACTCTCTGTAATCGATTACCAGCAACCCAAACTTACTAATTTTACTTAGACAAAGTCTTAAACTTGGTTTTATAGCTAAGTTTTTAACACCTAATTCCTCAACTTACCTTTCCTTAGTTACTAACACATAATTCTCTGTTTGTAACCTAATGAATTATTAGAGTTCCTAATTTGCGGGATGTTACATTCTACCCCCTAAAAGAAATTTTGCCCTCAAAATTCGCTCTAGTCATCTTCCGACATTAGTTCACCTCCTATCTCCTTTGTCCTTGAAATACATGTTCTGAAAGCTACACCTCCCTCTCAAGGTCATAGATTGGTTTCTCTAACTAGTTCTCACATTTCTCAAACCATTCTAATATACTTAACTAATTTGCTTAGCAACTTACCTACTAGTATCTGAAAGAAATAAAAGAGTTCCCTCAGTGGCTTCCCATGTCCTTACTATAAAGCTACCCCCTTAAGGCTTTAGGCCCACCCTAACATCCTTCCAATAGTCCCCATTCCCCCGCGTGCCTAAGTGAGCTCTGGTTCACTCTAAGTAGGATAACTATCCTAATCTAGACTAACATTCCCATATTCCCTCTAGTGTGACCTTAACAAGTGTTTGCATCTAATGAAACTTTGACTATATGATTTACTACCTAATAAGCACTTACACTATAACACAAAACGTCATGAAATTACTCGTACAAACTTATGTCACAAAATGATAGCAAATTACACAACACATACAAATCATACGGTTACACAATCAAAACTACATCATAAGTGCATCAACAACCATCTTCCAGAAAAAAAAAATGATGAATCTATCTTAACTAACTTACTCAGGGTACCTAATATCCACATAGAGCTTCAGGGTCACATTCTATAAAGCTTCTACGGTGAGAATACTGTTCTTAGGATTAAACCTAGGTTACTCTCTTCCTAACACAAGAATGGGTGACACTAACTTTGTTAGGGAAGTATCCTAGCTTCCGGACCAAAGTATCCTACTCACATAACTGACCATGATCTCCATATACATCACACATCATAAGAGTGATCAGTTCCTATAATGAGTACACATATTAGAAGATCATAGTAAGTCACGACAACTATCCTAACCACAGTCCAATTGGATTGAACTGCTGTGATACCAAAATGTAACGTCCTAATTTCTAAACTCATAAATAGTGCCCGTTGGAGACACTATTCCTGAATTTCTGAAATTATTTCGCTTCGATTCCGATATCATCAAACAATTGCTTAGGCTATCCAACGATTTGCTTAAGCTGGTACTAATTACATACATGAATATCTCAAATACAATTAATATCTATGACTAAGCCTCCATGGCTAAACGGGATTCAAATACAATGAAAATTAGTTAACAATCATTATCAAAAGAAACTACTTCTACTAAGCATTTCTTCTCGTTAAAAGTAGAGTTCTCCTCCAAAGTTCCATCCATTCCTTCACCTTAACCTGGGATTTCCCTGCACAAACTAGAGTATATCCCCGAAACGTGGGGTGAGACTACAGTCTCAGCGAGCAAAGTATGTAACATGCAGAAAGAGTAAACAATCATATGCAATACAACACCTAGTGCAATTCATAAGGCATACCTAACTATTCTACTCACTTGAATCATAATGTCCTAATTAACTCAATTGGTATGTTATATAAATTTCACTTAACACTTAGTAACTTGACAGGATGGAAAACTTAAACATAAAGGCACATAATTGGCATAACCCAGCCGACGGGCTGTGGCGCATACGCCCTCAACTGAACTTGGCGCACACGCCCACAACTGAACTTGGCGCACACGGCCACAACTGAACTTGGCGCACACGGCCACAACTGATATCGGAGCATACTCCCACAACTGATCTCGGCGCATACGCCCATAGGCAATAATCAAATCTTTTCAAGAAATTCCTATCATCAATTATTTCATTCAATGCAAACATCACAATTCCAATCCATATAATCATATAGAAAGGGGATTAAAGGGGTGGGGTTCATACATTGAGCATTTCGAAGGTTTCATAACTATCGTAAGTTCGTAACTTCGACATTCAAAGATTTTCCCAAGCAAACCCTAACATTATTTACTCAATTCTAGTGCAAACATCATAAATCCAATCAATTTAACTATATAGAAGGGAAAATCAAGAGGTAGGGATCATACAATGAGTATTTCGACATTTTCGTCAATTTCGCTAGTTTCGTAAATCTCGCTACCCTAAGGTTTTTAATGAAAATCTAACAACAACTACTCAATATCATGCAAACATTACTATTCTAACCACAATACTCACATGGAAAG
This sequence comes from Sesbania bispinosa, assembly GCA_026901365.1. Taxonomy (NCBI): domain Eukaryota; kingdom Viridiplantae; phylum Streptophyta; class Magnoliopsida; order Fabales; family Fabaceae; genus Sesbania; species Sesbania bispinosa. The sequence goes on along the minus strand of QLOH01000041.1, from coordinate 335,735 downwards.
GGAATTAGAGAGTAGGATTCATACATTGGGGAAAACTCAAAATTACAAGGGAATGTGTGTGTGAACTTTACTCACCAAATCTAGAAATTCAAGAGGAGTTGAAGCGATCCTTGTTTCGATTCCCTTTCCAATCTCCAAAATCACATTCTCTCTCTCTAAGCTCACACTCTCTCTCTAGGGCACGAGGAAGAAGAAGAAAGAAATGCTGAAGATTAAATTTTGCATGTCCGGCTATTTATACTGGACAACTGGTAATCAATTACAGTAATGTTGTAATCGATTACCAGAGGTAAAAATTACACTAGAAAACGTTTCTGAGAATCTGGTAATCGATTACACCCCTTGGTAATTGATTACCAAAAACTTCGCTCTCGGGTAATCGATTACAGACTGTGAGTAATCGCTTACCACAAATACTGCTCTCAGGTAATCGATTACAAACTCTCTGTAATCGATTACCAGCAACCTAAACTTACTAATTTATTTAAACAAAGTCCTAAACTTGGTTTTATAGCTAAGTTTTAACACCTAATTCCTCAACTTACCTTTCCTTAGTTACTAACACATAATTCTCTGTTTGTAACCTAATGAATTATTAGAGTTCCTAATTTGCGGGATGTTACATCAAAGATGGAATTGAGTTATATAATAATGAGTCTTGGTGCATACATGTTGGATATATATGTGTGATATTTGATGTGGTATTGGATTATAAATGGTGTTATGAGTATTAATGATGAATGAATATTATGTGAGTATGTGAGTCCTTTGGTGAATGATGGTATGAGATTTATATGTGGATATAGATGAATAGCTATATGCTGAGTTTTAGATGATTATTATCTGAGAGATTATGTGATGTTTTGGTATGTGGTATGATGAATGATGATGTTGTGGGTGAGGATAGGGTAGCCTCCTATGTGTATGTATGAGTAGTATTATTTTCCTCACCGTTATACTGTGGATATATTTTTACAGGTGTTGATGATGACACGATTGGTGTCGAGTTTGATTAAAGGGAATGTGCTCTGATAGAGGTGACATCAGGGTTTAACTTGGGGGTCTTTATTATGTTACTAGTTAGGAAGACTCTTGTGAACTATTTTGGATGCCTTGCACGGCAAGTAGGATAATTAGTATTTTTATTTCTTTGGAGATTCCGTTGCATGAGTATTGGATTACATTTAAAATTTTATTTTGTTTTAATTTAATTGTCTTTCGAACTAAAGAGATATTTATAAGAGAGTTTTGTGAACCTTTTACCCACCGTGGGATATTATCTTTTCTACATTTCAAGTTATTAAACATATAAGAGTATGGGGTAGAAGTGATGACAACCAGTCAGTGGACCTCTAAACTGACAGCTGATGGCTAGGGTCAACATTGGAGCTGCTTGAAATGTTTGGAGCTGAACCAAGCATGAGTCTTCCTTCATGAGGGTCAACCCTTGGTCAACCCTTGACCATTGACCAAGAAGCCAAAGTCAACAAACAAGACTCAACTTAATTAGGAATCAATGTAATTAGGACTTTAGATGTAATTAGCTTTATGATGTAATTAGGACATATTAGTCTTTTTCTTAATTAGGGGCGCCCATATAGTTGGGTTTTATTGGTTAGTAGGATACCTTGCTACAAGGTTTAGGGGGTCATGGGATCTAATCCCACCTAAGATAGAAAATTACCTCATCTTTCTTTTCCTTGTGAAAAGGGGCGCTATTTTTGAGGATTATTGGCTTAAGGCTTAGCTTAGCCATAAACCATTAGGGGCATGGGTTCAAATCCCACTTAGGATGGGATTTCACTCATCTTTTATTTTTCTCCCCCTTCCCTCATGTAAGTGGCCGCCCCCTCTCACCCCCACTCCTATATAAAGGAGTCTCCTCTCTTGTAATTAACACATTGAATTTTGAAGTAAAGGCATTATGCCCAATTTTCTCCTCCCTTGTGAGTTGAGTGAGGCTTGGTGGTTGTTGCTCAAACCATACTGAGACTTATCTAATTCTCCTGAATTAGTGGCGTCTGGCACTGGACTTATCTGCTGCAAGTGGACTCTTGCTTCAGTGGCGTCCTTCCCATTTCTTCCTCTCCACTTTTTCTTTCATTTTCTCTCATTTTCTTTCATTTTCTCGCCCAAAATAGCTGCTGCCCTGCACCTATTTTGCGCCTTTTAATGCTTGTTTTTCAATTCTAATCGGTGGTTTTTGCTCAATTCTAGATCCTACACCCATTCGGCTATCAATTGGTATCAGAGCCTGGTTGATGGATTGAGCAATTTTTGGAGCACATTGGGGTTGTTTGGGCGCTGTTTTGCTGCACCTATATGTGCAGAATTTTCATTCAATTTAGTGTAATTCCATCCCTCTTTTCAATTGTAATTTGGACTTGGACTGTTTCCCGGGCCCGAGGTGCCTTTCTGCTGCTATCAGCACTTGTCTGTCTTGATTGAATTGGTTGATTTCTTGCTAGTTTGGGGGCTGTTTTGGGCCGCTAATTCCCACCCCCTAGGTGTTTGTTTAAATGCCTCTTTAATTGCTCATACTTGTTCTTGAATAATTCTTGCAAATTGCTTGATATAACTGCTTGTTTGTGGTGAAGTGTGGTAAGAGGAGGCATTGTTGTCTTCATTTTTCCAAAGATCGTTCACCTACATTTCTCCCCTTCACCATTAATTGTCATCCCCCATATTCATCTCTTTACTTTCCGCCTTTAATTTTCCGCCATTTAATTTCCGCTTCTCCCCATCCTTTTAATTTCTGCTCTCCCCTTTACATTCTGCCATTTACATTTCTGCTCTCCCCATCCTTTTAATTTCCGCTTCCCCCTTTACTTTCAGTCATTTACTTTCAGTCCTCCCCATCCTTTTAATTTCCGCTTCCCCCTTTACATTTCTGCTCTCCCCATCCTTTTACTTTCTGCCATCCCCTTCTACTTTCTTCCATTTACATTTCTGTCCTCCCCATCCTTTTAATTTCAGTTTCCCCCTTTATTTTCTTGCCATTTAATTTTGCGCAATTTTCCTCTTTACTTTTTTGCCATTTATGCGCATTTTTGGGCTCTTGTTTTGTTCAATTTCCTACTCTTGTTATGTCTGTTTGATTGACATTCTGATTGCAAATTTGGATTGACTGCTATCTCTACCTTGGACTTTCCCTGTTTGATTGTGCAAAACGCTCACCTATAGGATCTTTTTTGGTTCATAGTATTGGAAGAAGATCAACAAATTCTAATTGTTGATTTTCCTTCAAAATTTAATTCCAATCTTAAAATTGAACCAAGCGCGTTTCTGTGACCATACCGGTTTTGTATAATCAACAAGGAAGTGCTAAGCAATTTTTTTGGCCATTTTTGAAATCAAGTTGCCATTACGTTTTTACAGTTTTTAGAAATCAGTTTATTCATTATTTTTGCTTTTCTGGGCCACTTGGACCAGTTTACTGTCAGAAAATTCCAAAAATATTACAGTAGGTACAGTTAATTTTCTTTTCATTGTGTACAAATTTCTGTAATTTTCTGTTGGGGAAAAAGACAAAAAAAAAGAAAGAAAGAAAAGGCAAGAAAAATACAAAAGGTACGTACGTGCCAAAAATAGAAAAAGAGGTGTAAAAAGCAAAAAAAGGGTGCAAAAGTCAACAACAAGGAAGAAAAAGTCAAAAGACACCCACAAAGTCAAAAGAGTCAAAAAAATTCAAAAAAATAGAAAAACAAAAACAAAGAAGTATCCCAACAATACAGTGACAGTTTTACTGTAATTTTCTATTTTCATTTCCCTGTATACCGTAATTGAGTTGTATTTGCTGTTTTTCTTAAAAACAACAATTTTGGCAACTCTTTTTCAAAAATCACCAAAAACAATTCTCTTTGCAATTTCTTCCGTCTTGTCTTGTTTGTTGTCTGCTCTTGTGTATAAGCTTGTTTGAGTGCCAGCTTTTCTTGTTTGTCATATCAATTCTTTTGTTTTGTCTTAGGATTTTTCCAATCTTCTTCCAGTAGGTATTTTTCTTTGTTTAGTGCGTTTCTATTTGGGTAAGGGTTAAGACTTAGACTCACATTGGTCTTTGCAACTTCTAATCAACCTCCAACCGAGTAGAAGAGGCAAGAGAGTTTTCATTATAGAAAAAGCCAAAAAAGAGTGACATACACGAGTGTTAACATTCCATCGAGTGTAAACACTTAGTGAGTGGAAAGGTCCAAATTCTTGAAAATCAAAAAAAAAATTTTAACAATGGGTAGTAGGAACTCACCACCTCCTTCACCTAGAACTTTGAGGTATAGGGCCGAGTTGCAACATGCAATTCAAGACATGGCCAGAATGATGAGGCATGAGATGAGTGAACTTAGGAAAGAACTAAGTGGGAATAGGAGGGAGAGAAGGCATTCTTCTCGAGAAGGAGGAAGTGAGGGATAGGTATAGTGTGGTTAGGAGTGAAGATAGGTACCATGCTGAGAGTAGTGAGGGAGAGAGACACTCTAGCCATACCTATAGGAGAAGGGAAAGGGAAAGAGAGCATAGAAGGCCTAGGAGGCATGAGGAACCTAGAGGGTTTTAGAGAAGACTACTATGAGGAAATCCCTAGGAGAGAAAGAGAGGAGTATTATGAAGAAAATCCTAGGAGGCATAGGAGAGAGCATAGGAGAGAAGAAGATCCTAGAAGGGAACAAGGTTTTAGAGGGGTAAAAATAGAAGTCCCAACCTTTAATGGTAGAAATGATGTAGAACAATACCTAGAATGGGAACTTAAAATTGAACAAATTTTTAGTTGCCATAGGTATAGGGAAGAGGAAAAGGTTTAAAATTGCCTCTCTAGAATTCAAGAACTACGCCTTAGTTTGGTGGCATCAGCTTCAGGCTGAAAGAAGAAGGTGCAATGCTCCTTTGGTTTCCTCTTGGGAGGAAATGAAGTCCATCATGAGAAAGAGGTTCATACCTCAACATTACACTAGGGAGTTGCACATCAAACTCCAAACTCTTACGCAAGGATCTAAGAGTGTAGATGAGTACTTTAAGGAAATGGAACTTACTTTAATTAGGGCCAACATAGTTGAGGATAGTGAAGCAACTATGGCTAGGTTTATCAATGGACTTAATTTCGACATAAGGGACATAGTGGAATTGCATCCTTATGTAGAAATGGAGGACTTGGTACACCAAGCCATTAAAATTGAAACTCAACTAAAAGAAAGGGTAGCTATAAAAGAGGAAACACTAGTTTTACAAACTAGGAACAAGGAAACCCTAAAAGAAGATAAGGGAAAGAGCCTAGAGAAGGATGAACCTAAGGTTCCTAGGGTTACTTCTAACCCCACTCCTTCTACTAAAAAGGAAGAGCCCTCTACCTCCACAAGAAACATCAAATGTTTCAAGTGTGATGGCAAGGGACACATAGCTTCCCAATGCCCAAATAGGAGGGAATGTTGGTTAAAGAGAATGGAGAGTACACTAGTGCAAGTGAGAATGAACAAAGTGAGGATGAGGAAAAAGAAACTAGTGAAGAAGAGAATGAAATTAAGAAAGAAGTATATAGGACCGAGGGTAACTTTGCATGGTGAGAAGGTCCCTAGGAAATCAAATAATAAGAGAAGATGAACAAAGGCAAACTGTCTTCCACACTAGATGCAATGTAGAGGGACGGGTTTGCTCCCTAATTGTTGATAGTGGAAGTTGCACTAACATTGCAAGTGCAAGAATGGTGGAAAAACTTGGTTTATCTACCACTCCCCACCCCAGACCATACAAGTTATCTTGGATATGTGATGATGGGGAAAGGGAAGTAAATAAGCAAACTCTCATCTTTATTTCCATAGGTGATTATGATGATAATGTTCTTTGTGATGTTGTACCTATGGATGCCACACATATCTTGTTGGGTAGGCCTTGGCAGTTTGATAAGAGAGCCATCCATGATGGATACTCTAATCAAATATCTTTTAAACATGATGGAGCTAAAATTACTTTGATGCCAATGTCAATCCAAGAAATATGTGAGGATCAAGCTCACATGAAGAGAGAGATAGAACTTGAGAAAATTAAGAGACTTAAGATAGAAGATGAGAATAGAAAGAAAAAGAAAGAAGAAACATCAAGAGTAATGATAGAAAAGGTGAAAACCAAAGAGAGACAAAAAAATAAAAGGGAAGTCATGTTATTACTTCATCAATTCAAAACTGCTGATCTTAATTGTTTTAAAGGAGATCAAGAAAGGGAGCTGCTGATTAAGGAAGGAGGGCGTAGCAACACTACAAGGGAGTTTCCTCTAACCTTTTCTCCTATTTCTTCTTCTTCTTCCACTTCACTTCTTTCTTCCACCACTCTTTCTTTCACCAAAACTCCCTACATGATTCCCAAGTACTATTGTTAGGAGCATTAGAGGATACATACTTGGGAATAATGAGTCTTCTTTTCTATGTTGACTAGGTGCGCAAGGATGTCCATTGTTGAAGACCTAGCAAGGATTCACTAATCCTAAAGGGAAGCCGCCACCTTCTCCTCTTTGTCATCCATTACTTTATTCCTCTTCTACCCCTTATATTCTTCTCATTTTTTAGATTTGAGGACAAATGCTTTTCAAGGGGGAGGGGATGATGACAACCAGTCAGTGGACCTCTAAACTGACAGCTGATGGCTAGGGTCAACATTGGAGCTGCTTGAAATGTTTGGAGCTGAACCAAGCATGAGTCTTCCTTCATGAGGGTCAACCCTTGGTCAACCCTTGACCATTGACCAAGAAGCCAAAGTCAACAAACAAGACTCAACTTAATTAGGAATCAATGTAATTAGGACTTTATGATGTAATTAGCTTTATGATGTAATTAGGACATATTAGTCTTTTTCTTAATTAGGGGCGCCCATATAGTTGGGTTTTATTGGTTAGTAGGATACCTTGCTACAAGGTTTAGGGGGTCATGGGATCTAATCCCACCTAAGATAGAAAATTACCTCATCTTTCTTTTCCTTGTGAAAAGGGGCGCTATTTTGAGGATTATTGGCTTAAGGCTTAGCTTAGCCATAAACCATTAGGGGCATGGGTTCAAATCCCACTTAGGATGGGATTTCACTCATCTTTTATTTTTCTCCCCCCTCCCTCATGTAAGTGGCCGCCCCCTCTCACCCCCACTCCTATATAAAGGAGTCTCCTCTCTTGTAATTAACACATTGAATTTTGAAGTAAAGGCATTATGCCCAATTTTCTCCTCCCATGTGAGTTGAGTGAGGCTTGGTGGTTGTTGCTCAAACCATACTGAGACTTATCTAATTCTCCTGAATTAGTGGCGTCTGGCACTGGACTTATCTGCTGCAAGTGGACTCTTGCTTCAGTGGCGTCCTTCCCATTTCTTCCTCTCCACTTTTTCTTTCATTTTCTCTCATTTTCTTTCATTTTCTCGCCCAAAATAGCTGCTGCCCTGCACCTATTTGCGCCTTTTAATGCTTGTTTTTCAATTCTAATCGGTGGTTTTTGCTCAATTCTAGATCCTACACCCATCCGGCTATCAAGAAGGGTGTCACATTTAATATTTGATTTAGGTTTTAGTTTTAATTTTTTGCTATATATATATATAATTATATATATGAACAAATAATAAAATTGTATTTGAAGTAAAGGGGATTAATTTGAAAAATGACAATAGTTGCCCCCTTAACCTGAGTTTCTGGCTTCGCCCCTGCATATATGTAAAAATGACATCACTCACAACTCAACGTCACTCGTGCGAAAACACGGGGTACTGTGCTAGTTTCTGAAAAGAGGAGGAGATTCCAAATAACAGAAAAAACAGGGAAGTTATTTTTTAAAATCAACAAGGGCAAATGCGTCTGTGCATTGTGTGATACAGTGAATTAAACACTGAGAAATGCGCATGCGCTTTTCAAACAATTAATAAATTGCGCACACGTATTTTATATTGTGTAAACATTCTACAAAGTGCACATTGCGCATTTTATCGTTTGTAAACAATCTATAAATTGCACATGCACATTTAGGGGATTTCTTGATTTAAAATGTATTTATTATGAATTAATTTTTCAGATCGCTGGGTGGCTCGTGCCATGGAACGAGACTCACCCCGGGGGCTCTTGGTGAAATTTGGTGAATTTTTCTCCCCAACATGTAATTACCGTGAATTTTTAAAACCCAAAAAATAGAGAAAAATAAATGGAATTCAGCGGAAAAGTGAAAAAATTGGGGAAAACATTTTTTTAGGACCCATATGTCCTGCCAGGTGCCCCTGCATGGTTGGGATGTGAAAACCATGTAGACAATGAAATTTTTCTTACATCTTAGTTGATTTGAGGAATGTTTAAGTTATGGTTCCCGAAACATCACCCTTACTTTCGCCGTCACAATTACCTCACCCATAATGTTTTTTCTCGACTTCTGTGGTGACAGGATCACTTGGTAGGACATATAGGTCCTGATAAAAAAATTTCCCAATTTTTTTCACTTTTCAGGTGAATTTCCATTGATTTTACTCTATTTTTTGGGTTAAAAATTCACGGTAATTACATTTTGGGGAGAAAAATCACAAAATTTCACCGAGAGGCCCTCGGGGTGAGTCTCGTTCCATTGCACGAGCCACGTAGCCATCTGACAAATAATTCATAATAAATATATTTTATTCAAGAAATCCCTTAAATGCGCTTGTGCAATTTATAGATTGTTTACAAACGATAAAATGCGCATGCGCACTTTGTAGAATGTTTAACAATATAAAATGTGCATATGCATTTTATAGTTATAAAATGCGCATGCTCAGTTTATAGCTATAAAATGTGCATGCGCAATTTATTGAATTTTTGAAGTGTGCATGCGGCATTTCTAAGTGTTTAATTCGCTGCATGATGTAACATCCCAAAATTTAGAAATCTAGAATTATAATAAAAATAATAATGATAATAAAATAAAAATACTTATAACTGTATTTCGATATTATTGGTTATAAAAAGAGAATTTTTATAATAATAACAGTAATTATTAATAAATAATATTATAATATTAATGATATAATAATGGCACGATAATATGAATACTAAAAGAGAGATATAGAATTGATATTAGAAGATATAATAATTGTTATTGATATAACAAGATAATAATAAAATTATTAGAAGATAAATTATATTATTAATGTTCCAATTAACCTTAATTGTTATAAATATAGTAGTTATTTATTATTAATATTAATATAATAATATCAGAACCGTTTGGGATATCCTTAGGAAAGAGATATGCTTTAGCATTTTAATTTAAAGATCATATTTCACAATAGGAATGGTGTCATCACAAGAAGTAGAGATAAGGAAGTTAAATCAGTTAGGATAAGGATTAACGATAAGATTTGGATTTAAATTTGAGTGTAGATGGATAAGGAAAAGCTTAAGAGACAAAATAAGGTTTCAGCTATCAGGAAATTCGCTCAAGCGAAAAAAGGGGGGTTTTAGAGTGCTCTCTGGACGAATTCGCTCAAGCTAAAATATTTTCGCTCAAGCCTAATTCAGTAAATTCGCTCAAGCGAATTAAATTCGCTCGAGCTAATTGACAGTTACTGCACGTTTAAATTTCAAACTCAGTCAATTTTCACTTGTTTTCTCATCCGTTTCTTCCCACTTTTAGAGAGAGAAAGAGAGGTTCTAGTGATAGAACATCCCTGTGACGAGCAAGAACGATTCCCACGCTCCAAGAACGAGTATTTCATCAATCCTTCCTCCTTCAACGTTATCTACTCTCTGTTCTTTCTTCATTTCTTGACCCTCAGGTGGGTGTGGTTGTATGTTCTCTGCTGTTTGACTCTCAGAGTATGATCCCCTATTCGTTCTTCCTTTCTTTCCCTAAATTATGATGAGTATGCTAGTATAAATATAGTTAGTGTGAATGTGATGATTGTTTGATATACGACTTATGTGAACCATAGATAGGAGACTTATATGGATGTGTATCATTGTGCTTAAGCATTTGTAATTATGACCATAGGCCTTTGGCCACCATGTTTATGCAGTATGAGTTAATTATCATAGGGCTTACAGCCAATTCAGAGCCTTCGGGCTAATTCAGGGGTCTTCGGACTATCTCAGGCCTTCGGGCAATCATGTTTAAGCAAGACGAGGCAAACTCATCGACCTCTCGGCCAAGGGGAAGATGGGGGAACCTCAATCATGATAATAAATCAAGTATGTGTTCACCATATTCAGATAAGACTTAATCTCAAGTTTCCCTGGACGACAGTCCTTGGATTCTCAGGCCGAGCCCTCAATCATGATCATGTAACAGTGAAAAGACCCGGGGGTCGGGTTACAACACTTCACAGACATGCATTATTAAGCTTTATTATTATTATTGTGTTTTATTTGATGGTTATGAGATTGTTGTTGATTGTATTGGTTGTTTGAGAAGCATGATAATTGTCTGTATGTTTCCCCTGGAGTGTCTTTGTTCATGCCCACGGGGACGTTGGTCTCACCCATTCTATGGGAACAATATTTCAGTTGTGCAGGATATTTCCCCCCGATTGAAGATGACCAGTAATAGCCATATGATAGGATAATTTAGCACTTTGTTATATTCTATGATTCATATACTATTATGATTTGTTGGATAATTGTATCGACTGGAGCCTATGTGGCGAATATAGATTATGAATATTTCTTTGTTCATGTATGAAATGTTTGGAGATTAGTAAGTGTTGGAATTACTTAAGCGAATGTGAGTATGCCGATACGCGAAATGAACAGATTGATTTCACGAATTTGGAAATAGTGCTCCCAACAAGCATTATTTCTTGAATTTAGAAATTAGGACGTTACACATGAACCAATGCACAGGCACATTTTGCCCTTGTTGATTTTAAACAATTACTTCCCTGTTTTTTTTTCCTGTTTATCTCAAGCCTCCTCCTCTTTTCCAGAAACTATCACAGTACCCGTGCATTCACACGTGTGACGTTGAGTTGTGAGTGATGTCGTTTTTATATATATGATTAATTTTTTATAATATAATAATTTATTTATAATTATATACATCAATTAATGGAAAGTGAAAAATTTATTGTTATGCTTTTTATAAATTTTAGAATTTATTATTTTTTTAATAATAATTTTTTCCTTAAAATTTTAAAAATAACAGTGGCGCATAATTAAAATACAATAATACAAGAGAATAAAAATTAAAATAACTCATAAAAATTTGATATTACCTTATTATACTTTATACACAAATCAAGAATGTTATCTTAATTGGTATTTATCATTTGATTTAGGTATTAGTTTTAATTTTTTGCTATATATAATTATATATATGAACAAATAATAAAATTGTATTTGAAGTAAAGGGATTAATTGGAAAAGTGACAATATTTGCCCCCTTAACCTGAGTTTTTGGCTTCGCCCCTGCATTTATGTAAAAATGACATCACTCACAACTCAACGTCACTCGTGCGAATACACGAGGTACTCTGCTAGTTTCTGGAAAAGAGGAGGAGATTCCAGATAACAGAAAAAAACAGGGAAGTTATTTTTTAAAATCAACAAGGGCAAAATACGCCTGCGCATTGCGTGATGCAGTGAATTAAACACTGAGAAATGCGCATGCGCTTTTCAAACATTTAATAAATTGCCCATGCGCATTTTATATTGTGTAAATATTCTACAAAGTGCGCATGCGCATTTTATCGTTTGTAAACAATCTATAAATTGTACATGCACATTTACGGGATTTCTTGAATTAAAATGTATTTATGAATTAATTTGTCAGATCGCTGCGTGGCTCGTGCCATGGAACGAGACTCACCCCGGGGGGCTCCTGGTGAAATTTGGTGATTTTTCTCCCCAACATGTAATTACCGTGAATTTTCAACCCACAAAATAGAGAAAAATCAACGGAAATTCAGCGGAAAAGTGAAAAATTGGGGAAAACTTTTTTAGGACCCATATGTCCTGCAAGGTGCCCCTGCATGGTTGGGATGTGAAAACCATGTAGACGATGAAATTTTTCTTACATCTTAGTTGATTTGAGGAATGTTTAAGTTATGGTTCCCGAAACGTCACCCCTTACTTTCGCCGTCACAATTACCTCACCCATAATGTTTTTTCTCGACTTCTGTGGTGACAGGATCACTTGCTAGGACATATGGGTCTTGATAAAAAATTTCCCAATTTTTTCACTTTTCAGGTGAATTTCCATTGATTTTACTCTCTTTTTTGGGTTAAAAATTCACGGTAATTAAATTTTGGGGAGAGAAAATCACAAAATTTCACCGGGAGGCCCTCGGGGTGAGTCTCGTTCCATTGCACGAGCCACGCAACCATCTGACAAAATAATTCATAATAAATACATTTTAATTCAAGAAATCCCCTAAATGCGCTTGTGCAATTTATAGATTGTTTACAAACGATAATATGCGCATACGCACTTTGTAGAATGTTTACACAATATAAAATGCGCATGCTCAGTTTATAGCTATAAATGCGCATGCGCAATTTATTGAATGTTTGAAGTGTGCATGCGCATTTCTAAGTGTTTAATTCATTGCATGACCCAATGCACGGGAACATTTTGCCCTTGTTGATTTTAAAAAATACTTCCCTGTTTTTTTCCTGTTATCTGAAGCCTCCTCTCTTTTCCAGAAACTAGCACAGTACCCGTGCATTCACACGTGTGACGTTGAGTTGTGAGTGATGTCGTTTTTACATATATGATTAATTTTTTATAATATAATAATTATTATATAACTATATACATCAATTAATGGAAAGTGAAAAATTTATTGTTATGCTTTTTATAAATTTTAGAATTTATTATTTTTTAATAATAATTTTTTTCCTTAAAATTTAAAATAACAGTGTCATAATTAAAATAATAATAAAAGAGAATAAAAAATTTAATTAATTCATAAAATTTTGATATTAGTTATTTATACGATAGATACAAATCAAGAATGTTATCTTAATTTGGTATTTAATATCTGATTTAGGTTTTAGTTTTAATTTTTTGCTATATATATATAATTATATATATGAACAAATAATAAATTGTATTGAAGTAAAGGGATTAATTTCAAAAATGACAATATTTGCCCCCTTAACCTGAGTTTCTAGCTTCGCCCCTGCGTATATGTAAAAATGACATCACTCACAACTCAACGTCACTCGTGCGAATACACGGGGTACTGTGCTAGTTTCTGGAAAGGAGGAGGAGATTCCAGATAATAGAAAAAACAGGGAAGATATTTTTTAAAATCAACAAGGGCAAAATGCGACTACGCATTGTGTGATGCAGTGAATTAAAACACTGACAAATGCGATGCGCTTTTCAAACATTTAATAAATTGCGCAATGCGCATTTTATATTGTGTAAACATTCTACAAAGTGTGCATGCACATTTTATCGTTTGTAAACAATTATAAATTGCACATGCACATTTAGGGGATTTCTTGATTTAAAATGTATTTATTATGAATTAATTTGTCAGATCGCTGCGTGGCTCGTGCCATGGAACGAGACTCACTCCGGGGGGTCTTGGTGAAATTTGGTGATTTTTCTCCCCAACATGTGATTACCGTGAATTTTTAACCCAAAAAATAGAAAAAAATCAATGGAAATTCAGCGGAAAAAGTGAATAAATTGGGGAAAACAATTTTTTAGGACCCATATGTCCTGCCAGGTGTCCCTGCATGGTTGGGATGTGAAAACCATGTAGACGATGAAATTTTTCTTACATCTTAGTTGATTTGAGGAATGTTTAAGTCATGGTTCCGAAACGTCACCCTTACTTTCGCCGTCATAATTACCTCACCCATAATGCTTTTTCCCGACTTCTGTGGTGACAGGATCACTTGGTAGGACATATGGGTCCTGATAAAAAATTTTCCAAATTTTTCACTTTTCAGGTGAATTTCCATTGATTTTACTCTATTTTTTGGGTTAAAAATTCACGGTAATTACATTTTGGGGAGAAAAAATCACAAAATTTCACCGGGAGGCCCTCGGGGTGAGTCTCGTTCCATTGCACGAGCCACACAACCATCTGACAAAATAATTCATAATAAATACATTTTAATTCAAGAAATCCCCTAAATGCGCTTGTGCAATTATAGATTGTTTACAAACGATAAAATGCGCATGCGCACTTTGTTGAATGTTTACACAATATAAAATGCGCATGTGCATTTTATAGTTATAAAATGTGCATGCTCAGTTTATAGCTATAAAATGCGCATGCACAATTAATTGAATGTTTGAAGGTGCATGCACATTTCTAAGTGTTTAATTCACTGCATGACCCAATGCACATGCACATTTTGCCCTTGTTGATTTTAAAAAAATACTTCCCTGTTTTTTCCTGTTATCTGAAGGCTCCTCCTCTTTTCCAGATACTAGCACAGTACCCATGCATTCACACGTGTGACGTTGAGTTGTGAGTGATGTCGTTTTACATATTTGATTAATTTTTTATAATATAACAATTTATTATATAATTATATACATCAATTAATGGAAAGTGAAAAATTTATTGTTTTGCTTTTTATAAATTTTAGAATTATTATTTTTTAATAATATTTTTTCCTTAAAATTTAAAATAACAGTGGCATAATTAAAATAAATAAGAAAATAGAAAAAAAATTAAAATAATTCATAAAATTTTGATATACTTATTTATACTATAGATACAAATCAAGAATGTTATCTTAATTTGGTATTATATTTGATTTAGGTTTTAGTTTTAATTTTTTGCTATATATATAATTATTATATGAGCCAAATAATAAAATTGTATTTGAAGTAAAGGGATTAATTGGAAAAATGACAATATTTGCCCCCTTAACCCGAGTTTCTGGCTTCGCCCCTGCATATATGTAAAAATGACATCACTCACAACTCAACGTCACTCGTGCGAATACACGGGGTACTGTGCTAGTTTCTGGAAAAGAGGAGGAGATTCCAGATAACAGAAAAAACAGGGAAGTTATTTTTTAAAATCAACAAGGGCAAAATGCGCCTGCGCATTGTGTGATGCAGTGAATTAAACACTGACAAATGCGCATGCGCTTTTCAAACATTTAATAAATTGCGCATGCGCATTTTATATTGTGTAAACATTCTACAAAGTGCGCATGCGCATTTTATCGTTTGTAAACAATCTATATATTGCACATGCACATTTAGGGGATTTCTGATTTAAAATGTATTTATTATGAATTAATTTGTCAGATCGCTGCGTGGCTCGTGCCATGGAACGAGACTCACCCCGGGGGGCTCCTGGTGAAATTTGGTGATTTTTTCCCCAACATGTAATTACCGTGAATTTTTAACACCAAAAAATAGAGAAAATCACAAAAATTCAGCGGAAAAGTGAAAAAATTGGGGAAAACATTTTTTTAGGACCCATATGTCCTGCCAAGTGCCCCTGCATGGTTGGGATGTGAAAACCATGTAGACGATGATGAAATTTTCTTACATCTTATTTGATTTGAGGAATGTTTAAGTTATGGTTCCCGAAACGTCAACCCTTACTTTCGCCGTCACAATTACGTCACCCATAATGTTTTTTCCCGCTTCTATGGTGACAGGATCACTTGGTAGGACTTATGGGTCCTGATAAAAAAATTTCCCAATTTTTTCACTTTTCAGGTGAATTTCCGTTGATTTTACTCTATTTTTTGGGTTAAAAATTCACGGTAATTACATTTTGGGGAGAAAAAATCACAAAATTTCACCGGGAGGCCCTAGGGGTGAGTCTCGTTCCATTGCACGAGCCACGCAGCCATCTGAAAAAATAATTCATAATAAATACTTTTAATTCAAGAAATCCCTTAAATGTGCTTGTGCAATTTATCGATTATTTACAAACGATAAAATGTGCATGCGCACTTTGTAGTTATAAAATGCGCATGCTCAGTTTATAGTATAAAATGCGCATGCGCAATTTATTGAATGTTTGAAGTGTGCTTGCACATTTCTAAGTGTTTAATTCACTGCATGACCCAATGCACAGGCGCATTTTGCCCTTGTTGATTTTAAAAAATTACTTCCTTGTTTTTTCCTGTTATCTGAAGCCTCATCCTCTTTTCCAGAACTAGCATAGTACCCGTGTGTGACACCCTTCTACCCCATACTCTTATATATTTAAGAAATTGTAGTTTAGAAAAGGGAAAGTCCCACGTTAGGTAAAAAGGTTCACAATTACTCTTATATATCTCATAGTTCAAAAAGGACTTTATTAAAAGAAATTAACTTTCGAATATAATTTAAATAATAAGCAGCGGAATCTCCAATTCATAAAAAGAAACTACTATTACTCTACCGCCATACAAGGCATCCAAAAGTTCACAAAATACTCCTAATCTAGAAACATGTTAAAACATCCCGAATACACCCTGATGTCACATCTGTCAGAGCATACCCTTTTAATCATAGTCGACACCAGTAGTGTCCTCCTCAACACCTGTAAAATATATCCACAGAATACGGTGAGGAAAATGAATACTACCTATACATACACATAGAGAATACCCATCCTCACCCACAACATCATTACATCATGCCATCAATACATTAAATCACGAATGAATAACATTCATCAAAACTCAAATATATTTAATCATCTATATTAAACAGATACAGCGCAGACCAGCAGGCCGAGCAAACACATAAATAGCCGGGATACATTCATCAAAGCATCATCAGCATAACCTCAAATATCATCATATAGTCTCATACCATCATTCACCCAAATAATCATATATTCTATCTCACACATAATACTCATCATCATCAATCATCATTTAATAACACAATTTCGTCATCATATATCCCACCAATACTTCTCATCATCTACCCAAAGATCATGACTGGAACTCCACACAATGGGCGCACCCTCGTCAATCACTCTAGTTAGTACCAAGATGGTCTACCGTGGTTTACCCATACTATCCGATAGGTTGTACCCCCTCTATGGGCCCACGAACAACGACATTCGACCCTAGGTTGTACCCCCTCTATGGGCCCATACAATCTCTAGGTTGCACCCCCTCTAGGGCCCGTTGAATCGAACGCCCCATCTTGATCCCCTGAGTTGTACCCCCCTATGGCCCGCACACTCAATTCACCTTCCAAATTGTACCCCCTCTATGGGCCCGCACAATTCAGGTCTCATCACATATGCTCAAGGCATCTCTCCTAGTTGTACCCCTCTATGGGCTCGCACAACTAGATAACATCATCATCAAAAAGGTGATATACACCATCATCAAATCTCATTATCATGCATTACATGCTCAAATCAAACATCATCAGTATAAAGTTGATATACACTTATCATCATCATCATACATCAATATGCTCATCATAAAACATCATCATAATAAGGTGATATCACCAACATCATTATCATCATCCACTCATCATCAATTATCATCATAATACATCATCATAAGCCATCGCAATCCCTTAAACATCAATAATCATCAACACATACTCACATAAAGTTCTCTCAAACAACATCAATCATCATCAAACAGTTGGATCTCAAAATCAACTCTGTAATCGATTACCAACCTCTAGTAATCGATTACCTGCAAACAAGGTCTTTGGTAACTCGATTACAACCCCCTTGAAATCGATTACCGACAAGCAAAACTCTATGGTAATCGATTACAGCACCCCTGTAATCGATTTACCCACACACAAACTCTCTGGTAATCTTACAGCACCCTGTAATCGATTACCCGCAAGCAAACTGTAACGCCTTAATTTCTAAACCGGAATTTGTCCGTTGAATTCGAATCTTAGTTTAGAATTTAATGGGTAACAATTTTCAATATCAACTACTCACGAAATTGTGAGCAACCAACGATAACTCAACAATCCGTGAAATATAGCTAATTGTAAACCTAATAGAGTCAATTATAATCATATATTAACATAAAGAAAACTCAAGTCTAGATCCTAGTGTTCTTGTTACACATAACATTCAAAATACAATATACAAGGACCATGTTGATGATAACTAGAAACTTATATATATATAGCCAAGCAGCACTTCAATTTATAGTCTGAGAATCCGAGGGTGGTGACTTGCGCATCTCTATAAAACCACATAACGTGTGGTGAGATAAAAATCTCAGTGAATATAACTCTTATGCATGAATGCAAGGAATAGATAGTAATCAATACATATTCTATAAAATTTTAATACAATCAACACATGAATATATGCAACATGAGCACTCACTGCTGTGCCCAGCAGGCATGTTTCTATCACTTTCTAGAGTTTAGACCTAGCTCAGACTACGGGAACCGGCTTTCCCGGGGACAAATCCCACCCAAACTAGGGCGAAGCCATGTTTTCAATAGCATTAATCTTTTATTTTTACTCACGGCACAAAGCCGACTTGAATTCACTTCAATTATACAAATCATAATAGTGTTTACAATGCATATTACTCTACACAATGTTTACAAATGAATATTGATATTCTCGGACTATTTCGAAAGTTTCGATCCTACGAACGTAAGTCTCAATTTTTCAATTCGAACTCTAATCTAACCATTTCAATTCATGAACTAGCATCAAACATAGAACTCTAATCAATTCGGATATTCGTATGAGTTACAATCGAGGGAAATCGATAGTTTCGATAATTTTCGCTAGTTTCGATAACTTCGAAACTACAGATTTCGACGCTCGATCCTATACTCATATACCTCAATCTTTCGATAATCAATCTAAACAACAAGAAATTATCAATTCAACATCAAAATCCAACATCAAGAAAAGGTAAGAGAAGGGGGTGGGAGCATGTATAGAGACCAATAATTCTACTCTTAGAGTGAGTTATACTCACCAAATATAGCAATTCAAGGAGGAAAGGAGGTTTAGAGAATTGATCTTCTAGTGTTTCCTTGACCGAAAATCCTTCCTCAAGCTTCAATTGAAGTTTCTCTCTCTAGGTTTTCTCTCTCTCTCTCTATAAGGTCGAAAAGGGGAAGAAAGAATAAAATTCTGGTTAATTTCGCACCAAGTCTATATATTAAGTGATGGTAATCGATTACAGACTTACTGTAATCGATTACCATAGGCTAAAAGACTCTTGAAAACCTGTTCTGGTAATCTGGTAGTCGATTACCACTCCTGGTGATCGATTACTAGAAGCCCAGATTTCTGGTAATCGATTACCAAACCCTGGTAATCGATTACTAAAACTTCAGCTCTCAGGTAATCGATTACACACTCCTAATAGGCGATTCCCCGAAATTCATCTCTCTGGTAATCGATTACAAATTCCTAGTAATCGATTACCAAAAATCCTGCTCTCGGGTAATCGATTACGACTGTTAGTAATCGATTACCATAAAATAGCTCTTAGGTAATCGATTACAACCTGCTAGTAATCGATACCTACAACTTAAACTTCTAAAAATTACTTAACTAAGATTCCTAAACTTTAGATTTTTACCCCTAAACTCTTATTATTTCCAGTTTCTCAAATAGACATACACAGATCACCCTTTTTAAACCTTATAAATATGATAGCCTAAAAATGTGGGATGTTACACAAACAGTGCTTCTGGGTTGCCCAGAACACTCTGGTAATCGATTACCACATCTGGTAATCGATTAGCCGCGACGCAGATCGCAGATTTCACGATTTTTTCACCTCTCTAACCCATCCAATCAATCCCTAATCAGTCTTTTTCGTCTAAACATCATTCATACTCATTAATAACATCAAATACTCAATAAATTATCAACCTATTACAGATTATACCATCAATTCATCAAAACCCCAATTTCTCAATCCCTAATCACCCCTTTTTCAATTATCTTCAATATCATCTTTACTCTCATTCAATAATTCGTCAATACACATACAATAAATCATCAATCACAGATTATATCATCATTCTCAGTTATTCATTCATAAATTTGAATTATACATCCTTATATTACTACCCAAACATCCCCTACATGCATATATAGCAATACCCTCTCCCCCACCGTACCTTAAGCGATGCTTGGTAACAGCAAGGAAGTCCTTTCTTGGATTCTGGCGTTCACTCCACAGCAAGCTCTCTCTTGAGACTCCGTTTTCTCCCCTCCTTAGCGTTTCGCTTACTGATGAATGATACGAATAAGGATTAGGGTGCTTGTTAACCCTCCTTACTGAAATAACTAATTGGGCTTAGGCCCAATCTCACCCCATTATTCTTTTTCAAATTAAAATTAATCTTTACGAAATAAAACTAATAATAGCAATCTCCAATTATTTATTTCCCATTACTAATTAATTATTTTTTCTTAATTAATTATTTAATTTAATAATATTTATCCTAATAAAATTTAGGATGTTACACAGTGCATTCACACTGTGACGTTGAGTTTTGTGAGTGATGTCGTTTTACATATATGATTAATTTTTATAATATAATAATTTATTATATAATTATATACATCAATTAATGGAAGTGCAAATTTATGTTATGCTTTTTATACATTTTAGAATTTATTATTTTTAATAATAATTTTTTTTCCTTAAAATTTAAAATAACAGTGGCGTAATTAAAATAAATAAAAAAGAGAATAAAAAAGTAAAATAATTCATAAAATTTTGTATATTATTTATACTATAGATACAATGAAGAATGTTATCTTAATTTGGTATTTAATATTTGATTTAGGTTTTTAGTTTTAATTTTTGCTATATATATAAATTATATATATGAACAAATATAAATTGTATTTGAAGTAAAGGGATTAATTTGAAAAATAACAATATTTTCCCCCTTAACCTGAGTTTCTGGCTTCGCCCTTGCATATATGAAAATGACATCATCCATAACTCAACTCACTCGAGCGAAACACGGGTACTGTGCTAGTTTCTGGAAAAGAGGAGATTCCAGATAACAAAAAAACAAGGAAGTTATTTTTTAAATCAAAGGGAACAATTGCCTGGGCATTGTGTGATGCAGTGAATTAAACACTGAGAAATGCTCATGCGCTTTTCAAACATTTAATAAATTGCGCATGCGCATTTTTATATTGTGTAAACATTCTACAAGTGCGCATGCGCATTTTATCGTTTGTAAACAATCTATAAATTGCACATGCACATTTAGGGGATTTCTTGATTTAAAATGTATTTATTATGAATTAATTTGTCAGATAGCTGCGCGGCTCGTGCCATGGAACAGACTCACCCCGGGGGGCTCCTGGTGAAGTTTGGTGATTTTTCTCGCCAACATGTAATTAATTTTTAACCCAAAAATAGAGAAAAATCAACGGAAATTAAGCGGAAAAGTGAAAAAATTGGGAAACATTTTTTAGGACCCATATGTCCTGCCAAGTGCCCCTGCATGGTTGGGATGTGAAACCATGTAGGCGATGATATTTTTCTTACATCTTAGTTGATTTGAGGAATGTTTAAGTTAGGTTCCTTAACGTCCCTTCCCCTTCGCCCACCCTTAACTTACTTTGCCGTCACAATTACCTCACCCATAATTTTTTTCCCGACTTCTGTGGTTACAAGATCACTTGGTAGGACATATGGGTCCTAATAAAAAATTTCCCAATTTTTTTCACTTTTCAGGTGAATTTCCATTGATTTTACTCTATTTTTTTGGTTAAAAATTCACGGTAATTACATTTTGGGGAGAAAAATCACAAAATTTCACCGGGAGGCCCTCGGGGTGAGTCTCGTTCCATTGCACGAGCCACGCAGCCATCTGACAAAATAATTCATAATAAATACATTTTAATTCAAGAAATCCCCTAAAGGCACTTGTGCAATTTATAGATTGTTTACAAACGATAAAATGCGCGCACTTTGTAGAATGTTTACACAATATAGAATGCACATGTCCATTTTATAGTTATAAAATGTGCATGCTCTGTTTATAGCTATAAAATGCGCATGCGCAATTTATGAATGTTTGCAGTATGCATGCGCATTTCTAAGTGTTTAATTCACTGCATGATCCATGCACAGGCACATTTTGCCCTTGTTGATTTTAAAAAATTACTTCACTGTTTTTTTTCCCGTTATCTGAAGCCTCCTCCTCCTTTCCAGAAACTAGCACAGTACCCGTGCATTCACACGAGTGACGTTGAGTTGTGAGTGATGTCGTGTTTACATATATGATTAATTTTTATATATAATAATTTTTATATAATTATATACATCAATTAATGGAAAGTGAAAAATTTATTGTTATGCTTTTTATAAATTTTAGATTTTATAATTTTTATAATAATTTTTTTCCTTAAAATTTAAAATAACAGTGGCATAATTAAAATAATTAAAAAAGAGAATAAAATTAAAATAATTCATAAAATTTTGATATTACTTATTTATACTATATATACAAATCAAGAATGTTATCTTAATTTGGTATTTAATATTTGATTTAGGTTTTTGTTTTAATTTTTTGCTATATATATATAATTATATATGAACAAATAATAAAAATGTATTTGAAGTAAAGGGATTAATTTGAAAAATGACAATATTTGCCCCTTAACCTGAGTTTCTGGCTTCGTCCCTGCATATATGTAAAAATGACATCACTCACAACTCAGCGTCACTCGTGCGAATACACGGGTACTGTGCTAGTTTCTGGAAAAGAGGCGGAGATTCCAGATAACAGAAAAAATAGGGAAGTTATTTTTTAAAATCAACAAGGGCAAAATGCGCCTACGCATTGTGTGATGCAGTGAATTAAACATTGAGAAATGCGCATGCGCTTTTCGAACATTTAATAAATTGCGCATGCGCATTTTATATTGTGTAAACATTCTACAAAGTGCGCATGCGCATTTTATCGTTTGTAAGCAATCTATAAATTGCACATGCACATTTAGGGGATTTCTTGATTTAAAATGTATTTATTATGAATTAATTTGTCAGATCGCCGTGGCTCGTGCCATGGAACGAGACTCACCCCGGGGGGCTCCTGGTGAAATTTGGTGATCTTTCTCCCCAACATCTAATTACCGTGAATTTTTAACCCAAAAAATAGAGAAAAATCAACGGAAATTCAGCGGAAAAGTGAAAAAATTGGGGAAAACATATTTTTAGGACCCATATGTCCTGCTAGGTGCCCTTGCATGGTTGGGATGTGAAAACCATGTAGACGATGAAATTTTTCTTACATCTTAGTTGATTTGAGAAATGTTTATGTTATGGTTCCCGAAACGTCACCCCTCACTTTTGCCATCACAATTACCTCACCCATAATGTTTTTTCCCAATTTTTTCACTTTTCAGGTGAATTTCCATTGATTTTACTCTATTTTTTGGGTTAAAAATTCACGGTAATTACATTTTGGGGAGAAAAATCACAAATTTCACTGGGAGGTCCTCGGGGTGAGTCTCGTTCCATTGCACGAGCCACGCAGCCACCTGAAAAAATAATTCATAATACATACATTTTAATTCAACAAATCCCCTAAATGCGCTTGTGCAATTTATAGATTGTTTACAAACGATAAAATGCGAATGCACACTTTGTAGAATGTTTACAATATAAAATGCGCAAGTGAATTTTATAGTTATAAAATGGGAATGCTCTGTTTATAGCTATAAAATGCGCATGCGCAATTTATTGAATGTTTGAAATGCGCATACGTGTGACACACCCTTCTGTAGAAACACAGGGAAACACTAGAAGGGTGGGTTGAATAGTGTTTCTTAACAATTTATGAAAGCTTTTCGCAAACAGTTAAGTTTATAACGGTTTCGGACAAGTTTAAATTAATGTCTGAAGTTTCTTAAGAAGGCTTCTGAAAAGGTCTTTAAAAAGGTTTCTTGCTTTTAAAAATTATCAGAACAGTTTTCAACACCCTTTGGTTAGTATAAATAAATTGACAAGAGATAAGGGATAGAAAACTTAGCCAAAGAATTTATCCTGGTTCACTCACTACCACTGTGAGCTACGTCCAGTCCCAATGCCAACTAGCACTTGGATTTTCTCTTAATCTTGCCCAAGATTACAAGTATCTTTTACAGACAAGCCTCTTCAGGCTATACAACCAAGTATTCTTTTACAGACAAGCTCTTCAGCTCTACAACCAAGTATTCTTTTACAGACAAGCCTCTCCAGGCTCAAAGACAATTTTTACAAGATAGATATGTCTAAGCTTTTAAACTACACAAGTTAGAAGCTTAAACAGAGACGATGTACAATAAGAAACTGAGGTATACTCAGGATACAAATGATGTACAAAGATGTGAAATCAGAGTGTTTTTACAGAGAAAAACTTGCAGCGTAATGTCTCTTAGACTTTCTTGTATGTGCTTCCTTTGATGGTCTTCATGAAGGGCTATTTATAACCAATCTTCAATCCGTTGAAATACCACCGTTTAGAGATAGCATTAAATGCTATTTAATCCGTTGTGAGACATGCTTCTGAGAGTTCTGAAATTTCTGACACAAGTACCAGGTTGCTGCTGCCGTAAAGCTGCCACTGTTGTTGCTGCAAAGGTTGCGTTGCAGGGATTTCCTCAGTGGTGTATGAAATTCAAATATACCAGGAAAGGTCTCTGTGTTCCTTGCCATAAATATGTTTGAAAAAGGTACGTGCAGCAGAGAACGCTTGACAGCAGAATTTCAGAGATGTCTTCACATACTTCAGCAAAGAGTGCCACGTCATTAATGAGACTTCAGACGGCTTCAACACTTCAGACGGGTTGCGCACTTCAGACGGCTTCAACACTTCAGACGGTTGAACACTTCAGACGGCTTCAACACTTCAGACAGGTTGAACTTCAGAAGGCTTTTCCACTTTAGACAGGTTGAAAGCACTTTAGATAGTCTTTATAAGTTCAGAGTGGCTTGCTGAAATCATAGATAAGTTATTACATTTATGTATCTAAAAATATTTTAACCCAAATTTGTTAAACATTAAAACTTGAGAGGTGAGCTATCTAAAAACATCATAATTTCCCTTATGATATTTTTGAGACTCAACATTTCCCCCTTTTTAATGATGACAAATTTTTTAAAATAAAGAAATCTGAAACTTAAAAAAAATAACTCCCCCTCAGATAAAGATCTCTCAGGATATAAACTTATCAAATATTCCTCCTGAGACCTGTAATTACTTCAGATTTTGTTAGTTTTAATACTCCCCCTTTTGTCATCAATCAAAAGGGAATTTCAGAGCACAACAAAACAATCATAGTAATATAATCACAACATTGAGATACCAGCATTCATGAGAACAATCAGAATAAATTATCAATAAAAAGAGTTCAAATTAAACACCAAACACGAAGTTCACATAACAGAAATTAAATACTCAAAATGAAGTAACACTAAGCATGGCTAAACATCATAGACTATCCATCTTTCTTCAAAGGCCTCTTTCAGAAGGGAGAGCAATTCTTCCTTGCCTTGTCAATCTGAGAAATGACAGCAGTCTTCTTCTTGCCCATTTCTGATGTGTTGTTGCTCTTGAAGGATTTGATCTTGCTTAGCAACAAGAGTAGCATTTCTTTTCTCCAAGCTCTTCACTTGATGCCTCAGCTTCTTGTTCTCTTCCTCAAGATTCAGTTCTACTTCATATAAAATAATCTGAATGTGCCTGCAGACGATCTGAGCTGATTGAATCCTGGATGCAACCCATAGTCTTCTGGATGACTCACAGGAAAGAAGAAAGTTCTGATAGGACAGATTAGCTTCCAGTCCTCATTAAAAGGTTCAGACATGGGGAATCTGCCTCTGATATACTGATACTGCACATTGGTGGAGACACCACAGCCTATGATGGAGTCATCATCCGGTCCTGCAGATCCAGAAGAGGATCCAGCATCCTCTCTGATCTTCCAGTGGGACAACCATACCCTATCCCTGTAGCAGTGATCTAAACCTCCACCTTGTCTGTTGATCCGAGCAGGTAGCTCCTTCCATTCTGTTGAGTAAAAGGTTTCTGAGGAACTGGATAAGCTTTAGGTTCCTTGAACTTGTCAGCAGGGCCTTCTTCCAAGGGGTACCTAGGAACTATCCTGTCAGGTTGCACCAGAATTCTGTGGTTGGCCTGATGGAGATTGTTCTAGGTGGCCTATAGCCTCTCATGCCTACTGACTTCAAGTAGTCCCTCTCAAAGAGTTCAGCTTCCGTAGACAGTTGCCTAACAAAACACCATTCATCATTAGACAACTTGAGAGAGTCACCAGAGAAGGGATTAAGTGGAGCCCACTTATGAGCAGGTGGAACTGCACCCTTTCTGATCTTTTATCTGGCCTGAGTAGTACTGATCTGAACTTCCTTGATATTTGCCCTTTCTTCATCAGCAGTGTGCTTGATAAGGCCATGGTGAAGAGAGATGGGGGGTGTATTTCTGAAAAACTGCAGCTCTTCAAATAAGTTGGGGAACCTGGGGACTCTGACCCTCTCACTGAAAGGTTCCTCATACTTTTTGTGGGGTACTTCAGCAGCTGCATCAAGTTGGTGCTGAGTGAAAGGAAAGGCATAAGGATCAAATGTAGGCTCTGTGAAGAAGTCCCTACTTTTGGGTCCTAGCCTTAGTTGAGCAGGCAGCATGCTTCCTTTCCATACGCAGAGCTGTCACCATGCTGATTTGGATCTGGGGATCTTCAGACTGAGTGGATTCTGAAGATGATGAAGGTGATGAAGGTGGTGAAGATGGTGAGGGAGGTGGAGGAAGTGCTTCTTCTTCTTTCTCTTCTTCTTTCTTCTCAGGTGATGAAGGTGGTGATGGGGTCACATTGTCAAACCTTACCCTGAGCCTTTTCTGAGGAGGTTTGGCTTTTCAGGTTCCCTCTCCTTTTCTTCTTCAGCTTGCTTCTCTTCTCTTCTTCTTTTGAAAAACAAGTTTGCTTTGACAAAATTTTGGTACTTGCCAGCCTCATCCATTTCCTCCTGGCTTGCAATGCTCCTTGTGATCCTAACAGATGGTTCAGGAGCTGGCTGAAATAACTTAGTTTTTGTTCTCCTTCTCTGCTGTGCACTGGATCTTTTTCTTTTCTTGGCTCTTGAGCAATGGAAGCTAGCCTTTCATCTTCAGCAAGAGCTAGCTGAGAGGCTACTGCAAGAGCATAATCAGTCTTTTCTTGCTCAGCCTTCTTCTCCATTTCTTCATTTTCCAATGTTGTAGCAAGGGCTGCTACCTGAATAAGCTCAGGATCAGAAGGACATGCAGCCAGAGGTGCTGCTGCTAAAGCTTCAGATCAGCAATCTCAGCTACCTCTTCCTCATGAGCCTTTCCTTCTATCAGAAGTAGGCTTAGGAGTAGGAGTTCTTACACCTTCAGAACCCTGACCCACAATTTCAGATGGCTTTTGCAAAGCCTTCTGAACAGGTTCAGATGTCTGAGTGTGCAAGTCCATAGCTTTTAGAGACACCTTTGCTGAACTCCTGACAGGGAGCTTCTTCCTTTTCAGATGAGGGGATGGCTTGGAAGGCTTGAACTCATCTTTTCTGATATCCCCCTGAAGCTCTTTCTCAAGAATCTCAAGAGTGGTTCCTCTTCTTGAGGCCTTCTCCAAAAGAACACTCTCCTTCAGAGTAGGAGATGGAGGTCGTGGAGTGAGCTTGATTCCCATGCTCTTCAAGTTTGACTCACCAAAGAACACAGGAGATTATGGTTACATAATCTTTCAACAGGTACCTTAAAATGCATAAGTACCTTCATGAGAGTGTTGTGGGGAAGATTTCCAGCAGAGTCTCGAATTCTTCTGCATGTGGAACATGATAATGCTTGGGAGATTGATTTTCTTCTGCAGCAGGTGAATCAGACAGAACCTTTCCAATTGATACATGGTTTCTGCTTCCACTCTTAGGGATTATGCACACCCTAAGAGCATGAAGAACTCTGACCTTCTCTAGCAAGAACTTGGAATCCAGGCTTTCAGGTTCTTCAGTTCCATACACATCTTCGTAAACAGCTTGTGCCCACCATTCTTCATCTCCCACCCAGGAGTGAAGGTTGCACCTTCAGCCCTAACATCAGTGATGGTGGAGAGAATGCCTTGATCAACAAAAACTGAAACCCCTAGAACAGAGGCTTTGATGCTTTCATACACTCCCTTAGAGTTAGGTATTCCTCGAGCAGAGGACCAGAAATCCACCACGCTTTGTTCATGCCATTGACAGTTAATGTGGTTGAAGAAGAGTCCACCCAGCTGCATCAAATTCCTCAACCAAATCCATGCCAATGTTGCGAAGCTCGTCAAGATCCACTCCCTTAGATCTACATTTCCACCAGAACTAGGGTCTTCTTGGGTGCCATTGATGAGTTGCAGAGAAACTTTGAGAGAATAAGGTTGCTTGAGCAGTGAAGAAGATCAAACTGAGTATTGAGGAAAGAGAGTGTAAGGCTTCCTCGACACACTTACTCCTGCATTTATAGACCCATGATGCAATGATGTCCTGTACCGGCTGCGCAGACTTCGGGTAACGTGCGAAGTGGAAGAGACAAAATTTTAAAAGAAGGAATTCAACCGTCTCAGATAGCCACGTCAGCCAGTTACTTCAGATAGGAGAAAATTTCAGACACATAAAATTTCAGATAACCTAAAGTTTCAGACAAGTCACTGTTTCAGACACACTGAAACTTCAGATAACATAACATCAGACACATTATTTTAAGAGAATGCATGTATATTCAAGTTGTTGCGAATGAACTTAAATCTATCTTCAGCCAGGGGTTTTGTGAATATATCTGCCCATTGATGCTCTGTGTCAATGAACTGAATATCAAAAACACCTTTCTGAACATAGTCTCTAATGAAATGATGTTTGATTTCTATATGCTTTGCCCTAGAATGTTGAATGGGATTTTTGGATAAATTAATTGCACTGGTATTATCAAAGAACAGGTATAGCAGAGATAGGAATATTAAAATCCTCAAGCTGATACTTAACCCATAGCAGTTGTGAACAACAACTGGCTGCTGATATATACTCTGCTTCTGCTGTTGATAAAGCAATGGTGCTTTGCCTTTTGCTTGACCAGCTGATCATGTTATTTCCAAAGAAATGACATCCTCCACTGGTGCTCTTTCTTTCCATTCTATCTCCAGCAAAGTCAGCATCACAGTATCCTATTAACCTGCAATCTTTGCTCCTCTTATAGCATAGACCAAGATTAGTAGTATCTTTCAGATATCTAAAGATTCTTTTAAAGCTTTGTAATGAGTAATTCTTGGATCTGATTGAAATCTAGCACAGAGACAAACACTGAACATTATGTCAGGTCTTGCTGTTAGATACAACAAAGAGCCAATCATCCTCTGTACAAAGTTTGATTCACTGGTTCTTCTTTGTCATCTTTGCTCAAAGATGCAGAGGGATGCATAGGAGTTGACATGGGTTTGCAATCACTCATGTTGAACTTCTTAAGCATTTCTTTTGTATATTTTTCTTGATGGATCCATATACAATCAGAATCTTGCTTAATTTGAAGTCCCAAGAAAAATTTTAGTTCTCCCATTAAACTCATTTCAAATTCTGATTGCATCAACTCAGAAAACTCCTTGCACAGAGAAGAATTAGTTGAACCAAATATAATGTCATCAACATATATCTGAACAAGTATAAGATCTTTGTTAGACTGTTTTCTGAAAAGGGTGGTGTCTACTTTTCCTCTTTCAAAACCATTTTTGATAAGAAAACTGCTCAGTCTGTCATACCATGCTCTTGGAGCTTGTTTCAGACCATAAAGAGCCTTTTTCAATTTGAAAACATGATCAGGAAAAGCAGTGTCTTCAAAACCAGGGGTTGTCTAACAAAACTTCTTCTTCAATGAAACCATTGAGGAAGGCACTTTTGACATCCATTTGATATAGTTTGATGCCATTATTTACAGCATAAGAGAGAAGAATCCTAATTGCTTCTAATCTAGCAACAGGGGCAAAGGTTTCAGTGAAGTCAATACCTTCTTGTTGATTGTACCCTTGAGCCACCAATCTTGCTTTGTTTCTGACCACTTTTCCTTCTTCAGACAGCTTGTTTCTGAACACCCATTTGGTTCCAATAATTGTTTTCCCATGGGGTTTAGGAACAAGTGTCCAGACATCACTCCTAGCCAATGTTCTTTGGCTCAATTTCAGACAGGGAGCAAGAGAATTCAGATTCTTGAATTTTGATCTTGTCTTAACTCCTTCTGAAGTGCTGCCAATGATTTGCTCTTTTGGATGATGTGATTTGTATCTCCAGTCAGATTTCTGAGGTGATATCAAATCAGTCTGAGACTCAACATTGGTCTGAAGAGGTTCAGTGACAGATGGTGCTTCAAACACCTGTTCAT
This sequence comes from Sesbania bispinosa, assembly GCA_026901365.1. Taxonomy (NCBI): domain Eukaryota; kingdom Viridiplantae; phylum Streptophyta; class Magnoliopsida; order Fabales; family Fabaceae; genus Sesbania; species Sesbania bispinosa. The sequence goes on along the minus strand of QLOH01000041.1, from coordinate 305,482 downwards.
TCTTGATGCTGTTATGATTATTCAGCTCCATTCCTGCAAGATCATCTTCTAGATCTGATAGTTCCCTATCAGTCTCTTTCTTGTCATTAAATTTAACATGGATTGATTCCTCTACAGTTAAAGTTCTAGAGTTATATACTTTTAGGCTTTAGATGTTTCAGAATATCCTATAAAAATTCCATTGTCAGATTTTGCATCAAATTTTCCAAGATTATCCTTGGTGTTGAGTATAAAACACTCACAACCAAAGGTGTGGAAATATGATATGTTGGGTTTTCTTCCCTTCCACAATTCATAAGGAGTCTTTTTCAGAATTGGTCTTACCAATATTCTGTTTTGAAGGTAGCATGCTGTGTATAGCTTCTGCCTAGAAAGATCTTGGTAGATTGCATGAGTTGAGCATGGTTCTTCCCATTTCTTGCAAAGTTCTGTTTCTTTCTCTCAACAACCCCATTTTGCTGAGGTGTTCTTGCCACAGAGAAATTGTGTGAGATCCCATTCTCATCACAGAACAGTTGAAAGTTTGCATTCTCAAACTCTCCACCATGATCACTTCTGATAGCAGATATACAGAATCCTTTTTCATTCTGTACCTTCTTGCAGAATATTGTGAAATTCCTGAAGGTCTCATCCTTGCTTCTTAGGAATAACACCCATGTGAATCTAGAATAGTCACCAACAATGACCAAACCATATTTCTCACCACTAAGGCTTTCTGTTCTAATAGGACCAAACAAGTCAATATGTAACAATTCTAAAGGTCTGTTAGTGGAAACAACATCCTTACTCTTAAAAGAGTGTCTTGTTTGTTTTCCTTTCAGACAACTTTCACATAAAATGTCAGATTTGTAAGAAAGCTTGGGCAGTCCTTTAACAAGGTTGTGCTTTGCTAACTTTGAGATCAATCTCAAGCTGGCATGCCCAAGTCTTTGGTGCCAAATCTGTTTTTCATCTTCGACAGAGAAAACATTTTACATTTTGACTTGTCAAATCCTCTAGATCAATTTTATACACATTGTTGTGTCTCTTAGCAGTAAAAAGAATTTGATCACAAGAGTTTTTGACTATACATCCTTCTTTAGTAAGGCAACCACATATCCACTGTCACACAATTGACTTATGCTCAGTAAATTGTGTTGAAGTCCCTCTACTAGAAGAAAATTCTTAATAAGGGATAGAGGAGAGATACCTACAGTTCCTGTTCCTGTGATCTTCCCTTGCTGATTTCCACCAAAGGTGACCACAACCTCCTGCTCTGGGCCTAAGGTTTTGGAACAAACCTTTCTCCTGTTATGTGTCGCGAGCACCCACTGTCTAGGTACCATTTGTGGGGTCTCCTTTGTCCTGTTAAACACATCTGCAACAGGAATGATCAAGTTCTTAGGTACCCATATTCTTTTGGGTCCTTTCTTGTTAGATTTGGGTTTTGCTTTTCTCTTGTGCTTACACTGAGCCACATTGTGTCCAGGCTTGCCACAGTGAGAACAACCAATAGCTTTCTCTTTACCTTTAGTAAAATTTTTGAAAATATGGGGTTCAGAGGTATCATGATCACAAAAGCCTAATCCACTTTGTCAAGGGGATCCCTTTGATTTCCAAGCAATTTGTTAAGGTTTTATGTTCCTTTGACAAATTTAGCTAAGTCTTTTGTCAGTTCCTCAACTTGTTTCTGAAGTTTTTTGTTTTCTTCAGAGACAGTTTGTGAACTGCTGCTTTGAGTCATAAGAATTCTCTCCTTGAGCATAATGTTTTCTATCTCAAGCCTCATATTTACTGCACATTTCTGTGTGGGCCTTAGACAGATTCTTATACTCTTGGAAGAGTTCCTTGGAACTTTCCATCAGGTCATCATACATCTCTTGAAAAGTTAAGGGAAGTACCTCAGATTCTGAGCTATCTGACGAGGGAAGGCTGGCCATGAGACACAGGTTGGCCTCTTCTGAAGTGTCTTCCTCTTCTTCTGAGGTAGACTCATCAAGATCCTCCCACGTTGCCATCAGACTCTTCTTCTTCTTAAAGAATTTCTTCTTTTTGAAGTTGTTCTTCTTCAGTCTTGGACATTCAGCCTTCATATGACCTGGCTGTTTACACTCATAGCATATAATTTTGTCATTTTGAGAATCCTTACCTGACTTACCTGATTTAGAGGTTGAGGGTTGATTCTTTCTAAACTTTCCTTTGTTCTGCAGCATCCTCTTGATTTTCTTGCTGAGAAGAGAAATCATCATCTTCTGAGCTATCTCCAGAATCTTCATCTACTTCTGAAGTTTCCTCAGCTTGTATGGCTTTAATGCTGCCATGCCTAGGATGTTTGGCTTTGGAGTTTAATGCCAGAGATTTCTTCTTGATGTCATCTTCCCCAAGTTCAAGCTCATGAACTTTGAGAGATCCCAATAGTTCTTCCATTCTAAGAGAGTTTAAGTCTCTGGCCTCTTGAATGGCAGTAACTTTGGGTCTCCAGGACTTTGGCAAACTTCTCAGAATCTTTCTATTATTGTCTCCAGATTCAAAGTTATACCCAAAGACTTGAGTCCATTAGTTATAGTCTGAAACCTTCCAAACATTTGATCTATGGTTTCAGATTCTTCCATCTTGAACATCTCATATTGATGTATGAGCATGCTGATTTTGGATTGCTTGACAGTCTCAGTCCCTTCATGAGCGGCTGCAAGTGTATCCCAAATCTCCTTGGCAGATGAACATCCATGAACCTTCTCATATTCGGATTTGTTCAGGGAACATATTAAATAGAGTTTGGCTTTAGCATTTAACTGAACTCTAGCCTTCTGCTCCAAGGTCCATTCAGCCTTAGGTATTGGCACTCCGTTATGTATAGGCACATAATCTCCATCAGTGACCACATCCCAGACATCAATGTTGTTGTTCTCAATGAACAACTTCATACGATCCCTCTAATAGTGGTAGTCCACTCCATTGAATGTTGGGGGTCTTGTGAAAGAGGCTTCTTCAGTGATGTACTGTCTGTTGTTGGTAGCTTCCATCTGGATATTTAATCCTCAAACACTTGTAAGTTGCTCAACCCTGAGTTGAGCTCTGATACCACTGTAGAACACAGGGAAACACTAGAAGGGGGGTTGAAGTGTTTCTTAACAATTTATTAAAGCTTTTCGCAAACAGTTAAGTTTATAACCATTTCGGACAGGTTTAAATTGCTGTCTGAAGTTTCTTAAGAAGGCTTCTGAAAAGGTCTTTAAAAAGGTTTCTTGCTTTTAAAAATTATCAGAACAGTTTTCAACACCCTTGGTTAGTATAAATAAATTGACAAGAGATAAGGGATAGAAAACTTAGCCAAAGAATTTATCCTGGTTCACTCACTACCACTGTGAGCTACGTCCAGTCCCAATGCCAACTAGCACTTGGATTTTCTCTTAATCTTGCCCAAGATTACAAGTATTCTTTTACAGACAAGCCTCTTCAGGCTCTACAACCAAGTATTCTTTGACAGACAAGCCTCTTCAGGATCTACAACCAAGTATTCTTTTACAGACAAGCCTCTCCAGGCTCAAAGACAATTTTTACAAGATAGATATGTCTAAGCTTTTAAACTACACAAGTTAGAAGCTTAAACAGAGACGATGTACAATTAGAACTGAGTTATACTCAGGATGTGTAAATGATGTACAAAGAATGTGAAATCAGAGTGTTTTTACAGAGAAAAACTTGCAGCGTAATGTCTTTTAGACTTTCTTGTATGTGCTTGACTCTTTGATGGTCTTCATGAAGGGCTATTTATAACCAATATTCAATCCATTGAAATACTACCATTTAGAGATAGCATTTAATGCTATTTAATCCGTTGTGAAACATGCTTCTGAGAGTTCTGAAAATTTCTGACACAAGTACCAGATTGCTGCTGCTGCCGTAAAGCTGCCACTGTTGTTGCTGCAAAGGTTGCGTTGCAGGATTTCCTCAGTGGTGTATGAAATTCAAAAGTACCAGGAAAGGTCTCTGTGTTCCTTGCCATAAATATGTTTTAAAAGGTACGTGCAGCAGAGAACGCTTGACTCAGCAGAATTTCAGAGATGTCTTCATATACTTCAGCAAAGAGTGTCACGTCATAAATGAGACTTCAGACGGCTTCAATACTTCAGACGGGTTGCGCACTTTAGACGGCTTCAACACTTCAGACAGGTTGAACACTTCAGACGGCTTCAACACTTCAGATAGGTTGAATGCTTCAGAAGGCTTTTCCACTTTAGATAGGTTGAAAGCACTTTAGATAGTCTTTATAAGTTTAGAGTGGCTTGCTGAAATCATAGATAAGTTATTGCACATTTATGCATCTAAAAAATATTTTAACCCAAATTTGTTAAACATTAAAACTTGAGAGGTGAGCTATCTAAACATCATAATTTCCCTTATGATATTTTTGAGACTCAACACCTTCTACCCCAAACTCTTATACAATTAATAAGACTGTACTGCGTTTTTGCCCCTTTTGAACCCTTTTCTTCAACCCTTAATCAATCCTCATTGTTAATACATCAATCACACACATTTATATCAAAAACACTCAACAAAAACACTAATCTTTACACAGATTTTCATAGTTATTCCATCAAAATCCCAAATCATCAAACCCTTATTTGCCCCTTTTCGCTATTCTCGCTACCCCTCTTCAATTCAATCAGACTCATCAATAACAATACATTTAATTATCAAACGACAGATTCTCATCATACAATACTCAATACACATATATCAATTTCGAATTTAAAGTCTTAGAGGGTTTTATGGTTGCCCTTGCTACCCAAGCACTCCCACATGCACATATAAGCAGCACCCCTCTCCCCCACCGTACCTTGAAGGTGAAGATCGAATATCAAACGGTTGGCTTCCTCTTTGATGATCACTTTGCAGCACCTTCCCCTTGCGAAGTCGTTTCTTCCCTCCTTAAGGTTTTGCTCTCTAACGATTTGAAAATTAAGGATTAAGGTGAACTGATAACCCCTCCTTAATAAATACTTAATTGGGTTGGGCCCACTTTCAACCCACTTATTCTTCTTTAATTAAAACATTACTAATAAATACTAATATTACTAATTCTATTATTTATTCCTCTTATTTTAATTAATTAATATTATTAAAAATAATAATGCTATTATTTCTTCCTTTTCTTTTATTTATTTATATGTCCTACAATTTTTAGGATGTTACAATGCGCATTTCTAAGTGTTTAATTCACTGCATGACCCAATGCAAAGGCGCATTTTGCCCTTGTTGATTTTAAAAAATTATTTTCCTGTTTTTTTTTGTTTATCTGAAACCTCCTCCTCTTTTCCAGAAACTAGCATAGTACCCGTGCATTCACACGAGTGATGTTGAGTTGTGAGTGATGTCGTTTTTACATATATGCAGGGGCAAAGCCAAAAACTCAGGTTAAATGGGCAAATATTGTTTTCCCCAATTTTTTCACTTTTCCGCTGAATTTCCATTGATTTTCTCTTTTTTGGGTTAAAAGTTTTCGGTAATTACATGTTGGGGAGAAAAATCTCCAAATTTCACCAGGAGCCCCCCGGGGTGAGTCTCGTTCCATGGCACGAGCCACGCAGCGATCTGACAATATAATTCATAATAAATACATTTTAAATAAAGAAATCCCCTAAATGTGCATGTGCAATTTATAGATTGTTTACAAACGATAAAATGTGCATGCGCACTTTGTAGACTGTTTACACAATATAAAATGCGCATTGTAACATCCCGCATATTAGGAGCCCTAATAATTCATTAGACTGAAAACAAAAGAATTATATATTTAGAATTAAGGGAAAATAAGTTAAGAGACTAAGGTTAATTGAGGAGCTATGAGTTAAAACTCAAGTATAAAACCAAGTGTTAGCCTTAACCAGAAGTTTTAATAACTCGTTAGAACAAAAATAAGATTATTGTGTTTGGTAATTAGAGGTTGAGTGGGGATTATGCAAATTAACTTAGAATTCTAGTTCAGGTTAAAATGAAGAATTTTGGGTTCTGGTCTGTAATCGATTACCCGAGAGCTAGTTTTTAGGTAATCGATTACTCACAGGTTGTAATCGATTACCCTAGAGTGGAAGTTTAGGTAATCGATTACAAGGGGTTGTAATCGATTACCAGGAGATCTGGGTTTGTGGTAATCGATTACATGGGTATGGCAATCGATTACCCAAGGTATTTTCTAGCGTTATTTTAACGCTGGTAATCGATTACATGGGTATGGTAATCGATTACCGTCACTAATATATATAAAGCCGTGAATGAAAAATTAGATCAAAAACTTTCTTTTCTTCTTCTTTCGGCCGAGCTAGAGAGAGAAGGGGTTAGAGAGAGAAAGCTAGGATTAGGGCTTGGAGAAGGGATTCAAAGCTAGGAATCATCAAGAGAACATCTCTACTCATCAATTCCTCTTGATTTCATGAATTTGGTGAGTATAACTCACACACCCACTTTTCTCCTTGAGTTTGATTTCTCCCCAATGTATGAACCCTACTCTTTAATCCCTCTTTTATATGATAATTGTGGTTAGATTAGTAATGTATGCATGAGCTTGAGTAGTTTGGTTAGTATTTTCATGGAAAACCTTAGGGTAGCGAGATTTACGAAAGTAGCGAGATTACGAAATTGACGAAATGTTCAATGCATGAACCCTACCCTTCGATTCCCCTTTCTATTTAGTTAATTTGATTGGATTTATGAAGTCTATGCTAAGAATTGAGTAATTTATGTTATGGATTGATTGTAAATCCCTTGGATTTCGAAGTTACGAAAGTTACAAAAGTTACGAAAGTTTTCGAAACACTCGAAATACTCGAAATTCTAGTTTTGGGTTATCAATTCATGTTTACCAGTTTCGACCGTGAGTTAAGTAAGCCAACCTTCGTGCTGTGAGTTAAAACTTCAGTTTTCATTATTGATTCATGTAAACCGGTTTCGACCGTGAGTTAATTTAAGCCGGCCTTTGTGCTGTGAGTTAAGAAAATTCAGTAATTATAAGAAAACTTGACTTCGGTCCAGTAATGGGTGGGATTCGTCCCCGGGAAAGACGTTTCCCGTAGTCTGAACTCAGGTCTAACTCCAGTTTCAGTAATAAGTTCATGCCTGTTGGGCACAACAGTGAGTTGCATTATTATTGCATTGTAATGACTTGAGTATTAAGTTTATGAATATGTTATATTAGTTATCTTTAATTGATATGAATTTGAGTATGATATTTAGCTTTATATTAGTTAGTTAAGTTGATCTTCCCCACACTTTATGCATGTTTAGTTATACTCGCTGAGATTATTATCTCACCCCACGTTTCGGGGATTTATTTTAGTTGTGCAGGAAATTCCAAGTGATATGACGGAAAAAGGTGTTGAAGGAGTTGAGCTTCATTTCACAATGGAAGTTCTTTGTAATAGAAATTAGTTTAATTGTATTTGTGGATAATTGATCTAATGATGTATAAACGTATGATCATGTTTTTAGCCATGGAGGCTTAATTATGAGTTTTAAAGTATTCATGTTATTAGATTGTACTGGTTTTGCTGAGTTTCAGGTTAACCTTGGATTTGGTAACATCTGGTTTTTAGGGGAGACTCTGCCGGATTTCCGGTATGAGTTCATGGAACCACACTTCTTCAAGTGTGGAGTCTTCCCTAACATTAAGTAAGATTTACTATTATTTAGAGATATTGATGTTGTAATGTAATTGCTTAAACTAATCGTTGGATAGTTTTAAGCGAATGTTTGACGATATTGAAAATTTAACGTAATGATTTCAGGAACTTCAGGAATAGTGTCTCCAACGGACAATATTTCTGAGTTTAGAAATTAGGGCGTTACATTTTGGTATCAGAGTAGTTCAATCCAATTGGACTGTGGTTAGGTTAGTTGCCCATAACTTATTGTGATCTTCTAGTACGTGTACTCATTATAGGAACTGATCACTCTTATGATGTGTGATGTATATGGAGATCATGGTTTGTTATGTGAGTAGGATACCTTGGTCCAAAAGTTAGGATACTTCCCTAACAAGGTCAAAGCCACCCATTCTTGTATAAGACAGAGGGTACTTAGATTAAATTTCTATGGAACCCTTACCTTAGGAGCCTTATAGAATGTGACCCTGAAAACCTAATAAAGTCAGACAAACCCTTGAGCTATTAGTGGTTATTGACTTAATATTTTAAGGAGGGTTGTTGCTTGACTCATGATGTGTTTTCAGTTTGTGTAATGTGCATGATCTGATGTGTTTGATGAATTACTATCTGTTATGACATTGGTTGTATGAGTGATTTTCTGACATATTATGTTAGGGTATGTGTGCTTGTTGGGTATTAACTCACAAGGTTAAGTTCTTTGATTCAAACCCTTGTTTAGGTCATACTAGGAGGAATATGGGGGTTGTAGCCCAGATTGAGATAGAAACTTTACTCAGGGCAAACTAGAAGTCGCAGAGGCACCCATAGGATTCCAACCATCGGGGAAGCGTGTAGAGAGTTGTAATCTAAGTAGGCTTAAGACCTTACCAAAAGCCAACAAACTTTGCGGGGACATATAGATATTTAGACCTAAACTTAGAAGGGTTAGGAAGTTGAGATTTCTTTTGAGGTAATGTAAGAATAGGTGTATTCCTTCGGCCACCTTACTCTTTGCCTTATCCATGGATTACATGGACAAGATCCTTAAGCCTTACCAGATAGGTGGGTAGTCATGGCGGCTACCATCTCCTCACCCTTTCATCTCACGTTTAGAGAACCCCTAGTAGCCCTAGAGGCAGCGTCTTGTGACCCTGCCAGTCCTAGAAACCCTTAGGAGAGGACACTATGCCTATACCTTAAGACAACAACATCAATTGGTAACCATTAGGAGTTGGGGGCATGTTAGGAGATGAATAAGGTAGAAGATCCCTAGTAAAGGTAGTGAGATTTCAATTATCTAATATTGTTACCTTCCCAGGATTTACAATTAGTAACATCTTTCATCCTACCGAGTGAGTGAGTAGTTGTCACGAGAAGAAACCATACCTTCGCTCTTTCTTTTACCTTTAGAAGATACTTAGCGATTCTAGGAAGTAATGTTTTATAACCTTAAGAATCTAGAAATTTCCAATGTGAACACTTCATTCATACCTTCAGTCTAATCATATTGGTTTTAACCTCGAGGACTCGGAGAAGTACTCGGGAGAAGAATTAGGCAAAGGCTTTTAGTCAGGATAGTTAGTATGAACCAAATCTTCTCGGAAATCCAACTCAGTAGTTTCACCATCCAAATCAACTTATTACCACTAGTAGAGAAAACCTTAGCCATAACTCTCTTAAGGGAGAGGAACCTTAATCAAGAAAGCTAAGAATTCTAGTATAGATTGCATAAGGTAGTGTAGATTTACCCCACAACCCAGGTAAGGACAAGAAGTTCCCAATTAAGCCATATTAGGGGGAGTTGTGTAGCAAAGAATTAGGAATCATCTGAGAGGATTGTTAGGCAGAAAGTAAGAGAACTAAATATCTTAGTTAAAGATAACAAAGTAACGGGAATAACATAGATTTTTTTAGAATTAATTAGGAAAGGGAAGGAATTATAATTAGAACAAGTAGATTAACAGACAACCCTAGAGTTAGTTAAAGATTTATTCAACAGCTATAGATGTTTCTCCCAGTCACCCAAATACTTAGCCCCATCCATGAGTTCTAGGAGGGAAACTCTAGGATTCTACACTTAATAATTATATGTTAGTGTCATAACCATGTTGCATAGGATCACATTCCAAACAAAAATACGAAATTCTTTCTCACACCATAATAGTAATAACTATGGAGTTGTTGGAAAAGGAAACAAATTAGTTAGGTGCCTAAATGTAAGCTTGATGTCTCTAGGAGAGAAATAAAGATTTAAGATATTGAGAAATATTAGGAAGAGCCTGAATCCTTAAAGGGGGTAGATTTTATAGACAGACCATGAGAATCCGTAGAAGGCACTCGATACTTGCACCCACCTGAAAGTTAGATTTGATTATGTATAGTTAGGCATAGTCAGAGTGTTAGGAAAGGATTGAGATATTGTTAGGAACACTCACTAGGTCAGAAACTCTAAAGCATTTAGAAATCCTTACTTATAGGAAGACTAGGGTGTGGATGACATTATGTCACTCTCCTTTCTATAAAATTTAGAATTAAATTAAGTACAAGCCCTTGACCGGTAGGATGGGATAGAGAAAGACCCCATTATGGGAAAATAGGAAACTACGAGAGTTTAATCGTTTTCATGCTGTAACCGGTAGGTATTATACCTACGTTTATGGCATGAGTGTTGTTAGGATTACGTTATTTTCTTAGAAGAATGAGTGACTTTACTCCCATTTGGGTGTGATGTTTGTTTATGTGACTATGTGAACTTAATTTCTCGAACATGACGTGAGTGTTGGATAATTACGCCAGCACGAACTTAATGATTCGAGAGATTGAGTATTTGTGTGTGCACGACTTAGTGCTCGTAATATAAGTAGAACTTAGAATATAAACATAAAAATTACTTGGGTTTTCTCAAAACTAGTTAGATCATTAAGAACATAAAACTTAAAACCAACTGGTAGTTGATGGGTTTGGGTATGGAGTTAAGATCCATACTTAGTTGTTGTGTAAAATCTTTTCCTATGATTAGATTTTATCGAGGGTGTTGTCTAACCAAGCCAGTCAGTTATACCCAAATAGAGTAGAAGTCTCTTCATGTGCCTTACTTGATGATACATGAAGGGAGTTTGTTAGAGAAGTTCAGGAACCTAAGTTTAGGTGTAGCAATTCGGAAGTATAGTATCAGACTTCATAGTATCAAATTCGCCAGTGAGCTGGGAGCTTTAATTAGGGAGGCTCAGAGTCTGGACTCAAGCCTCCAAGAGGGAAGACAACAATAGGTTTTCCTGATCAGAAGATGGGATGATTCTCTTCCAAGGGAGAGTCTGTGTCCCTAAGGGGGGGTAGCATTAAGTAGTAAGTGTTTAGAGGAAGTTTTGTAAGGGTAAGTTTTCTGTACATCCTGGCTTCACCTAGATGTATCAAGATTTTGAAGAGAGAAACAACAGATTACGTTTTTAAGTGGTTAGTGTGTCAACGGATCAGTATATATATATATATATATGTATAAACATCAAAACTATTAGGAATCCTTTTTACCATTGAAGTCTCTGAATGGATGTGGGGAAGTATAGTTTTGGACCTTGTGAGAGGATTACCTTTTCCCTTAGCAAGATAGTAAATTCAATTGTTAGGAAGATTGTCAGACTCTATGACATTTCCTCTAACGTCATATCAGATAGGAACTCTAGGTTCATTTTTAGGTTCTGGATGCATTTTCACCAGGTTACGGGAACGACTCCCAAAAACTTTTAGTTTAGGTAGTCCTTAATTTCTGTTTCCTTAAACAATTTTGAGGACAAAATTGCTTAAGGGGGGTAGAATGTAACATCCCGCATATTAGGAGCCCTAATAATTCATTAGACTGAAAACAAAGAATTATATATATTAGAATTAAGGGAAAATAAGTTAAGAGACTAAGTTAATTGAGGAGCTATGAGTTAAAACTCAAGTATAAAACCAAGTGTTAGCCTTAACCAGAAGTTTTTAATAACTCGTTAGGTCAAAAATAAGATTATTATGTTTGGTAATTAGAGGTTGAGTGGGGATTATGGAAATTAACTTAGAATTCTAGTTCAGGTTAAAATGAAGAGTTTTGGGTTCTGGTAATCGATTACAGGGAGTCTGTAATCGATTACCCAAGAGCTAGTTTTTTAGGTAATTGATTACTCACAAGTTGTAATCGATACCCGAGAGCTGAATTTTAGGTAATCGATTACAAGGGGTTGTAATCGATTACCAGGAGATCTGGGTTTGTGGTAATCGATTACATGGGTATGGCAATCGATTACCAAGGTATTTTCTAGCGTTATTTTAACGCTGGTAATCGATTACATGGGTATGGTAATTGTAAACATCCTAAATTTTATTAGGATAAATATTAATTAAATTAAAGAGACTAATTAAGAAAATAATTAATTTAATGGGAAATAAATAATAGGAGTGTCATTATTATTAGTTTTGTTTCGTAAAGGTAATTTTTATTGAAAATAGAATAAGGGGGTGAGAGTGGGCCCAAGCCCAATTAGTATTTCTGTAAGGAGGGGGTAACAGAGCACCCTAATCCTTATTCGTATCATTCGTTAGTAGCGAAACGCTAAGGAGGGGAGAAAGGGAGTCTCAAGAGAGAGGCTGCTGAGGAGTGAACGCTAAGAATTCAAGAAAGGACTTCCTTGCTGTGATCAAGCTTCGCTTAAGGTACGATGGGGGAGAAGGTATTGCCTGTATATGCATGTAGGGGATGTTGGGTAGTAATCTAAGATGTATAATTCGAATTTATGAATGAATAATGAGAATGATGATATAATCTGATGATTGATGATTTATTGTTTGTGTATTGACGAATTATTGAATGAGTAAAGATGATATTGAAGATAATTGAAAAAAGGGGTGATTAGGGATTGAGAAATTGGGGTTTTGATGAATTGATGCTATAATCTGTAATAGATTGATGATTTATTGAGTATTGGATGTTATTAATGAGTATGAATGATGTTTAGACCAAAAAGACTGATTAGGGATTGATTGGATGGGTATAGAGAGGTGAGAAATCGTGATGAAATCTGCGATATGCGTCGCGGGGGTAATCGATTACCAGGAGTGGTAATCGATTACCAGAGGGTTCTGGGCAACCAGGAGGGCTGTTTGCTCGCAGGTAATCGATTACAGAAGTTTGGTAATCGATTACCAGAGTGGATCTTGAGATCCTAACTGTTTGATGATGATTGATGTGTTTGAGAGTACTTTATAATGAGTTTGTGTTGATGATTAATGATGTTGATGAGGATTGCGATGCTTATGATGATGAATAATGATGATATTTGATGAGTGTGATGATGTATAATGATGTTGATTGACGATGTTTGATGTTGTTTATGATGACTATGATGATAGTGTATCACTTATGATGATGATGTTATTGATGATAGTGCATGTCACTTATGATGATGATGTGAATGATGATAGGTGTAGATCACTTTATTATGATGATGTTTGATGATGAGCATGTTAATGCATGATAATGATGATTTAAGATGATGGTGTATGTCACCTTTGATAATGATGTTATCTAAGTTGTGCGGGCCCACAGACGGGGTACAGCTTAGGAATGATAATGATGATTTATGATGATGGTGTATGTCACCTTTTGATGATGATGTTATATAAGTTGTGCGGGCCCATAGAGGGGGTACAACTTAGGAGAGATGCCTTGAGCATATGCGATGAGACCTGAATTGTGTGGGCCCATAGAGGGGGTACAATTCGGGAGGTGAACTGAGTTGTGCGGGCCCATAGAGGGGGTACGACTCAGGGGATCAAGATGGGGCGTTCGATGCACGGGCCCATAGAGGGGGTGCAACCTAGGAGTGATTGTACGGGCCCATAGAGGGGGTACAACCTATCGGATAGTGTGTGGTAACACCGGTAGACCACCTTGGTACTAACTAGAGTGATTGACGAGGTGCGCCCATTTGTGGAGTTCCAAGTCATGATCTTTGGGTATATGATGAGAGGAGTATTGATGTTTGATGATAATGAGTGATGATGATATATGAACGATGTATGATGATAATGAGTATGATGATATGTGAATGATGTCTGATGATAATGAGTATGATGATATATGAATGATGTTATGATGATAATGAGTATGATGATATATGAATGATGTTATGATGATAATGAGTATGATGATATATGAATGATGTTACGACGATAATGAGCATGATGATATATGAATGAGATTATGATGATGATGAGCTTGGTGAATGTATAATGGATAGATTTATGTGTTGTGAATAGGAATGATGGCATGACATGTATATGTTGATATAGAAGATTGATTATATGTTGAGTTTTAGATAAATGTTATTGATTGGTGATTTTAATATATTGATGGTATGATGTAATGATGTTGTGGGTGAGGATGTGTATTCTCTATGTGTATGTATGGGTAGTATTCCTTTTCCTCACCGTATTCTGTGGATATATTTTACAGGTGTTGATGAGGACACAACTGGTGTCGATTATGAATAAAAGGGTATGCTCTGATAGATGTGACATCAGGGTGTGCTTGGGGGTTTTACCATGTTCCTAGATTGGGAGTATCTTTATGAACTTCTGGATGCCTTGTATGGCAGGAGATTATTAATTATTTTTATATCTAAGGAGATTTCCTTTCTTTATAATTGATTTATATTTGGAGTTTGAGTTGATTTAATAAAGTTGTTTTTAAACTATGAGATTTATCATAAGAGTGATTGTGAACCTTTTTACCTAACGTGGGACTTTCCCTTTTCTAAACTGCAATTTCTTTAATATATAAGAGTATGGGGTAGAAGGGTGTCACAGTAATCGATTACCGTCACTAATATATATAAAGCCGTGAATGAAAAATTAGATCAAAAACTTTCTTTTCTTCTTCTTTCGGCTGAGCTAGAGAGAGAGAAGGGGTTAGAGAGAGAAGGCTTGGATTAGGGCTTGGAGAAGGGATTCAAAGCTAGGAATCATCAAGGGTGTAACATCCCACAAAATTAGGAGCTTTAATAGCTCATTAGGCTGAAAATAAGTGAATTAATGTATTAGAGACTAAGGGAAGGTAGGCTGAGGAATTAAAGGTTAAAACTTAACTATAAAACCAAGTTTAGGAATTGGTCTAAAAGTAAAATTAGTAAGTTGGGTTGTGAAACATACAATAATATATCCTTGACCTCCTTTCTTTAGTATTTCCTTATTTTGTATAACTAACAGAAGATTCAATATTAAAAGGATTAGGATGTAAAATCTAAGTTTAGGACCTTTAACTAAGTAAATTCTAGAAGTTCAAGTCCTTGGTAATCGATTACCAGTAGGTGGTAATCGATTACCAGAGAGTTGTTTAGGTTGGTAATCGCCTGTTAAGAGTGTTGTAATTGATTACCTGAGAGCTGTTTGTATGGTAATCGATTACAAGATGCTATCAGGCGATTACCTGAGGGCTGATATTTTGGTAATTGATTACCAAGAGTAGTAATCGATTACCAGGATATCTGGGTCTTTCAGTAATCGATTACCAGGGTTGGTAATCGATTACCAGGTTACCAGAAAGGGTTCATGAGTGTATTTTAGTCTATGGTAATCGATTACAGTAAGCCTGTAATCGATTACCAGCCCGATATATATATACCAGGAACGTTTTTTAAAATCAGATTTTAAGAGAAAACCTAAACCTAGAGAGAGAGAGCGGGGTTCTAGAGAGAGAAATAAGATTTGAAGCTTGAAGAAGGGATTTTGGGCAAGGAAACATCAATTAATCGTCTCCAAACTCTATTCCTCATCTTGAATTGCTACATTTGGTGAGTATAACTCACTTTTAGAGTAGAAACTATTGGTCTCAATGCATGTTCCCACCCTCCTCTCTTTCCCTTTCTTGATGCTGGATATTTGATGATTGAATTGTTGATTTCTTGATGTTTGGATTGATTATCGATAGATTGAGTATATGAGTATAGAATCGAGCGTCGGAATCCTTAGTTTTGAAACTATCGAAACTGACGAAACTATCAAAACCCCTCGATTGTAACTCATATGAGCATTCTATTCGATTATAACCCTTCGTTTAATACTACTTATGGATTGAAATGTCTAATTCGATGTTTGGATTGGAAATTGAAATGTATGTGTGTAGAGTCGAACTTCGAAATACTAGAGATTAGCGGAATTTATGAAATGCTCATTGTATGAACCCTACCCCTTGAAACCCTTTCTATATGATTTAAACTGAATGGAATTATGTTATCAAGGACTTTGAGCCAAAAGATTGATCAGTTAAGTCATGGGTCTTCGGACCAAATAAGTTATAAGAGAGGTGATTCCATTTACTCCACGGCCAAATAGTTAAATCGGAATTCCTCAATGAAATAAAGTACATGTGGTTTACTAATAAGACTTAATTAAGGTGGCCTTGGACGACGGTCCTTGGTCATATGGCCGAGCGCTCACTTATGTTAAAGCGATAAGAACCCTTGGTATTGGGTGAAAATACTATATGACTAACGTTGTGTTTATGTTTGGTGTTGATTGGCTAACCACACATGTTATTATGGAATTCAACTACTATTATCTATATGAGATTATGTGCTATATGATTAGTGATGTTTTGTCTGCCTCCCCACTATATACATGTGTATGTTTGGTTATACTTGCTGAGACTGTAGTATCACCCCACGTTATGGGGATCTACTCTAGTGTGCAGGGAAGTTTTTATGACATTGAGGTTGGCTAAGGAATCCTAGGGGCAATGTCTTCTTCAGCTGGAGTTGTATTAATTATTAATGAATTTGTGATGTAATTAACATTTAGTGAATTATTTTGATGTATTAAGTTAAATAAGAACATATTGGATTGGCCTTTGGAGTTGGATTTATAATTCTATGGGGTTTATGTTATTACATTGTACTGGATTTTGTTGATTTTCAGGTTAAGCTGAATTTGGTAGTTACCAGCAGTAAGGGGAGACTCTGCCGGATTTCTGGTATGAGTTCATTGAATCACACCTCTCTAAGTGTGGATTCTTCCCTGAACTTAAGTAGGTTTCATACCTATTTAAGATCTTTAACGTTTGTCTTGTTTTGGCTTAAGCTAATCGTTGGGAAGTTTAAGCATATATATGACGATATCGGAAATTTAACGGACTGATTTCAAAAAATATAAGAATAGTGTCTCCAACGGGCATTATTTTTGTAGTCTAGAAATTAGGGCGTGATAAAGGGAACATCTCTACTCATCAATTCCTCTTGATTTCATGAATTTGGTGAGTATAACTCACACACCCACTTTTCTCCTTGAGTTTGATTTCTCCCCAATGTATGAACCCTACTCTTTAATCCCTCTTTTATATGATAATTGTGGTTAGATTAGTAATGTATGCATGAGCTTGAGTAGTTTGGTTAGTATTTTCATGGAAAACCTTAGGGTAGCGAGATTTACGAAAGTAGCGAGACTACGAAATTGACGAAATGTTCAATGCATGAACCCTACCCTTCGATTCCCCTTTCTATTTAGTTAATTTGATTGGATTTATAAAGTCTATGCTAAGAATTGAGTAATTTATGCTATGGATTGATTGTAAATCCCTTGGATTTCGAAGTTACAAAAGTTATGAAAGTTTTCGAAACACTCGAAATACTCGAAATTCTAGTTTTGGGTTATCAATTCATGTTTACCGGTTTCGACCGTGAGTTAAGTAAGCCAGCCTTCATGTTGTGAGTTAAAACTTCAATTTTTCATTATTGATTCATGTAAGCCGGTTTCGACCGTGAGTTAATTTAAGTCGGCCTTTGTGCTGTGAGTTAAGAAAATTAAGTAATTATAAGAAAACTTGACTTCGGTCTAGTAATGGGTGGGATTCGTCCCCGGGAAAGACGTTTCCCGTAGTCTGAGCTCAGGTCTAACTCCAATTTCAGTAATAAGTTCATGCCTGCTGGGCACAGCAGTGAGTTGCATTATTATTGCATTGTAATGACTTGAGTGTTAAGTTTATGAATATGTTATATTAGTTATCTTTAATTGATATGAATTTGAGTATGATATTTAGCTTTATATTAGTTAGTTAAGTTGATCTTCCCCACACTTTATGCATGTTTAGTTATACTCGCTGAGATTATTATCTCACCCCACGTTTCGGGGATTTATTTTAGTTGTGCAGGAAATTCCAAGTGATATGACGGAAAAAAGGTGTTGAAGGAGTTGAGCTTCATTTCACAATGGAAGTTCTTTGTAATAGAAATTAGTTTAATTGTATTTGTGGATAATTGATTTAATGATGTATAAACGCATGATCATGTTTTTAGCCATGGAGGCTTAATTATGAGTTTTAAAGTATTCATGTTATTAGATTGTACTGGTTTTGCTGAGTTTCAGGTTAACCTTGGATTTGGTAACATCCGGTTTTTTAGGGGAGACTCTGCCGGATTTCCGGTATGAGTTCATGGAACCACACTTCTTCAAGTGTGGAGTCTTCCATAACATTAAGTAAGATTTACTATTATTTAGAGATATTGATGTTGTAATGTAATTACTTAAACTAATCGTTGGATAGTTTTAAGCGAATGTTTGACGATATTGAAAATTTAACGTAATGATTTCAGGAACTTCAGGAATAGTGTCTCCAACGGACAATATTTCTGAGTTTAGAAATTAGGACATTACACGCATGCCCAATTAGGACAACATTCTAGAAAGTGCGCATGCGCATTTTATCGTTTGTAAACAATATATAAATTGCACAAGTGCATTTAGGGAATTTCTTGAATAAAAATGTATTTATTATGAATTATTTTGTTAGATGGCTACGTAGCTCGTGCAATGGAACGAGACTCACCCGAGGGCCTCTTGGTGAAATTTTGTGATTTTTCTCCCCAAAATGTAATTACCGTAAATTTTTAACCCAGAAAATAAAGTAAAATCAATGGAAATTCACCTGAAACGTGAAAAAATTAGGAAAATTTTTTTCAGGACCCATATGTCCTGCCAAGTGATCCTGTCACAGTAGAAGTCGGGAAAAAAACATTATGTGTGATGTAATTGTGACGGCGAAAGTAAGGGATGACGTTTCGGGAAGCATAACTTAAACATTCCTCAAATCAACTAAGATGTAAGAAAAATTTCATCGTCTACATGGTTTTCACATCCCAACCATGCAGGGGCACCTGGCAAGACATATGGGTCCTAAAAAAATGTTTAACCCAATTTTTTCACTTTTCCGCTGAATTTCCATTGATTTTTCTCTATTTTTTGGTTTAAAAATTCACGGTAATTACATGTTGGATAGAAAAATCTCCAAATTTCACGAGGAGCCCCCCGGGGTGAGTCTCGTTCCATGGCACGAGCCACGCAGCGATCTGGCAATATAATTCATAATAAATACATTTTAAATAAAGAAATCCCCTAAATGTGCATGTGCAATTTATAGATTGTTTACAAACGATAAAATGCGCCATGCGCACTTTGTAGACTGTTACACAATATAAAATGCGCATGCGCAATTTATTAAATGTTTGAAAAGCGCATGCGCATTTCTCAGTGTTTAATTCACTGCATCACACAATGCGCAGGCGCATTTTGCCCTCGTTGATTTTAAAAAATAACTTCCCTGTTTTTTCTGTTATCTGAAATCTCCTTCTCTTTTCCAAAAACTAGCAAAGTACCTCGTGTATTCGCACGAGTGACGTTGAGTTGTGAGTGATTTCATTTTTACATATATGCAATGGCGAAGCCAGAAACTCAGGTTAATGGGGCAAATATTGTCTTTTTTCCAATTAATTCCTTTTCTTCAAATGCAATTTTATTATTTGTTCATATATATAATTATATATAGCAAAAAATTAAAACTAAAACCTAAATCAAATATTAAATACCAAATTAAGATAAACATTCTTGTTTTGTATATATAGTATAAATAAGTAATATCAAAATTTATGAATTATTTTAATTTTTATTCTCTTTTATTATTTATTTTAATTATGTCACTGTTATTTTCAATTTTAATGAAAAAAATTATTATTAAAAAATAATAAATTCTAAAATTTATAAAAAGCATAACAATAAATTTTTCACTTTCCATTAATTTATGTATAAAATTATATAATAAATTATTACATTATAAAAAATTAACCATATATGTAAAAATGACATCACTCAAAACTCAATGCCACTCGTGTGAATGCACAGGTACTGTGCCAGTATCTAGAAAAGAGGAGGAGGCTTCAGATAACAGGAAAAAACAGGGAAGTAATTTTTTAAAATCAACAAGGGCGAAATCTGCCTGTCCATTGGGTCATGCAGTGAATTAAACAATTAGAAATGTGGATGCACACTTCAAACATTCAATAAATTGCGCATGCGCATTTTATATTGTGTAAACATTCTAGAAAGTGTGCATGCGCATTTTATCATTTGTAAACAATATATAAATTGCACAAGTGTATTTAGGGAATTTCTTGAATAAAAATGTATTTATTATGAATTATTTTGTTAGATGGTTGTGTGGCACGTGCAATGGAACGAGACTCACCCCGAGGGCCTCCCGGTGAAATTTTGTGATTTTTCTCCCCAAAATGTAATTACCGTGAATTTTTAACCCAAAAAATAAAGTAAAATCAATGGAATTCACCTGAAAAGTGAAAAAATTAGGAAAATTTTTTCAGGACCCATATGTCCTGCCAAGTGATCCTGTCACCATAGAAGTCGGGAAAAAAAACATTATGGGTGAGGTAATTGTGACGGCGAAAGTAAGGGATGACGTTTCGGGAAGCATAACTTAAACATTCCACAAATCAACTAAGATGTAAGAAAAATTTCATCGTCTACATGATTTTCACATCCCAACCATGCAGGGGCACCTGGCAGGACATATGGGTCCTAAAAAAATGTTTTCCCCAATTTTTTCACTTTTTCCGCTGAATTTCCATTGGTTTTTCTCTATTTTTTGGGTTAAAAACTCACGGTAATTACATGTTGGGGAGAAAATCTCCAAATTTCACCAGGAGTCCCCCGGGGTGGGTCTCGTTCCATGGCACGAGCCACGCAGTGATCTGACAATATAATTCATAATAAATACATTTTAAATAAAGAAATCCCCTAAATGTGCATGTGCAATTTATAGATTGTTTACAAACGATAAAATGCGCATGCGCACTTTGTAGACTGTTTACACAATATAAATGCGCATCCGCAAATTATTAAATGTTTGAAAAGCGCATGCGCATTTCTCAGTGTTTAATTCACTGCGTCACATAATGCGCAAGCGCATTTTGCACTTGTTGATTTTAAAAAATTACTTCCCTGTTTTTTCTGTTATCTGAAATGTCCTCCTCTTTTCCAGAAACTAGCACAGTACCCCGTGTATTCGCACGAGTGACGTTGAGTTGTAAGTGATGTCATTTTTACATATATGCAGGGGCGAAGCCAGAAACTCAGGTTAAGGGGCAAATATTGTCTTTTTTCCAATTAATCCCTTTTCTTCAAATGTAATTTTATTATTTGTTCATATCTATAATTATATATAGCAAAAAATTAAAACTAAAACCTAAATCAAATATTAAATACCAAATTAAGATGAACATTCTTGTTTTGTATATATAGTATAAATAAGTAATATCAAAATTTTATGAATTATTTTAATTTTTTATTCTCTTTTATTATTTATTTTAATTATGTCACTGTTATTTTAAATTTTAATGAAAAAAATTATTATTAAAAAATAATAAATTCTAAAATTTATAAAAAGCATAACATAAATTTTTCACTTTCCATTAATTGATGTATAAAATTATATAATAAATTATTACATTATAAAAAATTAATCATATATGTAAAAATGACATCACTCAAAACTCAACGTCACTCGTGTGAATGCACGGGTGTTGTGCCAGTTTTTGGAAAAGAGGAGGAGGCTTCAGATAACAGGAAAAAAACAGGGAAGTAATTTTTTAAAATCAACAAGGGCGAAATTCGCCTGTCCATTGGGTCATGCAGTGAATTAAACAATTAGAAATGCGCATGCACACTTCAAACATTCAATAAATTGCGCATGCGCATTTTATATTATGTAAACATTCTAGAAAGTGCGCATGCGCATTTTATCGTTTGTAAACAATATATAAATTGCACAAGTGCATTTAGGGAATTTCTTGAATAAAAATATATTTATTATGAATTATTTTGTTAGATGGTTCTGTGGCTCGTGCAATGGAACGAGACTCACCCCGAGGGCCTCCCGGTGAAATTTTGTGATTTTTTTCCCCAAAATGTAATTACCGTGAATTTTTACCCAAAAAATAGAGTAAAATCAATGGAAATTCACCTGAAAAGTGGGAAAAATGGGAAAATTTTTATCACGACCCATATGTCTTGCCAAGTGATCCTGTCACCATAGAAGTCGGGAAAAAAACATTATGGGTGAGGTAATTGTGAAGGCGAAAGTAAGGGTTGACGTTTCGGGAACCATAACTTAAACTTTCCTCAAATCAACTAAGATGCAAGAAAATTTTCATCGTCTACATGGTTTTCACATCCCAACCATGCAGGGGCACCTAGCAAGACATATGGGTCCTAAAAAAATGTTTTCCCCAATTTTTTCACTTTTCCGCTAAAATTCCGTTGATTTTTCTCTATTTTTTGGGTTAAAAATTAATGGTAATTACATGTTGTCGAGAAAAATCACCAAATTTCACCAGGAACCCTCCGGGGTGATTCTCGTTCCATGGCACGAGCCACGCAGCGATCTGACAAAATAATTCATAATAAATACATTTTAAATCGAGAAATCCCCTAAATGTGCATGTGCAATTTATAGATTGTTTACAAACGATTAAATGCGCATGCGCACTTTCTAAAATGTTTACACAATATAAAATGCGCATGCGCAATTTATTAAATGTTTGAAAAGCGCATGAGCATTTCTCAGTGTTTAATTCACTGCATCACGCAATGCACAGACGCATTTTGCCCTTGTTGATTTTAAAAAATAACTTCCTTATTTTTTCTGTTATCTGAAATCTCCTCCTCTTTTCCAGAAACTAGCACAGTACCCCGTGTATTCGCATGAGTGACGTTGATTATGAGTGATGTCATTTTTACATATATGCAGGGGCGAAGCCAGAAACTCAGGTTAAGGGGGCAAATATTGTCATTTTTCCAATTAATCCCTTAACTTCAAATACATTTTTATTCTTTGTTCATATATATAATTATATATATAGCAAAAAATTAAAACTAAAACTTAAATCAAATATTAAATACCAAATTAAGATAAACATTCTTGATTTGTATATATAGTATAAATAAGTAATATCAAAATTTTATGAATTATTTTAATTTTTTATTCTCTTTTATTATTTATTTTAATTATGTCACTGTTATTTTAAATTTTAATGAAAAAATTATTATTAAAAAATAATAAATTCTAAAATTTATAAAAAGCATAACAATATATTTTTCACTTTCCATTAATTGATGTATATAATTATATAATAAATTATTATATTATAAAAAATTAATCATATATGTAAAAACGACATCACTCACAACTCAACGTCACTCGTGTGAATGCACGGGTACTGTGCTAGTTTCTGGAAAAGAGGAGGAGGCTTCAGATAACAGGAAAAAAACAGGGAAGAAATTATTTAAAATCAACAAGAGCAAAATGCGCATGTGCATTGGGTCATGCAGTGAATTAAACACTTCGAAATGCGCATGCACACTTCAAACATTCAATAAATTGCGCATGCGCATTTTATAGCTATAAGTTGAGCATGCGCATTTTATAACTATAAAATGCATATGCGCATTTTATATTGTGTAAACATTCTACAAAGTGTGCATGCGCATTTTATTGTTTGTGAACAATCTATAAATTGCACAATCGCATTTAGGGGATTTCTTGAATTAAAATGTATTTATTATGAATTATTTTGTCAGATGGCTGCGTGGCTCGTGCAATGGAAAGAGACTCTCCCCAAGGGCCTCCCGGTGAATTTTGCGATTTTTTCTCCCCAAAATGTAATTACCGTGAATTTTTAATCCAAAAAATAGAGTAAAATCAATGGAAATTCACCTGAAAATTGAAAAATTTAGGAAAAATTTTTATCAGGACCCATATGTCCTACCAAGTGATCCTGTCACCACAGAAGTCGGGAAAAAACATTATGGGTGAGGTAATTGTAACATCCCGCAAATTAGGAGCTTTAATAACTTATTAGGCTAAAAATAAAGAGAATTGTGTATTTGTAATTAAGGGAAGGTAAGTTGAAGAATTGAAGGTTTAAACTTGAGTTTAAAACTAAGTTAGAATCCCATTCAAGTTAAAATGAAGGGTTTTGGGTTGCTGGTAATCGATTACAGAGGGTCTGTAATCGATTACCCGAGAGCTAGTTTTTAGGTAATCGATTACTCACATGTTGTAATCGATTACCTGAGAGCTGAGTTTTTGGTAATCGATTACCAAGGGTTGTAATCGATTACCAGATTCCCAGAAATGTTTTCTAGTGTAATTTTCACCTCTGGTAATCGATTACAGCATTACTGTAATCGATTACCATCGGTCCAGTATAAATACTTGGACATGCAAAATCTGATGGGGGTAATTTTTCTTCTTCTCCCTTCACACGTTTTAGAGAGAGAGAGTGTAGACTTAGAGAGAGAAAGCTAATTTGGGAGCTTAGGAAGGGATTTGGAGCTAGAATCATCAAGTAAAACACTTCAATCTTCCATTCTACTCTTGATTCTCAAGGATTGGTGAGTATAACTCACACACCCACTTTTCCCCTTTGAGTTTGATTTCTCTCTAATGCATGAACCCTACTCTTTAATCCCTCTTCTATATGATAATTGTGGTTAGGTTAGTAACTTATGCATGAGATTGAGTAGTTTGGTTAAGTTTTTCATTGAAAACCTTAGGGTAGCGAGATTTACGAAATTGTCGAAATGCTCAATGTATGAACCCTACTCCTTGATTCTCTTTCTTTATGGTTAAATTGATTGGATTTATGATGTTTGTATTAGAATTGAGTAATTAATGATAGAGTTTGCTTGAAAGATATTTGGAATGTCGAAGTTGCGAACTCACGATAGTTGTGAAGTTTCGAAATGTTTGAAATCTTAGTTTTCGTATTGATTCATGTATACCGGTTTCAATCGTGTGTTAATTAAGCCGACCTTGGGCTGTAAGTTGAGAATTTAGTTCAGTTGTGGGCGTATGCGCCGTGTTCAGTTGTGGGCGTATGCGTTGAGTTCAGTTGAGTGTGTATGCACTGAGTATGCACCATAGCCATATTGGTATTGTTCATTATGCTTGCATGTTTGTATATCTTAATTAGTGATGATTGTTGCATTTCATTTTCTATTTCTCCCACATGACATGTTGCATGGTTATACTTCACTGAGACATTAGTCTCACCACGCGTTTTGTGGATAATATTTAGGTGTGCAGGTATCTCCTGGCAGGGATCAGTGATTTGAGTGCAGGAGTTTGATACATGTTGGAATTTTAGTATCTCTTAGATTGTGTAGAAGTACTTATGTATATATATGTTTTATGTTAGAGATGTTTAGTCTGTAGCCTTCGGGCCAATTGTGTACCTTTTTCAGATTATGTATGTGTATATAAGTTTGAGTTCTTCACAAATTTTATAAGTTATCCTTGGTTTCTTATTTGAATTATGATGTATGATATTCGAAATGGCGGGATTTAAATTTCAAAAATTTAGGATTTAGTTTCCAACGGACTAAGTCTTGAATTTAGAAATTAGGGCGTTACATTTTGGTATCAGAGCCTGGTTCAATCCAATTGGACTGTGGTAGTAGGATTTTCTTGTAACTTGTTATTTTGATTTATGCATTGTTTTGTGAATTGAGAGACTGATCACCTCGATATTTACTTAATGATGTGTAGATAATTATGGCAAGTGGCAGGAGAGGTCGTGTTAGATTTAATTCTTCTTCGTCCCGGAATCCACCTGTGGATCCAGTAGCAGCAGCTCTGCAGGCTCTTACTCAGATGATGGGGGAACAAATGAATTCTAACAGAATGCAAGCTGAGGCAGCTCGAGAGCAGGCAATCCTCAATACAACACTACTTCAGGAGTTGAACTGAAGGACAACGGGAACACCTCCCATTCCTACGGTGGATCAGTTTGTTCGTGGGTTAGCGGAATTTCGGAAACACAACCCTCCTCAATTTAATGGGGTCTATGATCCGGATGTGGCATCCAACTGGCTTAGAGATCTCAATAGAATTTTCAATGTGATGAAATGTGCTGATGACTCCAAGGTTGGTTTTGCTGTGTATATGCTGAGGGGTGAGGCGGAGGATTGGTGGAAGACTGCTAGTGTTCGGGCTGCGGTGGTAGAAGCCCCAATTACCTGGGGTGTCTTTCAGACTTTGTTTTTGGAAAAGTACTTTCCGGCAACTGTTCGAAGACAGAAGGAAGTTGAGTTCCTTCAACTAAAGCAAGGGAGTCTGACAGTGGGCCAGTATGTGGCCAAGTTCGAGGAGCTAACAAAGTACTCCAGGTACATGCAAGCGTTTGTCAACGAAGAATGGAGATGCGCACAATTTGAAGGAGGACTACGACCGGAATTGCTAGATCGAATCGGAACATATGAGATCAAGGACTTCTCCACCTTAATCAACAAATGCTACATTGTTGAAAAAAAAACAAGAATGCTGCCTCACCTCCGCTATTAGATGGTAAGGGAAAGAAACAGCTAGAGGAGCCCAGCCAGGAAATGAACTCAGGATCGGAGGAACAGGATGATGACTTTGTGAACGACGTTATAGCTCAGGGACAGTGGGAGATGCCCCAATGCCCTAAATGTGGGAGGGGCATGGGGGAGAGTGCATGTGGGGACTAGGGGTATGCTTCAGATGTGGACAACCCGGACACATGATATGGGACTGCCCAGAAACTACAAGTCGAAAGAGATGTTTCCATTGTCAGAAGTGGGGTCACATAGCACGTAGGTGCCCAGAGTTAAGGGAGGATGAAGGTAAGAACAAGGTTAAATTTTTCTTAATTTAACCATCACGTGAGGGAGTGAATGTCGCCTTTTCACTTATTACCTTATTTTGTTCAGGTTTGTTTCCGTTGATATGATGTGGAATATGTGTGTTAGTGTTAAGTTTTGGTGTGCCACTTTGATTGCTTGCATTCTTGATATTTAATCTATTTGAAAGCTTGATTAGAGTAAGAAATGTAGAGATGTATTATAGTACAAATTTTGAGGTCAAAATTTCTTTTTAGGGGGTAGAATGTAACATCCCGCAAATTAGGAGCTTTAATAACTCATTAGGCTAAAAATAAAGAGAATTATGTATTAGTAATTAAGGGAAGGTAAGTTGAAGAATTGAAGGTTTAAACTTGAGTTTAAAACTAAGTTAGATCCCATTCAAGTTAAAATGAAGGGTTTTGGGTTGCGGGTAATCGATTACAGAGGATCTGTAATCGATTACCCGAGAGCTAGTCCACAGGTAATCAATTACCTGAGGGCTGAGTTTTTGGTAATATAAATACTTAGACATGCAAAATCTGATGGGGGTCATTTTTCTTCTTCTCCCTTCACACGTTTTAGAGAGAGAGTGTAGACTTAGAGAGAGAAAGCTAATTTGGGAGCTTAGGAAGGGATTTGGAGCTAGAATCATCATGTGAAAACCTTCAATCTTCCATTCTACTCTTGATTCTCAAGGATTGGTGAGTATAACTCACACACCCACTTTTCCCCTTTGAGTTTGATTTCTCTCTAATGCATGAACCCTACTCTTTAATCCCTCTTCTATATGATAATTGTGGTTAGGTTAGTAACTTATGCATGAGATTGAGTAGTTTGGTTAAGTTTTTCATTGAAAACCTTAGGGTAGCGAGATTTACGAAATTGTCGAAATGCTCAACGTATGAACCCTACTCCTTGATTCTCTTTCTTTATGGTTAAATTGATTGGATTTATGATGTTTGTATTAGAATTGAGTAATTAATGATAGAGTTTGCTTGAAAGATATTTGGAATGTCGAAGTTGCAAACTCACGATAGTTGCGAAGTTTCAAAATGTTTGAAATCTTAGTTTTCGTATTGATTCATGTATACCGATTTCGACCGTGTGTTAATTAAGCCGACCTTGTGCTGTGAGTTGAGAATTTAGTTCAGTTGTGGGCGTATGCGCCGTGTTCAGTTGTGGGCATATGCGTTGAGTTCAGTTGAGTGTGTATGCACTGAGTATGCACCATAGCCATATTGGTATTGTTCATTATGCTTGCATGTTTGTATATCTTAATTAGTGATGATTGTTGCATTTCATTTTCTATTTCTCCCACATGACATGTTGCATAGTTATACTTCACTGAGACATTAGTCTCACCACGCGTTTTGTGGATAATATTTAGGTGTGCAGGTATATCCTGGCAGGGATCAGTGATTTGAGTGCAGGAGTATGATACATGTTTGAATTTTAGTATCTCTTAGATTGTGTAGAAGTACTTATGTATATATATGTTTTATGTTAGAGATGTTTAGTCTGTAGCCTTCGGGCCAATTGTGTACCTTTTTTCAGATTATGTATGTGTATATAAGTTTGAGTTCTTCACAAATTTTATAAGTTATCATTGGTTTCTTATTTGAATTGTGATGTATGATATTCGAAATGGCGGGATTTAAATTTCAAAAATTTAGGATTTAGTTTCCAATGGACTAAGTCTTGAATTTAGAAATTAGGGCGTTACAGTAATTGTGACGGCGAAAGTAAGGGGTGACGTTTCAGGAATCATAACTTAAACATTCCTCAAATCAACTAAGATGTAAGAAATTTTTCATCGTCTACATGGTTTTCACATCCCAACCATGTAGGGGCACCTAGCAAGACATATGGGTCCTAAAAAAATATTTTCCCCAATTTTTTCACTTTTCCGCTGAATTTCTGTTGATTTTTCTCTATTTTTCGAGTTAAAAATTCAAGGTAATTACATTTTAGGGAGAAAAATCACCAAATTTCACCAGGAGCCCCCCGGTGTGAGTCTCGTTCCATGGCACGAGCCACGCAGACATCAGACAAAATAATTCATAATAAATACATTTTAAATCGAGAAATCCCCTAAATGTGCATGTGCAATTTATAGATTTTTTACAAACGATAAAATGGGCATGCGCACTTTGTAGAATGTTTACACAATATAAAATTCACATGCGCAATTTATTAAATGTTTGAAAAGCGCATGTGCATTTCTCAGTGTTTAATTCACTGCACCACCCAATGCGCAAACGCATTTTGCCCTTGTTGATTTTAAAAAATAACTTCCCAGTTTTTTGTTATCTGAAATCTCCTCCTCTTTTCCAGAAACTAGCACAATACCCCGTGTATTCGCACGAGTGACGTTGAGTTGTGAGTGATGTCATTTTTACATATATGGAGGGGCGAAACCAAACTCAGGTTAAGGGGGCAAATATTGTCAGTTTTCCAATTAATCCCTTTACTTCAAATAGAATTTTTTTATTTGTTCATATATATAATTATATATATATATATCAAAAAACTAAAACTAAAACCTAAATCAAATATTAAATACCAAATTAAGATAAACATTCTTGATTTTATATATAGTATAAATAAGTAATATGAAAACTTTACGAATTATTTTAATTTTTTATTCTCTTTTATTATTTATTATTATTATAGCACTGTTATTTTAAATTTTAATGAAAAAAATTATTATTAAAAAATAATAAATTCTAAAATTTATAAAAAGCATAACAATAAATTTTTCACTTTCCATTAATTGATGTATATAATTATATAATAAATTATTATATTATAAAAAATTAATCATATATGTAAAAACAACATCACTCACAACTCAACGTCACTCGTGTGAATGCACGGGTACTATGCTAGTTTCTGGAAAAGAGGAGGAGGCTTCAGATAACAGGAACAAAAACAGGGAAGTAATTTTTTAAAATCAACAAGGGCAAAATGTGCCTCTGCATTGGGTAATGCAGTGAATTAAACCCTTAGAAATGCGCATGCCCACTTCAAACATTCAATAAATTGCGCATGCACATTTTATAGCTATAAACTGAGCATGCATATTTGATAACGGTAAAATGCACATGCACATTTTATATTGTGTAAACATTCTACAAAGTGCGGATGCGCATTTTATTGTTTGTAAACAATCTATAAATTGCACAAGCGCATTTACGGGATATATTGAATTAAAATGTATTTATTATGAATTATTTTGTCAGATGGCTGCGTGGCTCGTGCAATGGAACGAGACTCACCTCGAGTGCCTCCCGGTGAAATTTTGTGATTTTTCTCCCCAAAATGTAATTACCGTGAATTTTTAACCCAAATAATAGAGTAAAATCAATGGAAATTCTCCCGAAAAGTGAAAAAATTGGGAAAAAATTTTTCAGGACCCATATGTCCTGCCAAGTTATCCTGTCACCACAGAAGTCGGGAAAAAAACATTATGGATGAGGTAATTGTGCCGGCGAAAGTAAGGGGTGACATTTCGGGAACCATAACTTAAACATTCTTCAAATCAACTAAGATGTAAGAAAATTTTCATCGTCTACATGGTTTTCACATCCCAACCATGCAGGGGCACCTAGCAAGACATATGGGTCCTAAAAAAAATTTTCCCCCAATTTTTTCACTTTTCCGCTGAATTTCCGTTGATTTTTCTCTATTTTTTGGTTTAAAAATTCACGGTAATTACATGTTGGGGAGAAAAATCACCAAATTTCACCAGGAGCCCCCCGGTGTAAGTCTCGTTCCATGGCACGAGCTACGCAGACATCAGACAAAATAATTCATAATAAATACATTTTAAATCGAGAAATCCCCTAAATGTGCATGTGGAATTTATAGATTGTTTATAAACGATAAAATGTGCATGCGATCTTTGTAGAATGTTTACACAATATAAAATGTGCATGCGCAATTTATTAAATGTTTGAAAGCGCATGCGCATTTCTCAGTGTTTAATTCACTGCATCACCCAATGCGCAAACGCATTTTGCCCTTGTTGATTTTAAAAAATAACTTCCCTGTTTTTTCTGTTATCTGAAATATCCTCCTCTTTTCCAGAAACTAGCACAGTACCGCTTGTATTCGCACTAGTGATGTTGAGTTTTGAGTGATGTCATTTTTACATATATGCAGGGGCGAAGCCAGAAACTCAAGTTAAGGGGGCAAACATTGTCATTTTTCCAATTAATCCCTTTACTTCAAATACAATTTTATTATTTGTTCATATATATATAATTATATATATTGCAAAAAATTAAAACTAAAACCTAAATCAAATATTAAATACCAAATTAAGATAAACATTCTTGATTTGTGTATATAGTATAAATAAGTAAAATCAAAATTTTATGAATTATTTTGATTTTTTATTCTCTTTTATTATTTATTTTAATTATGCCACAGTTATTTTAAATTTTAATAAAAAAAATTATTATTAAAAAATAATAAATTCTAAAATTTATAAAAAACATAACAATAAAATTTTCACTTTCCATTAATTGATGTATATAATTATGAAATAAATTATTATATTATATAAAATTAATCATATATGTAAAAACGACATCACTCCCTACTCAACATCACTTGTGTGAATGCACGAGTACTGTGCTAGTTTCTGGAAAAGAGGAGGAGGCTTTAAATAACAGGAAAAAAAACAGGGAAGTAATTTTTTAAAATCAACAAGGGCAAAATGCGCCTGTGCATTGGGTCATGCAGTGAATTAAACACTTAGAAATGCGCATGCACACTTCAAACATTCAATAAATTGCGCATGCACATTTTATAACTATAAAATGCAGAAGCGCATTTTATATTGTGTAAACATTCTACAAAGTGCGGATGCAAATTTATTATATAATTATATACATCAATTAATGACTATACTGGCCCCCTTAACCTAAGTTTCTAGCTTCGCCCCTGCATATATGTAAAAATGACATCACTCACAACTCAACGTCACTAGTGCGAATACACGGGGTACTGTGCTAGTTTCTGGAAAAGAGGAGGAGATTTCAGATAACAGAAAAAAATAGGGAAGTTATTTTTTAAAATCAACAAGGGCAAAATGCGCTTGCGCATTGTGTGATGTAGTGAATTAAACACTGAGAAATTAATGCGCATGCGCTTTTCAAACATTTAATAAATTGCGCATGCGCATTTTATAATGTGTAAACATTATACAAAGTGCGCATGCGCATTTTATCGCTTGTAAACAATCTATAAATTGCACATGCACATTTAGGGGATTTCTTGATTTAAATTGTATTTATTATGAATTAATTTGTCAGATCGCTGCGTGGCTCGTGCCATATAACGAGACTCACCCCGGGGGGCTCCTGGTGAAATTTTGTCATTTTTCTCCGCAACATGTAATTACCGTGAATTTTTAACCCAAAAATAGAGAAAAATCAACGGAAATTCAGCGAAAATATGAAAAAATTGGGGAAAACATTTTTTTAGGACCCATATGACCTGCCAAGTGCCACTGCATGGTTGGGATGTGAAAACCATGTAGACGATGAAATTTTTCTTACATCTTAGTTGATTTGAGGAATGTTTAAATTATGGTTCCCGAAACGTCACCCCTTACTTTCGCCGTCACAATTACCTAACCCATAATGTTTTTTCCCGACTTCTGTGGTGACAGGATAACTTGGTAGGACATATGGGTCCTGATAAAAAATTTTCCCAATTTTTTCACTTTTCAGGTGAATTTCCATTGATTTTACACTATTTTTTGGGTTAAAAATTCACGGTAATTACATTTTGGGGAGAAAAATCACAAAATTTCATCGGGAGGCCCTCGGGGTGAGTCTCGTTCCATTGCACGGGCCACGCGGCCATCTAACAAAATAATTCATAATAAATACATTTTAATTCAAGAAATCCCCTAAATGCGCTTGTGCAATTTATAGATTGTTTACAAACGATAAAATGTACATGCGCACTTTGTAGAATGTTTACATAATATAAAATGCGCATGTGCATTTTATAGTTATAAAATGTGCATGCTTAGTTTATAGCTATAAAATGCGCATGCGCAATTTATTGAATGTTTGAAGTGTGCATGCGCATTTCTAAGTGTTTAATTCATTGCATGATCCAATGCACAGGCGCATTTTGCCCTTGTTGATTTTAAAAAATTACTTTCCTGTTTTTTTTTCCTGTTATCTGAAGACTCCTCCTCTTTTCCAGAAACTATCATAGTACCCGTGCATTCACACGAGTGACTTTGAGTTTTGAGTGATGTCGTTTTTATATATATGATTAATTTTTTATAATATAATAATTTATTATATAATTATATACATCAATTAATGGAAAGTGAAAAATTTATTGTTATGCTTTTTATAAATTTAGGAATTTATTATTTTCTAATAATAATTTTTTCATTAAAATTTAAAATAACAGTGACATAATTAAAATAAATAATAAAAGAGAATAAAAAATTAAAATAATTAATAAAATTTTGATATTACTTATTTATACTATATATACAAATCAAGAATGTTTATCTTAATTTGGTATTAAATATTTGATTTAGGATTTAGTTTTAATTTTTGGCTATATATATATATATAATTATATATATATGAACAAATAATAAAATTGTTTTTGAAGTAAAGGGATTAATTGGAAAAATTACAATATTGCCCCCCTTAACCTGAGTTTCTGGCTTCGCCCCTGCATATATGTAAAAATGACATCACTCACAACTCAACGTCACTCGTGCGAATACACGGGGTACTGTGCTAGTCTCTAGAAAAGAGGAGGAGATTTCATATAACATAAAAAACAGGGAAGTTATTTTTTAAAATCAACAAGGGCAAAATGCGCCTGCGCATTGTGTGATGCAGTGAATTAAACACTGACAAATGCGCATGCTCTTTTCAAACATTTAATAAATTGCGCATGCGCATTTTATATTGGGTAAACATTCTACAAAGTGAGCATGTGTAACATCCCACATTTTAGGCTATCATAATTTATTGGTTTAAAAAGGGTAATCTGTGTATGTTTAATTGAGAAACTGGAAATAATAAGAATTAGGGGTAAAAATCTAAAGTTTAGGAATCTTAGTTAAGTAATTTTTAGAAGTTTAAGTTGTTGGTAATCGATTACTAGCAGGTTGTAATCGATTACCTGAGAGCTATGTTTATGGTAATCGATTACTAACAGTCTGTAATCGATTACCCGAGAGCAGGATTTTTGGTAATCGATTACTAGGAATTTGTAATCGATTACTAGAGAGTTGAATTTTGGGGAATCGCCTGTCAGGAGTGTGTAATCGATTACCTGAGAGCTGAAGTTTTAGTAATCGATTACCAGGGTTTGGTAATCGATTACCAGAAATCTGGGCTTCTAGTAATCGATTACCAGGAGTAGTAATCGATTACCAGATTACCAGAACGGGTTTTCAAGAGTCTTTTTAGCCTATGGTAATCGATTACAGTACGTCTGTAATCGATTACCATCACTTAATATGTATAGACTGGTGCGAAATTAAACCAGATTTTCTCATTTCTTCTTTCCCTTCACCGTCTTAGAGAGAGAGTGTGAACCCTAGAGAGAGAAACTTCGAGTCGGAGCTTGGGAACGGATTCGGAGCAAGGAAACATCAAGGAATTCACCCACAAACATCTTTATTCTCTTGAATCTCTAGGATTGGTGAGTACAACTCACTTCCTTGTTAGGATCTAGAGAACCCTTTTTATGCATGCTCCCTCTTCCTAACCCCTTTTCTTTAATTTTTGTCGATTATGGATTCTAGTGGTAGATTCTATCTATATTGATGTGATAATTGATGGTTCGAAAGTATGGATTGGAAATCGAGTAACGGAATCCTTAGTTTCGAAGTTTTCGAACTATCGAAACTAAGGGAACCGCTCGATTCCCCTTGTACTTATATCCAAATCGATTGCATTTCCTTGATTACTTATAGTTCTTGGATGCTATTGCTTGAATTGACGATTGAAATGAAGCTTGGAATTTATATTCGTAAGGGTCGAAATTTCGGAATAGTCGAAACTAGTTTAATTGTTGGCAATTGTTATGAATAAGACGTTGCATTACTATTCTATCATGGATATGATTAGTTTGAAGTAAAATTCAAGTCGGCCTTGTGCTGTGAGTAAAAATAAAAGAATAATTGTATTGAAAACATGACTTCGGTCCAGTTTGGGTGGGATTCATCCCCGGGAAAGCCGGTTCCCGTAGTCTGAGCTCAGGTCTAACTCTAGAAAGTGATAAGAACATGTCTGTTGGGCACAGCCGTGAGGACATCATATTGCATTTTATTTGATTGTGGATGGTTTGGTTGATATGATGAATTAAACTATGACATGAATTTCTTATCCTCTTGCATTCATGCATGTGTTTTGTATTCACTGAGATTTTACCTCACCACGCGTTATGTGGTTTTATAGATGAGCAGGTACCACCACCCTCGGATTCTCAGACTAGAAATTGAAGTGCTCCTCGGATCTATATATAAATATAGATGTATATGCTTAGTTTTTAGTTTATTACCAGCATGGTTCCTTGTATATATATTTCTTGAATGTTATGTAGACAACAAGAACACTATGTATTTTGGAGTTGAGCTTTTTTTTATATTGGCTATGATGTATAAGTTGGACTCTATTATGTATATAAGTTAGTCTTATTCACGAACAATTGGTTATTCGTTGGATTACTTACAATTTCGTGAATGAGTTGATATTCGAAACAGTATACTTTAAATTTTAAGCCAGGGATTTTGGTTTCCAACGGACTAAGTTCTGGTTTAGAAATTTAAGGTGTTACAGCATGCGCATTTTATCGTTTGTAAACAATCTATAAATTGCACATGCACATTTAGGGGATTTCTTGATTTAAAATGTATTTATTATGAATTAATTTGTCAGATCACTGTGTGGCTCGTGCCATGGAACGACACTCACCCCGGGTGGCTCCTGGTGAAATTTGGTGATTTTTCTCCACAACATGTAATTACCGTGAATTTTTAACCCAAAAAATAGAGAAAAATCAATGGAAATTCAGCGGAAAAGTGAAAAAATGGGGAATAAATTTTTTTAGGACCCATATGTCCTGCCAGGTGCCCCTGCATGGTTGGGATGTGAAAACCATGTACGATGAAATTTTTCTTACATCTTAGTTGATTTGAGGAATGTTTAAGTTATGGTTCCCGAAACGTCACCCCTTACTTTCACCGTCACAATTACCTCACGCATTATGTTTTTTCCCGACTTCTGTGGTGACAGGATCACTTGGTAGGACATATGGGACTGGATAAAAAATTTTCCCATTTTTTTCACTTTTCAGGTGAATTTCCATTGATTTTACTCTATTTTTTGGGTTAAAAATTCACGGTAATTACATTTTGGGGAGAAAAATCACAAAATTTCACCGGGAGGCCCTCGGGGTGAGTCTCGTTCCATTGCACGGGCCACGCGGCCATCTGGCAAAATATATCATAATAAATACATTTTAATTCAAGAAATACCCTAAATGCGCTTGTGCAATTTATATATTGTTTACAAATGATAAAATGCGCATGCGCACTTTGTCGAATAGTTACACAATATAAAATGCGCATGTGCATTTTATAGTTATAAAATGCGCATGCTCAGTTCATAGCTATAAAATGCGCATGCGCAATTTGTTGAATGTTTGAAGTGTGCATGCGCATTTCTAAGTGTTTAATTCACTGCAAGACCCAATGCATAGGCGCATTTTGCCCTTGTTGATTTTAAAAAATTACTTCCCTGTTTTATTTCCTGTTATCTGAAGCCTCCTCCTCTTTTCCAGAAACTAGCACAGTGCCCGTGCCTTCACACGAGTGACGTTGAGTTTTGAGTGATGTCGTTTTTACATATATGATTAATTTTTTATAATATAATAATTTATTATATAATTATATACATCAATTAATGGAAAGTGAAAAATTTATTGTTATGATTTTTATAAATTTGGGAATTTATTATTTTTTAATAATAATTTTTTCATTAAAATTTAAAATAACAGTGACATAATTAAAATAAATAATAAAAGAGAATAAAAAATTAAAATAATTCATAAAAATTTGATATTACTTATTTATACTATATATACAAATAAATAATGTTTTTCTTAATTTGGTATTTAATATTTGATTTAGGTTTTAGTTGTAATTTTTTGCTATATATATAATTATATATATGAACAAATAATAAAATTGTATTTGAAGTAAAGGGATTAATTGGAAAAATGACAATATTTGCCCCCTTAACCTGAGTTTCTGGCTTCGCCCCTGCATATATGTAAAAATGACATCACTCACAACTCAACGTCGCTCGTGCGAATGCACGAGGTACTTTGCTAGTTTATGGAAAAGAGGAGGATATTTCAGATAACAGAAAAAACAGGGAAGTTATTTTTTAAAATCAACAAGGGCAAAATGCGCCTGCGCATTGGGTCATGCAGTGAATTAAACACTGAGAAATGTGCATGCACTTTTCAAACATTTAATAAAATGTGCATTCGCATTTTATATTGTGTGAACATTCTACAAAGTGCGCATGCGCATTTTATCGTTTGTAAACAATGTATAAATTGTACATGCACATTTAGGGGATTTATAGATTTAAAATGTATTTATTATGAATTATTTTGTTTGATGGCTGCGTGGCTCGTGCCATGTAACGAGACTCACCTCGGGGGGCTCCTGGTGAAATTTGGTGAATTTTCTCCCCAACATGTAATTACTGTGAATTTTTAACCCAAAAAATAGAGAAAAATCAATGGAAATTCAGCGAAAAAGTGAAAAAAATTGGGGAAAACATTTTTTTAGGACCCATATGTCCTGCCAGGTACTGCTGCATGGTTGGGATGTGAAAACTATGTAGGCGATGAAATTTTTCTTACATCTTAGTTGATTTGAGGAATGTTTAAGTTATGGTTCCCGAAACGTCATCCCTTACATTCGCCGTCACAATTACCTCAACATAATGTTTTTTTCCCGACGTCTGTGGTGTCAGTATCACTTGGGAGGACATATGGGTCCTGAAAAATAATTTTCCCAATTTTTTCACTTTTCAGGTGAATTTCCATTGATTTTACTCTATTTTTTGGGTTAAAAATTCACGGTAATTACATTTTGGGGAGAAAAATCACAAAATTTCACCGGGAGGCCCCCGAGGTGAGTCTTGTTCCGTGGCACGAGCCACGCAGTCATTTGACAAAATAATTCATAATAAATACATTTTAATTCAAGAAATCCCCTAAATGTGCATTTGCAATTTGTAGATTGTTTACAAACGATAAAATGCGCATGCGCACTTTGTAGAATGTTTACACAATATAAAATGTGCTTGTACATTTTATAGTTATAAAATGCGCATGCTCAATTTATTGCTATAAAATGCGCATGCGCAATTTATTGAATGTTTGAAGTGTGCATGCGCATTTCTCAGTGTTTAATTCACTGCCTGACCCAACGCACATGCGCATTTTGCCCTTGTTGATTTTAAAAAATTACTTCCCTACTTTTTTCATGTTATTTGAAGCCTCCTCCTCTTTTCCAGAAACTAGCACAGTAACCGTGCATTCGCACGAGTGACGTTGAGTTGTGAGTGATGTCGTTCTTACATATATGATTAATTTTTTATAATAAAATAATTTATTATATAATTATATACATCAATTAATGGAAAGTGAAAAATTTATTGTTATGATTTTTATAAATTTGGGAATTTATTATTTTTTTAATGATCCTTTTTTTCATTAAAATTTAAAATAACAATGACATAATTAAAATAAATAATAAAAAAAATAAAATTAAAATAATTCATAAAACTTTGATATTACTTATACTATATATACAAATCATGAATGTTTATCTTAATTTGGTATTTAATATTTGATTTAGATTTTAGTTTTAATTTTTTGCTATATATAATTATATATATGAACAAACAATAAAATTGTATTTGAAGTAAAGGGATTAATTGGAAAAATGACAATATTGGCCTCCTTAACCTGAGTTTCTGGCTTCGCCCCTGCATATATGTAAAAATGACATCACTCACAATTCAACGTCATTCGTGCGAATGCACGGGGTACTATGCTAGTTTCTGGAAAAGAGGAGGAGATTTAAGATAATAGAAAAAACAGGGAGGTTATTTTTTAAAATCAACAAGGGCAAAATGCGCCTGCGCATTGGGTCATGCAGTGAATTAAACACCGAGAAATGTGCATGCGCTTTTCAAACATTTAATAAAATGTGCATTCGCATTTTATATTGTGTAAACATTCTACAAAGTGCGCATGCGCGTTTTATCGTTTTTAAAAAATGTATAAATTGTAAATGCACATTTAGGGGATTTATAGATTTAAAATGTATTTATTATGAATTATTTTGTCTGATGGTTGTGGGGCTCGTGCCATGGAACGAGACTCACCCCGGGGAGCTCCTTGTGAAATTTGGTGATTTTTCTTCCCAACATGTAAATACCGTGAATTTTTAACACAAAAAATAGAGAAAAATCATTGGAAATTCAGCGGAAAAGTGAAAAAATTGGGGATAACATTTTTTTAAGACCCATATGTCCTGCCAGGTGCCCCAGCATGGTTAGGATGTGAAAACCATGTAGACGATGAAATTTTTTTTACATCTTAGTTGATTTGAAGAATGTTTAGGTTATGGTTCCTGAAACACCATCCCTTACTTTCGCCGTCACAATTACCTCAACATAATGTTTTTTTCCCGAATTCTGTGGTGTCAGTATCACTTGGCAGGACATATGGATCCTGAAAAATAATTTTCCCAATTTTTTCACTTTTCAGGTGAACTTCCATTGATTTTACTCTATTTTTTGGGTTAAAAATTCACGGTAATTACATTTTGGGGAGAAAAATCACAAAATTTCATCGGGAGGCCCCCGAGGTGAGTCTCGTTCCTTGGCACGAGCCACGCAGTCATTTGACAAAATAATTCATAATAAATACATTTTAATTCAAGAAATCCCCTAAATGCGCATGTGCAATTTATAGATTGTTTACAAACGATAAAATGTGCATGCGCACTTTGTAGAATGTATACACAATATAAAATGTGCTTCTGCATTTTATAGTTATAAAATGCGCATGCTCAGTTTATTACTATAAAATGCACATGCGCAATTTATTGAATGTTTGAAGTGTGCATGCACATTTCTTAGTGTTTAATTTACTGCATGACCTAATGCACAGGCGCATTTTGCCCTTGTTGATTTTAAAAATTACTTCCCTATTTTTTTTCCAGTTATCTGAAGCCTCCTCCTCTTTTCCAGAAACTAGCACATTACCCGTGCATTCGCACGAGTGACGTTGAGTTGTGAGTGATGTCGTTTTTACATATATGATTAATTTTTTATAATAAAATAATTTATTATATAATTATATACATCAATTAATGGAAAGTGAAAAATTTATTGTTATGATTTTTATAAATTTTGGAATTTATTATTTTTTAATGATAATTTTTTTCATTAAAATTTAAAATAACACTGACATAATTAAAATAAATAATAAAAAAGAATAAAAATTAAAATAATTCATAAAACTTTGGTATTACTTATTTATACTATATATACAAATCATGAATGTTTATCTTAATTTGGTATTTAATATTTGATTTAGGTTTTAGTTTTAATTTTTTGCTATATATATAATTATATATATATGAACAAATAATAAAATTGTATTTGAAGTAAAGGGATTAATTGGAAAAATGACAATATTGGCCTGCTTAACCTGAGTTTCTGGCTTCGCCCCTGCTTATATGTAAAAATGACATCACTCACAACTCAACGTCACTCGTGCGAATGCACGGGGTACTGTGCTAGTTTCTGGAAAAGAGGAGGAGATTTCAGATAACATAAAAAATAGGGAAGTTATTTTTTAAAATCAACAAGGGCAAAATGCGCCTGCGCATTGGGTCATGCAGTGAGAAATGCGCATGCACTTTTCAATCATTTAATAAATTGCGAGTGCGCATTTTATAATGTGTAAACATTCTACAAAGTGCGCATGCGCATTTTATCGTTTGTAAACACTGTTTAAATTGTACATGCACATTTAGGGGATTTATAGATTTAAAATGTATTTATTATGAATTATTTTTTCTGATGGCTGCGTGGCTCGTGCCATGGAACGAGACTCACCCCGGGGGGCTCCTGGTGAAATTTGGTGATTTTTCTCCCCAACATGTAATTACCGTGAATTTTTAACCCAAAAAATAGAGAAAAATCAATGGAAATTCAGCGGAAAAGAGAAAAAATTGGGGAAAATATTTTTTAGGACCCATATGTCCTGCCAGGTGCCCCTGCATGGTTGGGATGTGAAAACCATGTAGACGATGAAATTTTTCTTACATCTTAGTTGATTTGAGGAATGTTTAAGTTATGGTTCCTGAAACGCCATCCCTTACTTTCGCCGTCACAATTACCTCAACATAATGTTTTTTTCCCGACTTCTGTGGTGTCAGTATCACTTGGCAGGACATATGGGTCCTGAAAAATAATTTTCCCAATATTTTCACTTTTCAGGTGAATTTCATTGATTTTACTCTATTTTTTGGGTTAAAAATTCACGGTAATTACATTTTGGGGAGAAAAATCACAAAATTTCACCGGGAGGCCCCCAGGGTGAGTCTCGTTCCATGGCACGAGCCACACAGTCATTTGACAAAATAATTCATAATAAATACATTTTAATTCAAGAAATCCCCTAAATGCGCATTTTCAATTTATAGATTTCTTACAAACGATAAAATACGCACGCGCACTTTGTAGAATGTTTACACAATATAAAATGCGCATGTGCATTTTATAAAGTTATAAAATGCACATATTCAGTATATTGCTATAAAATGCGTATGCGTAATTTATTGAATGTTAATTTGAAGTGTGCATGCGCATTTCTCAGTGTTTAATTCACTGCATGACCCAATGCACAGGCGCATTTTGCCCTTGTTGATTTTAAAAAATTACTTCCCTATTTTTTTTCCTGTTATCTGAAGCCTCCTCCTCCTTTCCAGAAACTAGCGCAGTACCCGTGCATTCGCACGAGTGACGTTGAACTTGGGCTTAATGTCAAGCTTCTAATGCTTGGGCTTGGCTCATTTAAATAATCGAGCACAATCTTAAACTTGGGCTTATTTGTTTAATTAAACAAACGAGCTTGATCGAGTATTTAACAAGTCGAGCTCAAATAATTCATGAATAGCTTAGCTCATTTACAGCCCTAGGAGCAGGACTGACTCTCGTAAACTGTGATTCAATAATAATAATAAAAGAAAATTAAAGTGTGATTTAAAAAGAAAGAAAGAAACAACATTGCCTCCCGTGTAGGATACCCGTAGACTGTGGT
Source organism: Sesbania bispinosa (assembly GCA_026901365.1). Lineage (NCBI taxonomy): Eukaryota > Viridiplantae > Streptophyta > Magnoliopsida > Fabales > Fabaceae > Sesbania > Sesbania bispinosa. The sequence goes on along the minus strand of QLOH01000041.1, from coordinate 263,417 downwards.
TCATAAAAAAAATTTACTTTATTAAAAAAACTCAAGTGAGAAAACATGACATGTGTATTTCGACAATATTTTTAAGATAAAAAGTAAATAGATAAATATAATATATATGAGATAATAAAAAAAGAAATAGATGATATATTGAAAAAAATACTTTAAATTTAATGTAAATTAACACATTTATTATATTTTTTAATTCATACTTTTATATAATGAAACAGAAAAATATGAATGAATAATGAATTTTTTATTAAATAATAATAATAAAATAAAATTATGATATAAAACTGAAAAAAAAGAACAAAAATAAACATACAAAACATTAGAAACATTAAAATAATTTTTCGAAGGGGACATCTCCGTTTTTTTTATTATTTTCGATTTTTTTTTTTGCAATCTGATCCTTCAGGCACTTTTTGAATTGGTCAAAAGTACATACACATACGTGCAAGCTCTTGTAGTCAACCATGATGTCATCGTAGGAGGGCACCTGTCATATCCTCATTGGTACACTGTTGAGTCTCAGAAATAATTTAAGTATTCAAACTAAAGACTCATTACCCTTGGTTTTAATGATTATCAAATTTGTTGATCACATTATCTGAATAAGAAACAAATTTTGCTCAAAGGTATTTGTTCTGTGTTGCAAGAAAATACTATCATGAACATACTGAATCTGCTTGTGCCAAATCAATCTGAAGATAGCTTATACTGAACTGGCTGAAACAAGCTTGAAGCAACCTTCTGAAGAAAGCATACTTTGAACCTTCTGATCTAGAGCAACACGCTGAAGTCAAAGCAACCTTCTGAAAGAAGAGCTGATCAATCTACTGAAGAATTGAAGAACCTATCTGAAGAATTGATCAACCTGCTGAAAGTATATGCATACTGAATTTGTGACCTGCTGAACACATACTCTCTGAAATACCACTTGATGACGTGGCAACTTAAGTATGCTAAAATGAAAGACTCTCTGAAGTATTTGAACTTACTGAAGAATTCATCTAATCTTTTGAAGAGCTGCATCATCTGATGTGTTGAGAAGACTTACCGAAGACGTTCAACGCAAATCCTGCCAAAGTCAGAAGACTCTATGCTCAAAGTTTTTAAAGATCTCTAAACGTCTTCTGCTTTCTTTAAACGTCTACATCAAGAAAGTCTACAAAAGTTCTTTCTGCTTTTCCCGAAAAGTGATATATGAAAAAGAACTTTTATGCCTGCTGTAAAGTACACCGTGTGCAGAAAAAGTGAAGATTGTGCTACTGTTACCTACTCTCTGCTGCACCTACAAGCTATCAAAAGCTATAGGCCATTAATCTGGGTACCAGAATTGTCACCATAGTTTAATTAGTGTAATATATGTTAATTAGTTATATAATGTAATTAGTTATATATAGATTTGTATAATATTTAATTATTATTGGTGTTTATATTAATCATTTATAATCTATATAATTAGTTATATAATTTAATTAGTGTAATATATGCTAATTAGTTATATAGTGCAATTAGTTATATATAGACCTGTATAATATTTAATTATTATTTGTGTTTATAATAATCATTTATAATTTATATAATTATTTATATACTTTAATTAGTTATATATATATATATATATAGACTTGCATAATATTTAATTATTATTGGTGTTTATAATTGTAACATCCTGCAAATTAGGAACTCTAATAATTCATTAGGTTACAAACAGAGAATTATGTGTTAGTAACTAAGGAAAGGTAAGTTGAGGAATTAGGTGTTAAAACTTAGCTATAAAACCAAGTTTAGGACTTTGTCTAAGTAAAATTAGTAAGTTTGGGTTGCTGGTAATCGATTACAGAGAGTTTGTAATCGATTACCTAAGAGCAATATTTGTGGTAATCGATTACTCACAGTCTGTAATCGATTACCCGAGAGCGAAGTTTTTGGTAATCGATTACAATAATAATCATTTATAATTTATATAATTGGCTATATAATTTAATTAGTTATATAACCTTCTTAAAATTAGGTAAATATGCCTCGTATGCATGGTAGAGGTGGACAAAAGGTCCCACCTATAAGAGGGAGGTCCATCACTCCGGGTGAGCTTGCTGCACAGGCAGCTCGCTTAAATCGAAATCATAGGACCAACCTCCCTCTCCCTGAGCAGCCTTCGTCGAATTTGTCCATTTCTGCACAGGTTGCCCAACCCGCTGCATCAGCTAGAGCCTTCATGGAGCAGATGAGGTTCATCCCTACTCCGGGATATCGGGAGGTTTCCCCTGAGATAGGTCATCAGCTGCCAGAGGATGACCTGCCACATATTTCTGATGAGGAGCGTGAGGGTGACCCCCAAGCTGACATTGATGCGGAGGTTGACGACAAGCCTGATGTACACCAGCCTCCGCACCGGGGTGCCAACTCTAGTGTCGATCATGAGCGGGACCCTCACGGTAGGGTTATCATCCGACCTTATGGTAAAGGGTGAGTTTCTACAATTTTTTTATTTCTTTAATATTTTGAATTTTTATAAGTTGCAGTGTTAACATTGAATTTATTTATTTTGCAATTGGATGGCTAACAATCCTCCCATCGTGGGCATTGGTCATGCGATCTGCTCCCAATTCTAGGGTCCTCACTATTTGTGGGTGTCATCCCGAAGGATGTGAGGGACAAGTGGTGGGAGGAATTTACGGTAAAATGTTTTCATTTTACATTATTTTTTTAACTTGTTATGACATTTTCAAATGACTTACCGTACAAGTTTTTTCTTTTACAAAGCAGAGTTACTTGGGCCCCTGAGGACGAGGCCCAGATTAAGAAGGTGTACAAGCAGAGGATTGCTTGACGCCTTTGGGATATGCTGAACAAGGCCCGGACGAGTGGGACTAGGACCACTTGGTGTGGTGAGGATGCTTGTGAGGGTCTTTTGGCCCACTGGGCCTCTGATGAGTTCAAGGGGAAGTCCGCTAGTAACAAGAGCAATCGAGTTTCTCGTCGAGGCGGGGTGGTCCACACCACGGGCTGCAAGGCCCACATTGAGGTCGCACTGGATATGGTATATAAAAAACTACTCTTCTATATTATTTTTGTATTTGTAATTAAAATAATTAATTAGTGTAATTTTTCTGTGTAGCGATTATAGCTTGGGTGGGATGTAGATCCCGATGAGTTTTTTGTGGCTACCCACCCAAAAAGGGTGGTGGCTGGGTAGACGACCGAGCGCGGTCCACATATGTAAGTCAAAATTATGCTTAGCATTGTTTTTCTATATAATTTCATATATTTTCAATAGAATAAATAACTAATTATAATTTTATCTCTACTCGACAGACAAATTACCATGACTGCCTGAGGGAGATGGAGTCACAGATGGGGGACAACTCCATCACTGATGGGTCCACCAAGATACAGATCTGGAAGGATGTTGCTGGTGGCAAGACTCGAGGCCACTGTTATGACACCAGGGACTTGTCAACAAACATTCGTCTAGGTGTGACCAACCTCACTCAGGAGTCTCAAGCCCATACCAACGGGAGCGACGAGTCAGGACATTCATCTGACGAGGCGCTACGCCAGGAAGTCATTGAAGCAAAACTGCAGGCTAGCCGAGCTGAAGAGAGGGCTGATCAATGTCAGGCCCAGTACGTACGGTTGGAGGAGGACTTTGCACGACTTCGACAATAGTTGCAGTATAGTGTTGGACGCCTGCAGTGCAGGTGGTTCTACCAGCTTCAGTCAGGCTCAGCCGCACCCGCACTACAATGACTACCTGGATGACCAGCCCGTGGATGAGGATGAGGATCGTGCCCCACAACCACAGCAGCGTCGTCGCCGTCAGCCGTTATTTTTTTTTGTTGTATTATGTTTTTCTACACTTTGTATATATACTTTATATATATATTTCCATATGAGTGTTTTTATATAGTATTTATTGTTTTTCTTTATATTTTAGATCGTTAACAAATATGATATAAATTTATAAAATAAATAAAAAATTAAATTTCTATAATAATAATTAAACTGTAAATCCGTAAATTAAAATAAAATTAAATATAAATCCCTAAATTCAATTAAAAAAATTAATATAATCATTAGCGATGGCCATGGCCATCACTAGTTATAATTTTTTTTAAAAAATAATATAAATGCTAGCGACGGCCCGTCGCTAAGATGTGACGACTTAGCGACGACCTTTGATCTTTTTTATTAGTGACAACCTTCAGCATAGCGTCGACTTTAGCGACGGGCAAGCAGATACTACGTAACGACAACTGTTTTTGCTCGTCACTATTAACGACGAGCATTTTAACGACGTCATTGTGGTTGTCGCTAGGACGTCGCTAATTGCATTGTAGCGATGGTTTTCCCCTTGTAGCGACGACCTTTGACCGTCGCTAAAAGATGAAATTCTTGTAGTGAGAATATAAATAGAATAAAAGGAAACAGGCTTTTGGAAAGTGAATGTGAAAGAAGGAGAGAGTTGCTGAATTCCTTAAATTCATATTTTGTTTCTTTTATTTTAAAAATTATAACTAATATTTTAACCATCCATATAATGTGTGGTAATAATATTTTTATTTTATTGTTAATTTTAAGTTTATTAAAAATAACTAAATATAAAAAATGATATATTTATAAAATTTAAACAAAAATATAAAAAATAAGACCGTTGTATAAAATTTTCAATTTGCTTCTTATAATTAGTGTATTTTTTTTAACTTAAGTAAAGAATAAAAATAATGTGAACTTCTATAATAATTAAAAATTATATCATGCTAGTACGTAGCTTTAAATAAGTAAACAACATTATATAAAAGATGATTTTTTTTTTAAAATACAAAGACTATATATGTGAGTGAAAGTTGCAAAAGGATAAAAGTACATGTAATAATGAATTAATTGAGAGAGTAGAGAGAAAATTTCTCTTTTTTTGAATGATTATTCTAATTTATAATATAGGGGTAGATATAAAAAATAATTATAACATACACACTTTTATCTAACTAAGTGTTTGTTTAGATCAAGTGATTTCAACGCGAAAGATATATGGCAGAGGGGAGTTAGCAAGAAAAATGAATTCCTTTCATTTGAGGCAAGGTTGAAATGTGGAATACTGGAATGAGAAGAAAAGTAATGTGTCTCATTGAAAATAATTCTTCACATTTCAGCTAAAATTTTGCTAAGTGAATGAGATAATTTTCTACTCTACCCCTCATGCAAAATAAGACAAGAATTTGTGCCTTATAAGGGTAATATTATCTTTAGAATTCTTTTCCCCCTTCCATCAAATAAGTGGAGATAATTAAAATTTATGGGTTATTTACTTTTAGAAAATATTTTTTATTTCTTAATTTTATTTATGAAACTGTTAACTTTATTTTTTCATTTTATTTGATATTTTTGAGTTTTATATAAGAAAATAGAGAGATTAATATGAAGTTATTTTTTATTATTTTCTGTGTAAAATTTTAAAGATAGAAAACAAAATGAAATCTGTATGATATTTTTTCTAACAAAAATTAGAAAGTATTTTTATAACTGAAATGAAAAATGAAAAAGATTTTCTGACACCAAATAACCTCTTGTTTACTTTATTTTCTTTCTTACTTTTCTTAACCTAAATAACCTAAAAAAAATTATTTTTTATTAATTTTCTATTCACTTTTACTTCTTTTTACCTTTTTTTTTTTTAATTTCCTACTTCTTGTTACATCTAAACATGCGTAAATGCTAGGAATTTTCAAATGAAAAAAAAAATCTCAAATTTGTAGTGCAAAGCAGAAGTAAACAATATCCCTCTCCCTCTCCCTCTCCCTCTCCCTCTCCCTCTCCCTCTCCCTTTTGTTTTTGTTTTTTTAGTTACCTTAAGATGAACAATGATTGTTGAGAAATGAAAGAAGTGGGTTGGGGGTTGGAGAGCATGAACAATGATCCTCCCTCCGTACGTGGTGCCAAGTCTGTCTGCGTTATGGAATGGCAATGCCAACCGTTTATCTAAACGTGATCTCTCATCATCACGCAGCACACGAGTGTAGTGCCGGCTCACTTGGGAGTTGGGACCACACCACGTCGTAGATATGATACGGGAGAGAATCATTATGCCACGTGGCGAGTTGCCAGAACCAACCAATCAAGACAAAAGAGCTGGCGTGACACCGACTCTGAGTATGTCTGACTTGGTTGACGTGGTTCCATCTTCACTCTTTCTACTCTCTCTCTCCTTAGCTGGATTCTCTCTCTTCACCTTTTTCTAACCAGTGCCACTTTTATTCATTTCATTTATTTATTCTCTATCTCATCAGAAATACATTTTTGAATAATTGTTTACAATTCGACCAAAAAAAAAAATGTAATTGTTTACAACGTTTTTGTTATTTCAATTATACTGTCTCATTAATAAAAATTGAGTTTACATTATTTAATATATTATTATAAAATTCTATCCGATGATAAAAAATATGTTAAAAATACAAAAAAAAGAGTTATTAATATTCTTTTTACAATATTTTCTCAACTATCTATAGCTACCTGGTCAAACTCAAACAAGTTCTAGTCAAGATTTTTTTTTCATGCAGTTCTAAGATTTTTTATTTTTTATTTTTTATTTTTTTTTTTGTGGAAAGCAGTTCTAAGAATTCCATGTATGTATTTTGCTTGATTCAACTGATGTGGTTCATGACAAAAAAAAAATTGATGTGGTTGGGCCTTAAGACTGTAAACCCATAGTGAGCCTAGGCTTTGTAAAACTTGTATGGGCTTGAAAATATCATATACTAGTATATCATACAAGGATTTATACAAAAAATTAAAAAAAAAGTAAAAAGTATATAAAGATTAAAGACTAAAATTTATCTAAAACATAAAAATATTAAAGAAAGAAATAATGAGTATGAGTTCAAACATCACAATGCACCTCACAAATCGTTTCACCCCATTTTCTTTTCTTTTCCTTTACTTTCATGTGAGTTAAAAATTGTAATTGAGTGAAATTATAAGAATTTATATGAAAAAAAGATAAAAAATGAGTAAAAACTATATAAAGACAAAATTTAAATATAAAACATTCGTGAGACAAATAACGTGAGTAAAAGTTAAACCTTCATTATGCATGAATTAAATTCATAATTTATTCTGTTTCTCCCCTATTCTCCTTTCCTTTCATGTGAATCTTTCTTACATTTTTTTCAAGACTATATAGTGATAGGTTCACCTTTAAATGAAAAGTATTAAATAAATTTTAAAAAACTATTTACTCACATTCATTGTAACGTATAGTTGTGTTCACTTGGAGTGTGAACTACAAACCTATTATACCTACATTTTCTTATATATCACTTATATATGTAAAAAATATATTAATCAATGTTCACCTATCATATTTAATTCATAAAATTAATGGTATACACAAATCATAATTTAATGAATAGTTTTATTGAATAAAATGATTGTAAACATGGAAAGGTTTGAATAACATGCCTATTGTAACTTACTTTAATTCTGGATTTAGGCTATCATTGTGTTTTTTTTTCTTGTTAATACATTATTTAACATGTTATGAATAAATGTGGTCATTCTACAATAGTCTATACTTTACAAAATAATAAACCATGAAAATATGAACAAAGATTCCCGCACTTGGCCAAACAATTTTCTTTGCCATCTTTATGCCATGGAATGCATTATCACACACACACACAACACATCGTTGATATGAATGTGATCACATCATCCACAAAAACTCTCACATTCACCACATATCTGATTGTCTAACATATGCCGCCTCTTCACTTCTTTTCCATGCTATTTCTCAGTACAATATGCATGTGTATCGATATCATCCTACTTTATGGCATTTTTAGCATATTTAAACCGACTACTACTAGCGATCCAAGAGAATTATCTGGCCATAACTAGCCTGCCTTGTTATATAGTATTTCGACTTTCATATTCTAGAATATAAAGGAATAAACTTTACAATACTACTATTTGATCTAGTTGTTCAATGTTAGATCAATTAATGTTTTTTCAATAAAAATAAATCACATGTTTTCTTAGTAAGAATTAAGAAACATGACTAAATTAAAAACTTTGGAATTTCATTACATAAAACATAACTACAAGTACATATAATGATCTTAAAGACATGCAAAGATAATTTTTTTCACTTGCTTAAATAACACATAGCTAATTACTCATATTCATATGTTTATTTCATAACTAGACAAGTTGCGGGCCAAATAACAATGAAAGGTATAGTTTAGAGCCAGAGAGCTCTAGCCTCCTTGAGGTGAGGAACCAATTTGTTATCTAAATGGTAGGTTATGAGGGAATCAACCCCACCGATGAACTCGCCCCCAATGAAGACAGCGGGGATGGGTTGGTTGGTTCCAGAAAACTGGCAGAGGACATCCTGGATTCCAGACCCATTGACATGCTCATCCAGCTCCACCACCTTAGGCCCTACGCCGAGGCTGAAGATGAGGTGTTTGACCACTACGGACATGCAACAATCACTCTTGCTGAAGATCAACACTGCGTAGGACGATGTCAGTTGCTGCACAATCTCGTCAGGAGTCATTTTGTGTTCTAAGGGCTGAGGCGGCGACTCTACCTTTGGTATTTCACGAGAAAGCGAGGAATGAATGAGAAACATAAGGATTATGGTTTATATAGAGGGTGAGAAATGTTGAAGTGTAATAATGTGAGAATTTCGTGACACAACCAATGATGACATGTTGTTTTATATTCCTTGGAGGCGTGCATGTAACATGTTGGCATCAGTTAAACCGTAATGATGAGAAAGCGATCGGTGATTCCAAAGGCACAAAATGAGTGTGTTTCATGTGAAATTATGAATCGACAAATTGAAAATGAAATGGAAGGGTGTGTTAATTGTGAATGATTTTGTGTTTGGTTATACTTTGCCTCGATGCGAGAGAGGCAATGACAATACCGTGTTGCTCCTTAATTTCCAGCTAAGATGAGATTAGAAACGAGGAAAAAACAGAAAAGTGAAGAGAATATTAAGGGTCCTTACTTTCAATACAACTTAGAGATGAGACACTAGAAACCGTAAAAGCGATGGAAGGGTCACACGATTTTTTAAGGAGAAAGAGAAATTAAGAGAATTAGAAATTCAGAGTAGACTGACCCAATGTAGCAGTTTTTATACCACATGCATGATAAGTACCTCATAATTAAATAAAAAGCAAAAGTTGGCATACATGTATACTACATATGCGATGTTAGAGTAGTGATGTTTGTCTCATGTTATTCCCCTTCATGTTCCTCTTCCTTGGGTTCTCAAGCAATTTTTCTTGAGAAAAACGTATATATGTCGTAATCTTGTGAAAAATGTGAATAAGACTTGTTTTGTTTCATACTTTTAATAGTGTTTTTATAACACCAGTCATTGTTGAGGATAAGAATGTAAGAAAAGGAAGATATTTATCAAAAAGGAGAGCATTTATTGCACTTTTATGTTTTTTATTTAAAAACTACTTTCCTTTTTGAATATTATTATCCCCAGCTTAGTGTTATCAAAACCGTTTAACGAGTTTAATTAGTTTTGATCTATTCATCGAGAAATCATAATTGAGTTATTATAGGTATTTTATTGAAAGATTATAATTGTTGATAATGAAAAAATAATTGAAAGAAGAAATTATTTAAGAAATGAAAATGAATGATATTAGTGTCATATGATATACTTCACATTAGTAGATCTTCCTTCTTTATTATGTAATAGATCCACAAATATGGTTGGATTAATGAAACAAAACACATAAAAGGTACTTTCAAAACAAATTGAAAAATGACAGTGCTTTTTCTCAAAAAGATGTTATGTAAAAATAACCAATAGTTTATATAATAATGAAGAAAAATTTTTACTTTATTAATGATAAGAATCTAGTTAATAAAAATCAAAGGAGCACCGACTGCCATAACTTTTACCCATTTAAATCTATTGGTTTGAGTCATTCCAAAATTTGTAGCAAACTACCATAGTGTTGATGCAAATCCTAAATCATATTCATGACATTGATTTTAATAATAAGAAGTTATAATAAATGTAACCTAAATCAAATCTATACACATTATTTGCAGTAAAAGTGTTAAAATATTGCATCAACTTTAAAGAATAATAAAGAAATAAAATCTTACCTTACTAATTAATTATAAGAAAAAAAAAAGAAATTCAATAAAAATAAAAAGGCTCCAATCACTGTAAACTTTTCTAACATCTAAAATTTGTTGGGTTGAATTATCTCGATACTAATAAATTATTATATTGATACAAAACCTATAACAATTTGATACTATAAAGAAGTGATCTTTGAAGGCCCTTATTGGATACTGTAAAGAGCTCATAAAGCACAAAAGGTAGTCGTGTGGGGTGCAAATTCCAAACTTACCCATTAAATTATAGAACAAAAAGTTCTTATAGAGGGTTAGCATGAAGTCGAGGGTGATGCTTAAGGTGATACTATCATGTCATTACAATTAAGAGGTAGATTTGCTAGAATTTGTGTACTAGCTCGACCTTACCAAAGAAACCAATGCCTATGATAAAGTTTTTTTTACCAGATCTTGCATCTATAATATAAGGGTTTGCATCTTGTATGCTTCAACCATGGCAAATATGACCATAAAGCTTAGGATTGTCTAGAAAAAGTTTAAGATGGGAAGGGGGAGGTGACGACGTTGACTATCAAGGACATGGAGACGGTGGAAACCCAATGTGTAAAAAGAGGAAAGATATTGGTGGAAGTTCATGATCATAATCCCAAAGATAAAAGGAAGATAATTGTAAAAGTTAATGCACCCAATGTTTCAAGCGTGAAACCCGAAGAAAACTCCTTTGGGCACTGGATGCTTAGGAAGAAGCAGGTTCGGAGAAAATTTGATACAAAAGTATTTGAGGATAATGCGCAAAGGGATCATCATGAGTTCATATACTTTTATAGCTTCAAGATCGTGCTTCCAATTACTCACTGATAACCCTGTGAAATCTGTGAATATGAATCATGACTTGATTCCAAAAATCGATCCCGTTAAGTTAAAAACTTTACACTTTTTAAAAATGTTAGAGTTTGAAATTTGGTTATAGGTAAAAATAAGCAAAGCCATGCATAAGGTTCACGTGGACGCTTATCCAAGATTCAAAAGGTAAGAACTAACCCTTCTCCTTCGAAAAGAAAATTTTGTCTTGTATGGAGAAAAGAAACTAGACTCACCTACTACAGTACGCGAATTGGACAATAAGGTAAATAAGGCGGTTCTCCATCTTATGAAGCAATTTTCTAACTCTCAATAGGGCTTTCCTTTAGACTATCTTTTCAATCAAAACTTTGTCCTTAATGCAAAAATAAGGAAGTTTGTGGAAAAGCGTAAAAGGATGGCCCAAGATGGTCTTCCCCTAAAACCACTTGATGAGATTACTAAGAGCACACATGTTGGGAAATTGTCTCTAGGAGATATGAAGGTGGATATAACTTTTTAAGCTATTGGTAATATATTGCTCCCACTTTGGGAGATTGGATCCAATTGTTAATCCATAAATTTACATTGCTGGAACTGTAGTCGTTCGAAGGTGAAAGGCTTTCCGGGTATTCTTAAGGAAGTCTGAGTATGATGTGAATACATTCTTTTTACTTGAAATTCATGCAAAGGAAGAACATGTGAAAACGTTTTAGCTAGAAGACTTGGTTTAGATGGTTGCGTGCTAGTGGAGCTTGTGGGATATGCTGGAGGTATTTGGTATTTGTGGGTCTCTATAGTGTGGACAATTGAGATTTGTAGCTCTTCATCTCATTCCAGATACATCAAGTTAAAATGGAAGGGTGATTTTTTAGGTTAGTTGACAGTGGTTTGTGGAAGTTGTAGAAACATAGGTAAACATAAGATAAGAAGGGAGTTGAACTTTTCATTTTGATGGAACATATGGAAATCTGTTTCAGAAAAAAATCCAGACAGGTTTAAAATAGTTGTTTGAAAATATGCTCTCTTATCTGATTAGACAAGAGTTTTTCTCATGTAATTTTTTTCCAAAAACGTTAAGTCTCACAATCACTATTAAACCCCTTAAGGTTAGCGTATAAACAAATGCACAAAGATAGGGTTCAGAGAACTTAACACAAAGATTTATCCTGGTTCACTCACTGCCACTATGAGCTACATCAAGTCCCAACACGAACACGCTACTGGACTTATCCACTAATCCTTGCAAGATTACAAGTATTCTTTTGCTACAAACCTCTTCAAGCTCAAATAACCAATACAGGTATTCTTTTCAACTTAGCCACTTCTGGCTCAACAACTTCTAAAAAGAAATTGAGAAAGATTTTAAACTTGAACTTCAGATAAGTTCTTATTCTAAATGTATACAAAGAATAACTATATATGAATACAAAATATGAAAGTTTGTTGCACAAAGAATATCAGAGTATGCACAGACAATTTTGCAACGTTTGGGCACTTGAAAAATTATGTGTAGTTCTTTGTTGATCTTGAACGAGCTCAAAGTATTTATAGGCTTCATGATCTTTTCTCTCCATAAAAATATGTTTAGAGATAACATTAAATGCGTTGAAGGCATTAAGAGACAATATAACATCAAGGTATGATGAAGCAACACCGTTCTAAACCTTTGGTAGTATTGCAAAGCAGGTTTCCATTTTTGCGCTTCATTTTTGAAAGCTTTCCAGAAAGTTGTCTTTTATTTTTCCATCTTCAGTAAAGACTCCTTGTGTAAGGCAGAGCAACTCTGATTTTAGCAGAGTCTGAAATTTTGTTTCCTCATGCAGGGTTTGCTTGAGATGGTTGAGCTCTTCAAATGGTTGAGATACTTCAGATTCCCTTGAGGCCATGGTATATTGTCTCCATTTAGCACACAGTATATGTCATATTAATTATAAAAGGCATTCTTTATTATATTAATTAATTAATATGATAAAGTTCTTAGAATGACTTATTCGTGGCTGTAAGATATCAAGTTTGACTTGATAGTGAGATTTTCTAGGATACTTTACAACGTCATTCTCAAATCATCCCTAGTCAAGTATGTAGGAAACACAGGGAAACACTAGAAGGGTTGAAGTTTTTGGAAACCTTTTTCTCAAAACTATGTTTTTTGAAGGATTTCAGATAACTTAGATGTTATCTAAAGTTTAATAACTGTCTGAAATGGTTTCAGACAACTTAAAAAGATTTTCATAAGGTTGTTTTTAATGTTCAAACTTTTATAGAAACAATTTCAATTCCCTTCTCGTTAGCATAAAAACTTAAATAAAATAGTTAAGGGATGAAAGAACTTAGCCAAGTATTTATCCTGGTTCACTCACTACCACTGTGAGCTACGTCCAGTCCTAATGCTAAACCCTGCACCTGGATTTTCCACTAATTTCAAGAGATTACAAGTATTCTTTTATGTCAAACACTATGCCAAAAAAGACTTTTTACCGCGGTTTCGCGATGCTTTTTACCGCGGTTACAACCACATTTTACCGCAGTGAAATAAGAGGAATTTACCGCGGTTACTTTTCGGAACCGCGGTAATTGAGTAAGCCTTTTTACCGCGGTTCCGAAAAGTAACCGCGGTAGAAAGGGTATGAAGCGTGAAAATTCTGGCAGTCTTTTTAACGCGGTTGGCTATTTGAACCGCGGTAAAAAAATCCTTTTTTGCTGCATATGAAATAAAATACAGATTCTAATATTTTAATCATTTCTTTCACAAATGATTATAAACCTGAGATTATAACAACTTAATTATATAAAACTAAGATTCTAACATACCTATCTATATAAAAGTAATATTCAAAAACAAGTTATACATTTTGGACTTATACATTTTTAGTTATAACCCATGCTTTCATGGGAAAATATCAATGCCAATAACGAATGAGTAAAACTGTACGAAAATTTTGGCAGAGTTTCAACTGTATTATCAGCTTCCCCAAATAGCTAAATACATATCACAACTAAGTCTGAACCAATTCATTTCAAGATAACATATATTAATACCAACAATATGGAATGGATTTCTATAGAAAATTTGACAGAATTTCGCCTGTATTTTCAACTTCCCAAAATAGCTGAAATGTCTGTCAGAGCTCAGTCTTAACCAATTCATTTTGTGTTATGCATATTAGTGTCAACAAAAAGGGGTAAAATTGTATAGAAAATTTGACAGAGTTCCACTTGTATTATCAGCATCCCCAAATAGCTAAATACCCGTCAAAGCTAAATTCTAACCATTCTAATCTAGCAAACAAAGTTCAACCACATGTTAATAGATTGTGTAGACAATGTGTACAAACCAAGATACCCTAAACTAAACAACAAGTATTATAATAGCAACATCAATCCATACATGCATACCAAAATGAGTAGAATTTTACTTGCATATAAAATATGTAATGTCTGTCAGAGCTCAGTCTTAACCAATTCATTTTGTGTTATACATATTAGTGTCAACAAAAAGGGGTAAAATTCTATAGAAAATTTAACATAGTTTCCCCTGTATTATCAGCTTCCCCAAATAGCTAAATACCTGTCAGAGCTCAATTCTAACCATTCTAATTCAGCAAACAATGTTCAACCACATGTTAATAGATTGTATAGACAATGTGTACAAACCAAGATACCTTAAAGTAAACAACAAGTATTATAATAGCAACATCAATCCATACATGCATACCAAAATGAGTATATTTTACTTGCATATAAAATTATCAAAGATATATCGGCACCACTCCTGCTTGAGTTCTTCTATTTGTTCAGGAGAGTATTTGTCGAACTTGTAGGTAGGGAAGTACTGCAAATTAAAACATCAAAGTAAACACTAGTTAATATTAATTTGTATTATTATGTAAGAAATTATGACAACTGTATATAATTATTAAAATAAAACCATATTGCTTGTGGGATTACTCCTTCTTGACTACAGAGTAAAATTTCCCTCATAAACCTTAACACATAATACTCACAATCTGAACCATTATCCTGAAGAGGGCACTGCAAAGTAAAAATGACAGAGTTATAATCAATTATAATTTCCCCTTCATGTAATTGATTTAAGGCCTTGTCAACAAACCTTTATCTTCATCCACTTTATGTTGGTAAATTTGATTTTAGACACTTTAGTACCTTTGTTAGCACGGTAAATCTTGATAGCTCTAACAAATGAAAGAAATGTCATGCAAGTTAATAAGTTGAATAATGGAACATATACAAATAGAGAAGTGTCTAAACAAACACATTCTTACGCATCAAACATTTTTCTCATTTCTAGACGTTGTCCAACATTGACACTCAATGAATCCAAGTAATAAACTATTTCCGCTGTGAGATTGATAACAACCAACATCCAATGATCCCTACAAATTATATATGTTGATTTAGGATGTATGTTAGACATATTGATAATTGAAAAAGAAACGAAAAAACAAAACAATACTGACCCTGTGTTGTATGGTGCTAGAAACAAGATGTTGGGTTGGTTTCTATCAATTAATGTCTGACCAATATATTGACATTGTTGTGTGTTTTCTGGAGATATATTTGCAGGATTTATAAAATAGAATCTACTCATCCACATATTTGGTACCAAGAGATGATCGTACAACATCCTTAAACATGAAAACAAAAAAACATCATAAATATGATCAAATTTTAACTAAAATCACTTTCAAATACAGAGAGTTAATAGTCATATCAAATACCTGATATACAAACATATGGTGGAACTGCCTAGCCATTCATGATAAACAATCTCACTAATTTCTACTTGGCTTAACATCTCCGTATATTCATAATTGAAAATCTCCTTGGGCATTGGAACATCCCATTGATGACCACTAGTGTATCCATCTTTCACATATCAAAGTAGAAAGGAACAATATGGAATACTGTTCTTAATGAAACAAATTAGGTTTACAGGCTTTTGCACATCTGTCTCTTTTCCCGATGCTACAGACTCCTTTTCTTGTGTCTTATTATCTTTTGATTGTGTGGAATGCTAGGTAAAATACAAGAAAATATATTTTAATTAATATTCAAAAAGCATACAAATTTGATATTTAAAAAGATAATCACATAGTCTAACATACTGTAATCTTCAAATCAATTAGTCCTATTGGCCAAGCCACATGAGCACTGTTGAGATCTTGGCAAACGTACCAATATCACAGAAGTATAATAGTGATAAGAGAGTTGTCGTATCCACAGGGAACGGTACAAATCAAATCCTAGTGATCACACTTATCAAGTAAGGGAAAATTTAAAAGTTTGTTTGTGAAGATTGCAATTTAAATTTAAATAAAAGATAAGAAAGAGGAGATATGGATAAGGTTGAGCAAGATAATGAAACCAGGATTGAACTTCATCGATCGCACTCCTCTTGTATTTGGAACCCAATGAAATCTAAGAATTTATAATTATAATTATTGAAGCCCAAATAAATGTTATTCATAAAGATTCCTCAACTATGAAATCCTTAGAACTAACTCCCTAAATCCCAATTCCTTGGCAATTTAACAAATTAATTCTAGCATTAAGATCAGTTAATAGTTATCCATAAATTAAACCCTGTTCCTAGGCATTTAACCTACAGAGTGATCTTACCCAAATCAGAATTCAAGATCCCTATTCCTAGGCTCCCAAGAACTCGCTCCTGATTTCACAAAACCACCTTCCAGCGCGCCCCATAAAATCATATCATAACTTCGGCACAAAGGCGGAAGCTAAGCATTAAGAATAGAATAAAAACACCAATATTATAAAAACATGGATTCATAAATAACAAAGAGGATCCAAAATACAATTGGGGATTGAATCGACTACATTCAATCCTATTGGAGAGTTTAGCTACTCATAGTAGCCATTACAAACCAATAGAGAGACCGTCACTCTCTCTAGCTCCAGATCTGCTCCG
Organism: Sesbania bispinosa; assembly: GCA_026901365.1. Taxonomy (NCBI): domain Eukaryota; kingdom Viridiplantae; phylum Streptophyta; class Magnoliopsida; order Fabales; family Fabaceae; genus Sesbania; species Sesbania bispinosa. Next base: position 246,502 of record QLOH01000041.1, on the reverse strand, counting down.
CCGTCCCCCCTCTCTTCGATGCCCAAAACTGACTGCTAACAGTCCTATAAATAGTGATCTGACAGGCATTTGAAATTCTGTTTGAGGCAGTGTAATTAAACTCGGCTCGGACCGACTGGTCGAACTGGTTGAACCGGAAACCAGTAATATGACCGGTTCGAGCCACTTATCAGATCGGATATGTAAGGGTGTTAGAACCACAGGAAACACTAGAGGGGGGTTGAATAGTGTTTTAAGCTTTTCGTGTCAATCTTGAAAATCTTTTGTTTAAATCATGAAGATGAATAATGTTTAAAATAAATCTTAAGATCAGATATAATTAAAACGTGCGGAAGATAAGAAAAAAATAAAGTTTCTTTTAAGTCTTAAGATTATTTTAAACAGATACTTCTCAAGATATCTTCTGAAGATTATTACATTGAATGTTTTTCAAAACTGTTTCTGAAATACTTCAGATGACTATAGGTTGTCTGAAGTCTGTTCCAGATTTCTGAACTGAGGTCTTTCCAGACTCACTTTAGATAGTTGTTTCAGAAGTAATTCAAAATACATTCTTTATAATGCTTCAAGTGATGTGAGAAACATCTCATGTTTTGTTCTTATGAAAGATCATTTTATTGAAATCGTTGTATTAAGTTTGTTATGAAAATAACTTTTCAATCCCCAACATAAATAAGAAAACTGTAAATAGAGAAGTTAAGGGAAAGAAGACTTAGGCACAAAGTTTATCCTGGTTCACCCACAAATCCGTGAGCTACATCCAGTCCCAGAGGCAAACAACCACTGGATTTTCCATTATCTGAACTCAGATACAAACTTGAATATGAGTACAGTCTCTCCAGACACAACGAGTACAGTCTCTCCAGACACCACGAGTACAGCCTCTCCAGACATCATGAGTACAGTCTCTCCAGACATCACGAGTACAGTCTCTCCAGACATCAAGAGTACAGTCTCTCCAGACTCAAGTATTCTTTTACAGTCAAGCCTTTTCAGGCTCAAGTATTCTTTCTTCCACCAAGCCTCTCCAGGCTCTCAGACACATAAAGTGTTGAGTAGTTTCACTACTCAATCCAAGTTAGATGTTCTCCAGAACCTCTAAACTTAGATTCTACTTGTACATAGAGATTACTGAGTACACACTCAGGATACAGACATTACAAACTAAGTACAAGGATAGACAGTGATACAAGTGTTTGAATTAAGTACAATCCCTGTCTTTCTATGAGGAATACATCCTCTGAGAGTAGGCTAACTAAGATGTGAAATGATGCTTCAGCCTTGTTCTCAAACCATTAGTTTCCATGGGCTACATTCTCACCCATATCATAGGAACACCAAGGTATATCAAAGCTTCAAACTGTACCAAGTTTGATAGTCATTTGTTCAGCATGATTGCCTTTCGAACAATCAACTCACTTGATCAAACAGACCAACTGAACAACCTAACTAACTGACCAGCTAGTTAGTAGCCTGATTGAGAACCAACTCTCTGATCAAACTTCGTTGACATCTTCATGATCCACTTAAGCTCAAGTCAACTCTTGTTAACCATAAGGCATTCAACCTGATTAACTAGTTTGATTCTGTTGATCAACCATTTTGTATGACTGACCAATAGGTCGGCAACATCTTCAAATTCAATCTTGAGGCTATTTATATGTTCTGATGAAATATAGCCGTTTGAAGACGATTCATAATACTGTTGAGATGTTGATGATGTGGCTCATATAGCCGTTGTGTAATAGCTTCTCAAACGGTTGCTTCTCCTTAAGCGAATGAGTGTTCAGGCGATCCCGTTCTAACACTTGATATTTTCTTCTTTATGAGAGATGTTTCTTGATATAATTCTGCGAATACTCTCTCTTGAATCTGCTTCTTTCTGCTTTCATCTGTTTTCTTCTGCTTTCCTCTGTTTTCTTTTAGGAGTGTCTCTTTAGGAGATATCCGTTGAATTTGTCCTTTTGCCAATTCTGTATATACTCCTTTTTCATTTGCTCCTGACATCATATCTTCTTTGGGTGTGATGTCTTGTTCAATGGCTGTTGCTTGCAGATGATAAAATATGTTTGAATTAAAATATTTCATTCAAACATTTTTCTTTGTTGCTTCTGCTTAGTCTCCTGAGCTTTTCTTCTGCTTTCTTTCGGATTGGTGATGATGATATTTCCGTTGTGATACCACCGTTTAGAGATAGCATTGAATGCTATTCAATCCGTTGTGAGACACGCTTCTGGGTGTTCTGACAATTCTGACAAAGTACAACGTTGGTGCTGCTATAAAGCTGCCACCGTTGTTGCTGCAATTTCTGCGTTGCAGAGATTTTCTCAGTGGTGTATGAACTTCAAAGGTACCAAGAAAGGTCTCTGTGACTTTGCCAATTTAAGCTTTGAAAGTGTTGCGTGTTTGTAGAGAACGACTTTTCTTCAGCATACTTTAGAGAGCAAAAGTCTTCGTTGTCTTCAGTGAGTGTGCCACGTCGGATCTCAAACGGCTTCAATATTTCAGACGAATATTGACACTTCAGATAGCTTCTAGTCTTTCAGACAGCTCCGTTGCTTTAGACAGCTTCTTTGCTTCAGACAGCTTCTTTGCTTCAGACAACTTCTTTGCTTCAGACATCTTCTTTGCTTTAGACAGCTTCTTTGCTTTAGACAGCTTCTTTTGCTTTCGCCAAGATGAAACTTCAGAGTACTTCTTTCTTCTAATAAGAAGATTGTAGTTTCTTTCTTCTTAGTATTTCTTCTTCTTCTTTCTTCTTCTTCATCATCTTCTTCTTCTTGTAGATAAAGATGTTGAATTGTATGTACTTTATTCAATCATCTTTCTTGCTTGCTTCTGTTCGGTCTTCTATCATTTTCTGATTGGCAGCAGGTGTGGATGCAGTAGGTCTGCTTATACAAATCCTTTTGTTGCAGGCATTGTGGAAAGTCTTTGCAATATTTCCTTATTTATGCAAGACTTTAATCGAGGTAGAAAAGTATGTCTAGCTTTATCTACTGAGTGAGTGATCTTCATGTGCTTTACACTTTGCAATGTCTTCAAGAAGTCATTTCTTGATTCTGATATGTTCAATCTTCAGACTGCTTCATGTTGTCTTCATTTCTTCAGATGATGGCTGCACTTCAGATAGGTGTATCTTTGAGTCTTCACTTCTTCTAGTCTTTAAGTAGTCTTCTATTCTTCAACTCTTTTCAGATAGCCTTCGAGTCTTCAACTTGGTTGTGGATTACTCTTCTTCGGATTCTGCACTTTGTTCTTTTGATTCTGATCCCCTGATTCAGATTCTTCTTTTGATGTGTTCTTCTACTCTTCTTCTTCAGATAGTGAATATTCCATCCTGAAACATAATCAACAAACCAATACCTTTCTCAGTAGAACCTGTTAATATAATATAATCTTATTTGTTAATCATTAATATAATCTTATAATCTTATTTGTTAATCATTAAAACTTAAGGATGCTAAGTCTTATAATCATGTTTAAATACTTAAACCGATTTATAGACTTCACAAAGGGAACCGGTGAGAACCAGTTTCACTCGGGCAATTTTGGGTGAAAACCGGTGATTCGACCGAATTTTGATGAACGGGCGAGTATGTGAATACAAGACGTCGTTGCTGGTCGGCCGCTTTCTTCTCTGCGTTTTGTGAAGTTCATCCTCCTTGGAAGTGTTCCTCAGTTGCACAACACTATCACAACTGCAAGTAATCTCGGTTGCACATCACTATAATTTATGGCTGTTAGAAAGGAGATGTTTTTTTTTTTTGTGTTTGAGAAGAAAACTAAAGAAGAAGGAGAAAGAAGAGAGTGAACCGTGAAAGGGAATGAAGATGTTTTTTGAATTTTCGTGTTTGAGTCTGTGAAGAAAAGTAGAAAACTATGGAAGAAGGAGAAGGAGTGAACCATACGTGAAAGGGTACTCAGAAAGATAGTGTTTATGGCTATGGATTTGAAACTAATTTAAATTTGGTGAATACTCCATGTTACATCCACAAGGCAATCAATGGCTCTTCTTTTCATATTGATAGGTGTAATCTATTCATTTTTTGGTCAATGTAGCCTATTCATTTAACTTGGAATTGGACGGTTGGTAATTCCAAGTTCTTTTTTGGTTTTTCAAATAATTTGATATTTTTTGAAATTTTGAATTAATAAAAATATTTATTGGCCGTGGACTGGGATTCTGAGTGATATACTATTTGGGCTTATTGATGTTTAGATTTTATATATATCATCTTAAATAGAAGAAAATAACACTAAAAAATTATTTGTATTATGAAATATATATATATATATTATTATAATATTTACCGGTTTGACCGGTTCAACCAGTGACTCACTGGTTCGACCAGTGACCCATTAACCCCGTACCTAGACCGAGTCGATGACCGGTCCGGTTTTTATAACATTGGTTTGAGGTCCATTAAAGATAAGATTCCGTGTTCCTGTGCTCCATTTTCACTCAGCGCAGGTGGAGCGCAGATCTCCGAATCTCGCTTTTCCTGATTTTCCTCTTTTTGAGCTTATCTTGTGCTGTTCCTATCCTTATCTGCTGCTATCTCGATCCTGTATTTGAATTTAGCATTTTATCTGCAAAAATCAACATAATCTTTATCAAAATAGCATCAAGTTCAAATTTGAATTAAATAGTCACAAGAATCGCACTTTAAGCCAAAAAGGGATAAATTGGGGGTATAAATTTACCATTTTGCCCTTAATAAGTGTTATAATTATATATGAATTTTACGTTAATTTAACACTTATCAAGCACCTAATGCATCATCCAATATAATCAGTCCTGCATCCTCATTAGGTATAGGCAATGGTGCATTTCCCTCAAAACCAATCTCAACACCAACTCTCACATGTTCAGCGGGTAGTGGACGATTGTGTAGGGTATCACCAAGTTGGTTATACACACTTCCCCTACCAACCAGGTGATGTGATGGGTTATCCGAATATAAATCACATGGAGTGACGCCCTATGATACATTATTAGAAGTAAAAATTATTTAAATATATTTAGCACTAACCTCGATCGACAACACTTTGTGATTTCTTGAAAATGTCAAACTACCCCATTGAAGCACAACCTTTTAATCAACTGTAAAATTAAAATTCTATGATTAATATTCTATAAAATAAGACACATGTGAGCGAAGGTTGTAAAACTAAAATCTTGAAAATAAAACATTATTATCATTTAAACCTCTTGATATTGCCACCTAATAATCCATATTATGCAACAAGTTGTAGGAGTTAGAAAACAGGGGTGAATTGTATTTAATAGGGACATCACAATGCCTTATAAAATCATCTTTCAAAGTTGATATTGAGATCCAAACTTAGGTAAGATATACAACAGATTAAGACATAAATCAAACATCATAAAAGGCAATTCTTAACTTTCAAAGTAAATTGATTAATTAACTTAGAATTTTCAGACTTGCAAAAAAAAAAAAGAAATCTAAATAAAATGAAACAAAGAGAACTCTGAATTAAAATTCCAAGTGGTCAACAATCCTGGGTTCCTGTTGAGATCTTAGCAAGCGTACCAATATCGCAGCAGTATAATAGTAAGGAAGGGTTGTCGTACCCACGAGGAACGGTACAAAATAAATTCTTAGTTGTAACGCCTTAATTTCTGGTCTTAGAAATAATGCCCGTTGGAGACACTATTCCTGAATTCCTTGAAATCATTCCGTTAAATTTTCGATATCATCATACATTTGCTTAAACTTTCCAACGATTAACTTAAGCCAAAACAAGACAAACATTAAAGACCTTAAATAAGTATGAGACCTACTTAAGTTCAGGGAAAGATTCACACTTAGATAAGTGTGATTTAATGAACTCATACCGGAAATCCGGCAGAGTCTCCCCTAAAAACCGGACAATTACCAAATTCAGCTTAACCTGAAAATCAGCAAAAACCAGTACAACTCAGAAATAATTACACTTATACAATTTACATCAATACACTTCAGTGAATACCCAAATATACAAATATAAGTAATCCAGGAACTACTCCTATTAAACTAATCTCTTTGCTGAATTAAGACTCAGCTCCACCTTCACCTGAACTGCCTCAACCTCACCGGAGGTACCTGCACCACTAAAATATGTCCCCGAAACGTGGGGTAAGATAATAATCCCAGTGAATACAACAACATGCATGAATGCAGGGAACAGATATCAATGACAACTTAACGATTCAACAAAACTTCATATCTTACACTTTCATGAATCCAAATACATAACACATGATTACCATTAGTCAATATCAAACTAAAAGCAACACATAATTCGATTAATGTGAAATGTTGAGTAATGCAAGTTATGATGCTCATGATGCACTCACCGCTGTTCCCAGTAGGCATGATCTTATCACTTTCTAGAGTTAGACCTGAGCTCATACTACGGGAACTGGCTTTCCCGGGGACGAATCCCACCCAAACTGGACCGAAGTCATGTTTTACTTACTTACTTGATTTTTAACTCACAACGCAAAGGTTGGCTTAATTAACTCACGGCCGAAACCGGCTTATATTACTCAAATGCACATAATCTCAATGAATCAATAAATGACATTCTAAGGTTTTCAGTGCAAAACTTACTACCAATCACCCAATCTTAAACAAACGTTACTAAATTATTCAAAATAACTAAATGGAAAGGGAGATCAAGGAGTTGGGTTCATACATTGAGCATAACAACAGTTCGTAAATCTCGAGTGTTTCGAAAGTTCGTTTCTACAAACATACATCTCAATTTCCAATCCAAACGTCAAACTAGCCATTTCAATCCATAAGTAGTACTAAACAAGGAATTATAACCGGATATAATACTCATATGAGCTACAATCGAGGGGTTTCGATAGTATCGAAACTAAGGATTCTGATGCTCGATTCTATACTCATATGCTCAAACTATCAATAATCAAGCCAAACAACAAGAAATTATCAATTCAAACATCATTTAACCAGCATCAAGAAGGGGAAGAGAAAGGGGGTGGGAACTGTTGAGTCTCAAAAATATCATAAGAGAAAATATGATGTTTAAGACAACTCAATTCCCAAGTTTTAATGCTTAACAAATTTGAGTTAAAATATTTATCATAGATACATATATGTTTTAATGATTTATCTATGATTTTAGCAATTCACTATAAGCTTATATAAAGACTATGTGAAGTGCTTTCAACCTGTCTGAGGAGTTAAGCCTTCTGAAGGTTCAACCCGTCTGAAGCGTTGAAGCCGTCTGAAGTGCACAACCCGTCTGAAGTGTTGAAGCTGTCTGAAGTCTCATTAATGACGTGGCACCCTTTGCTGAAGCTTGTGAAGACTTTTCTGAACCTCTGCTGCACGTAACACGTTTATAGCAAGGAACACAGAGACATTTCCTGGTATTTTTGAATTTCATACACCATTGAGGAAATCTCTGCAACGCAGCCTCTGCAACAACATATGTAGCAGCTTTATGGCAGGAGCAACCTTGTACAGTGTCAGAAATATCAGAGCTCTCAGAAACATGTCTCACAACGGATTAAATAGCATTTAATGCTATCTCTAAACGGTGGTATTTCAACGGATTGAAGATTGGGTATAAATACCCCTCCATAAAGACCATCAAGCAGATAGATAGAGAAATTATTGCAAGAAAGCCTAAGAGATATTCCGCTGCAAGCTTTACTTTGAAAAACCCTCTGATTCATCTTCTTTGCACATCATCTGTATATCCTGAGTATACCTCAGTTATTATTGTGCACTGTGTCTACTTAAGCTTGAAACTTGTGTAGTTCAAAAGCTTAGACACATTTTGTTGTAATACTGCATATTGATCCTGGAGAGGCTTGTCTGAAACAAAGAATACTTAGTTGAAGAGCCTGAAGAGGCTTGTCTGAAACAAAGAATACTTAGTTGAAGAGCCTGGAGAGGCTAGACTGAAAAAGAATACTTAGTTGAAGAGCCTGGAGAGGCTAGACTGAAAAAGAATACTTGTTGGTGTCTGGAGAGACTGTACTCGTGGTGTCTGGAGAGACTGTACTCGTAGTGTCTGGATCTGGAGAGACTGTACTCGTGGTGTCTGGAGAGACTGTACTCGTGGTGTTTGGAGAGACTGTACTCGTTGTGTCTGGAGAGACTGTACTCGTTGTGTCTGGAGAGACTGTACTCATATTTAAGTTTGTAATCTGAATATTCATATAGTGGAAATCCAGTGGTTGTTTGCCATTGGGACTGGACGTAGCTCACTGTGTTAGTGGGTGAATCAGGATAAATTTCTTGGCTAAGTTTTCTATCCCTTATCTCTTGTCAATTTATTTATACTAACCCAAGGGTATTGAAGATTGTTTCAAAATTTTAAAAGAAGCAAGAAAATCTATTTAAGATTACTTTCAGAAGTCTTCTTAAACTTCAGACAACTTCCTAAACCTGTCTGAAGCCAGTTTGAACTTAACCGTTTGTGAAAAGCTTCCATAAATTATTAAGAAACACTATTCAACCCCCCCTTTTAGTGTTTCCCTGTGTTTCTACAGTTGGTATCAGAGCTCAACTCAGGGTTGAGCACCTAACAAGTGTTGAGGACTAAAGATCCAGATGGAAGCTTCCAACAACAACAGGCAATACATCTCTGAAGGAGCCTCTATCACAAGGCCCCCAACATTCAATGGAGTGGATTACCACTACTAGAGGGATCGTATGAAGTTGTTCATTGAGAGCAACAACATTGATGTCTGGGATGTGGTCACTGATGGAGACTATATACCTATGGATAATGGAGTGCCCATTCCTAAGGCTGAATGGACCTTGGAACAGAAGGCTAGAGTACAAATGAATGCCAAAGCCAAACTCTATCTGATATGTTCTTTGAATAAATCAGAGTATGATAAGGTTCATGGATGTACTTCTGCCAAGGAGATCTTGTTAACGCAAAAACCCTATGAGATTTGGTTTTAATGACAACAAACCTTTTGATCAAACTTAATGTTTTCTATTCTTGAAGTTACTGATGTTTTGTATGTGAGATCTTAGAAAGACAGGATTCTCATGAAGAATTCAGAAAGATCAGAATCCTAATGTTAAGAAACATCAGACTTCAGAATAATTTATGGAGTATGGGCAAAGCTTAGAAGTTCTATATGCTGAAGGTAATTTCAGAAGAAGGCCTCAAAACATATCCTTTATCAGAAAGTATTCAGAAGCTTTAAATGGAAGATAGCCTAAGTTGAGAGAGGTGCATATCAGAGTAAAGTCTCAGCTACAATCAGAAAGGGTCTCTACTAAGAATGCCAATCATCAAGTCAAGTCAAGAAGAGCTCAAATAGTGAAATAAGTTGCATCAAGAAGACCAATATTTGAAACTCAAGATGAGACGCAGACTCAAGCATAAGATGCTATCTCATGTTCAGATGCAAGCTCAATCTAAAAATCAGCTTAAGACCAATGCTCAAAGAAGAGACTCATCTACAAACTTAAAAGGAAGGATCAACAGTCAGATGCAAGATCTGCCAAGAGATGAGACTCTAACTTAGCTTCAGAAATCAAGAGATAAGATCAGAATAGAAGATGCTAAACCAAGAAGAGATTCAAAGTCAGCTTGAGACAAGCTCAAATTGTAAAGTCAGATTGAGACAAGCCCAAATTCATTGTAAGATCATATTCAGTCCAAGCATGACAAAGAAAAACTTTGAAATATGAAGCTGAGCAAAGATGAGATTCAAAGTTAGACTTGAGATGCAGACTCAACAGAGATGCAGAATCAGACTTGAGATGTAGACTCAACTTGAGATGCAGAATCAGACATGAGACGGTCTCAAATCAGATGTAGTCTCAAGATCAGACACAGTCTCAAGTTCAGACGCAGAGATACAGATACATACATGAGACAGTCTCAGAACAGATGCAGACATAAGACCCAGACTTGAGGTGAAGAGATCAGATGCAGACTTGAGATGCAGACATGAGACGCAGACATGAGATGTAGATAGAATCTCAGCAGCAAAAGCAAGTCAGCGCAAGTACACTGTCACAGCAGAGACAACATCAGAAAAGCACCTGTCTCACGTCAGAAAAGTGAAAAACAGCTTCTCTCTCTTCCAACGGCTAGTATAACAGCTAGTTTTCTGAAAACTAATAAAGGAGGTCTCATTATGATGAGACGCAGTAGAGACACAGGTGAGTCTCAGCAGAGATGCTGCTGCACAATCAGAAAAATCTAAGTCTCAAGTGAATCTCAACCTACCTACCTATTCTATCTTAGCTAATATCTTGTAGTAGGTTTTGCTCTTGTTTTGTACTGATTTGTATACATTCTTTGAGTGATTTAGAGAGCTATCATCTAGCTGAGCTCACGGTTTATCCATACTTTGTATGTAATCTAAGCTAGATCAATCACATCTCATCTCATACCATCAAGTCTCAACTAAGCTAGGAGGTGCCTGAGCTTAGTGTGAGCGTTTGTAAGGCCTGGAGAGGCACTGTAAGAAGAATACTCACTAAGTAGCCTGGAGAGGCAGTCGAAGACAAAGAATACTGCATGTGTTGCCTGGAGAGGCAGTTGAAAACAAAGAATACTGCATGAGTTGCCTGAAGAGGCAGTTGAGAACAAAGAATACTTGTGGCTCAACCAAGGTAGGAGTGCCTATGCTTGGTGTGAGGGACGTCCTGAAGAGGCTGTAAGAATACTTGTATTGACGGGTTTGTCAATAGCGGAAATCTCACGAGTTGTGAGGACTGGACGTAGCCCAAGGTTGTGGGTGAACCAGTATAAATCTTAGTGTGCATCTCTTCTCCCTATCTCTTTATTTATATTGCACATCTCATATCTAAAATCTGTTTGTTAATATAAATTAAATCTGTTCAGAGAAAACCAAGTTGTAATTACTAAAATTTGTCCATGCATCTCATCTTACATCTCATCTCAGACCCATCTCATCTCAGATCCTATCTCAACCTGAGAATCAGTCAATAGTCTCACTCATCCTCTTTTAAGGTCTTAACATTTGCTGAGCTAATTAATCTTACATCTAAGATCTGTTTGCTAAACTAAATACTAAGAGATAATCAAGTTTCATAAATTAACAAATCATCTCTACTTGATTATAAAATTATTGTTGAGACAACATCTCATCTAACCTATTTGAGACTCCAAGTGTCAAACTTGAAATCATGTCTCAACGTGAATTTAAGTGTGAATTTTCAGGTACAATATTTTCAAGTCTCTATTCAACCCCCCTTCTAGAGACGTTCAGCCAACTTCAGTTGGTATCAGAGCTTGGCCTCTTGGGGTTGAGCACACCAACGTGTGAAGAGGATAAAGATCCAACAAAGGAGGATGGTTGAAATTAGCTCTATTCTATTCATTTGTGAAGGAGGCTACTCTTGGAATCATAAAGATAGTGTCAAGGAAGAGCTAATCATGCAGAAAACTGAGATAACATCCTACATGGCTCAAGATGACTTTGAGGCAAATGGAAAAAGACTCACATCATTTGGAGAAATCAATGGAACAAAAATAAAAGGCAGTAACAAAATTCGCACTGCAATAGTTGACTGCCTAGAGTTAAAAATATGGATACTCAGTGGTAGTAAGAGAGTAGTGCTTGCTGGATCGATGAGAATCAAAAGAAGGAGAGGAAAGAAACTTCAAAATGGGTAGACGTCCATGCTGTCCAAAAAAAAAATTTCTCAGAGATTGAGAGTGTGGTGCTGTCTAAATGAAAACCATATCACTCCAATGAGGCTCTGTTATCCTTGATTGGATAAAATACTGCAGCAATTTCCGTTGCAGGAATGCAATGGCTTAAATATAATGGCTGCCACATGACGAAACAGAAGCTTTAAAATGTAATCGAAGCTTTGGAGTTGGACGCTCGACCTGAATGAAGTGGACATATAGAACAGAGGCAAAGGAATCTTGAGATAAGTATACAAATTCCTTACGTTCTTTGCCTATCCAGTAAGTAAGATAGATTTTCTTCACCTTTGAAATAAGGTGGATAACCTTTCTTCCTTTTAAGTTTTCAAATAGCGCTTAAGTTTCTTTTAAAAAAGGGAGTAAGAGGGAAAATATTATTTAAGTGGCAATATCGAGTGTTACCACCACTACCAGTACATTGATGAAGTCTTGGGTTGATCTCATAGTTCTTCCTTGATCCATAAAAAAAGAGAGTCTCATAGTTATTTACACGTATAGGTGTCAAGTACTCAAAATTTTGAGATGTGATGGAAATCCTATATGCTTGGAAGTTATTCATTGATAGTAGAAAATAGGATGTCACCAGAAAGGATGAGAGAGATAGAACGTTGAAGAGGAAGTATGTGTATGAAAAACAATTAACACTAGTCTACAGTACACATTAACATTATATATTTGGCTCAAAATTTTGGAATAATACTTGAATAGAAAAATCAATTGTTTCTATGTTACAGTGAATATTTTTTTTTGAAATGATTGGTTATTTTAGTTAAAGAATGCAATGAAATGATTGAGTATTGATATTAACATTATACATATGCTAAAATGATAAATATCTTGATCATTAACCCACTTGGACCCAAGAGTTAAATGGGTACCAAAATGTTCCCCTAGTGATTTGATTATGCAGAAAATTGTCACACTGATCTAGTCAAGAAGGAGGAAGGAAATATGGGATGGACTTTTCACCTCAACTAATCAGGGTATTGAGATAGAAGGATTTCAGCAAAGAAGCAAGTCTTGATATGCTTCAGCTGATATTCCAAAGTGGTCTTCTAGTTCAAATTGGAGAAGCTAACTTCCACTTGCACAAATGTCATTTGCTGTCTCGAAATGGGAAGCTGAACAGAATCAATGAATCATATATGATTTTCATGTCCCTGACTTGAATAAGCCAGTTATGGATGATCTTCCTAGTGGACCTAAGGCTTTTGAGCTTGCAGCAAAATCTTGCTATGGAATTACTATTGATTTAACATTTGGAAATATCTCTGGGCTAAGGTGCGCTACTAAGTACCTTGAAATAACCAAGGACCTAGAAGAATACAATCTTATATTCAAAACTAAAGCACTCCTTAGCTATGTGGTTCTGTCTGCATGAAGAGACTCCTTAGTAGTGTTGAAAAGCTGTGAGAAGTTGTTTCCATAGGCAGAGAACCTCCAATTAGTTTGAAGATGCAGTGAGTCTACAACCTGGAAATTTTGTGCTAATCCAATAGAATAAAGAAGACCACCAAAAAGCTTCTAGCCCAAAATGAAATAAAAGATCCAAGTACGAATCAGCTGGCTCCTCCTGATGGGTGGTTTGAAGATTTTTCAAATCCTTAGGATTGATCACTTTATTATAGTCATTACTGCCATTAAGATTGGAAGTTGAAGTTGCTTACAAGGAACACCCATTGGTAATATCAATATCTTATCCCTCATTGCATTTGAACTAAAACATACTTGATCAAATCATTAACAACTCTTTTTACATGTCCGTACTTGTTGCATCATGGTTGTAAGTATTTTAATATACATGCATGCTAGATTTGTAGATACCTTGTTTGCAAAAAGGACATCTATTTGATCATCATCTATGGCCACTGTTGTTGTTATTTAAAATTCTGAACAACATATCAAAATCATATTTTTTCTCCCTTTATCAAATGCTTAAATGTCTCATATGCTCATTTAGAGTTTGGAGTGTCAAATTGATAGACATCCTCTTGTTGGAAAGTGCCTAATATATTCATACCCTTGAAATCTGAAAATTTTCTGAATATGTTATAAAGTAACTATAGAGTCTGCAGTCTCATTACACAATGTGTAGAAGAAAGCATGCATGATAATTTGATAAGACTAATCCTACACTTGAAATGAGAAAGCTTGCAGATTTGTAGACAAAATGGAATACTTGGATCTCAACATGAAATATATAGGAAAATCTTCAAAAAGAGCATATCCAAGTCTAAAGGATGTTCAGAAATGAAAAAGATAAAAGAAGAAGTCAGAATTTGTGGCTGCACTTAGGGAAGACACATCTGAGTCTCAGGTTGAGACTAGACTGAGACTTAGATGGAAATATATGAGAAAGAACAGCCAAGTGAGACTCCTACTGCAACTATGTTTCTGACAGCACAAAAAGGAAATCCATGAATCACAGTTAGCTTATATAATGGCTACTACACAAGAGGGAAAGTGCTTTCCCACAATATGAGAAAGAGAAAGAAGCTTCTAAGAGAAGAAAGCACAAGGAGATGTCTAAGTTCGAAAAGAAAATGCAGAAGCTGAGTTTATCTCTACATATATCAAGCTGCAAATTTTTTAAGTCATATGGATCAAATGACAACTTGAGGAATGCTTCATGAGGTACTCTGAAACTCTAATCTTTCATGATGATGCATATGTGATATTCTCATTTTGAAGATAGGATTTAAAGTATGATGGTACTATGCAGAATTTAGAAATCAGTTTTCAATGACAAACATGCTTACTTGAATGATTCTATGTTCCTTGGATAATTAGAATTCTGAATGATGTTTTGTCTTAACTATTAAATACAGTTTTGAATCTCAACTAGTGTGAGTATGCTGTAATACAACATATGCTTAAGTTATGATCTTGCATCATGTGAGAATTTGAGTTTGAAATCTATGTATGATGAAACATGAGCTGATCATATGAAAATATATCCTTGAGTCAATCTCATGATAATTGAGAAAAGAGAACTTGGAAAGATTGAGTTGATTGTTTAGGAGAAACATTTCTACAAGCTAAGTCTATATGCTCTCCATTTCCTTAATCAAGTCAATCCTCTAAGTAAATGATATGAATAAGAAATTCTGAGATTGAAGGCTCATAAAAGGATTTTGAAATAAGTGAAATTTCAAGGCAAAAAGGTTACTGTACTGTATGCAAAAATTTTTCTGATATAGCCTGACTAAAATGATCATAACATGAGCTACAAAATTGATTTTTGAGTAAAACCAGTTTTGTTGGAAAACTAACTTATAAGAGTGCAAAATTGGAAAGTTTGAAGCTGTTACAGTAACCACAAAAGTGCCAGAAAATTCATTAACACAGTTGTAGTGATACAAGTACTCATAGAAAACCTGTTTTATTAAAATCATCATAACTGGAGTTGTAGATGTTATTTTTCTGTGAAACCAATTTTATTGGAAAGATAATTTAAAATAGAATCAAACTGGAAAATTTGAGATTTTCATACTAATCACAGAAGTACCAGAAAATTTGTGAACTCAGTTGCAGTGTTGGAAGCTTCAATACAAACATGTTCACTTAAAAAGATCATAACTGAAGTTATAGAAGTGCTTTTTCAGTGAAACAAATTCTGTGTGAAAGATATTTTATATGAGTACCAAACTGGAAGTTTTGAAGACTTTATACTAATCACAAAAGTGCCAGTAAATTCGTGAACACAGTCTCACTGATACAAAGTCTGATATAAACCTGTTCACTTAAATTGATCATAACTCGAGCTATAGAAATGATTTTTGAGTGAAACCAACTTTGTGAGAAAGCTTACTCATATAAGTATTTGACTGGAAAGTTTCAGAATTTTTCATCATCTTCATAATTCCCAGCAAAGACTTCAAGTTGACTGCTCTCTCATGTGATCAAATCTGAACACATCTGTTTTGAATGCTTATATCTGGAGCTAGGAAAATCCTTTTCAAATGAAACCAGTTGGATTTGAAAGATGTTGTTCAATGGTTTAATATTATTAATTTTCACTATTTTTGGATGTATAGATTGATCACAGTGAATGAAAAACCAGACCTATCACAATAAGCACTCTATTATAGAACTGCCAACTTTAATCACTCATATCTTATGATAGAAAACTCCAAATTGAATGACTTTTATACCATTAGAAAGCTTGTGATGTCTAGTTTATTGTGTTGAAATCTCATATTTTTATGAATTGGAAATGACTCACAAGTTCAGATTTAAGTAGCTAAGTCAATGGATGTTTTCTGTTTTGGTACTGAAACTTCAAGTTAAAATATCTTTAATTGTACCAATCCAAATGAGTTGATTTTTGTGGCATTGGAAAGTTTTCATGATGTGGTTTATTGTGATAGAATGTAAATTTCTAGATCAATCTATAAAAGGAGCAGTACTTGTTAATGATTAAGGCTATGTGATTGAAAAGTAGTGAAACTTGATCCATTGAGAGTGAAGCCTTTGACAATGTCCCCTTGATTCCCAAATCTGTGATAAACTTTGGCATATCAAAAGTGAATTGCTGTATCAAATTGATGTGCATATTATGATTTGGAATATTGGGTAAATCAATGAATATGAAGAAGAACTTAACATGGAATATCTTAATCTTTGAAATGATACCAGAACAGATTTCTTTTAATGCTGAAAAATTTGCAATGATTATGATCTTATCTGCAAATTATGAATTTCTGTTCTGTCTTCCCCTGTTGTCCAAGTCTGTAATCTTGACTTTTTATGCTTTTATCCACTCTCTACATATTCAACTCACTATGGGCATAAAAATCAAGGTGAGTAACATATTTAGGGGGAGTAGCTGAACCAATCTTTGTGCTGAATGTTTTCTTACTACTTGAACATGCATCAATTGAAATTCCTATCATTTTAATCAAGTATCCAAACAGAATAAATTTTTGTTCTGGTTTAAGATTGAGTTCTGTTTTCTAATAATCAATCCTAACTGCATCCCCTATTCAATCTTGGAACTAAATAATTATCTTTCTGCATCAATTATTGAAAAGTTGCTAAACCAACAACTTTGGAAATATAAGCAGAACCTTCTCACTTTGAGGGGGAGTCAATCAAACTGTTTGCTAATGTGCTAACCATGTATGTTGACTCAGTTGGGGAGTGATCATTTATGGAATTTGATGAATGCATACACCTCTTTCCTCTACAACCCTAGAAATCACTTTTTTTTTGGAGGAAATGTTAAAGAAAAGAGAATGGGAAAATAGCTCTCTCAAAGCTTCAATTAAGAAAGAAGATCAAAGAGAAAAGTGTAAGCAAATGATTAAGAAAGAAGTTTAAGAAGATTCTGAACTTAGAGTGAACGATTCTGTAAAATATGGATATCAAGTTACTAAGAAAATTCTGGAATCTAGACTCTAAAAAGCTCTTCTTCTTAACTTGGTCTTTGATTCTTCTATTCTAACTATTCTTGTAGGAGCATTTATCCCTTTCCATATCATATTGCTTTATCTTGAACTCTTGGGATCATTATTATAACCATATGTGTGATCTATTACTGTATCATATTGCTGTTGGGAAATTAAGAATACCACTGCATACTTGCTCAAAACCCTCTGTTGAGATCACCCATATGCTTGATAAGTGTAAAACATGTCTTTGATGCCATTAGTTCAGATAAAAATCAATATGAAATGGTTATTTGACAGATTTTTATAGAGAAGAAGTTAAGAATTTGATGCTATGAGTTTGATATATTTCTCTGCCCCATCTTTTTGTTGATGCCAAAAGGGGGAGAAATAGGAAAGTATTCATGTGCATAATAGCATAATATAAATTCTGAATCATGAAAGTATTTATGTGCATAATAGCATAATATAAATTCTGAATCATGCTATGTTATTGATTGAAATATTGTTATACGCATGAATTCAGGGGGAGTTCATTTGAGTGGATCATACTATGAAAAATTTATAGACTCTCATCATCCCATATATGCTATTATGTATGAAAACTTAACTTTGTTCAAATAGGTTTGTCATCATAAAAAAGGGGGAGATTGTTAGCGCAAAAACCCTCTGAGATTTGGTTTTAATGACAACAAACCTTTTGATCAAACTTAATGTTTTCTATTCTTGAAGTTACTGATGTTTTGTATGTGAGATCTTAGAAAGACAAGATTCTCATGAAGAATTCAGAAAGATCAGAATCCTAATGTTAAGAAACATCAGACTTCAGAATAATTTATGGAGGATGGGAAAAGCTTAGAAGTTCTATATGATGAAGGTAATTTCAGAAGAAGGCCTCAAAACATATCCTTTATCAGAAAGTCTTCAGAAGCTTTAAATGGAAGATAACCTAAGTTGAGAGAGGTGCATATCAGAGTAAAGTCTCAGCTACAATCAGAAAGGGTCTCTACTAAGAATGCCAATCATCAAGTCAAGTCAAGAAGAGCTCAAATAGTGAAATAAGTTGCATCAAGAAGACCAATATTTGAAACTCAAGATGAGACGCAGACTCAAGCATAAGATGCTATCTCATGTTCAGATGCAAGCTCAATCTAAAAATCAGCTTAAGACCAATGCTCAAAGAAGAGACTCATCTATAAACTTAAAAGGAAGGATCAACAGTCAGATGCAAGATCTGCCAAGAGATGAAACTCTAACTTAGCTTCAGAAATCAAGAGATAAGATCAGAATAGAAGATGCTAAACCAAGAAGAGATTCAAAGTCAGCTTGAGACAAGCTCAAATTGTAAAGTCAGATTGAGACAAGCCCAAATTCATTGTAAGATCATATTCAGTCCAAGCATGACAAAGAAGAACTTTGAAATATGAAGCTGAGCAAAGATGAGATTCAAAGTTAGACTTGAGATGCAGACTCAACAGAGATGCAGAATCAGACTTGAGATGTAGACTCAACTTGAGATGCAGAATCAGACATGAGACGGTCTCAAATCAGATGTAGTCTCAAGATCAGACACAGTCTCAAGTTCAGACGCAGAGATACAGATACAGACATGAGACAGTCTCAGAACAGATGCAGACATAAGACCCAGACATGAGGTGAAGAGATCAGATGCAGACTTGAGATGCAGACATGAGACGCAGACATGAGATGTAGACAAAATCTCAACAGCAAAATCAAGTCAGCGCAAGTACACTGTCACAGCAGAGACAACATCAGAAAAGCACCTGTCTCACGTCAGAAAAGTTAAAAACAACTTCTCTCTCTTCCAACGGCTAGTATAACGGCTCTATTAACGGCTAGTTTTTTGAAGACTAATAAAGGAGGTCTCATTATGATGAGACGCGGTAGAGACACAGGTGAGACTCAGCAGAGATAGAAAGATTCTAAGAAGTTTGCCTAAGTCTTGGAGACCCAAAGTTACTGCCATTCAAGAGGCAAGAGACTTAAACTCCCTTAGAATGGAAGAACTGTTGGGATCTCTCAAGGTCCATGAGCTTGAGCTTGAAGAAGATGACAACAAGAAGAAGTCTCTAGCACTAAACTCCAAGGCCAAACAGCCTAGGCATGGCAGCATGAAGGCTATGCAAGCTGAGGAAACTTCAGAAGCAGATGAAGATTCTGAAGATAGCTCAGAAGATGATGATCTTGCACTTATAAGTAGGAAGATCAAGAGAATGCTGCAAAATAGAGGAAAGTTCAGAAAGAACCAAGCTTCAACCTCTAAAGCAGGTAAATCAGGTAAAGACTCTCAAAATGACAAAATTAATTGTTTTGAGTGCAAACAACCAGGTCACACGAAGGCAGAATGCCCAAGACTGAAGAAGATCACCTTCAATAAGAAGAAGTTCTTCAAGAGAAGAAGGGACCGATGGCAACATGGGAGGATCTTGATGAGTCTACCTCAGAAGAAGAGGAGGACACTTCAGAAGAGGCCAACCTATGTCTCATGGCCAGCCTGCCCTCATCAGACAGCTCCGAAGCTGAGGTATTTCCCTTAACTCTTCAAGAGATGTATGATGACCTGATGGAAAGTTCCAAGGAACTCTTTCAAGAGTATACGAATCTGACCAAAGCCCACACAGAAATGTGTAGTAAATATGAGGCTCTTGAGATAGAAAATATTATGCTCAAGGAAAAGATTCTTGTGACTGAAGTCAACAGTTCACAAACTGTATCTGAAGAAAATAAAAAACTTCAGAAACAAGTTGAGGAACTGACAAAAGACTTAGCTAAATTTGTCAAAGGAACAGATAATCTTAACAGATTACTTGGAAATCAAAGGCATTCCCTTGACAAAAGCGGTTTAGGCTTTTGTGATCACAACATCTCTGAACCTCCTACTGTCTTAAATTTTACTAAAGGCAAAAAGAAGGTTATTGGGTGTTCTCATTGTGGCAAGCCTGGACACAATGTGGCTCAGTGCAAACACAAGAGAAAAGCAAGGCCCAAAGCTAACAAAAAAGGACCCAAAAGAATATGGGTACCTAAGAACTTGATCATTCCTGTTGCAGATGTGTTTAACAGGACAAAGGAAACCCCACAAATGGTACCTGGACAGTGGGTGCTCGCGACACATGACAGGAGAAAGGTCTTTGTTCCAAAACCTTAGACCCAGAGCAGGAGGTGTGGTCACCTTTGGTGGAAACCAACAAGGAAAGATCACTGGGATAGGAACTGTAGGTATATCTCATTTATCCCTTATTAAGAATGTTCTTCTAGTAGAGGGACTTCAATACAATCTACTGAGCATAAGTCAATTGTGTGACAGTGGATATGTGGTCTCCTTTACCAAAGAAGGATGTATAGTCAAAGACTCTCTTGATCAAATCCTTTTTACTGCTAAAAGACACAGTAATGTGTACAAAATTGATCTAGAGGAGCTAGCAAGTCAAAATGTAAAATGTTTCATCTCTGTTGAAGATGAAAAACAGATTTGGCATCAAAGATTGGGGCATGCCAGCTTGAGATTAATCTCAAAGTTAGCAAAATACAACCTTGTTAAAGGACTGCCCAAGCTTTCTTACAAATCTGACATTTTATGTGAAAGCTGTCTGAAAGGGAAACAAACAAGACACTCTTTTAAGAGTAAGGATGTTGTTTCTACTAGCAGACCTTTGGAACTGCTACATATTGACTTGTTTGGTCCTATTAGAACAAAAAGCATTAGTGGTAAGAACAGAAGCTTGCAAGAAATGGGAAGAACCATGCTCAACTCTTGCAACCTACCAAGATCCTTCTAGGCAGAAGCTATTAACACAACTTGCTACCTTCAAAACAGAATACTGGTAAGACCAATTCTGAAAAAGACTCCTTATGAATTTTGGAAAGGAAGGAAACCCAACATATCATATTTCCATCCCTTCGGATGTGAGTGTTTCATACTCAACACGAAGGATGATCTTGGAAAATTTGATGCAAAGTCTGACAAAGGATTTTTCATAGGTTATTCTGAAACATCTAAAGCCTATAGAGTTTATAACTCTAGAACTTCAATTGTAGAGGAATCAATTCATGTTAAATTCAATGACATGAAAGAGACTGATAGGGAACTATCAGATCTAGAAGATGATTTTGCAGGTATGAAGCTGAATGATCACAATAGCTTGAAGGATGAACAGGTGTCTGAAGCACCATCTGTCACTGAACCTCTTCAGACAAATGTTGAGTCTCAGACAGATCAGACAGTACCTCAGAAAACTAACTGGAGATACAAGTCACATCATCCTAAGGAGCAAATCATTGGCAGCACTTCAGAAGGAGTTAAGACAAGATCAAAATTCAAAAATCTGAATTCTCTTGCTTTCCTATCTGAAATTGAGCCAAAGAACATTAATAAAGCTCTACATGATGAAGGGTGGATCCTAGCCATGCAAGAAGAGCTAAATCAATTCGCTAGGAGTGATGTCTGGACCCTTGTTCCTAAACCCCATGGGAAAACTATTATTGGAACCAAATGGGTGTTCAGAAACAAGTTGTCTGAAGAAGGAAAAATGGTCAGAAACAAGGCAAGATTGGTGGCTCAAGGGTACAATCAACAAGAAGGTATTGACTTCACTGAAACCTTTGCCCCTGTTGCCAGGTTAGAAGCAATTAGAATTCTTTTCTCTTATGCTGTAAATAATGACATCAAACTATATCAAATGGATGTCAAAAGTGCTTTTCTAAATGGATTCATTGAAGAAGAGGTTTTTGTTAGACAACCCCCTGGTTTTGAAGATATAGCTTTTCCTGATCATGTTTTCAAACTGAAAAACGCTCTTTATGGTCTAAAAATAGCCCCAAGAGCTTGGTATGACAGATTAAGCAGTTTTCTTATCAAAAATGGTTTTGAAAGAGGAAAAGTAGATACAACTCTTTTAGAAAACAGTCTAACAAAGATCTTATACTTGTCCAGATATATGTTGATGACATTATTTTTGGTTCAAGTAATTGTTCCCTGTGCAAGGAGTTCTCTGAGTTAATGCAATCAGAGTTTGAAATGAGTTTAATGGGAGAACTAAAATTTTTCTTAGGACTTCAGATTAAGCAAGATTCTGATTGTATATAGATCCATCAAGAAAAATATACAAAAGAAATGCTCAAAAAGTTTAACTTAAATGATTGCAAACCCATGTCAACTCCTATGCATCCCTCTTCATCTTTAAGCAAGGATGAAAATGAAGAACGAGTAAATCAAACTTTATATAGAGGAATGATTGGCTCTTTATTGTATCTAACAGCAAGCAGACCTGACATCATGTTCAGTGTATGTCTTTATGCTAGATTTCAATTAGATCCAAGAACTACTCATTACAAAGTTGTTAAGAGAATTTTTAGATATCTAAAAGGCACTACTAATCTTGGTCTATGCTATAAGAAAGACAAGGATTGCAGGTTAATAGGATACTGTGATGCTGACTTTGCTGGAGATAGAATAGAAAGAAAGAGCATCAGTGGAGGATGTCATTTCTTTGGAAATAACATGATCAGCTGGTCAAGCAAAAGGCAAAGCACCATCGCATTATCAACAGCAGAAGCAGAATACATCTCAGAAGCCAGTTGTTGTTCACAACTGCTATGGGTGAAGTATCAACTTGAGGACTTTAATATTCCTATCTCTGTTATACCTGTTTTGTGTGATAATACAAGTGCAATTAATTTATCTAAAAATCCTATCCAACATTCTAGGGCTAAGCATATAGAAATCAAGCATCATTTTATTAGAGACTATGTCCAGAAAGGTGTTTTTGATATTCAGTTCATTGACACAGAGCATCAATGGGCAGATATATTCACAAAACCCCTGACTGAAGATAGATTTAAGTTCATACGCAATAATTTGAACATACATGCATTCTCTAATAATTGATTGTGTATGATATTGTCTGATATGATAAGAGCGTCTGAAATTCCAGGGTGTCTGAAATTGTGACATGTCTGAAATTTTAGGGTTTCTGAAATTTTATATGTGTGTCTGAAATTTCTCACTTGTCTGAAATGACTTGCTGACGTGGCTATCTGAGACGGTTGAATTCCATTTATTTTGTCTCTTCCACTTCGCACGTTACCCAATGTCCGCGCAGTCGGTACATGCCATCATTGCATCATGGGTCTATAAATGCAGGAGTAAGAATATCGAGGAAGTCTTACATTTTCTCTTAGCACTGTTTGAACTTCTTCTTCTCTCTAGCAACCGTTTTCTCTCAAGTTTTTCTGCAACTCATCAATGGCACCAAAGAAGTCTTCCAGTTCTGGTGGAAATGTGGTCAGATCGAAAGGTGTGGACCTTGAAGAGCTTCGAAATCTTGGTATGGATTTGGTTGAGGAATTTGATGCTGCTGGCTGGACTCCATTCTTTGACAACATCTACTGTTCATGGCACGAGCAGAGTGTCATAGATTTCTGGGCTTCAGCTAGAGGAATCCCTAACTCCAAGGGAGTATATGAAAGCATCAAGGCTACTGTTCTAGGAGTCCCTGTTTTTGTTGATGAAGGGATTCTCTCCACCATCGCCAAGGTCAAGGCTGAAGGAGAAACCTTTACTCCTGGATGGGAGTTGAGAAATGGTGGGCAAAAGAAGTACACAAAAATGTTGTATGGTACAGAAGAACCCAAGACTCCTGATTCTAAGTTCTTGCTGGATAAGGTCAGAGTACTTCACTCCATCTTAGGGTGCTCCATAATCCCTAAGAGTGGAAGCAGAAACCACGTGTCTGAATTGGAAAGATTCTGCATGATTCACTTGCTGCAGAAGAAGAAGCTCAATCTTCCCAGCATCATCATGTTCCACATGCAGAAGAAGATTAGAGACTCTGGTGCAAATCTTCCTCACAACACTCTCATTACAAAGGTACTCTTGCACTTTAAAGTACCTATTGAAAGACTGTTTGATCACAAGTCACCCGCATTCTTTGGTGAGTCGAATCTAAAGAGCATGAATCTGAAGAACCCTTTCACTCCAAGACCTCCATCTCCTACTCTGAAGGAGAGTGTCCTCATGAAGAAGGCCTCAAGAAGAGGAAGAACAATAGAGATTCTTGAACAAGAACTTCAAGGGGACATCAGAAAAGGAGAGTTCAAGGCCTCCAAACCATCCCCTCAACCTAAGCTGAAGAAGCTCCCTGTGAGGAGTGCAGCAAAGGTATCTTCAGCAGCCTCTACTCTGCACACACACGCATCTGAACCTGTTTAAAAGGCTTTGCAAAAGCCATTTGAAATAGTGAGTCAGGGTTCTGAAGGTGCAAAACCTCTTAAGCCTACTTCTGACATAGAAGGAAAGGCTCATGAGGAAGAGATTGCTAACCTTGCTGATCTTGAAGCTTTAGCAGCTTCACCTTTGGCAGCTTGCCCCTCTGATCCAGAATTGATTCAAGTGGCAGCCATAGCTACTGCCTTAGAGCAAGAAGAATTGGATATGAAGGCTGAGCAAGAGAAGACAGACTATGCTATCACTGTGGCCTCTCAGCTAGCCGTGGCTGAAGATGAAAGGCAAGCTACCTTGGCTCAAAGTAATAAGAAGAGAAAGAGGTCTAGGGTTCAGCAAAGGAGGAGAACCAAGAGCAAGATTCTTGAGACAGCTCCTGAACCCACTACTAGGGTTACAAGGAGCATTGCTAGCCAAATGGAAGCTATGGATGAAGCTAGCAAGTACCAGAACTTCGTAAAGGCCAATCTCTATTTCAAAAAGAGAAGAGAAGAAAACAAGCTAAAAGGGAGAAGGTGTCTGAAGCTGAGAAGGTCAAACCCCCTGTGAAAAGACCAAAGGTGAGGTTTGACAATGTGACTCCATCATCTCCTTCCTCACCTGAAAAGAAACAAGAGGAGAAAGAAGAAGAAAGGCAACCTATAGAGAAGGAAGAAGAAGCAGCACCACCATCACCATCATCACCTCAATCATCACCACCATCTTCATCATCATCATCATCTTCAGAGTCAACACAATCTGGAGATCCCATTGTCGAGATTCAGCAAGGAGAAAGTTCAAAGGTGTGGAAAGGGAGTATGCTGCATGAACACATTAGGCTAGGACCTAAAAGTAGGGATTTCTTCACAGAACCCACTTTTGATCCTTATGCATTTCCTTTCACTCAGCATCAGTATGATGAAGAAGCTGAAGTGCCCCATAAGAGGTATGAAGGACCTTTCTTTGAGAGGGAAAGGGTTCCCAAGTTCCCAAACCTCTATGAAGAGCTGCAATATTTCAGAGATACACCACCTATCTCTCTGCACCATGGGCTAGTCAAACATACTTCAGATGCTGAAAGAATAAAGTATCAAGGAAGCTTAGATCAGATGTACTCAGGGCAACTTGAGAAGATCAGAAAGGGTGTGGTACCACCTGCTCACAAGTGGGCTCCACTTGATCCCTTTTATGATGTTGATTGTCTGAAGATGAGTAATGAAGACTGGTGTTTTGTCAGGCATCTATGCACAGAAGGTGAACTCTTTGAAAGGGACCTAAGGCCTATTCAGTTCCCTTCAAGCCTTTGACTCCAAGCGAATGGAAGGAGCTACCAGCAACGATCAAGAGACAAGGTGGAGGCATGGATCACAGTTTCAGAGACAGAGTCTAGTCATCTTACTGGAAGATCAAAGAGGATGCTGGATCCTCTCCTGGGTCAACTGGACCAGATGCTGATTCTATCATAGGGCATGGGAAATTCATAAATGTGAAATATCATTACATCAGAGACCATTTCCCACCTCTGTCTGAATCATTTCAAGAAGACTGGAAGATTATGTGTCCTATTGGAACATTCTTCTTTCCAGTGTATCATCCATAGGAGTATGGTTTGCTTCCAGGTTTTGATGTGCTGAGATTTGTGTGCAGACACATCCCGATTATTCTTTTTGAAGCACCACCTGATCCTGAAGAAGAGAACAGAAAGCTCAGGCTGGAGATAGAGAAGCTAGAGAAAAAGAATGCTGATCTCATTGCTAAACAAGATAAGATTCTTCAAGAGCAACAGCAGATTAGAAGTGGCCAAGAGGACATGAAGACTGCTCCCATCTCTCAGATTGACAAGGCCAAGGATGAGCTGATTTCCTTCATGAAAGAAGCTTTGCTGAAGAAGGATGGGTAGTCAGTGATGTGTAGCCATGTCTCATGTTTATTTCTGCTAAGTGATTAATTTTTTTAACAGTTTGATTAATACTATCAGTGTTTTCACATCATGCTGTGTTTGGGTTTGCTGTTTTCTTTCATACTTCATGATTTTGCTATGATTGCTGTTGTTTTTATGCTCTGGAATTCCCTTTTGATTGATGACAAAAGGGGGAGTATTAAACTAACAAAATCTGAATCTGAAGTGATCACAGGACTCAGGGGGAGTAAATAAGAAATTGATTTTTGATCAAATCAGTTTAAGAGATCACCATCTGAGGGGGAGCTATCTATTCTTTTATCTTTAAAACTCCTTTCAGATTTATGTATTTTAAACAAATTTGTCATCATTAAAAAGGGGGAGAATGTTGAGTCTCAAAAATATCATAAGAGAAAATATGATGTTTAAGACAGCTCAATTCCCAAGTTCTAATGCTTAACAAATTTGAGTTAAAATATTTATCATAGATACATATATGTTTTAATGATTTATCTATGATTTTAGCAAGCCACTATAAGCTTATATAAAGACTATGTGAAGTGCTTTCAACCTGTCTGAGGAGTTAAGCCTTCTGAAGGTTCAACCCGTCTGAAGCGTTGAAGCTGTCTGAAGTGCACTACCCGTCTGAAGTGTTAAAGCTGTCTGAAGTCTCATTAATGACGTGACACCCTTTTCTGAAGCTTATGAAGACTTTTCTGAACCTCTGCTGCACGTAACACGTTTATAGCAAGGAACACAGAGACCTTTCCTGGTATTTTTGAATTTCATACACCACTGAGGAAATCTCTGCAACGCAGCCTCTGCAACAACATATGTAGCAGCTTTATGGCAGGAGCAACCTTGTACAGTGTCATAAATATCGGAGCTCTCAGAAGCATGTCTCACAACGGATTAAATAGCATTTAATGCTATCTCTAAACGGTGGTATTTCAACGGATTGAAGATTGGGTATAAATACCCCTCCATAAAGACCATCAAGCAGATAGATAGAGAAATTATTGCAAGAAAGCCTAAGAGATATTCCGCTGCAAGCTTTACTTTGAAAAACCCTCTGATTCATCTTCTTTGCACATCATCTATATATCCTGAGTATACCTCAGTTATTATTGTGCACTGTGTCTGCTTAAGCTTGAAACTTGTGTAGTTCAAAAGCTTAAACACATTTCGTTGTAATACTGCATATTGAGCCTGGAGAGGCTTGTCTGAAACAAAGAATACTTAGTTGAAGAGCATGAAGAGGCTTGTCTGAAACAAAGAATACTTAGTTGAAGAGCCTGGAGATGCTAGACTGAAAAAGAATACTTAGTTGAAGAGCCTGGAGAGGCTAGACTGAAAAAGAATACTTGTTGGTGTCTGGAGAGACTGTACTCGTGGTGTTTTGAGAGACTGTACTCGTGGTGTCTGGAGAGACTATACTCGTGGTGTCTGGAGAGACTGTACTCGTGGTGTCTGGAGAGACTGTACTCGTGGTGTCTGGAGAGACTGTACTCGTGGTGTCTGGAGAGATTGTACTCGTTGTGTCTGGAGAGACTGTACTCGTTGTGTCTGGAGAGACTGTACTCATATTTAAGTTTGTAATCTGAATATTCATATAGTGGAAATCCAGTGGTTGTTTGCCATTGGGACTGGACGTAGCTCACTGTGTTAGTGGGTGAACCAGGATAAATTTCTTGGCTAAGTTTTCTATCCCTTATCTCTTGTCAATTTATTTATACTAACCCAAGGGTATTGAAGATTGTTTCAAAATTTTAAAAGAAGCAAGACAATCTATTTAAGATTACTTTCAGAAGTCTTCTTAAACTTCAGACAGCTTCCTAAACCTGTCTGAAACAGGTTTGAACTTAACCGTTTGTGAAAAGCTTCCCTAAATTATTAAGAAACACTATTCAACCCCCCCTATTTAGTGTTTCCCTGTGTTTCTACAGGAACATGCAATGAAACCAATAGTTTCTACTCTAAAAGTGAGTTGTACTCACCAATCCTAGAAATTCAAGAGGAGAAGGATGTTTGTGGGTGAAATCCTTATTGTTTCCTTGCTCCGAATCCGTTCTCAAGCTCCGATATGAAGTTTATCTCTCTAGGGTTCGCACTCTCTCTCTCTCTAAGATGAAGGAGGTGAAGAAGAAAATGAAAATTTGACTTAATTTTCGCACCAGCTATTTATATTTTACGTGTTGGTAATCAATTACAGACTTACTGTAATCGATTACCATAGGCTAAAAAGACACTAAAGAGCCCTTTCTGGTAATCTGGTAATCGATTACCACTCCTGGTAATCTATTACTAGAAACCCAGATTTCTCTGATAATCGATTACCACATCCTTGACAGACGATTACTAGCAAAACGACTCTCTGGTAATCGATTACCAACTCTTGGTAATCGATTACCAGGGGCTTAAACTCCTCGAATTTACTTATTTTAAGAATCCCAAACTTAGATTTTATTCCCTAATCCTTATTACTTTCAGTTTCTCAACTAAACATACACAGATTACCCTTTAAATCTTATAAGTTATAATAGCCTAATATGCGGGATGTTACATTCTACCCCCTTCAAGAAATTTTGTCCTCAAAATTGTTTAAGAAAAATAAAACTGAAAATTAACTCAACTAAAAGGTTCTGGAAGTCATTCCCGTAACCTGGTGAAGTGAATTCCAGAACCTAGAAGTGAACCTAGGGTCCCTATCTAATATGGTGTTAGAGGGAATGCCATGGAGTCTGACAATCTCCCTAACATACAAACCTGCTAGCTTGCTAAGGGAAAAAGGTACTCCTAACTAATAGGAGGTGAGCTGACTTGGTTAGTCGGTCCTAAATTACACAGATGGCATCAAACCCAGCTTGGACTCGAGGCAATCCTACCACAACGTTCATAATTATACTTTCCCACTCAGAGATTTCTAATGGTACAAGGGCTCCTAATGGTTTTGATGTTCTATATTAACCTGCCGATACACTAAACACTTAAAAACATAATCTATTATATCTCTCTTCAAATCCTGATACATCTTGGTAGAGCCAAGATGTGCAGAAAACTTACCTCTATTAGCTTACTCTAACACCTGCTGCCTGAGGCTACCCCCTTAGAGACACAGACTCTCTCTTGGAAGAGAATCATCCCACCTTCTGATTCAGAAACCCTAACTGTGGTCTTCTCTCTTGGAGGCTGGAGTCCAAACTCTGAGCCTCCCTGATTAGAGCTCTTAGCTTATTAGTGATCACATTTAAATGAAGTCTGACACTATGCCCTCCCAATGCTACACCTAAACTTAGGTTCCTGAACTTCTCCGACAAACTCCTTTCATGTATCATCACGAAAGACACATGAAGACACTTTCTACTCTATTTGAGTATACTTGACTGGCTTGGTTAAACAATATACTAGATAAAATCTATTAATAGGAAAAGATTCCACGCAATGACTAAATAAGGATCCTAATTTCATACCCAAACCCATCTACTACCCGTGGGTTTTAAAATCTTATGTTCTCAATGATCTAGCTAAGTTTGAGAAAATTCCAAATGATTTTCATGTTTATATTCTAAGTTCTACTATATTACTAATACTAAGTCATGCACACATAATTACTCAATCCCTCGAATCACTAAGTTTGTGTTGGCGAAATCATCCAACACTCACGTCATATTCGAGAAATTAAGTTTACATAATCACGTAGACAAACACCTCTCCTAAGAGAGGAAAATCACTCATTCTTCTAAGAAAATAAAGGAATCTTAACAACATTCATGCCACAACCGTAGATATATAATACCTCCCGGTTACAGTATGAACACGGTAACCCTCCTAATCTCCTATCGTCCCATAATGGGATCTTCCTCTATCCCACCTTACTGGTCAGGCTGTACATAATTTGGTTTTAAGTTCCATGGAAAAAGGAGAGTGACATAATGTCATTCACACTTTGGTTCTCCTATGAGTTAGGACTTCCACTGGTTTAAAATTTTAACCTAGTGAGTGAGCCTAACAACCTCTCAATCCTTCTTAACACCCAGGTCATGTCTAACTATACATAATCAAGTCTAACTTTCAAGTTGAGTAAACTTAGTCGTGCTCGGGAACTGAGTGTCTTTTATGGCTTCACATATCCTGCCTATAAGACTACCCCCTTCAGGCTACAGGCTCTTTCTAATATTTTTCAGTGTTCTAGATCTTAATTTCTCTCTTAGAGACATTAAGTCTACATCTAGGTACCTAACTAATTTGGTTCCCCTTCTCAAAAGCTCTAGAGTTATTACTATTATGGTGTGAAAAGAACTTCTTATTTCCATTTGGAGTGTGAACCTATATAAACGTGGTCATGACTACAACATAAGGATGTAAGGTTTAAAGTTTTAGAATTTCGCTCCTGGAATACATGGATAAGTTTGAATATCTAGACTGGAAGGTATTGTTTTCTCGTGACAATTTACTCAATCGGTAGGGTGCAAGGATGTTACTAATTGTAACACCTGGAAATGTGATAACATTAGATAACAGAGAACTCCCTACCTTTACCATGAATTTCTAACTTGTTCATCTCCTAAACATGTCCCCAACTCCTAGTGGTTATCAATTGGTGTTGTTGTCTTAAGGTATAGGTATAGTGTTCTCTCCTAAGGGTTTCTAGGATGCCGGTGTCATAAGTCACTGCCTCTAGGGCTGCTAGGTGTTCTCTAAATGTGAGATGAAAGGGTGAGGAGATGGTAGCTGCCATGACTACCCATCCGT
The DNA here is from genome assembly GCA_026901365.1 of Sesbania bispinosa. Taxonomy (NCBI): domain Eukaryota; kingdom Viridiplantae; phylum Streptophyta; class Magnoliopsida; order Fabales; family Fabaceae; genus Sesbania; species Sesbania bispinosa. Next base: position 215,538 of record QLOH01000041.1, on the reverse strand, counting down.
CTGGTAAGGCGTAAGGATCCTGTCCATGTAATCCATGGATAAGGCAAAGAGTAAGGTGGATAAAGGAATCATCACTCACTAGACAGTCTCCTGACTATTCTCAAGGTGGCCTAGGGAATACACCTATTCTTACATTACCTCAAAAGGAACCTCAATTTCTAACCCTTCTAAGTTTAGGTCCAAATGTCTATATGTCCCTGCAAAGTTTGATGGCTTTTAGGTAAGGTCTCAAGCCTACTTAGATTATAACTCTCTACACACTTCCCCAGTGGTTGGAATCCCTATGTATGCCTAAGCAAGCTCTGGTTCACTCCAAGTAGGGTAGTTATCCCAATATGAACCTACATTCCCATATTCCCTCTAATGTGACCTTTAACTAATGTTTTCATAAAAGAAATTTTAACTATGTGGACTACTACCTAGCAAGCACACACACTCTAATATAACATGCCATAAAACCATTCAAACCAAACAACATTATAAATCAATAGCAAGAAGCACAAAACATTCAAATTATACAAGTTACACACAATCAAGATCACATATAAATTAAACAACAAACCAAACTCCACAAGGAAGGAATCTATCTTAACTAACCACCTCAGAGGTGCCTAAGGTTCACTAGAACTCTAAGGTCACATTCTATAAAGCTTCTATGGTGAGCATACAGTTCTTAGGAATAAACTTAGGTTACTCTCTTTCTAATACATGATGGGTGGCTCTACCCTTGTTAAGGGGGTATTCTAACTCCTTGACCAAGGTAACCTACTTATATAACTAACCATAATCTCCGTGTACAATGCACACACTATAGGGGTGATAAGTCCCTAGAATGAGTACACCTACTAGAAGATCATAGTAAGTCACGGGCAGCTAACCTAACCATAGTCCAATTGGATTGAACTGCTCTGATACCAAAATGTAACACCCTAATTTCTGGTCTCAGAAATAATGCCCGTTGGAGACACTATTCCTGAATTCCTTGAAATCATTCCGTTAAATTTTCGATATCGTCATACATTTGCTTAAACTTTCCAACGATTAGCTTAAGCCAAAACAAGACAAACATTAAAGACCTTAAATAAGTATAAAACCTACTTAAGTTCAGGGAAAGATTCACACTTAGATAAGTGTGATTCAATGAACTCATACCGGAAATCCGACAGAGTCTCCCCTAAAAACCAGACAATTACCAAATTCAGCTTAAACTGAAAATCAGCAAAAACCAGTACAACTCAGAAATAATTACACTTATACAATTTACATCAATACACTTCAGTGAATACCCAAATATACAAATATAAGTAATCCAGGAACTACTCCTATTAAACTAATCTCTCTGCTGAATTAAGACTCAACTCCACCCTCACCTGAACTGCCTCAACCTCATCGGAGGTACCTGCACCACTAAAATATGTCCCCGAAACATGGGGTGAGATAATAATCCCAGTGAAAACAACCACATGCATGAATGCAGGAAGCAAATATCAATGACAACTTAACGATTCAACAAAACTTCATATCTTACACTTTCATGAATCCAAATACATAACACATGATTACCATTAGTCAATATCAAACTAAAAGCAACACATAATTCGATTAATGTGAAATATTGAGAAATGCAAGTTATGATGCTCATGATGCACTCACTGCTGTGCCCAGCAGGCATGATCTTATCACTTTCCAGAGTTAGACCTGAGCTCAGACTACGGGAACCGGCTTTCCCGGGGACGAATCCCACCCAAACTGGACCAAAGTCGTGTTTTACTTACTTACTTGATTTTTAACTCACAGCGCAAAGGCTGACTTAATTAACTCACGGCTGAAACCGGCTTATATTACTCAAATGCACATAATCTCAATGAATCAATAAATGACATTCTAAGGTTTTCAGTGCAAAACTTACTACCAATCACCCAATCTTAAACAAACGTTACTAAATCATTCAAAATAACTAAATGGAAAGGGAGATCAAGGAGTTGGGTTCATACATTGAGCATAACAACAGTTCGTAAATCTTGAGTGTTTCGAAAGTTCGTTTCTACAAACATACATCTCAATTTCCAATCCAAACGTCAAACTAGCCATTTCAATCCATAAGTAGTACTAAACAAGGAATTATAACCGGATAGAATACTCATATGAGCTACAATCGAGGGGTTTCGATAGTTTTGATAGTTTCGATAACTTCGAAACTAAGGATTCCGACGCTCGATTATATACTCATATGCTCAAATTATCAATAATCAAGCCAAACAACAAGAAATTATCAATTCAAACATCATTTAACCAGCATCAAGAAGGGGAAGAGAAAGGGGGTGGGAACATGCAATGAGACCAATAGTTTCTACTCTAAAAGTGAGTTGTACTCACCAATCCTAGAAATTCAAGAGGAAAAGGATGTTTGTGGGTGAAATCCTTATTGTTTCCTTGCTCCGAATCCGTTCTCAAGCTCCGATATGAAGTTTCTCTCTCTAGGGTTCACACTCTCTCTCTCTAAGATGAAGGAGGTGAAGAAGAAAATGAAAATCTGACTTAATTTTTGCACCAGCTATTTATATTTTACGTGCTGGTAATCGATTACAGACTTACTGTAATCGATTACCATAGGCTAAAAAGACACTAAAGAGCCCTTTCTGGTAATCTGTTAATCGATTACCACTCCTGGTAATCAATTACTAGAAACCCAGATTACTGATAATCGATTACTAAACCCTGGTAATCGATTACCAAAAATCCTGCTCTCAGGTAATCGATTACCACATCCTTGACAGGCGATTACCAGCAAAATGACTCTCTGGTAATCGATTACCAACTATTGGTAGTCGATTACCAGGGACTTAAACTGCTAGAATTTACTTATTTTAAGAATCCCAAACTTAGATTTTATTCCCTAATCCTTATTACTTTCAGTTTCTCAACTAAACATACACAAATTACCTTTTAAATCTTATAAGTTATAATAGCCTAATATGCGGGATGTTACATTAGTAGCCAATCTAATTGAGTATATAAAGAGAAACTGTGGAATTTATTATTGTGATAGTTAAGGAAATAGTGCAGTAATAAATTAAATAAAAAAGAAATATTTAAGGAAGATTTAAATGGAAACTAGGATTATTATGAAAATTAAATAAAGATTACAATAACAAAATAAATTATGAGACAATGAGAAACAAGGATGAAATTGAGCAAATAAAGAGAAACTAGGATTGAACTTCGTCTATCACGCCCCTCTTGTATTTTGGAAATCAATGATATCTAGGAATTTATAATTATAAATATTGAAGCCCAAATAAAATTCATTCATAAAGATCCCTCAAGTATGAAATTCTTAGAACAATTCCCTAAACACCAATTCCTTGGCTGTCTAACAAGTTGCCTAGCTTTAAGATCAGTTGTTAATAGCTATCAATAAATTGAACCATATTCCTAGGTATTCAACCTATCGAGTGTTTTTACCCAAATCAAAATTCAAGAACCCTATCCCTAAGCATTCAAGAATTCGCACAAGATTTAGAAAACCGCTTCCCAGCGTATTCAATAAATCATATCATAACTCCAGTACAAAAACGGAAGCTAAGCATTAAGAACAGAATAAAAACACCAATATTATAAAAATAGAGATTCCTAAATAACAAAGAAATTCCAAAATACAATTGGGGATTGAATCAACTACATTCAATCCTAAAGAGAGATTTAGCTATTCATGGTAGCAATTACACTCCAGAGACTGTCACACTTTTTTCCTAACTCTGTATCTACTAAAAAACTTTGTAACTCTCTGAATGACTAAAACTGACCGCTAAAAGTCATTTAAATACTGTCTGAAAGCCCATTGGAACCCTGTTTGTGGCCTATTACAAATTAGGTTACGTTTCCTGCGCTCTTCCTGGTGAAGCGCAGGAAACAGTAACTAAACAATCATTCCTATGCTCTGTCTGCGTTTTGCGCAGGTGGAGCGCAGGAAACAGCAACAATTTCCCTTGAATTGTCATCCTTTGAAGCTTGTTATACACTGCTCATGTCCTTGCTCACTGTTCTCTTGATGCTCCAATTATACCTTAGCTTTTTATCGGTAAAAATACCCGATTTCTCATCAAAATAGCATCAAATTCATTTTTAGTTTCAATAAATACAAGAACCACAAATTAAGCTAAAAAAGGTGGAATTGGGTTATAAATTCAACAATTCATTATCAATAAGTGATGTAATTTATATGGAAATTTACGTAATTCTAACACTTATCAGTTCCCTAAACCTTTTAATAAATTTTTTTAACAATATGCATTCCCTAAACCTTTTAATCAACAATCCTGGGTCAGTTCTATAAAATTTTAACAAAATGCAACAAGTAGATTATTACAAACTCCGATTATTACCAACATTTCTAACCTTGAAAGGGAAACATAGTCAGCTGCAGGGCGACACACTGGAGGCGCAGCAGCGACGACACGGTGGAGATGCAGGCGACGGCACGGGCGCAAGCTACAACCTGCAGGTGGAGAAGCGCAGCTGCCACAGTACCAGACGCTACCTGGACGACGCGTAGCGGCGATGGACGCTACTTGGAGAACGCGACCGCGACGGGAACAAGCACGCGGCGGAGACAAACAGCGGACGGATGTTTCAGGCAGAGAAGGGGACAGACGTTGCAAGGAAGAGTATTACGCAGAGAAGGCAGAGAAGGGGACGCGGGGAAGAAGATAGGGTTCTGAAACTTTTTTAAAACAAACACACCGCGGTTCCATTAAAGGACCGCGATAAATACTACACAAAATTATTATAAAAAATTAAATTTTAAAACTAATTTACCGCGGTTTCTAAACACACCCGCGTTCATTCTAAATTTCGAGTTTTTTTACCGCGATTTCGGTTAGCAACCACAATAATTGCGTCTAGTTTTGTTTAAAAAAAGAAATCAGCTATAATTATATTACCGCGGTTATTTTTCAGAATCGAGGTAATTTCCCCGCTTTCTGCATTTTAGCCCGGTTGCTTATTGTAACCGTGTTAATTTTAGCGCGGTAAAACCCAATTTTGGCATAGTGAAGCCTCTTCAGGCTCTACTACAAACAAGTATTGTTTCCCAACAAGCCTCTTTAGGCTCACAAACCAAGTATTGTTTAACAACCAAGCCTATCCAGGCTCAACACCCAAATGTTTAAGAATAAAAGTTTGTTCGAGCTAAAGAACTACAACCAGTTCAGAGCTTAAACTGAAAGATGTACAAAGAAACTGAGTAGAACTCAGGATATGAAAGTTTTTTTTTACAAGTATGAAATTTATCAGAGTGTTTTACAGCGTAAAACTTTGGCAGTGTATGGGCTCTTTCGTTCTTGATTCTTCTCTAGTTTGCATGAGTCTTCATGAAGCTATTTATAGCCGCAGGTGAAAAGTCATTGAACACAACCGTTTAGAGATAACATTTAATGTTGTTAATTCCATTGTGAGACATCTCTTGATAGCTTTTGACACAATACAAGGTTGCAGTACTGCGCTAAATCTGTGCTGACACACTGTAACAACTGCATAGCAGAGATTTCCTTTCTGGTACATGTAATTCAAACTTGATGAAAGTCTCTGTTCTGCATGCCTCAAATGGTAAGCCAAATTCGTGTTGCAGAAGGCGTTGAATAAAACTTAAGTCTTCAGCAGAAATCTTTAGAGGGCTTCACTCTTCAGATGGCTTCAGACAGCTTCCAGCTTCAGAAGGTTTCTGGCTTCAGACACTTTGACACTTCAGAAGGATTTACTTCTTCAAACAGTAGGCCACTTCAGATGGCTTCACTTCTTCAGAAAATATGCCACATTAGAAAGTTTCTTGACTTAAGAAGGTCATCTTGCTAAAATCAATATACACATTAAATAGCATAGGCATATTTGCATAAGTGTCATTTAACCAAATTTGTTAATCATTAAAACATGGAAAGTGAGACTCAATCATTATTAAATACTTAATGATATTTTTTAGACTTACCATTCTCCCCCTTTTTAATGATGGCAAATTTGCTTAAACTTAAAAATCTAAAAGAGGTTAAAGAATAAAGATAAGGTAAGAAATTTCTCCCCTCAATCAGATAGCTTAGGCTTAAATTTTAACTTAAGATTTTCTTAAGTTTCTTATGATGCTCCCCCTGAGTCAAATAATCCTTGATGCTTCTGTAAGACCTTTACACTTACAGATTTTTCAGATTTGTTAGTTTGTACCCCCTTGTCATCAATCAAAAGGGTGACCAGAGCATTAAACATGGATCAGTGCATGAAAACGTGAAGTATACTTTAGCATTCATCCATATTAATGTATCGGAGCAGAAAGTATGAGCACACTAAGTCTTATCAGAGTGAATAACACAAATTAAGCGTTTATCATAGCATAATATATATATATCAGAACAAACTAAAATAAAACAAGTATCTCAGATAATGCAACAACAAACACTTATATTATAAAACAAAATTGTTCAGAGCAAAATCAACATAAGATAAAACAAAAATTATGTGTGGCAACACATCATAGACTTATTCATCCCTTTTCCCAAAAGCCTGCTTGATCCACTCTATCAATTCTGCCTTGGCCTTGTCAATTTGGGAAATTACAGTTGCTCTAACATCAGCTTGCCCTGCCTTGATCTCTTGTTGCTCTTGTAGAATTTTATCTTGCATAGAGACTAAGACAACATTCTTCTTTTCAAGCTCTTGCACCCTTTTCTTCAGAATCAAATTCTCCTCTTCAGCATTCAGCAGAGGCTCATAGAAAATTGTGGATATGTGCATTGCAAGTGAATCTGAAGTACTCAAAGCCCTTTGGCAACCCAAACTTGGCAGCATCCTTCACATCATAGAAGTACTCTATGTTAGGGTTTGGACACCACATAGACTTTTCTACATTGAGAGGTTCATACAGAGGGAATTGTCCTCTGAACCAGTTGTGCTTCTCAAATGCAAAAACTCCTGTGTAGGTCTTAGAATCCTTATCCTGTCCTGAAGTACCAGAAGCTGATCTAGCCCGCTCTTTGATGATCCAGTAGGATGACTAGACCCAATCCCTATACACATGGTCCAGTCCTCCCCCTTGCCTCTTCAGATAGACAGGTAACTTCCTCCATTGCTCAGGTGTGAGAGGTTTGAAATGAGTAGCATAAGTAGGGTATACCTTAGGTTCCTTCAGCTTCTCTTCTGGTCCTTCTACAAGAGGATATCCGGGTACAATCCTGTCCGGCTGAACATATATCATAATAGAAGCTCTCATGGAGATAGGTCTTGGTGGTTTGAAACCTCTTAGACCTTCAGTGAACATGATGTCTCTCTCAAACATCTCAGCTTATACACACAACTTTCTCACAATTAACCATTCTTCATTGGAAAGTCTCTGTTGATCATCAAAGAAGGGGTTGATGAGGCTCCATCTATGAGAGGGTGGAAACACACCCTTTCTGATCTTCTCCAGCTAATCAGATAACAACTCTTCCTCATTCCCTTGCTTCTTCCAGGTCTTCAATCTTCTTTCTCTAGCCTCTTCCACAATTTCCAACATTAAACCTTTGGGGTTTGTGAGTGGGGGATCATCTTTGAAGTACAACAACTTTTCATAAAGGTTAGGGAATTTTGGTAACCTAATCCTTTCTTCCACAAGCACAAGACAAGCCTTGTGGGGAACTTCTTCAACAACCTTCAATTGATATGAAGTGGATTGTTTAGCTGCAGAATCAAAGCTAGGTTCCAAGGTGAAGACACCACCTTTGTTAGCAAACCGAATCTGTGAAGGCAACATGCTTCCTTTCCAGATCACCACTTCTTGTTGCTGGTAAACTTAACTTGGCTCAGGTTCTGGTTCTGGTTCTGACTCAAGTCCAAATTCAGAAGATGAACCCTTCTCTTCAGATTTCTCATCAAATGAAGGTGTTACATTTCCAAATATGACCCTTGGTCTTTTGGCAGCAGGTGCAACAACTTCTTATTTTTCTTTTTCCTTCTCCTTTTCTTTCTCTTTTTCTTCTCTCTTCCTCTTCTGCTCATACTGGAACTCAACATACTGATGATACTTGATGACATACTCTTTTTGGATAGAGGCACTACTGGTAACTCTCTGAGTAGGTTCAGGAGGTGCATTCAACCATTTCATCCTTCTTCCTCTCCTTTGCTTAGAGCCATATCTCTTTCTCTTCCTTGCTTGCACCCTGTTGTACTGCTCATCTTCAAGAAAAGCTTGCTGAGATGCAACAGCAAGTGCATAGTCTTGCTTCTCTTGTTCTTTGGCCTTCTATTCTTCTTCTTCTTCTTTCTCCAGTTCAGTAGACAATGCAGCTACTTCAGCTAAGACTGGATCAGACGGACATGCAGCAATGGACATTGCTTCAATAACTTTCTCTGATGAACCTGGTTCAGATTCAACATTGATTGTTAGAGATGCAACACTATCTTTCTTTGCTTCAGCTGTAACCTGTTCCTTAGGAATAGAGGTAGGCTAGAAGATAGAATGATAACTTCCTCTTTAGTCTGACCCATAATTTCAGATGGTCCAGATTGGACTGTCTGAATAGGTTGAGACTGTCTGATTTCTGCTTTCCCAACTTTAGATGGTCTGGCCTCAGATGATGTGGTTTCTGGTCTTTTTTATCACAAGCTTTGAATAAGGCTTTTTCTGCATGGCTTTGGTAGGAGTCTTCTGGGTGACAAATTCATCTTTTCTTGTGTCTCCCTTCAGCTCATTCTCCAAAATATCTATTGCACTACGTCCAGTGGACATAACCTTGTGCAATGCCAAAGATTCTTTTACTGAAGGCTCTGGAGGAGGAGGAATAACCATGATGCCCATCTACTTTATGTTGGTGAGAGAGAAGTAGGAAGGGGCGTTGTGATCATAATGCCACTCAATAGGCACTTTGAAATGCATCAGAATCTTCATGATCAGGGTGTTGTGGGGGAAACTTCCTGCCGTATCATTAACTTTCTTCAGCATGTGAAAAAAAATGATTCTTGGAACATCAACCTTCTTTTTCCTCAGCAGGTGAATGATGCAAAACCTCTCCAGTTCAGACACATGATTTTTTCTACCCGCTTTAGGGATTATGGAGCACCCTAAGATGGCATGCAATATCCTTGCCTTAGGAAAGATGACAAATGAATTCATGTTCTCAAGCCTGTCCAGATCGTACAACATTTTGTTGTAAATCCTTGGTCCACCATTCCTGCATTCCCACTCAGGGTAGAAGATGGTTCCTTCAGACTTTCACTCCAGTTATGAGGGAAAGGATATCAGTATCCACAAAAACTGGAATCCCCATAACATTAGCATGAATGGAGTTGTAGCTTCCATCTCTGTTGGGAACAGTTCTTGCAGTTCTCCAGAAGTCAATGACACTCTTGTAGGAACACAGGGAAACACTAGAAGGGGGGTTGAATAGTGTTTCTAAATATTTTAGCATGCTTTTCGCAAACAGGTGTTAAAAACACGATTTCAGACAGTCTCTTAAAGGGCTGTCTGAAGTTTTCAGACGGCTTGTAAAAAATGATTTTAAAAGATGTTTTGTGCCTTTATAAAATATCAGATTAATGACTCTAACCCCTTGATTAGTATAAAAAGAATTGACAAGAGATAAGGGTAAGAAAACTTAGCCAAGGAATTTATCCTGGTTCACTCACTACCACTGTGAGCTACGTCCAGTCCCAATGCCAACTAGCAATTGGATTTTCTCTTAATCTATCAAGATTACAAGTATTCTTTTACAGTCAAGCCTCTTCAGGCTCTACAACCAAGTATTCTTTTACAGACAAGCCTCTCCAGGCTCTACAACCAAGTATTCTTTTACAGACAAGCCTCTTCAGGCTCAAACCAACAAGTATTCTTTTACAGTCAAGCCTCTTCAGGCTCAAAAAACAAATACAGAGAAGATAAAATGCTTCAGCTTACAAACTATATCAGTCTTGAAGCTTAAACAATTACAAATGTACAGAAAAACTGAGGTATGCTCAGGATATTACAATATGTGTACAAAGATAAATATTATCAGAGTTGTTGCAGCGAAAAACTTGCAGAGTTTTAGTTCTTTTTCACAAAATTCTTCTCTCTAGATGGTCTTCAAAGGAGGGGGTTATTTATACCCAATCTTCAATCCGTTGACTATGCATCCTTCCTTAGTAAAGGATACCACATAGCCACTGTCACATAATTGACTTATGCTCAGTAAATTATGCTGAACCCCCTCCACTAGGAGTACATTTTTAATAAGGGATGAAGGAGATATACCTACAGTCCCTATTCCAGTGATCTTCCCTTGCTGATTTCCACCAAAGGTGACCACTCCACCAACTCTAGGTCTAAGGTTTTGGAACAAAGACCTTTCTCCTGTCATGTGTCGCGAGCACCCACTGTCCAGGTACCATTTGTGGGGTCTCCTTTGTCCTGTTAAACTCATCTGCAACAGGAATAATTAAGTTTTTAGGTACCCATATTCTTTTGGGTCCTTTCTTGTTAGCTTGGGCCTTGTTTTTCTCTTGTGTTTGCACTGAGCCACATTGTGTCCAAGCTTACCACAGTGAGAACACCCAGTAACCTTCTTTTTGCCTTTAGAAAAATTTAAGACAGTAGGAGGTTCAGACATGTTATGATCACAAAAGCCTAGTCCACTTTTGTCAAGGGAATGCCTTTGATTTCCAAGCATTATATTCAGATTTTTAGTTCCTTTGACAAATTTGGCCAGATCTTTTGTCAGTTTCACAACCTGCTTCTGAAGTTTCTTATTCTCTTCAGACACAGCTTGTGAACTACAGTTTTCAGTCTCAAGAATCTTTTCCTTGAGCATAATATGTTCTATCTCAAGTGCCTCATATTTGTTACACATTTCTGTGTGGGCTTTGGATAGATTCTTATACTCTTCGAAAAGTTCCTTGGAACTTTCCACTAGATCATCATACATTTCTTGTAGAGTAAGAGGAAATACCTCAGCTTCAGAGCTGTCTGAAGATGGTAGACTAGCCATGAGACACAAATTTGCCTCTTCTGAAGTGTCTTCCTCTTCTTCTGAGGTTGATTCATCAAGGTCTTCCCATGTTGCCATAAGACCTTTCTTCTTTTTGAAAAACTTCTTCTTCTTGAAGTTGTTTTTCTTCAGTCTTGGGCAATCAGCCTTCATATGCCCTGGTTGCTTACATTCAAAGCAAATAATTTTATCAGTGTTAGACTCTTTACCTGTCTTACCTGATTTGGATGATGAAGGTTGGTTCTTTCTGAACTTTCCTCTGTTCTGCAACATTCTCTTGATCTTTCTGCTTAAAAGAGCAAGATCATTGTCATCTTCTGAGCTATCTTCAGAATCTTCATCTGCTTCTGAAGTTTCCTCAGCTTGCATAGCCTTCATGCTGCCATGCCTAGACTGTTTGGCCTTGGAGTTTAGAGCTAGAGACTTCTTCTTGTTGTCATCTTCTCCAAGCTCAAGCTCATGGACTTTGAGAGATCCCAACAGTTCTTCCATTCTCAGAGAGTTCAAATCTCTTGCCTCTTGAATGGCAGTGACTTTGGGTCTCCAGGACTTAGGTAGACTTCTTAGAATCTTCCTATTGTTGTCTCCAGATTCGTAGGTTCTTCCTAAGGACCTGAGTCCATTGGTTATGGTATGAAACCTCCCAAACATTTGGTCAATGGTTTCAGTTTCTTCCATCTTAAACATCTCATACTGATGTATAAGCATGCTGATTTTGGATTGCTTGACGGTTTCAGTCCCTTCATGGGCTGCTGCAAGAGTATCCCAAATCTCCTTGGCAGAAGTGCATCCATTGACCTTCTCATATTCTGATTTATTCAAGGAACATATCAGATAGAGTTTGGCTTTAGCGTTCATCTGGACTCTAGTCTTCTGCTCCAAGGTCCATTCAGTCTTAGGTATAGGCACACCATTTTGCATAGGCACATAGTCTCCATCAGAGACCACATCCCAAACATCAAAGTTGTTGCTCTCAATGAACAACTTCATACGATCTCTCCAGTAGTGGTAATCCACTCCATTGAATGCTGGGGGTCTTGTGATAGAGCCGTATCATTAACTTTCTTCAGCATGTGAAAAAAAATGATTCTTGGAACATCAACCTTCTTTTTCCTCAGCAGGTGAATGATGCAAAACCTCTCCAGTTCAGAGACATGATTTTTGCTACCCGCTTTAGGGATTATGGAGCACCCTAAGATGGCATGCAATATCCTTGCCTTAGGAAAGATGACAGATGAATTCATGTTCTCAAGCCTGTCCAGATCGTACAACATTTTGTTGTAAATCCTTGGTCCACCATTCCTGCATTCCCACTTAGGGTAGAAGATGGTTCCTTTAGACTTTCACTCCAGTTATGAGGGAAAGGATATCAGTATCCACAAAAACTGGAATCCCCATAACATTAGCTTGAATGGAGTTGTAGCTTCCATCTCTGTTGGGAACAGTTCTTGCAGTTCTCCAGAAGTCAATGACACTCTTGTAGGAACACAGGGAAACACTAGAAGGGGGTTGAATAGTGTTTCTAAATATTTTAGAAAGCTTTTCGCAAACAGGTGTTAAAAACACGATTTCAGACAGGCTCTTAAAGGGCTGTCTGAAGTTTTCAGACGACTTGTAAAAACTGATTTTAAAAGATGTTTTGTGCCTTTATAAAATATCAGATTAATGACTCTAACCCCTTGATTAGTATAAAAAGAATTGACAAGAGATAAGGGTAAGAAAACTTAGCCAAGGAATTTATCCTGGTTCACTCACTACCACTGTGAGCTACGTCCAGTCCCAATGCCAACTAGCAATTGGATTTTCTCTTAATCTTTCAAGATTAGAAGTATTCTTTTACAGTCAAGCCTCTTCAGGCTCTACAATCAAGTATTCTTTTACAGACAAGCCTCTCCAGGCTCTACAACCAAGTATTCTTTTACAGACAAGCCTCTCCAGGCTCAAACCAACAAGTATTCTTTTACAGTCAAGCCTCTTCAGGCTCAACAAACAAATACAAAGAAGATAAAATGCTTAAGCTTACAAACTATATCAGTCTTGAAGCTTAAACAATTACAAATGTACAGAAAAACTGAGGTATGCTCAGGATATTACAATATGTGTACAAAGATAAATATTATCAGAGTTGTTTGCAGCGAAAAACTTGCAGAGTTTTAGTTCATTTTCACAAAATTCTTCTCTCTAGATGGTCTTCAAAGGAGGGGGTATTTATACCTAATCTTCAATCCGTTGAAATACCACCATTTAGAGATAGCATTAAATGCTATTTAATCCGTTGTGAGACATGCTTCTGAGAGCTTAAATATTTCTGACACAGTACAAGGTTGCTCCTGCCATAAAGCTGCTACAAATGTTGCTGCAGAGGCTGCGTTGCAGAGATTTCCTCAATGGTGTATGAAATTCAAAAACACCGGGAAAGGTCTCTGTGTTCCTTGCTATAAACGTGTTTGAAAAGGTACGTGCAGCAGAGGTTCAGAAAAGTCTTCACAAACTTCAGCAAAGGGTGCCACGTCATTAATGAGACTTCAGACAGCACTGATACTTCAGACGTGTTGAGCTACTTCAGACAGCTTCAACTCTTCAGACGAGTTCTGCTTCTTCAGACAGCTTCAACACTTAGTCTTTTTATGTAGGCTCATAGTGACTCTTGCTGAAATCATAGATAAAACATTAAAGCATATATGTATCTATGATAAATATTTTAAGTCAAATTTGTTAACCATTAAAACTTGGGAATCTAGTTGTCTTAAAACATCATAAACAACCTTATGATATTTTTGAGACTCAACAACTCTGCTCGTGCCATCTATAGTTTACATGCTCAAAGAATAGAGTCCAACCTGTTCCATCAAACTCAGCAAAGAGGTCCACACCAACCTTTTTGAGTTTAGAAAAGTCAGATGGGATCTACAAACCAGAAAAGTCATTAGATCCAGGCAGATTCACTGTACCAGTCACTGTTGCTACTCTACCAGTCACAAAGTCATTGCTAGACCTTGGGGCTAGCATCAATCTGATGCCTTTATCTTTGTTCAAAAGACTAGGTGATTTGAAGGTCAAACCTGCAAATGTAGCCTTGCTACTTTCAAACAAGTCCATAGCATATCCTTATGGGATTATTGAAGATTTGCCTTTAAAGGTGGACAAGTTTAAATACCCAGTAGATTTTGTGGTGATGGATTTGGAGGACGATACTGATGTCCCCCTAATTCTGGGAAGACCTTTTATGAAAGCTGTCAAGATGATCATTGATGTTGATAAAGGAAGATTCAAACTGAGCTCTCAAGATGAGAGTATTGTCTTCCATCTGGACAGAGGGATTTCCCAACAAACTGAACCACCAGATGAACTGATACTAGACCCTACTAATGGGATCTGTCATACTCATTTTGAACCACAACTGCAAGGAGTAAAAAGAAGAGGAACTGACTGCCAAAATGTTCCTAAGCATCAGGAGAGGAAAGTCCTCAAAAATCTTCAGAGGAAGCCTACAAGAAAGAAAAAGCAGCTGTAGGAATCCACAGTGGAATTCCGTTTCAAGAAAAGAAGAAGATCAACATCATCTGATGATGAAGAGAGTGAAGAAGCCGATAACAAAACAAAAGGGTGGTATGAAGGATGGATATCAGCCAGTGGAACATCATATTCCACCACCATCTTCTAGATGAAACCTCCTTAAGTAAAACAGGCGTCAAGCAATATGAAGTAACACGAGCACTTCCTGGGAGGCAACCTAGTGTTTTTGTATTTTTAAATTTTTAAATTTGAATTGTTTTTATTTTGTTATGCATAATTTTGTTTGTTAGTTAGGATTTAGAAGAATTCAAGAATTGCTTGAATAAGTTTGTGGAAAAAAAAATAAAATTTTTAATCAGTAGGAAGTAGCAAAAAACATGACTAAAATTGCAAAAATTTCACTCTGTTTTCTGCACTCCACCTGCGCTGAGCACAGGTGAAGCACAGAATGGCAATTTTGTCTCTGTTTTCTCGCTTCACCTGTGATGGGTTTCTGGCAAGCGAACCAAAAATCCAATAGTATAATAGTAAGAAAAGTTATCGTATCCACAGGGAACGGTCAATTCACGTATACTCGTGATCTAATTATCAAGGGAAATAACGGTTTTGAGAGTATTATTGCGGAAATTGTAAATAGCAAATTAATAAGTAATAAAAACTAGAAAGGGAGAGTTAGAGACACTTTACTTGGATTAGGATTGGACTTCATATCATCACACCCTTCGTGCATGTAAAAACTATCTATTATTTTAGGTTTACTCTATAATACTGTAGACAAACTATATTGCTAAGACCCTGAGTTACCAGCGGCCTCATACACTCAAAGGTAATCCATGCGGGCTCTCCCAGGCAACAGACTTACCCTCGGCTTATTTTAATTTCTTTTATTCCGTTTGTAAAAGAATTAATTGATAAACGAGGCCTACTCCTCTGGACGCACCGTCGCTAGAGTACTGTCACTACCCATCACTCATTAGAATACATCCACGTTATCGCTTCCTGGATTGACAATCAACTAATTCTTTGCTATCGGTAATTTAATAACCATGCCTATTCTGTAGACGCCCTTCATTAGAGTACTCACACTACCCATCAATCACTAGCAACACCCATGTTTCGGTTCACTGGCTATAGAGTCCTCTTATTCACTCAGAGAATGGGTTTCTTCATAATCCGCTCCCCCATCCTCAATCCTAGTCGAAACTAGCCTATAACTCCGGCGCAAGCGCGAAAGTTAGGAATTAAGCACAGAATAAGATTACCAATATTATAGACAGAGAGCTCATGAAATAATAAAATAGAGTTTACATACACTTGGGGATAGAATCAATTACATCCAATCCTAATGGAGAGTTAACTACACAAGGTAACCATACAAACCACCGAAGATGCTGTCACCATCTTCAATCCTTGTGAAGCGCTCCTCCTCACCTACTCTAAAATTAGCTCTGGTGCATTATCAATGAAATACAACTGAGTTACAATAATCGTGCACACTTAATCTGGTGCAAGAGGTTCCTATTTATAGGCTAAGGAAAGACAAAGAAAATTGGGGAGAAATCTATTTAAAAACGGCAACAGGGCAAGAAATTTGCGTGACCTGTGCTTCAAGCTGCGCTACAGCGCAGGCTGCAGCGCAAGTTCGAGAGAGCTGCGCTTCACCCTGCGCTACAGCGCAGGTTGAAGCGTAGAATTCATCCTGCAGTTTCAAACTTTCTCTTTTTATCTTGATCTCTCCCCGAGACTGGTTTTCGTTGATTTGTCTTTCCTTGTTTCCCTTTTCTTGATGAAATCTTGCATTTATTGAGCATCTTGGATTTAATTGGGAAGGTTGTCTGCAGAATCCTTGTTTGATTGGCATTGATCTCCTCATTGATTGCTTCAAATCTTTATTAAATGTCTTCAATCAAACTCAAATCTTACAGATATCTCCCTCATTTAATGATATCTTTCCTTCAAATCAAATCTTTGCAATATCCTGCAAAAATCAGCAATATTTCTATCAAAATAGCATCAAATTCAAATCTAAGATTAATAAATACAATTTATCTAATATTTAATAAAGAGGGATTAAACTGGGGCAAAAATACCATTTTATCCTTGATAAGTGAACTAAAAAGTGCTCTAATTTATCATATAATTTTCACTTATCAACCTGCGCTGAGCGCAGGTGAAGCACAGTGGCACAGGTTTAAAATTTTAAACCTGCGCTCCACTTGTGTTGAGCGCAGGTGGAGTGTAGGTGTGCGCTTTCACTTAAATTGAATGAAAAACAAGGGAAGTTACTCATTTCTTCCTCCCCTGTTTCCCTTGGTGCCAAATCCTCTGAATCTTCCAAGTTTTTCTTCCACTTTTTCCACATACAAACCTCCTTCAATCTTGATTCTTTGCAGTTTACAGGTATGTTTTCTTGTTTTAAGTTGTTTTTACCGATTGAAATCCTTGTTTACTTTGTTTTTTGTTTGAATAGAACCTTAGGGTAGTAAAAATAGGCTCTTAGGATTACATGTTTTTAGGATAATCTATTAATGAAGCCTTTTGAGTAACATGCTGGATGTGGTTAAGAAGTGCAAATATTGATTGTTAATATGCTCAGTGAGTTTTGCAAGTTATTCTGGTTAGTGACATTGATGCTCTGTTTTTGTGTAAAATTTTATACTGACCATTGCATGAATAAATTGGCATTGATACATGTCTGACTATATCTGTTATCTGAGCTTCACACCATTTACCAATTAAAGGCCCTGTTTTGAGTTTGTTGGTGCCATTTGTAACGTCCTGATTTCTAAATCCAAGAATAATGTCTGTTGGAAACACTATACCCGAATTTCCAAAATTATTTCGCACCATTTTCGATATCGGTACACATAATACAAAGATGCCTAAGCAATCCAACGCTTGCTTAGAATACCACATAATTCATACATCACATTTTAAACACAAAATTCTAAACTAGAATGTGGGGCGACCAACAATCACAAGTGTAAAAGTTCATAAACTCCTACCGGAAATCCGACAGAGTTTCCCCTGAAAGCTGGACATTTCCCAATTTCCAAAATCACCTGAAAACCAGCAAGATCCTAGTACAAATCATAATAACAAGAGTACTAATCTAGTCCAGAGAAGACATAGGCCTCCGTGGCCAATCTAAAGGTTTCTACATCAATTACTAATTAATTAAAGACTACACTTAATCATATGATGAAATATCTATTTAATTACATTATTAATGATTAATTACAATGAATAATACTTCATAATTACTATTTGGTCTCAAGAAGTGTAGGTCTACTCCAAAAGCTCCTCTTCATCTCTGGACAAAGGCTAGAATATCCTGCATAAACTAAAATATATCCCCGAAACGTGGGGTGAGACTACGGTCTCAGCGAGCAAAGCATGCAACAGGCAGTGTGGGGAGTCTCACTCAAATGCAATGCAACATACAACAGATACTCATAATTCTAGTAGTCTGAATACATAATAATTCCGAACCAGGTATAATTAGACATCCTAACATACTAGTTAATTCTGTCATGCATCATAATTCTAAAGCACATAATAATTCTAAAATACCTAAAATTCTGAAATACATAATAATATGAGAATCTCTGTAGTCTATATGATGCATGAACTGCTTTCCCGACAGTACGTGTTCTTTTCACTAATTCTAGGGCTAGACCTGAGCTCAGACTACAGGGAACGTCTTCCTTGGGGACGTATCCCACCATTATTCTGGGGACCGAAGTCCAAGTTTTACTCTGGGGAGCGAAGTCCAATTACTCTAAGGCTCTAGAAGGCGTCAATGTGGCTAATACTCACATCCCAACTACAACCCCCTTTTTGGGCTATGCCTGGATTAGAGTATTAACAACTCGACTTCTCCACCCCCTAAGGTGAATCATTCTCCGAAGAGAACCTTCCATGCCTGACCCAAAATCCTAGGGACTCGGCTCGTGGATCCTCTGATAATCTGTGGGTCTTAAGTGGCGTCAGTGAGGTCGATACTCTAATCCCAACTATGACCACTACCTCTTGGCCCTTGTCCGGATAGGAGTATCAACGACCTGAACTTCTCCACCCCCCTAAGGTGGATTATTCTGTAAGAAGAACCTCCCTTAACCGAATCCAAGACCTACTGGGACTTGGCCCTGGACCCATGTGGAATTAAGTGTGTCTTTTAGATAATTAAAATGCATGGAAACATACTTCTAATAATACATAATAATATAATCCTCAAAGCATAACATTATACAAGTTCCCTAATTAAAAGTCCTAAATCAATTTCTCCACATAAACCCTAGGTTCATGTTCCTATGCATAACCATATCGAAATTACATATAAATCCACCAAATCATTAAGGAATACAAGAAAACCATCAAGAGAAACATGCCTTAGCAACCGTTCATAAGAAATCACAAAGTTCCCAATTTAGCTCAACCTAGGGTTTGCACATTTCAAGCCAATAATCTATCCAACAATAAATCAACACCCACACATTAAAAGAAAGGGATTAGAAGAGTGGGGATCATGATAGGAACACACACAAGATGTGGTGAGGGTGTGTGAGCTTCACTCACCTTGAAATAGAGGAGGATTTGGGGAAAAACATGGAGGAAATAGTGAGGATCCTTAGCTTCAAGGTTGAAGGTGATGGTGAAGAACCCAAATCCAAGCCCTCCTTAACTCTCCCTTAGCTTCTCTCTAAGCTCTCTGCCTTCTCCCTTAGCTTCAACACGTGAGCTCCACTACGATTTAAGTTGCTCTGACTCTTTGCCATTCCTCATTACTTTTTCCAAAATCTTACCATTCCCACTTAGTTCTCCTTCTAATTTCCCTTCTAACTTAGTTCTTCTTCTCCTGATCGGATCCATAAGTTAAGACTTTCACTATACCCTTTTAGGTTCAAATCTTGGGATGTTACACCATTAAAGAAAATATTTTAAATTAATCATTTTGGATTATAGTTTTGCATGTTCTTGAATGGTGATAGTTTGGCTTTTGTTAATATGATAGTTGTGATTAATCAATCAAATTGGTGATTGTTGGTGTGTTCATTGATTTTTACAAGCTGTAATGACTGAGAGTGTCAGTGTTCTGTTTTTCACACTAACCATTTCATGAAAACTGAATTAATTCTTCCTGAATCAATGAACAATCTTGTTTGATTGAGCCTGATAATGCATGATAATTGATTGTTCCGTTTCTGGTTTTAAATTGGTTCTAATGAGATTGCTTTCATGAACTGTGTATGCATTGCACAATTATAAATATTGATCATTGAACTGAGAAATTCTGCTGACATACATTAGACTAATTCTGGTTATATTTTTGCAGATGGCTCGCACCAAGATTACTGATACTGCCGGTGCCTCCAGGAGAGGTAAAGGAGGAAAGAGGGCCCGCGATGAACCCAACTTTGATCCAATGAAGTTCAAGGGCCCCGAAGCCTCTACAGTACACAATTCTCTTTTGAACTATAATTTCATTAGGAGAAGCCAGTAGCACTCCACTCAGGGGAGTTTGATGACTTCAACAATGAGATCTCCAGGAGGCATTGGAGGAGAGTAGTTGAGCCGGATAGGCATTTCGACCCGGAGCTGGTCCGGGAATTCTATGCCAATGCCATAGGAGTGCCTGGAGGTGGAGCTGAGAGGAGGTCCTATGTGAGATGACGTTGGGTGAAATATGATCGCGATGCGATCAATGATTTTCTAGGCGGACCGAGCCCTGATGTTGAGGAGCAGATGGCTTGCCAATATCACCAGCTGTTACATGATATTGGTATATATGGTAATGTGGATTTGGATAGGAGGACGATTTAGCATTTGTGCTTAGCTGGACACACTTTTGATATCAACGCCTATCAAGAGGCTACCAGGATTTTCAGGAAGGACTTGCGGGATATTTCCAGGATGTGGAAGGTCCTAGTGTTGGCTAACATCAAGCCAAACAATCATGTTTCAGACATCATCATGGAGACATCACACTTTATATATTGTGTCCTTACTGAGGAGTATATTGACATCGCCAAGGTTATATCTTACAAGATATACCAGACGGTGCAAGCTGTGGAACGTCGCAGTGCACGCTCCAGAATCAGTTTAGGATTTCCAACACTTATTACTGCCCTGTGCCGAACTCAGGGGGTTGTTGTACACGCCACCGCTCCTATCAAGACCCCTATGACAAAGGGGTACATTGAGGCCAACTGCATACCACAGGAGGAGTTGGACCCACCTCCAGAGCTAGAGCAGCCACCACCAGTTGACGCACCTTATCCCTTTTGGGTGGAGCATCTGTTTCGTCAGAACTCTACCATCCACAGATGGTTAGTTCACCTCCAGGATTATTTGTACCAGACTAGACCAGACCCCTACCCAAGCATGCTACTAGACCAGTTCTAGAGTTATTTGCAGTGGCCTGGGGACATGCCTATTATTCCGGGAGGAGGAGGGGAAGCAACTGGTGATAGAGATGGACAGGACGAGGACATTCAGGACATGGTGGATGAGGATTGATCTCAATGTTTTTCTTTTCTTTTTCTTTTTCATTTTATTTTCTTCTTTTATTTTTCTTTTATTTCTTTCTTTTTTATTTGATCTGTACTGTATCTGACATATCACTGAGACATCATTCCTATGCAGTATGGATTTTTAGGATCAATTTTGTTGTTATTTTAGTAATTTAGGAATTTTGTTTTTCATTTTGTTAGGATTTAGGAATTAGGGAATTCAATATCAAAATCGCAAAACTAGGCAGCCTAACTAACTGAACTAAGAGAGAAAAAGGAATTTAGTGATTGAATCCATAATCAGTTAGGATTAGGATATTGTGCAAGAGAATGTGTTGAGTCTCAATATAAATTTAAGTATTCAAATTAAAGATTCATTACCCTTGGTTTTAATGATTATCAAATTTGTTGATCACATTATCTGAATAAGAAATAGATTTTGTTCAAAGGTATTTGTTTTATGTGTCGCAGGAAATTACTGTCATGAACATACTGAATCTGCTTGTGCCAAATCAATCTGAAAAAAGCATACTCTAAAATTGCTGATCCAAGAGCAACATGCTAATAGCAAAGCAACCTTTTGAAAGAAGAACCTTTTTTTAGGATTGATCAATCTGCTGAAGAATTGATTAAAAACTATCTGAAGAATTGATCAACCTGCTGAAAGTATGTGCGTAATAAACTTGTGACCTGCTGAACACATACTCTCTGAAATACCATTTGATAATGTGGCAACTTATGAAAGACTCTCTGAAGTATTTGGACTTACTGAAGTATTCATCTCACCTTCTGAAGAGCTGCATCGTCTGATGTATTAAGAAGACTTACTAAAGACGTTCAACGTAAATCCTGCCATAGTCAGAAGACTCTCTGCTCAAAGCTTTAAAGGTCTCTAAAACATCTACTGCTTTCTACAAACGTCTACAACAAGGAAGTCTACAAAAGTTCCTTTTGCTTCTCCCAAAGAACAATATATGAAAAAGGACTTTTATGCCTGCTGTAAAGTACACTGTGTGCAGAAAAAGTAAAGACTGTGCTACTACCTACTCTCTGCTACACTTGTTCTACAAGCTATAAAAAACTATAGACCATCTCTCAACGGTTACCAAGCTAACCTCAACGGTTACATTTCTGGTCTCTATAAATAGCTTCATTCAAGACTTTGAAGATTGGCGAAGCCCAAGAGATGGTTGGATGAAACCCAAAATAATATCCCCTCAAACCAACTCTCTGAGGAAGTTATCCCTCATACAGAGATGAGATTGAACCTAAATTATATACTTGTATCTCTGTCCTATCCTTGTACTTAGTTTTATCCTTTGTATCCTGAGTTACACTCAGTAATCCCTTTGTACAAGAAGAACCTAAGTTTATGTTTCATAGAAACTTAAACTTAGTTTAAATTGTAAACACTATTAAGTGTCTGAGAGCCTGGAGAGGCTTGGTGGAAGAAAGAATACTTGCTGAGCCTGGAGAGGCTTGACTGTAAAAGAATACTGCTTAAGTTGCCTGGAGAGG
This sequence comes from Sesbania bispinosa, assembly GCA_026901365.1. Classification (NCBI taxonomy): domain Eukaryota; kingdom Viridiplantae; phylum Streptophyta; class Magnoliopsida; order Fabales; family Fabaceae; genus Sesbania; species Sesbania bispinosa. Next base: position 193,007 of record QLOH01000041.1, on the reverse strand, counting down.
CAGTTGAAAACAAAGAATACTTGTTTCAACATGGAGAGGCTGGGTGAACAAAGAATACTACATGAGTTGCCTGGAGAGGCAGTTGAGAACAAAGAATACTTGTTGGGCCTGGAGAGGCCAGGTGTGCAAATAATACTCGGTGTAATCTTATGGGATTAGTCGAAAATCCAGTGGTGGTTTGCCTTGGGACTGGATGTAGCTCACTGGGTTAGTGGGTGAACTAGTATAAATTTCTGTGTTAAGTTCTCTCTTCCCTCAACTCTTTACTTTCCGCTGTTATCTGTTTAAACTAACCAAGGAGGGATAAAGAAAAGTTGTTTTATTAATCGGAGCAGAAAAACAATCTTTTCTTTAAGAGAAAATAATTTCAAAAAGACTTTTACTCAACCTTCTGAGTTGCATCAGCAAGTTGCTGAATTCCCAATTTCGAAAGGTTGATAAAATATTCTCAAATTAGTCTTGCTTGTTTTCGAAAGGTTTTCCAAAAATCTGTAAAGATTATAAAACACTATTGATAAGTGCAAAATATATGATAATTTCTTGTATAATTATTGCACTTATCAAGGGTAAAATAGTAAATTTATTCCCCAAATTACCTCTTTTTAGTAATAATTGCATATTTTGTGATTATTTAATTCAAATTTGAATTTGATGCTATTTTAATAGAAAATCTGTTGATTTTGCAGATAAAAGAGGAAGTTTTAAAAAGAGAAACAAGATAACATCTATTTGAAGAGAAAATTTGCAGATGAGATTCTAAATAGCAGCAGATGAAGATAAAATCCGCAGTCATTTAAACAAGGATTTTGAAGATAAAATTCTCAATTTGAATTTGAAGATCAAATCAGCACAAGATCAAGCTAAAAAGTGGGAAATAAGGAAAGCAAAGCAAACAAGGATAAGATTAGGAAGAGATCAAGTTGAAAAAGAGGAAATTAGGAAAAGCTGGAATGAGAACTACGCTCCACCTGCGCTGAGCGCAAGTCGAGCTCAACAATTAATTTACTTTCTGTTTCTTGCGCTTCATATGCGCTAAGCCCAGGTTGAAGCGCAGGAATACGGAAACATATTTCTGATAAGATTTCCAACAAGATTCCTTCCAGATTTCAGATAAGCTTTCCAGTTTCTATTTAAAGGACATTTTGCAAAGACCAAAGCAAGTCCCCGAGACCTAAGGGAGGCGAAGGAGCTTTTGGGAAGAGAGACGGTGGAGCAGAGCCAGGGCTGGAGAAAAGTGTGACAGTTTCTCTGTTGGTTTGTAATGGCTACCATGCGTAGCTAAACTCTCCAATAGGATTGAATGTAGTCGATTCAATCCCCGATTATATGTGAATTCTCTTTATTATTTATGAATCCCTATTTTTATGATATCGGTAAGGATAAGCTTAAGGAGACAATCTCAACGCTCTCTGTTCATATATCCCAAGTGAAGTAAATGTTGAATGGCTACTGAATGACAAAATCCACCAAGAAGAACACTTGGAGATTATCAAAATCCACCAAGAAGAACCCTTGGAGATTATGTTATGCAGCAAAAGCCAAAATATTTCTCCCACAAACCGATTCAAAGTAACTTTTCTAATTACAACAATTATTCTAACAATTTTTCACAGGATTGGGGAAGTTACCAGAATCAAAATTTTGGGTGGCAACAAGATGCTGTTTCATCGCATATGTAAACTTCTGCAGATGAACTCAGGGCACAAAATAAGAGTATAATGCAGCAAATAGAAGCACTCAACAAGCTGCTAGATAACCTTCCTCAGCAATTGTAGGCAGTGCAGTCTCATCCTGGCTAGTCCCCACAATTAACTTGTGATTTTTGTGGAGGTGACCATCCCAATGGATATTGTTCTTATCTACGCATTCAAGAAGAGCAAGTTGATTTTATGGGACATCAACGAAGATTAGGTGACTTCTCCAATAGTAACTACTTTGCAAACAATTACTTACAAAATTGGAGAAATAGCCATAATAAAAAATGTAGGTGGCACCAAGATGATGTTTCATTCCATGTGCAACCTTCTTTCCAACAGCAGCAAAGCTACTCTTCAGTTCAACCATGGCATCAGACGGGGAAGATCCTATTGAAAGAAAGTTGCAAGAATTGATACAATTTCAGAAGAATTGTGAAGAAGCAGGACTACCTGCTGACCCCATATTAGCTAAGATAGTAGAAAATATGACCAAATATCGGTCAGAATAAATTTCAGCAAATGCACAGCCCAACCCTGAAGAATAGTATGATGACATGACCACCATAAGTGTTCAACTGATAGGGGAGGAAACTAATGACAATCTGGCTAATGAAGAAGAGAAAGCTGAAGAAGTGGAACCGGGAGAAGCAAAAGAAAAAGAAGAAGAAGAAGGTGAAGCAGAAGAAGAAAAAGAAGAGGAACCTAAAGAAGAGGAAACTAAAGAAACACAAGAAAGAGAAGCTGAAGAAAGGGAATCAGAAGAAACTGAAGAAGAAAAGGAAGAAGAAGAAGGTGAAGCAGAAGTAAAAGAAGAAAAATGAGAGGATGAAACAGAGAAAAATGTGCTTAAAGAAGAGAATGACTGTGGACGGGAGGAAGAGAACAAAACATATGAGAGTGTACATGATGAAAAAGATCAAGAAAATGAGAAAAAGAGTGAACAGAGAGATAGTGAGTCAAAGCCCGAGAAAGGAAGGGAAGTGGTACCAAGACCAGAGACCTTGCCTTATCCAACCATCCCTCCAAAGGAAGATCAAGAAAGGCATGGTGCAAGTGTTAGACCTTCCAGACCTCACAAAAGAAAGGCCTGCGAATACACTGACCTGACCAGAGCAAAGAGAGAAAGAATCAGGCCAAGAGAATCAAATTCAAAGCCTAGAGCCAGATTGAAGACAAAGTGGTCTGGTGTTTCATATAAAAAACCCTTGTGAAGCAAAGAAATGGAGAACAATCAGGTGTGAATCATCTAAGCTTCAGGAAAAGAAGACTCAGGCACATCAGAGCAAGATAATAAAGAAAAGAAAAGTCAAGCCAAGGGAGTCAGAAGCATGGTCTAATTCCAGAAAGAAGCACAAATGATTAAAGTCATTTCACACTACAGATTGTTCCAAGGCAAGATTATGGGGAGGTTTATTGGCCAAAGAAAGGAAGGGTGCAACACACAAGCTCACCAAAAGATTCCAGTTTCAACCACCTTGAGAGAATAGACGTCAAGCTATATGACATTAAACGAGCGCTTCCTGGGAGGCAACCTAGAGATTTTTAAGTTTTTAATTATTTTCAGTTTTGTTTTCTTTTGTTCTTGTTTGTTAATTATAATTTTTCAATTTTTTTAGGATTTAGGAAATTTTCAAAATTGATTAGAATAAGTTTGTGGAAAATAAAATTTTTAAACAATAGGAAGTAGCAGAAAAATTGACTGAAAATTGCAAAGTTTCATTCTATTTTTTGCGCTTGACCTGCGCTGAGCGCAGGTAAAGCGCAGAATTGAAATTTTAGTCACTGTTTTCTGTGCTTCACCTGCGCTCAATGCAGGTGAAGCGCAGTGGTACATGTTTTTGAAACGTAAACCTGCGCTCCATTCATGCTGAGCGCAGGTACGCGCTATTACTTGAATTGAGCTAAAAACAGGGGGAAGTCATTCGTTCACCCTCCCCTGTTTTCTCCTGTACCGTCTCTCTACTTCTTAAACCTTTCTTTTCACTTTTTCCACTTACAAACCTCCTTCATTTTTGAATCTTTCAAAGTAGTTTTCACCAATTGAAATTTTTCATTTTCCTCTGTTTTTATGGTTAAATCTAGGATAGCAACCTTAGGATTGTGAATGTGTATATTGTTGATAATTGCTATCTTGGATGTCATTATGGCTCTGCGAAATATGAAAAACAAATTGTTGATTGGAATGCTCTTTGTTTTGTGAGTTATTTAGTTTGAAAGTGATATGCTCTGTTTGTTTAAAATTTCAACTTTCACTTTCCATGAGTTAATTGAATACTTGCAAAATAAATGAGTATATTCTGTTTTTAAGAAGCCATTACCAAGTGCAACTGAAATTTTGTTGTGAAGAGATTGATTCTTTTGAAAGTATTCTGAATTTTGCATGCAAACTGGTTAATGATAGGCTTCCATGTTCTTCATAAATTAGCGTTTGCAATGAGGCATCATTGAAATGAATGTGTTTTTAGCAACTAACTATTGTTATTTGACTTTTCAGATGCCTAGGATCAAATACACTGCCGGCCTTTCCCGTGGCTCTAGCTCACGAGGAGAAGGCATGGGGAAGAGGGTCAGAGATGAACCCCAATATGATCCCATGAGATTCAAGAGTGTAAAGGCTGGTGCAAAATATGAAGCTCTCAAACTATGCAACTTTGTGATGAAAAGACTAGTTGACCTCAAACCAAGGGAGTAAAAGGAGTTCAACATGGAGATTACTAGACGTAGATGGTGGATGATGGCTACTCCAGACAGATTATTTGACCCAGGGTTGATCCGGGAATACTATGCCAATGCAGTCACAGAGCCTGGTGATAGAAGAGAGAAGAGATCATTAGCCACAACTGTCACATCCACACCACCAGGTGACATTCCACTCTGAGCTTTCATGGAGCACATTTGCAGGCAGAACTCCACCCTCCAGAGGGACTTCCCACCTTCAGAAGCATCTGTACTAGACCCATACCTAGGTATGCTGCCTGATGAGTTCCGGACATTCTTGCAGTGGCCAGGGGACAAGCCTATTCATCCAGGGGGAGGTGGAGCGGCAACAGGAGAGCAGGATGAGGACTTACAGGATACAGAGGACGAAGATTGATACTGGTGTTTTTCTTTCTTTTCATTCTTTTATTTTCTATTTTCTTTTATTTTTTCAGGATTATTTTTTTAGTTAATTTGGATTTTTGTTTTATTTTTCATTTTTTAGGAATTAGAAATAAGGATTAAAAGGAAATAAATTTAAAATCTCAAGCTAGTCAGTCTAACTAACCAAATTAGGAAAGAAATAGGAATTTTGTGATTAAATCCATAATTAGTTAGAATTAGGATATTATGCAGGAAAATATATCAGGGTAGTTAATTAATTTCAATAAGTGCTTTATCAAGAAAATTAGCCAAAAGCCGATGAGCTGTGAGACCAAACACTGAATTGATAGTTTTCACCGCTGCTTGTCAACTGATATTACTTGAGTTTTTGGATTTTATTCTGCACATGAAAAATATGGAAGTGATAAAGGCAAAATTTTGTGGTTTAATTACTTGCTCAGTGCCAAAAAGCCAACCTTTGAAAAATTTTTCCATTTTTTTTGGTAACCCATTTGAGCTTTAACATTTCTTTTCTTATGCACCCCAGCCAAAATAATGTCTATATCCTGTCCCTTACACACTTGGGATAGAGAGCAAATGGGTAATCTGATAAAATGGGAGAAATTGGTTGGTTACCTGAAGTTGAAAGGAATACAAAGAGCAGGCACAAGAAAGCAAAAGAAGATCACTCCCTAAAAATTCAAAAAGAAAAAGTGAATAAAAGTGAATAAAAAAAAGGGGGAGTGAATCATCAAACAAAGAAAGAGGCCAGCTGAATGATACAAATCAAGAATGAAGTGGAGAATGGAAAGAAATTTCAAGTTCAAGAAAAATTCAAAGATGCTCGCTATTCCGGTGTTCTCTTTGCATATCCAGAAAAACCATGATTTCTTGATAGCCCGACCTCATTACAACCAAGAAAGACCTTTTGATCCATGTTGACCATGTGCATGTCTAATAACTAGAAACGTTTATCAATTGTAGTTGTTCAACTGCTGTAAAAAATTGAGGGAAACACTTACCCGTGAGCATGAGAGAATTCCTTGATTTATCACTTATTGTTTTGGTTGCTATTTTTGAAAAAGTTTGAATGTGTTTTTATCTTGTTCTAATTGAGTTTTGGGAATATCACTTGATTCTGATTTTCAATCCGATATTTGGAAAGTGACAGTTGCACAGCAAGAGGTGATGAGATTTTTTCCTTATTCTTGAGAATCTTAACAGGGGGATTGAATCCATTTGATTGCAAAAGGTTTTCTTGCTTGAGGACAAGCAAGAAGCTAAGTTGGGGGGAATTTGATAAGTGCAAAATATATGATAATTTCTTGTATAATTACTGCACTTATCAAGGGTAAAATAGTAAATTTATTCCCCAAATTACCTTTTTTTAGTAATAATTGCATATTTTGTGATTATTTAATTCAAATTTGAATTTGATGCTATTTTAATAGAAACTCTGTTGATTTTGCAGATAAAAGAGGAAGTTTTAAAAAGAGAAAAAAGATAGCATCTATTTGAAGAGAAAATCTACAGATGAGATTCTAAATGGCAGCAGATCAAGATGAATTCCGCAGTCATTTAAACAAGGATTTTGAAGATAAAATTCTCAATTTGAATTTGAAGATCAAATCAGCACAAGATCAAGCTAAAATGAGGAAAATAAGGAAAGCAAAGCAAACAAGGATAAGATCAGGAAGAGATCAAGTTGAAAAAGACGAAATTAGGAAAAGCTGGAACGAGAACTACGCTCCACCTGCGTTGAGCGCAAGTGGAGCGCAACAATTAAATTACTTTCTGTTTCCTGCGCTTCATATGCGTTGAGCGCAGGTTGAAGCGCAGGAATACGGAAACAAATTTCTGATAAGATTTCCAACAAGATTCCTTCCAGATTTCAGATAAGCTTTCCAATTTCTATTTAAAGGACCTTTTGCAAAGACCAAAGCAAGTCCCTGAGACCCAAGGGAGGCGGAGGAGCTTTTGGGAAGAGAGACGGTGGAGCAGAGCTAGGGCTGGAGAAAAGTGTGACAGTTTCTCCGTTGGTTTGTAATGGCTACCATGCGTAACTAAACTCTCCAATAGGATTGAATGTAGTCGATTCAATCCCCGATTGTATGTGAATTCTCTTTATTATTTATGAATCCCTATTTTTATGATATCGGTAGTTTTATTCTGTGCTTAATGCTTAGCTTCCGCCTGTGTGTCGGAGTTATAAGTTGGTTTTGTTGAGTCTCAAAAATATCATAAGAGAAAATATGATGTTTAAGACAGCTCAATTCCAAAGTTTTAATGCTTAACAAATTTGAGTTAAAATATTTATCATAGATACATATATGCTTTAATGATTTATCTATGATTTCAGCAAGAGTCACTATGAGCCTACATAAAAAGACTAAGTGTTAAAGCTGTCTGAAGAAGCAGAACTCTTCTGAAGAGTTGAAGCTGTCAGAAGTAGCTCAACCCGTCTGAAGTATCAGTGTTGTCTGAAGTCTCACTTATGACGTGGCACTCTCTGCTGAAGCTTGTGAAGACTTTTCTGAACCTCTGCTGCACGTACCTTTTCAAACACGTTTACGGCAAGGAACACAGAGACCTTTCCTGGTGATTTTGAATTTCATACACCACTGAGGAACTCTCTGCCATGCAGCCTCTGCAACAACATTTGTAGCAGCCTTAATGCAAGAGAAACCTTGTATCATGTCAGAAATATCAGAGCTCTCAGAAGCATGTCTCACAACGGATTAAATAGCATTTAATGCTATCTCTAAACGGTGGTATTTCAACGGATTAAAATTTGGGTATAAATACCCCTCTATGAAGACCATCAAGAATGACGAAGAAAAGAGAGAAAATCAATATACAAGAAAGCCAAGAGAAACATCACGCTGCAAGTTTTTACTCCGTAAAAACTCTCTGATAGAATTCTTTGTACACATTTGTATATCCTGAGCATACCTCAGTTTTTATTGTACATTGTATTGGTTTGAGCTTCAAACTTGGATAGTTTAAAAGCTTAAACCCCTTTCTTTGTAAACCTTGGTAGAGCCTGAAGAGGCTTGACAGAAAAGAATACTTGTGGTAGAGCCTGAAGAGGCTTGACAGAAAAGAATACTTGTGGTAGAGCCTGAAGAGGCTTGACAGAAAAGAATACTTGTGGTAGAGCCTGAAGAGGCTTGACAGAAAAGAATACTTGTTTGTGTCTGGAGAGACTGTACTCGTTGTGTCTGGAGAGACTGTACTCGTTGTGTCTGGAGAGACTGTACTCGTGGTGTCTGGAGAGACTGTACTCGTTGTGTCTGGAGAGACTGTACTCGTTGTGTCTGGAGAGACTGTACTCACATTCAAGCTTGTAATCTGAATATTCATATAGTGGAAATCCAGTGGTTGTTTGCCATTGGGACTGGACGTAGCTCACAGTGGTAGTGAGTGAACCAGGATAAATTTCTTGGCTAAGTTTTCTTACCCTTATCTCTTGTCAATTCCTTTTTATACTAATCAAGGGGTTAGAGTAATTAATCTGATATGTTATAAAGGCATAAAACATTGTTTTAAATCGGTATTTTTACACCGTCTGAAAACTTCAGACAGTCCTTTAAGAGCCTGTCTGAAATCGTGTTTTTAACACCTATTTGCGAAAAGCTTTCAAAAATATTCAGAAACACTATTCAACTACCCTTCTAGTGTTTCCCTGTGTTCCTACAGTTGGTACCAGAGCTCTACTCAGGGTTGAAGCACCTAACAAGTGACTGAGGACTGAAAGATCCAAATGGAAGCTTCTAACAGCAACAGGCAATACATCACAGAAGGAGCCTCTATTACAAGACCCCCAGCATTCAATGGAGTGGATTACCACTACTGGAGAGATCGTATGAAGTTGTTCATTGAGAGCAACAACATTGATGTTTGGGAGGTGGTCACTAATGGAGATTATGTGCCTATGCAAAATGGTTTGCCTATACCTAAGACTGAATGGACCCTGGAGCAGAAGACCAGAGTCCAGATGAATGCTAAAGCCAAACTCTATCTGATATGTTCCTTGAATAAATCAGAATATGAGAAGGTCCATGGATGCACTTCTGCCAAGGAGATTTGGGATACTCTTGCAGCAGCCCATGAAGGGACTGAAACTGTCAAGCAATCCAAAATCAGCATGCTTATACATCAGTATGAGATGTTTAAGATGGAAGAAACTGAAACTATTGACCAAATGTTTGGGAGGTTTCAGACCATAACCAATGGACTCAGGTCCTTAGGAAGAACCTATGAATCTGGAGACAGCAACAGAAAGATTCTAAGAAGTCTACCTAAGTCCTGGAGACCAAAAGTCACTGCCATTCAAGAGGCAAGAGATTTGAACTCTCTAAGAATGGAAGAACTGTTGGGATCTCTCAAAGTCCATGAACTTGAGCTTGGAGAAGATGACAACAAGAAGAAGTCTCTGGCTCTAAACTCCAAGGTCAAACAGTCTAGGCATGGCAGCATGAAGGCTATGCAAGCTGAGGACAGTTCAGAAGCAGATGAAGATTCTGAAGACAGCTCAGAAGATGAAGATGATCTTGCTCTTTTAAGCAGAAAGATCAAGAGAATGTTGCAGAACAGAGGAAAGTTCAGAAAGAACCAACCGTCATCATCCAGATCAGGTAAGACAGGTAAAGAGTCTAACCCTGATAAAATTTCTTGCTTTGAATGTAAGCAACCAGGACACATTATGGCTGATTGTCCAAGACTGAAGAAGAAAACCTTCAAGAAGAAGTTTTCCAAAAAGAAGAAAAGTCTCATGGCAACATGGGAAGATCTTGATGAATCAACCTCAGAAGAAGAAGAAGATACTTCAGAAAAGGCAAATCTGTGTCTCATGGCTAGTCTACCATCCTCAGACAGCTCTGAAGCTGAGGTATTTCCTCTTACTCTACAAGAAATGTATGATGATCTGGTGGAAAGTTCTCAAGAACTTTTCCAAGAGTATAAGAATCTATCCAAAGCCCACACAGAAATGTGTAACAAATATGAGGCACTTGAGATAGAACATATTATGCTCAAAGAAAGGGTTCTTGAGACTAAAAACTGCAGTTCACAAGCTGTGTCTGAAGAAAATAAGAAACTTCAGAAGCAGGTTGTGGAACTGACAAAAGATCTGGCCAAATTTTTCAAAGGAACTAAAAATATGAATATAATGCTTGGAAGTGAAAGGCATTCCCTTGACAAAACTGGACTAGGCTTTTGTGATCATAACTTGTCTGAACCTCCTACTGTCTTAAATTTTTCTAAAAAGAAGGTTACTTGGTGTTCTCACTGTGGTAAGCCTGGACACAATGTGGCTCAGTGCAAACACAGGAGAAAGACAAGGCCCAAAGCTAACAAGAAAGGACCCAAAAGAATATGGGTACCTAAAAACTTAATTATTCCTGTTGCAGATGTGTTTAACAGGACAAAGGAGACCCCACAAATGGTACCTGGACAGTGGGTGCTCGCGACACATGACAGGAGAAAGGTCTTTGTTCCAAAACCTTAGACCTAGAGCTGGTGGAATGGTCACCTTTGGTGGAAATCAGCAAGGGAGGATCATTGGAATAGGGACTGTAGGAATGGAGCTGAATGACCACAGCAGCTCGAAGGATGAGCAGCTGTCTGAAGTACCTACTGTTACTAAACCTCTTCAGACAAATGTTGAGTCTCAAACAGAACAAACAGATGTGATACTTCCTCAGAAACCTGATTGGAAATACAAATCACATCATCCTAAGGAGCAAATCATTGGCAGCACTTCAGAAGGAGTTAAGACAAGATCAAAATTCAAGATTTTGAATTCTCTTGCTCTCCTATCTGAAATAGAGCCAAAGAACATTGATGAAGCTCTGCATGATGAAGGGTGGATCCTAGCCATGCAAGAAGAGCTGAATCAGTTTGCTAGGAGTGATGTCTGGACCCTTGTTCCTAAACCCCATGGGAAAACTATTATTGGAACCAAATGGGTGTTCAGAAACAAGCTGTCTGAAGAAGGCAAGGTAGTCAGAAACAAGGCAAGATTAGTTGCTCAAGGATACAACCAGCAAGAAGGTATTGATTTCACTGAAACCTTTGCCCCTGTGGCCAGGTTAGAAGCAATTAGAATTCTTTTATCTTATGTTGTAAATAATGGCATCAAGCTATATCAAATGGATGTTAAAAGTGCCTTCCTCAATGGTCTCATTGAAGAAGAAGTCTTTGTTAGACAACCCCCTGGTTTTGAAGATATTGCTTTTCCTGAACATGTTTTCAAACTCAAAAAGGCTCTCTATGGTCTGAAACAAGCCCCAAGAGCTTGGTATGACAGATTGAGCAGTTTTCTAATCTCAAATGGTTTTGAAAGAGGAAAAGTGGACACAACTCTTTTTAGAAAACAGTCTAACAAAGATCTTATACTTGTTCAGATATATGTTGATGACATTATCTTTGGTTCAACTAACTCTTCATTATGCAAGGAGTTTTCAGAGTTAATGCAATCAGAATTTGAAATGAGTTTAATGGGTGAACTAAAATTTTTCTTAGGACTTCAGATTAAGCAAGATTCTGACTGTATATGGATCCATCAAGAAAAATATACAAAGGAAATTCTTAAGAAGTTTAACTTACATGATTGCAAACCCATGCCAACTCCAATGTATCCCTCTGCATCTTTAAATAAAGATGAGAAGGAAGAACCAGTGAATCAAACTTTGTATAGAGGAATGATTGGATCATTACTATATCTAACAGCAAGCAGACCTAACATAATGTTCAGTGTATGTCTGTGTGCTAGATTTCAATCTGATCCAAGGAGCACTCACTACAACGCTGTAAAAAGAATTTTCAGATATCTTAAAGGTACTACTAATCTTGGTCTGTGCTATAAGAAAAGTAAGGATTGCAGGTTAATAGGTTACTGTGATGCTGATTTTGCTGGAGACAGAATTGAAAGAAAAAGCACTAGTGGTGGATGTCATTTCTTTGGAGAAAATATGATTAGCTGGTCAAGCAAAAGGCAAAGCACAATTGCCTTATCAACAGCTGAAGCAGAATACATCTCAGCAGCCAGTTGTTGCTCACAACTGTTATGGGTGAAGTATCAGTTAGAAGATTTTAACATTACTATATCTGCTATACCTGTTCTGTGTGATAATACAAGTGCTATCAATTTGTCTAAAAATCCCATCCAACATTCTAGGGCTAAACATATAGAAATAAAACATCATTTCATTAGAGACTATGTTCAGAAAGGTATTGTTGATATTCAGTTTATTGATACAGAGCATCAATGGGCTGATATATTCACAAAACCTCTGACTGAAGATAGATTTAAGTTCATTAGAAATAATCTGAACATACATGCATTTTGAATGTGTGTGATCTGATCTGTCAAAAATGATGTATCTGAAATTTCAGCCTGTCTGAAAACAGTAACTTGTCTGAAATTTTGGGTTGTCTGAAATTCATATGGGTTTCTGAAATCTGTCACTTGTCTGAAGTAAACAAATGACGTGGCTTTATGAGACGGTTTAATTTCATTTATTTTGTCTCTTCCACTTCGCACGTTTTCCTATGTTTGGGCACCCAGTACATGCCATCATTGCTTTATGGATCTATAAATGCGGAAGCTAGTGGGTCACAGAACTTCACCGTTCACTATTCAGTAGTCATCTCTTGAGATCCTTCTTCTACAAGCAATTCTTTTTCTCTCTCAAGTTCTTCAGAAAACTCTCCAATGGCCCCTAAGAAATCTGTTGGAAGCAACATCGTGAAGACTAAGGGTGTAGTTCTGGAGGATCTTCAATCTCTGGGAATGGACTTGTTTGCTGAGTTCGATGCAGCTGGATGGACTCCGTATTTCAATCACAACTTGACACAGTGGCATGAGCAAAGTGTGCTGGATTTCTGGGCTACTGCCAGAGGAATACCCAATCCTCAGGGTATCTACACTAGCATCAAGGCCACAGTACGTGGTGTTCCTGTCTTCGTTGATGAAGATATCATCGCTCACATCTGTGAGGTCAAAACTGAAGGAGCTGTATTCACTCCTGGCTGGGAAGCAAGAAATGGAGGACAGAAGCAGTTCACAGAGTTTCTGTATGGCACCTCTGAACCAGTAAGCTTGGATGCAAAACATATGTCAGACAAGGCTAGGGTTTTGCATGCCATCTTAGGGTGCTCTATAATCCCTAAAAATGGAAGCAGAAACCATGTTTCTGAGTTGGAAAGATTTTGTCTGATTCACCTACTGCAGAAGAAGAAGGTGAACCTCCCCAACATCATAATGTACCACATGCAGAAGCGTCTCAGAGACTCTGCTGGGAGCTTCCCTCACAATACCATCATCACCAAAATCTTGCTGCATTTTAAAGTTCCCATTGAAAGGCTTTTTGATCTCCTTTCACAACCTATGTTTGGTGAATCAAACCTCAAGAGCATGGGAGTGAAGCTGACTCCAAGACCTCCCTCTCTGTCCATGAAGGAGAGCCTTCTTCTTGAGAAAGCTGCAAGAAGGCAGACAACAATGGAGGTTCTTGAGAATGAACTCAGAGGAGACATAAGGAGGCATGAGTTCAAGCCATCAAAACCCTCTCCTCAAGTTAAATTGAAGAAGCTACCTGTAAGGAGTGCTGCTAAGGTAGCATCTGCATCTGTGCAGAGTCAGGTGTCTGAACCTGTTCAGAAGGCATCTCAAAGGCCATCTGAAATTGTGGGTCAGTTGTCTGAACCTGTACAGACTCCACAGCCTTCTTCTGAAATGGAAGGACAGGCTCAAGAGGCAGAAGAAACTGATGTAGTTATAGCTGAGCCATTGGCTGCATGCCCATCTGATCCTGAACTCATTCAGGTGGCAGCATTGGCTACTGCCCTGGAGCAGGAGGAGCTGGAGAAGAAAGCAGAACAAGAAAAGACTGATAGAGCTATTGCTATTGCTTCACAATTGACCTATGCTGAAGATGATAGGCAAGCAACCATAGCTGAGGGAGCAAAGAAAAGGAAGAGGTCAAGTGCACCTCAGAGAAGGAGAACCAAAGGCAAGCTACTTCAGACTGCACCTGAACCTAGGGTGACTAGAAGTATTGCCTCTCAGCTGACAGCAGAAGATGAAGCTGAGAAGTATCAAAATTTTGTTAAAGCTCAACAATACTTTAAAAGGAAAAGGGAAGAAAAACAAGCACAAAGGGAGAAGGAAGAAGCAAAGGCAAAAGAATCTGAGATAACCAAGCCTCCCTACAAGAGAATTAAGGTGATATTTGATAATGTAACTCCTTCACCACCCTCCTCACCAGAAAAACCAACACCTCATCAACCCTCACAACCTTTACCACAACCTTCATCACAACCCTCACCACAACCTTCACCTATAAACCAACCATCTTCACCTCTATCACAACCATCACCACCTCCACAAACAGAAAACAAACCCTCTGAACCTACCTCACCACAACCTTCAGAGAATCAACTCTCTGAGCCTACATTACCTTCCCCACAAACCTATGACCTTGCCCTAATACCACTCTTACCTTCATCACCTCCACCTCCTACACCTTCTCTGGAAGAAGAGCTCTCTGTTGAAGAAGAGCAAGTGCTTGCTGATCCCTGCTCACTGCCCAAGTTTAGCACCCTGTCTGAAGAGCTACAGTATTTCAGATCAGCACCTGTTGTATCCTTGCATCCTGGCTTAATCAGGAAAACTGCTGCTGAAGTAAGGAATCAATACAGTGCTTCTTCAGGTGGATTAGACAAGATCAGGAAGGGTGTCCCTCTTGCACATATTTGGGCTCCCATCAATCCATTCTCAAATGATTCCCTGAGGCTATCTAATGATGAATGGAGCTTTGTGAGGCAGCTGAACACTGAGTCTGAGCTGTTTCAGAGGGATCTGCACAAGGGAGTTGGGATGAGAGGCTACAGGCCCCCTAGAACCTGTTCAATCAGGCCAACCACCAAAATCTTGGTGAAACCTGATAGAATAGTTCCTAGGTATCCCTTACTGGAAGAGAAATTCAAAGAAGCTAAAAGCTATTCAAAGAAAAACTCACCTGTGTCTGAAGTGATGAGTCCATCAGAGTGGGGTCCTGGATCATCTACTTCAAGATTGGATGTGGTCCTCTTACTGGAAGATCAGAGAAGATGCTGGATCTTCTTCTGGATCAACTGGTCCTGATGTTGATTCTGGTGTTGGACTAGGGAAGTCAACCACTGTCAAATATCACTATATGAGAGATCACTTTCCCCCACCTGCTGACTCTTTCCATGAAGATTGGGTTCTGCTAAATCCTATTGGCACCTTCTTTTGCCCTGTGTTCAGCCCATCTGACTACAAACTGCAGCCAGGATTTGGAATGCTTAGATTTGTTTGCCCCTACATCCAGCTCATCTTCTATGAATCTGAGCAAGACTTGGCTAAGGAAAATCTGGAGTTGAAGTCCAAAGTGCAGAAACTTGCAAAGAAGTGTGCTGATCAAGAGCAGAAGACTAAGCATCTGATTGCTCAACAAGAACAGATTCTTCAAGAACAGCAGCTTATCAGATCTGGTCAGCAAGACTTGAAAACCTTAGTGGAAGCTGCAATAAACAAGGCCAAGGACGACTTGATTTCCTTTATCACTGAGGCCTTGCTGAAGAAGAAAGATTAAACTGTTCATTTTAGCCATTGTCTTTTGTTTATTTTCAAGCTTATGACAAGTGTCTGATTGTTTGTTTCTTTATCTGAACATTCCCATATATACAATCAGTGGCTTATCTCATCTTTTTATGAGTTCATTGTTAACATTATGATATATGTTTTGTGTGAACTTATTGCTCTGTTACTATTTTGCTCTGCTATTCCCTTTTGATTATTGACAAAAGGGGGAGTATTAAAATCTAACAAAATCTGAATCTGAAGTGATTACAGGACTCAGGGGGAGTAAATAAGAAATTGATTTTTGATCAAATCAGTTTAAGAGATCACCATCTGAGGGGGAGCTATCTATTCTTTTATCTTTAAAACTCCTTTCATATTTATGTATTTTAAACAAATTTGTCATCATTAAAAAGGGGGAGAATGTTGAGTCTCAAAAATAACATAAGAGAAAATATGATGTTTAAGACAACTCAATTCCCAAGTTTTAATGCTTAACAAATTTGAGTTAAAATATTTATCATAGATACATATATGCTTTAATGATTTATCTATGATTTCAGCAAGAGTCACTATGAGCCTACATAAAAAGACTAAGTGTTGAAGCTGTCTGAAGAAGTAGAACTCGTCTGAAGAGTTGAAGCTGTCTGAAGTAGCTCAACCCGTCTGAAGTATCAGTGCTGTCTGAAGTCTCACTTATGACGTGGCACTCTCTGCTGAAGCTTGTGAAGACTTTTCTGAACCTCTGCTGCACGTACCTTTTCAAACACGTTTACGGCAAGGAACACAGAGACCTTTCCTAGTGATTTTGAATTTCATACACCACTGAGGAAATCTCTGCCACGCAGCCTCTGCAACAACATTTGTAGCAGCCTTAATGCAAGAGAAACCTTGTATCGTGTCAGAAATATCAGAGCTCTCAGAAGCATGTCTCACAACGGATTAAATAGCATTTAATGCTATCTCTAAATGGTGGTATTTCAACGGATTAAAATTTGGGTATAAATACCCCTCTATGAAGACCATCAAGAATGACAAAGAAAAGAGAGAAAATCAATATACAAGAAAGCCAAGAGAAACATCACGCTGCAAGTTTTTACTCCGTAAAAACTCTCTGATAGAATTCTTTGTACACATTTGTATATCCTGAGCATACCTCAGTTTTTATTGTACATTGTATTGGTTTGAGCTTCAAACTTGGATAGTTTAAAAGCTTAAACCCCTTTCTTTGTAAACCTTGGTAGAGCCTGAAGAGGCTTGACAGAAAAGAATACTTGTGGTAGAGCCTGAAGAGGCTTGACAGAAAAGAATACTTGTTTGTGTCTGGAGAGACTGTACTCGTGGTGTTTGGAGAGACTGTACTCGTTGTGTCTGGAGAGACTGTACTCGTTGTGTCTGGAGAGACTGTACTCGTTGTGTCTGGAGAGACTGTACTCGTGTCTGGAGAGACTGTACTTGTGGTGTCTGGAGAGACTGTACTCGTTGTGTCTGGAGAGACTGTACTCGTTGTGTCTGGAGAGACTGTACTCACATTCAAGCTTGTAATCTGAATATTCATATAGTGGAAATCCAGTGGTTGTTTGCCATTGGGACTGGACGTAGCTCACAGTGGTAGTGAGTGAACCAGGATAAATTTCTTGGCTAAGTTTTCTTACCCTTATCTCTTGTCAATTCCTTTTTATACTAATCAAGGGGTTAGAGTAATTAATCTGATATGTTATAAAGGCATAAAACATTGTTTTAAATCAGTATTTTTATACCGTCTGAAAACTTCAGACAGTCCTTTAAGAGCCTGTCTGAAATCGTGTTTTTAACACCTGTTTGCGAAAAGCTTTCAAAAATATTCAGAAACACTATTCAACCCCCCTTCTAGTGTTTCCCTGTGTTCCTACAGGTTTTATGGGGCACATTTGAGAGATGGTTCTATAAAATCAATAGTGAGTTTGGGGGAGCCTAGACATAGGAAACTTGAACTCTGATTGGTAAAAAAACTCATAGTAGTCATTGTGGACACCGGGGCGAATTGATAGTGTTAACAAACGGAAAACAGGTCTTTAAAGCCGGGGTAATTTGTCGCTTGGGAGAACCCGCATGAATTATTTTTGAGTATTTTATCACTGTGGAGACCGGGGTAAAATAACACAATTTGGCTAGGGTATCATAATTATATATTCATAAATAATATTAGGGATAACATACGAAAGGGGTGCGATGAAACGAAGTTCAATCCTAGTCCAAGTAACTGTCTCTACCTATCTCAATTTAATTTCTGTTTTTATTTACTTTCGCAATTCTCAATCAACAACCGTACTCTCTACTTGATAGTTGTGACCACTGATTTTTATAAATTGAACCATTCCATGTGGATACGATACTCTTACTTACTATTATACCACTGGGATTTTGGTACGCTTGCCAGAAACTCAACAACTATTCAACCCCCCTTCTAGTGTTTCCTGTGGCCCTAACAGAATGTATCAGGGTAGTTAATTAAATTCATTAGTGATTTTATCAAGGAAAAATAGCCATAAGCCAGTGAGTTTGTGAGCCTAAACACTTTGAGAGTTTTCACCGTTGCTTGTCAACTGCTATTGCTTGAGTTTCTGGATTTTATTCTGCACATGAAAAGCATGGAAGTGATTAAGGCATCTTGTAACTATATAAATTGCTCAGTGGCAAATAGCCAACCTGTGAAACGACTATCAATTTTAGTTGTTCAACTGCAGTGAAAAATTTGAGGGAAACACTTACTTGTGAGAATGAGAGAAATTCCTTGATTTATCACTTATTGTTTTGATTACTGCTTCTGAGAAATTTGAATGCACCTTTATCTTGTTCTGATTGACGATTGGAGTCACCACTTGGTTCTGATTATTAATCTTAAATTTAGAAAGTGACAGTTGTCTAACAAGAGTTGCTGAATTTGTTTCCTTATTAGTCAGGACCATAACTGGGGATTGAAGTCAACTGTCTGTAGGAGATTCTCTTGCTTGAGGACAAGCAAGAAGCTAAGTTGGGGGGAATTTGATAAGTGTTAAATTTACGTAAAATTCCTATATAATTACAACACTTATTGAGGACAAAATGTTGAATTTATACCCTAATTTATCCCTTTTTGGCTTAAAATGCAATTCTTGTATTTATTTAAGTCAAATTCGAATTTGATGCTATTTTGATAAAGAATCTGCTGATTTTTGCAGATAAAAAGCAAAGTTTCAAATTAAGCATCGAGATAGCAGCCAACAAGGATTGGAACAGCACAAAGCAAGCTTAAAAGGAGGAAGTCCAGGAAAATAAGTTGCTGACTTGTGCGCTCCACCTGCGCTGAGCGCAGCCAGAGCGTAGGAAACGTAACCTAATATTTATTGGGTTGCAATCAGAGTCTCAAAAGCCCACCAGAACAGTTTATAAAGGCACTTTTAGGGATTGAGACGACAGACAAAGACGTACGGAGCCGTTGAGTAGATCTGGAGCTAGAGAAAAGTGTGACAGTCTCTCTGTTGGTTTGTAATGGTTACCATGAGTAGCTAAACTCTCCGATAGGATTGAATGTAGTTGATTCAATCCCCAATTGTATTTTGGATCCTCTTTGTTATCTAGGAATCACTATTTTTATAATATTGGTATTTTTATTCTGTTCTTAATGCTTAGCTTCCGTCTTTGTACCGGAGTTATGATATGATTTTATGGGGCGCACTGGGAAGTGGTTTTGTGAAATCAGGAGCGAGTTCCTGAGTGCCTAGGAATAGGGCTCTTGAATTTTGATTTGGGTAAAAATACTCGGTGGGTTGAATGCCTAGGAATAGGGTTCAATTTACGGATAGCTATTAACAACTGATCTTAAGGCTAGAACAATTTGTTAAGCAGCCAAGGAATTGGTGTTTAGGGAGTTGATTATAAGAATTTCATATTTGAGGGATCTTTATGAATGAATTTTATTTGGGCTTCAATATTTATAATTATAAATTCCTAGATTTCATTGGTTTCCAAATACAAGAGGGGTGCGATAGACGAAGTTCAATCCTAGTTTCCATAATTTGCTCAATCCTATCCTTATTTTCTCTCTCTCTCTCTCTCATATCTTATTTAAATAACTATTGCAATCTTCCCAAACAAACATTCAAATCTGCCCTTACTTGATAAGTGTGATCACTAGAATTTAATTTGTACCGTTCCCTGTGGATATGACAACCCCCTTCTCTTACTATTATACTGTTGTGATATTGGTACGCTTGCCAAGATCTCAATAGTACCCTAAACTCTGACTTCTGATCCCCAATATGCTGCTTGTTGTTGAATCTTTGCACTGTAAGGATCGCCGAAAGGTTGGAAAACCACCCCCGGAATAAGTCTAGCAGAAAATAGAATCAGTTTGCGTACTCCTTGCACCGCACTGGTGCTGGCTGAAATTAAACGTGCGACACACGCAATACGAAACTGTAAGCGTGGTTGAAGGTGGAACAAGCAAAGTGAACATTCCTCTCTAGTGAGAAGCGGATATGGAAACGGCAAGATACTCTGCTAAGTCCTAATACCAGGATCCCTAAAGACCACACTCTTATGATGGGTTTCTGGCAAGCGTACCAAAATCCCAGCAGTATAATAGTAAGTAAGAGTATCGTATCCACAGGGAACAGTTCAATTTATAAAGATTAGTGGTCACAACTATCAAGTGAGAATACAGATGTTGGTTGTTGAAGTGTGAAAGTAAATAAAAATAGAAAATAAATTGAGATAGGTAGAGACAGTTACTTGGACTAGGATTGAACATCGTTTCATCGCACCCCTTTCGTATGTGATCCCCAATATTATTTATGAATATATAATTATGATACCCTATCCAAACTATGTTATTTTACCCTGGTCTCCACAATGGTAAAATACTCAGAAATAATTCATGCGGGTTCTCCCAAGCGACAAATTACCCCGGCTTTAAAGACCTGTTTTCCGTTTGTTAACACTATCAATTCGCCCTGGTGTCCACAGTGACTACTATGAGTATTTTTACCAATCAGAGTTCAAGTTTCCTATGTCTAGGCTTCCCCAAACTCGCTATTGATTTTATAGAACCATCTCTCGAATGCGCCCCATAAAACCAACCTATAAGTCCGGCACACAGGCGGAAGCTAAGCATTAAGCACAGAATAAAAATACCGATATCATAAAAATAGGGATTCATAAATAGTAAAGAGAATTCACATACAATCGGGGATTGAATCAACTACGTTCAATCCTATCAGAGAGTTTAGCTACGTATGGTAGCCATTACAAACCAACGGAGAAACTGTCACTTTCTCCAGCCCTAGTTCTGCTCTTCCATCTCCCTTGGGTCTCTGGGCCCTTTTTTGATCTTTGCAAAAGGTCCTTTAAATAGAAGTTGGAAAGCAATCTGAAATCTGGAAGGAATCTGATTTGAAATCCTTTGAAAAATTGATCCCGTATTCCTGCGCTCCAACCTGCGCTCAGCGCAGATGAAGCGCAGGATCCATAGAAAAATTTAATTGCTGTGCTCCACTTGCGCTCAGCGCAGGTGGAGCGTCCCTGATTTCCTCTTTTTCAGCTTGATCTCTTCCTGATCTTATCCTTATTTGCTTTGCTTTCATTATTTTCCTCTTTTTAGCTTGATCTTGTGCTGATTTGATCTTCAATTTGAATTTAGAATTTAATCTGCAGAATCCCGATCCAAATAATTGCTGATTTTATCTTGATCAGCTGCCATTTAAATCCTTATCTTGCAGATTCTTTTTTTCAAATAGATGCTATCTTGTTTCTTCTTTTAAATCCTTCCCTTTTATCTGCAAAATCAACATATTTTCTATCAAAATAGCATCATATTCAAATTCAAATCAAATAATTACAAAATGTGCAATTATTACTAAAAGGAGGTAATTTGGGGCATAAATTTACTATTTTATCCTTGATAAGAGCATAAATTATACAGTAAATTATCATATATTTTTCACTTATCATCTTATCCCTCTCAATAATTTCGACTTTCCTTGGTTACCCTAACTTTCCCGAGGTTTCTAAGCCTATTGGACATTGGTTGGGGTTTCCGCTGCGCACTCTGATCCTCTAACTCTGGGGAAGTTATCCCCTAGTGGTTCAGTACCTCTCTATCTTCCTCTTGGCTCACTGCCGACGTCTAGACTCACTAGGGTCTCCTCACCTTCACGCTCCCTCGGTGATACCTCAAATCCTGGGTGTATCCCATCCGACTTCTTCTCTTCTTCTTAGCATCCTACGGAACATCAAAGTCTCCCTAAATTGGCCCTATGGAATTTTTATCCTAATAGGAAGGGTTTGCTAAACCAAATATCGTAATTGATCATCCTCGTTACTTACCTCGATCCCTAGCATTTTGAATTCTCTCTTGTCCACTCACGGTTCCTCTAATCCTATCAATGACGACTTTCGATACCTAAACTACAAGTTTGGTTCTGAACTGTGTAACATCCCGGAAATTAGAATCTAGAAATACCGTGGAAACCTTAGGCTGTGAATCCCACCGTAAGAAGGGAAGATTGAAGTGAGCTAATAACTTAGGGGTTGGAAGGGAAAATAAGATGAGAGTTAGGGAAAAACTAAGTATTAAGCCAAACCTGACTGAAGAGTTAGCATAGGAGGAGTCAAACCTGGTGGTAGAAAGGCTAGCATGGTGAAGAGGTGAGGAAGGAAGTAGAGACATTGGAACGAAGGAATTAGATTAAGACGGAAGGAACTAAGCTTAAACGAATTGGCTGGAAGGAAGAAGAGAGGCGTAGACTCAAGGAATCGAGGTAGAAAGCGATCTTATGGAAAGAAACAAGGGAATAGAGGAGCATAGTCTCATGGACACTTAGAACCTTTGATGTAAGCCTTATTGGAGTTAATTGATGAGTTATCATATGATTCATGTAAAGTCTGTCCCGTTAGGCTTCAACCAAGGTTATTGCTTAATTTTGGGTTTTAAGCCTAATGACCTTGGTGCACTAATTCAATAATATCTAGAGTTACAGGTGTCGAATTGAGGTGATTCCACTTGCATTGGAAAGCTAAGTGTAACACCCGCGTTTTTACCGTTTTGCCGTATTGTGTGTTTTATTGAATTTTGAGTAATTAAAATTATTTTTAATCATCAAAATTTATATTTTTTAGTTTAGGAATGAATTTCCTATTTTTCTAGAATTTCTGGGGATTTTTGGGATTTTTCTGTGAAAAATGACCTTTTTGCCCCTCTTGTCTCTTGAACCGGGCCCGAATACTCTTGATCCGGGCCAGAAAAATTGCACAAACCTTTCCTTTTCTCCTTCTAGAAGCCGTGTATGTGAAGAGCCATGCATGGAAGCCACTGGTTATTTTCTTTCTTTTTCTCCAAAACCATATGCAAATTGTAAGCTTTATGTCACTTAAACCCATCAAAGGTCACTTTTTCTCTTTCACACATGCAAGCCTTGGTCATTCTCTCATTTCTCTCTTTCTCCCCTTCTCTTGGCCGTGAAACTTCTCCTATTTTCTCCCAAAAATCTTCAATCTCCATTAAACACTTCAAGCCAAGGTTCCATCTTTGAACCAAAGCTTCAAATACTAAGCCTTCTAGCCTTGCAAAAATTCTTGTTGGTGACCAAAGGAGGCTTTTTTGGGAGCTGTTTTGGGATCAAAATTCTGCACCTATTTCCTTGATAGTTTGAGGTAAATGGGGGGAGAACATGAACTCTAGTAGGATTGGTGACTAGAGTCAAGGATTACCCTTGATCCTTGTCTTTGATCATCTTTTTCTCTTTGAAAAATCAACTCTTGGAACCTATTTTTAAGTATAATGGTTCGGATTGTTTGAGCTGGGTTGTTTGTGATATTTCTATGTTTATTATGATGCTTGTAATGTGCTTGGATTGTGATTGTTGATGCATGCAATCCAAGAAACAATTTTGAAAAAAAATTCTCCCTTTTTCCTTCTATAGCTCTCGGCCTAGAGAGAATGTGGGGTTGCATGTGTTTTAAAAATCTTTTTGGCACTTGAAATGTGTGTGTATGTTGAATTTAAGAGCATGCATGAAGTTGTTTGAGTTTATGAAATTTTTTGGATGTTTGATCCTTGAAAATGGTGCTTATGGGCTTGAAAATAAATTTATGAACTTGAATATGTGTATGGATGATTTTGGATGAATTAGTATGATATTTGTTGTTTATAATGCTTGTTGATGATTGTGTTGAATTTTAGTAAAGTTTGGATGTTGTTGAAAAATTGGAGTTTTGATGAACATTCAAGGTGTTCTTGATGTTCTTGAGTTGTTCTTGATGAAACTCATCAAGAATGCTTTTTGATCTTGAGAAGATCAAGTAAATGTTGAAAACATGTTTATGGGCTTGATGGTCCAAAAAGGACTAAGGAATAATTTTATAAGTAAAAGGGTTAAAATGCAAATGAATAAAGTTTTTAAAATAGTTAAAGACTAAATTCGGATTCCTAATTTCACCAAAATAAAAGTCAACATAAAAGTCAACTTTTTGACTTATTATGAGTAAAAATGAGCTCCCATGAGTCATCCTACCTTTGGGCCTTTGGTTTGGGCCCAAAGCCTTCAAAAAAAGAGTCAAAGACTCATTTAAAAGTCAACCAAAATTTATTTATGGATTTGGGTTTAGATTAAAGTTGGACTTCAACTCTAATCCAAGTAATTAAAAGTTAAAACTTAGGATTAATTAGTGGGCTTAACTAATTTAATTACCTAAGTTAATCAACCTAATTCACTTAAGTTAATTAAGTAAAGAATGATTAATTAAGTCTAAAGTTAATTAACCTCAATGAAAGTATTAATTAAGAAATTAATCAATAAATGATGATTAAGAACTAATTAATTATGATTAACCTTAATCAAACATAATTAAAATCCTAATCCAAGATTAAGAAATAGATTAAGGGATGATTAGGAATTAATTGGGCTCTTAAGTAAGGATTAAGACTTAATTAAAGAGGATTAAGATTAATTGTATTCCAGTTAATGAAGACTAGTTAAGATTAAAAGTTAAACCTAATCTTAATTAGTCATACAAGGAGAATTAGGATAAGTAATACCATCCATAAGATACAATCATAAGTCTTAGTAAATTATAGGACTTAAGTGGACATGATTATTAAGAACATTGGTACAAACTACCTTAAAAGATTATAACCAATACACTCTTTCTGCATAAGACTTGAGAAACTTAGTGAGAGAGTGTGGTTCCAACCTAAGATGGGGTTTGGTTCTCCTTGAAGGAAAGACATTGAATCGGGTCGTACCACGGGTAAGTGGTGACGTTGAATGATTCGATGGGCTTTTCCTATAAGGACTGTGTATGCTGAGAAAGTATTGATTGGTTCTCCTTGAAGGAAAGACATTGAATCGGGCCGTACCACGGGTAAGTGGTGACGTTGAATGATTCGATGGGCTTTTCCTGTAAGGACTATGTATGCTGAGAAAGTATTGATTGGTTCTCCTTGAAGGAAAGACATTGAATCGGGCCGTACCACGGGTAAGTTGTGACATTGAATGATTCAATGGGCTTTGCCTGTAAGGATGTTAATGTTGTAAGCATTGTTGTGTGACATGCATCATAAAGCATTAATGATGATCAAGGTTGAAAACCTTACGACCTATATGGCAGTGACACTTTGGTACAGTGTGAAACTGGTTGGGAAGGGTGCACTGGGTTTTACAAAGAACGCCAGCGGGTCCGGTAAAGGACGCCAGCCCTGAGGATAGTCGAGTTCCAAAAAGGACATCATGAGACGTAGGCTAGCTCCCTACTGTCGAGTTCGAAGGGGGCAGGCTTGACTATCCTGTCGCTCTCATGGTTTCGGGGTCAGTTGAGATTGTCTGGAAGGACGCATAAAAGATTTGGCCAAAAGAAAATGAATGAGCAATGCTCCTTGTACTAATTGCTAGTACAGACTCTAACTCCTGATACGTTGTACATATATGGTCGGGCAGTTGCTATGTGCACTGTGGTGGTGATGTTTCCCTGGGCCCTCATGCATTAGTCATTGCATTATAGTTGCAAGGTTGAATTCAAATGAGTGTACTATGATGACATGTTTGAGATTGCTTGTTGATTGATCTGTGTGGATCATCCCTGTGTGTGTGCTCTAGTTCATTTTATCCTACATGATGTGAGTTCATGCGATGTTCTCACCCTTTCCTTTCTGCTTCTATTATTCTTTGCTATTATTTTCCTCTCGCTACGTCTTAGTCAGCGTTGAAGACTTCCAGTATGACGACCTTGAGGATTCAGCCGCGTTGGATGTCGGGGGGCCAGTGGTGGGTGACAGACATCCCTAGCCTATGCGATGTTCACGGGGGAGGTCCGTCTCACCATCACTCATCCTAGCCTCCCCTTGATTCCAGAGTTAGGTTTTTTGGTTCGAGTGACTCTTGAGTTTGCTAGACCACTGGGGCTTGTACGTTACACTACTTTTCGTCGCTCTTTTCGTCGTCCCGTTTATTCGACGTCATCTCAGTCATCACGGATGGCAACTATGGCTGGGCCAGACTCCCCTAGTTACTCTCCCACTTCCGAGGCATCACCTTCTCAGTCTAGGCGTACTGATGCGTGAGAAATCTCTGATGAGATGGAACTGATTGTGATTGATGATACTTCAGAGGAGGACGGAGACCCGGAGGAGGACCTTTCCAACGAGGAGAAGTGTAGTGTCATTTTGAGTCTAGTAGTGCAGCTCTGGTCTAGTAACCTTTTTTCTGTATTCTGTTTGAGGTCTTATGTATTTCAGTTTACTACTAAAACTCCTATCCCGTTGGTACCTTTTGTATTGCTCCTAGAGTACACTGCTTATGTATATATGGCTTATGGTATGGTTTATTTCTATGTGTTAATCCTGCAGTCCTACTTATGATGTATGTTGACTTATTGTGGTAACTATATTCGGTGTCTCAAAAAATCAGTTTCACCATTAAGGAAAGGATGTTTTACAAATACCTAAAATGAAATTTGAGATGTGATAAGTCGATGACGCCTAAAACCTTTTCAAAAAAAAGAAATAAATAATATTTCCGTGTTTTTGACGTTCCTAAAAATAGTAAGTTCTTCGGTTGCGTATTATAATGTGATGTTCTTAGTGGTATAACTAAGGGTGTCGCACTAAGATCCGGGGCTTCCGTTTGATATGCTATATGATAGTATTCCGACCTCACTTGCACCTCCAAACAGAAGGTTTGGCCGCTTGAACGCCCGGATGCGTGCTTGAGCGCACGCAACTCAGAAAGTTTTCGCTCTTGAGCGCGCTTGAGCGCGCATGTAGTTTTTGTTGAGCAACTCTGAGAGTTGCGCGCTTGAGCGCGCTTATGCCCGCTTGAGCACGCGAGTGTGTCCCTGTCCTCTTTAAACGCGCAGAATCCGCCCATTTCTTCATTCTTCTTCTTCCTTAGGGTTTTAGAGAGAGAAGGAGAGGATCTTAGAGAGAGAAAGTGAGAGAAAGGAGGAGTAAAGGTAGCTTGGAGCTTCCCCTTGGAGCTTGGAGATCATCTTCCTCTTCTCCCCATTTTCATTAGTTTCCTCCATTTAAGGTGAGTGTGGTTCACCCACTCACTTTCATTTTGATTGAATGCCAATGTATGCTCCCTAATCTTTCTTTTCCCCTTCTTATATTGTTGATTGTGGTTGATTAGTGGTGAATCTAGGGTTTATTGTTGGATTGATTTGGTTATATGTTGTTTTGTCTCAAACCCTAGGTTAGGGGATTTGGGGCTCTTGGGTGCAATGCTTGTATATTGATGTTAGTAACTTGGATATGTATATATTTGAATTTATTCCTATTCTTTGATTGAAAGAACATGTAGGGAGTTGATGTAGTTAGGGTTGAGGGAATGAATAAATGTTGTAAACCCTTTCCATTTCTTCTCCTTATATATTAAATGCTAAGGTAATATGTTGATTGTGGATTCTCCTATGTTATACACTGAATAAATGTATAAATGTATGACCGTTAAATGGAAACCAAATGGGACTTCGATCCAAAGAGGAAAAATGGGACTTTGGTCCAAAGAGGAAAAAGGGGGTCTTGTACCCAAGAGGATTGAGAATGTTAAAATGTGACTGTGTTGCTAATTAAAACATAAGGTTAAATGGCCACAAGGGAGACGTTCCTTGAATGGTAGAGGATTAAGTGTAAAGACCCCACCGGTGTTGGGTAATACACCAAGTTAAATGTAAAGTTTGATGAATGCATTGTTATGAGTGGAATGTAAAGTTTGATGAATGTATTGTTATGAGATGAATGTAAGTTTGATGTATGAATTGTTAAGAGATGAATCTATGAATTTCCGCTGTGCATATATGTATTGTTGTGCCCCTACACTTTTGCACGATCACACTCACTGGGATGTAGTCTCGTTCCATGATGTGGGAATTATATTCAGTTGTGCAGGTTGTTGTCCAGGTGCTTGACGGAAGAGTTGAGGACTCTTTTGGATGGATTGTTGTGGCCATTTGGGGTTGTATTTCCCTTTCTGAATTGTGGGGTAGTGAATAGGACGTGATTATATGGGGGGATATTATGATACTATGTATTTATGAATTCAGTTATGTTGAGCCCTTGAGGGCAATTTACCTAGAATGTGTTGATGTATTAATTTTTGTGAAAGCTTAAGCAAATGTTGGATTGCCTAAGCACTTATGTGGTTCGTATGTGGATATCAATAATGGTGCAAAATAATTTCAGAAACTTAGAAAAGTGTCTCCAACAGACTTTATTTCTAGCTTCACGGAATTAGGACGTTACAAACTGTACTCTATTTCCCGCTCACTGCCCAGAGCTACAACTATATGATGAAGACATGAGATGAGGAACTGAAAGATTAACTAATTGGGATCGATACGCCTAATGGGGTCCGTGACTCCATCAAGCTTTCCCAGAGGAAGACTTAAGTTACAAGAAAAGAGGACAATTCAGGTCGACACCGAAGACCCTCCTCGAATGGTTGGAAGAGCGCCAACAAGGAAAAAGAAAGAACATAATAATGAAATTATAAGCATCCAGGTAAACCATATGTGATGTTAACTGAATTGGGAGATGTAACATTTAGATGAATTGACATGGAGAGGAACTTTGTAACATCCCAATATTAGAGACTTTTAATTTATAGGAAATTCTTAACATGACTAGGACGAAGTAAGGAATTGATAAGGAGAAGTCTAAGAGGCAAAAATCAGGGTTCATGCATCAGGGTTCTCGCTCAAGCGAGTAGGTCTCGCTCAAGCGAATTATGCAGCAAAAACTGTAGGATTTTAGTTCTGCAAGTCTCGCTCAAGCGAGAGCATCTCGCTCAAGCGAGAAACAGGGCACAAAATGTGTTGCTCTCTGGATGATTTTCTCTCAAGCGAGAAGTTCTCTCTCAAGCGAAAATACTCCAGAGAGGGGGTATTTTCGTGGGCATTCTCGCTCAAGCTAAATGGTCTCTCTTGAGCTAGAACGACAATCTCGCTCAAGCGAGAATTCTCGCTTGAGTGAGAAGACGGTTACAACGTTTTTAAAATACGATCACAGGCAGTTTTGCACTCAGTTCCTTTCCTTTTCTTCGTTCATTCAGAGAGAGAAAGAGAGGTTTTAGTGTGAGAACGCCCAGTGAAGATCAAGAACGGTTTCTACACTCCAAGATCAAGTCTTTCATCAATCTTTTCTCCTTCAAACGCCATTTACTCTCAGTTCTTTCTTTGTTTTCTCGACCCTCAGGTGGGTGTGACTCTCACTTGGTTGCTATTGTTACCAGAGCATGACCCCCATTCTTCTTCCCCTTCCCTTCATGGAATAATGATGTATGTATGAGATAAACTTAGGAAATATGAATGCATTGATGATTGGATGTATTGATTTGCAAAACCATAGGGTAGATGACTTGAATGATTATGTATTATGAATCTTGAATATGTTATTATGGAATCATGGGCCTTTGGCCATCACAGTCATGAATTATGAGTTAAGATATCGCAGGGCTTACAACCATCACAGAGCCTCCGGGCTATCACAGGGTCATTGACCGTCACAGGCCTTCGAGCAATCTATTTAAGAAAGACGGGCTAACCACATCGAACTCCTGGCCAAGAGGGAGATGGGGTCCCCAATCACAGAATGAATTATGAATTGAGATACTATTTAAGACTTAATCATAGGTAGCCCTGGACGATGGTCCTTGGTTACATGGTCGAGTGCTCAATCACAGTCACAGTCACGTTACAGAGAAAAGACCACGAGTGTCGGGTAACAACACCTCACAGTCATGCATTGCATCAAAGTATTGATTTAAAGATGTTGAATCATGTTTAATTGTTTTCATTTATGTTTCTTGAATCAATATGTATCCTTGTGGTGGTTCTTGGTTGTTTTCCCCCACACTGCACACACTTGTCACGCTCACTGGGACGTTGGTCTCACCCCACTCCGTGGGAATATATTTCAGATGTGTAGGATACTCCACAGGGTAGTGACGAGCAGTAAAGGACTCATGGATGCTATTAGCTTAATGTTTGGTTATGCCTGATGTATTTACGTTACTTAGGACCATTACTGATATTAATTAGGATGTTCTTAGGCATTTATATGGGTACCTTAATGCATTGAATTGGAGCCTTGATGGCAACCTTGTATTGGTATTTCTTGGACTTATGTACATCTATTGTTTGGAGCTTTAGTAATTGTTGGGTTATTCAAGCGATTGTGTTGTATATTGATACGCGAAATTAACGAATTGATTTCACAAGTTTGGAAATAGTGCTCCCAACAGGTATTATTTCTGAATTTAGAAATTAGTATGTTACATTTATGTGAGAGACGGAGGCTGATGAGGGCGAAGAGTTATCGCCGGTGCAAAGAGGCACGGACAAGGATCGGCTCCTGGAAGGCTTCTAAGCACAAATGGATGAACCGAACCCACACCCGAATGAGAGGGATCCAAAGGCTGTGCAGGTATGGGACTGTACAGTTGAGGATAGCTTAAAGGAAATTGTTGTGGAAAACTATACCAACAAGGTGCATCTTCTTTTTGGAAGTCTATAACATAAGATCTCCATAGTTAAGCGTGCTTGGCTTGGAGCAATTCTGGGATGGGTGACCTTCTGAGAAGTTTCTCGGAAAGTGTGCAAGTGAGGACAACGCATACTGGAAAGACTCGTGTTGGTTTGTGGGGACCCTCATCACTCCTGCAAGCGGCTCAGGGGCGTTACAAACTTCAACCACAAAAATAAAGCACTCATTCATAAACCGTTATTACTGAGTTTAATGTGAGGAAAACTAAATAGTTACTCAATAATTATAAAGGAAGTATAAGAATAAGAAAAGTATCCTATTCTTATAATAGGCATATAGAAAACCAAATTAATTAGTATGATTCTTCAAGGTTTCAAATTCATTTCTCAAGTCTAAAGTTCTTTTCTAATAGATAATTAAATATTGGTTAAAAAGTTAATCACATAAGTCCCTTGAACGTTCTATGGAAACAAACCTCTAAGGCTAAAATCATTTAGCTAATAAGATGTAAAGTATTGTCTAAAGAAGGGATTAATTAGTTATCTTAACATAGATATGGTAATAAACTTGAGAAGCTAAATTTGTATAGAAAACATATATAAGGTTTAGAA
The DNA here is from genome assembly GCA_026901365.1 of Sesbania bispinosa. Lineage (NCBI taxonomy): Eukaryota > Viridiplantae > Streptophyta > Magnoliopsida > Fabales > Fabaceae > Sesbania > Sesbania bispinosa. Next base: position 162,011 of record QLOH01000041.1, on the reverse strand, counting down.
AGCAAATCCTCTAGCCAAAATAAGCCCGCCAAGAAGGCTGCTGACTTAGTGCTTTAAAATGACAATTGTTCATCTCATCGAAAGCAAATCTTAAAACAATAGGAAAAGGCCATAAATCAAACCTAAATCGTTCCTTAACTGTTCAAATCATCACATCAGGATAGGAGAGACGTCGACAACAAGTTTACGTATAAGGCTAGCTCTATGACTACAAAGTAAGCATGGTTAGTGAAAATAATTTGGTTCATGACTACTAGCTACCAAAACCGAAATTAGAGGTGAAGTTTGTAACGTCCTAATTTCTAATTTCAGAAATAATGCCTGTTGGAAACAAATTTCCAAAATATACAAATTATTCCGTCCGTTTTGATATCGAAAACTAAATAGATACAACTTACATTGCCCAACAAACATATAAGTTGTATATCCACTGGAAATAAGATAGCGTTATGTACATACATGTTTAACATCTAAATCCAAAACATAAAGGTCATAGGATATAGTTATACATGCCTTTAGTTAACCAACTTAATAAAGAGGTACACATGTATTACTCTATCCTATTTAGATACAACAAAGCATGTCTATGTTCAGAAGTTCTATATACATAATCATATACAAAACGAGTTAACTCCATAACAAGGTCCTTAAATTCCTACTGACTCCGGTGACCTTGTGAAGGTTCCTGCGCATTTGAAATGTAAATTCCCACAATGTGGGGTGAGACTAACGTCCCGGTGAGGTAACAAAGTGACACATAGCAAATAATAATTACACATGTCATGAATAGGGGAAACTAACATAAGGAAATCATTAAACATAATCAATAGAATAACAATACTCAACAAAACTCATAAAGTACTAAATTCTGTACCATGGATTTAACCCTTTTCCTTAGGCTAGACTGAGCTCAGACTAACAGGAACTGTCGTCCCTGAAGGCCGGAAGACCTTACCTAAAACCTTTTCCAAGGCCATAAATGTTGAGACAAGCTCACCTCCAAGCAGTTTTTAATATGACAAATTGACTAAGTTTAAATATACATATGAGATGCATCTTGTGTTGCTAACTGTGTGCTCAAGTGTGGCAGAGACTTTCTGTATCTAGTTACTGCATGTATTCATGAAGGATAGAAAGAATCTGAAAGACCACTAAGATAAGAAGCCAAGTCATGGATAAAGAAACACAAGAAGCATAAACTGCAAGATGTCATGATTCAAGGAAATCTGCAACAAGTCCATGATAGTTTAAAGGATCAGATGCAAGCTCAAAGATTAGTTAGATAGAGACAAAATATCTTGATCCAGAATCTAAGAAAATTGGACTCAATCATTAAGTCAGTAAAAAGGCACTCAAATGATTTAAGATGCCAGCACAGCCTGAGATGCAAACCTATGTTCAGATGATATCCTAAGAATAGAAGAGATCTCAGCATGAAGCCAAAAGAGACTCAAGCACTGCTTGAGATGCAAGCCATGAACAGATGCAAGTTCAGCTTGAGATGCAAGGACAACTTGAGACGTCGTCTCAAGAACAGACAAAGCAAGATGGGATCTCATCAAAGATACAAGTAAATTGTAACAGAATCTGGACAGAAGCAAGACTGGGTGTCAATGATAGAAGACAACAAGTGGGGTCAGCATAAAGTCAAACAAGGACACAAGGACACTGACACAGTGACTTAGCCTGAAAAGCTGCCGCCCCCTACTGAAAAGATTGTACCTGCTGCTGTGTGCTCTAACAGTTTGCAACGACCACATAACGTCTAGTTTTCCAACTGTTGATATAAAATAGACAAGATCAAATGCTAATAAAGTGAGAAAGACTGCCTGGATTACTGATAACAAAAAACCATTAAGCATCTTATCATATCTCAACTGACATCTCAAGTGCACATCTCAGCTGTCTGTGAATAGACTCATCTCATCTTGAGATCACCTGTCTCTTCTCATCTCTCTTGTGTGCATCACTATTATATTGTATCTTAAGTAGAGAGATTACCTAGCTTGCCCATCTCTATATCCATACTGTGTATGCTTGTAAGCTAGACTCATCATAAACATTTACTGTAACCTGTCTCATCTAAGATAGGAAGGTTCCTAGTCTTAGAGTGAGGTGTTTGCGTCCTGAAGAGGCTGTAAGAATAATTGTGGCTCAGCTAAGATAGGAGTGCCTAGGCTTAGTGTGAGTTAGACGTCCTAAAGAGGCTGTAAGAATACTTGTATTGGTAGGTTTGTCAATAGTGGAAAATCTCACGTGTTGTGAGGACTGGACGTAGCCCAAGGAGTGGGTGAACCAGGATAAGATCTCTGCCCCCTGTCTCTTATCTTGTCTTTACTAAGCTTATCTTGAAATAACTAAAACAACTTAGTAACAAAAGCAATAACTGAACCAATATTCAAGATAAGATTCTGAATTAATCTAGAAATATGAATCATCACTAAAATTGTATTTATTTATATATCCTGTCTTTACAGAGACTCCAAGTCAACAAACTTGAGAGCACATCTCAACAATCAATTTTAGTGTGAAATAGCATGAACAGATTTGAGAAGTCTCTATTCAACCCCCCCTTGTAGAGACCTTCAGCCAACTTCAATAAAGACCCAAACCTTTGCCAAGGGCCAAAGACCCCAATCATGTCAAACCTTTACCAATGGCCAAAGACCCCAATCATATCTTTATACATAAAACATACTTTAATTGATCCATATCAACATAGAAATGCCATTCTTGAATGAAATTTCTAAAGTAACCTAATTCTTGTCATTTCCAAACCTAAATCTCAATTATAGCAATTATTAGGGAAACAATAAATCCTCATATGCATAAACATCAAATTCATACCATAATCATAATTAAACATATAAAAGAAAACGGAAAGAGGAAGTGGGGTTCATGCAAGAGACATTCCACTTAGAAGTGAGTGTGTGGTTACACTCACCTTGAAGTGATTGGTGAAATTGATCGAAGAGAAGGGCGTTGGGGAGGTAAGAAACTCAAAGAAGCCTTGATCTTAAGGACCGACATTCTTCCTTGATCTTCAATAAATCTTCCTCTCTCTAGAACCTCTCCGTCTCTCTCTAAGTATAAAAAGGAAAGAAGAGGAAGAATGAGAAGGAATTGAACCCTAAACTGAAAGTATAGGAGCTGTAAGTGCATTCTCGCTCAAGCGAGCCATTCTCGTTTGAAGCGAGATGCTTGGGATCAACTTTCCCTTCCTCATTCTCGCTTGAGTGAGAAACGCTCACTTAAGCGAGAATGGACCAGAAAATGACCCTTATCTGGACGATTCTCGCTTGGGCGAGATCCATCTCGCTTGAGTGAAAAACGTCCAGAGAGCACTCCAAACTCCCCTAATTCTCGCTCAAGCGAAACCATTCTCGCTTAAGCGATAAATGCAGAATCACATTTTCTCCCTTTTTACTGCATAACTCGCTCAAGCGAACCATTCTGGCTTGAGAGAGAATGCTGAAACTTGCTTTTCTTGTCTAAGTCTTTTAATCTTTTACCCAATTAATTCCTTATACTATACTAAGACCTTTACATGTAATTTGTTTTTCTTATAAGTCATGATTATGAAATAACGGGATGTTACAATTCTACCCCCCTTAAGCAATTTTGTCCCCAAAATTGGTTCAATAAGGAATACATCAAAACCTTTACCTTAGTAGAAAAATTCTGGAAATTGATGACGAAGTTCCTCCTCCTCCTCCCAGGTTGCCTCCTCAGGTGTTTGGCCTTCCCAAATTACCTTCACTAGTGGAATGGTCTTGTTCCTCAGGGTTTTGACGCTTCGGTCAACAATTTGTGCAGGCTTAGCAGGGGTAATCAAATCCTCCCTTAATTGTACCGATTCTGAACTTATGATGTGAGAGGGATCATGGACATATTTTCTGAGTTGGGAAACATGGAATACATTATGAACATTGGCTAAATGAGGTGGAAGGGCTATCCGGTATGCAAGGGGATCAATCCTTTGCAAGATTTGAAAAGGACCAATAAAACGGGGGTTGAGTTTCTCGCCCTTAATAGCCCTACCAATACTTGTGATGGGAGTAACCTTTAAAAACACATGATCACCCTCCTCAAACTCTTGGTCTTTTCTTCTCCTGTGAACATAACTCTTCTGTCGGCTTTGGGTAGTTACCGGTTTTTCCCTAATCCTCTTTATTTTATCAGTGGTTTCCTGCACCAACTCCGGACCTAAAAGACCTCTCTTACCTACTTCACACCAACACAGGGGTGACCTACATCTCCTACCATAAAGTGCCTCATAGGGAGCCATACCTATGCTGTGGAAACTATTATTGTAAGCAAATTCTATCAGTGGCAGGTACCTATCCCAATTACCCTTCTCCTCTAAAACACAAGACCTAAGCATGTCCTCTAAGGTCTGGATGGTTCTCTCAGACTATCCATCAGTCTGAGGATGGTAAGCGGTGCTAAACTTGAGTTTAGTACCAAAGACCTGGTGTAAAGCGTTCCAAAACCTAGAGGTGAACCTGGGATCCCTGTCTGACACTATACTGGAGGGCACACCATGGAGCCTCACAATCTCCTTGATGTACAGGTCTGCTAACTTGGTCAAAGGATAGGTTGCCCTGATAGGTAGGAAATGAGCTGACTTGGTCAGCCGGTCTACTATAACCCAGATGGAATGAAAGCTTGCTGGGACCCTAGGTAGCCCCATGACAAAGTCCATAACTATGGCCTCCCACTTCCATTCAGGAATCTCTAAAGGTCGGAGTGTACCTGAGGGTTTCTGGTGTTCTATTTTGACCTGCTGACATATAAGGCACCTAGAGACAAACTCGGCTATCTCCCTCTTCATTCCGTCCCACCAAAACATGCTTTTCAAGTCTTGATACATCTTGGTAATACCTGGATGTATCGTGAACTTGCTCCTGTGGGCTTCCTCTAGAATTTCCTCTTTTAGGCTACCCCCTTAGGGACGCAGACTCTCCCTTGGAAGAGAATCATCCTATCTCCCGACTCAGAAAACCCTGGTTGCCTCTTTCGGGACTGGAGCTCCAAGTCTGAGGCCTGTGCTTCCTTAATCCTACCCCTCAACTCATTGGTTACCTCAAGCCTAAAGAGTCTCATACTACCTCCCTCCAAACTCTCCTCAAGCTTCAAGTTCCTAAATTCTTCTATCAACTCCAACTCATGCACCATCATGGATGATGCATGTAAGGACTTCCTACTCAAGGCGTCGGCCACTACATTAGCCTTGCCCGGGTGGTATCTCAGCTCAAAATCATAGTCCTTCAAAAACTCCATCCACCTCTTCTGCCTCATATCGAGTTCCTTTTGATCAAAGAGGTACTTCAAGCTCTTATGATCACTAAAACCTCAAACCTCACTACATTGCAGTCTGCATGCTGCCGACTTTGTTGAGACAAGCTCATTCCCTAAGAGTTTTAATGATAGCAAACCTTAATATAATATGCAAATGCTCCCAGGATATCTAAGATTTATCTATTACACTAATGGTGTGTTAAGAATATGCAACTCTTAGATTATGACATACATGATTTGAACCACAAGAAGCAAAGTCAGTCTAAGCAACACAAAGGAACTTAAAAGTTGAGCACAAGACAGAACCAAAGGCAAGCTAAGCCTGGACAAGCTCAAACTGTTCATAGGTAAGACTGAGATTCAGATGCATCAGCTGAGACTCAGACTCAATCCCATGCACCCTAACGTACAAGCATTAGAAGCAAGTCAACATAGTACGCTGACACATTGTACATGAGCGCTGACACACTCCACAAGGACGCTGACACAACATCAAAGCAACAGTAACACGCTGACACAAGCAGCAGTAGCTCTGCAGTACAGACACACTGACACAAGCAAACTAAGCACGCTGATTACTCTGAGCTCCTGCAACGACTATTTCAAAATGGTGCCACAGAGTATATAAGGAAGACTTATTGACATAGAAGAGATAGACAACTACACAAGCTGATAAATCCTAGTCTCAAGTCAATCTCATCTCTCATAAGTCTATTCTAAATTGTAAAGCAATCATCTCTTATGTTCAATCCTTATCTTGTAATTCTAGAAGAGTGATTGTACCTAGTTAAGCTCACTGTATACCCTTACCTTGCACGTAGAAGCTAGACTCAATCTCAATCTCATCTCACCTCAGTCTTAGCTAAGTTAGGAGGTGACTAAGCTTAGCCCGAGGAAGTGTAAGCCTGGAGAGGCATTGTAACAAGAATACTCAGACGTGAGCCTGAAGGAGCAAAAGAAAGAATACTTGTAAATTGACAGTTTGTCATAGTGGAAATCTCACAAAGGTGTGAGGACTGGACGTAGCCTAATCTTGGCCACTTCTAATCTGCTGTTGCTCTTGAAGAATCTTATCTTGTTTAGCAATAAGATCAACATTCTTTTTCTCTAGCTTCTCTATCTTCAGCCTGAGCTTTCTGTTCTCTTCTTCAGGATCAGGTGGTGCTTCATAAAGAATAATCTGGATGTGTCTGCACACAAATCTCAGCACATCAAAACCTGGAAGCAAACCATACTCCTATGGATGATACACTGGAAAGAAGAATGTTCCAATGGGACACATAATCGTTCAGTATTCATGAAATGACTCAGACAGAGGTGGGAAATGGTCTCTGATGTAATCATATTTCACATTTATGAATTTCCCATGCCCTATGATAGAATCAGCATCTGGTCCAGTTGACCCAGAAGAGGATCCAACATCCTCTCTGATCTTCCAGTAAGATGACCAGACTCTGTCTCTGAAACTGTGATCCATGCCTCCACCTTGTCTCTTGATCGTTGCTGGTAGCTCCTTCCATTCGCTTGGAGTCAGAGGCTTGAAGGGAACAGGATAGGCCTTAGGTTCCTTGAACTTATCAGCAGGGCCTTCCTTCAGAGGGTACCTAGGAACAATTCTATCAGGTTGCACTAGAATCTTGGTGGTTGGCCTGATGGAAAATGTTCTAGGGGGCCTGTATCCTCTCATGCCAACAGACTTCAGATAATCCCTTTCAAAGAGTTCACCTTCTGTGCATAGATGCCTGACAAAACACCAGTCTTCATTACTCATCTTCAGACAATCAGCATCAGAAAAGGGATCAAGTGGAGCCAACTTGTTAGCAGGTGGTACCACACCCTTTTTCTGATCTTCTCAAGTTGCCCTGAGTACATCTGATCTAAGCTTCCTTGATACTTTATTCTTTCAGCATCTGAAGTATGTTTGACTAGTCCATGGTGCAGAGAGATAGGGGGTGTATCTCTGAAATATTGCAACTCTTCATAGAGGTTTGGAAACTTGGGAACCCTTTCCCTCTCAAAGAAAGGTCCTTCATACCTCTTATGGGGCACTTCAGCTTCTTCATCATACTGATGCTGAGTGAAAGGAAATGCATAAGGATCAAAAGTGGGTTCTGTGAAGAAATCCCTACTTTTAGGTCCTAGCCTAATGTGTTCAGGCAGCATGCTCCCTTTCCACACCTTTGAGCTTTCTTCTTGCTGAATCTCGACAATGAGATCTTCAGATTGTGTTGACTCTGAAGATGATGATGATGAAGATGGTGGTGATGATTGAGGTGATGATGGTGATGGTGATGCTGCTTCTTCTACCTTCTTTATAGGTTGCCTTTCTTCTTCTTCTTTCTCCTCTTGTTTCTTTTCAGGTGAGGAAGGAGGTGATGGAGCCACATTGTCAAACCTCACCCTTGGTCTTTTCACAGGGGGTTTGACTTTCTCAGGTTCAGACACCTTCTCCCTTTCAGCTTGTTTTTCTTCTCTTTTCTTCTTGAAATAGAAGTTGGCCTTTACGAAGTTCTGGTACTTGCTAGCTTCATCCATAGCTTCCATTTGGCTAGCAATGTTCCTTGTAACCCTAGTAGTGGGTTCAGGAGCTGTCTCAAGAATCTTGTTCTTGGTTCTCCTCCTTTGCTGAACCCTAGACCTCTTTCTCTTCTTATTACTTTGAGCCAAGGTAGCTTGCCTTTCATCTTCAGCTACAACTAGCTGAGAGGCCACAGCGATAGCATAGTCTGTCTTCTCTTGCTCAGCCTTCATATCCAATTCTTCTTGTTCTAAGGCAGTAGCTATGGCTGCCACTTGAATCAATTCTGGATCAGAGGGGCAAGCTGCCAAAGGTGAAGCTGCTACAACTTCAAGATCAGCAAGGTTAGCAATCTCTTCCTCATAAGCCTTTCCTTCTATGTCAGAGTAGGCTTAAGAGGTTTTGCACCTTCAGAACCCTGACCCACTATTTCAAATGGCTTTTGCAAAGCCTTCTGAACAGGTTCAGATGCCTGAGTGTGCAGAGTATAGGCTGCTGAAGATACCTTTGTTGCACTCCTCACAGGGAGTTTCTTCAGCTTAGGTTGAGGGGATGGTTTGGAGGCCTTGAACTCTCCTTTTCTGATGTCCCCTTGAAGCTCTTGTTCAAGAATCTCTATTGTGCTTCCTCTTCTTGAGGCCTTCTCCATGAGGACACTCTCCTTCAGAGTAGGAGATGGAGGTCTTGGAGTGAGAGGGTTCTTCAGGTTCATGCTCTTTAGATTCGACTCACCAAAGAATACGGGTGACTTGTGATCAAACAGTCTTTCAATAGGTACTTTAAAGTGCAAGAGTACCTTTGTAATGAGAGTGTTGTGAGGTAGATTTGCACCAGAGTCTCTAATCTTCTTCTGCATGTGGAACATGATGATGCTGGGAAGATTGACTTTCTTCTTCTGCAGCAAGTGAATCGTGCAGAATCTCTCCAATTCAGACACGTGGTTTCTGCTTCCACTCTTAGGGATTATGGAGCACCCTAAGATGGAGTGAAGTACTCAGACCTTATCCAGCAAGAACTTAGAATTAGGAGTCTTGGATTCTTCTGTACCATACAACATCTTTGTGTACTTCTTTTGCCCGCCATTCCTTAACTCCCATCCAGGAGTAAAGGTTTCTACTTCAGCCTTGACCTTGGCGATGGTGGAAAGAATCCCTTCATCAACAAAAACAGGGACTCCTAGAACAATAGCCTTGATGCTTTCATATACTCCCTTGGAGTTAGGGATTCCTCTAGCTGAAGCCCAGAAATCTATGACACTCTGCTCGTGCCATGAACAGTAGATGTTGTCAAAGAATGGAGTCCAGCCAGCAGCATCAAATTCCTCAACCAAATCCATACCAAGATTTCGAAGCTCTTCAAGGTCCACACGTTTCGGTCTGACCACATTTCCACCGGAACTGGAAGACTTCTTTGGTGCCATTGATGAGTTGCAGAAAAACTTGAGAGAAAGCGGTTGCTAGAGAGAATAAGAAGTTCAAACAGTGCTGAGAGAAAATGTAAGACTTCCTCGACACTCTTACTCCTGCATTTATAGACCCACGATGCAATGATGGTCTGTACTGGCTGCGCGGACATTGGGTATCGTGCAAAGTTGAAGAGACAAAATAAATGGAATTCAACCGTCTCAGATAGCCACGTCAGCAAGTCATTTTAGACAAGTGAGAAATTTCAGACACATATAAAATTTCAGAAACCCTAGAATTTCAGACATGTCACAATTTCAGACACCCTGGAATTTCAGATGCTCTTAACATATCAGACACAATCAATTATTAGAAAATGCATGTATGTTCAAATTATTGCGTATGAACTTAAATCTATCTTCAGCCAGGGGTTTTGTGAATATATTTGCCCATTGATGCTCTGTGTCAATGAACTGAATATCAAAAACACCTTTCTGAACATAGTCTCTAATAAAATGATGCTTGATTTCTATATGTTTGGCCCTAGAATGTTGGATAGGATTTTTAGATAAATTAATTGCACTTGTATTATCACACAAAACAGGTATAGCAGAGATAGAAATATTAAAGTCCTCAAGCTGATACTTCACCCATAGCAGTTGTGAACAACAATTGGCTACTGAGATGTATTCTGCTTCTGCTATTGATAATGCATTGGTGCTTTGCCTTTTGCTTGACCAGCTGATCATGTTATTTCCAAAGAAATGACATCCTCCACTGGTGCTCTTTCTTTCTATTCTATCTCCAGCAAAGTCAGCATCACAATATCCTATTAACCTGCAATCCTTGTCTTTCTTATAGCATAGACCAAGATTAGTAGTGCCTTTAAGATATCTAAAAATTCTCTTAACAACTTTGTAATGAGTAGTTCTTGGATCTGATTGAAATCTAGCACAAAAACACACACTGAACATTATGTCAGGTCTGCTTGCTGTTAGATAAAATAAAGAGCCAATCATTCCTCTATACAAAGTTTGATTTATTGGTTCTTCATTTTCATCCTTGCTTAAAGATGAAGATGGATGCATAGGAGTTGACATGGGTTTGCAATCATTTAAGTTAAACTTTTTGAGCATTTCTTTTGTATATTTTTCTTGATGGATCCATATACAATCAGAATCTTGCTTAATCTGAAGTCCTAAGAAAAATTTTAGTTCTCCCATTAAACTCATTTCAAACTCTGATTGCATTAACATAGAAAACTCCTTGCACAGGGAAGAATTAGTTGAACCAAAAATAATGTCATCAACATATATCTGGACAAGTATAAGATCTTTGTTAGACTGTTTTCTAAAATGAGTTGTATCTACTTTTCCTCTTTTAAAACCATTTTTGATAAGAAAACTACTCAATCGGTCATACCAAGCTCTTGGGGCTTGTTTCAGACCATAAAAAGCCTTTTTCAGTTTGAAAACATGATCAGGAAAAGCTATATTTTCAAAACCAGGGGGTTGTCTAACAAAAACCTCTTCTTCAATGAATCCATTGAGAAAAGCACTTTTGACATCCATTTGATATAGTTTGATGCCATTATTTACAGCATAAAAGAGAAGAATTCTAATTGCTTCTAACCTGGCAATAGGGGCAAAGGTTTCAGTGAATTCAATACCTTCTTAAAAGAGTGTCTTGTTTGTTTCCCTTTCAGACAGCTTTCACATAAAATGTCAGATTTGTATGAAAGCTTGGGCAATCCTTTAACAAGATTGTGTTTTGCTAACCTTGAGATTAATCTCAAGCTGGCATGCCCAAGTCTTTGATGTCAAATCTATTTTTCATCTTCAACAGAAATGAAACATTTTACATTTTGACTTGCTAGATCCTCTAGATCAATTTTGTACACATTGTTGTGTCTCTTAGCAGTAAAGAGGGTTTGATCAGAGGAGTCTTTGACTATGCATCCTTCCTTAGTAAAGGATACCACATAACCACTGCCACATAATTGACTTATGCTCAGTAAATTATGTTGAAGTCCCTCCACTAGGAGTACATTTTTAATAAGGGATGAAGGAGATATACCTACAGTCCCTATTCTAGTGATCTTCCCTTGCTGATTTCCACCAAAGGTGACCACACCTCTTGCTCTGGGTCTAAGGTTTTGGAAGAAAGACCTTTCTCCTGTCATGTGTCGCGAGCACCCACTGTCCAGGTACCATTTGTGGGGTTTCCTTTGTCCTGTTAAACACATCTGCAACAGGAATGATCAAGTTTTTAGGTACCCATATTCTTTTGGGTCCTTTCTTGTTAGCTTTGGGCCTTGCTTTTCTCTTGTGTTTGCACTGAGTCACATTGTGTCCAGGCTTGCCACAGTGAGAACACCCAATAACCTTCTTTTTGCCTTTAGTAAAATTTAAGACAGTAGGAGCTTCAGAGGTGTTGTGATCACAAAAGCCTAAACCACTTTTGTCAAGAGGATCCCTTTGATTGCCCAGCAATCTGTTAAGTTTATCTGTCCCTTTGACAAACTTAGCTAAGTCTTTTGTCAGTTCCTCAACTTGTTTCTGAAGTTTTTTGTTTTCTTCAGAGATAGTTTGTGAACTGCTGCTTTCAGTTACAAGGATTTTCTCCTTGAGCATAATATTTTCTATCTCAAGAGCCTCATATTTGCTGCACATTTCTGTGTGGACTTTGGATAGATTCTTATACTCTTGGAAAAGTTCCTTGGAACTTTCCATCAGGTCATCATACATCTCTTGCAGAGTTAAGGGAAATACCTCAGCTTCAGAGTTGTCTAATGAGGGCAGGCTGGCCATGAGACACAGGTTGGCCTCTTCTGAAGTGTCTTCCTCTTCTTCTGAGGTGGACTCATCAGGATCTTCCCATGTTGCCATTAGTCCCTTCTTCCTCTTGAAGATCTTCTTCTTTTTTAGGCTGTTTTTCTTCAGTTTTGGGCATTCAGCTATCATATGACCTGGCTATTTGCATTCATAGCAAGTAATTTTGTCATTTTGAAAATCCTTACCTGACTTACCTACTTTAGAGGTTGAAGGTTGGTTCTTTCTCAGCTTTCCTCTATTTTGTATCATCCTCTTGATTTTCATGCTGAGAAGAGCAAGATCATCGTCTTCTGAGCTATCTTCAGAGTCGTCATCTGCTTCTGAAGTTTCCTCTGCTTGAATAGCCTTCATGCTGTCATGCCTAGGCTGTTTGGCCTTGGAGTTTAGTGCTAGAGACTTCTTCTTGTTGTCATCTTCTTCAAGTTCAAGCTCATGGACCTTGAGAGATCCCAACAGTTCTTCCATTCTAAGAGAGTATAAGTCTCTTGCTTCTTGAATGGCAGTGACTTTGGGTCTCCAGGACTTAGGCAAACTTCTTAGAATCTTTCTATTGTTGTCTCCAGATTCATAAGTTCTACCTAAGGACTTGAGTCCATTAGTTATAGTCTGAAACCTTCCAAACATCTGGTCAATGATTTTAGATTCCTCCATCTTGAACATCTCATATTGATGTATGAGTATGCTGATCTTGGATTGCTTGACCGTTTCTGTCCCTTCATGGGCTGCTGCAAGAGTATCCCAGATCTCCTTGGCAGAAGTACATCCATGAACCTTCTCATACTCTGATTTATTCAAAGAACATATCAGATAGAGTTTGGCTTTGGCATTCATTTGTACTCTAGCCTTCTGCTCCGAGGTCCATTCAGCCTTAGGAATGGGCACTCCATTATGCATACGCATATAGTCTCCATCAGTGACCACATCCCAGACATCAATGTTGTTGCTCTCAATGAACAACTTCATACGATCCCTCCAGTAGTGTTAATCCACTCCATTGAATGTTGGGGGCCTTGTGATAGAGGCTCCTTCAGAGATGTATTGTCTGTTGTTGTTGGAAGCTTCCATCTGGATCTTTAGTCCTCAACACTTGTTAGGTGCTCAACCCTGAGTTGAGCTCTAATACCAACTGTAGAAACACAGGGAAACACTAAAAGGGGGGGTTGAATAGTGTTTCTTAATAATTTACGGAAGCTTTTCACAAACGATTAAGTTCAAAGTAGTTTCAGACAGTTTTAGAAAGCTGTCTGAAGTTAAGAAGACTTCTGAAAGTAATTTTAAATAGGTTTCCTTGCTTCTTTTAAAATTATTGAAACAATCTTCAATACCCTTGGGTTAGTATAAATAAATTGACAAGAGATAAGGGATAGAAGACTTAGCCAAGAAATTTATCCTAGTTCACCCACTAACACAGTGAGCTATGTCCAGTCCCAATGGCAAACAACCACTGGATTTCCACTATATGAATATTCAAATTACAGGCTCAAATATGAGTACAGTCTCTCCAGACACAACGAGTACAGTCTCTCCAGACACAACGAGTACAGTCTCTCCAGACACCACGAGTACAGTCTCTCCAGACACAATGAGTACAGTCCCTCCATACACAACCAAGTATTCTTTTTTCAGTCTAGCCTCTCCAGGCTCTTCAACTAAGTATTCTTTATCAGTCTAGCCTCTCCAGGCTCTTCAACTAAGTTTTCTTTGTTTCAGACAAGCCTCTCCAGGCTCAATATGCAGTATTACAACGAAATGTGTCTAAGCTTTTGAACTACACAAGTTTTAAGCTTAAGAAGACATAGTGCACAATAATAACTGAGGTATACTCAAGATATACAGATAATGTGCAAAGAAGATGAATCAGAGAGTTTTATCAAAGTAAAGCTCGCAGCGGAATATCTCTTAGGCTTTCTTGCAATAATTTCTCTATATGTCTCTCTGTCTTTGATGGTCTTCATGGAGGGGTATTTATACCCAATCTTCAATCCGTTGAAATACCACCGTTTAGAGATAGCATTAAATGCTATTTAATCCGTTGTGAGACATGCTTATGAGAGCTCTGATATTTCTGACACGGTACAAGGTTGCTCCTACCATAAAGCTGCTACATATGTTGCTGCAGAGGTTGCGTTGCAAAGATTTCCTCAGTGGTGTATGAAATTCAAAAATACCAGGAAATGTAACACCCGCAATTTTTCTTACTGGTGTATAAATAGAATAAAGAAAATTTTAAATAGTAATAATCATTTAATTATAAAGTATTTAGTAGCTTTTAATAGACAGCCAAATTTATAATACCCAACCACAATTATGAGTAAATTTCTCTAGAGAGGTGTTTGAGAAAATAACCTAAGATACCTTTAGTAATTATACAGTTAAGGAAAATATAGATTTAATTATTAAAAATAGCTAAAACTCTAAGGGATCTATACCTTTATTCAAAATACTCTTAATATAATTAGTGATGAGTTTTAGAAAATAATTTAGAATTTTTCTGGCACTTCTGGGCAAAAAGATCAAAATGCCCCCAGTTAACAGTATAACCATAGCCAGCATATGAAAAAAATTGTAGAAAAATATGGAAAATATATTTTGAACCTTAAAAGATGATTTAAAATTATATTTATAATTCTATACAATCTCTGTTAATAAAACCTTAATTTTCTCTCTCTGCTTACTGTAACGCCCACTTCTTACCGTTTTACCGCATTTCGTGTTTTATTGAATTGTTAAAATTATTTTTAATCACCAAAATTTATATTTTTGGATTTAGAATTTAATTTCCTATTTTTAGGGAATTTCTGGGAATTTTTGGGGTTTTTCTGTGAAAATGACCTTTTTACCCCTCCTGTCCCTTGAACCGGGCCCGAATACTCTTGATCCGGGCCAGAAAAATTGCACAAACCTTCCCTTTTTCCTCCTAGAAGGCCGTGCATAGTGCAGCCTTGATGCATGGAAGCCACTTGTATTTTTCTTTCTTTTCTCCAAGACTTGAAAAAGAAGCAAGCCTTTATGGCACATCAACTCACCTTTCTCTCTCACTTTTCCTACATGCAAGCTTAGGAACTCTCTCATTTTCTCTCTTCCTTTTCTCTCTTGGTCGTGAACTCTCCATCAACTTCTCTCAAAATTTTTCATCTTCCCTTAAACACATCAAGCCAAGGTTCCATCTTTGAACCAAAGCTTCCATTTCTAAGCCTTCTAGCCTTGAAAAATCCTTGTTGGTGACTAAAGGAGGCATCTTTGGGGGCTGTTTTGGGACCAGAATTCTGCACTCATTTTCTTGGAAATTTGAGGTAAAGGGGGGGAGAACTTGAACTCTAGTAGGATTGGTAACTAGAGTCAAGGATTTGCCCTTAAAATCCTTGTTTTTACTCTTGTTTTTCCTTGAAAAAAAATCACTTTTTGAGCTTTTCTTTGAGCAAATGTTTTGGATTCTTGGAGCTGGGTTGTTTACATGTTTTTAAGTTTATTTTGATGCTTGGAATGTGCTTGGATTGTGATTGTTGGTGCATGCAAGCCAAGAAACAATTTTGGAAAATTTTTCCCTTTTTTCCTCTAATAGCTCTCGGCCTTGAGGGATTTTGGGGCTGAATGTGTTTCAAAATTTTTTTGGTGCTTGGAATGTGTTTGTATGATGAATCTATGAACATGCATGAAGTTGGTTGAAGGTATACAATTGTTTTGGAAGATTGATCTTTGAAAAATAGTGTTTATGAGCTTGAAAATGGAGTTATGAACTTTAATGTGTATGTGGATGATTTTGAGTGGATTAGTATGATATTTGGCATTTAGATTGTTTGTTGATGAATGTGTGAAGTTTTGGTGAAGATTGGATGTTGTGAAAAATTTGAAGTTTTGATGAACATTCAAGTTGTTCTTGATGTTCATGAATTGTTCTTGATGAAACTCATCAAGAATACCTTTTTGATCTTAAAAAGGTCAAGGGTATGTTGAAAACATGTTTATAGGCTTTGGTGGTCCAAAAGGACTAAGAAGCAATTTTACAAGTAAAAGGACTAAAGTGCAATTAAGAATAAGTCTTTAAAAATAAATAAAACAAATTCGGATTTTCAATTCCAACCAAGTAAAAGTCAACTTAAAGGTCAATATTTTAGGTTACCATGACTAAAAATAAGTTCCTAAGAGTTATAAAACCTTTAGGCTTTTAATTTAAGTTTAAAACCTTTAAGAAAAGGAGTTAAAAACTCATTAAAAGTCAATCAAGATTAGATTATGAAATTAAAAGTTAGATTGGAGTTGGACTTCAACTCTAATCCAAGCAATTAAAAGTTAAAACTTAGGATTAATTAGTGGGCTTAATTAATTTAATTACCTAAGTTAATCAACCTAATTCACTTAAGTCGATTAAGTAAAGAATGATTAATTAAGTCTAAAGTTAATTAACCTCAATGAAAGTATTAATTAAGTAATTAACCAATAATGATGGTTAAAGACTAATTAATTATGATTAAACTTAATCAAACATAATTAAAATCCTAATCCAAGATTAAGGAAGAGATTAAGGGATGATTAAGAATTAATTAGGATCTTAAGTAAGGATTAAGACTTAATTAAAGAGGATTAAGATTAATTGTAATCCAGTTAATGAAGACTAGTTAAGATTAAAAGTTAAACTTAATCTTAATTAGTCATACAAGGAGAATTAGGATAAGTAATACCATCCATAAGATACAATCATAAGTTTTAGTAAATTATAGGACTTAAGTGGACATGATTATCAAGAACATTAGTACAAACTACCTTAAAAGGCTATAATCAACACACTCTTTCTACATAAAACTTGAGAAGCTTGGCGAGAGAGTGCGGTTTGGCCTTCCTTGTGAAGGAAAGACATTGAACTCGGGCCGTGCCACGGGGATGTGGTGACGTTGAATGGTTCAATGGGTTTTGCCTGTAAGGATGTGAATGTTGTGAGCATTGTTGTGTGACATGCATCATGAAGCGTCGTTGATGTTCGAGGTTGAAAACCTTACGACCTATATAGCAGTAACACTCGGTACCGTGTGAAACTGGTAGGGACTGGGCACTGGGTTTTGCAAAGAACGCCAGAGGGTCCTCGGGTGGGGATGCCAGCCCTGAGGATAGTCAGGTCCCGAAATGGCTCAGGTGACGTAGGCTCGCTCCCTACTGTCGAGCAAACGGGGTACAAGCTTGACTATCGTGTCGCTCTCAAGTTTTCATGGTCAGTTGAGATTGTCTGGAAGTCGGGAAATTTATTTGGCCAAAATGTATGAGCAATGCTCTTTGTACCAATGCTAGTACAGACTCTAACTCCTGACGTGTTGTGTATATATGGTCGGGCAGCTGCTATGTGCTCTGCCTATGGTGATGTTTCCCTGGGCCCGCATGCATTAGATATTGCATTATAATAGTAAAAGTTGCGTTCATATGAGTACACCATGATGAGATGTCGTGATTGCTTATTTATTCGACTGTGTGGATTGCCTCTGTGTGTGTGCTCTAGTTTGCTGTATCCTACATGCTGTGAGTTCATGCGATGTTCTCACCCTTCTTTTCTATCTCTTCTTTCTATGTTCTTCTCGTCACGTTGACAGTCGGTATCGAGGACTTCCGTCATGACGTCGATGCAGGTGCGAATCAGATGGTTGCCGAGGGGCACCCGGAGGGTGACGGGTATCCCGCGCAGGTGTGAGTTCTATGGGGGGGGAGTTTGTGTCACCATCACACACCCCAGACTTCCTCTTGTACCTGAAAAGGACTAGGTTGTGTTGAGTCTAGGTAGTACGCAGCTCTGATTTAGGAATCTCTTCTTTTGTATTCTGTTAGAGGTCTCATTTATTTTACTACCGGAACTCATGTTTTAAGGTGGTCATGTGGGTATTCGAGAGGTACATCGATGCTACTTAATATGTATGTATGTATTTATGTCACACTGTTTTATGTTCTCTCAAGGTCTTTAACCATGTGTATGTTGTGTATGCGCGTAAGGTGTAATTCTTTTGACGCTTACGGAAAGATAAGTTTTTTTGAAAATGAAGGAAAGGATATTTCATAAGTACTTAAAATAAAGCTAGAGAGGTAATAGGTCAATGACACCTAAATCCTTTTCAAAAAAAAAAAACTTCCGCATTTTTTTGACGTTCTACTTCGTTGGTCACGTGTAATGCATGTGGTACTTTTAGTGGTAACTAGGGGTATCACAGGAAAGGTCTCTGTGTTCCTTGCTATAAACGTGTTACGTGCAGCAGAGGTTCAGAAAAGTCTTCACAAGCTTCAGCAAAGGGTGCCACGTCATTAATGAGACTTCAGACAGCTTCAACACTTCAGACGGGTAATGCACTTCAGACGGCTTCAACGCTTCAGACGTGTTGAACCTTTAGAAGGCTTAACTCCTCAGACAGGTTGAAAGCACTTCACATAGTCTTTATATAAGCTTAAAATGGCTTGATGAAATCATAGATAAATCATTAAAACTTATATGTATCTATGATAAATATTTTAACTCAAATTTGTTAAGCATTAAAATTTGGGAATTGAGTTGTCTTAAACATCATATTTTCTCTTATGATATTTTTGAGACTCAACAATCCGGCTAACTTCAGGCTTCTCTTTGTCTTTTTTATAATCATTAACGTTCGGGACTATATATATAATACAAATCCTAAATATCGTAAATGAAAAAAATAAATAAAATGCATGAAATTCAACCTCTTCCCCAAGCTTAAAATTTACATTGTCTAAAAGGTAAAGAAAATAAAAGAGTCGTGTAAAGGGGAACTCACAAAACCATATTAAAGATGTTGGAGGAGGATCAGGATAAAAACTCACTACTTTGTTTCTTGTAGGTGTCCAATGTGGTTGATAATTCAACAATTTATAACTTCATTAATGGAATGAGGAGTAGAGAAAAGTTTTTCAAGCTTGAAATTAAAGAAGAGAGGAAAAAGATGGGTGAAAGAAGAAAAAATAAGGTAAAAATTAACTTCATTAATGGAATGAGGATTGAGGAGTAGAGAAAAGGTTTTCAAGCTTGAAATTTAAGAAGAGAGGAAAGTGGTGGGTGAAAGAAGAAAAAATAAGGTAAAAGTTAGATGATCTTAAACTCATCATCACACAGCACACGAGTGTAGTGCCAACTCACATGGGACTACTCCACGTCGTATGTATGATACGGGAGATAATTATTGTGCGACGTGGCGAGGTGCCAGAACCAACCATTCAAAAGACAAAAGAGCTAGCGTGACTCCGACCCTGAGTCTGACTTGGTTGACGTGGTTCCATCTTCACTTTTCTACTTCCTCCTCATCCTTTCTTTCTCTCTCCTCTTAGCTGGATTCTCTTTCTTTGCCTTTTTCTAACCAGTGGCACTTTTACATCACTGTATTTATTTATTCTCCCTATCTCATTTTAAGCAAAATAAATTGTCAAAAATACATTTTATAGTTGTTTAACATGTTTTTGTTATTTAATATTGTCTCATTAATAAAAGTTTAGTCTACTTATTTAGTACCAGATTATTATAAAATTTTATCTAATGATAAAAAAATGTGTTAAAAATACAAAAAAAATGAGTTATTCATATTCTTTTTTACAACATTTTCTCAAATATCTCAAGCTACCTGATCAAAATCAAACCAGTTCTAATTAAGATTTTTTGTTGTTATGCAGTCCTAAGAATTCTTCGTTATGTACGAAGCAGTTCTAAGAATTCCAACTATGTATTTTTTGTCAAATAAGAAGACCAACTATGTATTTTTCTTGACTCAACTGATGTGTTTGGACTTTCTACCAAAAAAGCTGATATATTTGGGCCTTAAGACTGTAAGCCCATAGTCAGCCTAGGCTTTGTAAAAATTGTATGGCCTTCATGACAAAAAAAAAGGATTTATACAAAAAATTGAGTAAACCACCAATTTCGTCCCCAACGTATATCACCGACTTCAAATTCGTCCCTAACGTTACAATAATTCATTAATAGTCCCCGAACTATGTAAAAAAACATCAAATTAGTCCTTGTACATGGACTAAATTGTTTGATTAATGTAAAGTATAGGGACTAAATTGATGAATTTTTACATAGTTTGGGGACTAATAATGAATTATTGTAACGTTAAGGACGAATTTGAAGTCGGTGGTATACGTTGGGGACGAAATTGGTGGTTTACTCACAAAAAATAAAGAAAAAATAAGTAAAAAGTATATATATACTAAAACTTATCTAAAACATAAAAATATTAAAGTAAGAAATAATGTGTGTATGAGTTCAAACATCACAATGCATGAGTTTAAACCTCACAAATCATTTCACCCCTTTTTTTCTCTTTTTCTTTACTTTCATGTGAGTTAAAAATTGTAATGGAGTGAAATTATAAGAATTTATATAAAAAATACAAAAAATGAGCAAAATATATATATAGACAAGATCTAAATATAAAAATAATTGTGGGGCAAATAACGTGAGTAAAAGTTGAACCTTCATAATGCATGAGTTAAAATTCATAATTTATTTCGTCTTTTTCCTATTCTCCTTTCCTTTCATGTGAGTCTTCCTTACGTTTTTTTCAAGACTGTCTAGTGATAGGTTCTCCTTTCCTTTCATGTGAGTCTTCCTTGCGTTTTTTTCAAGACTGTCTAGTGATAGGTTCTCCTTTAAATAAAAAGTATAAAATAAATTTTAAAAAACTATTTACTCACATTCATGGTAACATATAGTTGTGTGCACCAAGAGTGTGAACCACAAACGTATTATACCTATATTTTCTTATATATCACTTATATAAGTATAGAATATATTAATCAATGTTCTCCTATCATATTCAATTCATAAAATAAATAGTATACACAAATCATAAATTAATGAATAATTTTATTGAATAAAATGTTTGTAAACAAGGAAAGGTTTGAATGACTTGTCTATTTTAATTTACTTTAATTCTGAATTTAGGCTATCATTGTGTTTTTTTCTTGTTAATACATTATTTAACATGTTATGACTAGATGAGGTCGTTCTACAATAGTTTGTCCTTTAAAAAATAATAAACCATGAAAATATGAACAAAGATTCTCGCACTTAGGCAAAACAATTTTCTTTGCTATCTGTATGGCATGGAATGCGTTATCACACACGCAACACATCGTTAATGTGAATGTGATCACATCATCCACAAAAACTCTGAAATTCACCACATATCTGATTGTCTGACATATGACACGTCTTCACTTCTTTTCTATGCTATTTCTCAGTACAATATGCATCTATATCGATATTATCCTACTCTATGACATTTTTAGCAAATTTCAATCGATTTCTAGTGATCCGAGAGAATTCTCTGGCCATAACTAGCCTGCCTTGTTTTATAGTATTTCGATTTGCATATTCCAAAATATAAAGGGATAATCTTTACAATACTACTACTTGATCTAGTTGTTCAATGTTAGATCAATTAATGTTTTATCAATAAAAATAAATCACATGTTTTCTTAGGAAGAATTAAGAAACGCGACTTAATTAAAAACTTTGGAATTTCATTACATAAAACATAACTGCAAGTACATATAATGATCTTAAAGGTATGTAAAGATAACTTTTGTTACTCGCTGAAATAACACATAGCTAATTACTTATATTCATATGTTAATTTCATAACTAGACGGGTTACAAGCCAAATAACAATGAAAGGTCTAGTTTAGAGCCAGAGAGCTCCAGCCTCCTTGAGGTGAGGAACCAATTTGTTATTTAAATGGTATGTTACGAGGGAATCAACCCCACCAATGAACTTGCCCCCAATGAAGATAGCGGGAATGGGTTCGGGTTTTCCAGAAAATTGGCGGAGGACATCTCGGATGCCAGGCCCATCAACATGCTCATCCAGCTCCACAACCTTAGGGCCTACACCGAGGCTGAAGATGAGGTGCTTGACCATTCTGGACATCCAAAAATCATTTCTGCTGAAGATCACCACTGCGTAGGACGATGTCAGTTGTTGCACAATCTCATCAGGAGTCATTTTGTGTTCTAAGGGCTGCGACGACGACTCTTCCTTTATTTCGGTCTGTGATTTCAAAGGATTCATTTTGGTATTTTATGAGAAAGAGAGGAGGGAAAAATTAACATAACAATTATAGTTTATATAGAGGGTGATGAAAGTTGAAAAGCAATAGTGTGAGAATGTCGTGACAACCAATGATGTTGCATGATATTCCTTGGTGGTCTGCATGTAACATGCTGCGTTAGTTAAACCGTAATGATGAGAAAGCATCAGTGATTCCACAGGCATAAAATGAGTGCGTTTCATGTGAAATTATGAATTGGCAGATGAAAAAGAAATTGAAGGGCGTGTTAATTGTGAATGGGGATTTTGTGTTGGTTACACTTTGCCTCGATCAAAGAGAGAAAATGAAAAAATTATGTTGTTGTTTAATTTCCAACTAAGATGAAATGAAAAACGGGGAAAAACGGCGAAGGGAAAAGAGAATATCAAGGGTCCTTGCTTTCAATACAACTTAGAGATGGGGGCACTAGAAACCGTAAAAGATAGGGAAAGGTCACACAATGCAATAGTTGTTATACCACATGCATGATAAGTACCTCATAATTATACAAAAAGCAAAAGTTGCCATACATGTATACTACATATGTGATGCCAAAGTAATGATGTGTCTCATGCCATTCCTCTACCTCTTCCTTGGGTTCTTGTATTGTATGCCATATCATAAGTGTTATTGATATTAATAACAATATATAATATATGAGAGGGAGATTAAAACCCACATAACTCAAGCAATTTTTCTTGGGAAAAACTTATATAAGTCTTAATCTTGTGAAAAAAAAAGTGAATAAGACTTGTTTTGTTTCGTAATAATAATTTAATAGCATTTTTTATAACATCAATCATTGTTGAGGATAAGAATGTAAAAAAGGAAAATATTTATAAAAAAATGAGAGCGTCTATTGAACTTTTATTTTTTTATTTTAAAACTACATTCTTTTTTTTAATGTTATTATACCTAACATGGTGTTATCAAAACCGTTTAACGAGTTTAATTAAATTCGATGCATTCATCAAGAAATCATAATTGAGTTCTTATAGCAATTTTACTGAAAGATTATAACTGTTGACTAGCAGAAAGATAGGCATTCTCATGCCTGTCTATCCACATTTTTTATTGTTTGGGAAAAATATAAATTTAAATAAGATAGACATTGCATTTCTATAAGAAATACTATGTTTGGTCTCTTATACTTGTTTATTTGCATTTTCTATTCTTTAGGAAAGACATAATATATACATTTAAATCATTAAATGAAAACAAAATAATGGATTTGAATTAATTAAAATCATATGTAATATATAAAAATAAATTAATAAAATATATTATTTATAATTTTTATTGTTTTATCATAATCCTTTATTTCTTAATTGAGAGACCAAACAATAAATATTTTTTTAGAAACATTGTTTTTCTCCTTATATTTTAATAATAAAACTTAATAAGTCATAATTTATAATTAAGCCATAAGAAACATACCAATAAGACAAAAACAACAATAAAATTAAATAGCTGTTTACCTTTTATACTCACTCATCTCATGTTTATTTTTTATTAACAAATTTAATTCTATTATTGAATATATAATTGAATAAAATTTTAACAAAATGAAATTGAATATGTGAACCAGAAGTAGACTACGTAGCAAAATCAAAGCAACTATTTTTTCTCACCCTATGTAATCCATCAACTATAAAGAAAATTGAGGATTTTTTATTCAAGACTCTCAATCATCTTTGCAACAACTGCACACATTCTTAAGAACTCCAACAAAACAAAAAAAGATCTAATATCAAAGCATCTTTAACCAAAACATTATGATTTGCATAACATGTATAAAATAAGTATAAATCACAAAGTGGAGTCCATTCCTTCATGGTGAGCAGTAACACCATTCTAAAATTGCAAGAGATCATGAATTACAACAATTTGATTGGAAAATTTCGCTACCTATAAAAAAAATCAAGAAATTGATAAATATAATTAATTTTATAAATTTCACAAACATCTACATCTTGTATTTCAGTTTGCCAACTTGATGATCTGTAAAAATAATAAATAAATATATAAATAAAAATTGTACACAGAGGTAGAAAAATTAAAATTTATACATACATAGATATCTTTGTTTAAAAATCTACAGAGAACTGCATCTTCTATTTTATCCATTGTGTTATGGAGAATGTGTTCTTCTTGATGTTCCTGCAACACAACTTAAAGAACCAACTTTATTCAGTTCTAGCCATTGAGTTCCGGAGAATGTGGTAAACAACATTTTTAGTTAAGAATATGGTAAGAAATGAAAATGAATGATTTTGGTGTCATCACGTGATATACTTCACATTAGTAGATCTTCCTTCTATATTATGTAATAGATCCATGAATATGGTTGGATTAATGAAACAAAACTCATAAAAGGCACTTTAAAACAAATTGAAAAAAGATAGAGTTTTTTTTCTGAAAAAGATGTTAAGTGAAAATAACCAATAGCTTGTATAAACTTTATTTGATGTAAATCTTTTAAAATATTAGACAAACTTAAAATAATAATGAAGAAAAAACCTTACTTTATTAATGATAAGAATCTAGTTAATAAAAACCAAAAGAGCACCCGCCGCCACAACCTTTACGTATTTAAATCTATTAGTTTGTGTGATTCCAAAATTTGTAGCAAACTACTAGATTATTTGTAGTAAAAGTTGTAAAAGATTGTATCAAAAATTTGTTGGGCTTAATTATCCCGATAATAATAAATTATTATTTATTATATTGATACAAAACCTATACCAATTTGATATTATAAAGACGTGGTAGTTGTGTGAGTACAAATTCCAAACTTACCCATTAGATTATATTACAAAAAATTCGTATGGAAGGTTGGCTTGAAGTCTAGGGGGATATGTTGAATATCTAGCAAGCGTTCCAAAGTAAACTATAGTATAATAGTTTAAGAGTAGGGGTGTCGTACCCACGAGGAACATACAGTTTTCAATTAAAATTCAAAGTTATTATGCTCACTAAGTATATATACATAGAAAATGGATTTGTTCATGATGGATTAGTAATAAAAATAAATTATGTTGCATACAAAGTAATAAAAAGCAATGTAAAGGTTTAGAGAGAATTTAGTTGGAAAAGTTGGGATTGAATTTTATCTATCTCACTCGTTTGTAATCTGGATAAATAAAGATATATAGCATTCGAAACTATTGACAATGATGCAACATACTAAAATTATTTATATTGATTCCTCAAGTATAAAATTCATAGGAAAAATCTCTTAAATATCGATTCCTCAGATATTTAACAGATTATCTAGCATTACGATCGAATGTTATAAAGCAATCGATACATTGAAATCTATTCCTAGCATTACAACATGTCGAGTAATTTCTTTCAGATCGGATTTTCAGAAATACTTTCCAGTTAGATCTAAAAATCAAATTCAACAATCTATTAATCAGATAGAATCTGATATTAAGAACGGAACGAAAATACCTATATCAAATAGAAACGAGATTACTATATGTAAATATCATCGGAATACATCTGAGTTCGAATCGATTACATTCAATCCCAAGAAGGAAATTAGCTACTCATGATAGCCATTATACAAGAAGGATTTGGAGAAGAATTGAAGAAAACGGCTTCCGCAGCTCTTCGTTCTATTTCGTCCATGTTCCATACTTGCCTAAAATAGAAAACCTATGTTCTCAATGATGAAAATCTGTTTCTGACTCTGTATTATCATTGGGTAAGTGAATTCTCGCTTGAGCGAGCTAATTCTCGCTCAAGCGAGAAGAGTACTTCAACATGAAGAAAAGTCTGTTGAGTCTCAATTTATCATTAAGAATTTAATAATGATTGAGCCACAAATTTCCAAGTTTTAATGAACAACAAATTTGACTAAGTTACAAGAATAACTGCCTATGCTATTAACGTATACTTTGAATTCAGCAAGCTGATCTCTTTACGTCATGAATACTTTCTGACATGGCAACTGTCTGAAGAAATTGGACCACCTAAAATGGTCATCTGTCTGAAGAAGTGAAGCCGTCTAATGATTCAAGTTGTCTGAAGATTAAAGTCTTCAGAAGGTTGAAGTGTCCTACTGTCTGAAGAAGTAGGATCATCTGAAGTGGTTGTTCATCTGAAGCATGTTATCATCTGAAGCTAGGAAGAACAATCTGAAATGGTCTATCATCTGAAGCGTAACATCCATCTGAAGAAGATGTTTTGTCTAAAGTGAAATATCATCTAAAGTCAAGAGACCATCTGAAGACATTGTCTGTAACTGTTTATCTAAGATCAAGAGGAGAAGCCTCTGAAGAGATTTGATGAAGATATTTCTCTGTCAATTCCTTCTGAAACAAGACTATGGTCTAACCTATTTAAGGCAAACAGAATGGGAACTTTTCTGGATATTCAAATTTCTATCACTTAAGAGGAAAGTTCTAAGCATCGCAACATTTGAAGAAGTCAGAACAGGCCTGCGCTGTTCTACATCCTTGTACCGTGCCATAAGCTATCAGAAATCATTTCACAACGGGATTATTTGCATCTCTAACGGTTGCGTTGAGTGTGTCTCATTCCTGTGCTTATAAATAGCTTGCAAGCCGAAGCAGCTCGAGAGCAGGCAACCCTCAATGCAACACTACTTCAGGAGTTGAGCCGGAGGACAACGAGGACACCTCCCATTCCTACGTTGGATTAGTTTGTTCGTGGGTTAGCGGAATTTCGGAAACACAACCTTCCTCAATTTAATGGAGTCTATGATCCGGATGTGGCGTCCAACTTGCTTAGAGATCTTAATAGAATTTTCGATGTGATGAAATGTGCTGATGGCTCCAAGGTTGGTTTTGCTGTGTATATGCTGAGGGGTGAGGCGGAGAATTGGTGGAAGACTGCTAGTGCTCGGACTGCGACAGCAGAAGCCCCAATCACCCGGGGTGTCTTTCAGACCTTATTTTTGGAAAAGTACTTTCCGGCCACCATTCGAAGGTAGAAGGAAGCTAAGTTTCTTCAATTAAAGCAAGGGAATCTGACGGTGGGTCAGTATGTGGCAAAGTTCGAGGAGCTAGCCAAGTACTCCAGGTACATGCAAGCGGTGGTCGACGAAGAATGGAGATGCGCACAATTTGAAGGGGGACTACGACCAGAATTGTTAGATCGAATTGGAACATATGAGATCAAGGACTTCTCCACTTTAATCAACAAATGCTACATTGCTGAGAAAAACCAGAAGAATGTTACCTTACCTCCGCTGTCAGATGATAAGGGGAAGAAACAACTAGAGGAGCCCAACCAGGAGATAGACTCGGAATCAGAAGAGCAGGACGATGACATTCCGGACGACACTATAGCTCAGAGGCAGTGGGAGATGCCTCAATGCCCTAAATGTTGGAGGGGCCATGGGGGAGAGTGCATGTGGGGACTAGAGGTATGTTATGGATGTGGCCAACCCGGACACGTGATACGGGACTGCCCAGAAACTACAAGTCGAAAGAGATGTTTCCATTGTCAGAAGTGGGGTCACATGGCACGTAGGTGCCCAGAGTTAGGGGAGGAGGAAGGTAAGAACAAGATTAAAATTCTCCTTAATCTAACCATCACGTAAGGAAATGAACATTTCCTTTTCACTTATTGCTTTATTTGTTCCTGATGGTTTTCGTTGATATGATGTGGAATATGTGTGTTTGTGTTATTTTTGTGCCACTTTGATTACTTGCATTATCGTTATTACATCTATTTGAAAATCTTGGTATAGTAAGAGATAAAGAGATGAGTTGTAAAGCAAATTTTGAGGACAAAATTTCCTTTAGGGGGGTAGAATGTAACATCCCGCAAAATTGAGAATTTTAATAACTTAGTAGGCTAAGAATAAGTTGAGGGATTAAGGTTAATTGAGGAGCTACAAGTTAAAACTCAGGTATAAAATCAAGTTTTTAGCTTTAACTTAAGTGAACTTAGGGA
Source organism: Sesbania bispinosa (assembly GCA_026901365.1). Lineage (NCBI taxonomy): Eukaryota > Viridiplantae > Streptophyta > Magnoliopsida > Fabales > Fabaceae > Sesbania > Sesbania bispinosa. Next base: position 133,950 of record QLOH01000041.1, on the reverse strand, counting down.
ATTTGGGTTCTGATAATCGATTACAGTGATTCCGTAATCGATTACCCGAGAGCTGAGTTTTTGGTAATCGATTACGTAATCGATTACCTGAGGGCTGAGTTTTTGGTAATCGATTACCAAGGGTTGTAATCGATTACTAGAGTTCCAGAAATGTTTTCCAGTGTTATTTTCACCTCTGGTAATTGATTACAACATTACTGTAATCGATTACCAGCTGTCCAGTATAAATAGACGGACATGCAAAAATCAGATTTCAAGTTTTCCCTTCTTCTTCCCTCACGAATCCTAGAGAGAGAGGGTGTGTTAGAGAGAGAAACACCTATTTAGGAGCTTGGGAAAGGATTTGGAGCTAGGAATTCATCAAAGGAACCTTCTACTCATCAAATCTTCCTTGAAATTCAAGAAATTGGTGAGTGTAACTCACACACCCACTTTCCCCTTTGATTTTGATTTCTCCCTAATGTATGAATCCCATTCCTTAATTCCTCTTCTATATGATTATTGTAGTTATATTAGTAATGTATGCTTGAGATTGAGTAGTTTGATTAGTAATTTCATTGAAAACCTTAGGGTAGCGAGATTTACGAGAGTAGCGAGATTACGAAACTAACGAAATGCTCAATGTATGAACCCTACCCCTTTGATTCCCTTTCTATTTGATTAAATTGATTGGATTTATGATGTTTGTGCTGGAATTGAGTAAATGATATTAGGGTTGTATGGAAAATCTTTGAATGTCGAAGTTACGAACTTACGATAATTACGAAGCTTTCGAAATGTTTGAAATCTTAGTTCTTGTTATCGATTCATGTGTGCTAGTCCAATTATGAGTTAAGAATTAAGTTCAGTTGAGGGCGTGTGCGCCAAGTTCAGTTGAGGGCGTGTGCGCCAAGATAAGTTGAGGGCGTATGCGCCACAGCACGGCGGCTGGGTTATGCCGATTATGTGTCTTTATGTTTAGAACGTTTGTTAGTATGTAAATCTTACTTGGTGATGATTGTTGCATTTCATATTCTATTTCTTCCATATGACATATTGCATAGTTATACTTCACTGAGACATTAGTCTCACCACGTGTTTTGTGGATACAATCTAGGTATGCAGGGATCAGTGATTTGAAGGCAGGAGTTAGCTATAAGTTGGAATTTAGTATCTCTTAGATTGTGTAGGAGGGCTTATGTATATTTTTCTTTTAGCTTTCAAAATGTTTAGTTGGTAGCCTTTGGGCCTTTTGTGTACTCTTACCAACTACGTATATGTATATAAGTTTAAGTTTCTCACAATTTTTATAAGATATCGTTGGTCTCTTATCGACTTCTGATGTGTGATATTCGAAATGGCGCGTTTTAAATTTTTGAAAATTTAGGATTTTAGTCTCCAATGGACTAAGTCTTGAATTTAGAAATTAGTGCGTTACAGAGCTGGCTGGTAGAAAAAGTAAGAAAAAGCTCAAAAGAAAATCATTCAAGAGCCGAATCGCTGCATCAGTTTTTCTCTTAAAAACTTACTTTATTTTCATTGTAATTGTACTCATATCTTCATATCCTGAGTTCTATTCAGTTATCTTGTACAATTCTGAGTTTAAGCTCTGAACTTGTTAATAGTTGCTTAGCTTAAACTTATTCCTTGTAAATATTTGGGATTGAGCCTGGAGAGGCTTGCTTGTTAAAGAATACTTGGTGTAGAGCCTGAAGAGGCTTGATAGAAAAGAATACTTGGTGTAGAGCCTGAAGAGGCTTGACAGAAAATAATACTTGGTGTAGAGCCTGAAGAGGCTTGACAGAAAAGAATACTTATAATCTTGCGGGATTAGTGAAAATCCAGTAGCGTGTTTGCACTGGGACTGGACGTAGCTCATGGTTGAGTGGGTGAACCAGGATAAATTCCTTGTCTAAGTATCTCTATCCCTTATCTCTTTCAATTCATTTTATGTACTAACTTTAAGGGGATTGAACTTGTATTTATATAAACTGAACGTTTAAACATCTTCAAGAAAATAAGTTTTCATACTGTCTGAAACCTTTCAGGAAGACTACGAACTTCAGACAAAGCATTGTCTGAACTGAAAGTGAATCTTCAGATTGTACTTCATCTGAAAACGTTTCAGACAAAAGACAAAAAATTTTAGATAAACACTCCAGTGTCTGGAACTTTATCTGAAAAGCTCTCTTTGTGACAAGGTTTCCATAATACATCAAGTTATATATAGGAACACTATTCAACCTCCCTTCTAGTGTTTCCCTGTGTGTGTTACAGTTGGTATCAGAGCTTAACCTCGGGTTAAGCATCTAATAGTGCTGAAGGAGAAGATTCTGATGGAAACCTCCATAAGCTACAATCACTATATCACAAAGGGAGCGTCAGTGACAAGGCTCCAACATTCAATGGAGTGGATTATCACTACTGGAGAGATCGAATGAAGTTGTTCATTGAGAGCAACAACATTGATCTTTGGGATGTAGTCACTGATGGTGATTATATTCCCATGCAAGGTGGTGTGCACATTCCTAAGTCTGAATGGACCTACGAGCAAAAAGTAAGGGTGCAGCTTAATGCCAAAGCCAAACTCTACTTAGTCTGTTTTTTGAACAAGGCAGAGTATGAAAAGGTTCATGGCTGCAATTCTGCCAAGGAGATCTGGGATACTTTGGCGTTAGCTCATGAGGGGACTGAGAACGTCAAATAATCTAAGATTAGCATGCTTGTTCATCAATATGAGATGTTCAAGATGCAAGAGTCTGAGACCATAGACCAGATGTATGGTAGGTTTCAGACCATAACAAATAGAATGAAGTCATTAGGAAAGACCTATGAATCTGGAGATAATAATCAAAAGATTCTAAGGAGTCTCTCTAAGGGTTGGAGACCAAAAGTAACTGCCATTCAAGAGGCTAAGGACCTTAACTCTCTTAGAATGGAAGAACTGTTGGGTTCTCTGAAAGTGCATGAGTTAGAACTTGGAGAAGATGCACCTAAGAAAAAATCCCTAGCTTTGAGCTCCAGGTCTAAGCTGCTTAGGGATAGAAACATGAGATCCACGTAAGAAGAAGTCTCAGAAGGTGAAGAGGATTCAGATGATGATTCTGAGGATGACGAGGATCTTGCCTCATTGGACAGAAGGATCAATAGAAAGCTTCAAAACAAAAGAAGATTCTCCAAGTCCAAATCTTGTAAGAAAGGTAAATACCCTATCTCATCTGATAAAATAACCTGTTATGAATGTAAACAGGAAGGGCACATGAGAGTTAATTGCCCCAAGCTAAAGAAGTCATTAAAGAAGAAGAAAAAGAAAAGTCTCATGGCAACAAGGGAAGATTTGGATAACTCTACATCAGAAGAGGAAGAAGAATCTTCAGATGAAGCAAACCTCTGCTTGATGGCAAACCATTTAGCATCAGAAAGTCCAGAATTTGAGGTAATCCCTCAAACTCTTCAGGAGAAATTTGATGATCTGTTTGAAAGTTCTAAGGAACTTTTCAAAGAGTATAAGGAACTCTCTAAAGCATACACTGAAGTATGTAACAAAAATAAAGCTTTTCAAACAGAGAACTTTATGCTTAAAGAAAAGCTTCTGGAACGAGAAGTTAGTAGCTCCAAAGACCTATCTGAAGAAAATAAAAAACTTCAGAGAAAGTTTGAGGAACTTACTACAGATCTAGCCAATTTTGTAGAAGGAACTAATAATCTTAACAGATTACTGGGAACTCAGAAAAAGTTTAAAAACAAAAGTAGCTTAGGTCTCTCTGATAGCAAATCATCAAACTCTTCAAATTTTGCTAAGGCTAAAAAGGCAAGAAATAAAGGTAATGGGTATCTCCATCGTGACAAACCTGGACATCATATGTCTGAGTGTAAGCACAAAAGGAAGGAGAAACCCAATACTAACAAAGGTGGACCCAAGAAAATATGGGTACCAAAGAACTTTATTGTTTCTCTTGCAGATTTCTTAGATAAATCAAAGAAGACACCAAGAATCACCACAGAGGGATGGATGCGTGCAACCCTTGATGGAAGGAAGATGTATGTGCCAAGACCTTAGCAAAGGGAAGATCACTGGTGAAGGAAATGTTGAGTCTCAGCAAGAGCAATATTCAGCGCAACAACAAGTTATTCATAACCCCTATGGGTAACATATAAATTAGTTGTTGAATATTATTGGCTGAACTAGTTTTCTGTCTGAACTCATTTTCATTTTCCATCTGAACCATGCATTATCTGAATTAAGTATGCTTTTATGTAAAAACATGCATTGTCTAAGCATGACTTTAGTCTGAAGCACACTGGTGTAGTGGCAATCTGAGACATTTGTCAATCCCTCTTTTCAAACATAAGCTTTCCATTGAAAAGTGATTCTGCAAGGAAGCCAAGTTCAGAAGCTGAACAAGCTTTGAAGGAGATTCCTACTGAAGATGCTGCTCTAAGTCAGTCTGAAGCCATCCTGATCTTGAACTTCAACAAGTGGATTCCTGAGCAAATGCCTTGAAAGAAGCTAAGAAAGTCAAGGAGTAAGAATATAATCTTTTGCTCTGATGCACTTCACCTTAAAAGCACTGATTTCATTTGGTTATGTTCTGATCACCCTTTTGATTGATGACAAAAGGGGGAGTATTAGACTAACCAAAATCTGAAGTGTTAGTGTTTTCAGAAAGCAAAAGACAAAAGAGCTAGCGTGACTCCGACCCTGAGTCTGACTTGGTTGACGTGGTTCCATCTTCACTTTTCTACTTCATCATCATCCTTTCTTTCTCTCTCCTCTTAGCTGGATTCTCTTTCTTCGCCTTTTTCTAACCAGTGGCACTTTTACATCACTGTATTTATTTATTCTCTCTATCTCATTTTAAGCAAAATAAATTGTCAAAAATACATTTTATAGTTGTTTAACATGTTTTTGTTATTTAATATTGTCTCATTAATAAAAGTTTAGTCTACTTATTTAGTACCAGATTATTATAAAATTTTATCCAATGATAAAAAAATGTGTTAAAAATACAAAGAAAATGAGTTATTCATATTCTTTTTTACAACATTTTCTCAAATATCTCAAGCTACCTGATCAAAATCAAACCAGTTCTAATTAAGATTTTTTGTTGTTATGCAGTCCTAAGAATTCTTTGTTATGTTCGAAGCAGTTCTAAGAATTCCAACTATGTATTTTTGATCAAATAAGAAGACCAACTATGTATTTTGCTTGACTCAACCGATGTGTTTGGGCTTTCTACCAAAAAAACTGATATATTTGGGCCTTAAGACTGTAAGCCCATAGTGAGCCTAGGCTTTGTAAAACTTGTATGGGCTTCATGACAAAAAAAAGGATTTATACAAAAAATTGAGTAAACCACCAATTTCGTCCCCAACGTATATCACCGACTTCAAATTCGTCCCTAACGTTACAATAATTCAATAATAGTCCCCGAACTATGTAAAAAAACATCAAATTAGTCCTTGTACATGGACTAAATTGTTTGATTAATGTAAAGTATAGGGACTAAATTGATGAATTTTTACATAGTTTGGGGACTAATAATGAATTACTGTAACGTTAAGGACGAATTTGAAGTCGGTGGTATACGTTGAGGACGAAATTGGTGGTTTACTCATAAAAAATTAAGAAAAAATAAGTAAAAAGTATATATAGACTAAAACTTATCTAAAACATAAAAATATTAAAGTAAGAAATAATGTGAGTATGAGTTCAAACATCACAATGCACGAGTTTAAACCTCACAAATCATTTCACCCCTTTTTTTTTCTCTTTTTCTTTACTTTCATGTGAGTTAAAAATTGTAATGGAGTGAAATTATAAGAATTTATATAAAAAATACAAAAAATGAGCAAAAAATATATATAGACAAGATCTAAATATAAAAATAATTGTGGGGCAAATAACGTGAGTAAAAGTTGAACCTTCATAATGCATGAGTTAAAATTCATAATTTATTTCGTCTTTTTCCTATTCTCCTTTCCTTTCATGTGAGTCTTCCTTACGTTTTATTCAAGACTGTCTAGTGATAGGTTCTCCTTTCCTTTCTGTTGAGTATCAGAATTAATTTAAGTATTCAAATTAGATTCAAGACTCATTATCCTTGGTTTTAATGATTAACAAATTAGACTAGATGAAAAGAAAACAGGTGCTACTAAGAAAGATATTGTTTTGTTGATTGTGTTTTAGGTTGAAATATTCGTCTGAAGTATCAGAATCAGAAGAAGAAGAAGAATCAATGAAGAATCAGAAGAAGAAGAAGAATCAGAAGAAGAAGAACCAGTGAAGTATCATCAGAAGAAGAACAAATCAGAAAAAGAACGAAGGAAAATCAGAAGATGAAGCAATACAGAATCCGAAAAGAATAGAAAAGATTCAACTATCTGAAGACATGAAAGACTCAGACCGTCTCAAGACTTATCATCATCTGAAGCATATCCTCTGTCTGAAGAATGACTATCATCTAAAGATGTGAAGACAAACTAAAGACTTATCTATCATCTGAATAAACTATTCATCGTGTCAAGAACAACTGTCATCTGAAGAATGGAAGCTGATCAGAAGCACTCTGTATGACTGAACGACTGAAGGCGTCAGAACCAAGAAACGTTCTCATGAAGATATTGTCAAAGCATGAAGAACACTGTATCCAATGGACTACTTCATTTCGGCACAAAAGTTAGGAATACTTTTCTGCCTCGATCGAAAGACTTGCACATATAAGCAAATCCTGCAACGACTGCTGCATCTGCAATCAAAAGGGTACTGTATACGCAGACCTACTACACCTGCTACTATCCAAAAGCAAATCAGAAGTCTGGACAAGAAAATATCGAGAAAGATGTGTGAACTAATATTATGTAATTCAACATCTATTCAAATATCAGAAGAACTAGAAGAGACAAAGATGAATAAAGCTAGGATCGTCTGTAGTATAAGAAGAATCATTCTGCTGAAGTAAAAAGGAAGAAGATTTCTGCTAAAAGGAAGAAGCATTTTGCTCTAACCATCTGAAGAGAAAAAGAAGCATTTCATGAAAAGAAGAAATCTTTGTTGAAAGCATTTCAATTTGAATAAATTAAAAGAAGCTTGAAGCTATCATCTGAAGGAAGTTATAAATGGCTTAACAGTCTGAAGAAATGAAACTCTCTGACTGCATGGAACAGATTTCAACATAGAAGAAGTCACAAGAGAATCTGAGACCATATGATTCAACGACTATAATATCATATGTCTTTATTCAAATAGGAAACAACAACAACAACTATTGTCCTTAGGACAAGACATCTCACTCAAATGGGAAAGAGGAAACTGTGTCAGGAGCAAATAAAAAGGAGTATAGATAAATAAGCAAAAGGACAAATCCAACGGATACCTCCTCATACATACTCTAAAGGAAAACAGAGGAAAGCTGAAGAAAGCTGAAGAAAGCGGAAGAAAATCAAGAGAGAGAGGAAGCATAAAAATATCAAGGAAATATCTCAAAAGAGCTCATCAATGGAAGTGTCAGAACAAGATCGTCTGAACTCTTATTTTGCTTAAGAAGAAGCAACCGTTTGAGAAGCTATTACACAACGGCTATATGAGCCATATCATCAACATCTCAACGGTATTATCAACCATCTTCAATGGCTATATTTCATCAGAACATATAAATAGCCTCAAGATTGAATTTGGAGATGTTAGCAATTCGTTCTAACCAGAAGTTGGCAATTCGTGCTAACCAGAAGTTGACAATTCGTGCTAACCAGATGTTGGAATTTTCTTTCGCTTGAGCGAATTTTCTTTTGCTTGAGCAAGAATTGTCCTAAGAGCCTCTCCCAGACCCCTGATATTCGCTTAAGCGAATTTTACAGCAATCAAAACTTCAAGGTTTATCTGCACAATTCGCTCAAGCGAATCTCATTCGTTAGAGCGAAAACTCTGTAACTTGGTTTTTAAACTAAGTTTCATCTCCCAAATTCTTTGTCTTTCTTTTCTTAATTATCATTCATACATTCTCTTATCCCATTCTTATGAATCAATATAAGTTGTAAATTACGGGATGTTACATTTCTACCCCCCTTTAAGCAATTTTGTCCCCAAAATTGATTAATGTCATAAAAGGTAAAATACACTACCTCCACTGAAAAGTTCTAGAAATTGATCTCTAATGACATCTTCTTTTTCCAAGTTGTTTCTTCTAATGATAGGCCTTCCCAATTTACCTCAATCAAAGGAATCGTCTTCTTCCTCAGGGTTTTGGCACTTCTGCCTACAAGGCTACCCCCTTAAGGGCTCAGCCCTCTCTAACAACCCTCAAGGTTCAAGTCTACTACATGAAACTACGATGTGACTTCTAAAAGCTAGCTGGTCTGAAATATAATCTTATGAATAACAAGGAACCCCATTCCTTAAGCGTCAACAATCAAGTAAACCTAGAACCGAAAGGGATTGACCACGATTGCAACCTACGAAGTATCTCTAATCGTCCAAGTTTCCAATGTCACTCACTCCTTATACATTCTTGGGTTTACTCCCTAGCTTAACTGAAACTGATCCTGAAACCCTCTCTAAGTGATAGTGTCCTATTCTAAAGCCATTAGCAATACCGAGGTGTTATACCATGAAGCCAAAAGCAACAGGGGTACTCTAAGGTAGAACAAGGTGCGTATTGGACCATGATTCTTAAACTTAATTTCCCTTATTGGATCAAGGTACCTGGACTCTTATCAGGTTCCTCTACCCTCTCATGAACTCTACCTGCCCTTTACGAACCAACCAAACATGACCTCCCAATTCACTGAAATCCTAAACTCCAAAATTTCTCCACCCATACCCTAGGGATTTACCATAACCCTTTACTTATTAAACTTTCCAAACCACAACCAAACATGCAAGTCATGCACATATTTAAGCCAATAAACAATGTCATAATCAATTAATCAATCCACAACAAAGTATAAAAGACATACAACTATTCAAACAATCAAACATCATATTCAGACAGGCAAATCAAACACCCCATCTTACTCAAGTAAATTACACCACCAAGGTGCAACTACTATTAACCAACACTCTCCTCAACTACTAAGGAGCCTACTTCTTATGTTCCCTCTACATCTCTTTCTCAAAATTTCTTCTTTACCTTTCCTTCTATGGGTGCCTCATATCCACTTGAAACTAAAGATGACATCCTATGAGAGTTTCTAAAGTGCAAGTCCTACTCTTGGAAATGGACCTAAGTCACTCTCCCTCTAACTATCAAGTGGGTGGCTCTAACCTTGTTAGAGAAGTATCCCAATTCCCTAACCAAGGAATCCTACTCACGTCACAAACCATAATCCCATGTACAACGCACTAAGTAGAGGGGTGATCAGTCCCTAGACGGAGTACGGGGTACGATGGAATCATAGTAAGTCACGGGCAACTAACCTAACCACAGTCCAATTGAATTGAACTGCTCTTATACCAAAATGTAACGCCCTAAATTTCAAAATTCAGAATTTAGTTCGTTGGAAACCAAATTCCTAACTTAGAATTTATAACGAGACAATTTCGATATCAACATGTTTGCTAAATTGTCAAGAATCCAACGAAAATCCGACAACTCAGAGAACGATTCTAAGAATCACACAAGACATAACAAGACCAACCATTATTCACATAATCATAGATTTGTCCTGTACACCAAATCACTAGAATTTACAAAGGATCTTCTAAAACAGACACAAACTCTCCTATCATAAGTATATACAGACAAGTTACATCGTCTCAAAACAAACAAAAAGAAATAATAAATCCATCCCACTTGCACTTCATCTCCCGGACTGAGGGTCTGATCGAGGTGATACCTGCTCAACTAAATAATCTACATAACGCGTGGTGAGATAAAAATCTCAGTGAATACAAATCACATGCATGAATGCAGGGAACGGTTACCAATGTCATTCCACAAATCATACATGATTCATAAATCATAATCACTTAAACTGATATGCAAGTATGATACACTCACTGCTGTGCCCAGTAGGCATGTTCTTCTCTCTTTCTGGAGTTAGACCTGAGCTCAGACTACGGGAACCGGCTTTCCCGGGGACGAATCCCACCCAAACTGAACCGAAGTCGTGTTTTAAAACATAATTACTTAAGTTTTACTCACAGCACAAAGGCTGGCTTGAATTACTTTAATTAACATAATCATAATAGTATGGAAATACAAGAATTCATATATAATCAATATAAACAATTTCGCTAGTTTCGACAATTTCGAGAGTTTCGACCCTACGCATATTAATCACTTTCTATTCTCGATTTAAACTCTAATTCAACAAACACTACTCTAATCTAGTTACAAGAACACAATTACTATCTAAGAACTCTAATTAGAAAAGGGATGTTAAGAATTGGGGGCATGCACAATAGAATTTTTCAAGAGAAAAACACAATTAGTGAGTTGTACTCACATAGACTAGGAATTGGAGGAAGAAGAACGAATCCAATGTGAATCAATTGGTGATTCCTAGGTCCAAACCCCGTTCCAAGCTTCGAATTACCTCCTCCCTCTAACCTATTATCTCTCTCTCTCTATCTCTAAGAAGAAGAAGAAGAAAAAGAGTGAAAATTTGTTCTAAGTGACAGATTCTGAACTTATAAGTGAAATTTCGCTCAAGCGAAAATAATTCGCTTGAGCGAATGGGACAGTTGCATGCAAACAAACACAATTTCGCTCAAGCGAATCCAATTCGCTTGAGCGAAAATGACATAAGAAAAACATGGATTCGCTTGAGCGAAAATGACATAAGAAAAACACCCTCTATGGACGATTTTCGCTTGAGCGAATTTTCTTTCGCTTGAGCAAGAATTGTCCAGAGAGCCTCTCCCAGACCCCTGATATTCGCTTAAGCGAATTTTACAGCAATCAAAACTTCAAGGTTTATCTGCACAATTCGCTCAAGCGAATCTCATTCGCTTGAGCGAAAACTCTGTAACTTGGTTTTTAAACTAAGTTTCATCTCCCAAATTCTTTGACTTTCTTTTCTTAATTATCAATCATACATTCTCTTATCCCATTCTTATGAATCAATATAAGTCGTAAATTATGGGATGTTACATGTTTTACATTCTTTTATTGAAATTGTTGATGCATGCGTGTTTAAACTTGTATGAAAATTAATTGTTGCATGTATTTAAGTGTCATCTGCATACACTTTTAAGTTGAAGAGTCATGTATGTTAATAATTGTGATACGGCGCAACATGAATCACTGAATCATCAACCGGTTTCTCATAATTGGCACGATGCACAACTCTCCACACCTTATTAGTGCACGTAACAGTCTCTCAATAACTGCTCAGTTCATGCAATCGTCATTCATCAATGCTTCAAGCATGTCCTGTTGCCTATATATTGGGATTGGAAGATCATCATGGGAACTACACCAGAATCAATCCTCAAGAGCTAAAGTCTACCTTCCTCAAATTTTCTAACCTCTCAGTTCATACATACTCATGGCCAACATGTCTGCATCATCAAATAACTCAAACATCTCAATGTTTGATGAGAGAATCATACTCTCAAAAATGGTTAATCTCTCAGATTTCGATGAGGCTGACTATAGAGTCTCAGAGTACTTCCACGCCTTCGGTTGGACTTCATTCTTCAACAATATTTCCTCACCATGGCATGAGGAAAGTGTGTTGGAGTTCTAGAACAACTCCAATGTGGTGTCTAATCAGGATTGGACTGGGATTAAGACGGAGGTGATGAGAAGACCAATTTGTGTGGACTGCAACTTGATTGCTGAAGTGACTGGTGTCCCTGTTAGAGGAGACAATTTCTTTGAGAAATGGGAATCACTGAATGGTGGAACATTTGTCTATGATGAACAATTGTTTGGCAGAAGACGCCTTACTCCTTATAAGCATTCTTAACTTCTGGATATCCCCAGAATTCTTCTTGCTGTGCTTAACTGCTGCATTCTTCCAAAAGAAAGCAATAACTTGGTGATCAGTCAGCTAGAAAGGTTTGTGTTGGGCCATCTGCTGATGAAGAGGAGAATCAGTCTTCCTTTTGTTCTGCTGTATCAGATGATGTTCAGACAAGCTTTGGGCAATGAGAACCTCTATCCCTACAACACCCTGATTATGAAAATATTAATGCACAAGGGCTTTCCTATGGATAGTCTCTTTGATCAACCGCCTCCTTACTTCTTCACTGCTAGAATGTATGCTCAGTTAGACCGGACCTTACCTGAACAAGAACAAGCTCCAGAGAACCAGGTGGCTATCCCTTCTCTCTTTGCATCCCAAACCAAAGATAAAAGAGTTTTTGTCCATCTGAGCGCTCATGGAAGGTCAAGGATGGTGTTGGGTGCATATCATCTGAAAAGGATGCACAAGAGGATGAAACGGCTTGAAAAAAGGCTGAAGGTAACTGAGAAGAAGTTACAAAAGCTGAATTCCGAAAAGGAGATTGCCAATGCCAATGAGGATCCACCTGCTGATGGTCATTGATTTTGTTTTAGAGTGCTCTGTCTTAATTATAATATTAATAAAATTCAATTTTCCTTGTTCTTTTGCATCTTTTGCATTAACTGTGTTATATTATATAATTTTTTGTAACTATGCATTCTTCTAAATATGTCACTCATAATATACACTTCCTAAGAATAATAAAGTTCATTGAAAATAAATTAAACTAACTGAAATTTTGGTAATGACAAACTTATTAATTTAAAAAAAATATTTTCTTAATGATTAACAAATATTTTAAAATAAACAGATGCTACTGAAAGGTATTTCTTGTTGTGATTGATGCAGGAATTAATTTTCAATAAACTTCTGAAGAAAACATCATCAAATGGAGTAGTTAATATAATATCATTTTATTTTCTAAACCTGTTCAGAAGGTTCCAAATGAATCTGCTGAAATCGTGGGTCGGAAATACTAAGATGATTAATATTCAACACTCTAAGACTACCTCAAAACTTGAGAGGCAAATATGACAAGATATCATCCTCATTTGCTGAACCTGTTCAGAAAATTCCAAATGAACTTAATGAAACTGTGGGTGGGGAATGTTAAGAAGGTTGATACTCTATACACTAAGCCTGCCTCAATTCTTGAGAAGACAAATTCTGACTTGGTACCATCCCTATTCTCTGAACCTGTTCAGAAAGTTCTCAATGAACTTACTGAAATTGTGGGTCAGGAATGTTGAGATGATTGATATTCAAGCCATTAAAAGTGTATCTCAATCCTTGAGGAATAAGTCGAGATGATTGTTAAAGGAATCTCTTCGGGCACAAAGGACAAGAAGCATGCTGAAGACAAGCAACAAGCAATCTCAGAAGGAGAAAGAATCTCTGAAGTAAAGTTGAATGTCAGAGATGCATCTTTTCAACCAGAAAACAATAAGGAACATCTACTGGTAACATCATCTTACCCTATAACTTAGATATCTGTAAAAACTTAACCCTACTAAAATACTCCAAACTCTTTAATAATTAAAACTAAATTACTTAAAAGACTTAAAATTTCCCAGATAACAATTATAAAAATTGTTTTGTGTTTTCTTTTGTGTTGTGTCTGAAAATATTGTTCTAAAGTTTTCCTTTTATAAAATGTTTTCCCTTGTTTTATTTCCTTACTCACAAAAAACATTTCCAAAATGTTTTTTTAACATGTATTTATATATCTCTTCTTTGTCTTCTTTCAGAAACGTTTTTCAAAAATTACTTTATCAACGCTAATGACTCAGTTTTTTATGACTATGGTGCTTCATCTATGACCAATCAATGATGTACGTTTTTGGCACTCCCAAGGTCTGAAACCATCATCATCAATGCTACCTGAACCCATATGTATCCCGTGATCAACTATCCATTAGGATCAATCCCTGCACTTCTCTATTTTACCCCTGCTTCAAGGTCCTATAAATTCATAAGAGCTCTTCATACAAACTCATCTCTTCAAAGTTCTTCCATAACTTTGTCTAAGAGTCTGAGTGTGTTGCTCTCTGAAGAAGGATGAAGAAGCAAAGGAAAATAGAAGAAGGAATTCTGGAACAAGTTGAGGACAAGATCAAGTCATCTTGGATGATGTGTGGAATGACAAGTAAGAGAAAGGCTTCATCTGAAGACCATTTTCTCTACACTTGGACCATGGTGATCTTGTTGCATCACAAGTGCACTAGAAGACCACTGGTAGAAGCCAGTACAACCAATCTTATGAGGGAAGCCACTTCACATGTGGTCCTGATGATAAAGGTTGTGGCCGGTGGTCGAAATACAGTGTTAAATGATGCACCTCCACTATTTTAGCTGTCACAAGGGAATTGCGTGATAAACGCATGGTTGGGAGGAGGATACAGGCTCAAGAGGCACCACTGAGGCTGTTCAGCCAAAGAAGTGGTGGTAGCTTTGAAAGAGATGAAGCTGCTATTAAGGCTATGCCTCAGTCTATCATAGGAATCAAGAGAGTCAGTGATGATAAATGTATTTTCAGTTTTTCAAAAGATCTTCTAATAAAAATTCTCCATACTTGTGTTTATACCTTTGTTAATGAAATCTTTCTGAAGACTGTGTTTCTGTACATATCTATGTGTCTCTGTTCCTATTTCATAATCTCTTGTTTAAGAAGATATAAATCTTAAGTTTAATAACTTCTATCAACTGGTTAACATTTGGTATTTTACGCCTAACATTTGATATCTCTTTTAATTAATTAACAATGGGTATAAAAAATCTGAAGTCTAAAAATTTATAACAATCGGTATCTTAAAAGTTTAACTTTTGGTTCTTTCTTATTTTTAACAGTTGGTTTTAACATTCATAATAACATCTCATAACTCCTAACAAATTGGTTTATAACAGTTGGTTCGTTAACTTTTTGGTATCAAGAATCCGAGAAATAATAATAAGGGAGAAATAATGCTTTTTAATTAATGACAAAAGGTGGAGAAATATATATAACTGTTCAAAATGTAATAAGTTAAGAAACTTAAAAGATAACAAGCATTCAAAAATAATAAGTTATTAAGAAAACATAACAATGGTAATAATAGTTAAATCCTAACAAGTGGTACCTGTGAAGCATTAAAAATTTTTTTGTGGTATCTAATATATGTTAGACAAGTGGCCTCACTAACTTAAGGGGGGGGTGAATTAAGTTATTCGTTTTTAACTAATCTTTTCGATTACTAATTTATGTTGCTTTTAAAGTACTTGAAAACCTTTAATTAAGATGAAGAAGAATGAGTATACTTAATATGATGAACACGTAAATGCAATAATTAAGTAAGTTAAGGGATAAGAAAGTGCAAACTCAGTTTATACTGGTTCGGCCAACCACTTGCCTACGTCCAGTCCTCAAGTACCAACTTGAGATGTCCACTATTTGTAAAAGTCTTTTACAAACGATTAATCCTCCAACACCTTGGAACCCTTCCTTGTGTTGAGAATCAATCCACACACCAAGAGAGGCACCCTCTCTTCAACCCACAATATAAGTACAAATTGAATCGATGAACACAAATGGACTCTCCTTTTGAGTAGATATTACAAGTTGAAAGCCTATAAGAACTCTTAAGATTTGCAAGTTTTTTGGCACAATTTTGATTGATGTAATAAATTTTTTCTTTTGAATTTCACATGAGTAATCTTATCAAATTTCGAAAATGAGACATATATATATAAGGATGATGATAAAACATTGTAACCTTTGAGTAGAAGTCATGTCTCTTCAAGATTTTCAAAAAAAAAAAACTCTGGTAATCGATTACAGGTATATGGTAATCGATTACACAATTTAAAAATGCGAACCGTTGCGCCTGGAATTCAAAATTTGAAATTCCTGCACTCTGGTAATCGATTACAGGATTTGGTAATCGATTACCAGCTCAAAAATTTTAGAAATTCGAATTCTGAACTTTTGGTAATCGATTACACCATGTTGGTAATCGATTACCAGTTCAAAAATTTTAATCTTTGAACTGATTTTTACTTTATAAAAATATTTTGTTTAATTTCCTTTTTGTAACGTCCTAATTCCTAAACTCATAAATAGTGCCCATTGGAGACACTATTCCTGAATTTCTGAAATTATTTCGCTTCGATTTCGATATCATTAAACAATCGCTTAGGCTATCCAACGATTTGCTTAAGCTGGTACTAATTACATACATGAATATCTCAAATACAATTAATATCTATGACTAAGCGTCCATGGCTAAACGGGATTCAAATACAATGAAAATTAGTTAACAATCATTATCAAAAGAAACTACTCCTACTAAGCATTTCTTCTCGTTAAAAGTAGAGTTCTTCTCCAAAGTTCCATCCATTCCTTCACCTTAACCTGGGATTTCCCTGCACAAACTAGAGTATATCCCTGAAACGTGGGGTGAGACTACAGTCTCAGCGAGCAAAGTATGTAACATGCAGAAAGAGTAAACAATCATATGCAATACAACACCTAGTGCAATTCATAAGGCATACCTAACTATTTTACTCACTTGAATCATAATATCCTAATTAACTCAATTGGCATGTAATATAAATTTAACTTAACACTTAGTAACTTAATAGGATGGAAAAACTTAAACAAAAAGGCACATAATCGGCATAACCCAGCCGACGGGCTGTGGCGCATAAGCCCTCAACTGAAATCGGTGCATACACCCACAACTGAAATCAGAGCATACTCCCACAACTGAACTCAGAGCATACTCCCACAACTGAACTCAGAGCATACTCCCACAACTAAACTCAGAGCATACTCCCACAACTGAACACGACGCATACGCCCACAACAATAACTAGATCTTTTCAAAAAATTCCTAACATCTATTATTTCATTCAATGCAAACATCACAATTCCAATCCATATATTCATATAGAAAGGGGATTAAATGGGTGGGGGTTCATACATTGAGCATTTCGAAGGTTTCGTAACTATCATAAGTTCGTAACTTCGACATTCAAAGATTTTCCCAAGCAAACCCTAACATTATTTACTCAATTCCAATGCAAACATCATAAATCCAATCAATTTAACTATATAGAAGGGAAAATCAAGAGGTAGGGATCATGCAATGAGTATTTCGACATTTTCGTCAATTTCGCTAGTTTCATAAATCTCGCTACCCTAAGGTTTTTAATGAAAATCTAACAACAACTACTCAATCTCATGCAAACAATACTATTCTAACCATAATACTCAAATAGAAAGGGGATTAGAGAGTAGGGTTCATACATTAGGGAAAATCTCAAAATCACAAGGGAGTGTGTGTGTGAACTTTACTCACCAAATCTAGAAATTCAAGAGGAGAAAGAGGAGTTGAAGCGATCCAATTGATGATCCTTGTTTCGATTCCCTTTCCAATCTCCAAAATCACATTCTCTCTCTCTAAGCTCACTCTCTCTCTTTAGGGCGCAAGGAAGAAGAAGAAAGAAATGTTGAATATTAAATGTTTGCATGTCCGGCTATTTATACTGGACAGCTGGTAATCGATTACAGTAATGCTGTAATCGATTACCAGAGATAAAATTACACTAGAAAACGTTTCTGGGAATCTGGTAATCGATTACCAAAAACTCAACCCTCAGGTAATCGATTACAACCTGTGAGTAATCTATTACCTAAAAACTAGCTCTCGGGTAATCGTTTACAGACCCTCTGTAATCGATTACCAGCAACCCAAAACTCTTCATTTTAACTTGAATGGAATTCTAACTTAGTTTTTATAATCCACTTTCAAGCTTTAATTCCCCAACTCACTTTCTCTTAATTACCAATACATGATTATTTTATTTTTAGCCTAATGAGTTATTAAAGTTCCTAATTTTGCGGGATGTTACATTCTACCCCCTAAAAGAAATTTTGCCTTCAAAATTCGCTCTAGTCATCTTCTGACATTAGTTCACCCCTATCTCCTTTGTCCTTGAAATACATGTTCTGAAACCTACACCTCTCTCTCAAGGTCATAGATTGGTTTCTCTAACTGGTTCTCACATTTCTCAAACCATTCTAATATACTTAACTAATTTGGTTAGCAACTTACCTACTAGTATCTGAAAGAAATAAAAGAGTTCCCTCAGTGGCTTCCCATGTCCTTACTATAAAGCTACCCCCTTAAGGCTTTAGGCCCACCCTAACATCCTTCCAATAGTTCATATTCCCCATATGTACCTAAGTGAGCTCTGGTTCACTCTAAGTAGGATAACTATCCTAATCTAGACTAATATTCCCATATTCCCTCTAGTGTGACCTTAACAAGTGTTTGCATCTAATGAAACTTTGACTACATGATTTACTACTTAACAAGCACTTACATTATAACACAAAATGTCTTGAATTTACTTATACAAACTAATGTCACAACTCATAGCAAGTTACACAGTACATTCAAATCATATAGTTACACAGTCAAAACTACATCATAATTCAATCAACAACCATCCTCCAGAAAATGATGATTCTATCTCAACTAACTTACTCAGGGTACCTAATATCTACTTAGAGCTTCAGGGTCACATTCTATAAGGCTTCTAGGGTGAGGATACCGTAGGAATGAACCTAAGTTACTCTCTTTCTAATACAAGATAGGTGGCTCTAACCTTATTAAGGAAGTGTCCCAACTTCCTGACCAAGGTATCCTACTGACATAACTAACCATAATCTCCATGTACATCGTACACACTATAGGAGTGATCAGTGTAGAAACACAGGGAAACACTAGAAGGGGGTTGAATAGTGTTTCTTAATAATTTTATGGAAGCTTTTCGCAAACGGTTAAGTTTACAACAGTTTCAGACAAGTTTAAGAGGCTGTCTGAAGTTTCTTAAGAAGGCTTCTGAAAAGATCTTTAAAAAGGTTTCTTGCTTTTTAAAATTATCAAAACAGTTTTCAACACCCTTTGGTTAGTATAAATAAATTGACAAGAGATAAGGGATAGAAAACTTAGCCAAGGAATTTATCCTGGTTCACTCACTACCACTGTGAGCTACGTCCAGTCCCAATGCCAACTAGCACTTGGATTTTCTCTTAATCTTCACCAAGATTACAAGTATTCTTTTACAGTCAAGCCTCTTCAGCCTCTACAACCAAGTATTCTTTTACAGACAAGCCTCTCCAGGCTCAAAGACAATTTTTACAAAGAGATATGTCTAACCTTTTAAACTACACAAGTTTGAAGCTTAAACAGAGACGATGTACAATAAAAACTGAGGTATACTCAGGATATACAAATGATGTACAATGAATATGAAATCAGAGTGTTTTTACAGAAAAACTTGCAGCGTGATATCTCTTAGACTTTCTTGTATATGCAGTCTCACTCTTGATGATCTTCATGAAGGGCTATTTATAACCAATCTTCAATCCGTTGAAATACCACCGTTTAGAGATAGCATTAAATGTTATTTAATCCGTTGTGAGACATGCTTCTAAGAGTTCTGATTTTTTTCTGACACAGTACCAGGTTGATGCTGCCATAAAGCTGCCACTGTTGTTGCTGCAAAGGTTGCGTTGCAGGGATTTCCTCAGTGGTGTTTGAAATTCAAATATACCAAGAAAGGTCTCTGTGTTCCTTGCCATAAATATGTTTGAAAAGGTATGTCCAGCAGAGAACGCTTGACTCAGCAAAATTTCAGAGATGTCTTCACATACTTCAGCAAAGAGTGCCACATCATTAATGAGACTTCAGACGGCTTCAACACTTCAGACGGGTTGCACACTTCAGACGGCTTCAACACTTCAGACAGGTTGAACCTTCAGAAGGCTTTTCCACTTTAGACAGGTCCAAAGCACTTTAGTCAGTCTTTATAAGTTCAGAATGGCTTGCTGAAATCATAGATAAGTCATAAAACATTTATGTATCTATGATAAGTATTTTAACCAAAATTTGTTAAGCATTAAAACTTGAGAAGTGAGCTATCTAAAACATCATAATTTTCCTTATGATATTTTTGAGACTCAACAATCAGTTCCCATAACAAGTACGTGTACTATGAGATCATAGTAAGTTACGGGCAACTAACATAACCATAGTTCAATTGGATTGAACTGCTCTGATACAAAAATGTAACGTCCTAATTTCTAAACTCATAAATAGTGCCCGTTGGAGACACTATTCCTGAATTTCTGAAATTATTTTGCTTCGATTTCGATATCATCAAACAATCGCTTAGGCTATCCAACGATTTGCTTAAGCTGGTACTGATTACATACATGAATATCTCAAATACAATTAATATCTATGACTAAGCCTCCATGGCTAAACGGGATTCAAATACAATGAAAATTAGTTAACAATCATTATCAAAAGAAACTAATCCTACTAAGCATGTCTTCTCGTTAAAAGTAGAGTTCTTCCCCAAAGTTCCATCCGTTCGTTCACCTTAACCTGGGATTTCCCTGCACAAACTAGAGTATATCCCCGAAACGTGGGGTGAGACTACAGTCTCAACGAGCAAAGTATGTAACATGTAGAAAGAGTAAACAATCATATGCAACACAACACCTAGTGCAATTCATAAGGCCTACCTAACTATTCTACTCACTTGAATCATAATATCCTAATTAACTCAATTGGCATGTTATATAAATTTAACTTAACACTTAGTAACTTAACAGGATGGAAAAACTAAAACAAAAAGGCACATAATCGGCATAACCCAGCCGACGGGCTGTGGCGCATACGCCCTCAACTGAAATCGGTGCATACACCCACAACTAAACTCAGAGCATACTCCCACAACTAAACTCAGAGCACACTCCCACAACTGAACTCAGAGCATACTCCCACAACTGAACACGACGCATACGCCCACAACAATAACTAGATCTTTTCAAGAGATTCCTAACATCTATTATTTCATTCAATGCAAACATCACAATTCCAATCCATATATTCATATAGAAAGGGGATTAAAGGGGTGGGGTTCATACATTGAGCATTTCGAAGGTTTCGTAACTATCGTAAGTTCGTAACTTCGACATTCAAAGATTTTCCCAAGCAAACCCTAACATTATTTACTCAATTCCAGTGCAAACATCATAAATCCAGTCAATTTAACTATATAGAAGGGAAAATCAAGAGGTAGGGATCATACAATGAGTATTTCGACATTTTCGTCAATTTTGCTAGTTATGTAAATCTCGCTACCCTAAGGTTTTTAATGAAAATCTAATAACAACTACTCAATCTCATGCAAACAATACTATTCTAACCATAATACTCAAATAGAAAGGGGATTAGAGAGTAGGGTTCATACATTAGGGAAAATCTCAAAATCACAAGGGAGTGTGTGTGTGAACTTTACTCACCAAATCTAGAAATTCAAGAGGAGAAAGAGGAGTTGAAGCGATCCAATTGATGATCCTTGTTTCGATTCCCTTTCCAATCTCCAAAATCATATTCTCTCTCTCTAAGCTCACTCTCTCTCTCTCTAGGGCGCGAGGAAGAAGAAGAAAGAAATGCTGAATATCAAATTTATGCATGTCCGACTATTTATACTTGACAGCTGGTAATCGATTACAGCATTACAGTAATGCTGTAATCGATTACCAGAGATAAAATTACACTAGAAAATGTTTATGGGAATCTGGCAATCGATTACAACCCTTGGTAATCGATTACCAAAAACTCAGCCGTCAGGTAATCGATTACAACCTTTGAGTAATCTATTACCTAAAAACTAGCTCTCGGGTAATCGATTACAGACCCTCTGTAATCGATTACGGGTAATCGATTACAGACCCTCTGTAATCGATTACCAGCAACCCAAAACTCTTCATTTTAACTTGAATGTAATTCTAACTTAGTTTTTATAATCCACTTTCTGCGACACCCTTAGTTACAACTAAGAATGCCACATGTGTTACACGTGACCAACGAAAGTACTATACGCCGGTTATTAAAAATGTGGATTTTTTTTTTGGAAATAAATTAGTAGTTGTCAACCTACTACATCTCTAATTCTATTTTAAGTGTTTATCAAATATTCTTTCCTTACTTGTGAAACTTGTTTTCGTAAAACGTCGAGAATAATCATCACGCCACGTAAGTGTACATCATACATACATTTGCAAGTCAACATATGGAAATAAACAGTGCATAAAGTTATATACAGAATAGTGTACTTCTCGAGCCATACTATAGCAAAATCAAATAAAAGTTCTAAAAGTGAACTGAAATAAATAAGACCTCAATAAAATACAAAAGAGAGGTCGCCAAATCAGAGCTGCCACTAACTAGACTCAAACAACACTATCCTACTCGTCGCTAGAGGGGTCCTCCTCCGGCTCCTCCTCCGAATCCTCCTCCTCCTCTGACGAATCATCAATCATAATCAACTCTAACTCATCCGAGAGAGAGCGGCCTTGCGCATCAGCATGCAAAGGCTGTGGGCCTGAAGCCTCAAAAGTGGGTGAGTATCTGGGGCAGTCTGGCCCAACCAAGTCTTCAATCCTGGATGATCGTGATGCCACAGACGATGCAGGACGGTGACACGAAGGACGAAAGGTAGTATAACGCACTAAGTTAGGTGGTGTCTCGAACTCGAGAGTCACCGGTACAACGAAGTCTACTTCAGGTACTAACGGGAGGCCAGGGTGAGTGATGATGACTCGGACCTCTCCGGTGAAGACACATCTTCTAGGGATGTCCGTCACCCTCCAGGAACCCCTGGGCATCCAGCGTAGCTCCACCCTCATTGACGTCATATCGAAGATCTCCAATGTCAGCTATCGACGTAACGAAAGAGACACAACAACCAGATAGCAGAAAGGAAGGGTGAGAACACATCACACGAACTCACAAAACATAGGATATGATGTACTAGAGCACACACACAGGAATTTCACACAATTCAACCAACAAGTAAATACACATAACATTATCATGACGCATTCAAACTATTGCATGCCTTGCAATTACAATGCTATAACTAATGCATGAGGGCCCGGGGAAAAATCACCATCCACACTGCACACAGCAACTGCCCGACCATATATGTACAACGTATCAGGAGTTAGAGTCTGTACTAGCGCCGGTACAAAGAGCATTGTTCAATTTTGGCCAAATCATTTTATCTGTCTTCCAGACAATCTCAACTGACCCCGAAAATCATGAGAGCGACAGGAATAGCTAAGCTGGGTTCCACGATCTCGACAGAAGGGAGCTAACCTACGTCTTCTGAGATCTTCCAGGAGCTAGGCTATCCTCAGGGCTGGCGTCCCTTTTGAGGACCCGCTGGCGTTCTTTGCAAAACCCAGTGCACCCTTCCCAACCGATTTCACACTGTACCAAGTGTCACAGCCATATAGGTCGTAAGGTTTTCAACATTGAACATTATCAATGCTTTATGATGCATGTCACACAACAATGCTTCGCAGCATACATATCCTTACAGGCAAAGCCCATCGAATCATTCTACGTCACCACTTTCCCGTGGTACGGCCCGATTCAATGTCTTCCCTTCACAAGGGAAACCAAACCCCATCTCGGGTTAAGACCGCACTCTCTCACTAAGCTTCTCAAGTCTTATGCAAAAAGAGTGTGTTGTTTATAAACTTTTATGTTAGTTTGTACTAACGTTTTGTTCTTTGAAGTGATGATCACTTTCACTTAAGTCCTATAGCTTACTAAGACTTATAATTGTGTCTTATGGATAGTGTTACCTATCTTAATTCGTCTTGTATGTTTAATTAAGATTAGATTCAACCATTAATTATGATTAGTCTTCATTAACTAAACTATAATTAATCTTAATTCTCCTTAATTAAATCTTAATCCTTACTTAAGATCCTAATTAATCCTTAATTATCCCTTAATCTCTTCCTTAATCTTGGATTAAGCTTTTAATTACATTTGATTAAGGTTAATCATAATTAATTAGTTCTTAATCATCATTAAGGCTTAATTAGTTTGATTAATACGTCATTAGTGATTAATGATTAAGATTAAGGTTAATCTCCATTAGGGTTAATTAACTTTAGCTTAATTAATTCTTCCTTGCTTAATTACCTTAAGTGAATTAGTTTATTCAACTTAAGTGAGTTGGATTAGTAAGCCCACTAATTTAGTTTTAAGTCTTTGATCTTGATGATTAGGATTAGAGTTGAAGCCCAACACTAATCCAGGCCCAATATGCATTTGTTATTTTGTTTGGCCTTATGGTGAGTTTGATGAGTTTTTTTTAAAGGTATTGGGCCTGAACTAGAGGCCCAATGGTTAGGTAACCCATAAGGGTCTATTTTCTCAAGTTACCATCAAGTTATATGAATTTTATGGTGACTTTTATATGCGTTTTTCTTTGTACCCGAATTTAACTTAGGCATTTTACCCAAAAATTGTTCTCTTTTAACTTTACTTGTCACTTTAAGTGGTTACCCTTTTTAACTTATTGGGCCACTAAGGCCCATAAACACATTAACACTTTCCTCATCACCAATTCAAGATCAAACACATTCACTTCATGAGTTTCTCATGAACATGAACAAGAACATGATGAACACCAAGAACATTATCAAGAACACAAGAATTTCACCAAAATTCAATAAATTTCCAAAAATTAGCAAACTCAAGTATGATGATCTACAAGCATTCTAATTCATCAATTTCATGTTATTTCACTCAAACATACCAATCATCATCATAAAGTTCATACTTTTCAAATATGTTCAAAAAGGTGACATTTTCATGATCCAATCATACAAACCAATTTCATAATTTCAAACAACCATTTGCATGTACTTAGATTCATCATATAAACATATTTCAAGCACCAAATGAATTTTCAAACACATGCAGCCCCTCCATCAAGCCAAGGCCGAACCAAAAACAAGGAAAAGAGGAAAATTTTTCAAGCAACAATCATGGTTTGCATGCATCCAAGGCCACAAAAGAAACACATTTTAAGCATCATAACAATTTTTCAAACACACATGCAGCCATTATATATACATAGCCGAACCATTTCCTCCAAGGAATAGGTTCCAAAAATTCATTTTTCAAGAGGAAAAAGAGTTAGAGACAAGGATCAAGGGTAATTCTTAACTCTAGTCACCAATCCTACTAGAGTTCAAGGTTCTCCCCCCCTTTACCTAAGGAAATTAAACTTGAAAAAGGGTGCAGCATGTAACACCCGCAATTTTCTTACTGGTGTATAAATAGAATAAAGAAAATTTTAAAATAGTAATAATCATTTAATTATAAAGTATTTAGTAGCTTTTAATAGACAACCAAATTTATAATATCCAACCACAATTATGAGTAAATTTCTCTAAGAGAGGTGTTTGAGAAAATAACCTAAGACACCTTTAGTAATTATACAGTTAAGGAAAATATAGATTTATTATTAAAAATAGCTAAAACTCTAAGGTATCTATACCTTTATTCAAAATACTCTTAATATAATTAGTGATGAGTTTTAGAAAATTATTTAGAATTTTTCTAGCACTTCTGGGCAAAAAGATCAAATGCCCAATTAACAGTATAACCATAGCCAGCATATGAAAAAAAAAAAATTTGTAGAAAAATATGGAAGATATATTTTGAACCTTAAAAGATGATTTAAAATTATAATTATAATTCTATACAATCTCTGTAAATAAAACCTTAATTTTCTCTCTCTACTTACTGTAACGCCCGCTTCTTACCGTTTTACCGCATTTCGTATTTTATTGAATTGTTAAAATTATTTTTTATCACCAAAATTTATATTTTGGATTTAGTATTAAATTTCCTATTTTAGGAATTTTCTGGGAATTTTTGGGTTTTTTCTGCAAAAATTGACCTTTTTTGCCCTCCGGTACCCCGACCCGGGCCCGAATACTCTTGATCCGGGCCAGAAAAAAATTGCACAAACCTTATTTTCTCCTCTGAAAATTGCGCTGCACAGCATGGTGCATGTGTGCCACTTGTCCATGTCTTCCTTCACACCATTAAGTCTATATAAAGGAGAAGCTTCACTTTATGGCCATTTTTCACTTAGCCATCTTCTCCACCTACCCATTTTCTCTCTTCTTCTTCTTCTTCTTCTTCTTTCTCCCTTGCTGGCCGCGCACCACCACCCCTTCTTCTCCCCAAAATTTCTTCATCTCCACCCAAATCACCAACCAAGCTTAAGTCCCATTCTTGGATTTAAGCTAAAGAAAAAAAAAATACATACTTTCTACCAAAAATCCACTTGTTGGAGGCTTGAAGGAGGAGCTTGAAGGGGCTGTTGGAGGAGGAAAAATCTGCACTCATTCCCTTGAAGATCTAAGGTAAAGGGGGGGAGAACTTGAACTCTAGTAGGCCATGTAACTAGAGTCAAGGATTTGCCCTTGAATCCTTGCTTTTTCTCTTGTTTTTCTCTTGAAAAATCAAACCTTTGAGCTTGTTTTTGAGGAAATATTTTCGGTCTTGATGAGCTGGGTTATTGTTGTTGTTTGCATGTCTTTGATCTTGTTTGGATTGTTGTTGATGGTTGGGTTGTGTTGCATGCAAGCCAAGGAAGGATTTTTGTTGAAAAATCCCTCCTTTTTTCCCCTTAAGCTCTCGGCCAAGAGAGGAAGAAGTGGCTGCATGTGTGCAAAAATTATTTTGATGGTTTGGATGTGATTATATGATGGATATATGTACATGCATGTGGTTGATCTTAAGTGGAAAAATTGATTTGGTGATTTATCTTGAAAATAATGATGTTTTGAGCTTGAAAATGGAGTTATGAACTTTAATGTGTATGTGGATGATTTTGAGTGGATTGGTATGATATTTGGCATTTAGATTGTTTATTGATGAATGTGTAAAGTTTTGGTGAAGATTGGATGTTGTGAAAAATTTGAAGTTTTGGATGAACATTCAAGGTTGTTCTTGATGTTCATGAGTGTTCTTGATGAAACTCATCAAGAATGTCCTTTTGATCCTAAAAAGATCAAAAGGATGTTTAAAAACATGTTTTTGGCTAAATTGGCCCAAAAGGACTAAAGAATAAATTTGTAACAAAAAGGACTAAATTGCAAATAAGATAAGTTTTTAAATTAAGTAATTAAATTCGGATTTTATTTTAACTAAATAAAAATCTATTTAAAAGTCATATTTTTAGTTATTATGAATAAAAATGGGCTCTCATGGGTCCAATAACCTTTAGGCTTTTGTTTAGTCCCAAAGCCTTCAAAAAGAAAGTCAAAACTCAATTTAAAAGGACAACTAAAAATAATTCATGGGCTTAGGTTTAGATTAGGGTTGAACTTCACACTAATCTAAGTTGTGAAAATTAAACTTAGGATTAATTAGTAGACTTAACTAATTTAATCACCTAAGTTGATTAGCCTAAATTACTTAAGTTAATTAATAATTAATTAAGTCTAAGATAATTAATATTAATATAAGTGTTAATTAAGTAATTAATCTCTAACGACGGTTAAAAACTAATTAATTATAATTTAACCTTAACCAAGCATAATTAAAAACCTTAATCCAAGATTAAGGAAGAGATTAAGGGATAATTAGAAATTAATTAGGATCTTAAGTAAGGATTAAGACTTAATTAAAGAAGGAAAGATTAATTGGACATTCGATTAATGAAGACTAGTTATGATTAAAGGTCAAGCCTAATCTTAATTAGTCATACAAGTGAAATTAGGAATTTTAATGCCTTTCATAAGACATATCCATAAGCCTTAGTAAATTGTAGGACTTAAATGAATATGATTATCAATAAAGCTAGCACAAACTACCTTAAAAGATTATAACCAACACTTTCTCTCTACATAAAACTTGAGAAGCTTGGCAAGAGAGTGTGATTTTGGTTTTCCTCAAAAGAAAGAACCTTGAATCTACAAGGTTGCACCACAATAAAGTGGTGACGTAAAAAGATTCAATGGGTTTGTCTGAAGGACGTAATATTGTAAGTGTTTGCGGTGTGACATACATCATGTGCATCAATAATGATTAAGGTTCAAAAGCCTTACGACCTATATGGCAATACCACTCTAGTACAGTGTGAAACTGGATGGGACGGGTGCACTGGGTTTTGCAAAGAACACCAGCGGTCCAGTAAAGGAGACCAGCCCTGAGGGATGAGTCAGGTCCCGGAATGGCATAAGTGGCGTAGGCTCGCCCCCTACTGTCGTGCAAACGGGGTACAGGCTTGACTATCCTGTCGCTCTCAAGTTTTCATAATTAGCGAGTTTGTCTGGAAGTCGGAAAATCGTCTTGGCCAGAGATTGAGCAATGCTCTTCGTACTATTTGCTAGTACAGACTATACTCCTGATATATTGTACATATATGGTCAAGCAGTTGCTGTGTGCTCTGCTTTTGGTGTTGTTTTCCCGGGCCCTCATGCATTAGATACATATAGCATGGTAGCATCAGCTGCATATTTGTGATTGAGATTATGTGGATGCTCGTGAATATTTTATTGACGCTCTAGTTACTATATTCTACTTGATATGAGTTCATGTGATGTTCTCACCCTTCCTTTTCTGCTTCTGTTATTCCCTGTCGTCGTACTTCTTCGCCACGTCGACAGTTGGTTTTGGAGAGATTCAGGATGTCCACTATGAGGATCACGTTGAGGTGGGAGCCACGAGGCCAGTGGCGAATTACCGACGTCCCTAGGCGATGTGTTTTCACGGGGGAGGTGCGCATCACCATTTCTCATCCCAGCCTTCCCTGGTACCGGAGATAGATTTCACAGTGCCGGTGATCCTTGAGTTTGAGACTCCACCCAGACTCCGTCGCTACACTACTTTTCTCAACCGTCGTCATCGCCCCTCTCCATCAGCATCGTCACAGTCCTCACGGATGGCGACCATGGCGAGCCAGAATTTCCCCTCGTTACTCTCCGGTCCAGAGGTGTCACCTCCACAGCCCGTATATTCTGACGCATTTGGCCGTTCCCGTCCGAGTGAGCCAGACATGATCGTGATCGATGACACTACATCTGAGGAGGAGGACCCAGAGGAAGACCTGAAGGATGACTCTGAGGATGAGGAGCCGGAGAGGATTCTTCCAGTGACGACCCCTCAGAAGACTTTGGGATGATCAACTCGGGGGGTACTGGAGGGAGGAGTTGAGGGTTTGTGGATGGATTCCTGCTGAGACGGATGATGACGAGTAGGATAGCGTAACTGGGGGTAGTCACGAGTCTAGTTAGTAGCAGCTCTGATTTAGTGGCCTTTTGTTTTGTTTTGTTTAGGCTGAGGTCTTATTTATTATAGTCTACTACTAGAACTCTTGTTTTGTATGGTGGTATTGTTTACTCCGGGATATACTTTGACACTATGGTTCTGTATATATGTTATGAGGTTTTCTTCCCATGATCCCCTTTATATCTGCGTGTATGTTGTGTATGTATGTGGAATGATTGAATCGTCTAGATATTTTTAGAAAAATGAATTTCAGACTTAAGAAAAGGACGTTTTCATGAATACTTAAAATGAATTAGAATGCGATTAGTTGTTGATGACTAAGTTTCTTATTAAAAACTCTTTCAAAAAAAAAAAAAAATATTCCCGTATTTTCTAAGTATATTTAAAAAAATGAGAGTCATCGGTTACGTTCGTAATGTGATACTCTTAGCGGTATTAACTAAGGGTGTCACACAGCAACTTCAAATATAATCTCCTCTTGATGCTCCTTTTGATCACCCAAGTAAGTTTCTCCAAAGGATGTAGGCTAGATTTTGAGGTTTAAGGTTCAAAATGGAACCTTTCACCAAGTGTGTGTAGGAAAGAAAATGAAGAAATGGAGAGTGTGAGGGAGAAGAGGAATGCTCACGGTTTGGAAGGAGAGAAATGAAGAGTGAGAAGTGGTTTGCATGCAAATGAGGAGGTATGGTGCAAGTGTAAGAAAGAATGATGGCTTTCTTACTTCTTTGACTAAGGAAATGTGTAAGACAAGTTAAGTGCCATACCTTCACATGGCTCACGGTTTTGGAGTGTTTTAGGTGAGGGAATTGATGAAATGTTGCAGATTTTTGTGATTCAAATCAAGGGCATTTTGGTCTGGTTCCAAAAAGTGTAGGGGTAAAAAGGTCATTTTGCACCAAAAATTCCCAAAATTCTAGAAAAATAAGAAATTAATTTCTAACCTTTTTAAAACCAATTTTGATGACTAAAAATATTTAATCATTCAAAATTCACTATATCACACAATACAACATATAAGCAAAAATGCGGGGGTGTTACACTTTCAACCTTTAATTCCCCAACTCACTTTCTCTTAATTACCAATACATGATTATCTTATTTTTAACCTAATAAGTTATTAAAGTTCCTAATTTTGCGGGATGTTACACTTTTCAATACTAAGTTCCTTGCAATTGTTAAGAATTCTTTTGACATATTTATCTAACTTAATTAACCTTAAACTAATAGACCTTGTTTGCTTGACTTGACTTGACTTATGTTCTTGATCTTCTTGACTTGAGTCAGTTCTTTCCTTTGCCATTGTCAATCTTCCTCTTTTTTTCTTTCTTATTTGGCATCATCAAAACCTACAATACAGACACTCTACAATCTCCCCATTTTTTATGATGACAACCATCATTTTAGGGAAGAATGAAAAATTCAGATATTCAAGTCGATAACGATCACTCCCCTTAGTCCTCCCCCTTTTATGTTTATCTTTTAGAATAGTTGGGATACTTGGGAAACAATTTGTCAATGCATGGTCAAGTTTCCAAAACATAGTCAATTTTCTAACTTGTTAAAGACATATTCAAATCCATTTTCTAACTTGTTAGAAACATAGTCAAATGTTCAAATATTTCAAAACATTAGGAAAATATTAGTTAATTTTTATTTACCCCATATTCTCTCCCCCTTTGGCATCATCAAAAACAAATAAATATCCAACGTGTGTTCAAGCAGAATACCAAGTAAACAGAATATCAAAATCAAAGGAAAAACAACATCATCAGAATACCAAAGTGTGCAGGCATAATACCAACCAAGTTAAAACTAAGGTCTAAGGCAAAGAGTACCAAACCAAAGTAACTAAGTGCTAACGAAAATAACTAAACCACAACCATAATGAAAATAAGTCTGAAAGTTATGCCAAATTCAAGGCAAAGAAACTAGAAATAAAGCGAACTACTGATCACCGATCAAGGCGAATCTCATCCAGAATGTCAGTAAGGTGAGCAGTAGAGGCATCCTGACGAGGAGGTGATGGAGTACGCTCATCAGTGTGCATATCCTGGGAAGAATGTCTTTTAACCCAAACTCCATCTGGACCCTTGGTATATCCAAAAGAACCAACCATAGTAGCTCCAATGGCACCGGAGCGCTTGACTGGAGCCAACTCTCATGGTCAAGCGGGACATTAAAGTGAGCCAAAAAAGAGAGAAATCAGATGAGCATAAGGTAAAGGAGCGTTGGCACGAATAGCTTTGTTCATCCGATGATGAACCAAATTAGCCCAGTTGATTGGTCATCCAGTCAGTAAAGCCCACATAATAATAACATCCTCTTCAGTAGCTTGGGCCAAATTAGAAGAGCGAGGAAGCAATATACGGACAATGATATAGTGCATAAGACGACTGTTAAAAGTGAATGACCCAGCAAGCAGACGTCCATCCAAACTCAGCATTTTCAGTACAAATCATCCTACGAGCATTTTCAGGATAATAATCTAACTTCCATTCTTCAGTTACAGTTCCCTCAAAAAATGCTCCATCACTACTTAATTTGGTCAGGGTATAAAATAAGGACTGATCAATGATAATGGGGATTTTCTTAACGTCACTACGAATTACCCCATCCTTGATTTTCAGATTGTTATAAAAGACCCTAACTAATTCAGAATAAATTTGCGAACGTAGTTGCATAAAATCCAACAACCCACAAGTACGAAAGGTTTCGTAACAGTCAAAGCCTTGGTTTCAAAGTACTCTATACTAAGATACTTGGGTTCAATAATATCTCTAGTTGAAAATAGAGAATAATACCCTCTTCGTTGAGCATTGGTCGAAAATAGAGTGAGAGAGGGAGAAGGATTGGAGGCCGCCGGAGTATCACCCGGAGGTGTCTTGATGAGGTTGACGAGGAGCGGAGCATTTTTGACGTTTCGATGGTTCCGCCATTGAAGGAGACGATTCACAAAATTGTTCGGTGGGTTTTGTAGAGGATGATGAGAGGATCGATTTGCAAGAAACGGGACTTAATTTCGTTAAGAAATGAAGAAGTTGTGATAATTTAGAAATTTGGGGGTTAGGGCGCGGTGAGAGAGAAAAGAAACGATGGGAAACTGTTTGAGTCTGAAATAACTTACGCATTTATAGTGCTCGCAGACTGGTAATCGATTATGCCTTGTGGTAATCGATTACCCACGTTTCTAGAAAATGATAAAACTGTCACAGGTAATCGATTACTGAAACTATGTAATCGATTACATTAATATTTGCTCTCGGGTAATCGATTACTTTACAGTGGTAATCGATTACTCCAAAATGGCTCTCAGGTAATCGATTACTTCACAGTGGGTAATCGATTACCAGGAACCCAGATGAGCATCTAATTGATTCCAAGCTCTCTGGTAATCGATTACACCTACTATGTAATCGATTACACACTTCCCAGAATTTTTATTTTGGGTTCTAAATCATTTTATTTCCTAAAAAATCTTTATGAATCTAAGTTGGAAAACATCTAGAATACCTAATTCTCTCATAATTGTAAAGAAACTGTCCTTAGGTAATGGCTTGGTAAAAATATCTGCAAGTTGTTGTTTAGTCTCAATGAATACTAGAACACAGTCTCCTTTTTGGACATGATCTCTAAGGAAATGATGTCTAATCTCAATGTGCTTGGTTTTAGAGTGTAACACAGGGTTCTTAGACAAGTTAATGGCACTTGTATTATCACAACGAATTGGTGTGTGATCTATATTTAAGCCATAGTCTGAGAGTTGTTGTTTCATCCAAAGTATTTGGGCACAACAACTTCCAGCAGCAATGTATTCTGCCTCAGCAGTTGATAAGGCAACACTATTTTGCTTTTTACTATGCCAAGAGACTAAAGCAGACCTAATAAAATGACAAGTACCACTGGTACTTTTTCTATCAGTTTTGCATCCCGCAAAATCTGAGTCAGAGTATCCTACTAGATTAAAAGGCATGTTTTTAGGATACCATAATCCTAAATTTACAATTCCTAAAAGATATCTCATTATCCTTTTAATAGCACTTAAATGAGATTCTTTAGGGTTTGACTGATATCTAGCACACAAGCATACACTAAACATAATATCTGGTCTACTTGCTGATAAATAAAGAAGGGATCCAATCATACCTCGATATCGCTTTATATCTATGGACTTCCCATCTTCATCCTTATCCAAGTAGCAAGCAGTACTCATAGGTGTGGCCATATGTTTAGCGTTTTCCATTCCAAATCTCTTGAGTAGTTCCTTGTAGTACTTGCTTTGGTTGATGAATATACCATTTTTGGTTTGTTTGATTTACAGTCCAAGGAAGAAGTTCAACTCGCCCATCATAGACATTTCAAACTCAATTTGCATGTCATTAGAAAATTCCTTGCACAGATTTTCATTAGTAGCACCAAAAATAATATCATCAACGTAAATTTGTACTAATAGAATGTCATGCATTTTTCTTTAATAAAAAGTGTGGTATCAACCTTTCCTCTAGTAAATCCTTTTTCTAACAGAAATTTGCTTAATCTTTCATACCAAGCCCTAGGTGCTTGTTTTAATCCATATAGGGCCTTTTTCAATTTAAAAACATAATTAGGCAATTCTTGATTTTCAAATCCAGGAGGTTGTTCTACATACACTTCTTCTTTAATAAATCCATTAAGAAATGCACTTTTTACATCCATTTGATACAATTTGAAATCCATTATAGAAGCATATGCAAGTAACATCCT
This sequence comes from Sesbania bispinosa, assembly GCA_026901365.1. Lineage (NCBI taxonomy): Eukaryota > Viridiplantae > Streptophyta > Magnoliopsida > Fabales > Fabaceae > Sesbania > Sesbania bispinosa. The sequence goes on along the minus strand of QLOH01000041.1, from coordinate 100,105 downwards.
AATGGCTTCTAGTCTTGCTACAGGTGCATAGGTTTCTTCATAATCTATTCCTTCTTCTTGATTATATCCTTTGGCCACTAACCTAGCTTTGTTTCTAACAACTATACCATGTTCATCTAACTTGTTTCTATATACCCATTTTGTGCCTATAATTGGATGATTACTTGGTCTATCAACTAGATCCCAAACATTATTTCTTTCAAATTGATTTAATTCTTCTTGCATAGCAATAATCCAATGTTCATCTTTTAAGGCTTCATCTATATTTTTTACTTCAATTTTAGAAACAAAAGCCATATTATTGCATATGTATCTAATAGAGTGTCTAGTTGTTACCCCTTTTGAAATATCTCCCATCACATTATCAAGAGGATGATCTCTTAAAGTTTTCCACTCTCTTGGAAGATCTAAGTTTGTTTGATTCTCATTTATTGTAGAATCTTCCATGTTTTTCTTCTCTTTTTCTTTAAGAGTTTCTTCATGTATGTGAGTATTTTCAAGAGTATCTACAATATCATCAATTTCTTCTTTTCTTGTATAAAATGAACTAGACTCATCAAAGGCTACATGAATTGATTCTTCTATTGTCATTGTTCTCTTGTTATAAACTTTATAAGTTTTACTATTCAATGAATATCCAAGAAATATTCCCTCATCTGATTTTGCATCAAATTTTCCTAAGTTATCTTTTCCATTATTTAATATAAAGCACTTGCATCCAAAAATGTAAAGATGAGAGATGTTTGGTTTTCTACCATTGAATAGTTCATAGGGTGTTTTCTTTAGAATTGGCCTAATTAGAGCCCTATTCATAGTATAACAAGCAGTACTGACTGCTTCTGCCCAAAAATATTTAGGGATGTTTGAATTATTTAGCATGGTTCTTGCCAATTCTTCTAGTGACCTATTCTTCCTTTCAACTACTCCATTTTGTTGAGGAGTCCTAGGGGCAGAAAAATTATGTTCTATTCCATTTTCATCACAGAACTGGTCAAAGATTTTATTTTCAAATTCCCCTCCATGGTCACTCCTAATGGATCCTATTTTAATGTTTTTCTTATTTTGAATCATTTTTGCAAATTTCTTAAAGGCATTAAAAGCATCACTTTATTTGCAAGAAATAATGTCCATGTATATCTAGAGAAATCATCCACTAAGACTAGAGCATAATAACTTCCCCCAAAACTCATAGTTCTAGAAGGCCCAAAAAGATCCATGTGTATTAGTTGTAATGGCCTAGAGGTTGTTACTATGTTCTTTGATTTAAATGATACTTTTACTTGTTTTCCCTTGTGGCAAGCATCACAAGTTTGTCTTTTTCAAATTTTATTTTAGGCAAACCTATTACTAAGTCTTTTGATATTAATTTATTTAAATGATCCATATTAATATAAACAATTCTTTTATGCCATAACCAAGATTCATCATTTTTACTAATAAGGCACTGGTTATGATTTGTAGTATTATCTAATTTTATCTTATATACATTATTTATTCTATATCCTATATACTTAATGTTTTTGTCATGTTTGGATTCAATAACACAATTTTGTGAGTCAAATGATACTAAGAATCCTTTATCACATAATTGACTAACACTAAGTAAATTATGCCTAAGGCCATCAACAAGTAGGACATTTTCTATGGAGGTTGAGTGATTTGTACCAATTTTTCCGATTCCCAAGATTTACCCTTGTTGTTATCTCCATAGGTAACATGTCCACTATTCTATAGAGTGATGTCCATAAGCTTTGAGATATCCCCGGTCATGTGCTTGGAGCATCCACTGTCGATGTACCAAGTATGTTTCATGGAATCCTACAAGTCACAAAATTGTTTAATTTAGGTACCCAAACTTCTTTGGGTCCTTAGTGTTAGTGCTAATTAAAAATCCTTTTGGGATCCACATCATATTTTTTAGATTTGTAGGATTCTTTCTAAAATACAATTTGATGCACTATGACCCTTCTTTCCACAATAAAAGCATGTTAAGAATGGAGAACTGGTGGATTAGGCAGTTACAAGGAAATTTTTATAATTCTTTTGTTGAGTTTGAGGATTATATCCTAATCCTGCCTTATCAAATACACATCTTTGATTTCCTAAAATAACATCTAAATTGTTTTTACCAAATGTAAATTTTGCAAGAGTAGTGTTTAACTTTTTAATTTCTTCTTTATGTTTTAGGCATGATGTGCATGGATGAGTTTCTTTACTATTTTCTAAATTAATGATAGAGCATAGATTTTCATTTTTAGAATTTACTAACTTAAGTTCATTTCTAAGATTATCTAGTTCTCCATTTAATTTAGAAATTTCTTTCTCAAGTTTTGTAGTGGTTTTCTTATAAGATGAATCTAGTTTGCTAACTTAAATGATTCTTTAGGTAAATCATTAAATGCTTCTTGCAATTCATCAAATGAGATGGATGCATTGTTGTTAGAAGATGTTACCTCTTCTTAACTTTCGTAGTCTCTTGCCATAAGTCCTAGGTTGACTGTTTCATTCTCTGAGTCACTGGAGCTTATGTCATTATCATCCCATGTGATGTAGGCTTTCTTTGCTTTCTTATCTTTGAATGTCTTCTTGTTTGATTTTTCCATTCTCTTCTTGTAAAAAGGACAATCTAGTCTAAGATGCCCTGGTTGGTTGAATTCAAAGCATTTTTGGATTGATTGAGAATCTTCTCCTTTCTTCTTTGTGTTAGGTGTAGGTCTTCTTCTACTTCCTCTGTTTCTTAGAAATTTGTTGAATCTTTTGACAAATAAACCAAACTCTTCGTCATCATCCAAGTCCTCATCTTCAATGATTTCTTCTTCTTCATGGATGGATGATGATGAAGCTTTGAGAGCAATGCTTTTCTTACTTCTATCATTCTCTTCATTTTGATTTAGTCTTATCAACTCCAACTCATGTTCTTGTAGTTTTCCAAATAGTGAGTGAAGAGTCATGGTTGTGAGGACTTTTGATTCTGCAATTGCTGTTACTTTTGGCTGCCACTGCCTACTTAAACATCTCAAAACTTTGTTAATTAAATCTTCATTTGGAAAAACCTTTCCTAATGATGCAAGATGATTAACTATATGAGTGAATCTCTTTTGCATGTCTTGTATGCTTTCTTTTTTATTCATTCTAAATAGTTCATATTCATATGTGAGGGTGTTTATTCTAGATCTTTTGACATCACTTGTTCCCTCATGAGTTACTTCCAATGTGTCCCACATCTCTTTAGCACTTTTACAGTTTGAAACTCTAAAATATTCGTCTATACCTAATGCAGATGTAATTATGTTTTTAGCCTTTAGGTTGTATTGAACTTTCCTTTTATCCTCCTTACTCCATTGATCCCTAGGTGTTATCTTAACTTCATCCCCTAATTGCATTGACGGAACAAAAGGTCCATTTTCTTTAGCATCCCATATATTTAGATCTATTGACTCTATGAATATTTGCATTCTTGATTTCCAATAATGGAAACCTTCTCCATTAAATACGGGAGGTCTGTTAAAGGAGTTTCCTTCTGTGAAAAAGGTATTTGATGAGGCCATATGTGATCTTGAGGCTTCTAATCCTTAAACAAGATGCAAGCTCTGATACCACTTGTTAGACAAGTGGCCTCACTAACTTAAGTGGGAGGTGAATTAAGTTATTCATTTTTAACTAATCATTTCGATTACTAATTTATGTTGCTTTTAAAGTACTTGAAAACCTTTAATTAAGATAAAGAAGAATGGGTATACTTAATATGATGAACACGTAAATGCAATAATTACGTAAGTTAAAGGATAAGAAAGTGCAAACTCAGTTTATACTGGTTCGGCCAACCACTTGCCTACGTCCAGTCCTCAAGTACCAACTTGAGATTTCCACTATTTGTAAAAGTCTTTTACAAACGATTAATCCTCCAACACCTTGGAACCCTTCCTTGTGTTGAGAATCAATCCACACACCAAGGTAGGCATCCTCTCTTCAACCCACAATATAAGTACAGATTGAATCGATGAACACAAATGGACTCTCCTTTTGAGTAGATATTACAAGTTGAAAGCCTATAAGAACTCTTAAGATTTGCAAGTGTTTTGGCACAATTTTGATTGATGTAATAAATTTTCTCTTTTGAATTTCACATGAGTAATCTTATCAAATTTCGAAAATGAGACATATATATAAGGATGATGATAAAACATTGTTACCTTTGAGTAGAAGTCATGTCCTCTTCAAGATTTTCAAAAAAAAAATACTCTGGTAACCGATTACAGGTATATGGTAATCGATTACACAGTTTAAAAATGCGAACTGTTGTGCCTGGAATTCAAAATTTGAAATTCCTGCACTCTGGTAATCGATTACAGGATTTGGTAATCGATTACCAGTTCAGAAATTTTAGAAATTCAAATTCTGAACTTCTGGTAATCGATTACACCATGTTGGTAATCGATTACCAGTTCAAAAATTTTAATCTTTGAACTGATTTTACTTTATAAAATTATTTTGTTTAATTTCCTTTTCAATGCCAAGTTCCTTGCATTTGTTAAGAATTCTTTTGACATATTTATCTAACTTAATTAACCTTAAACTAATAGACCTTGTTTGCTTGACTTGACTTGACTTATGTTCTTGATCTTCTTGACTTGAGTCAGTTCTTTCCTTTGCCATTGTCAATCTTCCTCTTTTTTCTTTCTTATTTGGCATCATCAAAACCTACAATACAGGCATCTACAATATAGTTAACAAGTAACAATTGGTGTAAATAAAAGATTAACAACTGGTATCTGAGAAGCTAACATTTGGCATCTAAAGAATTAATGTTTTTCTGAGGGGGAGTTGACAACTCTTAGAATATAATCTCTTTTGGTAAAGTTCTATTGTGCCTTTGCTTAATCTGTTTCTTTTTAATAATGACAAAAGGGGGAGAAATATAACTAAACAAATTCCTGAAAGTAAAAATGTTTTCAGAAATGTAAGATGATAAAAGATATCCAGTTTAGGGGGAGTCTTCACAATTAACAAAGCCTCATCTGAAACATAACATAATCACTCTGTAACTTAAATCTTTTATGATATTTGTTAGTCACATCTAATTTGTCATCATTAAAAAGGGGGAGAATGTTGAGTCTCAAAATTAATTTAAGTATTCAAATTAGATTCAAGACTCATTATCCTTGGTTTTAATGATTAACAAATTAGACTAGATGAAAAGAAAACAGGTGCTACTAAGAAAGGTATTGTTTTGTTGATTGTGTTTTAGGTTGGAATGTTCATCTGAAGTATCAGAATCAGAAGAAGAAGAATCAGTGAAGAATCAGAAGAAGAAGAACCAGTGAAGTATCAGAAGAAGAAGAACAAATCAGAAGAAGAACGAAGGAAAATCAGAAGATGAAGCAATACAGAATCCGAAAAGAATAGAAAAGATTCAACTATCTAAAGACATGAAAGACTCAGACCGTCTCAAGACTTATCATCATCTGAAGCATATCCTCTGTCTGAAGAATGACTATCATCTGAAGACGTGAAGACAAACTGGAGACTTATCTATCATCTGAATAAACTATTCACCGTCTCAAGAATAACTATCATCTGAAGAATGGAAGCTAATCAGAAGCACTCTGTATGACTGAAGGACTGAAGGCGTCAGAACCAAGAAACCGTTCTCATGAAGATATTTTCAAAGCAAGAAGAACACTGTATCCAATGGACTACTTCATTTCGGCACAAAAGTTAGGCATACTTTTCTACCTCGATCGAAAGACTTGCACAAATAAGGAAATCTTGCAATGGCTGATGCATCTGCAATCAAAAGGGTACTGTATACGCAGACCTACTACACTTGCTACTGTTTAAAGCAAATCAGAAGTCTGGACAAGAAAATATCGAGAAAGATGTGTGAACTAATATTATGTAATTCAACATCTATTCAAATATCAGAAGAACTAGAAGAGATAAAGATGAATAAAGCTAGGATCGTCTGAAGTAAAAGAAGAAGCATTTTGCTGAAGTAAAAAGGAAGAAGATTTCTGCTAAAAGGAAGAAGCATTTTGCTCTAACCATCTGAAGAGAAAAGAAGCATTTCATCAAAAGAAGAAATCTTTGTTGAAAGCATTTCAATCTGAAGAAATTAAAAGAAGCTTGAAGCTATCATCTTAAGGAAGTTATAAATGGCTTAACAGTCTGAAGAAATGAAACTCTCTGACTGCATGGAACAGATTTCAACATAGAAAGAAGTCACAAGAGAATCTGAGACCATATGATTCAACGACTATAATATCATATGTCTTTATTCAAATAGGAAACAACAACAACAGCTATTGTCCTTAGGACAAGACACCTCACTCAAAGAGGAAAGAGGAAACTGTGTCAGGAGCAAATGAAAGGGAGTATAGAAAAATAAGCAAAAGGACAAATCCAACGGATACCTCCTCATACATACTCTAAAGGAAAACAGAGGAAAGCAGAAGAAAGCTGAAGAAAGTAGAAGAAAATCAAGAGAGAGAGGAAGCATAAAAATATCAAGGAATCTATCAAAAGAGCTCATCAATGGAAGTGTCAGAACAAGATCGTCTGAACACTTATTTTGCTTAAGAAGAAGCAACCGTTTGAGAAGCTATTACACAACGGCTATATGAGCCACATCATCAACATCTCAACGGTATTATCAACCATCTTCAACGGCTATATTTCATCAGAACATATAAATAGCCTCAAGATTGAATTTGAAGATGTTGGCAATTCGTGCTAACCAGAAGTTGGCAATTTGTGCTAACCAGAAGTTGGCAATTCGTGCTAACCAGAAGTTGGCAATTCGTGCTAACCAGAAGTTGCCAATTTGTGCTAACCAGATGTTGGCATTTCTTGCTAACCAGAGAAGAGTTTGGTTCATAAAATCAATTACCATATTCAACAAATCTTCTAATAATACAGAGTTGAATTAGAGCTTAGAAGAAAATACTTTCTCTATAAAACCTTGTACTTAGACTTATTCGTTGTATTCTGGGTAGTACTCATTCAACCTCTAGTATAGGAAGAGATTAAGTTTATGTTTCGTGGAAACTTAAACTTAGTTTAATTTGTAAACACTTTATGTGTCTGAGAGCCTGGAGAGGCTTGGTGGAAGAAAGAATATTTGTTGAGCTTGAAGAGGCGAGGATAAAAGAATACTGCAATGAGTTGCCTGGAGAGGCAGTTGAAAATAAAAGAATACTTTTGGTTGAGCCTGGAGAGGCTAGGATAAAAGAATACTTCAATGAGTTGCCTGGAGAGGCAGTTGAAAATAAAAGAATACTTGTGGTTGAGCCTGGAGAGGCTAGGATAAAAGAATACTGCAATGCGTTGCCTGGAGAGGCAGTTGAAAATAAAAGAATACTTGTTGTAGAGCTTGAAGAGGCTTGATAGAAAATAATACTTGTATCTGTGGTTTCAGATAGTGAAAAATCCAGTGGTGGTTTGCCCTGGGACTGGATGTAGCTCACTGGATTTGTCGGTGAACCAGGATAAATTTTGTGTCTAAGTTTTCTATCCCTTAAACTCCTAATTTACAGCTTCATATTTCTGATGGGGATTGAACAGTATTTTCATAATAAACTTATCACAACAATTTCAATAAACTAAGTTTTCCAAGATAATAACTCATTCAGTTAATCTTATACCGTTTGGAGTATTACAAAGAATATACTTTGAAGAATGTCTGAAATAACTCTTTGAAGTGAATCTGAAACAGTTTCAGTTCAGAAGTTAGAAGTACACTTCAGACGATGACCAATCATCTGAGGTTACTCAGAAACTGTTCTAAAAAGATTCTTTGTAATATCTTTCAGAAGTTATCTTGAGATGCATCTGAATATCTAAATCAATTTAATCAAAAGTCCAAACAAGTTTTTGATCTAGTCACCTTTTCTTAGTCTCTATGCTGTCCTTCTTATATTCCGCAATTTAAGTATTAATTCTGATAATAAGCTTTTCTCACTAATTTGTCTTAATAAATTAATAACTTTTGTTAAAGATTTTCAAAATGGTAAAAATATTCAAAACACTATTCAACCCCCCTTCTAGTGTTGCCTGTGGAACTAACACTTTCATGTGAGTCTTCCTTGCGTTTTTTTCAAGACTGTCTAGTGATAGGTTCTCCTTTAAATGAAAAGTATAAAATAAATTTTAAAAAACTATTTACTCACATTCATGGTAACATATAGTTGTGTGCACCAGGAGTGTGAACCACAAACGTATTATACCTATATTTTCTTATATATCACTTATATAAGTATAGAATATATTAATCAATGTTCTCCTATCATATTCAATTCATAAAAAATAGTATACACCAAATCATAAATTAATGAATAATTTTATTGAATAAAATGTTTGTAAACAAGGAAAGGTTTGAATGACTTGTCTATTTTAATTTACTCTTAATTCTGAATTTAGGCTATCATTGTGTTTTTTTCTTGTTAATACATTATTTAACATGTTATGACTAGATGAGGTCGTTCTACATAGTTTGTCCTTTAAAAATAATAAACATGAAATATGAACAAAGATTCTCGCACTTAGGAAAAACAATTTTCTTTGCTATATGTATGGCATGGAAGGCATTATCACACCACGCAACACATCGTTAATGTGAATGTGATCACATCATCCACAAAACTCTCCAACTTCACACATATCTGATTGTCTGACATACGACACGTCTTCACTTCTTTTCTATGCTATTTCTCAGTACAATATGCATGTATATCGATATTATCCTACTCTATGACATTTTTAGCAGATTTAAACCGATTGCTAGTGATCCGAGAGAATTCTCTGGCCATAACTAGCCTGCCTTGTTTTTATAGTATTTCGATTTTCATATTCCAAAATATAAAGGAATAATCTTTACAATACTACTATTTGATCTGGTTGTTCAATGTTAGATCAATTAATGTTTTATGAATAAAAATAAATCACATGATTTCTTAGGAAGAATTAAAAAAAACGCGACTTAATTAAAAACTTTGGAATTTCATTACATAAAATATAACTGCAAGTACATATAATGATCTTAAAGGCATGTAAAGATAACTTTTATTACTCGCTGAAATAACACATAGCTAATTACTTATATTCATATGTTAATTTCATAACTAGACGGGTTACAAGCCAAATAACAATGAAAGGTCTAGTTTAGAGCCAGAGAGCTCCAGCCTCCTTGAGGTGAGGAACCAATTTGTTATTTAAATGGTAGGTTACGAGGGAATCAACCCCACCGATGAATTTGCCCCCAATGAAGATAGCGGGAATGGGTTCGGGTTTTCCAGAAAACTGGCGGAGGACATCTCGGATGCCAGGCCCCTCAAATGCTCATCCAGCTCCACCACCTTAGGGCCTACACCGAGGCTGAAGATGAGGTGCTTGACCATTCTGGACATCCAACAATCATTTCCGCTGAAAATCACCACTGCGTAGGACGATGTCAGTTGTTGCATAATCTCATCAGGAGTCATTTTGTGTTCTAAGGGCCGCGACGATGACTCTTCCTTTATTTCGGTCTATAATTTCAAAGGATTCATTTTGGTATTTTAGGAGAAAGAGAGGAGTGAAAAATTAACATAACAATTATAGTTTATATAGAGGGTGATGAAAGTTGAAAAGCAATAGTGTGAGAATGTCGTGACAACCAATGATGTTGCGTGATATTCCTTGGTGGTGTGCATGTAACATGTTGCGTTAGTTAAACCGTAATGATGAGAAAGCATCAGTGATTACACAGGCACAAAATGAGTGCGTTTCATGTGAAATTATGAATTGGCAGATGAAAAAGAAATTGAAGGGCGTGTTAATTGTGAATGGGGATTTCGTGTTGGTTACACTTTGCCTCGATGAAAGAGAGAAAATGAAAATATTATGTTGTTGTTTAATTTCCAACTAAGGTGAAATGAAAAACGGGGAAAAAAACGGCGAAGGGAAAAGAGAATATCAAGGGTCCTTGCTTTCAATACAACTTAGAGATGGGGGCACTAGAAACCGTAAAAGAGAGGGAAGGGTCACACACTGCAATAGTTGATATACCACATGCATGATAAGTACCTCATAATTCTACAAAAAGCAAAAGTTGCCATACATGTATACTACATATGTGATGCCAAAGTAGTGATGTGTCTCATGCCATTCCTCTACCTCTTCCTTGGGTTCTTGTATTGTATGCCATATCATAAGTGTTATTGATATTAATAACAATATATAATATATGAGAGGGAGATTAAAACCCACATAACTCAAGCAATTTTTCTTGGGAAAAACTTATATAAGTCTTAATCTTGTGAAAAAAAAGTGAATAAGACTTGTTTTGTTTCGTAATAATAATTTAATAGCATTTTTATAACATCAATCATTGTTGAGGATAAGAATGTAAAAAAGGAAAATATTTATAAAAAAATGAGAGTGTTTATTGCACTTTTATTTTTTTATTTTAAAACTACTTTCTTTTTTTTAATGTTATTATACCTAGCATGGTGTTATCAAAACCGTTTTAACGAGTTTAATTAAATTTGATGCATTCATCAAGAAATCATAATTGAGTTCTTATAGCAATTTTATTGAAAGATTATAATTGTTGACTAGCAGAAAGATAGGCAGTCTCGTGCCTGTCTATCCACATTTTTATTATTTGGGAAAAATATAAATTTAAATAAGATAGACATTGCATTTCTATAAGAAAGACTATGTTTGGTCTCTTATACTTGTTTATTTGCATTTTCTATTCTTTAGGAAAGACATAATATATACATTTAAATCATTAAATGAAACAAAATAATGGATTTGAATTAATTAAAATGATATGTAATATATAAAAATAAATTAATAATAACCTAAAATATATTATTTATAATTTTATTGTTTATCATAATCCTTTGTTTCTTAATTGAGAGACCAAACAATAATATTTTTTTAGAAACATTGTTTTTCTCCTTATATTTAATAATAAAACTTAATAAGTCATAATTTATAATTAAGCCATAAGAAACATACCAATAAGACAAAAACAACAATAAAATTAAATAGTTGTTTACCTTTTATACTCACTCATCTCATGTTTAATTTTTATTAACAAATTTAATTCTATTATTGAATATATAATTGAATAAAATTTTAACAAAATGAAATTGAATATGTGAACCAGAAGTAGACTACGTAGAAAAATTAAAGCAGCTATTTTTCTCACCCTATGTAATCCATCAACTATAAAGAAAATTGAGGATTTTTATTCAAGACTCTCAATCATCTTTGCAACAGCTGCACCATTCTTAAGAACTCCAACAAAACAAATAAAAAAGATCTAATATTAAAGCATCTTTAACCAAAACATTATGATTTGCATAACATGTATAAAATAAGTATAAATCACAAAGTGGAGTCCATTCCTTCATGGTGAGCAGTAACACCATTCTAAAAATTGCAAGAGATCATGATTACAACAATTTGATTGGACAATTTCGCTACCTGTAAAAAAAATCAGGAAGTTGATAAATATAATTAATTTTATAAATTTCACAAACATCTGCATCTTGTATTTCAGCTTGCCAACTTGATGTTCTGTAGAAATAATAAATAAATATATAAATAAAAATTGTACACGGAGGTAGAAAAAATTAAAATTTATACATACATAGATATCTTTGTTTAAAAAATCTACAGAGAACTGCATCTTCTATTTTATTCATTGTGTTATGGAGAATGTGTTCTTCTTGATGTTCCTATCACACAACTTAAAGAGCCAACTTTATTCATTTCTAGCCATTGATTTCCGGAGAATGTGGTAAAAACATTTTTATTTTAATTAAGAATATGGTAAGAAATGAAAATGAATGATTTTGGTGTCATCACGTGATATACTTCACATTAGTAGATCTTCCTTTTATATTATGTAATAGATCCATGAATATGGTTGGATTATGAAACAAAACTCATAAAAGGCACTTTAAAACAAATTGAAAAAAGATAGTGTTTTTTTTTTCTGAAAAAGATGTTAAGTGAAAATACCAATAGCTTGTATATACTTTATTGATGTAAATCTTTTAAAAGATTGACAAACTTAAAATAATAATAAGAAAAAACGTTACTTTATTAATGATAAGAATCTAGTTAATAAAAACCAAAAGAGCATCCGCCGCCACAACCTTTACGTATTTAAATCTATTAGTTCGTGATTCCAAAATTTGTAGCAAACTACTAGATTATTTGCAGTAAAATTGTAAAAGATTGCATCAAAATTTGTTGGGCTTAATTATCCCGATAATAATAAATTATTATTTATTCTATTGATACAAAACCTATGCCAATTTGATATTATAAAGACGTGGTCTTCGAAGCCTTGGATGATTTCATATCACTGTAAAGAGCTCAGAAAGCCCGAAAGTAGTTTGTGAGTGCAAATTCCAAACTTACCCATTAGATTATATTACAAAAAATTCGTATGGAGGTTGGCTTGAAGTTCGATGGGGATTGTTGAATATCTGGCAAGCGTTCCAAAGTAAACTATAGTATAATAGTTTAAGAGTTAGGGGTGTCGTACCCACGAGGAACATACAGTTTTCAATTAAATTCAAAGTTATTATGCTCACTAAGTATATATACATAGAAAAATGGATTATTCATGATGGATTAGTAATAAAAAATAAATTACGTTGCATGAAAAGTAAATAAAAAGCAATGTAAAGGTTTAGAGAGAAGTTAGTTGGAAAAGTTGAGATTGAATTTTAATCTATCTCACTCGTTTGTAATCTGGATAAAATAAAGATATATAACATTCGAAAATATTGATATTGATGCAACATACTAAAATTATTTATATTGATTCCTCAAGTATAAAATTCATAGGAAAAATCTCCTAAATATCGATTCCTCATATATTTAACAGATTATCTAGCACTACGATCAAATGTCAAAAGCAATCGATACATTGAAATCTATTCCTAGCATTACAACCATATCGAGTAATTTCGTTCAGATCGGATTTCTAGAAATACTTTCCAGTTAGATCTAAAAATCAAATCCAAGAATCTATTGATCAGATAGAATCTGACACTAAGAACGGAACGAAAATACCTATAATCAAATAGAAACGAGATTACTATATGTAAATATCACCAGAATACATCTGAGTTCGAATCGATTACATTCAATCCCAAGAAGGAAATTAGCTACTCATGATAGCCATTATACAAGAGGGATTTGGAGAAGAATTGAAGAAAACGGCTTCCGCAGCTCTTCGTTCTATTTCGTCCATGTTTCTGTACTTGCCAAAAATAGAAAACCTATGTTCTCAATGATGAAAATCTGTTTCTGACTCTGTATTATCATTGGGTAAGTGAATTCTCGCTTGAGCAGGCTAATTCCTCGCTCAGCGAGAAGAGTACTTCAACATGAAGAAAAGTCTGTTGAGTCTCAATTTAATCATTAAGAATTTAATAATGATTGAGCCACATATTTCCCAAGTTTTAATGAACAAACATTTGACTAAGTTACAAGAATAACTGCCTATGCTATTAACGTATACTTTGAATTCAGCAAGCTGATCGCTTTACGTACGTCATGAATACTTTCTGACGTGGCAACTGTCTGAAAGAATTGGAACCACCTGAAATGGTCATCTGTCTGAAGAAGTGAAAGTTCGTCTAAAGATTCAAGCGTCTGAAGATTAAAGTCTTCAGATGGTTGAATTGTCCTACTGTCTGAAGAAGGAGGATCATCTGAAGTGGTTGTTCATCTGAAGCATGTTATCATCTGAAGCAAAGAAGAACAATCTAAAATGGTCTATCATCTGAAGCGTAACATCCATCTGAAGAGATGTTTTGTCTGAAGTGAAATATCATCTGAAGTCAAGAGACTATCTGAAGACATTGTCTGTAACAGTTTATTTGAGATCAAGAGGAGAAGCCTCATAAGAGATTTGATGAAGATATTCTCTGTCAACGCCTTCTGAAACAAGACTATGGTCTAACCTATTTAAGGCAAACGAACGGGAACATTTTTGGATATTCAATTTCTATCACTTAAGAGGAAAGTTCTAAGCGTCGCAACATTGAAGAAGTCAGAACAGGTCTGCGTTGTTCTGCATCCTTTTACTGTGCCATAAGCTATCAGAGATCATTTCACAACGGGATTATTTGCATCTCTAGCGGTTGCATTGAGTGTGTCCCATTCCTGTGCTTATAATAGCTTCGTTCAAGACCAATATGAGAGCGAGCTGGCTGGTAAAAACTAAGAAAAGCTCACAAGAAAATCATTCAAAGAGCCGAATCGTTGCAATCAGTTTTCTCTGAAAAACTTACTCTGTTTTCATTGTAATTGTACTCATATCTTCATATCCTGAGTTCTACTCAGTTATCTTGTACAATTCTGAGTTTAAGCTCTGAACTTGTTCATATTTGCTTAGCTTAAACTTATTCCGTGTAAACATTTGGGATTGAGCCTGGAGAGAATTGCTTGTTAAAGAATACTTGGAGTGTAACGCCCTAATTTCTGTCTCAGAAATAATGCCCGTTGGAGACACTATTCCTGAATTCCTTGAAATCATTCCGTTAAATTTTCGATATCGTCATACATTTGCTTAACTTTCCAACGATTAGCTTAAGCCAAAACAAGACAAACATTAAGACCTTAATAAGTATGAAACCTACTTAAGTTCAGGGAAAGATTCACACTTAGATAAGTGTGATTCAATGAACTCATACCGAAAATCCGGCAGAGTCTCCCCTAAAAACCGGACAATTACCAAATTCAGCTTAACCTAAAAATCAGCAAAAACCAGTACAACTCAATATCATACATATCATAAGAGTACAATTAGGCCTCAGTGGCCACCAGAAATAATCACACTTATACAATTTACAATAATATACTTCAGTGAATACCCAAATATACAAATATAAGTATCCAGGAACTACTCCTATTAAACTAATCTCTCTGCTGAATAAAGACTCAGCTTCACCCTCACCTGAACTGCCTCAACCTCACCGGAGGTACCTGCACCACTAAAATATGTCCCTGAAACGTGGGGTGAGATAATAATCTCAGTGAATACAACCACATACATGAATGCAGGGAGTAGATATCAATGACAACTTAACTATTCAACAAACTTTATATCTTACACTTTCATGAATCCAAATACATAACACATGATTACCATTAGTCAATTCAAACTAAAAGCAACACATAATTCGATTAATGTGAAATGTTGAGTAATGCAAGTTATGATGCTCATGATGCACTCACTTGTGCCCCAGGCATGATCTTATCACTTTCTAGAGTTAGACCTGAGCTCAGGCTACGGGAACCGGCTTTCCTGGGGACGAATCCCACCCAAACTGGACCGAAGTCATGTTTTACTTACTACTTGATTTTAACTCACAGCGCAAAAGCTGGCTTAATTAACTCACGGCCGAAACCGGCTTATATTACTCAAATGCACATAATCTCAATGAATCAATAATGACATTCTAAGGTTTTCAGTGAAAAACTTACTACCACCACCCAATCTTAAACAAACGTTACTAATCATTCAAAATAACTAAATGCAAAGGGAGATCAAGGAGTTGGGTTCATACATTGAGCATAACAACAGTTCCTAAATCTCGAGTGTTTCGAAAGTTCGTTTCTACAAACATACATCTCAATTTCCAATCCAAACATCAAGCTAGCCATTTCAATCCATAAGTAGTACTAAACGGAATTATAACCGGATAGAATACTCATATGAGCTACAATCGAGGGGTTTCGATAGTTTCGATAACTTCAAACTAAGGATTCCAACGCTCGATTCTATACTCATGCTCAAACTACAATAATCAAGCCAAACAACAAGAAATTATCATTCAAACATCATTTAACCAGCATCAGAAGGGGAAAGAAGGGGGTGGAACATGCAATGAGACCAATAGTTTCTACTCTAAAAGTGAGTTGTACTCACCAATCCTAGAAATTCAAGAGGAGAAGGATGTTTGTGGGTGAAATCCTTGTTGTTTCCTTGCTCCGAATCCGTTCTCAAGCTTCGATATGAAGTTTCTCTCTCTAGGGTTCGCACTCTCTCTCTCTAAGATGAAGGAGGTGAAGAAGAAAATGAAAATCTGACTTAATTTTTGCACCAGTTATTTATATTTTACGTGCTGTTAATCGATTACAGACTTACTGTAATCGATTACCATAGGCTAAAAGACATTAAGATCCCTTTCTGGTAATCTGGTAATCGATTACCACTCCTGGTAATCGATTACTAGAAACCCAGATTTCTGATAATCGATTACTAAACCCTGGTAATCGATTACCAAAAATACTGCTCTCAGGTAATCGATTACCACATCCTTGACAGGCGATTACCAACAAAACGGCTCTCTGGTAATCGATTATCAACTCTTGGTAATCGATTACCAGGGACTTAAACTCCTAGAATTTACTTATTTTAAGAATCCCAAACTTAGATTTTATTCCCTAATCCTTATTACTTTCAGTTTCTCAACTAAACATACACAGATTACCCTTTAAATCTTATAAGTTATAATAACCTAATATGCGGGATGTTACATGGTGTAGAGCCTGAAGAGGCTTGACAGAAAAGAATACTTGGTGTAGAGCCTGAAGAGGCTTGACAGAAAAGAATACTTGTAATCTTGCGGGATTTGTGAAAATCCAGTAGCGTGTTTGCACTGGGACTGGACGTAGCTCACGGTTGAGTATGTGAACCAGGATAAATTCCTTGTCTAAGTATCTCTATCCCTATCTCTTTGAATTCATTTTATGTACTAACTTTAAGGGGATTGAACTTGTATTTATATAAACTGAACGTTTAAACATCTTCAGAAAATAAGTTTTCATACTGTCTGAAACCTTTCAGGAAGAAACGAACTTCAGACAAAGCATTGTCTGAACTGAAAGTGAATTTTCAAATGTACTTCATCTGAAAATGTTTCAGACAAAAGACAAAATTTTCAGATAAACACTCCAGTGTCTGGAACTTTATCTGAAAAGCTCTCTTTGTGAAAAGGTTTCCATAATACGTCAAGTTATATATAAGAACACTATTCAAAACCCCCTTCTAGTGTTTCCCTGTGTGTGTTATAGTTGGTATCAGAGCTTAACCTCGGGTTAAGCATCTAACAGTGTTGAGGAAGAAGATTCTGATTGAAACCTCCACAAGCTACAGTCACTATATCACAGAGGGAGCGTCAGTGACAAGGCTCTAGCATTCAATGGAGTGGATTATCACTACTGGAGAGATCGAATGAAGTTGTTCATTGAGAGCAACACATTAATCTTTGGGATGTAGTCACTGATGGTGATTATATTCCCATGCAAGATGGTGTGCACATTCCTAAGTCTGAATGGACCTCGAGCAAAAGGTAAGGGTGCAGCTTAATGCCAAATCCAAAATCTACTTATCTGTTCTTTGAACAAGGCAAGTATGAAAAGGTTCATGGCTGCAATTCTGCCAAGGAGATCTGGGATACTTTGGCGTCAGCTCATGAGGGGACTGAGAACGTCAAATAATCTAAGATTAGCATGCTTGTTCATCAATATGAGATGTTCAAGATGCAAGAGCCTGAGACCATAGACCAGATGTATGGTAGGTTTCAGACCATAACAAATAGACTGAAGTCATTAGAAAGACCTATGAATCTGGAGATAATAATCGAAAGATTCTAAGGAGTCTCCCTAAGGGTTGGAGGCCAAAGTAACTACCATTCAAGAGGCTAAGGACCTTAACTCTCTTAGAATGGAAGAACTGTTGGGTTCTCTAAAAGTCCGTGAGTTAGAACTTGGAGAAGATGCACCTAAGAAAAAATTCCTAGCTTTGAGCTCCAGGTCTACAGCATGAGATCCATGCAAGAAGAAGTCTCAGAAGGTGAAGAGGATTCAGATGATGATTCTGAGGATGATGAGGATCTTGCCTCATTGGACAGAAGGATTAATAGAATGCTTCAGAATAGAAGAGATTCTCCAAGTCCAAATCTTGTAAGACAGGTAAAGACCCTATCTCATCTGATAAATAACCTGTTATAAATGTAAACAGGAAGGGCACATGAGAGTTAATTGCCCCAAGCTAATGAAGTCATTAAAGAAAAAAAAGAAAAGTCTCATGGTAACATGGGAAGATTTGGATAACTCTACATCAGAAGAGGAAGAAGAATCTTCAGATGAAGCAAACCTCTGCTTGATGGCAAACCATTTAGCACCAGAAAGTCCAGAATCTGAGGTAATCCCTCAAACTCTTCAGGAGAAATTTGATGATCTATTGAAAGTTCCAAGGAACTTTTCAAAGAGTATAAGGACATCTCTAAGCATATACTGAAGTATGTAACAAAAATAAGCTTTTCAAATAGAGAACCTTATGCTTAAAGAAAAGCTTTGGAACGATAGTTAGTAGCTCCAAAGACCTATCTGAAGAAAATAAAAAACTTCAGAGAAAGGTTGAGGAACTTACTACAGATCTAGCCAATTTTGTAGAAGGAACTATAATCTTAACAGATTACTAGGAACTCAGAAAATTTAAAGACAAAAGTAGCTTAGGTCTCTCTGATAGCAAATCATCAAACTCTTCAAATTTTGCTAAGGCTAAAAAGGCAAGAAAGAAAGGTAATGGGTATTTCCCATCGTGACAAACCTGGACATCATATGTCTGAGTGTAAGCACAAAAAGAAGGAGAAACCCAATACTAACAAAGGTGGACCCAAGAAAATATGGGTACCAAAGAACTTATTGTTTCTCTTGCAGATGTCTTAGATAAATCAAAGAAGACACCAAGAATCACCACAGAGGGATGGATGCGTGCAACCCTTGATTGAAGGAAGATTGTATGTGCCAAGACCTTAGATTCAAGGTTCTGGGAATGGCACCCTTGGCAAGATTAGCAAAGGAAAGATCACTGGTGAAGGAAATGTTGAGTCTCAGCAAGAGCAATATTCAGCGCAACAGCAAGTTATTCATAGCCCCTATGGGTAACATATAAATTAGTTGTTGAATATTATTGGCTGAACTAGTTTTCTCTCTGAACTCATTTCATTTTCCATCTGAACCATGCATTATCTGAATTAAGTATGCTTTTATGTAAAAACATGCATTGTCTAAGCATGACTTCAGTCTGAAGCAACACTGGTGCAGTGGCAATCTGAGGACATTTGTCAATCCATCATTTCAAACATAAGCTTTTCCATTGAAAAGTGATTCTCTGCAAGGAGGCCAAGTTTAGAAGCTGAACAAGCTTTGAAGGAGATTCCTACTGAAGATGCTGCTCTAAGTCAGTCTAAAACCATCCTGATCTTGAACTTCAACAAGTGGCTTGCCTGAGCAAATGCCTTGAAAGAAGCTAAGAAAGTCAGGAGTAAGAAGCTCGAGACCATTGACTTGCTGTTGCAGTACAGCAAGCAATCTTAGAAAATGAGAGGTTGGGAGCAAGCTACCTCTAGTCTAAGAAAGTAAAAGCTAGAAGAATTTTTTTTCAGAACAACACTGGGCAAGAAGAGTTTAATGCATCTGTCAAATCCCAGATTCTCATGGCCAAGGAAGATCTATTTGCACTGATCAAGAAAAAGCCTTGTTTGAAAAGGATTGATAGTCCATGATGTGTTGCCACACACAATGTGTCTAAAAACCGGTGTTGCTCAGATAATAACATGAGTTGTCAAAATGTTTGCATTATCTGATTGATTTCCATGCATAAATGTGGTATATTAATATATGTTCTTGATTATCTTATATGCATGAATTTTTATGTGCTCTAATACTTGCGCTCTGATATGCTTTCTATCATTACTCTGATACATTCAGTAATCATTTGATGCGCTAAGTTTATAATCTTTTGCTCTGATGCACTTCACCTTAAAAGCCCTGATTTCGTTTGGTTATGTTTTGATCACCTTTTTGATTGATGACAAAATGGGGAGTATTAAACTAACCAAAATCTGAAGTGTTAGTGTTTTTCAGAAAGCAAAAGGAAGTGCCTGACTCAGGGGGAGCCTGGGGGAGCAACGAAAAACTTAAGTTGTACTTAAGCTGTCTTAAGTATAAACTCATGATATGAGTCATCCGATTGAGGGGGAGGAATTTCTAAACTCTTATCTTATTAAAAATCTCCTTCAGATTTGTTAAGTCTAAAGCAAATTTGTCATCATTAAAAAGGGGAGAATGTTGAGTCTCAATTTATCATTAAGAATTTAATTAATATTGAGCCACATATTTACAAGTTTAAATGAACAACAAATTTGACTAAGTTACAAGAATAAATGCCTATGCTATTAACGTATACTTTGAATTCAGCAAGCTAATCTCTTACGTCATGAAGACTTTCAGACGTGGCAACTGTCTGAAGAAATTGGACCACCTGAATGGTCATCTATCTGAAGAAGTGAAGCCGTCTAAAGATTAAAGTCTTCAGAAGGTTGAAGTGTCCTACTGTTTGAAGAAGTAGGATCATTGTCTAAAAATTTACATTGTCTAAAAGGTAAAGGAAATAAAAGAGTCGTGTAAGGGGAACTCACAAAACCATATTAAAGATGTTGGAGGAGGATCATGATAAAACTCACTACTTTGTTTCTTGTAGGTGTCCAATGTGGTTGATAATTTAACAATTTATAAATTCATTAATGGAATGAGGAGTAGAGAAAATTTTTCAAGCTTGAAATTAAAGAAGAGAGAAAAGATGGTGAAAAAGAAAAATAAGGTAAAAATTAACTTCATTAATGGAATGAGGATTGAGGAGTAGAGAAAAGCTTTTCAAGCTTGAAATTTAAGAAGAGAGGAAATGTGGGTGAAAAAGAAAAATAAGGTAAAAGTTAGATGATCTTAAACTCATCATCACACAGCACACGAGTGTAGTGCAACTCATATGGGACTACTCCACGTCGTATGTATGATACGGGAGATAATCATTGTGCGATGTGGCGAGGTGCCAGAACCAACCATTCAAAAGACAAAAGAGCTAGCGTGACTCCGACCCTGAGTCTGACTTGGTTGACGTGGTTCCATCTTCACTTTTTCTACTTCCTCCTCATCCTTTCTTTCTCTCTCCTCTTAGTTGGATTCTCTTTTTCGCCTTTTTCTAACCAGTGGCACTTTTACATCACTGTATTTATTTATTCTCTCTATCTCATTTTAAGCAAAATAAATTGTCAAAAATACATTTTATAGTTGTTTAACATGTTTTTGTATTTAATATTGTCTCATTAATAAAGTTTAGTCTACTTATTTAGTACCAGATTATTATATTTTTACTCAATGATAAAAAAAATGTGTTAAAAATACAAAAAAAATGAGTTATTCATATTCTTTTTTACAACATTTTCTCAAATCTCAAGCTACCTGATCAAAATCAAACCAGTTCTAATTAAGATTTTTTGTTGTTATACAGTCCTAAGAATTCTTTGTTATGTTCGAAGCAGTTCTAAGAATTCCAACTATGTATTTTTTCAAATAAGAAGACCAACTATGTATTTTGCTTGACTCAACTGATGTGTTGGGCTTTCTACCAAAAAAACTGATATTTGGGCCTTAAGCTTGTAAACCCATAGTGAGCCTAGGCTTTGTAAAACTTGTATGGGCTTCATGACAAAAAAAGGATTTATACAAAAAATTGAGTAAACCACCAATTTCGTCCCAACGTATATCACCGACTTCAAATTTGTCCCTAACGTTACAATAATTCATTAATAGTCCCCGAACTATGTAAAAAAACATCAAATTAGTCCTTGTACATGGACTAAATTGTTTGATTAATGTAAAGTATAGGGACTAAATTGATGAATTTTTGCATAGTTTGGGGACTAATAATGAATTACTGTAACGTTAAGGACGAATTTGAAGTCGGTGGTATACGTTGGGGACGAAATTGGTGGTTTACTCACAAAAATTAAGAAAAAATAAGTAAAGTAAGTATATAGACTAAAACTTATCTAAAACATAAAAATATTAAAGTAAGAAATAATGTGAGTATGAGTTCAAACATCACAATGCACGAGTTTAAACCTCAAATCATTTCACCCTTTTTTTCTCTTTTCTTTACTTTCTTTCATGTGAGTTAAAAATTGTAATGGAGTGAAATTATAAGAATTTATATAAAAAATACAAAAAATGAGCAAAAAATATATATAGACAAGATCTAAATATAAAAATAATTGTGGGGCTAATAACGTTAGTATAAGTTGAACCTTCATAATGCATGAGTTAAAATTCATAATTTATTTCGTCCTTTTCCTATTCTCTTTTCCTTTCATGTGAGTCTTCCTTACGTTTTTTTCAAAACTGTCTAGTGATAGGTTCTCCTTTCCTTTCATGTGAGTCTTCCTTGCGTTCTTTTCAAGACTGTCTAGTGATAGGCTCTCCTTTAAATGAAAAGTATAAAATAAATTTGAAAAAACTATTTACTCACATTCATGGTAACATATAGTTGTGTGCACCAGGAGTGTGAACCACAACGTATTATACCTATATTTTCTTATATATCACTTATATAAGTATAGAATATATTAATCAATGTTCTCCTATCATATTCAATTCATAAAATAAATAGTATACACAAATCATAAATTAATGAATAATTTTAGAATAAAATGTTTGTAAACATGGAAAGGTTTGAATGACTTGTCTATTTTAATTTACTTTAATTCTGAATTTAGGCTATCATTATGTTTTTTTTTGTTAATACATTATTTAACATGTTATGACTAGATGAGGTCGTTCTACATAGTTTGTCCTTTAAAAAATAATAACCATGAAAATATGAACAAAGATTCTCGCACTTAGGCAAAACAATTTTCTTTGCTATCTGTATGGCAAGGAATGCATTATCACACACGCAACACATCGTTAATGTGAATGTGATCATATCATCCACAAAACTCTCACATTCACCACATATCTTATTGCCTGACATACGACACGTCTTCACTTCTTTTCTATGCTATTTCTCAGTACAATATGCATGTATATCGATATTATCCTACTCTATGACATTTTTAGTAGATTTAAACCGATTGCTAGTGATCCGAGAGAATTCTCTGACCATAACTAGCCTGCCTTGTTTTATAGTATTTCGATTTTCATATTCCAAATATAAAGGAATAATCTTTACAATACTACTATTTGATCTAGTTGTTCAATGTTAGATCAATTAATGTTTTATCAATAAAAATAATCACATGTTTTCTTAGGAAGAATTAAGAAACGCGACTTAATTAAAAACTTTGGAATTTCATTACATAAAACATAATTGCAAGTACATATTGATCTTAAAGGCATGTAAAGATAACTTTTGTTACTCGCTGAAATAACACATAGCTAATTACTTATATTCATATGTTAATTTCATAACTAGACGGGTTACAAGCCAAATAACAATGAAAGGTCTAGTTTAGAGCCAGAGAGCTCCAGCCTCCTTGAGGTGAGGAACCAATTTGTTATTTAAATGGTAGGTTACGAGGGAATCAACCCCACCGATGAACTTTCCCCCAATGAAGATAGCGGGAATGGGTTCGGGGTTTCCAGAAAACTGGCGGAGGACATCTCGGATGCCAGGCCCATCAACATGCTCATCTAGCTCCACCACCTTAGGGCCTACACCGAGGCTGAAGATGAGGTGCTTGACCATTCTGGACATCCAACAATCATTCCCGCTGAAGATAACCACTGCGTAGGACGATGTCAGTTGTTGCACAATCTTCAGGAGTCATTTTGTGTTCTAAGGGCTGCGACGATGACTCTTCCTTTATTTCGGTCTGTGATTTCAAAGGATTCATTTTGGTATTTTACGAGAAAGAGAGGAGTGAAAATTAACATAACGATTATAGTTTATATAGAGGGTGACGAAAGTTGAAAAGCAATAGTGTGAGAATGTCGTGACAACCAATGATGTTGCGTGATATTCCTTGGTGGTGTGCATGTAACATGCTGCGTTAGTTAAACCGTAATGATGAGAAAGCATCAGTGGTTACACAGGCACAAAATGAGTGCGTTTCATGTGAAATTATGAATTGGCAGATGAAAAAGAAATTGAAAGGCATGTTAATTGTGAATGGGGATTTTGTGTTGGTTACACTTTGCCTCGATGAAAGAGAGAAAATGAAAACTTATGTTGTTGTTTAATTTCCAGCTAAGATCAATGAAAAACGAGGAAAAACGGTGAAGGGAAAAGAGAATATCAAGGGTCCTTGCTTTCAATACAACTTAGAGATGGGGGCACTAGAAACCGTAAAGAAGGGGAAGGGTCACACAATGCAATAGTTGTTATACCACATGCATGATAAGTACCTCATAATTCTACAAAAAAAACAAAAGTTGCCATACATGTATACTACATATGTGATGCCAAAGTAGTGATGTGTCTCATGCCATTCCTCTACCTCTTCCTTGGGTTCTTGTATTGTATGTCATATCATAAGTGTTATTGATATTAATAACAATATATAATATATGAGAGGGAGATTAAAACCCACATAACTCAAGCAATTTTTCTTGGGAAAAACTTATATAAGTCTTAATCTTGTGAAAAAAAAGTGAATAAGACTTGTTTTGTTTCGTATAATAATTTAATAGCATTTTTTATAACATCAATCATTGTTGAGGATAAGAATGTAAAAAAGAAAAATATTTATAAAAAAATGAGAGCGTTTATTGAACTTTTATTTTTTTTATTTTAAAACTACTACTTTCTTTTTTTAATGGTATTATACCTAGCATGGTGTTATCAAACCGTTTCGAGTTTAATTAAATTTGATGCATTCATCAAGAACATAATTGAGTTCTTATAGCAATTTTACTGAAAGATTATAACTGTTGACTAGGCAGTCTCATGCCTCTCTCTCCACATTTTTTATTGTTTGGGAAAAATATAAATTTAAATAAGATAGACATTGCATTTCTATAAGAAAGACTATGTTTGGTCTCTTATACTTGTTTATTTGCATTTTCAATTCTTAGGAAAGACATAATATATACATTTAAATCATTAAATGAAAACAAATAATGGATTTGAATTAATTAAAATCATATGTAATATATAAAATAAATTAATAATAACCTAAAATATTATTTATAATTTTTATTGTTTTATATCATAATCCTTTATTTCTTAATTGAGAGACCAAACAATAAATATTTTTTAGAAACATTGTTTTTCTCCTTATATTTTAATAATAAAACTTAATAAGTCATAATTTATAATTAAGCCATAAGAACATACCAATAAGACAAAAACAACAATAAAATTAAATAGTTGTTTACCTTTTATACTCACTCATCTCATGTTTATTTTTTATTAACAAATTTAATTCTATTATTGAATATATAATTGAATAAAATTTTAACAAAATGAATTGAATATGTGAACCAGAAGTAGACTACGTAGCAAAATCAAAGCAGCTATTTTTTCTCACCCTATGTAATCCATCAACTATAAAGAAAATTGAGGATTTTTTATTCAAGACTCTCAATCATCTTTGCAACAGCTGCACACATTCTTAAGAACTCCAACAAACAAAAAAAAATCTAATATCAAAGCATCTTTAACCAAAACATTAGGATTTGCATAACATGTATAAAATAAGTATAAATCACAAAGTGGGGTCCATTCCTTCATGGTGAGCAGTAACACCATTCTAAAATTGCAAGAGATCATGAATTACAACAATTTGATTGGACAATTTCGCTACCTGTAAAAAAAATCAAGAAATTGATAAATATAATTAATTTTATAAATTTCACAAACATCTGCATCTTGTATTTCAGCTTGCCACTTGATGTTATGTAAATAAGAAATATAAATAATATATAAATAAAAATTGTACACAGAGGTAGAAAAATTAAAATTTATACATACATAGATATCTTTGTTTAAAAATCTACAGAGAACTGCATCTTCTATTTTATCCATTGTGTTATGGAGAATGTGTTCTTCTTGATGTTCCTGCAACACAACTTAAAGAACCAACTTCATTCAGTTCTAGCCATTGAGTTTTGGAGAATGTGGTAAAAAACATTTTTAATTAAGAATATGGTAAGAAATGAAAATGAATGATTTTGGTGTCATCACGTGATATACTTCACATTAGTAGATCTTCCTTCTATATTATGTAATAGATCCATGAATATGGTTGGATTAATGAAACAAAACTCATAAAAGGCACTTTAAAACAATTGAAAAAGATAGTGTTTTTTTCTGAAAAAGATGTTAAGTGAAAATAACCACTACCTTGTATATACTTTATTTGATGTAAATCTCTTAAAAGATTAGACAAACTTAAAATAATAATGAAGAAAAAACCTTACTTTATTAATGATAAGAATCTAGTTAATAAAAACCAAAAGAGCACCCGTCGCCATAACCTTTACGTATTTAAATCTATTAGTTTGTGTGATTCCAAAATTTGTAGCAAACTACTAGATTATTTGCAGTAAAAGTTGTAAAAGATTGCATCAAAAATTTGTTGGGCTTAATTATCCCGATAATAATAAATTATTATTTATTATATTGATACCAAACCTATACCAATTTGATATTATAAACGTGGTCTTCGAAGGCCCTTGGATGATTTCATATCACTGTAAAGAGCTCATAAAGCCCGAAAGGTAGTTGTGTGAGTGCAAATTCCAAACTTACCCATTAGATTATATTACAAAAAATTCGTATGGAAGGTTGGCTTGAAGACGAGGGGGATGTGTTGAATATCTGGCAAGCGTTCCAAAGTAAACTATAGTATAATAGTTTAAGAGTAGGGGTGTCGTACCCACGAGGAACATACAGTTTTCAATTAAATTCAATGTTATTATGCTCACTAAGTATATATACATAGAAAATGGATTTGTTCATGATGGATTAGTAATAAAAATAAATTACGTTGCATACAAAGTAATAAAAAGCAATGTAAAGGTTTAGAGAGAATTTAGTTGGAAAAGATGAGATTGAATTTTATTTATCTCACTCGTTTCTAATCTGGATAAATAAAGATATATAGCATTCGAAACTATTGATATTGATGCAACATACTAAAATTATTTATATTGATTCCTCAAGTATAAAATTCATAGGAAAAATCTCCTAAATATCGATTCCTCAGATATTTAACAGATTATCTAGCATTACGATCGAATGTTATAAAGCAATCGATACATTGAAATATATTCCTAGCATTACAACATATCGAGTAATTTCGTTCAGATCGGATTTCCAGAAATAATTTCCAGTTAGATCTAAAATCAAATTCGAGAATCTATCGATCAGATAGAATCCGACATTAAGAACGGAACGAAAATACCTATATAAAAAAGAAACGAGATTACTATATGTAAATATCACCAGAATACATTTGAGTTGGAATCGATTACATTCAATCCCAAGAAGGAAATTAGCTACTCATGATAGCCATTATACAAGAAGGATTTGGAGAAGAATTGAAGAAAACGACTTCCGCAGCTCTTCGTTCTATTTCGTCCATGTTCCGTACTTGCCAATAATAGAAAACCTATGTTCTCAATGATGAAAATATGTTTCTGACTTTCTATTATCATTGGGTAAGTGAATTCTCGCTTGAGCGAGCTAATTCTCGCTTGAGCGAGCTAATTCTCGCTTAAGCGAGAAGAGTACTTCAACGTGAAGAAAAGTCTGTTGAGTCTCAATTTATCATTAAGAATTTAATAATGATTGAGCCACATATTTCCAAGTTTTAATGAACAACAAATTTGACTAAGTTACAAGAATAACTGCCTATGCTATTAACGTATACTTTGAATTCAGCAAGCTGATCTCTTTACGTACGTCAAGAATACTTTCTGACGTGGCAACTGTCTGAAGAAATTGGACCACCTGAAATGGTCATCTGTCTGAAGAAGTGAAGCCGTCTAAAGATTCAAGCTTTCTGAAGATTAAATCTTCAAAAGGTTGAAGTGTCCTACTGTCTGAAGAAGTAGGATCATCTGAATTGGTTGTTCATATGAAGCATGTTATCATCTGAAGCTAAGAAGAACAATCTGAAATGGTCTATCATCTGAAGCGTAACATCCATCTGAAGAAGATGTTTTGTCTAAAGTGAAATATCATCTAAAGTCAAGAGACCATCTGAAGACATTGTCTGTAACTGTTTATCTGAGATCAAGAGGAGAAGCCTCTGAAGAGATTTGATGAAGATATTTCTCTGTCAATTCCTTCTGAAAAAAGACTATGGTCTAACCTATTTAAGGCAAACAGAACGGGAACTTTTCTGGATATTCAAATTTCTATCACTTAAGAGGAAAGTTCTAAGCGTTGCAACATTTGAAGAAGTCAGAACAAGCCTGCGCTGCTCTGCATCCTTGTACTGTGCCATAAGCTATCAAGAGATCATTTCACAATGGGATTATTTGCATCTCTAACGGTTGCATTGAGTGTGTCTCATTCCTATGCTTATAAATAGCTTCGTTCAAGAGCAATACGAGAGCGAGCTGGCTGGTAGAAAAACTAAGAAAAAGCTCACAAGAAAATCATTCAAAGAGCCGAATCGCTGCATTAGTTTTTCTTTGAAAAACTTACTCTGTTTTCATTGTAATTGTACTCATATATTCATATCCTGAGTTCTACTCAGTTATCTTGTACAATTCTGAGTTTAAGCTCTGAACTTGTTCATAGTTGCTTAGCTTAAACTTATTCCTTGTAAAAATTTGGGATTGAGCCTGGAGAGGCATGCTTGTTAAAGAATACTTGGTGTAGAGCCTGAAGAGGCTTGACAGAAAGAATGCTTGGTGTAGAGCTGAAGAGGCTTGACAGAAAAGAATACTTGGTGTAGAGCCTAAAGAGGCTTGACAGAAAAGAATACTTGTAATCTTGCGGGATTAGTGAAAATCCAGTAGCGTGTTTGCACTGGGACTGGACGTAGCTCATGGTTGAGTGGGTGAACCAGGATAAATTCCTTGTCTAAGTATCTCTATCCCTTATCTCTTTCAATTTATTTTATGTACTAACTTAAGGGGATTGAACTTGTATTTATAAACTGAATGTTTAAACATTTTCAAGAAAATAAGTTTTCAAACTGTCTGAAACCTTTCAGGAAGAAGACGAACTTCAGACAAAGCATTGTCTGAACTGAAAGTGAATCTTCAGATTGTACTTCATCAGAAAACGTTTCAGACAAAAGACAAAAAATTTCAGATAAACACTCCAGTGTCAGGAACTTTATATTAAAATCTCTCTTTGAAAAGATTTCCATAGTACGTCAAGTTATATATATAAACACTATTCAACCCCCTTCTAGTGTTTCCATGTGTGTGTTACAAAGTCTCCTCACTCAAGTGAAGGTATTCTCGCCTGATCGAGAATATCACTCAAATCCCCCTCTCTGGACAATTCTCGCTCAAGCGAGAAAATTGCAGAAGCTCCCTTTTTGCTCTTTTTCTTGATTTCTTCCTAATTCTTTCAATCCTTTCCTTCTTCCATCTTAATCACCTGATATTTATACAAAATTTGGCATTAAATGACTTAATTTAATCCAGACTCGGAAACATACATTTGGATTCAATATAATTATTAAATTATGGACAATTAATATCTAACCGATACAATTAAGACAATAAGTGCAAAAATTCCATATACAAATTACTAGTTGTCATACTATGTTTGAGTCACTTATACTTTGATTTTACACACTTAGCCACATTTCCTTTCTTAGCTAGTGGTTTCAATTTGGATGAGCCATTTAAATCAAATTTCATTTTAGAATTGCTTACTGTCACAGTATTGAGCACTATCTGCACATTCATGCATATCATGAGCTAAACATATCGAATTTAGAAGCCATTTTTTTTGTTAGAATGATAACACACAACGCTTTTAGAGGATATAGGTATTAGATATAATTTCATTTCCATTGTGTACCAATTTGAATTTAAATTCAATCATTTTCTGCATAATTTGCATTCTAGTCTAGTCCTGGCAGCATTCGTTCATTCATTCATATATAGAGCTATATTTATCGAATTTGAGTGCCTTTTTTTTTAGAAAGCTAAGGTATATACCTTTGAACCCACAAAGTTTCAGATTCAGTTTCCATACCAATAAATACCAATTTGAATCTGAATTATGAACTTTTTCTGCATAACTCGCATCACAGTTTGAGCAGTTTGTACTCATTTGTTCATATCTTGAGCTAAACATGTCGGATTTAAGTTCCGATTTTTTTGTTAGAAATCTAAGGTATTACCTTTGAACCCACAAAGTTTAAGATTAAGTTTCCATGCCAATAAATACCAGTTTCAATCTGAATTTGAACTTTTTCTGCATAACTCGCATGCTGTCACAGTTTGAGCATTTGTTGTACTTATTTGTTCATATCTTGAGCTAAACATGTCGGATTGAGTGCCGTTTTTTTTTGTTAGAACCCTAAGACACATATATTTCAACCTACAAATTTCAGATTTTATCTATTTTATGTTTAGTACCAGTTTTTGTTTAAAGTTAGTGTCAATTTTGACGGCACTTCTTAGCATGTTTTGTGTTAGTTTTTGGTTTTTATTTTGTAGGACTTATCTTGATTTATAATTTTAATATGGAGAATAATTGTTACACTAGATAAACATTAATTTAGTTTTCCATGCCAATTAGACCAATTTTATTTTGAATTCAAAACTTTTTCTGTATAGCTCGCATGCTGTCACAGTTTGAGCATTTTGTACTCATTTGTTCTATCTTGAGCTAAACATTCGGATTTGAGTGCATTTTTTTGTTAGAACCCTAAGACATATATATTTCACCTACAGAATTTCAGATTTTATCTCTTTTTTAGTACCAGTTTTTGTTTAAATTTAGTGTCAACTTTGAGAGCACTTCTTATCTCTTGCTGTTGATTATTCTGTTGTATGATCAGGTGATTTGTTTTAATTTTAGGTGAGCTAGCTAGCTGCTGCAATAGAGGTCATAATCTAAGGCTTTTTGGCTTTGAATTTAAGCTATCAAGTGATTTGTTTTAATTTTTTGTATGTACAAGTTTTGGTACTTTTTTTGGCTTTGAATTTAAGCATAATCCTATCATTTCAGCTAGATACAAAGTGTTACCATCTCAGAACTAAAGCATTTGGTTCTTTGGTTTCTTAAAAATTTACCAATGTTCTTCCTAATTTATTATGTCAGCTTGCGTCTGGAGAAGTCTTTTTTGTCCAAATCAACCTATTGCTCTCAAGTTATTAGGATTAGAAAGGTCAACCCAAGCTCTTGAAGGTAAGCTTCCTGCATTGTTGTTAAAATTAGGTTCATTGTTGTTTTCCTATTTTTAATTTTTAGTTTTTAGTTAGGGAGTTAAATTTTGTTTTCAGTTCTGTTTTCTGTTTTGTTTTTTTATTTTATTTTCTGTCAAGGCCAATGGACAGTGTTATATTTCCATGCGTGCAAATGCTAGGTTGAGCACTTTTATATATCAAAGCAAGCACTGATTAGTAATAACCAATAGAGTATGAATTAGTATATTTATAAGAAACAACACTAGGATTCTCATACTAGGAACATTTGTATATAAGATTTTTAGGCTACTCGGGTATGCCTAATGGTGAGGTCACCAACCAAGTGTCTGCTATGTGAAATTTATGTAATTGTTTCAACTTAAATAATTTAATCCTCTTTATTTAGGAACCTATAATAGAGGAATTAGTTTTAATTTAGAGAGTCCAAGACTGAGTCTACAAGAGGTATTAGTTATTCATCTTCTGGTTCATTTTAGTTCATTTGAACCATTTTCCGATTTGGTTTAGTTCAGACCGGTTCAGTTTGGTTCATTCACACGTGGACACCCCGAGTCTACTCTTTTCCTGTTCCTCATACCAATTCCTGAATTGATCTATCTTTGACTGATAGTTCTTAACCATAGCTTCAATACATACACATGTGCTTTCACTAATCACTACACTACAATTTGTTTATTTATTTTTTTAGTTGTATTCGTATTTTGGTGTAACGAGAAAATATTACGTGCATAGCTGCAAAGGTATTGATTTGAATTTGATTATCTTTTTTCTTTGTTGCAGAAAGATCCTAGTTTGGGTACATTGTCATTTATTTTGGGAAATTATGAAGAAGCAAATTGAAGACCAAATTTTTAACTAATTGGTTTTGATTTAAAAACTTGAAGTTGAAGGTAGGAGTTGAGTTTATAGGGACATTCATTCTCATATTTGCTGGGACATTAACCGTTATTGTAAACCAAAGACACAAGGCTCTGAGACTCTGATTGGATTGTTGCCTCTACTGGTCTTGCAGTTATGATTGTCATCCTGGCCACATCTCAGGTGCTAATCTTAACCCTGTTGTTTGAGCAATGTATTATAAAGAATTATGAGCCATATGCCTAAAAGCCACCACTCATTTCTAAGGTATGTGCTCGTGCTTTTCTGTGTGTATGTTTATAACTTATGAAATCAGGATGGTCAATGGCCATGAGTATTCAGTGATAACTGCTCATTTAATTTTTTTTATTTAACATTTAACCTCTTCCAGGACCATGAGCGTGTTCGATTCTCCTGATTAGGCACTGAGAAAGCTACTTCTGAAAACATGCCAATGTAATAGTTGCATATAGTGAATTTTCTGACACTCTTCTTGCCTTTAAATGAAATAGCAGGTGGTGAAAGCCCAAGGGATCAACCACTTGAGGCTCTTTGGCCTAAATTACAAGTATTTAACCAATATTCTCAGACCTAATTAAGATTTAGTAACATTTCTTTCCATGCCTTGATAATAACTGCTTTTTTTTTTGTAAGTTTCCTACTGCTTGATGGTCTTTTTACTATTTTTCAAGATAGTTATCTCATTAAAATGTCATTTGCAGTTGTAATACAAAGAGAGAAAGGCAATTAAGTCTCAAGAAAATTTAACTCACAACTAGTGTTATTAGCTATGGAACATGATTATATATCTAACTTTCATAATTTGTATTGTTTGCTTGTTCTAGCAAAATTTTTCGTGTGCTTGTTTGATGAAAAGGTTGGTGAAGCTTCATAATTTGTAATACTGTTATTGTTACATGAATATTAATTTATTTCTAAAAAAATTGGATTTAAGATGGGACAATGACTAATTAACTGATTCAGTTTCTAGTGTATTAATCTTTTCCTTTATTGGATTGATTATACCAACAAGAAAAAGATGGCAACAGTAAATAGAACAGGAAACAAACTTACTTGCAGCACGAGCAGTAGCATGCTCATTTGTTCCAGCAACCTGGTTATACTTTTCCTGTGTTGGCTTAGAAGATTGGGGAACTATAGCAACCTCTTTGATGGTTGGTGCTGTGGTATTATTACCCTGTTGGGTTTTAGTTTGAGTATCTAAACCAATAAGGCTTCCCAACATTCCTCCTCTAGGAGAGAACAAAGCAGCTCCCTTTCCCAAATCAACCTCAGATCCATCAGCCACAGAGAAAACCCATTTCAAATAATTCCACGCACTACTTGAATGGTTGTGCAATATTTTAGGACCATATGTACTTTTGGCATTTTGTTAATCAAATCCAAAGTTTTATGACTTGACCATACAAAGAGTTCCCAATTGATGTAATCATTGTATTGGGAGCATACTATGGAGGAATTCTTACCTACAATATTTTGGGAGAAATTTATGTAGCATTTGATTTGTACTTATGTTCTATTAGTTTATATCACTTATGAATATGCTACTACGTTA
Source organism: Sesbania bispinosa (assembly GCA_026901365.1). NCBI lineage: Eukaryota > Viridiplantae > Streptophyta > Magnoliopsida > Fabales > Fabaceae > Sesbania > Sesbania bispinosa. The sequence goes on along the minus strand of QLOH01000041.1, from coordinate 66,453 downwards.
CCAATGCCCACTACATTACCAATGCTTATGTCTTAAAATTGTGTTCAGTCATCTAGCATTGGTCATGATTATTTGACAATCTAGTCATTGAGCATTATTTTTAACTAGATTCAAATTTCTATTCATTTGAAAGTGAGTCTTAAATGGGAGGATAGGTGTTCAGTAAAGCCTTCTATAGTATAAGTTATTCTATTCTACTTTTCTTTAAGAATGGAAACAGGGGCTATCATAAAATTCTATTGGTCTATCTGTAACGCCTCAAAATTTCTAAATCAGAATTTAGCCCGTTGGAAACCAAATTCTTAACTTAGAATTTATAACGTGACAATTCGTTATCAATATGTTCCCAAGAACGTAAATAATCCAATAGATTTAACAATTCAACGAACATTTCTAAACAATAAACACACCTATAGGTTAAATCCGTATATACATAACACTAAGCTATTCTGTACATCAAGTCACTAATATTTACAATCATCCTCGAGTCTACTAGGATGCTACTGCCACATATACATTTATATACAGGTAGAACATTTCATAAATAAAAGAAAAGGAAGAGCAAGTCCCTCTCGAAAGCACTTCATCTCCCGGTCTGAGAGTTTGGAAGAGTGGTACCTGCTCAACTAAATAATCCACATATCGCGTGGTGAGATAAAAATCTCAGTGAATACAAATCACATGCATGAATGCAGGGAGCAGGTATCAATGTCAAACAACTATTATACATAGTTCATAAACAATAATCAACTAAACTGATATGCAAGTATGATGCACTCACTGATGTGCCCAGCAGGTATGTTCTTATCTCTTTCTGGAGTTAGAACTGAGCTCAGACTACGGAAAATATCTTTCCCGGGGACGAATCCCACCCAAACAGGACCGAAGTCGTGTTTTAAAACATAATTATTTAATTTTAACTCAACACGCAAAGGCCAACTTGAATTACTCACGGTCAAAACCGGCTTAAAGTGTTTCAATTAACATAAAACATGATAATTCATTAACAATTCATAATATAGTAACAAGTCAGAATTCATACATATTCGACGTAAGCATTTTCGATAGTTTCGAACCTAATTTGTATCACATAATCCCTATTCCGATTCTAAGTCTCGATTCATAAGTATAAATCCTTAAATCAGTTACAAGAATACAATTTCTAACAATGATTCCTAATAGAGAATGGGAAAGAAGGGATTAGGGAGCATGTTCATAGAAACTATGAGAATGACACAAAGAAAGTGAGTTGTACTCACCTAACACACAAATTGAATGAAGAAGGACGGATCTAAGGTGGATCACTTGGTGATTCCTTGCTCCAAATTCCTCTTCAAGCTTCGAATCCACTTCCTCTATCTACACCCAGTCTCTCTCTCTAGGTTAAGAAGAAGAACAAAAAGTGAAGTTGTTTTCTGTCTAAGTTAAGAATCCAGTGCCTATAAGTGGATTCTCGCTCAAGCGAGCTATTCTCGCTTGAGCGAGCGGGTCAATTGCATGCAAATCCTTCATTTTCTCGCTCAAGCAAAGATGTCTCGCTTGAGCGAGAATGACCCAGAGAATACCCCATTTCTGGACGATTCTCGCTTAAAGAGAATGTCCCAGAAAACACCCCCTCTCTGGACGATTCTCGCTCAAGCGAACTCGTTCTCGCTTGAGTGAAAATTGTCCACAGAGTCTCTCAAATTCCCCTGCCTCTCGCTTAAGCGAAACGCAATTCGCTTAAGCGAGAATCGGAAAAACTAAAATTCTAAGTTTTATTGCATAACTCGCTCAAGCGAGTTATTCTCGCTTGAGCGAGACTGCTAAAATCTGGTTTTTAGCCTAAGTCTTATCTTAAATGTTCCTATACCTCTTATCCAAATTATTAACATACAAATCCTTATATTAGTATCATGATTATCTAAAGGTTCTTATTTATGGGATGTTACACTGTGAAGTACATTCAAGCATTTAGTATTCTAAATGATTTACTCTTTTAGTGTTGTGATACTGAACGATTATACAGTGTAGGTGATTGGGAAAAGCTTGTCAAGTTGGATGCTCTTATATCTGGAAGTGTGATTGCGCAGAAGCTGGGACAGTTGCTTTTATGGTATTTTATGGTATATATATTGCTTCTGTTTATTCTAACCTACTGAATAGACATATAAATTACAATATACATTTGGTAATAATTGTAGGTTCAAAGGCCATCTTGCATTTGATCCTGGAAACCAGAAGAACACTATAACCAATCTTTCGAATTCCGATTGGGGGCGGTGATTTTTAGAGTAAATCCCAATTTGGTCTTTGAAAGATTTTTGGAACATCAATATAGTCTTAAAAAATCAGTGACATCAAATCATCTGTCACATGATTATTTTTAGTCATTGAATCATATCAATATAGTCTCGCTTACAGTTAACTTTTGGACTATTTTTATGTCAAAAATTTTTCATTGGAGGACCAAATTGATGCTCCTAAGATCAAAATGGGAGTTCACTATAATATTTAGTATATTGTTTCTTAATTTGAATTTTAATATATTGGAAAAAAAAATTTAAATGCATTAAAAGTATGATCAGTCAATTAATAAAGGTTGTAATGTTATGGGCCTTACATGTGAATGAGGTAACAGTGCTAATAAATAGTTGCAACAAAGTAGTGGATTTTTTGGCAAAAATTGAGTAAACAATAACATGGAATTTCCCCAGGTTGGTGGCTCTGAGGAAGCATTTCTCGCTGCAAAAATCCTTACTCTTCTCTTCTCAATTCCTTACTTGGTGCACAAATTTTTTTTACAGCTTTTGTGATCTCCAATTAAGGATGTAGACTCTTTTGCTATTTTATTTGTTTTTGTTTACTATTTTCACTTTGTTTCTAGGTCCATTGCACATTTCATGTGTATCTTATTTATTTTTCATTTTTTGAAACTTAAATGTTGGATTCCATTTGTACAAATATACAAAACTTACAAAAGAAAGTGTAAGGAATTTTTTATAACAAAGTTGTTTCTTCTACATTGAATATGAAGTCTGTTGTGGTTACTTTTTTCTCTCTTTTAGTAAATATGATGTTTATCATCATCATATTTACTTTAGGCTCGGCCAGAGAGAAAGAGGGGCCAAAAGAGCTTTTAACATGTTTTTCAGTTCATTCATTATGTTAGTTGATTTATCTAAAAAGCTTGCAAACGTGACAGGGTGAAACACATTAGTTAGCTAATGTAGCCTTGGCTAGTATTAGCGTGGGCCAGGCCCCAGCTAATATTAGCGTAGGCCAGGCCCTAGCTAACTGCCTTGGCTGGTTTTAGATCAGGCCAGGCCCTAACTACTCGTAACGTAGGCTAGGCCCCAACTAAATAAGCGTAGGTCAGGCCTACGCTAATTAGCGTAGACCTGACCTACGCTATAGTTTGCGTCGGCCATTTTAGTTAATTCTTGGCTTCTACTTAGCATCGGCCTTAGCGTGGGGCTCGCCTATGCTAATTAGCCAGCATGAACGCAAATGTTTGCTTCCAACATTTTAGCGGGGCCACGACACCGACCCTAAGCCTACGCTAATTTGTTGTTTAGCGTCCATTTTTCCCATTTAGTGTGGGCTTTTGGCCTACGCTAATCCCTATTTTTCTTGTAGTGGTGGAAGAAATGATGATCAACATGAAGATCCTAGAAAATGAGGCTAGTGAAAGGAAAGATCCAACTCAGATCAAAAGATCATCAGTCAAGCTCAGACTGAGACACAACCTCAAACTGGGACTCAAGCAAATCTTCAAGATGAAGAAAAAGTGAGACTGAGACTGAGTTTCAACCTCATGCATGCAGTACCTAGACTCAGCACCAACACGCATCAGAGATTCCTAGAAGCTGGAGACTAGTGCGCTCTCACCCAGGCGATCAATCATTGGGGACACCTCAGACAGGGTAGGAACAAGATCATCCTTTAGAAACTCTGAGAATATGATGGCCTTTTGTCTGAAGTAGAACCCAAAGATATTAAGAGGCTCTAGATGATGAGTCTTGGGTACGGGCAACGGAGGAAGACCTAAGTCAGTTTGAGAAGATCAAAGTTTTGGACTCTTGTACTTCCTCCCTCCATCAATCTGTGATTGGCACTAGATGGGTATTTCGCAATAAGCTAATGAGAAAGGGAAAGTTATGAGAAACAAAGCAAGACTGGTGGCTCAAGGGTTCAATCATCAAGAGGGAATAGACTATGATGAAAATCACACAGGGAAACACTAGAAGAGGGGGTTGAATAGTGTTTCAATGGAAACCTTAAGTTTTTGGTAAACTTTTTAGAAAGATGTTTCAGAAAATCTTCAGACGATGAATTACGATCTGAAGTTTTTGCTGTATCTTCTTAACTTGAGTTCAGACTTAAAATTTGCTTGTAATGTACCTTTGAAAAGATTAAGGTTCTCTATTTAAAATGTTTTCCACACCTTTTTTTGGTTAGAAGAAAAACTGAATTCACAGAGTTTAAGGAAAGAGAGAACACAACCAAATTTATCCTGGTTCACTCACTTTCACCGTGAGCTACGTCCATCCCAAAGGCAACCCGCCAATGAATTTCACTATTCTTGCAAGAATTACAAGTATTCTTTTCTGTCAAGCCTCTTCAGCTCTACCACAAGTATTCTTTCTTTCACACCAAGCCTCTCCAGGCTCTACCCAAGTATCTTCTTCTTTCTTTCATCAAGCCTCTCCAGGCTCTACCACAATATTCTTTCTTCACCAAGCCTCTCCAAGCTCTACCATAAGTAATTCTTTCTTTCACCAAGCCTCTCCAGGCTCTCAACCAAGTATTGTTTCTTTAACCAAGCCTCTTCAGGCTCTCAACCAATTTGTTTCTTTTCACCAAGCCTTTCAGGCTCTCTGACACTTATCCAAGTGTAACCCAGTATTCTTTCAGACAAAAGCCTCTCCAGGCTTTCACAACCCAAACTGTTCTAAGTTTTAATCAAGAAAGAAATTAGTTCACTATCTTCAGATGATAGCTGTGAACTTTGATGTACAAAAACTGAGAGTTTCTCGAATATGAAATGAATGATTGTACAAAGAATCAGAGTTTGATTTTTGCAGCGTGTAGTTTCTTTTGTTGATAATGCTTCCTATTTTCTTTAATTCTTCATGGGACGTATTATAGTCTCCAAAGGATAAATGCCCATTACTAATAGCATTTAATGCATTCAGAATACATTTGACACAACTTTGTTTAAAGCAATATGAGTAGAAGCAGGTGCAGCAGTCTGCGCTCACAAGCAGTTTGGGTAGGAGTCGCAGCGTTGTAGACTTCCTTAAATGTGCTAAACATTTGAACGAGGAAGAAAAGCAACACTGACTCCTTATGCTGAAGTATGTAAGATCTTAATTTGAACGTTCCTCGTACTCAGCAACGTCTTCTAAGGTCAAACCATTGTCCTAAGACTCATCTTTCAGATGCAAGGGATGCTTCATATGCACTTCACTTCTTTCGAGGATAATCGCTCTTCAGACGATGTTTGATCTTCAGACGATGATAACTCTTTCAGATGATGTTTCACACTCTTATGATCTGAAATAAAACAGAGTATTGTGAAGGCATTTTGTAATAAATCTATTTGAATATTTATATTTGTTATTCATTAAAACCTATTGAGAGACTGAGACTCAAGGTACATAATTCTATAACTTTTGAGACTCAAACATATGATGAGACCTTTGCACTGTGGCAAGACTTGAAGCTATCAGGATTCTACGAGCCTTTGCAGCCCAAAAAGATTTCAAACTCTATAAATGGACGTGAAGAGTGCCTTCTTGAATGGATTAATTGAAGAATAGGTATATGTAAGACAACCCCCTGGGTTTGAGAACCCAGAATATCCTGAGCACGTATTAAGGATGAGGAAAGCTCTGTATGGGCTCAAGCAGGCTCCCAGAGCTTGGTATGATAGACTAAACTCATTCCTTTTGAGAATGGTTTCACCAGAGGTCAGATTGACACAACTCTTTTCAAAAAGGAGTATTTTAAAGAATTACTTATTTTTCAAATTTGTAGATGAATAATTTTTTGCTCTACTAATGAATCTCTCTGTAAAGATTTCTCAAGTCTCATGCGGGGTGAGTTTGAGATGAGCATGATGGGTGAGCTGAGATTCTTCTTGGGCTTACAAATCAAACAACAAATAAATGGTATTTTCATTTATCAAGGAAATAGTCAAGGATTTGTTAAAGAAATTCAGATGGAGGATGCCAAGTCCATGAAAACACTCATGCATCCATAATCTCAGATTGACAAAGACGAACATGGTAAGCCCTCTCGATAAGCTCTATAGGTATGATTGGATCTCTCATGTATGTCACCTCTCTGCTGTCAAAAGAATTTTAGATACTTGAGTGGCTCTACTAATCTTGGTCTCTGGTATGAGAAAGGTTGTAGTTTTTGATCTCACAGGGTACCGTGATTTTGTTGGGGATAAAATGGACAAAAAATAACTAGTGGAAATTTTCAATTCCTTGGAAAGAGCCTTGTGTCCTGGTCATGCAAGAAGCAAAACACCATTGCCCTGTCCACAACTGAAGCTGAGTACGTCTCAGCTCTGCATCCTACTGTACTCAGGTTCTTTGGATCAAATCTCAACTCCTAGATTATGCAACTGAGGTACTCTAAAATTCCTATTATGTGTGATAACACAAGTGCAATAATCTAGCTAAAAATCCTATTAATCATTTAGATCTAAGCACATTGACATAAAACATCACTTTATTAGAGATCATGTTTAAAAACGAAATGTTGAGCTCATCTTCATTGAGACTAAAATACACTTGCTGATATTTTTACTAACCTCTTTTGGAAGATAGGTTTAATTATATCTTAAATCTTCTAAATATAACAGCTCTTAACTGAAGAAAATAAAAATTAATAGTTAAGACCTAAATATGAACTCTTGAGTCTAGGTCAGACTGAGTCTAGACCTCAGACTCACCCAGACTAAGACAGTGGGTCAGCTTGAGATTAGAGTCATGTAACGGTAATAATTATTTTGTTATCATTGAAAGCTGAAGAGTCTAACGACTAGTTCCTCGTTAACGACTACTTTCTCAAAAGTTATGCTACTAGTCGTTACCTATTTAATCTCCAACCACCATCAAGCGTTTTCTCCCATCCTCTCCTCTCAATATAATAAACTTAAGCTATCTCTCTCTCTCACTCATGCGTATCAAACTTCCAACAATCAAGAATACCTCTCCCTATCTCTCATCACATTCATCCTCTCCAGAACTATTAAACAATCTACTGAATCTTCTGCCTCATACGGTGTTGTGACATCCTCATCTTGCCAGGAATGACTTACCAAGATCTTCTACAACCTCAACCCAGCACAGAATCTGAATATACTCAAGCCCAATCTCAGCCTCAATTGAAAACAAAGTCCCCTCCTAGAAGTCTAGAAGAATATCCTCCAACGTTGTTCAACATCAATCCCAAGAGACCCAGGTCAACCTGCTCACATTGACCTAGCTCCGCCCCTCTCCTTCCTTCATAGGTAATCCAAGATGGTTGAGATCAACAAGGAGAAGAAGAAACTCTCTTCCAATATGATCTTTTTGAAATGATCTTGTAGAGGCAAAGTATACTGGACACTTTGCTGAGAGGAAGGTGGTCGTTGGGAGGATCATTCTCCCACTTGAGTTGAAGCAACTTAATTGGGATATATTTCCCTATCTGAAGAAGCAAGGTTGGGAAGATATCTCATTCTCTCCGAACTTGTCTATCCCAAGCTCACCATCCTCCAAAATGTCATGTCCTGAGACAGTGACAAACAAAGAAAAATAAGAGAAAGAAGAAAGACAACGAGAAGTATCTGCAAGTCATCCCCTACCAACACAACAAAAGCACTGAGAAAAAGGAAAGAAGAAAAGGAAGGATCAGTTGCTCTGGTTCAATTTTGAGCAGAACCTGTGAGACACACTTCAGTGGAGCCAGCTCAAGAATATCTCTAGAAGAACCTCAAAACCAACCTCAAAATGATCCTCATGATGAGCCCTTACTCTCTACTCACTCTCTACCACCAGCTTCACCTCTACACCAACCTATCCACCAACTTCTCCCCCTCCTCCTAACCATCTCCTTTCATCAGTTAGTTGCTCAGACCCTCACAGAATTGGAAAAAGAAGTGTAGAGAGCCTTCTCAAGTTGTTCAGCCTGAGCAAGACTGAGAATGAAGGACATGTCTCTACTAGAGAAGAAAGTAGAAGGCCTAATCTGAATACTCCCATAGCCTCTCCTAAACATCAAGCTCCATGGCCACTACAGGAAAGCTTTTTGTTGACTCTTCTTTTCCAATCATACCCAAGGTTTGATCAGTCTCAACCTATTGCACCTACCCAATAAACGCCAACTCGCATCTCTGCATCTATCAACACATTCATCAATGCAATGGAGAAGGAATAGCCAATCTCAAGCCTAGCTCAGACCACCACTCAGAACTCCCAACGAAAAATGGAGAAAGAACTGAAGAAAATAGACTCAGGCATGGCAGCCTCTTTGAGGGAATGGACTCATCCTCAAAGCCATTCATGATTCCAACAAATTTCATCATCAAGTGTATCAGCCTCTTGCTAGTCTGCCTCCTCTTCCTTCTGTTCATCAATCTGTACCTCGTCCGGCTGAGTCTCCTTAGGCTCCACTTCATCCCCTGCCAAGTAGTTCTGTCATTTACTTTTGATGTTGGCAAAGGGGAGAAGAGAATAGATGAGAATGGCCCAAGTTTGTAAAATTTAGGAGTTTGAAGAACTTAGGAAAAGTTGTTTTTGTTGTTTTGTTTTGTTGAAGTCCTTCAGCTCAGCTTCATTTTATTTTCCTTTTGAATCGAAACCTGTATCTCCATGGTTAATGATTAATGACAAAAAATAGTTCTAATAATTTCTATTAAACAGTTTTCAGTCCTAAGCTTAACAAACATAAATCTCTCCTAAAAAGCGAAATTCAACTAAGACTGTTACGTCTAAGACTCTGTGAGGAGGAATCATGAATTAAGGGGGAGTTGTAAAATTCTTTAAACCTAGTCAACATCTTAGATTATAGAGTTTTACAACTTAAAAATTTAAAGGGAGAGATTGTTGAGACAAGCTCATTCCTAAGAGTTTTAATGATAACCACACCTTAATATAATATGCATGCTCCCAGGATATCTAAGATTTATCTGTTACAATAATGGTGTGTTAAGAATGTATAGCTCTTAGATTATGACATACAAGATTTGAATAGCAAGAAGCAAAGTCAGTCAAGCATCACAAAGGAACTTAAAAGTTGAGCACAAGACAGAACAGAGGCAAGCTATGACTGGACAAGCTCAACTCAAAGGTGAGATTGAGACTCAGATACATCAGCTGAGACTCAGACTCAGACCCATGTACCTAATGTACAAGCATCAGAAGCAATCAACATAGTATGCTGACACACTGTGCATGAGCTCTGACACATTCCACAAGGACGCTGACAAGCAGCAAAGCAACAGTAACCTGACATAAGCAACATAGGCACAGTAGCTCTAAGTACAACACACACTGACACGAGCAAACTAATAAGCACGCTGATTCCTGAGCTCCTACAACGGCTACTTGCCATAGAGTATTAGGAAGACTATTGACATAGAAGAGTTAGACAGGTGCACAATTTGATAAATCCTTTCTCAAGTCAATCTCATCTCTCATAAGTCCATACCAATTGTAAAGTAATCATCTCTTCTGTTTAATCCTTATCTTGTAATTCTAGAAGAGTGATTGTACCTAGCTAAGCTCATTGTATACCCGTACCTTGTACGTTAAGCTAGACTCAATCTCAATCTCATCTCACCTCAGTCTCAGCACAAGTTAGGAGTGCCTAAGCTTAGCCTGAGAAGTTTAAGCCTGGAGAGCATTGTAACAAGAATACTCAGACGTGAGCCTGAAGAGGCAGAAGAAAGAATACTTGTAAATTTACGTTGTCATAGTGGAAATGTCACAAGGGTTTGAGGACTGACGTAGCCCAAGGTATGGTGAACCAGCTTAAAAACTCTGTATGATCTCTTTTACCTCTTGTTCTCTTATCATGTCTTATTATAACGAATCTCACTTAAGTAAGATAAACCAACCAAGTAGTTGATAACGTCTTATTTAAATTTATCTTAGTTGTGTCTTGCCTAACAAAAGCGGTGATAAGATTGCCTTACAGTTAATCTGAGTTTCCAAGTAAGAAAGACTTGAGAGCCAAGTGATGAACACATTTTTTATTCACACTTTGCATATTAATATTAGCTTTCTTGGACTATATTATGATTAAATCCACTATTTTTAATTTTCAATTTACCTAATTGGGCTTATTGTGCTTTAATTATAAATGTTTGTTTAAATTCGGATTTTAAGCCTATTGACCTACCTGTCTTGTTTTGATGATATTTGGAGCTACCTTTTCGTTCTTCTACCTCTTCTTGCATTTTTATTCTCTCTGTTTCTCTCTGGTTTTCGTTCTTCTACTCTACCTCTGTCTTGCATTTCATTTGTTCTCCTATGAAGGCTAAACTACTGAGGATTGATTCTTGAGTGATTTTACATTGGATCGAGGTTATTTCAATTCAAATTCGTATTTCAATTTCTGCAGTAGATTCAATTTCACCTTCTCCTTTAGAATTCTGGTTTTCAATCTTGAATTGGATTTGAACGCTTGTTGATAATTCATTTATGTCTTCACTTGGAATTCGGTTTAGTTTGCTTAATCTAACCAACCTACTATTGCTTAATTCAGGAGGTAAAGGATTAGAAATCTCAAACCAGTTCTCTTAGTTTTCTGGAAGTTCGCTTAGTTCTTAAGTGAGATAATTAATGAATTAATTGACGCTTTTTATTACTTATTCGAATTAGTTTTTGGAACTTGAGATCGATGCATATTAGCTGATGAACAATCCATTGTAAATGAACAATAGAATCAATATATTTTCTTACATTGTTTTATTTACTCTTATTATTGCGAATATTGTTCCTAACAACCACCCAAAACCCCCTTGGTTCTACTACTTCAAAAATTCTGCACATTCAGACATTATCTGAAATCTGAATTTTAAGTACTGTCTGAAGTACTTTTTGAAGCACGTTGTCTAAGGTGTCTGAAGTTCACCTTCTGAAGTACTGTCTTAAGTATACTGTCTGAAGTACTATCAGAAGTACCATCTGAATTGCCATTGTCTGATGTTTTGCATTTGGAAATTCTATCTGAAATTTTACATTCTGAATTGCAATTGAATTCCTTGAGAGACGACTTTGGGTTATCTAACCTCACTACATTTTAATTTATATTATTTGATTGAGTATGGCCTCAATCAAATTTGCTCCGTTGCTGGGGACTTCAATTAAATTTTGTTGAGTCTCAAAAATATCATAAGGAAGATTATGATGATTTAAGACAGCTCAATCCCTAAGTTTTAATGTTTAACAAATTTGGTTAAAAGAATTATCATGGATACATATGTTTTTAATGTTTTATCTATGATTTCAGCAAGCCACTTTAATCTTAATAAAGACTGTCTGAAGGTTCAACCTGTCTGAAGTGTTGAAGCCGTCTGAAGGTTCAACCTGTCTGAAGTGTTGAAGCCGTCTGAAGTCTATTTATGACGTGGCATCTTGCTGAAGTTGTGGAAGACTTGTCTGAAGTTCTGAAGAGTCAAATCTCTCTCTGCTGCACGCAACTTTTCAAGGCTTATTTTGGCAAAGACACAGAGACCTTTCCTGGGTTGTTTGAATTTCATACACCATTTGGGAAATCTCTGCAGCGCAGTTTTTGCAGCAACAGCTGTGGCAGCTTTTGTCAGCAGCAACCTTGGACGTTGTCAGAAAAGTTTCAGAACGCACAGAATGCTCAGGAGCATGTCTCACAACGGATTAAAAAGCATTAAATGCTATCTCTAAACGGTGATTTTCAACGGATTGAAGACTGGGTATAAATACCCTTCATCTGAAGATCATTCACAAGAAAAAGAAGAAGAACAAGAGATTACATTTCAAGAGAAACAAAACTGCTAGTTTTACTCTGTAAAACACTCTGATAAAAATTCTTTGTACATCATTTCATATATTCTGAGTATACCTCAGTTATTTGTACATTGTAACAGTTTAAGCTTCAAACTGGTTTAGTTTTAGAGCTTAAACAATCTTTTCTCTGTAAAACTGTTTTTGAGCCTGGAGAGGCCTTGTTGTCTAAAGAATACTTGTTTGTAGAGCCTGGAGAGGCTTGTTGTCTAAAGAATACTTGTTTGTAAGAGCCTGGAGAGGCTTGACTGAAAAAGAATACTTGGTTGTAGAGCCTGAAGAGGCTTGACTGTAAAAGAATACTTGTAATCTGGTTGAGATTAAGAGAAAATCCAAGTGCTCGTTGGCATTGGGACTGGACGTAGCTCACAGTGGTAGTGAGTGAACCAGGATAAATTTGTGGCTAAGTTTTCTTACCCTTATCTCTTGTCAAATTCGTTTATTCTAATCAAAGGGTGTTGAAAAACTGTTCTGATAATTTATAAAAGCAAGAAACGTTTTAAAAACATATTTTCAGAACCTGTCTTAAGAAACTTCAGACACCCCTTTAACCTGTCTGAAATTTCATTATAAAAGCTGTTTGCGAAAAGCTTTCATAAGTTATTTAAGAAACACTATTCAACCCCCCTTCTAGTGTTTCCCTGTGTTTCTACAGTTGGTACCAGAGCTTAACTCAGGGTTGAGCACCTAACAAGTGTTGAGGTTTAAAGATCCGATGGAAGCACAACCAAACAAGCAGCCACTACATCACAGAAGGAGCCTCTGTGACAAGGCCTCCAGCTTTTAATGTTGTAGACTACCATTACTGGAGAGATCGCATGAAGTTGTTCATTGAAAGCAGCAACATCAGTCTCTGGATATAGTAACTGAAGGTGACTATATTCCCATGCGTGGTAATGAACCCATTCCTAGGTCTGAATGGTCCATGGAGCAGAGAGCTCAGGTTCAATTAAATGCTAAGGCAAAACTCTACCTGGTATGTTCATTGAACAAAGTAGAGTTATGAGAAAGTTCATGGATGCTTCCTCTGCCAAGGAAATCTGGGATACATTGGCATCAGCCCATGAGGGAACTGATAATGTCAAACAATCCAAGATAAGCATGCTTGTTCATCAATATGAGATGTTCAAGATGCATGAGTCTGAAACTATTGACCAAATGTTTGGTAGGTTTCAGACAATAACAAATGGACTGAGATCTTTGGGAAGATCTTATGAATCTGGAGATAATAATCGAAAGATTCTGAGAAGCCTTCCCAAGGCTTGGAGACCCAAGGTTACTGCCATTCAAGAGGCTAAAGATTTAAACACCTTGAAAATGGAGGAACTATTGGGCTCTCTCAAAGTCCATGAGTTAGAACTTGGAGAGGATGAATCCAAAACTAAATCTCTGGCATTGAACACCAGGACCAGACAGACTAGGCATGGGAACATAAAAGCCATGCAAGCTGAGGAAACTTCAGAAGCAGATGAAGACTCTGAAGATAGCTCAGAAGAAGATGATGATCTTGCTCTTCTCAGCAGAAAGATCAAGAGGATGCTGCAGAACAGAGGAAAGTTCAGAAAGAACCAATCCTCTACCTCTAAATCAGGTAAATCAGGTAAGGATTTACACAATGACAAAATTATATGTTTTGAGTGTAAACAACCAGGTCACATGAAGGCAGAATGCCCAAGACTAAAGAAGAATAACTTCAAGAAGAAGAAGTTCTTAAAAAAGAAGAAGGGTCTGATGGCAACATGGGAGGATCTTGATGAGTCTACCTCAGAAGAAGAGGAAGACACTTCAGAAGAGGCCAATCTATGTCTTATGGCCAGCCTGCCCTCATCAGACAGCTCAGAATCTGAGGTATTTCCTTTAACCCTTCAAGAGATGTATGATGACCTGAGGAAAGTTCCAAGGAACTCTTCAAAGAGTATAAGAATCTGTCCAAAGCCCACACAGAAATGTGTAGTAAATATGAGGCTCTTGAGATAGAAAATATTATGCTCAAGGAGAAGATCCTTGTATCTGAAATAGGAGTAGTTCACAAACTGTGTCTGAAGAAATCAAAAAACTTCAGAAACAGGTGAGGAACTAACAAGAGACTTAGCCAAATTTGTCAAAGGAACAAAAATCTTAATATAATGCTTGGAATCAAAGGCATTCCCTTGACAAAAGTGGTTTAGGCTTTTGTGATCACAACATCTCTGAACCTCCTACTGTCTTAAATTTTACTAAAGGCAAAAAGAAGGTTATTGGGTGTTCTCACTGTGGCAAGCCTGGACACAATGTGGCTCAGTGCAAACACAAGAGAAAAGCAAGGCCCAAAGCTAACAAGAAAGGACCCAAAAGAATATGGGTACCTAAAAACTTGATCATTCTTGTTGCAGATGTGTTTAACAGGACAAAGGAAACCCCACAAATGGTACCTGGACAGTGGATGCTCGCGACACATGACAGGAGAAAGTCTTTGTTCCAAAACCTTAGGCCCCAGAGCAGGAGGTGTGGTCACCTTTGGTGGAAACCATCAAGGGAAGATCACAGGAATAGGGACTGTAGGTATGTCTCCTCTCTCCCTCATTAAGAATGTTCTTCTGGTAGAGGGACTGCAACACAATTTACTGAGCATAAGTCAATTATGTGACAGTGGATATGTGGTCTCCTTTACTAAAGAAGGATGCATAGTCAAAGACTCTCTTGATCAAATCCTTTTTACTGCTAAAGACACAGTAATGTGTACAAAATTGATCTAGAGGAGCTAGCAAGTCAAAATGTAAAATGTTTTATCTCTGTTGAAGATGAAAAACAGATTTGGCATCAAAGACTTGGGCATGCCAGCTTGAGATTAATCTCAAAGTTAGCAAAACACAACCTTGTTAAAGGACTGCCTAAGCTTTCTTACAAATCTGACATTTTATGTGAAAGCTGTCTGAAAGGGAAACAAACAAGACACTCTTTTCAGAGTAAGAATGTTGTTTCCACTAGCAGACCTTTAGAACTATTACATATTGACTTGTTTGGTCCTATTAGAACAGAAAGCATTAGTGGTAAGAAATATGGTTTGGTCATTGTTGATGACTATTCTAGATTTACATGGGTGTTATTCCTAAGAAGCAAGGATGAGACTTTCAGGAATTTCACAATATTCTGCAAGAAGGTACAGAATGAAAAAGGATTCTGTATATCTGTCATCAGAAGTGATCATGGTGGAGAGTTTGAGAATGCAAACTTCCAACTGTTCTGTGATGAGAATGGGATCTCACACAATTTCTCTGTGGCTAGAACACCTCAGCAAAATGGGGTTGTTGAGAGAAAGAACAGAAGCTTGCAAGAAATGGGAAGAACCATGCTCAACTCTTGCAACCTACCAAGATCCTTCTGGGCAGAAGCTATTAATACAACTTGCTACCTTCAGAACAGAATATTGGTAAGACCAATTCTGAAAAAGACTCCTTATGAATTGTGGAAAGGAAGAAAAACCCAACATATCATATTTTCATCCTTTTGGATGTGAGTGTTTTATACTCAACACTAAGGATGATCTTGGTAAATTTGATGCAAAGTCTGATAAAGGATTTTTCATAGGATATTCTGAAAACATCTAAAGCCTATAGAGTATTCAACTCTAGAACTTTAATTGTGGAAGAATCAATTCATGTAAAATTCAATGACAAGAAAGAGACTGATAGGGAACTATCAGATCTAGAAGATGATTTTGCAGGTATGGAGCTGAATGATCATAACAGCTTGAAGGATGAACAGGTGTCTGAAGCACCATCTGTCACTGAACCTCTTCAGACAAATGTTGAGTCTCAGACAGATCAGACAGTATCTCAGAAAACTAACTGGAGATACAAGTCACATCATCCTAAGGAGCAAATCATTGGCAGCACTTCAGAAGGAGTTAAGACAAGATCAAAATTCAAGAATCTGAATTTTCTTGCTCTCCTGTCTGAAATTGAGCCAAAGAACATTGATGAAGCTCTGCATGATGAAGGGTGGATCCTAGCCATGCAAGAAGAGCTAAATCAGTTTGCTAGAAGTGATGTATGGACTCTTGTTCCTAAACCCCATGGGAAAACTATTATTGGAACCAAATGGGTGTTCAGAAACAAGTTGTCTGAAGAAGGTAAAGTGGTCAGAAACAAGGCAAGATTGGTGGCTCAAGGATACAATCAACAAGAAGGTATTGACTTCACTGAAACCTTTGCTCCAGTTGCCAGGTTAGAAGCAATTAGAATTCTTCTATCTTATGCTGTAAATAATGGCATCAAACTATATCAAATGGACGTTAAAAGTGCCTTCCTCAATGGGTTCATTGAAGAAGAAGTTTTTGTTAGACAACCCCTGGTTTTGAAGATACTGCTTTTCCTGATTATGTTTTCAAACTGAAAAAGGCTCTTTATGGTCTGAAACAAGCTCCCAGAGCATGGTATGACATACTGAGCAGCTTTTCTTATCAAAATGGTTTTGAAAGAGGAAAAGTAGACACAACCCTTTTCAGAAAACAGTCTAACAAAGACTTTATACTTGTTCAGATATATGTTGATGATATTATTTTTGGTTCAACTGATTCTTCCCTATGTAAGGAGTTTTCTGAGTTGATGCAATCAGAGTTTGAAATGAGTTTAATGGGAGAATTAAAATTTTCTTAGGGCTTCAGATTAAGCAAGATTCTGATTGTATATGGATCCACCAGGAAAAGTATACAAAAGAAATGCTTAAGAAGTTCAACATGAGTGATTGCAAACCCCATGTCAACTCCTATGCATCCCTCTGCATCTTTGAGCAAAGATGAAAAGGAAGAACCAGTGAATCAAACTTTATACAGAGGAATGATTGGCTCTCTGTTGTATCTAACTGCAAGCAGACCTGACATAATGTTCAGTGTTTGTCTCTGTGCTAGATTTCAATCAGATCCAAGAATTACTCATTACAAAGCTGTAAAGAGAATTTTTAGGTATCTGAAAGATACTACTAATCTTGGTCTGTGCTATAAGAAGAGCAAAGATTGCAGGTTAATAGGATATTGTGATGCTGACTTTGCTGGAGATAGAATGGAAAGAAAGAGCACCAGTGGAGGATGTCATTTCTTTGGAAATAACATGATCAGCTGGTCAAGCAAAAGGCAAAGCACCATTGCTTTATCAACAGCAGAAGCAGAATACATCTCAGCAGCCAGTTGTTGTTCACAACTGCTATGGTGAAGTATCAGCTTGAGGATTTTAACATTCCTATCTCTGCTATACCTGTTCTTTGTGATAATACAAGTGCTATTAATCTGTCCAAGAACCCCATCCAACATTCTAGGGCAAAGCATATAGAAATCAAGCATCATTCATTAGAGACTATGTTCAGAAAGGTGTTTTTGATATTCAGTTCATTGACACAGAGCATCAATGGGCTGACATATTCACAAAACCCCTAGCTGAAGATAGATTTAAGTTCATACGCAATAATCTGAACATACATGCATTTTCTAAATGATTGTCTGAAATATGCTGTTGTCTGATATATTAAGTGTGTCTGAACTTATAGCTTGTCTGAACTTTGTGTGGGTGTCTGAAATTCTCATATGTCTGAAATAACTGCTGACGTGGCTATCTGAGACGGTTGATTTCCATTATTTTAAAGTTTTGTCTCTTCCACTTCGCACGTTACCCCGAAGTCTGCGCAGCCAGGTACAGAGAATCATTGCATCGTGGGTCTATAAATACAGCAGTAAGTGTGTCGAGGAAGTTTTTACAGCTCTCACACTATCTCTCTCTCTTCAACTAGTCAAGAAAGTTTTCTCTCTCTCTCGAAGCTTTTTCTCTGCAACAACAATGGCACCTAAGGCATCTTCTGCAAGAAATGTGGTCAGAACCAAGGGTGTTAACCTAGAGGAGCTTCAAGACCTTGGTATGGACTTGGTTGGTGAGTTTGATGGAGCAGGATGGACTCCATTCTTTGAGAACATCTACACTGCTTGGCATGAACAAAGTGTGGTGGAGTTCTGGACTTATGCTAGAGGTATTCCCAACTCTAAGGAGTATATACCAGCATCAAGTCTACTTGCTTGGTATCCCTGTGTTCGTTGATGAAGGGATTCTTTCCACCATTCTGGGTGTGAAAGCTGAAGGTGTTACCTTCACTCCAGGCTGGGAGGTGAAGAAAGGTGGGCACAAGGAGTTCACCAAGTTGCTGTATGGAACAGAAGAACCAGAGAGCATGAATGCAAAATACATGCTGGAGAAAGTCAGGGGTTCTTCATGCTATCTTGGGGAACACCATAATCCCTAAGAGTGGAAGCAGGGATCATGTTTCAGAACTGGAGAGGTTCTGTCTGATAAACCTGATCAAGAAAAAGAAGATGAATCTTCCCAGCATCCTTCTGTTTCACATGCAAAAGAAGATCAGAGATTCTGCATCCAGTCTTCCCCACAACACTCTCATCACAAGAATCCTTCTGCACTTCAAGGTTCCCATAGAAAGGCTGTTTGATCACAAAGGCCCAGTTTTCTTTGGAGAGAACAACCTGAAGAGCATGCAGATAAAGCTGACTCCAAGGCCTCCATCTCCCTCTCTGAAGGAGAGCATTCTGTCTGAGAAAGCTGCAAGGAGGAGAACAACCTTAGAAGTCCTTGAGGATGAGCTTCAGGGAGATATAAGGAAGAAGGAGTTCAAGCCTTCCAAGCCTTCCCCCCAGCAGAAGAGAAAGAAACTCCTGTGAGGAGCTCAGCAAAAGTTTCTCTGGAAGCTTTACAGACTCAGGGATCTGAACCTGTTCAGAAGGCTCTGACAAAGTCGTCTGAAATTGTGGGTCAGACATCTGAAGCTGTTAAGCCTCTGTCTCCTAAGCCTACTTCTGAACCAGAAGGAAAGGCTCAAGAGATGGCTGAGATTGCTGACTCTGAGGCAAGTACCAGCAGTACCCTTAGCTGCATGTCCATCAGATCCTGAACTGATTCAGGTAGCAAGCTCTTGCTACTGCATTAGAGCAAGAAGATTTGGAGAAGAAGGCAGAACAAGAAAATCTGACTATGCTATAGCTTGTGGCCTCTCAGCTTGCTATTGCTGAAGATGATAGGCTAGCTACTATAGCCCAAGTATCTAAGAAAAGGAAAAGATCAAGTGCTCAGCAAAGGAAGAGTGCAAGGACAAAGTTGTTTCAGACAGCCCCTGCACCACCTGCCAGAGTAACAAGGAGCACTGCCAGCCATCTTGAGGAAATGGATGAAGCTGGTAGTACCAAAATTTCGTTAAAGCAACCTCTTTTTCAAGAGGGAAGAGAAGAAAAAGAAAGGAATCTGAGTTGTGAAGCCTCCTGTAAAAAGGCTCAAGTGAGGTTTGACAATGTTACACCATTCCCCTCTCACCTGAGAAGAAAGAGGAGAAGAAGGAAGAAGAGAAGGTTGGTAAACTGAACCTGAGAAGAAGGATTCAGAGATTCAAGAAGAAGAATCTGCACCATCATCACCATCATCAATCCCCATCATCTTCAGAAGCTACACAGTCTGAAATTCTTAGAAGATCAACATGAAGAAGGCCATTCTCAAGTCTGGAATGGAGGTATGCTGCCTGAGCAGCTGAAGGCTAGGTCCTAAAAGTAGGGATGTTCTTCACAGAACCTACTTTTGACCCCTATGACATGGCCCCTTACTGATTGGCATTTGAGTAGCCTCTGAAGTTCCACACATCAGGTATGAAGGCCTGTTTACTGAAAGGGCTCAGGGTTCCCAAATTCCCTAATCTATTGAAGAGCGTTCAGTACTTCAGAGATGAGCCCCCTATCTCTCTCCTGCATCAAGGTCTTATCAAGCAGACTGCAGCTGAAAGTAAGAGCAAAGTACCAAGGAAGTTCAGATGTGGCATATTATGTCAGCTGGAGAAGTCAGAAAGGGGTAAAGGCCCTGCTCATAAGTGGGCTCCTCTTAACCCTTTTCTGCTGACTCTTGAAGCTGTCCAATGAGGATTGGAGCTTTGCTAGGAAACTATCAACAGAGGTTGAGCTATTTGCAAGGGACTATCTGAAGCTGGTAGGCATGAGAGGAGTGACAGGCCCCCAAGGGCATTTTCCATCAGGCCATCCACAGAGATCTTAGTGCAACCTGATAGAATCATTCCCAGGTATCCCCTGGAGGAAGGCCCTGAAAGACAAGTTAAGGAGCTCAAGACTTATCCTAATTATCTGCAGATGTATGAGTTCTTGTCTGAAGCTGCCTGGAATAAGAAGTTCCCTGCAATGATCAAGAAACAAGGTGGAGGCTTAGATCAATTCTTCCAGGGATTGGATGTGGTCATCCTACTGGAATATCAGAGAAGGTGCTGGATCTTCTTCTGGTACTTCAGGACACGGATGAAGACTCCATGACATATCCTGGTGCCTCCTACTCTTGTAGATTATCATATGTCAGAGGCAGATTCCCTATGGTCTTCTTTTCCACAGAGGATTGGGCCTGTTCATGATTCCAATTCGTAAGTTCCATATTTGCTGTCAGCCATCCTGAAGACTATCATCTTGCCACAAGGGTTCAGGGTTTTCACGATTCTATCATGAGATGCATCAAGATTGTGCTTTATAGAGGTTGAGAAGGACCCTGAAGAAGAGAACAGAAGACTGAAACTACAAGTCAAGAGGTTAGAGAAGAAGAATGTTGATCTGGTTGCTAAACAGGATCAGATTCCCCTAAGAACAGTTGCAGATCATAACTGGGCAAGAAGAACTGAAGGCTACTGTTATCTCTCGATTGACAAGGCTAAAGAAGAGATTTCTGCTTTACTGATAGCAGCCTTGCTGAAGAAGAATAATGGATAGTCTATGATGTGTAGCCAGTCTGATGTTATTTCAGTTTTGTGTTAATTTTCAGATTCTATATTTTTTTGTTTGTCTGAACATTGCTTTAATACAATCAGTGTTGGTATCATGTGTTTTTATAAGCTCTGATTGCTTTGATTATATTGTTTGATCTGATTGTTATTCTTGATCTTGATTTGTGATTATTGCTCTGAAGTTCCCTTTTGATTGATGACAAAAGGGGGAGTATTAAAATCTAACAAATCTGAATCTGAAGTGGTTACAGGTCTCAGGGGGAGTATTTGAGAAATATCAGAAACTGTTAGACCTGAGAAGTATTTATCTGAGGGGGAGTTATACTTATATTACACTTATGATAATTTAAAACTCCTTTCAGATTTATTTATTTTAAGCAAATTTGTCATCATTAAAAAGGGGGAGAATGTTGAGTCTCAAAAATATCATAAGGAAGATTATGATGATTTAAGAAAGCTCAATCCTAAGTTTTAATGTTTAACAAATTTGGTTAAATGAATTATCATGGATACATATGTTTTTAATGTTTTATCTATGATTCAGCAAGCCACTTTAATCTTAATAAAGACTGTCTGAAGGTTCAAACCAGTCTGAAATGTTTGAAGCAGTCTGAAGGTTCAACTTGTCTGAAGTGTTTGAAGTCCGTCTGAAGGTTCTACCTGTCTGAAGTGTTGAAGCCGTCTGAAGTCGTATTTTATGACGTGGCACATCTTGCTGAAGTTGTGAGAAGACTTGTCTGAAGTTCTGAAAGAGTCAAATCTCTCTCTGCTGCACGCAACTTTTCAAGGCTTATTTGGAAAAGACACAGAGACCTTTCCTGGGTTGTTAATTTCATACACCATTTGGGAAATCTCTGCAGCGCAGTTTTTGCAGCACCAGTTGTGGCAGCTTTTGTCATTAGCAACCTTGGACGTTGTCAGAAAAGTTTCAGAACGCACAGAATGCTCAGGAGCATGTCTCACAACGGATTAAAAAGCATTAAATGCTATCTCTAAACGGTGATTTTTCAACGGATTGAAGACTGGGTATAAATACCCTTCATCTGAAGATCATTCACAAGAATAAAAGAACGAAAAAGAGAACAAGAGATTACATTTCAAGAGAAACAAACGCTGCTAGTTTTACTCTGTAAAACATACTCTGATAAAAATTATTTGTACATCATTTCATATATTCTGAGTATACCTCAGTTATTTGTACACTGTAACAGTTTAAGCTTCAACTGGTTTAGTAGTTTAGAGCTTTAACAATCTTTTCTCTGTAAAACTGTTTTTGAGCCTGGAGAGGCTTGTTGTCTAAAGAATACTTGTTTGTAAGAGCCTGGAAAGGCTTGTTGTCTAAAGAATACTTGGTGTAGAGCCTGGAGAGGCTTGACTGAAAAAGAATACTTGGTTGTAGAGCCTGAAGAGGCTTGACTGTAAAAGAATACTTGAATCTGGTTTAGATTAAGAGAAATCCAAGTGCTAGTTGGCATTGGGATTGGACGTAGCTCACAGTGGTAGTGAGTGAACCAGGATAAATTCTGTGGCTAAGTCTTCTTACCCTTATCTCTTGTCAATTCGTTTATTCTAATCAAAGGGTGTTGAAAAACTGTTCTGATAATTTATAAAAGCAAGAAACGTTTTAAAAACATATTTTCAGAACCTGTCTTAAGAAACTTCAGACAGCCCCTTTAACCTGTCTGAAATTTCATTATAAAAGTTGTTTGCGAAAAGCTTTCATAAGTTATTTAAGAAACACTATTTAACCCCCCTTCTAGTGTTTCCCTATGTTCTACAAAATTCAAATTCAGTTTTCAGACAGAGTTTTAAGACCCTCTGAATTTCAGTTTTTGTAAGTTTTTCAATTTTATTTTGAGTAATTCGTGTCTGTTTTGTGTTTGTAAAGTTAGAGTCATTTTCAATACTGTGTTTTTGTTCAGCTAACATTTGGTTTGTGCAGGTTGTAGTGAATTTCCATAATTCATATTCTGGTAATAAACATAACCTTGCTCATTTACCACTTTTGCTGTCTGAATTCTGTTCTTGCTGAACAGTTTTGTGTTTGAATTGTGTGTTGTTTGAGTCCTATTTTTTAGTGTTTAGTCATTGTAAGATGTTTAGGTAATTTTAGATGATGTTAGAATTGATTTGGTCTGATTTGGATTGAATTGCATAAGTTGAATAATCTGAAGTTGATTTTTGCTGTTGACTTTTGCAGTTGAATCTGACTTTTTGGTTAACATAGTTAGAGGTTGAATTTTTGTGCCAGTTTTTTGTCTCCTCCTTTTTTGGTTAATAATGAATATTAGATACCCCAGATGCTGTTAGATAGGTCCAAATTGTCATATTACAGTTTGTACTAGCTTATTTTGACCTGTTGACTTCAATTGGACATAATTTGGGCTAGGAAAGTCAGAATTTGACATATTTTTTATGATTTTGGGGTAGAAAAAGCTACTTAGGACACCTGTCCCAGCTACGCCACGAGGGGGACACTGAAATCGCCAAAGAAAAGGGCAAGTGTGGAGGAATTCGATGAACACATTTTTATTCACACTTTGCATAATCAATCTTAGCTTTCTTGGACTATAATTGAGATTAAATCCGCTGTTTTAACTGTAAATGTTGTTTAAATTCGATTTTTAAGCCTACTGACCTACTTGTCTTGTTTTGATGATATATGGAGCTAAAAGTGTCTGATTAGGGTGATTCCAGTGGCACTGGAAAGCTAAGATCCGGGGCCTTAATTTGGTATGCTATATGACTATATTCCACTGAGGGACAAGGTGTAGTTTTCAATTTAAAGTTGACATTTTGATGTTGTCTGAAGCTGAGCGGGACACAACAACTTTCTGAAGTAGTTTTAATGCTTTGGGCCTAATACCTGTTAGTCTAGGCCCAATTTCCTCTTTAATCAGATCATTCTTGTGGTTTAGGAGAGGGGTATAAATAGAGGCAGTTACAATTCTGTTAAGAACTTTTTAGCTTTTTCTCATTTTCACAGATTGAAGTTTAGAGGACGCTTTGTTTTCTCTCTGTTTCTCTCTAGTTTTCGTTCTTCTACCTTTTCTTGCATTTTCGTATTCTGTTCTTCCTCATGGAAGGCTAAACTACTGAGGATTGATTCTTGAGTGATTTTACATTAGATTTTGAGGTTTATTTCAATTTAAATTCGTATTTCAATTTCTGCAGTAGATTCAATTTCCCCTTCTCCTTTAGAATTCTGGTTTTGAATCTTGAATTGGATTTGAACGCTTGTTGATAAATCAATTCTGTTCTTCACTTGGAATTCTAGTTTAGTTTGTTTAATTTAAACAACCTACTGTTTTATTAGTTCATGAGGTAAAGGATTAGAAATCTCACACCAGTTCGCTTAGTTCTGGCAAGTTCTCTTAATTCTTGAGTGAGATAATTGATGAATTAATTGACGCTTGTTTAGTTAATTCGAATTAGTTTTGGAACTTGAGATCGATGCATATTAGCTGATGAAGAATACAATTGTAAATGAACAAGAGAATCAATCTGTTTTCTTATATTGTTTTACTCTTAATTACTTATTTGCGAAATACTATTCCTTAACAACAACCAAAACCCTTTGTTTCTTCTACGTTATGAAATTCTGCACCTTAAAGACTTTGTCTGAAATCTGTATTTTAAGTATCGTCTGAAGTACTTTCTAAAGCACATTGTCTGAGAAGTTCACCTTCTGAAGTACTGTCTTAAGTATACTGTCTGAAGTATATTTTCTGAAGTACTATCTGAAGTACAATCTGTAGTGCCATTGTCTGATGTTCCGCAGTTTGAAATTCTATCTGAAATTTGACATTCTGAATTGCAAATGAATTCCTTGAGAGACGACTTTGGGTTATCTAACCCTCACTACATTTTAATTCATATTATTTGATTGAGTACGACCTCCACTACTAAAAAAATTGAAATTAGAGAGGGAAGAAATCCCTCTCTAAAAGATGAAAAATCCCTCACTAAATATTTAGCGACGGATTTGTGACGGATGATAAATCCGTCGCTAAAAGTGCGTCGCTAAACTTTTGAGAGGAAATTTAGAAATCCGTCACAAATAGCGAGGGAAAATTTCCCTCGCTAATTGATTACAATCCGTCACAAAACTTTACAAAGAAGAAGTTTGAATTCCCTCGCTAATTAGAGACGAAGTTGATTTCCGTCACTATTTAGAGAGGGAATAAATTTCCCTCGCTAATCAGAGACATAAATAGAAAGGAAATTATTTCCCTCGCTAACTCATAAATTTACTAACATAAAAATTACTAGTAAAAGTTACTAGAAATATGTAGTTTTAAAATGAATGATATTCTCATATATCATAAATTTTCAATAACACTACCAGAATTTTTAAGTTAATTTTTAAGTTAAATTCGCAAAGAGGCCGTTATTAACTTTGCACAACGACTCTTTATAAAAAAACTTTGCACTACTACAATAAATTGTTATTTTAAATATAAAATAAATTGAATACATTAAACTGAAACTGAATTTAATCAGAATAGAAAAATCAAATTAAAGTACAATAAATTAAAAAAAAATTTAAAAAAATCATTAACCAATATTGACAAAATAATCCCAAATACATTTGCATCAAAATTTAGAACAATCTAGAAACCCTAGCCCAAGAGGGACTCGCAATGGCCGCGGCCACATAGCCTACTTGCTGCTGTTGAGATCACAACCTTCACTGTGCCACCTCCATCAATTCCTCTAACCACTTCCAGGAAGAAAAGGAAAAAAAAGAAAACCTAACACAAAATAAATAGAAGAAAAAAGATCGAGTTTGTTCGATCATTCAGGTTCAAACAGAAACAACGTCTAAATAGATCTTTAAGCTATTTTGTGAGGAGACCATAGATTCATGAAGGTAATATAGATTTTAAGACCTATTCACCCTATTCAACCAATCATCCAAGCATAGAAACGGAGAAGGAAGTCACCGCCGCCACTGTGCGGCTTGTCCTCTGTGCATAGAGAAAGATCTAAGAGATTCGCGCTCCCTTCTCGGCTTCTCCTCTGTGCGCCGAAGGTTTGCGACGCTCTTCTCCCTCACGACTTCACCGGTGGAATGACGTGAATTTGAGAAGGCGGCGGCGCAACGGCACCACCACGAAATAGAAGGAAGGTAGGCGGCTGAGATGAGATAGGAACTGGGGGACCAGAGTGATGAGAGAAAGAGGCAGAGGGTTGAGAGAGGAATAAGAAAATGGGTCTCTGCAAAGTGGGCAATAGGAGTGGTCTGTGAAGTGTTGGAAAAGTAAAGAGACAGACGAAACGAATATGGATCGTAGATTATAATGCTTGAATCATCATGACCGTTGACAGAAAGCACAAGTTGTGTGCTGTCTAAGTAACCAATCAAATTATGCCACGTCAGTTCTTTTTGTTTCAATTCAAAATTTAAAGCTACAGATTGGCCAATGATTCGAATTTTCTAAGTACATTACACGTATACTAGTATACACACTATATCTAGTTTTTCAATTTATTTGAATTTCAAATCTATTTTATATTATCTTAATGTGATTTTTAATTTCAAATCTGTTTCAAATTTTAAATTTGTTTTGAATTTCATCTTTTAGAGTTACATATGTTTTGTTTTATTCATTTTATTTCTTTTACTATCTATTTTTTTTTTATAATTTGTGTGTTTTGGCCTACGATACTATATAAAAATAATTTTACTTTTATTTATATATTTTAATATTTTATATTTTATTCATTTATTCTGGTTCATTTTTCCTAATGTTTAATCATTAAGATAGAAATATTTTAATAAATACATGTATTTATAAAAGAAAGAATCGATTGAAAATGTATAAAAATGTATATATTTATACTAAAATTATATAAAATATAAATTATAAAATTAAAAATGATAAAAATTTATATTGAATTTTGACAATCAAATTGTAACATATATATATCAATTTGAATAAACAGTCAAAGCATATCAATCAATTAATATAAATTAATTATAATTAAATAAAGATAAGAATTGAAAGAAACAAACTGAAATTAAATATAGTAACAAATCAATTAATAGAGAAATGTAACACTTTGAATAAAAACATATCAATCAGTTTAAATGAATTTTCTAAATGTAATAAGTGTACACAAATGGGAAAATAATGAGAATTAGTCGCGATCTAATTCTTTAATGATTTTAAATTTCAAATATTTTTTAATATATTTTAATGTTTTATTGATTTTCATCTTTTAAAGTTATAATTGTTTTGTTTTATTCATATTATTCTTTACTACCCATTTTTTTATACTTTGTGTGTTTTTTTCCTATGATGCTATATTAAAATAAATTGATTTTATTATATATTTTAATATTTTATATTTTATTCGCTCATTTTTCCTCTCCTAAAGAACCTTTAATTATTAAGAGAGAAAATATTTTGACAAATACATGTATTATAGAAAGAAGAATTGATTGAAACCTAAATAATTTATAATATTTTGACAATACATGTATTTATAGAAAGAAAAAATTGACTGGAAACATAAATAATTTATACTAAAATTTTAAAAAAATAAAATAGTAAATTAAAATTGATAAGAATTTATATTCAAGTTTGACAATCAAATTGAACCAAACATATTTAGAGAGGGAAATAATCCCTCTCTAATAGAGAAGGAAAAATTCCCTCACTACTTGAACAACAAACATATTTAGAGAGGGAAATCAAAATCCCTCGCTAATTAGAGAGGGATTTTTATTGCTCGCTAATATAACATAACATTGATCACATCCTTATTAGGGAGGGAATTAAAATTCCCTCGCTAAATAAAGAGGGATTTCAAATTCCCTCACTAATAAAAATCCACCATGTGTTATCTTTCTAACTCTCTACTTAGCGAGGGAAATTATCCCACTCTAATAGAGAGGGAAAAATTCCCTCACTACTTGAACAGTACCATTTTAGAGAGGGATTTCCAATTCCCTCTCTAATTAGAGAGGGAAATCAAAATCCCTCGCTAATTAGAGAGGGAAATTTTCCCTCTCTAAAGAGTTGTTAATTTAGCGAGGAATTTTGTGACGGATATTTTAGAGAAGGATAAAATCCGTCACAAATTCCCTCTCTACATTTTTCCTAGTAATTTAGTGAGGGATTTAGTTACAGAATTTTAGAGAGGGATTTTGTAACGCCCTAATTTCTAAATTCAAGACTTAGTCCGTTGGAAATTAAATCCTGAACATTCGAAACTAAAACATACAATCCTGGATATCAAAGCTCACATTTACACAAGTATCCAACAAAACTCATACAAATGTGAGTAACTTAAAGCCTTAAAATTTAACCAAAGTCCATAATATACATAACCACATATATATTTGGTCCAGGGGTTAAAACTAACATCCAATAAAACTATATACATATACAAGCTCCGTATATACATCAGCCCGAAGGCTACAAGCTGAACGACTTAACAGACTTCCAAAATAAATACAACTTATATATATACATAATCCCAAAAAGTAAACATCTAAAACCACATCTCTTGCTCTACTCACTTATTACTTCCTGGAGGTGGTACCTATGCCC
This sequence comes from Sesbania bispinosa, assembly GCA_026901365.1. Classification (NCBI taxonomy): domain Eukaryota; kingdom Viridiplantae; phylum Streptophyta; class Magnoliopsida; order Fabales; family Fabaceae; genus Sesbania; species Sesbania bispinosa. The sequence goes on along the minus strand of QLOH01000041.1, from coordinate 38,072 downwards.
ACACTAGATTATCCACAAAACGCGGTGGTGAGACTAATGCCTCAGTGAATATAAACTAATCATGCTAAAGTGTACATGGACTAAGCACAAATGAAGACATATCAAGTTAATCAATATCAATCATCATGTTTACATTCCAATACCCATCGTACAACTAACATAATATTAATCCATTAAAATGCAACTCACTACTGAAATCCAGAGGCATGAACTTATTACTGAAACTAGAGTTAGAACTGAGCTCAAAACTACGGGAAACGTCTTTCCCGGGGACGTTATCCCCACCCCAAAACTGGACCGAAGTCACTAATTTTACTTATTCAAACCATTTCATAACTCACAGCATAAGGCCGGCTTAATTAACTCCCGGTTCGAAACCGGGTTAAAAGTGAATTGATAACCCAAAGCTGAAATATCGAGTGTTTCGAGTGTTTCGAAACTTTCGTAAGTTTCGTAACTTTCGTAACTTCGAAATCTAAGGAAATTCTAATCAATCCTAGCATGAATCACTCAATTCTAGCATAAACTACATCAATTCAATCAAATTAACTAAACAGAAAGGGAAGAGAAGGGAAGTAGGGAAGGGTAGGGATCATACATTAAGCATTTCGCAAGTTACGTAATTTCGCTACTTTCGCTAATCTCGCTACCTAAGGTTTTTCACAAAATCACCGATCAAAACTACTCAATCCAACACCAATATCAACAATCTAACCACAACTATGCAAATAGAAAGAGAATCAAGAGAGTAGGGTTCATACAATGGGGCGAAATCAAAATCAAGGAAATAGTGGAGAGTGTGTGAGTTATACTCACCAATTTTCTTGAATTTCTCAAGGGAAATTGAAGGATTGGACAGTCCCCTTGATGAATCCTAGCTTTGATTCTCTTCAATCTCCTCAAAATCCGTTTTCTCTCTCTAAAATCACTCTCTCTCTCTCTCTAGGGTTTGAAGGGGAAGAAGAGGAAATGAAATTGAATTTGCATGTCAAGGTATATATACTTGACAGCTGGTAATCGATTACAATCGTGTTGTAATCAATTACCAGAGGTAGAATTTCCACTGGGAAAACGTTTTCTGAGAATCTGGTAATCGATTACAACCCTTGGTACTCGATTACCAAAAACTCAACTCTCAGGTAATCAATTACCACCCTGTGAGTAATTGATTACACAAAATCAGCTCTCGGGCAATCGATTACAAATCCCTGTAATCGATTACCACAAACTTAGCTCTCAGGTAATCGATTACAGCTGTGCTGTGAGTAATCGTTTACCTAAAAACCTAGCTCTCGGGGTAATCGATTACAGACTCCTTGTAATCGATTACCAGAACGTCACATTTTCTCAATTTTCTCTTAAGTTAAAACATAACTTGGTTCGTGATAGGGTTTAACCTATAGTTCCCTTAATTTTCCTCCCTTTACCTTACTAATACTTAATTCTCTTATTTGCAACTCTCATAAATTAATTAAGTTCCTAATTTGCGGGATGTTACAGATTTTTTCCCTCTCTAAATCCGTCGCAAAATTTTCATCCATCCAACTTAGTGACGGATTCCAAAATCCGTCACAAAATCCTCGCAAAATAGAGAGGGACAACAAATCCCTCTCTAAATCCTCTCTATGATCAATTTGTTAGTAGTGCTCGATCACCACGCTCAGATTGACCGTGAGTATTTTCAGGAACAAATTTAAATGTCTCTTTTTCAATTCTAGAGACATCTAGCCAACTTCAGATTTCTCTTTGTCTTTTTTATAATCACTTCCGTCCAGGACTATGAGCTTGTTTTGATACGCTTTTCAAAAGAACTTCTGGGAGAAGAACTTGTCATAAAAGTTCTTTTTTAAAAGTTACTTCTAGATAAGCTATTTTTGCTTATTTTGGTTGTTTGGATAATGTTACATAAGTACTTATTCAAAAGACAAGTGATGTTTGGATAAAATTGGAAAAGTGTTTTTCAATGATAAAATTACTAAAAAAGACATGTTTTCAATATTAATTTATTTAATTATTTAAATATTAACTAAACAATAAATTTCTTATATTTTTTTTAGTAAGTTGTTTTTTGAAATTATTTTCTTTATATTTTTTCTTATTAATTTAATTTAACTATACTAACTAAAGACATTATTTTTTATGATAAATTAAATTAATTTAATTTAATTTAACTAAATCGCCCCTTGCTCTTTCTTCCTGTTAAATGCCCTATTTGGGAATTTTGTTTTCATTTTCCAGTTACTAGCGGTATGAAGCCTCCAAAAAAATGCATATGTATGTACATTTTTATAATACTGGAGGCCAATGACTGCCACAAACTGCAGCGGGAATCTTTCACACAATTTATTTCTAGCGGTTTATGACCGCCCACAATATATATTTAGTGCTTTTCTCGAGACTTTATTAACAGTGTGTTTCATGCAATAGTTTTAAAAGAAATTAATTACCAAATAAATATAATCATCTGATAAGAACTTAAAAATAATAGAAGCCACCTTGGTTTTGGTTCCAAGATTGTCAAGGTGTTGCCAAGCCCTTCAAATTACAAGTCCCAATCAAATAATCACATAAAAAATTAAAAAGATTATATTAAAAGATGGGTGAAAGAAGAAAAAAATAAGGTAAAATTAACTCATTAATGGAATGAGGATTTGAGCGAGTAGAGAAAAGTTTTTCAAGTTTGAAATTTAAGAAGATAGGAAAGTGATGGGTGATTGAAACAAGAAAAAATAAGGTAAAAGTAATGATCTTAAACTCATCATCACACAGCACACGAGTGTAGTGCCAACTACCTGAGACCACTCCACACCGTATATATCATAGTTCTGAAATCGGATCGGACCAGCCGGTCCGACCGGTAAATCGGGGAACCGGTCCTGTGTCCGGTCCAAATAAACCAGTGAACCGGTGCTGCTGCCAAAAAATCGGTCAAAACCGTTAAAAACTGGTTGAACCGCTCTTTCATAAAAAAATCTATTTTTTAATTTTTTATTTTTTATTTAATTTAAAATACTTTTAAGATAAATAAAACATATGTTTGAGAATACACATAGATATTTATTATTTTATCAATTATCTTTATCTTTTTTTGTTTTATAAACCTTATAATAAGGTTGTTTAAATAAGTTTATAACTTCATATATCTTAATTTCTTATAATTTTTGTGGTTATTTTATTAATTAAAATATTATATAATATTTAAAATATATATTTAATTAATACCGGTTCGACCATGCGTTCAACCACAGTTGAACCATTGAACCGTGAACCAGTGCCTTCACCAATTCAATTACCAGTTCGGTTTTTTAAAAATTGGTATGTATGATACGAGAGATAATCATTGCTGCGACGTGGCGATGGTGCCAAAACCAACTATTCAAAAGGCAAAAGAACTAGCATGACTCCGACCCTGAGTCTGACTTGGTTGACGTGGTTCCCGTTGGACTTAAGCTACATTGGAGATACAAGTTGATCATCACGTCTCTCACATACTAAGGAGGTTTTGGTTTTGTTGTAGGAAGTAGAAATTTAATATTTTAATTCATTTTGAAGTGTCAACAAGTTTCAATGGATGTGGCACTTGTATTATTTGTTTTTAGCTTTAGGCAACTGATATGTGTTTGTTAATTGGTTTATCTTCAATGAACTCATGTTTTTGTTTTCATGTTTGGATAGCTTGGAAGCTAAATTACTTAACTAAGTTTTGATTTGCCACCGGTATAATCGATATACTTTAGTTGGTAATTGACCCCAAGTTGAATTGAAACTGAAAACGACATGATTTCAGGTACAGGAACGAAAATAATCGATTACCTGATAAAGATATCGATTACCACTGCACCTGGTATAAGATAAAAATACGTGCTCACTGGTTTAATCGATTACCCCATGTAGTAATCGATTACCCCTGTCCTGTGATGAGTTCTGTGAAACAAAACGTTCTAGTTTAATCGATTACTCACTAAGCTAATCGATTACCACAGATTCTGCAGAAACACTGGACATTTTTAACTATTTTTAAACTATTTTCTAACTAATTTTTGAATCTCTAAATGCAATATATAAATGAAAATTTCGAAAAGAAGAAGAGAAAAAAGAGAGAGAGCTGAATTATGAGAGAATGAAAAACTCTTTTTGAAAAAGATTCTTCAAGAAAAGTCATCATGTCCAGAATTCTGAAAAAATCTGAAGAACTCTCAGCTCAAGAAGTTTAGACAATTTGGAAGAAGATTGATATATACCCATGGAGTTTATCTACACAAACAAGGTGTTATCGTTCTAAACTTAGTTTTCTATAACTGTTTTTGATTTGTATTGTCTCTTGAATATAGATTCATAGAGAAGTACATTGTGTGATATCTCAAGAACGGGGTGTTTCATTGAGATCGTTTGTGAAATCTTGTGACGGTGGTGGTGTCATCTGTAAGGTTGTTGTTCGAGTGACGGGGGTGTCATGGGGAATGAACATGCTCTTGCGGGGTGCAAGAGTCAAACTTTATGTTTGTTAGAAAGTCTTTCTTTAGGATTGAGTGTGCATGGTGGTTGTAATCAATTCTATAGTGAAAGCTGATTTACTGGTGTGCTAGACCAAACTGGATGTAGGCCCCCTTTTTGTGCCTGAACCAGTTATAACTCATTATGTAATCTTCTCTATCCTACTCTATCTTGCATTAAGTTTCTTGGTATATGAATATGGTTCTTGATCAATAAAATGACAGAAAATTAAATAGTAAATTGATTGATTTCTGATATATGATTTGTATATTGAAAGTCAAATCATTAACCTTGTGGAATCAATCTTGATAATCAATTACTTACTGTTTTCCAAATTGGTAATCAATACGCACTAAATTGGTAATCAATTATGTAACACCGTGTTTTTACCGTTTTGCCGTATTGTGTGTTTTATTGAATTTTGAGTGATTAAAATTATTTTTAATCATCAAAATTTATATTTTTGGGTTTTAGGAATGAATTTCCTATTTTTTCTAGAATTTTTGGAGATTTTGGAATTTTCTATGAAAAATGACCTTTTTTGCCCCTGCTGTCTCCTGAACCGGGCCCGAATATTCTTGATCCGGGCCAGAAAAAAAATTGCACAAACCCTCCCCTTGACTTCTCTTGCAAGCTGTGCATGTGGAGAGCCATGCATGGAAGCCACTTGTTTTTCTTTCTTTGTCTCCAAGACAAATAGCCTTTATGGCATTTAAACTCCAAAACTCACCTTTTCTCTTTCTTTCCCACACATGCAAAGCTTAGTTTTTTTTCTCTCATTTCTCTCTTTCTCTTCTTCCCTTGGCCGTGAGTTTTCTCCTATTTCTCTCCCAAATTTTTCAATCTCCATTAAACACTTCAAGCCAAGGTTTCATCTTTGAACCAAAGCTTTAAACAACCAAGCCTCCAAGCCTTGAAAGCTCGAGTTTGGTGATCAAAGGAGGATCTTTGGAGTTGTTTTGTGAGTTGTTGTTGCACCTTATTCTTGAGGAAATTCCTTAGGTAAATTAGGGGGGGGAGAACTTGAACTCTAGTAGGATTGGTGACTAGAGTCAAGAATTGCCCTTGATCCTTGTCTTTGATTCTTGTTTCTTTCTCTTGAAAAATGGGTTGTTGGAACCTATCTCTTGGGAGATATGGTTCGGCTATTTCATTATAGCCTTGAATGGTTGTTTTTAATTTGTTGTTGATGCTTAAAAAATGCTTGGATGATGTTTTTGGGTTACATGCCAAACCATGTTTTTACTTGAAAAAAATTCTCATCCTTTTCTCCCTATATGGTTCAGCTATTTTGAAATAAAAGGGCTGCATGTTTCTAAAATTTTAATTGATGATGGAAATGTGTTGATGATGGATCTATGAACATGCATGAGGTTGTTTGGATTTATGAATTTGTTTTGGACTGTTTGATTCTTGAAAAATGGTTGTTTATGAGCTTAGAAATAAAATTATGAACTTGGATGTGTGTATGGATGATTTTGGATAAATTAGCATGATATTGGTTGTTGATAATGCTTGTTGATGATTGTGTTGAAACTTTGGTTGAAGTTTGGATTGTTGTTGGGAAAATTGGTGTTTTGGTGAACATTCAAGGTGTTCTTGATGTTCTTGAGGTGTTATTGATGAAACTCATCAAGAATTCATTTTGATCTTAAAAAGGTCAAGTGAAGTTGAAAAACAAGTTTTTGGGCCTTAATGGTCCAATAGGCTTTAAAACACTAAATTTACCAAAATGATTTGTATTTAAATAATAAATTTTGGACAATACCAAAGAATTTAAATTCGGATTTCAAGTGTAATCCAAATAAAAGTCATCACAAAGTCAACATTTTGACTTGTCATGTGTAAAAATGGGCTCCTAAGAGTCATTCAACCTTTGGGCCCTTGGTTCAGGTCCAAAATCATCAAAAAGAGAGTAAAAGACTCATTAAAAGTCAACCAAAAAACAATATATGAAATTGGACATAGATTAGAGTTGGACTTCAACTCTAATCCACCATTAAAATTAAAGCTTAAAATTTAAATTAGTGGGCTTAGCTAATTTTAATTATCTAAGTTAATTAATCTAATTCACTTAAGTTAATTAAGTAAAGACATAATTAATTAAGGCTAAAATTAATTAACCTTAAGGAAGACTAATTTTTCACTAATTACTAATAAGGCATTAATTAAGTAATTAAGCCTTAATGATGAGTAAGAATTTATTAATTATGATTAACCTTAATCAAATGAAATTAAAAGCTTAATCCAAGATTAAGGAAGAGATTAGGATTGATTATAGTTTAGTTAATGAAGACTAATTACAATTGAGTGTTAAACCTAATCTTAATTAGTCATACCAGACAAATTAGGATATGTGATACTATCCATAAGACACAATCATAAGTCTTAGTAAATTATAGGGCTCAAGTGGAAATGAATATTGATTTAAAGAAGAACATTAGTACAAATTACCTTAAAAGATTATAACCAACACACTCTTTCTACATAAGACTTGAGAAGCTTAGTGAGAAAGTGCGGTTCCAACCAAGATGGGGTTTGGCTTCCTTGAAGGAAAGACATTGAATCGGGCCGTACCACGGGTAAGTGGTGACGTAGAATGATTCAATGGGCTTTGCCTGTAAGGACTGAGTATGCTGAGAAAGCGTTGTTTGATTTCCTTAAAGGGAAGACATTGAATCGTGTCGTACCACGGGTAAGTGGTGACGTAGAATGATTCGATGGGCTTTGCCTATAAGGATGTGTATGCTGAGAAGCATTGTTGTGTGACATGCATCAAAAGCATCGATAATATACAAGGTTGAAAACCTTACGACCATAATATGGCAGTGACACTTTGGTACAGTGTGAAACTGGTTGGGAAGGGTGCATTGGGTTTTGCAAAGAACGCCAGGGGTCCTCGAATGGGACGCCATCCCTGAGGATAGTCGAGTTCCAGAAAGGACATCATGAGACGTAGGCTAGCTCCCTACTGTCGAGTCCGAAGGGGTACAAGCTTAGCTATCCTGTCGCTCTCATGGTTTCGGGGTCCGTTGAGATTGTCTGGAAGGACGCATAAAAGAAATTGGCCAAAAGAAAATGAATGAGCAATGCTCCTTGTACTAATTGCTAGTACAGACTCTAACTCTTGATACGTTGTACATATATGGTCGGGCAGTTGCTGTGTGCTCTGCGGATGGTGATGTTTCCCCGGGCCCTCATGCATTAGTCTATATGCATCATGATAATATAAATTGTATTCATTGTTGATTGAATTGTGTGGATATCCTGTGTGTGGTGCTCTAGTTTACTGTATCCTACGTGCTGTGAGTTCATGCGATGTTCTCACCCTTCCTTTCTATCTTTTGTTGTCATATTCTTCTCGTTACGTCGATAGCCGGTATCGGAGACTTCAGCTATGACATCGATGCAAGTGCGACTGCGGTGGATGCCGAGGGGAACATGGAGGGTGACGGACATCCCTCGTAGATGCGATTTTACTGGGAAGGTCCGCATCATCATTACTCATCCCGGACTCCCGCTTGTACCAGAGTTGGATTTCATTGTACCTGTGACTTCTCGAGTTTCCAATGCCAGCCTAACCTTTACTTGTGGCGCTATACTACTTTTCATCCTTCAACGTCGTCGCCCCGCTTCTTCGTCGTCGTCGCGATCATCTCGGATGGCTGATATGGTCGGACCAGACTCCCCTAGGTACTCACCTTCTTCCGAGGCTTCTAATTCCCAGCCTATGTGTCCTGATGCGCAAGGCCGCTCTCTCACAAGTGAGCTAGATCTGATTGTGATTGACGACACCTCGGAGGAGGAGGAGGCCCCTGAGGAGGATCCAGAGGAGGACCCTGAGGAGGAGCTGGAGGAGGATTCTTCTAGCGACGATCCCTCAGAGGATTTTGGGATGATCACTATCGGAGACGCTGGGAGGAGGAGCAGTAGGGTGCTCATTGCTGAGTCGGGGAGATGACGAGTAGGACTAGTATGGTTTGAGTCTAGGTAGTAGCAGTTCTGATTTAGTGACCTCTCCCTTTGTATTTGTTTGAGGTCTTGTTTATTTTTGTCTACTACCAGAACTCGTGTTTTGATGTAGATATTTGGGTGACTCGAGAGGTACACCACTGTTATGTTCATATGTATATATCTCATGTTTGTTTCCCCTTTTCTTATGCTGATTTTATAAATGCATGTATGTTGTGTATATGTGCGAGGAAGTAATCGTCTAGATGTTTTCAAAAAATGAGTTTCAGAATAAGGAAAGAATATTTCATAAATACTTAAAATGAAATTAGAGATGTAATAGGGTTGATGACAACTAAATCCTTTTTCAAAATAATAATAATAATAATAATTCCGCATTTTTAACGTTTAAAAACAGTAAGTTCGTTGGTCACGTTAATACATGTGATATTCTTAGTGATAACTAGGGGTGTCGCAATTACCTATTGCAACATCTTTGATCCGCTGCACTTAGGGTGAGTTTGTTCAAGGTATGTAAAAATAGTTCCCGGGAAAGTTAGGTGGGAAATAATATTCCCACGTTTGATTCAAGTTTAGAAAACTTTCCCGGGGTATTAATGATCCCGAATTGTATTTTAGTTATAACTTGCCCACTTTCTATTCCCATGGTGAGGGGTGGGTATCTTATATTCCCATGGGAATGGAAGTTATTTTTCCCACTTTCCACTTCATCCTACAATATTTTTTCTATTTTTATTTTTCAAAATTTTTTAAATAAATGATTTTTAAAAATATTCCCGGGAATAGTGAAATACATAACAAACATCCATAAAAGTTTATACCCGGAATAGCATTCCTGGTAATAGGATTTCCCGGGAATGATATTCCTGGGGATATATGATTTTTATACCTTGAAACAAACTCACATCTCTTGATTTTAAACTCTGATAAATTGATATTTGAAAATATATTTGAAAGAATTTTAAAGGCAGTTTTGAAAGGGAGAAAACGAATTTTGAAAATTAACAAAGCAAAAGTTTTTAGTGAACTATTCAACCCCCCCTTCTAGATTCCCTCTTGGACCAACACTTCCATCTTCACTTTTTCTACTCCCATCCTCCTCCTTTCTTTCTCTCTCCTCTTAGCTGGATTCTCTCTTTCGCTTTTTCTCCCAGTGGCACTTTTACATCATTTCATTTATTTATTCTCTCTATCTCATTTAAGCAAAATAAATTGGTCAAAAGTTCATTTTTTAATAGTTGTTTAACATGTTTTTGTTATTTATATTGTCTCATTAATAAAAGTTGAGTCTACTTATTTAGTACTAGATTATTATAAAATATTATCCAATAATAAAAAAAATGTTAAAAATACAAAAAATGAGTTATTCATATTCTTTTTTACAACATTTTCTCAAATATCTCAAGCTACCTGGTCAAACTTAAACCGTTCTAATTAAGATTTTTTGTTGTCATGCAGTTCTAAGAATTCTTTGTTATGTTCGAAGCAGTTCTAAGAATTTCCAACTATGTATTCTTTGTCAACGTAAGAAGTCCAACTATGTATTTTGCTTGACTCAACTGATGTGCTGGGCTTTTCGACCAAAAGAACTGATATATTTGTGGCCTTAAGACGTAAGCCCATAGTGTGCCTAGGCTTTGTAAAACCTGTATGGGCTTCATCACAAAAAAAAGGATTTATACAAAAAAATGAGTAAACCACCAATTTTGTCCCCAGCGTATACCACCGACTTCAAATTCGTCCCTAACATTACAGTAATTCATTAATAGTCCTTGAACTATGTAAAAAAAACCATCAATTTAGTTCTTGTACACGGACTAAATTGTTTGATTAATGTAAAGTGTAGGGACTAAATTAATGAATTTTTACATAGTTTGGGGACTATTAATGAATTACTATAACGTTAAGGACGAACTTGAAGTCGATGGTATACGTTTGGGACGAAATTAGTGGTTTACTCACAAAAAATTAAGAAAAAATAAGTAAAAAGTATATAAAGACTAAAACTTATCTAAAATATAAAAATATTAAAATAAGAAATAATGTGAGTATGAGTTCAAACATCACAATGCACGAGTTTAAACCTCACAAATCATTTCACCCATTTTTTTCTCTTTTTCTTTAATGTCATGTGAGTTAAAAATTGTAATGGAGTGAAGATATAAGAATTTATATAAAAAAAATAAAAAAATGAGTAAAAAATATATAAAGACAAAATCTAAATATAAAATATTTGTGGGACAAATAACGTGAGTAAAAGTTGAACCTTCATAATGCATGAGTTAAAATTCATAATTTATTTCGCTTTTTCCCTATTCTCCTTTCCTTTCATGTGAGTCTTCCTTACATTTTTTCAAGACTGTCTAGTGATAGGTTCTCCTTTCCTTTCATGTGAGTCTTCCTTACGTTTTTTTCAAGACTATCTAGTGATAGGTTCTCCTTTAAATGAAAAGTATAAAATAAATATTAGAAAACTATTTACTCACATTCATGGTAACATATAGTTGTGTGCACCAGGAGTGTGAACCACAAACGTATTATACCTATATTTTCTTATATATCACTTATATATGTATAGAATATATTAATCAATGTTCACCTATCATATTCAATTCATAAAATAAATAGTATACACAAATAATAAATTAATGAATAATTTATTGAAAAAAATGTTTGTAAACATGGAAAGGTTTGAATGACTTGTCTATTTTAATTTACTTTAATTCTGAATTTAGGTTATCATTGTGTTTTTTTCTTGTTAGTATATTATTTAACATGTCATGACTAGATGAGGTCGTTCTACAATAGTTTGTCCTTTAAAATATAATAAACCATGAAAATATGAACAAAGATTCCCGCACTTAGGCCAAAAAGTTTTCTTTGCTATCTGTATGGCATGGAATGCATTATCACACACGCAACACATCGTTAATGTGAATGTGATCACATCATCCACAAAAACTCTCACATTCACCATATATCTGATTGTCTGACATATGACACGACTTCACTTCTTTTCTATGCTATTTCTCAGTATAATATGCATGTATATTGATATCATCCTACTCTATGGCATTTTTAGCAGATTTAAACCGGTTGCTAGCGATCCAAGAGAATTCTCTGGCCATAACTAGCCTGCCTTATTTTATAGTATTTCGATTTTCATATTCCAAAATATAAAGGAATAAACTTTACAATACTACTATTTGATCTAGTTGTTAAATGTTAGATCAATTTATGTTTTATGAATAAAAATACATATGTTCATATTCCAAACAGAAATAGGAAATTCTTTTTCACACCATAATAGTAATAACTCTGGAGTTTATGAGAAGGGGAAACAAACTAGTTAGGTATCGAGATGTAGGCTTGATGTCTCCAAGAGAGAAATGAAGATTTAGAACACTGAGAAATATTAGAAAGAGCCTGAAGCCTTAAGGGGGTAGTCTTATAGGCAGGGCATGTGAAGCCATAAAAGGCACTCAGTACCCGAGCACAACTAGGTTTTACTCAACCTAAAAGTTAGATTCGACTGTGTATAGCTAGGCCTGGCCAGAGTATTAGGAAGGATTGAGAGGTGGTTAGGCACAATTATTAGGTTAGAACTCTAAAGCTCTTAGAAATCCTTACTTATAGGAAGAACAAGGTGTGGATGACATTAAGTCACTTTCCTTTTTTAGTGAATCTTAGAACCAAACTAAGTACGAGCCCTGACCGGTAGAGTGGGGTAGAAAAAGATCCCATCATGGAAGATAGGAGATTAGGAGAGTTTATCGTGTTCATGTTGTGACCAGTAGGTATTTCACCTACGATTATGGCATGAGTTTTGTTAGAATTCCGATGTTTTCTTAGAAGAATGAGTGACTTTCCTCACACCTGGGTTCAGTGTTTGTCTATATGATTATATGAACTTAATTCCTCGAGCATGACGTGAGTGTTGAGATAACTCGTCAACACAAACTCAGTGATTCGAGGGGTTAAGTAGTTATAGTAGAACTTAGAATATAAACTGGTAAATCACTTGGAATTTTTTTAAACCTAGCTAGATCATTAAGAACATAAGACTTAAAACCAACCGGTGGTTGATGGGTTTGGGTGTTGAGTTAGAATCCTTACTTAGTTGTTGCGTGAAATCTTTTCCTATCATTAGATTTTATCAAGTGAGTTGCCTAACCAGACCAGTGGAGTATACTCAAATAGAGTAGAGAGTGTGAGAACCTATTAGAGAAACCACATCATGGAATTCGGGGAGAGGTATAAGTTTAGGAACTTGTATTCCGAGGAATCAGGAGATGGGAAGTGAATTGGTGTTGAAATATAGTCGAAGCGAATTTTGGGGACAAAATTCCTTTTAAGGGGGGTAGAAATGTAACATCCCAAAAATTAGACTTAAATCAAACTAGAGGAAAGTTGGGAGTGGGTTGAGAGGCTGAGTAGGAGAGGAAGAATTACAAGAAAGAATATGAGGATTAGTAAGAATCTATGGGTATTAAAGGGGAGATTTCAGAAGAATAATTGAGTTGAGTATGAATTATGGCAAAAGGAACTAGGAATGATAGAGTAGGCGAGAGTTAGGAGAGTTAAATTTAAGAGTTTAAGTGTTAAAGTTCTCATTCAATTAACATCCCGATAGTTAAGATCTTTGATGAATTAAAAGTGATTAGAATAATGATAGTAAGTTCAGTAATTAAGAAAAGAGTAATTAGGAAATTGTAACATTCTGTAATTCAGAACTTCTATTAATTCATAAGATTAAGATAGGAATTTATATGTTAATAATTAAGGAAAGAAAGTTTAAGAAATTAGGAGATAAAACTTAGGTTAAAAACCAAGTTTCAGGATTTCATTTAAGTGAAAATAGGGAATTTGGAGTTTCTGGTAATCGATTACCAGCATCTTGTAATCGATTACCTGAGAGCTGAATTTTGGGTAATCGCCTGTCAAGGATGTGTAATCGATTACCTGAGGGCTGAATTTCTGGTAATCGATTACAAAGAATTTGTAATCGATTACCTGAGAGTTGAATTTTGGGTAATCGCCTGGCAAGGATGTGTAATCGATTACCTGAGAGCTGAAATTTTGGTAATCGATTACTGGGTTGTGGTAATCGATTACCAGAAATCTGGGTTTTTAGTAATCGATTACCAGAGGTGGTAATTGATTACCATGTTACCAGAAGGGGCTTTCTGTTATAACCACAGGAAACACTAGAAGGGGGGTTGAATAGTGTTTTAATCTTTTCGTGTCAATCTTGAAAATCTTTTGTTTAAATCATGAAGATGAATAATGTTTAAAATAAATCTTAAGATCAGATTAAAACGTGCGGAAGATAAGAAAAATAAAGTTTCTTTTAAGTCTTAAGATTATTATAAACAGATACTTCTCAAGATATCTTCTGAAGATTATTACATTGAATGTTTTTCAAAACTGTTTCTGAAATACTTCAGATGACTATAGGTTGTCTGAAGTCTGTTCCAGATTTCTGACCTGAGGTCTTTCCAGACTAACTTCAGATAATTGTTTCAGAAGTAATTCAAAAGACATTCTTTGTAATGCTTCAAGTGATGTGAGAAACATCTCATGTTTTGTTCTTATGAAAGATCATTTTATTGAAATCGTTGTGTTAAGTTTGTTTTGAAAATAACTTTTCAATCCACAACATAAATAAGAAAACTGTAAATAGAGAAGTTAAGGGAAAGAAGACTTAGGCACAAAGTTTATCCTGGTTCACCCACAAATCCGTGAGCTACATCCAGTCCTAGAGGAAAACAACCACTGGATTTTTCACTATCTGAACTCAAATACAAACTTGAATATGAGTACAGTTTCTCCAGACACCACGAGTACAGTCTCTCCAGACATCACGAGTACAGTCTCTCCAGACATCACGAGTACAGTCTCTCCAGATATCACGAGTACAGTCTCTCCAGACATCACGAGTACAGTCTCTCCAGACATCACGAGTACGGTCTCTCCAGACATCACGAGTACAGTCTCTCTAGACATCAAGTATTCTTTTACAGTCAAGCCTCTTCAGGCTCAAGTATTCTTTCTTCCACCTAGCCTCTCCAGGCTCTCAGACACATAAAGTGTTGAGTAGTTTCACTACTCAATCCAAGTTAGATGTTCGCCAGAACCTCTAAACTTAGATTCTACTTGTACATAGAGATTACTGAGTACACACTCAGGATACAGACATTACAAACTAAGTACAAGGATAGACAGTGATACAAGTGTTTGAATTAAGTATAATCCCTGTCTTTCTATGAGGAATACATCATCTAAGAGTAGGCTAACTAAGATGTGAAATGATGCTCCAGCCTTGTTCTCAAACCATTAGTTTCCATGGGCTACATTCTCACCCATATCATAGGAACACCAAGGTATATCAAAGCTTCAAACTGTACCCAGTTTGATAGTCATTTGTTCAGCATGATTACCTTTCGAACAATCAACTCACTTGATCAAACAGACCAACTGAACAACCTAACTAACTGACCAGCTAGTCAGTAGCCTGATTGAGAACCAACTCTCTGATCAAACTTCTTTGACATCTTCATGGTCCACTTAAGCTCAACTCAACTCTTGTTAACCATAAGGCATTCAGCCTGATTAACTAGTTTGATTCTGTTGATCAACAATTTTGTCTGACTGACCAATAGGTCGGCAGCATCTTCAAATTCAATCTTGAGGCTATTTATATGTTCTGATGAAATATAGTCGTTTGAAGATGATTCATAATACCGTTGAGATGTGGATGATGTGGCTCATATAGCCGTTGTGTAATAGCTTCTCAAACAGTTGCTTCTCCTTAAGCGAATGAGTGTTCAGACGATCCCGTTCTGACACTTGATATTTTCTTCTTCATGAGAGATGTTTCTTGATATAATTCTGCGAATACTCTCTCTTGAATCTGCTTCTTTCTGCTTTCATCTGTTTTCTTCTGCTTTCCTCTGTTTTCTTTTAGGAGTGTCTCTTTAGGAGATATCCGTTGAATTTTGTCCTTTTGCCGATTCTGTATATACTCCTTTTTCATTTGCTCCTGACATCATATCTTCTTTGGGTGTGATGTCTTGTTCAATGGTTGTTGCTTGCAGATGATAAAATAAGTTTGAATTAAAATATTTCATTCAGACACTTTTCTTTGTTGCTTCTGCTTAGTCTCCTGAGCTTCTCTTCTGCTTTCTTTTGGATTGGTGATGATGATATTTCCGTTGTGATACCACCGTTTAGAGATAGCATTGAATGCTATTCAATCCGTTGTGAGACACGCTTCTGGGTGTCCTGACAATTCTGACAAAGTACAACATTGGTGTTGTTATAAAGCTGCCACCGTTGTTGTTGCAATTTCTGCGTTGCAGAGATTTCCTCAGTGGTGTATGAACTTCAAAGGTACCAAGAAAGGTATCTATGACTTTGCCAACTTAAGCTTTGAAAGTGTTGCGTGTTTGTAGAGAACGAGTTTTCTTCAGCATACTTCATAGAGTAAGAGTCTTCGTTGTCTTCAGTGAGTGTGCCACGTCGGATCTCAGACGGCTTCAATATTTCAAATGAATATTGACACTTCAGATAGCTTCTAGTCTTTCAGACAGCTCCGTTGCTTCAGACAGCTTCTTTGCTTCAGACAGCTTCTTTGCTTTCGCCAAGATGAAACTTCAGAGTACTTCTTTCTTCTGATAAGAAGATTGTAGTTTCATTCTTCTTAGTATTTCTTCTTCTTCTTTCTTCTTCATCTTCTTCTTCTTCTTGTATCTTGTATCTTCTTCTTCTTTCATGTAGATAAAGATGTTGAATTGGATGAACTTTATTCAATCATCTTTCTTGCTTGCTTCTGTTCGGTCTTCTGATCAGTTCTGGGCAGCCAGCAGGTGCAGGTGCAGGTGCAGGTGCAGTAGGTCTGTGCACACAAAAATGCCTTTTGTTGCAGGTGCAGCAGGCGTTACAGAAAGTCTTTGCGTAGTTTCCTTATTTGTGAAAGACTTTGATCGAGGCATAAAAGCATGTTTAGCTTTTATACTGAAATAAGTGTACTCCATTTTGGTAGAGTGTGCTTTATACTTTAGCAACGTCTTCAAGAAGTCATTTCTTGATTCTGATATGTTCAATCTTCAGACTGCTTCATGTTGTCTTCATTTCTTCAGATGATGGCTGCACTTCAGATAGGTGTATCTTTGAGTCTTCACTTCTTCGAGTCTTTAAGTAGTCTTCTATTCTTCAACTCTTTTCAGATAGCCTTCGAGTCTTCAACTTGGTTGTGGATTACTCTTCTTCGGATTCTGCACTTTGTTCTTTTTTATTCTGATCCCCTGATTCAGATTCTTCTTTTGATGTGTTCTTCTACTCTTCTTCTTCAGATAGTGAATATTCCATCCTGAAACATAATCAACAAACCAATACCTTTCTCAGTAGAACCTGTTAATATAATATAATCTTATTTGTTAATCATTAATATAATCTTATAATCTTATTTGTTAATCATTAAAACTTAAGGATGCTAAGTCTTATAATCATGTTTAAATACTTAAACCGATTTATAGACTTCACAATCTCCCCATTTTAATGATGACAAATAAATTATATATTACTTACAAAATATGTACAAAATTGAAATGAGAGATAAAAATATTACTTCCCCTATTTATATTACTCCTCCTGAGTCAAGCATTGATTCTTTTAGTTATCTGCTGAGACAATTAGATCTTTTCTATGTCAATTGTTGGTTAAGTCTTTTAGATATCTTTTCTATACCAATTGTTAAATTATTATTATTTTAGATACCGATTGTTAAATATTCGATAGTTAAATAACTATACCATTGTTACAGATAGTATTTAACATGATTTTGTGAGATTTGTATTTCTTTGTGACATTTGTATTTCTCCCCCTTATTTAACATCATTTTGTTAGTTTGTATTTCTCCCCCTTTTTGTCATTAATTAAAAAGGTTTGGTGATTAGAGTTCTTACTTATTTCAAGTTTATTTACTTTTATCAATTATTTTTAGCCGTATTTCTTTACTGATTATATTTCTCCCTATTTTTATCTTACATTAAAGTTTTTAGACATTGTTTGAATCTTGATATCAGTTGTTCTAATTTTCCAGGGACGTTATTACTCAAATTGTTATTATTATTATTCAGATACCAAAGATTAAGGAATAAATACCAACTGTTAATAAATGAAGCAAGAGAAACTGAAATACACTTTAAATAAATACCAGCTGTTAAAAAAAATACAGTAACTTCTTATACCAATTGTTAATAAATAAAACAATTTTTTGATAAACAAAAAAAACTGAAATAAAAACAGAAATACACAAGTTTAAATAGAAGAGAAAATGTGAGAAATCATTTACGAGGAAAACTTTTAAAACAGATTTTTATGGTATCAGAACAAAGGATTTTATGATTATTATTATCTGAGAAGATTTTAAAATTTTGAGTCTTTTAAGTTTTTACTCATTAATTAAAGTTTTATTAGTTGATTAAACTCTTTACTAGAGAACAATTTTTCACAGATATTTAAGTTTTAAGGTGAAGTGATGTTACCATTTGATTTCCTTATTATTCTCTAGATGGAAGAAAGCTTTTCTGACATTGCACCTTTCTTTAGAGACTTTTCCTTTTTCTGAGGTTGCTTGATATCTGCAAGTTCCAGTATGTGCTCCAAGAGATTCTTTGAACAACCATCTTGACCTATCCCTCAAGGATTGAGATAGACTTTAATGACCTGAGTTTCCATTACTTTAACATTCCTTACCCACAATTTTATGAGGTTCACCGAGAGCCTTTTGAACAGGTTCAGAGAATAGGGATGTTACTAAGTCAAAATTATCTTCTCAAGTATTGAGGTAGGATTATTGCATGGTGTCAACCATCTTAACATTTCTTACCCACAATTTCAGTAAGTTTATTTATGAACTCTCTGAACAGGTTCAGACAATGGAGATGATATCACACTAGCCATTCTTTTAGATGATGTTGCTTTAATCAGCCTTTTCCGAAGATGGTCTTTTTAAACCTATCTTCAAAACCTGTTTTCTGAAACATACACAAACTAAAAATACCTTTCAGTAGCACTTGATATATTTTAAAAGAATTAGTTAATCATTAAAACAAATGTTTTAGGTTAATAGTTTCAATTTCAGTAATCTATTGTCTTAATATATAAATTTTAATTCTATTGTCAAATTTATCTTAGATTACACATTTTAAATACTGCTTTTAGGTTAATTAAATGTTTTATCTTTTAGTGATACCATTTGCTATCTAGTTAAGAAAGAATTATGTTAAAGATATGACTAATTATGCACGAATAAAGGCACATATAAACAATTGGAAAACAAGGAAATCAATCAAATCAGAATATTAATATTATAAAAGACATAAATATAAAGACTCTGAAATAAAACACAAGTTTATCATTGACCATTAGATTGGTTCTCGTTTGCACTGGCTTTCTTCTTTTGTTCTTTCAGCATTGTCAACTCTCTTTGATAAAACTTGAGTGTGTCTTCCAATCGTCCAATCCGTTCTTCCAATCTCCTTAATTTGCATTTTATGAATATTTCTTTTAAAGAACCAGATGATTCCTCTTTGTTCTGAGAAGGTAAGGAAGTATTGTCAATGTGAATATGACCTTTAATTTTCTCAGCTGTTATTTCCTTGATTTGCTCATATTCGCTCATAGTGAAAGAGGATGAGGAGTCTTGATCGAAGAGTCTTTCAATAGGAAATCCTTCATGTTGTAGGATTTTCATTATCAATGTAGTATGGGGAAAATCCTTGACTTCTTCTAATTTTCTTCTCATCATATGATAGAGGATGATTCTGGGAAGGTTTAGTCTTTTTCTTTGAAGAAGATGAATCAGCACGAATCTTTCCATATCTGAGATGATGACTGCATCTTTCCTTTTAGGGAGAATACAACAATTAATAATCACCAGCAAAATCCTGGGAATTTCCAGTAACTGTGAGCACACTGGTATTTCAAGAATTCTGCGACCAAATAACATTTGATCATGCATCTCTTTCTCTCTATCGTTGATTTCCCAATCTGAAGAGAATTGTTCTCCAGTTGCTTCAACATCAATGACCTCCCTCAGAATTTTGAAGTCCACTTTGAGAGACATACCCATTACAGATGAGTTTAAACCACAAGTCTCTTCAATGAACACCTCTGAATTGTTCCAGAAATCCAGAACACTCTATTCATGCCAGGGAAATGATGCCTTTTCTAGATAGGGAATCCAGCCAGCAGTTACGAAATACTCAGAGATTTTGAGTTCTCCTTTGTCAAAGTCACTAAGTCTTACCCCTCTTGTGGGAATAATTCTTTCATCGTACACACATGAACTTTGAACACATGATATTGGAGATATTGATGCCATTGAGATAGATATAGAGAGATTGGTAAGGTATTTTCTTCCAGAAGATTGATTACTTGTGAATTCCTTCCAATGACCCTCCAATCCTTAAATAGGCAGTCAAGCATCGCTTCATTTCATGAGAGGTGACGGTTACATCCACTAAGCAGTTATGGAGAGTTGTGCTTCAAGCATTTATGTGGCGGTTGTGCACTGAGCCGGTGTGGGAAATAGTGCATCGTGTTGATTGAGAGAAACCGTTTAATGATGCAATGATTCACATCGTGCCGTTTCATATTTTCAAAAACAATTATGACTAACATACATGACTCTTCATCTATTTCATAGATTACATGCAGCAATTAATGATCACACATATATTTATCCAGAAAATATTAGACATGTGCGACTGTTTATGTTATTTAAACAAACAATAAAAATATGCAATAATTTTATATATGAACCAAATTATAAATATCAGGCAAAATACATGTAGGACATTTAGCATGTGATAAATTATTTTCACACAGTTATATTATAACGATTTCAATCAAACAAATCATGCAACACATTTTCATATTTACCAAATAATTTCCATAAAACAAACAACGGATAAGTAACTATACTTAAATTTAAATTTAAACAAAGATAGGAAAGATGTTACCCATTTGTGATCTAGAGATAGATACACTTTCCTTTTCCAATTATATCCTTCTGAAAGATTCCTTGTATGAATAATGAGTTTTAAGAAAATGATTTTCTTTTCTCATTATCATTCTTCAGAGTCGCTTCAGCTTGATGAGATTTCCATCTTATAAGGATCTACTCCTTCTGCATTTGTTAGATGCTCAACCCAAAGGTGAGCTCTGATACCAATTGTTATAACCACAGGAAACACTAGAAGGGGGGTTGAATAGTGTTTTAAGCTTTTCGTGTCAATCTTGAAAATCTTTTGTTTAAACCATGAAGATGAATAATGTTTAAAATGAATCTTAAGATCAGAATAAAACGTGCGGAATATAAAAAAATAAAGTTTCTTTTAAGTCTTAAGATTATTATAAACAGATACTTCTCAAGATATATTCTGAAGATTATTACATTGAATGTTTTTCAAAATTGTTTCTGAAATACTTCAGATGACTATAGGTTGTCTGAAGTCTGTTCCAGATTTCTGAACTGAGGTCTTTCCAGACTAACTTTAGATAATTGTTTCAGAAGTAATTCAAAGACATTCTTTGTAATGCTTCAAGTGATGTGAGAAACATCTCATGTTTTGTTCTTATGAAAGATCATTTTTTTGAAATCGTTGTGTTAAGTTTGTTATGAAAATAACTTTTCAATCCCCAACATAAATAAGAAAACTGTAAATAGAGAAGTTAAGGGAAAGAAGACTTAGGCACAAAGTTTATCCTGGTTCACCCACAAATCCGTGAGCTACATCCAGTCCCAGAGGCAAACAACCAATGGATTTTCCACTATCTGAACTCAGATACAAACTTGAATATGAGTGCAGTCTCTCCAAACACAACGAGTACAGTCTCTCCAGACACCACGAGTACAGTCTCTCCAGACATCACGAGTACAGTCTCTCCAGACATCACGAGTACAGTCTCTCCAGACATCACGAGTACAGTCTCTCTAGACATCACGAGTACAGTCTCTCCAGACATCATGAGTACAGTCTCTCCACACATCACGAGTACAGTCTCTCCAGACATCAAGTATTCTTTTACAGTCAAGCCTCTTCAGGCTCAAGTATTCTTTCTTCCACCTAGCCTCTCCAGGCTCTCAGACACATAAAGTGTTGAGTAGTTTCACTACTCAATCCAAGTTAGATGTTCGCCAGAACCTCTAAACTTAGATTCTACTTGTACATAGAGATTACTGAGTACACACTCAGGATACAGACATTACAAACTAAGTACAAGGATAGACAGTGATACAAGTGTTTGAATTAAGTATAATCCCTGTCTTTCTATGAGGAATACATCATCTAAGAGTAGGCTAACTAAGATGTGAAATGATGCTCCAGCCTTGTTCTCAAACCATTAGTTTCCATGGGCTACATTCTCACCCATATCATAGGAACACCAAGGTATATCAAAGCTTCAAACCGTACCCAGTTTGATAGTCATTTGTTCAGCATGATTGCCTTTCAAACAATCAACTCACTTGATCAAACAGACCAACTGAACAACCTAACTAACTGTTTATATGTTCTGATGAAATATAGCCGTTTGAAGATGATTCATAATACCGTTGAGATGTTGATGATGTGGCTCATATAGTCGTTGTGTAATAGCTTCTCAAACGGTTGCTTCTCCTTAAGCGAATGAGTGTTCAGGCGATCCCGTTTTGACACTTGATATTTTTTTCTTCATGAGAGATGTTTCTTGATATAATTTTGCGAATACTCTCTCTTGAATCTGCTTCTTTCTGCTTTCATCTGTTTTCTTCTGCTTTCCTCTGTTTTCTTTTAGGAGTGTCTCTTTAGGAGATATCCGTTGAATTTTGTCCTTTTGCCGATTCTGTATACACTCCTTTTTCATTTGCTCCTGACATCATATCTTCTTTGGGTGTGATGTCTTGTTCAATGGTTGTTGCTTGCAGATGATAAAATATGTTTGAATTAAAATATTTCATTCAGACATTTTTCTTTGTTGCTTCTGCTTAGTCTCCTGAGCTTTTCTTCTGCTTTCTTTTGGATTGGTGATGATGATATTGCCGTTGTGATACCACCGTTTAGAGATAGCATTGAATGCTATTCAATCCGTTGTGAGACACGCTTCTGGGTGTTCTGACAATTCTGACAAAGTACAACGTTGGTGCTGCTATGAAGCTGCCACCGTTGTTGCTGCAATTTCTGCGTTGCAGAGATTTCCTCAATGGTGTATGAACTTCAAAGGTACCAAGAAAGGTCTCTGTGACTTTGCTAATTTAATCTTTGAAAGTGTTGCGTGTTTGTAGAGAACGACTTTTCTTCAGCATACTTCAGAGAGCAAGAGTCTTCGTTGTCTTCAGTGAGTGTGCCACGTCGGATCTCAGACGACTTCAATATTTCAAACGAATATTGACACTTCAGATAGCTTCTAGTCTTTCAGACAGCTCCGTTGCTTCAGACCGCTTCTTTGCTTCAGACAGCTTCTTTGCTTCAGACAGCTTCTTTGCTTTCGCCAAGATGAAACTTCAGAGTACTTCTTTCTTCTGATAGGAAGATTGTAATTTCATTCTTCTTAGTATTTCTTCTTCTTCTTTCTTCTTCATCTTCTTCTTCTTGTATCTTGTATCTTCTTCTTCTTTCACGTAGATAAAGATGTTGAATTGTATGTACTTTATTCAATCATCTTTCTTGCTTGCTTCTGTTCGGTCTTCTGATCAGTTCTGGGCAGCCAGCAGGTGCAGGTGCAGGTGCAGGTGCAGTAGGTCTGTGCACACAAAAATACCTTTTGTTATAGGCGCAGCAGGCGTTACAGAAAGTCTTTGCAGAGTTTCTTTATTTGTGCAAGACTTTGATCGAGGCATAAAAGCATGTTTAGCTTTTATACTAAAATAAGTGTACTCCATTTTGGTAGAGTGTGCTTTATACTTTAGCAACGTCTTCAAGAAGTCATTTCTTGATTCTGATATGTTCAATCTTCAGACTGCTTCATGTTGTCTTCATTTCTTCAGATGATGGCTGCACTTCAGATAGGTGTATCTTTGAGTCTTCACTTCTTCGAGTCTTTAAGTAGTCTTCTATTCTTCAACTCTTTTCAGATAGCCTTCGAGTCTTCAACTTGGTTGTGGATTACTCTTCTTCGGATTCTGCACTTTGTTCTTTTGATTCTGATCCCCCGATTCAGATTCTTCTTTTCATGTGTTCTTCTACTCTTCTTCTTCAGATAGTGAATATTCCATCCTGAAACATAATCAACAAACCAATACCTTTCTCAGTAGAACCTGTTAATATAATATAATCTTATTTGTTAATCATTAATATAATCTTATAATCTTATTTGTTAATCATTAAAACTTAAGGATGCTAAGTCTTATAATCATGTTTAAATACTTAAACCGATTTATAGACTTCACACTTTCTAGTGTCTTTTTAGCCGTTGGTAATCGATTACAGTGAGTCTGCAATCGATTACCATCACTTAATATATATATATATAGCTGGTGCGAAAAATAAACCAGAATTTTCATTTTCTTCTACTCCTTTTCATCTTAGAGAGACAGGGAACCCTAGAGAGAGAATCACCAAATCGAAGCTTGTGAACGAATTCGGAGCAAGGAAACATCAAGGAAATCATCCACAAACATCTTTCTCTTCTTGAATTGCTAGGATTGGTGAGTACAACTCACTTCTATGTTAGGTTTTAGGTGGTTCTTTGTGCATGCTTCCACCCCTTCTCTTCCCTTTCTCAACTTTTGTTATTTATGGATTGTATTGGTGTATTCTAGTTGTATTATAGTAGTAATTGATGGATTGAATATATGAATTGAGAATCGAGTAGCGGAATCCTTAGTTTCAAAGTTTTCGAAACTATCAAAACCCCTCGATTGTAACTCATACTAATATCCGAATAGGTTATAGTTCTTTGTTTAATGTTAGTTCATGGATTGAAATGTTTGGATTAGGACTTGAATTGAATTTGGGATTTATATTCGTAGGGTCGAAACCTTCGAGATAGTCGAAACTAGCGGAATTGTTTGTATTTGTTATACTTAAAGCATTGCACTACTATTTTATCATGGTTATGATTAGCTGAAGTAAATTCAAAACCGGCCTTCGCGCTGTGAGTTAAAAATTAAGTAATTAAGTAAAACACGACTTCGGTCCAGTATGGGTGGGATTCTTCCCCGGGAAAGCTGGTTCCCGTAGTCTGAGCTCAGGTTTAACTCCAGAAAGTGATAAGATCATGCCTGCTGGGCACAGCAGTGAGTGTATCATGAGCATCATAATTCGCATTATTCATCAGTTCATGTTAATTGAATTACATATCGCTTTTATTAGTTATTGACTATTGGAAACATGTTTTATGTATTTAGTTCGTGAATATGTCATATGTGATGTTTGATAAATGTTGTTTGTTTTACTACACTATATATGCTTGGTTGTACTTGCTGAGACTTTAGTCTCACCCCACGTTTCGGGGATCTTCTTTAGCTGTGCAGGAAACCTTAGGAGCTGTTAAAGCAAGAAGGAGGATTTGTGGAACTGGGTCTCTTTAGAATTTGAATTTTAAGTATTAGAAGTAAATTAAGTTGTAATTAATAAAAGATTAGTCACTGATGTATATTGTATAAGTATAATTATTTCTGAGTTGGCCACTGAGGCCTAGATCTAATGTTATGATATGTATGTTATGAATTGTACTTGTTTTGCTGATTTTCAGGTTAAGCTGGATTTGGTAATTATCCGGTTTTTAGGAGAGACTCTGCCGGATTTCTGGTATAAGTTCATTGAATGACACTTCTCTAAGTGTGAATTCTTCCCTAAACTTAAGTAGGTTTCATACTTATTTAAGGTCTCTGATAGTTGTCCTCTTTTAGCTTAAGCTAATCGTTGGAAAGTTTAAGCAAATGTATGACGATATCGGAAATTTAACGAAATGATTTCAAGAAATTCAGGAATAGTGTCTCCGACGGGCATTATTTTTTAGTTCAGAAATTAGGGCATTACAGGAAAAATCTCCTAAATATCGATTCCTCGGGTATTTAACAGATTGTCTAGCATTACGATCGAATGTTATAAAGCAATCGATACATTGAAATCTATTCCTAGCATTACAACATATCGAGTATTTTCGTTCAGATCATATTTCCAGAAATACTTTCCAATTAGATCAAAAATTCAAATTCAATAATCTATTGATCAAATAGAATCATGCATTAAGAACGAAATGAAAATACCAATATCAAATAGAAACGAGATTACTATACATAAATATCACCAGAATACATCTGAGTTCGAATCGATTACATTCAATCCCAAGAAAGAAACTAGCTACTCATGGTAGCCATATTACAAGAAGGATTTGGAGAAGGATTGAAGAAAAACGACTTCCACAGCTCTTTGTTTTATTCCGTACTTGCCAAAAATAGAAAACCCAAGTTCTCAATGACGAAAATTTGTTTTTGACTCTGTATTATCATTGGGTAATTGAATCCTCGCTTGAGCGAGCTAATTCTCACTCAAGCGAGAAACTTCAATGTGAAGAAAAGTCCCCTCGCTCAAGCGAGGGTATTCTTGCTTGAGCGAGAATATCACTCAAAAAACCCTTCTCTGGACAATTCTCACTCAAGCGAGAGGAATCTCTCTTGAGCGAGAAAATAGCAGAAGCTCCCCTTTTGCTCTTTTTCTTGATTTCTTCCTAATTCTTTCAATCCTTTCCTTCTCCATCTTTAATCACCTGATATTTATACAAAATTTGGGATTAAATGACTTCATTTATATCCAGACTCGGAAACATACATTTGGATTCAATAATTCTTAAATTAGGGATAATTAATATCTAACCGATACAATGAAGACCATAAGTGCAAAAAATCCATATGCAAATTTACTCAAAATTGGCACTTATCAACTCCCCCCAACCTAAAATCTTGCTTGTCCTTAAGCAAAGTAATTGAATCCAACACATGTATTCTATCTTCAAGTGCTGAAAATGGTTGTTTAAAAATCAATCCCATGGTTCAATCATCATGACAACTTTTGTAACTAGAGCAATAGACCAAAGCAGAAATATATGGTGTTTCCAGGTTCAAGTAAAAACAGGATATAGGTGCAATCAATTTCTAAAAGAAACCACTGTAACAAAGAACTGATATGCTAATCAAGGAATTTCTCTCTTAATTTCTTCTCACAGGTGAGTGTTTTTCTCAATTTCCACTAATTTTGAACAGATCAAAGTTGCCTTTCATTTCCAATCAAATTACAAACACATAGTCAACATGGATCCTAAGGTCTTTTAATGGTTGTAATGAGGTTGGGTTCCAAGAATATTGGTTTTTATGGATATCAAAATACACACTTAAAAAGAAAGAGAGCATATCTACATTTTAAGCACAAATTCATTCATACTCTCCATCTATCAAATCTTAGATTCCTCAAAACACAATTTTCTTTTTTTTTCACTTATGTAATTCACTCCTTTTCTTTACACTATTTATTCATTTCTTTTCTTCTTTTTCTTTTTTTTTTCCTTCTTCTTACACACACACACACACACATTCAAAAGAGTGAATTACCTAATCCTTTTCATTATAGTTTTACAATCAGACCAAAACCAACCATTTGCCATTTCATTTGTGTAAAATGCACTTATGCTCTCTATCCCTAAGTATGTAAAAGGGTACGAGTATATACTGAAGTTAAGGCTAAGGTGCATAATTCAAAAGGGATTTTAGCTCAAATGGGTTATCAAAAAATATGTCATATTATGTACAGGTTGGTTGTTTGGCACTGAGTGTTTCAAAATAATGAATTTATACAAATATGCCTTAGTCATTTCCATGTTTTCTATGTAATGTAAACAAAACTGAGATTCAAGCAAAATCGACTGAAAATTTATCAGTGGAACTCTCAAACTGTATAAGGATTCACACACTCACTCAGCTTTTGGGCTTAATTCCTTGATTCTATCAGTCATTGTTCCAATTGTTTGTCTTGTTCAATTATCATGCACCAATATCCTAGATCTATTTGAATTATGGATTCAGCCACGATCTTTCTTTTTCTAATCCTTGCTCAATTCACTAAGTTGTTCTAAACTTAGAACACTTATTGGGATTTGATTTCTTTTTAACCAATTTCCTCAAGAAAAATTGTTCAATGATTCCCAAAAAAATTTCAACTATCTATGTACATAATCGAAATAACTTAAATAAACTAAAATGACTGAAATAAATAACGTGTAAGCTGAAAAATTAAATTGCGCAATTAAAGAAAACTACTGAAATAACCAAACTTAAACCATTAAATAAAAGTACTGAAATAGAGAAATGAAATAAATGTCACAAAAAAGAACAATGAAACTAGTATTTCCAATGTCTAGAAAGGTGGAACAGTGAGATATCAATCTCCTCTCAATGTCATGTCCAGCTCATTCTCAAAATCCTGCTCTGCAAAGTCCTCAGCATCAAAATTTGTTGCAACTCCAGATGGTCCTTCTCCTGATGGTCCTACTCCTCATCCAGTCTCTGAATCATAACCACCAGTTGCTGCTCCAGCATAATAGCCACCAGCTGCTACTCCAACTCCTGCTGCTACACTCCCCCCGGATAGATAGGATTGTCCCCAGGCCACTATAAACAGGAAACGAACTGCTCTGGAGTCATCCCAGGGAAGGGACCCTATACATAATGGTGCAAGTATTCCTGAAGGTGGAGGTGTCCCATGTGGGTAGATGTTTTCTTCTGATGAACATGTTGCAACTCTAACCTCATCACTCTAATTTGTTATATTACTTGATCATTTGTTGTGAGGTGCGGTGATGGTGCAGTTGCAGGCTCTGGTTAATCTTATGGTACTTGAGGTGAAGGAGGCTGCTCTTGATGTTTCCCAGCTTGTTGGTTATCAGCTGGATTAGTGCAATAATGTTCTATGTATCTTTTATCAATGGTGGGTCGGATGTTAATTGTGGGGTTGACCTCCACCCCTTTAGCAGCACATAGAGCAGTGATCATAGCAGGGAATCCCAAATCTCCCAAAGCATTCTGATTATTCTTGTTTATTTCCAATCTAACAAACTTCTGCATCTCCTCAAAAATAACAGTGGCCACATCCACTGTGAACCTGTTCCTTATTATGCAGTACATGAGATGGCATCTGTGGATATTCAGATCAGACACATGTCCTATAGGCACTATGTTGCCCAACAGGAATGTCATCTATACCTGAGTGATTGTTTTCATGTCCCCTCTTATTATTCTAAGAGGATTCCCACTTTGCCCCAATTGATATGAGCGGTTGCGAATGCCAAATTTCCTTGCAACATTCTATTCATTGTAGGCATCTCTAATCCTTCTCAATCTTGTGTATGTATATTGTGCCCCCTCTTGTAGCTGCAATGAGTTGCCTAAAAATTCACTAATAGCATCCCGATCATAAGCAACCCATCGCCCTCTCACCTTAGATCTCTTTTCAACGGGACCCTCTACAAGCCAAGCATTGGCATAAAATTCTCGAACTATTTCAGGGTCATATTTTGGTACAGGGTCAGCCAACTGTTGAAATCTTGGCAAGCGTACCAAAATAACAACAGCATAATAGTAAGTAAAAGGGGGTTGTCATAACCACAGGGAACGGCACAATGTAAATTCTAGTGGTCACACTTATCAAGTATGGAAAGATGGTTGTTTGTGTAGATTGCAATAGTAAATAAAGAATGAGATGAGGTTGAGAAAATTACTGGAACTAGGATTGAACTTCATCTATCGCACCCCTTTTGTATTTGAAACCCAATGATATTCATGAATATATAATTATAATATTGAAGCACAAATTAAAGTTATTTCACAAAGTTCTCCACAAATATGAAATACTCAGAAACAATCTACCCTGGTCTCCACAGTCGTAAATTGCCCTGGATTATAGATTTATTTGTAAAATCTATCAATTCATCCTGGTCTCCACAGTGATGAATTGAGTGTTTACACCAATCAGAATTCAAGATCCCTATCTCAAGCATAATCATCAATAATAGCAAGGGAAGAAAGAATAGGGAGCATGCAAGGGAATAAAACCAAAAATAGTGAGTGAGAACCACACTCACCTCAAATGGAGAACCAAAGGGGAGGAGAAATGGAGAATGGAGGTGAAAGAGAAGGATGGAGATGATCCCAAGCCCTTCAAAGGTGATGAAATCCTCAAGCTTTGCTTCCTTCCTCCTTCCCTAAGCTTTCTCTCACTAAAACCCTCTCCCTCTCTCTCTAGGAACTCGGAGGAATGAAGAAAAATGGAAGAATAAGGGAGAAAATGCGTTTATAAAACGTTGCTGCAACGCGCGCGCTGGGGCGCACTCCAAACAGGGGTTGTTGTCCGGCGAGCGCTGGAGCACAAAAACCTGCTGCTTAGAGGTGTAAATGAACTTGGAATACTATCATATAATATATCAAACTGAAGCCCCGGTAATTATCTTTCTAATGAAAGTGGAATCACCTTAATTTGACACCCTTAGCTTTAGATATTTGCGAATTAGTTTACCAATGTATGAAAGACTGAGACTCAGATATGATAGTAAGACAGAGCCACTCAATTGAGATTCAGACTGAGAAAAGCTCCAGATGCAAGGTCAGATTGAGACAGGCCCAAACTCATATTGTAAGATCAGACTCAGTCCAAGCATGACAAAAAAGCACTTTGAAGTATGAAGATGAGCACAAGACAAAGCAAGAATCAAGCTAAGACTGACCAAGCTTAGACTTATAGGTGAGACTGAGACTCAGACTCATCTGAGACTGAGACTCACACTGAGACTCGGGCTGAGACTGATAAGACAGACTCAGACGCAGACTCATCTGAGACTGAAACTCAGACTGAGACTCGGGCTGAGACTGACAAGTAAGACTGAGAATAAGATTCAGACTCATCAGAGACTCAGCAGCAAATTCAAGTCAACGCAAGTACACTGTAATAGCAGAGACTGCACCAGAAAAGTACTGAGCTCATGTCAGAAAAGTGAAAAACAGTCTCTCTCTCTCTCTTCCAATGGCTAGTATAACGGCTAGTTTTCTGAAGACTATAAAAGGAAGTCTCATTATGGTGAGATAGGTGAGAGACACTGGTGAGACACAGTAGAGATGCTGCTGCACAAACAGAAAAATCCAAGTCTCAAGTGAATCTCAACCTACCTACCTACCTATGCTATCTTAGCTAATGTCATGTAGTAGGTTTAGCTCTTGTTTTGTAATGATTTGTATACACTCCTTGAGTGATTTAGAGCGTGATACCTAGTTGAGCTCACTGTGTATCCATACTTTGTATGTAGTCCAAGCTAGACAAGATCAATCTCATCTCATATCACCCAGTCTCAACTAAGTCAGGAGGTGCCTGAGCTTAGTGTGAGTGACTGTGAGCCTGGAGAGGCACTGTAACAAGAATACTCATTGAGTTGCTTGAAGAGGCATTCGAAGACAAAGAATACTGCATGAGTTGCATGGAGAGGCAGTTGAGAACAAAGAATACTTGAATCTCAACTAAGTCAGGAGGTGCCTGAGCTTAGTGTGAGTAAGTGTAAGCCTGAAGAGGCAGTAAGAATACTTGTATTTGACAAGGTTGTCATAGTGGAAATTTCACATGGTTGTGGGGACTGGACGTAGCCCAAGGTTGTGGGTGAACTAGTATAAATGTGAGTGTGTTCTCTCTCTCTCTCTCTCTCTTTCATTAATTATCAGTCTTTGCATAACTCAGTCTCTGGTAAGACTCTGCATAACTTATATCAATGTCTGCATAACTAAGATCTGTCTATGCATAACTCAGATTTGAGTTAAGATTTTATTTGAGCTGAGCTTGATCTTTGTTGAGCTGAGCTAAACTTTCTTAATCCTAACCTTCCGCTGAGTTAAGATTTAATCTTAGATCCAAGTCACAGACTTGAGATCCACCTCAAATTGAATCTGAATTTTCAAGTACAATATTTTCAAGTCTATATTCAAACCCCCCCTTTCTAGAGACGTTCAGCCAACTTCAGTAGTTCTGGTCTACTTGACTCAAAATAGCATTCTTAAAACGTGTTGGAGAAGGACCAGAAAAGGTCTTCAATCAAACTGATGTCCACGTCAGATATCTTCAGATGGCTTCACTCTTTAGATAGCTTCAGTCGTCAGACAACCTGATGACTTCAGATAATTCCTTCGTTAGAAAGCTTGACCCTTCAGATGGCTTCACTTCTTCAGACAGTCTTGCCACATCAGATGGCTTCACTTATCAAATTATTCTTCAATCAGCAATTTTGTTATTTGCACTGAATTCATAGTGTTTGCACGCTAACTTTTTTTAATTCAATTCTGCACCTCTTTCAGTTCATAATTCTACGCTGGGAATTAAATAAATTTTGCACCTATTTAAGTCTCAAATTCACGTTAAGTTGTTTCAATTATCATTCCAATTTTCTCTTATTTGTGTATGTAATTCAAACATGTTGAAAAGTTCTGGTCTGCTTGACTCAAAATAGCATTCTGAAAACGTGTTGGAGAAGGAGCAGAAAAGGTCTTCAGTCAAACTAATGTCCACGTCAGATATCTTCAGAGGGCTTCACTCTTTAGATAGCTTCAGTCTTCAGAAAACCTGATGACTTCAGATAACTATTTCGTTAGAAAGCTTGACCCTTCAGATGGCTTCACTTCTTTAGACAGTCTTGCCACATCAAATGGCTTCACTTATCAAATTATCCTTCAATCAGCAACTTTGTTATTTGCGATGAATTCATAGTGTTTGCACGCTAACATTTTTTAATTCAATCCTGCACCTCTTTCAGTTCATAATTCTGCGTTGGGAGATCCAATTTGATTCGCATCATTACCCTCCTTCTTCGAGAAGATTCGTCCCGAATCTTAAGGCTTTATTTATTTGCTAATTTATTTAATTCACTAACTACTGCAGGAACTCAGATGCTTCCTCCTGGGTCGAAGACATCTTGCTTGTAACCATCTTTAGCTTCACCTGTTGGTAAGCTATTAATCATCAACAGGACAAATAAAACCTCTTCAAACTCATATCCACGAACATTCTCAATGAATAGGAATTGAATCTCATTCAACTGGTAACTCTGGAAAATGGTAACTTCAAACAACAAATCAACCCCAATCTTTAGGCGTAGGGTCTCTTGAATTTGATTTTGAAAGGTGGGTTGAATGTATACAGGTGTGTTAGGAATGATGTTGACATGCTTCTTCAAACAATAAATCTTGTCCACCTGTTCCTGTAAATTTGAAGCATCAAAAGAAGAAAACGTAACATTAGAGTTGTCATCTTCCTCTCTATGTTCGTCACTTTCTGTTTCTTCGTTCTCTTCATTTTTTTTTCTTTTTCTTTTTCACTCTCTGCTCTCATCTTCTCTTCTCTTCTCTTTCTTTTTCTATTTTATTTTCAATTTCAACTGATCCTCACGTACAACGTCGGATGATAGACATATCAACTTAACCTTTCATCCATCATGCACCAAAGAAATAGAAGGTTGTTCAGGATTTATAATTTTATTATACAGCCATGGCCTCCCTAATAGCATGTGGCATGTCTCCATGGGGGCAATATCACAAAGAACTTCATCTCCATATTTCCCAATAGAGAATTTAATCGTTGCTTGTCCATTTGCAGTGGGCAGGTGTAACTTTCTCAACCACCCTGCTGCTCATGACATTTCTGAAATTGAGTTCATCTACTGCAACCAAGAAAAGATGGCCGTCCACTGAACATCTTGTATAGTATATTTCAATCGCCATTCCAAACCCAGAGCCGAAGCTCTGATACCAAATGATAAAGAATCCAAAGGGGTGGATTCGTTTTACGGATCTATCTAGGTTGGAACGCTCATTGATCGAGGTCGTACTCAACCAAATAAAATGAATTAAAGTGCAGTAAGGGTTGGTTAACCCAAAGTCGTTTCCCAAATAATTCAATCACAAATTAAGAAATTCAAGATCAAAGTAACACACACACTCAGGGGGAGATTGTTTGGATTTTTCAATTCTATGATTCTAAACAACAGAAACTTAAATTCGAAATTAACCAATTGGAGATTAAGATCAGTCCTCTACACATGCATAACCTGGATATATCATTGGAAATCAAAAGGAAGTTCTATCAAACATATATGAATCCGAATTTCACCATGAATTAATCAATAAGCATCAGCAACTCATGATTCAAGTTCTTGCATTAAGCATGCAATGTTCATCAATTAGGTTAGTGATTAAGCATCCCTAATTCTAATTGAATCTGAATTTAATTCGAATTTCCAATCCTCAAGCGTAAAGCATACTTGAAATCAATTCTACAATCCCTAAATTCACAGTTTTAAGCAAAACCCAAATTCATGTAGGAAGAAGAACAAAATCGGAATTGGAATTGATGTGAAAGATAGAATCCGAATTACAACCAAACCTCAAGATCCAAGATAGCATTGATACAGAGAAATAACCTTGAGAAGTTAGCCTTCTATTTCCATGGAGGTGAAATCCGAAATTGCAAGAAGAGGAAGAAGAAGAGAGAAAACCGAAATTGGAAGAAGAGAGAAAAAGAGAGGGAAAGTGAAGAGTCTTTTTTCTAAAATCTGAAAAATGAAGGAAAAGTGTCCAAACTAATCAGCAACACACCTATTTATAGAGCCTAAATCACTAACAATCTGATTAGGCCTTAATTGGGCCGAAATTAATTCAAACAGACCCACAAACTAATTACAAAACTAATCAAATTCGGACTTGTGATAGACAGCAACAGTAGGCAATTTTGAAATAGCAATTGCTCCTAATTTCTTCATGGGAATATCGTCATATAGCATATCAACTTAAAGCCTCAGAAGTTAGCTTTCCAATGCCACTGGAATCACTTAAATCAGACACCTATAGCTCCAGATATCATCAAAACAAGACAGGTAGGTCAGTAGGCTTAAAAATCCAAATTTAAACAACATTTACAGTTAAAGCCCAATTAAGCTCAATTTGGTAAATTCCAATTAAAACTGTGGATTTAATCACAATTAGAGCCCAAGAAAGCTAAGATATTATGCAAAGTGTGAATAAAAATGTGATCATCACTCATCATTAAGAAATTTGGGGAAATTTTTAAAACAAGAAAAATGGAAAGAAAGGTAAGAAGATGGAATGGAAATTGATAGACGTCACACTTCCAAGGATGGAAAATAAGCCTAAGAGTTATACACACAAAGGGATGAAGGACCTTTGATAAAACTCAATTCTTGTATAACAAGAACACCAAGAGAATCACTCTCTCAAATTATATAAATTCTGAATTCCAAGTTGTTTTTCTTACATGGAATGTGCGCCCTATATATAGCCTTCAAGCATTCAGCCTATGCGCACAATGTATGTCTCTTTACATTTAGAAAGTTAAAAAATAAACTCCTAATAATACCCATCATAAAACTAATAATTGTCTAAGTGTAACTGCCTAGAAAAATTAAAAGCAATCAGCCACACTTTGCTTCAAGCTGACCGCCCAACCCACCAAAGGAAGAAAGTAACAACCAATATAATTTTAATTTGTGTTACAACTCAGCCACTTTATCATCAATTCTGGCCGCATTATTCTAGCAATGTAACAACCCAATTTAAAAGCAATCAGCAACATTATTCTAGCAATGTAACGGCCTAATTTATGTTATTTCACTCATCCAAAATAATTAAAAATTCTGGCGCATCCTTTGAGGCAAGTTGTAACAGCCACATTACCATTTTATTAGCATTAACAAGTCAGCCAAAATTCATGTAATCTGGCCGCCCCCTTTAATAGAGAAAGTAATAGCCAAATTAGTCTTGATGTGGAGCATAATTCAGCCTACTATTCTTTCACCAAGCTGGCCGCGAATTAGAACCAGTTGTAACAGCCAATTTGTTTGAAAAAACATAGCCAAATAATTAAAATTCTGGCCGCCCACAACCATCCCCAATTCTCTCCATCTTGTGCTTTTAATTTATGACAACTACTCTTCAATTAAAAGGTCATGCAACCTCCTCTTCAATTTTACCTAGTTGGATTCACATCAGTTTGCCACTTCAAAAGCTTTATAACTTTAAGACTTCAACTTTACTGAAATCAGAATAAATTGTTAGTAGCATAGGCAGTTTTGCATAGTGTTAAGAACTAAATTTGTAGTCATTAAAACATGGATGATGAATTAGTTCTCTTTAGAAATTCTTAATAATTTCTTGAGACTCAAAAGAATATTCATCAAACAGTGAAAGATTGAGTGATATCGAAGGAGATTCGTGTAGAACAACTTACCTTGAGGAGTGATTGGGAGAGAGGAGAAGAGATTAAGGTGTGGGAATGGTGGATTAAATGAAAAACGTGAATGCCCTAGGTGAGAGGATGAAGGGAATCAAGCATGTGGTCAGGGTGTAGCGGAATAAATGGATTCCCTCCCTTGTTATAATCATTAATGCGAAAACACGAATTAAGGAAAAAAAGGCATGAAACATAATGACATACCTTATGAGGATTGTAAACGAGGCAATAGCAGCCACGTCTCTGGTGGTGTCCACGCCAACAGCCGAACTAGGAAACCCTCCTCAACTCTGCTAGTAGCCTTAGAGAGTAAGAGCGAGATCTCATGTATCCAGGGTAAAGCATCTCATGCTCTATTTATAGAGTGGTGGCTAGGGTTTGACCCCTCACTCTATTAACCCTAACATATATGGGCCTAGCCCATTATGTTATAATTCTAATCAAATTAGAATTATTATCCTTTCCTAGTGGCTTGTTGTATGCGTGTGACCCAATAGGCTTTTAATATTTGGTTGTGATATTAAAATAAAACCCTTTTATATTTAATATCATAAATAGTGAGCGGTATCTAGCAATACATCACTACCCAAATATTGAGATTATCAACAACTTTAACGAATCCTATTTTATGATAATTTATATGATCTGTCCCTTTGTCCAAATATCTAATTGAATACAAGGGCATGGAATGTGTCAACCTTGTATAGTTCAATTTATGCTTTCTTGATCCCCAAGTAGACTGTATAGAAAATAAACATCTCATGTTTATCCTCCTGAGCATGGACATGCATTTTGCAGTCTCACTTTCTCAAGAGGTCTACAGATATAACTCATGTTACATATGAGGGACAAATCCCATCTAGGTCAGTCACATCCCACCACATAATTTATTATATGTCCAAATACCAACTTTATGATCACCTTGTTACAGGAAATGTTTGATGATATTCAAAACACATAATTCCTTATGTAGGAATCGTAGTGATTTTAGGTCAAAGGACTTCATATAACATTTATCAGTTTAAGAAACGTTCATGACACTTATGTAACAATCCATGCAACGTTCTTAAGGTGAGTCTGTCCAGTACACTATTACTCTTAATATGTACCTATGTGAGCACATGATATCTCATATCCATGATCTGTGAGATGTGATCATCAATGAACTCACATACTAGTCTAAATGCATCTTTGTCCTAAGATGATACTTGATCAGGGACTATTTTAAGAATAGTTCTTCATAAGATCTAACGATCAAGTCATCTACTTGATTTCTTATGAAGTTTGAGCTTACTATTCTAAGGACATTAACTGTATTCTTAAAAGAATGAATTGCCTTTATAAAATAATATGATACATGTGATGGATGTTTCAAAAACATATAAGTCTCTAGTGCATATACCTAACAGAGGAAACCTTGCGCGTGAGGATTCTAAGATTGGGATGGAATTATTCTGATTCATTCCCCCTCTGTTCTGATAAAACTGCGTTTTAAAATTCTCGCTCAAGCGAGCATATTCTTGCTTGAGCAAGACTGACATGGCAAGGCAGTTTTAATATTTTCGCTCAAGCGAGCCCAGTCTCGCTTGAGCGAAAATGTTCCAGAGACCCCTCATTTTTACCTTGATTCTCGCTCAAGCGAGCTCAATCTTGCTTGAGCGAAAAACATCCAGAGAGCATGTATTTTTCACCTCAGTTTTGCTCAAGCGAGCTCAGTCTCTCGCTTGAGCGAAAAACATTCAGAGAGCCTCATTTTTTGGGTTGATTCTCACTTGAGCGAGCTCAGTCTCGCCTGAGCGAGAATCTTCCAGAGGGCATGTAAATTCAGCATCATTCTCACTTAAGCGACCCCATTCTCTCTTAAGTGAGAATATCAGAAGAAAGTTTTTTATTTTTACTACATAATTTGCTCAAGTGAGCTCAGTCTCGCTTGAGCGAAAATTTTCCAGAAACAAGTATTCAATATTTTTTACCTTTTTCATTTTTTTCTTCTACTTTTACTCCCTCTTTTCTTGATTATTTCCCTTCAATTAACCCCAAAACACTTGCCAAAAATTGTTCCATTCCCAAATCTCTAAGGATTAACATGGTTTCACTTCATCAAACTAAAAATTGAGTTCTAAAACTCAATTTACCAAATTTGGCCAAAAATACACTTTCAAAAGCATTCAACCCTCTCAAATTGCATCCTAAACTAATTTTCATGCATAATACCATCAATATACCTCTAAATGCACATATATGCATATTTAGCAGTCATGAGATGATCAAATGTTGAAAATGACTAAATAA